>OX336390.1:519038271-521661056 GCA_946902985.2 Meconema thalassinum | reverse complement strand
ATATATTTCAATTCTTTGACGATGTCTATGTATTGTTTGCCCACTTGAAGCTTTTTTGGTGTTTTTTTATGTTCGTCATTATTTTGGTCTTTTCAACTGAGATTTTGAGACCCATTTTTAACGCTTGGCTTTGGAGTTGAGGATCTGTTCCTTGGTTTCTTCCCATGTTATTATTATTATTATTATTATTATCGTTTCGGTCATCTATGGACCACGTTATTTCAACTGCCTTTTCCCTCGTTCTTTCACATTGGCCCAGTATTCGCGCATTCTTCTTCGGTGAGCTTCCCTTCGTTCTTCGGTCCACTTCTTGCCGGTTTTCAATATAGGTTTTGGCTGAAAACTCTGTATCTCCCCAAGTTTCTTCTTCAAAGAGTCACGTTCCAAGATGTCCTCATGTGATATCCCCAGTTCTTGTAGGTCTTTTTCCACCTCTGTAAACCAGATCCCTTTGGTTTTCTTTCCCATAAAGTAGGCACAGATTCGATTGGACAATCTTCCGGAGTTCATTCGTGTTAAATGGCCATAAAAGGAGAGTCTTCTTTTGCGAATGGTGTCCGTTATTTTCTCCACATTATTATTATTATTATTATTATTATTATTATTATTATTATTGTTATTACTCCTGCCCCGATGCCTACAATACAATGTCATCTTATTCAAGGCTGGCACGGAAAGCATTAATAAAGCCAAGAAAAGAAGAGTGCACAGTGAAGAACAGGTTGTGAAAAATCCGAATGACATCACAGCTTGATCCAGTGGCGTGGAGTGTCTGGGGTCTGACCTGTCCCAACACAAAACCCCTTGCTGCAGCTGCTTATCTTTTATTTATGAGGACGAGTCGTGTCGTTTCCGGCCATTTGGTCGCCAACTTTCTCCGCTTGGCTTGCATGCTCCGAATGCCAGCCTGGCCCCAGACACTGCACTATTTGGGAGCAAATGTTAACAAGGTCAGGCCTACTGTTACATTCATGCTGGTTAAATTTCACTACAGACATATCTCAGATCAGGGGTTGCCAAACTCTTAGGATCCCTCGCATCTCTGTTGAAATCTTCTCACATTGTCCACCTCGTGACGTAGTAGCTACGGGTGATACCGAGCTGCGCTAATGGCTACAGCCCTGTGCGGATAAACAAAACGTCATGTGCATCCGCCCAGCATCCGCACGACTGTTATCCGCATCCGCCCAACAACCGCACGACTTTTATCCTTATCCGCACGTTTGTTATCCAAATCCGCTGATAGTACAATAATATTTTTTTATTTATTAGAAAAAGTATTAGACCAGGCATACAAGCCTCCGTGGCTCAGGCGGCAGCACGCCGGCCTCTCACCGCTGGGTCCGTGGTTCAAATCCCGGTCACTCCATGTGAGATCTGTGCTGGACAAAACGGAGGCAGACAGGTTTTTCTCCGGGTACTCCGGTTTTCCCTGTCAAAAATTTCATTCCAGCAACACTCTCCACTATCATTTCATTTCATCTGTCATTCATTTAATCATTGCCCCAGAGGAGTGCGTCAGGCCTCGGCAGCCGGCACAGTCCATATCCTCGCCGCTAGATCGGGGCTTCATTCATTCCATTCCTGACCCGGTCGGAGACTGGAAGCAGGCTGTGGATTTTCATTAGACCAGGCATACCACATTACAAAGAATATCTATAACAAAAAGTCTATGAGTATAGGGGCCAAGTTGCGACACAATACCACAGTTGTAAAACCTGAGGGATTATAGCCTATGCGTCTGAAATTTTGACCATGAATAGTAAAGGTCAAGCCGACCAACTGGAAAAAAGTGAGCGTAGGATATTAAGACAAGATGTTCAGTGAAGAACATATAGCCTACTTTCTTCTGATTGCATGGGTATTGTTATACCTCTTTGTCCTTTTCAGGGAGTATAATTGAATGTTGGTTGTAGTAGCTTGTTGAAATACAACGTACTATACGGATATTAAACATGAATATGAGGTGCCCTTTGCTAGTGCTACGTCTGTAAAAAAAATGCATCCATTCGGTTTCACCGTGTTTAAATTGATATGGGGAAATGATCTGCTCACATACATGGCCGCTATCTGCAAACTATTGAGCTGATGACCTTGTAGTTCAGTCAAAAGATTCTTCTCACAAAAAGGTGTGTTGTTGCAAAATTTAGCGGAGATCAAAATATGATTAGGTTGGTCGTAATTTGATTTAAACTTTTAACATTTGGGTGGCCGCCATTACGTTTCCGTCAAGATGGCGGCGATATAAAACAAGACACTGAGGTACCCTTTCCTAGTGTTACCTCTATACCAAATTTCGTTCAAATCGGTTTCACCGTATTCGAATTGATAGGGGGGGGACAGACATTCTGAGTACACACACTCACACACACAGGCTCACACACAGACAGACACACATTTTTCGCCCTGTGTAGATCTCTTAAGTCTACTTTCATTATTTTTTTCAAAAATCGAAAGTAGGCTAAAAACTCCTAGGTAATAGATGGGTTGATGGACAGTGGCGAATGAGAGCAAATGAGGACTTGCACAACAACATAGACCCTATCACAGCATCAATTAAGAAGAGACGGCTACTATTTTAGGATCATCTTTTGAGGATGACTGGTGATCGATTAACCAAAAGAATATGGAGTTTCACCAAGTCTAAGACAACAAGGCCGAGATGGTTCGAGGAATGCGAAAAAGATCTCAGGCAAATTGGTATTCTAGATCAAGAAATTCGCGACAGGAACACATTTAGAAAATTGGTGAACAACTACCAAGGTTTTAAAATGGCATCAACTTCCGGAAGACGGAGAGGACCTTTGACCGAAGAACATAAACAGGCACTCGTCGCTGGGGTCAGAAGATACTGGCAGGAAGTCAAAGCCGGAACAAGAACATGACCTACACACTAAAGTAAAGTTGGTTGTTACCACGCAGTCCATAGAGGCTCAACTCGATGTATAAAAGAAAAAAAGGAACACATTTGGAAATTTGGGGAGAAATTCGTTTCCCTAGGCTGTGAATCGCAAGGCAATGTTGGCGGAGAGTTGTCTCTCTGAGTAACGGCAAGTGAAACAGCGGATGGCTAATTATAGCACTTACTTAGTCGTTGGATATACCCTCGCAAGCGCAGGTATAAAGGATTCGTTTTTGGCAAAAGTCACCACTAATTAAGGGTATTTCCATGACTGGGTTCTCTCACTTCTCTATTATTCTCATACAATCCAAACGAAAGCAAATAGGGAAATATCAAGAACGTGAAAGACGCAGATCTTGGCAAAAACTAAAATCATTTTTTTAAAATCTGGTTCAACATTGTATTCTAAAACAAGATGTTCAGTAAAGAACATATAGCCTACTTTCTCCTAAATGTATGAGTATAGTTATAACTCGTTGTTATTATCAAAGAGTATAATAGAACCATTCTTTGTTGAAGACCTTAGAAACGATTTACCTCTACCAAACGCCACGACCTAGATAAAAACTGCTACCATCATTGAAGAAAGAAAGAAAGAAAGAAAGAAAGATAAGAAGTATATCAAGAATGTTATGGATCTGGAGACATAATCGACCGGACTGGCGGCGTGGCTCAGCGGTAACGTTCTCGCTTGCTGGGCCCTAGGTTGCAGGTTCGTATCCTGGCGCAGTCAGCTGGCATTTGAGGGTGCACAAATGCGAGGGAGCCGTGTCAGTACATTTACTGGCACGTTAAAGATCCCCTTCGGGCCAAAATTCCGGCACCCCGGTGTCTCTAAAAGCAGCAGTAGTTTAAAGGGATGTAAAACCAATAACATTATTATTATTATTATTACGACCTGCCGTGGGCAACATCCAACTTTGAGTTGAGGCATGTCTTTACACGTCTGGTTGTGCATGGCTTTCACAACCCTAATTGAATTAACAAATCTTTCCATGACCCTACAGAGACGTGTGTATACAAACTATGTGGATATTTTCGATAATATAATCCTAACAGAGCGAGTGCATTCTAGCGGCCAGAATAAGAAACTTTTCAATAAAATCTGGAAGTTACCTTTTTGGCAGCTAGATGTCTCGAGTAAATCCGCTGGCGAATTATGTTTTAATTAAATATATATTTTACACCATAATGTGGACAATATAACGCTTAATAACATTTTCAAGTAACGCAAAATAGGCTGTTACAAACCCTTTAAAATAAAAAGTTAAAATGTATCGTAGTATCAACTTGTCATTCTTCAAATTCGATGCGCATAGAATGATAATGGTATAGTAATCAATGGATCCCCACGTAGACTAGTCGGGACATCTAGTGGTGAAATATCGAACAATATAATCCTAACAGAGCGAGTGCATTCTAGCGGCCAGAAGAAGAAACTTTTCAATAAAATCTGGAAGTTACCTTTTTGGCAGCTAGATGTCTCGAGTAAATCTGCTGGCGAATTATGTTTTAATTAAATATATATTTTACACCATAATTTGCACAATATAACGCTTAATTTTAAAACATCTGAGTCATTACAAAACAATAAACATATAACATTTCAAGCAAAAAAACTAGCTCTGATCGGGTTTGAACCATAGGAATCTGAGCGACAGGCTATCGCTCTACCACTGAGCTAATTGTGTCAACGAATATCGTTCTATTTAAAATGACTTACATAGAACTTGTTAGCAAATAATGATTTATACTAAACGATTTCATCACTGGAGTATATTATTTATATATAAAGCATTTCATACAAAGTTTATTTATTTTTTATCAGTACGCTATATTGCATTCAATACTCAAATTAGTGAAATATAAGTCAGGCACAAGATATCCGCTGCCATCTTGTCTTATTAATGAATCAGCTGAGCTTTTTAAAATCACGTCTGCACTATAGTATTACAAAATAAACTTTTAATTTCGTACGTGCCTCTTCCTTTAGAACAGTTAAAACGATTCTCGGCTCGATAATCGGAACTGGTGGGTCCCATGATATGGATTATAAAGTTTGCATAATTCGCACGGCCGCCATCCTGAAATGGTATGGCGGACGACCTTGTAGTTTGGTCACAAGACGCATCCTATACGAAGGTATGTTGTTACCAAATTTGGTAGAGATTGGATGATTTGGTTAGTCGTTATTTGATTTTACGTTTTGAACGTTTGAGTGGCCGCCATTCAGTTTTAGTAAAGATGGCGGCGATATAAAACATGACACTGAGGTGTCCTTTGCTAGTGCTACCTTTGTACCAAATTTCGTTCAATTCGCATTCACCGTGTTCGAATTGATAGGGGGGGACAGACATTCAGAGTACACACACTCACACACACACACACAGACTCACACACACACATACACACACACAGACTCACACACACACATACACACACACAGACAGACACACTTTTTTCGCCCTGTGTTGATCTCATAAGTCTACTTTCATTTTTTGCAAAAATCGAAAGTAGGCTAAAAATATCCGCAAATTTACTCTGAACATTATCCGCAGCTTATCCGCTATCCGTACAGCCATGCAAACTATATCCGCATGGCGAAAGATGTTGCGGATATCCAGGGTTTATCCGCAGATATCCGCATCCGCGCATGGCTTTACTAATGGGTTCTCTCCAGGGGAGACAATTGGGAAAATTCCAACAGACGAATATTCCCGGTCGGAATTTTGGGAACATTTACAAACTGCGAATTTCATTTTAGGCAGTATTTTATCATTTTAAATGATTATGTCGACTTTATCTGGGGTATGGCGTTACGTTACGGTGACGGGACGAAATGTACCGAGAATGCACTAAGGTGTGTGACGTCATAGTACGATGTAGCAGCCGAGTACCAAGAAGGCAGTGCGAGAACTGAGTTTCAAGAAGGCAGTGCGAGAACAATCAAGTAGGCAGTGAAGAAACAAAATAGAATCTTGAAACTCTGTTCTCGCACTGCCCTCTTGGTACTCGGCTGCTAACATTATATAAAGTCTAGTCTTTCAGACTGACTATCCTTGTCTTTTTCTTTAGGATTTGGGAAGTTATTTAACACAGTTGGAAACTGATGAGCCATTCTGAAGAAAGAGAGGTGGTGCCAGTGTTGCCATGTCTACTTATTTTAAAGGAGATTTCCTTCATTTTAACAAGGAAAATAGATAAAAATGTAAATTAAGAGTACAAATTCAAGAAGAAACAATTTCAACTCTGAGTGTTTCTGATGACAATGTTACCTTAGTCGATTCATTAGAGGATTTGATTGCCTTTTTAAATGGAATAGACTCCGTCTTGAGGAAAGAATTCATGATGAAAATTTATAAATGTAAAACAAAGATAATGGAATGCAGATGAAAGAAAACAAAAAGAACCTATTGGCAGGTGAAAAGCAAAAGGAAGTCGGAAACGTCTGCTACTTACGAAGCAAAATAACTAGTGAAATACGAACCAAAGAGGACACAAAAGTAGGTTGGCTCAGGCAGGGGCGTATATAAGGGGGGCAATAAAAATTAAGAAAGTGTTGCTTTGGTAAGTGCATAAAATAATTTAAATTTGCTAAGTTATAAACAATATTAAGACTGAAATTAGACTAACTCGTGGTGTAGTGGTTAGCATTCTCGGCTGCCGCCCCGGAGGTCCAAATTCGATTCCCGGCTCCTCCAAGGAATTTTAATTCTAGTCTGGTGGCTGGAACGGGGTACACTCTGCCTTGTGAGGCAAATCTGTGAATTCCACAGTACGGTACTTTTGAGAAATAAATTATCAACTTGTAGACTAAAAAATAAGTTTACCTTACTACTTAGTAAATTGACAAATATTTAGATATTTGCCATTCATATCCCCATAGATCATAATGGAAAATTCATTAAGTATAAATTTTATTTGTGTGTTGTGTTCTATTTTACTTTTTTTGTATTGCCAGTAGGCTAATTGTAGGCTATATAAACTTTGAATGTTATCTAAAATAATTACACAAAGTTATATGCTCTAAGATATTGGTTGATATTTCTGGGTATTTTGTGGTGACAATCCCTGAGAATACTCACAATTTCCAGGATAGCCTGGCCTCCCCCCTCCCCAGAAAAAAATTGTATATTCGCCCCTGGGCTCAGGCAAGGAATGCATTTCAACAGAAAATAAAATTGTTGACCAAGCTCATTGGCCAGACAGTGGTAAAGTAAAATACACCCTAGACGTCGGATATTCTTATACCACCAGATCGGAGGAAAACAAGAGTTGGCCTAAGTAGACAGGTAATATAAAGAAGAACCAATATACCATCTTTTCAGTTTCACCGTGTTTGAAAAGATAGGGGGAATCGATTTGCACACATACAAGGCCGCTATTCACAAATTATTGGGTCTATGAACTTGTAGTTTGGTCAAAAAATTATTTATACATAAAGGTATAACCTTGCGAAACTTGGTAGAGATCAGATGATTAGGTTGGTCGTAATTTGATTCAAGCTTTTAACATTTGGGTGGCCGCCATTACATTTCCGTCAAGATGGCGGCAATATAAAACATGGCACTGAGGTGCCCTTTGATATTGCTACCTCTGTACCTAATTTTGTTCAATTCGGTTTCACCGTGTTTGAATAGATAGGGGGAATCGATTTGCACACATACATGGCCGCCATCCGCAAAGTATTGGGCTGATGACCTTGTAGTTTGGTCAAAAGAGTCTTCATACATTAAGGTATAACATTACAAAATTTGGTAGAGATCAAATGATTAGGTTGGTTGTAATTTGATTTAAGCTTTTAACATTTGGGTGGCGACCATTACGTTTTCGTCAAGATGGCGGCGATATAAAACATGACACTGAGGTGTCCTTTGCTAGTGCCACCTCTGTACCAAATTTCGTTCAATTCGGTTTCACCGTGTTCGAGTTAATATGGGGGGGGGAGGACAGACATTCAGAGTACACACACTCACACACAGACACACACACAGACAGACACACCATTTTTGGCCCTGTGTAGATCTCATGTCTACTTCCATTTTTTGCAAAAATCGAAAGTAGGCTAAAAATGGCTTCAAACACCGTAATAACGTACAATTAAGTGGAAGCAATGCCGTGGTCGCCAACACATAGACTAACCGACTAGATGTGAGCCCCTGGGAAGTAAGGGGGTCACTCAGCCCCAAGAGGCAAAGCTGATAAGAGGCGGACTCGATTCCAACCTCAACCATCCTAGAAGTGGTTTACCGTGGTTTCCCACTTCTACTTCAGGCGAATATTGGCATGGCTCTTAAGTTAAGCCCACAGCCGCCTCCTTCTCAATCTTTGTCTTAATTATAATCGCACACACACAGCTAGGTATATCACAATAACATAGATTATCAGAAAAAGCTACACACACCCAAGTACTCTATGGAAGTTAAACTTGGACTATTGGTGCAGCAGAAAAGAGGAGAATTTGAAATGTGGTGTTACAGGAGAATGATGAAGATCAGATGGCTAGATAGGGTTACAAACAAAGAGGTATTAAGACGAGTGGGAGAAGAGAGATGTTTCAGGCGACTGCTAATGAAGAGAAGAGATAGGTTGATAGACAACCAGGAATAGCAAGCTTAGTTATGGAAGGAAGGGTCGAGGACAAGAACTGTAGGGGTAGACCAAGGTTAGAATACGTTAAAGAGATTGCCTCGGATGTAGGGTGTGGTACCTATGCAGAGATGAAACGATTAGCTCAGGACAGGGAGATATGGACAGCTGCATCAAACCAGTCAAAAGACTGAACACTCAAACAACAACAACGCAAGTACACGGGGCTCAGAAGATCATGAAGTTCAGGCTTCTAATGAAACAATTATTTGGGCTAGGTACCGAGGACTTGGAATAAAATATCATCCCTACACTTCTCTGGAAGGAGTGTGGGAGTGTGCACTCAGGATGACCACTGTGAGACTTGTGATTTCAGGACTTCCATCTCTCTACTGCAGTCGTGGTAAGCAACTTAACTGGCACGGCTACTTTGCTGTGTCATAAATATATTAAGAAAGCTTTCCAGTTGGTCAACACGAATTGCGCCCAATTACATTAGGCGGGAAACGAGTATTTACATATCCTAACCTGGGGGGGGGAACCAGACATTATTGCAAACTAACACGCATTATGTACAAAATGGGGCGCTTAATTGGATGACGTGTTTCGGACGTCAAGCAGTCATCTTCAGGTCCTGTTCACTTAGCGTTAATTAGTATACGATGTTTATGAATTACACTTAAACACAAATACAGGGAGCGGCAAAAAGATCTGACGGTTTTTAAATCACAACAACACCAACATTTTAAATGATACAAACTCTTTTATTACTTATAACAGCAAGGTGTACATGTCAATTAATAGGAAACATGAAAGAACAATAGATTTTAACTTTTAAGATTTGAAGATAACTTCTTTCAAATGATGCCCATCTTTTGCCGTGCAGAAAAAAGATCTGACGGTTTATGTCTTTGTACGGCTAAGCGAGTCGAAGAGGACGCGTTCCATCTCGTAACACAATTTTGTTATTGGTGAGTAATTTTAGAGCTACAGGTTCAGCCTAAAAACGTACAGTATGTCGACAGGCCGTCCAAGGTCAGCCAGGACACCAGAAAATGTTAGAGCGAGTGAGACAAGCTGTGGAAACCAGGCCGGCTCGTAAACAAGCTGCTGCTTTGCAAATGTCTGATCGAACAGTGAGACGAATATTGCGTTTCGATTTGCATTTTCATCCGTATAAAATGGTTATTGTCCAGCAGTTGAAGCCTAATGACTATGCAAAGCTTCAGTGCAAGACTGGAAGAATGCATGGCAAAAGATGGGTATCATTTGATAGACGTTATCTTCAAATCTTAAAAGTTAAAATCTATTGGTCTTTCATGTTTTCAATTAATTGACATGTACACCTTGCTGTTATAAGTAATAAAAGAGTTTGTATCATTTAAAATGTTTGTGTTGTTGTGATTTAAAAACCGTCAGATCTCTTTGCCACTCCCTGTACTATACACAACCTATGACAATAAAGTTCGGTGAATAGTCCCATACTATCAACATAGATGAACAATGCACGACAGTGACCCTATTGTCCTTCGAAATAGTCCCCTCCCGTAACTATGCAATGCCGAGATCGGCGATACATGTCCTGGAAACTTTGCAAGGTGTCCTTTGGGATGGTGTTCAAAAGGCTCGCCACGTTGCGTTCGGTGAATAAAGTCAGAACGGTCGACCCGGCAACATTGGCGACACACAACGCAACGTGTAAGACCTGTTGGACACAGTGCGTATTTAGAAGGATGAATTTATGCAATCTACCATGCATACCTGTTCAGGGGGTTGCAGTGTGAAGGATGAATTTATGTAACCTACCATGCACATCTGTTTGGCGGGTGGCAGTGAGAAGGGTGAATGTTCTGTGGAATGGAATGGCTTATCTGAAAACCATCGTCACGAGCGACGAGACCTGGTGTCTGACGTACGACGCCGAAGTCAAGCGTCAAAGTATGGAGTGGCGGGATCCAGGTCCAGGGTCACCGAAAAGAAAAACAGGGCCAGAGGTTTTCGAACATATCGGGCATCCAACGTAATGTGACGACACAACTGAAGTATATCCCTAAAGAGTTTCCAGGACTTGTACAGACATTCTCAGAAGTGCATAACCATCCACGGGGATTACTTCGAAGGACAGTAACTGCTGTTTCAAGTAAGCCAACAATCCGTTCTTAATATAGACCCATTCACCGAACTTTTCGATCACGTGACGAGCCTTTTGAACACCATCCCAAAGGACGCCTCCTTGCAAAGTTTCCAGGGCGTATATCGCCGATCTCAGCCTTGCATAGTTATGGGAGGGGACCGTTTCGAAGGACAATAGGGTCACTGTGGTACATTGTTCATCTATGTTGATAGAATAGGATTATTCACCGAACTTTATTGTCACACGTTGTATATACAGGGTCTCCTATTTTTCTTGGAAAGGACATTTTCGCTCACGCGCTCCACCATTGACGACTCAGTTGCCGGCTGCCGCGAGCGCATATGTACGGCAGAGTGCAGTGCTTAAAATCAGTATCATGCATTTTTACTCACCATGTATACAGTAGATGCTCAAAATGTTCCCCATCCGCTGCCAAACATAATCGGCATATACTTATGAAGTTTCCGATTACTCCGGTTAATTTAGCTTCAGTAAGGAAATAACGACCTTTACGGCCATTTTTATTGTTCACTGAACCTGTACGTTTGAATTTCTTAGCCAGTTGTTTTATTGTGATTGTGTATAGTGCTGTAATGCCTTATGTGAAATATTCGTTAAGTGAAGGTGTAGGCCTACTGTATATCTTCACAATACGTAAAAGTGCAGGAAATCGTGCGCTAGAACAAGACAAAAGTTTCGAGTGAAATTTCCAGGGAGACCCATTCCTATAAGTCATTGCCCCAGGGGAGTGTGAGAGGCTCCGGCACAGTTCATATCCTCGCCGCTAGGTGGGGGCTTCATTCATTCCATTCCCCGACCCGGTCGGTGCGCGGCAGACAAGAACTGAGTCATCACTGGCGGAGCGTGTGAGCGAGAATGTCCTTGCCAAGCAAAAAAAAATAAAAAAAAAATAGAAGACCCTGTATATACAATGCTTAGGCAAATACTTGTGCAAAGCATCAAACTTATTTACAGACAGTCAAGTTCACTTCTATGGTTGTTGCGTTATTATTATTATTATTATTATTATTATTATTATTATTATTATTATTATTATTATTATTATTATTATTATTATTATTATTATTATTATTATTATTATTTACTTATTTATGTATTATTATTATTATTTCCGATTATTCCCCTTCACAAGAACGTGAGAACTTGAGCCAATCACAGCTTCACTTCCTTTTTCTCTCTTCATTTCTTACCAAAACCTCTTCATTAGTTCACTGTGCATTTTCTTCCTTTCCTCTGTCCATTTTTTCCCTGATGTGTCCTTCCTTGAAACTTGTACAATTTTCGTGTTTCTGATTTTATTTCTAAATTGTTCTCTGTCCTTAATGTCGTCTTCAGAGATTTTAAGTAATTCCATGTCTTCATGTACTTCTTTTATCCAACTGGAGTAGAGATGCTAAGGGGGTTCAGCTTCAAATACCGTTATTTATGCAAATGAGGGGGGCGTGGCAAGGGCAATGACCTTGAGGTAGGTCATGGTCAATGACCTTGAGGTAGGTCATTGACCCCCAAGGTCGCCGGGACCCCGGAAGGTAAACAAACCTTGGAGGGTCCAGGAACCGGTTTGAGGGGGTGTGGGTGGAGGGGGAGGAGTGGGGGTGGGGAGGGAGGGTGGGGGGAGGGAAGGGTGGGGTGGGGGACGAGGGGGAAGGATGGAAGAGGATCTGCACGAGACCCTCTTCGACCCAGTCTCTCTCTTGAACTGAGCGCCTTCACTGTTATGGTCTCGTGCTATATAGCTTTGCTTTGAGCACGATGAGATCCGAATGTTGCCGAAGGTTTCCGAATCTTTGTCGGTGAATGAATCGTCAGAGAATTGAACGGTCAACTGGTGTGTGTGTGTGTGTGTGTGTGTGACGTCACAGCAGATTACGGGATGTGAGGTAGGTCATGGACGGGAGTGTTTTGAATGGAAAACATGAATGGTGGTGGGTGGTGGTTGTTAAACCCTGGCGTGCTAGGTTTGCGGGTAAATAAACGTGAATGAAGATGGCACCGTGAATGGAGGTTGCGACGTCACAGCAGATTACGGAATGTAGCACAGGTCATGGATGAGAGTGTTTTAATGGGAAACATGAATGGAGATGGAAGGTGGTTGTTGATCCCTAACGTGCTAGGTTGGCGGGTAAACAAACGTGAATGAAGATGGAACTGAGAATGGAGGTTGTGACGTCACAGGCAGAATGTAGTGTAGGTCATGGACGGGATGGTTTTTTTTCTAATACTTAACGGTAAACAAATTGTTAATGGGTGGGGGATACAAAAACGCATGGTGGAGAGTGTTGGTGGAATAAAAGTTTGTCTGGAAAACTAGGGTACCCGGAGAAAAACCAGTCTGCTTCTGTTTTGTCCAGCACAGATTTTACATGGAGTAACTGGGATTTGAAACACAGACCCAGCGGTGAGAGGTTGGCATGCTTCTCCCTAAGCCATGGAGGCATAATCACAGAGACCTAGTGCAGCCGAAGGATTTTTTTTATTTATGCTGACTTGGGAGATTTGAATTTATGTGTTATGGAGCTGAGGATATGGAAGGCGTGCTAGATGGTTAATGGACATGGATGGGTGTTAGAATGAATAATCTGATTTGAACGGTCAACCGATGTGTGATGTCACAGGAGTGAATTTCTGAGATTGACACCTGACATGTTGACTCGCTCAGCTTCATATAAAAAAAAGTGGGAATGATAGACAAATAAATCAAACAAAACAAGAATATTTTTATTATTATTGTTTTCTTACATTACTGTTTATTTTCGGAAGCTTCTTCTTCTTCTCCTTCCTCTTCACTATCATCGTCCTCCGCCTCCTCCGTGTCATTATTGGCCTCCATCTGCAGCATCATCTGTACGAAAAACTCGGCGATGACGCGGTCATTCGAAAAACTATAAAATAGAAAAAATGTCTATCAATGTCATTAGAATACCCAATCTAGCGGCGAGGATATAAACTGTCTTGATGTTTGTGTCAGGGAAAATTAAAGTACACAGCAGAAAACCTCCTAAGTTATGGAGGCATACTCCTTGCACTTCTCTGCATCAATGATTAAATGACAGGCAGAAGGTAGGAAATAATGGGAAAAGAAGACTGGCCTCTTGCAGAAGGAGGGAATCAGAAAAGATGTGTCAAGGGCCTTGGATACTCTAATACTGTTGGAGTTGGAAGAGAACAAGAGTTGACCAAGCGAGGTTGATAGGAAAGAAGACAGAGAGGAGCTTGACACAAGTAAGTGGAAGCAATGCTGAACTCGGCTGTCGCCTCTGTAGTTGTAAAATCCGCGTTCTGCTATATGTAAGCTTTTGGAAGCTGAGTTTAAAAAATGTTTTGCAAGAAGAGAATAATACTGTTAATTTTGTTATCCTTAATTCAACCTTCTTGATTACTCATGCTTCAAAGATCCTGTCCAGAATGATTTACAAAAGGATTGAAAGCCAGATAGAAACAGAGTTGGGCGAAGATCAGTTTGGTTTCAGGAGAAATGTAGGAACAAGGGAAGCTGTACTAAGTCTTAGGCTGATTTTAGAAGATAGAATAAGGAAAGACAAGAGAACGTTCATGGCTTTTGTAGATTTAGAAAATGCTTTTGATAAAGTTGATTGGACTAAATTGTTTGACATTTTAAAACCAATTGGAATAAAGTACTCCGTCTTACGGAAAGAATACATGATGAAAATAAATGTAAAACATAAATACTGGAATGCAACCGAAATAAATCAGAAACCTCTATGGAGATCAAATTGACAGGTGAAAAGCTGAAGGAAGTAGGAGACTTCTGTTACTTAGGAAGCGGAATAACCAGTGATGGACGAAGCAAGTAGGTTGGCTCAGACAAAGAAAGCATTTCTACAAAAAAAAAGGAATCTGCTGACATCGAATATAGATTTAGGTATTAGGAAGTCATTTTTGAAAGCCTTTGTCTGGAGCGTGGCGCTCTATGGAAGTGAAACTTGGACTATTGGTGCAGCAGAAAAGAGGAGAATAGAAGCATTTGAAATGTGGTGTTACAGGAGAATGATGAAGATCAGATGGGTAGATAGGGTTACAAACAAAGAGGTATTAAGACGAGTGGGAGAGGAGAGATGTTTCCGGTGACTGCTAATGAAGAGAAGAGATAGGTTGGTAGGACACATACTAAGACACCCAGGAATAGCAAGCTTAGTTATGGAAGGAAGGGTCGAGGACAAGAACTGTAGGGGTAGACCGAGGTTAGAGTATGTTAAACAGATTGCCTCCGATGTAGGGATGTTGGAGCTATGTAGAGATGAAACGATTAGCTCAGGACAGGGAGACATGGAGATCTGCATCAAACCAGTCAAAAGACTGAAGACTCAAACAACAACAACAATTCAACTTTTGCGGTACCATACACAGATCTCACATGAAGTGAGTAAGAAGCTGGAATACTAATGCTAATTTACATAACAGTGTAACACAATTTTAATGTATGAGATATTGAAAGCCCGTTTGACATTAGACTGGTATCAAGATTGATGATGTAGGCTATTAACTTTTATTTTTGTTAAAGCGGTATGTCTTGGCAATATAATGAAAGCCATTATATTTGACAGCGGCAATAAATTTAACAGGTCTCTAACCGGTAATACAATTTGCATTAAATTACAATAAATTTGTCATGTTTCTTAAGTCGGACTGGGAGAAAAAGAAAGCTGTCTGTTCCAAGTAGGATGCAATACACTGTATTTTTAAAATCGTCAACATGTGTGTGCTTATGTAACATAAAATGTAGGTATATATGATATTATTACAAGGCTGAAACGATGCACCTAGGTCATGAGTCCAAACTCTCTGCTTACTCGGTAGACGCGTGGGTTCGAGCCCCACCGTCGGTCGTCCTTGAAATGGTTTTCCGTGGTTTCCCATTTTCAACACCAGGCAAATGCTGGGACGGTACCTTCTGATAGGCCACGGCCGATTCCTTCCACATGCAAATGCTGGGACGGTACCTTCTGATAGGCCACGGTCGATTCCTTCCACATGCAAATGCTGGGACGGTACCTTCTGATAGGCCACGGCCGATTCCTTCCACATGCAAATGCTGGGACGGTACCTTCTGATAGGCCACGGCCGATTCCTTCCACATCCTTGCCCAGTTTCATCTTCCATGGTTTTCCGTGGTTTCCCATTTTCAACACCAGGCAAATGCTGGGACGGTACCTTCTGATAGGCCACGGCCGATTCCTTCCACATGCAAATGCTGGGACGGTACCTTCTGATAGGCCACGGCCGATTCCTTCCACATGCAAATGCTGGGACGGTACCTTCTGATAGGCCACGGCCGATTCCTTCCACATGCAAATGCTGGGACGGTACCTTCTGATAGGCCACGGCCGATTCCTTCCACATCCTTGCCCAGTTTCATCTTCCATGGTTTTCCGTGGTTTCCCATTTTCAACACCAGGCAAATGCTGGGACGGTACCTTCTGATAGGCCACGGCCGATTCCTTCCACATGCAAATGCTGGGACGGTACCTTCTGATAGGCCACGGTCGATTCCTTCCACATGCAAATGCTGGGACGGTACCTTCTGATAGGCCACGGCCGATTCCTTCCACATCCTTGCCCAGTTTCATCTTCATCCACTCCATACCGACGCGCAGCTCGCCCACGGACGTCGAATAGAAAGACCTGCACTCGGCCTCTGAGGAGGTCACACGACAAAAAACTAGCTATGAAATTAAATTAAAAGTTTTGCAGGATGAATTAATGAGTAATGAAACTAATGGTAGGTAATGAATAATGATTGTGCGACCTCTGGAGAGGTCAAGTGTATGTCTTTCTAGTTAACACCCGTGGGCGACTTGAGCCCTATGACATAACGCTGCGCTTTAGTGAGTGGAGCTGCTGTTATTATAGTTAATATATATGAACAAGTGTTGAAGAAAGTACTACTTGCATACAATTTGCATTCTCGACTAGTACAAGTTATTACACAAAGGTCACACCCGGCTAAGTTTATAAAACCTTAACGCGTATCTAAGTGTTCAAAGCTACTTGACCACAATTTGACAAACGCTATTAACATTAACAGCAATAGTGTTAGCCAAGCTTGACATTGCATTTAAACAATAGTGTAATAATTAACTTGACTGTTTATTGCGAGACAAGATACAACTATGTGTTTAGCTGTGTGGCTCAACTGTACTGTTCTTGGCTGCTGTTAGCCTCTGAACTGGAGGGTCCTGGGTTAGACTTTTGGGAGGTCTGTGGAGATTGTATTTTCTGGTGATTAATTCCCCTGGCTTGGGGACTAAGTGTTTGTATTGTCTTAATTAAAAATATATTCCGGTCCCATGGTTAATTGGTTAGCGTTCTAGGCTTTGATTTAATTTTTTTTTTGCCTGGTATCAATTTAAAAAAAAATGAATATTACTTACATGAAAATGTCTAAAGATGAATCCCAATTTTCGGATTCTTCTTCTTCTTCGTGATGGGTGTTTTCATGATCCGACATTGCACCAGTGAATGACAATTCTTTGTAAAGTAGCAGGTTCATTTATACTAAATATGGAGGTCATCCAGTTACTGAGAAAGCGGACACTAAATATGGAGGTCATCCAGTTACTGAGAAAGCGGGACAAACCGGCGTGTTACCTCTGATTGTAAGGGTATATAAGCCCTGACATTATTGTTGCTAGCCAGAGAAGTCCACGAGTTGGTAGTATACACATCGCTTTGCTGCAAAGATCTTCTATCAGGTAATATTGAACACAGTACCTTCAGTTTCTCTAACTGTTGATGGTTATACAGTTGACCTTAAATATTTATCAAGTGGATAATAATATCAAATGGGTATATAAAACTATTATTGCAACTAACAGTCATTACCAGGCTTGACGTCAGTCAAAAGAGATATTACCTTATCTCGCCCTATCCGACTGATTTACTGGGACTGAGCGCTGTTAGGACACTCCTCGTCTTCGCAAATAAGTTTTGTATACACACTTGATGGTTTAGTCTAGAGGTTTGGATGGGGATGCAGGACACACTACTCAAGTGGATATATGAAACTATTATTGCAACTAACAGTCATTACCAGGCTTGACGTCAGTCAAAAGAGATATTACCTTATCTCGCCCTATCCGACTGATTTACTGGGACTGAGCGCTGTTAGGACACTCCTCGTCTTCGCAAATAAGTTTTGTATACACACTTGATGGTTTAGTCTAGAGGTTTGGATGGGGATGCAGGACACACTACTCAAGTGGATATATGAAACTATTATTGCAACTAACAGTCATTAGCAGGCTTGACGTCAGTCAAAAGAGATATTACCTTATCTCGCCCTATCCGACTGATTTACTGGGACTGAGCGCTGTTAGGACACTCCTCGTCTTCGCAAATAGTTTTGTATACACACTTGATGGTTTAGTCTATAGATCAGGGTTTGAGTTAATGTGCTAATAAATAAAGGTGGAGGGTACCTGAACCTTTTTAATAGTTTACCTAAACACTTTATAATTACCTTTCAGAACCAATATGTCTGCTATAACAGTTGCGAATCTCATTGGCAGAGCAACCGGTCTGGAGACTAAACGTTTACAGGACCTGCCAGTTAACGAGTCCTATTTGGTGACAGCTGTTCGCAAAGTAAACACGAAATATGGCAGAAGAATAGTTTGCGAACTAGAAGATTTCGCTGTCTTTTTACCTGCGAGGTTCATGGAACTCAACGACGAAGCTGTAAATGACCTCAACAAAGGAACCATCTACCTAAAATATTTGGGACTAGAAAACAAAAGATGTTTGGTAGAATTTATTGAAGAATCAAATAAAATTTAAAATTTGTTAATGTTAAAACAGAATTTGCAGAGACAATAAACTTTGTTTGTTTTCATTCTCTGCAAACTGTTCAGTGATTTGCTGTTTTTGTAGTAAATGTAATTACTGTAAGTGTCATGATGTCAGCATCAGAACTTAGTTGGCAGAACGTGGATAGTTGTTTTAATAATAAGTTATGTAGCTTAAAAATTAATAATGATGCTAAATTTTTAGACCCAAATGAATTTTTAAACGCTAGCTACAACATTTTTCAAAATAAAATGCAAGACTGTTTAAGAGAACATGTAGCGTTAAAGATTAACGCTGAGTTATTATGTGATTTTGTTATTTTAAAACAAGGTGTTGAAGTAACCAAACCGATTTATTTACATACGAAAATGTGTGAATTGTACCGCACTGATAATATACACAGTTGGTATAGTAAAAACATTGTCGATAAGCTCATGACGCGCTTTGCCGAGTTTCAAGAATTGGAAAGTGGCAAATCACTGGAAGCTATCAATCATCTTAAAATTAATGTATGCACCTTTGATCCCATGAACAGTGGTTCATCTCATGTTAATTTGCCTAAACAGTTGGAAAAACATCACGCAGTCATCAATGTGGATAATAATGACGTTTTTTGCTTTGTGTGGTCCCTGGCTGCTGGGTTAAGTCCTGCAACTGAAAATGTTCACAGAATGGGAAAATATCACCAGAAATTTATGGAATTAATGATCAGTCTAAATTTAGCAGACATAGAATTCCCAATGGACCTCAACGCCATTTCTCGTTTTGAATCTAAAAATCTGCTTTACTCCATTAATGTATACGGAGTTGAAGGGGACAAAGTTATTGGGCCACTCTATGTGACAAAGGAAAAAAAAGAAAAGCATTTTAATTTATTGTACATTGAAGGGGAATTGTGCAACCATTATTGTTATATCAAAGATCTTTCCAGACTAGTTCGTTCACAAGTTACAAAGAGTAAAAATAGGGTATATATATGTGATCGCTGTTTGCAATATTTTACTAGCAATCAAAAGTTGACAGCCCATACTATTGATTGCATTACACAACCAGCTGTAAAAATTACATTCCCAGAAAAGGATAAAGCCAGTATGAAATTTCAAAATGTGTCTCGTCAAGAACCGCTTCCATTTACAGTATATGCAGATTTTGAATGTTTAACCACACCCATTGACACATGTAACCCGGATCCAGCACGCCCGTACACTCAACAAGTACAGCAACATGTGCCATTCAGTTGTGCTCTAAACGTGATTTGTTCATATGACCCTTCGCTTTCATACTTCAAATCTCATCGCGATGCAGATGCTGCTGCTTGGTTTTTAAATGAATTGGATGCCTTGGCAGATCGGGTGTACAATATCCTGGAAAACCCAATTCCGCTTCAAATGTCGGATGCAGACGAGGTGGCTTTTGCAACAGCAACCACTTGCCACATTTGTCAAAAACCAATAGCAACTTGTGACACGCCAGTGAGAGACCATAATCGGTACACTGGCAAATTTAGAGGAGCGGCTCATAGTGCATGTAATTTGGCCTATAAAAGAGCACGCTATATTTCTTGTTTCTTGCACAACATGTCTCGGTATGACAGTCATCTAATTATTAAGGAATTTGTTAACCTTGAAAACCAAAAGTTTTCTTTAATTCCACAAAATCATGAAAATTTTATTTCGTTTTCGAAATGGCGAAATGGAATCAGTATACGATTTTTAGATTCGTATAGATTCCTCGCATCATCATTGGATGCGCTTGTTCAAGGGCTTCACCCAAACAATTTGCATTTTGTACGTCAACACTTTACTGATGTCAAACAATTTGAATTATGCATTCGAAAAGGGGTGTTTCCCTATAATTATGTAAACAATTGGGCATGTTTACAGGAAACTGCACTCCCTTCAAAGGACAAATTTTACAATGACTTAACAAAAAGTCATATTTCTGAAGAAGACTATTTACACGCCCAAAAAGTATGGGACGTGTTCAAGATATCAACTTTGGGCGAGTATGCTGATTTATACCTCAAAATTGATACACTACTTTTGACAGACGTGTTTGAACACTTTCGCAAACTGTGTCTTGAAATCTACAATCTAGATCCAGCCCATTACTACACCCTTGCCGGATACAGTTGGGACTGTATGTTGAAGGTGACTGACATAGAACTGGAACTATTAACAGACATCGACATGTTACTCTTTTTTGAACGTGGAATACGTGGCGGGCTTGTATCGCTTGTGCAAAAGCACGCCAAAGCAAATAATCCATATATGGATACATACAAACCAAACCAACCTACAACATACCTCACCTACCTAGATTGTAACAATTTATACGGATATGCTATGGAAAAACCCCTTCCATATCAAAATTTTCGATGGTTGACTTCAGATGAAGTTTCAAATTTTAATTTAAAAGATGTGTTGAGCAATGACACGCGTGGCTACGTTCTAGAGGTCGACTTATTATATCCCTGTGAGATACACAATGATCATTCTGATCTACCATTTTGTGTTGAAAAATTACAACCTCCCAGTTCACGTTCCAACAATAAAAAGTTGCTGGCAACGTTAAATTCAAAAAATCGGTACGTCATACACATTGAAAATTTAATGCAATGTTTGAAACATGGTTTGAAACTGCAATCCATTCACCGCATTATTTGCTTTGACCAAAAACCATGGTTACAACCGTACATGCAATTGAATACTCATCATCGGCAGCACGCCAAGACCACATTTGAATCAAATTTTTATAAATTAATGAACAATGCGTGCTACGGTAAATCAATGGAAAATATTCGAAAGCATAGAACTATTCATTTGGTAAACCACTGGGACGGTCGATATGGCGCACGAAAATATATAGCTATGCCTAATTTCCATTCTGTACGAGTTATTGAAACTGATTTAGTAACCATTGAATTGTCAAAGACAGAAATCATGTATAACAAACCAATTTACTTGGGAATGGTAATACTTGACTTTTCAAAATTTGTAATGTATCAATTTCATTATGAGTTTGCCAAACAAAAGTTTGGAGATGTAAAATTACTGTATATGGATACAGACAGTCTTATTTATCAAACCAATACGATAGATGTTTACTCAGTGATGAGAGAACATCCAAATTACTTTGATACCTCAAACTATGAGGTTAACAATATGTTTGGCATAATTCCCATGAATAAAAAAAAAATAGGTCTATTTAAGGATGAGTGCGCCGGTGATGTTATGACAGAATTTGTGGCTTTGGCGCCGAAAATGTACGCATTTTCAACACAAAAGAATAAAGGTCAATGCAAAGCGAAGGGCGTTCTTCGTAGCGTCACACAGTTCCTCAATGTTGAGGAATATCGATGTGTACTCTACGCAAACACCTCTCGCTTATACCAGCAAACACGCATTCTTTCAAAGAACCATAATATTTTTACAGTAAATCAAAATAAAACATCGCTGACAGCATATGACAATAAACGTCTGTGGGATGGTGTAAATAGCTTGCCTTATGGTCATTTCCACACCTTGTAAAAAATAACACACTTTCATTTTCAATTCTTTTTATTAAAATTGTTGGTTTTTGTACAAGAAGAAAACTAAACCATATTTTGTGTATACTATGAACTGGTGGACTGACTCTCAAATAAATACTTCACAATATTTGATTCATGTTTATTACTTTGTCCTTTTCCTCACTAATCCACCACCAATCAATAGCTTTGACTTCATCGCTCCTGCTACAATCAAGGCTGCAATCTTCTCACCAATAGAAGCAGTAGATGACATCACACGCTGCATGGCCTTTCTTAGAAGAATGCGGTCTGCAACTCGACGTACTTCTATATTCTTGTTGTTGTAAGCAATGTCATGATCTCTACACGCTGCATCCAATATGTTGATTCCAGAGTTCCCTTGTGCTAGACGTTGGCTTAGTTTAGTTCCAGGTCCACAAAATTGATAGCCAGGAATATGCAGTTCAATGGGAAGTAGATCAATGGCCTTGTTAACTAGACCATGACCAGCAAAGGTCTGGCATATCTTTTTCAAGCGTTGTCTTACTTTTTGGTGCTGGCGATACTGCCGCTGCTGTCTCTTCTTCCTCTTCGTCATCGCAACCATGGAATGATGAAGCAAAGTCTTTACAGGACGGTATATTTGTATGGCCGTGGTACAATTTGATGAGCTGACACGTTCCACACTGTCTAATGGATGGCATTTTAGTGATAGACACTTGCTGGTGATGACTAAAGTCAGTGCATGGTTGTAGTTCACGCAGACCAGGATCTCTGCTCCACTCACTAGGTACACTGTGCCAAATATTTTTCACCGCGTTTGAAGCAACATAAAAAAGGAACGCCTTGGGCAAAGCGTTCAATTCCTCGTCTGTGAAACTGTCAAGCTTTTTTTTACAGGCAAAAAACTTGACAATAGCTCGCTCTGTGGGGTTTGAGTCCAAACCTTCAATTGCTGCCATATTACTACACGTCCACACTGATCACTGGTATGTCTCACACTGAAGCTGACGTTACAACGCTTTGCACTCAACATGCAAGTTTTGACATGCTCTGCGAGCTAGCCAATCAAAAAGCTTCCAAACATTTTGAAGTGTTTTATTTTGTAGAGGTTCATCAGGCACGGACAGGTTGTACAGTGCAGGACATCCCAGATCATGAAGGTCAACAAGTTGACATGTTGAATTAACATACTGACGCAACCATTCCTTTTTTTCACTTCCCTTTACAAATACAAGGTCAGCACCAAACAAGTGAGCTTTCAGAACAAGTGATAGATGTTGGTAAGGAATGTCGCCTTCTTTCCAGACTAGTCCCAAATTGCGTTGCAACCACTCTGTTTGTCTTCTGTCCTCGTCTGACTGCAAATGCAATGGAAACGGTGGTTCAAAGATAAAACTGGTTACTCTTGGTGCCCACATGGTTGTGCAGTCAATAATTCCAACTTCCTTAAATACAAACTTGTTTCCGTTCACCTTGAAACCCTGCACGTCGACAATCAATGTTTTCGGCATGGCGACGGATATCAGACCTTCCACCACCGCTGCTTCTTAACAACTAACTGATTGGATAGGAGCGGGAAAATAATATACACACAAAGAATCAATTACACAATTTTATTCATAAAGTTATCAGTACATCGCTTACAATTTTTTATCATAGGATTTGGACCATCCCAATCACAGTGAGAATCTCCTCGATGCATAAAGTGTCTACGACAAGGACGGCAGGCTGCAACATCCGCCGACATACGGAGGTGTAATGGTAGCTTATCCCAATTAAGGTCAATGTCGTGTGCACCGTACGCGGTCAGAAATCCAGCTGGTAAATAGGCAATCAGATGCTGCGGCATTTCACGAAGAAATTGTGCTTTATGGTAGGCGCGTATTGCTAAACTCACCAGGGTGCGATAAATCTCAAATGCTGCATCAGCGTCTCGACTTGTTGAGCAACGATCGCATTTGCAGTCCATACAATCTACCCGCTCTCCAACATGACAAGATGAAGCTTTGGCAACGCCATCGTCCACATTATTTGTTTGATTAGCGATGGGCTTGTTGTTGTAGCCCCTGTCATGAATACCAAACGTAGACATGAATCCATCCGGTAAATAGTGAACCAGATGCGGCGGCATTCTAAGCACAGTATGATTCTTGTGATAGGCAGTTATAGCTTCACTCACTAGGGCGCGATAAATGGTAAACCTTGAATCTTCATCTGAACCTGGTGAATCACTTTCACATTTGCAGACCCACCTCGCAGAGGGGGTTGTGACTTCATCGTAGCTTTCCATGACTGTGAAGGGCAATGCAGGAAGACATGCTATTTATACTCTGGTCACCATATTGGACAGTGGTTGATAAAACACTTGCGCCTCGTGAACAATAAGGCAATAGGCTGTTGTTTTTTCTGGAATAACTGTAGATGTTTCAAATTCTAGTCTGATATCAATAGTTGTTTCCTTCATCGACTCCTCCAAATACGAACAGTCCATCACCACCAGAGGCGCCTTGGACTTGAAGTCTTGTGGCGATAATAGCGGACATGCCTCTTTCTGATAATAGGATGACTGAAAGTTTACAAACATGTCATAGAGCTTACCATATTTGTTCTTGTTAAAGTTTAAATCCATTCCCTCATAGGGAAAGGTAACACCGTTCAAAAAGAGTCGTATATTTCGTAATTGGATGTGGTCAAATTTTGATGCATCTTTATTCTGTTGATATTTGCGATCTGTTTGAAATCCAACCAGGACGTAGAGTGGCCGCTCTGTATACCGTGAGGTTTTTATAGACCAAGTATGCGTATCGGAGAGTGGTAATACCGGATATTCATGCAGCTCCCAGCTTCTAAATTGAATGGGTAAAGCTGTATCCTTCTCCACAATCTTGAGCAGACTCAATTTTTTCTGATCTGATAGAGTAACGTGCGGTACTTTCCATAGAATTCGTTGCAGTAGAATTTTTGTATCTATTGGCGCTGTATCAGCTCCCTTTAGCGCATTATAATCACTCCTGTCTCGTACAAGAATCAGATCCTGTCTTGCGTTCACAATAATGCGTTTATGATCCTCTGCAAAGCCTAGTATTAATTTTAGAGGTAAATGTCCAGTAAATGTGCCATCATCGTTAATCATCCAGTCGTTGGTTGAGTTGGGACACCAACCAGCCATACAAAAAGCTTTACTCTCTTCGCTTCCGTACGAGGGATAAAGTTTCATGACACTTGTTATGCCAACATTTCGAGTAGTATCCACTTCAATACCGTTGATCACGTAGCGAACCTCAGAAAACAAAAAGGCCAAAGCATTGTTGGCCAACTTTGACGTTGTTGGAATGGTACCATCCAATTTGGTGAGTTGCCCTTCAATCTGGATGTAACTTTCATGTGGAAGCGTGTAGATATCTTGTTGGTTAATAGTAATGCGAATCTCATCATTATTATTTAGTCCCTGAGTATACGGTTGGTAGGAATGGTGTTCAATTCTTACAATACCCTCCTGTACTTCGACAGGGTTTGTCACGTCTAGAATCGAATTCATGACGTAAGGTGTAACCAAGTTGTTGTAGGATCTGCTTGTTGACACGTGTTAACCTGTACACGTGTTGAGCACAACTAACACCTGCTCTTGACAGCGTTGCCGCTTTATACACTTGTTTCATGCTGGCTTCAGATACAGTTTGTAGGTCACAGGTGTATGAGGGTCTAATCGGATGAGACGTTGGTTTCTATTCACCAGTCTTAAGGTAATATTCCTGATGTTGGTCACACTCACAGGATGATAGAGCACCACCGACGGGTTTTCGCGGATGATATAACCACCAGGTGAAGTAACAATAAAATCATAAAGCGAATGCGAGGGATCTTGATTGGTGTAGACGTCTGTAATAATATTACACGTGACAGATACGTGATGATCTTCAATTATTTTCACCGGTTGGTCAGACTTGTGTATCACGTTCGGTACTAACACTTGTGGTGAATAGCCTAACAATGACCCAATCGAATCTGGTTGAGATTTAAAATCAATCCTAAAAGAAGAAAGAATACTGCAGCGATGTGTCACGTTGTTGGCTATGAGTTCAAACTTGCGTGTCCCGTCCAGAAATGCTTTTAGACTAAATTCCTTGGTGAGAGTTGTGTAGATGTGATCGTGAATATCATCTACGGTGTAGCTGCCAGACGGTAGAGTTAACACATAGTCATCGTAGTAGAACTTATCATTGACGTCTTCAATTACGTTGCAGATTCTATTATAGCCTTCAAACGAAACAAGTCCCAACACGTAGGGTCGTCGTCCCAATTCAATAGGAGGATAAAAGTCAACAGTTACTTCCGCACCTTGTCCGTGCACTGTAAACGTTCTACTTTCTGTTGTCATAATGACCACGTCACCCGCCGTGCTCGGTCTTATATAGAAAAGTCAAACATAGACGACCGCACTGTTGCGTGTTAAAATTTTGCACTCGTTTCACATTATAGTGTATTGTTGCACTGCTTCCAAAATAGCGAACAAGCTCTGTCGGAGGAGGAAGATTTCCAAAACTGTCAAAGTACCACACGGTTCGACCATGCTTTATGTAGGCCACATAATGCGTTCCCGGTCCATGACTGTCATCCAAATTGACAACTGCACTTTCATGGCTCCGTGGTCGAGACGGTAGTTGGTTGCGCATAAACACGCCTCGAAAGTGGGAGATCTTAAGCTGTTTTGCATATCTTATAACTTCCTCATGCGTCATGGCTCGTCGTGGCAGTGCATCGATTAACCGTTTTTTGGCGACATGTAAATGCCGAGTCCTTTCTTGTAGGGTGCTAGCTTCATGTTCACACCTTTACCGCGCAGTGCTATGGCCTCCATAGTTTTATTATGCCTTTCACTTTCCTTCAACTGTTGCTTCGCCTCCTCAACAGCTTTCACCGTTCGTGCTACCGCACTTGCTCCTCCAAGAAGTGAACCCAGGGCTGCTAGTCCAGCAAACAGTGCAGGTAAAAATCCACCACGTTTCGGCACAGGAATAACTCGGGCACGTTTTCTAAAACGTAGTTTACTTTTGGGATTCGCATGCAATCGTGCTGCTCGGAGTGCTTTCTTAATAGCCAACTCACTATTTGTTTCTCCGCGCGAAGCTTGACGTGCCGCATGAAGAATAGCTTTAAAGCCTCCCTTTCTTGACAACTTCTTTCTCTTCTTCACCGCATATCTCTGTTTCACCATCGCAACCAAAGAACAAGACAACCTCCCACCGCAAAGTATAGAACACAACTAACGCTCCTCAGGAAGGGAACCTGTAGTTATTTATTCAATGGTGGCTGTATATTCAAGTTCTATATACAGAGGAAAATCGTTCATCGTTTTCCCCGCCTCTTTTTCTTCAGACGAGAGTTTCAAGTGAAAGAATAATTTGTCTCCGGCTTTCACCGGTTGATCAATAAGTGGTTGAACACTACCGTTTAATCGTACCTCTAAATGTTTCAAATCTGGTGCATACTCAATTACACGAATGGCACCATCATACATTAAACGGTAATTGTCATATCCCGAACGTAGTATGTAGGCGAGGTTATTGGGATCTTTTACCGGTTGTTGGTTTACAATGTGAAGCAGAAATATAGAGGGTATTGATTTAATAAAAAGCGATAACCGTTGTTCCAAAAATCGTTTGGTCGTCACGTCGTGAGGTTGCACAGGATCAGCAACTTCTGCTATTCGTCTTCGCTTCATCTGTAGAGCGTTCTCCTTAATTTCCCACACCTTTTCCATTTCAGAGTTTAAAAACCGTTTTGTACAAACATCTTGATCATCTTCAGGATCGGCCACATGCACAAGGCGTGCATTATTTGCTGTATAGCCCTTTGCAGTTAGGGTGGGCACAATACTGAGCACCTGTTTCACCTTGTTATCTACATAGTCCTTTCGAGCAGCGTCCGTGTTGTTTGTTGGAAGAGCCAGCTGAGTGATTCGACGTTGGTGTACGTCATAGTCCTTTGCTTCTGTTAACACCACAGCATTGGTTAACACATAGGCTTTGGTGCACACATCTTGATCGTTCACAGGATCTGCAACGCCTGTAATACGTTTATTCTGAGCCTCATAATCTCCTTTGATACGTCGTAATCGGTAATAATCTACATACTTTTTTGAACATGCGTCCGAGGGTAATACGGGTTCTGTTATATTGGTCAATCGCTTTCCATTAAAGTCGTAATTGCCATCTGTAGTGCGTGACAATACATTAGCATCGACATATCGTTTAGTAGCCGGATCTGTATCATGTTTTGGATCGTTTGTCAAAGCAAATCGTTCATTTGTTTTGAGAGTTCTTCCAAAGGCGTCCATGGTTACACTGGAACTGAAACACCCGTTTGCCTCATGTATATAGAGACCAGCTCTTCCCCTTTCACATTTAGTTGATATGCAGATTATTAAGCAACAACATTCACTTCCGGTGGGAGACTTGGTTTCACACCTCTTCTCAACATCGTCCGAACAACGTCATGGATCACTCTTCCCATCCTCCATTCGCTGTCTCATCGCCGGCCCGTCGGGATGTGGAAAAACCAATCTTCTGCTTACCCTCATCACCTCCTTAAACGGAGTGCGCTTTCAAAATATCTATATTTTTGCCAAATCGCTGTATCAACCGCTGTATGTGTTCTTGGAACAGGTCATGTCAGGTCTGCGCAACATGGGCTACTTCACATTCGCAGCACACGAAGATGTCATTTCTCCAGACAATGTTCGCCCCCATTCACTTATGATTTTTGACGATGTGGCCACAGAACGACAGGGTATTATTCAGGCTTACTTTAGCATGGGACGTCATAAATATATTGATTGTTTTTATCTCGCTCAAACCTATTCGCGAATACCAAAACAGTTGATTCGTGACAATGCCAACGTGATTGTTCTCTTCCGACAGGATGAGCGCAACATGCATCACGTCTACGATGATCACGTGAACCCAGACATGACCTTTCAAGCCTTTACACAGTTGTGTGCCATGTGTTGGAACGCTCATCACCACAGTTGTCTTGTTATTGATAAGCTGAGCAACATCAACAATGGACGCTACCGCATGGGATTTGATCATTTCATTCGTATTTAAGTAGCTGCATTGCTTTTCTGAACATCATTTGTTCAGATGTCATGGCGACAACAGGGAGTCAATTAAAAAAGCACATAATCCGTGCACGAAATAGCATTCGACAAAAGTTTCGCTATCTAAAACGTGCACATGCCGACAGTGAACTGTTTGTCGAAAAACATTTGAAGTCACCTCTGGAAGCTGTGTTGAAAGGAACATCAAAACCTAGTACACGCTCAAAAGAAACACAAACAATTGAAGAGGAGGAGGAAGAAAATGATGAAGAACCTGAGGATGTTTTTTCTCCATTGCTTCCGTCTTCTAGCTCCAAAGAATCACCGCTGCCCCAGTTTTTGAAAACATCAATAATTGCTGAAACACCCACTAGACCCAAAGAAAAGCAGCCTACTCTTAAAGAAATATTAAATACGCCCGAACAATATGTGCGGTTAAAATCCATTTTACTACAAAATTATGGTGCGTTGGTTACTCCCTTCCTTGAAGATCTTTTTACTAAGAAAACTGATACTACCTATGGTGTTCGCTATGAAAACAATAGATTTCGAATTGGTGATTCACCAATCAAGATAAGTGACAATGTTTTGATTGTTAAAACAGTTCGTTATAAATTGACGCCAGGTCTTTTAGAACTTTTATTTTCACGTACACCTTCTACCGAGGAGTATGATAAAGAAGATCTTGAAAAGTATAAAGACATCTTGATGGCTACAAATGGTTTTAGACGTAATTATAAACGTTCTGAAGCAGTAAATGCTAATAAGAGCTTCAAATATAAAACCATCATATCAAAATTGTTTCCCGCCTATGCAAGTGTTCGCCGTGCAAATTCAGCGTCCGGTATCACGTTTAATACTTTGAAACCATTCATCGATTTCGCCTATTGGAACAATCCAAATAAGTTGGTTAAACGTCTGCAACTGTTGCGTGCATCAGAACAGGCTGGTCATACCGGACACGAGGCGGAAGTTTTAGAAATAGAAGAGGAGCTTCGTCATGCTGGCATTATTGTCTAATGAGTCAACGTGTTCATACACCCTCGCCTGTTAAGGCTGGCATTGCTCGCGAGTTGCATAGACCAGCTCGTCGTCTCTACCATCGTCGTCATGTCATCACACGGGGCGTTGACGATCTTTGGCAAGCTGATCTGGTTGAAATGATTCCCTATGCCAAAGCTAACAACGGGGTCAACTATCTGCTCACCGTCATCGACGTTTATTCCAAAATGGCCTTTGTTGAACCTGTTCGGAATAAATCTGCACAACTGGTCACCGCTGCATTCAAGACCATCGTTCAGCGGTCAAGACGACAACCTCGTTTGCTTCAAACAGATCAAGGCAAAGAATTTTTCAACAAGACTTTTTCCGCCTATCTCAAATCACTTGACATCCATCACTATTCCACTTTTAGCAATCTAAAGGCAAGTGTTGTAGAACGTTTCAACCGCACACTCAAGACGCGCATGTGGGAACAATTTACAGCAAGAGGATCCTATCGCTGGCTTGAACTTGTAGGCGACCTGGTGACACGTTACAACAACACTAAACATAGAACCATCAAAATGAAACCACGCCTTGTAACCAAGAACATTGCGCAATTGGATCGCATTCATCACAAAATCAAAACAGTAGATCCACGACGTCATCAATTACGTATTGGTGATTATGTGCGCATCAGTAAACATAAAACAATCTTCGCCAAAGGATACACACCAAACTGGAGCACAGAAATATTTCGTATTCGCAAGGTAAAACTTTCTAATCCAGTTGTTTATTTACTTGATGACCCCAACAAGCAGCCAATCCAAGGAGGATTCTACATGGAGGAACTGCAAAGGACGCAATATCCCAAGCATTATCTTGTTGAAAAAATTGTACAAAAACGTGGCAATAAACTTTTTGTTAAGTGGCTAGGTTTTAATGCCACATATAATTCATGGATTAATAAATCAGATCTGGTGTACACCTTCTTGTTTTTATTTCATGTCGAGCTAGCCGACTCAACATGCCATGCGATTTGTATCCTACCCCCACCCTACCATTTACAGGAAATACTACTCCAGATTCATTGACGTTTGTTTACCATTGAGCACATTCAACAACCAGTTTATTCCCCCTCTCCCTCAATTCCATTCACTACTCCAGATACCATTGATGTTTGTTTACCATTGAGCGCTTTCAACCCCATCTTGTTTGTCTCTCAGACCCATTCACACCTAACCAACCTACCACGTCAGGGTTCAACAACCACCGCCATCCACCGCCATTCATGTTTTCCATTCAAAACACTCCCGTCCATGACCTACCTCACATCCCGTAATCTGCTGTGACGTCACACACACACACACACACACACCAGTTGACCGTTCAATTCTCTGACGATTCATTCACCGACAAAGATTCGGAAACCTTCGGCAACATTCGGATCTCATCGTGCTCAAAGCAAAGCTATATAGCACGAGACCATAACAGTGAAGGCGCTCAGTTCAAGAGAGAGACTGGGTCGAAGAGGGTCTCGTGCAGATCCTCTTCCATCCTTCCCCCTCGTCCCCCACCCCACCCTTCCCTCCCCCCACCCTCCCTCCCCACCCCCACTCCTCCCCCTCCACCCACACCCCCTCAAACCGGTTCCTGGACCCTCCAAGGTTTGTTTACCTTCCGGGGTCCCGGCGACCTTGGGGGTCAATGACCTACCTCAAGGTCATTGACCATGACCTACCTCAAGGTCATTGCCCTTGCCACGCCCCCCTCATTTGCATAAATAACGGTATTTGAAGCTGAACCCCCTTAGCATCTCTACTACCGCACCCTAACTTGACACGGGTCAAGAACGCGTAAAAATAAACACACCAAAAATTGAACCAACAACAACAAAATACAAGCCTAACGGCTGAGAAACAACGTTAACATTTATATAAAACGCCAGACAAACACGAATTTCGGAAGCTACCGTACAGTACTTGGCGAAACCGTTCCTATATGTAAACGACAAACGGGCAGAAAATATCCTGTCTGGTTCTCTAAGGAAATAAAGAGTAAATTGAAGGAGAAGGAACACCATAGGAAGAGAAAACATTACTCAGATCATCATAGACTACGTTTTGAAGAATTAAGGTCAGAAATTAAAAAGGACATTAAATTATCTTATAAGAAATATATCCATAATATTGAACAAAACATTAGCAGGGACTCAAAGAAATTTTGGACGTTTATTAAAAACAAGAAAAAAAATAGGAACTCATGCGACACTTTTAAATATAATAATGAAGAATTGGACAGGGGTGATTCCATTGTTGAAGGTTTCGCGTCATATTTCAAATCAGTGTATGACTCTCAGTCAGCCCAATACAAAGTCCCAGCCTGCAATTCGAATACTCCCAACACCCTTCACATAAAACTTGTCTCAAAGGAAGAGATAGAAATGGCATTTAAAAAATTAAAACCTAAGTCGTCGGCTGGTCCTGATAATATTCCACCGTATGTAGTTAAGGGATGTGCTGAAAGCCTCAGGGACCCGTTACACTTTATATTTAACTTAGCAATTCAAACTTGTACGTTCCCTGACGCCTGGAAAATCACTCGCGTCTGCCCTATACTAAAATCGGGAGACCCATCACTAATTAATAACTACCGTCCTATATCTATTTTATCCGCAGTAGCCAAGGTATTTGAATTCATATTGCACGGAAGAATATCAGTATTCCTCAGACCACTCGTAACAGATAACCAGCATGGTTTCCTATCCAGGAAATCTACAGTGACGAATGCAATTAATTTTACTCAAATTATATCTGAAGAGTTAGATAAAGGAGGGCAGATGGATGTCATATTTACAGATTTCGAGAAAGCTTTCGACACAATAAATCACGATATCCTTCTTAAAAAATTATGTATTTTGGGATTTTCCCACCCATTACTAAAATTATTCATCTCCTATCTCAGAGACAGGAAACAATTTGTTTTGTTCCAGAAAATTGTCTCAAAGGAATACATAGTTCATTCCGGAATACCCCAAGGTTCGAACCTTGGACCTTTGATTTTTCTAGCAATGATAAATGATTTGCCACGATGTATACTGCACTCAAATAGTCTTTTATATGCAGATGACTTCAAAATTTTTAAATCAATTTCTTCCACTAATGACTGCACTCTACTACAAAATGACCTAAATAATATACACAAATGGAGTATAGAAAACAAATTATACTTAAACGTACCGAAGTGTGTTGTTATGACCTTTACACGTAAGAAGAACCCAATCACATTTGTTTATGGAATTGGACCTAAGTCATTGAAAACAGTAAGCGAGAAGCAAGATCTAGGGATTCTGTTTGACCGAGAGCTTGCCTTCACTTATCATGTGCAAAAGACGGTCGGGGATGCTTACCGCATGTTAGGGTTTATAATAAGAAACACTAAGCCATTCATTAGGACCAGTACCTGCATAAAACTTTATACTGCCATGGTGAGATCCAAGCTCGAGTACGCCAGCCAAGTATGGAGTCCCTGGCAGAAAACATGCATTAAGTACATTGAGCAAGTTCAAAAGAAATTCCTCAGATATTTACACCTCAAAATAACGGGCAATTACCCACACATGGTACCCTACGGTGAACTTTTGTTGAATTTCGGCATGACTAGTTTGGAGTCTCGAAGGCGAGTGAATGATATGAAATTCCTTTATAAAGTCATTAACGGTCAAATTGATAACTCATTTTTCCTATCACTCCTAAATTTCAACATCCCTCGCTTAACTACAAGATCAACCATAACATTCAAAACTGATATAACCAATACCACTTCACATAACAATTCACCTGTATGGAGGCCTTGCAGTATTTACAACGATGCGGTTCGTGTAAACTGGAAACTAGATTTCTGTCTCTCAATCAGACCGTTCTTGGAAATTATAACCCTGTCACTCTAATTCATACTTGAAATAAAATTATCACACATAACAGAATCAACAATGTATATATGTGGATAGGCCTGTTCCCTAGTTATTGATGTTACCCATTAGTTTATTATGTAATAATTCCAAAACCTGTTTTTATATTTGGCATTAGATCATATTTAGATTTAGTTCTTATATTATCTTTTTACTACTATGAATTTTGATCTGTGTGAACTTATTAGTTTTAAGAATTACATTAAGATATTAATACTTAATGCAGGAAATGTATCTTACTGTGTAGGTGCACTATTATTGGGGCGCACACTGAGCCCTGTTGTGTACCATCAACAAATAAATAAATAAATAAATAAATAAACTATGGACAGCACCCATTTAATCAATCAATACTCATTATAACCGATCAGGGTTTTGTGAATTTTAAACAACATCTTAAATTGCAGTACAGGAAGCAAGCCTGTTACTAATGACAAGTCACGTTATCTGATTTGAGCGCGCCCTTCTTGTATGAGTCAACACTGCCTCAAATATCTCTCTCAGCCCCGCAAGCTATGTGCAGTTTTCCCTTTGGAAACGTCAACAAATCTCACCCATCCCCTGGATGGCGAGAAACACAAATATATACCACAAGTTCCGCCTCGCGAGGTCATGAACTGGGCTAATGTGGAGCAAGACAGAATAATCACCATGATATATTCTCGCTAGCACATTATAAAAATCACACAACGCACCAAAAGCTTGGACTGACTCTCATACGCACACACTGGGTCGGCTCAAAACAGATCAACAATATTGCGTCCATTGACACATTAACAAAAATACATAACAAAAACTCGGGTGCAAAGTGCCATCCCGTTCAAACTGCTGGAAAGCAACTATAAAAATAATCCTGATCCGTCATAAAATTCTACTCACAAATAATCTTACCCTCCAAATTCTATTTTTAATCTCAAAATTAATTCAGTTCCATTTTTGTTGTAAGGCATACCTACGAATAATAATGCTTGACCACGATTTACGCAAGCGAAAGCGAGCATGGGCTGCGCGTCGCCCCGTAAAGTTGAACCAAATACAATCACAATATTTACAAGTTACGCAACGCTCGGCTAGTCCCATATTTAATGTGTCAGTAAAACAAAAACTAATAAAATCTACATTACCAAACAAGCAAACAAATATCTACAAAAATATGTCCCATAATACCATAGCTGATTTAATAAATAAATAAATTCATTTGTACTCAATCCTTTAAAACAGCGCCAGGAAAAACGTCTGCAGCCATCTCCTTTAAGATATTTATCTGGTCATCGAGATCTTCTGGCAAATGTCCTGCTGGTTCCCAGATCCGTTCTCGTTCTTAGACGTCATCTCGTGCTGAATTAAATAAAGTTTTGTCAGATACACACACGATATAATTCGTACTATATTCACCTATCAAGTACTATATTCCTTGACAGTCTATTTGGTGAATTATTTCGATGAACTGGTCCTACTGATAGTGCAAATAAATCACTGAAGTTACACTTATAACTTGACGACACTGTTCCATGTTCAATAACATGAAAATCTGCAGAGTATGAACCTTACGTCCTCAGACGCACGAAATAAGTGATCGACGTTACGTCCTCAGACGTACAAAATAAGTGATGATCCTCGAAGCATCTTGGATCCTTATAAATGAAACTGACTAGGGTAGGTGTGGAAGGGGATTTATTAAAAAAATATTCCATAATAATTATCAGACTAGCATGCGATCGGTATCATTGAGTTCGTAGCAGTGTGGAGGTTACGATTATGCTGTAGCCGGCTCGAATCGATCGTGGAATTAATCTATTGATAACTCCCGCGTTAATTTACCAGAGTGCGTTATCAAGCCGAGTTGCCGCTAAAACAAGGCGTCTTGCTATTATTGGCCCAGACTCTTGTATGTCTTTGCGCGCTTTTACATATTTTTCTGCAGTAGGGAGTGGTTAACATGATGATAGACCAATTGCTTCGTAGCATTCGATTTCCTTCTTGGCGCCAACCTTCCTAGCAACAGGCCATAATGTGCGTGCCCAAGCCGTCTTCCGCGCTAAAAGTTGCACCTGTCCAATGTCTCAAGAATATATATGCTTCTTCCTAAAATACCACAGGAGCTTAAACCATTGTGTCCTCTTGGCCACTGATTTCTCAATACTTCCCAACACCGTCTGGCTCTCATATCTATTGTCTGTAGAAATGTATCAAAAGATGATGAATAATTATTAGAATCCTTTATACAGCCTGTGGATAAAGGGTTCACAAACCATTCTGCATGAAAAAAATCGAACATAACGAATAGTCGATTTTTTTACAAACACATAACATCTGTAATCCATTTCTGCCAATCCTAGAGAAATCTCCCTCCCATCAGTTTAGTCTAGCCGCCACTGTCGTTGGAGTGTCAACACGCGCTCGTGTTTACTTCCAGCTTCCTCATTCATTCAGACATTCCCCAAGCCTGCCTGCTTGTCTGATCACCTGATGCTAGTACCTCCCCTTTCCTGTGTCCTTATCTCTCTCGCTCGCTCTCTCGCTGTGTCGTCACTATCAGAGCTCATTAGTGATTGACCACAGCAGGCTGCTCCCTACTTTCTCGTTCAACTGACGTACTCACTGACCCACGTATAGTTGGATGTGCAAAAAGGACGTCCATATATTTAATTTGCAGCATTATTTCTGCGTTCCCAAGGTTCACTAGTAAAATACAATTTTAAATTCGCCGCGTTATAGACAGACATTGTACCTGCACTCAATTCTTTCACTCTGTATACGTTGTTACCAAGATTCCGTACAATACAGAAGGGGCCAATAAATTTTGGACTGAACTTGTTAAATACCTTCTTCTCTGGATCAGATGTCGCTGGCTTCCGTACTAATACAAGCTCGTTGACTAATAGTTCTCTGTGATACCTCTTATTTCTGACACGACGTAATCTGCGATCCGCCTGGTTTCTCATATGGACTCTCGTTCTCTCGATTCTCAACTCATGACCAACCATGGGATCTTGTGGGCAATTGATGATGTTGCTCCACGATCTTACTGGATATTCGTTCATGTGCAAGACCATGGGAATCTGGCCTGTCGACTCATGTCTAGTTGTATTCATACAGGTCTCTATATCTTTGATCCTGTCTACCCACTTGTGATGTTCATTGGGAATGAAGATCCTTAAGTATTTAGTAACACATGTTATAGCGCGTTCGCTTGGATTAGCTTGAGGATGGCGAATGCTACTAAACATGTGTTTTACATCCAAGTCCTCCATACCTTTCTTGAATTCGGCGCTCGTAAAATAGCTTCCATGGTCCGACAATATAAACTCTGGTTTTCCAAGGATTGGAATAACTCTATTTCGAATACGACTGAGTACTTGTTTCGATGTAGTTTTCTGAATGGGACACAATACGACAAACTTAGAAAATACATCAATACACACTGGCAAGTGACGGCAACCTCGCCTACCTTTTGGGATTGGACCGAAACAGTCCAGGGCCACGAGCTCGCAGGGTTTCTGAGGTAGCAATGGCCTAAGATACTGCCTCATTAAGTAATTATTCGGCTTCGTCCTCTGACAAGGATCGCAAGTCTTTATTACGTCACAAATGGTAATCCTCATTCGCGGCCATGTAAACGTTTCTCCTATGGTCGCCTGTACCTTATCTAATCCCACGTGACCGAAGCTTTCATGAATGTGCCAAGTAAGTCCTCTTTGTAATGATGCAGGTACCATGATACGTAATTTGGTGTGTTCTTCATCTATCCATTTATGCAGTAAATTGTTAAGGTAGACATATCTTCCTTCTCTGGCTTTTGCTTCTCTGTAGGCCGGGGTTCTTGCTGGTAATTCCTTCTTAAAGTACTGGATCATTTGGTACATCCACGGTTCTGCTCCCTGCTCTCGTCGTATCTCCCGTAATTCCTCCAAGAATGCATGGTCCTTTGCTGTTAACTCAATATGCTGTACTATCGCTGTTTCTTCGGTATCAGGCTCGGGGTTCCTGCTTAATACATCCGGAATTACATTCATTTTTCCTGGGCAATGTTCAATTTCGATGTTAAATTGTTGTATGTAGATGGACCAACGTGTCACACGCTCGCTAGCCATAGATGTCTTGAACAAGAACGTTAGTGCTTTGTGGTCTGTTCTAATAACAATGGGGTAACCATACACAATTCGTTTCCATTGTTGTAACGCATGAAGTATTGCCAACAATTCGAGTTCCGTGACCGTATAGTTGCGCTCGTGTTTACGCAATCTGCGGCTCACAAATGCTAAATAATCACTACGTTGAAGGTTAGCTGGATCTTCTTGGTATAACATTGCTCCTATACCAACCATGGAAGCATCCGCTTGGATAATAAATTTCCGTTCAAAGTCTGGATAACCTAGTTTGATACAATTTTCCAGTAATAATTTTGTCTCTTGAAATGATTTCTCACACTCAGCATTCCAAAGCCATTTGTTGTTCTTCTTCAGCATTTCCTGCATAGGTGCTACGGTTTCAGTATATCCTGGGCAGTTTTCCTTAAAGAAACCCGTCACGACAAGGAAAGCTCTGATATGTTTCACTCTCGTTGGTGTAGGGAAATTCTTTATTGCCTCTATCTTCGCAGGGTTTGGTCTCACTCCCTCCTGGTCAATGATGTGCCCCAAGTATAAAATCTCCTTCTTGAAGAAATGGGATTTCTTCAAGTTGACTTTAAAATTTGCAGTTCTAAGGTTGTCCAAAAGCTTATCCAAATTTTCCATATGTGTCCCGATGTTATCTGAAGCCAAGAGTATATCGTCAATATATCGTACCGTCATTTCCTTCACTTCATCAGGCAGGTTCCGGTCCAAGGCTCGAATTAATGCGCATCCAGCAGTTTTAACGCCAAAGGGCATGCGGACGAAGCAATATGTCTGATTATCGAACAAGAAGCCAGTAAGAAGCTGTGACTTCTCATCCAGTTCGAGATGGTGAAACGAACTCGTCAGGTCTACTGATGAATAGATGCTCTTGTTCTTAAATCCTTTTAAGACGTCTCAGATGATTGGCGCTCTGTCATACTCGGGAAAAATAAGGCGCATGTTTAGATTTCTGGCGTCTAGACAACGTCTAATGGATCCATTTGGTTTTGTTCCTGCCAAAATCGCATTTAAATAAGGTGTAGGAGTCTTCTTAATCACTCCAGCTTGCAACATATCATCAATAATCGTTTTTACCGGCTCCCGATGTTTTTCTGGTATAGGGTACAATTTGCTTCGAAATGGGGACCAATCCTCAACCTGCATAGAATACTGAAAGTGTATTATCTTCCCTGGAACTGTGTCAAACACTGCCTTGTGTCTTCTTAAGATCTCCTCAAGTTTCTTCCTATGTTCAACCCCTAGTTGGATGTCACTGAGCCGCTCCTGTAACAGTTCTTCAAACTGAGTATCGCTGTCCTCTCCTTCTGCTAGTAAGGCCCATATCTCCTGAGAGTCACTCTCTTCATTTAATTCCACAACAGCCACATCTATAAGGTCATCTTCCGCCTTTCGTGTCTCCTCTTCCGTCTCCTCTGCTATTGCCTCCAATGCCCATGAACTCACGTCTTTCCCTGTAGTGATTTCATCCATATGTAAGCCCACATCCTTCAGTTTATCAAACTCCTTAAAACTGACTGTATTATTACGCAAATCTATGACTGCCTGGTAGTCACAAATGAAATTTGCACCCAGAATAATGTTAAAATTCATTTTAGCCACTATGATGAAAGTCTGTCCAAATATATGGTCTAATATATCCAATTCTATAAATGCCTGACGTTTGCAAGTGACGGTGCGTTAGGGAATAACGCCCCTCACCTTGAGTTGCGGTACTGGAATCACAGGAATATTCTGACTCCGTCCCAACTCTCGAACTAAAGCCTCCGATACAAGACTGATTTGTGACCCCGTGTCAACTAAGCATCTCACGTTAATTCCACCAATCTTGGCATAAATAATAGGTAATTGTTTGATATCATCGTTCCGTGGTTTTACAATCTCCTCCAGGCAATCTTCCGGCAAAGCTATCCATTCTTGTATGTGTGCCACGACCCATCCTTCTTCACGATCCGGCTGCTGCTCTCTCAGGGTGAGTCCTTTTTCAATTATTGGGATTTTTTTACAACCCCCGCGACTACCATCATCCTTCTGTCGCGTATTTCCCCGGCGTTCTCCCTGCTTCAATAAACTCTCGGCCCCCTCAATGTGAGTGTTTGGATTTGACCTCCTATTAATTGCATGTTTCCAATGTTTTTGTTCGTCCCCTCCATTAGCGTGTAGTTCTTCCAGGTATCGCTGCGATTCGGCGTGCCTGTCATTCCAATCATTTCTATAATTCTGATAGTCCCCCTGGTTCTGATATCTCCTTTCACGCCACTGTCGATTATCATTATTGTTATTTTCGTAACGTCTGTAGGGTCCCTCATTTCTCCTATTATTTCTCCATTGTTGGTATCCTCGCTGCTGATACCTATTGTTGCCCTGGGTCTGTCTATCATTATTATTTTCATGACGCTGGTGTGACCTATTTTCGTCACCCTCCTGACCTCGTCTTGGTGTTGTTGACACACTTGTATTTGTGGCCTGCGACCTGGTGTGTATTTGAGCGGGTTTAACCACCTCCGTTGTGTTTACAAGTTCCAGCTGTCGTTTCCCTCTTTGCTGCAAGTGAGATGTTGTCTCGTCAATCTGACGTAAGATTTGTTCGGCTCGAACCGCTGTGTCCACGTTTGCTGCTACTAACACCTGCTGAACATTTACTGGCAACTGCCGTGCAATCGTCATAACCAGCTCCGATTCTTCTAAAGGGTGATCAAGATCCCAAAATTTCAACAATTGTAGCGAAAAGAAATCTGAATATTTCGTCTGCTGAGTCGACTGATATTTTCTCGAATAAAGTTCCATCCTGAGACTTTGTTGTAGAGAAGCCGACCAATATTTTTAAGGAACGCATTCTTGAAATCGTCCATCCCTCCGAAAGTATACTTGAAGCTCAAGAACCACGTTAGTACATTTCCCGAAAGAAATCGTTCCATCAGTCTTAAACGACGCGCGGGCGGTATATTATTATCATTAAAATAGTCATCCATCTCTTTTAGATACGCCTTCGGTGTGACACCAGAATTTTCTGTGAATTTATTAGGTTTAAATTCATTTGATCGAATTACTTGTACTACTTGAGGGTGCTGATAGCCATGTTGAGGAGTAGAGGTTCCTCCAACGTTGTTGTGAAATCCCTCTGTGTTAGTCGTTAATGGGCTACCTTTCAGTCCGTGGCCACTCTCCGCGCTAATTGCCCCCTGGCTCGTTGAGTCAACTTCCTTATCTTTAGCGTTCGCTGTCTGAAATAACGTGTTCTGTCCTAATGAACGTAACTCTGCTTTTATGATTCTGTCCGACTGTTCTTTCATTTTACTCTTGATTTCTTCCGCAAGTGCTTTAATGCGCGTATGATTATCACCGACGGTCTTTATGATTGTTAACCGTTCTTCTGTAGATTCGCTGCTCATCTTACGCCAATCCTTTCTGATGCTATCTTTAATCGCTCCCAGTTTTTCTTCCATCTGCTGTTTCGTGTCCTCCTGATTCGATTCTATCTTCTCAAGCCTGTCTTCTAGACGTATATTATTCTCATCTATCGTACTCTTTAAATTATCCTGGTCCGATTCTAGGTTTTTCATCGCTCTGCCGATTGTATTTCTAATTTATCCATGTCCTTTGTTATGCCCGTAATGCTTTCATTTACTGCTGACAATTGTCCCTGGATAAACGTAGAATCCTCTTCCATTTTATCAAACCGCTTTTCAAGACCATCCTGTGCCGTTTTAACCTCACTGTTATTTACCGTGCATGCTGAGCTAGTTTTGCTAATACAGTTTCGTCCAAATCATTTAATTTACGGTTGAAGGTGTCCTCTAATTTTTGTATCTGACCTAGCTGTTTGTCATTATTCTTACTCATATCAAGCGCGAATTGAACCATCTGCTGTGTAGTGTATTCTTTCATCTCTGCAGATAATGTGGCTAACTGACTCGTATTTCTACTTTCTTGCGCTTCTAATTGTTTGTTTATATTTTCATTTACTTGCGCTTGTAATGAGTTACCCTGTTCAATTAATTGTATTTTTATAGTGTCATTCATTTGAGTCTGGAATGACTCATTCTGTTCCGCTAATTTAATGTCTAATTTTTCACTTTGTTCCTTTAATATTTTCTGGGTTCGTGCCGTAGCACTTTCAATGGTCGCCTGGATCTCTGCGACTGTTGCCATTATCACACACAAAAATATATATCACTGAGAAAACAGGAGTATGGCATGCAAACGTTTCCCTGACACACATATATATAACACTTGACATACATTTACTTCATTTTGACCACATTCAGTTCATTTAAACTTATTCCCTTTACTCCCGCAAATCAACCATCACTGAATGGTTCTAACTTTACTTAATAAATTTTTAACCCCGCACATATTCAGTCATAAATTACTATCCAGATCTGATGTTACCACTGACTAATTAACAAAGTATTAATTGTCACTTAAGGCTACCAGCCTCCTAACATATTCATGAGTTTGACTTTCTAAACAAATCTAATTTTATATTTAATCAATGGGCGCCCGATTTCACGTACATTATTTTACTAATTACATCAATAAACAGAACGTGAATCGTATTTTAACTTGCAAACTCGTGATTCTACTGTATATTCCATTTTCTTGGCGGTATTTCTCTTCGTCGTATTTACGTTAACAAAATATCACTTCCGGTGATCTCAAACAGTCAAAAACAGCGAAACACCACATGTAGGGTAACAGCTTGTTTATGATCCACTAGAAAAGCCCAAAACAACGAAACGCTCCACGGTATGACACCAGCTTATCTATGCTGTCTATCCAACGTGTTCTAGCAGTGAACTAGCAACGAACTAGCCCCACTTGGCGCGCCAGCTTGTCTATGCACTCTTCAATAAAGCATGGTTTTCTCAAGATTCATCTACGGGGTCGTGTTCAGTCCTGACTGCGTTACACAGAAAAGTTCGCTTAAAACAACATGCTCTAATGAATAGAAAGATTCATGACAGAGGCTATACTAGAAATAAAATGAATAACAAGTAGAATAAAAGAAATTTAATGACTGAAAGGTATGTGCATAATAATAATTATAAATAAAAATAAATCCTCCCTGACTTTCACCCCCTTAATAAATAATAATAACACTGAGCGGTAGGAGCTCGCTCGTCACAACAAGACAATGTGAATGCAGCTTCACATAAAATGATAAAATCATAACATAAGCATTTGAGCGGTAAGAACTCACTCGTCACAACATATGGATACAAGTCCATTTTTTTCTGGTCAAGAAGTTATATAATGTGTGGTGTAGTGTTCGTTAATAAGAAACTGAGTACTGATGCGAGTCCGTTTACAACTGAAACAGTCATGTTGCTTACGGAGTTGCATCTTTTAAATCACACTACGGCTATGGGACCCACCCTTAACTAATACACTATAATTACTACTGACACATGCAAGATTTAATAATATAAACAGAAGGAAGAATCTCCCTGAGATCCTAGCTGGTGCCGGAGCACATAATGAACACAAAAAGAGCATGCCAGAAATAGGCCAAAACGCTCTCATTATACTTGGGAACATAGCTTCGCGCACCCTAACTTGACACGGGTCAAGAACGCGTAAAAATAAACACACCAAAAATTGAACCAACAACAACAAAATACAAGCCTAACGGCTGAGAAACAACGTTAACATTTATATAAAACGCCAGACAAACACGAATTTCGGAAGCTACCGTACAGTACTTGGCGAAACCGTTCCTATATGTAAACGACAAACGGGCAGAAAATATCCTGTCTGGTTCTCTAAGGAAATAAAGAGTAAATTGAAGGAGAAGGAACACCATAGGAAGAGAAAACATTACTCAGATCATCATAGACTACGTTTTGAAGAATTAAGGTCAGAAATTAAAAAGGACATTAAATTATCTTATAAGAAATATATCCATAATATTGAACAAAACATTAGCAGGGACTCAAAGAAATTTTGGACGTTTATTAAAAACAAGAAAAAAAATAGGAACTCATGCGACACTTTTAAATATAATAATGAAGAATTGGACAGGGGTGATTCCATTGTTGAAGGTTTCGCGTCATATTTCAAATCAGTGTATGACTCTCAGTCAGCCCAATACAAAGTCCCAGCCTGCAATTCGAATACTCCCAACACCCTTCACATAAAACTTGTCTCAAAGGAAGAGATAGAAATGGCATTTAAAAAATTAAAACCTAAGTCGTCGGCTGGTCCTGATAATATTCCACCGTATGTAGTTAAGGGATGTGCTGAAAGCCTCAGGGACCCGTTACACTTTATATTTAACTTAGCAATTCAAACTTGTACGTTCCCTGACGCCTGGAAAATCACTCGCGTCTGCCCTATACTAAAATCGGGAGACCCATCACTAATTAATAACTACCGTCCTATATCTATTTTATCCGCAGTAGCCAAGGTATTTGAATTCATATTGCACGGAAGAATATCAGTATTCCTCAGACCACTCGTAACAGATAACCAGCATGGTTTCCTATCCAGGAAATCTACAGTGACGAATGCAATTAATTTTACTCAAATTATATCTGAAGAGTTAGATAAAGGAGGGCAGATGGATGTCATATTTACAGATTTCGAGAAAGCTTTCGACACAATAAATCACGATATCCTTCTTAAAAAATTATGTATTTTGGGATTTTCCCACCCATTACTAAAATTATTCATCTCCTATCTCAGAGACAGGAAACAATTTGTTTTGTTCCAGAAAATTGTCTCAAAGGAATACATAGTTCATTCCGGAATACCCCAAGGTTCGAACCTTGGACCTTTGATTTTTCTAGCAATGATAAATGATTTGCCACGATGTATACTGCACTCAAATAGTCTTTTATATGCAGATGACTTCAAAATTTTTAAATCAATTTCTTCCACTAATGACTGCACTCTACTACAAAATGACCTAAATAATATACACAAATGGAGTATAGAAAACAAATTATACTTAAACGTACCGAAGTGTGTTGTTATGACCTTTACACGTAAGAAGAACCCAATCACATTTGTTTATGGAATTGGACCTAAGTCATTGAAAACAGTAAGCGAGAAGCAAGATCTAGGGATTCTGTTTGACCGAGAGCTTGCCTTCACTTATCATGTGCAAAAGACGGTCGGGGATGCTTACCGCATGTTAGGGTTTATAATAAGAAACACTAAGCCATTCATTAGGACCAGTACCTGCATAAAACTTTATACTGCCATGGTGAGATCCAAGCTCGAGTACGCCAGCCAAGTATGGAGTCCCTGGCAGAAAACATGCATTAAGTACATTGAGCAAGTTCAAAAGAAATTCCTCAGATATTTACACCTCAAAATAACGGGCAATTACCCACACATGGTACCCTACGGTGAACTTTTGTTGAATTTCGGCATGACTAGTTTGGAGTCTCGAAGGCGAGTGAATGATATGAAATTCCTTTATAAAGTCATTAACGGTCAAATTGATAACTCATTTTTCCTATCACTCCTAAATTTCAACATCCCTCGCTTAACTACAAGATCAACCATAACATTCAAAACTGATATAACCAATACCACTTCACATAACAATTCACCTGTATGGAGGCCTTGCAGTATTTACAACGATGCGGTTCGTGTAAACTGGAAACTAGATTTCTGTCTCTCAATCAGACCGTTCTTGGAAATTATAACCCTGTCACTCTAATTCATACTTGAAATAAAATTATCACACATAACAGAATCAACAATGTATATATGTGGATAGGCCTGTTCCCTAGTTATTGATGTTACCCATTAGTTTATTATGTAATAATTCCAAAACCTGTTTTTATATTTGGCATTAGATCATATTTAGATTTAGTTCTTATATTATCTTTTTACTACTATGAATTTTGATCTGTGTGAACTTATTAGTTTTAAGAATTACATTAAGATATTAATACTTAATGCAGGAAATGTATCTTACTGTGTAGGTGCACTATTATTGGGGCGCACACTGAGCCCTGTTGTGTACCATCAACAAATAAATAAATAAATAAATAAATAAACTATGGACAGCACCCATTTAATCAATCAATACTCATTATAACCGATCAGGGTTTTGTGAATTTTAAACAACATCTTAAATTGCAGTACAGGAAGCAAGCCTGTTACTAATGACAAGTCACGTTATCTGATTTGAGCGCGCCCTTCTTGTATGAGTCAACACTGCCTCAAATATCTCTCTCAGCCCCGCAAGCTATGTGCAGTTTTCCCTTTGGAAACGTCAACAAATCTCACCCATCCCCTGGATGGCGAGAAACACAAATATATACCACAAGTTCCGCCTCGCGAGGTCATGAACTGGGCTAATGTGGAGCAAGACAGAATAATCACCATGATATATTCTCGCTAGCACATTATAAAAATCACACAACGCACCAAAAGCTTGGACTGACTCTCATACGCACACACTGGGTCGGCTCAAAACAGATCAACAATATTGCGTCCATTGACACATTAACAAAAATACATAACAAAAACTCGGGTGCAAAGTGCCATCCCGTTCAAACTGCTGGAAAGCAACTATAAAAATAATCCTGATCCGTCATAAAATTCTACTCACAAATAATCTTACCCTCCAAATTCTATTTTTAATCTCAAAATTAATTCAGTTCCATTTTTGTTGTAAGGCATACCTACGAATAATAATGCTTGACCACGATTTACGCAAGCGAAAGCGAGCATGGGCTGCGCGTCGCCCCGTAAAGTTGAACCAAATACAATCACAATATTTACAAGTTACGCAACGCTCGGCTAGTCCCATATTTAATGTGTCAGTAAAACAAAAACTAATAAAATCTACATTACCAAACAAGCAAACAAATATCTACAAAAATATGTCCCATAATACCATAGCTGATTTAATAAATAAATAAATTCATTTGTACTCAATCCTTTAAAACAGCGCCAGGAAAAACGTCTGCAGCCATCTCCTTTAAGATATTTATCTGGTCATCGAGATCTTCTGGCAAATGTCCTGCTGGTTCCCAGATCCGTTCTCGTTCTTAGACGTCATCTCGTGCTGAATTAAATAAAGTTTTGTCAGATACACACACGATATAATTCGTACTATATTCACCTATCAAGTACTATATTCCTTGACAGTCTATTTGGTGAATTATTTCGATGAACTGGTCCTACTGATAGTGCAAATAAATCACTGAAGTTACACTTATAACTTGACGACACTGTTCCATGTTCAATAACATGAAAATCTGCAGAGTATGAACCTTACGTCCTCAGACGCACGAAATAAGTGATCGACGTTACGTCCTCAGACGTACAAAATAAGTGATGATCCTCGAAGCATCTTGGATCCTTATAAATGAAACTGACTAGGGTAGGTGTGGAAGGGGATTTATTAAAAAAATATTCCATAATAATTATCAGACTAGCATGCGATCGGTATCATTGAGTTCGTAGCAGTGTGGAGGTTACGATTATGCTGTAGCCGGCTCGAATCGATCGTGGAATTAATCTATTGATAACTCCCGCGTTAATTTACCAGAGTGCGTTATCAAGCCGAGTTGCCGCTAAAACAAGGCGTCTTGATATTATTGGCCCAGACTCTTGTATGTCTTTGCGCGCTTTTACATATTTTTCTGCAGTAGGGAGTGGTTAACATGATGATAGACCAATTGCTTCGTAGCATTCGATTTCCTTCTTGGCGCCAACCTTCCTAGCAACAGGCCATAATGTGCGTGCCCAAGCCGTCTTCCGCGCTAAAAGTTGCACCTGTCCAATGTCTCAAGAATATATATGCTTCTTCCTAAAATACCACAGGAGCTTAAACCATTGTGTCCTCTTGGCCACTGATTTCTCAATACTTCCCAACACCGTCTGGCTCTCATATCTATTGTCTGTAGAAATGTATCAAAAGATGATGAATAATTATTAGAATCCTTTATACAGCCTGTGGATAAAGGGTTCACAAACCATTCTGCATGAAAAAAATCGAACATAACGAATAGTCGATTTTTTTACAAACACATAACATCTGTAATCCATTTCTGCCAATCCTAGAGAAATCTCCCTCCCATCAGTTTAGTCTAGCCGCCACTGTCGTTGGAGTGTCAACACGCGCTCGTGTTTACTTCCAGCTTCCTCATTCATTCAGACATTCCCCAAGCCTGCCTGCTTGTCTGATCACCTGATGCTAGTACCTCCCCTTTCCTGTGTCCTTATCTCTCTCGCTCGCTCTCTCGCTGTGTCGTCACTATCAGAGCTCATTAGTGATTGACCACAGCAGGCTGCTCCCTACTTTCTCGTTCAACTGACGTACTCACTGACCCACGTATAGTTGGATGTGCAAAAAGGACGTCCATATATTTAATTTGCAGCATTATTTCTGCGTTCCCAAGGTTCACTAGTAAAATACAATTTTAAATTCGCCGCGTTATAGACAGACATTGTACCTGCACTCAATTCTTTCACTCTGTATACGTTGTTACCAAGATTCCGTACAATACAGAAGGGGCCAATAAATTTTGGACTGAACTTGTTAAATACCTTCTTCTCTGGATCAGATGTCGCTGGCTTCCGTACTAATACAAGCTCGTTGACTAATAGTTCTCTGTGATACCTCTTATTTCTGACACGACGTAATCTGCGATCCGCCTGGTTTCTCATATGGACTCTCGTTCTCTCGATTCTCAACTCATGACCAACCATGGGATCTTGTGGGCAATTGATGATGTTGCTCCACGATCTTACTGGATATTCGTTCATGTGCAAGACCATGGGAATCTGGCCTGTCGACTCATGTCTAGTTGTATTCATACAGGTCTCTATATCTTTGATCCTGTCTACCCACTTGTGATGTTCATTGGGAATGAAGATCCTTAAGTATTTAGTAACACATGTTATAGCGCGTTCGCTTGGATTAGCTTGAGGATGGCGAATGCTACTAAACATGTGTTTTACATCCAAGTCCTCCATACCTTTCTTGAATTCGGCGCTCGTAAAATAGCTTCCATGGTCCGACAATATAAACTCTGGTTTTCCAAGGATTGGAATAACTCTATTTCGAATACGACTGAGTACTTGTTTCGATGTAGTTTTCTGAATGGGACACAATACGACAAACTTAGAAAATACATCAATACACACTGGCAAGTGACGGCAACCTCGCCTACCTTTTGGGATTGGACCGAAACAGTCCAGGGCCACGAGCTCGCAGGGTTTCTGAGGTAGCAATGGCCTAAGATACTGCCTCATTAAGTAATTATTCGGCTTCGTCCTCTGACAAGGATCGCAAGTCTTTATTACGTCACAAATGGTAATCCTCATTCGCGGCCATGTAAACGTTTCTCCTATGGTCGCCTGTACCTTATCTAATCCCACGTGACCGAAGCTTTCATGAATGTGCCAAGTAAGTCCTCTTTGTAATGATGCAGGTACCATGATACGTAATTTGGTGTGTTCTTCATCTATCCATTTATGCAGTAAATTGTTAAGGTAGACATATCTTCCTTCTCTGGCTTTTGCTTCTCTGTAGGCCGGGGTTCTTGCTGGTAATTCCTTCTTAAAGTACTGGATCATTTGGTACATCCACGGTTCTGCTCCCTGCTCTCGTCGTATCTCCCGTAATTCCTCCAAGAATGCATGGTCCTTTGCTGTTAACTCAATATGCTGTACTATCGCTGTTTCTTCGGTATCAGGCTCGGGGTTCCTGCTTAATACATCCGGAATTACATTCATTTTTCCTGGGCAATGTTCAATTTCGATGTTAAATTGTTGTATGTAGATGGACCAACGTGTCACACGCTCGCTAGCCATAGATGTCTTGAACAAGAACGTTAGTGCTTTGTGGTCTGTTCTAATAACAATGGGGTAACCATACACAATTCGTTTCCATTGTTGTAACGCATGAAGTATTGCCAACAATTCGAGTTCCGTGACCGTATAGTTGCGCTCGTGTTTACGCAATCTGCGGCTCACAAATGCTAAATAATCACTACGTTGAAGGTTAGCTGGATCTTCTTGGTATAACATTGCTCCTATACCAACCATGGAAGCATCCGCTTGGATAATAAATTTCCGTTCAAAGTCTGGATAACCTAGTTTGATACAATTTTCCAGTAATAATTTTGTCTCTTGAAATGATTTCTCACACTCAGCATTCCAAAGCCATTTGTTGTTCTTCTTCAGCATTTCCTGCATAGGTGCTACGGTTTCAGTATATCCTGGGCAGTTTTCCTTAAAGAAACCCGTCACGACAAGGAAAGCTCTGATATGTTTCACTCTCGTTGGTGTAGGGAAATTCTTTATTGCCTCTATCTTCGCAGGGTTTGGTCTCACTCCCTCCTGGTCAATGATGTGCCCCAAGTATAAAATCTCCTTCTTGAAGAAATGGGATTTCTTCAAGTTGACTTTAAAATTTGCAGTTCTAAGGTTGTCCAAAAGCTTATCCAAATTTTCCATATGTGTCCCGATGTTATCTGAAGCCAAGAGTATATCGTCAATATATCGTACCGTCATTTCCTTCACTTCATCAGGCAGGTTCCGGTCCAAGGCTCGAATTAATGCGCATCCAGCAGTTTTAACGCCAAAGGGCATGCGGACGAAGCAATATGTCTGATTATCGAACAAGAAGCCAGTAAGAAGCTGTGACTTCTCATCCAGTTCGAGATGGTGAAACGAACTCGTCAGGTCTACTGATGAATAGATGCTCTTGTTCTTAAATCCTTTTAAGACGTCTCAGATGATTGGCGCTCTGTCATACTCGGGAAAAATAAGGCGCATGTTTAGATTTCTGGCGTCTAGACAACGTCTAATGGATCCATTTGGTTTTGTTCCTGCCCAAATCGCATTTAAATAAGGTGTAGGAGTCTTCTTAATCACTCCAGCTTGCAACATATCATCAATAATCGTTTTTACCGGCTCCCGATGTTTTTCTGGTATAGGGTACAATTTGCTTCGAAATGGGGACCAATCCTCAACCTGCATAGAATACTGAAAGTGTATTATCTTCCCTGGAACTGTGTCAAACACTGCCTTGTGTCTTCTTAAGATCTCCTCAAGTTTCTTCCTATGTTCAACCCCTAGTTGGATGTCACTGAGCCGCTCCTGTAACAGTTCTTCAAACTGAGTATCGCTGTCCTCTCCTTCTGCTAGTAAGGCCCATATCTCCTGAGAGTCACTCTCTTCATTTAATTCCACAACAGCCACATCTATAAGGTCATCTTCCGCCTTTCGTGTCTCCTCTTCCGTCTCCTCTGCTATTGCCTCCAATGCCCATGAACTCACGTCTTTCCCTGTAGTGATTTCATCCATATGTAAGCCCACATCCTTCAGTTTATCAAACTCCTTAAAACTGACTGTATTATTACGCAAATCTATGACTGCCTGGTAGTCACAAATGAAATTTGCACCCAGAATAATGTTAAAATTCATTTTAGCCACTATGATGAAAGTCTGTCCAAATATATGGTCTAATATATCCAATTCTATAAATGCCTGACGTTTGCAAGTGACGGTGCGTTCGGGAATAACGCCCCTCACCTTGAGTTGCGGTACTGGAATCACAGGAATATTCTGACTCCGTCCCAACTCTCGAACTAAAGCCTCCGATACAAGACTGATTTGTGACCCCGTGTCAACTAAGCATCTCACGTTAATTCCACCAATCTCTGGCATAAATAATAGGTAATTGTTTGATATCATCGTTCCGTGGTTTTACAATCTCCTCCAGGCAATCTTCCGGCAAAGCTATCCATTCTTGTATGTGTGCCACGACCCATCCTTCTTCACGATCCGGCTGCTGCTCTCTCAGAGTGAGTCCTTTTTCAATTATTGGGATTTTTTTACAACCCCCGCGACTACCATCATCCTTCTGTCGCGTATTTCCCCGGCGTTCTCCCTCCTTCAATAAACTCTCGGCCCCCTCAATGTGAGTGTTTGGATTTGACCTCCTATTAATTGCATGTTTCCAATGTTTTTGTTCGTCCCCTCCATTGGCGTGTAGTTCTTCCAGGTATCGCTGCGATTCGGCGTGCCTGTCATTCCAATCATTTCTATAATTCTGATAGTCCCCCTGGTTCTGATATCTCCTTTCACGCCACTGTCGATTATCATTATTGTTATTTTCGTAACGTCTGTAGGGTCCCTCATTTCTCCTATTATTTCTCCATTGTTGGTATCCTCGCTGCTGATACCTATTGTTGCCCTGGGTCTGTCTATCATTATTATTTTCATGACGCTGGTGTGACCTATTTTCGTCACCCTCCTGACCTCGTCTTGGTGTTGTTGACACACTTGTATTTGTGGCCTGCGACCTGGTGTGTATTTGAGCGGGTTTAACCACCTCCGTTGTGTTTACAAGTTCCAGCTGTCGTTTCCCTCTTTGCTGCAAGTGAGATGTTGTCTCGTCAATCTGACGTAAGATTTGTTCGGCTCGAACCGCTGTGTCCACGTTTGCTGCTACTAACACCTGCTGAACATTTACTGGCAACTGCCGTGCAATCGTCATAACCAGCTCCGATTCTTCTAAAGGGTGATCAAGATCCCAAAATTTCAACAATTGTAGCGAAAAGAAATCTGAATATTTCGTCTGCTGAGTCGACTGATATTTTCTCGAATAAAGTTCCATCCTGAGACTTTGTTGTAGAGAAGCCGACCAATATTTTTTAAGGAACGCATTCTTGAAATCGTCCATCCCTCCGAAAGTATACTTGAAGCTCAAGAACCACGTTAGTACATTTCCCGAAAGAAATCGTTCCATCAGTCTTAAACGACGCGCGGGCGGTATATTATTATCATTAAAATAGTCATCCATCTCTTTTAGATACGCCTTCGGTGTGACACCAGAATTTTCTGTGAATTTATTAGGTTTAAATTCATTTGATCGAATTACTTGTACTACCTGAGGGTGCTGATAGCCATGTTGAGGAGTAGAGGTTCCTCCAACGTTGTTGTGAAATCCCTCTGTGTTAGTCGTTAATGGGCTACCTTTCAGTCCGTGGCCACTCTCCGCGCTAATTGCCCCCTGGCTCGTTGAGTCAACTTCCTTATCTTTAGCGTTCGCTGTCTGAAATAACGTGTTCTGTCCTAATGAACGTAACTCTGCTTTTATGATTCTGTCCGACTGTTCTTTCATTTTACTCTTGATTTCTTCCGCAAGTGCTTTAATGCACGTATGATTATCACCGACGGTCTTTATGATTGTTAACCGTTCTTCTGTAGATTCGCTGCTCATCTTACGCCAATCCTTTCTGATGCTATCTTTAATCGCTCCCAGTTTTTCTTCCATCTGCTGTTTCGTGTCCTCCTGATTCGATTCTATCTTCTCAAGCCTGTCTTCTAGACGTATATTATTCTCATCTATCGTACTCTTTAAATTATCCTGGTCCGATTCTAGGTTTTTCATCGCTCTGCCGATTGTATTTCTAATTTATCCATGTCCTTTGTTATGCCCGTAATGCTTTCATTTACTGCTGACAATTGTCCCTGGATAAACGTAGAATCCTCTTCCATTTTATCAAACCGCTTTTCAAGACCATCCTGTGCCGTTTTAACCTCACTGTTATTTACCGTGCATGCTGAGCTAGTTTTGCTAATACAGTTTCGTCCAAATCATTTAATTTACGGTTGAAGGTGTCCTCTAATTTTTGTATCTGACCTAGCTGTTTGTCATTATTCTTACTTATATCAAGCGCGAATTGAACCATCTGCTGTGTAGTGTATTCTTTCATCTCTGCAGATAATGTGGCTAACTGACTCGTATTTCTACTTTCTTGCGCTTCTAATTGTTTGTTTATATTTTCATTTACTTGCGCTTGTAATGAGTTACCCTGTTCAATTAATTGTATTTTTATAGTGTCATTCATTTGAGTCTGGAATGACTCATTCTGTTCCGCTAATTTAATGTCTAATTTTTCACTTTGTTCCTTTAATATTTTCTGGGTTCGTGCCGTAGCACTTTCAATGGTCGCCTGGATCTCTGCGACTGTTGCCATTATCACACACAAAAATATATATCACTGAGAAAACAGGAGTATGGCATGCAAACGTTTCCCTGACACACATATATATAACACTTGACATACATTTACTTCATTTTGACCACATTCAGTTCATTTAAACTTATTCCCTTTACTCCCGCAAATCAATCATCACTGAATGGTTCTAACTTTACTTAATAAATTTTTAACCCCGCACATATTCAGTCATAAATTACTATCCAGATCTGATGTTACCACTGACTAATTAACAAAGTATTAATTGTCACTTAAGGCTACCAGCCTCCTAACATATTCATGAGTTTGACTTTCTAAACAAATCTAATTTTATATTTAATCAATGGGCGCCCGATTTCACGTACATTATTTTATTAATTACATCAATAAACAGAACGTGAATCGTATTTTAACTTGCAAACTCGTGATTCTACTGTATATTCCATTTTCTTGGCGGTATTTCTCTTCGTCGTATTTACGTTAACAAAATATCACTTCCGGTGATCTCAAACAGTCAAAAACAGCGAAACACCACATGTAGGGTAACAGCTTGTTTATGATCCGCTAGAAAAGCCCAAAACAACGAAACGCTCCACGGTATGACACCAGCTTATCTATGCTGTCTATCCAACGTGTTCTAGCAGTGAACTAGCAACGAACTAGCCCCACTTGGCGCGCCAGCTTGTCTATGCACTCTTCAATAAAGCATGGTTTTCTCAAGATTCATCTACGGGGTCGTGTTCAGTCCTGACTGCGTTACACAGAAAAGTTCGCTTAAAACAACATGCTCTAATGAATAGAAAGATTCATGACAGAGGCTATACTAGAAATAAAATGAATAACAAGTAGAATAAAAGAAATTTAATGACTGAAAGGTATGTGCATAATAATAATTATAAATAAAAATAAATCCTCCCTGACTTTCACCCCCTTAATAAATAATAATAACACTGAGCGGTAGGAACTCGCTCGTCACAACAAGACAATGTGAATGCAGCTTCACATAAAATGATAAAATCATAACATAAGCATTTGAGCGGTAAGAACTCACTCGTCACAACATATGGATACAAGTCCATTTTTTTCTGGTCAAGAAGTTATATAATGTGTGGTGTAGTGTTCGTTAATAAGAAACTGAGTACTGATGCGAGTCCGTTTACAACTGAAACAGTCATGTTGCTTACGGAGTTGCATCTTTTAAATCACACTACGGCTATGGGACCCACCCTTAACTAATACACTATAATTACTACTGACACATGCAAGATTTAATAATATAAACAGAAGGAAGAATCTCCCTGAGATCCTAGCTGGTGCCGGAGCACATAATGAACACAAAAAGAGCATGCCAGAAATAGGCCAAAACGCTCTCATCATACTTGGGAACATAGCTTCGCGCACCCTAACTTGACACGGGTCAAGAACGCGTAAAATAAACACACCAAAAATTGAACCAACAACAACAAAATACAAGCCTAACGGCTGAGAAACAACGTTTACATTTATATAAAACGCCAGACAAACACGAATTTCGGAAGCTACCGTACAACTATGGACAGCACCCATTTAATCAATCAATACTCATTATAACCGATCAGGGTTTTGTGAATTTTAAACAACATCTTAAATTGCAGTACAGGAAGCAAGCCTGTTACTAATGACAAGTCACGTTATCTGATTTGAGCGCGCCCTTCTTGTATGAGTCAACACTGCCTCAAATATCTCTCTCAGCCCCGCAAGCTATGTGCAGTTTTCCCTTTGGAAACGTCAACAAATCTCACCCATCCCCTGGATGGCGAGAAACACAAATATATACCACAAGTTCCGCCTCGCGAGGTCATGAACTGGGCTAATGTGGAGCAAGACAGAATAATCACCATGATATATTCTCGCTAGCACATTATAAAAATCACACAACGCACCAAAAGCTTGGACTGACTCTCATACGCACACACTGGGTCGACTCAAAACAGATCAACAATATTGCGTCCATTGTCACATTAACAAAAATACATAACAAAAACTCGGGTGCAAAGTGCCATCCTGTTCAAACTGCTGGAAAGCAACTATAAAAATAATCCTGATCCGTCATAAAATTCTACTCACAAATAATCTTACCCTCCAAATTCTATTTTTAATCTCAAAATTAATTCAGTTCCATTTTTGTTGTAAGGCATACCTACGAATAATAATGCTTGACCACGATTTACGCAAGCGAAAGCGAGCATGGGCTGCGCGTCGCCCCGTAAAGTTGAACCAAATACAATCACAATATTTACAAATTACGCAACGTTCGGCTAGTCCCATATTTAATGTGTCAGTAAAACAAAAACTAATAAAATCTACATTACCAAACAAGCAAACAAGCAAACAAATATCTACAAAAATATGTCCCATAATACCATAGCTGATTTAATAAATAAATAAATTCATTTGTACTCAATCCTTTAAAACAGCGCCAGGAAAAACGTCTGCAGCCATCTCCTTTAAGATGTTTATCTGGTCATCGACATCTTCTGGCAAATGTCCTGCTGGTTCCCAGATCCGTTCTCGTTCTTAGACGTCTGGTGTATTCTTTGAATACACGGTACGAGAGATGTAATGTCTATTGCTCTTTGCATGTTCATTTCTTCCTTCCTCTTTGCCAAACGCCAACAGTGATCATCTGTTTTCTCCTTGTTGGGCATGTCTCTTATGTCTTCATGAGTATGTTTCAGATATATAACTTCTGTGATCCACCTAGCGTCATCTAGTAGCGAACCTCTGAAGCTACTCAATTCCTCATCGTGCAGAGGACTTACTTATCCATTTGGCTACCAGATCTTGTTACCATCGTCAGCTATTTTCTCCTTGAGCAAGAGGACTACGTCTACTTCTTTACTCACCATGCTGCGCTAGTATCATCTATCAACTCCTTGAAGACCAGCTCATCAAGAAATCAATTTGTTGTATATAAGTTGGTTATGCTGATATGTATACCTTTTGTTTCCTACCCCCACTCTCTCCCCTTCCTAGGACCCTCCGTGCTTCGCTGAGCTGCTCTCACTTCTTAGTCGGCAGTCGTAGTGATCAGTTAAGGCTCAACCAGAGCCAGCCTCCTGACCTAACGAGGCATTTTTTAAATTCCACGCCATGTTGGAACTTTAAGTATTAGTGAAGAACTTCACCTTCGCCATGCAACAAAGATAAGTACCTGATTCAAGTTTTAACCTCATCTTCATGATTTTAATTACCACATGCTTTTAACTATCTTTTATGGGTAGTGTGAGGTTACTTGTTTTTGGGCAAAATCATCCTCCGCGGGATTTTCCATGTTGAGCTTTTGTTTAATCAAGCTAATCTTAGTGAAAAGCAGCATTTCTTATGCTTGCCAAATGAGAAATCTTCTCACTACGTGGGATATTATCTAATATCCACTGTCTACAATTTACAAAGCAAGTTCCTCCGCTGGATTTCTTTAACCCCATTTCACTACTAAGATTGTTCTGGAACTTTCCAGATTCGGTACTCAATCTACGAGTCCTGCCGTCATGTATTTCTCACGTACTTGGGAGAATTCTGTTTAAAACTAAATTACTACAATAGTGAATTTTCGTCCATCGCTGGAACATTCTATGGCGCATTTAATTGTAAATCACAACTGTTTCAAGAAATAGACTCTCATCTATATAGTGCAATCAGTTCTTCCTATAATTGCAATAACTTTCTTCTCCATAAACTTTGTGTCTCCACATTGAACATTTCATATGTTTCAAGGGACTATAGTGAAAACTAGTGCTTGCTCAACTTTTCTACCGCGTCGCGATCGTCCGCTTATATTCAAATAAGGCCATGAACATTTTCCTCAATTCCCATTTCTCTTTCCTAAACCTCTCACTAACAATCTGCAATGAATTTTTAATCTAAGTCTTTTCCAATAAGGTGTCATTCTAAGAAGTGCCCTTCCATTTTGTTGGTTTATCATTAAGTATTTCTGTATAATCTTTATGATACGTGTCCAGCACACGTTTCAAACTTAAATTGTTCCTCCCTTCAAAAGCAGGGAAAACAATTCTCTCAACTCTTGAGTGAGTTATTTTTTGGTCTCGCTAAATGAAAACTGCCTCATTTAACTTGCGAGTCTTATTCAAGGTATAAGAAGTCTAGAAACTTCCTTTTCACTTTCTCCAGGTTTCACAGTAAGTGACCTGCCCTCTTTGTATAATTCCCATATATTAACTCTGTATAAATATAAGAAGTTAGGAACTTCTATCTTATTTTCACGTTGTTATTATTGTCCTTTTAAACGTTGTCATTTTCTCTAGAACATTCTCTCAAGAATTTCTTAAGGTACACTTTTGTACTCCAATTCACGTTCAAGCTTTAATTATTTCATTGTTTATTGTTTTAATTTCTATAAAGATTTATAAACATGTAAGGTTTGAAACCTTTTAAATTGTCAATTGCCTGGAGCAACCGTTTACTGTTAAGAGGTCTGCGACCCTATTTGTTACAAAGTTCAAATGAATTATGTTAATTAAAATTATATTGCATAATTGTTAATTTTCTCAAACTTTTTCTAATTGTAAAATAAACTAATCTTTTCCCTTTGCTTTTTCATTTTCGAATATAAAGTTTAGGCAAAATCCTGTCTTCCTTGACTCTCCTCACTCAATGATATTAAAATCATTAATAGAGCTTTCACCGTTTGTTGCATTTGAGCAAGAACTCTTAATTTTCACCTTACTAAAGTTCTTCTTAGCGATAATAGCTAATTCTAATTGGCCAGTAAGGCAAGTAAAGTTCGCTAAGCCAACTACCTGCTTGTGGAGACCCTCTCCGAAAACTTATGGTCAGTTTTCTAAAAAATAAGTGTTTCTTTTTGTCTAAACTTTTAGCCGGCTCCTCGCTGAGTAAAAGCTTAGCCATTGTCCAATGCAACCATTGGTTCATTTACCAAGATTACCCAACAAGGCATAATCTTTTATCATATTCCTTCTTAGAGATAATTGGTCGCCTTTACAGGAACTCCATAATTTTAGAAATTGAAAATACTCAACCTGAGTTAAATCATTGGCATTCTTCGAATCACTTTGAAAAACCTAATTTCTTTGAGAAGGCATACAGTAAATTTGGTCCTCTCAGTCTTGCCAGACCATCACCCTTCCCCATAGTACTTTTATACGTGCTTGGGAGGAAATATACTAAAGCCTCTCTCTCGCAAACCGCTCAAGTCCTAGCTGCGGTTCCCGTTAGCCTCGACCAAGCTCGTACCTACTTTAGGTATCCGAGAGTTAATTTCTATTGGCAACTTCTTCTAAGTGTATTTAAACTTCAACTTATTAATTCTGTGGGGCTCTCCTCCTATTATTCTATCCTTCTCTTCCAAATCCTAAATCTACTTCCTTCTCTTCATCATCTTCCCTTGGTGGGTGGGTTATTCCCTAACCTATAATCTACCCAAAATTTGGTGCCGAAACCCGGGAGAGCCCATTTTTTCTTCTCTCTTTTTAAAAGTGTCATTTGACAATACTTTGCATATTCCTAATATCTGTATTGAATATTTCAGCTATAACCACATCGTGCAAAGCCTGTGAACGGGAAAGAGGCCGCTCCTGTCTCCTATGGTGTGTCTCATTCTTTCTACTCATTCGCTGCTGCCAGCTTGACAGCATTTCCAAGGTTCCACAGTTTCGTGAGTTACATTTTCATTTATTTTCTTTAATATGGCTCCCACTGATAAGGATAAGGATGAAAAACTTACTTCTAAACGAGCATCCTATAAAGGGCAAATTACCCGATTCAGAAGGTACATAAAAGAATTAGATCCCTCAGATGCGCAATTAGATTTGTTGAAACATCGTGTAAAGGATTTTGAACGTTCTTATGAAAACTACTGTAACATTCAAACTGAAATTGAAACTTGCATGCTCAATCAAACAGAAGATCGTGTCGAAGTAGAGAACTTATATTACGAAGGCATAGGTTCTGCTTTCAAAATAATACGCCAACTCGAAGAGGAGCAGAAAAAGGACGCTTCTGTTCTTGGTTCCCTTCACGAACCCCAAACTTCTTTCCGTGAGAGCACTCACAAGCCCAAACCTACTTTACCGAAAATTGATTTACCCCATTTTTCTGGAGATGAATCCACTTGGGATTCTTTCTATGAATTATTTTGCTCTCTTGTTCATGACAATGAAGATATTCAAGTCATTTACAAGTTTCATTACTTGAGATCTATCCTTCGAGGTCAAGCTTTGCAGTTAGTTGAAGCACTTCCTCTGCGTGCCGAAAATTACCCCATTGCCTTTAACTTATTAAAAGAAAGATATGGAAATTCACGTTTACGTATTCAACGCCATATTAAGGCTCTATTTAACCTACCTGCGTCACAGCACAATGACGTCACTAGTTTGCGTACTTTAGTTGACACTACCCAACTCCATGTTAAAGCTTTGTCCCAATTAGAGCAGCCTACTGAACATTGGGATACTTTCCTAATACATTTAGTAGTTTCTAAAGTTGATGCTGCTACCCTCAAAGCTTGGGAAATTGAACTTTCTAAGGAAGACGACTACTCTTACGAGCATTTAGTCACTTTCATAAACGCTAGATGCCAACTTTTAACCGCGCTAGCTAATCAGAGCGAACCTTCATCTCCTAGTTCCAAATTCGAATTAATGTCCATCAAACCCAAAAGCGAACGCTCAGCGTCTAATACCCAAAAACCAGGGTCCAGCTCATCCAAATTCAAATCAAACATTACTGGTTACCCAACTAGGTCTAGTGAACGTCGTGTTGCTAGCTCTATTGTTTTAAACACGCAAGGTGAACCTCGCAAAAGTTTAAACGAACCGGTAAAGTGCATACTTTGTAAAGATCCCCATGCCCTATACCTCTGCAAATCCTTTAAAGAAATGTCAGTCGATGACAGACGAAAATTAGTCGCTCAAAACAAACATTGTTTCAACTGCCTAGCGCCCACGCATTCTGCTTCTAACTGTAAGTCCACAAGACTTTGCTACCATTGTGAAAAGGCTCATCATACCTTGCTACATCGTCATGATCAGGCAAGGTCATCGACAGCATCAACTTCGCCGAAAAATGATAGTGTTAACAGTTCTAATGCTTCATCATACATTCAAAATGCTAAGTCCATTCGCAGTGCTCAAGTATTGTTGTCTACTGTCCAAATTGACGTTCAGGATAATTTCGGCAACTGGGTCCGTGCACGCGGTCTTCTAGACTCAGCGGCAACTCATGATTTTGTGTCCAATTCCTTGATTAGAAAACTAGGCCTACCCGTAAACCCCACTTCTATCAATGTGTCGGGCATCAACAGCTCAAAATCGCAAGCTTTACAATTTTCAAAACTAACCATAAGAGATACTTGTCATAGAAACAACTTTCTTAAACTTAATTGTCTAATTCTCAATAGCATTGGAGAAGACACTCCTAGTCACTCGGTTGATATTTCGGGGTTAAACATTCCCTCGCATTTAAGGTTAGCCGATCCTTCGTTTAACATACAAAATCCCATTGACATACTCTTTAGTGCCAATGTCTTTTGGAACTGCCTTCGGAAACAGGTTCGCAAGCTATCCTCAAACGTGGTCGCTAGAGACACTAATTTTGGATGGATTGTCACAGGGCAACTTCCCCATTATTCACCCCAACCTACATCGCAATGTTACTTCTCCAATACTGATCTGGAACAGTTTTGGAGGCTTGAAAATGTTGATTCTCCTAATGTAACTTCTTCAGAAAATGAATTCTGTGAGCAACTTTTTTTGAACACGACCACTCGTTCTTCTGATGGCCGGTTCGTTGTTCAAATGCCAAGATTAAATAATCCTCCTAAACTTATCAACTCTCAGCCCAAAGCTCGAAAAGCTCTCTTTGCTATCGAGAGCAAATTCAAAAAGGAACCCCTCGTCAAAAAGCAGTACACTGAGTTCATGGATGAGTATGAAAGCTTAGATCATATGGAGGTTGTTAACAAATCCGATGATGAATTGCACCCCCCAATCGAAACGGTTTATTTAAATCATCATCCTGTGTGGAAAAACCCTTTTGTAAAAGATAAAATCCGAGTTGTTTTCAATGGTTCATCACCCGACGTTAACGGCAACAGCCTTAATGACACTCTTTATTCTGGTCCTGCTATTCAATCAGATTTATCTGCTATACTTTTAAACTTTCGATTATTTCCCATAGCTGTCATAGCCGATATAAAACAGATGTACCGTCAAGTGTTAATTCAACCAGAACAGCGAGATCTTCAAAGAATCTTGTGGCGTGATGAAACCAGTAAGCCCATTAAGGTATTTCGCTTGAAAACGGTTACTTATGGCTTAAAACCCTCTGCTTTCCTTGCTATCCGATCCCTACACTTGCTTGCCTCACAAGATGGTCATTTATTTAACCCCAAAGCCTCTGAAGCACTAACCACGTCATTCTATGTTGACGATTACTTGCAGTCCTTCTCTACTTTGGAAGAAGCTTCTTTTGTGTCTTTAGAACTTCAAGCATTACTAAGGAATGGAGGTTTCCCACTTCATAAGTGGAACTCCAACTCCCCTGAGTTTCTCGCCCAATTTCCCATCGAAGACGTAGATCCCTCTTCTGTCGAAATTTGTGGAAACTCCGAATCTATAAAAACTCTAGGGGTTCATTGGTGCACTAGCACTGACACTCTTATCTATAAAGTTTCGCTCGCAGAAGAGCTTCCTAATACAAAAAGACAAATTCTCTCTGAAATCGCAAAATTTTTTGATCCGCTTCAATTTCTTGCCCCAGTTATTGTCATAGCCAAACTCTTCATGCAAGAGCTGTGGTCACTTAAATGTGAATGGGATGACGCTGTCCCTCTTTCTTTTCTGAATCGTTGGCTCTCGTTTCGCAGCAATTTGCTGGATCTTTCCCTCATTGAAATTCCCAGGAATTTAATCAACCCTCATTCTAATGCATCTTTTTTCCTTCATGTGTTCGCGGACAGTTCCGAAAAAGCTTATGGTTGCTGTGCATATTTAGTTTATCACGATTCACTCTATGGATCTCCAGTTTCTAACCTTGTTTGTGCCAAATCGAAGGTCTCTCCTCTTAAGACTATCACTTTACCTAGGCTCGAACAGTGCGCTGCACTAATGGCTGCAGAACTTGTCAAGAAATTACGGGAAGTATTAAAGGTCGAATTTTCGCAAATCTATCTCTGGAGCGATTCCATGATCGCCCTTTCTTGGATCGCCAAAAACCCCTCTCACTGGCAAACTTTTGTCGCAAACAGGGTTTCCAAAATTCAAACTCTTTCTTCTGGATGTCAATGGAGGCATGTTCCCAGTGCGGATAATCCAGCTGATATCATCTCTCGTGGTTGTTTACCCTCTCAATTGGCAGCTTCCCAATTGTACTGGCATGGGCCCTCGTGGCTAGTCGACGAATCTTCCTCATGGCCTTCTAAACCTCCAGCTCCAAACTCCAACTTGCCTGACGCTAAAGTACCTCTGTCTATTGCCTCGTGTCTGGTTTCCAATGCTTCTTATCCTTTGTTGTCACGCTATTCTTCCTTCCATAAATTACTACGGATTGTTGCCTATCTCCTTAGATGGAAATATCTTGTGGTTGACCAACCTCTTCTCCCTAAACCACACCTTACCAATCATGAATTGAATCTCGCTACCATTAAGATTTTACAACTGACACAGCAAGAAGCCTTTTCTTCTGAGTTGTCTTTGCTTTCTTCTAAAAGAGGTCTTCCCAAATCCAGTCGTCTTCGTGCTTTAGCCCCGTTTCTTGATGACCATGGATTACTTAGGGCAGGTGGAAGGCTCTCGCAATCCTTACTCTCAGAGGACAAAAAGCATCCCGTTATTTTGCCTTCCAAACATCACGTTACTTCCTTAATTATACGTGACTTTCATTACCGTAATCTTCATGTTGGTACACGTACTCTGCTCTGCCTCTTAAGAGAAAAGTACTGGATTATAAATGGAATTCATGAAGTTTCTTCTGTAATTCATAAGTGCATTCCTTGTTTCAAAGCGAAACCTAAAATCAACACTCAATTAATGAGCGATCTGCCCTCTTTTCGTTCTTCTCCTATACGCCCATTTGCTTTAACTGGCGTGGACTATATGGGTCCGTTCCAATATCAACGAAACTCTTCTGAAGCTAAACGCAAATTGTTTGGTAAGCTTTATGTTTCTCTCTTTGTTTGCATGGTTACCGGCGCAATCCACTTGGAACTAGTAACGAATGCTTCTACTTCTTATTTTTTATCAGCTGTCTCTCGTTTCACCGCTAGGCGTGGTGTTCCTTCTGAGATGTTCTCTGATAACGCTTCCACCTTTCAGGGCGCAGCCTCCCTGTGGAAGAAAGCTCTCACTTCCTCTCCTGCCATGGAACAAATCTCTAATTTTTCTTATTCAAAAGGTTCCAAATGGCGCTTCATACCTCCTTACGCTCCGCATCATGGTGGTAGGTGGGAATCTTGCGTAAAGCTCACTAAACGTCATTTAAGAAAAGTCTTAGGTAATCGAATTCTGACTTACGAAGAATTCAATTCACTGTCTGTTTTGATTGAAGGTGTTGTTAACTCTCGCCCTTTAACTCCACTTTCCAATGACCCTGATGACCTACTTCCATTCACCCCTGGTCACTTCCTTATCGGTACTTCTCTTTCTGCCCCTCCTCCTCTTCCTAATTCTTACAGGGATTCTAATCTACCTATCGCTTGGCGGAAACTTGAAGCCCTCCGTAATTCTTTTTGGAAAAGGTGGAACTTGGAATATTTAACTTCCTTGCAACGGAGGCAGAAGTGGTTTCTTTCCAGTCCCGACATTAAAGTAGGGGACCTGGTCTTGGTTAGGGATATTTCACCCCCCCTAGTATGGATTTCTGGTAGGGTGACCGATTGTTACCCTGGAAGAGACGGGAGAGTCAGGGTGGCCAGAATCTTGACTACAAATGGACCGATCACAAGACCACTGTCTTTGATCGCTCCGCTTCCAATAGATGTGTAACTGCTTACTTGCTCTCTGTTGGTGTTTGTCCCCCCAGTATGGTGTATTCTTTGAATACACGGTACGAGAGATGTAATGTCTATTGCTCTTTGCATGTTCATTTCTTCCTTCCTCTTTGCCAAACGCCAACAGTGATCATCTGTTTTCTCCTTGTTGGGCATGTCTCTTATGTCTTCATGAGTATGTTTCAGATATATAACTTCTGTGATCCACCTAGCGTCATCTAGTAGCGAACCTCTGAAGCTACTCAATTCCTCATCGTGCAGAGGACTTACTTATCCATTTGGCTACCAGATCTTGTTACCATCGTCAGCTATTTTCTCCTTGAGCAAGAGGACTACGTCTACTTCTTTACTCACCATGCTGCGCTAGTATCATCTATCAACTCCTTGAAGACCAGCTCATCAAGAAATCAATTTGTTGTATATAAGTTGGTTATGCTGATATGTATACCTTTTGTTTCCTACCCCCACTCTCTCCCCTTCCTAGGACCCTCCGTGCTTCGCTGAGCTGCTCTCACTTCTTAGTCGGCAGTCGTAGTGATCAGTTAAGGCTCAACCAGAGCCAGCCTCCTGACCTAACGAGGCATTTTTTAAATTCCACGCCATGTTGGAACTTTAAGTATTAGTGAAGAACTTCACCTTCGCCATGCAACAAAGATAAGTACCTGATTCAAGTTTTAACCTCATCTTCATGATTTTAATTACCACATGCTTTTAACTATCTTTTATGGGTAGTGTGAGGTTACTTGTTTTTGGGCAAAATCATCCTCCGCGGGATTTTCCATGTTGAGCTTTTGTTTAATCAAGCTAATCTTAGTGAAAAGCAGCATTTCTTATGCTTGCCAAATGAGAAATCTTCTCACTACGTGGGATATTATCTAATATCCACTGTCTACAATTTACAAAGCAAGTTCCTCCGCTGGATTTCTTTAACCCCATTTCACTACTAAGATTGTTCTGGAACTTTCCAGATTCGGTACTCAATCTACGAGTCCTGCCGTCATGTATTTCTCACGTACTTGGGAGAATTCTGTTTAAAACTAAATTACTACAATAGTGAATTTTCGTCCATCGCTGGAACATTCTATGGCGCATTTAATTGTAAATCACAACTGTTTCAAGAAATAGACTCTCATCTATATAGTGCAATCAGTTCTTCCTATAATTGCAATAACTTTCTTCTCCATAAACTTTGTGTCTCCACATTGAACATTTCATATGTTTCAAGGGACTATAGTGAAAACTAGTGCTTGCTCAACTTTTCTACCGCGTCGCGATCGTCCGCTTATATTCAAATAAGGCCATGAACATTTTCCTCAATTCCCATTTCTCTTTCCTAAACCTCTCACTAACAATCTGCAATGAATTTTTAATCTAAGTCTTTTCCAATAAGGTGTCATTCTAAGAAGTGCCCTTCCATTTTGTTGGTTTATCATTAAGTATTTCTGTATAATCTTTATGATACGTGTCCAGCACACGTTTCAAACTTAAATTGTTCCTCCCTTCAAAAGCAGGGAAAACAATTCTCTCAACTCTTGAGTGAGTTATTTTTTGGTCTCGCTAAATGAAAACTGCCTCATTTAACTTGCGAGTCTTATTCAAGGTATAAGAAGTCTAGAAACTTCCTTTTCACTTTCTCCAGGTTTCACAGTAAGTGACCTGCCCTCTTTGTATAATTCCCATATATTAACTCTGTATAAATATAAGAAGTTAGGAACTTCTATCTTATTTTCACGTTGTTATTATTGTCCTTTTAAACGTTGTCATTTTCTCTAGAACATTCTCTCAAGAATTTCTTAAGGTACACTTTTGTACTCCAATTCACGTTCAAGCTTTAATTATTTCATTGTTTATTGTTTTAATTTCTATAAAGATTTATAAACATGTAAGGTTTGAAACCTTTTAAATTGTCAATTGCCTGGAGCAACCGTTTACTGTTAAGAGGTCTGCGACCCTATTTGTTACAAAGTTCAAATGAATTATGTTAATTAAAATTATATTGCATAATTGTTAATTTTCTCAAACTTTTTCTAATTGTAAAATAAACTAATCTTTTCCCTTTGCTTTTTCATTTTCGAATATAAAGTTTAGGCAAAATCCTGTCTTCCTTGACTCTCCTCACTCAATGATATTAAAATCATTAATAGAGCTTTCACCGTTTGTTGCATTTGAGCAAGAACTCTTAATTTTCACCTTACTAAAGTTCTTCTTAGCGATAATAGCTAATTCTAATTGGCCAGTAAGGCAAGTAAAGTTCGCTAAGCCAACTACCTGCTTGTGGAGACCCTCTCCGAAAACTTATGGTCAGTTTTCTAAAAAATAAGTGTTTCTTTTTGTCTAAACTTTTAGCCGGCTCCTCGCTGAGTAAAAGCTTAGCCATTGTCCAATGCAACCATTGGTTCATTTACCAAGATTACCCAACAAGGCATAATCTTTTATCATATTCCTTCTTAGAGATAATTGGTCGCCTTTACAGGAACTCCATAATTTTAGAAATTGAAAATACTCAACCTGAGTTAAATCATTGGCATTCTTCGAATCACTTTGAAAAACCTAATTTCTTTGAGAAGGCATACAGTAAATTTGGTCCTCTCAGTCTTGCCAGACCATCACCCTTCCCCATAGTACTTTTATACGTGCTTGGGAGGAAATATACTAAAGCCTCTCTCTCGCAAACCGCTCAAGTCCTAGCTGCGGTTCCCGTTAGCCTCGACCAAGCTCGTACCTACTTTAGGTATCCGAGAGTTAATTTCTATTGGCAACTTCTTCTAAGTGTATTTAAACTTCAACTTATTAATTCTGTGGGGCTCTCCTCCTATTATTCTATCCTTCTCTTCCAAATCCTAAATCTACTTCCTTCTCTTCATCATCTTCCCTTGGTGGGTGGGTTATTCCCTAACCTATAATCTACCCAACGTCATCTCGTGCTGAATTAAATAAAGTTTTGTCAGATACACACACGATATAATTCGTACTATATTCACCTATCAAGTACTATATTCCTTGACAGTCTATTTGGTGAATTATTTCGATGAACTGGTCCTACTGATAGTGCAAATAAATCACTGAAGTTACACTTATAACTTGACGACACTGTTCCATGTTCAATAACATGAAAATCTGCAGAGTATGAACCTTACGTCCTCAGACGCACGAAATAAGTGATCGACGTTACGTCCTCAGACGTACAAAATAAGTGATGATCCTCGAAGCATCTTGGATCCTTATAAATGAAACTGACTAGGGTAGGTGTGGAAGGGGATTTATTAAAAAAATATTCCATAATAATTATCAGACTAGCATGCGATCGGTATCATTGAGTTCGTAGCAGTGTGGAGGTTACGATTATGCTGTAGCCAGCTCGAATCGATCGTGGAATTAATCTGTAGATAACTCCCGCGTTAATTTACCAGAGTGCGTTATCAAGCCGAGTTGCCGCTAAAACAAGGCGTCTTGATATTATTGGCCCAGACTCTTGTATGTCTTTGCGCGCTTTTACATATTTTTCTGCAGTAGGGAGTGGTTAACATGATGATAGACCAATTGCTTCGTAGCATTCGATTTCCTTCTTGGCGCCAACCTTCCTAGCAACAGGCCATAATGTGCGTGCCCAAGCCGTCTTCCGCGCTAAAAGTTGCACCTGTCCAATGTCTAAAGAATATATATGCTTCTTCCTAAAATACCACAGGAGCTTAAACCATTGTGTCCTCTTGGCCACTGATTTCTCAATACTTCCCAACACCGTCTGGCTCTCATATCTGTTGTCTGTAGAAATGTATCAAAAGATGATGAATAATTATTAGAATCCTTTATACAGCCTGTGGATAAAGGGTTCAGTACCAAATTTCGTTCAATTAGTTTTCACCGCGTTTGAATAGATGGGGGGAATCGATTTGCACACATACATGGCCGCCATCCACAAATTATTAAGCTGATGACCTAATAGTTTGGTCAAACGATTCTACATACATAAAGGTACATTGTTGCAAAAATCGGTAGAGATCAGATGATTAGGTTGGTTATAATTTGATTTAAGCTTTGCACATTTGGGTGGCCGCCATTACGTTTTCGTCAAGATGGCGGCGATATAAAACATGACACTGAGGTGCCCTTTGTTAGTGCTACCTCTGTACCAAATTTAGTTTCATTCGGTTTCACCGTGTTTGAATTAATAGGGGGAATCTATTTGCACACAAACATGACCGTCATCCGCAACTATTGGGCTGATGACCTCATAGATTGGTCAAACGATGCTACATACATAAAGGTATATTGTTGCAAAAATCGGTAGAGATCAGAAGATTAGGTTGGTCGTAATTTGATTTAAGCTTTGCACATTTGGGTGGCCGCCATTACGTTTTCGTCAAATGGCGGCGATATAAAACATGACACTGAGTTGTCCTTTGCTAGTGCTACCTCTGTACCAAATTTCGTTCAATTCGGTTTCACCGTGTTCGAATTGATAGGGGGGGACCGACATGCAGAGTACACACACTCACACACACACAGACTCACACACACACACACACACACACACAGACAGACACACTTTTTTTCGCCCTGTGTTGATCTCATAAGTCTACTTTCATTTTTTTGCAAAAATCGAAAGTTGGCAAAAAATGCTATACCCACACTTATAAACATAGTAAATCCTACCATGTGTTTCTGTTACTGATGCGATTATTCAAATCATCTTACGTTATTAGGTACTTTCACTTCATTGAAATAATTGCTATGATTAAGAATCATAATGAGCGAACCCAGCTCTGTTAGTTGTACAACTGGAATCTCCATGACACAATAATTGTACTCAAAATCAAAGAAAAATTAATATGCTATTTACAACGATGATATCCATGAGTTACTGACATAAACAAAATCAAATGGTACTTATCATATCGGCGATCCCTCCATGATGTGCATGAGTCGATCCATATGGCCCCGTTTTAGCGATTTAGCACATTGTAGTTTTCATGATCGCTTTTGCTTCCATATAAACTCCACAAAATTATTTTAAAAACACCTCCTACCATCAATGTAACTCCTATTAACACTGGGTTACTGTGCGCCAGTAACCTATTACGTATATAAGTACTTATATGATTAATTATGCTCCACTCCAACAAACACACTAGAGGGCATCACAACACTTTTATTACACAATTTTATATCCTTGCACTTTCCTCAAGTTTATGGCGAACATATTTCCCTTCCTCATTTACCACTTCCAATACATAAAACGGGTACTTCTTGATATTTGCAACTTACCATTTACATTACATTGTATGATTTTATAGTATACATGTTACAATTCCTGCAGCAGCCAAGCGTGGACTGTGCATATTGACAAGTACAGAGCGACTGACGCTTACCCCTTGGTCACTCGTATATATTCCAATATGGGTGTCAACTCACCTCTTGGCACTTCCGAACCTACCGACAGTAGTGGCTACGCTGGGTAAAGCGCAGCGTTAGGCCATGGGGTCAAGCCCTCTGCTGACCCGGTAGACGCGTGGGTTCGAGTCCCACCGTCGGCCGTCCTTGAAATGGTTTTCCGTGGTTTCCCATTTTTAACACCAGGCAAATGCTGGGACGGTACCTTCTGACAGGCCACGGCCGCTTCCTTCCACATCCTTGCCCAGTTTCATTCGTTCATTTTCATTCATTCCATCTCTCATCCCGACGCGCAGGTCGTCCGCACTCGGCCTCTCAGGAGGTCAAACGAAAAAAAAAAAAAAAACTTCCGAACCTTAGTGCTCCTTCTATAACATCACAATACATTTACAACGCATCTTAATCTATGCGTAAAAATATGGCCTTTCCATCAGTACCATCAACTGAAATGAACACCCATCTGGCTGCCTCTGTTGTTCTAGATTTTATTTTTATCAACTAAATTAATATTTGAAGACGTGTTGTGTATTAACTTGAGATAACACGAACATTCTAGTTGCTAGTTCCAATCTGGAACATTATAATCTGGAACCTTCCATCCCCTCACTCCATACTTGGACAGCTCTGTATTTATGCACCCACACGTCACAGATAGACTCCAGTTCAGCGCTAGTTCCGCTCTGGACCGCTCAAGTTACGTCCACCTTGTGGATCAACTACAGTGTTAAATAAACCGTTTACTTATCCACCTTGTGGATCAACTACAGTGTTAAATTTACCGTTTCCTTATATTAACAAGTGTGTGTTATTTATCTTGTATCTCCCACGATATAACAGTGGTGTCGGAAGTGGGATAAGATAAATAACGTTGTGAAACCGAGTGAACTTTCTAACTTCAACGCAAGTGTTTGCACCGAACTAAGTTCATCGCAGTGCGTGATATAGAAATACTAAACCGAGTGAACTTTCTAACCTCAACGCAAGTGTTTGCACCGAACTAAGTTCACCGCAGTGCGTGTTAGAAATACTATTCTCCACTCATCTTCACCATGCCAGACTTAACCTCTGAGCAACTCCAACAATTCTCGGCAAAGATCGCCGATGCTATCCGACAGACAATAGGGTCAACAACGTCAGTGTGCACCACCATCGGAACCACAACCAGGAACCTGAATCTCTACGTAGTTGACGATGAAGTCGAATCGCTCTTTGGCCGAGAGTGGATTTCGGAGTTTGCACGGGAGATCGATTTTGGTCACCTCTTCGCAAAATCCCACACAATCCACAAGCTCTCAGACAAGCAGGTTCTGACCTTGGAACAACAGAAGCAGCTCGACAACATTCTATCTCTCTACAAGGATGTGTTCAGCGACATCCCTGGGAAGGTCTCAGGTCCCCCAGCGAAGATGCACCTGAAGGCTGGAGCCACACCTGTCTTCGCTCGAGCTCGAGACGTACCAGTTGCCCTCCGCGATGCCTATGCCAAGGAAATCGACAGGAAAATTGCATCTGGCTTCTGCAAAAGAGTGGACTACTCTGAGTGGGCATCGACAACGCACGTCGTCGCCAAGAAGAACGGCAAACTGAGGATCATAGGCAAATACAAGCCTACTCGCAACCCGCGGATCATCGTCGACGAACATCCGATTCCCAAGGTGCAACACCTGTTCAACCGAACGCGTGGCGCCACTCTCTTCTGCCACCTGGACATCACCGACGCGTACACTCATCTCGAGGTTGACGATGAGTTCAGCCACGCTCTCACGCTTAACACCCCAACTCACGGTCTGATCCGCCCAACGCGAGCAGTATATGGAGCAGCTAACATCCCCACTATCTGGCAGCGGCGAATGGACACAGTCCTGCAAGGTCTCCCAAACGTCGTAAGTTTTTTCGATGACAGTATAGTTTTAGCTGATAGCCTTGAAAATCTGATGCAGGTCCTCAGCACCACTCTAGAACGGTTTCGGCAACACAACCTCAAGCTAAACCGAGCCAAATGCGTTTACTTATTTTAACAAGTGTATTTTGTATCTCCCACGAGCCTCCGTGGCTTAGGCGGCAGCACGCCGGCCTCTCACCGCTGGGTCCGTGGTTCAAATCCCGGTCACTCCATGTGAGATCTGTGCTGGACAAAACGGGGGCAGACAGGTTTTTCTCCGGGTACTCCGGTTTTCCCTGTCAAAATTTCATTCCAGCAACACTCTCCACTACCATTTCATTTCACCTGTCATTCATTTAATCATTGCCCCCAGAGGAGTGCGTCAGGCCTCGGCAGCCGGCACAGTCCATATCCTCGCCGCTAGATGGGGGCTTCATTCATTCCATTCCTGACCCGGTCGGAGACTGGAAGCAGGCTGTGGATTTTCATTTCATTCATTTTGTATCTCCCACGATATAACAAGACGATATACGCTCTTTGTCGCACATCTCGACGTTGCCATAATTCCTTGCGCGTAGGACTACTTTCTCTAATGAATACGGTGATATTTAAATGATCACTTCATCTTAAAAAATCTTGCCAATATTTTAATCCATGATAGGCATTCCAAAACATTCATGTGATTTTCCGATCCCTCGTAATTAATAGAAATGTGTGTTCTGAGGGCGGGGCTTAAAGATTTCTCCGTGCCAACCAGGGAAAATTCTGGGATTTTGGCAATATCCTGAGAATTCGCTGGAGCGCTCATGCTCTGGGAGAAGCAAGTAAACAACGCCTCCTTCCCCTGCCTGGTCCATTGTGTGGGAGCCATAAATTTCCTCCAGTGTGGACAGCTAAAGTCTTTCGCAACATTTGCAGTTTTCAACACGGCATAAGTTTCTAGTCAGATTATTATTATCATTGCACAATGTTGCTCGTATTTCCACGCCACAATAATTTGTTATAATGACATTGCCTTAAATAATGAAACGATCTCCAGTGTCAATATGCAAAAGAAATCACAACATAGATTCAACAAGACTCGAGGAAAATGTAGTTTTTGTTGTAGGGGGTTGTACAGTTATTTTATTCGTTAGGAGAGGAACAAATTAAGTATATCCTCTTCAAAGCTGTTGCAATAATGCCTAGTTCATCTGCCGCTGTAGAACGTGCTTTTTGCATAATGGACCATTTGTGGACAGGTGAAGAATCTTGCTTGAGCGTCTCAACAGTGAAGTCTGTTTTGTTGGTAGGAGTAAATTTCAAAGATTGCTCTAATGAATACTTCTGGCAATCGGGACAATCCTCAACTTAAACACGAAGGATACGGTAGATCAGAAGAGGACAGAAATTACTATTATGATATAGGCTACAATCTATAGGCTTATATTCTTCCGTTCTTCGAATGGGTTGGTTTCTTGATTAATAATACTAATAATAAATACTATATTTTGTAGGGGAGGAGAGTAAACGAACTTTTTTGGGATCGTTTTTAGTTCCAAACAGTTTAGGTATGCCCGGCGCAATGCGTAATTCGTGCGTGTTTAGCATGATAGAGGCCAAGCATATAAAAGCTATGGTGTTGCAGAACCAAAGCATAGAATCATGGATATGTTTTATTCGTCTATTATAAGTTCCACCCTGATCGCGCGCTCTGCGACGAATGGGAACTAAGTGCGCATGCACATGTTGCTATGCTAGAGAACGATTGTTACCCTATGGCGCAAACTTGCGTGATACCGAGAGAGAATGGAAAATCGTGAAACAGGGTGTTTCAATAAAACAAAACAGGAAGTTGTAATTTGATTTGTGGGTACCTGTGTAAACCATTAACTGAATGTTATTCGTGCTCAGTATTTTAAAGTGTTTGAACACCTTGTTTGATAAATATTCTCTACATTAAGTTGAACACTAAACTATTAATAAAGCTGATATGGGGTGCATACCTTCTCCATTCAAGCAAACCCACCCCTCCTGATCATAGGCGCAATTATTCCAGTTTATTTATTTATTTAGCGTTTGGCTGTACATATCAACATTAGTCAAAATAGATGTATATTTACTTTATTTACAGTTTCACTTTCAAGTTGTTAATAAAGTCTATCACAGCTGGGCCTACTTCCACAAAGTCACTGAAGTTGCCACTGTAGGAATGCGTCGGGCAGTCATTCACTATATGCCGTATGGTCTGCCTGGGATCACCACAACTGCATTCTGGTGAAGATATATATCCCCATTTGTAGAGAAGATCTGCACATCTACCATGGTTTGTTCTTATCCTGTTTAGCGTTGACCATGTTTTCCGGGGTAGATGGAAGCCACTTGGTGGTGTTGTGGAGTTTGTGATATCTTGCAGCTGACTTGGAATGTTTTCCACCAATTCTTCTTTCCAGTTTTGCAGCAGGTTGAAGTTTAGGTTCACCTGGTGTCTCGCTGTCCGGATGGAGGGGTTTCGCGAGCGTAGACGTCTCACTTCAGCAGCAGTGATGTCCTGGTGTATTGGTAGCTGGTCGTTGGCATTTATCTTCTTATACTCCCGGAGTAAGGCATGTTTGCGTCTGAGTTCCGCTGGTGGAATATGACTCAGTGCTGGTAACCAAAATGTTGGTGTTGATTTTACTGTGCCAGATATCATTCTCATTGCCTGATTCAATTGGGCATCGACAAGTTTGGTATAACTGCTATTTAGCCACACTGGAGAACAATACTCAGCTGTTGAGAAGACCAGACTGAGGGCAGTGGTGCGTAAAGTGTTGGCTGACGAACCCCATGTAGTGTCACATCGTTTTTGAAGTATGTTGTTTCTAGACTTCAGTTTTTCTGCCGTTTTCTTCAGGTGTTTCTTGAAGGAGAGAGTTCTGTCTAAGATGACCCCCAGGTAATTGGATTCATTGGTGTGGGTCAAGCGATGTTTACCTAGGTACACTTCTAGTTCACGATTAGCTAGCTTATTGCATAAGTGGAAATATGTCACTGTAGGTTTGCTTGGGTTCGGCTTCAGCCTCCATTTTCGGAAGTATTCATCAAGAATGCGTAGATCAATAGTTAGGGTATGTTCTGTATTTTCGATTTGTCTCTCCTGGGTAGCAATTGCCCAATCATCGGCGTATCCAAACTTTCTTGAACTGGTTGCAGGCATATCGGAGATGTAGAGGCTGAAGAGAAGTGGGGCCAAGACGGAGCCTTGAGGCAATCCATTGTCAAGTTTCTTCTCCTTACTGATGGTGTTTCCCAAAATTACTTGAAATCTGCGATTCATTAACATGTTATCCACAAGTCTGGCTATTCTTCCGCAAGGTATTGTGCGTAGGAGTTTGTAGATCATGCCATGTCTCCACACAGTGTCATAAGCAGATGTCAGATCAATGAATGCAACTGATGTCTTAAGCCCTTTCTGGAATCCGGCTTCTATGTGGGTGGTCAGTGATAGTACTTGATCGACACAACTGCGATTTGGTCGAAATCCAGTTTGTTCCATAGGCACTTGTTCAAGGATTAAAGAGCGTATCCTGTTGTAAAGAAGTCTTTCTAGTAGCTTGTACACTGCGCTGAGTAGTGCAATTGGCCTGTAGCTTTGAGGTAAATCATTTGGTTTGCCTGGTTTCAATATGGCGATAACCTTTGTTCTTTTAAGTGCAGGAGGTATGTTCCCAGTTTGCAGGATATCAGAGAAGAAGCGTGCAAGCCATACTTTTGCATATTTTCCACAATGGAGCAGGAATTCTGGGTGGATACCATCAAAGCCTGGAGCTTTACCTGGTTTGACATCTTTTAGTGCCTTTGAAATGTCCTCTGATGTGAATGGACAAGATAATTCATTATCTTCTAAACCCTTTGCTTTTAAGACTTGAAGCTCTCGTTTAATCTTGTTGGTGTGATCTCTTTGCTTGGGTGCTTTTGATGTTGACACCATGCGTGAGGCTATAGTATCTGGACTGATGGTTATTCCAGTTAAACTCTACTCACGAATGAGAGGGACTCAACATGGCGACATTCGCCTTACCAAGACCGACTATGGTCTTGGCCTTACTTCACTTAAATCCTCTTTGCTGTATACTCCATGAACTAATCGATAAGTTAAGCAGCTGTCAGATGTCAGTGTTACTTTTTAATGCATTGCTGCAGAAAATGTGGGCAATGCGGCATGTTGGAATTAGTTTTTTAAGTTACAGCTGTTACTGAAAATTTTTGCTACATCTTCACCACAAAACACAACACTAACCATTTTCTGTGGTTGCCAAAAATTGCTTTAAAAGACACGCCAATGCAGCAGAGGAATTTTAATTGCGTTTGACAGTTCTTTATAACCATGCCTAAAACGAAGTCTACCAGATCTGTATTTGTAGAAATAAGTAAAGGATTTAACTCATCTCATGTAGTATCAGAGGAGGTAACTAGTATACTTCTTGTAGTGTTATTTATTTTGTAGCATACATAGGTCTTGCAGGAGATGTTTGTATGTTTCTATTTTCTTGCGTGAATGGAGGCCTTTTCAAATTAAATATTCACGCCCCTTGGATGTCCTTCGCGTGTCGGTAGGGCGTTTGTTTCAAGATTAATTTCTTTTAGTAACCTTGACAGTCCAAATCATTAAACTATTGGTTCTAAAGAAAAATACCTTGTAGACTGTTGATTGCGATGTTAGCTGTAGTTTAGCTGTAGGCCTAATGGTATCATTTGCCTTATTTTTTCCAGGTTGAACTACCCCAGCTTAGTAGAAGTGCAGTATTGATCAAAGTAAAGGCTTGTGGTCTTGCCAGTTCGCAGTATGATTTCACAGCCTTAGGTCAGTTGCTCACTAAAGCCAGTAAGAACCAGCGGGTCGGCGTTGGATGCGACATTGCCGGAGTAGTGCAAGCAGTTGGAATAGACGTCACCAGTTTGGCAGTAGGAGATGCAGTTGTTGGTGAGTCTTAATTTCTTGTAGCTCCTTCAGTCAATTAACTTGCATAGTTATTTTTTTTTTAAGAAACTTTAAGCTTAGACCTTGCTACATACGGTAACACATTTGTATTGTTGCCTATGGGGCATTGATCCTTGACCCTCTGCTTTAAACAGGCCTAATACTTCATTAATTGTGCTGGGTCCGGTAGCCACTGTCTACACTATTATACAAAGCTAGGAGATGCCATGCCTCGACTGGATTACATTGGAGTTCAGCACACTGCAACTATGATGGAGCTGTAGCACTCTCCATATGAGTGCACTATATAAATTTATTATTGTGATGAGAGAATGTCATGACTGTTTATTTATATTTACAACTTTCTGGTTTCTCATTCATATCGATGGCTCAGCAGAAGATCACAAACAAGCAGTTGCTCGTTAGAGCTTTGGTACTTTTGCGTTGAGAGGTTTATTGTGAAACTGCAGAACTCTTATCATTTCTGTTCCTACAATTAAAAGATAGATTGTCCAGAAGGGTAACAATAGAGGAGACCAAATCCTGGATAAAAACATTCTTAAACTACTGAAATTAGCCAAAATACCTGTGTTAATGACCAGAAAATATCTGGAGATTATGTAGTAGGCCTAATAGAAGATACACGTGATTTATGGACCAATTAATAGGCTATAGCCAACGGTACCGTACCGTTCTACTGTATATCTGGTATCTTAAAACAAAAAATTGCCCCGTTCCGTTCAGAACACCTCTTCGAAACAAAGTGATGAAAAGGGAGGTATACCTCTCGTAAATTATTAATACTGAAATTACCCAAAAATGCATAAATAAACTTCATCCAGACCAATGGTTTTTGCCTTGACCAATAATTGCTAGGTAGTGTGGCCCTCAGGGCCATGTTAGCTAATATATACACCCCTGGTTTTTGTTATGCACAGTGGGGGTAGTCGTGCAACAATAATCTTTATCCAGGCCACTGGTTTTGCCAATTGGGGCGTGGTGGCTCAGCGGTCTAGCTGTATGCCTCTCACCAAGGCGGTCCGGGTTCGATTCCCGGTCAATACATGTGAGATTTTCGAAGTGAAATGCCATGTCCTGTGGTTCGGATTCCACGTAAAAAGGAGGTCCCGTGGCTCATGATCTGAAGATTAACGGTCACGTTAAACTACAAGCTTCCTTTGGTTTTGCCAATTAATGCTTTTGCAGATAATTACAATACTGTATTGTGTGTTATGTGGTGCATTTTGTATGCGACATGTTGGCAACAGTGAACTGACGTCAATGTGTGTGCCTGACAAGGGAAGTATCAGGTAAGACAGGCCGAAACCTATCTTAAAACTTTTGTGGGCGGAATCGTTGTACTATGTGCGGGAAAGAAACCCTCCAGATTGAATTGCAAGGCTCCGAAATCGTACCTGACATCCTGGTACACAGACATGATGGCTGGCGGAGCTGCACATCCGTGCGGTACTTGGAGTAGTCTCATGGCGGGGCGTATATGCTGACTGGAGCGTGCGGCTGCTTCCCACCGCCTTTGTGTTCCTTGGCCGTCAGGGCTGTCCCTTCCAACATGTACGGTATTTGCTACTTCTCATTGATTTATATGAGAGATTCGCCACATGATTTCGGAGCCTTGCAGTTCAACCTGGCGGCTGATTTTCCGCACATTGTCCTCTTATAGTACAACGATTGCGTCCACAAAGTTTGAAGGTAGGTTTTGACCTGTCTTACCTCATACATCCCTCGTGAGTAACAGTTAAAGATACCTCCTGCACCTCAGTAACATGGCTGCCGTTGTTGAATGAGCAAGAAATTAAAACTTTTATTTACGTAATATAACAAATATTTCCGGTGCAGCAGTGATAATTGACAGGAATTTCAATTCCTAATGATTCCCAGGAAAGTATGAGGACTCCAGAATTATTGAAAAAGGAATAAGTCCAGAGTAGCCACGACTCATGGTGTTGGAGTTTAGGGAAGGCTGAAAATGAGCCCAACCTGAAGGTAGTTTGGAACCTCGGTGGTGGTGTAATATTTTTTTAAAAGTTAGTAGCCTAGTATATGTAATTTACCAACATAGCTCAAGAGTTTAGCGGCAAATGCTAGTATATTGCATTTACACCACGCTTATAAGTTACATGCCTATAGGATTTTTATAGAGACAATATTGCGGGTGGGAGGTTTTGAATAGATTTCTTGTTGACAAAACAAATGATTTTCTAGTTAAAGACAACTACTGGTAACAGGGCCGGTCTAAGGGGTTTCAACGCCCTGTGCGAAATTCGATTTTGCGCCCCTCTGGCAAAAATTATGCGGTAACTTATCATAAAGAGGAATCTTGAAAATATAAAGTAAAAAATGCAGGCAAAGGCAAGGCACCGAGTTATCGGATGAAATTGAATAAAATTAACCTAAAGTACATTTACTCATTTACTATATTACTAGAACATACTTAACTTGAGTTGTAGTAAGGGGATGGTCAAGATAACATACAAAATATCGTCTGTACGCTCGCATGATACAAAAATACTGGACTTTATTATCTAATAGGTGAGGTGTAACATACAATAACTATTTTTTTCAAGCTTTACTAATTCAAACGACTATGACACACAGGATAAAACTAAAACCCAAAACCTTATGAGAAGGGAGCTTTCCTTGCTTTGACTGAACTAAACTGTTTTACTAACTGGGCTAAATTGAGTGAACGCGCAACATCGTTCTCTATTGAAATTAAAGCAAGTTTTGACAGTCTCTCTTAGCCCATTGTAGCACGCAGATAGGTTTTAATCAACTTCAATTTTGAAAAGCTACGTTCACCCGAAGCGATAACAATCGTTCAAGTATGGACCTCCAATGTTCTACCTCTGCACACATAATTCGTTGATTAGCATCAACACCCTTTTTCGAGGATAAACGCAACTCTGTTTCGGCCCATAATTGTGAACATTTAAAATGAGAAGGGGATCTTTCACGAGACTCTAAGGCTTGCGAAAGATGTGTCCATTTTCAGAATCCTGAAGTGACGAGACCTGCTGTGGACTTTCTGTCAAAGAGCTTACAACAAAAGCAAAATATTTTTTTTAAAGAGTCAGAATATTGGAGCCAACGTCTTAGTACTTTTTCGCCATTCCGCAACTCGCGATAACAATGAAACATAGTAAAATGACTGCCACCTCCAGCATCTTTTTTAACGTTCCGATCTTTTATTTTAACTGGCCCTTGAACGATAATTTTATCAGTACATTCCGTGCTTCGGACCGGAGGCCAATAGGCAGGGTCTTGAAGTTGGCTGCTATCACTAATGAAGGGCACAATGCATAATCCATTCCCAGCACCAGTAGCGACACCAGAATCTTCACAGTCACAAGTTAAATCAGTACCGGAACTACCACGTTCACCACTTTCGACTGTATGTCAATCATCAGAGTCGAAAGGTATCCTCAAATCCTTCTTGCCTTCACCCCTGTCACAAGATCCAACACCATCCCCACCACCAGCGGTGCCACAGTCAGAGCCAATTCCTATTAAGGTGCTCGCACCCGTCACCGCACCTGAAAAGAGATCAACAATCAGGCTGGCACCAAGTCAAAACGCATTTCTGCCTATACTGATTATTAAGCCCATTCTACAATGGAGGTTTTAGTGGTAATAAGGGAACTGTTTCCGATTTTAAGGACCGGTCTAAAAACATAATTTTACTTTGTTTTTATGATTGCTTAAACAAGAATTACCGAATAAATCTAAAATAGCACATTTTAGAAGGTAAATAACATAGCGGTGTGCGTGTACTTAGCGTTATCCGCACAAGCAGTGCTTAAAACAGTGTTTGCAACCTTACGACTATGACCTAGACTGTGTAGAATGTGCTTTAAGGAAAATATACAGTTCAACACGCTTTTATGAGAGTAAGAAAATATTCTTGTTGAGATTAAAATGTATACCTTCATCTTGCTCTGCAACTTTGACGGGTACATTATTGGACTGATAAGTAGGATTTGTTTGAGAAGATCACCCGTCTATTGATGTTGAAGGTCGGACGAATTCTTTAAAAGCTTCTGCTGCCTTCTTTTCTTCTGCATGCTGCAACCTTCGTTTTTTGTTTGCAGCTCCACTAGCTTTACTGGTACCGGAGGAGGCCATTGTTGTAAGATTTCTCGTTCTTCGTCCCGACTTTACACCATCCGCACAACGCACTCGAATGAACGACAATTAGCAAGGGACATAACACTCCCGTGTATTGTGCTAATACGTCCTGCCATCTACGAGCGGGTCGACGCGTACTTTGCCCAGCCACAAGTGCCGTTTGATATTTCTTTTTCTTTGCCCCTGTCTCCAGCTCGTGCCATACCCACACCCCTTCTTCCAACCTCACTCCCCTCTCTCCCTGACTTTCTCTTTACTTCGCCTTGCTACAGCTCTGCTACAACAGCGAACCGAACCGAACTATCACGAAAATGCCCGAGCGCTGCCGTAGGGTGATTTGGTTGGTCCCGGGCCCCGGAGTCGAGCCGGGTTGCGATTCCGCGATAGTGAAAAGGCAAGGGAGAGAAAGATATAGCGTTTGCTAATCACTATTTCACTGAGTTTAACTCCGGTCCGTCACGGTCTAAGGTGCGTGTAGGGTTTTCAGTCGTGAGAGATAACACCGGTTGAACTTGAAAAAAAAAACTGATTCCCTTATTTGTTTGACGAACTCTCATTTACCTATCTTGCCATTTGTTCAATAGGAAATAAATCGAAATTTGCCTATCTTTGGGGGACGCCTTCGGCGCCCCCCAACCGTTGGCGCCCTGTGCGACCGCACACCTGCGAAAATTTTGCTGATCTATGGAAATTGGTCATAAATACCTTCTGTAATGATTCAAAATAAATCTGGAAATGATGTAGTTTACTCCTCCGCTGTCTATAACTTGAGCCCTGCGCGGATAAACAAAACGTTATCCGCACCCACCCCGCATCCGCATGACTGTTATCATAATCCGCACCCGCCCCGCATCTGCACAACTGTTATCCACATCCACCCTGCATCTGCACAACTGTTATCCGTACCCGCATGATGTTTTCCCCATTCTCACGTTTGTTATCTGAATCTACTAGCTTTACATTAATATTTCAATTAGATAAAGCATTTACCAAAGCAACATATTTAGAAATTTGAGGTAAAAGTCGTTCCCTTAGGCTTTGTATGTCATGTGCTATGTTAAAAATGAATGTTATACCGCCAGAATTGCAACCCTTTCCTGTTCGGAGTGTTAATTATGCTAATGACATAATTTGAATGAGATTAGCTTGAATCATCATCTTACATTTGTCATGAAAAAAAACAAAACATAACGGAAAACCATAATATCGGTATGTCATAAACATCCAGGTCCTAATGATATTAAACATGTTCGGATCGTATTCTATAAGCTATCCGCAAGTTTTCTCCATACATTATCCGCAGCTTATCCGCACGGCCTTGCAAACTATATCCGCATCCGCGCAGGGCTTTATCTATAACCCACTCACCTTCCCTTTTTAGATCACGACTTATATACGGTAGTAAAACTTCCAGCTGTGACGGCCATTATCCGAATGAATTATGCACAAGTACAGTATCACGCATGTGGTACTATGCATAATCTTTCTTTAGACCAATGGGTTTTGCCTAGACCATTACTAGGTGTATGCACCTCTGGTTTTTGTTATGCGTAGTGGAAATAGTCATGCATGTGATCGAGCTTATGTGGTGGTGTATTTTGTATCTTACATGTTGGCAATGTGTTGAATGGTTGAAAAGACCTTGTGCATTTGACGAACATGGCTGCCGTCATTGAATGAGAAATTTATAAAAAGTTTACGTAATTTAGCACATAACTTACCGGTATTTCCAGTCGTCGTCGGCTGATCCTCGTATCGGAGTTTACATTTCTCGCCTGCATTTCCATAATCCTTAGTCCAGACGATGAAGATGGCGCTGATGGCTTATCAGACCAATTCTTGCATAAAACATGTGACCACATATGTTGCATCCGATGGAGTACACTCATCATCATCATCGGGATGGAGTACACTCATCATCATCGGCTTTAACTCGAATCAGAGTATAAATCTTCTTCCTTCAGTCCAGTTTGTGGCTGTGTCTACGGTGACTAAAGAGTCCAATCCTGGCATGGAACAAGCGTTCACACAAGTCACATAGTATTGCTGGAGGAGGACGTGGTTGGGCAGCTCGAAGTTCCCTAGCTTGACGCTTGGCCTCTTCATGTGTGCGTCGATCCCTTTCAAACGTCTTTACAGTATCCGAGATGGTACGGCACCAAGTTGAGCTGTCTTCAGCCAGCATGTCCCAGGTTTGTGAATCAAGACCTGTCAATTTCAGGGTCTGCTTAAATTGGTCCTTGTAGCGCCTCTTAGGACCACCATGAGGTCTGGTGCCATAGCATAACTCACCATATAGCATTTGACGAGGTAATCTCACATCATCCATCCGATGGACGTGACCAATCCATCTAAATTGGTGACCTATTATGGTTGATTCTATGCTGTTGATTTGAGCCTTTTCCAGAACTCACGTCATCCATCCGATGGGAGTACACTAGTGATAATGGACAGTAATTCAGTTGGTATTGTCCCCCAGGTTATGATAAAAGGTATGAAAATAATCTATTATCCTTATTAACAAAATTGTGAGTGTCAAGGCATGTTCTGCCTCATGCACTTTTAATGAACTATCTAGTATCAGAATTTAGGAAGGGGTAATGTATTCCCTTTCTTATTTAAGTTAACCTATTCCCCAGCCTAATGAGACCCTTTCAGAGGCGGCCTGTTTCCGCAGTTGTATCCTACAACTGTATATTATCAAAATTTACTTTCAAAATACTACCAATCGGAGCTGTAAGAGAAGTCAATTTTGAATAGTGAAGCTGACTTGAGGATTAGATGGAAATAAATGAATAAATACCCCCCCCCCCTCCCTCCCCTTGATTTGCATTTTGCCTGAGATATGTAACTAATGGAATTCATTGTCTTGTAGACATAGATTTACCACTACCATAGGGGCAGATGACCACGTAGTTCTGCCCCTTAAAACAACACTAACTACCTGTACCTAGCCACTACCATACTGTAGTTCGTAACATGCAAATTAAGACTCACCACTGACAACCAACATCATTAATGGATCTTGGACACCAAAGAATCAGACACAGAATACTGTATTTACAAACTCGAAGCATGATCAGATTTAAACAGAACACTTCCCTTATGTCTCGGCAGATAATACTGCTGCTCTTATCCCATTATGGTGTTCTCGTATTATTTATTCATTATTTTTTATATTATTATTATTATTATTAATCTTGATTGGTCACATTGGACCACTTGAGTCGTTCCACAATCACTTCTTCTTTGAAGGTAGTACTGCTTGGTTCTTGCGCTCTTTCCAGTACTTTTTCATTCTTTCAGATCGGGATTTTCTCAACTCATCTGAAATCTCCATAGGCTTTCTGTGTGTCATTTCTGCAGAAAATTTGTGAGTTTTAAGTATGGTGTTAATTTTATTTTTCTCCTCGGCATCTGTTATCTTGAGTCCAACTGCTTTGAGATCTTGTTGGATTTCTTGGATCCATTTACCTCCAGTTTTCTTTCCTAGATTTCTCATCACCAGTTGGCGTACAATTCTGTTTTCTGGAAGCCGTAAGATGTGAAAAAAATATGAAATTCTTTTCTTCTTCATTGTGCTGGTGATTGGATCAATCTCACGATAGACAGTTTCATTTGGGAGAATCCTCCAGACTCCCTCAACCTGATACTTTTTATTTATGCACGTTCTAATGATTCTTCTTTCCGTTTTGAGGAGCTGATCAGTTCTTTGTTCATTTTTAATTTGGAACAGTGTTTCACAAGCATAAGTGGCTTCAGGGAGAGTTACAGTTTTATAATGTTGGATCTTAGTAGCTATTGATAGGCATTTTTTTATTATATGTTGACCAGGTTAGAGATTGTGCCTTTTTCATTTTATTTGTTCTATTTATCCAAGTTACTTTTTCGTTTAAGTTATGTGTTATAATTTCTCCAAGATACTTAAATTGAGGAACTAGGTTAATTTTATGATCATTTACATAGACTTCATTTATATCTAAGGGTTTCATAGGCATGATCTCAGTTTTTTCAAAGGATATCTGTAATCCTATCCCTTGAGCAATTTCTTGGAGACTAGTGATCTGAGTACAAACCTCTTCCTTGTCTAGTGCTAAAAGAGCCAAGTCATCTGCAAATCCTAAGCAGTTTATTTTTATTGATGGTTTTGTTCCAATTTTGATCTTAGGAGGGTTTTCCTTTTGCCAAACCTTCATGATATAATCAAGAGCCACATTGAAAAGCAGAGGGGATAATCCATCACCTTGTCTGAGACCAGTTTTTACTGTGAAAGCTGTTGATATTTCTCCCCTAAATTTAACTTTCGAATTTGTGTTTGATAATGTTAATTGAATGATTTTTATCAATTTAGGATGGAGACCGTATGATCTGAGGATTTTTAGCAGTGTCAGTCTATGAATACTATCATAGGCTTTCTTGAAATCTATAAAAGTGATAAAGAGTTGCTTATTTCTGTTTTTGTAATATTCCATTATTAATTTCAGGCTAAGGATTTGGTCTGGACAACTTCTGTAAGGGCGAAATCCTCCTTGATATTCTCCAAGTTGTGGTTCCAGAATGTTTTTGATCCTGTTGTAAATTATACGAGAGAAAATTTTATATGTGCAGTCCAGAAGGGTAATTCCTCTGTAGTTATCTGGGTTCGTTTTGTCTCCTTTCTTAAATAATGGATGGATTATTCCTGTGGTCCAGTGTGCAGGAATTTCTTCAGTAATCCACATTTTAATTAGATGTTGATGAAGATTTATAATCGCAGGTTTACCAGCATTTTTCCAGATTTCAGCAAAGACTAAGTCTTCGCCACAAGTTTTGTAATTTTTTTGTTCTTTAATTGCGAGTTCTACTTCATTAATGTTTGGAGGATTTATTAAATCAGGTGAAGTTAAAATAGGTGTATCAGTGTTTACTTGCAGGGTTTCCAGTGGATCATCACAATTTAACAGTTTCTCGAATGCTTCTGCAAGGATCTCTGTATTTTCTTGGTTAGAATGTGCTAACTTTCCTGTTTGATTTTTCAACATTAATGTTGGAGCTTCAAATTTTTTTAGATATTTACCAAATGTTTTGTAATAATCTCGAGATTGCTTTTTCTTGAAATCGTCTTCTATCTTTTCCAGTGTATTTTTAAGATGATTACGTTTCGTTTGTCTGATGATTTTATGGGTTAATTTTCTTTGTATAGTTAGTTCTAAATTTGATTCTTCTGACTTTAGAGCTTGATGTTTTATCCATGCTTGGTGTCTTTTCTCTATTGCTTGATCACAATCTACATTCCACCATTCATGTTTTTTCCTTGGATTTATTGGTGCTAACTCCTCTGCTATTGATTTTAATTTAGTGATTAATTCGTCCAATGTTTTAGTGTTGAGAGACTCTTCTCCTGTTCTTTCACAGTACTCTATATTTTTTATTAAGGTAGATGGATCAAATTTCCTCCTATTGTTATTATTAGTTTTTTTCTTGGCCATTGGAGTTAATTTTATTTTTATCTTTACCACATAGTGGTCTGATCCTGAGTCAACTCCCCTTAGAACCTTGACATTGTGAATTTCGCGATGGTGAAATTTATCCATGCAGACATGATCCAACTGCCATTCACCCCTTCTGAAGTCAGGATGTTTCCAAGTTTTCAATTTATGGGGCTGTCTTTTAAAACATGTTGATTTAGAGATTAATTTGTGGTTTCTACAAATTTCGACTAATCTTTGACCATTTTTATTGGTTCGTTTATGTGCTGTCCATTTTCCAATTATATCTCTATATCTTCTTTCTTGTCCAAGTTGCGCATTGAAATCACCAAGGAGAATTTTGATGTTTGATGAAGGGATGTTTATTAAAGTTTGATCCAAAAGATCCCAGAATTTTTGTACTTCTTCTCTGTCCTTAATGGTGTTGTTTTTTTGATTAGTAGGAGCATGTGCATTAATAATTGTATATGTTTTATTTGCCGATTTCAAAGTTAGGGTTTGGCGGCTTCGGTGGCGTAGTTGGTAGCATGCTGAGCTTCTATGCCCAAGATAGCGGGTTCAAACCCGGCCGAAGCCGTCGGATTTTTTAAGAGCGTTAAAAATCCCTCAGTATGCCTTCCTTCGGAGGGGAAGTAAAGCCGGCGGTCCCATGTCATAGATTTATGGCATGTTAAAGATCTTTCCACTAATTACACCTGTGTGAAACTAAATTGGATAGGTTAAGAATGTAAACAACGCTCTTAGGTTGCTACGTTCGTTGCCAAGAGCCGACTGCGGTGGCGTCTAGTAGCTAGTTCTGAACTAGGCCTAGTAGTCGTTGACGGTGGCGTTTGGCGGCAAAAGTAGGAACTATTTGAAAATTCAAAGTTGCAGTCTCTACTTGAATTAAAAAACAGATACACACACTAATACAGTCATCACAATTAACACCGGTTATCAGACAGATTCTACACACACCCAAAGTACACGGGGCTACATGACCGCGTTGTCGCAGCCCCTAAACTAAGGAACCAACCAACCAAAGTTAGGGTCGTAAGTCTGGAGGATTGAGATTTAAATTCTGTTATCGAGTCAATGATTCTGAGATCTATTAAGAATCCGTTACCAAATTGTGGACAATTTTTCATAACTCGTTTTCCTGGAATTCCTTTATATAGTCTATATCCTTGTGATTCCAGATGGCCTTGATCACTATTTCTAATTTCCTGAAGGGCCATAATTAGAATTTTATGACTTCTCATGATATCCGTGATGATCTTCAATTTTCCAGTTTGAACCAGAGAGTTAACATTATGTGTAGAAAAGAATGAGACTTGTTTAGGTTTGATTTTCCGTAGTATTTGTTTGTTTGCTTTTTGATGAGTTTTCAGACGCTCCGATTCGTCATTATCTTCCGCATGACAGCCCACCGTATCCGAATGCTGTCTTTTCTGTAATCTATCATTACAGACGGCGGAATTATTCTTCAAATGACTTTTCATGGTCGACTATCTAAGGTTTCACCTTGAGGGGAGGATAAATCCTCGAATTACAATCCTGAATGTTATTCAGAAAGGTGAAAGAACTGAGAAAATAATTCTCAGTCCCCCCCAACACTAGTCTGTTCACTGACCCAGTTTCCCGCTGGGATTGATTACCCAACCTTCCACTGGGTTGCTCAGCTTAGCAGGGGACACCACGTGCAGGTCAGTGTTTGGAGTTGGAGTGGAGAGGTTATGAGGATTCTCTTCTGCTGAATCCTTGTATTACTGATTTTGTTGGTTAGTATCATCACATCACACTCCCTTTGTCCAGGTCTACATATTTATAGACCTCCCCAGGTTGATTCCTAGGGCCCATTTTTTATATTACTTATAGATTTAATTTATTATTTTGCAGATATTGATATAGTTTAACTTTCATTGCAGGTATTGTGCCACTGGATTATGATCAGTCGGGTTGTTCAGAATATGTTATCCTTCAGGAGTATGATGTAGGTTAGTATGATTTGTATATTGCCTAGTGTGCTTCAATCAGGTAATAATAATAATAATAAATAGCCTTACAAATCCCATAAGGGCTATGGCCTCCTGCTTTGCAGGGAATTGCTCAGTTTTAACTCATAAGGTGAGCAAGTCCTGAGGAGCATTCAGAGTTATTCTTTCTGATTGGGCCTTCTATATAGATGTGCAGCTGATTAATGATTAAATAAATTATATTGCGCTGGTATAACATTCGCTACAACAATCTTCATTTCTGAGTCTGGCGATATCAAGGCCTCAAATATCCATTAGTATTACGAAAATCATAATAGCCATCAACCAACATCTGGGAGCTTCCCATTGCCACTAAGCACAAAGCTTACCCTGTCTAAGCACTTGAACAATGACAGAAACTGCCAAGTCTTCACTCTTCAGTAAAATCTATGTATATTGAACCGTTTCAAATAGGTCTTTTTAAAATGGAATACAAAACCTTACCGGTGGAGTTTTAACATCTAGTTTGGATGCAGATACCTATACACGTTCTTTAACATCCCACAAATCATTCACTATGTTGTGCACATGTGGTCCCGGAACGAATTAACACTTTAGTAATTTGAGCAGAATTTCCAGTGTAAAGCCATTTTCTGTATGAAAGAGGTATAGTGCTCAAAGAAGGGAAAGGGTAAGAGCTCTCGCACACTGGAGACATTTTGTTGCAGGACAGTTTTGTCGATGTCTGCAGCTGCACAAGACAGCTCGGGGATTGTACTTGTGCACACCACAAACAGTTTAGCTGCAGTGCTCGCTTGGAATTCAGTGCTGTTTCTTCACACTTCATTTGAGAAGATGAATTTATTGGAAACTTCTGTTCATGTGCTTATTATTCGGCAATGAAGGTGGAAGGAAGTAAGGAGGCAGTACTGGGTCCATCCAATTTGCAGTTCATGATTATTAAAATGGAACGTTTTGTACTTTGTACAATGACTTTCATGAACACCCAAGAAAATTTTGATCACTTTTGTATGAAATAGAAAATAAAAATTACACCAAAACAACTGCTTGTCAGTCCACTGGATATCTGGAGTCTCATCATGGCCTCCTCAATAGGTTTGCGCTACATGAATTGCATTATTAAACATTCAGATTTGTGGTTCCGTAAGCTGTGCATGACTGTAGGAGCACCACTTTTGCCCCTTGTGTGCACTTTTGAATAGGATAAATGAAGCCAGCTCTTGCTATAGCCCAGGCACAGTTTTGTCTCTTCCGTTTTGTGTTGTATTAGACCTTCTCCTTGCGACAAAACTGTCCCGAAACATAACGTCTCCAGTGAGCGGTAGCTCCAATAGTAGTCTACTAGAAATAGGCTGGTATTTCATGATTTGCGGGCAAGAGGTTTATAATCAGATGGGACCATACGTAGACGAATGGAAGTGCTTAGTTTCTTCATCATTTGCTGACTGACTATGGAAAGTCATACCAGCCAGTAAAAATGCATATAGGCATTTTTTTTTTTTTCAGTTATGCTTGATTAAGTATTTTGTTCTCTTTATTTCAGTTGTAAAACCAGAGAATGTTTCTTATGTGGATGCTGCAGGCTGTGTAGGAGATTCTGTGAAAGCTTACACAGCACTCCATTACTTGGGAAGATTAGTGTCAGGTGATTCAGGTAAGATATTAAACTTATCTCTTGATTAGCATGCCTCTCTATTCCTCTCAGTGGCTATTTATGTAATTTTTGTTGTGTTTAGACAGTAATAATAATAATGATCGTGTGGCCTCCGGAGAGGCCGAGTGCAGGTCTTTCTAGTTGACACTCGTGGGCGACCTGCGCGTCGTAACGAGGATGAAGTGATGATGAAGACGGCACATACACCCAGTCCTCGAACCACGGGAATTAACCCCAGGAGATTAAAATCCCTGATGGCTCGGCCGGGAATCGAACCCGGGGCACTTTGGGCCAAAGTCTAGCGCGCTAACCATTTAGCCACGGAGCCGGACGTTTAGACAGTATAAATGAATGATTTTACGGAGCCTATGAAACTGGAAAGGAATAAGAGTAAGAAAGACTTAACTGTGTAAGTTGACTATAGACATAGTAGAGGCAGGTCATCACAAGAGAAACGAAGATACGGCACAGGATTGATGTTTCACTTTTGAATAACAATCATGTGGCTTCACTTTTGAGTTTGAGCCATTGAGGTGATCTACTCTGTTTAACACTACCACCTAGTGGTAAAAACCAGAACTCCATTGGGGACCCATGCCTGAGCTTTTATTAACATTTTTTTAAATCACTAAATCTGCAACCAGATATCTTTTACAAGCCAACATTCTACGACTCTTGAGTGTCGTGGATTTTTGCCGCCCTCCATAAATACAACTTCCTCAACCGGAAATTTAGCCCTTCATCTTGGGATCATGAGGCGGACACTGCTACTGACTCAATTTGAAGCTCACTTTAGAATGAAACCAGTGGCGGCCGACATACTCTTAGGCTGGGAGGGCAATGAACACTATTTTTTCCCGTACCTCTTTATAACTTGACAGAGGAAAAGAAGAGTAAAATAAAGTTACTTTTATATGCAATGATAATATCGCTACTCAATATTTTTGATGTTGGATCCTAAGGCTGCCCTCATCACTGGATTTTATCATTTGGTATTACAACAATGATTTCATAGGGCAACAACACAGAGAACCTGATGTGAAAATTACGTATAGACGATAATCTACTCTCAAAAGAAAGTTTTCCGCTACCATATTTAAAATAGCGTCCAAAGATTTCATTTTGAAACTCAGAAATACTTCACACTGATATGTAAGCATAAAAAAGACAATCAAGCCTTACGGAGTTTCAACTCTTGAGCACAGCCGTAACAAGAATAAAAAATTATTAGCATTATTATTATTAAGCACCGATAGAGAAATCACGAGAATATCACTTTCGCCACAAGCACTTCCAAACCACAGTCGCACCGGTAAATTAAAAGAAACACTACTTACAAATCTTAATGACTTACAGATTAATCATCACCAAGACACAGATTACAACTGCTGAATATTACCACAGCACTCAAGACTCTTCAGCACGAAAGCGTAATAGCTCACTGGTGCCAACCTTCACTAACCGCAGGATGCTAACCAGAGGTCTGTGATACTTCACCCTTGCAATCTGAATCGAGATGATATATTGTTTGTCTTCGAAGATAAACTAAGGGCATACTAGGTCATGAATTATTGTTATTTAATTTTTATTTTTATTATATGCAACAATAGTTTTTTTTAAAATTAATTGATTTACTTTATTTGCCACTGCGATAATTCCCTGGCTAGGCGCATGCTCTTGGAGAGGTTTGCGAGAAAATGCTGCAGTTCACTGTTGTAAAACCTTCAATTATTGTGACACAGCGGGTTGGGATTAGGCCACAGTGCTTGCCTAATGGAAGTTCACCGTGCGGCAGCTGACAGCAGAATGACAATAATGCAATATCTGACAACCCTGAACGATCTACTTCTTATTGGCTTCTGATGCTGGTCACAAGTTTCGCACTAGCCAATAGCAGTAGATCCTGTTGCATGAAGACTAGAGGGGCAAGGGGAGATGAAATATTTTCCGGTACTACAGAGCAGTAAGGACTTCGCCCGGCTTAAAGACAACTATAAGGTTTTGAATATTCCCAAAGGGAATATGATGTAGTTTCCATTTGAGCGGATGAATTATCAATAAATTATAAAAATGGTCCGGTTAGCTCAAACAATGCCAGCGTTTCACCCCAGTGTGCCGTTGGGCTCGTCAGTTGGTACAGACATACCTACCAATATGCGTGGCTAGCACATACTGAGAAGGCCATGCAAGACACAAATACAAGCAGTATTGACGTCACGAGCATGCCAATGTGCCACAGGAGTCAAACCTTGGCAATCCAATATATTGGAGCACATTGGCATGCTCGTGACGTCAATACAGCTTGTATTTTGTGTCTTACATGGCCTCCTCAGTATGTGCTGCCACGCGTATTGGTAGGTGTGTCTGTACCAACTGACGAGCCCAACGGCACACTGGGTTGAAACACTGGCATTGTTTGAGCTAACCGGACCATTTTTATCATTTATTGATAATTAAAGACAACTGCTCGCACTTCGTCCCTCTCACTGCCTACAAGCGCACCAGTCCCCCTTTGTCTCACCCCTCTCACCCTGGCACTTCTTGGGACGGAAGGTTGAGAGTCCGTAACTCCATCCTGACCAGTGAACTGCGCGCTGAGCGTGATATCGTCAAACAGACTTCCTGATTGATAGAGCTACAGTTTTACTATGACATGTAATTTTCTTTGCATTATTCGAGTTCATTTTTTGACTTAAAATATCAAGAAAAAATGAAAATCCCTTTTCGTTGTCTAGGAAGGACACTGTCCTCGAGTCCTTATGAGCCGGCCACTACTGAATGAAGCACACAAGACAAGAAATTGCAAAAAAGAATTGGGTCATGTCTTTCTTCCATTCACACTCGATCAGGCACAAAAGTTTGTTGCCCTTATTAAAGCAACATTTAACCCATATGGAAGAGCTACATTATCGTGAATTGGAGGGAGTTTTTATTTTCTCAGGGCGAAAGTAGACAGGAAATCTGCCCATACGTGTTTTAGCTTATTGTTGTAGACTACATTTTCGAAGGGATCACAACCTGCCATGTGGCTTGTGCTTCATTTCCTTGTGGTTAGTGTGAGCACTGTGAATGTTAATCTCTTGCATCTCCTTCTAAGTCATGTTAAGTATTCTTCTTCTTCTTCAAGACGCCGCCTCCCTACGATGGTTGGCGATCCAATTTATTATGATTACACGGTTAACAACTGCTCGGAAGATTTCGATGGATGTGCATCCATACCATCGGCACAAGTCATTAAGCCATGCATTTCTCAGTCTTCCTACAGATCTTGGTCCATGAATTTTCCCTTGAATTATAAGCTAGAGAAGTTTATATCGTTCGCCTCTCATGATGTGCCCAAGGTAATTAAGCTTACGTTAAGCTCCTTGTTCTTGTTAAAGATTTTGAAAACTTTTTCATTTGATTTCTTTTCCACCCAAAATATTCTTAGTATTCTTCTGTACAAGTACATTTCAAAGGATTCAATCAGCCTCTCCATCAATGGATTGAGCGTACAACCTTCGAAACCATACAGAAGGATAGGAAATACATAACAATGTAACATATGAACTCTTAAGCTGAAGGTGAGATCTCTACTAATGAATAAATTTCTCATGCTTTTGAACATACAGTATTTTTTGCTTGCCCAATTCTGGATAGTAATTCATTTTTTGAGTCACAATGTTCATTTACCAAGAGTCCTGAGGTATTTAATTGAAGAGACTTGTTGAACGATAGTATTGTTGATGTGAAAAGAGGCCTGTTTTGGTGTTTTCGAGAAGAAAATCAACTTGGTCTTGTTAATATTCATGAATAAACCATATGCCTCACTAGTCCTTCCGATGTTATTGACGATAATTTGAAAATCACCAGGGTTGTCTGCTAACACAATCGTATCATCAGCAAAATGGATGTTGTTGATGACGTAACCAGTCCCAGGTTTACGTCTTCGATAGCCTCTGTGAACACAGCCTCGGAGTAAATGTTAAAAAGGAGGGGGGAAAGAACACATCCCTGGCGGGACACCTCTTTGTATGACTATGTCTTCCGACGTAGCACCTTCAATTCTGACCTCCGCCATTTGGTTCCAGTATAGTTGAGTGATGATACGTAGATCGCCAACATCTACACCAGTAGTTTGTAAAATCTCAATAAGTTTTGCATGAAATCCACAATCAAAAGATTTCTGGTAGTCGATGAAGCAAGCGTAAACAGCAACATTCGTGTCCAAGCACCTCTGGGTCAAGACGTTCAAAGAGAAAAGAGCCTCTCGAGTACCCAATCCATTTCTGAAGCCGAACAGAGTATTACCCATATGGTGATCACATTTCATGTATATTCTGGTGTGAATGATACGAAGAAATACCTTTAAGACATGGGACATTACCGTATATACTCGAAATCCACCCACCACTGATTAAGACCCGCACCCTTATTTTGAAGAACAAAATTTAAAAAAAAAAGTTGACTCAGGATTATTTACAATCTTTACTAAATAAACAGAATAGCATTTCTCCAAAATAGTTTCCAACAGTTTTGAAGTCGTCCTAAAATAACACACATCAAACGATTAAAAATACAAATAAAAGTACACAAACACTTCATTTGATTTTTGCTGTAAGACTGTTACAAGAACAGCACTATGAGTATGGAACAGATCTACTGACGGCCTTCTTGGACATTGAGAAAGCACATGTCAGTGTATGCAGAAACAGAGTATGGAAGTCCCTGGAGGATCGAGGAGTAGAAAAATGGACTATAAGGAGGATAAAGGAGATGTACAAGGGAAGCGTGAGCTGTGTGAAAGTGGGAGGAGAGAGATCCTGGTTGGAACAGAGAAACGGCCTGAAACAAGGAATTGCACTGTCACAGTTACTTTTCATTGTGGTGATGGATGACATAATGACCCGAGTGGCACAAGTAATTGGGGAAGGAAAGATGAAAGCAATGGTGTTTGCAGATGATTTGGTGATTTGGGGAAACAAGGAAGAGGAAGTACAAGAGCAGTTGGATGTGTGGGAAGGAATAATACAAGGATATGGGATGAAATTTAGCATAAATAAGAGTGAGATGGTGATCACAACAAGGAAGAAGGAAAGAACCACAACAGGAATAACAATTGGTGGGGAACAGCTGAAGAAAGTGGAAAGTTTCAAGTATTTGGGAAGCCTGATATAAGATAATGGAAGAAACGATAGAGAAAGAAATGAGCGGGCGAGACGGGCAGAAGCATTCTGGAGGAGTGTGAGAAGCATGGTATGGAGCAAGGATGTCCCTCAGAACAGCAAAAAGATCATATATCGGACGTACTATGTCCCTATGCTGACGTATGCCTCGGAGACCTGGGTTATGAAAGGAAGGGAGAAGAGCAAAATACAGGCCAGTGAGATGAGGTTCTTGAGAAGCAGTATTGGAGCTACAAAGATGGACAGAATAAGAAATGAGAGGACCAGAGAATTAATGAAGGAGGAACCATTACAGAATGGTATAGAGAAATCTAGACTTAGATGGTATGGACATGTAAAACGAATGGAGTAGAAGAGGATACCCAGGAGGATACGCGAGACCAAGTGGGAAGGAAAGAGACCGAGAGACAGGTGGCTGAAGGGGGTGGAAGAAAGCGTGAAGAAGAGAGGAGAAGACTGGACAAGGGTGGAGGCTGAGAGATGGTGGGAAGACGGAAGACGTTGGTGAGGGTTGTGTTCCAAACAGACCCGGCCAGTGGCTGGAAACTGTGCAAGATGATGATGATTGAATTAAATATGATTAATTTTATATCAATACATAAATGGTACAATAGTTTTCTTTTTCTTTTCTTCCCAGATCTTCATATGTCGGCTGATTGTTCCACTGACATCACCCTCTTCGGTCGACGTTTCGCATTGACTCACCCTCCATACGACCAACATGGAATTGTTGCATGCGGCCGTCACCTTGTTTATGTTTCATGCTACTCACTAGCCCGTGCCAGCTTCGACCTATTATAACTACTTGTACTTCTAAACTTTAAACATATGTAGAAATGATCTCTCGCTGCAATTCCTCCCTGTTAAGTATGATGTCATCTGTGATCTGCAGTCTTTGTGGTTCTCATCTTATCTCTTCAAGCCACTCTGTGGTGTCTTTTAATTTAGAGAAGTAATCAAAAATCCTCTTGGTGAGCCTGTTATTGTTCATTCTGTAGAGGTGTCCATGAAATAGTAGTCTTTTAATTGTAATTGTAATTTCCTCTAAATTTCAGTCACGGTCTTAATTTTTCTCTTCATCCTAATATTATCTTAATTCCTTTGGGGGCCCAAAATGTTTCTAATAATTTTTCTTTCTTTCTTCCTTTCTTTCTTCTCCAGTTCAATTTATACTCCTCTTTTGTTCATTGTTAAGCATTCTGATCCATATAATTCCTCTGGTTTAATGACAGTGGCATAGTGTTTGATTTTTGCTTGGAACGATATCTACCTTTTGTTGTACAGATTGTTTATTTGGATGAATATCTTATCGATGACAGATAACACAACTGATGCTCATACCTGTGTACTTGTATTTTAATTATATTACTGTTTTGTCCTTATTGTTTTTGTTTTCCAAATATTGATTTAGGTGGGATCTTGCTCTTTCAATATAATTTCAGTGTTGATACTGGATGGAGCAACATCATTTGGTAGCATTTGTATCCAGCTAGCACATCACTGGGGAGCTAAAATACTGACCACTTCATCGAGTGAGGAGGAGAAGTTTTATTTGCAGAGCCTCAACATTGAGCTGGCTCACATTATTGAGATGAATCACAAAAATGCTAGTTTGAAATCTGTAGTCATGATGGAGACTGGCAATCTGGGTGTGGATATTGTTGTGGACCAAGGTATTGGGCAGTTCCCAGGGGTGAGTTCTCATTTGTTGTTAATACATTTTCTCCATATATTTAAAGATGGGTTTCTAACCTGCAGCCCAAACATGAATTTCACAGATTCTATTTATATGTACTGTAGATGGAGAAGAAATGGGAGTTGTACTCCAATATTACATGACCTTGCTTTACTGTACATCTGCATCTAACATAACAATGTTCAGATCCTGAATATTTTTTCATAAGAGCATTGAATATTCACATTTAGTTGAACATAATATCATTAGGTGACCTCACTGATCTGCTCCCTAAAATAATAATAACTAACATAAAACGTGTAAGAAAATGTGAGAACTCTCAAAGACATTTTCCTCTTTCATAAATGAAGTATTTGAAGTTATTTAAGTGATGATGTTTCCTTTGCAACAGTTTTTGCTTAGTGCTTGTGGAGGATCTTGCCAATGAGACTGGCTGCGGGGCTCAGCGGTAACATTCTCGCTTGCTGGGCTCAAGGTTGCAGGTTCGTATCTTGCCGCAGTCAGCTGGCATTTGAGGGTGCGCAAATGCGAGGGAGCCGTGTCAGTAGATTTACTGGCACGTTAAACGATCCCCTTCGGGGCAAAATTCCGGCACCCCGGCGTCTCTAAAAGCCAGAGTAGTTAAAAGGGACGTAAACCCAATAACATTATTATGATCTTGCCAATGCAGTATCTACTATTGTGAATATATCGAAGGTTAGGTACAGTTTCACTCATCTACTCTCTCAATGCTCGGGGGTGAATTTAGTTACTTGGAAGTCTCTAGGAAGAGAAAAGTATTTTTGTCCCTTACTTCAACTTGAATGTACCGCCAAGTTTACTATATCAGTACCATTACTGAATAATAATAATTACACATAATATTTTGAATTCCTCAAACTCAAGTCTCGGCAACAAGTGGTTTTCAGTAGAATTTATTGTTTAAAAATCATTGATTGCATCTTCATAGTGTAATTGCTGTGTAATGTCAGAATTCATGGAAAGAATGGCAAGTCGGTTGGCTTGCACGATCACAAATAATTGTCTTTTGAGGAGTTAGAAAGAGTGCTTGGCCAAACAATTGGCAACTGTGTTTGGCAAGATTGTTTCAATTTCCAAATTAGCTAACGGTTCAGTTTTGAAGAAATACACTTTTGCAATTTCCTAGCACATTGTAATACACTGATTGGCACGAAAAACGCAACACACAATAAATGATGTGTAATTATCTATTTAATCAAAGTGAAGCACTTCAACCTATTTTCTTAGACGGGGTATGTTATTGGCATTGCTTTGCGAGCAAATAGTGAAAAGTCGATTAAGTTGATTGCACCAGCCTCAATTGTTTTTTCCCGCGCAACCTGGAAAAAGGAGGAACCATTACAGGATGGTATAGAGAAATCTGGACTTAGATGGTATGGACATGTAAAGCGAATGGAGGAGAAGAGGATACCCAGAAGAGTACACGAGACGAAGTGGGAAGGAAAGAGACCGAGAGCAAGACCGAGAGACAGATGGCTGAAGGGGGTGGAAGAAAGCGTGAAGAAGAGAGGAGAAGACTGGACAAGGGTGGAAGCTGTGATATGGTGGGAAGACAGAAGACGTTGGAGAGGCTTGTGTTCCAAACAGACCCGGCCAGTGGCTGGAAACTGTGCAAGATGATGATGAACCTGGAAAACGCATCACTGGATAGCCAATAATGTGTTCCCGCTCCTATATCGCTTATTGTTGTACTTTGAGTTGTTCCCTTTTCAATCACACGTGTTTGTAGGATCTTTCTGTTATTGTCGTAATCAGCTTTCTGGGGCAAACATGCCGTTAAGCCCTATACAAGCTGCAAAAGCTGTTCCTTTGGTGGAAGATAATCGCAGCATGCATTACGTTGCAGATGTGTTGAGGACTACACCTTCCACGATTTCCAGAACCGTACAAAGGTACAGGGAAACTGGAGGCTTTGCAAGGAGACCAGGAACATGCCCGAGAAGAGCAACATCGGAGAGAGATGACTGCTTCCTTACAACTTTAAGTTCTCTGCGACCATCGCACCACCGCCATTGAAGCACGAAATCGACTCCACCAAGTTCAAGGGGTCGACGTTAGTGAGAGAACCGTCCGAAGAAGATTGGAAGAAGCCAATCCAGAAGACCAGTTACAGGCCCAGAACCTACCAGAGAACATCACACAGCTCTACTACGTTTCGGAAGGGAACATCATGGCTGGACAGTTCAACAATGGGAACAAGTGTTGTTCACTGATGAGTCGCGATTTGGCCTCCGATCACCTGTCGGAAGAGAGAGGGTCTGGAGAAGGCCAGGGAAAAGGTATTTATTCCCTTTGCACTTTCTCATCCACGATGCTTTTTCAGGGTGGTTCTGTGATGGTGTGGGCAGGAATCAGTATGGCCGCAAGGACGGATTTGGTCTCGTGGTGAATGGGAGCCTTACCGCACATCGGTATGTGGAGGAAATCCTTCTGGAGCATGTTGTGCCTTTCACTCCATTTATTGGTGATGCTTTCACACTAATGCAAGACAATGCACGCCCACATATTGTGAGAGTTCTTGGATGAAGTAGGGATTCATGCTATGGCTTAGCCTGCTTGAAGCCCTGATTTGAATCCTATTGAGCACGTTTGGGACCGTCTGGGGAGAAGAGCCCGTCAGCGCTATCCAGAGATCCTACAGGACCTATGGAATGCCCTCCTGGAAGAATGGGAGATGATTCCTCAACAGGACATTACAGCATTAATCAGGAGCATCCCTGAAAGATTGAATGCCGTCATTGGTTCAAGAGGTGGCAATATACGCTTTTGAAGATGCAAACGGAGGTCTCCAAGATCATCTTTGCGGTCTGTGAGGTAAAGTATGAGGTGTATAAAATCAGAACAGAAGTGCTCACTCTCTCAAAATTTCCCCGCGCTTATAGCACCCGCACTCTTTCCTTGAAGTGTGCATCTCTGGCTTAATTTATGAATTTGTTGAGATAATCTTTTTTTTTTTTTTCTCATTGTTAGACACCTGCATGGGACTGTACTAAAATATTTCATCATCATATAGTAGTCACAAAAGTGTCATAAATCTTATCATACTAATATATAAAAATGAGATGGTGTGTGTCTGTCTTTCTTTCTGTCTGTCTTGTGTTACTCAATAACGCAAGAACCACTGGTCCGATTTAAATGAAATTTTGCATGGATGTAGCTGATTTGCCAGGTTTACATATAGGATACTTTTGATTTCGAAATTTTGCACTATTAAAAAATGGCGACCATTTTAGTGACGTCACTAGACCCTTTGGTTTCAAAATTTCATATTTCCATATCAAATAAAAAGAGAACGGTAGGAAATAGCAAACTTTTGATGGCACATACGAGCTTTGAAATTTAATTTCCTATCCGATAGGTCCTTATCACTTTTCGTGCATCTCCAACAGTTAGCGAGTAAAACGGACATTTGTGACGTAACTACACCCTTTGGTTTCAAAATTTCATATTTCCTTTTCAAATAAAGAGAACGCTAAGAAATAGCAAACTTTTGATGGTACACATGAGCTTTAACATTTAATTTTCTATCCGAAAGGTCCTTATCACTTTTCGTATATCTCCAACTGTTAGCGAGTAAAGCCAAACTCTGTGCAATAAAACACGGTCAACACCGAGCGGTGCAGTATATCTCTCTATATATAAAAATGAAAATTTGTGTGTTTTTCTTTGAATTTCTACGGAAATTTGAGTTGTTTACGCGTTTCAGACTGTTTTATGATGGATGCGCGATAAAATTATTTTTTTGTCTGTCTGTCTGTTTGTTTGTTTGTCTGTGGACAAATTTGTTCCCTTATAACTCGAGAACGGCTGGGTGTATCAACGTAAAATTTGGTACAGATATCCATCAGAGGCACGACACTAATCATTGATGTAACTCTTCTCCGTACCTCTCATAAAAGGGGGCCTACCCCCTTAAAATACATGCTGAAATAGGCGTAAAGGACGAGACAAAACTCATTTTCAGCCCCTCAATGTGAGAGACAAAACTCGGGTCCCCGAAAACCACATTTTAAGGACCGAAGACCAACCGTTTTTGAGATATTCCCAGAAAACTAATTTAATTTAATAAACTAATGAACGAATGCAAGCCAGTAACCATGCCAACGGATTCTCAGAGGTCCATCTATTGCTGTAAGACGCAATGCAATTCCATTAATTACATTAGTGTGAAAGTTTGCAAACGGCTAGAAGGTTATCACGGAACCAAATTAAGCCGTAAAATTCATCAATACGTATAATACGCTTAAGGGGATCAAGGGGTACTCTAGAATTTTTTCACGAGATTTACACCTGCGGGTGTGGTACGGCAGGTCTATTATATTCCTATCCCCATATTCATTCATTCATTCATTTCGTATAGGCCATCTATGGACCGCGTCATTCCAACCGTCTCCTACTGGCTTTGATGTTTGCCCTGTACGCCCGCATTCGTTCTCGGTGGACTTCCTTCCGTTCCTGGGTCCAAATCTTTCCCGTTTTCAGCTTCGGGTTTTCTTGGAAACCTTTACAAGCTTGAAGTTTCCATTTGAGTGGGGCGCGCTCCTGAATGTCTGTTGGTGTAATCCCCACTTCTTTCAGATCTTTATCCAGTTCAATGAACCAGGCCCATTTTGTTTTCCTCTCCTGAAAGTAAGTTATGTTGCGGTTGGTCAGTCTCGCTGGGCTCATTCGTTTCACATGCCCAAAAAATGGTAACCTTCTCTTCCGGATGACGTTGCTTATCTTCTCCACATGAGTATATAGGTCATGGTTATGCCGTCTTCTGTATTCCCCATTGTCTTTGATAGAACCCAATATCTTTCTCAAAATGTTCCTTTCTTTGGCCCGACCAAGCCTTTTTTGTTCATCGTGAGGCATTCAGAAGCATGCAAGACCTTCGGACGGATGACACTACAGTAATGTTTTAGTTTTGCGTTGAAGGATATTGACCTGTCCTTAGTTAAATGGTAGGCCATTTCCATTTTGCTCATGCGCGATGTGAATGCTTCTTTCTCTGATAATATCCCTTCCCTGACCCGTCCTGAAAAGAAAAGTACATGGCCATTGGCGGAATTAAAAATAAAAAAATTAGGTGTTATAATTTCTCCCTATATTATATTATTATTAGTATTATATTATGGCGTACAACGACGAGACAAATCCCCTCGGTGCCAGCAACAAAAGTCGGGGGCCCTAAAGGGTCCTCGAAAACTACATTATAAGGCTCTAAATCCAACAGTTTCTGAAATATTCCCAGAAAACGAATTTAATTTAATTTAACAAACTAATGAAGGAATGCAAATCGGTAACCATGAGAACATTATCTCAAGGGGTGGCATACAACTTTCCTTCTATTTCTGTAAGAAGCAATGTCACTCCATTTATTACATTTCTGTGAAAGTTTGCAAATGGCTATAAGGTTATCACGGAACTAACGTAGACCGTATAATTCATCAATGCAATTAAGGGGGTGAAGGGGTAACCTGGAATTTTTTCATGCAATTTTCACGTTCGACATATAGTACAGAAGGTCTATTATATCTCCAAACAGCAACATTATTTTCAAAAATTCCTGAATTGAACCAGCATTTTTTGCGGCTTTTAGGAATTTGGGCAATTTCAGGCTAAAGAACCTGAATTTTCATGCACCACAAGCCTTTATAATTTATGAAAGGGGTCTTCCTGTGTATGGGCACCTAGCACAACGTAGAGGGTCAGTTTTTATGTGACGTGTATTGCGTTTCGTCTACAAGGCTTTCAATTGTATTTCACGTCAGGAAGTACACGTTAGGTGAATTTTGTCTGAGAGCACATTTTAACTTTTTTTTTTTTTTGTCGACATACGGGTTTATCGTAAGGATGATTTTATTTGATACTGTGTGGTGGATATACCCATATTTGGATATCTGGGTAATATGTTGTAGACAATAGAATTGTCTGTCTGTATTTCTGTGTATCTTTATGTACGCCTAAGACTTATACTTCGTGTTCGGATGCTTGGTGCATCGTAAAATTAGGTATGGTAATCATGAGAGTCAATACACCAATCATTTATAAAACTCTTCACCGTACTTTTCATACAGTATAAGGGTGGATATAGAGAAAAACTTCTCAATATATGCTAAAATAGGCGAAATATAAAAATTATCCTAGAAGGACGAACAAAGCATATGTTGCGCTTCTCAATGTGAAACACAAAATTCGGGAATCTATAAAGGGTCTCCGAAAACTACATTTTAAGGTCCTTAAATCAACAGTGTGTGTGATATTTCCAGTAAACTAACTTCGTTCTGATAAACTTGAAGGAATGACAAACCGCTAACTATTGCAACAGTAGCTCAATTGATAATGTCTGGTGTTAACAACGAACACCGTTTGAAGAACGGGTACTTCTGCTAGTATATATATAAAAAGGAATGTCTGTTCGTCTTTTATGCGTTCATAAACCGATTGCGATCAAATTTTGGTGAGTTGTTGTACACACTTCCGGGAGGTTTATAGGCATAGTTAATCCATTTCAGATAGCGCGCGAGTAGTTTAAACAAATGCGTAATGGCGATGCGTTCATATACAATTCATTCGATTGCAATCAAATTTTGGTGAGTTGATGTGCACAGTCCTGGAAAAGTTATAGACGTAGTAAATCCAATTTACAATAGATGGCGCGTGGGTAGCTTCAACAAAATTGCATGCGTTTGTTTCAAGAAAGTCCCACATGCGTTCATATACCATTCATCCCATTGCGATGAAACTTGGGTGAGATGTTCTGTACACTTCAGGTAAGGTTTCTGGTTTAGTAAATCCACTTAAAATAGGTAGCGCACGAGTAGATTCAACAAATGAGCGACGACTCGCGAAGCGTTTCAACAAAGTCCCGTTTGAGTTCATATACTATTCGTCTGATAGCGATGAAACTTGGGTGAGATGTTGTGTACACTTCAGGGAAGCTTTCTGGGTTAGTAAATGCACTTTACAACAGGTATCGCACAAGTAGATTAAACAAATGAGCGACGGCATGTGAATCGCTTAAAAAGCAAAGTCCCGAAGTGTTCAAATACCATTCATCCGATTGCTATGAATCTTTGGTTGAATTGTTGTGCACACTCCAGGAAAGGTTCCTGACTTAGTAAATCCTTTTTACAATAGGTAGCTCACGAGTACCGGTAGATTCAACAAATGAGTAATGGCGCGCGTATCGTTTAAAAAAAGTTCCTAGGCGTTCATATACCATTCATGCGATTGCAATGAAATTTAGAGAAATGTTGTTTCCACTCCCGCAAAGATTTCTGATTTAGTAAATCCATTTTACAATTGGTAGCCCACGAGTAGATTCAACTAATGAGCGACAGCGCTTGAATCGTTTCAACCTAATCCCGTATGCGTTCATATACCATTCATCCGATTGTGATAAAACGTTGGTGAGTTGAGTACAGTCCTGCGAAGGTGTATGAATTAGTAAATCCGTTTTTCAATGGGTGGCGCACAAGAAGATCCAACAAATGAGTGAAGTCGCGTGAATCGTTTAAACAAAATCCCGTATGCGTTTATATGCCATTCATCCGATTGCGATGAAACGCCCATGAGTTGTTGTGTACACGCCAGGGGAAGGTTTTCGACTTAGTAAATCCATTTTACAATAGGTAGCGTATGAGTATATTCAACAAATGGGTGACTGCGCTCGAATCGTTCCAACAATGTCCCGTATGCGTTCATATACCATTCATTTCATTGCGATAAAAATTTGGTGAGTTGTTGAGCACACTCACGGAAAATAAATAAATATTGGGAATCCAAAAGCACTTCAACAAACAAAGTTTCAACGCCAACACTTACTTTGATTGGCATTGCAACGCATGCCGGGTACAGCTAGTTTAAAATAAATGTCAGTTTTTGTAAGAAATTGTTGCGTTTTTCATGCCGGTCAGTGTAGTTTAGAGTTGTCTTGTCCAGGCAAATTGCTTTGAAACTCAAATGTTATAAAACTCTTCTAGAGATATTTTTTAAAATTTACTCCAATTTAGATATTAATCTGTCAATAATAACCAGAAATTATATCATCATTTCCCTTTTCCCAGCTGACACCGGAAAGGTGGCAAATGTGGTTCCTCTCCACTTAGTTCTGTTGTTCCACCATTCCTCTTCTGACACTTGTTCCAATCCAGGTTTCGTTTTCTAATGCTATTCTTCACCAAGTCCATCCAAAGCATTCTTGGTCTTCCTCGTCCTCTCTTCCCTGTCATCCGTCGTTCCAGTGCTTGTCTTGGTAGCCTTACTTCATTCATCCCTTTGACATGTCCAAACCATCTCAATCTGTTTTCCTCCAGTTTGTCATTTAGTTTCTGTACTCCCAGTTATTTCCGTATATCTTCATTCCTCACTCTGTCTCTCCTCGTTTTCCCCCAAAATCTCCCTTTCCTTCAAAAGTAGTATTAATCACTGCTGTTTCATCCTTTTCATATCTGAATTTGTAATGATTTCTACTTTGTTAGGGGCAGAAAATAATATTGTTGGTATAGATATCTCTGTTGCTAACAAACATAAAAATCCAAAACTTTGTTCAACTAGCTCTTTAATACCATTTGAGAACAAAATAGTATTATCTTCATTGCATTTGACATTCTTCATTTGTAACATCTTAGGTGAATGACCCTGTAATACTAGATTGTAGAATGCATTCACTTTTGTATTTTAATTGTTTGAGTATTTGTGTTTGTAACTCTGGTTTTGATTTTCAGAACTGCAATATCTATAATAATGATATTAAATCACATCACGTCCAATTTGTGCCATCAAAACATGATATAATTTCATGTCTCTCTGTGGGAGGACGCTGGGTTACGACCAAAGCCAATTTACAGGTTTGACATTTTTTTTTATGAAAACCTTGTTACAAATTTTTTTGTATGCTTATTGGAAAGTATTAAAGTGGATTATTCAGTGATAAGATTTTGTTTTCCCCTTAATTTACAACAAATATAAAGTTCTCTTTAATGAGTCTATTGGCAATTTTGTGAGCAAATTTGAATTGCAGTCATTGACCCCTTGCTGTTGTACTACTTTTCCTTGTTGCAATGTGCATGGCCACTGCCGTACTTCTCCTCTCCTCCACTCTAGTTCCCATTTATGAGTCTCATCAGGATTATTATAGTGTTTATAGTGCATAATAGTAAAGTAGTGATAGTCAATATTATTACTTTATTTAAAGCTGATTGTTGAAAGTAAGAAGAAAGTTTCCTTATTAGTGAAATTGGAAGTTTAAAAGAACTTGTAAACACAGACCTAAATAGCTTGCAAATGATGGAGTTGTCAAAGTAGCCTATTACAGTAGTTAGAGATTGGCAAAGAAATGGACATAGCCTTCACTAATATTGCGAGTACTTTGATTCCAAAATTATCAAGGTATCACGAGTATTGTCATCCCATGCCTAGTTGGAAGTTACAGTTGCAACAAAATTTCTGGAATACTGAGTGAACTAGCTTGCCACGGTGGGCGAGTGGTCAACGTGTCGGTCTACTAACCCCAAGCTTGCAGGTTCGCTCCTGGCCGTGGTAAGTGATTTTTTGAAAGGCGGCCAAAATTATGACACCCTGTCATACGATGTTGGCATGTCAAAGAACCCATTTGAATTCAGTAGGCTAAATTAATCTCGGGAGTTTCCGCCAACACATAGTTCCTAATTTCTCTACTAGAAAGTGCTATAGTGTTCAAGGAGCTTAGATATCTAACCTCCTTGACTTACATAGTGCTTCAAGGAACAACGAAATTCGACACGCAAGCTACCTTTTGGGTGTCAAATAACAAAGCTTGCACCCGACACCCGAGGCCATCTATATATTTAAAACAGTAAGGTGATTTTTGTTACCACGAGATTGAGAGAACGACAGAACCGATTTACTTCGTAGAGCACTCTAACGAAAGCTCTTGGCCTCTAGATTTGCAGAGTGTCTATAAAATAAACAAATATATTACGGTATATTTTTGAATTAATATAGAAAATAGCAGAATTCTTTCCCCTCACGCATGCGCACAATCCGCCTGGGGTCATGACAAAATGGCGGTAAGAAGTCCATTAAAATGTAAGTTATTTAATAAGCTTGCATGTAATTGAAAACATACATTAACCAAGTTCTGACAATAAAATATAATAACAGTATGAACGTATACGAATGTGCAACATTGATTTATTTGGATAATGAAATGGATTATTTCCTTCAGACAGCGGCTTTTAATGATAAAGAACGGCTGCGTCTGCTACTGACCAAGAGTGCGCGAGTAGCTATGTGGTTAAGGCGACAGACTGTGGTTTCTAGGTTCACCGGTTCGATCCCAGCCCTCGCCGATCTTTTTTTTTTTTTACCACTGAAATATTGTTTAATCAAGGAGTATTACTAAGGTTTTATGTCTGTTAAAGATACATATTTCTACATTCCCTCTCGGTATATTTTTGAATTAATATAGAAAATAGCAGAATTCTTGGCCTTCACGCATGCGCACAATTCGCCTGAGGTCATGACAAAATGGCGGTGAGAATTCCATTAAAATGTAAGTTATTTAATAAGCTTCCATGTAATTGAAAACATACATTAACCAAGTTCTGGCAATAAAATATAATAACAGTATGAACGTATACGAATGTGCAACATTGATTTATTTGGATAATGAAATGGATTATTTCCTTCAGACAGCAGCTTTTGAAGATAATGAATGGCTGCGTCTGCTATTGATAAAGATTGCGCGAGTAGCTATGTGGTTAAGGCGACAGACTGTGGTTCCAAGGTTCGCCGGTTCGATCCCAGCCCTCCCCGATATATGTATTTATTTTTTTACCATTGAAATATTGTTTAATCAAGGAGTTTAATGTCTGTAAAAGATACATATTTCTACATTCCCACTCAATACGTTTTATTTCCGTTTTACCATTGCATTACAGCATGGGATCAAAAGAGCAAACTGTTGTCCTCAGTACGCCGTTTAAATATCTGCAATCAGTTCCTATAACTGACAACAGATGGCAGTACATCGCCCATATAGTTCCAGTAACTGACAGCAGATGGCAGAACCATTGCATCGATATATTTAAAACCCAAGACATGGCACGTTTTCACGTGATGGAAAATTATAAAGGAGGGGAATATTTAAGAAGGGAAATTTTGAGGAACATTAACCGACAGATGAATGTGTAGGCTATGTTGTTTATGTACCTTAATATTGCAATTTCTTCCCAATGCTTCGGTGGTCAAGTTATTAGCGTCCTAGACTAAAACTTATAATTGTGCATGGTCGATATACTCTTAAATTATTAAAGAAAAAAGTAGTTTTCCAGGCACTCGCGCGTGTCCACAATTGCTTTCGCCATAAGAGACACTTGGCAAACATAATTCGTTTGAAGGGCTCCGACATCGTGGTCACTCAGCCCCGTGTACTTGGGTATGTATGTGTGAAATTTTCTCTCATAACCTGTGTTATTGTGATGGCTGCATTACTGTGTGTATTTGTAATTAAGGTGGTAAATGGCAAGGAGACGGCCAAGGCCTTAAGTTAGGAACCATCCCGGTATTTGCCTTAAGTGGAAGTGGGAAACCACGGAAAACCACATCCAAGATTGTCGAGGTGGGAATTAAACCTTCCTCTTCTTAGTTATACCTCAAGAGACTGAATGTGCCCCGTTTTTGCCCTCAGACCAGAATTCAATTTCTTGGCAGAGCAGGAAATGTAACCCGGGTCTCCGGGGCGATAGACAAGAATAGGTGGGCCTCCATGTGTTAATACGATTTTTGACATGCACGGGACATATAATTCAAAAACTGCCTCCATTAGGGTGACTGCCGAAGTGAGTATTGAGTATAGGCCTATGTTCGTTCCAGTAGTTGGCGAAATGATTCTATGTTCCCCTGCAAAATGTGCTGTCATAACCTATAACAGGTGATGGAAATTGCTTATTTAGAGCAGTTTCGTACTGTTTATAACAAAATGAAGAACGTCATTCTGAGCTGCGTTTTCAAGCTATCGCAAAAAATTTCGCTGGCAGGAACAATTATAAGGAATTTATTTTAAGCGATCAGTCTCATCGCATTCTCCTCACCAACCAACTTGAGTATAAAAGTCTCTGGACGGTCATGTTGAACTTCATTGTATAAGACAATTGCTTAATGATTATTTGTTTAGAGTACTGAGTCTAACTACGCAGTTGATTTCGGCAATGGAAGTATTATTTGCCATGTAATATTTAGCGGCTCCGTTATTGCAGGACACTATAGTGTTATCGAATAATACGAAGCCACATTTAAAATCCAATATAAATAGGCCATTTCAGAAACAATTCCAGATATTATGCAGTACAGTGTACTGTAAGGTCTTTGACGATCAAATGTAAATATTGTTCTACATTGTACTTCTCTTGCGTAAAATCTATGCGTGGTTACTTTGGTCTTTACTGTTGTGAGGGTAAAATTGATCTGCTGGAATATAAAATATTTGCCAAGCTGCAACAATGTAATGATATTAATTTAAAAGTCATTGAACTTATACCCAGTAGTTCAAACACATACACCAGCGTTAACAGATTGGTTACTGAAGATGAAAGCCAGCTACTGTACTTCATTTCCCTATTATTGAATTTTTCAATTCCTTGGAATTAAGTGATTCGCCTCCACATACTCCGAACGTTTGAGCCATAGTTATGCTCCTTAGAAATCTGAACGTTTCCCAAGGACTCATATATGGTAATATATTAATTGTAAGAAATATGTAAGAAATTGCTTGGATTCGGATATAATAGGTGCAGCTTAATATTAGGCAGAGAGCTCAAATCCTACGACTTGATTTAACACCTTCCGATAAAACACTTGCAGGTACAGTACATTTTCTTTTAATAGGCAACAATGTCCTATTCGCTCGGCCTACTTTATCAAAATCAATCAAGCTCAAGGAGAAACTCTTGAACGTATTGGGCTATTTACCTCATCACGTTTTAAGTCATGACCAGCAGGATGGTGAAGGTACAAAAAAGGTCCTGTATGGGATGGTAAAGAATAAGAGGCGGAAGGATCCTACGGATTATGTCAGAATGGTGAACAAAAGGGGACAAGGGATAGAAAATAGGGAAGAACTGAAGAAAATGTGGAAAGAATATTTTGAAAAACTCCTGAACCCAAATGGAAACCACGGCGAGGAGGAAGATATCGGGGAAGAGGTACAGTAGATGAACTGCAAACAGAAAAGGACTTAACATGGAAAGAAGTGGAAGATGCAGTGAGGAAGATGTAAGGAGGGAAGGCACCGGGTGTGGATGAGTTGAGTGTGGAGATGGTGAGAGCAGCAGGAGAGGTGGGGATAAAATGGTTGTACCGAGTGATGAAGGCAGCATGGAAGGAAAGGAAGACCCCAGAGGACTGGAAAAAGGGAATAATTGTCCCGATCTTCAAGAAAGGTAGTAGAACAGAATGCAGAAACTATCGGGGAATAACACTGATGAGTCATTGTGCAAAGATGTTTGAGAAAGTTTTAGAAAGGAGAATTAGGACAAGGATAGAAGGAGGGATGAGGGAAGAACAACATGGCTTCAGAGCAGGAAGGTCCACAGTGGATTTGATTTTTGCTGTAAGGCAGTTACAAGAACAGCACTATGAGTATGGAACAGATCTACTGATGGCCTTCCTGGACATTGAGAAAGCATATGACAGTGTATGCAGAAACAAAGTATGGAAGTCCCTGGAGGATAGAGGAGTAGAAAAATGGACTATAAGGAGGATAAAAGAGATGTACAAGGGAAGCGTGAGCTGTGTGAAAGTGGGAGGAGAGAGATCGGACTGGGTGGAACAGAGAAACGGCCTGAAACAAAGAAGTGCACTGTCACCGTTACTTTTCATTGTGGTGATGGATGACATAACGACCCGAGCGGCACAAGTAATTGGGGAAGGAAAGATGAAAGCAATGGTGTTTGCGGATGATTTGATGATTGTGGAAACAAGGAGGAGGAGGTACAGGAACAGTTGGACGTGTGGGAAGGAATAATACAAGGATATGGGATGAAATTTAGCATAAATAAGAGTGAGATGGTGATCACAACAAGGAAGAAGGAAAGGACCACAACGGGAATAACAATTGGTGGGGAACAGCTGAAGAAAGTGGAGAGTTTCAAGTATCTGGGAAGCCTGATACAAGAGAATGGAAGAAACTGTAGAGAAATAAATGAGCGGGGGAGACAGGCAGAAGCATTCCGGAGGAGTGTGAGAAGCATGTTATGGAGCAGGGATGTCCCTCAGAACAGCAAGTAGATCATATATCGTACTATGTCCCTATCCTGACGTATGCCTCGGAGACCTGGGTTATGAAAGGAAGGGAGAAGAGCAAAATACAGGCCAGTGAGATGAGGTTCTTGAGAAGCAGTATTGGAGCTACAAAGAGGGACAGAATAAGAAATGAGAGGACCAGAGAATTAATGAAGGAGGAACCATTACAGGATGGTATAGAGAAATCTAGACTTAGATGGTATGGACATGTAAAACGAATGGAGGAGAAGAGGATACCCAGGAGGATACACGAGACGAAGTGGGAAGGAAAGAGACCAAGAGGGAGACCGAGAGACAGGTGGCTGAAGGGGGTGGAAGAAAGCGTGAAGAAGAGAGGAGAAGACTGGACAAGGGTGGAGGCTGAGAGATGGTGGGAAGACAGAAGACGTTGGAGAGGCTTGTGTTCCAAACAGACCCGGCCAGTGGTTGGAAACTGTGCAAGATGATGATGACCTCATCACGTTTTCAGTCATGACCAGCAATATGTTGCAATGCTGAGAGTGCTATCTTTTGACGCCCTTAAAGTTGCAATAGTGCTAAAAGGTAATCGTACAAAGAATGTAACTTATATAAGAAGCTTCTTCAGTAAATTTGTTTTCCATTGTCCGTCATGTTTTGACGGGTTTCATCTAGTATGATATTATTATTACTAGTGGGCCCGTGCGAGCTTTCGCAACGTGAATGTAGGTTTATGGGGTAGTAGGGAGGAATGTGGGCTCTAGCGGCAGGCTCGCCTAGCGGTACGCCGCTCTCCCGCCAGATGGCTGCCGCTGCCCTGCGCTTTAGCGGCAGGCTCGCCAGGTTATGGTGTTCCTATTGTAAATGTACATTTTTTAAGGTATTTATTTAATTGTGAGGCATTTAAAGAGGAAGTGAGTGCATTTAGGGGACACATGGGGTTATGCGGAACCTGTAGGTACCACATATGTGTAGGTTGGTGTTAACAGGACCTTATTTTTGTACAAAACTGGAATGGGACCTTAGCAGAATAATATAGGGAGGATTATTCTGAGTGAACTGACTGTGGAAAGTGAGGAGATAGGCCTACAGCAACAATGATTTCTCACAGTACGTACTGTAGATCAACAACTAAAAAAATACTGATACCTTTTTTACTCGATCATTGATGTATTACTGCCACAAAAACCATACAACATACAGACGCAAAAGTTAATTTGACCTTTATGAATGTATAAATGATAAACATTGCTTTTTTTTTACAATTTAATTGCATGCAGTTCTATAATAGTAAAATAACATGTTTTAGGAGGTTGGGCTGTAGGTGACGGGGAGGGGGGCACGTGTTGAGATAGTTCTTGGTAATAAGGAAAAAGAAAGGATATGGAAACTGGCTCCACCAACCTCCGTTCTCACATGGCTCTTTCTAACGTAAATGGCTCAAGAGTAAAGAAAACTGTGTTATCCACCACAAGTGGATAAAAACACACCAGATATTTGTTTAAATACTTTTTTATATTTATATTTGTCATACCTGTGTATTTATGAGAATAAAACAATGAAATAAACTAATCAAAGAAATAAACCAATGAAAATCTTAATTAATGTGTTCAAAATTTATGTGGTTGTGCAGCTCTTCACCAAGTAGTATAAATTCCCTAATTTTAACAATCCATGTGCCAATGAGCTCTAAGTCTGGTTTTTCGATTTTTCCACTATGCACGGCCTCTTGGTTGCCACTGATCGTCCACTCGTTACAAAACTGGTGCAGATAGTTCTTAAATGGGGTATTAATGCAGATGTCCAGGGGCAGGAAAATAGAAGGTAATCCATCAGGAATACCGTAACCCATCTGCCGTGTTCTCATGTCCTTTAGATGTTCCTTCACTTCATTCACAAGGTTAGCCCTGAAACTGTCAAACATGAGCATTGTTGGTGGTTTTATGCACATTCACTCAGTCCACCAAACTACCTTATTTGTGCACATGTATGCCCATGATGACTTAATACCCTTTGCCAGGTTAGCAATAGGGATCCCCTATGATTGAAATTCGGCTTCATGTGTGTTTGATGCGCCCAAATATGACTATGCTGTGCCCTGGAATTTTCTAAGCTAATTTTGTACGGGAAAAGTAGGGTGTGAGGAATATGCCAGGAAATACAGTACAGTATATTGAGTCACTTTGACCACCTTGTGGTGTAGCAGCTAGCATTCTTGGTTGTCATCCCGGAGGTCCGGGTTCGATTCCCGGGTCTGCCAAAAATTTTAATTCTGGACTGAGGGCTGGAACGGGATCTACTTAGCCTCGAGGCAATACTGAGAAAAGGTGGGTTTGATTCCCGTGCCAGCCATCCTGTACGTGGTTTTCTGAGGTGTCCCATGTCTACTTCCAGGCTAATGCCAGGATGGTTCCTTCCCAATCCCAACCTGAATTACAAATACACATACTAAAACAGCCATCACAATAACACAGGTTATCAGTCAAATGCCACACTCGCCCAAGTGCACAGGGTAATATTACCTGAATGTCCAATGTCCCCTCAAATGAAACGACAACATCTGTAACACTGACCTGCACCAGACTACGTTGGTTGTAGCTTGTGGGCTATGTATTGTGCCCGTTGGCCGAAGGTTTCGGGGAGCCACCGGTTTCAAATGACCCTACCAAGACCCTCTTCCAGTTGACACACAAGTATAGGGGACGACACATTCATAGGCTGGTGTAGCACAAAGTCTGCACTCAGGGGTATCGGTAATTAGTGAGGTTCGATCTTTAACCAGCTCAGAGGAATGCATCGATAACAAAACTAAACAAGAAAAGAGAGGTCAGTCTTATGTTAAAATCTCAAATAAATTTTATTCAGAATAGATCCCTAGCCTAGCATGAGAGTTGCAAACGGCTAGTCTGATACTATTCTGCCCTGAAAGAAAATATAAAAAGTCCTAATAAAGTTCTAAATTACTCCCATGGTCCTAATACAAAATTCGACTAAGAACGAACAAGCTAAGAGAATGGCACGTAAGATCAGCCCTAAGCAATTACATCGAAATGACTACGGGAGGATCAAACCTCGAGAGAATCTACAGCAAAGCAAGACAATTACTTGTTTACAAATACTAGAAACATTTACATTTAGTAGCAAAGGGGAAAATTTGTCCTATGCTATGATGGTGCCATCTCTAACATTTATCTTTAGATTTAAGTGTTTAGCTAGTCCTAAATATCATTAGTTAATAAACGAGACTTGTTTATTACAAAGAAAATCAAGCTATGTGCACAATGTTGCTGAATAAAATAAAAGCTATGCTAATACAACTCAAATGCATACAATAATTCAGCACTCCTATGGTTGTGCAAATGGCACTGCCTGCGTACTCGATTTGTTACTGTTTGTAACAAATGGTCATGGTTTCAAAGTGTTAAGAAAGTAGAAAATTAGGAAAGCCTGCAAATGCAATGGTAATTAAACAATTACATCGACTCATATTGCTACCAATTTGATGTGTGTGCTACCGTTATCACATCACCAATTGGTTGTCGACTATTCATGTGAAAATGTATCAAAATGTATCTAAAATAACTTAACTATAACTGTGTCAACATTTGGTCCAGAAAATATTTTATCTTTAATATTTATTATCTTTATTTAGGCTCAGGGGGAATTATGAGATTTGTTTAGTTTGACAAAATCCTATCTTTGATTATTAAAGCTTCACACAATTATTTATTCCTCACAGTATTGTTGTTCAGTTTATGGACCTTGAAAAAGCGTTCAGTGTACTTAGGTAACGTGTGTATCCAACTAATGCATAATAACTTAAATCACCCTGTGTCTCACTCTCACTCTTACTATTAAGGATTCATCAATCCTGGCGCCCTTTGGTTAGGTACGACTGCAGTAGTTCGTTACCACCGGTATAACCACAATAACATGTCGGAGGTATTGATCCACCATCACGACTCATCGATAATACTCTAATAATGTTAATTACAATAAGTGTGGGTTCCCAAGTTATACAAGTTTTAAATACTAGTCATAAAGATTATGTGTGTGTAAAACACATTCAAACAACACTATGAATTAACATGAAGGCTTCTTATACAACCTAAAGTGTGAGATTGTGCATTTATTAAATTGCCTCTTCCCTGAATGAGGTCGAACCTATGTCCTCTGGTTACAAAATACTATTGCATTCATTGCTTGTCTGGCTTCTCGTAAAGAAATAAACCTGTTTTCAAGTATTGATCTGGCCAACAAATGTGAATAACGGAACTCTGCATTCCGGTCATAATAATGCTAAGAATTTCACAGCCTTCTAAATAAATAATGATGCAATGCCTAAAATAGAGTGTGCTGTGTAGTGGTTTGGCTCATACATGTAACGTTGGCCTTGTTCTAACACCTGCCAAAACTAGTTTCTTTTTCATCAGCTTGACAAAATAAAAGTTGATAACTGTCTTGAAACAACACGAAATGGACATTGAAAATACAGCCTTCCTGGCGTTTATAAATTTTTAACTAAACTGTAACTTTCCACACGTGTTCTTATAATAGCTACGTGCATTGTGCACCGAAAATGAAACCAAACTAAAATTAAATCTACTGTTTCCAACTCATTACAATTAACGCTACTGATACAAGATCTGACTTACAGATGCAGCGACCGTCGGTTCGAGACCCGCCATGAGAAGTTGTAAGCGGTCTCCTCTACGGTTTTAAATCATTTCCTCATTGTTTCCGGTCACCTTCCGCTGCCAATTCCCCACGCATAATTTAGTTATCCATTTGCATTGCGTGGTAGGGGTTATATTCCAAGATTTGACGTTTCAGTAGGATTATAATGTTTCCGTTGGTGATAATATTACACATGTTTAAAGGAAACTTGCACTCACTGATGCTAAGGTGCGGTAATAAATTGCCCATTTTCACTCCGCCACTGGCGTTCAGTTATCGCTTGTGCGACGCTCACTCGTTACTTTCACGAATTATTTACACAAAATAAAAATCATAACCACTGCCCTTCCAGCAAAACATAAAAATATTCCTGTAGAATTACACAGTTTATCAATTCACAGTTTATAATACACTTGTATGCGACCATGTGGTCTTAGAGTTTGCGTTGCACGCTTCCATAATTTTCACTTCGTGAATCAAAATATTTCTCAGATTACCGTATATACTCGAATACCACCCGCACATTTTTAAACAAAATCGGACGTGAAAAATTGGGGTGCGGATCTTATTTGAGTCATCCTGATTTTAAAGATTGAAATTGCCCGCCATACGCGATATCGGGTGTTGCGAGTATCCGCTAGATGGTGCTAGCCTTCTTCCGGCTATCACTTTGTTTTTCCGTAAGCAGGCGGCGTCATACTGTCTAGCGCACGTTTTCCGAGTGTAAACATGAGTTCTACGAAGCGTTTGCGGTCGTTTACTGTGAGTGAGAAGCTGAAAGTTGTGAGGGAAGCTGAAATTATTGGAAATCGTGCCGCCGGTAGGAAATATGATATTGACGAGTCATGTATTCGAGATTGGAGAAAGAAGAAAAACGTGTTGCTAACAAGTAGTGGTGCTCGTAGAGCTTTCCGCGGACTGAGTGTACAGTTTCCGGAAATTGAAAAACAACTTTATAAATACGTAACAGAAAGGCGGGAATTGGGAAATGGGGTGTCGACCGAAATGTGTCAATTAAAGGCATTACAGATCGCGAAGGAACTTTCTACGGTAGGGTTTAAAGCAAGCCGAGGATGGATTCAAAATTTTTATAAAAGAAATGGGTTGAGCATACGAAGGCGTACCTCAATTTCGCAGCGTCTTCCTGGTGCCTATGAAGAAAGGTTACTTTCCTTTCAGCGTCACATAATTAATTTGCGGAAGGAAAATTCATATTTGCTTTCCCAAATTGGTAATGCAGATCAGACGCCAGTCTACTTTGAAATTCCACTGGACAGTACTGTGAATGTTAAGGGATCTAAAAGTGTGACTATCAGAACAGGTGGTAATGAGAAACAACGGTGCACGGTAATGTTGTGTATACTCGCTGACGGAACCAAACTTCCGCCGTACGTTGTTTTCAAGCGAAAGGCTCTTCCAAAAAATATACCCGCTGGTGTTATCGTTAGAACTCAGGACTCTGGTTGGATGGACAGTTCACTGGTGGAAGACTGGTTAAAGTGTGTTTGGCAACGTCGCTCTGGTGCTTTATTACGACGAAAGAGCTTGCTTGTTCTGGACAGTTACCGCGGCCATACAACAGACGCTGTGAAGAAATTCGTCAAGGATGGGAAAACCGACCTAGCAATCATCCCGGGTGGGATGACGTCTATGCTACAGCCACTGGATGTCAGCGTGAACCGACCGTTCAAAGCAGCCTTGAAACAGCTGTATACGGAGTGGATGGCGGCCGATAAGCACACACTGACCCCAACTGGTCGTATTCAGCGCCCGGAAGTTCTGCTGCTCTGTTCGTGGATTTTGACGGCATGGAATCATATCTCGGGAGATCTCATACGGAAGAGCTTCAAGAAATGTAGTATTTCCAATGCTATGGATGGCAGTGATGACGACATTTTGTGGGAAAGTGATGGTGAAAAAAGTTCCGAAGTTGGTACTTCTGATGACGATGAATGAAGTGTTTGTGTCTTTTATTTGTATTTTTAATTGTTTCTGTGTTATTTTAGGACGACTTCAGAACTGTTGGAAACTATTTTGTAGAAATGCTATTTTGTTTATTTAGTAAAGATTGTAAATAGTTTTGAGTATTTTTTTTTATTTTGTTCTTCAAAATCAGGGTGCGGGTCTTATTCAGGGGCGGGTCGTATTCGAGTAAATACGGTAAATGTTATTAATTGTACACAATTATTCGATTATCAGTTTATGCTCAGATGGCTGTCCATTTGACGAATATACTCGGATATATCCTTAGCACATGGATTCCCTTCACGGAACGTGTCCTTACTTGTGCTTCACATTCACATAGATGTTGCTTCAACAAACAACGAGTAAGTACTGGCTTCACAAAATATGGCGTTCACTCTGGACATGAGTTAGCCGCGTAAATTGACGGTTTCGCTCACCAGCGTAGTATACTGTATTTTAAATAAGCAGAATTTCGTTGATTAAATAATTGTGGATTTATGGAATGTCTAAAGTGCATAAAAATGTAATTATAAGCGATATTGCCCATGTAGGAAGAGAAAGACAAGGTTATGAGAGTGTTCTAGGACCAGAGGGTTGGGGCAGAAGAAATGAGGAAGGAAAGAGACTGTTGGACTTCTGCCAGAGGAACAGCCTGCTAGTTGGGAACTCCTGGTTTAAGAAAAGAGAGAGCCACACAATCACATGGTACAGTGATGACTTGACCAGGAAGTCTGTGGTCGACTATATACTGTATGAGAAAGAACTAAATAAGAACATCACGGACATCAAGGTTATACCATCGGAGAACCTGGATAGCGACCATCGATTGCTGGTAATGAACCTGGGAGGGAGTAAGGAGAAGAAAGGGACTGAGAACCAGGAAAGACGTATAAGGATATGGAAACTGAAAGAAGGGGATAGAAGGGTCGAGTACCTCAAAATGGTAAAGGAAGGAATTCCAACAGATGAAGAAAGAGGGGTGGAAGAGGAATGGGCTAGATTTAAGAAGACACTAGTAGGTGCAGCAGAAGCAGTATGTGGGAGGACAAGTAGTAAGAAGAGGTGGAAGGAAACACCATGGTGGAATGAGAAGACAAAAGATACAGCAAGGGAAAAGAATAGAGCCTTTAGGAGGTGGTATCAAAATAGGACGGTAGAGACAAGGGAAGAGTACCAGGAAAGAAAGAAGGAGGCGAAGAGAGTGGTGGCTGAGGAGAGAAGGAAGTGGATGGAAGAGTGGACAAAGATAATGGAGGAGGATAGTGAAGGTACAAAAAAGGTCCTGTATGGGATGGTAAAAAATAAGAGGCGGAAGGATCCTACGGATTATGTTAGAATGGTGAACAAAAGGGGACAAGAGATAGAAAATAGGGAAGAACTGAAGAAAATGTGGAAATAATATTTTGAAGAACTTCTGAACCCAAATGGAAAAGATGGTGAGGAGGAAGAAATCGGGGAAGAGGAAGATGAACTGCAAACAGAAAAGGACTTAACATGGAAAGAAGTGGAAGATGCAGTGAACAAGATGAAAGGAGGGAAGGCACCGGGTGTGGATGAGTTGAGTGTGGAGATGGTGAGAGCAGCAGGAGAGGTGGGGATACAGTGGCTGTACCGAGTGATGAGGACAGCATGGAAGAAAAGGAAGACCCCAGAGGACTGGAAAAAAGGAATCATTATCCCGATCTTCAAGAAAGGTAGTAGAACAGATTGCAGAAACTATCGGGGAATAACACTGATGAGTCATTGTGCAAAGATCTTCGAGAAAGTTTTGGAAAAGAGAATTAGGACAAGGATAGAAGGAGGGATGAGGGAAGAACAACATGGCTTCAGAGCAGGAAGGTCCACAGTGGATTTGATTTTTGCTGTAAGGCAGTTACAAGAACAGCACTATGAGTATGGAACAGATCTACTGATGGCCTTCCTGGACATTGAGAAAGCATATGACAGTGTATGCAGAAACAAAGTATGGAAGTCCCTGGAGGATAGAGGAGTAGAGAAATGGACTATAAAGAGGATAAAGGAGATGTACAAGGGAAGCGTGAGCTGTGTGAAAGTGGGAGGAGAGAGATCAGACTGGTTGGAACAGAGAAACGGCCTGAAACAAGGAAGTGCACTGTCACCGGTACTTTTCATTGTGGTGATGGATGACATAATGACCCGAGTGGCACAAGTAATTGGGGAAGGAAAGATGAAAGCAATGGTGTTTGCAGATGATTTGATGATTTGGGGAAACAAGGAGGAGGAGGTACAGGAACAGTTGGACGTGTGGGAAGGAATAATACAAGGATTTGGGATGAAATTTAGCATAAATAAGAGTGAGATGGTAATCACAACAAGGAAGAAGGAAAGAACCACAACGGGAATAACAATTGGTGGGGAACAGCTGAAGAAAGTGGAGAGTTTCAAGTATCTGGGAAGCCTGATACAAGATAATGGAAGAAACGATAGAGAAATAAATGAGCGGGGGAGGCAGGCAGAAGCATTTCGGAGGAGTGTGAGAAGCATGTTATGGAGCAAGGATGTCCCTCAGAACAGCAAAAAGATCATATATCGGACGTACTATGTCCCTATCCTGACGTATGCCTCGGAGACCTGGGTTATGAAAGGAAGGGAGAAGAGCGAAATACAGGCCAGTGAGATGAGGTTCTTGAGAAGCAGTATGGGAGCTACAAAGATGGACAGAATAAGAAATGAGAGGACCAGAGAATTAATGAAGGAGGAACCATTACAGGATGGTATAGAGAAATCTAGACTTAGATGGTATGGACATGTAAAACGAATGGAGGAGAAGAGGATACCCAGGAGAGTACATGAGACGAAGTGGGAAGGAAAGAGACCGAGGGGAAGACCGAGAGACAGGTGGCTGAAGGGGGTGGAAGAAAGCGTGAAGAAGAGAGGAGAAGACTGGACAAGGGTGGAGGCTGAGAGATGGTGGGAAGACAGAAGACGTTGGAGAGGCTTGTGTTCCAAACAGACCCGGCCAGTGGCTGGAAACTGTGCAAGATGATGATGATGATTGCTTCACCTTCTTCCCGCTGCTCGCAGGGTATGTTCAGTTACATTTCAGCATGGATCTTGGTCTTTGTTAGCTGTGCAAACATGCGTCAACGGGCGCAGTATAGATTCTAAGAATTGGATTTTCATGATTACAATGATGAGAAATGAAGGCCTTAAGCTATTAGAATGTGTATTACACGAACATTTACTCGCCTATAACACACACACACACACACCCCTCCCCCTCAATTTCCTACTATTATTGGGGTAAAAAATAATTGTAAAAGGAAAAAAAAAAAGGAATTGCAAAGGAGAAATAATCAGAAAAATGTAGTAAATAGACCTAGAAGATTCCAGTTAACGGTAAAACCCGCGCCTTTGCCTGCACCACCTGTGCATCGTTGACCTCAACAATGGTTACTCACTCCCCCTACCCCCCAGCTTACGAGTTCCGTGACTCGCGTCCTGCACGGCCATGTGTAGTGTGTAATTAAGAAGCTTGTAGTACACAAGCAGGACTGAAAATGAGCAAGAGAACAAGTTTTAACGCATACTTCAAGTTGAAAGTGCTAGAATTTGCTGCAAAAAATGGAGTGAAAGCGGCGACTCGTAAATACGAAGTGCAGCCGTGTATGATTTGTTATTGGCACAACTGTCTGTTAGGTAGTCAGCCCGAAGGCTGGTTGGATCCTCAAAAAGTACCGCCGTTAGGTTATGTGGGTAAATACCCACTAAAACCCAAGGCAGCGCTATATTGAGGCGTACTAGGCAAGGTGAGGAGTGAGGTAGTTTGCCATTCCTTTCCTCACCGAGTCAGAACAGCAGTACCAACCCTATGAGTAGAACCTTTCACAACATCCACAGGCACTGTTTGTGCCCTGAATCAGGGCCCTGCGTAGCTAGTGCCTGTAGTATGTTCTATCCTGCTGCTCCCTTACGGGCAGTCTAAGAAGTAAGCCACAAGCGCGTGACGTCATGTCCTTGCCTCTCCCCACCTGCCGCTCGCTACATGTGCGAGCGAGCTGTGTATAGTATGGCGTAGTGCCCTGCAAGCCTGGCAAGTGCTTTTAGGGCCGTATGACCTAGCCTCACACTGTCAGCACTGTCTACGCTGGAACTCGTCAGTTCAGGCGCGCACAGCCAGCCCGTACCGACATGGTTTCGTAAAGCCGTTCTTATCTTCCCTTCATATTAATATTATTATTATTATACTATTAATATTAGCAATAAAATGATATTGGGTACCAATAGACTACGTCACACACTGTTCCCGAGTACATTGAAAATGAATTCTCTATTATTGAATGTATTCATTGATAGCAAAATTAGGTCATTTATACTTAGGCATACCCAAACTTGATGAGTGATTTAAAAATGTTGATGTTGATCCTCTCGCTTAATCGAAACGTACCACAAGCTTTCACTTCTCTTTGAAGCCTATCGTTATCTCTAAACGACCTGTTTTGTTATGCCGAAGGTTACTTCACATCTGATGGTGGGGTCCAGCATAAATCTTGTATCCTTCTTATGGCCATTAACAATTATTATGCCCATTGTATTTTTGCTTCTAACACGAGAACGACACGAAAACATGGATCGCGTAACATTTCTGAAATGTTACAGCTGCAACTTAGATCTATTTCGGTGATTCCTAACGTTTGTAGTAAATCCTCTTCTTAATTATGTTTTTGAACGTGAGCTAGGGTATCAGGCACTCCACAGTGTTTGCAGTATACAGAGTCCTGGCTACGCCCATGGAGGTCTCGCACAAGAGCATCCTTTGCTTCCACCTATTTGTACTAGGCTACTCCCTTTCATGTCTACTTCTGGATTAGTCAATCTCCATAAAATATGGTGATTGGATAGTTTCTGTACTTTCGCAAACAACCTGCAATTTCATTTTGTGTTTACCGTAGACTCGCTTCAGTCTTAAGTATCGGTTATTTATATTCCCTTGGTTCCTAAATAATTAATCACCGTCTTCATCGTTATCACCATTTTCATAATTATCACCGTCCTGACAACCTCCTTCGTTGTACGAGCACAAATTACGCACTATGTCATCATGTCTTCAAGCAATTCATGCTCTCTCTGGTACAGTCTCCCTACATGATGCTTACTATACTTTGGGATGTTCATTCACTTAAAATTGCAAAATTAGCTTCGAGGTTTTCCTATGCCCAGAACTTAGAATGCAATAAAAATCAAATGTCTAAAATACCATATCTGGATTAGCCTAGATATGCATATGCAATTGGATTAACTCATGAGGGCTACTTGTAGCATTGGCCTTTGAGAATATTTTACGGAAGCTATTCTAACAACTCTACGCAGTGATGTGCTCTCAATTCGAATTGCAGAGTAAGAATGTATAAAAAAGAAAACTCGTGCCCACTGGCCTGGCGCAAGTCCTCGAAATGAGCACCGCTTGGATGACTTACGTATCATCGATACAATTTCAGTACCCCAAACCGCAATTCAATTTCGTGGCAGGACAGGGAATCAAACCCGGACAACCGGGGCGACAGCCAAGAACGTTAGCCGCTACACTACAAGGTGGTCTCTTTCATTGTCAGCGCAATCAATTGCACGATACCATGTAATTTCTTCACTGGGCGAACTATAATAGTCCACATTTCTTCGTATTTTTGGCATTACATAGCCCCTGGTAAGTTAGGAAGACGGTTCGCGTACCATAACCCTAAAGTCGAATAGTTCCAAGAACTAACAAACAAAACAGTCTTAGGCACTCCACCGAAAGAAATACAGACAAGCTGGTAGAAAGACAGACAACATATTTTGTAATTTTTAGAGCAAAATCGGCTAATTGTTATATAATGAATAGCACTCTTGGTCTCCATAGTGTTGAAATAATGAATATTGTCCTAAAACTTGAAGGTTTGAAGGATTTCGTGTCTTCTTGCTTATTTTGCCGTATATCTTATGTGTAGGTAAATTCCACGAGGTATTGTTTCAGGCCATGTTGAATATAAGATTTTTTTTTTAATCGTTTACCCTCCAGGGTTGGCTTTTCCCGCAGACTAAGCGAGGGATCTCACCTTTACCGCCACTGGTAGTGTCCTGGAGCTTGGGACTCTGAGACTGGGATACAACTGGGGAGTGTGACTAGCACGTTGCCCAGGCGGCCTCACCTGCAAAGCGAACAGGGGCCTGATGAAGAGATGGGATGAGTGGGAATATTAGGCAAGGAAAAGGGAAGGAGGTGGCCGTGGCCTTACTTTAGGTACCACCCCGGTATTTTCCCGAAGACGAAGTGGGAAACCACAGAAAACCACTTCGAGAATGGTTAAGGTGGGAGTCGAAACCCCTCTACTCATTTGGACCACCCGAGGCTGAGTAGACCCCAATCCAGTCCTCGTACCACTTTTCAAATTTCGTGGCTGAGCCGAGAATCGAACCGCGGAAGTCCTGGGTGGCAGCTAATCATGCTGACCACTACACCACGGAGGCAACTTGAATATAAGAATAAAAGACATAAATGACCTTAGATTGCGACGGAATATCTTTCATTTTAAAATCCTGATGAATTTACTAACGCATAAAAAGATGGTATATTGGCTTTCACGGCCGGTGAATTAAAACTCAGCATTCTTCTAGGTTTGTGCCGTGTCTTGTGTGGGGTTTCGCCTAGGACACCAAGCTGGCTCATCGGCGGGCTCTTGGTGTCCCCACCCGGACCCCCACAGGAGTGACGAACTGCGCGCCACCTCCCTTTATATTAGGTGCAACTGCACCACTTGACTGCGAGAACTAAAAGCTCAAGCAGCCTTAACCTCCCTATGAAGGCTTCCAAAAAGATGGTATATTGGCTTTCACGGCCGGTCAATTAAAACTCAGCTGAGTTTTACTAACGCATGTTTCTCGAACTCACATATCCTGAAGAGCATCAATCTAGTTATTTGGTGAATTCAGACTCTTGTTATTGAAATACAGTTTTATAGTCCTAATGTAGTTTTTTTGGTTCTACCCATAATTATTCCGGTTGCTATGAGGTAGGGGATGTGGTGAGACAGTTTCCTTGTGGGAATGATTTCATGACGCCAATCTCATGAGAGGAGTTAATGACAAATAAAATTAATGAGGTAATGTATGGAGTAGCTGTGTGTGGTCTTTCGAGTTTGGAGTAGTCTGACCATGCACGTTAACGTGTTTAGCTACCTCGGCTGGTTTGTGACATTATGTCAACAAATTAAAAAATGTATTTTAACTCTCCTGATTCCATACTGGCCCCTGATTCTATTTTAGGACTATTATATCTCGCTGCACCTGCTACATCACCCAAAAAGTATGCAAATTTATGTATCCTTGCTGCAGATCTGGTTCATGTGCGTCCAAATATCATGTCTTATATGTCTACGGTTTGATTCATTAATGTGTGACTCTCCCACTATGCTATTTTTGTCCTCCCCACGTTATGAGCACGGCAGACCACACGCATATGCCACAATGTTGGCTCTAGTGCGCCTAGTGTGCAGGCTCCGCGCTCAGTACTAAACGTACTTCAGTACCCAGTCAAATGGACAGTGCTTGTGCGACTAAGCGCTGCAGTGCTAGTGTGCTGTCGTGCTGCACTGCTCAGAACTGGACCGAGTAGGGCTGCGCTCGGCCGGCACGAGTAAATTTCTCGCTAGCACTGCTTCACCTTGCCCATTGCACGGCCCTGCACTGAATGTCATTACTAAGCACCACCCATACCTCAGTAGATTCCATATAATCACAGCCATAAGTGAGACTGAGACATCGGTGAAAAGCCACATTTTACTCTAGCCTGTGCCAACAGACAAATGCAAATGTACTGCATTCATCAAGAGATGGCAAACAGGCCAATTGGCGCAACAAGAACGACAAATTATTGGGAACCAAGAAAACTTCTAAGTCCTTCCGCGGTGTGAAAAATCGAAAGTACGAATATGTGGTCGGTATTAGAAACAAATCTTCAGTTTTCAGGTAGGCCTAGTTGACGCGTAACATATTGCAACACTGCATAACCTTGAATTCGATGCACGCAATGCTGTGTGCGGCTGAGCGCTGTCGTAGTCCTCTACACTCATATTAGTAAATTATTTATTCTTAACACTTATTGCTATTGTAAAAATTACTAACATTTTTCAAGGTCCACTTCGCCCTAAAAACTAACGAATAAACCAATTCGCACTTCCCACCCTAAACTCCTAAATCCAACTAAAACCAGCGTAGTGGACATTGTGGAGGAAGAAACAGACAGTGACCAAGACATTTCAGAGAAGGAATTGTCATGGAAAGAAGTGGAGGAAGCATTAAAGAAGATGAAAGGGGGAAAGGCACCGGGAATAGACGAAGTGAGTGTGGAGATGGTGAGAGCAGCAGGGGTGATAGGAACACAGTGGCTCTTTCGAGTAATGAAAGTGATATGGAGGGAGAAGAAAATACCAGAGGACTGGAAAAGAGGGATAATAATACCCATATTTAAAAAGGGAAGTAGGAAGGAATGCAAGAACTACAGGGGAATTACACTCATGTGCCACTGCGCCAAAATATTTGAGAAGGTACTCTAGAGAAGAATTCGGACAGAAGTTGAAGATGGGCTGAGGGAAGAACAGTATGGATTCAGGCCAGGAAAGTCAACAGTTGACCTCATCTTTGCAGTAAGACAGCTACAAGAACACCATTATGAATATGGGAAAGATCTGGTGATGACCTTCTTGGATATTGAGAAAGCATATGATAGTATTAATAGAAACAAGGTATGGGAAGCAATGAGAGCAAAAGCAGTGAACAAGGAGACAGTGGCAAGAGTGAAAGCAATGTACGAGGGAAGCAAAAGCTGTGTAAAGGTGGGAAGAGAGAGAACGGAATGGTTTCAACTGGAGAGTGGTCTGAAACAGGGAAGTGCCCTCTCACCCCTGTTATTTATAGTGGTGATGGATGAAATCATACGAAAAGTGGTAAATAGCATTGGGGAAAGGAAAATGAAGGCAATGTTGTTTGCTGATGACCTTCTGGTATGGGGAGAGGATGAGGAAGAAGTACAAGAGCAATTAGATGAGTGGGAGAAGGTAGTGTTATCATATGGGATGAAGTTCTCAGCACAAAAGAGTGAAGTGGTCATCACAACGAGGAAGAAGAACAGACTGGATATGGGCATAACACTTGGAGGACAGCAGTTGCAGAAAGTAGAATGCTTCAAGTACTTGGGAAGCATAATTGAAGAAAAGGGAGGCAATAGGATGGAAATAAATGAGAGGGGAAGGTGCACAGATGGATTTTTCAAGAGTGTTAGGGGGATGATATGGAATAAAGATGTACCACAAAAATGTAAAGGAATCATCGACAAGACCTACTTTGTGCCAATTTTGACATATGGTTCAGAAACATGGGTGATGAAGGAAAGGGACAAGAATAAAATACGAGCAGTGGAGATGATGTTCCAGAGGAGTAGGGTAGGAGTGACAAGAATGGACAGAGTAAGGAATGAATCAGGGAGATGGTAAGAGAGGAACCATTGCAAAATAGAATAGAGCGATCTAGGCTACAATGGTATGGACATGTGAGGAGGATGGAAGAGGTGAGGATACCGAAGAAGATGTTTGGAATGGAAATGACGGGAAGGAGGGCAAGGGGAAGACCAAGGGACAGATGGACAAAAGGAGTTAAGAAGAGTGTGGAGGAAAGAGGAGTGTGCTGGGACACAGTAAATGACGAGAGATGGTGGATGGACAGGAACGATGGAGAGGCTTATGTTCCAAGCAGACCCGACCAGCGGTTGGAAACTGCTCAAGATGATGATGATGAGTAAGGAGGTAATTGGATTCAGCATGTAAAGTAATTAATTCATTATTAATGTTATTTATTTCTTCATTAAAGTTTAATAGATTCCATAAAGTTGAGTGGCCAGTCAGCTGTGATGATGGAAGAGAGTGGCTATTTAAATGGGCCATTATTACTTTTATCATACATAAAGGAAAGCAATGGCAAACTACCTCACTCCTCTTCTTGCTTAGAACGCCTCAAAATAGCGCTGCCTTGGGTTTTTGTGGGTATCTACTCACATAACGTAACGGCGGTACTTTTTGAGGATCCAACCAGCCTTCGGGCTGACTACCTAACAGACAAACATACATAAAGTCTAGGTTAAAATAACTATTTTGTGTGTTGATTTAAGGGTGCTAGGTGCTCCTTTATGTACCTTTATATCACGCCATCCTAACCTATATCAAGGGAAATTTTCACCTGTTATACCCCCCTCCCCTATTTTTGAAGCCAAAAATTCGGGGGAAAAGGGGGTGTTATAGGCGAGTAAATACGGTAGTGTTAAGCCATGAAGATGGAAGTTAGATAATTAAAATGTCTGACCCAAGCGGGACTCAAACCCATGACCTAACAGCTTAAAGCCTTCATTTCTCATATCCATTATCATCTTGATATTTCTTCTTCTTCTTCAAGAGCCTCTCAGGACGTTGGCGATCAGTAGCATGATCTGTTTTTTTTTCCTGTCCTTAGCTCTTCTGAACAGTTAGTCCACTGGCTTAAGTTGTCGAGCCACGATCTCTTTCTTCGCCCCGGACCAAGTCTTCCATTAATTTTTCCTTGGAGTATTAATTGAAGGAGTTGGTATTTACTGTTTCGCATCATTTGATCAATGTATTCTAGCTTTCTTCTCTTGATGGTATTGAGAATTTCAGGTTTTTTGTTCATACGCTGCAAAACTTCTACATTGGTAATTTTGGCTGTCCAGGGTAATCTTCAGCATCCTTCGGTATGTCCACTATTCAAATGCTTATAGCTTCTTGCACATGGTTTCAGTTAATGTCCATGCTTAGACTCCGTAGAGTAGAATGCAGAAAAAGTAACATCTGAGGAATTGTGTCCGTAGTGCAATGGACAGGTCTCGGCTGATTAAAACTTTTCTGACTTTTTGAAAAGAAGTTCTAGTTTGATCAATATTGTGCGTCTGATCTCTCTACCAAGGTCCCAGTTATCATTAATGTGGCATCCTAGGTATTGACAATCCCATCATTTCCAGCTTTGAGACTGTCATGAATACCATCTTCTTTCCTACGTACAGTATAACCATCCACTTGGCCTTCTTCACATTCAGATTTAGGCCCATGGTGTTACTAGCCTCATTTACAGCATTGAGCAGTTCATGTAAATTTTTAAGACTGGTTGCAAGTATGACAGTGTCATCTGCATACCAGCACTCCCAGAGTCTTTCCATAAAGAGCATCACAAAAAATTATTTCCGAATAGATGTTGAAATGCATTGGGAAAAGAATACAGCCTTATCTAACTCCTTTCATAATTGACAACTTCTTCTGAGACCTGACCATCTACTCTTAACACCAGCACTCTGGTTCCATTAGAGATTACCAATAATATGGATCTTGGTATGGCAAATTATTTTCAATCAGATTTTACCCATTGGAGCTTAGAGCTTTCTAAAAATTTCAGTTTCTCTTAACTGCACTTTTTGTTATTATATCATAATGCAAATATATTCTTATTTGTCTTTTGAGGCATATTTCATACCTAAAAGTATTCTTGTATGTATTTTCAGCTGGACCCCCCAAATTCTCGGCTACTTTATCTACGCTGTGCAAGTGTAGGATTTTTGTTTGAACAGGCCTGGATGATGTCCAGTGCTCAACAAGGTCGTTATCAGCATATCCTAATGGATATCATGGAGAAGGTTGCTACAAAGACTATCCGGTGAGTTATGGCTACTGATGAGATTTTAACTTTAAGTGTTTCCCCATGTTTACTGAGCAATTTTTACAGACTCTGCAACAGAAACAGGCTTTTTCAACCTCTTATTTACTGCTTTCCGTGCAATCTTGAATACTGAATCCCAGAGACACCAGTCCATCCTGCAGCACCGCCATTAGTTTCCGATCTTAATGCCAGAGTTGCTCTTGAAGAAGAGAGTCTTGTATGAGCCGAGGACCAACCCTTCTCGCACTGACTGAATCCCAAAAAATTACATAAATTAGCACATAGTGAATGAAGCTATAAACTGTCTCACCCATCATATAGAATTTATGAGCAGTGTTTTAAAACATGGGTGACGGGCCTTGAGAGATCTCGGTTTTATTCAAATCATTATTTTTGGTTTTCCTGCGGCTTATCTTGACAAAATATTGAACTATTCGGACTAGCCCTTTGAGTAGAATATTTGCAGATGTACATTTGCCACATTCCCTTTATTCACTGCCTTCTTTTATGCTTTGATTTAGTTTCGAAACATTGACTTTCTTTCTGCTGGCTTGGTCAATGACAAAATGGAGGGCATGCATAATAAGGCTCCCCCAGGGGCTCACATCTAGTGGGACGTGGGTTGGCGACCATGGGACCCCAGCTGAGTCCGGCATTGCTTCCACTTACTTGTGTCGGGCTCCTCTCTGTCTTCTTTCCTGTCGACCTCCCTTGGTCAACTCTTGTTCTTTTCCGACCCCGACTGTATTAGGGTATCCGAGGCCTAGGGAGTCTTTCACTTTCCCGCCTTAATTGGCCCTTGTCACATCTTTTCTGATCCCTCCTTCTTCGAGAGGTTAGACCTCTTTTCTTTTCCTTATCTCTTTAAGATTCCCGCACTGTTTTTTGTTAATTGGCTCCCCGTGTATCTAAATTCCCTTCAGGGCTTTTTTTCATCTACTTTACATTTTGTGGGTATTTTTAATCTACGTTGCATTTTGTAAGTTTTTCGATATCAATTGCATTTTGCGAGTGTTTTCAACCTCAATTGCATTTTGTAAAGATTGTCAATCTAAATTGCTTTTTAGTAAGTCTTTCAATGTAGGAGCAGGGCAGTTTAGTGAGTATTTTGAATTTCAATTGAATTTTGTAAGTATTTTCAACCTAAACCGCATTTCACAAGTATTTTCAATCTATATTGCGTTTTGTATGGTGGGCATTTTGCAAGTATTTTGATTCTCAATTGCATTTTGTGGGTATTTGGAATCTAAATTACATTTTGTAAGTATTTTCAATCTAAATTGCATTTTGTAAGTATTGTCAATCCGAATGATTAGTTTGAATCTACAGTACCATACATTTTGTAAGCATTTTCAATTTCAATTGCACTTTGTGAGTACACTATTTAGAATCTGAAATGGGTGGTTTTCAATCTAAATTGCAATGTGTATTTTCAATTCCAATTGCATTTTGTAAGTATTTTGAACATCAATTGCATTTTGTACGTATTTTCGATCTCCTTTGCATTTTGTAAGTATTTCGACTACATTGAATTTTGTACGTATTTTGAACCTAGCCTACGTTTTGTGCGTATTTTCGTTCTAAATTCCCTTTTGTAAGTATTACCACTCTCCATTTTGTGAGTAGTTTCAATCTGAGTTCCTTTTTGTAAGTATTTTCTGTCTCATTAATTTTTATTCTGGTTTCCATTTCATTGTCATTTTCGCTATCACCCAGATAACCTAGATGTTAGGCCCCTTAAAACAACAATTATCATCATCATAATAAGGTGATTTTTAGAAGAATTATCATTCAAATGGACCAAGTTATAGTGAATTAGTGGAAACTAAATGCGAGAGCGATATTCAGGCTCCTAGGCGCCGTAAAGTATCCAATGTAGGTTACATACCTTATCTTGCTAGTTGACTGATCTAAGTTCTAATATGCTGCATCTGCTCTTTCTTTAAGGAGCCACTGTACAAAGGGCCATGCTTCCAAATATATCACACACTCGAGCACTACTAAGAGTATTAGTATATACTAGCGCAGTGGCGGCTGATGGATAATTGTTCTGGGTGTTGCGCTATTTTCATTAGGGGGGGGGGGGGTAAGTTGGTACATGGGCACCCACAGGATTTTTTCAAGGATGGGGGAGTAATATGTTGATCATTTCATTACCTCGTCACTAGGTGTTATTGAGACGTACACCCCCGCGCAATTTTCGTTTCATTTCTTACTTGCTTCGTGATATTCATTATTTGGCTGCTCTTAAACCGTTGGGTACATGATCTTTATGGCATGAATGGGAGGAATATTTTTTTTAGTTAAGAGTTTTTGTCCATAGGAGTTCTTTGTGAATCATCGTCATAAATCATTTATTTAAAACAGGCAAAAGTAGTTGTATCACCATGTAGGCCTACCGACAAAAATAAAAATCAAGCAGTTCATTAAAATGGTAATGTTAATCCAGTTCGCCGATTTTCTAAATAACTGAAGATATTCTCAAATAATCCAAAATTTCTAAGTTAAATAAAACTGTGGAATTATCCCTACATATAAATCAGTTAACCATCAGTAACTTCAATTTATGAAATAAACTGGTGTGACAATGAACAATTTCGGGGGGGGGGGCACGGCACCGCCTTGTGCCCTCCCCCCCCCTCCCCTCCTGCGAACGCCCATGAGGTGATAGGACTGCTTGATATCGGAGAAAACTGGATTCAATTGCGCGGTAAAACGGATGTACCGGTACCTCATTCATAACGAATGCCGCAGTTCAGAGACATCACATTTTCATCGGATTAAATGGAATATAAGTTAGTTTACATGAAAACCTTCACGAGAACAAAACAATGTAAGTTATATACGAGGGCGAGTGTCACAAGTACGCCCAACATTGCAAAACATAGTATCGGCAGTTGACGGAGCATCTCGGGTGTCTCCGGCCGCGCCTCGGCTTCCTGGTTGCAATGAGGTGGCAACGACTAGCCGTGTTAACTGTTGGGATAGGGCTTACCCGGTCTAGCATCTCTGCCATACCCTTCACCATTGAGATCTGGTCGGTGCTTGGGGCTGGCAACGACCAAGCGCACGAGCGCTCCTAGACGGCTGGCGCGCTTCGCTTTCTCAGTCAGTTCACAATACTGTAACTTACCATGAGATTTCCTGAATTATTAAAGAACAGAATTATAAACTTCTATACATATAACAGGAAACATACAGCTTTTAATACTAAAAATATTATCGCGATATTAATTGTTTTTCATGAATTAATCTGGTCGTTGTGCAACACTGCAACCTTATTACCGGCCGCCACTGTACTAGCGGCTTTGGTAGCATAGTTGTTAGCATGCTGAACTGCTGTTCCCAAGATCGTGGGTTCAAACCCGGCCAAAGTCGTCGGATTTTTTTAAGGGCGTAAAAATCCTTCAGTATGCCTTCTTTCGGATGAGAAGTAAAGCCGGCGGTCCCATGTCATAGATTTATGGCATGTAAAAGATCCTTCCACTAACTAAACTTGTATGAAGCTAAATTTCTAGGTTAGATTTCGTTGAAACACTCTATCGAAGTTCCAACATTCACCAGTAGGTGTGAGTGACATCTGGTAGCGAAAGTTGGAACTACTTGAAATTAAACGGAACTTGTAGCTCTCCCTATGGGTGTCTGCTTGAAGCAGCTACAGCCTCTGGCGAGCCGAACATGTCTTTGGACACTCCCAGCACTGAAAGCCATATGCTAAATAAATAGTATATACTCCTACCAACTTAGAGATAAAATCTTGGTCTTTCAATATTTACCGTATTTACTCGCCTATAGGACCCCCTGTTTTTTCTAATTTTTTAGTTCCGAAATTGAGACGCGAACTTCACAAAAATCCATTATTTTGGGAAAGGGAGAGAGTAATAAACATAAGTACTTAGTGATGCCCATCAGTATTTGGCAAATTTATCTTGAGAAGCAAAGCAATTCTGTTTATTGTGACTGACCTCATGGGAGTGTAAGGTCAAATGTCCCCCACACCTGCTGAACACGTTTTTATATGTATAAATGAGGGAATAATAGCCATTACGGTGGAGATTCAAACTCATAATGTTTCAGTTTGCTGTCCAGTAACATAAAATATCTACTACCCTGCCAAGCCACCAAGTAGACTACGTAAACTTCTAACACAGTTGTTAAAGTTTGTGCTGTTTACCACCTCAAAAGTATTTGGCTATTTGCTGCGATTGTTGTTATATGAAGTCATTCTATCAGCTTAGAACTGCATACTTTATGGTCTCTCGATGTATTTGCAAGAGGTAAAAATTAATCCTAATTTTGCTTGCTGTTATTGTGACTGTGCTTGCAATTGAGAACTTAGGTTATTTCCAGCTCACTCTTTCTGTGTCAGAAAGTTTTATCATGTCCTGAGAGTTTATTGTTTATTGCACAGAACATAAATGTTATATAGCTCAAAGCTGATAATTTTTAATTTCTAATGCAGATTCATTTGTGTATTTTTACAGCCCTCACATCCACCAAAGCATATCATTCAGCAGTGTACAGGAGATAGTTAAGAGCACTGAGCAGAGCCGGCTGGGAAAAACAGTGATGGTTACAACATAAGAATCTGCTTACTTGCATATTTATTCCAGGTTATCGAATGATTTGTGTACTGACCTAAAGTTTTGTTAGCAATTGATATTGTAATTTTTCAGTCGGTAAACACAATTGTTGGGATTTAAAGAGGAGGGAGAAATCTTTTAATCCGTCTCAAATACTTTTTAATCAGATGTCATTTTCTTCAGGTTGTTACACATTTCCCAATAATTGGGATTTGAATCGTATTAACTAACTGAAAAGTTAAAATATCGATTGTTAATAAGGCAACACTGAAGAAAAAACTTAAAAGCTTTCTATAAGTAATCTTAGATGCTTGACCTGTTTCATTGTTGCCAGCCTTTTATGTTTGGAGTAAGCCTATTTCATAACCCTTAAGTGATATGAAGTTACTCCTTGTTGCCTTAATGTTGATCTTATCTGTCATTTGTAAAAGAAAATTTGGAGCTAGAACTTACTTTTGACTCTTATATGATGGAGTTAGCTACCAAGTCATTCAGGTTTGTGTGCTCAGCCTCTGAAGAGAGGTGGGTTCAATTCCCACCTCAGCCATCCTTCTGTTTCTACTCCCAGCAAATGTTTGGATGGTACCTAACTCAAGGACGTGGCAGTCTTCTGCCCCATCCTTACTTCAATTACAAGAACACAGTTTATCAGAAAGATTCTACACACACGAGTGCACAGGGTCGATTTATAAATGAAAGTTTGTTTTTTCGGAATTTAGTGTTATTTATGTGTTTTTGAATGTTCTATGACGAATGCGACAAAAGTTTTTTTTTTTTTGTGCGTCTCCATGCTTATAATTTGAGAAAAATTTGGTTGGATCAATGTAAAATTTGGTATGGTATCCATCACAGACCAGGCACCGTATATGTTACGAAAGGGAGGGGGGCTATGGGAGTATCCCCTTCAAAATGCATACTAAAAACACAGGTGAAATATCAAAGTTGTTGTAGAACGTCAAGTTTTATCTCGTTTTGAGCCTCTCAATGTAAGAAACAAAACTCGGAATCATGTTTAAGGTCCTAGAATCCCCCGTTTATGAAATATTTGTATCGTAGTACCCCAGCTACAGGTGACAAATGAAAAATGGCCCAGTATAACCGTGTCAATGCCAGCTCAAGGGATCCCAATTAACTTTCATCTCTGTAAGAGGTAATTCCCCTCTAGCTGTCAGCATTATTTCACTTACAAGAAGATTTATCTCTAGACCATATTCTTCTGAATCAACATAAAAACTGGCTTATATTTTATGAATATTTAAGTTAGAGTTAGTTTCTCATATATTTGCCTATCAGGGACAAAGTATGGTTAGGTACGTATGCACCACATGTTAACATTATTCTGTTAATTATAGAGGTTAAAATTTACATTTGAATTTTTTTTAGAGTTGATAATATTAGTTCTTAAAGTTTGCATCATAATTTCAGTTTAGACATATTTTTGCTGAGTTAAATACTGTATTGATAATCAGAGTTTAAGTTTTGGTACATAAGATTTGGCCGAGGTTTCATCCCTCATAATAATGTGCCATAAGAAGGTCTCACTGTCGTGCTCAAAGAACTGTAAATAAAAACAAGTAGTGTCTTATCATAACCATTTCTGTGTGTCCAATCTTGAGACAATTCTTTGCATTTAGAGGTGGTCCTCTGGGATGTATAGCACAGTGGAAGATGCCAGCTAACTCACAAATCATGAAGTTCCCATCCATCTCAACTAGCACAGAAGTAGTATGCATGTCTTTGCCTCTTAGTGGAGCATGACCAGACCTAGGCATGTCTGATACATTTTGATGTCCTGCTTGGAAGGCTCTTATCTACCTTACTACTGTGTGGCAAGGTAATTCAGATGCACTCCTAGTCCTCTGTGACACTGTCATCATGTGCAGACACTTTTTCACAACTGCCTCTGTGTTTCATTGCACATGGGCAAGAATAGTGGGAGGGGAAGTAAAGCTGGTGGGCCCATGTCATAGATTTATGGCATGTGAAGCTAAATTTCTAGGTTAGATTTGATTAATGCTCTTTAAGTTCCAACGTTCCTCGCCAGGTGCTGGTTGAAGTAGCATCTAGTAGCCAAGTTCACAGCTAGGTGTCATTGATGGTAGTATTTGGTATCAAAAGTAGGAACTACTCGTTTGCAGTCCTTACCTGAATTACAGATAACACACACTAATTACAGCCATCACAATTAACACTGGTTATCACACAGATTCTACACATACACAAAGTACATAACTGTGTTGTTGCAGCCCCTAAACTGAGGAACCAACCAACCTCACCCCACCTTGTATTTCATTGCTGTAGCATTGTTGTTGCCCTTGTAAATTGAGATACTGTATATTTCTTTAACTCCATGCTCATGATATAATAAGTAAATTACATGCTGAAGCTATGCTATCTGCGTACCTTTATCACTGGTATCCATTTCAATAAATATGACAGCTATTACAAGGTAATCTAATTGATATATCAATGATTATATTGAAGACTATCCTTCAAGATAAAAGAAGTCTGGGCGAAGGTCGTTCACAGTGTAGTTGACACAAAAGCACACTCACTGAATCGAGACTGTAAATAATCGCTTTCACGATAATACACTAGTTAAGGTACAAAATAAACTACCGCACCCTGATTTTGAAGAACAAAATTTAAAAAAAAAAAAAAAAAACTCAAAATTATGTACAATCTTAACTAAATAAACAGAATAGCATTTATCCAAAATAGTTTCCAACAGTATTGAAGTCGTCCTAAAATAACACACATCAAACGATTAAAAATACAAATAAAAGTACACAAACACTTCATTCATAGTCATCAGAAGTACCAACTTCGGAACTTTTATCACCATCCCACTAAATGTCGTCATCACTGACATCCATAGCATTCGAAATACTACATTTCTTGAAGCTCTTCCGTATGAGATCTCCGGAGATACGATTCCATGCCGTCAAAATGCACGAACATAGCAGCTGAACTTCCGGGCGCTGAATACGACCAGTTGGAGTCAGTGTGTACTTATCGGCCGCCATCTGCTCCATATACAGCTGTTTCAAGGCTGCTTTGAACGGGCGGTTCACGCAGCATGGACGTCATCCCGCTCAATCATGAATACATGACTCGTCAATATCATATTTCCTACCGGGCACGATTTCCAATAACTTCAGCTTCCAGCTTCTCACTCACATTGAACTACCGCAAACGCTTCGTACAACTCATGTTTACACTCGGAAAACGTGTGCGAGACCGTATGACGCCGCCTGCTTACGGTAAAACAAAGTGACAGCCGGAAGAAGGCTAGCACCATCTAGCGGATACTCGCAACACCCGATATCGCGCGTGGCGGGCAATTTAAATCTTTAAAATCAGGATGACTCAAATAAGACCCGCACCCCAATTTTTCACGTCCGATTTTGTTTAAAAATGTGCGGGTGGTATTCGAGTATATACGGTATATAGTACTGAACACTCAAACGAGTCACTCTGTGGCGATATTGTTGCTGTGTTTTTGCATGATCAAGTTGTATTGGAAAACAGATGGTAATGTTTGAACACTATGACGGGAAACTGTGCCGGTGGCTGATAAGCAACTGAATGAGTGAACACATGCTGGCAATGTTTTGTGCTAGCTGTCAAACTCCAATAGGGGCTTGCTGAAGGTCATTTTGTATCACTCTCACCAAATCCTTGAAATTCAGAGTATAAATCGTTATTGTCTCTGTACAATTTCCCATTAATTTTCTCTTGACTCGCTTGAAGACAGTACTGTATCATATTTACAAAGTGTTTAACTGACACATTGACAAGCATTTAAAAATGGCACATTTTTAATGTAATAAAAAATCAATGCTGAAAATACTAAGGAATTTCAGACTTCATCCCAAATTAATAAGAATTATAAAACTAACTCTAACAAACACCAAATATAAAGTAAAATTCAGAGGAGAAATATCTGAGCTGTTTACGATTAAAACAGGATTAAGACAAGGAGATGGTTTATCGCCTTTACTTTTCAATTGTGCTTTGGAATACGTGATGAGGGAATGGTACAGGAAATTCCTAGGACCATAAGAATTGGAACCAAGAAAGATCAAATAGATTTAAATTGCTTGGGATTTGCAGATGACTTAGCGTTACTGGCTAATAATATTCAAGAAGCCAGAAATCAAATAAGCCTACAAAATATAGCACAAAAAATTGGACTTCAGATATCATTTGAAAAGATTGTAGCAAATCCACTTGTAATCAATCACAAAGAAAGTTAAAATAGTGAAGCAATTTAAATACTTAGGAGAAATTATAACTTATAACTTGGATGAGAAACCTGCATCGCAAGAAAGAACTAATAAAATGATAAAAGACCAAAAATTAACATGGTCTACATATAAAAGAAAATGTTTATCAATCACAACAAAATTAAAACATTACAAGACAGTGGTTCAACCAGAGGTGACATGGAAGTGAATGTCTTTTTAAAGTTACTAAGAAAAACAGAATCGACAAAATTTTAAAAGTAGAAAGAAGAATAGCTAGAACATGCATAAATAAAAAATATCAGAAAGATGGACAAAGGCAGATAGTACCCAATGAAGTGGTATACAGAGAACTGGAGCCCATCAATGATACTATTCGGAAGAAACGGATTAATTTTTTTGGTCACATTATGAAGACACTGGAAACCAGATTATCTAGAAAAAATGTAGAGAAACTTTGGAATATGAAACAACAAGTAGGATGGATTAAGGAAATTACAGAAGATATGAAAGAATTAGAAATAACCTTGGATGACTTGCAAAACAAAACAAAAAAATTAAAAAAAACTGAAAGATATAAAAATAACATTTCAAGCAAAAATAGACAAACCTCATACAGTAAAAAGGGTATTTACAGATGAGGAACGCCTGAGAAGATCAGAGCGAATGAAAAGCTACTGGGCAACTCGGAAAGAAAACGTACTGAAGAAGAGGACCAAGAAATGATAGACTGAAGTGAGGCTGAAAGAAGTCTAAACTATAAGTTCTAGGAACTGCAGTCTAGTCTATAGCTTGGTATAAATCCAAGATTTATTTGGATTCACTATAGTAACATTTTATGAAACAGACTTTTGGAAGCAGATACCGTATGAAGCAAAAAAAATTAACCATATTGGATAATGTGCTATTACAGTGAAACCTCTCTATAACGGACACCCTTGCGACCGTAAATACTGTCCGCTAAAAAGGGGTGTCCACTATAGAGAGGGTTAGAGAAAATGATTGCAATTTGGCACATGTACTTGTGCAGTATCTGTACTTACATGATAACGTAGGGTCACACGCGGTTAAACAGTCCAGTTTCGTCCGCATTTAAAATGTTTGCCGGTGAATAGCCGTCAGTGATGGAAGGTAATTTTTCTTTCCAACTTCAAACATTATCCATATCAACAGAGGAGGATCCTCTGCAAATTGCTCTAAATTTTATATTGTGGAGCTTTCTGAAATTCTCGAGCCAGCCGTTCGTGGCTTTGAAATCTCCGATACCTAATTCTGCCGCGAAATCCAATGCTTGGGCTTGTATCATTGGTCCGGACACAGGGACGTTCTGACTTCTTATTTTGCTAAACCACTCTATCACTGCCTTATTAATAACAGCACTATTATCACTTTGAAACTGTCTAATGTAGCTCATTACCATTAAAATGTCATACCTTAATTATCTCTTCTTGTTTTTTCACTATTTCTGCTGCCTGTGTCTTTCTAATCTTAAAAGCTTCACATGGTTTCTGTTCACCACATTTCTCACGTTTGTGATAATCTACGATGGCTACTTTCTCTTTTAACGTTAAACTTTTACAGAGCCATTTAAAATGCACTCACTTGCTACTGTAACGCACAGGTCCTACAACAGATTGAAGAAGTTTCACGGCAAAATTGACCAGATAGTGAAAGTATGAATTCCCGTATCCCAACCAAAGTTCAAGAGAACAATGAAAGCGATACCGTTAGGCCTAGGTTTATTTTTTTGAGCAGTGTAGAATATAGAGGATGGGAAGGTCAGCGCTAACTGGCTTCCAGGAAGCACAGGATTTGTCGAAAGTACATTAACACATCAGTGTTCATACAAGATTATTAGACCTACAGAGATGCGATTTCTTTTCAAAACAAGTGTCCGCTAAGAGAGGTTGGTTGTTTTTTTTAAATGCGGCCGTGGTGTTCATATCCGTAATAGCGAGTGTCCGCATAAGAGAGATTAATTACTAATATACGGACCTAGAAAATAGTCTGTTTTAAAGGGGTGTCCGTTAAGAGAGGTTTCACTGTATACTTAAGAATAGTTTTGTAATTTCATAGTTTTACTCTTAGAGCTCGTCTGTCATTTGATATAATATTTGTTTTGTTTTATAACCTACTAGCTATACCCAGCATGCGTTGCAATGCCAATCAAAGACGGATAGAAAGAAAGGAAGATAATAATAATGTTATTGGTTTTACGTCCCTTTTAACAACTCCGGCTTTTAGAGACACCGGGGTGACTGAATTCTGGCCCAAAGGGGATCTTTAATGTGCCAGTAAATTTTGTGACACGGCCCACTTGCATTTGCGCACCCTCGAATGCTAACTGGCTGTGCCAGGATTCGATCCTGCAATCTTGATCACAGCCGGTGAGAATGTTACCACTGAGCCACGCAGCCAGCCCAAGAAAGAAAGAATAAAAAGGAGTGTTTGAATTGTAATTTTGTTGAGTGAAGTGCCTTTGGATAAACAATGTTCTTTGTTTTTCTGTCTGGTGCGTATATAAATAAATCCGAAGGCTTTCCGACGTGTGAGCACGCCACATACAGCTGACCATGTGAGCATTTGTTGAAACTAATCGTGCGCCATCTAATGTAAAATGGATTTACTTATTCAGAAATAATGGTGGGAGTGTGCACAACAACTCGCCAAAGTTTCATCACAATTGACGGAATTTTATATGAACGCTTACGGGACTCTCCTGAAATGATTCGCTGGCCAACACTCATTTGTTGAAACTACTCGTATGCTACCTACTATCAAATGTTTTTCTAATTCAGAAACCTTTGCGACAGTGTGCACAGCAACGCACCTAAATTCCATCGCGATCGGATGAATGGCATATGAACGCATACAGAACTTTCCCCAAACGATACACGCGCCGTCACTCATTTATTGAATCCACTCGTGCGCTACCTATTGTGAAATGGATTTACTAAACCAGAAACTTTCCTTGGAGTGTACACAACAACTCACCCAAGTTTCATCGTAATTGGATGACTAGGTCTTGGAAAAATTTGTGCACCAGCACTCATTTGTTGAATCTACTCATGCGCTACCTATAGTGAAATGGATTTACTAAGCCTGAAACTTTCTTTGGAGTGTACCCAACAACCCACCCAAGATTCATCGCAATTGGATGAATTGTATATGAACGCATACGGGACTTTGTTGAAACGATTCGCGAGCCATCGCTCATTTGTTGAATCTACTCGTGCGCTACCTACTGCAAAAATCATTCCTATAGTGTGCACAACAATTCACTAAAGTTTAATCGCAATCGGATGACTGGTATATGAACGCATAAGGGACTTGAAATGATTCACGCACCGTCACTCATTTGTTGAATCTACTCATGCTCTACCTATTGTGAAATGGATTTACTAAGCCAGAAACCTTCCCTGGAGTGCACACAACAACTCACCAAAGTTTCATCACAATCGGTGATGATATACTGTATGAACGCATAAGGGACTCGAAACGATTCGCATATCATGACCGTATTCGAACCGGCAACCAAGTTTGAGTTCAGTTTTAAGAGCTGCACTTTACCACTGACCCACACCAGATGGTAAAAATAAAAAAAGATCGGTGTGAAGTGATTACAATGAAACTTGGTTCAGGGTGCATTAGAGGTGTGGTGAGACAGCATGTCATCTCTTGATGAATCAGCAACCCATTCTCACACCTTGCATTGCGGTGTCATAAGTATACAGATTGTGCAATGGGGTTACTGTGGGATTTAAGGCTTCCTGTTTAGTCCCTCACCCTTTTGTGTTACATAAATAATTTGTAGCTAGTAACCTTCCCTGGAGTGCACTCAACAACTCACCCAAGTTTCATCGCAATCGGATGAGTGGTATATGAACGCATAGGGGTCATACATACAAACTATCGCGTAACATTGATTTTTAGCCTACTTTTCACATTTTACAAAAATGAGGAAAAAGTAGTCATATGAGATGGGCAAATGTGTGTGTGTCTGTCCTTCTGTCTGTCCTTCTGTCTGTCTGGCTGTGTGTGTGTCCCCCCCTATCAACTCCTAAACTGCTGGAGCAATCAAAACAAAATTTGGTAGGAGTAAAGGTCTATACCCGAATATCTCACGTCCATATTTGAAAATGATGTCAGTGCTACCAACTGCAAAAAAATCGCAATTGAAATTTGAGCTCCATGTTGGATATCTTGGAAGGTATGAATGGGAGCTATTTCAAAATTGGCATACATATCGATAATAATATTGCAGTTTAATTTCCAGGAGGCCATACATCGCTGTGTTGCCAAAATGATTATAAGCCTGCTGATTGGTCCAATTTTTAAATGCCCATAACTTGTACACTATCAATTGGAATTCAACCAAATTTCGTATGTTGTATGCATACATAACCAGATATGACTGAGCGTATTCTTAAGACCCACCAGGGCTGCCAACTGTTAATAAATGCTCCTAATTTATTTTATCCAAATACCAATATATCAGAAAGTATGCAAGCCAATAGCTCTAAACTTTGCACACGTATAGTACCTGGCATTCTAGATGCATTTGGACTAACTAATACACGCCAGTGCTGCCAACATGATTCTAAGCCTGCTGATAGGTCCAATTTTAAAATGCATGTAACTTCTATACTAACTAATGGATTTCATTCAAAATTGGCACAACAATAGATCATATTATTTCAGATTATTTCTGACCAATACATGCATGACATTGTTGCCAACATGATTTTACGCACGCTGTTAGATCCAATGTTTAACTGCATGTAACGTCCATGCTATTCATTGGACTTCAACCAAATTTTGTATTCTGTACCTTAAGAGATGGAACTAAGAATATATTCACTCATCAGGGCTGCCAACTGTAGTGCTCTATTAGGCTACATTATGCAAGGTATACAGTATTTCGAAATAATTAGAAATTTCGATATTAGCAACTTAATTTCTTCATTATTCTAGATAGGTTCATATACTGTAGAATAATCATTGGCATGAAAAGTAGGCTCTTTAGTTCGTCACGGAACTTCTTGTTATATATGTAGATGTAAGTCAGATTAGAGGAAACAACCCATGCTGATAACCTATGTAAGTTAGACTAAAGGAAACAAGCCCTGCTGAAGATGACCCCAATGTGAGTCAAAAATATGTTACATTAAAAATAACATAAACAGGTATCATCGTTAAATTTAGGCAGATACCATGAATGAAACTTTTTGTCAAACAAGTGAAGAAATTATTCCTGCTATCTGCAATAGGTTACTGATAAATCCATCTTCAGTTGTGAAGGATTCTTCTTTCTTGTCACTTGTTTATGGTAAATAGTATTCCATAAACTGTTGTAAATGGGATAAAGTGGCCTGATACTTGTTCCGTACCTGGCAACAATGGAAAAGTGTACACTTTAATGGCAAGTTTCTATTGCTCACTTATGGATAAATTGATCTTGAAACAAGGAAATTAAGATCATATAGAAGTATACTCAAAATAATCAGGGTTAATAAACTGTATGATTGATTGTGTAGATGAATTAAATGAATGTAAATACTGTTTTGTTAATTTGTTTGTAAACTAGTGTTTTGAAAAACTGTCAATAGTTTGTGTTATTGATGTTGCAAATGCTAGTCAAGTTTAGTATGTAGATATTTGACTATTACGTTTAACTACTTGAAAATCAATATATATTCTTATATGTGCTTGTAGTGTACCAATATGTAACTATCAAAAACCCTATGTACCTTACATTATTGCCAAATCCAAAAGGAAATTATATGCTAAGGGAACAGATATTATTTGCCAATCTACTGAATTTCTCCAATTTTTCATATATCATTGTTGTAAATTTGTAAAATATAACTTAAGTTACTGTACATTTTCTTAAGTACAGATTTCTTAAACTGTTTCTTACTTGAGTAGCCTTTTGTCTTTATAGACCTTGTACGAATGAATGTTGCTGCGCTCTGGCGTCAAGCCACTCAAATATTTGCTGTGACTTGCGTTTGAGTGGAGCAATGTGATTAGGCACTCTTGTTGACGAAAGATTTAAAGTTCAAGATGGTAAAAAGTTCTACAGAGAGTAGAACAAATCATTCTGTGGTTGAATGTAACTTACACATACAGAAATATCCACCTGGAACACAAATCTTTGCATTTGGAAACAGAAAACAGTACATTCTTAGAAGGTATGCCTCCTGAATTGAAGCATTTTATAATTGGAACACCAACAAGAGGTTCTGACAGACTCAGGCACTATTTTATATGAAGTCAAACTTTACCAGATCAGCACCAACAAATGGAGGGTAGCAGAAAAACTGCAAGAAGAGAGATTGAATTGAAAGATGACAGAGAGGAACATGACACAAATAAAAGTAATGCCATGCTCAGCTAGAGTCCCATGGTCATCAGCCCATGTTCTACTATTTGTGAGCTGCTGGGGGAATCACAGGGTTAGAACTATAACAAGAAAATGAGGGATGTCAAGAAAGTGTGTTTAATTACGGATTATTTAGTAACGCAATTCTATCGATAGATATCATGAACATAAGAGGTGAGCTGGTTGTCACCACCACAGTTCACATTGCATGTGTTGTCCTCAATCACAACATGAGGACAGCTATCTCCAAATCAGTGAGGGTCCTGAAACAGCAATATTCTGTCTGGGTTGCAGTAGAATAAAGGTGGTTCTTTTATATACAAATTCAGCTCCCCTATGCAGCATTCGTGCAATAAACTTAACTCCTAAGTTCCTTGCTGACTTATCTCACAGCATGGCTTTATAGCTTGAGATGCCAGTTTATAGAAATTTGGGAGCAACATGATCATTGTGTTGCCTTTAAATTGATGTTTCATTTAGGAGCTTTGACTTCATGGTCATCACTCCCATGTACTTGCGTGTTTGTATAAATTGTATAATAGCCTATGTTATTGTGGTGTCAATAGTAATGTGTGTTTGTATTTAAGGCTAGGATTGGGATCAAGATGGTCTTGGCTTTAAGTTAGGAATCATCCCGGCATTCCTGGAGTAGAAGTGGGAAACCTCGAAAAACAACTTAGCCTATAGGATACCTGATGTGGGAATCTAATCATCCTCCTCTCAGTTTTGCCTCACAAGTCTTGAGTGAACCCTGATCTAACCCTCAGACCCTCTCTTTACAATATTCTGCAGCAACATTCTTAGTTTCTTTCCCATTGTTGGAGGAAGGAAGACTTCGAAGAATTTATCTTGTAATGTGTTAATTACATAGCCCAGCAGTGTGTTTAAAACATTTTGTAACCTACAAATGATTTAACCTTTTCCGCTCGTGTGTCGACCCTGAGTCGACACAATGTTTGGCCGCTCGTTTCTAGGTTACCTGGCTTGCCAGGGCTTCTGCACTTCGTTTGGTAAGTGCTGGCCCCTTCCGGAAACTGGAAGGAACCAAACGGGAATGTTTTAGTTTCTCTTTGCTAGGCAAAACTGCTCCGCTTCCTTGACATGGAAAGCAGTCGCGGTGAAGCAACATGGCGGCGCGGCGCCTCGTTTGTAGGTTACCTGGCATGCCAGCGATTTTGTATTTCGTTTGGTAAGTGTGGTTCCGGAAACCGAACTGGAGTGTTTTAGTTTCTCTTTGCTCGGCATGACTGCTCCGTTTCCTTGACATTGAAAGCATTCGCGGTAAAACAACATGTCGTTATAGCTCGTGTGTCGACCCTGAGTCAACACATTGTTTGGCCGCTCGTTTCTAGGTTACCTGGCATGCCAGGTCTTTTGTACTTCGTTTGGTAAGTGCTGGTCCCGGAAATCGAAAGTAACAAAACACGAGCGTTTTGGTTTCTCTTTGCCCGGGAAAACTGCTCCGTTTCCTTGACATGAAAAGCAGTCGCGGTGAAGCAACATGGCGGCGCACAGTCTGACCGAAGCTGAGATCCGGGCGTCTATTTTGGCTGATTTTGATGATAGTGACCATAAGAGCGATGCAATTTTGAATCTGGCGATGAGTGGTTCAAGTGACGATACTGATATCAGTGTCGCAAGAAATCGTGGAGGAGGCGATAACATTATGTGAAGCAATCAGGGTCAATCCAGGCATTTGCTTTGAACGCTTCCACACACTCAATACATACCGTTAAGAAAGTTAAAAACATTATTTTGTGTCATGTAATTGCCATACTTTCATTAATTTTGTACTTCCTTCCTGCATAAATTGTTACAACTAGTACTTAATACCAGGTTTTAAAATATGAAGAATGTTGACAGAAATAAATACGAGTTGGGAGAAACCGGGACTTATAATAATTCGAGTGGAAAGGGTTAAGTTTTAAAGGTGTGGTTTACATCCACCCTCAGGTGATAGAGAATTCTTATTGCAATTGATAAATACATATTTTAAAAGGAGGCAGACTGATTAGCAAAAAAAAAAAAAGGTGCCACACTACAACAACCTGTCAGACTGATTTTATGTCAGCAAAAAGGATTTTGAAAAATACTATTAAAAACGGGTATGAAGAAATGGCAAAAGAAAACAGCAGAAACCAAATTATGGAAGGACATTGATGCTAAATGGGATCAATATAAATTAACACCAAGAAGAGAAGCTGTTGCCTTCTTCAGACTTAACACTGGCCATGACTGCCTTGCAGCTCATCTGAAATGAATCAACATCCTGAGATCCGAAAAATGCTCACTTTGTCACTAACCTGGAAGTAAAATGGATAAGGGGCACCTGCTACATTGCAACAAACTTGATGTGAAGAACTTAAGGAAACCTCACACAACTCTATTGGAACGCAAGAAAGCTGATGGATTGGAAGCCGGGCTAGCCATAAGAAACAACAACAGAATACAATGGTCTGCAATGGGTATGAGAAATGTAATGTTACTGTATAGTGGTAATAATATTCTAAAGTACTATATATTACATAATTTACAATGCAAAAAGTAAACAGCATGAGGTGGTTGATTAATGCTGCAGTAGTTACTCTCAAACACAAAATAGATATGTCTCCTCTATTCCACGTGAAGTATGTGATTACCATCATAATTAAGCAGTCTGCCTTCCTTAAGCTTAGAGGCTCTGAAATATGACGTATCCCTCTGAATATTCTCTAAACCTAGATAAATCTCTATGGATGATATTTCTCCCTTAAATAACTTTCTTATTGTCATACATGGTACTCCAGCACGAGCGATCACACACACTCTTTACAGCAACCCAGTGAGTACGGTGCCGCTGGGAGCACCAGCGGCTAAAATATCACCATTCGCACGAGGTCTATACGTGGGAGCATGTAATGACCCCTACATTATATGGTTATTTGAGACTGCTAAAAATACAGTTTATTGCTCAATAAAGAAACAAACATTTTTAAATAATGCATTTCTCTCTCAGCCACTTGACTTACTTTTAACTTCTGTTAAGTAAGAGACTTATATGAATGGTTAAAATGAAATACTGTAGAATACCGATACTGGACACTCGCTGGATTCAACATGCTGTTGCATGTCTATTTTCTGTAGGGGAATTGTGTAATAGACTGGGCTGGAAACTAATCTTGAAATATTTACAGATATCATAATTTTATTCAAACTTTTCTTTAAAGAAAATTAGAGACATAAAACCAAATAGATTGAGTTTTGTGACAATAGATCAATGTAACACTCATAAGTTGCAGTAAAAGTGCATTAAGATCATGTACACTGAAACTGAATGCATTCCTTGACCAAAGCCATTGTCTATTGTCTCTGATCTACATTATCAAACCAAGCCCCAAAGATTGATTAATTTAGTGGGAAGTGACCTGTAGAGGTATTCTATGTTATTTGATAAAACTCTTTCAAACGTTGGAAATGTACTGTGACTGTAAGAACTACTAATAGATAGAATGTCAAAAATGAACTTAGGGGAGTTGGGAAAGGGGTTCTTCATTGAGAATTGTAGGTAAGAAATTGTAAATATGAATTTTTACAATATAGTGCCACATAAATTGATAGATTCAATTGATCTCATATATTTGTTTCATCCATCTCCTTCATTGTGGGTGTGTGTAGAGTCAGTGAATGTGGTGTAGAGAGAAGAACTGTACCTCTGAGAAATAATATATTTTGGAGAAGTCGGTTCACCCCTCCTACATGTAAATATTTTCCTATGTAGATACTTTTTTTTTTTTTGGAATAATACAAATTATAAATTGTTCATATTAATTCAATCTCTTCACACACTTTTAACTGATGGTTTCCATGCCAAACAGTAGGAAACTTGGAATTTTGCTGCATGTTATTTTTGAACATTTATTTTGAATGGAAGGGAAGCATGTACAATTTCCTAGTTAATCAAGGTTAGTCTTGCTACTATTGGGCTAAATCCAGTGTTAAATTTCATGAAGAGTGATATTTGCTCTCTGTGGAGATGACTACAGAGGAACTAGAAATATGTAGTTTAGGGATATCGAGGGCAGGATTTAGCCCTTTGGGAGCATAGAGCACTCCAGGTTTAGTGCAGAAAAACCCCAGGTAATCACACTCACAATTGGATACATGGAAAGAAACATTAACATACCATGTTGATGTACACAGGACCATAAAGCACAGAGCACTTAGTTTTTGTTGGGTCCTCATGGTCCTCAAATAATAATTTATTAGTGCTAGTTTTTTCATTGCTCTCATGAACAACTAGTAATCATACCCAAATACTGTATTTTTTAAGAACTTACATCAACATTTGGAAATGTGTTAGCAACCCTTCATCTTGAAGTGAGACAAGACATGAGCTTAGCAAATGCTTTAAACTGAATGAATTCCTGTGTAGACATTATTGAAATCATGGGGAAAGCAGTGATACGCTTCTCAGTTTCTGTGCTTATATCTACACCAAGTAGAGACTATAAGTTGATTATGACTTTGAACTTACCATATACACAGAGTACGAGTCGAGTAATTTTGTTTTGACATATTATAGCCAATTGACCGAAAGGACATGTGCATCTCGCTGACAGAAAACCAGGATCATGTGACAGAACATTTCTGTCTAGTCTAAAATATCAGTAGAATATGATGATCCATAACCTTAAATATCTTGATTTGATAATAACTCGCACTTTCTGCAGATTGTGATGTTTATTCATCGAGGGGCTTTGCGACATTGCAATCGTGTAGCCCTGTGTACTCGGGAGTGTGGAATTTGTCTGATAACCTGTGTTATTGTGATGGCAATATTAGTGTGTTTATTTGTAATTGAGGTAGGATTTGGGTAGGAAGCAGTTTTGGCCTTAATTTAGGAAACCATCCGGCATTCGCCTGGAGTAGAAGTGGGAAGCCATGGAAAACCACTTACAGGATGGCTGAGGTGGGAATCAAACAACGCCTCTTCTCAGTTTTGCCTCACGAGGCTGAGTTGACCCGTTTCAGCCCTCTGACCAAAATTAAATTTCTTATAAGGCATCCAACGTTTAGAATGAAGCATTGGTCTTATGGCACGTTACGACAGGGTTGCCACTCCATGAGAGGAGGCAGTACAAAGTGCTTCGCGTATACTTTCCGCACATTCAGCGATTGTGCAGTGACGAAGACTTGAATTAAGTACTGTATAATAATACTAATAGTAGGCTAACATAACACATACAACAAAATTAAATTAACTATAACGTCATTATAAAGTCATTATATTTAACATTCCTGCTATTCTTGCAAAGTGTATTACTTAGCCTCTTTTTGCGTGGCGACAGTACTGCACCCTGTCCACTCTCACTACGTATTTTAAAAACGGTAGTCTTTGATATTCCTGTGGCCAGAGCAGTTTCATTGACTAAATTATTTATACTTTCGTTAGGTTTAAGATTCTTAAAATAACTGAACTCATTAATTACGACCTGTTTTTCCCTCCATCTGAGCACTTGACCACGCTTTCTTTTCACAAAACTATGCATTGTTGTACGTGAAATACGTAAAATACAACACGTTAAATCTAACAGAACTGCTGCACCCACACTCAAGATAGAGACTGCTGAACAACTGAAATACAAGCTCGAAGGGCACAGTAATAAAGCTATGGGTAGCAAGCTGCACCCCGCTGTCCTTCGAAACTTCATTCATATAATCCGCGGTCAATGAACAGCCCGGCCTGTGTAAACAATTAAACCTACACTCTGGGTAAGCAGGTAGAAAACTTCTTCCAACATTCCTCTACAACTCTCAAACTGACATGACATGGTTATCTTTAAAACTAGAAAAGTTGGCAGCATACAAACTTTTTAAATGCTGCTATGCGGGTATGAGAGAATATTCAGAAGTTTTACCCACATGAAAATTGTAATATCGCCAGTATAAAATATTTCAACAATCCATCATCAATATGGCCCATTTAGCTAAACGTGTGTGAAAAATAGGCAACATGATATAAGATCGATTTTACTAAAAAGGGGACACAGTTTATAGTTTAAAAAAATATGGATATCTAATTTTTCTAGCATTTCTATGAAGTTTACGTAGTTCTAATATAGGACAAAAAAGATCGGCAAAACATAGTTCTATCCGAATATGCTGTTTTTTCGACAAAGAAAAATTTTTGACTGATATGGCAACAGTGGATTGCTAGAAAATGACAGCGTCATACATGTCTCACGTGCAACTCAAAGAGAGAAGAATATCCCTATCTAACCAGTGCTTCATTCTCAACGTTGGATGCGTTATAGCAGAGCCAGGAATTAAACCCGGGCCTCCGCGGTGTTAGCCAAGGGTGCAGGCCACTACCCAACGAGGCGGACTTTCTGCAGATGTACTTGGGAGTATGAATGGGATTGCTGTTACTGCTTCTTGATCATTGCTTTCTTTATTTTCCATGGTAATGGCAGTTATTTTACTCTTTCCTTTGGCAGCCTTCCTCTCCTGAGGCCCTATTCTGTGGCATATAGGATCTTTTATATAAAACTGTGATATGAAAACAAAAAGGAGCAAAGAGAAGACAATTCTATTAATTTTATTATTAGGTATTCTGTATAAAAGATTTTATGTGTTGTGGGTTGGGCTACCTAATGTATTCTTAAGAACTGTGTGTTTAGGTGCCCCCATGCAGTTTGTCAAACTGAAACACAATATAATGCTATTCGTGAATCATCTCATGTAATAACAAATACATAACCATTTCTTTACTGCAATGCTGTTCAGCAGCTATTCATGTTTCCATGACTAACATACAAATCTAAAATGTCTCGCATCGTCATGGCCCCCTAGATGTTACAGCAGAGCTGAGCAGTATTTCCTAATTTAACTCCTGGTTGGTGCAAGCTATCTGAAAATGAAAAGAAGAAAGTTAAAATAATTCAATACAAAAATTAAAACATAACGGAGACAATAAAGAAAGGCGATTGTTATTTTTCGGACATTTATATAGAATGAATGATAGCAGGTTAACCAAACAGATTTTTAAATATCTTTGGAAAAAGAAATTGACAACAGCCTGGTTTCAAGAAGTAAAGAAAGATTTAGAAAAAGCAATATAAGAGAAGAAGATGCACTAGAGAGAGAAGTTTTCAATAAAAAGGTATTGGGAATAGCAGGACTCCAAGGAAGGCAATATAAGAAAACAGGCTCAAAATGGTCGGAAGAGAGAATGAAGAGACACAGCGAAAACACGAAAGAGCACTGGAGTAAGAAGAAAGAACAACAAAGGATTAAACATTGAAATTGGTTCGTGGTCCTCAGAAGACCCTAACTGAGAAAGAAGAAGAAGAATATGGCAATAAAATTATTATATTATTTTTCTATATATAGGATTCCCTATGGCAGAGGGCCTTGGGCAAATGCCCCCTATGCCACCTTGTAAATCTGACCATGGGGTTATTACTTTCATTTGTTTCTGTGTAACACCATAATTCCATATGGCAGTTATTTTGCACAATTGTGTGTTCAAGACATCTGCTGTTATTTTAAGCTACATTTCTAATATAGAAACAATTTCCAACACTGTCCAAACTTGGTGAGTCATCATCATCATCATCATCATTTCCCCTTATCCAGCTCCTGCCGGGTCGGGGTATTTATGGCACTTCTCCACTTTCCTCTTTCCTTCCACCATTCTTCTTCCACGATCTTGTCCCAGTCCAGATTTCTTTTTCTTACGCCGTTCTTCACTGAATCCATCCACCTTGTTCTAGGTCTTCCTCTTGGTCTCTTACCCTTGCACTTCGCCTCCAGCATCTGTCTTGGTATTCTATTTTCCTCCATCCTCTTTACATGTCCAAACCACCTTAGTTTATTCTTCTCAATTCTCTCATTTAGTTTTCCCATCCCAACTTCCTTCCTAACATCTTCATTCCTCACTCTGTCTTTCCTTGTCTTTCCTATCATACTTCTTAGGAATTTCATTTCACTGGCTTGGATTCTACTCTCTTGCCTGCTTGTCAGGGTCCAAGTCTCAGCTGCATAAGTTAATATGGGTACATAGTACACTTTATACATTACCTCCTTGCTTTTCCTTGGTACTTCCGTATCCCAAACAAGTTTTCTTACACTTTGATAGAATGCATTGCTCTGCTGTACCCTCCTGCCAATCTCCATGTCCAACCTACCAGTTTGCATCAATTCACTTCCTAGGTATTTGAACGTGTCCACAATTTCCAAACTCTGACTTCCAATTTTCACAGTGCCCTTTCCTTGTCTTTCCCCTCTTGTCATCACCATGGTCTTGCTTTTGTCTATACTGATTTTCAGGCCATACTTCTGAATATTTTCGTTCAGTGCATCTAGTTGTTTTTGCACTTCTTCGGTGTTCCTTCCCCAGACCACAATATCATCTGCAAATAACAGTAACTTCATTTCTTTATGTCCATATGCTTCCTTTGTTTCCTTTACAATTTCATCCATCACCATTATGAACAAGAGAGGTGACAGCACACTCCCCTGTCTTAGTCCAGTCTTGTTCCTAAACCAATCTGTCTTTCCAACTGGGGTCAGTACCCTGCTAACACAGTTGTTGTACATTGCTTGCACCATTTCCAACATTTCTCTTCCCAGTCTCTTCTTAACCATGGTTTCCCATACCTTCTCTCTGGGGACACTATCATATGCCTTTTCTAGATCTATGAAAGTCATGATCAAATCCTCTCCATATTCCCAGTTCTTTTCCATCACCTGCCTCAAGCTAAAGATTGGGTCCACTGTGGATCTTCCACTCCTGAAGCCATACTGTTCCTCTTGCAACTCTCCTTCCACCTTTCTTCTCATTCTTCTTTCTAATATCCTTTCCAGTATTTTTACTATCTGTGATATGAGGGTGATCCCTCTATAGTTATCACACACCTTCTTGTCCCCCTTCTTAAACACTGGTATTATTAGCCCTTTCTTCCAGTCTTCTGGTACACATTTCCATTTCCAAACTTGGTGAGTATTCTTTGAAATTTCTGGACAACCTTAATTTTTATCACGGTTTATTTGTAACTGATAAGACATACCCAGTTTATTCTTGTCAGTGGGCAATATATTACTTATATTATTTTGGACAGTTGTAATATTGTAAATTAGGTGTGCAGGTTGGTGAGATTAAGCAGTTGTATTTCAGTAATAGACCCACATTTATTCATGATAGTGAATTTTTGGTCCTTATGGAAAACCCCTATTTTTACTGTGTATTTTTTGTCTGAAATTGAAAATTTTGGTAAATTTTGTTGCCTTGTTACTCAAGTTATTTCAAACTAAATGTCTATTCATTATTCATGACAAGACATGAGCTTAGCAAATGCTGTTAACTGAAAGATTTCCTGTGCAGACATTACAGTATTGAAGCCATGGGGGATGTATGCATTGTCATTTATATATTAATGGTTTTTCATTTTATCTGTAAAAAGGTCGAAGGAAACTTTGTCATCACATGGTTATTGTAATGCTATCGTAACAGAGTCAATAATATGAAGCCCTCTGTTTTTTTTTTTTTTAGCGTATGGCTTTTAGTGCCGGGAGTGTCCGAGGACATGTTCGGCTCGCCAGTTTTGTAGCTGCTTCGAGACGGACACCCAATGGGTGAGCTACAAGTACCGTTGGGGAGGAAAGTTGGAAGGGAAGGGCGAGGAGTTGGAAGGTAGCGGCTGTGGCCTATAGTTAGGGACCAACCCCGGCATTTGCCTGGAAGGAAGATGGGAAACCACAGAAGACCATCTTCAAGGTTGCCGGCGGGGGGATTCGAACCTCCTCGCCTCCCGGATGTGAGCGACTGCCATTAGTCATGCCGTAACGACCACGGCTAACTCACCCGGTAGCCCTCTGTTAGTGTGCTTTGATTTAATGTTTCCTATATTTTGTGAATGTTTCTCATATACTTGGTTGCACAAATTGAATGTTGGGTAGTGTTTCCATCAACTCAAGATACCATGTTACATCCTGTAATTGGTTATGGTGGTGATTAGGCCCTATTATAAGGAGCAGAACATTCAGGTAATGAGCTACTTACAATTTTTACAATCATTACTGAAGAAGTAATCTTTAAAAAGGTGGAATTCTCTTATTAATATACCTTATGGGATAATTTGCAAAAGGGGTGTTCAATGGGAATATTTTAACCATTGTTCTACAAAATCATAATGCTATACAAAAATACTATTGTGAAGTAGTTATTGTTTTTTTCTCCCTAGCCAAAGCCCACTTAACAATAAATAACAGTAAATAATTTTTAAAAATCTCTTCAATTCTTCAATCTTTCATATTTCCTTGAAGGGGTTACACAACATCCCCTGTAACAATGCCTTTCATATGAGGATGACATAGTCATTGACACTGCAATAAGTTATATGAATAAATAAATCAGTTTGGTATTATTTACCCCCGAAACTAGTCCCTGTAAGTAATAGAAATAAACAGTATTGAAGGCGGAAAATCCATTATTCTTTCAAAGGTATAGTTAAGTCAATACGGACCTGAATAATCGACATTATGTTGCCTTTGTAACCATAATGACCAGTTTTACCTTCCCATATAGAAGTCCAGTAGCTATTTAATGTTTAATAATGAAATTGCCAAATATTAAAACTTCTTTCCTGAAAACATCCTATTTTTAAAGTTGATTCTTGGGGCTAGCGATGCTCTTGCAAAACTAGTTAATTAAAACTATAAGCAATAGTACAAGCAGACAGATTGCTTGAGAGATGTTGCAGTACCTTATGTTGGAAGAGCATGTGATAAGCCCCTGCAGTTAGCTCAGCAGTTTGCTGCATACAGTCAGTCAAGAGTTCAATCTATGATATTACACCTATACAGAATGACATCTTGCAGTATCAATGACAATAAGTACTGTCAAAAGTTGATAGTTGAGATATAGGCTAATGTTCTAGTTGCCCTTAGGTGCTCGAGTAATATTGGTCTTTTTCCTGTATAAGTGATTTTGTGATTTTTCATGAAATTTTCAGACTACAGTACTATTGATGTTTTTTTTTTTTTTTTTTTAAGAAAGACTGATAGCTTTATTCCTTCAGGTTTATTATTCTAATGAAATTTAAAAAAACTTTTCTTAAAACGATCTGTCCAATTTTTGCAATATTGTGTATTGTATGCTAGGTTTAACTCATAAATTTGTCCTGTACTTCAAGTTGAGAAAATAAACAATCATATTTATCCATCCAAAAAAAAGCAATAGTGTACGTCATCATATACAGTAGTTTAAAACTGAGTGCCACTATCATTATTGTAACTTTTAATTTGTTTAAACAAGTGAGCAACAATAATGTAATCTCAGTATATTCTCTACATGCCAATTTGAGGTTATGTGTTAAAATTACTAACAGTTCTATTCAAAGAATGTAAGAAAATTTAACTTCACTCAATAAAAACAAAACAACAAAAAGTAAATCTACATACTGTATTACTATTCTTAATTGAGTATTCATTATAATCCTGTTTCCTTAAAATGTTACTTAAATTTGTCAGGCTTCTTGAATTGAGGGGGTTAAACCCTGTTAAAAATTATCCAGTGAATGCTCTCAAGGGAACCCCAAGGCACTGTCATTTCAAATCATTGAGAAACTTTCTCAGGGCTTAGTGAATGATGTCAACTCTGCTTGTTACATTCACAAATAATTCGAGCACCCATTAATTGGCTTCACTTAAGTGAGTTATTCGGGTGTTATTGGTGCCTGATGGCTGTGTAACCATCGTGTGTATGCTTCTGAAAACCCCACACGAAGACCTAAAGAGCAAGAGGAGAGGAAGAAAACCTATGATATGTAGTTTAGTCACTTTCCAATACAGCATGTAAATAAGTGTCTTAAGTAGGGCTCGGATTTTTAGGTGCTAAAAATCTGGAAAATATTTATTTTTTATGTATTATGTATGTATATATGCCACGAACCTACTACGGTGTCGTAGCAGGCGGAGAGGTGATACTCCGACGTGGCGCGTCCCAGGTGGCGGATAGGGGGGTCCTCACCGGCTTGCCAGCGGACTTGAGCAAAATAAAATAGCTCTCGCGGACCAAACACACAACAACCTCTACGGTTAGCAACCACAGTTGTAACTCGGAGCTTACTCCATACAAGGTTGACTACCTTTGAAAGTCAAACATGGAAGGAAATCTTTTAAGGAATAATCCACCTAGACTGCATTCGGATATGGTGGGCAGTCACCTGAAAGATACCCTAGATGAGTCGGAGAATCTAAAAATACCCCCAACAGATAGAAAACCCAAATTTAGACTGAAGATAGGACAGAGAAACTATATAGCAACACACAATATAAATTCTATCATACAGCCAGGAAAACTCAAAATTTTGTCAGACGAAATGGATCGCAAAGGGTTTCTAATAACTGGGCTTCAAGAAATGAGAAACACCGATCAGGAACCAATAGAATTTACAAGGGAATACCAGGAAAAAGAGTAATGAAGCAATGTCCACAATTCGGAACAGGATTTGTAGTCAATCCATCATAGAATTTAAAGCATTATCCCCTAGGCTCTCGACACTAACTCTAAAAGCTGCAAATAGAACATATACCATTCTAAATGCCCATGCCCCAACTAATGATAAAAATAATAAGAAAGAACACAAAGATGATGTGGAGGGATTTTGGGAGCTTTTAGATCAGACAGCAACAAACATAAATAAAAGTCAAACCAAAATTTTAATTGGAGGCTTTAATGCCCAGTTAGGAAAGGAAAAAAGATATAGAGACATAATAGGAAAATGGCCAGCACAGAGAAGAACAAACAGGAATGGCATAAGACTGGTGGAATTTTGCAGGAACCATGATATGATCTCCAAATCAACTTACTTCAAGAGAAGACCAAATAAACTCAAAACTTGGAAACATCCAGATTGGAAAAAAGGTGAATGGCAACTAGATCATGTTTGTATGGATAAGAACTATCACAGGGAGATCTACAATGTGAAAGTTCTGAGAGGAACAGATACTGGATCGGATCATTACATGATAAAGATTAAAATTAAATTCACCCCGTTGTCAAAGAAAAAAAAACTCACCTAAAAAGAAGAGAACATACGACCCTCATAAACTAATAAATAACAAGGGATACAAAGAACGAACTAGATATATTAAAATAACAGATGATCTAGAGGAAATAGTTCCCGAATTGAAACAAGTAGCCCCAATAAATCCAAGGAAGAAACACCAATGGTTGAACGATGAGTGTGATAATACAGTGGAAGTTAGACATCAAGCCTGGTTACGGTATCAGAGTCAAAAAACAGATGAATCACACTTAGATCTCATAGAACAAAGGAAGATAACTCAAAAAATAATACGAGGCGTTAAACGGCTATACCAAAAGGATATGCTTCTGATGATCAAAACAAATAGCGCGAAAACAAACTCAAGAGATTACTACAAAATTTTTAGCAAACAACTACAAAGATATGAACCTCCAACATTAATGTTAAAAGACAAAAATGGCGAGTTAGCTCATAGTAATAAAAGAAATACAGAAATTTTAGCAGAAACATTCAACAAGTTGCTAAATTGCGAAGATCCACCAGAACTGCTTCAAATAAATACAGTCACCACTATTAAAACACCATCAGAAAACATAAATCCACCCACAATCCAAGAAGTCTACAAAGCGCTGAGAGAGCTCAAAAACTACAAAGCGAGTGGAGAAGATAAAACATTTGCAGAATTGTGGAAATATGCAGCAGAACCAGTAAAGATTTCGTTACACCAATGCATAGTGAACATTTGGATCAAAGAAGAACTGCCAGACCATTGGACTACTGCTATAATACATCCATTACACAAGAAAGGAGAAAAATCAAATCCTGACAACTATCGAGGAATTTCCCTTTTGAATATCACATATAAAATCATGTCACGAATTCTATATAATCGTTGTAAAGATCAATTAGAACTGGAAATAGGAGAATATCAAGGTGGATTTTGGCCATGGCGAAGCTGCCCTGAACAGATAATCACCTTAAAATTAGTAATGGACTACTACAAACGTAGACAAAAACAGCAAGTCATAACCTTCGTAGACTTCAAAAAAGCTTATGATTGTATACATAGATCTTCATTGCTGAAAATACTAAGGAATTTCGGACTTCATCCCAAATTAATAAAAATTATATAACTAACTCTAACAAACACCAAATCTAAAGTAAAATTCAGAGGAGAAATATCTGAACCGTTTACGATTAAAACAGGATTAAGACAAGGAGATGGTTTATCGCCTCTACTTTTCAATTGTGCTTTGGAATATGTAATGAGGGAATGGTACAGGGAAAATCCTAGGAACATAAGAATTGGAACCAAGAAAGATCAAATAGACTTAAATTGCTTGGGATTCGCAGATGACTTAGGGTTACTGGCTAATAATATTCAAGAAGCCAGAAATCAAATAATAAGCCTACAAAATATAGCACAAAAAATTGGACTTCAGATATCATTTGAAAAGACAGAGATAATGGTAGCAAATCCACTTGTAATCAATCACATAACAGTAAATAACAAGAAAGTTAAAATAGTGAAGCAATTTAAATACTTAGGAGAAATTATAACTTACAACTTGGATGAGAAACCTGCATGGCAAGAAAGAACTAATAAAATGATAAAAGCCCAAAAATTAACATGGTCTACATATAAAAGAAAATGTCTATCAATCGCAACAAAATTAAAACATTACAAGAGGGTGGTTCAACCAGAGGTGACCTATGGAAATGAAACTCTTTTTAAAGTTACTCAGAAAAACAGAATCGACAAAATTTTAAAATTAGAAAGAAGAATAGCTAGAACATGCATAAATAAAAAATATCAGAGAGATAGTGGCGGATGGTACCAAATGAAGTGGTATACAGAGAACTGGAGCCCATCACTGATACTATTCGGAAGAAACGGCTTTCTTTCTTTGGTCACATCATGAGGACACCAGAAACCAGGTTATCTAGAAAAATTGTTGTGAAACTTTGGAATATGAAACAACAAGTAGGATGGATTAAGGAAATTAGAGAAGATATGAAAGAATTGGAAATAACCTTGGATGACTTGCAAAACAAAACAACAAAATTAAAAAAAACTGAGAGATATAAAAATAAGATTTCAGGCTAAAATAGACAAACGTAATACAGTAAAAAGGGTATTTACAGATGAGGAACGCCTGAGAAGATCAGAGCGAATGAAGAGCTACTGGGGGACTCGGAAAGGAAACTTACTGAAGAAGAGGACCAAGAAATGATTGACTGAAGTGGTCCAATGAGGCCGTAAAAGCAGAAGAAGAAGAAGAGAAGAAGTATGTATATACGTGACAAAAAAGTAAAAATATATAATTGTAATTTAGTTTATTAATGTGAATATAAACAATATGCAGTACTCACGAATGCAATTTAAGCTATGTCTCACCAACTGATGAAGAATTACAATACACAACGAGATACATCTTCAGGTTGTCCATCACAAATGACAGACGATTATCGCGAAACACTTCTTCTGAAGGCGCGAAAAGGCGGCAATACGTTTCTTGCCCTTGAGGTGTTGTGTAACATGAGATCGCTGTTCAGCCTTGATTGCTTTCCCACATGATTGGCAGAACAGAACGCCCCCATCAGAAGTAAATTATCTTTAAATTCTGAAACTACTGCTGCAGACTATAACTTGTAATTGCTTTTACTTTAGGCATCGTAGAATTGCCTTGAACTCCACAGTGCCAGAAATGAACTGCATGTGAGTGACACTTGTTCCTGGTAGCTGGGGAGGGGGTTACCACGTGGTGCAATATGGCTATGGGCGAGGAAATCCGGCTTCCACAGTGAGTGACACGGGGTGACAAGTAAGAACAAAAATGCAGTAAACTGAAAGATCTAGCATACTGATTTTAAAAGTTGTAATATTATGTCTTTTTATGTGCTAATAAGTGAAAAGCAGGAATTTATGTATTTATAGAAAAAAATGCTTAAAATATGTATTTACATAAAAAAAATATTTATTTACCTAAAAATCCTAGCCCTACAGATCTACGGCCTGTTGCGGGGAATAAATTTAGCATGGATACAGAGAAAGTGCTCTAATATGCATATTGTAACCGTTTAGATGATAGGTTCCATTATCAAAATGACTTTGGGTGTGGTACATTTGTAAATAGTTACGGAAATTTATGGGAACCTATGGATGGAATTAACTCTACTGAAACAACATGGGTATGGACAACAAAATTTAAATAAATCCATACCATAAAAATCAAGAATGATATAACATAAGTATGATAATTATATATTTCCGTTTCTTTTAAACTGTCAAGAGAATCCTGACGTGAATTATCTTATGAAACGTTGGACATCTAGTCACTTACTAGGAGGTTAAAATTTATTAGATTCTCTTAATATCTCCATGGCATGAATCACACCCAAAGTATACGGGGCTACATGACCTCGTGATTGCCAAAGGTCAGTATGAATTTTTAAGAGCGTTAAAAATTCCTCAGTGTGCCTTCCTTCGGAGGGGAAGTAAAGCTGGCGGTCCCATGTCATAGATTTATGGCGTGATAAAGAACCTTCCACTAATTACACCTGTGTGAAGCTAAATTATAAGTATCTTTGACTATCGTCCTTAGGTTCCAACGTTCGTCGCCAGGAGCCGACTGCGATGGCATGTAGTAACAAAGTGCAGAACTAGTAGACCGTTGATGGTGGCGTTTGGTAGCAAAAGTTGGAACTACTTGAAAATCAAATGTATGCAGACCTTACTTGAATTAAGAACAGATAACACACACTAATACAGCCATCACAATTCACATCGGTTATCAGACAGATTCTACACACACCCAAAGTACACGGGGCTACATGACCTCGTTGTTGCAGCCCCTAAACTGAGCAACCAACCAAAGTATTAAAGCAACACTTTTAGACATTTGAGGAGAAAGTCGTTCCTTTAGGCTTTGTATGTCATATACTGTATGTTTAAAATGAATGTTATAAAGCCAGAATTGCAACCCTTTTCAGTTCGGAGTGTTAATTATGCTTAATGGCTATGACATAATTTGAATGAGATTAGCTTACATCAGCATCTTATATTTGTCATGAAAAATATATGTTATAAACATCCCGGTCATATTAATGATAGGTCCTACTCAACAAGTTCAGAGTGTATTCTAAAAACTATCCGCAAATTTACTCCAAACTTCCGCAGCTCATCCGTTATCCGCACAGCCATGCAAACTATATGCGCATGGCAAGATATTTTGCGGATATCCACATCGGCGCAGGACTTTACTTATAAGAAGGAAAAATCTATATTTTGATCAACAAGAAAACGACGGGAATGCCCTTCTACTTCGTGGAATGTGGAACTAAATGAATGTTATTAGTCCAGTCAACTGGCGCTCAAAGAGGGGTTTACCTACAAAGTTTTGAAAATTGGTATATTTATAGATTTTGACCTGCTCTTTCCGAATTTTTACTTTGCTAACAATTTTTTCCGGGATACCGCCGCCATATTGAAAAATGGCGCCCCAAAACAGTTTTTCGACAATAATTTCTTTGTGACTCGCTTTACGGTGAAAATAGTTATGTAATAAATGAAACTAGAGAATATTTCCTATAATTTATGTCTGAACCGTTTCTTTTTTTTTTTTTTTTTTTTGTGAAATGAATAGTTTCGGCGTACGAGCGCCGCAAAGATTATTCCAACACGCGATTTCGTGTACTAACGATAAATATTCACTACGCGTTGAAAAACCGGCCTACTATGGCCTGCCTATGCCTAACGGTCTGTCGCAGGTATCACTGCCAGCTGGATCACATCCCTCCTGGCTACTTTAAGCTGCGATCCAGCCGGCAGTGCAGGTATAAAGGAACACTCCCCCCTTGACCTTGGGATCACTTCTACGAAACTTCTGCTGGCAGAGCTCAAATATTTTGCCTGAACATCAGTACGAGTGCGTCGTTCAACAGTGTCGGTCACGCATTTTCAGAGCCATGGCTTCTGAGGAAGGGAACTGTTTCATTTGTGAAAATCCATTGCAAGGAAGTGAGGTGATTGCATTGAAGGAAAATGGACTGGAGACATTTCGTCAGTCAAGTGTCAAAAGAAAGGATAACAAGAGGAAACTCTTGGCGGGACTGAAATCGGTAGTGGTTCACACAACGCGTGTCGAAAAAGCTACAACAATGAGAGATCAATCTCTGCATTTGTGAGTAGAGGAAGTGATGTCGCATCTGTGCATCCACACCTGCGATCCACTACTACCTCAACATTCTCATTCAAAGATCATTGTTCCTTGTGCGCTGTTGAGATAACAGCCGAGTTTCTAGCGAAATTGAAACGGATGGCACCGCGCGATCGTAGTATTGTGTATAGCGTGCATAAATTAGGAATGAAAGACAGCATTTCAAAAATTGCTAGAGCCCGTAATGATTATTGTTGAGCATCTCGAGCAGATCAACGATTTGGTCGCAGCCGATGCACAGTATCACAACTCGTGCAAAAAAATTGCACCAAGCACTGGATATATTAAAAAGAGAGGTCCGTTTGCAAACGAGATCGAGATTGCAATCCAATATATTTACTCTTATCTCGAGGAGAATTCTGAAGAGTGTCAGTTTTCTCTGGTTAAACTGATGACCAAAATTGAATGCGATTACCGTCCACACATAGCAACCGTGAAGGCACATCTCTTGAAAAAATACGGTGACGATATTTTGATCGCCGCCACTGCCAATAAGGCTCCTGTGGTTTGCTTCCGAAACACAGGGTATAAATTACTGACGGAAGCCTGGTACAACCAAAGAAACGAAAACAAGACCGAAGAACGTCGGCGCATTGTAAAGACAACCGCAACAATCATTATAGAGGATATTCGATCCACGGTCTACCAGACAACATATTATCCTCCATCAGATATTTTTTTGGAAAACATAGAGTCTGATATACCTGAGACTTTACGCTTTCTTGTAGACAATGTGATATTGAAAAACAAACGTGCGTCTATTGAGAAATGGAAGAAAAAACGTATTGCTCTTGCACATTGCATAATTACCGCAGCAAGTCCAAAATCTTTTTTGTCGCCAATGCAAATCGGAGTAGCAGCATTTTTGTTTCAAAAGTATGGATCTCGTCGACGGGGCTGAAAACAATAGAGATTCGAAACCTCGATAGCATTCGTTCGGTACCAAAAGTGATTATGTCGTCCGCTTCGGACTTATTGTGGCTGTATGGAAAGTGGGTTGACCTGCCTAACATATCAGGATGGAGTGGATTTATGGAACGAGTGACAGAGGAACTTCCCCTCCAGAAAACATTTGTCGGATGCTTGCCCTTCATTAATGCTCCACCGAGTAATCACGGCACAATTTTCACTGTTCTTTTATCTGCTTCTGAGAAATGTGAGTCATTAAACCAGCACACTTGTTTCGTCACGTTTGACCAGCCCCTGTATTTCAAAGCACGGGACATTGTTTCCTCGAGCGGTGAGGACTCCAAATTGAGTATTGTCGTTGTAAGACTCGGTGGATTTCATTTGTTAATGTCGTTCATGTGATCCGTCGGATACATAATGGCTGGAAGCGGATTGAAAGAGCTTTTCAATACCATTTACGCATCGAATTCGATTGAAAAAATGATGGCAGGACACGCAGGGCCGTCGCGAGGGTGCGCGGGACCTGGCGCGAGAATGTGCGTGGAGTCTAGTAGGCATGAGTTCGCGGGGGAGGGGTAGTAAATGCAAATTTTAGACTGAAAGTGGCTGTGTTGTACGGAGAGTGATGTTTTAACAGAAATTACAATTTTAGGCTAGTTAAAACTCATTTTATTAAATTTCTAGTTTCTAAACAAACCTCGACAAATAGGATAAGCATACAGTAACATTGGATACAGGAAGCACCTGATATAAAAGCAACAAGCAATATCAATGGAAAACTGATAGAATGAGATAACACAGGTGCTTTTTTGGCATAAATAATGTTGTTGTTGTTTCCTATGGCTAGCCCGGATTCCAATCCGTCAGCTTTCTTGCGTTCTAATAGTGTTGTGTGAGGTTTCCTGACGTTCTAGCAGTCACATCAAGTTTGTTGCAATGTAGCAGGTGCCCCTTATCCATTTTACTTCCAGGTTCGTGACAAAGTGTGCATTCTTCAGATCTCAGGATGTTGATTCGTTTCAGATGAGCTGCAAGGCAGTCATGGCCAGTGTTAAGTCTGAAGAAGGCTACAGCTTCTCTTCTTGGTGTTAATTTATATTGATCCCATTTAGCATCAAAGTACTTCCATAATTTGGTTTCTGCCGTTTTCTTTGGCATTTCTTCATACCTGTTTTTGATAGTATTTTTCAAGATCCTTTTTGCTGACATAAAATCAGTCTGACTGACAGGTTGTTGTAGTGTGGTACCTTTTTTTTTGCTAATCTGTCTGCCTCTTCATTACCTGCTATTCCAACATGAGAAGGGATCCACTGAAATGAGATCTGTTTGTGGAGTCTTTGAAAAAAATTCCTTCAGTTCTTTATTTTGAGGCTTATAATTTGACGAGACGGCTTGGATGGCTGCTTTTGAATCTGTAATGATAACACATTTTTGATAATCAATGTTTCTGCCTAATAACTGATGGAGTGCATGTGAAATTGCTCTTATCTCAGCATCAACGTTTGTTTTGTTTTGGCCTACTGGGAAGTAGAGTGAGAAGAGAGATGAATGTATTCCTGCTCCAGTTCTATTTTCTTTGTCTTGTGAGCCATCTGTAAATATTTTTAGCCATTGGTTAAACGGATATCTTTCTTCTATTGTACAGAGGGCCAGTTGTTTCTTGCAGACCTCTTCTAGCAAAGTAAGATCTGTAGTCACTTGTATATATTCAATGGGGTTGACTGGCATACAGAGTGGTTCAAGTTTTATTTGCAGATTGCTCTTATTGTTATATTCTTTGGCGAGACTTAAGGGATCTTTTTGTGTTTTAAGATTGGGGCTAGAAACTGGTTTTTTGATCCATATCATTTGAGGTAGTCTTTGTATACTGAGATATGCATTGGCTGTTTGATGTTTCATCTCTTCTTCTATTGGTAAGTTGTGGGTATATAATTGCAAGGCGGTTATAGGTGTGGTTTTTATTGCGCCTGTTATGATTCATAGGGCATTATTCTGACACCTCTCGAGGCGATCAATGTTTGACTGGGGTGCTGTAGAGTGCACTTCACTGCCATATTTTATGATAGGTTTGATGTAAGTATTGTAGGTTTTGTTGAGTGTGTCTTGAGTGCTCTCCCAAGTAGCTCCTGCTAGTCTCTTCAGTAATTTCATCCGTTTGCTTACCTTATCCTCCACATGTTGTATGTGTTTGGTCCAGTTCAGCTTCTTGTCCATGATGATACCTAGGTAGTTTGTACTTTCACTTTTTGGAAGGTCTTGATTACTAAATTTGAGACTGAAAGTTGGATTGTGGTGTCTCAGGGAGAAAAACTGCTATACTGTTTTGGTAGTATTGATTTCCATATTATTGTTTTCAGTCCAGTTTTTGAGTTTTATAAGTGCCTGGTTCATTCTGTGTTCAAGAAGCATTTGCTGATTTGGGCTGTTACGTGCTATGGTCCAAATGATAACATCGTCTGCAAACATGCTGATATTCACATTACCTACTTCCTTTATTGTTTTTGGAAGATCGTTGATGTACCGTACACATTGAATAAAGTTGTGCTTGATACAGCTCCTTGTGGGAGGCCTAGTTTTGATTGCTTGGAACCTGAAGTTTTGTTGTTGTAACGAACATTGATCATTCTTTGTGAAAGGAATCTTGAAAACCAGTTTAACATACATCCATTTACTTTGAAGTTGATAAGCTTCTTTAGCAGCATGTTTCGCCATACAGTATCATAGGCTCCTTTAAAATCGATGAAAACTGCAAGAACACTTCCCTTTTGTTAAAGGCTTCTTTAACAGCTTGTGTAAATAATATATTATGGAAAACGAAGCATGTACTTGATGTACTTTCTTACCCAAACGCACATAATTAATAATAATACGCAATCACGTTTACATATTTCAACATTTCTACGGCTATACAGTTTTTCATAACCTGAACTACTAAAAGTGCTATAAGTCTACTTTCACCGATAAATATGAGCTAAACGGCCCCCTTGTTCGAGAAATAACATGCTTTACAAAACAGGATTTTTTATTTTAAAAAAAGTTATGTTTTTTGTTTAGAATTCAGAGCTTTTTATTTATGTAAAATGCGCTTTGCTTTTAGGGCAAAAGTGCTGATTAAATCGTTCATTTCTAATTTTATGGCCGTTTCACATTCCATTGACAGAGTAGCCAAACCGTTTAGACGCTCCTACGCCATCGTTGATCGCAAATAGTTTCTTGGCCTATTTTCATTTATGAAAAAATAGGCTTATGAGATCACCTTTTGTCCGTTTGTCTGTCTCTGTGTGCGTGCGTGTGTGTGTGTCCCTAATAAAATCTAAACGGCTGGAGCGATTTCAATGAAACTCGGTAAGTTCATAGCACTGTTCCAGACGACCACGACCGTGCCCTTCAAATTTTGTTACGTCTCACCAACCCAACATGGCGGGTGTGCGAAATATTTCATCAGCATTCAATATATACGAAACTATTACCGATATCACCCTGGAATTTTGTACGGTGATAAAGGAAACTACTAAAAGTTCACCTGGTAACTACAAAACTACATGGCGGCCAAGCGAAGTTGCGACTTTTAAATAGACGTTTCTCGCGATTTAACCAAACAAACGCAATGAAACTTGGCACAGTATATTTTTATGCACATTGTATTGCACCGACATCTAACTTCGTTCAATTGTTTACATAACCTCAAGATGGCGGCTGTGCGAAATATTTCACCGTCATTCTATAGCCTATCTCTGAAACTATTGCCGGTATCACCCTGAAATTTTGTACGGAGATAAAGGTCACTACTGAAAGTTCATCTATGAGACTTTCAAAAATCGGTTAACTACAAAACGAACATGGCGGCCACGCGAACTTGAAAGTTTTAAATAGACTTTTCTCGCGATTTAATGATCCAAACGCAATGAAACTTGGTACTGTAAATGTTTATACACATTGTAATGCACTGGTATCTAATTTAGTTCAATTGTTTACATAACATCAAGATGGCGGCTGTGCGAATTTTAAAATTAAGTTTTTATTTCTTGTGTCGTAATCATGCTATCGAAGTGAAAGTTTGAATAATGAACCTACGCAATAATTTTCCTTTAATGGTACATGACTCTATGGCCTACACATATAACAATCCAACATGGCGACCATCCGAAATATTTCGACGGTTCTCAATATCTACGAATCTATTACAGCAATCAAACTGAATTTTTTATTGTTCATAGGGGCTATGAACATAAGTTCACCTATGGTACTTTCAATAACCTGGTGATGATAAATCCAACACGGCGGCGACGCGAAGTATAAATATTCACATGGACGTTTCTCGCTATATAACCATCCGAGTGCAGTGAAACTTGGTACAGTAAATCCTTATACAAATGTTAATCCACTGGCATCTAATTTATTTCAATTGTTTCCATAACCACAAGATGGCAGTTGTGCGAAATTTTAAAATCTCGTTTTTACTTCTTGTGTCCTAATCATGCGATTGAAGTTTGAATACAACACGTACACAATAATCTTCATGTAACAGTACATAACTCTAAGACCTACATATATAAAAATCCAACATGGCGACCATCCGAAATATTTAATCGGTTCTCAATATCTACGAATCTATTACAGCATTCAAACTGACATTTTGTATGTTGATAGTGGCAATTAACATAGGCTTTAGTTCTTCACGGAACTACTTGTTTTGATTAGTTTCAAAATGGCAAAACTCCTTTCCCCCGACGCAACCGTTATAGGAATTGTAAGCATAGGCTAATTCCATATGCCGTCGTTAAATTAGGATAGGACTCCTTTATCGGGGCCAAGTACTCTAGTGCACCTAAAGCACTTTTTACAGGTGACGGAACAGCGTACCTAAATAATTGTAGCTCCAGAAAAAGATCTTCTGCATCCAAATCTTCAAGCTCCCCGTCTTTTAGAAAATTAGAGAGTGTTTGACAATTGTCTTTCAATTGCTTTTCCTCCAAATTGGAAAGCCTGGAAGGGTCGAAAAGAAATCCAAACTATTCCGAAAAAAATTAACTTCGTTAAATCTATTTTCTACGCAGCTCAGGCAGTATATACGACAGACAAAAAGTCATTTACCCGAAATTTATTTTTCAGCTTCTTTTTAAAGTTCCATTTCGTTTTTTTTCCACCTGTTGATCATTTTGCTGATTTATTTCATCAAGGAACCTTTTGCGATTGCCTTGACGGTGAATAGTAAATTTCTTTGCATAGCCCAAATTTTCCATTATTTCTCTAGCGGAGGACATTGCACTGTTAAAGCCAGTGTTGCGATAATTTTGAAAAAATGACCTTAGGCCCTGAAGTTCGGTTAAAGCGTATCTAACGAAGTCTTTTCAGATTGGAGAGTTTTACTTTTTGAGTTCACAGAAAATAAAATATCGTACCAGACAACGAGGCTTAAAACAAATTCATACGAACTTGTATGAAGCAACAAAGATTGGGCCTCTGACCGGGTAACAGGATCTTTGGTAGTTTCTGCCACTTTTTCTAGAGCTTCGTTTACTTTGCCTAACTGGTACCTGATGGGCTTGACACTGTCAATTCAACATTCCCATCTCGTGCTAGATAAAGATTTTAGTGTGAGGAGACCAGGACATAGTTCGCACAAAATTTCCCATCTTTCCGTGGAAGCTACAAAGTGTACAGACGCTGAACTATACCAAAAAATGTTATAGTGTCCTTATTGCATTTACCCATGTCACCCAAAAGTAAGTGAAGATTATGTGCAACACATGCCATGAACATTGCTCGTTTATTAATATGTTTTACTCGCGTCTGCACTCCCTTATACTTGGCCTTCATATTATTAGCACCGTTGTCATACCCTTGTCCCCTACAGTCCATGATATCAAGATCATTATCCTCCAATACTCCCTCTAAAACCTCAGCTAACCCCTTTTCCGTAGTGCCATGTACCTCCAAAACTCGATGAATGATTCGACGATCCTTGGAGTTTCTGCCATCATATCAACATAGCGGAGGACCAATTTTAATTTGGGCTGGACTGAATCAAACACACTAACTTATCTTTATTTATTTTTTTCATTTATGAAAAAAAAAATGGCATGAAGCGCGGGGCCTTTCTGAGCGCGGGGCCTGGCGCGACGGCCTTGAGGACACGCATATACGCGGTATGAGCGCACACGCTGGCTCACCTTTCGATTGCTAAAATTGTTACGGCACCTGCGATAATTCGGTTATTGATCTGCGAGACAGCGATGAAGAGGAAGAGACGGAGACAGTTCTTCAGCGAACCTTCGACGAAATCAAGGAGGAAGGTGATTAAGTCTAAGCAGAGAACTTGGAAGAACTTCCTGTTGGTGTAGAATTTGCGGCGCTCGTACGCCGAAACTATTCATTTCACAAAAAAAAAAAAAAAACAAAAAAAAAAAAAAAAAAAAAACGGCTCAGACTTAATTTATAGGAATTATTCTCTAGTTTCATTTATTACATAACTATTTTCACCGTAAAGTGAGTCACAAAGAAAATATCGTCGAAAAACTGTTTTGGAGCGCCATTTTTTCAATATGGCGGCGGTTTCCCGGAAGAAAATTTGTTAGCAAAGTAAAAATTCGCAAAGAGCACGTCAAAATCTATAAATATACCAATTTTCAAAACTCCCGTAAAACTTCGTGGACAAAACTATCAAAGATTGACTATATGACCAACTTTCAAAATGACATTAGAACATAGAAATACATATTTTATCTATTATAGATCTCGATCCAAAATTCTAATAAATCAAACAAACATCATTTATCTGATCAATTATATTACTCTTGAACTTAAAATAAGACGAATTATTTAATCTTCAACAACCATAAAATTCTATCATCATTATGATTACCGGTATCCAATTTATTTCACTATTTTTAGTCAAGAGGTACAATGAAAATATTATCTCAAAGGCCACGTAACATCTCTTACCTGACCAGCTGTCTAAATGGGGGACTTGGCAATGTGCAATGCATGACCGTGACATGCTGCATTTCCCTATATACAGTGCTAAAAGAAAGTTTTGCATATTGCAATTTAGTGACTTGTTCATTTTGCTATGTGTGTAATTACATTATACACAATATAGGGTACATACAAAGAAAGACAACACACAATCTGCTCTGTAAAAGAGACAGAAACACACAACGAATAACAAAAGTGGTAATGTGGGACTGAGCACACACACGTCCTTTTCATGTTGGGATATATCAATATAGTGTATGGCCAGCACGAGCTATAAGGCTTGCTTGCAGACGACGAGGCATACTGAGCACCAACGAAACCAAAGTGGTTTGGGGCAGATTATCCCACTCTTGGACAGCAGCTTCAATCAGTTGCTGAGTGTTTGTTGGATGATTGGGTCTGTATGCCATGCATCTGAAGGAACTGATTGACCACCCTAGCTTGATGGGCATGAGCATAATCTTCCAATAGTGTAAAGCTCTCGCCCATTGTGGCAGCGAATCCTGTAATGACAGTTTCAAGGATGTTGTCTCTGTACACCAGACCAGTCCTGTTACCATGGATAGGAATTAAGAGGCGTACGTCGACCAAACATGATTCTACCCCAAAACATGACTGAACCTCCTTGCTGTTGGTGGTGTCCCTGGATGAAGGGCTTGTGAAATCTCTCACCCTCTCGTCGCCTACCTCCAACAAGGGTTGCAGATGAATATCATGCATATAGAACTTATCTGAATGTTCAAACGTGGATGGGGTATGAAAAAGACACCCTCAACTGGGGATGGAAGAAGGATATTGCTGGTCTAACTCCAGTGCAAATGAATAAAGAACCAGCTCCATTGGCCTTGCTGAATATGAATTCGTGCCAGTGCAGAATAGGCTTGTGGCAACAAAACAGGACTTTGGTGCTCCATTTTATGCCTTCACTAGCAGGTACCCGCGGCTTCGCTCGCGATCAAGACAATGGGGACAATGAATTATTGCTGATAATTGATATATTCTATTACAGCAATCGCGGCTACAGGTGGGTCCATTCTAATTCTGAAAATTCTGATACATACAGTATATTGATATGAGCAGCAAAGTGGGAATTTTATAGATTTGTGAAAGTCTGCAGCGTACGATGTTACATTATCTGAACACATTTGAATGCGTTTTTGGTTTTGCCATCTTCTGCCGAGACATAACGATTTTGTTGTCCAGATACTCACGAGCACGCCACACACAGTTGCCCATGGGGTAAAATGGTTTTGTCTAAATGTACACCTGCTGCGGCCGGCCCCGTGGTGTTGAGGTAGCACGCCTGCCTCTCACCCGGAGGCCCCGGGTTCGATCCCCGGCTCCGTCAGGGATTTTAAAACTGACGTGAGGGTTGGAACGGGGTGCACTCAGTCTCGTGAGGACAATTGAGTAGTTGTCTGACAGTGGGACAGCGCCCCGATCACGGAAACCAAGATTAACGGCCGAGGGGACCCGACGCACTGATCACGCGTCACCCCAATATCTGAAGGCCAAATTGCTGATCAGCGGTCGCTTGGTCGGCCTTAGCCCGTCATGGGCTGTATAGTGCCAGGGGTTGTTTTGTTGTTTTTGTACACCTGCTGCTGTTAAGTGCGTGTCATTGTGCATTGTTAATAGAAATTACGAATATTGTTTGAAGTGGGAACTGCAGTCATGCACACTGGAATGGCAAATCTATCGGAATATGGGGAATTAAAAGTATTTTTCATTAAGCTATTCTGGGTGTAATTTTCCACACGTATTGATGATTTGAACGTCAACATGTCGCTATTAATAGACCTATAGTGAAATCTCTCACCTTGGCCGCTGATGTGCATTATGCAGCCTCTTCCAGTGTTACATCCCAGGGATTGAAATTCTCCAATAACCCTTTTGCCTCACATGCATCTCTAAGTAATTAAAATTCCTGATTGTTGTTGTTCGAGTATTCAGTTTTTTGACTGGTTTGATGCAGATCTCCATGTCTCCCTTTCCTGAGCTGGTTTCATCTCTACATAGCTACCAAACCCTACATCCAAGGCAATCTGTTTAACCCTCGTCTACCCCTGCAGTTCTTGTCCTCGACCCTCCCATCCATAACTAAGCTTGCTATTCCTGGGTGTCTTAATATGTGTCCTACCAACCTATCTCTTCTCTTCATTAACAGTCGCCAGAAACATCTCTCCTCTCCCACTCGTCTTAATACCTCTTCATTTGTTACCCTATCTACCCATCTGATCTTCATCATTCTCCTGTAACACCACATTTCAAACACTTCAATTCTCCTCTTATCTGCTGCACAATTAGTCCAAGTTTAACTTCCTTATAGTGTCACGCTCCAGAAAAAACTTTCAAAAATGACTTCCTAATACCGAAATGTATATTCGATGTCAATAGATTCCTTTTCTGTAGAAATGCTTTCCTTGCCTGAGCCAACCTACTTTTTATATCCTCTTTGCATCAATTGAACGTAGCTATATCGCTACCTTTATTTAGTAGCCGCTACTGTAGTGTTTAAAAATTAAAGGTGGTATTAGAAGGTGCTTTCCCTATTTCTTTTTTACCCCTGGCACTACAGCTCATAAAAGGCCTAGGCCTATCATGCAACTGCTTCCCAGCCATTTGGACTGCAGATATTGTGGTGACGCATGGTCAGTACTTCGTGTCCCCTCGGCCGTTAATCTTGTTCTTCGTGACCGGGGCGCTGCCTCACTATCAGACAGCTACTCAATTGTCCTCACGAAGCTGAGTGCACCCCTCACGTTAGTGTCTAAAATATCTGATGGAGCCGGGAATCGAACCCGGGGCCTCCGGATGAGAGGCAGGCGCGTAACCCTCTTCTTATTGTGTTTATATACCAGGAAAGTCAGCCGCCCCTTATAATTTTAGTTTTCGGTCACACTTCCAACGTCTGATGCCAATATGGTCGACAGTTCCCCGTCTATAGCCAAGCCACAATGACCCTAAACGACTTTACAAGATTTATGACGACATGTCATACGGGCATGCACAAAGAACATGCCAATGATACGGTTTCAGTTGGATATGAAATTGACGCTAGGTACGGTGGCTTACTGATAAAAATCGTGAATGAATCTTCGAAGCGGAAAGCTCTATCACATCTCATACGCTTTCAGGCAAACCGAAGGGGCAAGTAGACGTGGCGCAATTGTCTAAGTCCGTAGAAGTTAATCGTCCTGTTTTTGGGAGCTGGGTTCAAATCTCACCACCGCCAAATACACTGACCGGCAAAAAAAAGTGGAACACTTTAATTTTTTATGTAATTTCTTAATTTATTCCACTAAAATGTATCGGTTTTCCAATATTTGCATTATTCATGTAAATTTAGATGGTTGGCAACAGAAAACACCGAATCATGTTTTACAACACGCTTTAACGCACAAATTTCGTTACATTTTGCAAATCTTACAATTTTCTATTTTTTAGTAATGCTCTTTTGGGCTGGTGTTTATCAAACGTATTGCCAAACAAAACAGTATTAATGTTTGCACTGCACTGCAAGAGAACACTGGTCACTAAAAACGGGTGTTTCCACCTTTAGCGTCTATGACAGCTTGTAAACGCTCAGGCATACTGTTCACAACTCGTCGAATGGCATCTGCCGGGATGCGATCCCATTCCTCCAGCAGCGATGTTCTCAGTTGTGCCAAGGTGGTGTGGTCATGCTGTCTGACGTTCCTTCCAAGCGTATCCCATACATGTTCGATGGGGTTCAAGTCAGGACTACGAGCTGGCCAATCCAGGGTTTGAATCTCCACTTCCTGCAGATATTGTACAACACAGCGAGCAGTATGAGGGCGGGCATTATCCTGCATCAGCATGAAATTCTGACCAATGAAAGGCGCAAAGGGCATCACATGGTTCATCAGGATCTCTTCGATGTACCTTTGGGAATTGAGCGTCCCGTGATCGATGCACACCAACTCAGTGCGGCCCATAACGTTGATGCCACCCCACACCATAACCGAGCCACCTCCAAATGGAGTCCTGGAGGAAAAAGCAACAGGGCTGTACCTCTCCCCGCGCCTTCTCCACACTCTTTCTCTTCCATCAGGAGATCTAAGGTTAAAGCGACTCTCGTCAGTGAAGAGAACAGAGGCCCACTGCTCGTGGGTCCATCCCAGATGCTGCCTTGCGAAGCGAAGACGCGCCTCTCTGTGATGCCGTTCGAGTGCGGGTCCACGTGCAGGTCTCCTGGACGAAAGATGAGCTTCTTCAAACCTTCTTCTTACTGTTCGCTCACTCACTCTCACATTTCTGACATTTTCCAGTTGATTTCGTGCCTGAACTGCTGTGGTATGCCGATCACGCAGAACTTGGAGGGTGAGAAATCTGTCATCCCTGGCACTTGTGCTTCTTCTACGGCCTGACCCTCGTCTCCTGTCGTATGTTCGAAACTCTCTGTAACGTTGCACTGCACGATGTATGCTACCGAGAGATGATCCAATGACCTCAGCAACATAACGGAAGCTGCGGCCATCCTCCACCAATGCAACTGCCTGTGCAGCTTCTTCACGGCTAAGAGGCATGTTTTAGTGTGAACTGCAAATGGATAACTTGCTAAAATGTGTGACAATGGTTCACACGTGTTCAACAAGTGCCAGTTGTTATCCCTAGAACAACAATAAGCGCGCGGGAACACTCATAAACCTTAAACGCTTCCAGACCGCTTCCCGCCATAAAACCATTAAGATAGGCTCATCGAGGATTGGGGGTAATTGGTGGTAATAAACCACCCTAAGAAATGTCATATTATCAATTTCTATTCACGGATGTTTCAGATGTTTGTTCTAATGCATGAAAAGCTTTTAAAATATGATTAAATCTTTTTCAAGGCTAGATTTATACTATTTATATTACTTTTTTTAACTGTTCCACTTTTTTTTGCCGGTCAGTGTATTTTTATGCACATTTTATACAAGGGCATTCGTGCCACATTTGACTAATATCATGCAGTGTTCATTTAGGGTTTAATGTGTACTGGATTGACATAGTGTGCAGCCTAGAAGCGGTGGTTATTTAATCGCCATGTTCTTGTATTTGATCCCCCAGGGGCTCACATCTGATGGGACGTGGGTGGGCGACCACGGGACCCCATTTGAGTCTGGCATTGCTTCGACTTGCTTGTGCCGGGCTCCTCTCCGTCTTCTTTCCTGTCGACCTATCTTGGTCAACTCTTGTTCTCTTCCGACCCCGACGGTATTAGGGTATACGAGGCCTAGGGAGTCTCTTCTTTTCCGCCTTAATTAGCTCTTCTCCCATTTTTCCTGATCCCTCATTCTTCGAGGGTTTTTCTTTCAGGTACATCCTGCCTTCTGCTCAAGACCCTCAAGGAGGCAGGGTGTGTGTATCCCCACCAGTTCTTGTGCACCTTGGATAATGCTAGACCCTTAAGGGATCACAGCTGGTGAGTTCGAGTGTTATCGATCCCTAGGTATTCCTGAACTGGGTCCAGTTTTTGCCTTTTTCCATTGCCATTGTGGCGGGCCCTCTCCTCTTTCCCTTTCCTCCCTACCATTCATGGCTCTCCTTTTTTCAAAGTCCCTCAATCTTCATTCTCCGAGGGTTGAGGGCATTTTCCCCCCTTTCTTTTATTTTCCTTACCCTTCTTTTGTTTTCCTTTTCTTTTCCAATTGTGTACGTTTGTAGTTAGATTTACTTAAATTTGCATCTTCATTTTCCATGAACACCCAAACCATTAGGGGCCGATAACCTAGATGTTAGGTACCTTAAAACAACAATTATCATCATCTCTTCTATTTGATCCCCAAGGCTCAAAATGTGCATTAAATATTTAGCGGTGGTGGGCTTCGAACCCACCTCCCAAAAACAGGTCCGCTACCTTCTACGCACTTGGACCATTGTTCCACCACTACTCGACCCTTCATCTTGCCTGAAAGCGTATGTGATATTGCTTTCCGCTTCTAAGGTTCATTCACGTTCTTTATCTGTATGCCACCGTACCCAGCGTTAATTTCGTATACAACTGAAACCGTATCATTGGCATGTTCTTTGCACATGCCCGTATGACAGATGCTTTGAATTATCACTTGTCGCACACATGTTTTTGTAAAGGTCTTGCTTCCATGTCGTCATAAATCTTGTAAAGTCGTTTCGGGTCATTGTGGCTTGATTATCGACGGGGAATTGTCGACAATATTGGCATCAGCCGTTGGAAGTGTGGCCGAAAACTAAAATTATAAGGGGCGGCTGACTCACCTGGTGAAAAATCCACAGCCTGCTTCCAGTCTCCGACCGGGTCAGGAAAGGAATGAATGAAGCCCTCATCTAGCGGCGAGGATATGAACTGTGCCGGCTGCCGAGGCCTGACGCACTCCTATGGGGCAATGATTAAATGAATGACAGATGAAATGAAATGATAGTGGAGAGTGTTGCTGGAATGAAATTTTGACAGGGAAAACCGGAGTACCCGGAGAAAAACCTGTCTGCCTCCGTTTTGTCCAGCACAGATCTCACATGGAGTGACCGGGATTTGAATCACGGACCCAGCGGTGAGAGGCTGGCGTGCTGCCGCCTAAGCCACGGAGGCTTAAGACTCACCTGGTATATCTTGAAAAAGATAATAAATGGATTGGCATTGCCTCCTTCAGGGACATATAGAAAATCGGATGTCATACCTTCAGGTTCAGTTGCCATGGAAACGGACTTGCCATTAGTTCATAAGTTTATCAGAGCGAAGATAGTTTTCTGCGAATATCTTTGAAACTGTTGGTTTTAGGGCTGCCTTCACACGTACCACTTTACAACCACAACCACACCACACAATGGTGGTTGGCTGTGGGTGGTCGCAAGATGTTATGGAAATGGAATATTGCTTTTAGGGCCTTAAAATGTGGTTTTGTGTTCCGTGGGGACATACCGAGTATTGTTTCTTGCATCGAGGAGCGTAAAATGAGCTTTGTCCGGTCTTTCTGCGACAACTTCGATATTTTGTCCCGATTGAGTATCTTTGTTGACTTTTCAGTTATGTTGCCCGCTCCACGGGAACAATTATTAGCCTACTTTTCACATTTTGCAAAAATGAGGAAAAAGTAGACTTATGAGATCGATCCGGGAAAATGTGTGTCTGTCTGTCTGTCCTTCTGTCTGTCGGTCTGTCTGGCTGTGTGTGTGTCCCCCCTATCAACTCCTAAACGGCTGCAGCAATCAAAACCAAATTTAGTATGAGTAAAGATGTGCACCGGAATATCTCACGTCCATATTTGAAAATGATGTCAGTGCTACCAACTGCTGAAAAAAACGCACTAGAAATTTGAGCTCCATGTTGGATATCTTGCAAGGTATGCATGGGAGCTATTCCAAAATTGGCACACATGGAGATAATACTATTTCAGTTTAATTTCCAGGAGGCCAACCATGACAGTGTTGCCAAAATAATGTTAAGCCTTCAGATAGGTCCAATTGTAACGTGTTTTTCGAGGGGTTTTTATGCCACCGGCATAAGTCAGTAGGAAGCCATTCTATATTTATTTACGCGGAAAATTGTTCATGTTAATTTATTATTATTATTATTAATTTATTATAATTATTATTAAGGTATTTTCGGAGCATTTTATAAAAATTATAAGCATACAGATAGGTTTTCTATGTCTTAGAAAACGCTATTAAGCAAATTATTACGAACGACAATATCATAGAAAATTATGTGATTACGGAATTTTACGGAGTTTCGTCAGTTAGGATATTATGAGAGACATGACTCACTGGAAATTCAGATACGGGCTGATTCTTGTCAAGAAGTATTACGCAAGCTAGGGTCGCAGCGTCAAGAAAAGGCGGATAGTTGGAACGGAAATCGACTTCATCATCCGCGCGCCGTGTGTAATGAGCCAGAGGAGGGGAAGTAGCGTGGGGAGCAGCCAATCAGTGGAGACCACGCAAGCTGGAAGTCGGTACCGAGGTGGGGAGCCGACGTGTGGATATATCGTTCAGCGCGCCGTGGAACGAGGACAATCTGTGAAAGACTTGACTAGTTCGGTTGCAAGTGTGTGTCGCTCCAATGTTCCGTGGAGTGGAGAACTATCTGTTTAAAACTTAACCAGTTTGGTTGTACGAGGGTATGGCTCCAATGTTAGGACCATAAAGTCACCAAATCTACAAGTATATCATCAAATATCGACGGAGATGACGACGTCCAGGAGACTGTGGGAAGCTCACAGCATCATCCAGTACGAGGGAAATGCTTTGGCAATTTCCAGTGGTAAGCGCGAATGACGCAGAAGTACGCAATCTCTCGTTTCTCTTTGTTTTATATTTCATATTTCAGTAACTTCATAGCTTGGGAATAAGAGTAAAATCAATAATTTATCAGACTCCGTTTTCACGTAATTTTCTATCGGTAATATTAAAATCGCAACGCTCCAATTTAAATTTTAAACTTATTATTATTATTAATTTTGCTATACTTGTTTTATATAATAAATTCAATTCTTTTACAATGCAATCTTTGCTTTCAGTAGGTAGCATTAGATATAGACCAATTCCTTCTCCTGATACAATTGTTTGTTGGGTTAATGATCAAATCATACCACGATCTGAGTGAATAGATTCTTGAAGGTGTTCTACCAGAGCTAGACGTTGTTAAATACAAATTTAGATTTCAGCATTGCGTTGAGGTCTTGGCGACCATTAAAACAACATAGCTTAGGCAAAGGTAAACAGTTACATTTATCACCCTACAGTTAGGGGCAGTCAAACTGATACACTTGTACGCTCAACGTGTGGGCTAGCGAAACTGTTACATTTGTCGCTACCAACATGGGGCATTAAGAACTGCTACACTTGGCGCCCAACGTGGGGAATTAATAAACGCTACACTTGGCGCCCAACGTGGGGATGAAAACTTAATAACATTTGTGGAAGTAGAAGGGTATATATTTCTGTGCCTGTATTTTGGGGGTTATTTGTCTGTATCAGTGTATATCATTATGGGGGATGAGAAAGAAAGACAGATGAGGTTACGTAGTGGTCATCAACGGGAGAGTGATGATACGAGCAGTATGTCGAGTGATGGTAGTACCGGGGTAGCGGAGGTAAATCCCGATACTGAAACAGGGAGTGTAGGCGGCCAACCAGAATTAATAACTTTACTTCTCGAGTTTATGTATCAGAACAAAGTTAGTAGTGATGCCTTAAATGCTAAATTAGAACAAAACAGTAGGGAAAATAGAGAGAGTAATGAAACTTTAAATGCCAGATTAGAACAAAACAGTAGGGAAAATAAAGAAAGTACAGACGCCTTAAACGCCAGATTAGAACAAAACAGTAGGGAAAATAAAGAAAGTACAGATGCCTTATAACCCCGTAATAAAGTAAAGGCCTTGGGAGGGAAGGTACTGGACCATAGTGAATTCATACTCAGAGGGCAATTGTCTGAGACCATCTTCGAACCCCGGAACCCAGAAATAATACTAAGGTGATCGGGTAAAATCATAATATATTCACAATAAACATGCATACAAATTAACAAAACACTTACTAATCAAGATGTGGATTCTGACATCAAATATTTGTTCCTTCCAGTTGACTGTAATACATATTTTAGCATTCCAGCCAAGTTGTTACGATGAAGTAAATAAGCGTTGCTTTCAAACTATCATCTGTTGTCATTATGAGAATCCAAGCCAAATAATTAAGAGGATGACGAATTAAATATTCAATAGTTTCATAATGCACCTGCATAATGCATCATACAGTATTTCATGCATTTCCACACAAATATATAATTAATTAATTCTCGAGACAGTACATGTCACAAAGTTAGGCCTACGCTTGTTATAATATCCAATGTAATACGTTGCCTAAAACTGAAGAATTAATGTCTTCAAAACACAAAATATACGGAGCTAATCCAATTTACGTGTTTTCACCTCAATGGCTATCAGAAATCTCTTTTTTATTAACAACAGATGATCGCACATAGTTAAAAACAATACGACAGTAGCCATCATGAAAAAACAGAAGAAAAACGATCACCGTACTAGGGCTATCGATATCAAAATAAATCCTACATTAATAAATTTTCCACAGACCATAAGGCATACTACTTGTAATTAAAATGCATTTTTACAATAAACAGAAAACAGAAAACAAATCATTAATTACGCAAAGAAAATATGAGTGTCAGTTAGCCTACCTGAGTGAATACTCGAGGATGACATTAAGTTTGAATGTATAACCTTGAAAGGCCCTGTCATGCAACGTAGGAAAATACAAAATAAATACATTTACCTTGCCAGTCGATACAGTCACAAGTACTTACGATGACAAAATAGCCTACCTTAATTCCACAATATACGAAGCATATCCAGACGTTTATCTCCAGTAAGGTTACAATAGGTAACCAGTCAATAACTTGACGAAGAGGGATAATATCATTCAATATTTTCACATACAGTAGAACTTCAGTTTACTTCTTATGTATTTATAAAACCACGTAGATCCATGATGACTGGCCTAACAAGCACATTACGAGAATCATACATGTCTCGAAAATCCCAGCCTTGCAAAACCATTAAAGTCAACATCGAGATAGAGAAATACTTGTCGCTAGAACATAGCTCTTCCTATCGGACAGAGGGAGAAACTACAATCACAGTCCAAGACAGCACCGACAAGATATGCTACCTATCGAGGCCAGCCACAACTAACTCCGCCGCTCGATTCAAAAGTTTATGCCAAAGTAAAAATTGTACGTTCAATCAGAGATTAGTGCCAAAGTAACGGCACAGACTCCCGGGCCCCAAACTTGTCGATGGTTCGCAGAACAGAGACGACGTAAATGGTACAAGTGTATCAACATGCATAATCAAGCAATCTTTAAGCATAGAAAAGTTTTTGCCAATTATCACAAACACAGTAGCTTCCGAATGTGAAATACTTAATTAAAAGTTCATTTCAGTTTTCATCAGCACCATAACCACCAAACTATGTCATGCCAAGAACATAAACAAATACTTAAGTGTAGAATACATCGAGTGGGTTTTCTTTGTACAATTTCCACAACATTATTACAAATGGCATCTTGAATAAACGATGGCAGGAACAGTTTCATCCGAAGGTTACATAGATTGGTCCAATATCCTGGCCAGAGACATCTTCTCGCACTGCATAACACTCCAAACGCAGAATAAGACCTCGAAGAAATTAGCTGAAATCAAATTTCGACTGCGACAGTAATGTGTAAAGGAAAGCTTAATATCTAACGTTGACACTCATTTACAAAGAACAAATTACAATAAAATATTACATGATGGCATCAGATTTTACAACAATAACCCAGTACTATCAAGAATCCACATCTTTACAGGTGAAATGTTTAACAATGACCCTCAATTAACACAGAAAATTGCATGCATGTTTTAGAAAATTACAATATCCCGAAAATATTACAATAATAACAGTATTTTCCGAAAATAAGTTCCAGTAATAATACTGAATGGCACGTGAGCTCTCATATTCACAAATAAAAAACCTTATTATCCCAAAAGACGAAGGCAATTGTCTCACATTGCATATCTGTTCAACCCATTTGTCCAAAATACAGAAAGAGAAAATGCCAAAGGAAACACCCAAAGTAGGAAAACACAAGAAAATTCCAAGAAGAACAATAGAAAGACCCAATTATCAAGCAAAAAAACAGGACACACGTGCATACCAAAGCAGAATCACACCACAACCTTACACCATGACACATAACCTTAAAATCCCCAGAAAAAAATTACAATTAAACCATCAAATAATTAATAAACAACAACCAGAATATGAATTAGCACTTGTCAACACATCCACACAAAACACAAATACAAAAATACCCTATCATATACAGACCCAGACCAAACCGAAACTAGTAAACGAGAGAAGCACGTATTTCATGAGGCCTATAGTGAGCCGCCGTATATTGACCAAATATCACAAATCAATTCATCATATCACATCACATTACTTAACCTAAAGTATTTATTTCTCAGTCAGACAGCAAAAAAAAATTGAGCCCACTCAATCAACTGAAGACTTAGGAGAATTGTTTATAAATACTTACCAACATATTCAACTCAAATCTAAGCAAATGAACCCCCATAACATTCATCTGGTAGACTTAAGTTGACAGATGCGTCAACAAAATGCTAATTTACATCCACGATCCCAAAGTAACATACAATGACCTTTTACCCCTTAAATTAATATACATCCACACTTATCTGGACAACCACAAAACAACAACAAGAAAACTAACCCAATTACCAAAATAAAACAAATCACACCACATTTATACTTTCTGAATGTCCAACTTTGGAAATGCACAATTTAGACAATAACATAAACAATACAATTATTCACTCTTGACATAGCTTAGTATGTCAAACTAAGTAAGCAATATAGCGAACAAGACTAAAACAAGAACAGACTAGACAGAAATCCCTCAATAAATGACCAACAGAAGACCCTAAATGAAAGAAGATCAACTGACCACTCGTGCAGACCACCAAGCTACAAACGTACCCAAACATTCATTGAAATCACACGACCTTACAAACTCCCAAAATTAATAAAACCATTTACTACCCACAAAATCCCCATAATTTTTCCAGAATATAAATTGACACACCGTTAGGACATCAACATACACAAAATAAATAATAACCCTTAAATAAAACACACTGAAATCAACATGTCATACTAGCCGCATTTTACCCTGGCATAGCATGATTTTCCATCACCAAAACACATTTCGGCAAGTAGTTACCTTCATAAATCAACAAGCAGATAAATGACTAAGTCATCACTCGGAGAACAGAAGAGGTTTGTAATTACTTACCTATGATATCCCAACATAGTATCATTTTATACGTACGGCGTATTTAATTAAATTCAATTATAAATTAAGCAAAAAGAAACCCTAACCTTAATTCACCTTAAGAAACAACCAAGAGACCCACCCGATTACAAAACAAAACTAATAACAAACACCCACACTCATGCACTCAAATACATTTACACAAGTTTGTCACTTCAGACCTAACACAATTTAGACAATTACAAACAAGAAGAACCATTATAGATTTGCACAATCAAGCAGAATGAGCACCACACGTGTAGACAAATACAAGCATCAATAACATCCACAATACATACATGTCCCGATGACCAGAATTCATCTACACAATTTTGACAATAACATACAAGAAGAACCTTATGGATTTGCACTATCTAGCAGAATGTGCACCACACGTGTAGACAAATACACACATCAAAAACACATGCATGTCCTAATGACCGGAATTCATCTACACAATTTTGATAATAACATACAAGAAGAACCTTTATAGATTTGCACAATCTAGCAGAATGTGCACCACACGTGTAGACAAATACACACATTAAAAACACATGCATGTACTAATGACCAGAATTCATCTACACAATTTTGACAATAACAAACAAGAAGAACCTTTTATGGATTTGCACAATCTAGCAGAATGTGCACCACACGTGTAGACAAATAAACACATCAATAACACACATAACACATGCATGTACTGATGACCAGAATTCGTCTACACAATTTTGACAAAAACAAACAAGAAGAACCTTATGGATTTGCACTATCTAGCAGAATGTGCACCACACGTGTAGACAAATACACACATTAAAAACACATGCATGTACTGATGACCAGAATTCATCTACACAATTTTGACAATAACAAACAAGAAGAACCTTTTGGATTTGCACTATCTAGCAGAATGTGCACCACACGTGTAGACAAATACACACATTAAAAACACATGCATGTACTGATGACCAGAATTCATCTACACAATTTTGACAATACATACACCACAACAAATATCAACTTAAATTATCAAAATCTGCATCGCACCATCGACTAATGTGGTCATACGAGCCACAAAAATCACATCTCTTGCCTTTGCTAACTCTACTCCCATTAAACCTCTGTTCAGCACGCCTCTGAAATACATGACCTTGAACATTAGTAGGCATGAACTCACGCCTTCCCTGTAAATTCTTATAAGGAACAAGACTACTATAATTATCCACAAGCTGCATCTCTCCACGTGGCTGAAAATTATTTATAGAAGGCATATAACCTGAACAACCTTGAAGATAATTACTAGGAAAGGGAGAATCATCTACCCGCAACAGATTAGCATTCTTAATCTTCTCCGCAGATAAAATAATTTCATTAAAATCAGTGAAATTCTTGGGCTTAGCATGCATGGACAAGAATGAACGATAAATGGGATTCATACCTTCGACTAACGAATTGACAACCTGCTCTTCAGTCAACTCAACTGCCAAAACCTTTGCATAAGTCCTAATATCAATGAAGTACTCATTTAACGTTTCACTCATACGCTGAAAGCGAAATACATAATCTCTACTCAAATCTGCCAAGATACGTGGAGTGATAAAATATTTCAAAACCTCTCTATGGAAAACATCCAAAGAATGGCCAGCACTCATACTCTCAAACAGTTTTCCTCGCAACATTCCTTCAGTGCATGGAAAGATGATTTTCAAAATTTGAAAATCTGACAGACCAAATATGCCAGCACTATCTCTTAATTCCACTAATTTCTTCAAAAATTTCACAAATAAATTAATATCAGTGCCATAGCACACATGAAAATCTTTCAAAATTAGAGTTAATGGGTTAGGAAGGGAAGCAAAATTAACCTGACCATCAGTCATAAGTTTATTTAGAGAAACAACGTTAGTCGAGGCTCGATTATCAGAAAGATTAAGCCTATTTACTCTATCTATCACATCACATTCACCAAGTAAGCTATCAACAGTTTGTACTTCCTTATCAGTCCAAGTACGGTGAGATCCTAACCTATTCCCAGCACTACCAACGTCATGGCAAGAAACTGAACTAGAAAAATCGTTACATCTCTTATCAGAACGTGAATTACCAACAGCATTCAAATTACTAGGGCTCGACATGACCTCAGGTGTATTTCTTGAAGATCCTATTTGTTTATTTACCTCAGTAGTATTATTAGTTTGCAAAGCGCCTAACATATTTTCATTATTCTCCATCGACACTGATACAAAATTACCAAAATAATTACTATTATTCACAACGCCATCACAAGAATCACTAACATATGAACAAACGCTTTCAGAACATACAACAGGTTCACTAATATTCTCAGAAATATCACTCGAGGACAACCGATTAAAACTATCTAACAGCTTGTCACGAAGCCCAACTAACTTGCTTGAAAAAACAATATCACACTTGGACCAATATTCAATTAAACTCACTAAACGATTAATCCAGTGTATAGAACGAAATTTTAATTTGTTCACACGATATGCCGAAGGATTGGCAACTTGCTTTAACTCGTCACAGGACACTAATAGGTTTGAAACAGATATCACAACATCAGACCTACCTTTTGTCCCATAAGAATGTTGATCAGTCAGACTAACAACAGGAGCTGACTTTAAGGTTTTGAGAAGAATTATATCCAGTTCACGATGAAAATTAGGGTTGCCATTCCTTATTTGAATTTCATAAGCCAGTTCCTCTTTGGATAAATATGGTACAGCTTTTAAAATGCTCTCGTCCATTCAGTATATTATCACATGAAACAAAAATAACAAGAAAATTATACAAAGATAAAACAATAACAACAAACATTAAAATATCACACTTCAGGCCCAATCATACTTCCAAGCCCCAAGATTCAAAGACTAGCCCCAAACAACTACTGAATGTGGTACAAATCTAACCACGCTCTGCTACCACATTTAACCCCGTAATAAAGTAAAGGCCTTGGGAGGGAAGGTACTGGACCATAGTGAATTCATACTCAGAGGGCAATTGTCTGAGACCATCTTCGAACCCCGGAACCCAGAAATAATACTAAGGTGATCGGGTAAAATCATAATATATTCACAATAAACATGCATACAAATTAACAAAACACTTACTAATCAAGATGTGGATTCTGACATCAAATATTTGTTCCTTCCAGTTGACTGTAATACATATTTTAGCATTCCAGCCAAGTTGTTACGATGAAGTAAATAAGCGTTGCTTTCAAACTATCATCTGTTGTCATTATGAGAATCCAAGCCAAATAATTAAGAGGATGACGAATTAAATATTCAATAGTTTCATAATGCACCTGCATAATGCATCATACAGTATTTCATGCATTTCCACACAAATATATAATTAATTAATTCTCGAGACAGTACATGTCACAAAGTTAGGCCTACGCTTGTTATAATATCCAATGTAATACGTTGCCTAAAACTGAAGAATTAATGTCTTCAAAACACAAAATATACGGAGCTAATCCAATTTACGTGTTTTCACCTCAATGGCTATCAGAAATCTCTTTTTTATTAACAACAGATGATCGCACATAGTTAAAAACAATACGACAGTAGCCATCATGAAAAAACAGAAGAAAAACGATCACCGTACTAGGGCTATCGATATCAAAATAAATCCTACATTAATAAATTTTCCACAGACCATAAGGCATACTACTTGTAATTAAAATGCATTTTTACAATAAACAGAAAACAGAAAACAAATCATTAATTACGCAAAGAAAATATGAGTGTCAGTTAGCCTACCTGAGTGAATACTCGAGGATGACATTAAGTTTGAATGTATAACCTTGAAAGGCCCTGTCATGCAACGTAGGAAAATACAAAATAAATACATTTACCTTGCCAGTCGATACAGTCACAAGTACTTACGATGACAAAATAGCCTACCTTAATTCCACAATATACGAAGCATATCCAGACGTTTATCTCCAGTAAGGTTACAATAGGTAACCAGTCAATAACTTGACGAAGAGGGATAATATCATTCAATATTTTCACATACAGTAGAACTTCAGTTTACTTCTTATGTATTTATAAAACCACGTAGATCCATGATGACTGGCCTAACAAGCACATTACGAGAATCATACATGTCTCGAAAATCCCAGCCTTGCAAAACCATTAAAGTCAACATCGAGATAGAGAAATACTTGTCGCTAGAACATAGCTCTTCCTATCGGACAGAGGGAGAAACTACAATCACAGTCCAAGACAGCACCGACAAGATATGCTACCTATCGAGGCCAGCCACAACTAACTCCGCCGCTCGATTCAAAAGTTTATGCCAAAGTAAAAATTGTACGTTCAATCAGAGATTAGTGCCAAAGTAACGGCACACCTTAAATGCTAAATTAGAACAAAACAGTAGGGAAATGAGTGGCAAATTCGAACTGATTAGAGGTGAGATCAGGGGGGTGATGGAAGAAAAGGCTAAAGAGATTATTGCAGATGTAGACAGAAAATTAGGAAAAGTACAGGAGGAGTTGGAAATTAGAATCAGTACACAGGCTGAAAATTTAAAAGAACTAGTGCAACTGGAAACACAGCAGGTCAAAAAGCAATTGGGGGGAGAAATTGACAAAATTCAGGTAGCTACTAAAGAGTTTAAGGAACAGCTGGGGGGTAGAATTGAGAAAGTCCACTCACGAATAGTTGCAGAAGTAAATGATTTAAGAGAGAGTAATAGAGAGAGCATTAGCAAGATTGAGGAGAAACAAGCAAAGCTATATGATAAAGTAGAAGAATCAGAAGGAAACATTAAATTAACAGTAAACAGTATTGAGAGGAAGGCTGAGGAGAAAATCGCAGAATTAGAGTTGAATTTAAAAGCTAGGATCAGGCAAGAAAATAGTCAGAATAGGCCAGTTTTTGTGAATAGCACACACAGGGAGGTAGAACTGGGTAAGTTCAGCAATCGACAGGGGTGCCCAATGGAGTTCATGAACACTATAGAAAATAAATTCGGGGAGAGGTTGGAAAATGGTAGTATTGAGTGGTGCCAGGTAGTTGAAATTTTAGAACAAGTGTTTGTGAGGGAAACGAGGAATTGGTTTGCTGTCTACAGAGACAAGTTTACTGATATCAATGATTTTAAAATGAAATTCTGTGAAAAGTTCTGGAATGAGGTCATTCAGTCGCAGCATCGTGAGGGAGTAGTGTGTGGTAAATATAACACTAAAGGAAGCTCCACCATGACCGAATACTTTTTAGGGCAGGTATTAGTGTGTAAATATCTGGATGGGTTGAAGGAGGAAAGTGATGTGGTGAGGTTGCTACTTAGGCACTTTCCCTATAGGATCAAGGAGGCTGCTTGTATCCAGAATGTAAAAACAATATCACAAGTAGAAAATTTGTTAAGCACATTTGATGCACTAGGGAGAAGGGGTTATGAGGACAATTTCAATCGGAACCAGGGTAATAATAATAATAGACCTAATGAAGCCAGGCATCAGGAAGTTCAAGGGAACGGTGGCGAAGGAGCCAACGCTCAAAATAGAAATAATAATAATCAGCTAAATCAGAACAGAGGAAATGGAAGGAAGGAAGGAAGATTGTAGTTTTACGTGACCGTGAATCTTGTGATTATGAGCCACGGGACCTCCTTTTTACGTGGAATCCGAACCACAGGACATGGCATTTCACTTCGAAAATCTCACATGCACTGACCGGGAATCGAACCCGGACCGCCTTGGTGAGAGGCATTCAGCTAGACCGCTGAGCCACCACGCCCCCTAGAGGAAATGGCTATGGTAATCAGTATCAAGGGAGGAACAATGATTTCAGGGGAAATCAAGGGAGAAACAATGATTACAGGGGAAATCAAGGGAGAAATTATAATGACAATAATTACAACCAGAATAGGGGTCAAGGAAGAGGACAGCCTAGTGGTAGTAATATACAGCCAATCAATGACAACATAGCCCAGAACAACCAGACCAGTTCAGTAGTTAGTAGTACTACGGCCAGCTGTAGCGGTTCTTTAAACGCGAACCAGGCTGCGAAGTAAGGTCAGAATCTCAGTCTGTAGCATGCCCTGTCCATACAATTATACAGGAACCCTATGACCTAAATGTAAGAAATGAATTATTACATGAACTAAATGATGAAGGTATTATTCAGGAAGTGGTTAGTAAGAGCCCCATAGTTAAATTTAACGTGTCCGAGGCGTACACAGATGTTTTAATTGATAGTGGTTGTATGAAGAGTTGCATAAGTAGTGCATTTTATGATAAAATGAAAGGAACTGGAGTAAATTTTGAGGAGATGCCAATTAAAAGCACTTTTGTTATCACAGCTGTTGGGAAGAGGTCCAAAGTAATTTCTATGCAAGTTTTAGTAGACATTAAAATTAATAATCATGTAGAGAAGCAGATTTGCCTTGTAATTCCAAATTTAGTATTCAGTGTTATCTTGGGTTCAGAGTGGCTAAGTAGAGTGTCTGGTAACTTATGTTATGATGTAGGAAGGTTGAAATTTAAATGGGGAGATTCTGAAGTAGAAGTAGCGTCCAATGACCATATTCAGAGGAGTAGTATTGTAGGTGTGATTTGTACTTTAAATGAGATATCGCCAGCCGTAGAGCGGGGTTCTCCATGTTTTGTGGGCAGTGTGATTACGAACGGAAGTCTAGAGGACTCGTTACGTGATGCTGCATTTCAGGGAAATATAGAGGTGGAACAATGTGTTCGGCTCTATGATGTGTTATTGTGTAATAGGAGAGTTTTTGAGGATCGCATTGGTATGGCCAATTGCTATACACATTCATTGAACGTTATTGATAGGTCAGTATTCACAGGACATAGATATCCTGTACCTTTCGCTTATCAGAGTGCAGTTGAGGCACAAATTATTCAGATGCTTGAAGATGGGATTATTGAGCACTCTAACAGTCCATATGTTAATTCTTTGATCACGGTACCCAAGACCGACGGCACGGTTCGTATTTGTTTGGACGCTCGTTTGGTTAACAGTAGAATTAGTTCAGATCAGCTGAAATCTATGTCAATAGAGGAATTAATGCAAACATTTGAGGGGAAGAAGTATTTCACTTCTGTAGATTTGAGTTCCAGTTTTTGGCAAGTGCCACTTATGTACGAAGATAGACCATTTACAGCTTTTAGTCATAAATATAACCTTTATCAATTTTGTAGAACACCTTATGGGTTAAAGAGTAGTTCAGCAGCTTTAATTAGGGCTTTAAACATCGCATTAGGGGATGACACAGGAGAGTTTGTAACCATTTACATAGATGATATGGTAATTAGTTCACGCAGTTTTGAGGAGCATCTACGTCATTTAGATATAGTATTTCAGAAGTTAGATCAGACAGGGTTCACTTTGAAGCTGTCTAAGTCGTAATTCTGTCAGTCAGAAGTGACATTTTTAGGTCATAGAGTGTCGAGTAGAGGTGTGACACCAGAGGAAAGTAGGGTTAGCATGTGTGGACAGTAGCAACAGGGCATCGTTACAGACACTGAGAAATATGCTAGGTAGAGCAACGTGATGACGTTCATTTAAGGGAGCCACGTGCAATGTTGGAAGCAGGTGACGCAGAAACATTTATAGTTTCCAAACATATTGGCAAAACAGCATATGTGCTGGAGAATAGTGAGGGAAACAGATTATACGGGACCTATAATATACATAGTCTTCGAAAGTATGTGTCATAAAGTGAGGATGTTTAGCTGGCGAGCCAGCCTATCAAATGAGTAAGTGTGGTATTTGGTGCGTGGGAGGAGATGGTCTTCCAGGCAGGCGTATCAGAAGTCACACAGGGGGGTAGTATGTAAGTAAATGAGAGTTTTTAAGGTACAGGGAAATATGACGGGATTGTCGGATGCTCTTGAGCACTAAAATGTCTCGATACACCAAGGCCAGAATTTGGTAGCGCTGGTGAATTCTCATTTGTCCCCAAGAGATGGGTGAGCGCTTGGACAGGGTATTTTTGCTTAAGGCGACCACGGGACAAAAGATGGGCCATCAGAATGCGAGACAGTCCTTCATGAAACTCATACATAACGGCACATGTGATTTCTGTTTACGGCCTCGCCATGTAAGATTTTCAAGTGAATAATTTAAGGTAATTTGTACAATGGTTTCATTTGTGTGAGGAGAACTGGTCTGTGTTGAGAACTAGTATTAAGTAGAATATGGTCTACGGGAACTTAACAAGACAGGGCGATTACGGCACAGAAATATTTGGTGTTATATGTAATGCGCATTTACTGTTTTTTTAGAAGTCAATATTAATTTCATCTTTTATAAAGAGAGATTAAGTATTATGGTCACGAGGCGCTGCCACAATAGTGTGATCGTGTGCTCAGTGATAAGTGGAATTAAATGTCACCATAAGGAGGGGACCTCCAGTGAAATTAGGAAGTTCTGTGGTGATATGAATATATCAGAACACCTTCAATGCGTGTGATATGACATCATAAATACATAGTGCTCACACATTAATTGTGTCTATTTCTCCAACATAGAGAAATTTGAGAGGCGGAAATATCCGTGGAACACTATTCTATATGAAAAACATTGGACTGGTTGCAAAGTGCAATCCATAGTGACAACAAACTTTGACGCAAAGTGCGTGAAGAAAAATTATGAGTGTATATATCTGTAATTTAGGGTGATTTCATTTATGTAATATGTATTTTGGATGGGGATTATTAACGTGTCTGGGATAATGGGATAATGGACCGTCGTCACGGTAAATCATCCGATGATCCGAGGCGAATATGTAACGTGTTTTTCGAGGGTTTTTTATGCCACTGGCATAAGTCAGTAGGAAGCCATTCTATATTTATTTACACGGCAAATTGTTCAGCCAAGAGAATTTTTCATGTTAATTTATTATTATTATTAATTTATTATAATTATTATTAAGGTATTTTCGGAGCATTTTATAAAAATTATAAGCATACAGATAGGTTTTCTATGTCTTAGAAAACGCTATTAAGCAAATTATTACGAACGACAATATCATAGAAAATTATGTGATTACGGAATTTTACGGAGTTTCGTCAGTTAGGATATTATGAGAGACATGACTCACTGGAAATTCAGATTCGGGGTGATTCTTGTCAAGAAGTATTACGCAAGCTTGGGTCGCAGCGTCAAGAAAAGGCGGATAGTTGGAACGGAAATCGACTTCATCATCCGCGCGCCGTGTGTAATGAGCCAGAGGAGGGGAAGTAGCGTGGGGAGCAGCCAATCAGTGGAGACCACGCAAGCTGGAAGTCGGTACCGAGGTGGGGAGCCGACGTGTGGATATATCGTTCAGCGCGCCGTGGAACGAGGACAATCTGTGAAAGACTTGACTAGTTCGGTTGCAAGTGTGTGTCGCTCCAATGTTCCGTGGAGTGGAGAACTATCTGTTTAAAACTTAACCAGTTTGGTTGTACGAGGGTATGGCTCCAATGTTAGGACCATAAAGTCACCAAATCTACAAGTATATCATCAAATATCGACGGAGATGACGACGTCCAGGAGACTGTGGGAAGCTCACAGCATCATCCAATACGAGGGAAATGCTTTGGCAATTTCCAGTGGTAAGCGCGAATGACGCAGAAGTACGCAATCTCTCGTTTTTCTTTGTTTTATATTTCATATTTCAGTAACTTCATAGCTTGGGAATAAGAGTAAAATCAATAATTTATCAGACTCCGTTTTCACGTAATTTTCTATCGGTAATATTAAAATCGCAACGCTCCAATTTAAATTTTAAACTTATTATTATTATTAATTTTGCTATACTTGTTTTATATAATAAATTCAATTCTTTTACAATGCAATCTTTGCTTTCAGTAGGTAGCATTAGATATAGACCAATTCCTTCTCCTGATACAATTGTTTGTTGGGTTAATGATCAAATCATACCACGATCTGAGTGAATAGATTCTTGAAGGTGTTCTACCAGAGCTAGACGTTGTTAAATACAAATTTAGATTTCAGCATTGCGTTGAGGTCTTGGCGACCATTAAAACAACATAGCTTAGGCAAAGGTAAACAGTTACATTTATCACCCTACAGTTAGGGGCAGTCAAACTGATACACTTGTACGCTCAACGTGTGGGCTAGCGAAACTGTTACATTTGTCGCTACCAACATGGGGCATTAAGAACTGCTACACTTGGCGCCCAACGTGGGGAATTAATAAACGCTACACTTGGCGCCCAACGTGGGGATGAAAACTTAATAACATTTGTGGAAGTAGAAGGGTATATATTTCTGTGCCTGTATTTTGGGGGTTATTTGTCTGTATCAGTGTATATCATTATGGGGGATGAGAAAGAAAGACAGATGAGGTTACGTAGTGGTCATCAACGGGAGAGTGATGATACGAGCAGTATGTCGAGTGATGGTAGTACCGGGGTAGCGGAGGTAAATCCCGATACTGAAACAGGGAGTGTAGGCGGCCAACCAGAATTAATAACTTTACTTCTCGAGTTTATGTATCAGAACAAAGTTAGTAGTGATGCCTTAAATGCTAAATTAGAACAAAACAGTAGGGAAAATAGAGAGAGTAATGAAACTTTAAATGCCAGATTAGAACAAAACAGTAGGGAAAATAAAGAAAGTACAGACGCCTTAAACGCCAGATTAGAACAAAACAGTAGGGAAAATAAAGAAAGTACAGATGCCTTAAATGCTAAATTAGAACAAAACAGTAGGGAAATGAGTGGCAAATTCGAACTGATTAGAGGTGAGATCAGGGGGGTGATGGAAGAAAAGGCTAAAGAGATTATTGCAGATGTAGACAGAAAATTAGGAAAAGTACAGGAGGAGTTGGAAATTAGAATCAGTACACAGGCTGAAAATTTAAAAGAACTAGTGCAACTGGAAACACAGCAGGTCAAAAAGCAATTGGGGGGAGAAATTGACAAAATTCAGGTAGCTACTAAAGAGTTTAAGGAACAGCTGGGGGGTAGAATTGAGAAAGTCCACTCACGAATAGTTGCAGAAGTAAATGATTTAAGAGAGAGTAATAGAGAGAGCATTAGCAAGATTGAGGAGAAACAAGCAAAGCTATATGATAAAGTAGAAGAATCAGAAGGAAACATTAAATTAACAGTAAACAGTATTGAGAGGAAGGCTGAGGAGAAAATCGCAGAATTAGAGTTGAATTTAAAAGCTAGGATCAGGCAAGAAAATAGTCAGAATAGGCCAGTTTTTGTGAATAGCACACACAGGGAGGTAGAACTGGGTAAGTTCAGCAATCGACAGGGGTGCCCAATGGAGTTCATGAACACTATAGAAAATAAATTCGGGGAGAGGTTGGAAAATGGTAGTATTGAGTGGTGCCAGGTAGTTGAAATTTTAGAACAAGTGTTTGTGAGGGAAACGAGGAATTGGTTTGCTGTCTACAGAGACAAGTTTACTGATATCAATGATTTTAAAATGAAATTCTGTGAAAAGTTCTGGAATGAGGTCATTCAGTCGCAGCATCGTGAGGGAGTAGTGTGTGGTAAATATAACACTAAAGGAAGCTCCACCATGACCGAATACTTTTTAGGGCAGGTATTAGTGTGTAAATATCTGGATGGGTTGAAGGAGGAAAGTGATGTGGTGAGGTTGCTACTTAGGCACTTTCCCTATAGGATCAAGGAGGCTGCTTGTATCCAGAATGTAAAAACAATATCACAAGTAGAAAATTTGTTAAGCACATTTGATGCACTAGGGAGAAGGGGTTATGAGGACAATTTCAATCGGAACCAGGGTAATAATAATAATAGACCTAATGAAGCCAGGCATCAGGAAGTTCAAGGGAACGGTGGCGAAGGAGCCAACGCTCAAAATAGAAATAATAATAATCAGCTAAATCAGAACAGAGGAAATGGAAGGAAGGAAGGAAGATTGTAGTTTTACGTGACCGTGAATCTTGTGATTATGAGCCACGGGACCTCCTTTTTACGTGGAATCCGAACCACAGGACATGGCATTTCACTTCGAAAATCTCACATGCACTGACCGGGAATCGAACCCGGACCGCCTTGGTGAGAGGCATTCAGCTAGACCGCTGAGCCACCACGCCCCCTAGAGGAAATGGCTATGGTAATCAGTATCAAGGGAGGAACAATGATTTCAGGGGAAATCAAGGGAGAAACAATGATTACAGGGGAAATCAAGGGAGAAATTATAATGACAATAATTACAACCAGAATAGGGGTCAAGGAAGAGGACAGCCTAGTGGTAGTAATATACAGCCAATCAATGACAACATAGCCCAGAACAACCAGACCAGTTCAGTAGTTAGTAGTACTACGGCCAGCTGTAGCGGTTCTTTAAACGCGAACCAGGCTGCGAAGTAAGGTCAGAATCTCAGTCTGTAGCATGCCCTGTCCATACAATTATACAGGAACCCTATGACCTAAATGTAAGAAATGAATTATTACATGAACTAAATGATGAAGGTATTATTCAGGAAGTGGTTAGTAAGAGCCCCATAGTTAAATTTAACGTGTCCGAGGCGTACACAGATGTTTTAATTGATAGTGGTTGTATGAAGAGTTGCATAAGTAGTGCATTTTATGATAAAATGAAAGGAACTGGAGTAAATTTTGAGGAGATGCCAATTAAAAGCACTTTTGTTATCACAGCTGTTGGGAAGAGGTCCAAAGTAATTTCTATGCAAGTTTTAGTAGACATTAAAATTAATAATCATGTAGAGAAGCAGATTTGCCTTGTAATTCCAAATTTAGTATTCAGTGTTATCTTGGGTTCAGAGTGGCTTAGTAGAGTGTCTGGTAACTTATGTTATGATGTAGGAAGGTTGAAATTTAAATGGGGAGATTCTGAAGTAGAAGTAGCGTCCAATGACCATATTCAGAGGAGTAGTATTGTAGGTGTGATTTGTACTTTAAATGAGATATCGCCAGCCGTAGAGCGGGGTTCTCCATGTTTTGTGGGCAGTGTGATTACGAACGGAAGTCTAGAGGACTCGTTACGTGATGCTGCATTTCAGGGAAATATAGAGGTGGAACAATGTGTTCGGCTCTATGATGTGTTATTGTGTAATAGGAGAGTTTTTGAGGATCGCATTGGTATGGCCAATTGCTATACACATTCATTGAACGTTATTGATAGGTCAGTATTCACAGGACATAGATATCCTGTACCTTTCGCTTATCAGAGTGCAGTTGAGGCACAAATTATTCAGATGCTTGAAGATGGGATTATTGAGCACTCTAACAGTCCATATGTTAATTCTTTGATCACGGTACCCAAGACCGACGGCACGGTTCGTATTTGTTTGGACGCTCGTTTGGTTAACAGTAGAATTAGTTCAGATCAGCTGAAATCTATGTCAATAGAGGAATTAATGCAAACATTTGAGGGGAAGAAGTATTTCACTTCTGTAGATTTGAGTTCCAGTTTTTGGCAAGTGCCACTTATGTACGAAGATAGACCATTTACAGCTTTTAGTCATAAATATAACCTTTATCAATTTTGTAGAACACCTTATGGGTTAAAGAGTAGTTCAGCAGCTTTAATTAGGGCTTTAAACATCGCATTAGGGGATGACACAGGAGAGTTTGTAACCATTTACATAGATGATATGGTAATTAGTTCACGCAGTTTTGAGGAGCATCTACGTCATTTAGATATAGTATTTCAGAAGTTAGATCAGACAGGGTTCACTTTGAAGCTGTCTAAGTCGTAATTCTGTCAGTCAGAAGTGACATTTTTAGGTCATAGAGTGTCGAGTAGAGGTGTGACACCAGAGGAAAGTAGGGTTAGCATGTGTGGACAGTAGCAACAGGGCATCGTTACAGACACTGAGAAATATGCTAGGTAGAGCAACGTGATGACGTTCATTTAAGGGAGCCACGTGCAATGTTGGAAGCAGGTGACGCAGAAACATTTATAGTTTCCAAACATATTGGCAAAACAGCATATGTGCTGGAGAATAGTGAGGGAAACAGATTATACGGGACCTATAATATACATAGTCTTCGAAAGTATGTGTCATAAAGTGAGGATGTTTAGCTGGCGAGCCAGCCTATCAAATGAGTAAGTGTGGTATTTGGTGCGTGGGAGGAGATGGTCTTCCTGGCAGGCGTATCAGAAGTCACACAGGGGGGTAGTATGTAAGTAAATGAGAGTTTTTAAGGTACAGGGAAATATGACGGGATTGTCGGATGCTCTTGAGCACTAAAATGTCTCGATACACCAAGGCCAGAATTTGGTAGCGCTGGTGAATTCTCATTTGTCCCCAAGAGATGGGTGAGCGCTTGGACAGGGTATTTTTGCTTAAGGCGACCACGGGACAAAAGATGGGCCATCAGAATGCGAGACAGTCCTTCATGAAACTCATACATAACGGCACATGTGATTTCTGTTTACGGCCTCGCCATGTAAGATTTTCAAGTGAATAATTTAAGGTAATTTGTACAATGGTTTCATTTGTGTGAGGAGAACTGGTCTGTGTTGAGAACTAGTATTAAGTAGAATATGGTCTACGGGAACTTAACAAGACAGGGCGATTACGGCACAGAAATATTTGGTGTTATATGTAATGCGCATTTACTGTTTTTTTAGAAGTCAATATTAATTTCATCTTTTATAAAGAGAGATTAAGTATTATGGTCACGAGGCGCTGCCACAATAGTGTGATCGTGTGCTCAGTGATAAGTGGAATTAAATGTCACCATAAGGAGGGGACCTCCAGTGAAATTAGGAAGTTCTGTGGTGATATGAATATATCAGAACACCTTCAATGCGTGTGATATGACATCATAAATACATAGTGCTCACACATTAATTGTGTCTATTTCTCCAACATAGAGAAATTTGAGAGGCGGAAATATCCGTGGAACACTATTCTATATGAAAAACATTGGACTGGTTGCAAAGTGCAATCCATAGTGACAACAAACTTTGACGCAAAGTGCGTGAAGAAAAATTATGAGTGTATATATCTGTAATTTAGGGTGATTTCATTTATGTAATATGTATTTTGGATGGGGATTATTAACGTGTCTGGGATAATGGGATAATGGACCGTCGTCACGGTAAATCATCCGATGATCCGAGGCGAATATGTAACGTGTTTTTCGAGGGTTTTTTATGCCACTGGCATAAGTCAGTAGGAAGCCATTCTATATTTATTTACACGGCAAATTGTTCAGCCAAGAGAATTTTTCATGTTAATTTATTATTATTATTAATTTATTATAATTATTATTAAGGTATTTTCGGAGCATTTTATAAAAATTATAAGCATACAGATAGGTTTTCTATGTCTTAGAAAACGCTATTAAGCAAATTATTACGAACGACAATATCATAGAAAATTATGTGATTACGGAATTTTACGGAGTTTCGTCAGTTAGGATATTATGAGAGACATGACTCACTGGAAATTCAGATTCGGGGTGATTCTTGTCAAGAAGTATTACGCAAGCTTGGGTCGCAGCGTCAAGAAAAGGCGGATAGTTGGAACGGAAATCGACTTCATCATCCGCGCGCCGTGTGTAATGAGCCAGAGGAGGGGAAGTAGCGTGGGGAGCAGCCAATCAGTGGAGACCACGCAAGCTGGAAGTCGGTACCGAGGTGGGGAGCCGACGTGTGGATATATCGTTCAGCGCGCCGTGGAACGAGGACAATCTGTGAAAGACTTGACTAGTTCGGTTGCAAGTGTGTGTCGCTCCAATGTTCCGTGGAGTGGAGAACTATCTGTTTAAAACTTAACCAGTTTGGTTGTACGAGGGTATGGCTCCAATGTTAGGACCATAAAGTCACCAAATCTACAAGTATATCATCAAATATCGACGGAGATGACGACGTCCAGGAGACTGTGGGAAGCTCACAGCATCATCCAGTACGAGGGAAATGCTTTGGCAATTTCCAGTGGTAAGCGCGAATGACGCAGAAGTACGCAATCTCTCGTTTTTCTTTGTTTTATATTTCATATTTCAGTAACTTCATAGCTTGGGAATAAGAGTAAAATCAATAATTTATCAGACTCCGTTTTCACGTAATTTTCTATCGGTAATATTAAAATCGCAACGCTCCAATTTAAATTTTAAACTTATTATTATTATTAATTTTGCTATACTTGTTTTATATAATAAATTCAATTCTTTTACAATGCAATCTTTGCTTTCAGTAGGTAGCATTAGATATAGACCAATTCCTTCTCCTGATACAATTGTTTGTTGGGTTAATGATCAAATCATACCACGATCTGAGTGAATAGATTCTTGAAGGTGTTCTACCAGAGCTAGACGTTGTTAAATACAAATTTAGATTTCAGCATTGCGTTGAGGTCTTGGCGACCATTAAAACAACATAGCTTAGGCAAAGGTAAACAGTTACATTTATCACCCTACAGTTAGGGGCAGTCAAACTGATACATTTGTACGCTCAACGTGTGGGCTAGCGAAACTGTTACATTTGTCGCTACCAACATGGGGCATTAAGAACTGCTACACAATGTTTAAATGCATTTAACTTCTACACTATCAATTGGATTTAAACCAAATTTAGTATGAGTAAACATGTGCACCGGAATATCTCACGTCCATATTTGAAAATGATCTCAGTGCTACCAACTGCTGAAAAAACGCACTAGAAATTTGAGCTCCATGTTGTATATCTTGCAAGGTATGCATGGGAGCTATTCCGAAATTGGCACACATGTAGATAATACTATTTCAGTTTAATTTCCAGGAGGCCAAGCATGACAGTGTTGCCAAAATAATTTTAAGCCTTCTGATATGTCCAATGTTTAAATGCATATAACCTCTACACTATCAATTGGATTTCAACCAAATTTTGTATGTAATATCTGTACATAAACAGATATGACTGAGCGTATTCTTAAGAGCCACCAGGGTTGCCAACTGTTAATAATTGCTCTCTTTATTTTTTTAAATCCAAATACCAATATATCAGAAAGTATGCAAGCCAACAGCTTTAAACTATGCACACGTATATTCTGACATTTTAAATTAATTTCGAGTAACTTATATACGTCAGTTATGCCAACATGACTATAAGCCTGCTGATACGACCAATTTTTAAATGCATGTAACTTCTATACTATCAGTTGGATTTCAACCAAATTTCGTATGTGCTATGTGTACCATAACAGATATGACTATAAGTATTGTTAAGAGCAATCAGAGCTGCCAACTGTTAATAAATGCTGTCTATATTTATTTTACACTTATATCAATATACCAGAAAGTATGCAAGCCAACAGCTCTTTGCACATGTATAGTACCTGACATTCTAGATTAATTTGGAGTAATTAATACAAGGCAGTGCTGCCAACATGATTCTATGCCTGCTGATATGTCCAATTTTAAAATACATGTAACTTCTATACTAACAAATGGATTTCATCCAAAATTGGCAAAACAAGATATCATAATATTTCAGATTATTTCTGACCAGCACACGCATGGTATTGTTGGCAACATGCTTTGACGCGTGCTGATAGATCCAATGTCTAACTGCATGTAACGTCCATTGGACTTCAATCAAATTTTGTATTCTGTACCTTAAGAGATTGAACTAAGAATATATTCAGTCGCCAGGGTTGCCAACTGTAGTGCTCTATTAGGCTACATTATACCAGGTATATTTTGAACTAATTAGATATTTCGATATTACCAACTTAATTTCGTCATTATTCTAGATAGGTTCATATACTGTAGAATAATCATTGGCATGACAAGTAGGCTGTATAGTTCATCACGGAACTTCTTGTTTTTTTTCCCCTGATGAAATGCAGCCTATATGTTATCCCAGCGTATAAGCTGTCTCCATTTCAAATTTCATCCAAATCCGTCCAGCCATTTTAGTGTCAAGAGGTAACAAACTAACACACAGACACACACACAGCACTATTATAATATACTAGCTGTTACCCGCGGCTTCGCCCGCAATAACATTTGGAATCCCGTTATAACATTAGTTATATATATAGATAAGCATGGGTCCTGTTTTTTCCCCCCAGAATTTCACCCCTCCCCATGGGCCCCTTAAATTGGATTTATAAAAAAAACGGTCAAACACCTATTAACTTATTTTTATGCTGATTTTTTTCCCGCTGAGTTTCAAACTCCTCGCCTATGTCGTTTAAGAGATACACGCTCCGTTAGGAATCCTTCAACCCCCACTTTTCACCCCTTTCACCTCATAATATACACCACATCAAAAAAAAACTCAGACACGTGTCTTCTTATTTTTAATGATGAGTTTATATTCCGAGTATCACATCCCCCATTGAAACCAATCGGAAAGTGCAGGTCTACCCTCTTAACACCCCTTTAGAACTTGAATATCCAAAAATCCTTTCTTAGTGGGCGTTTGCGGCCCTTGAGGAAGCTGCATACCAAATTTCATTCCAATCCGTTCGGTGGTTTCTGAGATTTCATGATGAATGAAAGAGCTTTATATATATATAGATATAGGGATAATGGATTCGAATCCTGCGGTTATGTACCAGAGGTTGAATTCAACATGAAAGAAGACGAGTGAGACAATCTACTGCCTATATGCAACAACCAAATCTGAGCCTAAGCAACAAAAATTTATGAGTTGTTAACTTAATTTTTTGATGTGTAACATCTTTCCACTCGGTTGCTGGATATTTGTGGGAGTGATTTTGAAAAATGGGACGAAAGTGGATCGGACGATCCTGCTGGCAGTTGTGGATCGAACGGAAGTGTGTAAGACGCACTGCCAGCTGGATCACATTGCTGACGGTAAACGCTCATGCGAACTCTGGTGTCAAGTGATTGAAACAAAGCACATGGCACATGTTCGAAGTCTTCGTATCAGTATTTAAATGGTAAAATGAATTAATATCAAATATTGTAAGTAGTCGGCATTGCCGGTATTATGTTTCTGCACTATGGCTATTCAAATATTAACCCACATAACGGTAATGCAGTCATCAATATAATATAATCGTTGTGGTTATACGAGAATTGAGCAAGCCTCCATGAACTATTGCTGAATGCATTCTCTTTACTCACAAGAGGGCCTATTCATAAGGCATTTTAAACTCAATTTCACGCAGGAACATTATCGAAACAAGCAAAATATAAATGAAACTTAATTCCGTGATGCAGTATTATTGGTACGTGAAAGTAAGTCACCATCTTGTATCTAATATTCATGTGGTCGAAATAGCCGTGGGGTTAGCGTTATTGACTGTGAATCTAGAGATCTCGGGTTCGGATCCCGGACGGGTTAGATATTTCTACTACCAGATTATCTTTTTTAAACGATATTTATCATATCAATATGACTCATTTTAACAGAATCCATATGAAATTACGTGTTGGTCTGTGAATCAAGAGGTCCGGGAACTGGGCAAGCCTTTCATGATCTACTGCTGTGCACATTGCATTTACTCGCAAGTTGGCCTATTTATAGGGAATTTAAGGTTATTAGCGGTGTCGCGTCTATTAATCTAGTTGATCCATATCGTATTCTTTATTTAGGCTAGTACTGGTGGAAGCTACAAAACCTCTAATAAAATGAGTTCTGTATTATAAACTAAAATATCTGTAAAACACTCCCTTTTACTATAGATTAATATTTGTGCCAAACATATTATAAAATACCGGTGTATCAACAATTTGCCGTCCTTGAAATGGTTTTCCGTGGTTTTCCCCATTATCAACTCCAGGCAAATGCTGGGACGGTATCTTCTGACAAGCCACGGCCGCTTCCTTCGACATCCTTACCCAGTTTCATTCACCACGGTGGGTGAGTGGATAGCGTGTCGGTCTACTAACCCCAAGATTGCAGGTTCGCCCCTGACCGTGGTAAGTGATTTTTGAAAGGCGGCAAAAATACGATACGCATGTCATACGATGTTGGCATGTCAAAGAACCCATTTGAATTCAGTAGGCCGAGTTCATAATGGCAAAATTAATCTCGGGAGTTTCCGCCAACACAAAGTTCCTCATTTCTCTACTAGAAAGCGCTATTTTGTTCAAGGAGATTAGATATCTAACATCTAACCTCCTTGGCTTTCATAGTCAAGGAACTACGAAATTCGACATGCAAGCTACCCTCTGGGTGTCAAATAGCAAAGCTTGCACCAGGCACCCGAGGCCATACGATATTATTATTATTATTATTTCATCTCTCATTAACTCCTCTCGTGAGGTTGGCGTCACGAAGGGCATCCGGCCGTAAAAGCCATCCGCCACAAATACTTCCATCGCATCTCATCCCCGACCCCGTAGGAAAACGGGAATAATAAGGGGTAGACATACAATACCGGTGTATCAACAATTTCATGTGAGGTTTCTTCTATGTCAGATGTTACACATCATATGCGACTACTGTAAGGCTCGTAAAGTTTTTTATGTATCATTGAAATAAATTTAAGATCTATTTTCAAATTGTATTTTGTTAAAATATGTATTTGTAAATGTGTTGAAAATTTGTGTTTCTATTTTTCAAAAAATTCGTTATTCCCCATAAGTTGCATGAATCTCATTAACTACACATATATAGTACATACATAATGGATTAAACATATTACTTTCAGGAATACGGATTTGAACAGAGGTAGTAGTGTATTTTCAGTAGATGTAATCATTTTTTGTTTTCAGTTTCCAGTCCACTTACCTGTACAAGATGGATTATTATGCATTCTGCACAAAAAAGTTAAGGCGAAACTACTGACATATCTAACTTGTTTTCGTTGTTTTTTACTGCAAATGTTCACGTCCCTGTATCTCAGTACTGTGCCTGATCCGAATTTTCCAACTTGTTACATAGAAAACTTGCAGGAAATTTAACACTCTTCACAATTGGTAATGACAACATTTTGCCTAAAATGCACTGGAAGCGAGTTACGGAGGAAAATCTGAAAAAAGTGCTTTTTCTTGGCTGTATTTTCAAGATGACGGACAATGCACAAGGAGAAGGAGGAGGTCGTCGTAAACTTGGATTTTTCACGAGAGGGGCAATACATACAATATACCTGAAAATCAAAATTACTCCACTTTTGCAATCCAAAATGCTATCTCTACTGGGCTATGTGGTTGTTGCTCGATTCTGTACATTTCTATCCCGCGAGAGCTCATCCAACCCCAACACGCAACAGATACATGGCCATAGTGCCGATACTCAGTTAAGTATATTATATTGTGTTGGGAGCCAAGAGGGCCAAGTACACATTTGGCGAGGAAAATATGCTTTCAGAGAATGACATTCGACCAATCATTCAGTACGATGTTCATGGGAAATGCAAGGTGGTACACTCTATGCTCAACAGAGAGCATTTGTATTTTAACCAATCACCAGTATTGTAACACTATTAACTGGCTGAGTGGCGTAACGGTAACATTCTTGCCTGTTGTGCCACAGGTTGCAGGATCAAATCCTGGCGGGTGCTCAAATGCAATGGAGCTGTGTCAGTAATTTACTGGCATGTTAATGATCCTGTTCAGGGCAAAGTTCCGGCAACCCGACGTCACTAAAAGCCACAGTAGTTAAAATGGACATAAAACCCATGACATTATTATAAGATATGTCTGTCTCATTCAGGCATCTAAAGACCGTCCTCAAGTTGCCGGAGAAACGTGGTCTGGTGCCAGCTGCAGTTTGTTAATGAACAGGGTCCAATGGTTCCGAGCAACCAAACGTCTTGTTTCAGTTTTGAGACCCGTTACTTTGACTTACATCTCCCAATTCTCAAAAACTCTTATTCAATTCGTCGCTGTACTCTGTGGGATTCATTAGTGTCGTCCAGCCTCTGTTGCGGTTAGATTTCCTGGTTAAATGATAGCAATTAATCACTCATGGATGTAAGGTTACTGGTAGAATGACCTACCTGTATGTAATAAGCATGGTTGAGGCACCCTGCAATCTGATTGGTTTGCCCACTGTTGCTGCTGGTGGAGTAAAAAAAAATCCCCATGTGGATTCGAACCAGAACCACTGTGAACCTAAGGCCGTACCCATTGGTTACATTGCTTCTCGAATAGGCACGCATAGTGCACGTATTACTCTGCCCGCTACCTTCCACCTCGCTCAAATTTAAGGCTGTTCTCACAAAATGGAGCTATTTAATTGGTTCCCAACTTCCCGCACTCATAGATATTCCAGTTACGATTGCAACTTCTATAGGAATAATGTTTGATTGTCCCTGAGTATTATCGAACTGGGAACTAAAACATCATAGTTACTTTGGACAATGCTCTTCATTGTACAGCTGGACTCGGGACTTTTCAGCCTGTTCACTTTCTCTGTCCAGCAGAGCCTGAAGACAAAAGAGTGCAAAGCTAGGTTTAAATTGACAGTTTATTGTGAATTCTGGAAGTACAGTTCAATTTATCAATTTTGACAAAATTTACTGCTGGTACTTACCTTGGAATGTTGTGGTGATTAAATCCAGATTGATGATAAAATCTATTTTAAAATGGAACAGCCTAGAATAGATTTCTTCTGAACAAGTGCGGTTGGCATTTTGAAAGATTTGTTCCGAATCTTTGAAAATGCCAACCCCACTTGTTGGTGAAACGTCAGAAGATATCAAGAAATGTTCTACACTGTCTAATATAATAATAAAATCTATAAAGATGAAAATTCTTCTTTAATTACAAAATATTAAAACTTTATTTCAGTTCCTGATTTTCCTTCAGTTAAATCTACTATACTAAATGATTCAGAAAATATTTTAATAACTGCATTTCACAGGGATATTATGTAATACAGCCTCCACAATTGCCTAACAAAAGTATCTTTTCCAAAAACATTCATTGATTATACAGGGAGATTCTTTTGCTGGAGCGGGGCCAGCGGCCAGCTACCAGGTGCGCTCGCCTTCCGCCAGCCAACCAAATGAACTCGGACCGCAGATTGCACTGGTAAAAAAGTAACATAGTACATTAATTGACGGTAAATTTACCAGCAAATCATGATTAATGAACTTATCTTTTCACAGAACATGCTGAAAATGTTCTCCTTCAGCTGACAGACAGGCGTTGCATCGTGTAAGTAAATTAGCTTTTATTTCTCCTTCCGTAATGAGGGATATCTCCAGCTCCTCTAGGGTACACTTTGTCATTGTCTCTTAAGCTACTATAATAATTATTAACAAGAAATGAACATCTGCCTGAATCATTACTATACAGATAAAATTAATTATTTAACTTGTTTACAGTACATGTTTCGGGGATTAATTATATTTTATCCCCTTCATCAGCTGTTGAAAAAACAAAACAAAAAAGCTTATCACAGTAATAAGATACGTATTTAAAACTTAATATGGTGCACCATAAAATTCAGGGTATAAGAATAAAATAAAATGAAGAGAAACAGATGGTGACGGTGATCAGCTGCTCATGGCAAATAGTAGTTCCTTGAAATGGTAGATATGTAACACCAATACTTCACCAATCCGTGTAGCTCTATAACCAATGACGAGCCTGTATGCTTAAAGATCCAAGTTTTTTCAACAGCTGATGAAGGGGATAAAATATAATTAATCCCCGAAACATGTACTGTAAACAAGTTAAATAATTAATTTTATCTGTATAGTATTGATTCAGGCAGATGTTCATTTCTTGTTAATAACTATTCTAACATATCAATACGGAACCACCATGAGTCATTTAAATAATATTATCTTAAGCTACTCCCACAAATAAAAATCACACGGTGTTAAATCCGGGCTTCGAGGCGGCCACAATCCAGCAGTAATCACCCTGTCACCAAACACAGCACTTATGGCGCCCAATGAATTGTGCGCAGTATGTGCGGTTGCACCGTTATTCTGGAAAGAAATGGACAATCTTTTCCTGTCTGTTAACTGGACAAAGAAATTATTTAAAATAACATGAACGTATCGATAAAAATTAATAGTTTCACGGGATAAAATTGGGCCTATAATTCTTTTTATGTTCGACCCTGACTATTATGTATCTGAAAACTGTATCATAATGAGACTCATTATAACATTATTTTTCATTATGATACAGTTTCTCCCACCAATCAGAGCTCAAGAAACAGTCGTTTGACCAATTAGATAATTAGATGCGCTGAGTACCACGGCCTTCTAATGTAAATCACACTGCCTTGCCTAGTGTCATAGTAGAGTAATCGAGGTGGCCATGGTAAATACAAGGCATTCCCTGCGTCTCATGCGCTCTGTTAGGTACATAAAACTGGCGAAATCTCAACAGATATTTATGAATATTTATCTTCGAACATAAAATAGTTATAATAATTATAGTCGAACATAAACAGTCGTATGCAACTCACCTATAATGGTAATTAAGACACTCGTATCGAAATTATAAAACTCGCATACGCTCGTTTTATAAAAAATACTCGTGTCTTAATTATAGCCATTATAGGCTCGTTGCATAATGTACTATTGTGGATACTGCGTACCACTCACCGATTTTTGGGTCATGCAGGGGGTTTTGGTGGATCAGTCTTGAGTTCACAGGTGACCAGTATCGATTGCTTTGTGAATTCGCACGTCCATGTAAATAAAACCACGCCTCGTCACTTAGAAACACCAATTGTGGATCTAAAATTCTGTCATGCATGGACTGGAAAAACCAATTACAGTAGTTGGTTCTTGCCACTGGGTCTCGGGACTTAAGGTTTGAAACTGAGTAGTTTTGTACGTTCGAAACTTAATTACTTTTGTGGCTCTCTTAGCCGTTGAATATGACATGCCGGCTTGTTGAGAAAGATTTCGCAAAGATTTTCTCGGTGACCGTAATAATCGAGCAGTATTGTCCTCTAATTTCCCTTCTGTCAAAACGTGACGTCTCCGTCTAATATTTTAATTTAAAACTGACCCCCATAGACTTGAACTTTGTCATAAACTTCCGAACTGCAGTCTCCAATGGCACCTTAACACCAGGAAATTCCTGTTGAAATGCTCTGCGAGAAACACTAACAGACTCGTTCTCAACAAAAGTACAGAAATGAAAATTGTTTGTTGTGTGGTGAACCTCGCACCCATACTTGTGTGTGGCTAGATAAATACTAACCATTCCCAACTGTTCGTAGCTGTTGCAGCTATCTCACTTACTGGTACGTATCTGTCGTCGCCTGTACTTAAATATTGGCTTGCCACCACATTGGATGGGCTCAAACGAAATGCAGAAAATAAAAATAAGGCCTAAATTCTCAGCTGACAAAATAATGACAATAGCCAACATTTCTCAACACTTGAATTTTAAATCTTTGGAAGTTACATCGTTACATTAGTCTATGTAGCTACTCCTCTACCACCCTGCGTGTTTACTTTAATTAATTGAAGCACGGACCTAAGTCCATTTGATGTTTAATTTTTGGGGTAATTTAAAATACAAAGTGTACAAATCAATTACCCGTACTTGAGTGGAGCTGGAGAACAATATACGGCAGCAGATATCCCTCACAACAGAAGGGAATTACAACGTGTAAACGCTAATTTATTACACGATACAACGCCTGTCTGTCAGCTGAAGGAGAACATTTTCAGCATTTTCTGCGTAAAGCTAAGTTCTTTAATGATGATCTGCTGGTGAAATCTCCATTAATTAATGTACTATGTTACTGTTTTTACCTGCACGCAATCTGTGGTCCGAGTTCGGTTGGCTGGCGGAAGGCAAGCGCGCCTGGTAGCTGGCCACTGGCCCCGCTCCAGCAAAAGAATCTCCCTGTATCTTACAATATTTATGTTCTTAATGTTTGTGCAAAATTAAACTATTGTTCAGCCTAGTCAATCCTCCCTTTATTATTCTGCAAAGGTCCCATTCCTGTTTTGTACCGAAAATAAGGTCCTGTTAACACCAACCTACACATATGGGGTTCCTACAGGTTCCTCATAACCCTATGTGTGCCCGAAACGCACTCACTTCCTCTTTAAATGCCTCACAATTAAATAAATACCTTAAAAATGTAGATTTACTATGGGAGCACCGTAACCTGGCGAGCCTGCCGCTAGAGCGCAGGGCAGCACGGCACCGGTAGCCATCTGGCGGGAGCGCGGCTTACTGCTAGCTGAGGAGTCTCTCAGCAGATGGCTCCGGTGTGGTCTCGCCAAGACTTTCTCTAGGGTTCAATCCTTTGCAAATGTAAAAATTGCTGTAGAAGAAACTCCCAAACAAACAATAACCGATGAATTCGTTGTAACATCGAATATTGTCTACAAAGAGGTGCTGTGACAAGAATAAAGACATTTCTTCGATATTTAAAACGTCGTTCTCTCACATTCTTCCCTACTACCCGATAAACCTACATTCACGTTGTGAAAGCTCGCACGGGCCCACTAGTACTTATTTATTGGCTGAACACTACTTTTAAGATTTTATCATTGCCAGTCAATACGGATTATTGTGTTGGAAGTTATTCTTCAGTGTCAAATAATCAATTTATTTTTATTTTTTATCAGTCGTTCAACACGATTGTATCCAATTGTAGTGGGTGTTTTCCTAAACCTGAAAAAAAAACCTACATCAGATTAGTAAATACACTTGGATGACCAGATTTGATCGTCAAGCGATCAACATCAGATCCCTCACACTCAGGCTACCAAATCTATGTCTACAATAGTATGGGTGATGGTATTTACAATCACAGATCTCAACAAATGTTAAACACATAAAATAAGTTTATGTTCTTGAGTATGATTTATGTGTTTGGCATTAGTTTGTTGTGATCTGTGACAGACAGGCTGAAGAAGAGCCAAAGCACCCGAAACATGTGCCCCTGAGTATTTTTTCTTTTTCTTTTACCTATCAGGCAATTTTAAGTATTGATTGGGCGGAAATGTTAACCCATTAAATTACAAGTTAGGATATTCTTAGTTGTGACTGACGTTCAAGTCCGCCTGCTCAGTGTGACAACCGTGACTGTTATTAATTGTCAGCTTAGAGTGGGTTGCGAACTCAGATGATTGCATGAGCGATGTGTGGTCTGTTCCCGTTCAGTTGCTAACACCACTGTCTACCAGTGCAGATGGAAGCTGGTCATCCAAGTGTTTTTATTAATCTCATGTAAATTTTTTTCAGGGTTAGGAAAACACCCATTACAATTTGGGTACAATGGTGTTGGCCGAGTAAGAGGCATTAAATTTCAATACAGAGACAAAAAATATGATATACATAAAATCACTGCCTTATAATCCAAAAAGCCATTCTGAAGAATACTCAACCAGCTGTGATAGCCTACACCAGCTGCCTGGGTTGGTTAGTGAAACATGGCACTCCATCTGTCTGGCTATCCCACCTCTGTTCTGGTATTATCCTGCAACGATAGATTCCTCTCTTCTCTCCATCACCATATTCTTCCATACATTCCTTGCTTGTCCTTGTAATCTTTTAACAGTCTCATATTCCACTCTTAGGATTCTCCCCCCCCCCCCCCTTCTCATTTATATAATTCAATAATTTCTCTGTATATTCTACTTTGAAAGCCTCTATACAACAAATGATAACAAATGTTATCATAGTGTATGCCAACTTCCTGGTGTAGCGGCTAGCATTCTTGGTTATTGCCCCAGGGATCCGGGTGCGATTCCCGGATCTGCCAAGAAATTTAATTTTGGTTTGAGGGCTGGATCGGGGTACTCAGCCTCCTGTGTCAAAACGGAGAAGATATTGGTTTGATTCCTACCTCAGCCTTCTTGGAAGTAATTTTCCACGGCTTCCACACTTCTACTCCAGGCAAATGCCAGGATGGTTCCTAACTTAAGACCACGGCCGCCTCCTTCCTAATCTTTCCTGAATTACGAATACACACACTAATATAGCCATTACAACAACACAGGTTATCAGACAAAATTTCACACACACCCAAGTATACAGGGTTGAATGACCACGATATCTTAGCCCCTTAAATGAAACAACAACATCAACATAGTTCATGATCAATTTTCTCGGTGATTGTTAATCCTACATTTACCAAATTTTCTATTTTTCAAGAAAAACATTTTGAGTGTAAACATGCGTTACTACAGGTCACACCAACGCGAGCACTTAGTGCTTGCGCGCCCCGGTGCCGCACCGAGTGGCACTGGTGCTTTTCCCCTCCCTCCCCTCTTTCTCCACAGTCAGACTTGGATGATGGGCAATGGACCGCTGACCTTGCTTTCATGAAAGACAACATGGGGCATTTAAATGATTTAAATATCACGTTGCAAGGCAAAAATAAATTAATCAGTACTATGTGTGACCATATTGAAAGTTTCAAATTGCAGCGTGTGCTTTTTAAAAGTCAGCTTCAAGAAGGAAATTGGGACAATTTTCCCTCTCTAAAATCCTTGAATGTAAGTACTTACGAACACATCACTGAGTACACGAAAGCGTTACAGTCATTGCATAAAGAGTTTGAAGATAGGTTTGAAGAAATAAAACAAGTAAAACCAGCACTCAAAGTTTTTATGACACCTTTTTCGGTGCACCCAGAGGATGCCCCACCAAGTTTCCAAGTGGAGCTGATATAACTACAGTGTGATTCAATTTTAACAGACCGCTATTACTATCACAACGGTGATTTGATTTCATTTTATAAAGTCGTTGAGGAACAAGAATTCCTGAGGATTCATGCCCTTGTCCTGAAATTTGTTCCTATGTTTGGAACAATGTTCGTTTGTGAACACATATTTTCAATTATGAATATTAACAAAACAAAAACAAGGTCAATTTTGTCTGATGCTTCCTTGGAAGCTGTACTTTGGATTGCAACTGCCAAAACGATTGTTCCAAATATTGAAATATTAGTGGCGTCAAAGTGATGCCAAAGATAAACAAGGAATGTTGAAAATTAGTGCAAAATCAGGAGCGTATTATTTCTCTGTACACAAAATTGGTATTATTATTACTATTATACGTTTTCATACCGGTACGTCGCCTGACGCGCGCTGATTTGCCCAGCCCTGTTCACCAAACAACAACACGATTCTCGCCTCGCTAAGCACTGCCACAACAGTGCTGTGTCTGCCGCTACAGCAAAGCACCGGTGCTTTTGCCAGTGCCGGCCGGTGCTCGCGAAGCACCTGAGTTGGCGTGGCCTGCATTTCTACATCCTTGTAACACACTTCTGTGTTGACCTAATATTGTGTGTACACCTTACTGTGTGGTGGGTAGCATGCTTGGATTCCATACCAGAGACCTGGATTAGATACTCGGCTCTGCCAAGAAATGAATTCTGGTTTTATGTAATGGAGTGGTATCACTGACATGCAAGTCACCCGAGTGACGTCAATTTTGTCAATCAGCTTCTTTGCCAGTCAGTCAGCCTGCCTTCTCCAGATAAATCATGCTCATCTTCAAGTTTTCCTCCACATTTCTTAGTTTGTCTGCCCATCCTCTTTTGCTGGTACGAGTGATAAATAAACAAAAGAATAGCCCAGTTTACAGTAGCCAGCGTAAATCATGGCACCCAAAAGAGTCTCTTAAGCTAGAGAAAAATAGCCGAATTAAAAAAATCAAGGAATAACATGTGATGCAGAATGTGTTTAAATGATGGGTCGTAGGATGAAAATTTTTGCTTTGGTCACGTAAGTAACCATGCAAAAAAAAACTTTTTCTTTTTCCAAATGAGTTAACACCTCCCCTTAAAGTCTCGCAACTCCAACCAGTCTCCTAATCTCATCATTTATTATTCTATTCCTTCTAGTTTTCTCTACAATACTTCTCACAAATTCCATATTATTACTATCATTATTTTACATATATTCTGCCGTTCATAAAACAAATGCACATTCACCTCATTAACTAGGATCTGTACTATTATTTTTCAGAATGCGCATTTTATTTGTGGCCTTTGTCTTGTGGTTGCAGATAAACAGAAAACATTGCCTTTTCCTCACATTCTGCACTTGATGGCCTAACTTGTCTGTGTTGAAAATACTGTGTAGATTTTATCCAGTGGTCCGTGTGTTCCAAGGTGGCAGGCAAGTGTGGAACAAAGTGCCTATCAATAAAATGTCAAATGACTCCACTATGTTTAAATGAATGGTAAAGCTGATGATCTCGGGAGCACTTTCTGAACTGAAGATCACAAGTATTTCAGGAATCAGCAACTCGGATATCCATTCTTATGGCACAATGGGCTCCATTGAGTTATTCAGTTTTACCACTTAACAATCATATTGAAATCATCCACATTATTTATACATGTAGAGTGGAAGTTATAAAGGATCTAATTAGGGAACCTCACCGAACGTGAACTTCCTGATCTAACTGGAACTTTGCAGACACATTGGTGAGTTCACAAGAAAGACATCTGCCATGGTATTTCATCCTTTGATTAAGGCTAAATGATATGAATTTAAATTTGCGAAACAAATTTAAGGCGGCCAAGGTGGATGTGCGTGACAAACCATAATCTGATAACAATTCAGCTCGCATATTCCCATTTCTCTGCTGTGCCCTGCATCTCTTACCTGCTAAATATTCAATTCTGCATCATGACCACATTTTTGACTTGATTTTCATCGTGCGGCGGTCGGGTAGCTACTGACCTCTACTTATGATGTCACACTTTCACTCATGTTGAGATGTACGGAAGGATCATTCTTGCACAGTAAGAATTGGGAATTTGTTCCGACTTCTGTTATATTTAGTCCAATCCAACCAGCCTCACCTCTATCTAAGACCTTCCAGGCTGTGGCAGTGGTGATTGTTGTTTTAAGGGATGGAAAATCAAGATCATCTACCCCCAATTAACATACAATCATGCTATAGAAAAATGGGAAAAATAGGAAGACCTGCAACCCCCCGAAAAATCAGGAAGAGAACAGTGAAAGGCGGATAAAAGGAAGACAACCTTGTTGTGAGGGTTGCAACAATAGTTGACCAGGAAAGAAGCCCGGCACTAGACGTCAATGTGCCTTTATAGGTAACACAATGTGGTTGACGTGAGTACGTATCTATTCTAGACAACCCCACAATGAAAAATACGTGAAGTTTTGCATAGCCACAGATATTTGTCCATTCTTGTAACTGGTTTCCAAGCAAATCCTTATTTTGTGGTTACAAATGAAATACAGTCTGATAAGAGAAGTGAGTGTAGTTTTATGGTTGGTAAGAGAAGACGAGATCCTGCTCACGCATTCTCCTTTGGCCGCTCAAAGTATTACTGATGTACTTAAATTTAAATAATTTTGCCCTTTTAAGAATGAAATACCAGAACATATGTTTCTCTTGTAATCTAACGATGTCCGCGAGGTTTCCTCGTGTATGTCATGAATGAAGGAGATGAATTCGAGCAAGATAAAGTGCAATTATGTTAGTAAATAGAATTTTATATCGTAAGTGCTATGCCTAAACAGTACTGCTACAATATGTTATAAAAAAGTCATTTGATATCATATTCCCCTACACTCACCCTAATCGTCTCCTTCAGAACTTCCACCATACAGATCAAATTAGGTCACAGAAAGAGAGATAAGACAAAACAAACAAACAAACAAACAAACAAACAAAACAGATGAACAAAAGAAAAAAATATGTGCATTAATGTTTATTTACAGTGCTATATATTGCATCAAACAACTTGACCGTTTGGGTATTCCAAATTATATAATTAATAATTTACTGCTTGTTGATGTTATTTCATGAAATAATTTGTTGCAGGGCCTCTGGAAGCCAAGCAGAATGTACAATTCATAACATAAAATTTACTAGCACAAAGATACATTGGTCTAATTTTAAAAAAAGTATTCAACTGTTTTTTTCTCCACATGACTGTTGTTTACCACATTATTTCTTCCCTCCACTGTACATTTTCCAGTGATGAAGCTTGGTGCTTCTAATGAACTTATTTATGAACAGCAGAGATGAACATAAATACAAAATGAGGGATTCACCTTACCAAAACCTTTCCTTCAAGGCTACTTACTGTGTAGTTCATCTTTCTGAGCACATGGAGTCCACTTCTCAGATCTTCACTACTTTAAACACTAACATTCACTGCTTTTGCTACAAAGATGTAAACTCTTTCCCATTAGTCATCGGAGTGGGTGTGTTCATAAGTACACATATCCTTTCATTTTGTGAAATCACGATAGGCTCTCTTACTGCCATACCTGTTAGGTTCAGTTCTTGTCTCTGTAAGTCATCATCCTTTTCACTTTTGGGCTCCTTTTTTACCCCTAACTGTTGCCGGTGTCCATTTGTTTCCTCCTTTGAACTACTAGAATCCATTTTTCCCATTTGTCTGTCGATTTCACGATTTCTGATACTGTCTGGAGTCTTGCTTTTCATCGGAAAGGGATTTTCCTTCATTGCCTTTTCCATTCTCATTTGGTTTCCTACTTCACTTTCTTTGTTAATGCTTTCATTATGTGATGTGTCAGATTTATGATACATAAACCTACAGTCATTTTGAAAGGAAGATGGCATCCCATTGTTGTTCGTTACTAGTGTGGATGCTGGAATATGCAAAGTTACATATTCAAGACCATCATGTGTGTCTCTAAAGGTGTTCCCTGGTGCAAGAATGGTAGAACCTCCCCCATCAAAAGCCACATGCAAATTATTCCCATTTCCAAAACTTGAACTTGGCCCACCTGGCATTTCAAGATGGGGGTCATTTTCAGCTGCATCTGTCAAAAAATCTGCACTGGGTAGGAGACTGTAGTCAAAATAACTGGGAAAGGCCATTGGAGGAAGATGTGAGGAGTTAAAGCAGGCATTCTCTGCTCCAGGTGCCAGGTAATAGTCTCCATTGGAGCTAACTGGTGAATAGTAGAACATGGAGGGCCAACTGGGAGAAGACATCAGTGGATCATTACATTCCAAGGTATCAATTGGAGAAAGATCAAAGGTTGGCATCTCAAGTTGGAAATCTTCACACATTGGATTCATTAAACTTGGATGAGGAACTGGTTCAGAAGATTTGCTGGATTGGGCAGGAACACAATTGGGATCTGACATCTGCAAACAACAAAACAAGTGAGTTTGTAGATGCACTACGTCAAGGCAAAAGGGTGACAGTTAGAATGGGATATTTATTTCTACTTCCCTAAATGTAAGGAATGTTGAACTAATGATCATACACATTGGCAGGAAAATTCATGGAATATTTTGACAAAAGGAATGGTTAAAATAACCTATAATAGCTGGAATATGTTTATTCATCTTTTTCTCATTACCTTAAATGCAAGATATCACATGATATGCATTTAATTCCATACTGCATATTATATACCATACACAGGAATACACATTTAACATCAAACTTTGGTATATTATTTGTACAATGTTTCTTGCTGGTGTTTTAACTAGATTGACATTGGTATTTAGTTTCATTTAATTTTAATCTTTTGTGAGTTTAATTAAATGTGTAGTTTGCCTATAAAAGGCTCTTAATCATTTTATGATGTTAAACCTTGCATGATTTCTTGCAAGGACCTCTTACTTAGAAGGTGAATAAACTTGTAAGAGTTAAGGAACAAACAAACAAACAAAAACTAAACAAAAACATAATAATGTAGTAAAATAATAAAATAAAGAGTTAAAACAATACTGATAGATGTACATTTTGTAGTCAGAGTCTTTATAATGAAACCTTGCTCTTGCTGCTGCTTTTGACCACAGCTTCAGTTCTTTTGATAAAATATCCTTTAAAATAGACAAAGTATAAAATAAGCAAATAATAACATTCTTGAGATAGGTGTGTTGCAAAATCAAATTAGTTGCTCTTGTTTGTAATTAGTTAAAACTCACTGTTTTCAGTATACTGTACTTGGTTGAAAACTTCAGATTCTCAGTGCCATTATCTTTGGACATATGCAGTGATTATGATACAATTTTAGATTAAAAATTTTGAACTAGTAAGTGTTTCAGAAAATAATTTTGCTCAGTTAAACACCTTTATTTACCATTGCACATAATAATGGTAGTTCATAACATAGATTTGAAAACTGAGCTTCTCAGGTTGGCTGGTTCAGATTTCATTTGAGGTATTCAAAATATGTAGATAGATAGGTGAAGCAAATGAAACCATTACTTACTGCACTTAACCTTCTCTGATTTGCAAATTCTTGGGAATATGAATTGAACTTCAATTGTTTTGTTAAATGGGTCGTTGCATCACATTCTCTGTTTTTATTAAACACTTTCCAATGAATATGGTAAAAGTGCCACTAAATATAAATTTAAAAATAAACTTCTTTCACCTCGAAGCTTATATTTTATGACCTCAGAAAAGGAACTGAAATAACATAATAAAGCAACATGAATTGTTGCATAAAGAACCTAGTATATATTAAACATATTTGTATATAGACTCAATAAATGAAGAAATGTTTCGATCAGCTTTCACTATGGGGCAGATGACCTTTATGTCCCAGCCCTTATACAACAATGCCACCACCAATGAAGCAATAATTATGTTAAGCTCAATGAAATGGAGGAGGCGTTGGTTTGTCCTCTAAAACTAAAAAGTAATTATAGGAACTTTCGCAACATAAGAAATCTACTTTCAAGTAATGCAGCGCCATTGTCATTAGGTACTGTGATAGTGGAAACTGCAATCTTAACTAAAGGCTCAATTTATAAGATCAAGTGAACGGTAGCAATAGAATGGAGACTAAAAGACTTATGCTATGCTTACTTGATTCTTTGCCAAGATCAACTTATCTGCATATATCACAATCTTGAGAATAATCTATTCTATTGTATTTTGTCTGATTAATGAGGGGAAATAAGACACAAAACCAATTATAAAACCCATTCTACAATATTTTTAGAGGTGCATTCGAGACAAGAACTATGTAATAATGAAAAGGAATGCACAGTAGTCTTTTAAAGAAAGCTTAATTTTTAACGTAATATGAAATATTATTTTGTCTAGCTTGCATTACTTCTTTTACTCTTGAAGCAAATAACATGTTTCGGACTTGAAAATGTCAAACCTATGAGCTTAAATGAAAATGAAAATCAGTAAAGTACTGAACTGCAACAAATGTATTATTGTATTGCAGATTGTTGGGAGTTCGTGATTTCATCAACTCAAATGAGTTGGTTGCATGTCAGCTAAGAATAAAATTAGTTGATAGCAGATCATTTTGTTCCAGTGCAATGCTTCATTCTAGTTATTTTCTAAAAAATACTACGTTTCAATGTGATTATTAGCTTGAGCATCATAAATCACATCTTTATGTAGAGGGGGAAAAATAAATATACTGTAGAATTGAATGACCCAACTTTTATTTTATTCTGTCATCATTATTAAAATGGCAATAATTGATTAATTTCAAAACCTGATAAGCTCATTTCTCATCCAACATACATAAATATACTACTAATTTGGTAAAGGTATCTATAACAAAATGTAATACTCTTCCAGACAGGTTGAAGAAACACCATTTCTTCTGGAATGTATTTAATGAGTAGCAACCAAACACAGGATGCAACACATATCCCATGACTACATTAGAATATGGTACAGTTAAATATGTTTGGAAGAACTATATCTAAATTCTAAACATTTTAAATATATATAATATATATATTTGTAATAAGTTTTCAAAAATTGTAAACATTAACATTTATAATTATAGTCATAATAATAATAATCATAATTACAGTACAGTAATTAACTTTTTCTTCTGTTTGTTTACATTTACACTTTTAACACTCAGTGTTGTACCACCATAGGTGTTGACTACTGGTATCACTGGTTCAGTGGGTTAAATCCTTGTGTTGTGTTATTAACAAGTGTATAGAATTTGCTTAGTTAGTGGAAGCTTTATCCATAGCAAAGATTTACCTTGAAACTACTTAGTAATGAATCATTGTGTTTGGTCATAATTTGTAATGTTTAATACTTTTGTAAGTACTGGTGTACTGGTATATGAGAGAAAGTAAATGGTTTAGAATCTAATGATTTTCTCAATATACTCTATCTGGATTTTCTTTATTATGAAATAATTTTGAAGATATAGAGAAGTTCATAAACACTTTCTCAATTTTCTTTTAAGTTGAATTGAAGTTGAATTGAAATATTGGTGGTTCTTAGGTAGGCTATACTGATTAATCAATTGATCACCGATTCTATTACTAGTAGTTTCATTGCCAAAATGACAACATAAGGTTTTGTAATGCATGGTAGAAGACGTTGTTCAGAATTGAAAATATATTATTTACATATCATCTTCTGATCAGATTGACTGTTTTGTACACAGCATAATGTTTATGAGTTTGGACAAAGGTGGGAATATGTGATTGTCTGTTTATAAATTCTGGTGAACATTGTAATTTGAGCAACTGATAAAGTTTATAGTCATTTCGTTTAGGGGGGGGGGGGGGTGCATAGTTTGTCTGATAACCTGTGTTAATATGATATGTGTGTATTTGCAAATTTTCAAATGTCTATGATTGGAGTAGGTGTCCCGGGACATGAAATTAAATATCTTACCGGCATTTGGCTGGAGTGAGCACAGGAAAGCACTAGGATTTGAAACTCAGATCTCAAAATGGCGGCCAGTTACTCAGCCAACTTTGTATAACATGCCTTAGGCCATTCGACTACATTTATGGTCCTAAATATTTTTGAACATTCTTTCAGGTGATTTCTAGACAAAATGTCTATTGTTATTTATTCTACCCTAAAAGATGTGGTTTTAGACAATGGTGATATTGGAGAGCTGTTTATCATATTTTAGATACATAAACTCTTCAGGCATCTTAGTTTTTACTGATGGAAGAGAGGACTACGGTATAATGTACCCTCATTTCACATATTACCGAGGAAATTCTGTTCCAAGTCTGTGCTATTCAGTATAGGAAAGAGTAGCAAGAAGGGAATTAGGAAGAGAAGTCAAGGGAAAGAGACCAGTTGGAAGACCGAGAAGAAGGTGGTTGGACCAAATTTTGAAGGACATTGGAGAAGCTGGATTGGATGTGGCGGAAGTGATGGAACAGGAAAAATGGAAGGACAGAAAGGAGTGGAGGAGGCTTGTAAACCACACCCGGGTGACTGGTGTGAGACTTTGATGATGATGATGATGATGATGAATCACACAGTGCAAAGAGGCAATAGAAGGCTGCATGTCCTATTTTTATCTGTAACCGTGTAAGTGCAATGGTTAGCAACAAGTTATTACGGGCTTGCTGAGTGTAGTATGTTCACAGTGAATATGCTGTAGGGTAGTTTACTTTGCTACTTGAAAATAGTAAACTTTTAAATAATTTTACTATCTTCTATGCACTGAGTAACAAAAATATATTTTGTAATTCTTCAATTTTATATTTTTCTAAAGTACAAAAAAATGAAGCATAAATCATGTCGAGCTTGTTGCAAAAAGAACGTCAGCTCATTAAAGAGTTGTGAAGCTGATATCAGTATGCAACAAAAAAAAAAGACCATCTTAGAAGCATTTTGACATACACGTTGGGTAGAAAGACATGACTTCTTTGTATTGTCAGGAACAAATGCTATTTGCTGCAGGGCTACTTGAACAAATAAAATAAGTTCCAGGTGATGAAAAGTCAAGTTAAACTGTTGCTTTAGGCACAGCTTTAAGAAGGAGAGGCTTCATTATTGGTTTGAAGACAGCTGTTCACTGTCTGTCCAAATTGTGGAACTTAGCAAATTCTTACAAGATCGAAGACAAGATTTGTCATCTGTATTGTCATACATTGGTAACATAATAGGAAGTTTGAATCATAATGAGAAAATATGCCGATAAAGAGTTTTAAGGCATTTTTTTGCACTAACGTACGTGGAATGGCCGCCTCAATGGATGAAGAAATCAATCTGTCTTGGCTTTTGTTGACCACTTAATAGGCCAGCTAGAATTGTGCAGAAATATCGGTATGGAGAGATAATTAGACTACGTTTCATCCAGAAGAAAATAAATGGCCAAAAAACTTATATTGATACATATACATGTAGGCTAATGATTTTTTTTTTCTGAATATGAGACTATAGCATATAGCTCCAATACGAACCATACTGGTTAAAGGAAATATATCTGTATTGATATAAATTATTATAATAAAGATATGGTATATTAAAAAATCCATCAAATCAACACTATTTTGAAAATAGTATCAATTTGACGGATTCATTTTATTATAAGAATATCAGACTGTTTGTACAAATATTTGCCACCTGTCAGTCACAACCTATAAAGCCAGAAGCTTCATGGCCTTACGTAAGATAAAAACTTAAGAAGCACAATGGGAGAGAACCAGCTAATTGACCTTGCATCAACCAACATCTACAGTATAAGGTAAGGGTAATAAATGTTGAAGGTGTCTTTAACAACTTTACTAGGTCAAAACCATGAAGGCTGGATATTTTTAACTGATCAAATGTTGATTTATGTGAACTCCTTGTACTGATAATACATTATATTACATAATTTGTAAACCTGAAAGAAATATTGATGTACTTCTAAACTTATTCAATGCAATTTTCCTAGTGTATACTAATCTGTTTCAACAAAATAGACACAGTTCACTTAAAAATAAAAAATCTTCATGCACCTGGATAACTGACATGATTGTAACAAATTTGGGAGGTTCCGTTACTATGGAGGTATAATATCCCAATTTATTAATGATAGTTTTCGCTTTGTGTTATGGTATGTTAAAAAAAACGTTAGTCCCCCATCCACCCCACCAGGGAATCCTGGACTGCAACAATCTAACCTGAAACCATTACACATTTGTAATATGCTAGATAAAAACTATTTTAAGAATTACTCACAAATGTTTTAAGTCTTCAATGAAAGTAATTTCTAAACATGCCACTGTTTATAATGATCTGGAGAGGCTTTGTGCCATAGCGATGTAAACAAAGTTGATGTTATAGTCTAAAATATGGAAATTAGATGGTGTTAATTGCTGCTTTAAGAGGCAAAATGCCTAGGTCATCTGTCCCCATAGGAAATTGGATGGTGATGGTACCATTACACCCCAAGTAAGATTTTCATGTGTAGGTGAGAATCTTTGTCCATGAACACATTTCATTGATCACTTTAAAAGTAATGAGTCCCCCAAATCTGCTGAGTTCATGGAAATGAAAATCCACAGCCTGCTTCCAGTCTCCGACCGGGTCAGGAATGAAATGAATGAAGCCCCCATCTAGCGGCGAGGATATGAAGTGTGCCGGCTGCCGAAGCCTGTCGCACTCCTCTGGGGCAATGATTAAATGAATGACAGATGAAATGAAATGATAGTGGAGAGTGTTGCTGGAATGAAATTGTGACAGGGAAAACCGGAGTACCCGGAGAAAAACCTGTCTGCCTCCGTTTTGTCCAGCACAGATCTCACATGGAGTGACCGGGATTTGAACCACGGACCCAGCGGTGAGAGGCCAGCGTGCTGCCGCCTAAGCCACGGAGTTCATGGAAATGGTATTTTAAATTGTGAATTGAAGTCAGTAGTATTTTGGATTGCATGGTTTGTGAACATTTACCACCAGTAAGAACATAACTTGTAAAGATAAATTAGTTTTTTATAATGACAGTAAAATTATATTTCTTTTTTCTTTTTAGATTCTGGTACCTAACATATCCATTATGTAATTATGACAAATCTTCACTGAAATGTAGATAAAATTAACTTGATGTTGGAGCACTATCGATAATGAGGATGACGATCATCAGCGACTGGGGCTGGCTCCTGGATTGTGATGGTCAATTGTTTGATCTTCATCTCTGTCAGTGTTGCTACCTTCAAGTTTGTTTTGGTTTGAAAGGACGATGATGTGATTGTATAGTGTGTGATCTGAACTGCGTCTATTTGTTGTCTTTGTATAAATTTGAAATTGATCTAGTGTGTTAAGGTATTACGTGTCATTGGGGTGTAATATGTAGGATTTCCATGTTTTTGTTAACGCTAGTGTAGTTGTGCCTGTGTTAATCAAGTGATTTGCATACGTGGATACGTTAATTAACTGATAAGGTCTTCTTACTTAGTTTTGAAGGAGCTTCTGGTTTGTACTGCATAGAACTTTATACAGTCACTATTGTAATCACTATACATCAGGGAACTTGAGTTTGTCTAAGAGAAGTTTCTAGCATATACAAATTAAAATTAAATTTTAATGACTGCCCTCTACATAAGACAAACCAGATGTTCCTTCAAAACTAGATATGAAGACCACATCAGTGCATTTTAGGTCCACCATTGAATCCATGTTTGCTAATCTCTTAATCAATACTGGGGCATAGCTACACAAACATCAATAAAAATATGGAAGGGACACCCGGAGGACACTCACTATCTCAGCACATTAGAACAATTTCAAATCTACACAAACACAATAACTCAGAAAGACAACAACTTAAACGAACAGACATAGTTTAGATCACGCATACTAACAATCACATCATCTGCATTCCTAACCAAAACAAACTCAAAGGTGGCAACACTGAAAGAGATGATTCGACCATCACGTCCTAAGAGCCAGTTCAAGGTTCAAGCGCCCCATCATTAATATAATTTTACCTAAAAAAGTATTGTCGTAAGTACAGAATAGTTTATTACTATTCAATCCATAATGGACATCATGATCCAAGAATATACATTGCATTGTCTTGTATGTCCTTGCTCCACTGTGAGGGTCTAACTGTAGGCTTAAGTGATGTCCAATGACGTCCGAGAGGGCATACTTCGTCTTGAATCCAATTCTTATTTTCGTCTTTTATTGTAGTTAGCTGCAGGATCATAAATAATCGTAGGCTTTTAAACTGAAGATCAGAAGATGATTGCAAACCAGATGAAAGAAGAAATGTTTGTGCTCTTTAATTGGTTAAAAGATTTCCTCAATAGCATTGGCTTTTAAGCATCTCACTTTCCTCTGCTACAGAGTGGAAGTAATGTTGCTCACAAAGAGAACATTGAAATTTATGATTTCCTTTCTTATTAGTGCAAATAGATGAACACCAGAAATTAATCAACACATTTTATACAACACTTTTGAGGAATTATACATTATATTGGCACAGTTTCTTTACTCTTATATATCGAGCAGTATATCTAATACAAAACATTCTATGCTGCTTTTACTGAATTTACTGTACAAAATTAGCATTTGTACTAATTCAATTCATGCAATATTTTCCAATACTGCCACCTTTGGTCTCTATTGTGGAAAGTTTTAACTTAGCACCATTTCTTTCTTCCACCTAACAAATTGTCATTTCAATAAACATTCAATAACTGAACAGTTCATACATATTGTTTAAAAATATAACATTTCAAATATTATTAATACAATTATTACTTAGCTAGCTATAGGAAATGGAAGCTAATGTTATGGGTGAAAATACCAAAACTTAAAAATTATAAATCTAAGATTTTGGAAGGAAGCTCAAACTACCTCTTAAATCATAGGGGCACTATTAACCACTCCTATGCAAACTTAGTAAGGGAATTCAAGCAGGATCCCTACACTGATGATATCAGGTGGTATGACTAGCCAAGTCTCAAGTCATACTTAACCATGTGGAGAATGCTATGTCAATCACATATAACATGAACTACTGTGTATTGTTAGGAGCAGTATTTTCAGTTCTTATGCAATTGTTTTAAAATATAAATAAGCATTCTCTGTGATAGAATCATGAAGAAAATACTGGAGAAGGTGTGATAATCTTGGTGTGTATTGACATAAGTTATTTCCACTTGAGTTGAAACCTTGAGTTACTTGGTTGTCAAAAGCTAAAAGCAGTACAGCACCAAAACTGCTGAAACTGGCGACGACTATATTTCTTAGAAAGGATAAATATCTGTGACTTTCCCATATAATTACACCATATCAACATCTTTCAATTTCTAACAGGGAACTAACAAATACTAGCTACAAAGGTTTATTAAATCTAAGTTTCCTCATACTTCCTATCTCCATTATCACCCAAAGTCTTGAAACAAAGGATAGTGTCTCATATATTATCTTATTTAATTGTGAATCTTTAATCCATTCTACTGAAAGTTTTGTATCTTTATTTAGTACTCTTTAAATTGTAAACTCAACTAGTCTTCTAGTCCTGAAAAACATGTATGAATCCACCAATATATAAGGCACTCCACATTTGGACTACAAATCCTTCTGACATACCTTAAACTTATGGACTAAAGAGATCTGTTTCTTTCCTTACATTAGTCATGCTGCGGGGAAAGGGGAGTCTGACACACTGGAATGCTATTCTAGGAAATATATGTATATATAAATTTTACAGATCCAGTATCCTTTTCCGTCCGTCTGTGGGAGAAGTTTTATGAAGATATTAGTGCTTTTTGTAGCTAAATGACATACTGAACTTTATGTTTATGGTATAACAACTAAAACCAACATATCTTAACATCAGAATTTATTTCTGAATTGAAAACTGATTGTGTATGAATACATATCCTTTTACCAGTACTAACTGCAATTATTTCCACTTTCCATTTCTTCAAATTCTTTAGTATGAAATTTAGTGATTACAGAAATCCTTTTTCTCATACCATACAAGCTTCTTCATATATATTTTCTCATAGCCTATAATAACCTATGCTATATTTTCTTTAAATATTTCTTAATTACTAAATCAATCACATTTGCAATTCTTTGGTAAATTCATATAATATGGCAATATAGTACAGCAGGGCCCAAGTAACTTTCTTGGACTTGGTGGAGTGGAGGACGGGTCAAGGAAACGCTGTACTAGGACTTAAAACTGTACATCAGGTGCTTCTACTGTATTTGAGAAGCAACTCTACTCAGTCCCAGTGCACAAGTCCCCTTCTGCCTTTGTCAAAATCACTCTTGTAATATAGGATTATATAGACATTGTTATATCACATAAAAGCACAATAGATATACTGAGTATTCTTGGTTTCTCTCCCAGACTGATACATTTTCACAATATGTTTTCCCCCCCCATGACTTCAATTAGATAAAATTAGCTTCTAAAAACAGTCATGTCAAGTAAATGACTCTCTCAGGAAACAGTTAGCCACAAACATAAATTGTATTACAATGACCTACAGTTGTGGTGAATGTGATAATTGCCAAGTTCTAAGAGTGGCACTTGAATAGCTAGACTGATTTTGACACAATTTCACTTGGCAGTCTATCAGTAAATTGTATTTAATGTGAAAAAGTAAATTTGTCATGTTCATTTGACATAAACGGAAATATGTATAACCAACAGAGGTTTGGTTCTAAATAAAGTTTCATTTTTAATAGTAATTCTATGTTCCTTTTAATTTAATTAGTATTTTGCATAGGGAATAGTATACAAAATTGCATATTCATGCACCAGAATTACACTGTATGGAAAATATTACTTACAATAGGCTACACTGTAATAATATGAAACACAGGATGGGAGGAAAACAGCAGATTCACCTAGGCATTAAGATCTGCTGTAGAACAGCACACGTATATGAAAAAATTACATTATACCCTAATAAAATTTTCAGGTGTAGGGAGTAGGAGATGAAAGTTTCTGGTGTGATAATTTGATGCGCTAGTTCCCACATTATGTGTTAGGTATGGACTTAGGAAGTGTGAATTTGGATATCACTTGTACCCCATGCGTGTCAAATATATCTCTTCATTTATCTTCATTCTCTATGCCCCTTTTTTCTTTCTCTCGTGCAGTAGGCCATACATCTTTAAAACATTAATGCTCAGTGCTTAGAAACATCAGCTATTAAATCTGACAATACACACCAGTTATTCTCCTTTCTTGCCTGATGAAAGTGTAGACTGCTGAAAAGTTCATTTTTTGTGTAGTCTTCCCATGTATGTGTGATGTCCTCAATATCTAGTGAAGTCTGTTGCATTCCTCTCATCCTGCTTCTCCTATTATTTCAATTGTAGACTCAGTGTATTTTCCCTAGAACCTAATCTTTTAAAACACACTGGATCACAATTTTACTCTGTACACATGAAGTTGTAAATTAAGGGTAGAAGAGTCGAGAGATTAGTATGAAATGGTTCAGGTTTATATGTGGTTTGTACTACAAAGGGGTTTTCTTTCACAGATCAAAATGTTCTACTCCATCTAGGCTATGAACTCAACATTACCATCAGATACACCATTTAATATCATAATCTTTAACATGTTATCAAGTATCACATATATTACTCAATAATTGTAAATATAAATATATTCCAAAAGGAATAAGCAAACCAGATAACAGAAGGTCCCATACTGAATTACATCTTCACTCTAAACTCTCACTTTCTGACACTTTTCTAACCATTATAATTACAAAAATCAATTCCAAATGAGTGTCATTTTTAATCTATTCTGTGAAGTAGTCATACATGTTTCTAAAGAAGTACAGCACATAATGATAGGTATGGTATGCCTTATGTGTTTTCAATTTTTCTGCAGTAAAACAAAATGCCTATCGTCATTAAACACACTGAAGAGAGCAGAGATCTCTGTGGGACTGTGGTCAAAATATATCACAACAGCAAGTAAGCTGAGTATCCAGCCTCTGTTTTCTTCAGTGTATTTTAATTATCGTATGTAAGCTCCTTGTGGTGTAAACATGAACATAGACAAGGACAGATATCAATGCAGTAATATTTTCTGTTAGAGATTACTTTTATTAAAGTGGATGTTGAGAAATTGGTCCCCAAAATTTAGTCATTTTATATCTTTAAAGATTTTGATTAATTTTTGTTAAAGGACATGCACACCTGACTACACGAACAGGTATTGAAGTAAATTATCACCGTTTTGACTGGATATGTCATTGAGGTCTGAGTGGATATAGGGAAATAACTATTAACTTAAATGAGGTGTTTGCTTAAGCTTGGATATCCATTCACCAAGTTATGAATCAAGAATTAGCAGTAATTTTATATATTTTTTACAGTCCTTTTATTTGAAGGCACATCTTTCACTTCTTTGTGTGTGTAAAACACACGAGTCATAGGTGATTTTTATAATTCCTTTCCTTAATGTGCTCAATTTCGCCAAAAAGTTGGTGTATATCGCTATTTAATATAATTCTTACTTAACTTCTTAACTCATAGTATGTCTTAAATGTAAAGTGGATTAGTTTAGAAAAGAGAAGTCAGATAAGGAACCCTTCCTGGTGCACAAGAGACATACAGACTATTGCCATGAGTTTCAAAATTAATATTCAAAACTGTGAATTAAAATTGGTTTATTTATGTTACTTCACGGAAGCTGCAATTTTGTTGAAAGTTGTTTTTACTTTTGAAATATTTATTTTAAAACGCACACTGATAGCTTTACATTTCTATTAGATTTAGTTCATACAAAACTGAAAGTGGAAGAATATTAATATATTATAATTTTCTACCTCATGTATCAAACAGAATCTCAGAACTGAAATTTTAGACCTTAAACTATATTCAGTGGCTTTCGCAAAGTTAGCTTTATTAGGATATTTAAAAAAAATATAGAAGTGAAAAATTTGAAACAAAACTGAAGGCAGTGTCAAGACGGCAGTGTAGAGACAATGAGTATGCCCAGTCTCTTTGCACATTTTAGGTAAGAGACTTCAACAGTTACTCAAACTTGAATTTGCAATTTAGAGTCAAATGAAGAAGCTTGGGTTTTGGTTTGTACCTAGCAGTGGGTCTGAAAAGGTCAGCTGAAAGCTACTTTATTTTGTTATGTAATTCACTGCTATTATAACTGAATAAAGGATAATATATAATAGGCCGATAACCTAGATGTTAGGCCCCTTAAAACAACAACAATAGATAATAATTCAACACAGCCTTCAGGAGTTGAATAGCTATACAGTACTTCATACATCGAATCAAGTGTTGATCCATTTCTGCTTATTCCGTAGTTGGTTGAGTAAGAAAGATGTACCGGTAAAAGCAGACATGCCAAGCAATACTACATGAGTCAGGGTAGCCAATTCAATAAAACTTTCAACTCAGCCAACTACAATATGCTCTTGTCCACCAAGTCCTCTTCATTCAGCTGCGCCCCTATACTCTAGGCCACACTTTCATCAACCATGACGCACAGGTCACTCAACACACCCTGCTGTACGCAACCGACCTTATCTTGTCGGTTCTTTCTATATCGATTATTGGATCTGTATACATGCCGGTAGTATTTTTATAATACACATCCGGAGTGATCAGGAGTATTTCTTCTTCCCCTTATATTTTTCTTTACCTTTTCAGTTTTATAATTCTGTGTTACCTCGACTTCGATTGTTAGAACTCCAGGATTGTATTTAATCGTACTGTTAAATATGCTTACTAATTGACAAGGCATAAATAATGTTGATGAACATTTGAAATAGGCATTCTTTGTCTAATGGTGTTCAGTAAACTAACACTTTCGTTCAACGAATGATCAAGAGCTTATAATAAAAAATAAGAATTATGTTATGAGAAATGATCAATATTTTTGTAGTGTTTATGATGACTTTGATCATTTATGGCAGTCGAGTGAATGAAATGACGAAGAATCTGTAGTCTGTTTGGCCAACCCAGAATTTCATCAGTAATAAGAGGTGCGAACCACTAAGCTGGAAAAGATTCCCTGTCTGAAACACATAGCACGAGGTCGACTAGTGAATATCTCCTACCACCGCGACAATCTGGCTCTTGTGGAAACGAAATAGGAAGGATTAGAAATATTTAATGGAAATTTTGATCTTACAATATACAAAATCTGTGGCTTCACAGCTCGGCCTTCCAAGCGACCGCTGATCTGCCATAAGGCATGGAGATTGCGGGGTAACGCGTGCTCAATGCACTGTACCACTTTGTCATTAATCTTAGCTTTCTTGATTAGGGTGCTGCATCTCGGGTCAGACAGCTACTCAATTGTACTCATGAAGCAAAGTTCAACCCGTTCCAGCCCTGATGTCAGTTCTAAAATGCCTGATGTAGCTGAGAATCGAACCTGGGACCTCATTGGTAAGATGCGAGTTTACCCCTACACTAAGGGGCTGGCGATCTTACAGTACATCCTTCCCAAATCAATACATGCAGGACACAGAGCAGGCGAAAAGAAATAATTGCAAGCTCAGGTATAAATTTATCTTGCAAAATTTGTTTTATTGAAGAAAAGAGCCGCATATAGACCAAAGAATTCTAAATGTACACAAAATATATTTTAAGGCCATATGCTTGTCTAATACATTCTTAAAATAGTCTTATTGGCTTACATATTCTTTTTTACAAACGGCATAGAATGCGAGTTGATCAGCAGAAAATTCATGATTAAATGTTAATCCTGTTATTCTTTTTCAGTTTTCCAGATTATCCGATTCGTTGGCCATCTTGGGAGTATATAACTAGAATCATCTAGAATAACTCTACACAAAGATTCGCCAATGTTTTAATGGATAACTCACGCTGGAGTTGAGAGTCTAGTTGTTAAACCCATTCAATTCAACACTGATTAGAATAACCAGATTTCGTTCTTCTTGATATCATTCATACAATGCGAAGTTTTGCTGTACTGTGCACAACGGATTTTAATTCGAGAGTGTTGAATACACTATAGAGGTGTCAATACTAGGTATACAGTTTTAATTTGGAACATGGGTTGTAAAAGAAACTAAGGACTAAAAATAAGTTATTTCCTAGGCATGTCAAAAGTTTACAGGGCTAAATCCGGAGAGCAAAAACACGCGAGATGATCACTGTGAGCACGACGATATAAATCATTTATCTTTGAATGACGCAGCCTCCCAGTCTTAGCTGAGCTACGGCAATGAGTACAACTCTAGTTTGTTTATTCTTGAGTAGTGTTTAAAGATGTTCTAAATAGCTCAATAGAATCTGTTAATAGCATATTAATAATACAAGTAACAGGAAGTGGCATGTATATTGTATATAATGTATGTATGGAATGTAACAATTTAACATTTATCAGCTATCACAGATACACGCACATCAATCGCACTAGAGTATTTTCGTTGACGCCTTCAACCATAAAATTGCATCCGCAATGACATATTTGCAGCAAAAGAAACAGAAATAATAAGCTTGTTTGCCAAAATCAATATAGGCAGTCCGACAATACTCTAGGCAAAATTAGATACTTTTAACAAAGAAGAAACTAGTGATAAAATGACGTACCGGTAACATAGTAAATAAATCAAGTTCCCTACTAATTATATTGGACATGCTGGCAAAGCATAAAACTAATATTTGAATAAATTGTTACAGTTTTATTTCTTAATATTTAAGAATATTTCGAGAACAAAAAAGGGAAATTGGAAAGATTAATTTTTGGTACAAAAAATATATACAATAAAAAGAACCTATCAATGCAAAATTACGACATTTTAATACTGTTGTTAGACCAGTCATCTTGTACGGCATGGAAACTACAAATATAACCGGAATGGAGAATTTGCTCAAGATAGAAGAATTTTAAGAAGGATTTATGGTCCTAGGAAAACACAGGAAGGTTATAGACTGAGATCGAATGCAGAAATTTATAGTAAAATCGACAACCTTGAAGTGATGATCAGAAAACGGCGACTTCAGTTCTACGGACATATGGTCCGCATGGATTGCTCAAGGTTAAACAAACAAATTTTTGATAAAATCTGGAACTATAAAGACAAGGAGGCTATGTAAAACAAATGAAAGAAGAACTCAAAAATTCAAAATTACTGAAGAAGATTGTCTAAATCGAATAGAGTACAGAAAAAAAATTTTTGGTCTCAAAATTCTTGTCGGGGAGAAGGAAAATCTCAACAGAGGAGAATGGACTGCTGAAAGAAGAGCTGCACAGTCGACCAGGATGAAAGACTTCTGGAAGAGAAAGAAGGAAACTAGACCTATAAAGAAGTGATATTTGCGTGGTCCTTGTTGGCCTGTCCGCGGTGTATATATATTTAAGACTTCAAGGATCAAGAACTGTGTTGAGAAGATTAAGTGACATTTAGAATTTTAATTTACACAAGAAGGCCTTAGGATTTTATATTAAGAATTGTAATGTTTAAATGATTTACTGTATTGCTGAAGATGAGCTAAAAGCAATCTCGAAACGTGTCCAAATGAAATAAAGATAAATAAATTGTATTGAATGGGCAGGAAGAACCTAACAAATTGTGTCATTGTATTTGTAAGTCAACACGTATGCCAACCAATTTTCAAAGTAAACCATCATGATTTATTTTACTTGGTTCAGTGACAGCGAGCTCATAAGATATACCAAATTGGGAAAGGGGAGAAATATAATTATATGATAATGTCCTAATGTTTAACGACTGCTTGAATATACAAAACTAAGAAATCAATTGGAGAGATACTACAGTAGATTAATGGAAGAATAAATACTTCCTATGCAATAGTAGCTCTTAAGTTGGCTTCATACGTGTCCATCAAGAAAGGGTAAAATCAGATATTTAATTATTTTATACGAATTTACAGACTTGGTTGAAGTACTGAATATGTTCTTGTTGAGGATCATCTCCTGTCTCTCAAAATTGTCCTCACCATTTTGGATTGTTTTGAAGAACACATTTAACATATTCTCTACAGAAAATTTTGGGTATTTATGCCTGAATACTCCATCCAAGCGGGTTACTGTGCGATTCAATAACATGACCCATTGTTACAGTATGAAACCGCTTCCACTACCATTCACTGTACGTTGAGAAATTTACTCGGTAGAATAAACTGGTATGGAACACCAATGCCGGACAGTCAGCATCAAAACAAGCGACATCACCACTTCGAGCAGCAGAGCCTGGCGAGTGTAAGCATTGCTTACTATATTACATTATCTAGCAGGTAATGGACAACTGTTTGTAGTTGGTGGGGCACACGTTGATATTATTGCGGGTTTGAACGGATACTCAATTTAAATGATGAGCGTCACATAGAAGTGATGTCAAATCATTTAATTTGTTTTATAGCTCTATTCTTCATTGGAGGAATATGGAGCAGGCAAGACCGATCTTCGCAAGCACTGCTAGATCAGCAGTCAGCTACGTTGCACCCTTACTGCTTATGCCCAGGTGACTACGTGTTAAATCTAGCGAGTGTCCGGTACTGGTATTTTTTAAGTATCTGGTAGAGTTGAGAAACAATGACGATTGAAGATGACAAGACATGGCAGGAGTCTCCAGAAGAAAATTAAAATATTTTAAGAGTGTTGAGTTCATTAATTTCATACGTTTAAATTCCCTTATCTGAGTGTGTAATATGCACCAGAAAGAGATTTTGTGAAAAGGAAAGTAATAGGAAAATTTATCCAACAATTAAGCCAAGAGGTTTTATCTGTGAAACATATTGCCTCGTACATGAAGTCGTTAGTATGTTAAGATTAGAGAAAACAGTCAAGTACTGTATTTAGGTTATTTTCATCCAGTTCAATTTTTATATATCTTTGCTTTATATTTACTAACAGTGAACCAGAACCAGAAATGGATAGAAGATTAAACACCAAGTACTCAAAGAACGTATTTATTTGTGTAGTTGGTACGAAATTAGACAACGTCTCCTAAAATAGGAACTCGTAACCTTCATTTAAATCTTTGCCAGAATAGGTATCTCTTTTAGTAACTGTTCAGCGCATCGTCGTATTTATTAAAGCCATTGGCCCATGAGTTGATGTGAGTGTATTCCCGGAATGAATAACCAAACTCATTCATATAGTTGCAGTACATGTACTGACTGTTTATATGGTAGCTTGGTTCATATGCTGGGATAGACATAGGCAGTGGAGGTGTTGGCGTTACATTAGGCAACCCATTCCAATCAGAACTCTGACTAACCTGTGTTCCTTGGTTGGATGGAGTCTGCTGTGTACTGTTGAAAAAACCTTCGTGGGAATAGCGTCCAATTTCGGTGGACCCAAATGCTTGTTCAAAGGCAGGCAGGGGACGATTTGAATCGGCGGAACTACTGTTATCAGCTGTGCTGTCAGAATCTGTCGTATTACTTGCTGAAGGGTCTGACTTATCCGCTTTGCCTCCATTGCTTTCCGATGTCTTCGTATTAGATTGACTAGTAGGGGTGCTCATGTAACTGATGGATGACACTGGTGTCTTCTGTGCTGTTGCTGCTGTCGTTGGAGGTGTGTGGTTAGTTGAAGTCGAGGGCATCACATCTAACATTCTCATGCGTTCATCTCTCTGAAACAGTCAATGAGTTTGCTTTTAATGTCTAAAACAAGGATAAGGAAGAGCGAGTAACTGTATATAAGAATAAAGAGTGACTGACCGAGTCAAGGATGAGTAATACATATCCACACAGAAGCATATCACAAAAAAAAAGCGACAAAATGGAACAGTAAAGTTAAGGTTGATCACGAGTGAAATCTCGAAATTATAAACTACAGAGCCATATATATTTAAAATTTATACCACATATTTGAGACAGTACCAAATACAAAAGTAAAATTTTCCATGAGAGATAAAACGATCAGTGTGAAATTGTAATTGAAAATTCATTTTAGCACTTTTATTACGTTCAGATAGAAAAACTATATTATTATACGGAGTATTTCTGTTTAAACTTAATCGGAATACGAAATATTAAAGAAAATAGGATGAATTTGGAACTTTATGACACTGAAATCCTAAATAATTGCCTGTAGAAAACATAAATTTCACTACAATCCGATTTTCATAGAGAAAACTAAATGCATTTATATAGCCTACATATTGATCAATATTAAGTTATTTGTTAAGTTATCATCCACTATTGAAAATTGAAGATGACGAAAGAATGTGGGCATGTAAGGTCAAGACAATGCAATAAATCAATGTAATTAATTAAGTAATTGATTTGCCTAGTTAAAATGTTAAAAAATGGATTTATTAACATAAAACTCTAATTTCAACACCCTGTCTGTCAAATGATTTCGGAAATATAAAAAATGGGGATTCTCGTATGCTAAACAAGTGGAAGTTTTATATGTATACAACAATTGACAAATTTAGTGAATTCGAAACACTTTTCTATGCCCGGTGAAATCCACCTCCGCCTTCCGGCGTGCCGAGAGGGATTTTGTGTATTGTAATTATGTTGACCGACTTAAAAGTTGCAATATCAATCAAATATTTTGTTGTAATTGAGAAATAAGAAACAATGTTTTATATTTTGATTACGTTTCATGCACTTGCAATGAGTGAGGACTGCTTAATTACTCACTTTGGTTAGAAAAGTCAAATATCAGCTGTCTGCTTTCACCTTGTAAATATACTTTCAAGTTAATAGGTTATATTTGATGTGCCGAAGCTATAGTTTTTGATATATGAAACATATGAAAAGCTCAAGAAGTGTTCCAAGTAATTATACAGTATCAATGTTATTTCAGAGCAATAGTGAACCAACTCAAAAATTTAGTGTTCAATATATACGGATATGCAAACGCAGTGACTGCAACAAAGTAGTTGCCAGTGTATAGTGGAAAAGCTAAGGTAAGAACAATAGTTGTGGGCAGCCAGGAAGAAAACCTGGAAAGTAGGAGACTGGAAAAGGAATAACGATCAGCGTTAGGTGAATAAAATTGACGATATCATTCACGCCAAGTAATTTGAACCTATTCAGTTAAAGAACTTCAAAGAGGAGCTGATGATTTCAGAATATCACAATGAAAAAATGATAATTTCGGCGGGAATCATAATTTTATCTGTATTTCTCTCAAAACATTAAAAAGTAGACTTGTTCTTGCTCTGAGCCTCTCATAAGTTGACATCCACATGAATGTGGCGCAAGATTCTTACGTTCTGTCCTCGCTTGTCATTTAGTGAAGGATTAAGTTGATTGCCAGCCGCAGGCTGGGGTGGGTAGACTCCACCATACGGTGACTGCGATTGCTGCTGTTGTTGCTGTTGCTGCTGTTGTTGTTGCTGCTGTTGTTGTTGCTGCTGCTGTTGTTGCTGCTGCTGTTGTTGTTGTTGTTGTTGAGGAGTAGCTGTAACACGCGGCTGGTTCATCGCATTTGGAGGCAGCATTGGCTGGGGCATACCATTACCATATGCAGAGGCACCACCCATCATTTGATGACGCATCATGTAGGGTGAAGCTAACAACAATAATCAAGAAATATACTGAATGGTCATCATCGATATCATCACAAAAACAGCTTAATTGAAAAATTCGTTTACTAATAATAATCATGGAACCAAAACTTGTCATTTCTCACTATATGCAGAACGGCTCGAAAAATACGAGAAACAAACCGAAAATACTAAAGTATTTGTGATAGCAAGAAGTGTAACATACATGATAGTAATTTTTCACACACTCTCATCCAAAATAGGTTCAAAGAGATGTGTTGCTATTAAAGTTTTCTGTTTTTGCATGTTCATTGGCTGTGATTCTACATCCAGACTTTATTTATGGAGTTAGATTCCTGCATTCGACAAAATACTGAATGGGTATACAAATGTGTATATAAATACATTATGTTATGATGGTAAACAGTGAGGTTGGAAGCATGTCAAGACTCTGATCCATTAACATACTACACTATGCCATAGAAAGTTAATAAAGAAGAGAGTTACGTCCATGCCTGAGCGCCCGTGAAGAGTATTACAATTTTTGCACATAATCCTTATTTTTTTAAGAATCTGGGAGCCTAAGTGTACACTTAGAGAATCTATCGGGAAGATAGGCATGAAAGTAAATAATTGTTACAACTTTGCAGTTAACAACATTGATTATCTACTCAACATGATCTCTGTGCATGCAGACAAAGTGTTGGATACATTAATTTTGTCTGTATGTAATCAGTATAGTGCACATTCACTTGCGTAATGAACTGAAATTAAACCTTGGTATAGAAAAGTCAATTATTATTATTTTCTGGGATTCTGTGAAAATGTCACTATAATTTATTACGAAAAAATAGCTGTGTTATCTACAATCTCGAGTGACTATATACACTATTTTGAAGAAAAAAAAAAGACTTATGATTGTTGTTCGTTTCTCTCGAAATAACAATGATAAAGGGTTTTTAGTTTTGGTGTCTGATAATGCTTTTAATTTGTTTGCATGCTTTACACTCATGAAATAATTAACCGACTTGAACGCGATGATTCTCAGGGAAGGTTTGAAACCCTGTATCATTTCGGTGTGCTATTGGGGTGCTAAGCAGAGATAATATTAATATTAAACAAGTTACGGAAAATTACAGTGTGCATCCTGTCAACAAGACAGAGACAAGTAGTTTCAAAGTGTAAAAACAAAGACTGTTGCTAGTGTGAGGGAGCCCACTAAGGCTGCTCAGAGGGTTCAAATTAAACCAGGTTCGAATGATATTAATTAATATACCGTATATAAAAGACTTAACATCCTTAGGAGGGCATGTAAATTAGATTTATTAGTATTTATTAGCGGACCGGAACTTGCAAATTTTGAAACCAATTTCTTTCGAAGATGCTTGAATTTTGAATATGAACTAGGAAATATTTAGAAAAATTCTGAAGTAACTTTGTCCACCTGAAGATGTAAATTGCCCGGTTTATTGGGCAACAGTGTTTAGACAACTCGCAAAATGAAGGTGAAAAAGATTGCATCTAAAATGTGCTATAGGCTAATAATATCCAGGATCACCTACGAGTAAAATGAAATAAATGATACGGTATATTACGAATTCCCCCCTCCCCTATTTTGCAGTATGTGGTTAAAATTCTAGTATAGCTCAATTATTTCCTGTATGTTATACATTTACGAGTGTTTCCAGTATCGGCAGATACCACACTGGGGAAAGTCAACCAAATATATTAAATTATGAAAGTTAAACTTGTAAATTGCTAACTGATTGAAGTTTAAGTCAAACAAAACTGATAAAAGACAAAATCTCGTCAATATCATTTAAAACTAAAAGAAAATTTACAAAAACGGAAAGACAAAACCGTAGTTTAATGAAGTACAATCAACTCTAGTGACAGAGGTTTCACAAATTTTCCAAGCAATTAAGTCAATGCTCGGCTCCCAGATAATAAAAAATGGCGTCAGTTTTAATGAAAAAATGTCTTTAAGATTAAAAATCATGTTTTTTTTGTGCAACTCATTTGACATATGATTGATGCTGAGTAAGGCACTGCTGCGGTTTATTTATACTAGCGTTTGTAGGCAAGCGGGGTAAAAGAGCGGACCGCTGTGGCAGTAGGCTACAAGCTGAGCACTGGCTGTAAGTTCTCAACTTGGTTGTTGGCTATCATATTTAAAATAGCTTGCCACTGTGGGTGAGTGGTTATCGTGTCGGTATAACAACTCCAAGTTTGCAGGTTCGCTCCTAGCCGTGGTAAGTGATTTTTGAAAGGCGACAAAAATCACAGCACGCTTGTCATACGATGTTGGCATGTTAAAGAACCCATTGGAATTCAGTAGGCCGTGTTCATAATGGAAAAATTAATCTCGGGATTTTCCGCCAACACAAAAGTTCCTCCTTTCTCTACTAGAAAGAGCTATAGTGTCAAAGAGCTTAGATATCTAACCTCCTTAACTTTCATAGCGTTCCAAGGAACAACACATTCGGCATACAATCTGCCCTTTGGGCGTCAAATAACAAAGTTTGCATCCGGCACCCGAAGCCATACGATATAATATAATATTTAAAATGAATAATAACAAACAAGTTAATTTTTTCCCTTTTTTTAACGATTACTGTTAACCACTAATTAAAAAAAAATCGTTAATGCTAAGTCAGATAAACATCCTGTTGAGTGCGACCGCTAAGTAATGCACTTACCTTGGTGTGCACGGTTCTCTTGGGAGAAGTGGATGTTCCAAGGGGCTCCAGCATGCATCTTCTCATCACCGTGTCTCAGCGCGTACGCAGTTCCTCCGTGAGGAGCACCCTGGAAAAATAAGCCCTGTTTTCCTGTTATTATAGAGGTTCTCCTTTATGCCAGTCTTCTCATAGTGTATCTTAATAATAATAACAACACTTTTGTTTTGTGAAAATTGCAATACCATGAGGAAGGATAGGATGTACAAGAAATGCAAAACAGGGCAGGCCTATGACTTGGGAATAATTAGAATACCAGAGTGATTGTTGGGCTTCAGCTGCGTCATCTAAACTGTCGTGTTTAGCATATACTGCACTGGACTCGCAGGTCTTCTCAATTAAATTTTCCTGAGGTCCACATAGATTAATTTTACGATTCTTTACGGTTTCTCAGGGGATCGAAAGTGAAAAAAAAAAAGAATGCAGAGTTTAGGACAAACATCTAACCGAAGTCGTAATAGTAAAGTGTTTCATGTTTAGAAACGCCTGTAACCCCTAGAGGGCGCGTCCCCGGGTGGCGGATAGGGGGCCCCTACTTCTGTAGGGCTGGTTGAAATACCCAATACAACCCGCGGACCAAACAGGCAGCCCGGTTCCTGGGGGCTTTGATACTGGGACACCCTCTCTCCAGGGGTCATAAATATGGAGGGCCCAAGCCCAGGGTTATGGGTGAAGCCCCAACGGTATCAGCGGCGGAGAGGATGGACTTCGGTACGGCGTCGATGGCGGAAGAGGGAATTCTGTAGCATCTGTACTCCAGAGGAGCGGCTGCAAAAGGCGTCTGTTATCCAGTGGATCGGCCTAGAACAGTACCTGGCAGTAGGTCATAAAATGCCTTTGAGTGTGGCGAGCGCATCGTACTAATAGCCTATAGAATGAGTAAATGTGAATTGAGGCCTCGGAAAGGGCTAGGGCGTCCCCTGCAAGCGACGCGCAGTTCTCAGGGGTCTGGGGGAACTGTAACAAGTGGGCTACCAGACACTACTAACATCGGATTCATAAATGTGATGAGCCTAAATGGCAAGACAGAAGAATTGGTGGACTACATGGAAAAGAAGGAAATAGAAATGATGGGAGTCAGTGAAGCGAAATGGAAGGGAAAAGGTGAGAAAGAAATCAAGAAAGGGAAGGGATATAGAATATATTGGAGTGGAGGAAAGAAGGCAGTGAATGGTGTTGCAATAATATTGAGAGAAGACTTGGTACAGTATGTTGAGAAAGTAGAGCAAACTAGTGACAGAATACTGAAAATTAGATTAGGACTTGAGAGTGGAACAAAGGACTTCATACAGATTTATGCACCCCAAACAGGGAAGGTAGATGAATGTTTAGAGGAGTTCCTAGATGAACTGGAAAAGTGTATAGAAGACAAAGAGGTTATAATATTGGGAGATATGAATGCAAATGTGGGAACAGATAGGCAGGGAAAAGAAGAGATAATTGGCCCGTTTAGTTATGGAAATCAGGATGAAGAAGGGGATCTGTTAATAGATTTCTGTAGAAGGAATGGATTAATTGTTGGAAATACATGGTTTAGGAAAAATAAATCTCAAAAAATAACTAGGTATGGTTGGGGAGACAGAAAGACAAAGACAATGATTGATCTTATCCTGGTGGAAAAGGATAAACGAAGACAACTGGTAGATGTGACGGCTATGCCAAGAGGAGATTTTGAAGGAGACCATAAAGTGATGATAGCCAAATTAAGGCTGGGAAAAATCACAAACCTTTTGGAAAAGAGGGAAAGAAAAATAAAGGTGTGGAAGCTAAAAGGGTGGGAGACAATGGACAAGTTCCAAGAGGATTTAAAAAAGGAAGTTCCCAAAGATGAAGCAAAAAGTGTAGAAGAGGAATGGGCATGTTTTAGGAATGGTTTTGTGAAGTGTGCAGTAAACACCTGTGGAAGATTATCAGGGAAGAAAAAGGAAAGGGAGACTCCTTGGTGGAACGACAGGGTAAAGGAAGCTGTTAAAGAAAAGCAAATGGCATGGAGGAAGTGGATAGGCAGTAAAAATGCAGAGAAATTACAAAAATATAGAGAAGCAAAGAAGGCATGCCAAAAAATTGTACAAGAAGAAAAACGGAAAAGTTGGGAAAGATTCACAGAAACTTTGAAGGAGGATATCCAAGGAAGTAAGAAGGTGCTATATGGATTCGTTAAAAACAGTGTAAAAGGTAGGAAAAATACAAAATTTGTAAAAACTGAAGCAGGGCAGATATTGTATCAAAGAGATGATATATTAAATAGATGGGAAGAATACTTTTCAAAGCTACTAAATGTGAAATACATTGAACTGGAAGATGAAAGGGAACAAGAAGAAACAATGGAGGAAGAAGAAGAAGAAGAACAAGAAAAGGAGATAAATATGCTAGAAATAGAGGAAGCCATACAGAAGATGAAGAGTGGTAAAGCAGCAGGAGTGGATGAGGTGACCACGGAAATGATAAAAGCAGCGGGACCAATAGGGGTACAGTGGCTGTATAGATTATTTAGAATAATTTGGAAGAAGAAAGAAATTCCAGAAGAATGGGGAAAGGGTTTAATAATCCCGATTTTTAAGAAAGGCGACAAAAAGGAATGTAATAACTACAGAGGGATCACTCTTATTGCTCATGTAGCTAAGATCTTTGAGAGAGTATTGGAAGGTAGACTGAGGAGGAAGATAGAAGGAGAGTTGGAAGAAGAACAGTATGGTTTTAGGAAAAACAGATCAACATTTGACATAATCTTTACATTAAGGCAAATGATGGAGAAAAGATGGGAATTTGGAAAAGACATGGCGATGACATTTATTGAAATTGAGAAAGCATATGACAGTGTGCCTAGACAGGTGATTTGGGATGTATTAAGAAAAAGAAGAGTTATCAGGGAAGAAGTCCAAATGTTAAAAGCTATGTACAAAAATTGTGTCAGTAGCGTGAAGACCAGTATAGGAGAAACAGAATGGTTTAAAGTGGAAACGGGTCTCCGACAGGGAAGTGTATTGTCCCCATTACTATTCATCATAGTCATGGATGAAATCCACAAGAATGTCAAACAGAGATTTGGACAAGAAGCAACAAAGGCCATGCTGTTTGCAGATGTTATAGTTATATGGGGTGAGGATGAAAAGGATGTACAAAAACAACTAGATGTATGGAACCAAGAGATAGAGAAATTTGGGATGAAAGTAAGCACAGAGAAGAGCAAGATAATGGTAATGTCAAGAGGAAGGAAGAAAGGAAGAGGAAAGATAGAATTGAATGGCAAAATTCTAGAAGTCGTTAAAAGTTTCAAGTATTTGGGAAGTGTGATCGCAGAAGATGGAAAGATAACTGAGGAAATTGGAAAGAGAATACAACAAGTGAACAGTTTTTACCAGAGTGTAAGGGGTATTGTGTGGAACCGAGATGTCCCAAAGAAATGCAAAAAAGTATTATATTCAACCTACTACAGACCCATACTAACATACGCAGCTGGAGCGTGGACTACTACAAAAAGAGAGGAGAGTAGAATACAAGCCGCAGAGATGAAATTCCTAAGAGGTATAGAGGGCAAGACCAGAAGAGATAGAGTTAGAAATGAAGAGATTAGAGAAAGGACAGGAATATTGAAGCTGCAGGACAGGATAGAAACAACAAAGTTAAAGTGGTATGGACATATGATGAGAATGGGAGAGGAGAGAGTACCAAAGAAAACTTTCTGTGAAAAGATGACAGGGAAGAGACCACGAGGAAGGCCCCGGAAGAGATGGGCAGATACAGTGTGGGAGTGTGTAGAAAAGAAGGGAGGAAAACCCGAAGATGTACTAAAATCAGGAGAGGAGTGGTGGAGAGACAGGCAACGATGGAGGTCCTTAATTCACAACCCGACCCAGGAAGCTGGAAACGGGAAATGAAGATGATGAAACGCAGCAAATTTGAAACCAAGAAGAGATCTAAAACTCAGCCATTTTTCTAGATTTATGCCGTGTTTTGTGCGGGGTTTCGCCTCGGAACATCAAGATAGGCTCATCAGCGGGCTCTAGGTGTCCGGGCACGGACAGAAAAAATGCTGATTTTTAATTCCTTGGCCGTGAAAGCCAATATACCAAGAAGGTATCTAACTTGTAAGAGAAACATTTGGAATAATTTTCTTTGAATTATTCACACTTAAGGTTTCTCACTTTTCATTGCGGGTCAGCAGAAATCTCTTGGCGGGCCAGATGTGGCCGCCTATTAAAATGGCCTGAACTGGAGGGTTGGAGAGGAGCCACACACGAAATGTATCAACCTTTATGTGTTGTAAACTTTCCTTTAAGAGTTACTACGCCTTGTCAAGTTTGAACGGGGATGGAAGCTTGGCCTGCATGTAGCTTGTTGCCTGGGACATAACGCTACGCCATTGATGCGTGTGTGGTTGAAAGAGGATCGAATGCATCGAAAATCCCACGAAATGTGATATCGCGGAATGACGGATATCTCGTCCGAATGGCAATGATCGACCGTTCAGCTTCATCAAAATTGTTGGCACAACGGTGGAGCACTGTAGCTAGTGTGATATTGTTTGCCTACTCTGAATCACAGAGGACGTTCTATACTCATTCCTTTGTGCTTGATTCCTTCAACCATGGACCATCGACACCTAAGGCTACAATGGGCCCTTCTACACACCAAGTGGCGTGTGTATTGATAACAGGTTTTGTTTTCGGTCGAGTTCCACTTTATCTACAATGATGCCCGTGTGCACATAAGGCGATATCGCGTTGGGTGTCATCTTTCAGAATGCATTATGTAGTGTCATACTGACTGGACAGTAGGCGTGGTGTGCCATTGGCTATCATTCATGATGCCAGTTGCAAAGCATTAAATGTAATTTTATCAGATCCAGGAATTTGTAGCACCAAAGTCATATTATAGCAAGACTATGCCCGACACATGCTGCCATGTGCCCATTTATCAGACATGTTACCGATTGAATATGTACGGGAAATACCTCTGAAGGTAGTTGAAGGTGAGACCGCTGTCGGAACTTGAACACGAATCCCCAGCACTCCGAGCAAATGAGCGAACCAATTACATCACAAACGGTCTATATACGAGGCAGCTCATTTGCCAATTCTGAGTCTATGCAGAGGATTCGGGTTTGAGTCCTCATTTTCAACTATTGGCCTAATGGCTGAATCTATGTAGATTGTAAAGTTTCGGGTTTGAGCCCTCATTTTCAACTCTTGGCCGAATGGCGGAATTTATGTAGGTTGTAGAGGTTTCGGGTTTGATTTCTCATTTTCAACTCTTACGCTTCAAAGTGTAAGGGCCGTTTAAATGAAACATCGAATGATGCCTGGAAACGAACACAACAAGTATTGGACAATATAGGTTTCACTATATCATACCGACAGCATACAGATGAGAGTTTGAAGGAGTTGACAGGTATTCACTTACACTCTTCAGGCACCCGTCACAAAGCTGAACAAGTTTCTCTATATCCTACCATTCCTACGCGAAGAAGGACGCTGGTTACTGATAAAACCATGCTTTCACATCTTCACGAATCGCTTAATCGGTGGTGAAATACTTAACTTGCAGGAACTTCTTGAGTGGCCCGAACAAGTGATAGTTCTACTTGCTACATGTGCGAGTAATATTGTACAAAATATTTATTTGTAATTAATTTCCTACAAAACGCTAAAATCGTAAATCAAAATGAGACATTTTGTTTTCTAAATGTTCATCATCATCATCATCATCATCATCATCATCATCATCATCATCATCATCCTTTCATATATTAGTCCTAGAAGAACTGTTACAAAATATTTGCATTTTCACGCCATCTTTCTCTGGGTCGACCTAGTTAGTTCGTTAGTTATTATTGTTTTAAGGGGCGGAACAGCGAGGTCATCTGTCCCTAGGGGCGTCCTAGAGATCTCTTCCCACCGAGACAGTAGTTGACGACTGCTTCAGGGATCCTGCTTCTGTCCATCCTGTTGAGGTGTTCTAGCCAATTTCTCTGGTATTCGTGGATGTATTCCAACACAGGTCTGCTTTTAAGACCATTCAGAACTTCTGTGTTTCGTTTGTGATCCCACTTAGTGACTCCTGCTGTTCGTCGCATATATTTCATTTCGGCGGTAGTTATTCGTCTCTCATGGCATTTCCTCAGGGTCCACGCTTCACAACTATAGCAAAGTACTGGTCTTCCTAAGGTTTTGTAGATTCTTGTTCGGATGTGTTTCTGAGCTAATGATGGTCTAAAAACTGTATTGATGATTTCTAAACATGTGTTGATTTTTTCTAAATGTTTAAAACCACAAACCCTATTGATCAATTATAGTTCAGAAATCACCAGTTGTAAGTCATAGCTACCAACTTTCCAAACTATCTATCAGTAAAAGCACCGCTCGACAGAATATAATAGAAACCACACCAAACTGCAATAGAACTTAACAAAATTGCTTCTTCATTTGGAAAATAATCAGATTTTCCCCCATAGACTTCAAATTACTTACATGTTTAGCACATTCCACATGATGTCAGGTCGTATTTGCTGCCATGTGCTATGTTATTATCACAAGCGCACACGGTACAAAACGTAGCCTACGTTTAAGCATACATGCTACGGAATAAAATAAAAGTTCCCTAAAACCCTAACAATACTGTTTTTCCTTATATTTACTCATGATTATTGCTGGACCACACAACTCGTATAATACAAAATAAGCCACGAACATAGTTCCAGCTTCGCAATTGTCGCACCGGGCTGATGGCCAAGATGTTCTAAGCCCCTAAAATAAATAACTAACTACCGCAATTGTCGCAACTCATGGTGAAGAACCAAAGAACGGAAAATACCATCTAAAGAATCAATCATAATCTCATTTGTGCGGGTTGATTAATACAACCTCTCGGTACGATCGAACACAGTCGAACGTGAAACTTGGAGTTCAGCAGATAGTTCGTGAATGGACTTGGTTGGGAGAGCTACAACAACAGCACACGTCTCGAAATGCGTCTTGTTTCTTCCCCTTCTTGATCAGTCTTATGGCACGTTTCTTTCCTGGGAAAGCAGTGTCCCTTTCTTCCATGAGTCTTCCTAAACCGTACCCTAAACTATTCTTGCACTTTGCTAATAGTCTGACCTGTTTGAGGACGTCCGTGTATGCTCACACTAACGACCAATTTCTCCTCAATAGAAAACAAAGTTATGTCTGCCATTTCAACATAAATAATGTAGGATGAAGCTAAGGGTGCATGCGCGCACAAGCAAGGTCACGCACTTGAGGTGCAACAACAATACTACAAAATACAAACAAGTAATAGCGTATGATATATTGCTAAAGAAAGTAACTCAAATTGAATTCTTTGGTTCGTCAGTACATCCACATATGACAGAGAGGCGTGCCCTGATTGAAGTAAAAAAAAAAGAACAACATGTTTTACCTACGAGGATTTGTACAATCACACTTAGACACCGACGTGCAACACTTATGGACGTACAGAACAACACCTACCATGGGTCATACCCGTTCCAACTGAACGTACTTTGGTGGTAGTGGTGATTGTCTGTCTAAGGGGCGGGACACGGTGGTCATCTGCCCCTAAGAAAACATAAGTAAGCATTAGAAAAGCCAGAATTTGAATGTAGAAATGAGAAAAATATTGTGAGATACATAATTCAATTTAAAAACACATACTACGGCCGCTCCACCCCATAAAGCAGATGGCGCGATCAACAACTATCTTTTCATCGGCTAGTATAAGGTACAGACAGCGTTTCAGGAAAATTACGGTGAATTCGTAAACCTGAACTATCCATATGCACGGTTCAAATGTGAACACAGTGAATCGAGTTCCACAGCAACAAACTTAAGCACAAGTGAGTGGATCTTGCATGGTCTATCCTTTATCTGCTCGAAAGTGCGGCCTCCTCCGCGCTAATTCAAAGGAGATATGTTAAACGTAGGTAGCCCTTTGAATCACCAGAATGCTAGCTGATTGGCTGCGTGACAGAGCGAATATATTGCGAGCAGGTTGAGGTGATAGTTTTACCGCCTAATTTGCATCTTGATCCTCTAAATCGATTCCCGCTATTCCTATGTGGCTTGGAAACCACAATAAGGTGATTCTGATGCCAGAGATGCACAATCGGTCAACAACGGATGTGTGGAAAATATGAAGCAATTGATTGAAATTAACTCAAAGAAATGATACACAAAAGAAAGTGGAGTCATGAATCTTCAAATACAGTAACGAGCTCTGCAGCGAAAGTGCTACAAACGTACAAATATCTTCGTACTTACATCGTCAATCACGTACACACAACTTACTTTTACGTTCACCTTTGATCCTTCCGTGTATAGAACTACAGCGTCTGGAAATTGGTGAACTTTGTTCTGGAAGTGCCTCCGAAAAATCAAGGCATCCTTGTTCAGCTTAAAACCTGGGCGGGGATTTAACCGTATTTTTGGGCGTACGACTTCGAGGACAGCTAACGTACAACAGCACACAAACATGGCCATGGGTTTTGTAAAACCTGAGAACTCGTAACGGCTGTGAATTTGATCACTGTGTTAAGGTATCGGTACCTCTTGAATGGGAGTCGTTCAGAGGAAGGGCATAGTAATTTCACTGCATTTCAGTGTACACTGCAGACGCCTAAATTGCCCACGGAGAGAGAGAGAGTTATCGAGAAGCCCCGTGTGATACTGCCCAAAGCATCATAAGACCTCGAAACAACAGGTGCAGAGGAACAGACGCCAGTCAGCGAGTAACATTCCTTAAGTACGTACATACGGGAATACAACTCAAGGCTGTCCGAAAATTACACACTGCTTATCCAATGCCCAGTAAAATATGTTCCAGTTATACCTACTCATCAGAAACACAGTGGTGAAGAGAACCCAGGGACTGGATTGCCGTTTAATGTCGTATAGAACTTTTTACCACGGTAACGATACTCTCAGTTGTAGTCGACAAAACATCACGATCTTGCAATTTTCGGCAATTTGCAACGTCCGGTCATGCTACTGATCGCCAATGTTCTTGGAGGACGAGGCACTTGAAGAAGAAGAAGGTCATTGTTTGTGTTCGAATCATTAACTTTCAGCTCTTTCGTTGCCTGGGTGGATGTTAAACAGTTCGTTATTTTCTTCATCCTGCAAAACTAACCACACGCACAAAATAACAACTTACCCCTCCTCCAAACAATAGCCTGCGTGCTTGTAAGAACGGAGTGCATAGTTGCCGACCAAAAGAAACTGATTCGATAGATTTAAATCTCCTCCAGTTGTTGTGAACAGCGCGTTGACGCCAGCTGATCGACGAACCTTCAAGTCGGAAGTTATATTTGCCGGTCTATATACAAATGTACCAATATTTTTTTCTTAAACAGTTTTCAGATGTTTAAGGGGTACGCGTACCCCCGCGTTCCCCCTGAACAAAAACAGCACTGCTCTTTACCAATGAGAGCAGTATTATTCCTCCATCAGTGGGGGCATTTCATGAGGAAGGACTTAGCCGGATAACCAGTAACAGCCTTCAATTTGAATGCAGTCCAAAGGCACCTCTTCTTGGGAGTCTTCAGAGGGACAGCATCGCTGCTTACTTGTAATTTTACGTGATCCAGCGATCGATCGAGTAAAAATGATTGACGGAATGTCGGATTAGGTACTCTCTTCTCCTCACGGAAACTTGCTCATTGTATGCAAGAAGAATATTAAATAAATACTCTGTGCGGGACATTTTGTAGTTTTTTAAACATTCTGAAATGAATTGAAACTCTTTTAACAACGAGAAGTGTGCTGCCACAGCTGCCCGGTGAATACAGTGAGATTTTGCAGATGAAATTTCACGTCCGGTGGTTCGGGTTCCATGTAAAAAGGAGGTGCCGTGGCTTCTGATCGCAAGATTACAAGCCTCCTCCCTTCCAGTAAGCAACGATGCTCTCCCCATGAAGACTCCCAAGAAGAGGTGCCTTTGGACTGCATTCAAACTGAAAGCTGTTACTATACTCTGATTTACAAAAGATGAACGATGAAAGCTGTCATCCACCTGAAGGGAGAGGTGAGGAGTGGAGACGAGAGGGGTAACGGTCTCCATAGCAACAGCGAGCAGTGTTGCAATGTATGCCGACAGAGCAGTGAGCACATTTTTGACTCAGTGTTCTACTGTGCCTTGACTCGTCACGGTCATTAGATCGCCAGGCAGGGGGGAGGGGCTAACTTCCCAAGTATTTGTGTCTTCCTGCAAGCCTCTTGGAATGTTATGAGTCATGATCTGCCTCAGTGTCAACGCAGCATTTCCCCACGTGCTAGCTTTGACAGCTGTCAGCGATCATTCTTGGTAATACAGAGTATAGTTATGCGGATAATTCCTTCCTCAGGCAATGCCCGAAACGAACGTACGTTCGGTTGGATCGGTTATGACTTATGACCTACGGTAGGTGTTCTTTTTACTTCGTCGTTAAGTTTTGCACACCAGTCTATAAGGGCGTGTTGCACGATTACGTGCCTTTCTATTAGAAACCTTAAATCACATGGCATACGTAGTTTATGGGTGGTCCATGTCAATTCACTTCAACTCTTTCTCATCCTGAATTAAGTAAAATGTGTCTTTATGTAGGTCACACATAATGAAATATTCTTGTTCAATTCGAAAAATATTTTTTTCCGGAATGCATAACGTCTTACTCATATGGCTGTGAATAAATGGAAGCTACTGAGGTATGGGTGATATTATTCGGTGATATTATTGGGTGCTGTTAAAGGTGCTACTCATAGGATCAGTGCTGCTACACTGGCTCAGGGAGAAAAGCAATGGCAAACTAACTCCACACCTTGATAAGTATGCCTCAGTATAGCGCTGTCTTGGATTTTCTGGGATCAAACCCAAACAACTTGCGGTAGTGCAAGTACAGTAGTACAATCAACTTCCATGACGATAACTTGAGAGATACAGTTATGAATATACAGTAGGTTCGCTTAGAGTTGATATGTATAGTGTTGTAATTGCAATTTGATTTTTGTTAATTGTTTCCTTACTCTAGATATTTGACAGTATAATAGTACTTACTTGGCTCAAGGGATACCATGCTTGGCCATCAATTTCTCCCATGCTGTTGTAGTCCCCTGCACCAGGCATGGGCACTTGATGGTATGGTAGGCCATCGATATCCATCATCTCGGAATAGCCATGCATCAACCCCTGTTCAACCTGCTCTCGGATTGTTTTGCGCATTTCGTCCATGGAGCGCTGCTGGTCCATCATCTGCAAGAAACAAATAAGCTACTATTAGATATGTATTACTGAAGAAAATATGAATACGGAAGTGGGGAAAAAAGAAAATATTGTAAAAATATCTCGAGGTAGAAGAAAACATAGATGAGGGATAAATGACAATATTGGTCATCAGTTTCGACTGAGATGAATTATTCTTAATAATCGAAGTTACAAAGATTTGCACATAAAATAGAAAATATAAGTATAAAATCGTGTAGATTAAACATTACTCATTACATTTTGTCCGTTTCCAGAATGCGAAATGGCAAAATTATAAGTTTAAAAGAGATGAATCATTTATATCGTCACTAATGGAAGTTTTCTTTAGCCTATATAGGCAAGTCAATAAGTATCTGCAGTCAATTTATTACAGCCTGAAATACAGCAACCCGCTACACTAAAGTGTTAAGTGCGTAGCCTGCATTAGGACTCTTCAAAAATACGTAGGCAAGTACTCGGACTCATCAGGCAATATTCAGAGGGAAACAAGTATTCGGTGCTGGATAACTTTCAGCACAACACGGGGACAATGTTTTGCTTGGAGAGAGTATGGAGGAACCCGGGGAAACACCACACTCAAGATGGCCACTGTCCGTGCCGGGATTCAAACCTCCAATCTCCGCACTTGCTGCAGGTCCAAATTGCAATCTTGTAGCATTAGCAATTCCTTTTATGAGTCGTCTATGAATGTTTGCTCCTGGTAATCCCTCAGACCACAAAAAACGGATTACGGAACGCTGTTCTTGCTTGCTGTACACAGAGTGGCGCGAACCATCTTCACTTCCCAACAGCGCAAGCTGTACTATCTGATAACGCTGAAACCTACCACAGACGTGGACAACAGTGCCATCTAGCGGCTGGTGAACACACAACGTCATACAGCCAACCTAACGATACCTAGAGCACAATTGCAGATACTTACTGACTTCCCCTCGTATTTTAACCATATGAAATATAGTCTTATGCGATCACCTTTTGTCCGAGCGCAATGAGCGATTTGTATTAAACGTGGCGAGAGTTTAGTATTACCCCCATTCGACCCCGAACATGCTTTTTAAATTTCAATTGGAATTATCGTTACCAATCCACCATGGCGGCTGCCTAAAACACGCATCTAATGCTTTTCGAAAGTTTTCAAAAATTAAAGATGGTGGCAACAAAAAAAAAATAAAAACATATTTTTATATCTCGCGTCCTATTCAAGAGATCGATGTGAAACTTCGTATAATAAACCACCCCAATAATCCTCATCCTCTGGCACTAAATTTTGTAGCCTACGTTTCGCAAGTCATGGAAGCCGTGTATACGGCTTTCCTTAAGATGAACTACTGTGACTCGTTATAGCAAGATATCACTTTTACAGGAGGGGTCATAATTAACCGATATAGAAAGTTATGTATTCGAATAAAATGTTATTGTCGTGGTGGTAGCGATTGTTTTAAGAAGGGGGATATCAAGGTCATCTGCCCCAATTTTCTAGCTTAGGCATCTTAACTATAGATTATACGCATATTAACTTCTGAAAAGGAATATACAACCTCTGTCTGAAAAGTTCGGTGAATGGGTCTATATTACGAACGGATTGTTGGCTTACCTGAAACAGCAGGTACTGTCCTTCGAAGTAATCCCTATGGATGGCTATGCACTTCTAAGAACAACTGAAAAGTCCTGGCATAGTCTCCTTAAGGGATAGCCTTCAGTTCGGATCGTCAAAACTCTAAATTGAAAGCAAGAGAGAAGCGTGAATATATGCAACCTGCCTTGCACACCTGATAGACGGGCGGCAGTGAGAAGGGTGAATTTATGCAACCTATCATGCACACCTGTTCGACGGGTGGCAGTGAGAAGGGTGAATGTTCCGTGGAATGGAATGGTCCTGAAAACCATCGTCGCGGGTGACGAGACCTGGTGCCTGAGGTACGACGTCGAAGGCATGCGTCAAAGTATGGAGTGGCGGGGTCCAGGGTCACCGAAAAGCCCTGAAGGGCCAGAGGTTTTCGGACATCCAACGTAATGTGACGGCCCAACTGAAGGCTATCCCTAAAGAAGACTATGCCAGGAGTTTCAAGGACTTGTACAGCCGTTCTAAGAAGTGCATAACTGTCCACGGGGATTACTTCGAAGGACAGTAACTGCTGTTTCAGGTAAACCAACTATCCATTCGTAATATAGACCCATTCACCGAACTTTTCAGACATAGGTTGTATTTTACTGCTGTGCTATTGAATCAGCCACTCGGAAAGTTGATGAACTAATACGATGAGCTAAATCTTCTGGTAGTGTTGTATTCATGCATTGTAGATAGCACCTCATCACGTTCTTCAGTGATGGTTGTGTGTTGATAGGAGTTAACTAGAGAAATGATGAAAACTTTGGTTTACGGCAGAGCAAACACCATCACATTAGCAAGACCATTTTTCGATCTTAATATAATTATTATTTTTACTGTCTATAAAACGACCACAATGTTTGGATGTTGAGTTTGAAATTTTTGCCTTATGCTTTATTACAATGTAGGTCATTCAGTCCACCAAATGGAAAATCTGTTTATTTGACGGGATAGTTTTGAGATGGAAATGGCCAATACAAGATATGGAAATACCCTCTCCTATTAGTTCTTCACAGAACTGCTTGTTCGCGCTAATATTCGCTAAGCGTGAATGCATGCAACCTGCCTTGCACACCTGATAGGCGGGCGGCAGTGAGAAGGGTGAATTTATGCAACCTATCATGCACACCTGTTCGACGGGTGGCAGTGAGAAGGTTGAATGTTCCGTGGAATGGAATGGTCCTGAAAACCATCGTCGCGGGTGACGAGACCTGGTGCCTAAGGTCGAAGGCAAGCGTCAAAGTATGGAGTGGCGGGGTCCAGCATTTGCCTCGAGTAGAAGTGGGAAACCACGGAAAACAACTTCCAGGATGGCTGAGGTGGGAATCGAACCTACCTCTTCTCAATTTTTCCTCACGAGACTGAGTGTACCGCGTACTAGTCCTCAAAGCAGAATTAAATTTCTTGGCAGAGGCGGGTATCGAACCCGGACCTCTGGGGCGATAGCCAAAACTTCTAGCCACTACACCACGAGGTGATCTATAATATCACAAGATGAGATGGTAACGCATCTAAACGCAGAGGAAGACGGTTCATATCCCGAGGAAGTTGTTTATCTAATTCGAACAAGTAAAACTATGAGTGATTCTCTTAAGCGTGTTTGCACCGGAGTTGACAACAGTGTTGCCAACAAATGTTGACAACATCTACAAAAATCGTATTAACATTTTTGTCAACATTGCTGCCAACAATGCTGTCAAAATTACCCACCAGCAGTCGGTAAAGATCAAAGAGTGTTGTTAACATTTGTTGGCAGCAATGTTGACGAGACTTAAAGTGACCCGCAACAATGTTGGCAACAATTCCCCTTCAACTGTCCAGCGCACGTGGTTGGCCGACACGGCTTCACTCTAGTCACGGCTGTTGCTGGTAGTGCTGGACTTATCTGTTTGTGGTGTCGAACTGACGAAGTGCAAGTCAACTCTCTTGACAATGGGTCGACATCGTCTTGATTTAAATCGGAAAGTACAGTAGTTCACTTCCACTATACACAGATCTGGCCCTAAGGGAAGGCCTTACCCAGATTCTCTTCGGCCTTCTCTTTTTTACCTATGATGACGCACGCTGCTGCTATCACCGCAAGTTCCTCTATTGTTGACATCTCGGAATGCAGAATGCAACTGGCGAAACGCGCCAAAAATGAGCTAAATTGTTGTCAACAAATCTTACCATTCTCGATATTCGCCAACATTGTTGCCAACTTTTGTTGTCAACATGTTGTCAACGACAGTTGGCAACATTTGTTGTTATTTTTTTCGTTATTGCTGTTACATTTAGAGGTTTGTAACACGGCAGTCATTATCTCCGTTTTTATAAATACAGTATGTGTTAAAGAAGTCTGATAGCCTGATGTTTGTAATACTGATTGTATCTGTAATTATTAGTGTCTAGGATTGAAATAGATACTCCGGTACTTGAACAAAGATACAATCTCGATATTTACCTAGAGTGAGTGTTCAAAAACCCAGGAGAAACCAACTCAAGATTTCCGACTGATAGCACTGGGATTAGAACCTCAGTTCTCCACACACCATCCACTCAGTCCAAGCGTGGAGCGTGTCTTAAAACGCTCAGCTATGCTGGTGGATATAAGAAAGGTCAATTTGTGCTTCTAATATTGGCAGTTGTTCATTCGAGGTAAAGATTGTCTTGTGACGACCGATTTTACAAAGAAACGAAGGAGGAGTTAGACAGCAAGCTTGAGAATGACCCTCTTCGCATAATCTTGTCGGGAGGGGCGAGGCGAGGGGAAGACCCATCAATTGGATCTACCGTGGTGTACTGTCATCTCTCATTACCCAGGACTGGACTTCTTAAACATGCCACTTCCTCTTCCTTCTTTCTTTCATTCATTCCTTCCCTCCTTCCTTCCTTGTCACCTGCGTATTTTTCCCTTTTCATGTATTGATTTTCTCTTGACCTCTATGTTTGCGATTCACCACTGAAGGGTAAAGATTACCCTGCTTCTTTAAGAATGCATGTTCTAAACCAACTTCTGAAACCACATAACTATGCTTCTTACCTTTAGAGTTTCATAGCAATAAAGAGCTTTGACGCCATTTTCCAGTGTTGCCTTATTAACAATTGACTGATATTTTAGCTTTCAGTCGGTTAACAGAAAAATCATTCCAATTAAGTACTGTAATATGTGAAAAATAACCTGAAATAAATTACATGCGAATACGATTTATATAGGATACATGTTTTCTTCTTCTTCTTCAATAGTCCGTAACAATATACTGTATATAAATCTTAATCACATGTCATTTATTTCACGTTATTTTCCACATATACTCGTAATTGGAATGATTTTTGTGTTGACCGACTGAAAACTACGGTTGGTTGGTTTCTTAGTTTAGGGGCTGCGACAACGCAATCATGTAGCCCCGTGTACTTTGTGTGTGTGTAATCTGTCTGATAAACCGGTGTTAATTGTGATGGCTGTATTAGTGCGTGTTATCTGCAATTCAGGTATGGACTGCAGACGTTAATTTCAAGTAGTTCCTACTTTTGCGACCAAATGCTACCGTCAACGACACCTAGCTGTGAACTTGGCTACTAGATACCACCGCAATTTTCACCTGGCGGCGAACGTTGGAACTAATAGAGCATTAATGAAATCTAGCCTACAACCCTACTTCCCCTCCGAAGGAAGGCATACTGAGGGATTTTTACGCTCTTAAAAAAGCGGCGACATCGGCCGGGTTTTTACCCGCGATCTTGGATATAGAAGCTCAGCATGCTACCAACTACCCCATCGAAGCCGCATGAAAACAACAAGATGTTCAGTACAGAACATACAGCCTACTTTCTCTTTAGTGTATGAGTATAGGTCTAGTTAAATATCTTGTCATTATCATGCAGAACAATCCTATTGAATTAGGATGGCCGACTAAAGAAGTAATCTCACTTAGCCCACTGGCCTGGTACAAAGCTTCAAAATTGACACTATTTTGAATCCACCGCTCCAGTACCTCATACCAGAGTCAAAAATTGAACCCGGGTCATCGGGATGGTAGCTAACAATGCTGACCACTACAACGTGAAATATACAGTACTGGGTGGTAAAGAAAGAAAAAACAAGTAGTTCCGTGAAGAATTATACAGCCTATTTTCATATATCCTGCTCATGTTAATTGCCTCTATCAACATACAAAATTTCAGTTTAATTGCTGTAACAGATTCGTAGATATTGAGAACCGTCTAAATATTTCAGATGGTCGCCAGGTTGGATATTTATTTTTGTACTATTACATTAAGATTATTGTGTACGTGTGGTATTCAAACTGCAATCGCATGATTAGAACACAAGAAGTAAAAACGAGATTCTAAAATTACGCACAGCAGCCATCTTGTGATTATGCAAACAATTGAAATAAACTAGATGCCAGTGGATCAACATTTGTATAAGCATTTAACGTGCAAAGTTTCATGGCACTCGGATAGTTAATTCGCGAGAAACGTTCATTTAAATATTTATACTTCGCGTCGCCGCCATGTTGGATTTGTGCTCACCGGGTTACTGAAAGTCCTATAGGTGAACATATGTTCATAGTCTCTATGAACATTAAAAAAAATCAGATTGGTTGCTGTAAAAGATTCATAGATATTGAGAACCATCTAAATATTTCGGAAGCTCGCCATTTAGGATTATTATATGTATAGGCCATAGAGTTATGTACCATTCAAGGACAATTATTGCCTAGGTTCATTATTCAAACTTTCACTTCAATCGCATGATTACGACACAAGAAATAAAAACTTAATTTTAAAATTTCGCACAGCCGCCATCTTGAGGTTATGTAAACAGTTGAATTAAATTAGATGGCAGTGCATTACAATCTGCAAAATCATTTACTGTACCACATTTCACAGCGCTCAGAGAGTTAAATCACGAGAAAAGTCTATTAAAATATTTCAAATTCGCTTGGTCGCCATGTTCGTTTTGTACTTACAGTTTTATGAAATATACATAGGTAAACTTGTATCAGTACTCTTTATCACCGTACAAAATTGCAGGGTGATATCTGTAATAGTTTCGGAGATATAGAATGTCAGTGAAATAATTCGCACAGCCGCCATTTTGAGGTTGTGTAAACAATTGAACTAAATTAGACTTCAGTGCATTACAATGTGTATAAACATTTGCTGTACCAAGTTTCATTACGTTTGGATAGTTAAATCGCGAGAAAAGTCTATTTAAAAGTCTCAACTTTGCTTGGCCGCCATGTTGGTTTTGTAGTCACCAGGTTTTTGAAAGTCTCATAGGTGAACTTCTAGTAGTGCCTTTTTATCGCCGTACACAATTTCAGGGCGATATCGGTAATAGTTTCGGAGATATTGAATGCTAGTGAAATATTTCGCACAGCCGCCATATTGGATTGGTGAGACGTAACAAAATTTGAAGGGCACGGTCGAGGTCGCCGGGAATAGTGCTATGAACTTACCGAGTTTCATTGAAATCGCTCCAGCCGTTTAGATTTTATTAGGGGGGGACACACACACACCTCACACACGCACACACACACGGACAAAAGGTGATCTCATAAGCCTATTTTTTCAAAATTGAAAATAGGCTAAAAATGGCACGCGGACACATCGCACTGACAATCAGTGAAATTTATACGCACCAATTTAGCCGTCCATATTAACAAGAGGGCTATTCAAAATCCGCCGTGCCGCATGACACACCCTTTCATAGTCATATCGAATAATATTCACATATTACGGGAATACATTGATCATGTGCCTAATACGTCTTATATAATTTGTAACTGCTATAGCCTATATTGTTAGTTATCGATTGTAACATTATCTAGTTTCTACATGGCGTTATACTCTTATTGTTGTGTTTGAAAGCTCATACTTGGCATGTGTTTGTAGCTGTTTGAAACTGCATTCACTGAGTATATTTAATCAGTCATAATGGATATCACACCAAAGAAGAGAGGCAAGATCATAACCCTCCACGAATTTAGTGGTATGACTCAGAGACAAATATCAGCTGAAAGTAATGCAAGTTTAGATGATGTTTGTAATATAATTAGGAGGGAAAATGAGAATGAGAAAGTCTCGCTGAAACACATCAAACAGACAGTAAAGTTTCCACAAAAGAAGATGTTTCGGGGCTGTTTTACATTCACGGGCCGCAAATGTTTGGTTCCTGTTGATGGAATGATGAACAGCGACAAATAGGCCTACATCCCAATTTTAGAGAGAAAACCTGCCCCAGAACTGAAGAGATTGGCTGAGGAACTGAACGTCGAAAAAGCGATTTTCCATCTCTGTTCATATTAATATACACTTTAGACTACTGTATGACACTCATTCTCACCAAGTTTCGTTTTAATTGCGTAATTACAATACAGCGTGAATAATTGATGTTAAGTTTTAATAGTACGCCCAGCCACCATTTTGACTGTATAGAATAGCCTAACTATCCTTATGGCTTTGCCATACGAAGCTACATATACGGTGTTTAGCCTACGTTTCACAGTTTTCAAAAATGACGTGTAGACTTCTGAGATCATTCCAGACAGATGTGAGTGTGTGTCTGTGTGTATGTGAGCTCAAAGTCTCTTTAACCTATTGATCTCCACCATAACTGATGTCGCACCAACTGTTACGAAAGTGAGGCCGATTTTGCCGCGAATACTAGGCGAAGGTAATCGAGCTAATCAACTAATTCCAACATCGAGCGGCAAATTGATTTATTGTACAATATTATGGGCATTAATACACGCCTATGGTAAAAGGGGAATGTTACAGCGATATTGTAGTTTGTAATACAAATTTCATCAGAGGTTTAGTAGATTTTACCAGAACTACCTGGAGAAACTACGCCAACAATCCTGACCTCATGTAGTAAAGTATACGACGATAGGGAGAGCTACAGTGCATCCAGTTAAATATGGAGATCAATGCTTTAACCCGTTATAATGTCGGTGTTCAATTCTGTACATCACGGCCTGCCACTAGTAGCAATAGTATTGCAACCTCTTTGAAGAAATCAATAAAACGGAGCTTACAACCACCAGTCCTCTGTGAACAAAAGAAAGACGACAAGCTAAACAGCAAAGTGTGATTATGAGCTCATCGTTAACAGGCATAGTAAATAGAGCATCATAATTGATTGACTTTAATACAATTCTTATACGTTATTGATCCAAACCGAAAGAGTGGCGCATGAGTGGAATCGTCAACATAATTGCTGTGAATGATGATTTCTATTACCTGTTGAGTGTAAGTACCTTATTTCTATAACTCCCTGTGTATGTAGAGAACGGATACATTGTTATATAAGTTTGTCTTTGCTTGGCGCTCTGACACGAATACACAAATATAACTTCACTTTATATGTGTATCAGCTCGTCTCCCCTGTGATTACAAATAGATCATGGCCATCGCTCTTGTCCTGCCAAAAACATTCCACAGGTGGAAATTTTCTCCGCCAGTGGGCCTTAAACTTTGGGACAGAAGGCAAGTCAATTGCAGCGACCTGCGCTACCAAGCGATCAAATCAAATTTTGTGTTCATCTGTGCCACTTATATTGTAAGAGAAAGGATCAAGTCTTGTGTTGCCAGACTGCTGCGCGTCCCAACAGGCTGTCTAGATTATGCATAGCCTACATTCGTTCGGAGCACAATATTGCATTCATTAGAATCCTCCACCTCGTTGCGCAATGGCTAGCACTCTTGGCTGTCACCGCGGAGGCCCGGGTTTGATTCCCGGCTCTGCCAAGTAATTTCATTCTGGTCTGAGGGCTGAAAAGGGTACACTCAGCCTCGCGAGGCAAAAGAGAAAAGAGGCGGGTTTGATTCCCAATTCAACCATCCTTGAAGTGGTTTTCCGTGAATTCCCTACGTCTACTTCAGGCGAATGCCGGGATGGTTCCTATCTTAAGGCCACGGCCACCTCCTTCCCAATCTTCATCTGAATTACAAATACATACACTAATACAACCAACACAGCAGACAAATTCTACACACACACCTAAGTTCACGGGGCTACATGACCAGGTTGTCGCAAAGCCCCTAAATGAGTCAACAACAACAACAACAACATTAGAATCTTGGTGTTGTTGTTTGGGATTCCTTTAAAGGCTTAGGCAGCGTGGTCATGTGTACTTCGGAGTGTGTAGAATTCTTTTAATAAACTGTGTTATTATTGGGTGTGTGTTTATAAATGAGGCTAGGATATGGAGGGAGGTGCCCGTGGCCTTAATTTAGGAACCATACCATTTGCCTAGAGAAGAAGTGGGAAACTACGATAAAATCTCATCTAGGATGGCTGAGGTAGGAATCGAACCCACCTCTTCACAGTTTTGCTGAGAACTAAATTTTTTGGCAGAGTGGTGAATATAATTATGCTGGTCCTCGGGGATGACAGCCTAGAGTGCTAGTCACTGTTCTCAGAACCTATATGGTAAACATGATATCGCGTGAGTGTGCAGGAAAAGGGCCCAGTAGTCAGTCATTGAGAAAACACCATTTCCGGTCTGTACACTCCGTGCCTAAGTAGTTAATAGTTGATTCCGGTATTTAAGGTTATTTATTACATAGAAAAGTGAACTTTTAGAACTTAAAAATTACAACAAAAAGCTTGTAAAATCAACTTTAGAACCTAATGATTCAGTCCGCGTTTAGTTTTGGGTCACAAGAATAAAAGTATGCCCAGTAGATAAATTAAATAAGTAGTTCCGTGATGAACTAAATAGACACTTACTTGAAATTTAAGATTAAGTCCAATGATTGATCCATTTAGATCCATCTTGAATAATAAATTGAACTACGGAATTCAATTGGTAACACTGACATTTATGATTTGCTCGAAATATATCTGAAATATTGGGGCCCAATAGAGCACTACAGTTTGTTCGAATAATTCTCATATATGGACTCTGAGATGGTGATAGTTTACGGCTAAAAAGGCCAGAAAGAAAGAGAGAGAGTTGGTAGGATTGCTGCCTCAAAAAACGAGAACAATTATATCTCAACGGCATACACTGTACATAAAATATTTGTAAGTTATTTGTTAAATATACCAAACGTTATGGAAGTCACATGTAGTTAAACATCGAACCTATCAGCATGCGTTGAATCATGTTGGCAACATTGCCACGTATGGGTTGATCAAAATAAAACTGAAAAGCTAAGGTCTATACGCGTGCCAAGTTTTGAACTGTTTGCCTGCGTACATTCTGATATATGGAGTGAGACTAAGGTCAAAAATTACGGGGAGGCACCCGATGCCATACGATATATATTTTTTTAAAATATAGTTAAGATCATGTCGATCATTCCTCAGTTTCTGTGGTTTATTTTTCAAGTTAAAATTTGTGTCACGATGGTAACTGTAATGTTGTATGTAGTTAGCTATGTGGTCAATCTTAGTCTAGCTAGAGCCATATTCAATTAAGAAATTACCTGCTAAGCGATATAAGGGACTGCTAACAATCTTGTGGCCTTCGTAATAACAAACCATTTGCAATACTTGGGTTGAATACTGGATGATGATCGATATAATAATGAAGGCAATGTGCATCTTTTATACGCCACGTTAGCAGTAATTGAAACTGAGGGCATATTGAATGGACGGCCAAACTGGCAGCTAGTACTGTACCTGGATCGAGCAGTTAAAATGCCGGCAATATTGACGATAGCTGCAGATATTACGCTTTCAAATATTGACGTAAAATTACACATGTTCCATATTCAATGCGCTTTAGAGTTTTCATTAACATGTAATCCTCTTTAAAAGCGAACAGTCCATCGTGAGAGAATGACACGTCATTTCTACTTTTAGCAATTAACTTTAAAAGAGAACAATGAATTGAGAGTCGAAAGAGGGAGTAAAATGTGTACCGACTACCTTTCAACTTGCATGTAATGAAAAATATATTCTATTGGATGAGTCATCACTGAGTGCTGAATGAAATGTTTCGAATATAACATTTTAAAATTTGAGGTGAAATAATCGTTAACAATAGAGGGTATGCAATTATTTTCTGAAGGAATTTTGTATTTTTCTTTCGGTATGAACAGTTATTAACCATCATTGTTACGCTCCAGTATTCAATACAAGTGCCCTTTTGATACCAGCTTATGAGTGATTATGTTAAAAATTCCAAGCCAAGTTTGATGAAATTACAAGTTTTTGATAAAAATTCTCTCCAAAATCGCTCAGTATGACTTCCTTCGGAGGGGAAGTAAAGCCGGCGGTTCCATGTCATAGATTTATGGCATGTTAAAGAACCTTCCACTAATTACACCTGTGTGAAGCTAAATTAGGTTAAAAATGTAAACAACGCTCAGGTTCCTACGTTCGTCGCCAGGAGCCGACTGCGGTGGCGCCTAGTAGCCAAGTTCTGAACTAGTAGTCGTTGACGGGTGGCGTTTGGAGGCAAAAGTAGGAACTACTTGAAAATTCAGTCTTCATTCCTTACATGAATTAAGAAACAGATAACACACACTAATACTGTCATCACAATTAACACCGGTTATCAGACAGATTCTACACACACCCAAAGTACACGGGGCTACATGACCGCGTTGTCACAGCCCCTAAACTGAGGAACCAACCAACCATCTCTCCTAAATATTTTAAAAATATAATATTGATATGCGAATGGTTTCCTTAGGAGATAAATATATTTAAACGCATTAGAAGCTAAATAATTAATACTTTGTCTCATTAAAAATACTATAATTTTTAAAATTTTAACAGGAAATTTTGATATAATTTTGGCTGCCTTTATACTCTAAACAATATCTTTGATTATTTGCATGTTAATACTCTTTTACGTACTTATTCTCAAGTTTAGAGCAATTCTATCAAATGGGCTTTGTGTACCATCAATTTCTACAAACAAACACGGCTTCAACCTAAACACGTGCCGGAAGACAGTTGCCTGCAATATGATCAAAGAACACTTATTATGAATCCAGTTATTCACGGAACTTAAAACACATTGATGTATTTAGAGAGAGAGAATGATTCCCGCGTTGTCTTGGTTACAACAGTGGTAGCACTGCTTGGCTGGAAATAAACATTTTATAATAAACGGGGCCGATAGATCGGCCCTTCCCATTTTAGCAGAAGCTCTCTCGTTCCTTGGCACTATAAAGGTCAAGCCCCCGAGTGTTGGATACATTAGTGTAAGCGAAGTCTAGGTAGCAGAACAACTGGGCACCTTGCTTCCAAGAGGTATCTGCGCATCACAGCGGGGTCAATGAACACTGTATTTAAATTCCCATATCTCCTACAATTACTGGAGAATCGCGGCGATTCCTTCTCTATAATGGACCACATAATGTTGATGCAACTCCTGATATTGCCTTAAGTAATGATAATAAAATATCACTTCAGAAAGCAAACGGGCATTATCCGCCAAGCAATTCTCTTTTCCACATATGCACAGATATTTTCGGATTTAAATCAGGTGTCTACCAGAAGAAACCATCACTAATTTTCCTGAGAATTCCATGATTTTTTCCCAAGGATAACCCTGAAAATTTCCTGAGGAACGCTAACGACCACAATAAACTAACTATAAAGTTTCATGGGACGATTGTGTTCGAATCTCACCTCCGCCATCCCAGGAGTGGGTTTTCGTGGTTTCACATGCCAACTCCATGTATATGGCGGGATTATGCTTAATATGAACCCACGACCGCTTCCCAGATAGTGGGTTCAATCGCGGCTCGGTCCGTTGGCTTTTAACTGAGCTTAAATGTGGCAACCTCGTACAGACACGTAAAGGCAATCCTAGTGAAAAATCCGGCACTCTGGCTACAGCAGTTAAGTGGGACGTTAAACCCTTATTATAATTATTTATTCATTTATTTATTTATTTATTTATTTATTTATTTTGCGCATGCGCTTACACATTCTCAGCTGGAAATTGATGGAAAGAAAACATTTACAATCTCAGATATACATCATAAAGAGCAAATTCTTCAATCTCTCGGTGACTGAAATCTGCAGTAGCATTACTCTTTTCCATCGCTCTTTCAGGCTTGATTACCCAAGAATAGCCTTACTATGCTACACGTCGAAAGTACGATTGTCTTCTGCATAAGCTTAAAAAAAGGCCTGGGTCTAACTTCAAATCTTTGAAAGATTCCGTTAAGTTGGTCGAAATCACGCCAGTGCTGGATATGATCATAGGAACTGTCCTGACTTGTGCCATTGCTTCCTTATCAGTTCTGATAGCTCTCTGTATTTTACCATCCTGTGATTATTAATAGAATTAATAATGTGTGATCGTGAAAAAAGATGAGTGGCCAACGTCTTATCCAACCGTTTGAAGCTGTTGGCCGAAGAAATACTGCCTGAAACTCAGTGTGGATTTCGACCTAATCGAAGCACAACTGATATGATCTTCTGTGCTAGGCAGATGCAGGAGAAATCCAGAGAGCAAGGACGCCCTCTATATATGGCTTCCATAGATATTGTTAAAGCATTTGATTCGGTCAATCGAGAAATGCTATGGAGGATTCTTGCCACACTTGGCTGCCCCCGAAAATTCATTCAGATTCTTCGATTACTACATGATGATATGAATGGCACGGCCCTTAACAGCAATGGCCCAGGAGAGCCATTTACGATTGCAACGGGTGTCAAACAGGGATGTGTGGTTGCCCCCACACTCTTTTCAATATATGTTAGTGTTGTACTAAATTTGGTCCAAGAAAAGATTCCAAAGGGTGTAGAAATTATATCCAGGACAGATGGAGGTTTATTCAATCTCAACAGATTACGTGCAAAAACTAAAGTGTCAGCTACATCCGTTCTTGATCTCCAGTATGCTGATGACAATGTCATCTTAGCAAATTCAGATGAAGATCTTCAAACCACCCTCAATGTGTTCAATGAGGCATACAGAAGCATTGGTCTGGACATAAACACCAATAAAACATAGGTTCTTCATCAGCCTACATCACATGACAGGACTACTGCTCCTGCTATCATGATTGATGGACATAAACTAAAGTATATAGATCATTTTCCTCATTTGGGAAGTCACCTATCAACAAATGCGAACATTGACGCTGAGATTCAACACCGCCTCCAATTTGCCAGTGCAGCCTTTGGTCGTTTGCTCGTTCGCGTGTTTGACAACCACGACATTAGCATTTTAACAAAATTATACGTTTATCAAGCTGTTGTAGTTCCCACTCTGCTTTATGGTTGCGAAACCTGGGTTACTTACAGAAGGCACCTCTTATATCTAGAAAAATACCATCAACGATGCCTTAGGAGAATTCTTGGTATTAAATGGCAAGACCGGCGCACTAATACAAGTGTATTAGAGGAAGCTAGCACTATTAGTATAGAGGCTCTCATTATAAAACACCAACTTCGATGGACAGGACATGTAGTTCGCATGCCTGAGTCCCGCCTCCCAGAACAAATCTTATATTGCCAGCTGAATGTCGGTCATAGAAAGCAGGGTGGGCAACAAAAACGCTACAAAGATGTTCTGAAGACCAACTTGAAGAAATGTCAAATTGATACAGGTAACTGGGAGGCTGTCACATCCGACCGATCAGAGTGGCGCCGCAACGTCCATCAAGGCCACTTGCTCTTCGAACAAGAGAGAAGAAGGCTTCAGGCAGAAAAAAGAAATGCCAGAAAAGAGCGCATGATTCGCAGAATTATCAACCCCCAAGATCCATTGGCTGCTCAAGACCTTGTGTGCCACTATTGTGGAAGAGTCTGTGGTTCTCGGATCGGACAGTACAGTCACCAAAGAACTCACGCAATATGATTAGGCCTAATGTTGGTTTACAGCGAAGATTTACATAAATGTACCTTGGAAGACAATCATACTCGTATCACGAGTGATAGCCTAAATAATGTATTTTACCACTGTTTGGGATTACCACATCTATGAAGATGGTGTGCCCCATGCATTTGTTAACAAGAACAATCAGGTATGTTGTGCAAGACTGACTGGGCTGTCAATTATTATTATTATTATTATTATTAACAACACAGGTAAATTGCACTTATGCCATTCTTTGGTCCATAAATGAGGCAGCAGCAATTAGAAGAACATCCCAAATTATTAGAGATTTCGTATTGCCTTCTCATAACCATGAAGAGTAGGGCTACAATGTCCCAAGCTGTCAAAGCAGAGTATTTACGTAATAACATGTTGTTGGGTAATTTCTATTCTACCAGTAGAGTGTGTCATAGTCATTGTTTTAAGTAAATAATAGCTACATAATATATGACTGAGTGAACTCATTCAGCGATGCTGCAATTGACGGGATCAATAAGCTTTTGTTTTCTGTCAAACTAGATGAATAGTAGGCTACATAACTGAATATTCATATGGGTGCGTAACTCCGATGCACAGCTGTAGAACACAAGGCCTGTGTACAAGTGCGTCCATTCCCGCTGGGAGGAGGTGATCGACCATATTCGATTGTTTCCACGGCCTAGTAAATAATTCAGAATGTAGAGATTCTTGTCGTTTATGTACTAATTGGTTAACCGACGTATCGCCTTCTCCTGTAGAGGATATTTTTAAGTTAGGCCTATATCACTAGTTGATGATGTTAAGTAGTTGGAATGCAGAAACTGAAGCGAGTTTGATAATGAAATGTTTCAAACGAATGATACAAACTTTATGGCGATGGCTGATAGCAAAATCAGAAACTTCAAGAAAATCCTAGGCATTTAATGAAAATATGGCATATTGGCAATTAAAATCACTGTCTGACACGTCCTTTCACGAAGTGACGAACAGATTCAGCCAGACAGTGTGAGTTATTTATTTACTTAATTAATTGTTTAAGACAATTCATTGACTTCCAGACGAGACTTACTTTCAGGTGATAGTGCCACTGCATACGAAAACCTAATTCCAATGTTAATCTGACACTAGCCCTACTTTTTCGGACAACACACGTGTAAAAGCTCAGAAGACACAAAAATGAGCAACATAACCTAAATCAGTTTATAGCAGTTAAACTCGCTCTTCTGTCATATTGGTTTACTTTCTCCGGAAAATTATCATATGCCACAACGAATGAACCACTATTTTATGTAGTGACGTACTTTATTTTTCTGTAAATGATGTGTAAAAGAAATTACATAATTTGACGATAAGAGTCAGCCACTTCATGGAGTTCCGAGGCTTATAATGATTTTTATAACTGTTTCACAAAATGCCGATTTTTTCATGATGATGAAGTGACTAGGATTTTCACGAAATTACTGGCTTCATTAAAAGCCTACGATATAAACACGGCAAGAATTCTCAGAAATATACTTCAATAACGACAACGTGAGTGAAAGTCTATAAGCTGTCAATTTAGACTCCGTTCATTTTCAGATCATAAAGAGGGGAAACAGAGACTTTCAAATGACCACCATGTGGTGTAGCGGCTAGCATTTCTGGCTCTCGTTCTGGAGGTTCGATTCCAGGGTTTACCAAGAAATTTAATTCTGGTCTGAGAGCTGGACCGGGATATAGCCTACCCAGCCTCGTGAGGAAAAACTGAGAAAAGGCGTGTTTGATTCCCCATCTCGGTCATCATAGAAGTGCTTTTCCATGATTTCCCACTTCTACTCCGGGCAAATCTCAGGATGGTTCCTAACCTGAGGCCACGGCCTACTCATTCCCAATCCTCACCTTAATTAAAAATGCACACACTACTATAGACACGACAATAACACAGGTTACAATACAAATTCTACACACACACACACACACATAAGTATACGGGGATAAATGATGATGAACTCCATGCCCCTCAAATGCAACAACAGCAACAGCTATCTCAGTGTTCGGGTAGGTTCGAACCCCACCATTGGCTGTCATTGAAATTATTTTCAGTGGTTTCCTATTTTCGACTCCAGGCGAATGTCGGGCTGGTACCTTGGAGTCAAAAAGGGCATCCGGGCGAAAAAATAATCTGCCACATAAAAATTCACTTCACCACATCCTCAGGCCCTGCCCTAAGGTAACCTCCTCTGATCACAAAAGTTGTACACAACGTGACCATACGATTATGACCATTAGCCCGCTACTGTAAGCCAGCAACGATGCAGAAAAGTGGCCACATGTGACTCCATTGTGCACTGCAGCCTGGAATGTGTCAAAGAGCCAGGAATGCTGTTACGTGCCTGTTGCGCTTGGAGTGTCACTAGCTAATTAATACCAGCCGGTTGAGGGAATACACGCACTTATATCCTGATCCTCACCGTACACTACGCCAGTCGGTTCAGTCAACATTCTCATTATCCATTCTATGATTAGTCAACCGTAGCATTAAATAATAAAAATCACATGGCGACATTTGAAGAAGAAACTTGAGGAAAAAAAGAATTTTAGCCAAAATTCAAAATGAAAACGAGCAAGATGAGGACCAAAGAAAGGAAGGAAGCTCACCGAAGAAGAATGCGAGAATACTGGGCAAATGTGAGGAATTGAGGGAGAAAGAAGTTGAAATTGCGCGGTCCATAGATGACCGAAACGAAAGAAAAATAATAACTAGGGGACCTGTGCGAGAAATCTCGCTTGGCTTCTATAAATATGTATATTTGTTTAATTTACGCACTTTTTAAACAAATGTCGGTATTTATGAAATCAGAGTGTTGCGGGTCATAATTCTGTTTGAACATTCATTTCAATGCACAATGGGCTGTGTGCGCTCCATGAGTACAGACTACCCGCCCGGCTTTAGTGTTATGCGGGCTGGTCGCGACACAGTTCTGCCAGGGACTATCGTCTTTTAGGTAGATTTCATTAGATTTCAACTATTGCAATGGGTACCATGTTTCGACTTCCGGAAAATTTCGACATATCTTCGCGTTTCACATCCCCCAGACCCCAAAACCACCGTCAGTTCAAAAGTTTATAGTTTCTTGTGGACACGATAACTACCGTAATTTTGCATCGATCACTTTGAATTTTTTACATAATATGTATCCCTTCAAAATCTCGGTCGAGTTCGTTAATGGGCAAAATCGGTCGAAGGGGGTGGAAATGGGGGACATTTTTCGAAAAAGTGAAATATTGCTATATCTCTCTTAATACGTGAAATATCGAATCCATTCAAAGTCCATACTATGTGTCGGATGAGTGCCAAACATTTATGTTTAAAAAGTGTTTTGATAGCACCGACCATTGACCATAGGGGTGGGAAAAAGTGGGTTTTTCGGGAAACATTAATCATATCTCTCTTAATATGCACAATATCAAAACCGTACAAAATGGACAATATTTCCCAAATAATTACCTACAACTTTTGTCTAAAATAATTTTTGATATGACCCACCATTACTCCAAGGGATGAGAAAAATGATTTCGGAATTAGAAGAAAATGCCAAGAGCCATCAGAGGTTGCCATGACAACGCTTCTAAATTGATGAGGGATGAGCTATCAGAGGTTGCCATGACAAAACGAGATCACATTCAGTTTTCCATCTGACTCTGTGGGAAGCGGCTTCGGTGACGTAACTGGTATCATGCTGAACTTCTATGCTCAAGGTCACGGGTTCAAAGCCGGCCAAAGTCGTCGGATTTTCTAAGAGCGCTAAAAATCCCTCAGTATGCCTTCCTTCGGAGGGAGAGTTCCAACGTTCGTTGCGAGTTGCTGTGGCATCTAGTTGCCAAGTTCACAGCTAGGTGTAGTTGACGGTAGTATTTGGTACCAAAATTAGGAACTACTACTTGAAATTGACCGTCTGCAGTCCTTACCTAAATTACAGACTAATACAGCCATCACAACTAACACCGTTGATCAGACAGATTCTAAACACACCCAAAGTATACGGGGCTGCATGACCGCGTTGTCGCAGCCCCTAAACTGAGGAACCAACCAACATCTCTGCGGGAGATACAATTTTGCGTGAAGAAGTAACAGACTGTTAGATAGTTCCACATCAGTGTCGAAACCTTGCATACGAACAGTGTGACCACAAGTACAAAAATGGACCCCAAATGACAAGCGGGGGTGGGGCGTGGTGGCGCAGCGGTCAAGCTGTTGGCCTCTCACCAAGGTGGACCGGGTTCGATTCCCGGTCAATGTATGTGAGCTTTTCGAAGGGAAATGCCATGTCCTGTGGTTCGGATTCCACGTAAAAAGGAGGTCCCGTGGCTCATTATCGCATGATTAACTGTCACGTAAAACTAAAAGCTTCCTTCCTTCAAATGACAAGAAGGTTACCGTCCTCATAAGACAAAAGTTAAAAGTATGCATAGAAAGACGAAAAACAAAGTTAATTAAGCTCCAATTGTAAAATAATTTTCTAGCTATAAATGAGGTCTGATCCTTCTACGAAAACCTGCATATTTGGCTATTATAGCCTATCCCCTAGTTTGCCCGGTAAAATCTACCTCCACCTTCCGGCGTTCCGAGGGGATTTTTTTTCATTTGTTTAAACACACTTTTCAAACAAATGAATATATTTCCGATGACTTTTCAAGAAATGTAAGATTTGTCCTGTACTATTGAGACAATTTGGAAGATTTTGGCACAAAACGCACCTTCTAACTTCTTCTGGTTCAGGAGCTTGAGTTTTTTGTTGGATGAACTTAGCATAATATTATATAATATAAAATAATAATAATAATAGTCCAAAGGAGAAACTTGGGTTGAAGAAACACCATATGCAGATAATGCAAAATGCTGCCCTTTTACGGTAGTACGTAAGGTTTTGTCTCTTCAATGACTTCCTCTTAACATCTTGAGGTCCATTACTATTATCATTGTTGTTATTATTGATGATGATGATGATGATTCCTTTCATGTAGCCCCGTGTACTTGGGTGAGTGTGGTTTTGTCTGATGACATGTGTTATTGTGATGGCTGAATTATTGTGTGTAGTAATAATTCAGATTAGGATTGGGAAGGAGGCAGCCATGGCCTTAATTTAGGAACCATCCTGACATTCGCCTGGAGTAGAAATGGGAAACCACGGACAACCACTTCCTGGATGGCTGAGGTGGGAATCGAACCCACCTCTTCTCAGTTTTGCCTGGCGAGGCTGTCATCAATTACTGATGTATTAGAAGCCACTTTTCAGTGTTGCCTAGTTCTATAATAATATTATTTGTGAACAGGTTTCGACCGTCACGCGATCATCATCAGATCCTGCTCACTAAGGCTTAGATAAGGTACGATGTTTATCTACTACACTTATGTAAAAATATATACATTACAATCTTTAGATTAAAAAAGATTGTAAAATGCTTGTGTAACGTGTCCATCTTATTAACAGTTATTATTGCCTAGTTGGTCTGAGGCAGTTCTATACAGTAGTTGTGTTGACCGATTGAAAAGCTTTCTATAATAATACCATCACTTAAGATTTAAGTGGTACTCTCTCTTCTTTTACAGAGTCTTTACTATAAAAATAATGGTCTTTCTCCGCGAGTTTCTTTTCTCTCCTCAATCCTTTCAAAGACTTGCTCACTCACTAGATTTTACATTCATTCTATCCTTATTCATCACCATGTTTCAAATGTTTTTCCTTCCTTTCTGTTTCACCTCTCTTGTCCGTGTGGAGCAATGCCGACAAAACATTTCCTTATCTCTAGATTAGATAAGTAGCGTCTACTTATAAAATGCTTAGTTATTGTTGTTGTTGTTGGTGTTAATTCGTTTTAGGGGCTTGGAACATTTTGGTCATCAGCCCCGTGTTAGATATCGCTGTGGTGATGAGCGATTTAACTCACACGGTTACGCCGTGAAGTTACAGAAGGTACATCACTTGAAACAGTGAGATACAGGAATGTATTCTCGGTATTGCCCTACATGGACAAGGGCGTACAACAATATAAAAAAATAGATACAGTATGAATATATACTCTTTATTATTCGCTTCTGTTCGGGTACGAGGAAGAGATATGATGAGATCGTTGTTGTTTTTGTTGTTGTTGTGGATTATTTAAGGGCTTTGCGACATCGTGGGCATCTAACCCCGTGTACTTCGGTGTGTGAATAACTTGTCTGATAACTCATGTCACTGTGATGTCTGTACTAGTGTGTATATTTGTAATTGAGATAGGATTTGGGTAGGAACGGCTGTAGTAGAAGTAGAAGTGGGAAACCACAGCAAACCATTTCCAGGTTGACGGAGGTGGGAATCGAATCCACCTGTTCTCAGATTTGCCTGGCGTGGTTGAGTGTATCCCGTTCCAGCCCTCAGACCAGATAAATTTCTTGGCAGAGCCGGAAATCTATCCGGGCCTCCGTGGTGACAGGCAAGAGTGCTTGCTATCCACTACGCACTGACGAGATATGATGCTTTTCTACTATATTTGGCTAATATTTTACAGCCAGATGCCCTTTCTCATAAGAGTCTAAAAGTTAATGATGTTTTAGGTTTCTTAAAATATGATAGAAATTTGACAAGGCATTAGATGAAAGCAAAGTGGTTTATTAGAAGATACCGTCTCATCATTTATCTGGAATTGAAAATAGGAAACTAAGGACAACAATTTCAAGGACGGCTTGAGGGAGGTTCGAATTCAGTCGTCTCCCTAGTCCGAGCTGGGTTTCATAACCTTGCGCGGCAACATGCATAGTTATTCCGGTCACTGTAGTGTTGAGTAAATAATGCATCAAAATGTATTTTTCTCGGAGGTTGACAATTGTCCCAAGCAGCGGAGATGACAGAAGAAATTAACATGCAAACGGTGCACTTTGCATGGGAATCGGTAATTCAGACACTGCCTCCAAAAAAGAATTTTATGCGAGGTCGTGCTGAACGTTAAAAGAGAAAGGAAGCTATTAGCTTTACGTAAACATAATCTCGCGATCAAAAGTTACAAGACCTTCTTTTATGTGGGATCCGGACCACAGGATGTGTCAATTCACAGCGAAAATATCATATGCAATAATCGGGAAACGAACCCATGCTGTATGTTCATCGTCCCGTTTTCCTTTTCAACAATCCGCTCCATGGCGCTTGACTACTACAGTATATACTGTATACACATATGATTATAGAATAAAAAAAACACACGAATACTCACATGAGTACGAGAAAAACAACCTCTAAAATTCCTCAACACCATGTTCAAGTTCTGCTTGGTGATTTCAATGCCCAGATAGGGAGGGAGAAAAAATACAGAAAAATAGTAGGAGAATACCCAGCACATAGGAGAACGAATAAAAATGGAGAAACACTAATAGGGTTCTGTAGACAATTTAATCTGAAGCTCATGTCCACACATTTCAAGGCATTACCGAGCAAGAAGAAGACTTGGGTATCTCCTAATAAGATGATGGGAGAGTTCCAGATAGACCATGTTGCTATAACAACCCAGAACCGTAAGGAAATCCTTAATGCCAAAGTAAGAAAAAGCCTAAACATCAACTCCGACCACAATCTATCAGAAATTAAAGTAAGATTCCAGCCAAACAAGCCCAAGCCAAGAGCCACAAAGAAGCCCATAATAAATGATGATTTTCTTCAACAAAACAAGGAGAAATATATCGAGAACTTGTATAAGCTTGATATGAACACCTGGGAAGAGATTAGAGGATCAATAACTAAAGCAGCTGACGATTTTGGAAAGCCGTCAAGGAAACGAAAACACAGGTGGTGGAGTGAAAAATGTGATGAGGCTCTTGAAAGACGATTTAAATCCTGGATAAATGGCACTCAAACTAGACCGAGAAGAGATGGGAAGAATTTAGGGAAGAAAGGAAACAAACATCAAAGATCATAAGAACAGAGAAGAGAAATTATGATAGACGCAGGATAGAACAAATAGAAGAAGATTTTAAACAGAAAAACAGCCGAGAGTTTTACAGAACCTTCAAAGAAGAACTACAAGGATATCAGCCACCAAGTTTGTGCTTCAAACGAAAAGATGGCAGTGTGGCAATGAGTGATAAGGAAAACTGTCAGCTTCTGGCTGATTACTTCAAATTTCTGCTGAACGGGGAGGAGTCAGGAGAGAGATTGGTTGCTCAGAATATATCCCAAGAAAACCTTGATTCCCAACCACCAAATGAGATCAAGCACATTATCAAGGAGCTCAAAAACAACAAAGCACCAGGTGAAGATGGGATCTTCGCTGAAATGTGGAAGTTCGGAGGAGAGATCACAGCAAAAACAATCCATCGTATTAATGAAGAAATCTGGAAAACTGCAAGGATCCCTGAAGACTGGAAATGTGCTCTCATACACCCACTTCACAAAAAAGGTAATCGGATGGACATCAACAACTACAGTCACATACAAAATACTCTCCAAAGCACTGCTGAACCGAATTGAAGACCAAGTAGACCACTTAATTGGTGAATATCAAGCCGGCTTTAGGAAAGGGAGGTCATGTGTGGAGCAAATATTCAACCTCAAAAACATTCTCAGAACAAGAGCTTTGAGAGGTCAGAACACCGTGGTATTTTTGTTGACTTCAAAAAGGCATACGACTCGATTGAGCGGCAGACTCTATTTACTGCATTGGAAGATTTTGAGATTGACAGGAAAACAAGAGAAATAATAAAACAAACACTAACTGATACCAAAAATAAAGTTTTATGGAGAAGTCTCTGATCCTTTCGAAATAAAATCAGGAGTCAGACAAGGGGATGGTCCTTCACCAATACTATTTAATATCGTTCTGGAGAAAATCATGAGAAATTGGGATAAGGCTTTGGAAGCAGAAGGAATTCATGGCATACATCTTGGGCGGAAAGGACAAAACCTGAGAATTAAATGTTTGGCTTTTGCTGATGACCTTGCCCTCTTAGCTCATAACAAAGATGATGCACGAAAGATGTTGGACACATTGCACGAAATAGCTGAGAAAACAGGTCTGAAGGTATCATATGAAAAGACTGAGTACATGGAATACAGACACCGGGAAGAGAGACGTATGCTGGTGGAACAAGGAACCGTCAAAAAAACTGATAAGTTCAAATATCTTGGGGAATGGATACAACCCAATGGACTGGATAAAGAGGCAAACGAGGCAAGAGCAAGAAAATTGGACCTCAGAACAGGTGTAACAAACGAGCGATATCATACAAAGCAAAACTCAGACATTACAGTACAGTGGTAAAGCCAGAGGGTCTGTAAGCCTCCGAGTGTCTAACCCTGAACAAAAAAAGCGGAGCTGAAGGAACTTGAGATAAAGAAAAGGAGGATCCTGAGGAAAATTTTCGGACCACGGAAAGATGATGACGGAACATGGAAAAAAAAAAGAAAAATGAAGATCTGTATATGCAGACCGAAACCATTGTAGTCACAATGGGTAAAAGAAGGCTAACATTTTACGGGCATTTGATGAGAATGGACGGGAACCGGCTGACAAAGAAATTTTTTAAATACATCACAGGATTGAAAGCCACTACAAAATGGGTAGAAGAGGTCAAAAGAGACGCCCTTGAGGTTGGACTAACTGAACTTGTCATTCACGATAGGAAAACGTTTCGAAGCCGAGTTGACAATATCAAGACGTTCAAAGAAAAACCACCACAACACAGGCCAAATTTGGTAATAACAGAGGAGCAGAGAAAGATTAGAAGTGAAAGAATGAAGAGGTTCTGGGAAGAAAAGAAGAAAAAATTGACCAGAAAGCCTTAGGTTCCATGCGGTCCATAGTTGGCCAAAGTCGGAAACAATAAAAACAAAAGTCTTTCATGAAAAAGAGAAAAAAACTTGTTTCGTTTCAGATGCACTACAAAGAAGGATTATAACGCCAACAAATAGCTTCATGTTAGCTTTAGTCAAGGCTTTTGTTTCCCATGCAACAAATTGCTCGCGTTCGATAACAGCTCATTCAGCTGCTGTGTCAACTGTCAGATGCGGCTTTACGCTTTTAGGTTATGTAATCATCCGATGTACGTGGAGAGCTCTTGTTGGTTAATTACAGGTCGTCTTAGGGCCAGTAAAGTGACTTATAAATTAATGGTTAACTTTTTTATTTATTTTTTACAGTATTGGAACCTTCTTTGTCTGGTAGCTTCTCATATTTCTTTCCCAGCTCTGCCAAGAAATTTAAATTCTGGTGTGAGGGCTAAAACGGGGTACGCTCAGCCTCGAGAGGCAATACTGAGAAGAGGTGGTTTCGATTCCCACCTATCCAGCAATCCTGGAAGTGCTTTACCGTGATTTCCCCTCTTCTACTCCAGGCAAATGTTGGGATGGTTCCTAACATAAGGCCACGGCTGCCTCCTTCCCTATACTATCCCAAATTTACAAATGCACACACTAGTAGCCTACAGTAATCAGAATAACACAAATGACACATACCCAAAAATTACATGGGCCTATATGACCGCGATGTCACCGCCACTAAAATAAGCAACAACAACAACAACAAAACATTGTTCATATTTTTCTCATAATACCTGTTAACTTTGAAATTTCCCGTTTTTTCATCTTTTACATGCAGTTCTTCAACTCTAACCATAATCAAATACTCAGCTGCATAGGGATACTCAGACTTAATTACTGTGTTGTAGTGTCTTATAGGCTTGAAGAATAAAGACCTGACAGAGTGGGTGAAAGTAATAGTCACATACTTAGGAAGGATATTAGGAGTCTCAAAGTATACAGCATCAAGTTTAGTCTTACATCTTGGCAAAATATACGTTCCTGATTCAAGACCTGCGGCACCAACTGTTGTTGCTACCTTACACAGTTGGGTTGAAGAGTTGCTGGAAGACCTCCTGGAAAAGTGGATGGATGTAGACGACGACTCCCACGCTATAAGCCTCATAATCGACAGAAGCTGGATAGGGACCTGTTAGCGATTGAGGAAAGTGAATAGACTGGCAGTGCACGGCTTCCACCACAAAATGTGCAGCACGAAACTTTTCCATCCAGTGTCCGAAACGGGATGAGCCGCGGCCGTTACCATGTACTATGGTGCACGAAATGTGAGAAATCAGTGCTGAAGACTGAATCTCCATGCATCATCATTATTTTTCCGTGTGTGTGTGCCTCGCGAATAAAATCTAAAAGACTGGAGCTATTTCAATAAAGCTTAGTACAGGGTAAATCTGTCCTTCATTTTTCTCTCGTAGAACCACCTTCGGTGTTAGGCAAATGACCTAGAAGTTGCCTTCTTAAACTTACTGCATGAACCCGTCAACGACGAGTCATAAACCTTAAAATGTAACTGAAATTAATTTTGTTTGTGAAGTCTTATTAATGTTAATTACCAGGAAGCCTGAAATGGGACTGAGACATTTTATTTCTTAGTTTTGACTCACGGGGATGAGTGTATTCTTGGCAGAATCAAGTAACAAACCAGGACCTATCCACTTCATGGTGGAGCGGCTAGCATTTTTGACTGTCGATCCGGAGGTCCAGGTTCGAATTCCGGCTCTGCGAGGAAATTTAATTCTGGTCTGAGGATTGGAACGAGTCCACTTAACCTCGTGAGGCAAAACTGAGAATCCCGCCTCAGCTATCCTAGAAGTTAGTTCGTGTGTGTGTGGATAGTTTTTAACTTATTGCTACGACCGCCTGCCCAGCCCAATCCTAGCCTAAATTACATATACACACTTTTCTACTGACACTACAATGACACAGGTTATCAAAGTACACGGTGCTTAAAATGACCACGATCTCCAAGCCCCTAAATGAAATACAACGATGTATTCACAAAATGTTTACAAATTGACTGCGTGGCTGAGTGGTAACGTTCTTGCCTGCTGTGTCCAAGGTTGTAGGATCGAATCCTGGCACAGTCAGCTGTCATTTGATGGTGCACAAATGCGAGGGAGCCGTGTCAGTAGATTTACTGGCACGTTGAAGATCCCATTCGGGGCAAAATTTCGGCAACCCGGCGTCTCTAAAGCCACAGTAGTAAAAGGGACCTAAAACCTATAACATTATTATCATTATTGTTGTTGTTTACAAAATGCGCCTTACTAATAAAAGAGCTTTGAGTTGCCCGGTAAGGTCGAGACGGACGAACTGGGAGGTTCACGTGGCTTCACTAATTGCACGGCAGTAATAGGAGATTGATCCTATCCCCATCCCGCCCAGTCCACCGAGCCTCAATGACCTGTCTACCACCGCTCACCGCGGGAAGTAGGTAGCGGAAATATGAGCCATCATTCGCATTGAGGAGCTTGGGACCGTGTTATTGTTGTGCGTATTATATTTTGTCTGAATTCTCCCTGATCGGGAATGAGTCTCTACGTAGCGAATAGTGACTTTGTACCAGTGGAGCCGCATTCGCCGTGGTTCGTATTTTAACCGAATGTGTGGATCTTGCTGATCTAAGAGGAAATCTTGGTCTGCAGAATACGCTCAATCTTATTTCAAACTAGCAGAAGTACCCGACTTCGCCCGTTAGATTCATTTGTTTTATGGATGATAATCTATACTACTATTGAACTCACACTGCATTTCAAATTTACAAACTAATAAAAAAATATGTTTAAAGTGAGTTATAACTTTTTGTGGTGGTGATAAGTAATGAGAGTATGATGGACGTAACATCCAGGTTATTTTCCGCTAATGATAATGAACATGGTAACGGTTATTTACTAACTACTCGATCACTCACACTCACTCAGAAGGCTTCTATGGTACACGAAGATCGCGCACCGATCTCACAAAATGCCTCCACTGAACTCTGTCTTGGGCGAGTTCTTGTCAGTTGTCCACATTCAGATGTCTACAAAGTTTGGAGATTGATTTTTTCCAGGGACTTCATGGTCTTCCAACTGCCGTCCTTCCTCTTGGTTCTTCTTTAAAATTTGTAAGACCATTCTACAAACTCCCATCCTTATTAAATGACCAGCCCATTGAAGTCTTCTGGAGTATTGGTGCTTGCTGTGATAGTGAGTTTTTCCAGTTTTGAGATGCGGAGTCAAACAATGGTCCAAAAATGTTCCTATAGACCAGCGTTTCCCAAACTGTGGTACGCGTACCACTGGTGGTACACTCGTACTGCTGCATTGGTACGCGGTGATGTCACGAAAAATAGAAAAATTATATTAGATACGTTACGAGAAATATAAAATTTAAAAACATAAAAACATTGATATGCTGCCAGAGGACTTTTAAGGCCAAATACAGGGACCAGTTTTATGAATTGGATTGTGATTCAGAACTAAGGCAAACTTTTTCAAAAATGGCTCTTTGTGAACTTTTAGGTTGAGAGGCGTGCAGACTATGCAGACCTAGCTGACAAAGCTGTTGGATTTTTACTGCCTTTCACAATTTCGTACTTACGTGAGACTGCATTTTCTTCACTGGTTTATCTCAAGAATAAATACCGGAAAAGGCTCCTTACAGTGGAAAATGATCTTCGATTGAGACTCAGGAATCTTAAACCAGACATTCCTAAGTTGGCTTCTAATCTTCAAGCTCACCCTTCACATTGAAGTTGTTAGATGAACTTCGGTTTGTATGTTCAATTATTAAGATCTTTTTTTATTAATATTATGTACACAGTGTCATTTCTGAATGTTTGAATTGTATACTTATTGTAATAAATAATAAAACAACTGGATACACTTTTTATTATTTGAACTTTAACTCTAACAAACAATCCATCTTTTGGTCTGCTACGTAGAGGTGGTGGTGGGTTATAATTTCTTTATCTGCCAACCATTAGGTGGTACGCGAGAGATTCTCATCTCTAAAAGTGGTACACACACAAAATTCTTTGGGAAACACTGCTATAGACTACATTTTATTTTAGAAAACCTGCAACTGGTGTTCTTTCTGTTTTGTTAAACTCCATGATTCTGCGCCATAAGTTAGAACTGGCGTAATGATGCTATTGTATATTTTCAGTTTTGTAATTCTCGTCAAATATTTGGATCCCAATAAAAACTGGAGAGAGTTGTACACTAAATAACTACTGATACATGTAATTTACTAACAGATTGAACTGATTATAAAAAGGAATAAGTGAAATAAAAGACGATGCCTAGGCCTATACCTAATTGGCTGTTAGAAAAGTAGACAACAATAGAGTCGTATTTTGCCGCATAGCGCTGTAGGAAAAAAATCAGAGAGCTTCGGAAAACTTTGGCTATCCCGAAACCTGTGGGAGCAATAGTGATATTTCTCGCCACATAGCGCTGTTCTATATTTCGTCCATATGCCAAACGGCCTAAATCTAGGGAATGGACAGGGCTGTAAACATTTCTATTAGACAGTGGTACCTGCAGTGTTCCAAAAAGTTAATACATAAAATTTTGTTCACTTCGGTGAGACGGTATAGATTTGTGCCGAAGGGATAAAAAAAAAATGTGTAGAACTGAATCTAAGCCCAAAATACGTACCAATAAAAACCAAACCAAAAAACACGAGCGATGATCATTTCTACAAACCAAGCCAAATCACTATGGATTCAAATCGAAATAAGGTTCGCATACATTAAAAAAAACAATATTGTACGACATTCAACTGCAATTAAGTAGCTTCTGGCATCCAACCCAATGGAGCAGCTTCAAAGAAAACATACAAAACAGTTTTAAAAAATGTGTGACTGACTGAAAAGCATTAAATATCGATTAGTAAGGCAACACTTATTTATTTATTTATTTATTTATCGTATTGCATACATGAACATTATTTACAATTTGACATCAAGTTCCGAAACATAATGAAGTGCCTGTGGGGTCCCTAGGAAGAAGTCGCTGAAGTCACCACTGTATGATGTTTGTGAGCATTCCTGAACTAGGTGCCGAACAGTCTGTCTTTCAGCACCGCACTCGCAACATGACGAAGATTTTTTCCTCCACTTGTACAGGAGATCGCCGCATACACCGTGATTGGTCCGGATTCTATTTAATTTTGACCAGGTCTTTCTAGGCTGAGTGAACCCTGGCACCTGCTCAGTTAAGCATGTCATTACTGTACTCTCTGGAGGGGCAAACGAATTCCAATCAGAAGACCATCTCTCAGTCAGGTTGAATTTGTTAGTTGCAAGATTCTCCGCTGTGCAGATAGGTGGATGTCTTGAACGTAACCGTTTCACATGTAGATCACCAATATCTCCATGGATTGGTAGTTGTTTGTTGGTCTGGATCTTTCTATATTCTCTTATCTAAATGTTGCATCGCCGCAAATGAGGTGGTGGGATGTGGCAGAGAATAGGAAGCCATTGTGTAGGAGTTGACATAATTGTTCCTGTTATCATGCGCATGGTGTTATTCAATTGTACATCTATTTATCTTACATGCGGACTATTTATCCACACAGGAGCACAATACTCAGCAACAGAATAAACTAAACCTAGAGCTGAGCAACGGAGAGTAGTTCATTGGCACCCCAAGTGGTGCCACATAATTTCCGTAAGATGTTGTTTCTGGTCTTCATTTTGGAAGAAGTCATTCGTAGGTTTTCTTTGAATGACAATGTTCTATCCAGTGTTGTACCCAAATACTTGGGATGTCTGTTATGGCGAAGGAGGATGTTATTGAAGTAAACCATAAGTTTCCATGTTGCCATTTTATTGTTCAGGTGGAAGCAAGCAACTTCGGTCTTAGTTGTGCTTGGCTGAATTCTCCATTTGCGAAAATAATCTTCCAGTGCAGGAAGATCATTTGTCAGCGTCTCTTCTGTACTTTCGAAACATTGATCTCTAGTAGCAATTGCCCAGTCGTCAGTATATCCAAACTTCCTCGATTTTGTGGAGGGCAAATCTGATATATAGAGGCTGAACAAGAGTGGGGCAAGCACTGATCCTTGAGGAAGTCCATTATTTAATTTACTAGGTTTGCTAATTTCACTGCCCATGATGACCTGGAAACTTCTATCATTCAGCATGTTGCTTACAAGACGAGCCAGTGTCTTACAAGGGATAACTTGAAGTAATTTATAAATTACACCCTCTCTCCAAACAGTGTCATAAGCTGCCTTAAGGTCTATAAATGCTACTGATGTTTTTCGGCGATTCTGGAACCCTGCCTCAACACTTAAAAATGGCTTCTCAACACGAAAATAAATAAAAAAATAGTTCGTCCCTAATCCTGAAAAAAACAGAGCGTGGATAGCGAGCGTATCGACTCACTCCACGTTCTCTGAGGAACGAATGGTAGACATCTGCGACTTCTTATTAGCTTGATTGGGACACATGCAGCTCAGAAGGATGTACTTCTCGCCTTATTGCCGGAGTGATTTGCATTCGTCTCCGAGCACTTTACACTAAATCACATCTCAGCCTACATCTTCATGTCAAGAGGTTGATATCAATTGCTCAATTGTCGTACTTCCGGTATTCGAAACTTTCTATAACCCCTCACCCCTTTGTGTTACATAAATCTTTGTAGTTATTTTTATTTAAGGGGGACCTTCTAATTACGTAATAATTTGTATGCCATTCGCTCCAGTAGTTTTGACACCAACCCATAATGAACAGATAAAAATTAAACTGAGGGTATATTTGGTTCAACATACGCCTCGTTTGGGCTAAAAACAAAGTTTAGGCGAAGTTTCAAAATTTTCAGATAGAAAGCTTCCTTTACTTAAAGAGATTTAGCGCCCTCTAATATTTAACAGGGACTCTCAATAAAATCATCCTGTCAACATCCCTAATCTCTGCAACTACTTAACATATCGACTTGAGTTTAACTTGGTTTGTATACCGTTGAGCTCATCAACCCGCTATTTCAATGATATTTGATACAATTAGCTTTTGCGGGAGCCAATTATTTCGGGTAGTTAACGAACACAACCTTTAGGGGCAGATGACCTCGCTGTTCCGACCCTTAAAACAATAATAAATATAACATAATACAACCTACGTGAAATAAGTATAATAAATACAATAATAACACAGTTATGCGGGGATCGTAAAACGAGGAGAGACTAAAACAGGTTGCGGTAATCTTTGAATTATGTATGTACAAAATCTGACTGCCAAGCTGTCAGCTCGTAAGGAGGTTGGGTCCGGAGAAGCAACAGGTTTTATATTATTGCCCGGCTTCGCCCGGTGGATTTATTTGTTTTATGGATGATAATGAATACTACTACAGAACTGGCACATGATACTTAAACTAGCAGAAAAAAAATATTTTAAAAATACAACTTTTTGTGGTGGTGGTGGTGGTGGTGGTGGTGGTGGGGGTGATAAGTACCGTAGTACAGTATAATGGACGTAACATTCAGTTCATTTTCCCGTAATGATAATAATGAATAGGGAAACGGCTATTTTGTAACTACAGCACTGACACATGTAATTTACAAACACATTTTTTCTTAAATGATTAGAAAGAGGAGGAAGTGAAATAAGAGACACTGTCTAGGCTGTTAGAAATGTAGAGCCCAATAGTGTTGTCTTTAGTCGCATAGCGCCGTAGGAAAATAATCCGAACACTTTGGGTAACTTCGGCTGTCCCAAGCTACTGAGGTAGCAATAGTATCATTTATCGCCACATACCGCTCAACGATAAGGTTTGGAATAAATGAAGGTAAATTTGAAAGCACCAACGCTTATTGCAGCTGGTAACCTCAGTGTACTGCACCAACACCATTGCACTTATACAGAGGCATAATATTTTCATGATGATAACTGTTTTAAGGGGCCTAAGATATCCTTTTGCACTAATTACTCCCCGTGACTGCAATTCATAAACAGCGCAAGATGCAACTATTTTCGCAATTCTGCACCAGAACACTGGTAGGGGTGACGTGATGCAGCCCGAACTGCCCGTCAACAATAGACTTATTAAAATACTCTTACAGTTACACTACTACGGACATGAATGGTTCTAGGGCCGGTGGTTTTAAAGTTTATTTTGTCTGTTATTCTAAATGCAGAGAATGGAGAGCGTTGTCCAAAATATCAAGTGGACAGTGTTACCAGCAGGGTTTCAAAGTGTATGTAAAATTTGGTGCAATTAGGAGAAACGGTGTGGATTTGTGATAAAGGGCCTAAATGCAGAGAATGGAGTGGTCTGTCCAAAATTTAAAGTGGACAGTGTCACCCGCAGGGATTCAAAAGGTAAGTATACAAAATGTGGTTCAGATCGGTGAAACGGTGTAGATTTGTGCCAAAGGACTTAAATGAAGGTACTGGAGTGGTCAGTCCAAAATTTCAAGCAGACAGTGTTACTCGTCGGGTTCCAAAGGGTAAGTATGTACATTTTGGTTCAGATCGGTGAAACGGTGTATATTTGTGCCAAAGGGCCTAAATACAGGGAATGGAGTGGTCTGTCATAATTTTCATGTAGGCAGTTACTCGCAGGGTTCCAAAGGGCAAGTATACACATTTTGGTTCAGATCGGTGAAACGGTGTAGATTTGTGCCAAAGGGACTAAATGCAGGGAATGAAGTGGTCTGTCCGAAATTGCATGCAGACTGTGTTACTCGCAGGGCTCTAAAGGGTAAGTATACACATTTTGGTTCAGATCGGTGAAACGGTGTAGATTTGTGCCAAAGGGCCTAAATGCAGGGAATGGAGTGGTCTGTCCGAAATTTCAAGCAGACAGTGTTACTCCCAGGGTTCCAAAGGGCAAGTATACACATTTTGGTTCAGATTGGTGAAAAGGTGTAGATTTGTGAAAAGGGGATAAATGCAGGGAATTATATTAACCGCCTGATCGGGCACGTTCTGACCTACTGAACAACTATAATTACAAGGGATCTAGCAAGGCGACACTTAAAATAGTTTCTAAGTTTTCCATTACTTTTATTTATTTATGTAGAGTATTTATTTATTAGTTAGTTATTAGTAGGGCTCAGATTTTTAGGTGCATAAAATCGGCAAAATATTTATTTTTTATGTATTAAAAATACCTGAAATATGTGACAAAAAAGTAAAAATATAATTTAAGTTCAGTGAGGTATTTAATTTCTGTGAATCTGTATAGAATGCCGAGACTACGAATTGTGCGAGATTTTATATGGTGATGTGAGGAGAATATGTCAGTTTATCATCGGGTATAACACCTGATTATTTCTGATTTCAGCAGTGAAGAACATTGGAGGACAATCTAATGTTTGAAGACTACAAGTTAGAAACAAATACGGCCCGTCGTTGTAACTTATTCTCCTTTGCCGTAGAACTTCATCTGTGAGAGCGTACGGGTCAATAGCTCTTTGTTAGAGACACAATGCTTAAGAGTTGGATCTGTTCTTAGAAATCATAACAAGCTGGTAAATGGCAAAGCAACGGGAGCTTTTGTAGCCTTTCTGTTATTATGAGAATTGGTTATATCTGCGAAGCCTTGTCTGAAAATAAAATGACGTGGGCGCCTGCACCTACGCCATGCGTATTTTTTTGCATCCACTCACAAACACTACTTCTCTGTCCAAGTTGTTGCTGTTGATTCTTTAGGGGATTTGCGACATCATGGCCATGTAGTCCCATGTATTTGGGTATTTGTAGAAGCTGTCTAATAACCTGTGTCACTGTCATATCTGAACTAGTGTGTGTACTTGTAATCGAGGTGGAATGTAGGTAGGAAGCGACCGTGGCCTTAAGTTAGGTACAATTCCGGTATTTACCTGGAGTAGAAGTGGGACACCACCTATATCCACTTCCAGTTTGTCTGAGTTAGGAATCAAACCCGCCTCTTCTCAGTTTTGCCTCACGAGGCTGAGTGTACCCTGTTCCAACCTTCAGACCAAATTAAATTTCTTGGCAGAGCTGGGAATCGAACCCGGGTCTCTGCAGTGACAGCCAAAAATGATAGCTACTACGCAACGTGGCGGCGTCCTCTATTACTATTATTATTATTATTATTTCATTCCGGGGCTTGGACATTATCGTAATTATCCCTTGTACTTGATCGTGAGTAGAGTTTGTCTGACTAGCTGCATGTTTCAACGGTTTCGTTCTCGCCTGCTGCCCAAGGTTGCAAGATCGTATCCTGGTGCAATCAGTTGGCATTAGAGGGTGTGCAAATGCTAGGGAGCTGTGTCAGTAGATTTACTGGCACGTTAAAGATACCTTTCGGGGCAAAATTCTGGCAACCCGGAGTCTCTAAAAGCCGCAGTAGTTAAAAGGGACGTAAAACCAAAAGCATTTTAATAATAATAATAATAATAATAATAATTTGTCTGATAACCTGTGCTACTGTTGTGCTGTAGTAGTTTTGTGTGTGAGGATTGTGAAAGGAGGCGGTCATGCCCCTTCAGTTATAAACCATCCCGGCATTCGACTCGAGCAGAAGTGGAAAAATAAGGAAAACCGCCTTCATACTCCAACAATTCGAGCAACTTCGTTCCCTGGGTCTCCAAGGGCAGACCTTTTGCCAGTCTGGTATACTCTTGCTTTGATTCATTTCAAAGCACTATTTACTTACAACGAAAAGAGACCAATGTGTGTTCTCGAGGGTCTGGAGCTCTTATATAAGCCAAGGAGAGAAAATGACATAACGAGGTATTTCACATGGAGAGAATTAGGCCTAGTCCGAGAAACCAGAGGGTCCAGACTCAATTTACATCTTAACTCTCTAGTCAACAAGCACTTCACGCACGCTACAAGACCTAGTAACTGAAAGTAGTATATGGCATTATTGATGCGGTAGTGAATATTACAATGCCTAGAGTTGTTAACATTTGTTTATGAAACGCTATCAGCCAGATTAATTCAGTACAACGGTACATTTCTTTATCCTTGAAGACAATGCATTATTATTATTATTATTATTATCGTTACAGAGGCTGTTCTAATGCGCAGTTTCAGTTGGTGAGACCAAGTGATGCGAATTTAGGAGAAAAGATTACCTAGAAGGACAATCATTTCAGGTATAGATTGTAAGAGAAGCAGAGGCAGACCTACGAGGAAATGGTTAGACGCTTTTAAGATGGGAGGAGTCGAACCAAATGAAGCTGCAGTGGAAAACGCTAATGAGGGATCGTTCGCTCACAGAAGCTTGGGGACTAGACTAAATGCTGAAAGAAATCAGTCTAGAATGAAAATAAATTATTACTATTTTTTATAATAATAATAATAATAATAATAATAATAATAATAATACCACAAATATAGACAGATGCTTTGTTTGCAGCTTTTTAAATACCATAGGTATATTTTGTTGAAATATTTAAATTGCTAATGAAAGTAACTAGTAGCTATATATCTTTTAGAATGGCGTCAATTGCTGTGTTCGTTATTCAAGCAACACCAAGCCCTATCGTAAGGAATTGCACATCTCCATGAGATTATCGGATTCCGAGATTCCATCACGTTGGCGGAAATGCTGGTCTAATTGATTAACTGAACGAAATAGAGCCTATCCGGCTCAATAAACTGTAATATCCGATGCCAACATCTCAGACGAGAAGCGGAAAAACAACAAGAGATCCTAGGCCTTACATTTCCTGAACCGTTTGCGTCTGAAGGGGGAAAAAGTTGATCACTTGACGATAAGCAGGGAAGATAGGGGCTCAGCCAGTCTCAGCTTGGAAACCCTAGGGTTCCATCCACTCGACGCAAAAAACTAGAATATCCTAAGCCAACAAATCTGCGTTCAACATGGAGAATGAAGTGCCACCTAGAATCAAAGTCGTATTTAGCAGTCACACTTTGTAAGACCAATCGTCTTACGGCGAAACAAATAGCCTTTGCTGTTAAGCAAGGAAGAGGAAAGATTACCGTTGTTATTAGCAACCAAACAAACCCAGAAACATATAGGTCTACATTGCCCTCCCACATTTTTGGTACATGCTAATGAAAGGTGATAGGGAACCTCTAATGGAAAAATGTTGTGTTAAGGTGGCACGAGACATGGGACAGAAATAGATTTGCATCATATGTACGTACGCCGCTTTAATTGTGGATTTACAGACCTTACAATGCACAACCGATAGCGACAGTCTAACATCGTCTAACCTACAACTCACAAGGGAACAAAGTGAATGTCCATCTGTTCACAGGATCATTTGTGATGGTATTTTACCTCCACATTTACTTGGGCGATCTCTACAGTGTGCACAATTCTTAAAAATTAAATGCACGCATGGAACTTACAGCTTCTAAGGTGGGTGCACGTGATGAGTCTGATTATCGTCGCCCACAAATTGCATTCACACGTGCACTTCCCCCAGTATTCACCGCAGTATTTCCATCGTAGACTGGTTGCTGAGGAAACGGTTGAAATAGTGCGATTCGTTAGAGAGAATAAGAGAACTCGGCAAACACACCCACCTGGGCTGGGCCAAGTCACGAGTGTGTTTAAATGCACACAATTTCGCCCTTTCGAGAGATGGTTCGAGTGAATTTGGGGACTATATACCCTTGTAGTGTTTTTTCTTATTTTTTGTGATCTGCCGAGCATGTATGGCAAATTTCAGCGAGATCGGAAGATTCACGTTCACGATGTTCCGTTGTCAGAGGAACTGAAGAAGGTGATAACTACTAGACACTGCCTGCCTACTCGATGGTCTTGTGATCACCTAGTAACTATTTACCGTCCTAGATGGAGTAGAAGTTAGTTATTGTTGTTTTAAGGGGCGGAACTACGAGGTCATCTGCCCCTAAGATGAAGTAGAAGGGAGGGGGTCTCGTCACTTGGCCAACAAGATCGCCAGATTTCGTATAGCAGGATATTTTCCTATAAGCGGACATCTAGTCGTTAGTGTCTGAAACTCTGATACTCACTGAAGAGGATCTGATGCTAAGGTCCTAGCCGCCTGCCTCACTGAACAAATAACGACCTTATGGTTTAGTGGCTAGAATCATTGTCTGCCATCCCCTGAGATCCGGGTTCGATTTCCGGCTCTGCCAAGATATTAAATTCTGGTCTAAGGGATGGAACGGGATACATTCTGCCTCGTGAGACAGCAATCACACCTCAGTCATCATAGAAGTGGTTTTCCACTCCTCCTCCATGAAAATACCGGGATGGTGCATTAATTGACGTCACGGCCACTTCCCAATTCTAGCCTCTACTGCTACAGCCATCGCAATGCCACAGGTTATCAGAAATATTCGACAAACAAACATGACCGCGATATTCCAAAGTCTCGAAAAGAGTAAACAACAGTGAATACGTTTTATGTTTTAGTTCTCATATTTTAGATTCTGCAGCATAATAAATGTGCATACCATACCATGTATCAAACAGTCGCTCCGTTCAACAGTGGCTATCGGTTGTACGTTGTAGAGTCTGTCTGTGTATCCACTTAAACCGGCTTTGTACACATTACTCGAACCTACTCCTCGTGCATCTTTAACGCAACATTCCCGACTAGGGCTTCCTTATCTAAAAACAAAACATACCGCGTATTCCGTTGTATCAATTGCCCCTAAAAGGTTAGGAACACCCTGTAAGGTAATAGCTTACCACATAAAAGTTCACCAACTGTATGTTCCATTTCAGCTTCTAATCCCTCGATATTATTGTGTGTGTATTCATGGATAACAGAGGGAGAGAGAGTTTATGTCAGTCTCTTGGGGATACTAAGCGTATTGGACAACCATTTATTACATTATATCACTTTCCTCGCTGTCGGCAGAATTGCTATGCTCCAACGCGTGGTGTTCTAGGCAACCTAAACTACAGCCCGGTATTAAGTTACTAGTGAATCTCACGCAACATCTACGTTTGATTAGAGGTGTACCTGTCGTTGATGGGCTAATTATAATAAAATATTTATTGCGGCCAATGGCCATAGATAAGAACAACATTATAACAATGTGAAAAATTGAATCAATGGTGTACTTGTGTTAATCGAGTCCGTTCACCCATTCCATTCCACTACACTACACTACACTACACTTTGATCAATACAACTTAGCCTAATCAGTCCTCGTCTAAACAAGACTGAGTGAGTGATACCAGTCTTCTATTGCATTCCATGGCATAATATACAGGGTGTCTTTTATGTACCTTTGGAGAATGATAGGTCGTGTAGGGGACGGGTATAGAAGTAATTTGAGATAGGGAACTCGGGGTCGGAGCGGCCTCCTTAACCCCTAAAATATGGGTTGATTCAGGCCCTCCACCTTGTAAGTTAAGCAACCGACCCAAAACTCTATTACCTTTTTCAATCCTTTAACTCTTGGAAAGATTCATTTCAGCACGTGGCGCTGGCGTAATGGATAGCGTTGCGGTGCGAAAAGTTGATAGTCCCGGGTTCGATTCCGGGCTTGAGCAAAACCTTTTTTTAATGTTATTTGTCGCATTGTAGTCACATGATACAGTTTGGTGCTACGTCTGAGAAGAGAGGGCAAATACTACAAATAAAATAAAATATAAAAAAAAATGCCCAAGCCCGGAATCGAGCCCGGGACTACCGGCCTTTCGCACCGCAATGCTAACCATAACGCCAGCGCCACATGGTGAAAAGAATCTTGCCAAGGGTTAAAGGATTGAGAAAGGTATTAGAGGCTTGGGTCGGTTGCCCAACTGACAGGGTGGAGGGCCTGAATCAACCCCTATTTTAGGGGTTAAGTAGGCCGCTCCAACCCCAAGTTCCCTATCTCAAATTACTTCTATACCCGTTCCCTACACGACCTATCATTCTCCAAAGGTACATAAAAGACACCACACTACTACAGTACCAAATTCAGTATTAAAATTAGGTAATGCAATTTATTTTACATATTTTTATAACGAAGGTACTGCTCAAACAAAATAACTTTCACCAGGGAAACAATTATAATCATCCCATCTTGGTGACCCAAATATTGTCAAACTGGTGAAATTAACTATCAAGTTTTTGAACAAGTCGGTTCTTCTATCCTCAAACGGTAATTTTAAGTATCGTCTGCAATAAACTATTACCTAACTTAACTTCACGCCACTTGATCAAGTCTCAGGACGAAGGGTATGTTATCATCTTAAATTAAATTAAATTAAATTCTCAAAAGAAATCTCTGGAAGCAGGGCAAAATAAGCACATTAAGAGCACCGTCCCTTATTTTATTTAGACCTACTGCCGCATGAGAATAATAGTTCATGCATACTTACTTGGCGTGAGGGTTACCGTGAACAACAAAACGGTTTCCCTCAACGTAATTTCGCTTTGGTTGTCCCCTGAAAATATGCCAAATGTAATGTATCTCGGGTGCGGGAGATTACGTCAATTATAGGGAATTCATATTAGACCTGTTAAGTGAACTTCGAAGGAAGAGAGACTCCATCCCAGAATGATTCTTCGTAACAGATGCAATGTTATATACTGTAAAGAATGGATGCGACCAGAGTATGAGCTGAGGCACCTAGTGACCAGATCTGCGATCTATGGCTTCCACCATCGCATCTGCACTAGGAAGTCCTTCCATCAGCCCAGCCAGGAGTGTGTTTGCCTATTATGCAACAATAGGGATTCGTCCCCTTAAAATAATTCGTAATTTAAATAACATATTTTCTGAAATCTCCATACAAAAATATTTCATCGATATATCAAATGATATTTTAGTATTAGGATATATATATCCCTCCTCCAAACTCCCTGTCCAAATAAATTCTCATATAAGAAATCGACACTTCCTTTTAGGCGGCTCCGGTGGCGTAGTTGGTAGCATGCTGAGCTTCTATGCCCAAGATCGCGGGTTCAAACTCGGCCGAAGTCGTCGGATTTCTTAAGAGCGTAAAATGCACTCAGTATGCCTTCCTTCGGAGGGGCAGTAAAGCCGGCGGGCCCATGTCATAGATATATGGCATGTAAAGAACCTTCCACTAACTACATTTGTGGTGCTAACATATGTAGGTTAGATTTCATTAATGCTCTATTAGTTCCAACGTTCGCCGCCAGGGTTTGGTTGCCATGGCATCTAGTAGCCAAGTTCGCAGCTAGGAGTCGTGGACGGTAGCATTTGGTAGTAAAAGTAGGAACTACTTGAAAATTGATCGTCTGCAGTCCTTACCTGAATCACAGATAAGACACTCTAATACAGCCGTCACAATTAACACCGGTTATCAGACAAATTCTACACACACCCAAAGTACACGGGGCTACATGACCGCGTTGTCGCAGCCCCTAAACTAAAGAACCATGTGAGCTCATTAAGTCATCCTCGAAACGCCCAGCATATCGAAAACACTTTGCATATAAGCGAGTACATAAAATGGGGATCAACAAATATTAAGGAACCCGTTCCCATATGATAATCACAATAACTTAAAAAAAGCACATTTAGAATGGCCACTGTCTCATTTAACCGAACGTCAATTCCATTCATGAATTGTTATGACTGAAAACAAACAGTCACACTGGTAGGAGCCTCACAATGTCTATTGACGTCCGAAACGGGAGAGGAGCTTACGGTCAGCTGTTTGCAATATGGCGGCGATATAGTGACGTGAAGTAATTGGGTGTGCGTTTGTTATGGCTTCAAATTTATGATGGCAAAATACTACATATTTCCTTTCATTGATAGAAATATTATTATAATCAATTTAAATGCAGTGCCTAATTACTACCAGTTAAAAATATTACCCACATGTAGATAGTTAATTTACTGTCTGCTGTTACATAGGCCTATATGAAGCCTGTACTTGGGAGCCTAGCGGTATCGATGTTTTTATTAATTTCACAATATATATGTATCTCACATAACACAAAGGACGACTCCCTGATAATAAATTGAATCAAGCAACCCTGAATTTGCATGAATGTTTTGGGTTCAAAGAAGCGTTTCTTGGGATGCTCAAATCATACTTCAATATTGCAAATATTGACCCACATACGTGCTGTTCAAAGGCAAGAATGTTAATTTATTAATCTCTTGCCACAGGCAATGGAGACATCCTCTTTATCAATATATTTAATTAAATATTTAAAATACAGACATTTAACATAGCTGGAGTCTCCATTTGAACTTGTCATAAGCAAACGGAACAGATCAAAAACTACAATTTAAGCCAAAACAAATTCACTCCTCAGCTCGACATAAACCATAATACCAATTAAAACCTATACAAAACATACTCTCCTTACTGTTGTACAACTTTCAAACCAACTATTCGCACTCAAAACTGTAAAACCTTGAAATGGGAACTAATTAAAGTTAGAATAGCCTAGGCCGATCCGGTCTCCTGCTACATTACCGCATATGTATACTTAACATCAGTATAACTTCAAAATTACGGCTAAGTGACCTATCTGCCTGAGTAGTATAGGTGTTACCGGCCTGCCTGGGATGATGGGTCACCAAACCGGTACTTAAAACTAAGATTTTACATTTTAATTAACTAAATTCAACAGTAGGGAGATAATAGCCAAAAACACAATTTAAGCCAAATCATACTTCAATGACCTACATACTTGCTGTTCAAAGGCAAGAATATAAATTCTCTGGCAAATTAAGGCTAGGAACAGCATTTTTCTTAAGTTTTCTAACCATTCGGCTATTGTCAATCGGAAGAACCCCTAAAATAAGTTTACGAAGAGCGGATTACATTCATTGTACGGCACAGAAGTAATAGGCTATAAGTTTATCAGTATTTTTGATGTAGGTAAATCCATGTGAATACAAATTAGAGACAATAACTAACAATAATTAACAGTACCGGTGGAAAGAAGTGGTCTTCACAAAAATGCACACTGCACACTGTCATGTAACATGTAACACGTTTTCCAATTGACAGCGCCGAAGCCCATCTTTCTCTCTGAACTTTTTGTACAGGAAAGTAGTGAAGATATTTCGTAGCCGTTTTATATGATTTGCAACCGTATATAGAGCAGTACCTCCTAGAATTTGACAAATTTCTTTCTGTTTCCATCACGACGTCAATGCTTCACCATCTAAATAAATCTCACCAGTCACAATGTTACAGCTTCAACATTCTGCCGCGTGGCTGCGCCATCCAACTTTTCTGACGTCAATACCGTCATGTACATTCCATGACTTATTGTAACAATACAGGCTTCGGTGGCGTAGTCCAGTGTTTCCCAAACTTTTTTGTGTGTGTACCACTTTAGAGGATGAGAATCTCTCGCGTACCACCTAATGGTTGGGAGATATACAGTAGTAACTACGAAAACCCCCACCACCACTACGTAGCAGACTAAAAGACGGATTATAAATTGTGTTTGTTAGAGTTAAAGTTCAAATAATGGAAAGTGTGTCCAGTTGTTTTATTATTTATTGCAATAAGTATTCAATTCAAAGATTCAGAAATGACACTGTACAAATAATATTAATAAAAGAACTCGTAATAATTAAACATAAAAACCAAAGTTCAACTAACAACTTCAATGTGAAGAGTGAGCTTGAAGATTAGAAGCCAACTTAGGAATGTCTGGTTTAAGATTGCTGAGTCTCAAACGAAGATTGTTTTCCACTGTGAGGAGTCTATTCCGGTATTTATTCTTGAGATAAACAAGTGAAGAAAATACAGTCTCACACAAGTACGAAGTAGTGAAAGGCAGTAAAAATCTAACTGCTTTGTCAGCTATGTCTGCATAGTCTGCACGCCCCTCAACCCAAAAGTTCACAAGTCATTTTTGAAAAAGTTTGCCTTAGTTCTGAGTCACAATTCAGTTCATAAAACTGCTCCTTATCTTTGGCCTTCAAGTCCTCCGGCAACATATCAATATTATTATATTTTTAAATTTTATATTTTTATATTTTTCGTGACGAATCTAATATTTTTAATATTTTTCGTAACATCACCACGTACCACTGCAGCAGTACGAGCGTACCACAGTTTGGGAAACGCTGGTGTAGTCGGTAGCATACTGAACAGCTATGCCGAAGATTGCGGGTCCAAACCAGGCCGAAGTCGTCGGAATTTTAAGTGCGTTAATATCCTTCAGTATGCCTTCCTTCGGAAGGGAAGTAAAGCCGGCGGACCCATGTTATATGTAGTTTTATGGCATGTAAAAGAACTTACCACTACAATTGATAGTGTGTAGCTAAATTTGTAGGTTATTTGGTTAGAAACGCTGTATCAAGTTCCAACGTTCGTTGCTAGGTGTCAGCGACAGTAGCTTCTCTGGTAGCCAAAGTTGAACTTGAACTTGATTGGTAGCCTACGGGTGTTCAATTAAATAACCCACTATGGCCAATGGTTGCAATTCAAATATAAATATTATAACAATACTGTTAGCCACAGGATAATTCGAACGGTTCAAACATGTGTCTGCAATCAAGCCATCAGAAGCCATATATCATATACCTTACGCTTGCTTGATAACTCCAGTCCTTTTCTTCAGACACAAAGAAAAGCCAGTTGTCATCTTTGGAACTGGAAGAAATCCTACGACAATTGACAGCTGATGCACCCTAAGCCACGGGCTTCTCTGCCTGGGCCCTTATCTACGGATTATGGGATAAGCTATTGGACTGGATAACTTGGAATTTCTGCCAGTTTCAAAGATTGGGATAAGCATAGCTATTTATTGGGAGTTAACGATCTAGAATGAGTTAAAAGATCATTGTTAAAATCAGAATCCTCCGCATGATACCTAGTTTCAAAGGATGTTAGCAGCAAATTTCACAGGATAAAAGCCTGGAATGGATGAGATCTCATCCTTTCTAATCAATCGTACTACCATAACTTAAGTATATGCCGTAGGCCCTCTGACCGTCAACCGATTCATGTAAGAAGTGGCTCTAATAGTGCGACTGGTCGGACAGAATATGGTATTTCAAAGAGCGCATCCACCTTGGTTTCTCTTAGTCTGGACCGTGTATTTAACCGCGCATAATTTCACTCTGTCTGGTAATGGCATAAAACGATTCGGAGATGAAATATCATCTCAGATATTTTTTATATTTTTCGTACCATCACCACGTACCACTGCAGCAGTACGAGCGTACCACAGTTTGGGAAACGCAGCAAATTTGGTATGGTTGGCTAAGTTTAAATGAGATTGGGATGTTCATCTTGACGAGGGACCCTTGTCAGTGCGATGATCACCGTTTTGTAATACCGTCTGTTTATGCCATGCGGAGAAGTCGGGCGCGGTAAATCGCTCATTACGATCGTGATGGGGAGCCGCAGCAAGTCTGGAGATCGGAGGCTCGAATCCCGGCAGTGACAGCGGCTATCCTGAGTGTTTTTCCACACTCCGTCCATGCAAATGCCAGAATAGTACCTTATCTCAAGTCCAGGGGCGTCTATCCCATTCTCCACCCTAATAGATTGAAGTTACACGCACTACTACACTCATCACAGAAACACTGGTTGAGCACACCCCCAAATACACGGGGATGATGACCAAAATGTCCCAAACTTCTAGATCGAATTAACAACAATAGTCAGGGAAGGAGCAGATGACCTCGCTGTTCCACCCCTTAAAACAACAATAACTATTACAGTCTGGATATACTTTCTATCAAGTGTGCCTCTGTGGTTATCCTCTATGGTAATGTCCTTCTTGACAACCCTTGATCGTTGGTATGGTTCCGGGACGGGCGTGAAAATTCCGCGGCACACTAAGACGTACAATGATGGCTCGTAAACTACCTCTCGTATTACATTTGGTGATAATTACAAGACAAAATCGATTAAATCCCAGCCACATGCTGCCCAACAGAGTTCCCTGTTAAATCGGAACGTCGAAATTGGGGAGTGGATGCCCTAAAGGGCAAGATCTACATTAGGTAGCCAAGGTAACAGAATTATCATTGATGTTATCATCATTCTGGTTATTATTACTACTTCTCACAATAATAAATTGTTAGAATAGTTGCAATATACGCGGATGTGGTTGAGAACGAAGGAAATGCGGATAGCCTGGACCGGATAACGCGTTGTGTATCCAGGCAGAGCTCTACCAATCGATACGTCGAAGAGCTTCTGGTGTATTGTGAGGTCCACGTTGCACCAGCCATCAGCGAGAGCATCATATTGATCCACAATAATGCTGGCCCACACGTTGCCCTGTGTTTGCGTAGGCGCCTAGGTGTGGCCCGGGTTGAGCGTATGGTGTGGCCTGCACGCAGTCCAGACCTAAACCCGATGGAACATTGTCTTGGTGCACACACTGGAGATGTACTAGGAATAGTTTCCCATAACCCTATAGCCGATCTTTGGAGGGCACTCAAGGCAGAAAAGATTCATGCCGCAAGAGAACACAGCAAATTGCATCCTGAGCATGCCTTGTCGATTCGCAGCTGTATCAAGGGCTACAGGAGATAATACCCGGTTCTAAGCTTTTAGACACGTGTTATAAAAAAATATCCTCTCGGCACGCCGGAAGACGGAGTTAGATTTCACCGGGCAAACTACTGGATAGACGAAAATAGGCAGAATATGCAGGTTTTCGTAGAAAGATCAGACCTCATTTATTGTATTTTACAATTGGAGCTTAATTAACTTTGTTTTTCGTCTTTTTATGCATATTTTAGGTAGATTTCATTAGAAAGCTAACTATTGCAATGGGTCCCATGTTTCGACTTCCGGAAAATTTCGACGTATCTTCGCGTTTCACATCCCCCAGACCCCAAAACCACCGTCAGTTCAAAAGTTTATATATAATTTATGTATATATATATATATATGTATATATATATATATATGTATATCAGTTTCTTGTGGACACGATAACTGCCGTAATTATGCACCAATCACTTTGAATTTTGTACATAATATGTAACCCTATAAAATCTCGGTCGAGTTCGTTAACGGGCAAAATCGGTCGAAGGGGGTGAAAATGGGGGGCTTTTTTTGAAAAATTGAAATTTCACTATAACTCTCTTAATACGTGAAATATCGAATCCATTCAAAATTCATAATATGTGTCGGATAAGTGCTAACAATTTATGTCAAATAAGTTTTTTGATAGCACCAACCATTGACCAAAGGGGTGGAAAAAAGTGGGTTTTTCGGGAAACATTAATCATATCTCTCTTAATAGGCACAATATCAAAACCGTACAAAATGGACAATATTCCCCTAATAATTACCTAAAACTTTTGTCTGAAAGAATTTTTGATATGACCCACCATTACGCCAAGGGACGCGAAAAATGATTTCGGAATTATAAGAAAATGCCAAGAGCTATCAGAGGTTGCCATGGCAACACTACTAAATTGATGAGGGATGAGCCGTTGCCATGACAACGCACTTGCACGAGATCAGATTCATTATTTCCATCTGACTAAGCCGGCCCCGTGGTGTTGGGGTAGCGCGCCTGCCTCTCACCCGGAGCCCCGGGTTCGATCCCCGGCTCCGTCAGGGATTTTAAAACTGACGTGAGGGTTGTAACGGGGTGCACTCAGCCTCGTGAGGACAATTGAGTAGCTGTCTGACAGTGAGACAGCACCCCGATCACGAATACCAATATTAACGGCCGAGGGGACCCGACGCGCTGATCACGCGTCACCCCAATATCTGCAGGCCAAATGGCTGGGTTGCGGTCGCTTGGTCGGCCTTAGCCCGTCATGGGCTGGATGGTGCCAGGGGTTGACTTTGACATCTAAGTGGGAAGCGGCTTCTTTGACGTAACTGGTAGCATGCAGAATGTCTATGCCCAAGGTCGCGGTTTCAAAGCCGGCCGAAGTCGTCGGATTTTCTAAGAGAGCTAAAATCCCTCAGTATGCTTTCCTTTGGAGGGGAAGTTCCAACATTCGTTGCGAGTTGCTGGTTGGGGTGGCATCTAGTAGCCAAGTTCACAGCTAGGTGTCGTTGACGGTAGTACCTGGTAGCAACATTAGGAACTACTGCTTGAAATTGACCGTCTGCAGTCCTTACCTGAATTAAGACTACTACAGCCGTTACAATTCACACCGTTTATCAGACAGATTCTACACTCACCCAAAGTACACGGGGTTAGATGACCGCGTTGTCGCAGCCCCTAAACTGAGGAACCAACCAGAGGTAGATTTCATTAGAAAACTAACTATTGCAATGGGTACCATGTTTCGACTTCCGGAAAATTTCGACATATCTTCGCGTTTCACATCCCCCAGACCCCAAAACCACCGTCAGTTCAAAAGTTTATATATAATTTATGTATGTATATGTGTGAGCCTCCGTGGCTTAGGCGGCAGCACGCCGGCCTCTCACCGCTGGGTCCGTGGTTCAAATCCCGGTCACTCCATGTGAGGTCTGTGCTGGACAAAACGGAGGCAGACAGGTTTTTCTCCGGGTACTCCGGTTTTCCCTGTCAAAATTTCATTCCAGCAACACTCTCCACTATCATTTCATTTCATCTGTCATTCATTTAATCATTGCCCCAGAGGAGTGCGACAGGCTTCGGCAGCCGGCACACTTCATATCCTCGCCGCTAGATGGGGGCTTCATTCATTCCATTCCTGACCCGGTCGGAGACTGGAAGCAGGCTGTGGATTTTCATTTTTCATGTATGTATATGTGTATATATATATATATATATATATATATATATATGCATATCAGTTTCTTGTGGACACGATAACTGACGTAATTTTGCACCAATCACTTTGAATATTTTACCGAATATGTATACATATAAAATCTCGGTCGAGTTCGTTACTGGGCTAAATCGGTCGAAGCGGGTGAAAATTGGGGGCTTTTTTCAAAAAAATGAAATATTGCTATAACTCTCTTAATATGTGAAATATCGAATCCGTTCAACGTTCATACTATGTGTCGGATAAAGCCTAAAAATTTATGTTTGAAGAGTTTTTTTATAGCACCAACCATTGACCAAAGGGGTGGGAAAAAGTGGGTTTTTCGGGAAACATTAATCATATCTCTCTTAATAGGCACAATATCAAAACCGTACAAAATGGACAATATTCCCCTAATAATTACCTAAAATTTTGTCTGAAAGAATTTTTGATATGACCCACCATTATGCCAAGGGATGAGAAATCTGATTTCGGAATTATAAGAAAATGCCAAGATCTATCAGTGGTTGCCATGGCAATACTACTAAATTGATGAGGGATGAGCCATCAGACGTTGCCAAGATAACGCACTTGCTCGAGATCATATTCAGAATTCCATCTGACTAAGTGTGAAGCGGCTTCGGTGACGTAACTGGTAGCAAGCATGCTGAATGTCTATGCCCAAGGTCGCGAGTTCAAAGCCGGCCGAAGTCGTCGGATTTTCTATGAGCGCTAAAAATCCCTCAGTATGCTTTCCTTTGGAGGGAAAGTTCCAACGTTCGTTGCGAGTTGCTGGCCGCGGTGGCATCTAGTAGCCAAGTTCACAGGTAGGTGTCGTTGACGGTAGTACCTGGTAGCAACATTAGGAACTACTGCTTGAAATTGACCGTCTGCAGTCCTTACCTGAATTACAGACTAATACAGCCATCCCTAAGTACACGGGGTTACATGACCGCGTTGTCGCAGCCCCTAAACTGAGGAACCAACCAAAATCTCTGCGGGAGATATAATTTTGTGTGAAGAAGTAACAGACTGTTACATAGTTACACATCAGTGTCGAAACCTTGCATAAGGACAGTGTGACCACAAGTATAAAAATGGACCCCAAATGACAAGAAGGTTACCGTTCCCATAAGACAATAAAATGTTTAAAATAAGCATAAAATGACGAAAAACAAAGTTAATTAAGCTCCAATTATAAAATACCTTCTCGCAATAAATGAGGTCTGATCCTTCTACGAAAACCTGCATATTCTGCCTATTTTCGCCTATCGCCAAGTTTGTCCGGTGAAATCTACCTCCGCCTTCCGGCGTGCCGAGAGGACTTTTTTAACATTTTATTGTCTTATGGGGACGATAAACTTCTCGTCATTTTGGGTCCATTTTTATTAGCCTACTTTTCACATTTTGCAAAAATGAGGAAAAAGTAGACTTATGAGATCGATCCGGGAAAATGTGTGTCTGTCTGTCTGTCCTTCTGTCTGTCTGGCTGGCTGTGTGTGTGTCCCCCCCCCCCCTATCAACTCCTAAACGGCTGCAGCAATCAAAACCAAATTTAGTATGAGTAAAGACGTGCTTCGGAAGACGTCCATATTTGAAAATGATGTCAATGCTACCAACTGCTGAAAAAACGTACTAGAAATTTGAGCTCCATGTTGGATATCTTGCAAGGTAAGCATGGGAGCTATTCCAAAATTGGCACACATGTAGATAAGACTATTACAGTTTAATATCCAGGAGGCCAACCATGACAGTGTTGCCAAAATAATTTTAAGCCTTCTGATAGGTCCAATGTTTAAATGCATATAACTTCTACACTATCAATTGGATTTCAACCAAATTTTGTATGTAATATCTGTACATAAACAGATATGACTGAGCGTAATCTTAAGAGCCACCAGGGCTGCCAACTGTTAATTATTGCTCTCTCTCTATTTTTTATCCAAATACCAATATATCAGAAAGTATGCAAGCCGACAGCTTTAAACTATGCACACGTATAGTATCTGACATTTTATATTAATTTGGAGTAACTTATATACGTCACTGCTACCAACATGATTCTAAGCCTGCTGAGAAGTCCAACTTTAAATACATGTAACTTCTATACTATCAATTGGATTTCAACCAAATTTCGTATGTGCTATATACCATAACATATATGACTATGCGTATTCTTAAGAGCAACCAAGGCTGCCAACTATTAATAAATGCAGTTTCTATTTTTGTTACCCTAATATCAATAAATCAGAAAGTATGCAAGCAAATAGCTCTAAACTTTCCACACCTATAGTACCTGGCATTCTAGATTAATTTGGAGTAACTAATATACGTCAGTGCTGCCAACATGATTCTAAGCCCGCTGATAGGTCCAATTTTAAAATATATATAACTTCTAAACTAACTAATGGATTTAATTCAAAATTGGCACAACAATAGATCATATTATTTCAGATTATTTCTGATCAATACATGCATGACATTGTTGCCAACATGATTTTACGCGCGCTGTTAGATCCAATGTTTAACTGCATGTAACGTCCATGCTATCCATTGGTCTTGAACCAAATTTTGTATTCTGTACCTTAAGAGATGGAACTAAGAATATATTCAGTCACCAGGGCTGCCAACTGTAGTGCTCTATTAGGCTACATTATACCAGGTATATTTTGTACTAATTAGATATTTCGATATTACCAACTTAATTTCGTCATTATTCTAGATAGGTTCATATTCTGTAGAATAATCACTGGCATGAAAAGTAGGCTGTATAGTTCTTCACGGAACTTCTTGTTATACTCGTGGTCACCCTGTCCCTATGCAAGGTTTCGACACTGATGTGTAACTATCTAACGGTCTGTTACTTCTTCACGCAAAGTTTTATCTCCCGCAGAGATGTTGGTTGGTTCCTCAGTTTAAGGGCTGCGACAACTCGGTCATATAGCCCAGTGTACTTTGGGTGTGTGTAGAATCTGTCTGATAAACGGTGTTAATTGTGATGGCAGTATTAGTCTGTAGTTCAGGTAAAGACTGCAGACGGTCAATTTCAAATAGTAGTTCCTAATTTTGCTATTAAATACTACCGTCAACGACACCTAGCTGTGAACTTGGCTACTAGATGCCACCACAACCAGCAACTCGCAACGAACATTGGAACTTCCCCTCAGAAGGAAATCATATTCAGGGATTTTTAGCGCTCTTAGAAACTCCAACGACTTCGGCCGGTTTTGAACCCGCAACCTTGGGCATAGAAGATCAGCATGCTACCAGTTACGTCACCGAAGCCGCTTCCCAAAGATGGTTGGTTTGGTTGGTTCTTAAGTTCAGGGGCTGCGACAAGGCGGTCATGTAGCCCCGTGTACTTTGGGTGTGTGTAGAATCAGTCTGATAACCGGTGTTAATTGTCATGACTGTATTAGTGTGTGTTATCTGTTTTTTAATTCAAGTAAGGACTGCAGACTTTTGAATTTTTCAAATAGTTCCTACTTTTGCTGCCAAACGCCACCGTCAACGACTACTAGTTCAGAACTTGCTACCAGATGGCACCGCAGTCGGCTCTTGGCAACGAACGTAGGAACCTAATAAGAGCGTTGTTTACATTCTTAACCTATACAATTTAGCTTCACACAGGTGTAATTAGTGGAAGGTTCTTTAATATGCCATAAATCTATGACATGGGACCGCCGACTTTACTTCCCCTCAGAAGGAAGGCATACTGAGGGATTTTTAACGCTCTTAAAATACGGCTTCGGTGGCGTAGTCGGTAGCATGCTGAACTGCTGTTCCCAAGATAGCGGGTTCAAACCCGGCCGAAGTCGTCGGATTTTTAAGAGCGTTAAAAAATCCTTCAGTATGCCTTCCTTCGGAGGGGAAGTAAAGCCGGCGGTCCCATGTCATAGATTTATGGCATGTAAAAGATCCTTTCACAGACTAAACTTGTGTAAAGCAAAATTTGTTAGGTTAGATTTCGTCAGAACGCTCTATCAAAGTTCCAACGTTCACCACTAGGTATCATTGATATCTGGTGGCGAAAGTTGGAACTACTTGAAATTGAACGGAACATGTAGCTCACCCTTTAGGGTGTCCGCTGGAAGCGCTACAGACTCAGGCGAGCCGAACATGTTCTCGGACACTTCCGGCACTAAAAGCCATACGATAAATAAATAAATAAATAAATAAATAAATAACGCTCTTAAAAAATCCGACGACTTTGGCCGGATTTGAACCCGCGATCTTGGGCATAGAAGCTCAGCATGCTACCAACTACGCCACCGAAGCCGCTTCCCACAGAGTCAGATGGAAACCTGAATGTGATCTCGTGCAATGGCGTTGTCATGGCAACCTCTGATGGCTCATCCCTCATCAATTTAGTAGCGTTGTCATGGCAACCTATGATGGCTCTTGCATTTTCTTCTAATTCCGAAATCATTTTGTTCATCCCTTGGCGTAATGATGGGTCATATCAAGCATTCTTTCAGACAAAAGTTTTAGGTAATTATTGGGGAAATATTGTCCATTTTGTACGATTTTGATATTGAGCCTATTACGAGAGATATGATTAATGTTTCCCGAAAAAACCACTATTTCCCACCCCTTTGGTCAATGGTTGGTGCTATCAAAAAACTTTTCAAACATAAATGTTTGGGCATTATCCGACACATAGTATGAACTTTGATTGGATTCAATATTTCACATATTAAGAGAGTTATAGCGATATTTCACTTTTTCTAATAAAGCCCTCCATTTTCACCCCCTTGGACCGATTTAGCCCATTAACGAACTCGACCGAGATTTTAAAGGGATACATATTAAGTAAAAAATTCAAAGTGATTGGTGCAAAATTGCGGTAGTTATCGTGTCCACAAGAAAGTGATATATATAGGCTATATATACGAGGGCAGATCAAAAAATAATTTGCACTTCCCAGTTATGGCCATTTATTACACCACCTATACAACAGCAACACGCCTATAACGACATACAATATAACGTCACTTTTCCACATAGTTTCCAAGAGACTCCAAACGTTTCTGCGAACGCCGGATCCATAGAAAGTTCCTCCAGCGTTCTTCACCACACGGAGACAGCGGCCTTCACCTCCTCATCGGTCTGGAAACGTCGACCACCGAGCTCCGTTTTGAGCTTATCGAACAGATGAAAGTCACATGGCGCTAGGTCGGGACTGTAGGGTGGATGTTGCCAGACCTCCCACTTGAAACGCTGCAGCAGTTCGCTCGTTTGGCGGGCTTGTGAGGTGTTGCGTTATCGTGCAACAAAATCACACCGGCGCTCAATTTCCCCCGGCGCTTCTCTTTAATCGCTTTACGCAACCGGTGCAACGTTTGACAATACGACGTCGCGTTGATCGTCGTTTCTTTCGGCATGAATTCCACGTGCAGCAAACCCGCCATGTCAAAGAACACTGTCCCCATAACCTTACCGGCTGAAGGTTGAACCTTGGCCTTCTTTCGTTGTGGTGATGAGGGGTGCACCCATTCCATTGATGTTTTCTTCGTTTCGGGGGTGATGTGGTGGACCCACGTTTCATCGCCTGTGACGATTCGCCGCAGAAACCCGTTGCCGTCTGCGGCATAGCGTTGCAAAAATGCCAGGGAGGATTGGAAACGTTGTTCCTTGTGATCATCGGTGAGAAGACGTGGGACCCATCTTTGACACAGCTTACGATATCCAAGGTCCTCGTGAACAATGGAGAACACACTGCCATACGACATGTTCAGCCGCGTCGCGATTTCTCTCAGTTGAATGCGCCGGTTCTGTCTAATGATCGCATTCACACTGTTGACATTTGCACGGGTCCTGGACGTTGCAGGCCTACCCTCGCGATATTCGTCCGTGATATCCGTGCGTCCGGCTTCGAATTGCTGACACCACATTACGATCCAAAAGAACAAAAAGTTCAAAGTTTCAGATTTTAGAATTTTGGTTGGCGGATTATTTTACGGTTTTTGAGGTCTTTCTTTGTTCTAGTACGCTTGAAATCAGTAAAAGAACTGGAGTAATTTTCGAAGACATTTCGTAGGCGTTACTAATAGAGCCTATCGTATTAGTCTGATATTAATGGATCTACACAAGTTTGTAAAGAGGCCAAGAAAAGCTTAAAAATATACGGATATATTCAGAGTTTCTTTTTTCAGTCAGTGTATTATATAACATTGATATCTTGTTGTTATTGTTTCATTTGAGAGCTTGGCAACGTTAGTCATTTAGACCCGTGTACTCTACCTGAGTGTGTATATATAAAAAAAACAATTTTGTCTGATAACCTGTGCTATTGTGATGGCTGTATTAGTGTGTATATTTGTAATGTAGGTGAAGATTGAGGGGGGGGGGGCAAGACCTTAAATTAAGAACCATCCAAGAATTTGACTGGAGTAGAAGTGGGGAAACCGGGGAAAACAACTCTTTCAGGATGACTGAGGAGGTAGGAATCGAACCCACCTCTTCACAGTTTTGCCTCACGAGGCTGAGTGTGCGCCGTTCCAGCCCTCAGACCAGAATTACATTTCTGGACAGAGCCACGAATCGAACCCGGACCTCCGGGGTGACAGTCAAGAATACTAGCCGATACACCAGGAGGGGATCTCTTCAGTTGCCTTGCAGATCACCGTTTCCTAACGTTAACATGACATCCCTCTTGAATGTCATTACTTCCTATTTCTGTTTGCTCTTGCAGGAGGTTATCCAGAAGTCTGAATATGATCATGTGGTGGGCAGAGACCATTCTTCCGAATTTGGAATGAATTATACATACGAATTATGTATTCTCTGGATATCATGAATTATATTTTCAAACATTTTCAAATCAGGAGGAGGAAACAGAGGCGGTGATGTCCTCTGTTTTGCTCAGGCCCGACATTTTCTTATCTCTATTAGCTGTAGAGCAGAGGTCATCAAGCTATCAGTAAGCCATTTCTGGTAGCTTCCACCAGATATTGTTACTAATAAAAAAAACTAAAATTAGTGAAATCACTCCTATTCAAAAAAAAAATCTCATCAGAACTTTGTCAGAACTCTGAAGAAAGAAAAAAAAAGCGTATAAATTTTACGTTGACCATTAATCTCACGATCATGAGCCACGGTACCTCCAATTCTACTTGGAATCCGAACCACAGTACGTGATATTTCACTGCGAAAATCTCACATTCATTGCAATTTAAACCCGGTCCTCTTGCCCTCGGTTTTCAGCTTGACGACTGCACCACCACGTCCCCCGTAGTAGTAAGTATCTGCAATTCAGACGTAGGGAGGGGAAGGAGGTAGTCGTGGCTTTAAGTTAGGACCATACCTGCATCCGACTGTCTTGAGGCAGCGGGAGGAGTTTGCAGAAATTGTTAATATATTATGGAGGATATATCGCCGTACAAATTTCATGGAAGTGTCGAAAATGCATAAATGAAAGTATCGATACCATAGTTAAATAATGTTCAAAAACACACTGAGTTGTACAACAAATTTAATACAACACTTCATACCCTGCATTGGGCAGACAAAGTTCGTCTAAAAGAGCTAAATAGACATGTCAAAAAGTTTGTCGTTTTACGTGACCGTTAATATCGCGAACATGAACCACTGGGCATCCATTTTACGTGGAATCCGAACCACAGGGCGTGATATCTCACTTCGAAAATCTCACATGCATTGACCGGGAATTAAGCCCGGACCGGGTGAAAGGCCTTGGTGAGAGGCAAGCAGCTTGACCACTGCACCATTAATAACACGCTGGGACAGTCTGCAAATCATTTACGTACACAAGTCGAGAGTACAGGAAGGAAAGTCAATCAACACAAAATTAATGGCATTTTAGAGACAACAAACATGAGAGTAGACAAAGCATTTTTATGGATGCATTAAGCTAACAGCGTATCTTCATTGGTGTACAGTACATCAATTACAGAACAATTCATGTTTGACTTTCACATTATCTGCATCCGCCCTTTTAATGCCCGCACGGAAGTAGGCAAATTAATTATATTACGAAGAGTGCTTTCAAGTTTAATTGTATGTCTGGGTGGAACAAATGGCGTGAACTAACAGGAGTTTTATGTGATCTGAAAATGCCCATAAGAACGAAGGGGAAAGTTTATAAAACTGCCGTAAGACCAATCCTACTCTTTGGTAGTGAGACATGGGCTACTACAAAGGCGCATGAGCCAAAGCTACATACCACTGAAATGCGTATGTTACGTTGGGCAGGTGGAGTTACTCTCAAAGATAAAATCCGCAATGAACATGTGAGGGGCATTTTCAAAGTAGCGCCTGTAACAGAGAAACTTTTAGAAACCAGGCTAAGGTGGTATGGACATGTTATGCGAAGACCGGAGAATCATGTAGTGAAGAAGTGCCTTTCCATGACTACGCAAAAGAGAGGGAGCGGCAGACCTCAAACAACATGGATGACGAATGTCCAGAGGGACATGAGAGTATCGGGCCTATCTGCTGATGATGCTTTCCAAAGAAATGAGTGGCGCCTCAGGATTAAGAAAGCCGACCCCGCGTAACGGGAAAAGGCGAGGAGGAAGAAGATTGCAGTGTTTTGATATCCGCTGGTCATGAACTGAATAACAAAAGTTACATTTCTAAATTGTTTGATTTTTTTCTTTTTCTTTTCTTTTTTCTTAGTCGTTTACCCTCCAGGTTGGTGGTAAACCTGGAGGTTTCCCTCAGCGAGGGAACTCACCACTACCGCCTCTATGGGCAGTGTCCTAGAGCTGGGAACATCGAATCGGAAGGGATACAACTGGTGAGGTGGGATTGGCACCTCGCCCAGGCGGCCTCACCTGCAAAGCGAACAGGGGCCTCATGAGGCAAGGTAAGGGATGGTGAGGATGGATAGGCAATGAAGAGGGAAGGAGGCGGCCGTGGCCGGCATTTGCCCGAAGACGAAGTGGGAAACCACGGAAACCCACTTCGAGGATGGCTGAGGGGGAATCGAACCCCCTCTACTCATTTGGGCCACCCGAGGCTGAGTAGACCCCGTTCCAGTCCTCGTACCACTTTTCAAATTTCGTGGCAGAGCCGGGAATCGAACCCAGGACCTCCGGGGCGGCAGCTAACCATGCTGACCGCTACGCTACGGATGCGACTAAATTGTTTGATAATATTTGAAAACATGACCACGACTCGAACTTACTTTCGCACTATTACTGCAGTGCCAAGTTCATTATCTGAAGTAGGGGCGTGGTGGCTCAGCGGTCTAGCTGTATGCCTCTCACCAAGGCGGTCCGGGTTCGATTCCCGATCAATGCATGTGAGATTTTCGAAGTGAAATGCCATGTCTTGTGGTTCGGATTCCACGTAAAAAGGAGGTCCCGTGGCTCATGATCTCGAGATTAACGGTCACGTTAAACTACAAGCTTCCTTCCTTCCTTTCATTATCTGAAGTGACTACAACTTACGGTTATTGAGTTTTGAGTTTAAAATAGTATACTTCAACACAACATAGGCCATGTACCAAAAGCTATATAATACATATAATAGATGGGAGGATTTTTCATGGAAATGACCTTTAGAATATATGAAAATAGGCTGTTTAGTTCTCCACGGAACAACTTGTTAACCTCTATGGTGATGCAAATTACACTATTTATTTGTCCAAAGAGATAGAAAAGTGTGCCTTATGTGCGCTGTAATGGCTGACAACAGACTTAATAGTTGTTAGAGTAATGGAGATTCTAAACATTTACCGTACACAGGATATATCCCCCTTAAAGTCTGTTTTGTCACTCCTAGTGAAAGGCCATTTAACCAGTCACTACATAAGACCGTCTTTACCTAGATCCAGTTCAACTATCCCCCCGGAAATAATGTTGCGGATGCGCCCCCAAAGAAAACTTATTTGAGTACATGAGTGTAAAATGTAACTCGATGTAATATGTAATATATGGAAGGGGGAATATTTTGAATTGATTTAGGGCTAAGATGTGTGAAAATAACTCAGCACATGTGTGTTTGCCGGCCCCATGGTGTTGGGGTAGCGCGCCTGCCTCTCACCCGGAGGCCCCGGTTTCGTTTCCTGGCTCCGTAAGGGATTTTAGAAACCGACGTAAGGGCTGGAACGGGGTGCACTCAGCCTCGTGAGGGAAATTGAGTAGCTATCTGACAGTGAGGCAGCGCCTCGGTCATGAAAACCAAGAATAACGGCCGAAGGGACCCGATGCGCTGACCACGTGTCACGTATCACAGGCTTTTAGCGGCTTCGGTGGCGTAGTTGGTAGCATGCTGAGCTTCTATGCCCAAGGCCGCGGGTTCAAACCCGGCCAAAGTCGTCGGATTTTTAAGAGCGTTAAAAATCCCTCAGCATGCCTTCCTTCGGAGGGGAAGGAAAGCCGTCGGTCCCATGTCATAGATTTATGGCATGATGAAGTACCTTACACCACTTACACTTGTGAGAAGCTAAATTATAGGTTAGATTTGACTAACGCTCTTAGGTTCCTACGTTCATCGCCAGGAGCCGACTGCGCTGGCATCTAGTAACCAAGTTCAGGACTAGTTGGTCATTGACCGTGGCGTTTGGTAGAAAAAGTTGGAACTACTTGAAACTCGACAGGCTAAATGACAGGTCAGCGGTCGCTTGGTTGCTCTAGGCCCTTAGTGGGCTGTAGTGCTACGTTTATTTTTTACATGGGTGTTTATTCATCTGGAAATACATAGTAGCTAATGCTTTCGACTACGCTTAGATTAGACAGCAAGTTGAAACAATCACCCCTCACATCGAAACAGATGTGAACAAAACGTCAGGTTTCGACTGCGATCGACACGACGCCAAGGCCTCTCAAGACGAGCACTGTGCGCACGATCTGAACGACCAATAAGTAAGCTGCAGTAAGTACATTTTGAGGGCAGGACCGTGAAAGTTGGCAGATGTGGTGCTGTGCTGTGCGACTACCTGTTGCTGTCTCTAGCGCTCTAAGCGCTGCCAGCCAGAGGGGAAGCATTCACTGTTTTTATTAGCCAAGTACATACCAGCTACATCAGTTTACAAACTGTTGGTTGCTGCCCGCCAGTGCTGCAGTAATATGTTCTATGTAAATGAAATACGAACGAGCTTTACACTGGATACATAGCCACTTCATTTCTCTAAGTCTGCTTTAGACATCGCATTCAAACGAGTCCAGTTTCATCTCACTAATTTGCTCTCTTTCAAAACATTTACTGTTCGGTCAAATTCCAAGGTTTGCCATCTAGATTCTGCTGGAGCAAAGTGTTAATAATCGTTTCATATACATCCTCTGACAAGAGAGAGAACAGCTTAAACCAAGCACTAGCATGGGTTACATTCATTTGGAAGTTTTAACAGAATATCAATATCATCCCTCAAGACTTAGAGGGGAGAGGGGAATGACGCGTGTTCCTCAATATTTACGAGTGTATGTGATAATTCTAAAATTTCATGTGATACGTTGGTGTGTAACACCGCTGGGTCCGTGGTTCAAATCCCGGTCACTCCATGTGAGATCTGTGCTGGACAAAACGGAGGCAGACAGGTTTTTCTCCGGGTACTCCGGTTTTCCCTGTCAAAAATTTCATTCCAGCAACACTCTCCACTATCATTTCATTTCATCTGTCATTCATTTAATCATTGCCCCAGAGGAGTGCGTCAGGCCTCGGCAGCCGGCACAGTTCATATCCTCGCCGCTAGATGGGGGCTTCATTCATTCCATTCCTGACCCGGTCGGAGACTGGAAGCAGGCTGTGGATTTTAATTTCACGTTGGTGTGTAACAATTTTGTAAAATATATAATTTATACAAAATCATGGGTTTACTGCTATTAGGTCATGTTGTAAACAGAAAAGTTCCTCCACTACATCGAGAATCGTCGAATCATGGATATGATTATTCCAGCCATGAGATGTGGGTAGTATCTACGCACGCCCGCTTAGGAGCAACGTGCGTGGTAGATCGTCATACTTCCTGTATCATGCAAACTGTAGCTTAATCCCCAGCTCAGCAACATAAAAGTATAAGCCAGAGAGTTGAAACGACCACAACTCGAACTTGGAGCCTTCGGATTCTTGGTCCGCTGCTCTAGTCATTGAGCTATCGCGCTCAGTCACCCCCTCTCTACTTGGCCACTTGCACCAATGCGGCCACGCATCGACAGCGACCCATTTCTAAGTCCCAGATGTAGAGACGCTGTTGCGGCGGCTTCTGGGATGACGTAGACATACAGAGCCACCTGTGCGCCAATGTCTAAACCTCACTAGGGACATGAAAACTTGCCGTTGTCGAGGCGAGCTTACAATGATGTAAGTAGCTAAACACAACCTGTCCGAACACCAGGACATTCGGATAGTCTACCGATTGTGGTCAGGTTTATTTGTCTTATTCAATAAATATGACCACTCCAAGGAGAGCTTTTCCATACGAGTGTCTTAATTACCATTATAGGCGAGTTGCATACCACTGTTTATGTTCGACGAAAATTATAACTTTATTATGTTCTAACATAAATATTCATAAATATCTGTCGAGATTGCGCCAGTTTTATGTACTGTACTGAACAGAGCGCATGGGACGCAGAGAATACCTTGTATTTCACCATGGCCTCCTCAAATACACCACTATGATACTGTTAGCCACGCAGTGAAATTTAAAATAGAAGGTCGTGGAAGTCAGCGCAGATGCGATTCAATCCTTACCTTATTGGTCACACAACTGTTTCTTGAGCTCTTATTGGTGGGAGAAACTGTTTCATCATGAAAAATAGTGTTATAATATGATACAGTTTTCTGACATACAATATTTACATTTCGACATCGTCGAACATAATAGTACATTATGCAACGAGCCTATAATGGCTATAATTAAGACACGAGTATTTTTATAAAACGAGCGTATGCAAGTTTTATAATTTCCATACGAGTGTCTTAATTACCATTATAGGCGAGTTGCATACGACTGTTTATGTTCGACGATAATTATAACTTTATTATATGTTTTAACATAAATATCTGTTCAGTCACTTGTGCTGGACAAAACGGAGGCAGACAGGTTTTTCTCCGGGTACTCCGGTTTTCCCTGTCAAAATTTCATTCCAGCAACACTCGCCACTATCACTTCATTTCATCTGTCATTCATTTAATCCTTGCCACAGAGGAGTGCGTCAGGCCTCGGCAGCCGGCACAGTTCATATCCTCGCCGCTAGATGGAGGCTTCATTCATTCCATTCCTAACCCGGTCGGAGACTGGAAGCAGGCTGTGGATTTTCATTTTTCATCTGTTCAGTCACTAGAATGTTGTGATCGGGTGCTGCGGTGGGTAGTATATCTCTGTTTTCCAAGCTCTCTGGACAACCGACGCATGCGCTCTGTGTGCTTCAATGCCATACGTGCAGATTTTGCACCAGTATTCACTAAAACTGTCACTGAAGTCGTTTCAAAACCTCGCGCTGTGTAGAAATTGGTTTTGTGGATATTAAGGTACAGTGCTATTTCTTGTCTCACATTCACCAGTTTATTTACGCGAACATATGGACGGTGCACTTTCGGTAATTTATATAGACATGTTGTATTTTGAGCGCATGCGCGAAGGTATCCTTATCTAATTGGTCACACAACTGTTTCTTGAGCTCTGATTGGTGGGAGAAACCGTTTCATAATGAAAAATAGTGTTATAATGAGCCTCATTATGATACAGTTTTCTGACACATAATAGTTAGGGTCGAACATAAAAGTTATTACTGTACAGGAATGTCAACTAATCTTTTAACACTATAATAAATTAAGTAGTTATTTGCGACCAAACCACATTTGATTCAATATAACAGTTATATAATTTTTAATGGTAAGTGGTGATCTTCCAACTTATTACTCCATAGCCACAATTTTCTTACGCTCACGCACTGTAAAGGACGAACATACTGGTCCAGAAGACCCTCCTGCCATCAGACGTTAGCAGTGTAAGCTTGCTGTGGAAAATTATTTTAAACTTAGGGCCTCTTGACTTATTTGAACCCTCTACTGTGAGTACTAACTACTTTGTCACATATCTGTCCACTAAAGCCGCATAGTATCGATATTTTCCATTGTTTAAGAAAGTCACCGCAGCTCGCTTGTATTACAGTCACCGCGTGACCTAGTCGTGCTCGTTAAATCGTGCACCAAGGCCGCGAGGGCAGTTGCAGCGAATCCGGAGATCGCAGGTTCCAATTCCGGCGCTGACATCGGCTAACCTGAGTGTAATTTTTCCCGGGTCTTTCCACATTCCTTCCAGGTAAATGCCACGATAGTACCTTACTTCAAGTCCCTGGGCACCTACCTCATCTCTGTCCCTAATACAGTTAGACACACAATTACAGCAGTCATCACAGAAATACAGACTGGCTGCGTTGCTCAGAGTAACGTTCTGGCTTACTGAGTTTAAGGTTGCAGGATCGCATCCTGGCGCAGTCAGCTGGCATTAAAGGATGAGCAAATGCAAGGGAGCCGTGTCAGTAGATTTACTGGCACGTTAAAGATTCCCATCGGGACAAAATTCCGGCACCCCGGCGCGCGGCGTCCCTAAAAGCCAGAGTCGACAACAGGGACGTAAAACCAATAACAGTATTATTACAGAAATACAAAGCTTACCACGGCGGGTGAGTGGTTAACGTGTCGTTCTACTAACCCCAAGCTTGCAGGTTCGCTCCTGGCTGTGGAAAGTGATTTTCGAAAGGCAGCAAAAATTACGAGACGCATGTCATACGATATTGGAATGTCAAAGAACCCATTGGAATTCAGTAGGCCGTATTCATAATGGCAAAATTAATCTCGGGATTTTCCTCCAACACAAAGTTCCTCATTTCTCTACTAGAAAGCGCTATAGTGTTCAAGGAGCTTAGATATCTAACCTCCTTGACTTTCATAGTGCTTCAAGGAACAACGAAATTCTACATGCAAGCTACCCTTTGGGTGTCAAATTACATAGCTTGCACCCGGCACCGACGCCATACGATATTATTATTATTATTATTATTATTATTACAGAAATGCAAGCCTCCGTGGCTTAGGCGGCAGCACGCCGGCCTCTCACCGCTGGGTCCGTGGTTCAAATCCCGGTCACTCCATGTGAGATCTGTGCTGGACAAAACGGAGGCAGACAGGTTTTTCTCCGGGTACTCCGGTTTTCCCTGTCAAAATTTCATTCCAGCAACACTCTCCACTATCATTTCATTTCATCTGTCATTCATTTAATCATTGCCCCAGAGGAGTGCGTCAGGCCTCGGCAGCCGGCACAGTTCATATCCTCGCCGCTAGATGGGGGCTTCATTCATTCCATTCCTGACCCGGTCGGAGACTGGAAGCAGGCTGTGGATTTTCATTTCACGTTGGTGTGTAACAATTTTGTAAAATATATAATTTATACAAAATCATGGGTTTACTGCTATTAGGTCATGTTGTAAACAGAAAAGTTCCTCCACTACATCGAGAATCGTCGAATCATGGATATGATTATTCCAGCCATGAGATGTGGGTAGTATCTACGCACGCCCGCTTAGGAGCAACGTGCGTGGTAGATCGTCATACTTCCTGTATCATGCAAACTGTAGCTTAATCCCCAGCTCAGCAACATAAAAGTATAAGCCAGAGAGTTGAAACGACCACAACTCGAACTTGGAGCCTTCGGATTCTTGGTCCGCTGCTCTAGTCATTGAGCTATCGCGCTCAGTCACCCCCTCTCTACTTGGCCACTTGCACCAATGCGGCCACGCATCGACAGCGACCCATTTCTAAGTCCCAGATGTAGAGACGCTGTTGCGGCGGCTTCTGGGATGACGTAGACATACAGAGCCACCTGTGCGCCAATGTCTAAACCTCACTAGGGACATGAAAACTTGCCGTTGTCGAGGCGAGCTTACAATGATGTAAGTAGCTAAACACAACCTGTCCGAACACCAGGACATTCGGATAGTCTACCGATTGTGGTCAGGTTTATTTGTCTTATTCAATAAATATGACCACTCCAAGGAGAGCTTTTCCATACGAGTGTCTTAATTACCATTATAGGCGAGTTGCATACCACTGTTTATGTTCGACGAAAATTATAACTTTATTATGTTCTAACATAAATATTCATAAATATCTGTCGAGATTGCGCCAGTTTTATGTACTGTACTGAACAGAGCGCATGGGACGCAGAGAATACCTTGTATTTCACCATGGCCTCCTCAAATACACCACTATGATACTGTTAGCCACGCAGTGAAATCTAAAATAGAAGGTCGTGGAAGTCAGCGCAGGTGCGATTCAATCCTTACCTAATTGGTCACACAACTGTTTCTTGAGCTCTTATTGGTGGTAGAAACTGTTTCATAATGAAAAATAGTGTTATAATGACCCTCATTATGATACAGTTTTCTGACATACAATATTTACATTTCGACATCGTCGAACATAATAGTACATTATGCAACGAGCCTATAATGGCTATAATTAAGACACGAGTATTTTTATAAAACGAGCGTATGCGAGTTTTATAATTTCCATACGAGTGTCTTAATTACCATTATAGGCGAGTTGCATACGACTGTTTATGTTCGACGATAATTATAACTTTATTATATGTTTTAACATAAATATCTGTTCAGTCACTTGTGCTGGACAAAACGGAGGCAGACAGGTTTTTCTCCGGGTACTCCGGTTTTCCCTGTCATAATTTCATTCCAGCAACACTCGCCACTATCACTTCATTTCATCTGTCATTCATTTAATCCTTGCCACAGAGGAGTGCGTCAGGCCTCGGCAGCCGGCACAGTTCATATCCTCGCCGCTAGATGGGGGCTTCATTCATTCCATTCCTGACCCGGTCGGAGACTGGAAGCAGGCTGTGGATTTTCATTTTTCATCTGTTCAGTCACTAGAATGTTGTGATCGGGTGCTGCGGTGGGTAGTATATCTCTGTTTTCCAAGCTCTCTGGACAACCGACGCATGCGCTCTGTGTGCTTCAATGCCATACGTGCAGATTTTGCACCAGTATTCAGTAAAACTGTCACTGAAGTCGTTTCAAAACCACGCGCTGTGTATAAATTGGTTTTGTGGATATTAAGGTACAGTGCTATTTCTTGTCTCATATTCACCAGTTTATTTACGCGAACATATGGACGGTGCACTTTCGGTAATTTATATAGATATTTATATATATATGTTGTATTTTGAGCGCATGCGCGAAGGTATCCTTATCTAATTGGTCACACAACTGTTTCTTGAGCTCTGATTGGTGGGAGAAACTGTTTCATAATGAAAAATAGTGTTATAATGAGCCTCATTATGATACAGTTTTCTGACACATAATAGTTAGGGTCGAACATAAAAGTTATTACTGTACAGGAATGTCAACTAATCTTTTAACACTATAATAAATTAAGTAGTTATTTGCGACCAAACCACATTTGATTCAATATAACAGTTATATAATTTTTAATGGTAAGTGGTGATCTTCCAACTTATTACTCCATAGTCACAATTTCCTTAGGCTCACGCACTGTAAAGGACGAACATACTGGTCCAGAAGACCCTCCTGCCATCAGACGTTAGCAGTGTAAGCTTGCTGTGGAAAATTATTTTAAACTTAGGGCCTCTTGACTTATTTGAACCCTCTACTGTGAGTACTAACTACTTTGTCACATATCTGTCCACTAAAGCCGCATAGTATCGATATTTTCCATTGTTTAAGAAAGTCACCGCTGCTCGCTTGTATTACAGTCACCGCGTGACCTAGTCGTGCTCGTTAAATCGTGCACCAAGGCCGCGAGGGCAGTTGCAGCGAATCCGGAGATCGCAGGTTCCAATTCCGGCGCTGACATCGGCTAACCTGAGTGTAATTTTCCCCGGGTCTTTCCACATTCCTTCCAGGTAAACGCCACGATAGTACCTTACTTCAAGTCCCTGGGCACCTACCTCATCTCTGTCCCTAATACAGTTAGACACACAACTACAGCAGTCATCACAGAAATACAGACTGGCTGCGTTGCTCAGAGGTAACGTTCTGGCTTACTGAGTTTAAGGTTGCAGGATCGCATCCTGGCGCAGTCAGCTGGCATTAAAGGATGAGCAAATGCGAGGGAGCCGTGTCAGTAGATTTACTGGCACGTTAAAGATTCCCTTCGGGACAAAATTCCGGCACCCCGGCGCGCGGCGTCCCTAAAAGCCAGAGTCGACAACAGGGACGTAAAACCAATAACAGTATTATTACAGAAAACAAAGCTTACCACGGTGGGTGAGTGGTTAACGTGTCAGTCTACTAACCCCAAGCTTGCAGGTTCGCTCCTGGCTGTGGTAAGTGATTTTTGAAAGGCAGCAACAATTACGAGACGCATGTCATACGATATTGGAATGTCAAAGAACCCATTGGAATTCAGTAGGCCGTGTTCATAATGGCAAAATTAATCTCGGGATTTTCCTCCAACACAAAGTTCCTCATTTCTCTACTAGAAAGCGCTATAGTGTTCAAGGAGCTTAGATATCTAACCTCCTTGACTTTCATAGTGCTTCAAGGAACAACGAAATTCTACATGCAAGCTACCCTTTGGGTGTCAAATTACAGAGCTTGCACCCGGCACCCGATATTATTATTATTATTATTATTATTATTATTACAGAAATGCAAGCCTCCGTGGCTTAGGCGGTAGCACGCCGGCCTCTCACCGCTGGGTCCGTGGTTCAAATCCCGGTCACTCCATGTGAGATCTGTGCTGGACAAAACGGAGGCAGACAGGTTTTTCTCCGGGTACTCCGGTTTTCCCTGTCAAAATTTCATTCCAGCAACACTCTCCCCTATCATTTCATTTCATCTGTCATTCATTTAATCATTGCCCCAGAGGAGTGCGTCAGGCCTCAGCAGCCGGCACAGTTCATATCCTCGCCGCAAGATGGGGGCTTCATTCATTCCATTCCTTACCCGGTCGGAGACTGGAAGCAGGCTGTGGATTTTCATTTTTTCATTATTACAGAAATACTGGTTATCAGACAAGTTTAGCATACACCCAACTACACGGGGCTGATTACCAAGATATCCTAAGCCCATAAAATGAATTAACAACATGTATTACAGTCAAATCTACCGTATTCGACCATCCACACTAACCACGGCAGACGGGATAATCTGCTTCAAGAATGCGGAAAATTAGCTTTCCCTGAACGCAACTGCACCTCACAAAGGACGGTCAAGCATAATATTAAATCGAATTAAATCGACTTCCTGCATGCAATGCAAACACCAATCGATTATATCAAAAGTCTATTCACCAAACTGTGATTAATGATCAGTAAAATTTTGGTAACGTATTAGTAATCCTGGAATATATTAGTATAGTTCAAGCTAGACTGTTATTCTGAAATCTGCTTATGGTATTGTGATGAGTTGTATGCCATGCGCTAAATAAATACAACTCATGAGGGATTAAATGATTGTTTACAATTTACGCCAGCTCTTCTTGTATTGTATTCCTCCTATTATCCATAACCATATAAGGTACACAATAGTGCGTACCCATGTCACCAGGATCGAGAATTTCGGCACAGTTGACCACAAGACAAGTGAAACTAAACAAGACTGGACGGAAAAATTGCAAACCAATTTCTTCCCTCGAATGCCGTTCGATCAGTATCCAGATTAGGCCTTACACAAACTTTCTTAATTAAAATTTTACCCTATGAATAGATAAATGATAATCCACCTTAAAAGTCAATAACATATTGAAACTAATTATAATGTAACACCAGTTTCAGTTAACTTGTAACCTTCTTCAGTTATAATAAAAATATTGAACTAAGAGCATCAATATTTTAATTTTTAGTATACATGAAGAAGGTTACAAGTTAACCGAAACTGGTATTACATTATAAATAGTATCAATAGCCTACATTACTGTCTTCAAGGTGGATTATCATTTATTTATCTATTCATAGGAAAAATGTTAATTTATATGCCAATTCGGACAAATTCTAAGAAACATGATGAATTGCATAGCAATACAAACTTTCTTGGTATACTACAGTCCCTAACAAAAGTTTAAGACCATTCAGTATGCCTTCCTTCAGAGGGGGAGTAAAGTCGGCGGTCCCATGTCATAGATTTATGGCATGAAAAAGAACCTTCCACTAACTACACTTGTGGATGCTAAAATTTGTAGGTTAGTTTGATAACACTATATTAGTTTCAACGTTCACCGGCAGGTGCCGGCTACGATGGCATCTAGTAGCCACGTTCGCAGCTAGGTGTCGTGGACGGTAGCATTTGGTAGCAAAAGTAGGAACTAATTGAAAAATTGATCGTCTGCAGTCCTTCTACCTGAATCACAGATACCACACACTAATACAGCCATCACAATTAACACCGGTTATCACACAAATTCTACACACACCCAACGTACACGGGGCTACATGACCACGTTGTCGCAACCCTAAACTAAGGAACCAACCAACCAAACATAAAAGGTTCCTGGGCATACATTTGTGTCATAAATCATTCCGTGATTACGAGGCGCGTTCAGAAAGTAAGTTTCCCTATTTTTTTCTTGTAAAGTAAACTTTTTTAGGCGGGACATTTGCGCATGCGTAACACATATATGACGTACAAGCATATGCCAGCCGGACAGGTCTCACCTGGTGTCAGTAGCGCGGCAGTAGTGGCACGAAATTGCGGCTCCTATTCCTTCTCCCGCCACGTGCGAAACATCGAGAAAGACTGCGTAAATTGCGACGTGCCATTCAGATTTTAAAAATCGCTTGGCCTCTTCTTCTGCATTTGTTTATGTAGAAACCATTGAGCTCACATATTTGCTTTCAGAATTACGAATTATGTAGGTCTATTGAAATAAACTCCCTTGGTTAATGTTTTAACTTTTCAAAAAGTACGAAAAAAATTATAAAATGATAAGGACATTTTTGGGAATGGTATTTCTTATGCCAAAACGTTTATCAACAACATATTGTTATAAAAGATTAACACTAAGATAAACATGTTGGTTTAGTGTCTACAAATTAATCCGATGGAAGAAAAGTTTGATTTTTAATAACACATTTTCAATGTAAAGTTTGTAATTCAAAATGCAAATGTCTGAGAACAATGGGCTCTACATAAACAGATGCATAAGATGCCAAGTTATTTTTTTAAAGTAAACACGGAAATATTTTTGACAAAAGTGCATGACCAGGAATGTTTTATATGAAATAAACTAATGGTCTTAAACTTTTGTTAGGGACTGTACCGCTACAATCGTTTGTGAAGCAGGACTGTGGATGACAATAATAGCAAATCGAAATTCAATGTTTTTCAGTCGGTCAACAGGATCGTACACTATTGTAATGGCAAATGTTATAAAATGACAACATTGGGCAATTGGCGACAAGCTGGAGGGGGGGGGGGGGGGGATAGCGGACGTTCCTATCGGTGCTTACAGGAGTCGTTCTAGTTTCCTCCAAACGGATTTTTGTTAATAGAAAATACTAGTGCTACAAAAGAGCTTGTTGTTGCTGATTCTTTTAGAGGCTGCGACATCGTGGTCATGTAGCCTCGTGTACGTTGTATGTGTAGAATTTGTCTGATAACCTATGCCACAGTAATGTCTGTACTAGTGTGTGTAATTGTAATTGAGGTAGGATTTTGGTAGGAAGATGTCGTGGCCTTAAGTTAAGTGCCATCCTGGCATTTGCCTGGAGTAGAAGTGGGAAACCACGAAAAATTCTTCCAGGATGGCTGAGGTAGGAATAAAACCCGCATCTTATCAGTTTCGCCTCCAGCCCTCAGACCAGATTATATTTCTTGGCAGAGCCGGGAATCGAACCCGGGCCTCCGCGGTGACACAGTATGTTTTGTTATTCTGTCTAGTCTGTCTTGCCACCCACTATGCCGATCGTAATATTCTTCATCAGAGAAACATTTATCATGATATGCCCCAAGAAACATGGCCTTTGTCTCACCTTCTTGCTTTATAAGGTGACTTTTGATTTGGCTTGAATGTTTTGAGAGTTAAAAAGCCTGTTTTCAGCCACCAGCACTATATACAGTACACTAAGTGACATGCCACTGTAGCTATAAAGTGTCAATTTTTGTTAATTATTTGATATCATACTTCCCTAGTCTAATGGCAACCTAAGGTCGAGTACCATGTCTATAAGGAATATAGGCGAGCCGACTAGAATCTCTGGCTGTGTCAAGGGATCACTAAACACGTTACCTGAGTCGAAATGTGTGTGCGGTAGAGCAGCCAGTTCCTTTCCTCCTGTCACGGTATCCGGCAGGTTACCATTTAGCATCATGAGGCTGGGTCAAACGAAGACTTTTAAAATATTGGCAGAGCCGAAAATCGAACCCGGGACCTTTGGGGTAGCAGATAACAATTCTACATCACCCTTTGACCATTTTCTTGCAAATAATACAAAACTATCAAGGGAAACGCAACCAACAGTGAATTAAAATAAACCCCGCGGCGTTAAGTCACCACCGACAGGGATGACGAGTTACAGAAGTCCGGAGGTCGGAATCCCGACGCTGACAGCGGCTATCTTGGGTTGAAATTTTTCAACCTCTCTCCAGGCAAGAGGCGGTGTAGTAGCTTATTTCAAGCTTTATTATAATTAGTTACAGAAATTACTACAGTCACCACAGATACACAGGTCATCAGACAAATTGAGCACACACCCAAGTACAAGGGGTACACCCCTGACATGAATTAACAACAACAACAACAACACCACCAACGAATTAAAATAACAATGGAATTCTGATTTTGTTGATGACATGTTGTTAATTATGTAAGTAATACGCAGACTCTTGATTTTATGTTAAAACCTTTGTTCATGATGATTGACAATGTAACGCGAGATTTGCTTACCGTTGAGTTGAATGAGAAAACTTTGGTCCTCCATAGAGCGGAGTGCAGCTGCAGTTTCTTTTCGTTTCCCGCTCGGCTTCCGTGTCAGAACAAGAACAGGAAAAGGAAAGCGGCTCGGGCCCGTAGAGCGCCGGAAGAGCGAGAAGATGCCGGAGGGAGAGAATGGTCCACGAGAAAACAAGGGATGCCAACCACTGCAATGATCAATGACTTTCTTACTTTGCTCTTGTAGAGCCCCCGGCAGGAATGGGCGTCTTCTACATGGACCGAGAAAATGAAGCTTCACGAGGGAAGCCACAGGCTTGTTCTCACATTCCTCTACTCAGATTTGTCAGGAGAGGGAACATTATTAAGAGAGAGCTCGAGATAGAAAGCACGCACAGAGATAGAAACTAGGAAAACAAGTACAGGGATAGGGTAGGCCTAGAATAGGCTAATAATGCATTTCTATTATTTTAATCAATTACGTAGTCTATTACCCAAAAACCAAAAAACTTGAACATATTTTGGAAATACCGATATGATATTGGAGTAAGGCTCGAATCAGTATGTGTGCAAAAAGACCAAGGACGATCAAGATTGCAAGATAGAAATGTGATCCTTAAAATCTGGCAGCAGCATTTGAATGGGATCTCCAATATTGAGTTTCCATATCCGCCGATCCCGCAAGGCACCCCAAATGGAAGCCCCATCGCATACATCAAAACCGATAAAATCGCAAATGACATCCAATACTTCATGGTATCATATGCTTCTGCTTTAAAGCGAGTTCACACACGCTCGGTGTATCAAAAGTAAGTGTCCATTTTACTGGAAAGATAACTTAATATTTCTTAAACTAAATAGTAATTCTCTACAGACTTCTGAAGGATGGTTATTTGCCAGTTATCCTCCCCTTTCCTCCTAATATAATATATTGCCATTAACTCCAGAGCTTGGAGGTTATTGCTCTATTACCAATCTTTTATCGAATACGATGAAAATCTTAGACGATATCTGCATGAAATGATTCAAGTTCGTTCCAACCAGCGTAGTTTCATCAAGGGCGTCTGTACACCGATGCAATATATCTAGCCCGAATTTCATGGAGGAACGTCGGGATAAAAGAAAGCCACTACTTCGAGAAAGCTTTCAACCATGTTTCGCACTAGGTGATCTGGTAATCATGGCGATCCAGAGCAGCTCATCAAATTAGCCAGAATGTTAGACACGAATAGAAAATATAAATGAACACCCTAAAGCAAAGTCTTACATGAATGCGCTTTTATTCAAATACTACACACACTGTAAATAGTATATGGTCATGATCATAGGGTCATGAATCTATGGACGGATTGTTTTGGACAACAATTTCAGTATCTTGTATAGCGTCTCTGTATGTCGCTGTCGTATACACACTGGTAGTTGCCACTCTCCTGGTCGACGGCCCAATCGCCAACGACCACCAACGACGCTAAGGTAGAATCTGCTTTCAGCACTTAGCACAACTCGGCGTCATCCACACCTTCAGTTACGTATTTCGCTACAGTATCGGAGGCGTACTGTATGGTGACGAGGTGTGAGAAGCCTGGGGAGCGCCACGATTCCTGATGGTCCTAGCTGACACTATGGGTGCAACAACCATCCTAATTTGTGCTGTGGTCGTCGTGTGATCATCAATGGCTCCTTGTCTGATGCGACGGTACAGGCGTGAATCTGTATGTCATTGCCATACGGAACCAAATAACCAGTATGTGCACCTCCCATGGATCACAGCACCAAAACTAATACATATCAGACAGCTCACGTTCAACGTGTTGGACGATTCCTTGGAAGGACCACCTAGCCTCCCGCAGGCCTACAAGACGACCTAGCTGGAATTTCGTCAATTTCAAGAATGTTGATGGTTGATGGCGCCTACAATGTTTACTCGCCGAGAACAATGCTCGAAACAACAGACCACTCGTTCAGCAAGTCAAATCCATTGATATGGACTCACGAGTTTTCTATTCCCACAGGATGGAACTTTGAATCATTAAATTCACTGACGGAATCCCTGGAGACTATTCGTAGCGTTGGCGCCATCCAAATCAGTGGAGAGAAATTAATAAAAACAGGAAGCTTCAGACGCTTCAGGTATCGCATGCAGAGCGACGGTGGCGTCAATGTCGAAGGCCTATGCTTTAAAGTAATGTCTCAATTTCTCAGTAACACATCGGAAAGATCTTCCGTCGTCGACCGATGCAAACGTTTTTGGAGACTTTTTCGATACTAAAGACATGTCCATTCAACAAAACACTTCCTTGTAACTTAAGCAATGAACTATCTGGTTGTTTGTTGCTAAAACCCTACATCAGAAGCCACTCCCAAAACACAGTTGGGCAATGAACCTTCCCAACGCTAATATCACTGAATACACCAAGGATTAGCAATTATTTATTATGATAGATTTCAGAATGTCCAAGGAGCATAATAAAATTGTTAGGCTGACATCGATAAGACAGGCTTTGTGACTTAGTATTTACTGATTAGAATAGAATCCTTTTTTCACATCTCACATTTTTGCAGATATTCTTTGCCTTTAGACCCATCAATTCATGCTACAATAGTCTTCAGAAGAACATTGAAAGTGGCTGAAAAATTCGTCTGTACGAGTTTATTGTTGCATACTAAAAGGACTAAAGTCCTGAACATCTGCCCTTTAAAACACAACATAACATGCTTGGAATCTATGGAGTTGTTTAAACTCTTTTGTTTTCTCAATGTAAAGGCTGACAAAGCTGCAATTAAAATTTACCATGAAGATCAAGGAAGAAGTGACCCTGATGAAGTATGTTATTTTCTGTTCCATTTCTAACTGTATATTTCAGGACAATAAGATAAACTTCTCTTATTTTACAACAATTGTACCGGACAGAACCAGAATAACTCAATATCACAATTTCTTTTGTGCCTAATATATTTAAAAACGTCCAAGAAAAAACAGGATTTTTCCCCCACTCGAAGCCTCAGCTTTCTGTGACAGAATTCACTGTCACCAAACGAACTGTTGGCAAATATGACAGAATTTATAGCATTCGGGAATAACTGATCTTATTATTGGAAATGGGTCTCTCAAATTTATCAAGTTCTAGAAAAAAAAAGTCCGGGACAGCATATCTCTATCTTTAATACATCGTCCACTATACGTGTTTTTACGTTTTCATTTCTTCCAACAATCTCCATTCAGTGGAAATTTAAAATACTAGCTTCAGAGCGAGCCTATCACCCCCAGCTTCGGCCAGCATCAAACTGTCGAGTCATGTCGAGTTAAGACTTCAGAGAATAGTATATATGTTTGGAGTTTCGCTGTACACCTCGGCTTATCTGAATTGCGTCAGGAACCTGCCGTCCGTGTGCCTTTTAATCTTACGCTGGGTAAACCGTTAAAGATACCGGGCGAAGCCGGGGCGGGTTGAAATATAATGATTATAACCACTGCTACGCAGTACGCCTTACCTAGTCCTGAGACACTGGCCCGTGTCGCTTGTTTACCACCAGACCAGTATCAAAACAATCCAACTACAGTAGTAGTGTGGACATTTCTTGCTGATTGTATCCCACTGCGGCGACTAATCTCCAGCTGCCCTAGGGGGCTGTCCAACAACGCCGTGACAGGAGTTAGCCGCTGTGTTCTCGGGATATTACTAACAAATTAAGTTCAAAGTGGCCAGCGAGCCCCAATATCGGGCCAGTCCGCTAACTCACAAAAGTTAATCAACAAGTAAGGCTCACAAGGGATATTCATGTGGCCAGACTTCCCGTACTGTCTGCCATCTAATTCTCTTTTATTCACCATCACCAGGCACTTTTTGATTTAAAACACATACAGCTTACAATAAACCACACAGCACAAATACAGTGTGTTTCAAAATGGTGGCACTTCCTACTTATTATACTGGGGGACGTGGTGGCTCAGCGGTCAAGCTGTTTGCCTCTCATCAAGGCGGACCGGGTTCAATTCCCGAACGACGTATGTGAGCTTTTTCGAAGTGAAATACCGTGTCCTGTGGTTCAGATTCCACGTAAAAAGGAGGCCCCCTGGCTTATGATTTACGGTCACGTAAAACTACAAGCTTCCTTCCTTTTTCCTACGTATTTTTCTTAAGCTGTGTCTCGAACTTAAACCGGATATACTGCAGTGTCATTAGACAAATTCTTTCAAGAAAATTGTTAACAAGATTATCTACTGTATACAGGTGTCTACCAAAACAAACTAACATATTTCCCTGACAATTCCCTAATTTTTCCAGGATAAATCAGAAAATTCCTTGAGTAACAGTAGCGGCCATGATAATTATACAAAGCAAAGTTTGTACTTAAAGGGCACTTCAAAAAGTGCTTGAACAATAAAGGGGACATGGCAAAGTTAGAAAAGAAAAAAAAAAAGAGAAATATATTTTTCTATATTTTGTCAAATTCTAAATATTTCACCCAGATATCTATTGTACTTGTGAGTATCGAAAGTAGCTCGTTAATAGTGATGCTATCAAAAATAATACAGTTGCACATTTATATAAAAGTACCGTACACAGTATGCTCAATCTTGCAAGAAATGAGAGCTTACTGATTTAATGTCAGTAAGAACAACCATCACCAGACTATACTTGAATGAGGGATTTCCAATTATTCAAGGTAAAACTAAAATCCTCTGAGTGTCATTAAAATACTTTGATAATTCCCCGAATTTTCCAGGTTTTAAAAATTCCCTGAGAATTCCAGTAGTAGTGTAACGGTATATGTAAAAATTGGTATGGGAAAAATAAAAATTTGAGGAACATTTTGAAGTATTAGAAGCCATTTTTCAGTGATGCCTGGATCTATTGAAGAAAACATTTCAGTCCGTCAACACAAAGTGTACTCAATTACATGAGGCGGGAAAATAAGTATCTGTACACCCTAACCTGGGAGAAATATTACATGAAATATTTATCACAAAATAACACGCTTTTATGTACAAAAAAAGCGGGGGAGGGAGCGAAGAGGCTACTTAATTGGATGGCATGTTTCGATCGTCAAGCAAACATCATAAATATTGGATATTATCTAAACCTAAGTGAGCAGGATATGATGATGATCGCATGACAATCGAAACTTGTCATCGAACTAAGCCCCCTCTCCCCCACTTATTTTGTACATAAAAGCGTGTTATTTTGTGATAAATATCATCATCATATATATATTATTTCATTAGTATAGATCCCTCCTGCGGCGCTTACAAGCGAGCGATCGTGACAAATGAGCATCCAAATGAAAGAGAATAGACATTAGCAGTGACGAATTGCACTCTAATGTCATAAATATCTATAATTTCTTTAAAAAAAATACTTTTAAGAAATTGTACGAAGTGTGCGATTTGCAGATACTGTTGCTGTAGGGAAATACGCTCCATAATTGCTGTCGACTTCACCCTTTGGCCGCTGTTACATGTCATTTTAACATTCTCTCCTTTATCATTTTGCATGGATTTCAGAAACAGTCAATCAAAGGAATGAGTACTCAAATCGTATAATTTCATAAATATCGAATAACCGGTGAGTGTTATGATGATCCAATTTTCAGTAATTGCCTTCTTAAGTTAGGGAACGTAGAAATTGGAATTGTAACTGAAATGTAAATAGTGTTCTATAATCATTTGGTTGAAATAAAATAATAACAACCTTTCTCCTTAAGTCTCTCATTATAAACCTATTGGGAAAAGTGTGGTTTATGAACAGGCGAGATTTCTCGCACGGGTCCAGTAGTCTTATGTAATATATATTTCAGATTAGGGTGTATAAATACATGTTTTACCGCCTAATGTAATTGGTCGCAATTTGTGATCGACTGGAAAGCTTTCTTTTGTCCTACAACATTTATAATAACAAGCATGTTGATGTCAAATATTAATGGATATCAAAGCAAACTTGTTTTGAACTTTCTCCTGTCTGCCGAGTTATTTTGAAATCACATGTACTGTATCATACTGTAAACATGAAATTAGGTCGAAATATATTGAGCAGTTTATCCATTATAGTGGAGCGTACAGATATATACGATAGAATGAATCAATTTATATGGTTTCGAAAACGGCTAACTATAACACCAAAAACTGGAAGAAAAAATTGAAACCTAATGAACAGACAGTAGACCACTTACAATTGTAATAACATGCATTTAAAATTTATCTTATAGAGCGAAGTTCTCCGAGGCAAATATCATTATGCTGTGAAACTTACACGTACTACAGAGGATGATGAATTATAATTATCGCAAGCCATTGACTTAGCCTAGTTATTAGAGTTATTAGTCGGTAAGAACTTTTGAGAATATATTTTAAATGTAAGTAAATAAAATTGTAGGTGATCTGTCATTTCATTCGTTTCATTTGCAATTTTTAGTGTTATAGTTATTCACCTGTCATAAGTGGCTTCGGTGGCGTAGTTGGTAGCATGCTGAACTGCTGTGCCCAAGATCGCGGGTTCAAACCCGGCCGAAGTCGTCGGTTATTTTAAGAGCGTTAAAATCCTTCAGTATGCCTTCCTTCGGAGGGGAAGTAGAGCAAACGGTTCCATAGATTTATGGCATGTAAAAGATCCTTCCACTAACTAAACTTGTGTGAAGCTAAATTTCTTGGATATATTTCGTTGTTACGCTCTATCAAAGTGCCAACGTTCACCACTAGGTGTCAGAGACTTCTGGTAGCGAAAGTTGGAACTACTTGAAATTGAACGGAACTTGTAGCTCACCCCATTGGCGTCCGCTTGAAGCAGCTACAGCCCTGGCGAGCCGAACAAGTCCTCGGACACTTCCGGCACTAAAAGCCATACGCTAAATAAATAACCTGTTATATTAGGTAACATCAAGATTTTCAGCTAGATCCGACCTGGGATAACTCATTTGTGCTAAATGTTAAATAATAACTATTGAAATGCAAGAAGAATGGAAAATATACTATTGCGATGAACAAAATATACTGGTAGAGTTTTATTTAATGTTGCACTCAAGAAATATAGATAGCGTGCTTGCGTACTTCTAAATGTATATTTTTAGATTATCTCAAGTGAGGCGGTAATGATGAATTCATTGTTGTTTTAAGGGATAGAACATGGAGGTCTTCAAAGCTTATTCCCTGAAATATTTTTCACTGCTATTTTTCTAGCTCTACTTCTGTCCATACCTAGACGTTTATGATGATGCGCTCTGTTGATGGATTATTCATTATTAATAATAATGATAATAATAATAGTATCGTATAGCCTCGGGTGCCGGGTGTAAGCTTTGTAATCTGACACCCAGAGGGTAGCTTGCATGTCGAATTTCGTTGTACCTTGAAGCACTATGAAAGTCAAGGAGATTAGATATCTAAGCTCCTTGAGCACTATAGCGCTTTCTAGTAGAGAAATGAGGAACTTTGTGTTGGCGGAAACTCCCGAGATTAATTTTGCCATTATGAACACGGCCTACTGAATTCAAATGGGTTCTTTGACATGCCAACATCGTATGATATACGTGTCGTATTTTTTGCCGCCTATCAAAAATCACTTACCACGGCCAGGAGCGAACCTTCAACCTTGGGGTTAGTAGACCGACACGTTAACCACTCACCCACCGTGGCAAGCATTCATTATCAATAAAACATAACCTTTGATCGAAACCATTCTGTATTAGATCTTACAGTGCTACTACAGCTTCTCGTGTATGCAAACCGGCCTAAACACAAACTGAGTAACTTTCACATGTTTCAAATAAACTATGGTGTATGACGTTGAGAAATATTTTCAATACAGAGAGCTTTGAAGCCAGTTTTCAGTTTGCCATATTGAAACTTTTCAGTCGTTCAACACAATTGAGCAATATCAAATATTTTCAAGGAATGGCTCATGAGTCTGACGTGTTGATTATCTTCTCATTTTATTGTTTTCTTCTTTTTTCCGCAACGGAAAAAGGCTTGATGGTCATCACAGGGTTGGGGTAAAAACTCGTATCATATATTTCATTGAAAAGCTTATGGACGAACGTGACACCTTTGTCATAAAGGAGTTTAATGAGTTCTGTTGGAATTTCATCAGGGCCTGCTGCGTTATTGGTTTGTGACATGTTGTCGGTTACACGTGGCGTAGTCAGAGGGATTAAATCATAGCAGTCGAATCTTAAAACAGGGCAGGAATGTAGAATACTGCATAGGTCGATTACACTCAAGGCAACGGCGAAGTTATCACCGAACTTCGGCAACGGAGAAGAAATACGAAGATGAAAAACATGTTGTTCACTAAAGAACATATATAGTCTACTTTCTATTAAATGTGTGTGTATAGTTATAACTCTGGGGAGAGTGATGGTGCAGTGGCTTAGCTGCTCATCTTCCACCTGGACGGCCGGAGTTCGAATCCCGTTGACAGTGGTGAGGAATTTTCACCTGAAAAATCATGAGGCGTCAGGGAGAGCATCCGGCCTTAACTCTCCGGAGTCTGGTTGGCTCCGGCAGCCCCAATTAATTGGGATAAAGCCATAGAAAGTTTATAGTTATCACTAGGGCTCGGATTCGAGCATATTTGCATATTTTTTCCCCTGAATAGTACACATTGAAAGAAGCCTTTCGGTGGTATTTTTACCTCTCTGGGTCCAAGAGAATTGAAATTTATCGAGCATATAAATGCATAAAACCGCGGTTTTCAGAATAGAAGCATATAAATGCATATTTTTGTGGTTTTCGTCTAAATAGTTTGTTTTTCTTCGAATTCCCCCGCGCCGTATTCGGGCCTTGACCATCCTTAAGGTTCGAAAACACAAATAATTATTGAAAAACCTATCTGGTGCGAATAATAGAACCGCAGGTTTTTAACCTTTAGTGAGGTCGTTCTCGTCACTGAAACCTTTATTGACTGATTCAAGAAAATCATTCAAAACTGAAAACAGAAAAAAATCTTGTTGTACAGACCAATGCTGATCTACTTCATTGACTCGCCTAATTCTGAACATTTTGTAAATGAACTTTTAAACTGTAACTTTTATAAGAAAACGTCTCTTATATATACACTTGAAAAACTTGAATGCGAGTATAATGCCGTGTATCTTACATACAATTAGAAAATAAAGCTCGTATACATAGGTATGTTATTGTTTTTTTCGTCTCACTTTCCTTTCTATAGTTCTTGACGGTGTTTTTCGAGCATATTCTGCATATTTAACTGCATATAATGTTTTTTTCGAGCATATAATGTTTTTTCGAGCATATCTATCGAGCATAAAACACTTGGTTTTCGAACATATCTGGAGATTTTATCGAGCATATCGATCCGAGCCTTAGTTATCACTCGTTGTCCTTATCAAGCAACATAATTGTATGTCTTGCTGCGTTTCGTCATTGTAATTGTAATAAATTGTGGATTGTCGATTAACATCCCATATATTCAAGATGGTGAGTGTGTGCTATATGTTGTGAGATACTCGTATGAATAATGGAACGAGGTATCTTAGCTGCCTCTCCCATCTAACGAAGTTTCATGTTAATAGCGCAATTGGATTATGAGTTATTGATTTTAAAGTTTTGATGCTATGCTCAGCCACCATCTTGAATATATGGCGGATATGTTCTTATGCTTTTGGCATACAAAGCCCATATACTGTTATAGTTATTTGTTTGTAGTCTATATTTATTAATTTCAAAATGGCCGCTGCACGCTATATTCAGTGTGATATTCCTATGAATAATGGTAGCGAGGTCTCTTTTTATGGTACTCCTCTCTCACTACATTTTGCGTTAATTAAGCGATTATATTGCGAGTTGAATATATTCAAGAATACGCCTAGCTGCCATCGTAAACTTCACCATAGGAAGCCACTTCCATGGTTCTTTTCGTTGTTGTATCTTAACAAGAAGTTCCGTGACGAACTAAAGAGCCTACTTTACATGCCAATGATTATTCTACAGTATATGAAACTATCTAGAATAATGACGAAATTAAGTTGGTAATATCGAAATTTATAATTAGTTCGAAATATTCCTGGTATAATGTAGCCTAATACAGCACTAGAGTATGCAGCCCTGGTGAATGAATATATTCTTATTTCCATCTCTTAAGGTACAGAATACAATTGGTTGAAGTCCAATGGACGTTACATGCAGTTAGACACTGGATCTATCAGCGCGCGTAAAAGCATTTTGCCAACAATACCATGCGTGTGCTGTTCAGAAATAGCCTAATCTGAATTATTATGATATATTGTTGTGCCAATTTTGGATTAAATCCATTTGTTAGTATAGAAGTTACATGTATTTTAAAATTGGACATATCAGCAGGCATAGAATCATGTTGGCAGCACCGCCTTGTATTAATTACTCCAAATTAATCTAGAATGTCAGGTGCTATACGTGTGCAAAGTATAGAGCTGTTGGCTTGCATACTTTCTGATATATTGATATTGGGGTAAAAAGAATATAGACAGCATTTATTAACAGTTGGCAGCCCTGATTGCTCTTAACAATACTTCTAGTCATATCTGTTATGGTACACATTACACATACGAAATTTGGTGGAAATCCAACTGATAGTATAGAAGTTACATATATTTAAAAATTGGTACTATCAGCAGGCTTATAATCATGTTGGTAGAACTGACGTATATAAGTTACTCCAAATTAACCTAAAATGTCAGAATATACATGTGCATAGTTTAAAGCTGTTGGCTTGCATACTTTCTGATATATTGGTACTTGGATTTAAAAAAATAGAGAGAGAGCAATTATTAACAGTTGGCAGCCCTGGTGGCTGTCATATCTGTTTATGTACACATATTACATACAAAATTTTGTTGAAATCCAATTAATAGTGTAGAAGTTATATGCATTTAAATATTGGACTTATCTGAAGGCTTAAAATTATTTTGGCAACACTGTCATGTATGGTCTCCTGGAAATTAAACTGAAATAGTATTATCTACATGTGTGCCAATTTTGGAATAGCTCCCATGCATACCTTCCATGATATCACACATGGAGCTCAAATTTCTAGTGCGTTTTTTCAGCAGTTGGTAGCACTGACATCATTTTCAAATATGGGCTTGAGATATTCCTGTATACATCTTTACTCATACTAAATTTGGTTTCGATTGCTGCAGCCGTTTAAAAGTTGATAGGGGGGGGGGACACACACACACACACACACACACAGCCAGACAGACAGAAGGGCAGACAGACAGAAGGACAGGCAGACAGAGAGACAGACACACATTTCCCCGGATCGATCTCATAAGTCTACTTTTTCCTCATTTTTGCAAAATGTGAAAAGTAGGCTAAAATACTTGTTATTCATTATCATATTCTATATTTTCAAGACGGCCGCCACGCGTTGTATACAGTGTGTTATTCTTATGACTTATGTCAGCAAGGTCCCTTATATGGTACTTCTTTCTTACTAAGTTCCGTTTTAATTGCACAATTACCTTCTGAATGATTCACTATTACATTTTAAAACTAGCAGGTACCCGCGGCTTCGCTCGCGTCATAGTCGTGTCATATTGTTATTCAATGAAATGCAGGTTTAACCCCGTTAACACCCCTATAGAACCTGAATATCCAAAACTCCCTCCTTAGTAGACGTTTTCGACACACACAAAACATATCCCCAAAATATCATTCTTCTAACTTTAATAGTTCTGGTTGGTCAATGAGAGTGAACATCCAAAAATCCTTCCTTAGTGGACGCTTTTCTTCCAGAATTTCACCCCTCCCCATAGGCCCCTTCAATTGGATTTATGAAAAACGGTCGAACACCTATTTTATTTATTTATTTTTAAGCTGATTGATTTCTCCGAGTTTCAAACTCCTCGCCTATGTCGTTTAAGAGATACACACTCCGTTAGGAATCTTTCAACCCCCACTTTCATAATATACAACACATCGAAAAACCATTAGACATGTGTCAGCTTATTTTTAATTAGTAAATATGCCAAGTATCACATTCCCAAATGACACCACTCGTGAGATATTGTTATTCAATGAAATGCACGTTTACCCCCTTAACACCTCTTTAGAACCTGAATATCCAAAACTCTTTCCTTGGTGGACGTTTTCGACATACAACGAACAAACCCCCAAAATTACATGTTTCTAACTTCAATAATTTTGGCTGGAAGATGATGAGTGAGTGAGTCAGTCAGGACATTTTCTTTCATTTATTTTTGAGAATTTCACCCCTTCCCATAGGCCCCTTAAATTGGATTTATAAAAAAACAGCCGAACAACTATTTAGTTATTTTAAGCTGATTTTCCCCCTGAGTTTGATGAGTGAGTACGTGAGTCAATCAGTTAGGACACTTTCTTCCATGTTCTTTCCCCCAAAATTTCACCCCTCCCCATGGGCCCCTTAAAATGGATTTATGAAGAAACGGTCGAACACCTATTTACTTATTTCTTAAGCTGCTTTTTCCCCTGAATTTCAAACTTATCGCCTATGTCGAATAAGAGATACATGCTCCGTCAAGAATTCCTCAACTCCGAATTTTCACCCCTTTCACCTCATAATATACACCATATGGATAAACCCTTAGACATATGTCTGCTTATTTTTAGCCTATTTTCAATTTAAAAAAAGGCTTATGAGATCACCTTTGGTCCGTGTGTCTGTGTGTGTGTGTGTGTGTGTGTGTCCCCTAATAACTTCTAAACGGCTGGAGCGATTTCAATGAAACTCGGTAAGTTCATAGAATTATTCCGGGCGATCCCGACCGTGCCCTTCAAATTTTGTTACGCATCACCAATCCAACATGGCGGCTGTGCAAAATATTTCACCAGCATTCAATATCTCCGAAAATATTCCCGATATCAGCCTGAAATTTTGTACGGTGATAAAGGGAACTACTAGAAGTTCACCTATGCGACTTTTGAAAAACTAATAAGTTAACTACAAAACCAACTTGGCGGCCACGCGAATTTGCGACATTTAAATAGACGTTTCTCGCGATTTAACCAATCAAACGCAATAAAACTTGGTACAGTATATGTTTATATACATTGTAATGCACCGACATCTAACTTCGTTCAATTGTTTACATAACCACAAGATGGCGGATGTGCGAAATATTTCACCGGCATTCTATATCTCGGAAACTGTTCGCGGTATCACCCTGAAATTTTGTACGGAGATAAAGGGAACTACTGGAAGTTCATCTATAAGACTTTCAAAAACCGGTTAACTACAAAACGGACATGGCGGCCAAGCCAATTTGAAAATTTTAAATAGACCTTTTTCGCGATTTGATGTTCCAAACGCAATGAAATCTGGTACAGGAAATGTTTATACACATTGTAATGCACTGGTATCTAATTTAGTTCAATTGTTTACATAACCTCAAGATGGCGGCTGTGCGAATTTTAAAATTACGTTTTTATTTCTTGTGTCGTAATCATGCGATCGAAGTGAAAGTTTGAATAATGAACCTACGCAATAAGTTTCCCTTAATGGTACATGACTCTATGGCCTATTGGCAACTCAAACTAACACTTGGGGCGCTGCGGTCGTCTGGATAAGTAGGGTAAAAATACTCAATAACACGCGTTTGATATGGAACACTTTTTATTTTTCGGTTATAATCAGTAAATGTGGTCTCTACAATAATGACAGTGTTATTTTCAATTGTATATATGTATAACTGTGCGATACACGTCATCTAATTTGTGTGTTCCACTGTATTTTATGTGTCAATTGCATATTATCAAGCATTGGTTGTCTGCTGGTATTTGTTTTTGTGCAGTTCCAGTCATGGCGCTGTTACGTTTAAAAGCTATATTTGAGTTTGCTCACTGTACCATAGACTCTATAAATTATTTGCTGCTTGGTAGGGCAAAGGGATGAGTTTAAATTGTATTAAAACTCGGGGGAGACAGGAATTGCTTGATTTGCATGGTAAGTTTTTACCCTGCGAAGGCAAATTAGGCCTATATGACTCGTAGTGGAATGGCTCTAATATCGCAGAGCGAGGTGATGACGGTTGGTAGGGTTATTGGAAATGAACTAGGGAGCGGGGAAGGATACCTGACTGATGAAGCTTGGCTGGTGTAGGCCTAGGCAAGGATCATGTAAGTCATCGGCTGTCTTGGTACGGCTTGGCTTGGCGAGACTGTGCTTGGCTGTCTAGGTGCGGCTTGGCTCTGCGTAAGTGAACAACCCGTCCTGTCGTCAGTGAGTGTAGTGGTGAGTGGTCCAACCTGCTCTTGTTGCCCGTATTTATTTGGTATCGTCACCTTTCGGCTATTGCTATTTGTATCTTTTGAAAAGTGATGAAAACGTATATCCGCAGCCCTCTTATTCATCGACTTACAGCCGTAAACTGAGCAATATACTTTGCTTTTACTCATTTTGAACTCTTATCAACGAGTAAAACTTATTACTTATGTATAAACACGAAGAATTTACCACGATCTGCTTACCAATACAAGAAACCATATACAAACAGTCATCACGTGACAAATGTACCCTACTTGGTAAGTTTCTCATTTTTACCGCTAGATGTCATATTAGATAGCTGGTGTTGCCAATACAGTTAACAATCCAACATGGCAACCATCCGAAATATTTAGACGGCTCTGAATATCTACGAATTATAGCAATCAAACTGATTTTTTTATGTTCACAGGGGCTATGAAATTAAGTTCACCTATAGGATTTTTAATTAATAACCTGGTGATCACAAATCCAACATGGCGGCTACGCGAAGAATAAATATTCACATGGACGTTTCTCGCAATTTAACCATCCGAGTGCAGTGAAATTTGAAACAGTAAATCCTTATACGAATGTTAATCCACTGGCATCTAATTTATTTCAATTGTTTCCATAACCACAAGATGGCAAATGTGCGAAATTTTAAAATATCGTTTCTACTTCTTGTGTCCTAATCATGCGATTGTAGTTTGAATGCTACACGTACACAATAATCTTCATGTAACAGTACATAACTCTAGGACCTACATATATAAAATCCAACATGGCGACCATCCGAAATATTTAGTCAGTTCTCAATATCTACGAATGCATTACAGCAATCAAACTGATATTTTGTATGTTGATAGTGGCAGTTAACATAAGTAGGATATATGAAAATAGGCTGTATAGTTCTTCACCGAACTACTTGTTAATGATTAGTTTATATGCCGAATATCACATCCCCAAATGAAACAACTCGTGGGATATTGTTATTCAATGAAATGCAAGTTTAACCCCTTAACACCCCTTCAGAACATGAATATCCAAAAATCCATCCTTAGTGGACTTTTTCGACATACAACGAACATATCCCCAAAATTTCAAGTTTCTAACTGCAATAGGTTTGCGGGGGGATGATGAGTGAATATCCAAAAATCCTTCCTTAGTGGACTTCTTTCCCCAGGATTTCACCCCTCCCATGGGCCCCTTAAATTGGATTTATGAAAAAAAAAAAAAAAAAACAACGCTCGAACACCTATTTACTACTTTTTCAAGCTGATTTTTCTCCCTGAGATTTATACTTTTTGCCTCTGTCTTTTAAGAAATACTTGCTCCGTTAGGAATCCTTCAACCCCCACTTTTCACACATACCCCTCATAATATACACCACATCGAAAAACCCTCAGACTTGTGTCTTCTTATTCATAATGATGAGTTTATATGCCGAGTATCCCATCCCCAAGGAAACTAATCGGGAGATAATGTTATTCAATTAAATGCAAGTCTACCCCCTTAACACCCCTTTAGAACCTGAATATCCAAAAATCCTTCCTTAGTGGACGTTTTCGACATACAACGAACATAACCCCAAAATTTCATGTTTCTAACTTCAATAATTTTGGCTGGGCGATGATGAGTGTGTGAATAAGTCAGGACATTTTCTTTCATTTATTTTTCTGAATTTCACCCCTCTCATGGACCCCTTAAATCGGATTTATGAAAAAAATAAAAAAAAACAAAAACGGTCGAACACCTATTTACTTATTTTTGAGCTGTTCTTCCCCCCTGAGTTTGATGAGTGAGTGAGTTAGGACACTTTCTTTCCTGTTTTTCCCCCAGAATTTCACCCCTCTCCAAGGACCCCTTAAATTGGATTTATAAAAAAAAACGGTCGAACACCTATTTACTTACATTTTAAGCTGTTTTTTCCGCTGAATTTCAAACTTCTCGCCTATGTCGTTTAAGAGATACACGCTCCGTTCAGAATCCCTCAACCCTCCAATTTCACCCCTTTCACCTCATAATATACACCACACCGATAAACCTTTAGACATGTCTGATTATTTTTAATGATTAGTTTATATACCGAATATCACATAGCCAAAGAAACAACTCATGAGCTATCGTTATGCAATGAAATGCATGTTTACCCCCTTAACACCTCTTTAAAACCCGAATAAACAAAAATCCTTCTTTAGTTGACGTTTTCGACATAGAGCGAACATATTCCCAAAATTTCATGTTTCCAACTTTAATAGTTTTCGCTGGGCGAGATGAGTGAGTGAGTCAGTCAGGACATTTTCTTTCAATTCTTTATACCAGAATTTCACCCCTCCCCATGGGCCCCTTAAATTGGATTTATGAAAAAACTCCTGAACACCTATTAACTTATTTTTAAAGCTGTCTTTTTCCCCTGAGTTTGATGAGTGAGTGAGATAGTCAGTTAGGACGCTTTCCCTCCTTTCCCCCCCCCCCCCAGAATTTCACCCCACCCCAATGGCCCCTTAAAATGAATTTATCAAAAAACGGCCGAACACCGATTTACTTTTTTTTTTAGCTGATTTTTCTTTCGCCGAGTTTCAAATTTATCACCTATGTCGTTTAAGAGATTAGGCCTACACGGTCCGTTAGGAATCCTTCAACCCCCACTTTTCACCCCTTTCACCTCATAATAATATACCACATCGAAAAACCCTTAGACTCATGTCTGCTTATTTTTAATGATTAGTTTATATGCCGAGTATCACATCCACAAATGAAACCACTCGTGGGATTTTGTTATTCAATGAAATGCAGGTTTAACACCCTTAAGACCGCTTTAGAACCTGAATATCCAAAAATCCTCACTTAGTGTACAGTTTTGACATACAACCAACATATCCCCAAAATTCCAAGTTTTCAACTTCAATAATTTTGGCTGGGCGATGATGAGTGAGTGAGTGACTCAGGACATTTTCTTTCATTTTTTCCCCGTGATTTTCACACCTCCCGATGAACCCCTTAAATTTTATTTATAAAAATAAACTGTCGTACACATGTTTACTTATTTTTAAGGAGTTTTTCCCCCTGAGTTTGAAGAGTGAGTGAGTCAATCGGTTCGGTTAGGACACTTTCTTTCCTGTTTTTTTTCCCCCAGAATTTCACCCCACCCCATCGGCCCCTTAAATTGTATTTATGAAGAAAAAAACGGTCGAACACCTATTTACTTACTTTTTAAGTGATTTTTTGCGCTGAGTTTCAAACTCCTCGCCTATGTCGTTAAAGAGTTACACGCTCCGTTAAGAATCCCTCAACCCCCAATTTCACCCCTTTCACCCTCAGACATATGTCTGATTTTTTAATGATTAGTTTATATACCGAATATCACATCCCCAAAGAAACAACTCATGAGATATCGTTATTCAATGAAATGCACGTTTACCCCCCTTAACACCTCTTTAAATCCCGAATGAACAAAAATCCTTCCTTAGTTGACGATTTCGACATACTGCGAACATATTCCCAAAATTTCATGTTTCCAACTTTAATAGTTTTCGCTGGGCGTGATGAGTGAGTGAGTCAGTCAGGACATTTTCTTTCAATTATTTTTACCAGAATTTCACCCCTCCCCATGGGCCCCTTAAATTGGATTTATGAAAAAACACTTGAACACCTATTAACTTATTTTTTAAGCTGTATTTTCCCCCTGACGTTGATGAGTGAGTGAGTTAGTCAGTCAGTTACTACACTTTCTCTCCTTTTATTCCCCCAGAATTTCACCCCACCCCATTGGCCCGTTAAATTGAATTTATGAAAAAACGGTCAAACACCGATTTACTTATTTTTAAGCTGTTTTTTCCGCTGAGTTACAAATGTCTCGCCTATGTCGTTGAAGAGATGCACGCTCCGTTAGGAATCCTTCAATCCCCACCTTTCACCCCTTTCACCTCATAATATACACCACATCGAAAAACCCTCAGACACGTGTCTTCTTATTTTTTAATGATGAGTTTATATGCCGTGTATCACATCCCCCAATGAAACCAATCGGGAGGTATTGTTAATCAATGAAATGCAGGTTTAACCCCCTTAAGATCCCTTTAAACCTGATTATCCGAAAATCCTCCCTTAGTAGACGGTTTTAACATACAATGATCATATCTCCAATCTGTCGTGTTTCTAAGTTCAATAATTTTGGCTGGGCGATGATGAGTGAGTGAGTGAGTGCGTGAGTCAGGACATTTTCTTTCGATTTTCTTTTTTCAGAATTTCACCCCTCCCCATGGGCCCCTTAAATTTGATTTATGAAAAAAAAATGTCGAGCAGCTATTTACTTATTTTTAAGCAGTTTTCCCCCCTGAGTTTGATAAGTGGGTCAGTCAGGCAATCAGTTAGGACACTTTATTTCCTGTTTTTAGTCCCCCAGAATGTCACCCCTCCCCATGGGCTCCTTAAAATGGATTTATGAAAAAACGGTCAAACACCTATTTACTTATTTTTTATGCTGATTTTATTTCCCTCTGAGTTTCAAACTCCTCGCCTATGTCGTTTAAGAGATACACGCTCCATTAAGAATCCTTCAACCCCCACTTTTCACCCCTTTCACCTCATAATATACACCACATCGAAAAACTCTCAGACACATGTCTTCTTATTATTAATGATGAGTTTATATGCCGAGTATCACATCCCCCAATGAAACCAATCGGGAGATATTGCTATTCAATGAAATGCAGGTCTACCCCCTTAACACCCCTTTAGAACCTGAATATCCAAAAATCCTTCCTTAGTGGGCGTTTGCGGTCCTTGAGGAAGCTGCATACCAAATTTCATTCCATTTTGGCTGGGCGATGATGAGTGAGTGAGTGAGGACATTTTCTTTCAATTTCCTTTTCAGAATTTCACCCCTCCCCATGAACCCCTTAAATTTGATTTATGAAAAAAAAACTGTCGAACAACTATTTACTTATTTTCAAGCAGTTTTTCCCCCTGAGTTTGATGAGTGAGTGAGTCAGTCAATCAGTTAGGACACTTTCTTTCCTGTTCCCCCCCCCCCCCAGAATTTCACCCCTCCCCATGGACCCCTTAAATTGGATTTATTAAAAAACGGCCAAACACCTATTTACTTATTTTCTATGCTGATCTTTTCCGCTGAGTTTCAAACTCCTCGCCTATGTCGTTTAAGAGATACACGCTCCGTTAGGAATCATTCAACCCCCACTTTTCACCCCTTTCACCTCATAATATACACCACATCGAAAAACCATCAGACAGCTGTCTTCTTACTTTTAATGATGAGTTTATATGCCGAGTATCACATCCCCCAATGAAACCAATCGGGAGATATTGCTATTCAATGAAATGCAGGTCTACCCCCTTAACACCTCTTTAGAACCTGAATATCCAAAAATCCTTTCTTAGTGGGCGTTTGCGGCCCTTGGGGAAGCTGCGTACCAAATTTCATTCCAATCCGTTGGGTGGTTTCTGAGATTTCGTGATGAATGAATGAGTGAGTGAGTGAGTGGTATTTGACAAATATATAGTAGATTACGCCCGGCCACCATCCTGAAAATTTTAAGTCGCTGTTATTTTCCTTTGAGCTTAACATACTGCATAGAATTCTACATTAACACTAATTTTTGTTATTCTAGTTCTCAAACACAAGGCTATTTATTGCTAAATTATGAACTTTCAGGATGGCCGCTGCTCGCTATATTCAGTGTGATAAAAGTATTAACGCTCTGGTACTAATGCTTATTATACATGTATAATACTACTCTTCTACAAAGTTTTGCCTTTATTGTGCTATAACATCCAGAGTTAGTAATGTGTTTACTCAAATAGTATGCCTAGACGCCATCATGACCATATGGAGTCATGTTCATATGCTTCAGGCATACGAAGCGAATTATGAGATTCTATTTTATTTCTAAATGTCATAATTATAGTTTCCCGGATATAGAAAGTTATCAATTTATTTGGAAATTTCAAGATGGCCGCTGTCCGCTATACTCACAGTCAGTGCAATAATATTTTGACTAGCGCAAGTGAGAGCTCTTCGATGATACTCACCCCTTGGCACGATTCGTTTTAATTACCCAATTTTATTCTGAGTTGTACAATAGATTTTAATGTTCTAGTATTTCGCGTACTTGGAATCTATGGAGTCTGTTCTTATGCTTTGGCCATACAAGACCACATAGGTATACTGTCCTATCTTGTCAGTATTTTCGTTACTGTAAAACTTAAATGTAAGTGTTATTTTTATATTTTATCGTTTCAAAATGGCGGTTGCACGTAATATTCACGGGCATATAATCATAACGTTGGTAATAGATGGTCCTTTTATAAAACGATATGAATGCCGAGTACTGTGGACATATTTCCATTTAATCATAAGTTATGGGTTATGATTCACACGGCCACCATCTTGATATTGTTTTGCTGATAACCTTGTAGTTTGGGCGCAGGACACTTCCCACAAGATGCTTTTCCAAAATTTGGTAGAGATCCAATGAATGGTTAGGCCTAAGTCGTAATTTGATTTAAGCTATGAACATTTGTGTGGCTATACATTTTGGATTGGTTGGTTGGTTCCTTAGTTCAGGGATTACGACAACGCGGTCATGTAGCCCCGTGTACTTTGGGTGTGTGTAGAATCTGTCTAATAACCGGTGTTAATTGTGATGTCTGTATAAGTGTGTGTTATCTGTTTTTAATTCAAGCAAGGACTGCAGACGTTGAATTTCAAGTAGTTCCTACTTTTGCCGCCAAATGCCACCGTCAACGACTAATTAGTTCAGAACTTGGCTACTAGACGCCACCGCAGTCGGCTTCTGGCGACGAACGTCGGAACCTAAGAGCGTTTGTCAAATGTTTAACCTAACCTAATTTAGTTTCACACAGGTGTAATTAGTGGAAGGTTCTTTAACATGCCATAAATCTATGATATGTGACCGCCGGCTTTACTTCCCCTCCGAAAGAAGGCATACTGAGGGATTTTTTAACGCTCTTAGAAAGTCCGACGACTTCGGCCGGGTTTGAACCCGCGATCTAGGGCATAGAAGCTCAGCATGCTACCAACTACACCACCGAAGCCGCCACATTTTGGTTTGGTTTGATGGCGGATATATATAAAATCACACTGAAGTGCCCTTTGCTAGTGCAACCTCTGTACCAAATTTGGTTCAATTCGGTTTCTCCGTGTTCGAATTGATAAGGGTGGGGGATAGACATACACACACACACATACGCACACATCCGGACATTTGGCCCATGTAGATCTCATAAATCTACTTTTTTTTGTGCAAAAATTGAAAGCTATGGTGAATCAGTTTTGATTTTACAACTCACAATAATGCAATCGTGTTTAAAAAATTAGGACGAGAAAATCACACGAGATATAACATTTCATTTACGTGCATAATAGGGATGACCAACAGATCATCCAAAACTCCTAAACAAGCAAGTGGTTTTGCAGTGTAGCATTTCATCTAGAAGTCAGGGATAAGAAAAATCCGCAGATCACTGTAGCTGGTGTAGCTTTTAGTAGTAGGAACCACTTTGATTTGTACCACATCTCTGAGGAACCATTCGGTTGATGTGCTCTTCGAGATTATCATCATTCTTACCATCACTGTCATCCGAAGCTTGAATAAGTAAAATACAGAATATTCTACTCTCCATCCAGTTGAAGGGGGTGTTGACACCTGTCCCTCCCTAGACACTGAGAGGACAGTGGCCCCTCCGTGGTTTAGGAGATTAACCGAAAGTATTTTCCTCCTGAAAAACGATTTCAAATCTAGGTCGATGCATCTTAATTTCCCATTGGGCATGTTAGGAACGGATCATACAGTTTTGTACTTAATGAAGTTTCAGTACAGTGTGACATTCATTCACTTCTCTTGGCGTTTTTCTCTTGATAGAAGGATTATGAAAGGCATCTCCTCGAGCGGTGCCTCGTTCAAATACGGCTAAGGGTTATACGCCCTTACGTTACAGTGAGTAACGTTGAAGTCAAATAAATTGTCCGAGGTTTCGTGGTGTTATGCTTTGGCAACATAAGACAAAATATACCTTAGCCGTGGAGTAGCAATGTAAGCAATGTCTATCAGAAGACCTACAGTAGTCCCATTTGAACACATCACCACTACACCCCAATGTACTTGGCTATCTGTAGGAGCTTCAGCACCAGGGTGAAAATAAATTCTACTATTTCATTACTGAGGAATGCTAGTAACGTTCTTACGACCCATAAACCTAAAAATGCTGACTCCATAAATGTATGCAGTGTTGCCAGTTTAGCGACTAGACTAGATCATGTAACGTCTCTTATGAATTGGCGACGAAAATATTTTAAATTTATTGTTGTTCAAGATAGGGATTTAGCGAATATTTAAACTGCCGTTGTCAAAATTATATTTCCTCAATTGATAACATGACTCTATCTACCTTTGACTAGTGATTCCTTTAAAACCTGAGTTGGCAACACTGAATGTATGATAACTACATACGGTCTATGAGATGCTTTACGTAAATGCCCAGCAGGCACTCCTCGTCTCATTCACAACTACATACCTACATTCGGGACAACACATACGATACTGGATGATGCGATCGTTATGGAGTATTTGACCTCATTCCTTTTCCTATTGAATGCGGAGAGTAACAGTGTACATTATGAAGGGTAAGTAATAATAATAATAATAATAATAATTTCGTATGGCCTCGGTGCCGGGTGCAAGCTTTGTTATTTGGCACCCACAGGGCAGCTTGCATGTCAAATTTTGTTATTCCTTGAAGCACTATGAAAGTCAAGGAGGTTAGATATCTAAGCTCCTTGAACACTCTAGCGCTTACTAGTAGAGAAATGAGGAACTTTGTGTTGGCGGAAACTCCCGAGATTAATTTCGCCATTATGAACACGGCCTACTGAATTCAAATGGGTTCTTTGACATGCCAACATCGTATGACATGCGTGTCGTAATTTTTGCCGCCTTTCAGAAATCACTTACCACGGCCAGGAGCGAACCTGCAAGCTTGGGATTAGTAGACCGACACGTTAAACACTCACCCACCGTGGCAAGCTGAAAGATAAGTGTGACACGTGGAAGGAAACAGCCATAACCTAAAAGTACTCCAAATTATTATTGAGAAAATTAACTCTCCCACCGGATGCTCAGTATTGTGGGCAGAGTAAACAAGCGTAGTCTGCAGCTAGATGTTATCAGACCCACCACCACCCAGCTTTCCCCTGAACCCCTCCTTCGCTGCAGTGTGTATGTGAAACAATGGGCACGTCTATTACCTCCCTGCCACAGGGTGGGTGCCGTACTCATTAGGGGCAAGGCGGGGAGGAAGGGGTTGGAAGAGGAAGGAGAGGATGAGGAGGCGGTGGAGAAGGGAGAGAGAGGGTGGTGTTCTTAGCGACTATCGATCATGAAATGATGTTAAGTGAGGACGATACAAGAGCGCCAGGGTTAACTAGTATAGGGTGTGTAGGTGTGGCTTGGTTTGGTTCAATACCTCACCTCACCTCACCCGAGGCCAAGCCAGGCCAGATCAGGGCTGACTTCATCCAAACAGTGTCTACATGGACTTGACAGGTCTAGATCAAACCGGTCAGTCGATGAGAGCGAGTGAGCGAGCGAACTCGTGTGGGCGTCAGTGCATCCCACGATACGTCGTGTCCCATCGCTCCCCGCGTCAATACTTTCCTCCTATAACTCGTCTCCTTGTTGAGAGACATACACACGCGGACACATCGGGCCAGGAACTACAGTAGTGCGAGGTTGGTAGTCAGGAGGAAGCCGACGGCCCCACACATACATGCACAGCCGTTGCCATAGCAACGCGCCCGTTGCCATGGTGAGCGCCTCTGGTACAGCCCCGGCCAGACGCGCATAACGTTACAACAGAATGCTGCAGTTGCGCAATGTGTCGCACACAGCGTCAATAGTTTGAGAGCGGAGCGGAGCGGTGCGGCGCGGCGCGGAGCGAAGCGGACCAGGCCAGGCTGTGTACCACCCGTACAGTTCAATGAAAAATAATAATGCATCACCCTTCGTAATGCCAGATTCACATGTTCAATGCTTCAGTGATCATATTCAGTGTTACTTCGTACAATAGCTTATTACGCTGTACTCATGCGAGATAACTGACAATTTTACAGCGCAGACAACCTGCGGAATTCAATTTTAGCTTCTATTCCACGTATGTTGATATCGGCAGGTATTTTAGAGTTGGTGCGTATTTCGTCGAAGAGATTCCTTTCTTTAAAATTCACAAGTTCATGTTTACCATAAGAATTTTGGAAAATGATCATAGTCAACAGTTTCATATGGTTCAAATTGCTCCTTTCTGCGACAAACTTTCTAAGAGGGTTTCACAAAATTCATCAACATCAGCTGTTCCTTATTCTAATCTTCAAGTTGAATGTGTGTTTTTTTTCACAGATGAACAAGACACATAGTTACTTAACAGACAAGGGTGCTTCACTTCAAGTGCTGCCAATTGTTTCAATCAAGTATTAACTGCCATGCTGGCTTTTTTTTTTTTTTCGGTGAGAAACGTGGTGTATACGTCTACCCTAATAATTATAATAGTAATAATTTTAAAAATAAACCTGTGACACTACAGCTCATGAAGGACCTTGGTCTATCAAGATACCTGCAGATTGTGGGGTGACGCGTGGCCGGCGCGGCGTGCCCTGCCAAATAATCTTGGCTTTCTTGACCACGGCGCCTTCTTTGTGATCAGAGAGTTACTCAATTGTTCTCGTGAGGCTGAGTGCACTCCGTTTCAAACCAATCGTCAGTTTATTAAGTTGCTGATGAGCCGGGAATCGAACCCAGAGCCTCCTGGGCGAGAGACAGGCGTGTTATTCCTACGCCATGAGTAGGTCTATGTAAAGCCTAAATTGCGTCTGTGTATCGCGAATAACATGGTTAGTATTATCATTTTATTGAGCAGATAACTCTTATTATAGCCTACACGTTTAAATTTACTTTGAAAATGGAAGATGAAGCTTTTGAAATATAAAAATATTTCCAAATCATTTTTCAAATTAAAAGAAAACTACCGGTACCAGAAAAAAAATGCTAAGGACGCTCACTTACTGATAGTTATGAATTCTAAATTGCGTTAGTCCGCCTTGTTGCGTACTGGCTAGCCTTCTTGACTGTCAGCGCCGAAGTCCGGGTTCGATTCCCGGCCCTGCCAAGAAATTTAATTCTAGTCTGAGGGATGGAATGGTTATACTCAGCCTTGAGAGACAAAACTAAGAAAAGGCGGGTTCGATTCCTACCTTAGCCACCCTGCAAGAGGTATTCCGTGGTCTTCCAACTCGACTCCAGGCAAATGCCGAGATGTTACCTAACTTAAAGCCACGGCCGCTTCCTACCCAAATCCTACCTCGATTACAAGTACACACACTTGTACAGACATCACAGTGAAACAGGTTATCAGAAAACTACCACACACACCCAAGAGCACGAGGCTACATGACCACGATGTCACAAAGCCCCTGAAAAATCAATAACAACAACAACAACAACAACATAAATTGGGTTAATTTTATAATTAACATAAAGTATAATTCGGAGTGGATCAGCCAAGATGTATACACCACCCATACACATAATAATAATGGGATGACTAATAGTAATAATAATGTACCTCTTTTGGCAATGCCAGATTCACATGATCAACGCTTCAATGATCATATTTAATTCTGCTTATGTGACACTTATTTCGACATTGGCGGCGCTTCACTACATTTCCTGCTCATTTTAACCCTTTCAATGCTAAACCCGTAAATATACGTTGTATGATGACAAGCCGCCCGTGCTAAACCCGTAAAATATACATTTTCGTGCAGAGCTCACTTTGCTAAGCCCGTAAAAATACGCGCAGCGTCCGATCAGTTCAAATGGCGCGCCAGAAATTCCAAAGTAGCGACAGTTATCTTTTTCCGCGCATTTACGTATGGATTTTGTTTCCTAGCAATGATGAAATGTAGACCTTCTGTGCTTCTAACCACTTTCAATTTATTATCTTTAAATTTATATTTAATTTCAATTCATTGTCTTAAAAAGTCAGTTAAATAACTAGTAGGGCCTAAAGCTATTTTTCAATAATCGCACATTCTTGAAAATAAAAAAACCAGCACAGAGGGAAAAAGTCTACATTAAAACCCTAGAATTGAAAGGATTAAACAAGAGTATATCTTTTATAAAATTCCCCATTTCATGCTTTTCATAACCATTCTGCAATGTGGACATTTTCATTTGGTTCAAATTGCTTTTTATTTCCAACTAACTTTCTAAGGGACTTTCAAGAACTTCATCAACGTTAATATTGTCCCTTGTTCAAGTAGAACGTGATTTATTTCAGGTATGAAAGACTACCTGGTTAGGTAATGGACAAAAATGCTTCACCCCAGTTCTGCCAATTGGTTCAATTGAATTTTAGCTGTCATTCTGTCTTTTTGGTCCAGATAATTTACAACATTGGGCAGTGTTGCCAGTTACGCTGTCCTTCCACTGAGGTCTTAACGGATATTTAATGTTATTTGCGAATACAGTAAGAAATGCGTTTAACGGAATAACGACTATTTTGACGGATTTTCGACAATTGATCTACAGCTCAAATTTTCATTTAATGAATGTATTAATGCAGGTAACTTCAAATCTTACATATTCATTGAATAGATAACTCGCATTCTTTATGGCTAAAATCAATTGAAGTTCATTTTCTTAAAATTTTACTATACCTCACTCCTCTTCTTGCCTAGAACGCCTCAAAATAGTGCTGCCTTGGGTTTTTGTGGGTATCTACTCACATAACGTAACGGCGGTACTTTTTGAGGATCCAACCAGCCTTCGGGCTGACTACCTAACACACACACAAAATGGAATACAAATGTTCATTAATTAATTATTAATACTAAGAATTGTTACACAAATTATCGTGTTGAAAGTCATTTTTCAGTGTTGTCTTAATAAACGAAATTTGAAATTCTTTTCAGTTGGTCAACACGATTGTACACATTATTGTAGTGGGTGTTATTCCCTAAATCTGAAAGAGATTACATGAGATTAATAAATTAACTTGGATGACTAGTTTCGATCGTCAAGCGATCATCATCAGATGCTTTACACTCAGACTTTTAAATCGAAAACTAGTAATCCAAGTGAATGTATTAATTACATGAATTTGTTTTCAGGTTTAGGGAATAACTTCTTTCTTTCTTAGTCGTTTTACCCACCAGAGTTCGCTTTTCCCTCGTACTCAGCGAGGGGTCCCACCTTGACCGCCTCCAGGGCAGTGCCCTGGTGCTTGAAACTTCGGCTCGGGGGATACAACTGAGGAGATGGGACGAGCATCTCGCCCAGGTAGCCTCACCTGCAAAGCGAACAGGTGCCTTATGAAGGATGGCAAGGGATGGGAAGATTGGGAGGAATAGGCAACGAAGAGGGAAGGAGGCGGCCGTGGCCTTACGTTAGGTAGCATCCCGGCATTTGCCTGGAGACGAAATGGGAAACCACAGAAAACCACTTCGGGGATGGCTGAAGTGGGAATCGAACCCCCTCTACTAATTTGGACCACCCGAGGCTGAGTCGACCCCGTTCCAGTCCTCATACCACTTTTCAAATTTCATGGCAGAGCCGGGAATTGAACCTTGGACCTCCGGGGTGGCAGCTTAGCACGCTGACCACTAAACCACGGAGGCGACTTAGGGAATAACACGCACTTTAAATGTAACGAATTATCATAAATTGTATACCGCATTATTACTGTACATGTGTTATGAGTAGTTCAAATTATAACACTAAACAAAAATATTCCACGTTAAAGATATAGACTGATTGCGAGAGATATACTGCAGACAAGTTTCAGAATATCAGACAACTTAAATGATCCATTACTTTGTGTAATATACGATGTAAACGAGATCGGGACAATAGAGGTAGAATTAGCTATCGTATGAGGGTGTTCAAATGAAAAGGTACCAAACGATACTGTGGGTACAATTTATTCGTTATTCAAAAGTCTTGTGGTTGTGACAGGAGCCAATCCTGTACGGTGTCCTCAGTTCGTCATCCGATTGTATCGGTTTCCCTTGAGATGTTTTTTTTAACGGACCAAACAGACGGAAGTCGCAGGGTGACAAGTCCGGGATGTAGGGCACCTGCTCAAGTTGCTCCCACCTGAACGTGGCCTTGTTTGACGTTAGAGACGTGTGGGCGAGCGTTATCATGGAGCAGAATCACTCCCTTCGTGAGCAGTCCAGGCCGTTTGTTCTTGACGGACTTGCGTAGGCTATGGAGTGTCGCACAATACACGTCACTGTTAATGGTTCATCCGTAGTTTCCAATCGGACGACGAACTAAAGGACACCGTACAGGATTGGATCCTGACACAACCACAAGACTTCTGGGAACAGGGAATCCTGCGGCTAGTGGAGCAATGGGACACCTGTGCACAGGCCTGTGGTGATTACTTTTGAATAACTAATAAATTGAACCCAGAGTATCGTTTTGTACCTTTTCATTTGAACACTCCTCGTATAATAACCAGGTATTCACCCTAATTTCATTCATCATTATGTAGTACCAAGGGGAGCGTGATGGCGCAGTGGCTTAGCTGTTCGACTTTCACCCGGACGGCCAGGGTTCGAATCCCGGTGACCGCGGGGTGGAATTTGCACCTGAAAAATCACGTGGCGTCAGGAAGGGCATCCGGCCTTAAATCCCCGGCCAAAACCCAAATGAGCCTGGTTGGCTCCGGCGACCCCAATTAATTGGGAAAAGCCGAAGAAAGTTTATTATGTAGTTCCAACTTTTATCTATTAGGCAGGAAAGAGCTACATTTTCGATTGATGTTCTGGTCACTATATGTTTCGCTTAGTATAAAAGAAAATGTATCAGATTCAGCTGATAACTTGTTAAACTCGTATGGTATTACACAGTGTGAATGAAGGTAGTCAAAGCAACATTGCACTGCTACTTGTGTGTCACTGGATGCAAACGAAACAGCTTCTCCTTTGAAAACTACTGCGTATTGAAGTACATAAACAAATAACTCAAAATTCTGTAAGGTGTGATTTTGATCTTCGGAACCATGTAGGCTACTCTCGACAAGCAGATCCGTCATCGTGCCATTGGCAGAATATCCTCGGCTCGAACGGACAATGCTTATGCAAGGCTGTTGTAAATTATAATGTATTAAATAAAACAAAGTTTCTATCTATGTTTTGTTTAGCGGAGAATGACATTTGGGGCTGATCCGATCAACATGAACTATTGGGGAATGTTATATTTTATGGGCACAGGATACAATCCTTTCTGAAAGTAACACTAATTTAGTTATAAATCATTTTTATGCTCTTGTAAATTTGTTACAGTAACTCAAAATACAGTCAGAGACGGAACAAGCTTATGTGTCATGAAAAAAAAAAAAAAAAAAAAAATGGAAGGGGGCAATATATCCAGTACCTCATGGTTGAACGCCAATACCGATGGGCATTACGTCACGAGGTGGTACTCGGACAAAAGTAAACAAAATCAGACCCGTAATTGACAACTCTATATCGACGGTGGGAATTCAAGTCCTCAGAATCTTCAACGTCACTCCTTTCCACTCTCTTCCCTATGTCTAGTATCCAACCTCTAGCCATGAGTGGATATACGAGCACATTCCCGTCGAACTTTATATTTGCAGTCCCATTTTCTGTACACCTTTGCCCGGTCAATGCATGTGAGATATTAGAAGTGATAGATATATATCACGTCCGATGGTTCGAATTCCACATAAATTGGAGGTCCCATGGTTCATGATCGCGAGTAAAACTATAAGCTTCCCTCATTCCTTCCTCCTTTCCTCCCTGTCCATTGAAAAGTCAACTTTAATTACAATGTTCACCAGGAATGTACATCATCGAACGTCTGAGCGACGCGACGTGACCAGCCTCAAGGAAGAGAATGAAAGGACACAGCATTGTAGTATATGAGGTCTTGGTTTCCATGGTCGACATCGCAATTGAGGGTTCCTTAAAATGGGGGGGGATAGTATAGGACAGGTGTAGAATCAATCTTCATATATGGACAGTTATATTGATTGAGAGTTGCTCCTGAGATGTATCTCTTGGTGTATTCACCATAGACACTGAATAGCTGAGGTGATGGGATCACGCCCTTTGAAACGCTAAATACGTCGCGTCGTCTCGCACTGCATCGCTGTATTCTCCTGCTAAGTGAACACACGTCGCTATTGGCATGCAGATCACACCACTTCCGTTCTCACGCACTGTACCCCAGTGAGCGCTCAAAACGAGGATTCTCATTATCCGATGATGTTATTGCTTAAACGTGCCTTTCAATTGCTGTGGTTGAGTTGCCGGAATTCGTCCAATAAGGTATTTAAAATGACGATAAATCTACTAACTCTTTTTTCTCGCATTTAAGAACCCTTAATTACTAACCATCTACATCATGACTCGAATTCGATTCCCCTGCATTTCAGGCAGGTGCGTCATCTGTTTAAACTACGTTCGTCCACGTTTCAAAGTATTTTCATTGTCGATTCTTGATTTGATGAAGTAATTGAGCACTATACGGACACCTCCAGAAAATGTTTTGAGGAAAAATCTCTGCCATTATTGCAAGAGAACTGGAGGGATAATTCGGAAGCGCGGTAAATATTCACGTAGAGTTTACTTTTGTTTTGGTGTTTCTAATACTAGGTACATTGGTGACGTGGGTCCCACATATTACGATACATCCTGTACTGTATATATGTGTGTATTATTATTTTATTAGTATTATTGTTTTATGGGATCTGACAGTGTCTATGAAGTTGCCTATTAAAGGAAATATGTGTGCCTATTACAACTTGATTCTGGAATTGCTATGCAGAGTTAGTTAAACTTGCAGAGTATCTTCAGAGTGGCCTGATTCGGAAGTTTGGCTGTGTAGTCAACATGACCCATATGGGAGATTTACGACCAACTATTGGGTAATCCTATATGATTTACCCCAGAGTTCAGCCGAGAATATTACACAAGATTGTCGAAAATTTGTTAAAATATATATTAAAAAAAACGTATTATAGCAGAATGAAGTAAAACAGTACCTATGTTTGAAAAAAATAAGATTATGCAGTGAATATAGTAAATATTCGAACACCTGTATCGTACTGTACGTAGACTACCAATGTGCAGCAATTATCATCTGCTGAACCATAACAATTGGGACTGGAAGAATTGAGCCGACGACATTAAAATGGCAATACTCTTCTTAGCACCTATTTGAATCTCCAGATAATGGAGCCTACTAGTTACATATCATTCAAATACTGCTATATGAAACATATTACCAAAAACCACTTAAATTGACGACAATCTTTCTTATGAAGTTAGGTAGGTTACTGTAAGGGAGGTTCAAAGTACTATAATTACATTAATGATGCATTATAGTACCTCGTTTGCAGCATAATGTTTATAGCATACAGACTTTGTGGAAAGTAGAAGATGTCAAGTGACGCATTATTAGCAAATTACTGCATTTCGACTATAGACTATCTATTCAAACGCAGTGTCAATTTATTAAGAAAATGCTTCGCCCACAGACGAGAATTTCAAACAACAAGAATTTCGCAATGCACAGCCCACTATTGAATAAGGTTTGCTTGATTTACATCTTCCCTGTTTAGAAGCACTGAATTAATCTGCACAGTTGTTATGAAACATTTTTGAAACAAATCGACAATAGCTGAAGTTTGATTTTGTTCTTTGAATAAGAGGAATTATGAACCTATCGTCGCGTATGGACTAAGAGAGTTTGGTAACTAAATTATTTAGTCGCCTGTCTGTTAGGTAGTCATTTCGAAGGCTGGCTGGATCCTCAAAATGTACCGCCGTTAGGTAGTGTGGGTAGATACCCACAAAAACCGAAGTCAGCGCTATATTGAGGCGTACTAGGCAAGACGAGGAGTGAGTAGTTTGCCATTGCTTTTCACACTGAGTCAGTACAGCAGTACTAACCCTATGAGTAGAACCTTTCACAGTATCCACAGGCCACAAACTGTGCCCTGAATGCCATTACTAAGCACCACCCATACCTCACAATCAGTAGCTTCCATATAATCACAGCCATGAGTGAGACTGAGACATCGGCGAAAAGCCACATTTTACTCTAGCCTGGGTCAACAGACAAATGCAAATGTACTGCAATCATCAATATATGGCAAACAGGACAAAAATTCAGTTACAGTATCATAAAATAATGATGGAGTTTTATACAAGGGGGGGGGGATATTAAGAATTTGAATTAACCGTTTAGTTTCACCAATGTTTTACGAATCTACTTGTCAGTATTTATTATCATTATTGTGCATTCCCTATGTATCAACAAAATATTAACCACTAAGTACTGTATTAATACTCAATTACAAATGTTAGGAACGTGCGATTTATTTAAGAACCTTTTTCGCTGCAAAAGGAGTGCGATTTTCCAAGTAGAAACACGGTCTAGACATACGGGATGGTTCAGTCAATCATTACGTCATAAGAGACTTTTGAAGATACTGTTTATGTTTCGATTTTGTGAAGTTTTCATTAGGGAACAAGGACTCTTGAGTACTGTTGTAGACTACAGCCAAGAGTGTGAGGAATCTGGTGACTCGAGTTCAGAGTTTGCCACTTGGGCAACATATTTCAGAACTGCTGCTCTTGGAGAAAGATACACAGCGGTGGCTAATTTGAGTAACATGACCGAAATAACGGGAACAAAACCAAAATATAGGCTAAAACGATACATCCGTTGAAGACTTAAACCCACACTATAAAATGAAAGAATTTCAGTCACCACATTCGAATGCAATTTGAAGAAGTAATTTTTATATTTATAAATGTTTTTTTTAAATATCTAACTGTATTGCCTGTCTTTGATAGGTCGAGAACGATTTGCTTGCAAAGCAGATAAAGCTGATAACAGATGTAAAGCACTTCATCTTTATGTTGGAGCAATACAAATGGCAGATTCTTTGCGATCGACGAGCATAACATTGTGGCGGAAATATAAGCAAGTTTCAGATTACGCCCAGAGTAAGAAATACGTTTACTTTCGGACTTTTTGGATTATGAATTCAAAAATTCGCTAAATATGTGTAATATCTGGCAACAGTGTAAAAGCTGAAGTCCATGTCAAGTATTGGTGACCAAAATCCAGACTCAACGCAGAAATCTTATAGCATAGCTGTCCGTCATTTGAAAAATACTTTTGACCTACATTTACCTCGTCGGCAGAGAGATAGGACGAATCAGATGATACAAGTAATACGTCATTTATACAAGCATCATATCACGTATCCTCGCCTAAGGTCCAGAATGAGCTTCCTCCTGAGAACTATGTCTCGAGAAACTCAACCAGAGGCCAAGCGAACAGTATGAAGTTGAAGGCCTTAAATCAAGGAAGAAAATTCGAAATACTGTAGTTACCAGCTTCCGTACGGTACCTGAAGATTTTCAATCACTTAAGAACGACGGTTTCCCAAGTGCAAAAGTAGTATGGTGAAATGGAGTTATGATAAGGGTGACAGGTGACTATGGAGACATCGAAACTTCGGATCATTTACTGCTTGTTCATTAGAGTGTACGCAGCAAAATTTTATGACAGCATCTACTGTTTCTATGAAAGCCGCTGGATCCTGGAGGTGTGTTTCCGGACATGGAAGAAGGAGAAGAAAAATAAATAAAACGTATCAAATTAAAATGTATGTTAGATAGTACACTTTTCTTGTATGTAAAATCTAAGGCAACTGAGAAATTCGAATTGTATAGGTCTTCCTGTAAACACCCAGTCAGTTCAGTATCTAATCCTGAGTATGGTGTACAAATTTCAAACTGATGTTTGGTTGGACTATTCGTATATACGGTCGCTTTCTCATGTCGTTGGAACTTGTGATAAACAAATATACAAAACTTAAAAAAAACGCTTCCATTCGGCATAAAACTATTAATATTCACAAGAGAATCATTATACAACGGATTAGAATCGCGATAAAATGAACAATGGATAAAAGACGAAGGAGAGTTGATGTACAACGAATAAGGATCGAAAAAGAGTCAACTGCAAAGGTTTCGCATCCTTGCAATTTTATTTGTAGTATATGATGTAGGTGTTATCTGATTCACCGATACAAAAAGTGTTCTCAACACTGATGCAAGTTGACAAATCGATTGTAGAGCAGATTGCCCGTGATAACTGTCATTAACTCTGATTTGTGTTGGTTCACAACACATTAACTATAATGAAGTCATTAAGTACAATGATTAAGCCGGAGCTGGCGCAGGGGCTAGTGGGCAGGATGGCCTCCGAATACGGATCCCCAGATTCCCAAGTCCTGTTGTGTTATTTCCTAACAGCACTGGCTTTTTAACAGCCCGATCGCAGCTCTAATGTACGGGTCATTTTGCAAGGCCTCTTTGGCAAAATATGGCGAGCATATGGTAGTAGGGATCAATGTTCGAATCTCGCGTGGCGTCCACACTTACAGCAATTACATTCTACTTACGATTATTCTGGTTTACAATAGTATATTCTTCCAAGCCACTCATGGTTTTCTACTTTATAATGGGCCACCACGTGGTGTAGCGGCTAGCAATATTGGCCCGGAGGTCCTAGTTCGAATCTCGGCACTGTCAAGACATTTAATTCTGGTTGGGGGCTGAAACAAGGAAAAGCTGAGAAGAGACGAGTTTGATTCTCATCTCGGCCATCTTAGATTTACGTAGTTTCTCACGGCCGCTTCCACTCCAGTCCTCGTTTCAATTACCAATACGCACATTAATACATACACCACAATAACACAAGTTATTAGACAGATTCCAACTTCACGGGGCTGAAATAACCACTATACTGTATTCAAGTTCCTAAATGAAACATCAAGAACGTTATAAAGAGTTTTGACACAGGCCTTTGGAGCTCAGTGGGAGTGAGTCACGGTATTCAGAGATAATAGGTCTCCTCAAAATAGCGCTGCTATTAAACTATCAACGTATCAGAGCTACCATGTATGGCTGCTGCACACTGCGACAAATGAAAATCCATGCGTGCTAAATTCAGATTTATTATTATTATTATTAATAATTTGCCAGTGGTGTATAGCAGGGATGTAGCGTTGTTTCCTTACATGGCATATCTTCCTAAGGCTGCCGTAAAGAGATGATGATTATTGTTGATTAAGGCGCCTAACATCTGGATTATCGGACCCTAGCCATAAAGAGAAATCTTAACCGAATTCTTTAAATCCATCAATGGTACGAACTAATTGACGAACTACTGTATAGCTTACCTGGTGAAACGTCAGGCACACTCTCTCCGATGTTTCTAGAGATTCTATTCTATAAGGTGCGTTCAAAAAGTAACGAGCCGGAGGCATAATTACAGAAAACAGTACCTGTATATTAGAAGTATTGGCCCTGGCTGTTGAGGCACTTGTCACACTGAGACACGAGGCGGTGAATGGCTGTCTCATAAAATTCCCTGGGCTGCGATGTGAACCAGTTCCGCACGTACAGCTGAACGTCGGCGTCCGAGGTGAATCGTTGGCCCCGCAGAGCCCTTTTCAGGTGACCAAACATGGCGTAATCACAGGGAGAGAGGTCTGGACTGTATGGAGGGTGGCGGAGAACCTCCCATTTGTTTTTCTGCAGGATTGCCGCGACTGTGTTGGCCGTATGAGGTCGTGCATTGTCGTGGAGCGATCACGGCGGCTATGGCGTTCACTGTCACTTGGCGGTCCTGGGTAACCAGCTGGACGTTGACATCGGTAATGCAGGAGTGTGCCCCAGACCGGGCATCATCGGCTAATGACACCCGTCCTTCCCTGAAGCGCTTGTGCCACGCCTTGACCCTTGCAAGGGACATGCAGTGTTCGCCGTACCCTTGTGACATTCGGCGATGAATGTCCGTTCCCCCTACTCCTTCCGCTGTCAGAAACCGAACAACACCTCTTTGCTCTTCGGTTGACGCCTCCATGTCACTGTTTGCAATGCGACTGGCAGCGTTGGACGGTTGATGCATACTGCTGCTCGCTTTGTATCGTCACGTGACGTGCTCGCGAGCCCTCTAGCGACGGGCTGTGACCTCCCACGCTCTGGTCGGAACCACACCTCGTTACAAACGTCACGATTGGCCGATGTAGTCACCGGTTCGCACATTCCAGTCTCTGGCTCGTTACTTTTTGAACGCACCTAATATATTCAATTCTATACGTAATGTGTAGATAGAATCGGCCCACATAAACACTGTTCATCGGCTACGTTCAAAAACACGACTATCTGTTTACAAGTAGAGTTCAGGTATTAAGCCGTAGTATGATTGCATTTTGAGAATTAAAATATCCGAACCATGCGGGACTTGAACACGTTGCGTCCAGCTTTGTACGATGTTGCTCTCCTCTGTTCGTCGCAAGACGTACTCACTGACCGGAGTTTATGAGGGTTGACTCTAGTAACACATAAAATAAAACTCGATTGAAAATATCTTCAGAAACACCGGATAATAAGCAACCGACGACTCTTAGGTCAGACACCCGGCATACATTTCCCGGAAGCAAAAGAAGACGTCCCACAGGTTGTTGGACGTCTTAAGGAGTTATGCATGATGGCACACCAGATGTTTTAACCACGTCATTAGGAATTTATCACCCTAACCGTAGGACCTGATGAAGATATGAACTCATATCCAACTGTTTAAGTTCTAGGCATTGTCGAGGAACGCCCTTTACCCTACTATGATTGCTGCAGCTTTCGAATTTGCTGGGTAATGAATTGCACGACGTCCATTCAGGAGGAAACAAGAGAAACCTGTACATGTCTTTGTGTCTTATTTCTCCTCGTTTCCAAAGTATCGTTAGGTACGTTTATTGCGTGTTAGCTAATTTGGACAAAAACAGAATAATCCTAGGTAAATTTACGACGGAACCAGTTCCCGTAGGCATCAGAAGACGTCCGTCACACCAGTTGTACGAAGCCCCAAGGTGTTATTTATAATGGCGCAACGGCCTATTTTAACCACGTTGCTAGAATACTTCTTGAATGAACTATTTCTTAACGAATGAATTGGTCACTAACGGCCATTTCCATGGCCTACTTATTCGCCGGACTTAAATCCATTGGATTCCTTTTTGTGTTCATTTTATAGAACTTAATTATTCATAACCCATACCCAGCATTAAAATATCCCAGCAGTGGTTGCAATATAACAGCCAATGAGTCGGACAGACACCTGGTAAGTTTGAATGAGCTCAGGCTGTAGCATTAAACGCGTAGGTGGTCATTACGAATATCTTCTATAAAGGACTCTACTATTCTATTTACATAGTATTATCCTTTTGTCTACATTAGCTAACACACCTAAAGATACCTTGGAATTTTTTAATTTTTGGTGTCCACTAAATTGAGGCTTCCTCCCGAATGGGCGTCGTGCATTGAAGTACAATTTATTACCCAGGATCTTCGAATGCTGCTAACTCAGCCATTACCGCAAGAGAACTGGAACGATAACTAGGAAAGTCGGTAAAATGGGAAACATTCAAATATAATTTTGACTTTATTTTGGTGTGCCATATCCTCTAGTGACTTTGTTCACACATATTACGATGGACCCTGTAACTTAAATACAGTATTATGTGGGAAATTATCCAAGACATGTGGACTTGGCAGTTAGTTAGTTATTGAGGTTTTAAGGGGTGGAAGAGTGAGGTTAAATGACTTCACAGTCATTCCACATAAAACACATCATGGCTTTGGAACATTTGTGCTAATAAGGATGCGTAATAAGGCCCTAGGTTACACAAATTTTGTACATAAATGGTTAAGTCATTTGCGATAACTGTAAAATTTGTATCACCTATTACTAACAGTTTCTTGCCATAAATCCATGGCATGGGCCCGCCGCGCGACGGCTTTACTTCCCCTCCGAAGAAAGGCATACTGAAGGATTTTAACGCCTCTTAAAAATTCCGACGACTTCGGCTGGGTTTGAACCCGCATAGCAGTTCAGCATGCTACCGTCTACGCCACGAAGCGGACAAAATCAATTTAATTAAAATGCCAGTAGCCTTCAGAACGATGCCGTGGTTAGCGCTGAACGCTTCGAGGTAACTTGGTAGGCATACTTTATTTAATGATTTTTGCAGCTGATGGCTCTGAAAATGTTTATCACCGACTTGAATTGTGCAATAGAGTGTATGATTACCTCATGCCTGGAGCTATGACCTGTCATACTATGTAGCCACAATAGCGTGCCGGATACTGGCATTGCGTATAGCCTCACAACACTTAAATAATAATTCAAAATTTTGTTTAGCATGTGGGGTTATGGTTAGCAGTAAGCTCTTTCTTCATGTAAAACAATCCCTTATGGAATACACCTCCTAGCAGATATCTGAACAGAAAAATACTTAAAAAAAACACGATAGGGATTCCAACGCGATACTCTAACTGTTCGGACAGCCTTACCGCTCAGTGCCCTCTCCTACTAAGACTTGGAAGTGAGTCCTGATCATGGCTCGAGCTGCAGTGGAAAAGAGACTTAGCGCGCCTGCCCGACAGCGGCAGATACGGGATTGAAACCTACCCAACACATTATTATTTTATTATAATTATCATTATTATTATTATTATTATTATTATAGAAATTCCTTCAAGAATAGCTCCCCAGCCAGCAGTCTTATCTGGTTATACAGGGCGCCAGGAAATGTTATCCGCAATGGCTACATGCAGCTGCGAGAGGTTGCGTCATCAGTTTAGTTGGCAGCACAGTGTCCTTGATAGGGTGAAGACCAGACGTGTGGGCTGTGGGCTGTCGAAATCGTCAGTGTGTATAGTTAGATTATTGGAAGAGTGCAACAGTATGTTATGAATGGCCGTGGTGAGTTAAAGTTTACTGTTTAGTCTGTTATGATACAAGCGATAGCCGTGCTGCCAACGTAACTGGTGACGTAATCATTCGCAGCAGCTTGTAGGCATTGCGGAGAACATTCCCTGGCGTCCTGTATTAGTTAGTGTTACTTTAAGGGGCGGAACAGCGATATCATCTGCCCCTCATATCTGATGAGTAAGACTGAAAATGAGACTGCAGTGGGTATTCGAACCTGAATCTACTACTGTCCGGTCAGGCTTGCCGCTCAGTGGTGTAAGTGGCTAAGCGCGCCTGCCCAAACAGCAGGAGTTTCTACTTATTATTATTATTATTAATATTATTACCGACAGGAATAGTCGCTAACGCGCAGCTCTAGGCTATGGGGCCAAGCTATCTGCAGACTCGGTAGGCGTGGGTTCGAGTTCCACTGTCGGCCGTCCTTGAAATGGTTTTCCATGGTTTATGAGATCGGCGTCAGGAAGGGCATCCAGCCGTAAAAATCACCAGCCACGGGCACCCGGCCATAAAAACCACCCACCACAATATACATTCATCGCATATCATCTATAGTCCCGTTGGAAACGGGAATAGTAAGGGGTAGACTTTTATTATTATTATTATGACAGTGGACTTCAGAGAGACACCGACCCATAATATTTCTGGAGTCGAAATAGTACGTAAATCATTTCGTGATGGTTGGTTGGTTCCTCAGTTTAGGTACTGCGACAACGTGGTCATGTAGCCCAGTGTACTTTGTGTGTGTGTAGAATCTGTCTGATAACCGGTGTTAATTGTGATGGCTGTATTAGTGTGTGTTATCTGTAATTCAGGTAAGGACTGCAGGCGATCAATTTCAAGTAGTTCCTACTTTTGCTACCAATTAATGGTACCGTCAACGACACCTAGCTTGGAACTTAGCTACCAGTTGCCACCACAACCAGCACCTGGCAACGAACGTTGGAACTAATATAGCGTTAATCAAATCTAACCTAAATATTTAGCTTCACACAATTGTAGTTGGTGGAAGGTTCTTTTACATGCCATACATCCATGACATGGGCCCGCCAGCTTTACTTCCCCTCCGAAGGAAGGCATACTGAGGGATCTATAACGCACTTAAAAAATCCGACGACTTCGGCTGGGTTTGAACCCACGATTTTGGTCACAGAAGCTCAGCATACTACCAACTACGCCACCGAAATCGCTCATTTCATGATGATCGGCAGTGATATTGAAAGCCACTGCAGCTGGCGCTGAACGCTTTGAGCTAACTTGGTAGATACTTTATTTAATATTATGTAGCTGATAGCTCTGATTTTTTTTATAAGAGACTTGTATTGTGCAATAGAGTGTATAATTACCTCATGCCTCGAGCACTGACCTGTCATACTATGTAGACACAATAGCGTGTAGATATTATTTCGCCACTAATTCCATTGAAAGCAGGGTGGCCCGTGGCGTGATGGCCACATGACATGTGATATGTGATAGACATTATTCGACACTCCCACTCCAACAAGTGGTTTCCGACTCTCGTCGTGTCGTGCCGGCCGGCCGGCATAGCTTCCGTATCGGGAAACAGAAGGAGAAGAGCGAATGAGTTCATAAAAATGTAATTTACACGGTTACTGGAGTGTATGCCCTGTGTATTTAATTTCAATTCTAACCCCCTTTCACCCCCGATGTTATACAACGCGCACGTTCAATCTCGTTAATGAGACTATAGCCTACTTCCCTCCCCACTTCTGCTCCCGGCTTATCATAACTCATCGGCTACAAATGTAATGACTACGCCTGGCACACATACGATGGTTCAATATCGACTAGTCAGGTGCACGTAACCTACTCTTCAGAAATAACAATACCTTAAATCAAAAAAGTATCGGTTGGTTGGTTGGTTCTTAAGTTTAAGGGCTGCGACAACGCGGTCATGTAGCCCCGTGTACTTTGGGTGTGTGTAGAATCTGTCTGATAGCCGGTGTTAATTGTGATGACTGTATTAGTGTGAGTTATCTGTTTTTTTTTTTAAATTTAAGTACAGACTGGAACTTAGAATTTTCAAATAGTTCCTACTTTTGCCGCCAAGCGCCACCGTCAACGACTACTAGGCCAAGTTAAGAACTTAGCTCCTAGACGCCACCGCAGTCGGCTCTTGGCAACGAACGCAGAACCCTAAGAGCGTTGTTTACATTCTTAACCTATCCAATTTAGCTTCACACAGGTGCAATTAGTGGAAGGTTCTTTAACATGCCATAAATCTATGACATGGGACCGCCGGCGTTACTTTCCCTCCGAAGGAAGGCATACTGAGGGATTCTTTTAACGCTCTTAAAAATCCGACGGCTTCGGCCGGGTTTGAACCCGCAAAAATGTATCGTAATGCAATCTTCTGACTAAGCATAAGAGCAAAGCAAAATAGGAAATACGTAGTTGGTTGGTTCCTCAGTTTATGGTCTGTGACAACGCGGTCATGTAGCTCCGTGTACTTTGTGTGTGTGTAGAATCTGTCTGATAACCAGTGTTAATTGTGATGGCTGTATTAATGTGTATTATCTGTGATTCAGGTAAGGACTGCAGACGATCAATTTCAAGTAGTTCCTACTTTTCCTACCAAATGCTACCGTCAACGACACCATCCGCGAACTTGGCTACTAGATGTAACCGCAACCGGCACATGGCGACGAACGATGGAACTAGTAGAGCGTTAATCAAATCTAACCTACAAATTTAGCTCCACACAATTGTAGTTAGTGGGAGGTTGTTTTACATGTCATAAATCTATAACATGGGTCCGCCGACTTTACTTCCCCTCCGAAAGAAGGCATACTGAGGGATTTTAACGCTCTTAAAAAATCCGATGGCTTTGGCCGGGTTTGAAACCGCGATCTTCGGCATAGAAGCTCAGCATGCTACCAACTACGCCATCGAAGCCACCTGTATTTATTTAAAAGAAATTTATGAAAGTATTACAGTTTGCAAGCTTGCCCTATCAGACATTCGAAGCTTAGGAGAGCATGTAGTTAAATTCACAAAACATGTCTGTGTTTAGTCTCATAGCCTATATACTCTAAATCTGGTTGGGCACCAAGGGTTATTTTTAGGGTTACCTGAGGGCAATGAGCGTACGGGTAATGTTCATACCAATGACTCCCTGAGCTGTAATAATAATAATAATAATAATAATAATAATAATAATAATTAGAAGGCCTGTGTGAGAAATCTCACATGTGTATAGACCACCCGACTTTACTGTTATGCGGGCTCGACGCGACACAGTTCACGCAGGGACAAACGTCTTGTTTATTTGTTTAAACGCACTTGATAAACAAATAAATTTCTTTCTGTCGACTTTTCAAGAAATGCAAGATTTTCCCTCCACTATTGAGACGATTTGGAAGATTTTGTACAAACCGCACCTTTTAATTCCCTCTGGTTTAAGAGCTTGAGTTTTGTGAAATATACACCTTAGCACTCAGCATATTTCTCTAGGTTTATGCCGTGTCTTGTGCGGGTTTCACCTAGGAACACCAAGATAGGCTCATCATCGGCTAGAAAAATTGCTGAATTTTAATTCCTTGGCCGTGAAAGCCAATATACCTACACCTTAGCGTTTTATATACAATACCTAAAACATGGGAACAACTTCAAAGAGACTTAGTACAGACAGCAGAAGAAACCATTCTCCTTAAAAGGAAACGAAAACATGCCTGGTGGACTGCTGAGTGTGATGAACTAATCTTTAAAAGACAACGAGCTTGGAACATCTGGAATGCAAATAAAAATGAGAATACCAGGAACAGCTTTATAGAAGCCCGAAAACATACATCTAAGGGACTCAAAAGGATAAAAGTGCAACATATGAAAGACCAATTAACATTAATAGAATCGGACTTCAGAGAGCACAATACAAAGGACTTCTACAAAACTTTCAGAAGTAGTTTAAGGAAGTATACTCCACCAAGCTTACTTTTCACAGATCCAAAGACTCAGAAAACTGCAAAAAAATAACGGTGAAAATTGCAGAATACTTGCGGAATGTTTTGAAGAACTCCTCAACTGCGATCCACCAAAGGAGACATTTAATTTTGATAATATACTCCCCGTCCTTCCAGACTCCAAACCACCAACAACAAATGAAATTAAAGAAATTATAAACGAACTTAAAAATAACAAATCATCTGGAGAAGATAGTATAGTTGCTGAATTATGGAAATACTCGAGTGACAACATGATCCTATGTTTAACGGAAATTATAAATGACATTTGGAAAACACACAGTTTACCATCAGAATGGACATCTGCTTTGATACATCCACTACATAAGAAAGGGAAGAAAACAGATCCTAACAATTACAGGGGAATCTCCCTCCTGCTAGTGACCTATACGATCCTATCCAAAGCACTTTTAAAAAGAGCAGAAAAATACTCGACCCACAATTGGGAGAGTATCAGGCAGGATTTAGGAAGGGACGATCGTGTATGGAGCAAATACTAAATTTAAGGAACATATTAGAAATGAGGAAAATCAGGAACTTGAAATATGTAGTTACTTTGGTGGATTTAAAAAAAGCCTATGACTCCATTGACATAAAGGCACTTATTAACATTTTGAAGGAATTTGGACTTGATAACAAGACAACTGAAATAATTCAAGCAACACTAACGAATACAACTTCCAAAGTTAAATTTAGAGGGGAACTTTCAAAACCTTTCAAAATAAAGTCGGGTGTGAGACAAGGAGATGGTCTGTCACCTCTGCTTTTCAATTGTGCATTGGAAAAGGTAATTCGAGAGTGGAGGAAAGCCATCAATACTAAAGGCGTTCAACTAGGAAGACATCCAAATAAAATCACTGTAGATTGTTTAGCTTTTGCGGATGACATTGCATTACTTACTGACTCACTGGATACTGCCCAAGAACAAATTAGAGAGTTGCAAAAACAGGCAGCCAAAGTCGGACTACAAATATCATTTGAAAAAACTAAGTTCATGACAAACATCACCGATGCCCCCAAAAGTATCACAATTCATGACAGTTCAGTATGTAAAACAAATTCCTTTAAATACCTAGGAGAGTGGATAATGAATGACTCACAGAAAAAGACTGCAATAGAAACGCGTATGCATAAATTACAAAGGTGTCTTCATATGACAAAAGATATATATAACAAAAAAAGACTTATCCTGGAACACTAAATTAAGGCATTATCAAACAGTAGTCAGACCTGAAACTCTGTATGCAGCAGAAACACTTAAATTAACAAGATTTGGTAATTTAGACAAATTAGAGAAGACTGAAAGACGAATTCTGAGAAAAATGCTGGGAGCTAAACTAAATAATAACGCAGAAGATAGGTTACGACCAAATAGAGAGTTATATTTGACATGTAAAAAATTAACTGATGTAATGAGAAAGAGAAGATAACAGTTTTTTGGGCACATCTATAGAATGGAAAATAGTAGACTAACTAAACAGATCTTCAACTTACTGACTAGTTACAAATGCAAACCCACATGGTTCATTGAAATTGACAAAGATTTGACAAACGCCAAAATTCAGACAGACACAATAGCAAACAGATCACTCTTCAGAGAAGCTATTCAAAAGGCAAAATTTCAAGAAAGGAAGAAACAAACAACTGGCAGAAAGTGGACTCAAGAGCAGAAAGATCGTCACTCTAGAAGGATGAAAGAAATTTGGAAACAACGGAAATTGAATACAATGGACAATAGCCAACGTTGATTCATCGTACCCTCCAAATGGGTTATTCGAAAGAAGAAGAAGAAGAAGAAGAAGAACACTAATAATAATAATAATAATAATAATAATAATAATAATCTATGGTCTCCGCTACCATAGTGTACAGTACATCTACGGCGGTCTACTTTAAATTTTAACATTCTATTCAGCATTGCCATGACGGTGCTAAAGAGAACTACATTGGGTGATCTATCGCTGAGATTTAATTAATGTTGTCTTATAATCATCAAATGTGATACGAGAGATCTTTTACAAGCCGACATCATACGACTAGGAGTTCCTTCAAACATCCGACTTCCTCGGCCGGAAATCGACCCAGCTAACTTCGAGTCACTCTACCACTGACGAAGCTGCTGGGAACTACTTTAAATGGCACATACCTTTCGGACGCGTTCCACGCCAATAAGACTTATTACTAAGGTTCGGATGTTAAGGAAATAATAATAATAGCCTTTATTGCAGCCAGTTGGCCATATTACATGTTACAGATATGTACACTTACTAGATACTATGGTTCGCTTCTAGTCCTTACTATAAGCCACTATTGATAAAGTTCTGTTGGGGCATGTCGTGATATGGTACCTGCCGCATTCGTTCCTACACAGCTCACATATACACCTCTCATCCGGGTCATGAAATGTCTTTCGTGAGCAGACCTTATGGTGGAACCCATGAACTGCGAGTCTCGTCACGACGTGTCTCATTTCGGATATGGGTTGCATCCATCTTTTGTCCACCATGGCATCAGTCGCGTAGAATTCCTTCGGAATGTCAAGCCTTTTGCTTTGCAGATCCTGGAGTAATTTTCTGAAGCTTTCTGTGGAAGGCAACAGTAAAAGTGACCGAAGGTCCTCTATTAGGAACGTTTCTCTCGCCAGTTCATATACCAGCCGAGATTTGGCTGACTTGGAGATTCCGAGGGCTCTTTTGAGGAACCTAGATTTCACCTTTTCGAGTTCCTCCAGCTGTTTGTAGTTGAGAAACTCCCATGTTAGCTCCAGACCGTATGTTAGTACGGGTATGACCTTGGCTCGGAAGAGCATCATTGCTGTTTCCAGCTATATTTGGGTAATATGGCTTATGTCGTTTATGGCCTTCACTGCTGCGGTCGCTTTCGCTCTTGTATGTATTCTGAAGCTTCGGCCTGTTACCTGGAGCGTGAGGCCGAGGTATTTGAAATTGTTTACTTTCTTCAGTTCCTTGCCGTTGCATAGTACTTGGTCTGATTCCGCTGACATGCCCCCGTTCCGGAAGACGACCATCTCAGTCTTGTCCTCGTTGATTGTTAGTTCGTTTTCCTGGGCCCATTCGCTTAGTATGTTGATTGCATCTTGCAAATCCTTTATCTGCTCAGAGGCGATTGCCATGTCGTCTGCGTATATATACAGTTTGGACTCAGTCGATTCCTTTATTTTGTCTCCTGCATCATGTGAGAGCGCATTGAATAGAATGGGACTGAGGGGGTCCCCTTGAAGTACTCCATTCGTTTGTATCATCCATTTGGTTTGTCCATCTCCGTCCTGCACTTGTATATAGTTTTCTGCCAATATGTTCGATATAAGGGTCGTCAGCCTTGACCTACCTATGAGTGTTTCCAGCTTATGTATCAGCAGCTTTCTGTTTACCAGGTCAAAAGCCTTCGTAAAGTCAACAAAGACTACATAGAGTTTGCTCTTGGGTTTCTCTAGTGTTGTTGTTATGTGCCGTAATAGGTTTCCTGCAGCCATAGTTGTCGATCTATGCTTCCTGAATCCACATTGCTCTTCTGGTAGTATTGGGTCTATTTTTCCGTATATTCTCGCTGTCAATATTCCTGTTAGTAGCTTTAGGGCTGCGGATTCCAACGCTACTCCCCGGTATGAATTTGGGTCGTCAGTACTCCCTTTTCCTTTGTATAGTAGCTTGATGGTTGACTTCTTCCATTCGTTTGGTATTTGCCCGAGTTCTAAGCATTTGTTTAGTAGGGCCATCCATATCGGTGCCAGTCTCTCAGTAGTTTGTTTTAGATGCTCATTACTTAGTCCATCTGGACCGGGGGATCTATTATTTCTTTTCTTCTGTATGGCCATGGTGATCTCTTCTTCTTTGATGGGTTCTGACACATCGCGATCTTCTGGGGGCCTGGTTTCGGGTCTAGTCTCCTTTGCACTGGTGACGTTCTTGATATGCTCCTCCCATGTCTCCAATGATATGTTTGGTTGGAAGCTATGGATCTTTGGCCTCAGGGCACGGTATGGATCTGTTTCTGCTTCTGCAATGACCGCTCTTTGCGTCTCTTCTATGAAGTCCCTTTTTTCTTTTTAATCAGTTCTTTGTAGGTTTTCCTGTGTTGTCTCCCCCAGGGGCTCACATCTTGTGGGCGTGGGTTGGCGACCACGGGGCCCCAGCTGAGTCCGGCATTGCTTCCACTTACTTGTGCCGGGCTCCTCTCTGTCTTCTTTCCTGTCGACCTCACTTGGTCAACGCTTGTTCTCTTCTGACCCCGACGGTATTAGGGTATCCGAGGCCTAGGGAGTCTCTTCCTTTCCCGCCTTAATTGGCCCTTGTCTCATCTTTTCTGCTACCCTCCTTCTGCGAGGGGTCAGCCTTCTTTTTCTCTTCCTTTTACCTCCTGCCTTGTGCTCTAGGCCCTTAAGGAGGCAGGGTGTATGTAGCCCCACCACTTCTGGTGCACCCTAGATAATGCTACACCCTCAGGGGCTCACGGCTGGTGAGTTCGGGAGTTGGCGACCCCGAGGGATTCCTGAGCTGGGTCCGTTTTCCCCTTTTGTCCCTTACCTTTGGGGCGGACCCTCTCCTCTTTCACTTTCCTATATGCCTTTCATGGCTCTCCTTCCTTCCAAGTCCCTCAATCCGCCTTCTCCGAGGGTTGAGGGCATTTCTTTTCCTTCTGTCCTTTTATTTGCCTTATTCTCCTTTCGTTTTCCATTTCTTCTTCTAGTATGTAGGTTAGTAGTTAGTTTTAGTTTTAAGTTCGCTTTTCATTTTCATCTTCACGATCACCCAAACCATCAGGGGCCGATAACCTAGATGTTAGGCCCCTTAAAACAACAATTATCATCATCATCATATCCTGTGTTGTCGGCATTCTTCCAGTGCTTTGTTGTCTTTTGTGACTCTTATGTTGTGGAGTTTGCCTAGGGTTTCCTTCCTTTGAATAAAACACGACTCATCGAACCAAGGTGTGAAGGCGTGGTAGCTGCGCTGGTGATGCAGTCTTGTATCCAAGCTGCCGCCTCGTCGATTCCTCCCTCTTGGATGCTTTCCATCATCTTGTCTATGTCTTCCAACTTTTCTCTAATTTTATCTCTGTTTAGAGTTTTGCTCACTCTGGTCGGTCCTTCTATAGTTTCCCCATCGCAGATCTATCCATCTATTTCTAGGCTCACTGGTATGTGCTTGCGTATAATAGCTCCCTCCGACCTAATTGTACTTGCGTTCCTTGTTTCGAGTGTTCCTCTTGTGCATATTGTCTATTGTGCTGGTCCGGTTGGGGCCTATGTACGTCCAGTCATGAGTTTTGTTCCGGATTTTAAAACCCTCTAGGCTTAGATAGTTGAAAACTTCTTCACTCTTTGCGTTTTGTTGATCCATTCTGCAGTTTAAGTCTCCGGCAAGGACAGTCATTCTTCTTCCTGGGAATGTATTCAGTGCAGCTCCAAGGTGGTCTATTATGTCCGGGGCGGTCTGGTTGGGATTGAAGTAGGCCGCCACTATTACACCGATTTTCGTTTCCAAGACTAGTATGTCCTCTTCTTTCCATAATAACTTTATCGGGGCCATTTTAGGCTTAACTATGCAGGCAACGCCACCTGATGGTCTTCCCCTCTCCCTGCACTGCCTCGCAAATGCATGAAAATTGTAGAAATTGGTGACGTCGAATCTCTTTTCTTCTTTAATCATAGTCTCCGTGAGAATACAGATGTCATATTCGCTTAGGATTTCTCGTGATAGGAGGTTCATTGCACCTCGCAGCCCTTCTACATTCCACGTTAGTATCCTCGTCCTACTGGCGCGAGCCTCTGAACTTCCAGGGTTGCCGAAAGGGCCGGCAATAGACGTCCGTAGGCCAGAAGTTGCAGTTGTAGACCGAATCTCTTTTATTAAAGGGTTTGCCGACTTTAAAAGCTCTGCTGCCAATTTTATGGTTCACTACGTCACAGTGGATCACTCCTTCCACTCCATTTTCCTGCAGATACGCAGTTAAGTCCTCTGGGGAAGTGTCTTGGCTCAGTTTTGAGACGTAAAGCCACGCACTCTTTTCTGCAGTTTTCAGTCTTGTGACTCCTTGTCTGGTGCCTTTCACATATTCCCTTCTGTGTGCGCTTTCTTCCTGGGTTGGGGAGCGTTGATCCCTTTACACACGACGCCTCTGCACCACTTCGGTCCATTCGGTTTGATTTGGTTCAGACATTTCTTCTTTTTTCCCCCTCTCTTCGTTTTGGACCTCGTCTTGTGGGCTGCTATCGGTGGTACCATCGTTCTTTCCAATATTGTTAAGGAAATGTCATATATTTCCTGAGCTCATTTAACCCGAAATCTGAAAAATAAGCTTGAATGACGGGTCCCTGACCACGTTTAAAGCAATTTGATGTTGCCTATAAATGCATATTTCGGCCATTTTAAATGTTTTGGTCATATTTTAGTGATAGAAGGTCATATTTGGTTATAATTTCGGCATTTTTGTTTAAATTGAGGCGTCGTTAACAAGGTACGTGTCATCTGCGTCGAGTTTCAAACACAGGATTTCCGAATAGTGTAGTAGATATATTTTTCTTTCTTTTCCCGGAACAGGCAGAGAGAACGTTTAGAAGACCTGATTCCAAGAAGGCGCTCCTCTACGCATTTGGCACTTAAGGCGTTTACTGTTTGTTAGTGATTACCTATCCCAACAATTCATGTCAAATTTCATAGTTTTTAGGTCATATTTTATAGCTATTAGGTCATATTTAGCTAGTTTTTAGGGCATATTTGCTTGCATATTTTTTACTTCTTTAGGTCTTCAACTTCCGAACCCTACTTATTACTGTAAACGAGGACGAAGGGTCCTTTGAAGCCAACTTTACGAGAGGGAATGGCTAGTTTGTTTGTTGTCACGGCAATCAGATTTCAGTCTTAGCTAATGAATATCTAGGAATGCTGCATGACATTTGTGTTTGATCACGTGGAGTAGAGGTGGAGGGTTACTGGCAATATTTTAGGACGCCAATGTTTATCCAGCATGATGAACTCACAAAATACTTGTTCTAACATTCTCCTAATGCACCTCATTTCGAGCTGATTCAAAGCACTCTCGCACATGTCCAGGAGTTAAGACAAATGTTACCGCCTCAGTCAATTTAAATAATTCAACAGATTTTCACATGAGCATAATTGGTAATGCCCATTTGAGTCATAGTTAACATTGTTGTACATAAATACCTTGAAGCTGTAAACCTTATGGTTGGTACGACTGAGTCCATTGCATAAAGTGGCTTCGGTGGCGTAGTTGGTAGCATGCTGAGCTTCTATGCCCATGGTCGAGGGTTCAAACCAACCATCCCTTGCAGTGATGGACTGTGACTCAAGACGCTCGATTATGCTGCTAACTTGTGTAGGTGTAGAGGGCCACACATACCGACACTACCATTTCAGCACTAGTTCAGATGACTTTACAACAGTGCTATTGGGAGTGGATGAACCAGTCTTGAGTCCTTGACTGGTTTCCATAGCGCTCTATTAACCTGTGTCAGACTCGAAAGACAGTCGAGTATTAACAATTTACCTTTATAAACTGGCCACTCATAAGTTAGGCATCTTAAATGAAAATGAAAATCCACAGCCTGCTTCCAGTCTCCGACCGGGTCAGGAATGGAATGAATGAAGCCCCCATCTAGCGGCGAGGATATGAACGTGCCGGCTGCCGAGGCCTGACGCACTCCTCTGGGGCAATGATTAAATGAATGACAGATGAAATGAAATGATAGTGGAGAGTGTTGCTGGAATGAAATTGTGACAGGGAAAACCGGAGTACCCGGAGAAAAACCTGTCTGCCTCCGTTTTGTCCAGCACAGATCTCACATGGAGTGACCGGGATTTGAACCACGGACCCAGCGGTGAGAGGCCGGCGTGCTGCCGCCTAAGCCACGGAGGCTCTAGGCATCTTAAATGGAAATTCTGAAAATGTGGTTGTCACCAAGACTTGGACGGTAACCACCATTCTACAACTGTGGGTACATCCTGGTATGTCACAATTTAAGCATTTTAAAATGGATATGTTTAAAATAAAAATAATAATAATAACAACAGGAATCAACCTGGGAGGAGTCCTTACGGCTCTGGGCTAATGGGAGTGAAATGCGTTGTTGCATGTCAGCTGCGACTTAAACATATTGGATTCAGCAAGAGAATCCAACTTAGCCTCTTTCACTCCAACTCCAGCATGTAACCTACAAGAGGTGCCCCCTGTTAAGCCGAGCAACCCAGTGGAAGGTTGGGTAACCAATCCCAGCGGGAAGCTGGGTCGGCGAGCCGATCAGTGCTGGGGACTCCAAGGCTCACAACCTTGGCAGTACATTGGTCAGTGTGCAATATCACTGGCCCCCTATCTACAGTTTTTTCAACTGTGAAAAGCATGGAGGAAACGTCTGCTGAAGCAACTACCCCAGGTGGTAACCAATCCACCGTCGTCTTGCACGACGCATGCAGGCCTTCGGACTCTGGGGAGCCTGCAACGACATGCTTGGAGGTATCGGAGACTCCTACAAACAAGATCAGACACAAACGACGCAACTTCTTCGCAACATTCAACGTGAACTCCCTTATGAAGGTCGGTAAATTGAAACAACTGATTGACACCCTACAACATCATCAAATCCTGATCGCAGCAATTCAGGAAACAAGGTTTGTTGATGCAGAAGCTTTTGACTCCCAGGGGTATAGAATCTTCAAAGGTAAAGTCGGAAAACGTGTAGTAAAATCCATCCCCCACCTTGGCACAGGATTTGTGGTCAGTAAGAAGATTTTAGAGTCCATCGCCAACTTCACGTCCCCCAACAGTCGAGTCTCGATCCTTTCGTTTCGGAGCACAAATAAAATCTACACCATGGTGAACGTCCATGCCCCAATTAATCAAGCTAACAGAATCGATCCGCAAGGGACGGAAATATTCTGGGAAGAGCTTGAAGATATTCTATCCAAGATTCCCAAGGAACACATCATCGTCCTTCTTGGGGACTTCAATGCTCAGCTCGGTAAGGAAAAGAAATTCAAGAATATTATCGGAGAATACCCGGCCCACAGAAGAACAAACCGCAATGGAGAAAGGTTAGTGGAGTTGTGCAAGGCGTTCAACCTAGTGATGAAGTCAACCGCTTTCAAACGACTTCCTGCAAAACAGAAAACATGGACATCCCCAAATCCCCATCTCGGCGAATTCCAAATTGACCACGTTGCTATTTCTCGTAAATCTCGTAGAGAAATCCAGAATGTAAAAGTATTAAGAAGCGCGAATCTTGACTCTGATCACTATCTTTCAAAGATAAAATTAAAACTTCTTCCAAGATCCACCAAGAGATTTCAGGGAAGAAAGATCAACAGGTTTGATGTGGAAAAACTGAAAACACAAAGCGAATTCAGTCAGAAACTTGAAACACTTGAGCCACAGAATTGGGAACAACTCAAAGAAGCAATTCTTGAAACGGCACAGGAAACCATCCCACTGACAAAGTTGAGGCGGCATCCTTGGTGGACTAATGAATGTGACGATGCCATTCACCAAAGGCGGCTTGCCTGGTTGCGATGGAACAAACAGAAGAATGAAGAAAACAGAGAGAGATTCCTGGTCGTGAGAAAGCAGGCTGATAAAACCATACGCGGGATAAAACGAGCATTCCAAAAAAATCAGTTGGCACAGATAGACCAAGATTTCAAAAAGAACAACACCCGTGATTTCTATAAAACCTTCAAGCAAAATCTCAGTAAATACACACCACCCAGTCTTCACTTTAGGAATCCCGATGGGAAAGTTGCTTACAATGACAAAGACAACTGCCAGATTCTGGCGAAATACTTTGAGTCCCTTCTCAATTGTGAGGCTCCAACATCGAAATTTTCCTTTCACAGTAATGTGCTCGTCAATCCAGACTCAAGTCCACCAACTAGGGAAGAAATCAAGCAGATCATTCACTCACTTAAGAACAATAAAGCACCAGGTGAGGATTCAATAGTTGCCGAACTCTGGAAATTCGCAGGTGAAAAACCAGTCGACAAGCTAACGGATATCATCCGGGAGATTTGGGAAACAGAGAAACTGCCCAGTGATTGGACATCGGCCCTAATTCATCCCCTGCACAAGAAAGGTGATAAAGCGGACGTAAACAACTATCGTGGCATATCACTCCTCTCGATAACATACAAGATTCTCGCGAAAGCGCTTCAAACGAGAGCGGAAGCACAGCTCGATCAGCACCTGGGCGAATACCAAGGTGGATTTCGAAAGGGGCGCTCTTGTGTTGAGCAAATCATGAATCTAAAATCAATTCTATCGTACATGAATCTGAGAAGTAAGAAATTTGTTGTGACTTTTGTTGATTTCAAGAAGGCTTACGACTCGCTGGATCGAAGTACCCTGATCCAGGTTTTAAGAGAATTTGGTTTAGATAATAAGACAAGAGCAATCATTCACCAATCCCTATTGGATACGGCTTCCAAAGTGAAATTCAGGGGAGAGATTTCTGAATCCTTCGCAATACGGACAGGGGTGAGACAGGGAGATGGGCTCTCGCCTCTTTTATTCAACTGTGTTCTTGAGAAAGTTATTCGAGAATGGCGTAAAGAATTGTGTAAGGATGGTATAGAGAATGGGGTCAGACTAGGTTGTAAGAACAAAAACCTGACAATCGACTGTTTAGCTTTCGCAGATGATGTTGCAATTTTCTCTAATTCTCTTGACACAGCCACACAACAAATCAATCAATTACAGGTGCAAGCAGCAAAGGCAGGTCTTCAGATTTCGTTTGAGAAAACGCAGTTTATAACGAACATCAAGTCGGAACCCAGAGAACTTACGGTGAATGGAGGACAAATACATCAGGTAGAGAAATTCAAATACCTGGGTGAATGGATTGAGCCCAACATTCGTGAAAAGGAATCCTTCGTGGCACGGATTAACAAAATGGAAATGGCTTACCATTTAACCAAAGACATTTACAAATCACGATCAATGTCCTTCAAGGCCAAACTGAGGCACTTCGTTACCGTTATACGCCCGGAGGCGTTATATGCATCAGAATGCCTGGCGATGAATAAGAAAGGCCTGGCAGAACAACTCAAAGCCAAAGAGAGGAAGATTCTGAGAAAGATCTTGGGCCCGGTCAAGGAACGAGGAGAGTATAGAAGACGACACAACGATGAACTCTATCTACATGTGGAGAAAATAACGGACACCATTCGCAAAAGAAGACTCTCCTTTTATGGCCATTTAACACGAATGAACTCCGGAAGATTGTCCAATCGAATCTGTGCCTACTTTGTGGGAAAGAAAACCAAAGGGATCTGGTTTACAGAGGTGGAAAAAGACCTACAAGAACTGGGGATATCACATGAGGACATCTTGGAACGTGACTCTTTGAAGAAGAAACTTGGGGAGATACGGAGTTTTCAGCCAAAACCTATATTGAAAACTGGCAAGAAGTGGACCGAAGAACGAAGGGAAGCTCACCGAAGAAGAATGCGCGAATACTGGGCCAATGTGAAAGAACGAGGGAAAAGGCAGTTGAAATAACGTGGTCCATAGACGACCGAAACGATTAAAAAAAAAAAAAAAAAAAAAAACAATAATAATAATAATAATAATAATAATAATAATAATAATAATAATTGCTCAACGTTATAACACGGAGTAAGTGTGGCACGGAGTAGCTGACGGTTCAGAGGGATCTGAAACAGGTCAACATTGAAAATCTTGAGGACCGCACCGAGTGCAGGAATAAAATCAAAAATGTTAACTTTGATCAGAGACCATCACGACAGCCTGGAAGAAAATGGACAGCTGAGCGGAAGAAGGAGCATTCTGAGAGGATGAAGAGATTTTGGGAAGAGAAGCGGGAAAACGCCAGGAGATGAAATCATGTATTCAAGTTCAATCGCTCTCCTAAAGGGGAACAATCGATTAAATAAATAAATAAATAAATAATAATAATAATAATAATAATAATAATAATAATAGGCTAATAATAATAATAAATAATAATAACCCCAAATCCAACTCCAATTTCAGTCCAATTTTAAAACAGTGTCTTATAATAGGCTACGGCCGCTTCCTTATTATTTTATTTCATATTAATGCCTCATATGAGGTTTTTGTCAGGATGGGAATTCGGTCGTAAAGAACTTATTTATTATATATTATTATTTTATCATTATAATTATTATTATTATTAATATTATTATAAACTTAGCGATTTCAAAATGGTGAAATTGTGACATAAGAACTCATCTCACTTCACTCAGACTCCGCAAAACGGAAATAATAAGGTACATAAAGTAATAATACTAATTGCTGGCTTTTTTCCTGTTCCAACCAATGGAAACGAAGTAATCTAAGTAGGCCTATGCCACTTCTGAACTTTCTTTTCACTTATTGACTTTACACCAAACGCAAAGCATATGACAACAGAATACAGCACGAATACTGGCGTTTAGCTATGCACTTGACCTTGAGAGATCTGCGCTAGAAGAGGGGTGTAGAGTGGTGCGAGGAGCGGTCCGAATAATTCCCTATCTAAGAACATTGACGCACGTGACAGTAGGTTCTCACAATCAGACACAGATACGCTGGTTGGTTGGTTCCTCAGTTTAGGGGCTGCGACAACGAGGTCATGTAGCCCCGTCTACTTTGGGTGTGTGTAGAATCTGTCTGATAACCGGTGAAAATTGTGATGGCTGTATTAGTGTGTGTATCTGTTTTTTAATTCAAGTAATTAATTCAAGTAATTCAACAGAATTTTTCAAATAGTTTCTACTTTTGCCGCCAAACGCCACCGTCAACGACTACTAGGCCTAGTTCAGAACTTAGCTACTAGACGCCACCACAGTCGGCTCATGGAAACGAACGTAGAAACCTAAGAGCGTTGTTTACATTCTTAACCTATACATATGTTTTACGCTGCAGTAGTATACCTGGAGAGTGGATGGGAAAGCTCAGTGCTAACTGCCGGTAACTGTGCCTGATCTCACAACATCATCATCGGTTATCCACTCCGGGGGGCGTGGTGGCTCAGCGGTCTAGCTGTATGCCTCTCACCAAGGCGGTCCGGGTTCGATTCCCGGTCAATGCATGTGAGATTTTCGAAGTGAAATGCCATGTCCTGTGGTTCGGATTCCACGTAAAAAGGAGGTCCCGTGGCTCATGATCTACAGATTAACGGTCACGTTAAACTACAAGCTTCCTTCCTTTTCGGTTATCCACTCAGAGTTTCCCAGGTGAGGTATACGAGCGCTCTCCACTTCTGTCTGTTCATGTATCACTCTTCTCTCAGGACTGTATTCCAGTTGACTCCTCTTGTCCCTATATCCTCTTTCAAGTGGTCCTGCGATCTCTTCCTAGATCTTCCTACCAGTCTTTCTCTAACCTCCACAGTCTGAAGACCATGGTTTGCTGTTCTACCACCGTCAATTCGTTTGACATGGCCAAACCATTTCAAACGAACCAGTGTCACTCTTTCATTCAACGATGGGTACACACATGCTTCTCCCTTATTCTTTAATTCCTTACTCTGTCCTTCCTTGTTTTCCGGACCATGGCTCGCAGGAACTTAATTTCTGAAGCTTGCAGTTTGCTATCCGCTTGTTTAGTTGTTGCGCAGGTTTCTAAACCTGAAGTATGATTGAAAGAGGATCTGTTTTGATCGTAAGGGAACAGATCATATTATTTTGGAGGGACAGTGACGTCAACTTATTCGTGGGAATCTATAGAATACAAATTAAATAAGGACCCATTCTTCTACACGGGGCCAAGAGATTTAAGCCTAATTGGACTTATTTATCTTGATGAGTTTGAACTGTCCGTGTATATTGGTGATGCAATTGTAATTGGAAAACACCGCCGGCTGTTGTACCTACCAGTGAGGCTAATAGCTATATGCCACACCTCTTTGTCATACGTAAATCGCTTTCCTTTCACGACCCTGCTGGGAGGTGAAAGTTTTATGCCGGTAAATCAAGCTCTAACCGTGAGGTTGGAGGAGGAACAAAACTGTACGAGTGTCGTCACGGATGAAAGGGATGGTGTTGTGCATTGCGAGAGGTGTTCGCGCCGCTGGCGAATCATGTCTATAGACTCATTAACGACAACAATATTACTACAATCAGCTTAACCTTCAGGAATCCTGAACATCGACGAGCATTTCTGCCCGGCGTTGTTCGGGCTAGAAATCTGAATAAGGAGAGGAACTATATTCCAGTATAGGCTGTAGCAAAGTCAATGCAGCCTCAGCACGCCCTTGCAGACATATTCCCATCCCCCTGAACTCACCGACCTCTCAAATATTTGCGGGTTAACCGTTATAAGACCCCTCAAACCAAAAATCACTCTAAATCTTGAAACATATTTTTATTAACTCCGGAAATCCAAGGTTCGAATCCCAGATATGACTACAGCTATCCTGGGTGAGATCAGCCGCCCCCACCCACATCCCTTCCAGTCCCAGGGAACCCACCCTAATCCTAGGCACAATAATAATAATAACAATAATAATAATAATAATAATAATAATCATAATAATAAGTTGCATGCACTAATACGGTCACTACAGAAACTCAAAAAATATCAGACAAATTCAGTTGCTATTTTAAATTCATTTAGGGTTTTTTAGATGTCGTGACAATTTTATCCCCGTGTACTTGGGTGTGTATAGGATTTGTCTGATAACCGGTGTTACTTTGATAGCTGTGATAGTGTATTTGTAATTGAGCCTAGGATTGAGATGGATGTGGCCGTGGCCTTAAGTTAGGAACCATACCGGCATTTGTCTGACGTAGAGATTGGAAACCACGGAAAAACACTGCTAGCATGGCCGAGGTGGGAATCAAAACCACAGTTTTGCCACACAAGGTCGAGTGTACCCTGTTTCAGCCCTAGGAATGCTATTCACTACACCACGAGGTAGTCGACAAATTCATCTCACAAATGCGCGGGGCTGATGACCAAGATAGCAACAAAATATGCGCTGTGCAGTTTTATTTTGATATAAATGCTGACTTAATATGACCATACCCGCATAGATGTAGATAATCTGCAAGATTTAATCACGACACAAGACGTTTTTCTTTTGTAGGAATAATAGGATTATGTAATGTTGTTCCGTAATACGTAAATATTTTTCTGTAACTCTGTTGCAGACTGAAGAACGTTTACACAATAATCTTGAAGTATCGGGCAGACTGGTGAGCATTTTCAAGCTGTCCGTGCCACACAACAACATGAACCTCCTTCCACCTCCTGTCTTTCACACACAGATTTCCTCAACCATGAAACATAGCCCAGAATTGACGGCAGTGACATCGTTTAAAATGCCTTTCAAGAACAGGAAATACATAACTTGCTGTGAGTGGCAGTTTTCACCATCTCACCTTGAATGTCAGTGGATGTGTGAGAGATCCGCGCTTGAGGGAGAAACACAGGGATGTCTCGTCTTTTACGCAGCCCGAGACTTAAACAAGATCAACCTCGCGGAACCCACCGGCCGCAACCGCCAAGTATTGGCAGACTTGTAGTGGTCCATCAGCGGTTCCGAGAGTGAACATCTCGACATGTCCTGTACAACTTCCTCTAAGGGACCAGGCGATTCAAACAATCCAAGGCCATATTAAGTATCAGAAGACCAACGAAATTGTAAATTACAATATTGAATTACTATTATTACAGTATTTATCAACACAATTAGCACATAAACATATCAAAGACGAAAATGATATTCAGAAATGGAGGCAAAGCACCAACGAATGCTCAGATCTACATTAGAGGGCAAAACCTCGAAATATCGTCCGAATACAATTACCTACGGTTGACATTGTAACCCCCGGCTAAATGTTTTACTAAACGTGTAATAGAACGAGCAGTCATGATGGACATAAGAAACAACCGACTACTCAGCCTAGATACGGTCATGAAATTATTCAAAGCAAAAATCATGCCAATCCTTACCTACGGGACAGAAATTATATGGAACAATCTTACGGACAAACACCTAGAGACACTAGAAAAAGTGAATTCAGTATAATATGACAAAAGCATTGGAACTGTCCAAACAGCAAGATAGATGTTTATAATTGAAGACATCAGCCTGCAATTTGTGTTACAGCACACCAGGGGTTTTGAATACCAGCTACGAATCAAGGAATACAAAAGAGCATCTGTCAAGCCTGAGTTCTACGGCACCGAAGTCATGACGAATTGGGCATGGACGGCTCAAACTACGAGATGCGCCACGTCGTAACTAGACTGTCAACACACGGCTCCCACCATCTAATATGCCAAAACAAGAATTACCATGAGCCAATACCAGCGTGTGTAATTGAATTATGCAACCAAATCTGTGAAAGATACCACATAGAACTGTGTATAAAAAAGTCCAAGATCAATAAGTGAATACGCAAATATGTGAAAATGTTATAAGTACTGTAATTTTACATGGCTATCTAGCTGCAATATTTATTCGATATGCCGAAAGCGTTAAAACCTATTTATCACAATGTTTCCTCTTTTCTTCCCAATACCTGTTCATCCGTTCACTGTGGTCTCTTCTGTGTATTTCTATCCATCCTGTATTCTTCCTGGGCCGATAACCTAGATGTTAGGTCCCTTAAAACAACAATTTTCATCGTCATCATCATGTATTCTTCCGTGTTAGTTTCTTGGCAAATTTGTGTCCTGTTATAAGGGTTCTAAACTTTGTTATTATGAATGATTTTTTCGTTAATACCAATTTCTTGTAGGTCTTATATTATTACTGCCAGCCAATTGTGATGGGTTTTCAGGGATAGTAGGCCTACTAGGTTATTTTTTGTTAGCCTATTAGCATCCATTCGGTATTATGAAACCATGATATTCAGTCTCCTTTTTCTAATAGAATCTGTGATTTTTCCAATAGATTTCATGTGGCTTCTTCTTCATATTATTAGAAGCTTTTCAGTCGGTCAACATGAGTGTGCCTTAGTAATTAGATTGGGTGGGGGATTACAAAGTGCCTGAAACAAATTACATGAAATATTTTACACTTTATAAAAGACTTTTCACAGAAATGGGGGGCTACATTGGATGACTAGTTTCGTTCGTCAAGCGAACATCATCAAATCGTGCTCACTTAGGCTTAATTTAGGTTTAGTGCACAAGTATAAAATACTTATTGACATATTAGATGCCATGTCCACTTTCAGTGTTGTCTAGGTTAACTATTATTAGAAGTTTTCCATTCGGTCAACTTGAGTCTACCCAATCTAATTGGGCACAATCGTGTTGACAGACTGAAAAGCACGAATTTCGTTTACTAAAACAATACTTAAAAAAGGATTCCAACACAATACAGAAGTTTTTAATTAAATATTGTAACGAGACGGATTTTTTAACCAATTATCTGTTTTATTGCGTTAGTCTATTACACTTCTATAGTGTAGAATTTTTAGTTACCACTTTTTACGTGTATAAGTGTGAAACAATTTTGAGTCGTGAATTTCACAGTGAAGATTCGACTTGTGTGTGAACACTTTAAAAACAAAAATGATGGTGTTCTCTAAAACGACAATACGAGCAAATCTCACAATAAATAATAATATAGTTGAACAAGTGTCCTCCTTCAAATAATTGGGCACTATATTGAACGAACAATGTGACTCCAAACAAGAAATACAATCTAGAATTGAACAGGCTAGGCAACAATTCTTTACCTTGCGGAAATTCTTTGTACGATCAGATCTCAGTCTACAGCTGCGAATCCGCATGATCCGTTGTTACATATTTTCTGTTCTTCTATATTGTTGCGAATGCTGGACCGTGGATGCCTTTGAAATGTATCTATATCGCCATATCCTGCGCATACCTTGGATATTGAAAATTTCAAATGTCGAGGTACTAAATCGGATGAAAAAGCAAAAAGAACTGCTGCATGTTATAAAGCAAAGAAAGGCACAATACCTAGGTCACATCATGCGAAACGAGAGGTACCAATTATTACAGCTAATTATTGAAGGTAAGATACAAGGAAAAATATCCGTTGGGAGACGCAGAAATTCATGGTTGAAGGACATTAGAAGATGGCACAGATGTACATCAGAGGAAGCATTTCATTCCTGCAATGTCAAGGTCAGAGCTACGTGGATCGCCAACCTTCGTTTGAAGACGGCGTCTAAAGGAGAAGAAGAAGAAGAAGAAGAAGAATATATTCGTAAATACAACTTTTAAGCCATTCTTTAGTGTTGCCTTATTAACAATTGATATTGCTAAAGTTATGTGGAACATCTTGGGGAGCTTCTGCCACTACTACAAGATGCTCTGCCTTAGGTCTAGCCTTCTCTGTGGATGAATACTGCGCCCCAGTTTGGCTCAATAGCTCACATGTCAAGCTCGTTGACACCCAGTTGAACAACACTATGAGACTAATCACTGGTTGTATAAGATCTACACCAGCATATTGGCTTCCAGCCCTCAGCAATATTCTTCCACCCCACCTTCGTAGAGAAGTCGCCTTGCTACGGGAGTACTACAAGATTATGGATCACCCTACACTACCTATTCATGAATTTGTCATGTCCAGAGGCTTGTAAGAAACCATTTTGATTCCAGCAAGCAGTGGATTAGTGAATGGACACTAAAAGCTTGTCCTGAGTCGAGCTCCTTCCTGGACCCTACAAGAACATCCACTCCAGGTTCCGATCTGCCTAGGAGGGCTTGGGCAACTTTCAATAGGATTCGGACAAACCACGGAATATGCAATGGAACTTTGTTCAAATGGGGAAAAATTTCGTCTCCTCAGTGTGATTGTGGCGCTCCTAATCAAACCATCCAACACATTACAACTGACTGTCCTCTGAGGGCATATGGAGGGGACTGGATCGACTTCCTGTTGGCGACATCTGACGTGGTCCATTGGATAGACTCATTAGACCTGAGACTGTAAATAGTGTAAATAGTAAAAATAATGTGCAGTAGATTTTAAAGTGATTTTCTTTGTACTCTGAAATCTTGTATTGATTATATTGCCAAACGATAAATAAATAAATAAATAAATAAATAAATAAATAAATAAATAAATAAATAAATAAATAAATAAATAATAACAATTGATATCGTAACTTTCAGTCGGTCAATACAAAATAATGCCAATAAATGGACAATATCTTAATCACATGTTGGCCTAATTTATTTCAGGTTATGTTTACACATATTTCAGTAATTTAATTTTGTTCTGTTGACCGACTGAAAGTTACAATATCAATTGATAATGTCTTTGTGGCAACCCGTTGTTTGCCTATTCATTGGTTAATTGCTAGCGTTATCTGACGCTGTAACTTAAACTATAACTAGTTGAACCCGTCAAAACATGACGGCCATTGGGAAAATATTTACTGAAGGATTCTCTTATATGAACTTTTTGAACGATTACTTTTTGACACTGTTGCAACTTTAAGGGCGTCGAAAGATCGACTTCGCAACATATAACTGGCCATGACTGAAACCTTGATGAGGCACGTTCCAGAGTTTCCCCTTGAGCTTTATTGATTGTGATAAATTGCAAAATGGAAGTGTTTTATCGGAAGATGTTAAATCAAGTCGAAGGATTAGACTATAGCTCTCTGCACTTATTTTTTCCAAATCCAAGCGAGCGTGGAAGTGACAGGTATTACATTTTTCTTTAATAATTTAATAATATATCCTAACATATATTTTCCTTTTAAAGACACTCTACAAATCTATATGCCAAGAGCTTTCGTCAGAATGCATTACGAAGTAAATCGGTTAAGTCGCTTCTCAATCTCGCGGTAACAAGAAACACCGTAGTGTTTTAAATATAATAGATAGATAGATGGGCGATACTAGCGCTATCTGTTGTTGCTATGTCCCACCTTCTTAACTATAATAGAACAATCAATATCGTTCATCACTCACAAAACGGATTGTCCATATATCGAGCTGCCGACTTTTGAACGTGATTTGCACTCTATAACACTGCCTAAATTAGGCCTTCATTTATTGAGAATAAGTTACAAAAGTACATCCTTCTCTCTTGACAATTTTTCCTTTATCATTGGTTTCCTCCTTTATTTCTCTTAGCCTGCTTCTTCGTTATGTTACTTCCTGTTTGTTGTTGGAAAAGCTGCCTAATAATGTGAATACGAGCGAGCTCTCCAAAATTTATGTCCCACCTTCTTAACTATAATAGAACAATCAATATCATTCATCACTCACAAAACGGATTGTCCATATATCGAGTTGGTTGTTTACCTTAGCTAAGTGGATCTCAATAGCCTATTTTATATAAAATCACCTATATTTTGTTTCATTGAATTTTACGTCTGTTTCTATATTAGTGTAACTATGTCCGGAGTCGTACATGTGTTTGCATACGGCCGAATGTTTTCTGTGTTTAATTGCATTTCTGTGTTCTTTATAACGCGTGTCCGTTCTTACATTACGCTTGGGAAGGAGGGAAAAAGAAAAAGTTAGAATCCTTCAAAATATGACGGTATTGGAGGAAGAAAAGGGACATGAAAGGCGGAAACACCGTAAGGGGGTGCATAAATCCCGAGTAGATCGACACGACGACTGTACTGGTTTACTTGCTGATGGCACCTACGTTTCCTCAAAAGGAATATCAGTTTTCTTTTCCCTTTTATTTATTTCTTCTCCTGTCGGCACCTGTCGTATGAGGGGCGTGGTGACGCAGCGGTCAAGCTGTTGGACTCTCACCAAGGTGAACCGGCTTCGATTTCCGGTCAATGCATGTGAGATTTTCGAAGTGAAATGCCATGTCCTGTGGTTCGGATTCCACATAAAAAGGAGGTCCCGTGGCTCATGATCGCATGATTAATGGTCACGTAAAACTAAAAGCTTCCTTCCTTTCACTTTTCGCATGACGTCACTGAAAAAGATTAAGCACGCCTGATCTTCTCGAACTATTATACCAGGTGAATCAGCTGCCCATAATAATATTGTTTTATGCAGCCCAACTAGCGATATCAGGAAGGTCGATATTTCTCTGCTTGCATCCCGTATGGTGCTAATGCAAAGCAAGCATAACCTGCAAACGATACTGAACACTATTATTTTTCACTCTATGTGACTGCAGGCGAGGGAAAATAATAGAGTTGAGTATATTTTGCGGGATATGCTTGCACTATGTCATAAGTGATGCAAGCAGAGAAATATCGTCCTTCCTGACAACACGCGTTAGATGGGTTGCATAGAACAATATTATTAGGGGCAGCTGATTCACCTGGTATAAAATAAAAGTGTAAGTCATCCTGTGGAATATTGTTAAGTGTAGCTGACATTAGCGTTAGTGTATACGGACGTAAATGCCAAGTAGCAGTTTGATGGGAATGTAACAGGTTGGTGGTATCAACACTGGCTCCTCAATTCGGAGAATTCAGCTACCCTGCCGAAGGCCTACATACGTAATACCATCGGGTTCGGAAGAGAACAAGAGTTGACCAGAGGAGTTCGACAGGAAGGATTAAAGAGAGGAGCTATCTGCAAATGGGAGCTATTTCAGACTTAGAGGGAGCCCCATGGTTGCCAACACGTGTTATAAATTGTGAACCCCTGGGGGGGATCTTCAATATTTTGTTTGACATAGAAGCAGTATTGAGAAGAAGATAGTAAACCTGTTCTTACCACAGAGATGTTTTAATGAAAAGACGAGGAAGCTAATAATTTATCATCACGGAAGAGACGGAGAGCAAATTTATTGCTACTTATGTTTTTACTGGGCGGACACTGCCAGATGGCAGCTGTATAGTCCACTACGAGTTAATCATTTTTGCTGAATTCACTGGAAAGTTTCACGTTGCTCACAGCCGCGACAAAGAACTCGAGAAAACTAATGAAAGTGTCCATAGAATGAAACTTTATGAGTGTAAAACCTTTTCAGCCATTGAATTAATACCTTAATACGCTTACCATGAATTAAAATAATAAGCTGGATGTATTCCAACCGCAGATGTTTCCATCTTTACATACCCTACAACTGACTGGGCGAAACTTGAATGGGAACTTACAGTATATTCTATCAAAGTCCCATACTTCTTACATCGTTATGACCTTAGCGAAAATGAATAACTTTGAGCTGTCCGAAATACCTTCCAATATTTGCTTTAGACAATCAGCAAGTTGAATGTATAGTTTGGCCAGCAAGCTGGATTCCATAATTTTGTCATAAGGCTACGTAACATATACCGGGTCATCATTTTATTTCCCGCATGTACGCGCCGCTAGGCCGGTGAAGGTGGCCTTGGCAGATGCGGCCGCTAGGCCGGTCAAGGTGGCCTTGGCGTTCTCCCCGCAATGAACTCGTGCGCTGCGATCGGCAATGTTGCAATAAGCTGTATCTCCGGCGTATTCAAGCTTGTGAAATGCTAGTTGATTTGACCTAACATACATTGCAGTCTCGGGGGCAATTTTCCAGTTTATGTGTTGCCTTAAAGTGATGTTTTCTATACAACAACGTGTATTCATTGTGCTTTGTTATGCGAAGTGATGTTTTCTATAGAACAACGTGTATTCATTGTGCTTTCTCATGCGAAGTATTCTTCTGTTAGAGAGTGTCGTTTTCGATTCATTCGGAAATATCCTGGTATCCATCCTCCACATAATATTCGCCAAGTTATAACGAACGTCACCCAGGAAGAAATTCGCCGTGTGTCTAGAAACTTGTTTACGAGGTGCCAGGCATGCTTGTGAGCTGACGGACAACACTTTGAACATTTCTTGTAAAACCAGGTAAGTTTGTAGATAATTATTTTCACTAGAAATTGCTATTAAATGACTGTATGTTGACGCGAAGTAGTGGGGAGAAGTCGCGCACTTTTTACCGGCCAGCGAGCGGGTGTCAGCGCGAGAGCTTGCCGCGCCGTGATCGGAATCGGATGTGCGACTTAAATTGATGACCCTGTACAACTGAAGCGGTAGTTTTTAACTGTACACAAATGGAAATAAAAATGAAGTATTTGGTGAATTGTTTCGTTAATGAATGTGGGCAATCCTAATTTGCAATCATTTCACTATTAGTACGGTAACCAATACAATTTTCACCAAAACACCAATTCATGGTGTCCACAGAATTTTCAATGTCAATTTACCTGACTATTCCTGACTTTTCCTGACCAGTTTTCAACAAAATTCCTGACTCGTGAAGTCATCGTAACATCGGAAAAAAGGTATATCAAAATTGCCATTACGGAAATAAGAAATATCAAGTGATTGGCATTTAAATTTTCTTGTTTATGAAAGTCAAGTCACAATATTTTTGAGGCTGATTGCAGACACGTAGTGCAATGTGCTGGGCGATGGGGTCGCCACATTCCTACACCGCCAAAAAAGCGTACACAAATAGGTACAAGTGGTTTTTACTATGATTTACTGTCAAAATGGAAACTTATCATAATGTCCAGCAAGTTATTGCTTTTTATCTTCAGAGATTAATTGAACTAGTAACATCAAAATATGACTATAAAACACAAAATACTGTATGGTTAATATAAAATTCCTGACTTTCTAATACCTTTTGCCATTTTTTCCTGACTCATGCCATTTTTTCACGCTTTTTCCTGACTTTTCCTGACCAAAATAAAAATTCCTGACTTCCTGACTATTCCTGACTTTTCCTGCCTGTGGACACCATGCAATTGTTACTTTCGTTTTCTCATTAGTGGATAGGGGCCGATAACCTAGATGTTAGGCCCCTTAAAACAACAATTATCATCATCATCCTCATCATCAGTGGATTATTGAAAACGTCAGTTAGGGATTGAATGGGTGCACCCTTCTTTTATTAATTTTCCTACGTAACAATATGTCTTTTCACGAAATACTGTGTTTCCCACGCGTAATGCACACTAGGGCAGGGGAATCAAGGTCTTTGCTACAGAACTTGATCTCGTGGCTGCCTGTAGCAAACGGAGGCTAAGCAATCTAGTCGAAGGGCAAATTCATCACTCAGATGTTGATTCACATCTCCTATGGACATGGCACATCGCTTGGTTCCTTGCGTTGCCGAATGATCTTTCTCTACAAACCGGGGCAGAGAGGGGAAGATGGATGTCATCAGTTGCATGCAGCCACTGTGGACTATCACACGTCTGTGCTAGCCCGTTATTGCCTCCCTTTCATTCGAAAATAAATTTTAATTTTGTAATTCATCTGTAACCTTTATTGAGATCACGTCTCTGATCCTGAAGACAGTTGTTGTCCAGAATGACGAGCGCAGTTCCCGTTGCATCACTGCTGCTATAGACGCATACTACGGTGCAAGAGAAGGAGAAACGTAGAAAGCCTGAAACTGACAGACGCAGTTGCCACTATATGTGGATAGGATTTATGATAGCTTGTTCGAGGATAGATGGTAGAGGTCATACGATGGGATCATCCAGTCTCTGAAGTGAATAATTCTCTTGGGATTGTATTTGGCACCAAGGGCGGACATAAGCGGCACACTATGAGAGTTTGTGACTGAAGAGGATGATAACCATTAAACAAAGAAAAACATTGCGTCGTATCACATCCCAACTCAACTTTAATACAACCCAATCAATTAGTAAACGTACTGTGAAGCATGCCAGGGAATTTGGTTATCGCCAATCATTACGGTCATCATAAGTGATACGACGATAATGTTCCTCGCTTACGCCGAAGAGCATCGATGTTTGATCATGCATGTTTGGCGGCGTGTATGACGAATCACATTATTAATTCTTTTCAAGTACAGTACGTCGTCGATTTGATAAGGCTATGGATTCATTGTGGTTGGTTCTCAAGTAGCCCCGTGTACTTTGGGTGTGTGTAGAATCTGTCTGATAACCGGTGTTAATTGTTATGACTGTATTAGTGTGTTTTATCTGTTTTTTAATTTAAGTACATACTGCAACTTAGAATTTTTCAAATAGTTCCTAATTTTGCCGCCAAGCGCCACCGTCAACGACTACTAGGCCAAGTTCAGAACTTAGCTACTAGACGACAACGCAGTCGGCTCTTGACAACGAACGTAGAAAACTAAGAGCGTTGTTTACATTATCAACCTATCCAATTTAGCTTCACACAGGTGTAATTAGTGGACGGTTTTTTAACATGCCATAAATCTATGACATGGGACCGCCGGCTTTACTTCCCCTCCGAAGGAAGGCATACTGAGGGATTTTAAACGCTCTTAAAAAATCCGACAACTTCGGCCGGGTTTGAACCCGCTATCTTGGGCATAGAAGCTCAGCATGCTACCGACTACGCCACCGAAGCCGCTGATTAATTGTGTCCACAGGTATAAATAAGTAGGAGCTTGCAATGTCTCTGCGATAATGTTGGAAATGTTCCTTGAAACATCGCAATGTTCACTAGCGAAACTTAAGTGAGGTTTGGCAGAAGTACACAGATCTCACTGAATCGCATTTTAACCCCTTCATGCTCACCATGTTTCCTTGTAGTGATTGTCTGTACCTACAATATAACACAACCTCTTCCTCAATCGCTCTCGAGCTACATGGAATTGTCTCACGGGTAGCACTACTGACGTCCAGGTATTCCCCAGTTTAAATACAATTGAACGCTTACAGGCATCACTACATGCCTTGTACAGTCACAACATCCAACAAACACATCTGAATTATGGATAGATAGATCGATATATCAACGAGACGACTCCTAAACCTTGACCTCGGTGGTTCCATGTCATGAGAGTAGCCAGTCAAACTATAAATGCAACGCCCAATGAGAGGAAAAGAAGTCTAACAAATGTATTTTCACGAATATCACACTTTCCATTGGACAATAAAACAATATACTCGAAGACTATTTACTCGAACCGACAGTTCACATAAAATTTAGGTTATCGGCTCAGAAAACGGTAGCTTGTAAACCACAGGAGTTAGTAGTAAACACACTGTGTTGCCTACACTAACATAAACGTACTTTGAAAGAAAAGCAGATGTAATGCTTTTAACATATATTTCGGCTAACGAATGCAAATTTGTGGCATAAAGAGAAACACGAATGTATGTGGCTAATTTCCTTTCAGACAGAGAATAAGAGCAGTCATGTGCAATATACAGTAACTTCATTTAAAACAGTAATTTGTAACTAGGCTTAAGTCACAACAATGTCATACAGATAGAAAAAAAAGATGACAGACAGGAGAATAGCGGAGAATTGCAAGCTTTCCATTACAGTGTTACATTTTCCACCTCTTGTTTCACTTCCGCCATTGAATAGAATTAAAGCCTTGCTACACGTTACGAAGCGCAAGTAATGGAAGTAGGGCTTGAGCGACCGCGGAAAACCAGCCCGTTGCCTACAGCACCCTATATTTCAATAAAAAGTATATCTTGATAGTTTAAAAATAATTGATTACAAAATATTACAGCTTCGGTGGCATAGTCGGTAGCATGCTGAACTGCTCCATGCCCAAGATCGCGGGTTCAAACCCGGCCAAAGTTGTCGGATTAAAATCCTGCGTTAAATTTCCCTTCCTTCGGAGGGGAAGAAAAGCTGGTGGGCCGATTTATGGCATGCAAAAGAACCTACCACTATAATTGGTAGTGTGTAGCTAAATTTTATTTTATTTTTTATTTAGTCAATTTACCCTCTAGGTTGGTGGTTTCCACGGACTCAGCGAGGGAACTCACCACTACCGCCTCTATGGGCAGTGTCCTGGAGCTTGGAACATCTGGTCGGGATGGATACAACTGGGGAGGTGTGATCAGCACTTCGCCCAGGCGGCCACACCTGCAAAGCGAACAGGGGCCTCATGAGGGAGGGGAAGGGTTGGAAGATAGGGATGGATAGGCTAGGAAGAGGGAAGGAAGCGGCCGTGGCCTTACAGTAGGTACCATCCCGGCATTTGCCCGAAGACGAAGTGGGAAACCACGGAAAACCACTTCGAGGATGGCTGAGGTGGGAATCGAACCCCCTCTACTCATTTGGACCACCCGAGGCTGAGTAGACCCCGTTCCAGTCCTCATACCACTTTTCAAATTTCGTGGCAGAGCCGGGAATCGAACCCAGGACCTCCGGGGCGGCAGCTAACCGTGCTGACCGCTACGCTACGGAGGCGACGTGTAGCTAAATGTGTAGTTTATTTGGTTAGAAACGCTCTATCAAAATCCAAAGTTCACCGCTAGGTGTCAGTGACAATGGCATCTCTGGTAGCCAAAGTTGGAATTACTTGAAATTGAACTTGATGGGCAGCCTTCGGGCGTTCAATTAAAATACCCCGCTATGGCCATTGGCTGCAATTCAAATATAATTAAATATAAATAATGGGATCTAGACTTGATCTTATGAGAATTCTCAAGGAAATAGGATTGGATCAGAAGAGTTTAGCTTTATTCAACAGACCCTGTGCAACACAAGACCACGAGAAGTTCAAAGGAATACCCTCAGATACCAGGCTGCTAGGTTGAGACTAGAGAAGACAAAGTACCTCACTCATATCAGCAATATCCTCAGTGACCTATAGCTGGAACAGGCCAAAATCAAGATTGTAGTATGGATACCTGGGATAATGACTAGAAAACAGGTACCGTACTCAGGAGTAGCAATAACGAACAGAATTTACAAGCTGGTATACCAACTGACCAAATATTCCCAGCTGAAGTGTCTCTCCCCCAATATTAAATGCAGACTCTACCAAGCAATCATCCACACAGAGGTACGCCACCTAGTGTTTGATAGTTAAGAGAGAAGTCATATTAAGGTATGTATACAATAACAATAATAATTATAATAATAATGGCCTCGGATGACGGGTGCAAGCTTTGTTATTTGACACCCAGAGGGTAGCTTGCATGTCGAATTTCGTTGTTCCTTGAAGCACTATGAAAGTCAAGGAGAGGGGCAGATGACCTCGTAGTTCCGCCCCTTAAAACAACAATAACTAACTAACTAAAGTCAAGGAGGTTAGATATCTAAGATCCTTGAACACTATAGCGCTTTTTAGTAGAGAAATGAGGAACTTTGTGTTGGCGGAAACTCCCGAGATTAATTTTGCCATTATGAACTCGGCCTGCTGAATTCAAATGGGTTCTTTGACATGCCAACATCGTATGACATGCGTGGTGTAATTTTTGCCGCCTTTCAAAAATCACTTACCACGGCCAGAAGCGAACCTGCAAGCTTGGGGTTAGTAGAACGACACACTAACCACTCACCCACCATGGCAAGCTATTTATACAATAGGCCTATACGTTTAGGAAGAAAAACTACATTTTTGAACCGATTCCTTTGAGACTTTTACCACATTACACATGAAACCCAACCATCAATTTTTTTGTATCCGAAACTTCGTTTCTGATATCAGTTCTCTGAATTTTTGAAAAACAAAATTAAAAATGACAATTTTTAAAATGCCCTAAACTTACTAAATATTATTCAATCATCTTCTAATATTTAACGCATATAATGTTCTAAACTAGAATCGTGCAGTTATCTGCAACAGACAGAGTGTAGGAGTTATTTTTCATTTTTCAAAAAAGAAATGCAATTTTGTCATTGCTTAAAATATACACGGTGGCTAAAGTTTCCTAAGTATCCAAAAATCCGTACATTCCTACATTCATTAGCATTAATTTAATGCATCAATAATGATCCTATGTCAATTTTTGATGTTGAGTTTGTTTATTTCAAAGGCATAAAATGTTACAGATTTTAATTCTAAGAATAACATAAATGAGTTACACATTTGTGATATGATAAAAAACAAAAAACAAAACAAAAACAGCCTTACAGTAGTCGCATATGATGTGTAACATCTGACATAGAAGAAACCTCACGTGAAATTGTTGATACACCGGCATTTTATAGTATTATTGGCACAAATATTAATCTATTGTAAAAGGGAGAATACGATATGGTTCAACTAGATTAATAGACGCGACACCGCTCATAACCTTAAATTCCTTATAAACAGGTCATCTTCATTCACAGACCAACACATAATTTCATATGAATTCTGTTAAAATGAGTTATATTGATATGATAAATATCATTTAAAAAGATAATCTGGTAGCAAAAATGTCTACCCCGTCCGGGATTCGAACCCAAGATCTCTAGATTCACAGTCATAAGCACTAACCCCACGGCTATTTCGACTACGCAAATTATGTGCACAAGATGGTGACTTATTTCCACGTTCCAATAATACTGCATTACGGAATTAAGTTTCATTTATATTTTGCTTGTTTCGATAATGTTCCTGTGTGAAATTGAGTTTAAAATGCCTTATGAATAGGCCCTCTTGTGATTAAAGAGAATGTATTCAGTAATAGTTCATGAAGGCTTGCTCAATTCTCGTATAACCACAACGATTATATGATATTGATGACTGCATTACCGTTATGTGAGTTAATATTTGAATAGCCATTGTGCAGAAACATAATACTGACAATGCCGACTACTTACAATGTTTGATATTAAGGCATTTTACCATTTAAATACTGATACGAAGACTTCGAACATGTACCATGTCATTTGTTTCAATCACTTGACACCAGAGTTCGTATGAGCGTTTTCCGTTCAGTATGTCATATACATTCCACATGGCCGAGAGTACGTCATAGTATCAATTTCCGATACCGCGCGCTCATTGTTTCTCGTATCACTGCCAGCTGGGTCTTACCACTGCCCGCTGGATCGATCGATCGAGCGGGCAGTGCATACTTTCGTTTTCCAGCACTGCCAGCTAGTACACTTCCGCTGGATCGATCAAGCGGGCAGTTCATACTTCCGTTCGATCCACCACTGCCAGCTCGATCGTTCCGATCCACTTCCGTCCACAATTTTCAAAATCACTCCCACAAAACTATCCAGCAACCGAGCGGAAAGATGTTACACATTAAAAAAACATCTCCGTACAGGCCATGGAGGCCCTGGGAGTAGTGGAAGGTAGAGGCTACCACTTTTTGTGACATCGGAACTAGATGGGATGGAGTTGTCAGCTCAATGCCCGCCGTCTTTGCTCCTAGGAATTACCCTGGTACTAATTTCTGGAACGTCGCCTCCGTAGCGTAGCGGTCAGCATGGTTAGCTGCCGCCCCGGAGGTCCTGGGTTCGATTCCCGGCTCTGCCACGAAATTTGAAAAGTGGTACGAGGACTGGAACGGGGTCTGCTCAGCCTCGGGTGGCCCAAATGAGTAGAGGGGGTTCGATTCCCCCTCAGCCATCCTCGAAGTGGTTTCCCACTTCGTCTTCGGGAAAATGCCGGGATGGTACCTTCTTCAAGGCCACGGCCGCCTCCTTCCCTCTTCCTTGCCTATCCATCCTCACCATCCCTTACCTTCCCTCATGAGGCCCCTGTTCGCTTTGCAGGTGAGGACGCCTGGGCGAGGTGCCAATCCCACCTCACCAGTTGTATCCCTTCCGATTCGATGTTCCCAGCTCTAGGACACTGCCCGTAGAGGCGGTAGTGGTGAGTACCCTCGCTTTTTTTTAACTTGTTTATTGTCTTGATATATTTAAGGTACACAGGTGATTGTGAGGTGGTAGATGAATAACAATCGTGGATATTGATGAGTTCATCACAGTTATAGTAGTCTACTTAATGTTCAATCACTATCACAAAACACAAAACACTCACATGATGCGGATGAGCTGCTGGGCATAGTCCCCCAGCCGGCGAGTTCTTGTAGTACAGCGAAGGCTCGTGAGGACACACTCACTTACCTCGGACAGCATTTCGAGTTCTGTATATGGCCCCGTAGTTTTCAGCACACAGTGCACATAGCAACCGAGGAGTAACACTACCGCACTGTGCAGTTGAAGGCTAAATGTTGGGCGGATCACCCATTCAGGAGTGATGTAGGTAGTAGAACAGTTCAAGAAGCTATTCAGGACCCGGGTGAAGCGGTTCCAGGTCGATCGAATCGGAACACACTGCGTGAATCGGTGCAGGATTGTATCCTGATGGGAACATGAAGTGCATAAGGCTGTCTCCACCATGTGAATGCGATGGAGTCTGTTGTTTGTTGGTATAAGGTCATGGATTACTTTATACCAACTTTCCTTCGCTGCGCTGGGAAGAATGCGATTGGAGACATTCCTCCAGACTCGATTCCAGTTGACGATCAATGCGGATTGCATAATTCTGGGGGCAACGTACTGTTGTACCATGATAGAACGATACAGCTTTTTCGTTGAGATAGACCTGATGACGTCTTGTGGCACGTAGCTTAATTCAACTCTCAGATACCGGACATGAGGTGCATGATGATTGATATCATAATAAGCTGGTGGGTTCGAGCAGTCATGGGGACTACATCATCTCCGTAGGAAGTTATGTGAGTCATCGGTCCCGAAGCCTGTAAGCAGTTGAAGGTGTCGTTTGAGGAATCAAGTTCTAGCTTTCTTTTCAACGTCGATGAGTCCCAGACCTCCCTGGGATTTATGCCATGTTAATGTGCTGCGGGAAAGACGTAATAGAGCTCCTTGCCAAATAAACCATCCGACGGCGGAAATAAGACGTGTACCCACCATTCTTGGCATAGGAAGAATTTGACTGAGATACCATATTTTACTTAAGCTGAACATATTCACGTACATTGTTCGTTGGTGTAAAAGGAAGGAGTGGTACCGCACTTGTTGCAAGGCACCACGCACAGAATGTAGGGCAACGTCCCAGTTCTTTTTAATCATTTGGTGTATACTATTCAAAAAAGATATGCCCAATATTTTGAGTTCTGAGGCGATCGTTACCCACGCCGGGAGAACCCCTTGGACGCGGTCCAATTTCCCAATCCATATCGCCTTTGTTTTTCGTCGGTTCAGCCGCGCACCAGAATATCTCCCGTACTCATCAAGGTCCGTGAACAATTGCTGCATGTCAGCGGTTCGATCCACCACAAGAGTGACATCATCCGCATATGCAAAAATACTGATCTCCGTGCCATTGAAAGATGTATGGAGATTACAAAGAAGGGGTTCCAGGGATAGAACAAAAAGAATCATGGACATCGGACACCCTTGCCTGACTCCACGATGGATGAGGAGAGGTCGTGTGAAATACCCATTTACATTCACTTTTGAAGATCCACCATGAAGAATTTTGCTCACGAGGGCAATAAACCGCATATCGAAGCCCATAGCTTGAAGGGTCGCAATGATGTATTTATGGTTTACCCTATCAAAGGCATGGTCAAAATCCAGTGATAATAACAGTTTCTTCTTATTGCCGACCAGCGACTCACTAATGACATCGCGAATAGCACATGTAGTGTTGACAATGCACCTCTCGCTGAGTCCGTGGGTTCCACCAACCTGGAGGGTAAACGACTAAAATAAAAAACAAAAAAAATCTGGTGTAGGCTGAGTGAATCCCAGGGCTATTTGCGTATCCGAAAGTGGTAGTTTTGTTTCTAAAATCCACTACCTGGGTGGGGATCGAACCCACTCGCTCAGCGCCTGTACCGACTGCGCCACGCAGCCCCCTGTGATATGAGTAAATAAACTAACTTAAGACATATTAAAAACGGTAATTCTTCGTGAGTGACGAACCAGGATCCTACACTTGCACTTAGCTAATATATATCATCTTATTATACAATGAGAGGCTAAATGGTTAGCGCGCTAGGCTTTGGCCCAAAGTGCCCCGGGTTCGATTCCCGGCCGAGCCATCAGGGATTTTAATCTCCTGGGTATTCCCGTGGCTCGGGGACTGGGTGTATGTGCCGTCTTCATTATCACTTAATCCTCATTACGACGCGCAGGTCGCCCACGGGCGTCAACTAGAAAGACTTGCACTCGGCCTCTCCGGAGGCCACACGATCATCATCATTATACAATACGCAAATGTGTATGTTTTACAAAACTCAAGCTCCTAAACCAGAGGGAGTTAGAAGGTGCGGTTTGTACCAAAATCTTCCAAATCGTCTCAATAGTACAGGAAAATTCTTGCATTTCTTGATAAATCAACGGAAATATATTTTATTTGTTTATAAAGTTCTTTTAAACAAATAAACAAGACGATAGCCCCTGGCAGAACTTTGTCACATACAGCCCGCATAGCACTAGATCCGGGCGGGTAGTCTGTACACATGGGGGCGCACACAACCCCTGTATGCGAGAGTTCTCGAAAGGGCCCGCTAGTTTTCATGATTTTCATTCATTATTTGATATTCCGGGATATTTAGACGCAAGTAAGATGCTGTGGAGCCACGCCCTCTAAACATGTGCAAACGAGCCCTCTTAAAATAGTGTTATAACTACTTACAGGTGGAATATGTACATGAAATATATGTTAATTTGAAGCAGACAAATAAGGCTTCCATTTACAATGGAAAAACGAAAATTGTATTTTTGGTCATAAATTCCATTTCGAGGAAGATATTCTGACTGATGAAAGAAGAGAGATGAAATGAATGAAGATGAAAGTTCAATTTCAAGTAGTTCCAACTTTATATACCAGACGCCACTGTCACTAATCTAGCGGCGAACATTGTAACTTGATAGAGCGTTTCCTAACCAGCCAAATATAACCTACAAAGTTTGCTACACGCCACCAATTGCAGTGGTAGGTTATTTTACGTGCCATAAATCTATGACATGGGCCCACCGGCTTTACTTCCCCTCCGAAGGAAGGCTTTTAACTCTCTTAAAAAATCCAACGACTTCGGCCGGGTTTGAACCCGACTAAATGACTATTAATGAGTTAGAAGCTTGCCACGGTGGGTGAGTGGATAGCGTGTCGGTCTACTAACCCCAAGATTGCAGGTTCGCCCCTGACCGTGGTAAGTGATTTTTGAAAGGCGGCAAAAATACGATACGCATGTCATACGATGTTGGCATGTCAAAGAACCCATTTGAATTCAGTAGGCCGAGGTCATAATGGCAAAATTAATCTCGGGAGTTTCCGCCAGCACAAAGTTCCTCATTTCTCTACTAGAAAGCGCTATTGTGTTCAAGGAGATTAGATATCTAACATCTAACCTCCTTGACTTTCACAGTCAAGGAACTACGAAATTCGACATGCAAGCTACCCTCTGGGTGTCGAATAGCAAAGCTTGCACCAGGCACCCGAGGCCATACGATATTATTTATTTATTTATAATGAGTTAGAGATAGAGATGAAATACTGAAGCTTAAATTATGCTAATCATAAAAGTATTCATTCGTAGTTCAGAGGATATGCCTAATAAGTAAGTAATTTACATTTATTAATCACAAATGCGCACAAATTGTGCAAATTATAAAAAAATATATATAACTTGTGCAGAAGTCTATGATGGATTTTCCACATTTTGTGCAGTTAATCACATGGTAGCGTTCACATTTTTGGTCACAGAATTCACAGATGCACATCGGGTCGGGTTCATGGAAGCATTTCATCTTACACATGAAGTGAGTTGTCAAAATGTCGTAATTCTAGGTTCGCTTCTGTCCAGGCTATACTCGTATTTGTCATGGCCTCTGTTGAGTAGAACTACATCTGATCACTTCCAGGTGTCCGTAAATGGCAGCAAGAACTTGTATCTCAAATATTCTAATAGGAAGGGCTCTCTAGCAAGTTCGTATACCAGCCTCGAGTGGGTTTATTTAGAAACTCCAAGCACCGCATTCAGATATATTGCTTTGGCCTTCTCGAAACAAGGAAATCTCTAACGCTTAGTTTGTTCCATACTACCTCAATCCTATAAGTGAGTATTGGCAAGATTTTGGCGTCAAACAGAACCATGTCGGACCTCAGGGGTAATTTGGCAATGGCTTTAATATCAAATATACTCGTAGCTTTTGAAGCTGCTGCAGCTCGCATTCTTGTATGAATTCTGAAAGAGTTAATTGTCGTTTGCAAGGTCAAGCCTACTGTAGGTATTTAAATATATTTACATTTCGTAGTTGTTTTTTCTTTCACATTTACATATAGGCCTAAGTAAATCAATTGTCAATTTATATATACCTACGCACGTGCCAGTGAGAAAGATGGGGATCAACTATACAATAATATCAAGGTATTATAGGATAGAAAAGTACGTGCTAACATAGGATGTGAAGGTAAGCCCCTAGCCGTGACGCACCTCGCAGTTGGATGCTCATAACGAAGGGTAGGAGGGTGCAGGGCAGAACGTGTCGCACTGATAGGGGTTTACATTTCCCTTAGTAGGACGAGATGTTACTGATTTTTTCACACTCAATCGCCAGCCCATGGGCATTGATTTCTTCAGAATTAGTAGTACTAGTAATCCTACCTGATCAGTAGTAAGAAAAAATGTGTCGTATCCAAATGTACTATCGTACATCAATCGACCCCTCAAGATTATTTCTATCAAGGGAATCACATAATTCCATAATGTAGCCTTCATAGTCGTCTTCATTGTCAAAAGTAGCAAAAATACACATTTGATATTCAGTTCAGTAATTCAAGTTAAGGTGTATCTACTGTATTTAGGCTACGGAATGGATAAGCACTCACCAAAAATGGGATTGAGGAAAAAGGTAACGCGTAACTGATCAGCCAAAAGTTGTCTCGAAAAATAAGTAATTTATACCAAACTATTAGTTTGTTTCGTTATTCTTTGATTTTTTTAAATTTGAGTGTTAAATCCAGAATATTAATTTATTCCTCGCTTAGTATCAGGGAGGGAAGGAAGGTAGGAAAGAAGGGAAGAAGGAAGAACAGAAGGAAGGGTGGGAGGGAGGGAGGGAGGAAGAAAAAGAAGGGAGGAAGGAAGAAGAGAAGGAACGAAGGGAGGAAGGAAGAACAGAAGGAAAGAAGGGAGGAAGGAAGAACAGAAGGAAAGAAGGGAGGAAGGAAGAACAGAAGGAAAGAAGGGAGGTAGGAAGAACAGAAGGAAGGGTGGAAGGAAAGAAGGAAGAACAGACGGAAGGGTGGGAGGAAGGGAGGAAGGAAGGAAGAACAGAAGGAAGGAAGGGTGGGTGAGAGGAAGTAAAACAGAAGGAAGGGTGGGTGGGAGGGAGGAAGGAATGAAGGAAGAACAGAAGGAAGGAAATAAGGTAGGAAGGAAGAACAGAAGGAAGGAAAGAAGGAAGGGAGGGTTGAAGGAAGAACAGAAGGAAGGAAGGGAGGGAGGGAGGGAGGGAGGAAGGAAAAACATAAGGAAGGATGGGTGGTAGGGAGGGAGGGAGGAAGTAAAAAGGAAGGAAGGACTATAATAAGTCAGGGGGACTTTGTTTCTTACGTGGAATCCAAACCACCGAACGCGACATTTCACTTCGCAAATTCTACGTGCATTTGTTGGGCATTGAATTCGGTTCACCTCGGTGGGAGGCAAGGAGCTTGATCGTTGAGACATTAAAGCCCCTTCCTTGCTTGAATACACACCACACATATAATATTTTAAAAATTAAATGTAATACTCCTAGTATGTGTAAATAACGTACTTACAGTATTGTTTGGTGTTGGTCGCTGTCGAAAGAGCACACGGTCATCCATCGTGGTTACTCATACAATTATTGCCGCAGTAGAAGATACGCTAAAGAAATGACACGCCCGTAAACGTCACTCCAAAATAATTTTAGTGTGGTTTTAGGCGATATTTCGTGAAATGTTGTCATGGTTTCCCCTCTTGAGGTTTATTAAAGTTAACGTACAACAGGCCAGACCAACGGACATTCCAACGAGACTGGTATGAATTTCCCCTTCCTCATCAATCACTCAGTTCGTACCATGATAGCATGTTGCTACAGTGTACGTCTGCTTCACTCTTCTAGTGTCCATAAACAGCACCATTCTATCACACCTCAGAGTGTGTTGGTGTATTGGAATAACAGATCTTCCTCGTCAAAGTAGTCCAGATCCGATTCCAGGGTCATGCATCTGAGACTTTTGAAAGAAAATCACGTTCAGTGGTTCGGATTTCACGTAAAACTTTCAAACGTTCCAAAGATTCCTATTGAATTCGCGTGAATGCATGTCTGTAGTAAACACTCGTTAATATTACATACATTATTTTTATGTAAATTTTGTGTAGGAAAGTTGTTATTATAACATATCAAACACATAAATGAAATTTCAATTTTAGGATTTAAGGTATTTAGACTTAGTATGTTACGTCCAGAACGGGATGCACTCAGCCACGTGAGGACAAATGAGTAGTTGTCGATAGTGAGGCAGCGCCCCGGTCACAGAGACCGAGATTAACGACCGATGCGCTGACCACGCGTCACCCCATAATATGCAGGCCAAATGGCAGGGCAGCGGTAGCTTGGTAAGTATAGATCCTTCATGAGGTGTAGTGCCTCGGGGTTTGGTTTTGTTGTTAGGTCCAGAATGGCATCGTAAGTTGCATTGTATGTGGTGTGATATGAGAGGTCCAAGAGCCTAACTTTGCCAAAATAAAGGCATCAATAATAATAATAATGATAATAATAATAATAATAATAATAATAATAATAATATCGTATGGCCTCGGGTGCCGGGTGCAAGCTTTGTAATTTGACAGCCAGAGGGTAGCTTGCATGTCGAATTTCGCTGTTCCTTGAATCACTATGAAAGTCAAGGAGGTTAGATATCTAAGCTCCTTGAACACTATAGCGCTTTCTTTTAGAGAAATGAGGAACTTTATGTTGGCGGAAACTCCCTAGATTAATTTTGCCATTATGAACACGGCCTACTGAATTCTAATGGGTTCTTTGACATGCCAACATCGTATGACATGCGTGTCGTATTTTTGCCGCCTTTCAAAAATCACTTACCACGTCCAGGAGCGAACCTGCAATCTTGGGGTTAGTAGACCAACACGCTATCTACTCACCCACCGTGGCAAGCTAAAATAATAATAATAATAATAATATTAATAATACGGTAATTATAATAATAATAATAATAATAATATCGTATGACCTCGGGTGCCGGGATAAAGCTTTGTTATTTGCGCCAAGAGGGCAGCTTGCATGTCGAATTTCGTTGTTCCTTGAAGCACTATGAAAGTCTACGCTCCTTGACACTATAGTGCTTTCTGGTAGAGAATGGAGGAACTTTGTGTTGGCGGAAAATCCCGAGATTAATTTTGCCATCATGAACTCGGCCTACTGAATTCAAATGGGTCTTTTAACATGCCAACAACGTATGACATGGGTGCCGTGATTTTTGTCGCGTTTCAAAAATCACTTCAGGAGCGAACCTGCAAACTTGGGTTTGGTAGTCCGACATGATAACCACTCACCCACCGTGGCAATAATAAAAGGGAAGTGGGGAAAGTGTTCGACAATTTACGCAGAACCAAGGTCTCCGACGAGATTTAAAAAATTGGGGGATCCAAAATGCTTATTTAATATAATAGCCAAGTGAAAAATGCTAGCGTTATTTTACTTCTATCACGCCTACATCAAGGGGTAGTCTTACTATTGGCGTGAAGCAGACGTCACGCCTTCTCTCTGCTGAAGTAACATTGCACGTGAGTACGAGTAGCGGAATTGGAAACAAAAGGAAAATCCACTCAAATTCTGGGGCGCCTGTTCACCAGACCGGACTTACAATATTAATGTAGACTACTTCAAAACTGGAAATTTTTGACGTCGATGAGAAATAAAGGCACAGTTCCATAGATATTCCACTCCTGTATGCACAGTAAAACATGTTTGGCAGTCTTGTCCATACCCAAGGCCATGCCATATTTCGAATATTGCGACCCGAAACATGGAACAGAGAGCAAATACTCTCAAGACATTCAAAGTCTGGAAGCTCCAATATGCCTACAAGGAAGGTCTCTTAAATGTGAAAGCTGAATTAGGGTCGAAATGCGAAAAAATATGCTATTTAAAATTTCTGAAAACGATGGGAGTTCTGCAAAGCTATACCGCAAGTCTCTTACGATTTCGCGACCAGCTCTATGGGTCAAGTTAGTCGGGTGCCAAGAGGATGGCCCAGAATTTGAGGTTCATGGATTTATCATGGTTCGAATCTCCCTCAAGGAGATCTATTTTTTATACATAATTATGAAAGGAGGGTCATTGAGAAATCGTAAGCAGTTATGTATTTAGAAATATTAAATTTATTTTGAATCGTAACACCAAGAATATAATAGACTGGCATTCTCAGTTTACAGTTTGTGGATTTGTTGAGTTACAATGTGAAAAGTAAATGAACTTAATCTAGAGTAGACGTTACGTGAAGATCCTTGGCTGCTTTGTATCGCCCTGGACGATTCAAACTCTGCCCTCAAACATGGCCCATTTCAGGTAATGTACACTAGTGCATAGATCAAATACATTTAATAACTGCGCACAGGGAGATGGTTGCGTGAGATTAACAGTCTAGATCTTCTTGCAACAAGGACATTATAGGCTAAACTACATTTTAAAATTTAATTACTCCCAAAAGGACGTAAAAGGGAATCGAGCGACTATCACCATCGTTTCAGTAGAGACATCCTCGTTAGAAAAATATCCAAAAATATTGCATTTTATAACAGGCATTGGTATTGAAGGCATTAAATGGAACAAAAGAGTTACTGAGAACCCATATTTTGAGGAAATGAAAACGATGGAGACCCTACCTTTGGCGACATGAGCCCTGCGTGGCGATTGGTCCGTGGAAGAATGTTGGTCGACGAATTGAAGTTCTGCGGACTCTTGAACCACTGCTGTGGATTGGGCTGTGGAGGCGCTCGAACGTTGTTCGCTGGTAGCAGTGACATGCCCGGGGTAGTACGACCCACCTGATTGCGGTTTTCCCTGCTCTGTTCGCGCAGAGCTTTCCGCATTCGGGCCTCCTTCGGGTTGTACACGTAGTCTGCAACACACAACAAAAAACAAGCATTGTATTTAGTCTAGTTTCAGTTAGATTCAGGGTAACTCATCCCACCCCCCAGAGACTCAGTACTGGTGGAACATGGGTTGGCGACAACGGAACCCCAGCGGAGTCCAGCATTGCTTCCACTTACTCGTGCCGGGTTGATCTTTTTTTATCTTACGTATCGACTCACTTGGCCTACTCTGGTAAGTTAGTTAGTAATTTAGTTAGTTAGTTAGTTATTGTTGTTTTAGGGGGCGGAACAGCGAGGTCATCCCCTTTTAACACGGATTAAATTATACAAATTTGGAATGCATTTAAATTTAGAGGTGGACGCCTAAATATGAAAAAAAACATAAATAAAACTAATAATTATAATCATAAAACAAAATAACTCCGCCATTGCCGGTCCCAAGCACGGGGCCTCATCTCGTACATGATGAGGCAGGAGGAGGGGGAGGAGTAACACCTCGTTAAAAAACCTGGGTCCATCTGGCTCCGGATGGTAGCACCGAGTAAGGGCCCCTGCAAGGGTTACTAGGTGAAAATTAGTCAACGGTCCTGATGGCGGAAGAGGAATCTAAGATTCCCAACGATGGATGGAGCGGAAGAGCCAGGTGGTTTCCCCACCAATAAAGAACTCTAAATCCAAAAGCGTTTGTTCCCAGATTGGGCGGCTTATGGTCAGCGTCTGTTCACCAAGTGGTGCGGCTGTAAACATGCTCCAGGAACTAACAATCCCTGATTCTAACAAATCTAGTGGATAACCGCTAGACCCCATTTATTACAAGTAACCATGGCGCGTGCAAATAATAACAGCAATACTCCAGGTGGTAACCAATCCACCCGTCAACAGACGGCACCCGGACATTCGGACTCGGGGGGACCCGGGCTACCACAGCCACAGAGAAAATCGGAGTTCTCTGGCAAACTTCCACATAAGACACCAACATACTTAGGCACTCTAAACATCAACACTCTCATACAGCCTGGAAAGTTGCACAATTTAGTGACAGAACTCGATAGACAGAAGCTTCTAATACTCGCGCTGCAGAAGACACGTATCACAGATGAAGATACCATGGACTACGGCAATTACCGCATGTTCAAGAGCAAGACTGGCAGGCGCGTTGCCAAAGGCGCTCCACTTCTGGGGATGGCCTTCATGGTCCACAAGACCATAGAATCCTTAGAAGAAGTTACTCCAGTAAACAACAGATTGATGACCATGCGCTTCCGGTGCGCCAACAAAAAATACACACTGATCAACGCACACGCCCCCACTAACCAAAGTAACAAGAGCGACCCACAGTCCACAGAAAAATTCTGGTCGACCCTTGACACAGTGATGTCCCAAGTCCCCATGGATGACGTCAAACTCCTCATGGGCGACTTCAATGCAGAGATCGGTAGAATTATATGTATTGTATCCATTGGAATAGAATGTTGGATCAAAGTAATCGGATAAGATTTGGCCAAGTTGTTGTCTGAGGACATTTAACTGCACCAAATAAACAGATGCATTTTGTAAAGAGTAATTACCCAGTTTATGCTAATTTACTCAGACGGGTAACATTATTTAACGATATGGCACGTTTGTAATGATAGTAATGACATGACCAGACCCAGAAAGATTGTTGTATGGTGAAGCTAAATCAATAACTATGTGTGTTTTGGAAGGGAAGGTAATTCACTTCAGCGTTTGAAATCTATGGGAAAGGAAAACGATGTTGTGCAGAAAGCAACACATGTTAAGCAAAGAGTAAGGTAATAAAATCAATGTTGTTCAAGGTAAATGTTCCGTTTCAGAACGGACAAATATTTTAATAATTGCACATAATGATTATTCAGTTGTAAGTTGTGTTTTTAATGTTGTGTTGTGATATGCAAATTTAAGATAAATTGTGCGATGTGAAAGACGCTATGAACGCTCGTCAATGTCAGAGAGTATCAACGTTAGGATATCTAGGATAGATATGGGTGCGGAGGAGCGCCAACTTTATGAGAAGAGACTCACATATAATTTTGATTTTGTGTTGTGGGAAAGTAATTATAATATTTTTGTGTTTTGTTGTGTTTTGCCATGATTTAATACCATTAAATGATATATTTATGAATTTGTTGTTTCTTTCAAGTAGAGTAGTTCCCTGACAGACTCAAATCCGTGAACTAGCTGGGATACGAACACATGTTCCATATGACGACGCAAGGGTACAGTACCGATATGAGTCATGTTACCAACTATAAGTTGAGTATATAAAGATAATAATAATATATAACAATTAGCTGTTAATACAAAAATCAATGACAATAATCAGTAATGAGGTGTTTTTATCGTAGCCTATATAAAGATATTAAAAAAGCTTGTTGCCAAGTTTTGAGTACTGTTAAAATATGATGCGGCTCTCAGACAGAGACTGTTTCTCATAACGACTCTCTTGTAATGTCTAGTGAGTACCGCTGCTTTAGAGGCTTTGGATAACTTGGTCATTAGACCCGTGTACTTAGGTGTGTGCGATCAATTTATCTGATTAATTAATTTAGCGTATGGCTTTTAGTGCCGGGAGTGTCCGAGGACAATCTGTGTGTTAAAATCCAGCCAGGAAATAGCACTCGCACTACAGCTTTCGACAGAAACATTCCAGATTTGTATCGAACTGTAACATACAAAGATATGGATTCGATGTTAATAAGTCACATGAAACCATGATGTGAATAAACAGGTTGATTCAAAACAATGGCACCTCTTTTTTAATTCATATCATGTTTCAGGGCTAATAATTCTTGGACCAACAATATTAACTTATTTTAGTAGATAATCTCTTGGTCTGAAGCAGGTACCGGGTACACTCAGCCTCGTGATGCACAACTGAGAAGAGGTGGGTTCGATTCCAACCTCAGCTGTCCTATAAGTGGTTCCGTGGTTTTCAAATTCCACTCCAGACAAAAGCTAGGAGTTTCCTACAGTAATATAAAATATAAGATATAAAATATAAGGCCACGTGCTCTTCCTTCCATTACAAATACACACACTACCAAAGCCATCACAATGACACAGGTTATCAGAGAGATTACATACATGCATATATACATACAAGAGCTTGAGGCTACTTGATCACGATGTCACAAAGCCCCGAAATAAATCGCCGACAACAAAACAATAACAAACTGTTCATGAGTCATGGAACGCTCTAATCTACACTCTAAAACGCGTATTTAATAACGTTCAAGCAAATTATATTTTTACCGATGTCTCTATCTCACTCATGGTTGTGATTATACGGAAGCTACTGAGGTATGGTTGGTGCTTAGTAATGACATTCAGGGCACAGTCAGTGCCTGTGGATGCTGTGAAAGCATCATAAGGTTAGTACTGCTATACTGACTAAGTGAGGAAAGCAATGGCAAATACCTCACTCCTCTTCTTGCCTAGTACGCCTCAATATAGCGCTGCCTTGGGTTTTTGTGGCTATCTACCCACATAACCGAACGGTGGTGCTTTTTGAGTATCCAACCAGCCTTCGGGCTGCCTAGCTAACAGACAGACAAATTATCTTTCATATAGTTTCACTCCTCTGCTAAATATACAACGAGATGTTCTTATTCGAATACCTCTTCTTAGATTATTTGCCTGCAAAAGTTTCTTGTCTTCAAGATGCTACAACCTTGTAACCGCTCGTCTAGGGTATGAGACCTGAATGTCAGAACTTCCTTTAGTGCTCGTACTATGGTTTGTTATGGTATGAGGTAATATTAACTTGGTGTGGGTTTGTGCTCGAGGTGTTATACATAGTAAGGTTATAATGGGCTGTAAACTGCTCGCAGTTCGCACGTCCCTTGTGATTATCCCATAAGACACGAGGTGGGTAGTTACAACTCTTTTATCTGGAGCTGTAAAACACTAGTTAAAGTTCACTGCCCTTGGTTTATCTTCGTCTGATTCTCCCTCATGCCACGCTTCAAGCTCCAGGTTCGCGCTTTATATCACCCTGAACTTCATAGCATAAGTATCACCACATTCTTCACTGTACTGTCTCTTGACTATCATCTATTTAGCAGACGGCTTCGGTGGCGTAGTTGGTAGCATGCTGAGCTTCTATGCCCAAGATCGCAGGTTCAAACCCGGCCGAAGTTGTTGGATTTTTAAGAGCGTTAAAAACCCTCAGTATGCCTTCCTTCGGAGGGGAAGTAAAGCCGGCGGGCCCATATCATAGATTTATGGCATGTAAAATAATGTGTAGGTTAGATTTGATTATGAGTTCCAACGTTCGCCGCCAGGTAACTGTTGCGGCTGACATCTAGTAGCCAAGTTCGCAGTTAGGTGTCTTTGACGGTAGCATTTGGTAGCAAAAGTAGGAACTACTTGAAATTATCGTCTGCAGTCCTTACCTGAATTACAGTTAACACATACTAATACAGCCATCACAATTAACACCGGTTATCAGACAGATTCTACACACACCCAAAGTACACGGGGCTACATGACCGCGTTGTCGCAGCCCTTTAACTATTTCTCCACCTTCTGTGGTTTATGGGAACGTATTTATGATCTGCTCAAAGTACTCTAGGTTCGATTCCCGGCTCTGCAAAGAAATTTGATTTTGGACTCAGAACTGCCACGGGGGTTGCTCAGCCTCAAGAGGTCAACTGAGAAAAGTTGTATTCGATTCCCATCCCAATAATCCTAACTTAAACTACAGGAAAATACCAGATTGATACTAAAAACAATAGCCACATTTTTCCCACTCCTAGCTTGAAGTAGGCTACACACACTACTACATTAGATCCTTCCACAGACTAAACATGTGTGAAGCTAAATTGTTAGGTTATATTTCGTCGGAACGCTCTATCAAAGTTCCAACGTTCACCACTAGGTATCATTGATATCTGGTGGCGAAAGTTGGAACTACTTGTAATTGAATGAAACTTGTAGCTCACCCTAATAAGGGTGTCCGCTGGAAGCAGCTATAGACTCAGGCGAGCCGGACATGTCCTCAGACACTCCCGGCACTAAAAGCCATACGATAAATAAATAAATAAATAAATAAATAAATAAATAACCGGTTATTAGATTGAACACATATGCAAGTACTCGTGGATAATCACCACGATGCCAAAGCTCCTAAAAGAAATAATAATAGTGATAATAATCACGATAATTCTAATAGTATTATACAATATGACTCCAGTAGTCACCAATTCAATGCACTATGATATCATGCCAACTCACCTGGCGGCTAGCTTTTTGCTAGTTGTATGTGGAGAGTCCGGGAAAAAAGAGATGGCAAGTAGCCATCGCTCGCAGCAGAAGTTGACCTTAAAGTTATTTCGTTTTTAAAAGAAACTGAAATGATTATCCTGGGTTGTTCTCAGCAACCTGGTGATAATTACACGCATGTACGTGTATGAAATCAAACTCTTAAATCTTGTTTACAATACAAGGAAACTCGAACAATTAATTGATTACTTTTAATTCGGTCGGTACGTATTTATGTACATCGGTATTAGGCGGGACATTGGACGAAGCGCTATGATCACTATGCCCCCAATCTGGAAGACCAGAGACATAAGTTTGGCTACCGAATGTAGATTAAACAATGTGATTATATTCCCACTGTTCATGTATGGATGTCAGAGCTGGACACTAAAACAGGCAGACAAGAGGAAGATCAATGCGTTTGAGACTCTTAAGAATACCATGGACCGCAAAAGTCACCATTAAAGCAGTATTAGAACGCATCAAGCCCCGTATGTCATTGGTCGGCAAGACTATGAAGTTGCAGCCAGCATACTTTGGCTTCGTTATGCGATCATATGTATTAGAAAAAGCAATCATGCTACAAATGATCAGCGGTACAAGAAGACCAGGTCACCAGAGGACACGTTAGTTAGACACCATTAAAACAGGCTCGAACCTCACCCTGGAACAACTAAAGAATGCAGTGTGGCACAGGACAACTTGGAGAGTGATGATTCATAGAATCGCCGATGGTCGGATTCGACTGAAAGAATAACATTATCATCACTAGTAAAGGGCACCCGTTAACGAAAACAAAATGGCGGCCTGCCGAGTGTTCAATGCTTGAATCGAATAACGACTAAACTATTCATCGGATTTCTACCAAATTTTGGAAAATCTAACGTTTATGTGGTAAATGTCTGAAGCCTAAAATACAAGGTCATAGGCCGAATAATTTCAAGATTGTGGACGTGCGAATCATGCAAGCAATACAATCCATAACTTATGATCCAATGAATCAATGCGCAAAGTTCTTGGCATTCAGTTAGTCTTCTATAGGGACTCTGTTAATAACGTGACTACTAAGACTGTAGGCCTATGGTTGGTACGCGAAGTCACCACCTTGAAATCGTAAAATATAAAAATAAATATCTCTCAAAACCTAGTACTGTAGCTACATTGTCGAAACGCAGCGAGACCCTCAATACATTCAAGATGACGGTTGTGCGAGCTATTAGAACATTAAAATCGATGTCAGAAAATAATTGCGTAATTAAGCTGTATTTTGGCAAGAGAAGAGTGCCATAAAAGGGTTTTCACCTGCGTTAGTCAAATGATAATCATAATAAAAATAGAAGATATAAAATGAAGTGATTAATTTCAAAGAAAGTAGGCTAATTGATCATTAGGGAACATGCTGTTGTGTATGTGAACCTCTCCATATAAGTCTGACGTCTATGAGGAAAGTCCTTCTGAAACTTCCACAGAAGCATATAGAAATTCCAATGACAGCGTGGAAATTGTACATAATTTGTGTTCATGGATGTAGACGTCTACCGCACGCACAAAATTGCCGCTGATTACAGATAAAGACATTCAATCAAACAAAAAAGTTATAATTAAAGAAGATCTGTTTAAATTAAAAATCTCCCATTCAATAACCGGAGGGAACACAGCTCATCGTGCACATTCTTCAGCCTGACCTTGAACAATCTCACCTGTTTATCGCATTTTGTCATCACACATTGCACTGGGGCCGTACACTTTACAAATGTGATGATGAAATGGTTTTCCGTAGTTTCCCATTTTCAACACCAGGCAAATGCTGGGACAGTACCTTCTGACAGGCCACGGCCGTTTCCTTCCACATCATTGCCCAGTTTCATTCATCTTCATCCATTCCATCTCTCATCCCGACGCGCAGGTCGCCCACGGGCGTCGACTAGAAAGACCTGCACTCGGCCTCTCAGGAGGCTACACGACAAAAACAAAAAAATCACACGTTGAACAGGGGTAACCTTTTCCCCAGTTGATTCTCGTTTTAAAACCAATAATTTTGGTTTAATATTATTGTTGCGTACATGAGGCTAGTAGTTTCAGAAGTGGGAAATAAAAATAAATTATGCCAATGTATTTTTGTGCCTTAACAGACACTTTGAATATTTTACTCTTCTCTCCCACATTCTAGTATCTTGAAATCTGCAGTTCAAATTAATTTTAATTCTTAGACTACATTCAATAATAATAATAATAATAATAATAATAATAATAATAATAATAATAATAATAACAATCTGAATTAGACCTACGTCTGATTTATTGACGAAAATATATTTAGCTGTTTACATTAGATTTCAATATAAGTATTTTAACACACCTTAATAATACGTAATAATTTGTGTAATCTTTACTATTAAGTAATTATAACATATCGGCGCATTTGGTAAAACTTTGACCGAGAAATACAAAATCAAAAAATGTTCTGAGTTAGTTGTTGAATGTTAATGATGAATACATTCTTACTAATAATTTGATTTATTGGCTAAAATAAACTTTGATTTTTTCATTAAAATTGTAATATCATTATTATTTTAACGCGCCTTAATAATACGTAAGAATAATACTTAGTAATTCTTGAAAAGGAATAGAGAAATTTCAATTAGATTCTTAATGTCTAAAAGTATTTTTAACATTATGTGAGTGAAGCATGTCTTCATAATTAAATTACAAACCGAGCATCAAATTCACAAGATTTTCACAACTGGATAACACGGCATTTTCTACAAGTATTAATGTTATTATTTTTTAAATCGTTATGCCCAACTACGGAGCGCGCTTGAACTCATTTTGTACAAGGTTCCTTCTTTTCTTCCCAATATCTCTTCATTCGTTCACTGTGTTCCTTTCTGCGTGCTTCTGTCCAGCCTGTATTTTTCCTTTTAGGTTTGTTTACTAGACTTCTAAATTTTACTCTATCTGGAACGGTTTTCTCAGCAATACCCATTTCTTGTAGATCTTCATGTATTTCTGTTAACCAATTGTTGCGGATTTTCAGGTTTAGCGCTAGCCTATCGAATACTATTGGCTGATAAACTTCCAAATGATTACCCAGAAGATATTGAGCAGCACTGGTCGTTATTCAAATCAGCCGTTATAGGAGCTGGCGAAGAAGCAGTTGGTTTTAAAAAGAGAAAACACCAGGACTGGTTTGACGAGAACGACAAAGAAATATGTGACCTAATTGATGTAAAGCGGAAAGCCTACAACGCTTGGAAAAATGATTCAAATTCACTTCCCAAGAAACAGAGATATCAACAAGCCAAATCGGAAGTCCAGAAAAGATGCAGGATGATCAAGAATAAATGGTGGATAGACAAATCTGTGAAAATGGAGAATTTAATCGCCTCTAAAAACACTAGTGCCTTCTTCAGTGCTTCCAAAGCTATTTATGGTCCCTCCACCAAAGGTCTTAATTGTCTAAAATCCAAAGATGGTACTGAAGTTCTTAAAGATCCTGACTCGATAGCTTCCCGTTGGAAGGAACATTGTCAAGACCTCCTGAACAGAAACTCGCAAGTCAAGGAAGATGTGTTTGCCTATATTCCACAACAACCAATTCAAGATCACTTAGGTGATGTCCCTTCTCTTCAAGAAATCGAGAAGGCCATTCAACAGCTGAAGAATAAAAAGGCACCCGGACAAGATGGAATCCCAGCTGAGCTCTTGAAGGAGGGTGGTCATTTGCTAATTCAGCATACACACGTTGATTGTGAAAATATGGAACATAGGAACAATCCCTGCTGATTTGCGAGATGCTTCCATAATCACTATTTTCAAGAAAGGGGATAAGACTCTGTGTAACAATTATCGAGGAATATCTTTGCTCTCTGTTGCGGGGAAAATTCTAGCTAGAGTATTGTCCAATCGTCTACTGCCATTGACTGAAATGTGTCTACCAGAAACACAATGTGGTTTCAGACCAAACAGAGGTACAGTCGATATGATTTTCACTGCAAGACAAATGCAGGAAAAGTCTAGAGAGCAAAACCAACCCTTGTATATTGCTTTTATAAATCTTTTCAAGGCGTTTGATTCTGTTAATCGAGAAGCTCTATGGAGAATTCTAGCTTTGATTGGATGTCCAAACAAATACATACAGATACTTAGGCTACTGCACGACGGCATGTTTGCTACCGTTCATTCCAATACAAGACCAGGAGACGCTTTCCATGTTAGTATTGGAGTCAAACAAGGTTGTGTAATTGCTCCAACATTGTTCTAGGTGTTTGTTGGAACTTTACTACACCTTGTGGATGATAAACTGCCATCAGGTGTAGAACTTGTGTATAGAACTGATGGAAATCTGTTTAATATTAGCAAACTGCAAGCTAAGACTAAGGTGTCCTCAGTGTCAGTTAAGGATCTTCAATATGCAGATGACAATGTTATTCTAGCCAACAATGAGGAAGATCTGCAATAAATCCTAAATGCCTTTAATCAAGCATATGAGAAAGTATTGGACTGGAAATGAACATTGAAGACTAAGATCCCAGCCGGCACCAAATTCCAACAAGAGAACTCCGGCTATTACAATCAATGGTCAATCTCTGCCAAACGTAAATCATTTTCTTTACCTTGGAAGCAACCTCTCCACATCTGCAAACATTGATACAGAAATCCAATATCGTTTAAGATGTGCTAGTGCGGCTTTCGGTCGTCTCCTAAAAAGAGTGTTTGGCAATCATGATATCAGTGTGAGAACCAAACTCTACGTTTGCAACGCTGTTGTAATCCCTACTCTTATCTATGGTTGCGAGAAACCTAAAATGCCTGGAAAAATACCATCAACGATGCTTACGGAGAATACTGAAAGTTAAATGGTAAGATCGTCGAACAAACATTAGTACCCTCGAAGAAGCCAACACTACAAGCATTGAGGCAAAGGTAGTCAGGCATCAGATACGCTGGGCTGGCCTTGTTGTCCGCATGCCAGATACACGCCTCCCAAAGAGAATCATGTACTCCCAACTAAAGAATGGACTGCGTAACAATGGAGGGCAGCTTAAAAGATACAAGGATGTCCTTAAACATAACTTCAAAAAGTGTCAAATTGATACGGTCTACTGGGAAACCGCAGCCGAAGATAGAACTAAATGGCGTAAAATTGTATACAACGGAGTTGAACAATTAGAACAAGGTAGGAGAAGACTAGAAGCTGAAAGGAGGAACCGCAGGAAAGAACGTGCGAATGCAAGGGATGGTGTGCCTGCACAATCTTCGGCTGATACAACTGTGTGCTGTCACTGCAGTAAAGTGTGTGCTTCCAGAATTGGACTGTTCAGCCATCTGAGACGACACAATACTTCCAAATAACATTGTATTTTATACTATATATTCGTTGACGAATAAATGCCTATCATCATCATCATAGAATTCTCTTTGTCAGCCTGTTGTTATACATTCTGTGAAGGTGTTCGTAAAATTTTAATCGTCGTTTTCTGATAGTATCTGTGATTTTTTCTGCGGATTGAAAAAATTCATTTGGTTTCTTTTTCATCCAAATTCCATTTTCAAACTTTGGTCCTAGGATTTTTCTGAGAATTTTCCTCTCTTGTTTTTCGATGCTTTTTATTTTTGACCTGCCATCAATTATCAGTGTTTCGGATGCATACACTGCCTCTGGTTTGAAGACTGAGTTGTAGTGTCGTAATTTTGCATTTTTTGAGATACATCTTTTGTTGTATCTGTCCCATGTGATTTTGTAAGCCCTTTGCAAATTTAGCAGTTCTTTCTTTGTTAACTTCCTGATTTAACCCTGCTGGCTGATTAATTTCGCCTAGATACTTGAATTTGTCTACTTGGGAAATTACTCCGTATTTGGTGATTAGTGGATGATTGTCAAATCTTGATTTAGAGCCTTCCATAAACTGCGTCTTTTCAAATGATATTTGAAGTCCGGTCCTTGCGGCTATTGCATGCAATTTTTCTATGGAGTGGATTGCTTCTTGTCTGTTGTTTGAAAGGATTGCAAGGTCATCTGCGTAAGCTAAGCAATCAAGGTGAATTCTGTCCTTAAGACGTCTGCCAATTTTATTTTATTTTCTCCATTAACGAATCACTTTTTCCAAAACTAAATTGAACAGTAATGGGGATAGTCCATCTCCCTGTCGGACACCAGTTCTGATATCGAACGGTTCAGAAATTTCTCCCAAGAACTTAACTTTTGATGTTGTGTTGGTCAGAGTTTGTTTGATCAGTTCCCCGTTTTGCGGTCGACTTGGAATTCCTCTAATATGTTGAACAGGGTCTGCCGATCTATGGAATCATACACCTTTTTGAAGTCAACAAATGTGATGACCGTTTGTTTGGTTTTGCGAATCTGAATATGGGTCTTAGGTTTAGGATTTGTTCTGCGCAGGATCTCCCTTTTCGGAATCCAGCCTGATAATCTCCGATTTCTCTAATCTATTAAGTAAGATTTTAGAGAAGATTTTATAGATGAGTGAGAGGAGAGAGATTCCTCTGTAGTTATTAATATCTGATTTGTCCCCTTTCTTGTGAAGTGGGTGAATCAATGCACATTTCCAATCCTCTGGAATTTCTTCAGTATCCCAGATGAGTCGTACGATTTCTTGAATACTCAGGGCCAGTTTATCACCACCTATTTTCAAACATTTCAGCGATTATTCCATCTTCTCCTGGTGCTTTGTTGTCTTTTAAATTTCTGATTTTTTCTTGGACTTCGTGTAATGTGGGGGGTTCTGAATCTGGATTCGGTGTTGGTGTTTCATGGGTGAATTGTTCTTTCGGAGATTTACAGTTTAAAAGGTCCTTGAAATAGTTTGCAAGAAGTGCACCATTTTCCTTATTACTTGTTTCCAAAATCCCATCTGTACGTTTGAAGCAGAGACTAGGTGCCTGGTTATTGGATATTTCTCTGAATGTTCTGTAGAAGTTCCGTGTGTTGTTCTTCTTGAAATCTTCTTCGATTTCCGCCAGTCTGTTTAGATCATATTTTCGTTTTTCAGATCTGATGATTTTTGAAGTTTGTTTCTGTGTTTTGAAGAATTCTTGGCGATTTTCATCAGTTTTATGAGAATTCCAGTTTAGCCAGGCCCTAATTCTGGCTTCGATGGCCTCGTCACAAATGTCATTCCACCACATGTGTTTGCTTTCCCTTGGGGGTTGGCTGATGTTTTGGGAGGCTTTCAAGAGTGTGTCCTTGAGTTCTAGCCAGTTTGAAGGAGAATCGATCGAGATATTCGCGAGGAAATTATTATTATTATTATTATTATTATTAATATTATCATTCTATATTGGTGTTATTTTTTATCATTCTAACTTTGAGTTGCTCGTTCATTCCAAGTTTCTCTGGCTTACAATACAGTGTTGGTAATTGTGAGTTGAGAACATTGGTAAGCAGCATTGCAAATGTAATTTAATCGACAGATTCAGCTATAGAAACACTAAATCGGTAGCACTGAAAACAATTGTCCCCTGAGTTCCCTGTTGTAGAGGAGACTTCCACGCAATGACGGCTTACGTAATCTCTTGACGCTTCTTATGAAATGATGAAATAACAGTGAGTACAAGGCGAAGAATTGCGATAGAGTAATTATTATCCTACGAAAAGGGGATTAAAATTGCCGAGGAAGTTTCTATAGAATTAATGGCTTCTGGCAAATACATAAGTCCAAAATAGAAAGAAACAACAGTTGTTCGGAAAATCGAAAGAGATGAAATTAAGTACGGTATTCGGATAAATCAGAGAGTCAACAGGATTCCGACTCCGTGGCTAATTGGTTAGCTTGCTAGGCTTTGACCGAAAGAGTTTCGGGTTCGATTCCCGGACAGGACGAGGGGATTTTAATTTCCTATGGTTAATTCCCCTGTCTCGGGGACTATGACGTCGTAATAGAAATACAGAAAATATTTTAAACAGAACGAAGTACAACGTAAAAAGTAAAATTAAGAAAAATGAAGAAAAACATAATAAAAATAAACAGGTAAGATTTTTTCCTGCTCTTGACATAATTATATTTAAAATTGTTTGTAGAAGTTGAGGACATTTTCAGCATGACCATTTAAGATTATTGTACTTCCAGCTTATCTGACTGGGTAGGTGGGGTTCGTAAATCCACTGTTCGAATCCCTGCATTGAATGTGGCTATCCTGAAGGAAGCTTTATCACACGTTTTTCTACACTCACTCCAAGCAAACGTTGAATGGTACCATATTAAACGTTCCGGGGCATTTGCCCCAATCCTACACCTTATAGGTGCAGCCATTATAATAACACAGTTTATCAGCCAAATTCCACACACACAGGGCTAACAGGATGTTCCAAGTCTCTAAATTAAATTAAATTAAATTAAATTAAATTAAATAAAACAAGAAAACAAATAGATTACTCTCAATTATGAAGGGCTATCCTCCCAAGCTATTCTAATGCTTTAAATTAAAAAGCTTATTTAGGCGATATTTAATTTTTTAGTTGCTGGTGTCAACTTGTGTACGAATATGCGCGAAATTAATTGGTTCTTGACCATGAAACAAGTTTCAATCTTCGAATCTGCCTGGAGTGTGAGTGGGTGTGTGATAAAACCCGAGGAAAAACACAGGATAGTTGCTTTCAGGACCTTGTATCAACGAACGTGCAGCTAGTCAGCTCTTAACGCACTTGAATACATACAGTAGGTACGTTTAACGAAGACAAATGGACTCGAAATGTTCCAAGGATTCACGTTGTGATGTTCTTGTACGACAATTTCCATACACTCTCTATATCTGAAAGTTCGCGCAGAGATCTTAGTAAATTCTGGCCGTTGAGTATGTATTCCTGTAGGTACTGTGAAACCTTTAATAACTGTAGAATGTTGCATTTAAAATTAACTTCGAATCAAGTTTCCCGCTCTAAATCCAATATAAAGTCTGTCTGCTGTACTTGGAGGCAATATCCCAGGGAAGTTGGCTATTTCCTAAATATTAGGGGTGACTCTGAGCGAATGATATTACGGAAGCAGTGAATGAGCTAACGGAAAACAGGATTATACCAGGTTAATTGTCTGCAACAGTAGAGGTTAGTGAGCGCTAAACGTCATTTCCCTTGCTAGCTGACCCACGTGACTTATGTGGCCGCGGTGAGCAAACTGTGGTGTGCAACCTTACTCTGGGGCGTCGTATAAAGGTTTTAATTCAGTATCAGCTTGCCACGGTGGGTGAGTGGATAGCGTGTCGGTCTACTAACCCCAATATTGCAGGTTCGCTCCTGGCCGTGCTAAGTGATTTTTGAAAGGCGGAAAAAATACGACACGCATGTCATACGATGTTGGCATGCCAAAGAACCCATCTGAATTCAGTAGGCCGTGTTCGTAATGGCAAAATTAATCTCGGGAGTTTCCGCCAACACAAAGTTCCTCATTTCTCTACTAGAAAGCGCGAGTGTTCAAGGAGCTTATATATCTAACCTCCTTGACTTTCATAGTGATTCAAGGAACAACGAAATTCGACACGCAAGCTACCCTCTGGGTGTCAAATTACAAAGCTTGCACCCGGCACCGAGGCCATATGATATTATTATTAATTCAGTATCGTAGCCCAACGGTCTTGTGTACGTCTACGTCAGGACTGAGTGAGTTGCTAGGTTCGACAACGGAAAATTGGGGAGGGATATTGTTTCCATTAGATTCGAGAGAGTAGGCCTTCCATAACTCATAAGTCTTCGAGCCTGTGCCCTTGGAATGGGAGCGCCCTCTTGACGGCTCAGCTCCGTGTATTCCCCACTATTTGCCTACTTTGTCACTCTCTCTGTAGCGGCTAGCATTCTTGGCTGTCACACCTGAGGTCCGGGTTCGATACCCGGCTCTGCCATGAAATATAATCCTGGTCTGTGTGTTTGAACGGGGCTCACTCAGCCTCGTGAGACAAAACTGAGAAGAGGTGGGTTCGATTCCCATCTCAGTCATCCTAGAAGTGGCTATCCATGGTTTCCCACTTCTACTCCAGGCAAATGCGGGGTTGGTTTCTAAGTGAAGGCCACGGCCGCCTCCTTCCCAATCCTCACCTGAATTACGAATACACACACTACTATAGACACCACAATAAAAAAAACTCAAATGAAACAACAGCAACAACAACTCGCCACGCTGTCTAGCTATCTCTGATCGGTGACCATAACATACAGTAGATATATTTCTCGTGCAGTGTAGCTAGCCCGCTCGCTCACAGTTTAAAGGAAGCTTGTAGTTTAACGTGACCGTTAATCGCGCGATCATGAGCCACGGGATCTCCTTTTTACGTGGAATCCGAACCAGAGCTCACAGTTTAGCAGCCCTGAGCCGGTCAGAGCAGAGTTGAGCTCGAGAGCCAAGCCATAACCTATCCTCAGATACCGGAAAATAATGGCTTCCTCTTTGCCTGTGACCTCGCTACTGTCTTATGGAACTCTAGAATCATACCTATACTTGAAAATTATGTTTATCTGTTAAAAACCGATAGCAGTTCACATTAGTAGATTCTGAATTCCTCTAATCACTCAAGGATAAATTGTTGAATGGAGCAAGAATTTAGATTTCCGTCCACTAAATATGAGTAAATCGAAATGACTTACACATGGTGGTAAAAGATGCTGGGCGAGTCTTTTAAGATCAGTCCACTTTCTAGTGTAGCGGCTAGCATTCTTGGCTGTCACAACGGAGGTCCGGGGTCGATTCCCGGCACTGCCAAAAATAATAATTCTGGACCTAGGGCTTGAACGGGGTACACTCTGCCTCGTGAGGCAAAACTGAGAAGAGGTGGGTTCGATTCTCATCTCAGCCATCCTGGAAGTGGTTTTCCATGGTTTCCCTAGTTGTACTACAGGCAAATGCCGGGATGGTTCCTAACCTTAAGGCCACGACAGCCTCCTTCCCAATCCTCACCTGGATTACAAATACCCACACTACGGCATCACAACAATAACACAGGTTATCAGACAAGTTATATATAATATATACACACCCAAGTACACTGGGCTAAATGACCACGATGTCGCAAAGCCCCTAAATGAATTAACAAAATCAATCATCTTTAAGATCCCCATGACAATGTTGTTCACTGAACTGTGAGGAATATCCAATTTTTAAAATTGTATCCACATATATTTTGCAAGACTCCGTCTACTGCCAAAGATTAGCCTATCCTCATGAGAATGATGGACCATTAAGTACTGAAGCGCTCACTCAAACCTGGGTCACACGCCTTGTAAATGTCTCTTGTCCGGATCTAACTCGCTGGTTTGAGAAATGTCCCTATCTCGTAAGCCGGATAATTACACATATAATGTGACCATCAAATTTTCATGAAGATCGGTGCGGTCATTTCAGTGACAGACACACACACAACTGAGAGACAGACGGTCAGAGTTTCAACAGTATATAATAGATGGCGGTGGTGATTCTTCTCTTACTGGAGGTAACATCTAAGCTCCTATGTTTATACAGAAGGAAGTGTTAAAAGTTGAGCAATGCTACAGGATAGGGAGATGTTGATTCTCTTTATGAGCTTTGCAACATCAAGGACATGTAGTCCCATGTGTCTAGAATTTGTCTGATAACATGTGCCACTGTGATGTCTGTACTTGTGTGTGTGTATTTGTAATTGAGATAGGATTTTGGTAGGAAACGGCCATACGTTAGGTATCATCCCGGCATTTGCCTGGAGTAGAAGCTCTTGTTGCCAGATTTTTGAAGCTCCGTTGTAGTTATTTACCATCACGAATCCAACTAAATCAGTATTCAAATGTTTCTCTATAGGTCGGAAGAGATTCCAAAATTCACGACGTAATGATAGCTGTCAGTATTTTAATTTACGATCAAGGTAATCATATCCCGTATTATTAGCAAAGCTAATGGAGCACTCGCTTTCCCAGCCAGTGTGGAAACCATTAGTGGCAAATTTAAGTCATTACCACCATAATCAAGCAGTGACATGAACTCTCCCGACTGCATTCATATGATTACGTCCCGGTCGGTAAATGAAACTAATTACAGTTTCAAAATAGGGGAGGATATGCCAAACATACAAAAGAAAAAAATCATTTGCCTCTTTCTCCCTTAAAATTCATAAGAAAAATTCTCTAATTGTTTACTTGTCTGTGCAAGAAAGTTGTTAACTCATTTGGGGAGCTTGGGACATCATGGCCCCGTGTCATTGGGCGTGTGTTGAAGTAGTCTGATACGCTGCATTGATGTGATGACTGTACTGTAGTAATGTGTGTACTGTAACTGTATTAGGGACAGGACCTCGGGATCACAGTTTTTTAACTTATCCAGATCTTGAGACGAGCGCGCGTGCCTTTGTATGAGTGTGAACCTTCATCTGGAAGCTCTTGCAAGGCTAGATAAATAAGTTAAGTTAGTTATTGTTAATAGATAACGAAAAAATACCTTTATTCAATAAAATTTTTACTCATGTAATACAATGTACTGGTACCGGTTTCGGTCACATTATGACCTTCGTCGCCAAATGCTATGAATAGAAAATGAAGTTGCAAGTCAGTTTGATACTTAAATTTATATTAAAAAAAAAGGTTGGGTTCAAAACTATTTCTAAAAATTTTAACTATCTAAATTATTAAAAAAAACTAATAAAACCAGATCTGTTGCAATATGAACATGAAAAAAAATATTTGAAAACAGCTTGCCGTAGGAAACGCCAATGTTAATCTTTACACGTTATTCCATGCTCAAATATTAACTTGTAACAACCTTTCTTTTGATTAGCAATTTCACAGCATCGTGATTATAAACTGTTATTTTCCCTTTAGCATATGAAATTAATATTCCAACCTCAAAATTTTCACTGTACCTACAGTATACACCATGTCCACAACATTGGCATTTCCTACGTCCAGCTTCTTTCAAGAAATATTTTTCCATATTCAAAATTGCAACAGATCTGGTTTTATTAGTTTTTTAGTATTTTTTTAAAATAATTTAGATAGTTAACATTTTTAGAAATAGGTTTGAACCTAACCATTTTATAAATTTAAGTATCACACAGACTTGGAACTTCAATTTCAATTAATTACATTTGCTGACGAAGGCCATAATTTGACCGAAACCGGTACATTGAATTACATGAATAATACTTCTATTAACTAAAGGTATATTTTCGTTGTCTATTAAACATCGGCAATAAGGATCAGTTTATAGACATGGTTATTTTCCTGTATCTTCGTAATTAGTTATTGTAGTTTAAGGGGGTGGGGGGTAGCGAGGTCATTCTCCCCTTTAAATACATTTGTTGTTAATTGATTTTAGGGGCTTGGGACATCTTGGTCATCAGTATAATGTACTTGTGTGTGTACAATTTGTCTGATAACTTGTCGGATTTTGAAGAGCGTTAAAAATCCCTCAGTATGCCTTCCTTCGAAGGGGAAGTAAAGCCGGCGGTCCCATGTCATAGATTTATGACATGTTAAAGAACCTTCCACTAATTGCACCTGTGTGAAGCTAAATTGGATAGGTTAAGAATGGAAACAACGCTCTTAGGTTTCTATGTTCGTTGCCAAGAGCCGACTGCGGTGGCGTCTAGTAGCTGAGTTCTGAACTTGGCCTAGTAGTCGTTGACGGTGGCGCATGGCGGCAAAAGTAGGAAATATTTGAAAAATTCTAAGTTGCAGTACTTATATTAAAAAAAACAGATAACACACACTATTACAGTCATCACAATTAACACCGGTTATCAGACAGATTCTACACACACCCAAAGTACACGGGGCTACATGACCGCGTTGTCGCAGCCCCTAAACTTAAGAACCAACCAAGCAACTCTGTGGTGACTGTAGTCGTGTGTGTAATTGTAGTTATTAGGATTGGGAATGAGGTAGGTATTCCAGAATTTGAAATAAGGTAGTGTACTATCACGGCATTTCCTGGAGGGACTGAGGAGAAACTCGGGAATAAACACACTTAGGAAAGCTGGTATTCGAATCCCTCGATCTCCGGACTTGCTGCAGCTCCCTATCACGGTCATAGAGAGCGATTTAACACGCACGGCTACGCCACGCGGTGGTTAAATAAGTGATTAAAGATGTGTAGGAGGTAATTACCTAATCGATATCACTTTTATCGCACGAAATACTTCGTTAAGTGGAACTTTGTGGCGAGATGACACACCATATTTCGTACGCATAGGAGCGCTCGTGCTTACAGCAGGTGGGAACATCACGCCTGGGTAACCTTTTCACCAACACACTTCGCCAATAAGACGAATTTCTTTCTGAAAGGAAAACTTTAGTTCAACGAACTTAAAATGGCGACTTATTGAGCAACTTTGTGAGTTGAATGATCTAACACCACTATATGTATTCATCGTTAGATTTTTTAACCAACTAGATTTCATTATTGTTTAATAGGCCCGAATCATCATGCGTATAATTACATATTCCGTTGCTGCAGTTATTCACCTGAAGTTAAACTCGATTTAAGGTATATCCAGGACTGAAATTTTATTAGACAAATATTTACATTTTGTCTTTTAGTAGACTAAGCTATATAAAAATAAGTCAGGGATGACGATAAAAATTCAAAACGTCAAAAATCACACCTGTTGGTTTCTTTTCAGCATGCTGATAAATTTCCTGCGACTTCCGTTTCGTCCATATTCCTTCTGAGCAGACTGGACCAAGGTATTTCCTCAATATTTTCCAGTCTTGTTTATACGTCTTTAATGAGAGATCTGACTCCAATTATCAAGGTTTCCAAAGCATATAGTGCTTCAGGTTTGATTACTGTGGTGTAATGTCTTAATTTTGCGTTCTTTGATATTGATCTTTTGTTGTATCTCTTCCAGATGATTATATAGGCCTTCTGTAATTTCGGAATTCTCTCCTTGTTTGTCTCACGAATCATGGCTGAATTACTTAAATTTATTTACTTGATGATTTTTCCGAATGTAGTCTTTAAAGGTTATCAATATAGATAACAAGCGGATCCTTCAATGTATTGAGTTTTTTTTTTCCATATGATATTAATTGGAGCCCGGTCTTTGCTGCAATTTCGTGAAGTATTTCAAGGGCCTGAACTGCTTCTTGCCTATTGTTAGAAAGAATAGCTAGATTATCTGCAAAGGCCAAACTATGCAGATGATTTTTTTTCTAAATAGTCGACCAATAGTTATGCCTTTTGTTTCATTATCCCATGTCCTGATAACTTTTTCAATGACAAGATTGAACGGAGATAGTCCGCCCCCTTGTCGAAGTCGTTAATAGGAAAAGGGTAAGGAAGTTGTTATTATTATTATTAAAATGTTGACGAGGCCTTAACTGCATAGCCGTACGTTCGTGACGATTCTAAGAAAAATGACACACAGAAGAAAATGTGCGTCTCGGGACTAGGAATCAGTGACGTCGAGAGAGGCAGCCATAATAGAGAAAAATAGAATGTATTTCTAACATTTATCTGAAGAGGGGAATATGGAGTAAGCTCAGAAATTCCTTGGGATATACACCACTTGAACTTAGCATCCATGAGCTCCTGAAGGTATGGTCCAATACGGTTTCACACAATACACCGGGAGAAGGTGGGTTACAGGCACTCAGCCCTTTCAGTTGTCTTGAGTAATAGGTAATAGGACATGTCATTCGTGTATTAACCTCCTAATACACAGGAAAGAGGGACACATGAGAAGCTACTCTATCTATTGCAGAATGAAGGTGTCAGGTTAGAAAAGAGAAGACTAAGAAGGGGAAGTGAAACCCGATGCCATCGGGCCAGAAGAGAGCACGGCAGGTATGATGGAAGAGGGGGGCCACATGGACGCAAGGCAGGACTTTGTACGGGGCCACAATTTATACCACAACAATTGCTGACATAATGGTACATGGACTTTAGTTAGTTATTGTTGTTTTAAGGGGCAGAACAGCGAGGTCATCTGCCTCTGAATGAACTTTGTCAAACATCTACAGGATAATACAAACAGACTTTAAAATATGACCGCATGTAATAGCATTTAGATATTACATTGTTCTTTTGTTTGCTAAGTATTGAGAAGATGATATTATTGTCGGTCATCCCCGTGGATCCGGGTTCGATTCCCGGTTTTGACAAAAGATAATTACGGTCTGATGGCTTAAACGGGGTACCCTGACCCTCGTGAGCCAGAACTGAGAAGAGGGATTACGTGATTTCTCACTTCTACTAGAAACATCCCGGGATCGTTGCTAACTTGAGGCCACGGCCACCTCATTTCCAACCCTAGACACGTTTATAAATACACACATTACTATAGCCTTCACAACGACACGGGTTATCAGACAGATTCCACACACACACACACACACACACACACACACACACACAAATACATAGAGCTAAATGACCACGATGTCACAAATCCTCTAAATGAAGCAACTACAACACCGGGAATATGGCACACCCTGGGTCATGATTTGTGGGAGGAGGCGTTAAACTACTGTAGTAATATGGCACAATTTATAAGTGAATATTTAAGCAATCTGCTGCTGTATACTGTATATCTATGGAATATAGGTGACTAAGTTACTTTCGATAAATTCGCAGTGATGTAGAAGCCTCCGTGGCTTAGGCGGCAGCTCGCCGGCCTCTCACCGCTGGGTCCATGGTTCAAATCCCGGTCACTCCATGCGAGATTTGTGCTGGACAAAGTGGAGGCAGACAGGTTTTTCTCCGGGTACTCCGGTTTTCCCTGTCACAAATTTAATTCGAGCAACACTCTCAACTATAATTTCATTTCATCTGTCATTCATATAATCATTGCCCCAGTGGAGTGCGACAGGCTTCGGCAGCCGGAACAGTTCATATCCTCGCCGCTAGATGGGGGCTTCATTCATTCCATTCCCTGACCCGGTCGGTCGACTGGAAGCAGGCTGTGGATTTTTCACACAGTGATGTATTTATGAATCTTGAAAGTGACGCTCTATTACTCCGTATAAAGAAGGGGTAGCCTACAGGGCGTTGATGAAAGAGTTGTGTTACTTCATACCTACTAGTGGCTGAACAGTATCAAGGCTTCCCATTGCTTACTTCATAGCTCAGAATACGTAAAAAAAATCACCCAAACAAGGGATTGCAGTCTCTTTCCTTCATGGAGCTCTCTCATAAAATGGTAGATTATTAGTTAGCGTTCAGGCAATCATTAAATGATAAAGGGGCTGCTATGCAGCCTAACATACGAAGACTCCACGGGAAAAACGGGGTAAGTCACATTCTGTACATTTTTCAGGAGAGCGAATTTAAATTTTCAACACTAAAAAGAAATACTTTAAACACCCCAATTAAGGGTAAGAAATAAAGTATATGTGAAACAAATAAAAACTAAAGTTATATTATGACAAAAAAAGTGAGAGGATATGGGACGTTCTTTCAGTTTCCACTAAAAGTAAAAACCTCTTTATCTCGGCGACATTCCGCTTTATTTGAAACTAATTTCAACTGATCTGTAGTGACGATGGCTGGCCACCAGAATGCGCCTTAAACTCAATTTCGAGAAAAATGGACTTACGCGTTCTTTCCGTGGGGTCTTCATATTGGATGTTGAGCGATAGGTATGAGTATGTTGGTTATTCAAACAAACAAACAAACAAACAAACAAACAAACAAACAATAAATAAATAAATCCAGAAATGAATAAACAAATAATTAAATAAATACATAACTATGAAAATTCACACAGAAAATTAGTTTAAATATCATTAGGCCTAACCCTTGACAGGGCGCGCACGGTCGATAGCACCGGGTTCATTCATTATCACTCGGTATATTGGCGACTACTAAGCTTTGCTTACCTCCCTTCCCTCAGTATACCTTTGCATTGAATCGTCCTTTGTCGGTTACGCTTGGGTCGGGCGATTAAGTTCTATTAGGTTTACCGCCAGCCATTGTTGTTTGTCGAACTTGTCTTTGTGACCGTGCGTGCCTCTTCCAGTTCTGTTGAACCGGTCAAATACACCAAATACAAATACAAATACACAAATACACATAGTGGTCACGTGCGTCAGTTGTGCAAACCACGTCTCAGATATTGGTACTGACGATGACCAGGAGCCTAGTAAATGTGAGTGAACGACAACTATTATGGAAAAAGGTATGACACTTTTATTTTGTTGATTGTTTCACTTGTGTGCGACTTCTGGAAACAGATGTATGGTTTAGTGATTATAGGAAAGTACTAGTTATAAAATCCATATTAAAAATAAAGTTGTGTGGCAGGTATGGTATATTTTTGTTATTTCTTAAACCCGGTCCAAACTACAGTGCGCGCCTCCTCGAGTATATATATGAAATGAAAATCCACAGCCTGCTTCCAGTCTCCGACCGGGTTAGGAATGGAATGAATGAAGCCCCCATCTAGCGGCGAGGACATGAACTGTGCCGGCTGCCGAGGCCTGACGCACTCCTCTGGGGCAATGATTAAATGAATGACATATGAAATGAAATGATAGGGGAGAGTGTTGCTGGAATGAAATTTTGACAGGGAAAACCGGAGTACCCGGAGAAAAACCTGTCTGCCTCCGTTCTGTCCAGCACAGATCTCACATGGAGTGACCGGGATTTGAACCACGGACCCAGCGGTGAGAGGCCGGCGTGCTACCGCCTAAGCCGCGGAGGCTTTCCTCGAGTATTTATATATATATATATATATATATATATATATATATATATATATATATATATATATATTCGAATCAGAAACAAATACAATGTATGGTATCATTAAAGCAAAATTGAGTGAAAGAATAACAAAACTACACTAATCTTGACCAGAATCTCGCTACTTCAATTGCACTCTGTGTCGCACGCAGAAGATCATCATCTGTGCAAGATGCAGGGCATAGCTGACAATCCAGTGGGTGTTCCATGGTCTGTGGTTCTCCGCAATCACAGTTGATAGAATCCACAGCGAAGTACCACTTCTGGAGATTACATCTGGATCTTCCAAGTCCGGAACGAAGCCGATTGAGTGCCCTCCACACGATCCAATTCTGTTCATGCCCAGGTGGGAGGGTTTCCAAAAGGGGAGGCTAGGCAGAGTTATTTTCAAGTCGAGATTGTTTCCTACTGTAGCTGGAGTTGTTTGCAAGACTGAAGTGGTCTTGAGGAAGCTTCTTCTGGACTTCAACCTTGGGGCTGCTGGAAGGAACGTGCTCATGTAATGGGTGGTTTTTCTGATGAGCCTGATTTGTTCTCTCCACGTCGGCAGCTACTTTACGACGGATATCTGGCGGCGCTATGCCAGCGAGTTGGTACAGTTTTGCAAGTGGCGTAGGTTTCTAACAACCAGTAATAAGCCTACATGTTTCATTCAGAGCCTTATCAACTACGTTTGCGAGGGGCGATTTGTAACAAACAGGGCACGCCTACTCGGCAGCACTATAACATGTTGCTAGTGCCGTTGTTCGCAGGGTTTGTGGCCGAGAGCCCCACGTACTTACTACCAGTGAGTGATCTTGCGAAGGATATTATTTCTGGCTTCCACCTTCATTCTCGTATTCTTGCAATGCTGCTTGTAGGTCAGAGAACGATCCAGAGAAACTCCCAGATATTTTGGATGGATCGTTTTTACTAAAGGTATACCTTGCCATGTGATGTTCAGTTTACAACGTGCCTGGTTGTGCTTAAGATGAAACGCACACAGTTGTGTTTTAGCAGGGTTTGGACGAAGTTGATTGTTAGAGTAATAGGTAGTCAGCTGGCACAATGCGTCTGTCAGGTGTGCTTGAACATCTTCAAAAGACTTCTCTCGACTCGCTAATGACAGGTCATCGGCATAAAGGAAACTCATTGTGTTCTCCGGAAGTAGTTGATCATTGGTATAGATATTAAATAGAATTGGTGAAAGAACGCTTCCCTGTGGTAAGCCATTTCTTTGACATCTCTATCGACTATGCTGACCCAGGAAGTCCACATAAAATCTCCAGTTTTGAAGTAAACTTTGTATAAGTTTGGTTAAACCATAATATTTTGTTATCGCGTAGAACTTCTGTGACAATGCACGATGATTGACAGTGTCATAAGCAGCCGTTAGGTGGATAAAAGCTACACCTGTAATTTTCCTGGTTTCAAAACTATCTTCAATAAACTGTTTGAGATTGAGGACCTGAGATGTACAACTTATTCCAGGTCTGAAACCTGCTTGTACTTGTATTAGAACGAGCTCTACAACATGAACCCTCTCATGGGTTAAGATGAATGTATTGCCGCACCATTATCTTACACATACGATTTGGAGCTCAACAATGTTACAATTCTTAAACAAAAATCCATGTGTTCCGACATAAAAACCAAATGTACTGACATTACTAACATATTCAGGATTTGTTATATTAATATGTGTAACTTGGATAAATGGAACAAATAAAATGAAAAAGGTACAATCTCTAACCGGGTCAACATATAATAAAAATGCCCATCAATAGCTACTAAGATCCAACATTATAAAACTGTAACTCTCCCTGAAGCCACTTATGCTTGTGAAACACTGTTCCAAATTAAAAATGAACAAAGAACTGATCAGCTCCTCAAAACGGAAGGAAGAATCATTAGAACGTGCATAAATAAAAAGTATCAGGTTGAGGGAGTCTGGATGATTCTCCCAAATGAAACTGACTATCGTGAGATTGATTTAATCACCAGCACAATGAAGAAGAAAAGAATTTCATATTTTTTCACATCTTACGGCTTCCAGAAAACAGAATTGTACGCCAACTAGTGATGAGAAATCTAGGAAAGAAAACTGGAGGAAAATGGATCCAAGAAATCCAACAAGATCTCAAAGCAGTTGGACTCAAGATAACAGAGGAGAAAAATAAAATTAACACCATTCTTAAAACTCACAAATTTTCTGCAGAAATGACACATAGAAAGCCTATGGAGATTTCAGATGAGTTGAGAAAATCCCGATCTGAAAAAATGAAAAAGTATGTAAAGAGTGCAAGAACCAAGCAGTACTACCTTCAAAGAAAAAGTGATTGTGGAACGACTCAAGTGGTCCAATATACCAATCAAGATTATTAATAATAATAATAATAATAATAATAATAATAATATTAATAATAATAATAATAATATGTGCATGTTTGTTTTAACCTATAAAACTTATTTTTAACCTTTCGTCAGAAACTACAGCCCTGGAAGAGTACATAACCAATGACGTTACTTAAGCCGACCGAGTGCTTGACTTTTTATTTATAGAGCTGTATTTAAGTCCACGGGTTAAAAGCACAAGAAGTTATACAACCACTACCTTTTGTGTGAAATGTTTCATTATTTCACTTCGTAACAAAAATAACTCACTGTCAGTTGTGCACAATCGCCTCAATCAACCCCAGATGTCGCCCTGTCATTCTTTCTTGCTATCAGTTTGTGTACGTAACAGGATTTAAACTGGTTCTGGTTTCATTCCACGACGTAATTAAAAGTTAAATCTCAGAAGCAAGTATAAAATCAAAAACAGTGTAGTAATTTGAATCATATCCACGAAACCGCATGACGCATGGCTGCCAGCGCGCTGATAGACTCCTTAACTTGAAATTACTTTATATACACTGACAACTTGAAGTCTTTGAAGGAAAGGTTTGTTCTTGTGAATAAAAATATCCGAAAATATAATTCCTGTACATTCAATTTCTAATTGGAAATAATTTCTGGTACGGTATTATTTATTATTATTATTATTACTTAAGCCTTTATTGTGGCGAAGTTAGGAAACTGGGCCCTCTCTTACACTTAACCACACACAATGCAACTTATTACAAAATGAATACAGATAAAATTATGTCATTCTTAACCTACCAAACGTAAATACCGTACTAGAATTGAAGTGGCAACTATGTGATATTAACTAAGTTATAAAATATTACATATAGTAATAACAATTAATGGAGGTTTAACAAAGTTTTACTAGCCTATTATTCATTCACTCACTCACACATTCATACAAAAATATTGTTCTAGTTGGCCTACAAATTCAAGAAGATATCTTTACATGCACGTAGGAAAGTTGTTAGGGATGTACAACAATTATTCCTAACGTCACGAGGGCAATTATTCCAAATTCTAATTCCCGACACGAAGAAAGAGTTACTGAAGGCTGATGATCTCAAAGAGGGGGTATAGACATGATTTTCATCTCAGGCGGCGCCTTTATAAGACTAGGTCCTACAGAACTTGGTGCCCCGTTATGACAAGTTCCTTAATAAAGGAGATGGCTATGTGGAGGTGAAGTTTAGGATGTCTGATTGTGGCAGTATTCACTTGAAGGATTACTCTTAATTTGCAATTTCTCTGGAAAATACACCTACTATTTAACTGTTTATTATCTTACGTATTATGATACAAGGACGAGTTAACAATTCAGACTACATATAATCCTCCAAATTAATTTTATTATATTTTTATTTAGTAAACATCTATTGGTGATTTCAAATTTCTGACATTGAACTCGCGCTGGGTAGTGCGTCAGCCAAAAGTCGACCAGCGCTTACCCGGCTTTGCTGAGCCTCATCCAGCCTAATTTGCGCATATGATATAGCTACCGGCTGGGTGAAGAGACATGTTTATCTCGTATATAAGGGACTACAGACTTTCCCTGAACAAAGTTATAGTCACTTTATTGGCAGGGCCTCCAGCAGTTTGCATCCCATGAGTGGTGAAGATTATGTGTGCACGATAAACTGAGAAGTTAAGAAGCTCTATAAGAATGATTGTATATCAGTTGTAGAAATAATTCTAGTCGTACATGTTAGCCAACCTGTATTGATAGGGTAAAAACATGACTTTTGTTTAGGTATTTTAGAGCTCCATTAAACTTCAGCCTGGGGCAGATGTCCTTACTGTTCCACCCCTTAAAACAACAACAATCAACAAAATCTCAGTCTATCCTGTCACTGTAATGATACAACATACAGTATATACACTGGGGTACAAAGAAAGTGGAACGCTATGTAAAATACCTCATTTAATCAATTTCCCCCCAAAAGAAAGTAATGTTTTTAAGATGGTTTTCAATACACACTAGGATAACCATAAAGTGATAAAGTGAAAACTACCTTTAAGTTTTCAATAACATCTGTTTGTGTTTGTAATTAATCAGATTAGTTTCTATATTTGCTTCAGCGTTCCACTTATTTGGCACCCCAGTGTATATTTACACAGATAGCAGTTCGCCGAGGCTAAACCAGCGCTATAAATGTCATTCGTCTGCTGGCCAACAGGGAATGAATACAAGGGGACAATTTAGGACCTCCTGCTGCTAACAAAATATCATCGTTGGAGATGTTTATAAATTGAGTTGTCAATTGCTATCAGTATCAGCATCGAAATGTCACTTCCATAAAATATTTACATAAAGAAGAAATGGAAGAGAAAAGGACTAAGAGTTTTTGTTGGCAAGACTGCAACAGAGTGAGGACCAGCTCGCTAGCGCCGTGACGTACGTGGCACGGCAACTTATCGAACAGCTGTGCTGAGCGGGTAGCCTACGCAGTCTCCCCAACTCTGTTGGCAGGTCGCGAACGCGCCAAGAGCGCTTTCTCCAAGCAGAGCGATTTCTCCGTGCCAAGATTTATAGCAGAACTTAGCAATACAAAAATTTATCTCTTGAAGTCATGCGTGGACATCGGATTATCTTACGTATTATGATAAAAGGGCAAGTTGAAAGTAGTTCGTCAATAGTATTGCTCTCAAAAATCATAGTTACACATTTACATACAAATACTCAATCTACACATGTAATTTGTATGCTCTATCTTGCAAGAAATGAGAGCTTACTGATTTAACGTCAACACGAACAGACATCTACAATAATCATCACCAGAATATACTCTTCCCCCATCAAAATTTAAATGCTTAATTTCCAATTATTCAAGGTTGGACCTTGTAAAACTAAAATTCTCTTGAGTGTCATTAAAATACCCTGATAATTCCGTGAGTTTTCTAGGATTTAAAAAGTCCTTGAGTAATCCCTCTTTTCCATGTTTTCCAGAGTAGTAGACACCATATTACAGTATTCGGCAACCTTCAGTATTAAATTCACTTTATTGAATTTTTTGAACCAAATACTCTTTAGAAAATACCAAGACATTTCTTGAATAATTTTGATTAGGTTAATATTTTCTTGTAAATTTTTAATTTAAATTCTCAATGTTGACTAGACTTCTTAATAAATGGTACGCGAAGCTATTTTTGAGGGCTCGCCGTGAAGAATATCACACACGAAAACTAAACAATAAGGGGAATTCAGAACTGGAACTAATCGATCGAGGAGAGCATGATCTCAGATCACAGCATTTTCTCACCATGTATTTGTTTTAATGTGAGGAGCTTACCTGTCTCAATTTATACTAAATTGCATGGTAAGAATGTTTCCCTACTCATTATTTCCGATTCAACGAGATCGAAATAGATACTCGATAAATTTCTGTTGTTGTTATTGTTGTTGTTGCAATTTCTAATGTAGCTGGTGGTTTTATGATCGCAAGTCTTCCTGACACCATTCCACGAGGGACATTTATGAGAGATGAAAGGAATTAAGATGAATGAAACAGGGCTAGGAGTTGAAACAAAATGTGTATAATTGGTCTGATAATCTGTTTTATTGTGGTGTCTGTAGTCAAGTGAGATTGGGCTCTAGAATTGGAAAGGAGGCGGCCGTGGTCTTAAGTTAGGAACATCCCGGCATGTGCCTGAAGCAGAAGTGGAGAAGCACGGAAAACCACTTCTAGGAGATCAAACTCACTTCTACAAAGTTTTGCCGTTCCATCACTGAGATATGAATTAATTTCGTGGAAGAGTCAAGAATCGAACCCGTGAACTTTGAAACAGTAATTTCAATACTTATCCCTAAGTGGAGAACGTAAACTGACCACCCTACTTCATGTAATATCTGATATATGATACCACTCGGATACACCATTGACTCCGTTGAAGCAGGGTGTATGTCTCATCGCGGGGTCTCCAACATTCAGAAATCGATAAGCACTTTGTGATAAATATAGCAGTACGAAAGTATTGAGGATGGAGATGCAAATATGTCCTGAATTTTTAGGCTTATGGAACGGAATCAGAGTCATGTGCGACTTGCTTACATACATCTTGTGTTCCAAAATTTAAAAATCATACTGCAACAAAGGCTCATGGAATGAAAATTATACGAGCCTTACAGTAGTCGCATATGATGTGTAACATGTGACATGTTATCCTACTATGTGTGTCCCGGGAGCGCAAATCCCTTCTTAACAGTGAACGCTGTTGGTCATTTAAATAACTACTTGTAAAACTCCAGTGCCAAATCCTGACAGTAATAAATCAGTATTGTTATTTGCTAAGACGTTGTATCTTAATCGATTGATAACATATTGTGAATTTTGCAATGGAAAATTAAAAGTGTATATTGTAATATTATAGTTCAGAAGTGGCTTTAAAAGGCTGAGCCTTCTCGGTTGCAGACAAGATGGCAGCTGATCTCTCGTTCTGAACTATATTTCACTAATTTGAGTATGTTGCATGCAATATAGCCTACAGATATAAAAAATAATAGGTACTTTGTATGAAATTACCCATATGGCCTACAGTACGTCTTTGCACCGATTTCCGCCACCACGCGCGCTCATTGTTTCCGTCCCATGCACTTCCGTCCCATCCATTTCCGTCCCTTTTCCAAAGTCACTCCCACAAAAATGTCCAGCTACCGAGTGCCACAAAAATACCAGATACCGAGTGGAAAGATGTTACACATCAATAATGGATATGTAGGCAACTGAAATGTATGATACTAAATTGAGATAATTACTTTTTGACAAATTCGTCATGGGTTTAACCTCTATAGGGGACATTCCAGATATTATTTATCAAAAAAGTGCTGTATAAAGTCCAAAGGTGTTTAGTGGTGTGCTGGAGTATTCATTCAATACTACCTAGGTACTACTACTATTAATAATATTAATAATAAATGTGCATGCTGCGTGATGAAGGAGTTACACATGTTTTTCTATAATAATAATAATAATAGATTTGCATGCTGTTTGATGAAGGTGTTATTAATACATGATTGTATCTAATAATAATAATAAATTTGCATGCTGCGTGATGAAGGTGTTATTAATACCTGATTTTCTCTAATAATGTAAACAATTGCGCAATACTGACACAAAATATATACCATTGTGATGGTGGAACATATGGAACGATACAGATGTGAACCGATGTTTATTATTGATATATTGGTTTAGACATAAATCCTGTACGGATATGCGGATAATAGTGAGCTTTGTCTGTGATATATTACCTAAATTAAAATGTTCTCGCGTGTAAATGTAATTGAACGTGTCTAAAAAGAATAAAGAGGTTTTGTAGAATGCATTCCGGTATGAATTTAGGATATGAATATTATTTGAACGACACAATGCGCGATAACACTGCATGCATGATGATTCATGAAGATTAATTTATGTTAGTTTGCAATAGGATTACCTTTCAACAATATAATGAAAGCAGCTGTAAAAATATGTGCATAAATGATTTTTTTTAGGCCAGGAGGCAAGAGAAGAAGTGCTGAAACATGCTGCCGGCGTTGTAAAAAGATTATGTAGATTCAACTCTTGGCGCGTCGCAAGCAAATATCACGCAGTCACGTGACGTCATGGAATCCTCTTTTTCCTATTGGATAGCATTTAATGACGAGTCGTGTATTAAATAGAGCGCTATTGAGAATCTTCTTTCATATAAGCGGCAAGTTCCACGAAAGAAGGGTGCAGCAAACGTGGGTGCAAACTGAGGGTGAGATGAGTCGTGACTCCTACCTACTGGAAGCTACGCCGGTATCTCAGTTCAGTTGAGCTGAGCTCTCTTGTTATCTAGGATCGTGACTGGACTAGGCAGTCAGATTAAGGGCGCATTAGGTGCATTGATTTAGTTTGCACTCAAGACCCTAAGAGCCATGTAGTATTAAGTAACAAATCTTACCACGGCATTAATTACAGGGTTAACACGGACTTCCCAGTAATGCACAATCTACATTAAATCAGTTCTTCCTAATCTCTTTGATGTTGCTGTTGTTATTTCATTTGAGGGCTTGGACACCGTGGTCATTCAGCCCGTGTACTTGGGTGTGTGGAATTTATTGTCTTATAAACTGATTTATTGTGATGACTGTATTCGTGTGTGTATATTTGTAATTTAGGTTGGGAAAGGAGGCGACCGTGGCCTGGAGTTAAAATGCCATATTAGATATTACAATAAGCAAATTGTCAAAAGTGTTGTTCCAATTAATACAGGAATCATCCCGGCATTTGCCTGGAGTAGACGTTGGAAACCACGGAAAACCACTTCTAGGATGGCTGAGATGGGAATCGAACCCAACCCCTTTCAGTTTTTCATCACGAGGCTGAGCAATCAGACCAAATCAGACCAATCAGACCAAAACTAAATTGCTAGGTAGAGCCGGGAATCGAACCCGGACCTCCAGGGCGTCAGCAAAGAATGCTAGCTGTTACAGCAGGAGGTGGACTCCTAAACTCTAGTCGAGATTGGGAGAGCTACGCCATTCTTAGATCCGGGGGAGTTCAAACCCGGCCAAAACGTCGAATTTTTTAAGAGCGTTAAAAATCCCTCAGCATGCCTTCCATCGGAGGGGAAGTAAAATCGGCGGTCCCATGGCATAGGTTTATGGCATGATAAAGAACCTTCCAATAATTATACTTGTGTGAAGCTAAATTATAGGTTAGATTTGACTAACACTCTTAGGTTCCAACGTTCGCCGCCAGGAGCCAACTGCGGTGGCATCAAGTAGTTCAGAACTACTTGGTCGTTGACGGTGGCGTTTGGTAGCAAATTTGGAACTAATTGAAAAATCGAATGTCTGCAGTCCTTACTTGAATTAAAAACAGATAAGGCACACTAGCCCAATACAGCCATCACAATTAACACCGGTTTTCAGACAGATTCTACACACCCCCAAAGCACGGAGCTACATGGCCACGTTGTCGCAGCCCCTAAACTGAGGAACCAACCAACCAACCAACCAACCAACCTCGAGTCTTGGGTGCAAGTGAAAACTGTCTGATAATCCGTGTAATTAAGATGGTTGCATTTTTAATTGAGGGCTAGTATTGGATGTAGTTCTCTCACTTTCCTTGTTAACGCGAGCGACGGCTCAAACGTTAGGCAGTAGCAGACGCCTACAATACCCATTGTTCGCTGCTGACCAATAACATGCTTCCTCCATTTCTCCATGTGAAGTGCAGACTTTGGTCATGGCTGCCTGCTCGCATGTCAGGTCTCCAATGTTGGACAGTTGCACGTTGTTCAGTCCAGTCTCACTGCTTGCTCTCAATGGATAAGGTGGAGAGTTGACAACACTGTGCCACGAGCTGAGGAAACCCTTGGCTCCCCGCAGACATGGAAAGTAAGCATATCCGCCCAGCTATGTTTCAAAGATAAACCGCTCGTTAACGAGACTAGTGAGAGAACTATAGGAGCCGACCATCGCCTTGAATTAGAATAATAATGTTATTGGTTTTACGTCCCTTTTAACTACAGTGGCTTTCAGAGACGCCGGGGTGTCGGAATGCTGCCCCGATGGGGATCTTTAACGTAATAATAATAATAATAATAATAATAATAATAATAATAATATCGTATGGCTTCGTGTGCAGGGTGCAAGCTTTGTTATTTTACACCCAGAGGGTAGCTTGCATGTCGAATTTCGTTGTTCCTTGAAGCACTATGAAAGTCAAGGAGATCTAAGCTCCTTCAACACTTTAGCGCTTTCTAGTAGAGAAATGAGGTACTTTGTGTTGGCAGAAACTCCCGAGATTAATTTTGCCATTATGAACACGGCCTACTGAATTCAAATGGTTTTTTTTGACATGAAAACATCATAATTTTTGCCGCCTTTTAAAAATTACTTACCACGGTCAGGAGCGAACCTACAAGCTTGGGGTTAGTAGACCGACACGCTAACCACTCATCCACCGTGGCAAGCAAGTGGATCTTTAACGTACCAGTAAATCTACTGACACGGCTCTCTTGCATTTTCGCACCCTCAAATGCCAACTGACTAGACTAGGATTCGATCCTGCAACCTTGGGACCAGCAAGCGAGAACGTTACCGCTCAGCCACGCAGCCAGGTCCTTGAATTAGGTATCATCTCGGCTTGTTTCTGGAGTCGAAGTGGGGAACCCACTGAAAACCACTTCTAGGAGATGGCTGAGGTGGGAATTGCCTAACAAGCGAAACCTGTTCCAATCCTCAAACCAGAATGAAGTTCCCTTGGCAGAGTCGGGAATAGAACTCGAGACCTTAGGGACCAGTGTCCCAATACGTACTCCAAGACCACAGAAGGCTGCTGTCAGTGCGTCGCTATTGCGGTCCTGAAGACTTTGCGGTTTCTCAGAATATTTTCTCCGATGTTCAACTCTTGTAGGTCCTCTCTTGATTCATCCAGCCAGGCTATCCTTGACTTCTGAGAATTTATTACATTGAATAACATTTTTGTAAGTCTATAATCGTCCATCCTGAAGAGGTGTCCATAACATGTTAAACGTCTTCTTCGTACAGTGTTGCTGAAACTATCTGTGTGACGGTATAGATCTGAATTTCGTCTTTTAATCCATATTTCGTTTTCTTGTGTGGGGCCAAATATTTTTCTAAGAATTTTACGTTCTTGCTTTTCTATATTTGCAATTTTAGAATGACCTCCTAAAGCTATGGTTTCTGAAGCATATAGAGCTTCCGGTAGTACAACTGTTTTGTAGTGTTTCAGTTTTGCATTATGTGACATTACTCTTTTATTATAGTGATCCCATGTTAGTCTGAATGCTCTATGAAGTTTTGAGGCTCTTCCTGTGTTAGTCAAACTGTCCAATCCTGAAGGAAGAATTATTTATCCAAGGTATTTAAAAATTCTACTTGTGATATTGCTCCATACGCTGTTTATATTATTATTAGTCATACCAAACCACAGTAAACAGATTAGCTAATAACTGAATCACATAAAGTTTCTTAATTTAAGCAACATTCATCATAGACATTACTTGAATCGGTGACAACATACTGTAAAGTGGGATGGAACAGAAATTATAGTACTTAGCTAGCAACACACTTAATGACCCGATTTATATGATGGGTTTAAGAACGAAGTAGAGAAGGTAATATGTATAAGAGAATTGGTCATTTGTAATATAATAATAATAATAATAATAATAATCATCATCATCATCATAAGAAGAAGAAGATAAGAAAGTAATTATTTACACAGATAGTAAGATAGCAATTGACTCCATTGCGGACTTCAGAAATCATAACTAACTAATTGAGAATATAAGAAGGACTACAGCTATTCTAAAAAGAAAACATGGATAATAAAATTTGAATGGATAAAGGCGCATACAGGAGTTGCAGGCAATGGACTGGCTGATAAAATTGCAAAGAAGGCTGCAAAATTAAGTGAGGTTTGTTTCGATAGATTACCCATCTAAACATTTTAAAAAAATCTCAAGGAAGAATCAATTCATGAATAGCAGCAAAAATGGGAACAAACTTCAAAAGGCACTCTTACAAAAGAATTCTTTCCAACAGTTGCAGGTAGATTAAAATCCAAAATCACCTTAAAACCTAATATGACTACAATACTGACTGGACATGGGAATATTGCTTCGTACTTACACAGACTTAACATTATATGTAATCCCCAGTGCTCCTGTAAAAGCAGCCCTCAGACTATAGATCATATAATTTTCGTGTGCAGCGAAGTGAAAAATATTAGGCAATTCTTGATTAATAGTGTTAATAGAGACGATAATTGGCCGATGCAGAAATCTGTGATATTAAAAAAGGATTTAAAGGAATTTTCTAAATTTGTTAATGCTCTGGATTTTCAAGCTCTTAGGAAAAACGAAGACTAATATTGTTTAATATTGTTAAGATTAACAGTCATCTAGAAATTTAATTATTAAAATGCAATTTATTTTGTTCATTTGTAAAAATGTATTGTAAGTGCATGTAGTACTTATGTAGTGGAGCATGCAGAGAGTATGAATAGTAAATAAAATAATAGTAATAATAATAATAATTGCAAGTCTTGTTAGCTACTGTTTTTCATAGACGCCAGGGAACCAGTGACTTTCCTGAAGGAGATCATTTGAGTGCCGGTAAATAAACCGATATTAGGCTTTATCATTCAAACATACTTGGGTCTGAGTCAAGAACGAAACGAAGATATTAAGTATTCTAGGCCATCCTATAACGTAACGTGTCACCAAAACCAACAATAGATTATTATAGACCAATTTCTGTCCAGAACGTTTTGGAAGTATTTTAACGCGCACTCACACATTTTGAAACCCTCCGATAGATAAATATTATTCGTATCCCAAAATATACTGTAGGATTTTAGTTAGTGGTATCAATGCTGCAGCCTTCTCATGCTGTGCTTGCCTGATAAAGTATATGGCCCAGCCTTTAAGTAAATACTTGGCTTGAGCCTTGTAATCAAGTTCTTGTGAACACGCGAGGGTCTGTTTTCTACAGGTTTCAAATTAAACTCCTATAAAGTTCTCGTAAACTGTTCGTTCCGCATCTTGGTACTTATTTTAGCTCAAACTTATACGTTACCTTATCAACTTCATGTTTTACAAACTAGTCATTGAATGTGTTGCTAGGAAAGTAAAATTATCATCAAGCTGGATCAGTAGCTTTGTGAGGTACTGAGTTTCAAACCCAAAAGTCACCTCGAAAAAATTAACAACCATTATTCTGTTTTTTATGTTTCTAAATATATATTTTTTACCTTAGGGTAGTGATTGGTATTTAAATATGAGTGGAGGGAAGAAGTAGATATTATCTACCCCTCATAACATTATTCGCCGGCACTGCCTCGCATCCGGAGGCCCCGAGTTCGATTCCCGACTCCATCAGGGGTTTTAGAAAGTGACGTGAGGGTTGGAACGGGGTGCATTCAGTCTCGTGAGGACATAGCTGTCTGAAAGTGAGGAAGCGTCCCGGTGACGGAGACCAAGATAAACGACCGAGGGGACACGACGCGCTGACCACGCATCACCCCATAATCGGCAGGCCAAATGGCTGGGCAGTGGTCGCTTGGTAGGCCTAGGCCCTTCATGGACTGTAACGCCACGTTTTTTTTTCATCATTTTAAATGATCTAGTCGACTTCGTCGTTACGTTACGGCGATGTCACGAAATGTACCGAGAATGCACTGAGCTGTGTGACGTCATAGTACCGCTTGGTGCATGTGTACTGAATTCACTGGTAAGCTCTGGAGCTACGAGACGGCAACGATACGGCGACCGTGACTGTCATCACCGCGCACTCCAGCCTCCAGTCTTTCTAGCATTTTTCAGCATTTTTAGCATTTAAAATGATATAATGTCCAGTCTTTCAGACTGACTGTCTCTTTTTCATAACATTATTCAACTACTGATAAACGGAATGTTAATTTTACTGTAAAATGAAAAGTATCAAGAAATATTTGCAACATTAAATCTTATCAAAACAAAGCTATTGCTTTTATTTTTTTATTTTATTTTTAGTTAAACATTACTTGTCTATTTAGAAATTCACCCGTTGGTCAGCTCTCTCCCTTAACCCGGATACTCAAATCAACAGACTTCTAATCGACTGGTAAGAGATGAGCGCTGGGATATTGAGGTGACTTCGCAGATCTATACACTCAAATTCAAAGTGTGGCAATTGAAATCGGCTGCATAGATTTAAATGTAAAGCGTCTTGTTTCTTGCAACTATGTTTAACATTCAATGCCTTAAAGAGAGACGTAGGCAGAATACCTTTGAAATACTTCCTATAAATTTGCTTCTATGAAAATACATATCTTTGAGAAGAGTATCCCAAAAGATTATATCGACAATTCGAACTGCAAGTGGTATTTAACAATTACAAACTCTTGCACTGCAGTTTTTCTCGGCCACTCTGTTTTCTTTGACAAAGGAAGAGGTAGCCTATTCTCAAATGTTGTCAGTCAAATTATAGTAAGCAATTCACTGAACCCAAGAGACTAGGGAGAATCAGTATGAAGATGTAAGTGCAACAGATTTTTAATGTGACTCAAAAAAAAAAATCATTAAAAATATTCCTATTTTTTAGAACAATTCCACCACAAATTCAAAAATCTCCGAAAATAAATGAATGTGTTTATCAATAAGTTGCTACACTAAGACTCTCAGCACTAATGTAGATTAGTTTTAAACATGAACATTACAATTTTGTGCACGGATAACGACAAAACGTGTGCCGAAAATAAAATGATAGCAATAATTAAATCTCCGCAAATAATAATCCAAAAATCTTAAAAACTTCACCATAAATGTCCGATTCACTTCAAACATGTGCTCTAAGTTTCACTCACATATGAACAAAAGTGTAAAAGTTACGAGCATTTGGGACTTGTTTTTGTTTTCTGCCTATGTCTCCCCTTAAATTTAATTTGTTTTGTAATTGTTGTTCGCTCTGTGGGCCGATATATCCAGGAACGAAATTATACTCAAAAGAGATTTCGTACAACGGAGACAGACAAAATGCATCCCCATACTTGGTTAGTTAACCACTGCCCCCGATCAATTCTAGCTATCGATATTGCCGGAGCTTCCACTAAGGTAACTCTATCTCACTGCAGACGGACGTTCACAAGGCACTTGAGTCCTGCTCGTGCAATAGCTTCAAGACGTTTACTGAGAGTTTACGATAAAAATAGAGGATACAAACGTAACACTAGGAAGTAAGAAAAAAAGCCAATAAAAGTGTGAGCAGACATATGCTTAGAACGAGAGGACGATATATGCAAAACAGGGTTTGAGTGTGAACATAAACAGACGATAGTGATTGTTAATTAAGGGATGAAACATCGAGGCCAACTATCGAAGTCATTTACACGGAACATTTGAATAACTGCTTCCTTTAACACATATGCCATAAAGTTGTATCAATAAGATGGAATTATGGTGTAAACCTACCGCCGGACTCAAAACAACACGGGCCATATTTTAGCCTATTTTGTTATGTTATCACCGGATACGAACCGACCATGAACGATGTACTGCTTTGTAACCAAGTGGGGCTGGAAACTATCATTTGCCTGCGATTGTGGGGGATGACATTCAGGCAATTCAGTGTCCCATCAGATGATACCCATGCGAGAGGCGAGATTTTATTGATGTGATCCCTGATGCACTTGACTGACTCAAGAACATTGACTGTAATCTGTAATGGCTGCTGGAACAATGTCCATCATGAACTTTTCTTTGTTTAGTTCCCAATGTTTATGTGCTTTGTGTGTAGGCCTATATGTCATATGCTAAATAAATAAACAATCAAACGTCGCTGCGCCCACGAAATCCGCTATCTGACAATATCGATCACTTCGATTTTGTCCCCTAACGCTAGTTACGCCTCCCTAGGCTTTTTGGGTATACAGTTCAACGGATTATTTCGGGTTATTTCTCTCTACCAATGATCATAGGAAATTGAACCTTACGAGGATGTTATGTGGGAGATATACGCATACATATGGTTGGGGCGTGCCCGGTTTTAAGGTAAAGTTGTCACATAGCGGATTTTGTAGGCTTAACAACGATATGAAATATAGGTATGTGAGATCACCTTTTGTCCGTGTGTGTGCGACCCTATTGAATTCTGATAAGAGGGAGGAATTTCTATGAAACTAGGGTAGGACATATTACCAACCCGTCCGACCCCGAAACCTTTCTTCTCAAATATCAATGTGTCACCAATCCAACATGGCAGCCGCACGAAATTATTAACCAATACTCAATATCTACAAAACTATAGTAGCAATTAAAATTAATTTTTGCATGGTGATGAAATAATACAGTATAAAGTAAATTCAAATATGTGACTTTGTTCGTTGTTGTTGTTGTTATAAGGGCAGAACAATGAGGTCATATTCCCCTTTTAACACATAAATTCATACAAATTTTGATAAATACTTCTGAAGCAACTTTTACAGAGTATAATGCCAGTGCCCTGTTTTGCTACACATACCTAGAACACCGTCCACCTCAAGGAACAGTGACTAATCGTAATTGGCTGGCACCTCAAAAGGTCTCGACTTTTGACGTACATGCCTTATATGAATGTATTGCTTGTACTCAATATACACAACACGACCTAATAGATGTAAGACTCTTTGTTCAGAATTTCTATCGTTGATTGCTACTTCCCTTAAAATACCCTAGACAACACTTATTAACTTTGTTATACTGTACAAGTGTCTATTTTACCGGAGCAAAATATTGTGTTCTTTGAAGATACAAATTAAACACAATATTAATATTTGTGTGTGGAGATGCATTACATTCATTTACAGTTAAAAGTGGACAAAAATTGGTTTTGCTAAAATACCTTTATGCAAAAAACAAATCAAATGTTAAATTTACAAGATGCATTACTCTCACTTCTTATTTGGAATAAACAACAACTTTTTTAAACATAATTATCTGTATACTTTGTTGTGCACTTCGAGACAGTGAGCTGGCAATACTTGATCCGTCTAACGCCTCTTCAAACAGAGATTTACAGTTTCATATGAAGCATCCCGTTTTCATCTACCGCAAATTCTTACAACCAGCTTCAGAAAGGGGCAATAGATGGCCTAGGTGTGATAATCGAACGAAATGTGAACGGTGAAATCGGAATCGACTTGAAAAGATCATTTCAGTAGGGATCCAGACGTGGCAAAATAACCAAAAATGTAAATTTGTGATATTAGCGTAAATGTGAGGAGGGAATCTTCCTGAATGAGAATTTATATAATTTATGTGAGTTTAGTTTCTCGTAAGTCCATTTTTGATGTGTAACATCTTTCCGCTCGGTTGCTGGATAGATTTCTGGGAGTGATTTTGAAAATTGGGGACGGAAGTGGATCGGAACGATCGAGCTGGCAGTGGTGGATCCAACGGAAGTATGCACCGCCCGCTCGATCGATCAAACGGAAGTGTACTAGCTGGCAGTGGTGGACAACGGAAGTATGCACTGCCCGCTCGATCGATCGGACGGAAGTGTACTAGCTGGCAGTGGTGGAAAACGGAAGTATGCACTGCCCGCTCGATCGATCGATCCAGCTACCAGATTAGCATTTTAAACGATATTTATCATATCAATATGACTCATTTTAACAGAATTCATATGAAATTACGTGTTGGTCTGTGAATGAAGAGGACCTGTTTATAAGGAATTTAAGGTTATGAGCGGTGTCGCGTCTATTAATCTAGTTGATCCATATCGTATTCTTTATTTAGGCTAGTGCTGGTGGAAGCTACAAATCACCTAATAAAATGAGTTTCGTATTATAAACTACAATATCTGTAAAACACTCCATTTTACAATAACAATTGAAAATGTGTGTATTAGAAACAAGGCAGTGTGTGCTCTGTAGCGCGAGAATATTATGGTAATACAGTAGGCAGTGCATTTAGCAGTCACTGGTTTGACGAGCACAGTGGCAAATGTTTCACCGACTTTCATTTGTCATTGAGCAGTTTATGAAGCTTCACGTTCAAGGTTGAACATCACATGGAGTAGGACAAAGACGACAAATGACATTTAAGTAAGCGGCATTATTGTCAAGCTGTGGTTGAGTAGGCTAGTCAAATATTAAATGCATAACAGAATGTTGTTATATGAGTGGAATAAAAGCTGAGACTAGGTCATTTCATGATTGTAGGAAGGCATGTTTTGATTGTTTACGATGAATTGTATGAGAGTATTGAGAATAATGAATGATATAGTTACTGAGGAGTGTGCTCACAGTAACTTATTTGAGAGTACAGTCGACGTTGTGTGTCACTTTGTTATTATGAATTATTAAGGAAGGAAGGAAGCTTGTAGTTTTGCGTGACCGTTGATCTCACAATCATGATCCACAGTCCCTCCCTTTTACGTGGAATGCGAACCATAGGACATGGCATTTCAATAGGGCTGTAGCGGGAGAAAGTTCGCGCCAGATAGCGCTCGTGTAGTACTGGGTAAGCGCAAGGCGATCGTCTTATGTTTCTCCCAGTCAGCTGCGACGAATGTGTCAATTGTGACAGAGTTTTCTAAGCTAAAGTAAATTATATCTTCTCTAATTTTACTCCAAGACTATATTAATTAATTCTATAGGTATATCTCCTAATATATGATAAACGATTTTCAGCGTTTAAGCGTTAAACAGCTGCAAAATGAGCTACGGTCTCGAGGCACTAAAACCAGCGGGAGGAAGGAAGAATTAATAGCCTACAGCGGTAATAACAAAATTCTAACACGCTTTATTATTCAAATAATGAATATGAGTCAGCATGCTTTCTCCTAAAGATTACAATTACTAGAGTATTGTAGGCCTATATTGATAAATATATCTCCAAAAGACTTAAATCATAAATTGAGATTTAAATATTCACTTGCTCCCCCTGCTTACAGACTTCGATTCATGTATTTTTTTTAGGTTGATAGCTTACATAAAACTGTCGTATTTTAAGGTAAACATATTCAAAGAAAGTTGATACCGGTAATTGAATGTGTACCTCGAAAATGCATCGCAGCGTTTGGTTCTTATGTAATTTTGTCAATTCCGCAATAAGAATCGTTCCCTTACCCCTGGGAAAGGACTTGAGGGTACAATTTTTTTAAAGTTTGAGAATCCCTGCTTTAGGGCCACGAACTGTTCCCATTCATCTGACTATGTCTCAAGAATGTAGGTCAGTCGCTACCACATTCTCCGTCAGGCAGATGGAAATTGACGATTAATTCCGATTTCAAGAAACCAACCATAATACATTTGTGACTGTTAATGTTGCGACATTTATTCTTGAAGTATTTGACCGAGTAGCCTATTGATGTCTTTGAAAATGGGAGTCAGAAATGTTACTTTCATTTCTTCGTGTATATTGACGATTTCTTCCCGTACTTCAGTGGAGATGATTTCTGCAGATTCCGATATTGTAGTCTTATCGTGATAATCCGGCAATTTTCTTGTGTATGGCCTCTTCCTAAATAATTATTTTTGTTGTGTTCGTGGTCTACGGAAAAAGCGGTAGAACAGCGCCTGATTTTTATCTTGCTCTCTCACCTTCAAATAGGCCTACAAACGCATAAATTCAGTGGATGTTATCGAAATGTCTAATCAGTTTATAGGTACAAAATAGGAATTATTTTCCATTGTAAGTCACACTTTTCCAACACAGTTTTCGTGAAGCCATCGGGTTGTAAATGATGGAAACACACTTTAATATATTCGGTCAGATTTTTCTCACCGAAATGTTTCCTTCTAAAAGCATGTGACCATTTCTTCCTCATTTCTTATTTTGTGGAAATTGGTGAAACGAAAACGGGCTTCCCTGATTTTTGCAAAGAGGAACACTGCAATAGCTCGGCATAGTTACGAAAATAACAATTTAAACAACTTAAATTCGTGTATATTAGCGGCATGAGAACATAGGAGACAAATGAAGAGCGCCTTGCGCTTACCCAGTACAACAGCAGTGCGCTCTATCGGTGCTAGTTCTATACATCCCTATTGGAAAATCTCACATGTATTGACCGGGAATCAAACCCGGTCGACCTTAGTGAGAGACTAACAGCTTGACCGCTGCACCACAAGTGTGACAGTAGCATATCTCCAATTCAATCTATACATTCATCATAGTACCAGTCTGAAAATGGAGCGTAAATTAACATTGTAAGAATGTCCAAGCTGTGTAGTACACCAGTAGGATAAAATGTCAGATGTTACACATCATATGCGACTACTGTAAGGCTCGTATCTTTTTTTTAATGGCGCGCTCTTGCCTCACTCACTTCTCAGTGTGTCAACCTGTAGAATGTATGTACATTTCCCAGTGAGTTGTATTGTAAGGGAGTAACTTTCTCAATTCCATTTACTTCTTGTTCCACACTGGCCGTGTGGACACTTTTACCTCATTTGTTTCTCGCATTCTGTAATGCTTATAAACAGTTAATGCCTAAATAACGTGATTTACTATCACCGAGTTGATCATACATCCCTACAGTAGGCTATCCCTGTTAGTGGCGTTCTTGGCTGAAAGGTTCGTGAAATTTCCCACCCACTCGTCGCCACACTTGCAAGCTCCTACTGTATGGGTACAAACCAATGGAAATCTCATCCAGGAACGCCACAAACAGCAAGGAGGTTCAGTCATGTTTTGGGGTGGAATCATGTTTGGTTAATGTACGCCTATAATTCCTATCCACGGTAACATGACTGGTCTGGTGTACAGAGACAATATCCTTGAACCTGTCATTACAGGATTCGCTGTCACAATGGGCGAGAGCTTACACTAGTGGACGATAATGCTCGTGCCCATCAAGCTAGGGTGGTCAATCAGTTCCTTCAGATGCATGGTATACAGAGAATGGAGTGGCCTGCCTGTTCTGCGGATATGAACAGTATTGAACATGCATGAAAAGGGTTCAAGAGGACAATTTCGCACCGTCCCAATCATCCAACAAACACTCTGCAACTGATTGAAGCTGCTGTCCAAGAGTGGGATAAAAAATCTGCCTCAAACCACGTTCGATTTGTTGGTACTCAGTATGCTTCGTCGTCTGCAAGCATGCCTTAGAGCTCGTGGTGGTCATACACCATATTGATATGCCCCAATATATTTAATTAATTTATTAAAGCGCACAATGTGCATTAACACAGAGATACACATTATTCTAATTTTCTAATCCTAGCTTTGTTATGGACACTTTCCTTTCCTTGCAATCTTGGGCATGGTATCTTCCGCAATGTTCATTGCAGAATTCGCAATCACAGTCTTCCTTTGCCTGGTGGAATAATTTGTTTCGGCAGAACTTGTAGTGGAACCCATGAATGGCATAACATGTTATCACATGTCGAAGTTCGTAGTTTGTCTCTTTCCAGTCGTCCGTCTTTATGGCGTTGGTTGAGTAGAAATCGTTCCAGATGGAGTCGATTTTTTCTATTAGTATCTGGCGCATCCTCTCGTATGCATTCGTGCTTGGTAGGAGCATCAGCAGTCAGATGTCATCAATAAAAAATGTTTCTTTCGTTAATGCACTAGTGTCCAAAAGTTAAGCATTATCACTAAACGAGGCCATACCACCTGATAGGAATGTCAGACGGATTGATGAACAAACGGAAGCTGAATCACACACAATATGTACACAACTTGCCCCCCCCCCCCCCAAAAAAAAAAAAAACAGTGTCAGAAAGGTTCTGATAGCTAAGGTACACCTTTGACAACAACTAACAAAGCTTGGCAATGTCTTCCACAACTAAATATGCCGTTAATAGGGTGTATGGTTACCGCTAACGGCCACACTGTCTTCGCAGCGACGTGGCATGCTTTCTATCAGATGGTCCAAGAGCTCTTGTGTCAGTCGATCCCATTCCTCCGAAAGGGCAATGAGAAGGTCTTGGAGGGTCCATGATGAAGGCTGACGGGATGCAATTCGCCTCCCCAATGCATCCCAGGCATGTTCAATTGGATTCACATCCGCAAACCTCGCTGGCCAGTTCATACAATGAATGTCTTCACCAGCCAGAAATTCATCCACCAGAGCAGCGTGGTGCGGTCGGGCATTATCGTCCATTAAGAGGAAGTCGGGACCAATCGCACCTCTGAAGAGTGGAACATGTGGTATCAGTACCTCATCCCTGTATCTCCGAGCGTTCACAGTGTTCCTCGGACCAGCCATGAAGATGTGCAGGTCTGTACGGCCATTCAACATGATGCCACCACCACCATACTGGTCCCGTTCCACGATGTTCCTGTAGTTGTATCGGCTACCCGGTTCTCTCCAGATTAATGTGCGGCGGGAATCGTTCTGTAAACTGAAGCGGGATTCATCTGCGAAGAACACATGCCTCCATTCATTCATGGTCCAGTTTCGACGTTGACGGTTTTACAGTAAAAGGGCCCGTCTCAGTGCTGGAGTGAGCGGGACGCACACTACTGGACGTCTGGCAAACAGCCCTGCTGTTCTGAGCCTCCGGTACACAGTTTGCCGGGAAACGGCAACCCCTGAGACGGCTGCAAGCTCCGCCGACAATTGTCTTGCAGGTGTACTCCGATTTCGTCGGGCGGTTAAGGCCAGATACCGGTCCTGCTGTGGGGTGGTTACTTTTGGTCGACCTGGTACTGGCCTACGACTAACATCTCCTGTGTCGCGAAATCGTCTCCAAAACCTGGAAATGACACTTTGTGGCACATTCAAGAATACGGCGACTTTGGTCTGTGTCTGGCCTGCTTCCAGGCGGCCGAGTGTTCTACCCTGCAAAACAGGGTCCAAATGGCGTCGTTGTGCCATTATGTTGTCACGTTTACCACGAGCCTACATTCCGCACACTATAGGCTAACAGGGCAAACGCGACTGAGGGAATATGGGGCGCAGGCATTGGCTGTGTTTACCTTGCGGTTACGCCGCTAGTCAAAGCAGGGAATACTCCTTTGCTATACAAAGCGAACACGCAAGGTTGCTAGGTGCATATGTCGTGCGATTTGCGGTCTATTTTCTGTTGCTCTGTTTATTTGTAACTTGCTTAACTTTTGGACACTCGTGTACATATGTTAGTCTTGACAGTGACGCTCCCAATGCCCAAGGCTCGCTTCATATAGCAGGATTTTACTTTCTCTACTGTTATTAGATCGTTGGGAGTGAGTTTGTCCCAGGTTATATCGATCCCATAAGTTACTATTGGCACAATGACTGTTTTAAAAAGTAACATTGCAGTTGCTATTGAAAGTTGTTGTGGATGCTGAATGTTATATATAACTTGTATTGCTGCGGTGGCTCTTTCTTTCACATGAGTTCTGAAAGATGTCAGCGGTGGCCAAGAGCGCTGACGCGCTACCTCGAGTCTCGCTGGCATCGGTAGAGCGTGGGTTAGAATCCCAGAAAATGGTTTTCGTGGTTTTCCATTTTCAGTACCAGGCAAATGCCGGGACGGTTCCTTCCAATGGGTCCATGCCCGATTTGCTTTCATAATCCCTTCCCTGACCCGTCCTGAAAAGAAAAATACTGTACATGGCCATTGGCTGCATTAATAACATTTTAAGAAAGATGTCAGGGAGTGATACCTAAATACATAATTTTGGTACAACGTCTAATGGCTGGTTATAGAGGGAAAGTGTGTTTTTCGAAGCCCCAGCATATTCGTTGCGTGTTTCTGTCTATTTTGCAGAGCAGATTGTGTGTTGTTTTTCTTTGTGTGCATCCTGTATTGTGAAATAAAATGCGTTAACATTAACTATTATGACAATGGAAGATACATCATATAGCAGCGACGTCCGATTCACTGTAATCGAACCATTCATGAAATGAAAATCCACAGCCTGCTTCCAGTCTTCGACCGGGTCAGGAATGGAATGAATGAAGCCCCCATCTAGCGGCGAGGATATGGACTGTACCGGCTGCCAAGGCCTGACGCACTCCTCTGGGGCAATGATTAAATGAATGACAGATGAAATGAAATGATAGTGGAGAGTGTTGCTGGAATGAAATTTTGACAGGGAAAACCAGAGTACCCGGAGAAAACCTGTCTGCCTCCGTTTTGTCCAGCACAGATCTCACATGGGGTGACCGGGATTTGAACCACGGACCCAGCGGTGAGAGGCCAGCGTGCTGCCGCCTAAGCCACGGAGGCTTGCGTAATCGAACCATTCATATGTTTTTTAATTCTTTTTGTGAGCTTTCTTTTTATTTAAATTTCTAATAGTGTTTTATAAGGATATCTATTTTCTCTTTTATCTTTGTAAACTTACTTTTAAGATTATTTTAATTCAATATACGCTGACGAAGGTGTCATTGAACACCGAAACATGTACGTTTAAGCAGTGATTAAACCACATTCTTCAGTGTCGACAAGGCGGTTTTGAATAAGATAGCCCTATATTGTGTATAATGTGATTACATACACGTAGCAAAAGAAGCAAGTCATCAAATCGCAATATGCAAAACCTTTTTTTTTGAGCACTATACATTGGCACTGCTCGTGACATCACAGGAGCCTTGCAATGACCTTCGAAGCATGAGTGCCATCCATCCCAGCCCCTCAGACCAAAATATTAAATTGAATAACAGAGCCAGAAATCGAACCCGGACCATCGGGGCATGAGCTAAGAATATTAGCCGCTACACCAGGAGATGGACCAGGTAAATGTTGAACGCTATAGACATAGAATGTGACTGATAATCTGTGTTGTTGTGGAGTTTACAGTAGTAGTAGTAGTAGTAGTAGTAGTAGTAGTAGTAGTAAAGGGTCATTATATATGTGCGCCCCTATAAACACGGCAAGCTAAGCCGGCTGTGACTGGTGAAGATCGCAGGCTCCCGTACCCGGTTCAGCCAGTGGTGGCGCGCACTTTCACACTTTCACCAAACATGTTCAATAATGTGTATTTACAGTGCTCATAGGCGATGCTGAAAATGTCCTCCCTCTCTTGTAACACACAACTGACATCTTCTGATGGAAGAATGTCTGTAAATAATATTATTTACGGAGCCTGTTTCCTTGATTCGTTTAGCGAGCCTCCTAATTGTACTGGAATTGGGCACAGGTCTTCCTGGAAACTTGATTCGAATTTTAGTCTCGTTTCAGAATAAGAATGTCTGTTTTTCAATTACGAATTATGGATATACACACGTTCGCGCAATATGAATTGGTGTCTAGGTTTGACCAACAATCACAGTAATCACTATACTCACTAAACGTGCAACACTAACGTCTAAGCTTTGCAGATACACGTCCATATGAATGACAAAACACGTGTGAACTAACGATATGAGTCCGCGGAGCGCGCCAGCCACCGGCTGAACCGCGTACGCGCGCCCGCGATCTGCGTCAGTCACAGCCGGCTTAGCTTACCGTGTTTAGCTGGGCGCACATAGATAATGAACCTGTAGTAGTAGTAGTGTGTATTTAATTCAGGTGAAGATTGGGAAGGAGACGACCGTGGCCTTAAGTTAGGAACGATTTCGGCATTAGCCGAACTACAGGAAATCACTTCCAGGATAGCTGAGAGGTGGATCGAATCCCCCTCTACTCAGCTTTGCCTCTCGAGGTTAAGTGTATCCCATTCCATCCCTCAGATCAAAATTACATTTCTTGGCAGAGCCGGGAATCGCACCCCGACCTCTGCGACGACAGCTAAGAAAACTACCCGCTACACCAGGAAGTGGTCCATATGCCAAACGTTATCTCCCAAAAGACAGCCGCTTTCTTCCAACCCATTACCCAATTTCTTATCATCCTCTTTTCCTTTCTCATTATTTATTAGCGTATGGCTTATAATGCCGGGAGTGCCCGAGGACATGTTCGGCTCGCCAGAGTTTGTAGCTGATTCTATGCGGACACCCATGGGGTGAGGTACAAGTACCGTTGCGTGTGGATGAGATGAAATGAATGAAGAAGAAGGAAACTGGGCAAATTCAACTTCCAGTAGTTCCAACTTTGGCCAGCAGACGTCGCTAACACCCAGCGGCGAACGTTGGAACTTATTAGAGCGTTTCTAGCCAAATAACCTACACATTTAGCAATACACTACCAATTGTTGTAGTGGTAGGTTCTTTTTCATGCCATAAATCTATGACATGGGCCCGCCGGTTTTACTTCTCCTCCGAAGGAAAGCATATTGAAGGATTTTAACGCTCTTAAAAATCCGACATCCCGCGATCTTGGACATAGCAGTTCAGCATGCTACCGACTACGCCACCGAAGGCTTCCTCATTAACGCCTACAATAAGGATGACGTTAGAAGAGGTATCCAACCGTAAAAACAATTCGCGATATGGAGACACAATTCATCTCATCATCGACCCCATAGGAAAGGTAATAATGGTGTTCATTAATTTAAGGAGCTTGGGACATCATGATCATCAGTTCCGTGTAGTTGGATGTGTGCTGACATTGTCTGATATCCTGTATTCATCCGATGACTGTGTGTGTACCTGTATTAGGGGCAGGGAATGGTAGGTGCCCCGGGACTGGAAGTAAGGTACTATCCCGGCAGTGTGAAAACGATACCCGCTGTCAGCGCCGGGATTCGAACCTGCGATCTACGGACTTGCTGCAGCTGCCCTCACAGTTATGGTGTTCGATTTAAGGAGCACGGCTACGCCCCGGAACAAAACATTAATAAGTGTAACGGTAGAAATACTCGTCATTACACTGAACTGACACACCAAGTGAGTTTGACGAGTTTCTAAAACCTTAAGAAACAGTTAAAAGGAGAGTCAATGAACACACATTTTACATTCTTATGTACTGTAAATAAAACAGAGATGGCTTATGACTCCGTTTATGAGTCTAAACGATCTCTTGAGTATGTATTTTGAATGCCGTCCAATCCTGCGGACCGCACTGTGTAATCTTCCGCCGCATTCAACAAGTTATATCTGAGCGTGCCAACTGCGTTTACTCTCTGGTCAAGAATCCCTATTCATTCTGGAGTCAGAAACGAGTGAAAGACGCAGAGCAAAGGTTCAGCTCCGAGGATATGATTTTGTCTGTAAATATTTCGACTCAACTACTGCATATGCGGCGTAAACAAGAGGTGAATACTGCGAGATAAAATATCATATTATCACTGACAGTAATATGAAAGGAATAGAAGAATAGTTTGACTTGCACCTGTATACATATTTGAAGAAGAAAAAAAACGAACGTAAAGGGCAAGTTCAGCGTGCGTAATTTGTTTTCAATGTAACTTAAAAAATTAAATAAATCTCTTAATGTATGGTATTAATATCAATGGATTAATGGAAAAGTTCTACGATATAAAATCTAATGTATACGTTTCAGCATCAAGGGAATTTAAATAATACGCTCCAAGTAATATTATTTTGCTGTTATACGGCCGTTAGCGACTGCTGGAGTAGTTTCAAAAGCGGTCAATAGATGTCACCTCGAGATCACCAACGACATTGTTTATAGGCATATTTAAAGCGTTCAATGATCTCGGCGCGAATCATACGTACGTTTCAAACAAATCTCCATTTGAAATATTCAAAGACAGATCATTTCAGTTAGTGTGAATTCGATTATAAAAGAGTAACTGGTTCAACTGTCCTATGAGCTTCTATGCCCAAGATAGCGGGTTCGAAGCCGTCGGATTTTTTAAGAGCGTTAAAAATCCCTCAGTATGCCTTCCTTCGGAGGGGAAGTAAAGCCGGCGGTCCCATGTCATAGATTTATGGCATGTTAAAGATCTTTCCACTAATTACACCTGTGTGAAACTAAATTGGATAGGTTAAGAATGTAAACAACGCTCTTAGGTTGCTACGTTCGTTGCCAAGAGCCGACTGCGGTGGCGTCTAGTAGCTAGTTCTGAACTAGGCCTAGTAGTCGTTGACGGTGGCGTTTGGCGGCAAAAGTAGGAACTATTTGAAAATTCAAAGTTGCAGTCTCTACTTGAATTAAAAAACAGATACACACACTAATACAGTCATCACAATTAACACCGGTTATCAGACAGATTCTACACACACCCAAAGTACACGGGGCTACATGACCGCGTTGTCGCAGCCCCTAAACTAAGGAACCAACCAACCATCATTCAGATGGAAACATTTAAATTAATTTAATTTCTGATTAATCCATAAATTAATCACTGTAAGCAATAAGAAAGCAAATAACAAAGCGTAACATTTCCTAAATCAGTACTTTCAATCAAAATTACACATAAATATTGCTATGTAGCCTAGTCAGATGTGATCATCGTATAAAAATACAATACAAGCAACAGTGGGAACCATGTAACTTATAGGAAAAATAGTTGACTTTGTCACGAACAGATGATTATTTACTCATACAATATCGAAAACACCAGTTATTTAGTCACTAATTCAGTTTTTATTTTCGTTATTTGGCACAAAATTTACTATGAGATGGTTATAATCAAAGTACATTATGTGTAATATTTCTAAATAGCAAATTGATGACAGTCATTTCAAACCATGGCAGTGACATTATAAGTGTGAAGGTTGGCCTACCTTGCTCATAACTAGGCGCCTCTGCCGATTCATAGTATGGCGGTTGTTGATAGTATGGAGGTTGGTAACAGTGCGGAGGATTGACATGGTGATACGGATAGTGTTGCTGATTTCGATATTCAAGATAGTTACAGCAATCCATTGTCGATCACGTAGTTAACGCTGTTCCCTGGTCCACAAAAGTTATTTAGAAATTACACTGTCTTCAGATGTTGCGCACCAAAGTGAGGTTAAGTTTATTCATGAGGGACCATCTGCAATATTGGCGGGACACTCGAACGACTGGTAAAGATCTAACTACGTTCGTCTACTTGGGTCCTTGAATCCTTCCACACACAAGGCTCTTCAAAAGTAGTAATTGTTAAGGTGAATTAAGATAGCAACAAAACACTAATTTTCTACAATCGAAACACTTGTCTAATCATTCAAACGAAGAACAGTTACAGTTGACGATGAGTGTCTAATGGTCCACAGGTCCAATATTTCTAAAATTATACCTTAAAATATAACAAGAAGAAGAATGAAGATAATTACAGATTACACTTTATATCATCAGATGAAGTTTTGTGAATAGAACAGAAAAATCGATGTAGTTGCATTTTTCATCTTCAGAGTTAATTAATATACAATTATTAATTAGTGTTAACAGTTCGAACACGATATACAACACTGTTCACTATCAGTTTTCATAAACTGTCAGATGTAGACGTTACTTCTTAAAGACGAACGACAGACTTCTTCGTCAATACTTTACAGCTATTGATCTACTTAATCCTAGACACTGTGTTCTTTTAGTTTTCAAAAGTTTCAAACAACACACAAATTGTTAAATGGTGAATTTTCTCAAATTTCCTCACACGAAAACAGACGTTACTCCTTTAGTTGAAAACAAGTCTTAGGTGGAATGACAGAGTGAGATTAATCGCAGACATTCTTTTCTTTTTCTTTTTCAATAGTTTTAAACAACACGCCGTCAAAATAGTTTCCTCTGATGATTTTCTCAAACTTTGTTCACATACGATAGTAGACGTGACTCTAGAACTCGAAAATAAGTGTTAGATGGAATGACAGCGTCAGATATTTCAGTTTTCAAGTAAAAGTATTTAAAATGAGATGTTTGAAGCAGTGTCAGATGAGCTGCAGTGGATTTTGTTGGGCAGCGCGAGATGAGAGCTGGGAGCTAGTGCGAGGCGCCCGCTGCCTTCGTTCCGTTCAACACAGGCGAGGCAAGGCAACTGGAGAGCGGCGCGCGGGCGGCGCGGCGCGGAGCGGAGCTAGATAGGAGGTCAGCCGACAACACCATCCACGACCAAATCAATACCTTGACGGGGAGGCGGACTTGCCAGCCTAGTTGCCTGCAGCCTAATATACCCCACCCCTCACCTCCCTTTACCAACCCCCACTCCGTATTCTATCACATAGCCTATACTGCCGGCAGCCTGCCTGCCTGCCTCCTTCTCTCTAAAACTCAACTAGATAATAATCATTAAGCAAGCTTGATTTTCACTTGATATAAATAGTTGTCACGTATCGATTAGCTTGTCTCCCCCTGAATGCCAGTCTGTTTTGTAACACAGCATACTGGAGCGGAAGAATTGAAAACTGTAAACATATATTTATCCCAGTAAACGATTGATGTAGGCCAACATGAGACTTAAAAAACGAAAGTTAAATCATTGATCATATTCAACTGTTTGTGTCACTGTGGAAAAATTAAATTCTAGTGGCATTCCCATTTCCATAAGAAAGATAATCAGCAAATATTTCTCAACATTCAATAACAAGTTCGCTTTAATGGTCAAATTTCAATGTAAGTATTTGTAGACACTAAAAATCCCCGTCGAGGGATGTAAATATGAATTAAAATAAACAAAATAGGAAGACAAATACGTACTAAAACACCTAGCCAGACACATGCGTACTAAAATATCCAAAAAAGGAGGCAAACAAGAATTAAATTGACCAAAAAGGAAGAAATGTACAAAATGTCCAGATGGGAAGGAAAATATCACTTATGTATTCAAGAGGGAGATAAATCTCCCGTAATATACCGGTATCTAAAATACAGAGATAAATAGAAACTAAATACACGATAAATACAGGATAATAGAAACTAATATGCAACAAACAAGAAGGCAAATATAGTCAAAAGATCAAAATAGTACACACAAAAATATCAAAACAATAGCTTTATAATGCATTAAATGTCAAACAAAGGCAAGTTACACTAAAGAGAGAGAGGGAAAGAGAATATATTTATGCTCTGAAATGTCAAAAATAATATACACACTAAAATATCAAAAACTTGGACATGAATATGAACTGAAACATCAAAATATACAAATGTCAAAAATAGCAATGTAAATATAATACAAATTATTAAAGAAAACATAACAAATAAGCACTAAAACGTCAAAATGGGCATAAAAATATGTTATCGAGTGTCACAAATAGGAATGAAATAACCTCTATAATTTTAAAGTACCCACATAAATATACACTAAAAAGTCAAAATGGCCATAAACAAATGTGTCAAACGGATAAATGGCTATGAAAATATGCTCAAAACTGGCGTCAACAACAACAACAACAACAAAAACAACAACAACAACAAACACATAAATATGCACTCAAACAACAACATGCGCTAAATTGTCAAACGTTGAAAGTAAATATGCTCCAAAGTATCAAAATACACACATAAATATATATAAAAAGAATATAGGCATTTGAGTATATACTGTACTAACATGTCAAAATATTATCAAATTATGGATATCAATAAACCAACCAAAACGAGGAGACAGATTGAAGCTGAAATGGACGCTATTCTTTAATGTAATTGTAATTGTACAATTTGCCACCGGGGAATTACCCCTATTTGCAAACAAAGTAAATGAATGAATGAATGGATGAATATTGGTTAGATAAAATATTATAGGCCTGCTACACCTTAAATATTTTGTTCAGGAATTCGGATTTTCCATTAAAAGCATTGACAAAAACTTAGATTCATTTGTTTTTCTTTCTTTTATCCATACATCATTTTCATATAACGTTTTACTCCCGCATCCTCTAATATTGGTATCACCACGTAATAGTCGTTCTTAATGGAGTTGGAGTTTTCGATTTTGACAGAATTCATATATATTGTAAAATTAAAGAGTAAATAATAATACTAATAATAATAATAACAATATTAAAATAGACTAACCAAAAAGATCTTCGACCACTTTCGTAATAAAATAACAAAACCTCTTTGGTTTAAGGAAACCGAGAAAGACCTCGTGGAACTACAAATTACAGACACCATGCTCATGGACAAAACAGTCAAAACCGTAACCAAGGATGAGAAACAACGGTTCCAAGTGTGAAACTCAAACACAAGCGTACGATCCACATCTCTGCCGAAGAAAGGGAAGCAAGATCTCAAAGGATGAGGCAATACTGGGCCAAAAAGAAAGCTCAAAACAATAAAAAGTGATTGATTTCATGTACCCCAAAGTTGGGTGAAACAAATAAAGAAGAATAACAATAATAAATAAAATTTCAATATTAAAACAGAGCAGTTTCTATTGTAACAACTCGTCTGAAGGAAGGGATACACCAGTCGGACTAGGTTTGCGTATGTGCTATGTCTTTTAATTTATTCAAAAGAAAATCGCATTTTCGTTGACTATGCCCTGCTTCGTGGCCAATACAACGCTAAAATTGGTCCGAGAAGGCCCGAGTTCGATTCCCGGCTAGATCATGGAATTTTAACTCGTATGGTGTATTCTCCTGGCTCGGGGACTGTGTTTGTGACGTCTTCAGCATTCATTTCACCCCCCTCCCCGTGTGATAGCTGGGATGGTTCTTTATTTCAAGTCCCGATACAGTCCTTTATTTCAAGTCCCGATACACAGCCTAATAATGATGTTTACACACACTACTATTATCATCACAGAAATACAGGTTATGAGACAAATCAACACACTCCCAAGTACACGAAGGTGTTGATAAAAATGGCCAAAGCCCCTAAAACAAATTGACAACAGCAGTTTCATTCATTTTATCCCCATCATGACGCGCAGGTAATCCACGAGTCTCAACTCTAAATATCTGCACCAGCCCTCTCTGGAAGTCGTACGCTAGTTTAAACGCCATTGCCACCTGGACCAGAACTTTCGTATATTCTTCATTAGTCACGAAGCGCGTAATTTCCGTGCAACGGAATTCTTCTTCTTCTTCTTCTTCTTCTTCTTCTTCTTCTTCTTCTTATTATTATTATTATTATTATATTATTATCATAATAATCTAGGGGATCCTTCCAAAGAATCAAAGCTATTTGACTGTGGAGAAGACCAGACAATTAAACATCTATGCCAATGTCAATGTTGTCTTGAGACATTCAGTAATGGGAAGCTCAGAAGGCCGAAGGCAATGCAATATTGTTGGGGTACCCAATCTTGTGTGAGGACCATTTAGTGTTATTTTCCATTGGAAGCCCCACTTGTATTGATAATAATAATAATTATTATTATTATTATTATAATTAATATTTATTTATTAATTAATTAATTTATTTATTTATTTATTTATTTATTTATTTATTTATTTATTTATTTATTTATTTATTTTGCACTTGAGCCTATACTCTCTCAGCATATTTATTGGAATTAAATTAACATAATCCCCAATATTCAATATATCATAGGGATTAAGTTCATTAGTGGATGATATCGAGTCTCTTCAACTCATTGAAGACTACTCCACACGTCCTTGCAGCATTACCCCTCTATTTCTTCTGTTGACAGATTCCCCATGAACAAACGACTAATTCTTGAGTATTGATCATTATTATCAGTTTTTTTTCGCTATGCCCATTTCTGGGGCGCGATAGAACTTATTTTGTTAATGATGTTCTTTCTTCTCCCAAAATATCTTCATCTGGGCAATACAATCTTCCACCGTTCTTCCGTCCATGATTCATTGGTCCTGGAGCCTGTTCCACGAATGAACTTTGCAACTTTTCACTTTGCACTTTTCAATTCTTGCAAAGTACAAAGTACAATGATCTATGTATTACTTTTCAATTTCTTTGCAAAGTGAAAAGTCTTTGCGTAGGAATGACCCGATCATGTTTATTCCTTGAACTTAATCCCTATCCCTATAGCATAAATTATTCCTAGTGTTCCAAATGCTTCCTTTTTTCCACTATCTTGGCTAATAATATGAGAAATTATACCAAATCCAGGTAAAATTAGAATATAAACTTCCGGGTGACCAAAAAATCAAAATAAGTGTTGATATAGGATAGGATCCCCTCCACCTGCAGGGTCAAAGAATGAAGTATTTAAGTTTCGATCTGTCAATAATATAGTAATGGCTCCAGCTAAGACGGGTAAATAAAGGAGTAAAAGAAGTGCTGTAATACCTACAGCTCATACAAATAGAGGGGTTTGGTCTAAGGATATTCCTGGGGCTCGTATATTAATAGTAGTTGTAATAAAATTTACTGCCCCTAAAATTGAGGAAATTCCCGCTAAATGAAGTGAGAAAATTGCTAAGTCATAACATAATCCCCAATATTCAATATATCATAGGGACTAAGTTCAAGATTTAATGCTTTATTTTTCGAGGCGAACTAAAGGACTTAAGCAACATTTCTGCAAATAGTTGATTTTAATGTCTCATGGGGGCAGATGACCTCGTATTTCCACCCCTTAAAACAACAATAACTAACTAACTATACCGAATGATGTCCCATGCATTGCAACTATACCGTGCGGGGCACCATTTCCTAACCAATGAGCATATACGAATTTGTTCTTTTTTGGAAAGAGATCGACTTCTTTTTGTTGCAGGTTCCAATAAATGGCAAATTATTTCAAGAATATAGTCAGCTTGTATTGGGGTAATACGAAAACACTCACGAAATTCCGTCGAAGTGAGGTTATGAAAATTCATCCTGACTTTGTACGTCCTCTTGTCGGATTCTTCATGACTATTCTCACTTGATGATAACAAAAGCTCTTGTCGTACATATTTATAACACTAAACCAAATTCTGCGCCGAGAAACCAGTGTAGAGACTTGTTCACTGACAGCTGAAAAGGGAATCGTCTCTTTGCAAAGATTTCTGAAAACTGTTCACTTCATTCCTTTGCACTTTGCATTTCTGCACCAATAGAGGAACATAACAGGCTTCAAAACACTTTGCAAGACAAATCTGAAAAGTGTTGGTGGAACAAAAACTGAACTGAAAAGTGCAAAGTGCAAGGTGAAAATTTGCAAAGTTCATTCGTGGAACTGGCCCCCAGGTAGTGTTTTTCTCAGAGAAATTATGGCCATTGATTGATGTTCTGAACTGGAATCGATCTTGTAAAACTTCCTCTGTAATGTCAATTTCTTGAAGGTCTCTTTCGATTATTATTATTATTATTATTATTATTTAATTCTTAATTAATTGTTAATATACTTTTCTTCTTCCGTTTTCATTTACAGCGTCAGATATAGCATCATATTGCATAACATCTGAAAATGAAGATCCACAGCCTGCTTCCAATCGACCGACCGGGTCAGGGAATGGAATGAATGAAGCCCCCATATAGCGGCGAGGATATGAACTGTGCCGGCTGCCGAAGCCTGTCGCAACCCCCTGGGGCAATGATTAAATGAAAGACAGATGAAATGAAATGATAGTGGAGAGTGTTGATGGAATTAAATTGTGACAGGGAAAAACGGAGTACCCGGAGAAAAACCTGTCTGCCTCCGCTTTGTCCAGCACAAATCTCACATGGAGTGACCGGGATTTGGACCACGGACCCAGCGGTGAGAGGCCGGCGTGCTGCCGCCTAAGCCACGGAGGCTATTGCATAACATCTGACTTGAGTTAATTAATTGATAAGGGTATGAAGCTTATTAATGTTCAAAAGCGTAGGTTCCTAAGTTTCCCCATAGTAGGCCTATGTCTAAATTTGTTAACGCTGAGATTTCCGATATTAAATCCCTAGACCCCTTCACCATGTGAATGCATTTCAATGTTGGCCACTTCCTGGTGTAGCGGCTAGCATTCTTGGCTGTCACTCCGTAGGTCCGGGTTCGATTCCCGGCTCTACCAAGAAATTTAATTCCGGTTGGAGGGCTGGAACGGGGTCCACTCAGCCTCATGAGACAAAATTGAGATGACGTGGTTATTCCCATCTCAGCCATCCCGGAAATGGTTTTCCGTGGTTTCTCCACTTCTATTCCAGCCATATGCCGGGACGGTACCTAACTTAAGGCCACGGCCGCCTCCATCCCAATCCTCACCTGCGTTACAAAAACACTCACTAATACAGACACGATAATAACACAGGCTGTCAGATAAGTTCTACACATACACCCAAGTAGGCTACACGGGACTAAATGACCTCGAGGTCGCAATGCCCCTAAATGAATTACCAACATTAGGTAGGTTATTTATTTAATTATTATATTCTAATTTGCTTTATTCATCTGGTATAAAATGTTTGCTAATTGGTTTGTTTAACAATACGTGTATGCTATATTTTGTTTAATTAGTTGTTAAGCTAGGTTTAGTTTCTTATTACAACATTTCAAGCCAGAACATCGTATACGCTACATAAAGGGGCTCTTTAGTCTCAGTGGCATTTCTCTATGAATAAATTCAATTCAATTCAATTCAACAACAGCATTTCAATGTATTTTCTTGTAAGATGTTTTCTTATAGCAAGCTTTCCTTGAAAGCGCAATAACTGTGAGCTGCTCTTGTTCTTCTCGCGTTAAATGTGAACATATTGATTAAAAAGCTAACGTGTAAACAAACATCATAAAAGTTATATGTCCTCGGAATGAAGGAAGGTTGGGAACCCTGAGTATCCTATTCAATGACGGAAGGTCTGAACGAGTCATACACCCTTGATAAATAATTGCTACCATGCGGGTCTCGAATTCTGAAGGGCATGCCATGTACGAGAGGAGTCCATACGAGTCTATCTCTGTTGTTTTAATCTAATTAAATCTTCAAGACCATTCAACGTTTCGATTCGCGGTAAGACTTCCTTTAAATCAGCTTGTAACAAACACCCTGTAGAGAATTAGATGACCGGCTTTGTTACCTTTGTATTTCCAACTATTAGATGCTATTTTGCCCCTTTGTTTATTCAGCTGCTACACTCATTCACACCTCCAGTGGGCGCGCTTTCAGATGAAATAAAAAGCACGGTTGTTAGGTACCAGTATGCGGTTATAATTGGACAGGCTCGTATTACACGAGTCACTAGTAAGTACAAGCATATGAGCTTTATGCTGTAAATCCTATACTTGTTAAAAGATGAGGGTCTTTAAAGTTGGAATTATTCACACCAGAGCATGGAAACATTAGTCATCCGTTCTCTTTAACAGCTCCAGTATCTCAATGAATTAAACCAATGTTCACAAGCTGTGGGGCGCACCCCTCATGCAGGAGGGGGAAGACATCAATGAAACACGACTGTCTCCTCCTCAAGTCTGTTGCTGTTGTTAATTCATTAGAGCTTGCGACATCGTGTCCATTTAGCCGCGTGCACTTGGGTGTTTGCGTGTAAGATTGACTGATAGCCTGTGTGACTGAGGTGTCTGTATTAGTGTGTATATTTGCAACTGGGGAGAGGATTGGGAATGAAGCGACCGTGGCCTTACTCCACAAGTCTAGCTGCAGTACTGCTCGAGTCTAAGCTGCGTGAACCTGAGAGGAATGTGCATCGCGGACTATGAGAAATGGAGTTGACGAGTGATGAGGTTTCTCGGTCCGTGCATAGTACCGAACCAAATACATTGGTCGGTGGCTCACTGACTTATTCGTAACACCACACTGGTTACAGAAAAGACCCTATGTTAGCAGTATTGGGATAGACGAGAATGTCAGGTAACACGGCGGGCTGTCGACAGGCTTCTCAATTCACGCCTGCTCCTACCCAGCCTGTGCCCTTCATCCCGCAAGTTCACAGAGCTTGGAACCGAGCAGTAGACCACCTCGTGGTGTAGTAACTAGCATTCTTGGCTATTACCCCCTAAGGTCCGACTTCGATTCCCGGCCCTGAAAAGAAATGTAATTCTGGTCTGATGGCTGGAACGGTGTAGTCTACACTAAACCTTATGAGGCAGAACTGAGAAGAAGTGGGTTCAATCCCTACCTCAGCCATCCTGGAAATGGATTTGTGTGGTTTCCCACTTCTACTCCTAGCAAATGACAGGATGGTTTTCAACTAAAGGCCACGGCCACCTCCTTCCCATCTTATTCTCAATTACAAATACACACACTACGATAGATACCACAACAAAGGTTATCAGAAGAATTTATTAATTAATTGATTGATTTATTTGCCATAATGGTTTTCAACTGAATGTTACGACCGCCTCCCTCGCAATATTCGCCTAAGTTACAAATACACACACTACTAAAGACACCACAACAACACAGGTTATAAGAAGAAATTATTTATTGGTTTATTTATATCTATTTATTACTAGCAACCCTCCCCGGCTTCGCCCGGTATCTTTAACGGTTTACCCAGCGTAAGCTTAAAAGGTGCACGGACGGCAGGTTCAAGACGCAGCCGAAGTGAACAGCGAAACTCCAAACACATATACTCTTCTCTGAAGTCTTAAATCGACACGACTCGACAGTTTGATGCTGGCTGAAGCTGGAGTGATAGGCTCGCTAGCTAGCTCGTAAACTCGCTCCGAAGCTAGTCATTTAAATGTACAGTTAATGGAGATTGTTGAAAGAAATGAAAACGTAATAAAAACATAAAGATATGCTGTTGCGTATGTTTTTGTAGAACTTTTCATGCTGAACAATTCTTACACACGATATTGTTTACGGTTTACCCAGCGCAAGCTTAAAAGGCGCACGGATGACAGGTTTTTCTTCGACTCGATTCATTGAAATCATTACTGCACGGCTTCCTTTGGTCATAAATGAATGTTTTTCTACAGGAACTTCCTTGAGAAATCCTTTACAGAATGGTGAAAACCGCATCAACCAAGATGTCCAAGCCCCTAAACAAAACAACGCCAACAACTAGCTGAAATACCCCCCCCCCCCCAAAAAAAAAGAAGTAAAGTTACCACAATAGCACTGGTTAGGTTCCACAGATATCAAGTATTCGTGGTTGGTGACTACATGTCCCAAGATGAAAAAACTCACAGCGCACCAAGGCTGTAAGGGAGAGTTGAAAGTATAGAGATCGAATGTTCGAATCCAGACGCTGACGGTTATTCCTGTTCTTTTTCACATTCCCTCAAGGCGAATACCACGAAGGCATCTTATTTCAAGTCCTGGGCACCTATTCCAATCCTAGACCCTAATAATTACAATTAAACACACTAGTCACCACAGAGACACATGTTATCAAGACAAATTTAACACACGGGACTGATGACCAAGATGCTCCAAGCAACACACAACAGACAACACAAGGGCAGGGCTGGTTGATATGGCTGCCAAATTCTACACTGTTGGGCAGGGAAATTGTTGAGATATTGCAAACCATGAATAATGTTCTTAAATGTAACAACAGTAACTGTACTCATATTTTGCGGTCAATACTTATTGTTGGGGTAGCGCGCCTCCCTCTCACCCGGAAGCCCCGGATTCGATTCCCGGCTACGTCAGGGATTTTAGAAACTGACGTGAGGGCTGGAACGGGGTGCACTCAGCCTCGTGAGGACAATTGAGTAGCTGTCTGACAGTGAGGCAGCGCCCCGATCACGAAAAACAATATACACGGCCGAGGGGACCCGATGCGCTGATCACGCGTCACTCCAATATCTGCAGGCCAAATGGATGGGCAGCGGTCGCTTGGCAGGTCTAGGCCCTTCACGGGCTGTAGTGCCAGGGGTTATTATACTTTTAATTATCCCACACAGCCAGCAGACAACTGATAATGGATGATCGTTATCAAGCACATCCATCCTATATCAATTTCCTTAAAAAATGCATGCAACTAACTTTTTTATGCATGCAAACTATAAATTGTATGGCCATCATAACACGCCTATTTATATGACTGGGCTGTACCTTCAGAGTGCTATCGACGAAACAGTTTGTCGCTACGCGCGCGCCCTTTTAGACCCACATTCCAGCTGTGTGAGGCGATGTTATTTGAAAGTAGATTTACCAGCTCTTCGGTAATAGTCCATAGAACCATTTGCTTTGCATTTTTAATGCCACGGTGAGTGAGTGGTTATCGTGTCGGTACACCAACCCCGAGCTTGCAGGTTCGCTCCTGGCCATGGTAAGTGATTTTTGAAAGGCGACAAAAATCACGACACGCATGTCATACGTTGTTGGCATGTTAAAGAACCCATTAGAAGACCCGTATTGCACGCTAAGTATTTGGAATAACATCAACGAGCCGAACAAAACGTTTATTATGGTCGACAGTAAATCAATCAGTTTAGGTCCCTAAGAGTTTGGGATTTTAGAACGAAGCCGATAGACCATTCATAACGGTTCGGCGGGCCACATACAGGCTATTGGTTGAAGATTGCTCGATCTCAACTCATGCTATTTTGCCGACTCCTGATTTACGAAGCATATTTGTGTGATTTTTGGCTCCCTACAACATGCTACATTTCCAGGCGCTCGAGATCTTCCTCATGGCGGAGGGCTGCAGTCCACAGGGATCTTCTTTCTGACAGCTCACTGGCTGAATCTTCGGGGATTCAAAATATGAGTATCTGCTTGCTTGCCTTTCTCGGAATTAGTTTAGAGTGAAGAAACCTGGAGAATGTAGCCTGTAGAACTCTTTGACTTTGAAGTGTAAGTTACTTATCTCAACATGGGATTTGCTAGGTTCACGATACAAAATGGAGAGCTAACATCAGTGGTGGAGACAGAAGGGCGTATGCTAGGGAGGTGCCGGCCTATCACATCTTGTTAGAAGGAATACCGAATGATATCGTATGTAATCGATTTATTCCACCTTAAGCCAATAATAATGTAGTTAATATGAATTAATTACGTTCAAGTAAACAATTTGGTGTTCACTTGATTCAATCGTCAATAATGTAAAATAGTTCTTATCGTTACGACGACCGAGAAAATATATCCTTCAAGACATCACACTAAACTCTTTATTATGGTTCCTACTATGAAATGAAACGAGGCGCTGAGGACAGAGAACAATGGTTGCGGAGACAAGACATTGCCTTTGGAAGTTGTTGATGATGATGATCGTAGAAAGGAAACCTCTCGAAACGCAAATGTAATTGTGTGATCATCGAATAATGGTTCGCACCGAACAATGGTGGCGATAAAGGTATATTTATTGTAACCTTTATGCATCTGTGATTGCATAAATTCTACATATTTATTTCAACAAGATTTTATTCATGTTTCAAAGCTGATGTGAGAAAGACGTTGCCTGTAGACCAGAGGACAACAAAGGAAGACCCGTACGTGCTTTTTCTACAACTTTCACGGAGCGCGGACAATGGAGAGAGGAGGAGAAGGCAAACATCTGGTAACCACATGGGCTTAGACAACGCGAAACGGTCATTCAACCAAGCGGGTAAATACGAAAATTTCAACGATCACTTACCAGATAAACCCCGCCCATTTGAGAGAAATTGGAGCAGTAATTAAAATGCAGAAACAGGAATTACACCATCGTACAGGGGACAATCCCAGCCTCTCAGAAGTATTTTCAAAATTTAAATTGAGTCATTCTGTGATTTTTGCCAGAATTAAAACGAAATTATGGGGCGGATTTGAAACTACCAATAGCAGCGAGGGACGCGAGACGCGACCAAATCCCGCCGAAATTAAGGAACAATGAAGGGAATTACGGAGCTCATTATCTAAGGATCCAGCGATCGGATTTTGGATTAAAAGAAGCCATGAGTCATTGAAAATGAGGACTTTCGAATGAGCTAATTTACATATTCATGCGAGTGTTATTATAGAATAAAATTCTAAAAGCTCCCCACTCCGAATACTTCTTCGACATATCATATAAATAATAGCTGGAGACGCAGCGAATACAGTTCTACATTGGGCGCTGCAGAGGCGCGAGCCCACGATCGTTGCGTTCTGAAATTAACAAAATTTTTACAAGTTCTACAGTTCTACTTTGGGCGCTGCAGAGGCGCGAGCCCACGATCGCCGCGTTCTGAAATTAAGAAAATTTTATAAGGATAAGCAGTTCTATCTTGGGACATTTGAATATCGTTAAGTATTCGCGAGTGCGAATCGGAACAGTGCCGCGAGTGTGCATATCGTTGACAGTACGAAACAGTTATATGGTAGAGATAGCCACACGTGCTATTAGCAGCCAAGTCAGTGAGATAGGAAGCTATGAACTATCAGCTGAATTGAGTAGGTTGATGATGGCTTTAGGAAGTAGGAGCTACACACGCGAGGACCGTGCATTGTAATAATAATAATAATAATAATAATTCACAGTGGACCTTTGCTTTGGTGTTTTTTTTTTTTTTTTTGAAACCGTGTGTAAAATTCTCCTCCTTGCAAGATGAACCAATGGATCCAGAAGGCTGATATCAAGGACCAGATCATCACCAACATGATGTATACGAGATAAGTAGATATTGCATGGGGCATGTTTGCCATAGCGCATCCCATCATGGAAGTCGGATAAGTTTATCTCGATCATAAGCAATTATGATCAAATAGGTATTTTGGGCACAGCAGGCATGTTTTGTGTAAATTTGTGTATATTTGTCATTTATGATTTTTTTGTGTGTTTCATAATGTAAGATTCGTATGTGAGCATCAAATCTTGTTTGTGTTTTGTTTGAGGGTTTCAGTAACTTTGCTGAATGCACATTTAAGGGAATAATTGGGTTGATAGTGCTTACGCACGACCATAACGTAAAAGATAGTATGGGGGAGATAGCATGACATTGTGACAAAGACCAGTAGTGACACTGAAATTAGGTGAACAGTAAGTAAGGTATTGAAGACCACACCAAGGTAAAGAAAGGTAAGATGGAATGGCTGGAAGATAACATAATATTCAAAAAAGGTTGAGAGTTGATCCTTGGTTGATCTGAAATTAAAGACGGAAGTGGTATTCCCGTGTTCTACGATTATATAAATGGTAAGTGAATTAATGGCGGAGGCGAAATTCCCGCGAATCTACGATGATATAATTGGTAAGTGAAATGATTGAATTCATTGTCTGATGAGAGTGCACTATAGCTCCGTCAGAAAGGTAACTGTACAGCTCGAGCCCAAGGCAGTCATACGGAAAGCAGGTATAAAGATTGTGGTCAGCCGTCTGAATTATAAAAGGAGCAGCGAAGGTCGTTGCTTGCCCAGCTGGTTTATTATGGTGTGAGGGTGTCTGTCACAAGGTCGGGAAACCACGTTGAATGGTATTGTTTTCTTTTGTGAGGGAAGGTAGTCGAACATCCCAGGGTTTGTTTCTTTTTTTTGGTACCGCTTCAGGAAGCGATGTCATGTCTTGTAATATCATTTTGAGTGCATTCATTATAGTTGTTTGTTTATTAAAAGTAACGGGGCATCGGCCACCGAAGTGTGTTTATTTGATGCTTCATGTATTTGACTTGTTTTGGTTTACCGTAATTAGCAGAGTCATAGCTCTGAGTGAGTTAATTGTTTTATAAGCTAGAACATGCACACATGCCTGTGGCCTAGAATAAGCCTATTGCCTTCATCATTGGACTCTTGTGAGGAAGAATGATGATTGTACGAGAAAGCCTGTCCGAACCCCAAAAACCAATTTTGCAGTTGTAAACATGAGTGCGCATTTTTCTTGACAGAATGGCTGGGCTATTCAGACCATAGTTTGATGAATTAAGTCTGTTGACATTTTATTTTTGAACTTGAAGCAGTGGACTGCAGTGAATTAGATTATTTTCTTTTCCTGGTTTCAGCCAGTGTGATTATAATTTATCTTTTACAATTTGATTTGTTGATTAGAATCTTAGCTTGTGTTCAGAATAATTTAAGGGAGTATATTTTTGTTGTTTTATTGTCTGTGGATGGGAGCAAGTGGGAGATGCTGTTTTGTGAATAAATTATTTTATATTAGGAGTTCTCTGGCATACTGATTTTAAGTTAAGCCTCCTGTGATCCTTGATGATATCCCTAGGGTGTTTTAAATTAAGTTAGAGCCACACAGAACAGACCATTACCCCGAGCTAGAGTCGACATCCTAGGAACCATTGAAGGGTACATTATGAACATCTTCAAAACAGTTATTAGGGGTGACGGTTGTTTTAAGGGACAGGACATCGCGAAGTTATCTGCCTCAAAAGTAAAAGGTGATTAACTTCAGACCATGCTATCTCTTGTAAGAATGTAGCAAGATTAAGAAAATGTTGGAAACCCAGGAACTTCAAAGCTTGTCTTACGCTGCAAATAAGAATCAATCCTCAAAAGCCCATGCGAATACCGAACCTTGGATTTCGAATCCTCTTATGGTGCAATGTGACAATACCGTGACGGTAGGTTTAGGGGGACGTTAAAGAAATTTAATTTATAGATTGTTAAATGAGGATTCAATTTAGATAACAAAATGTTATCTTTGTGCACTCGAATCAAACATGTTGAATGTGTTAATGCACAATTGGGACACACAAAAGATTTTACAGAAGCTATAAAATGACCCCCCACATGAAAGTAGTGTTCCGCACGTATCATAAATATTACATTTCATTTCCATTGAGCCCTTTTAATTTGTAAGTTTCCTCATTTAAGCGTTAAGTTACTTCGGCCCTAACCTATGAAATGCTCTGAACTGTAGTCTACCTTGTATGCGATGCACTTTCCTGACACATTAGCCTGATTTATTTATGAAGTACCACGATGGAAAATTTGGAAGCAATTTTCAGTGTTGTGTAACTAACAATAGTTGTTATTTTTTCAGTCGTTCAACACATGGGATGTGTATGGGAAATATGGACTCTACATGAAAGAATGTACACTTGATAAATACTAATTATGCATAGATACCAAGAGGGCGCGGGGTAAACGAAGACGCTTTTCGTTCACCAAGTGAACATTATTAGATCTAGAGTCATCAAATCGAGGCTTATCGCTAGAACAGTAGTAGCAGTCGCACATTCGCTGATTAGTGGCGAAGAGATTATCGCTAGAACCCTAGTAGCAGTCGCACATTCGCTGATTAGTGGCGGAGGGCCGTGGCTGTAATAATGTAGTAGGCGAAGTCCGCTTCACTCACCTGGCTCGTTTGTCCGCTACAATCTATTTTGTTTTGATTAATTGTAGCTTCTTTAAATTGAGATGAAAGTATTTTTTTCTCAAAAAGTATAAGCTTTGATAAGCAAACTTCTGTGGAACCGTTTATATTCCTCATGGCTACAAGTTAACTATATAAATCCTTCTTGATTTTGTACAGTTATAAAAAAAACTAAGAAATGATAACTTTTGTCAATATGGTACACAAAGCACAGCTTCGATTTTGGAAAGTCAGTGTGTTTAGTATACTATTTACTTTGGAGTGACCTATATAACATATATACAAAGTTCCAATCTTTTCTCTTCGGTTTTAGAGTATTGTTCATCTAAAATTAGGTTACACCAAGAAGAAGACGTATTGTAATTAACAGAAGTCTGTGTGCCCTAACCAACTATACGTACGGGCTGTTAGGCCTTGTAGTAGGATCATCCTTCTTTCGAGCAATTCGTTACCAGATTTCTCTCTGGTAGATGTATTCAAGAGGTAATCTTCCTTCTTGTACTCTTCCGGCCGCAGCTCACATCCATAATCCTTGTGACACACAAGCCACCACTACATCTCAACGATAAGAAGATAGAATATGTCTCGTCCCTTCTCCTTCATCGTCTCAGAACAGGGACTTGTCCCAATGAATTGTAAACACTACATCTCGTCACAAAATACTCGTCGTTTCCTTCAACAGGGTTTATCTTAAGAAGAGTTAATACAGTTGTTACATTGTGTGGATATGATTCAAGATTAGTCAACACATTTTATCATAAGTATTAGAAGCTATCGAAACAATCCAAGTCGACGGCGATGATCTGCCTCGAACGACAAAATTTAAGTATCTTGGCTCTACGATAACTGTTGAAGGTCGTCTCACCGAGGAGGTCAACATAAGAATTAATGTTGCGTGGATGAAGTGGCGAACAATGACAGGTGTCATGTGCGATCGCCAGATGAAAGGCCACCTAAAATCGAAGATTTACCGCACTGTCATTCGTCCCGTAGCGCTTTATAGTACCGAATGTTGACCGACCACGAAGGAAGCAGAACGTCGGCTAAGTGCCATGGAGACCAAGATGCTTAGATGGACAGCAGGCATTACTAGGTTGGATCACATCCCCAATCAAAGAATAAGGGAACGATTTGGTATCGCAGCAATCAGTAACAAAATGCGTGAGGGTCGTCTGCGATGGTTTGGGCATGTGCTACAGTCAGGAGCGGACACCATTGCAAAACAGGGCTACACACTGGAGGTCGCCGGGAAAAGACCAAAGGGGCGACCGAGACAACGTTGGGCCGATACACTGCACAGGGATTTGAAAGGCGTCAACCTTCATCCGGATATGGCCCATGACCGAGTAAAGTGGAGACAGCGGATTCAAATAGCGGACCCTGCCACGAGGTGGGACAAACGCTAAAGCAAAAGAAGAAGAAGATTAGAAGCTATTTTTCAGTGTACACTAGTTCTAATAAAGAAAGATTTCCAGTCGGTCAACACAAATTGTGCCCAATTACGTTAAGCGGGAAAAGCAAGTATTCAGACGCTCTAACTTGAAAGTAGTATTTCATGAGAGATTTATCACAATGACATGTTTCGATTGTCACGCGATAATCACTTAGGCTTAGATAGTGTACGAGGTTTATGTTTTAAACTTACGCATAAATATGTATACAATATTTAAACTACTATTGAGTTTGTAACAACTTGTATAACGTGTCAATTTACATATACAGTATTATTGCTCAGTTGGTGAGAAGCACTTCTATAGTTGTTACTTTATTACTAATGTTTTGTTGACCTGTGATCAATTGGCTTATTATTGTGACGAACTGCAAGTATGATGTGATCTACATTATTTTATCAACCGTTCCTATGGGGGACGTACACGAAATACATGTACAAATATAATCATTCACCTATTCCACAATTTTAAAGTTACACAACTGTAATTTTGTACAAAGGTTAACAATGGTTTGGTGCATTTACTCACAAACTTTCATAATAATAATAATAATAATAATAATAATAATAATAATAATAATAATAAATTAAATTATTTTTCTATAACTAAATTTGATGATCCCATGATTCACAAACGCACATTTTTTGACAAACTTTCCAACAAATTTTATAGTATAACCTCAATATATATATAGAAACATATACACATAAGCATTTTTAATACATTGATATGTAATGAATTTATACTGAATTGTTTTGTAAACTGAAACAATATCAATAAAAATTGAATATTCTTTCTTCTATATCTCGGCGTACATACATTATATTAAAATTTCCCCACATGTAAATGTTTGTTATACACACCGCAATGTAGAAGCCAAAAATTATGGCCCTACCTTTGTACGTTTCTGAGCAAAATGTACCTGAACAATGCAAATAGTAATTGTGAGAAAATGCACTTTAAAGTTGAACTCTTTCTTCCTTGCCATTCCGTTTATCAAAAGGCACCAGAACTGTACTGAGAGTGCTCCTTTCCTTCAAGACTTCTCTTTGGCGCCTTTGTTTCTGTCTTGTGTTCTTTGCAAGATCTTAAATGGATTTTTCAGCTGCATTTATATGGTGTATGCCAATTTTCTTCAATATGAATGCTCCAACCTTGAAGCCCATCCTCTGCATGACCTCCATCCTCCCCACGTTGCCACGATTAAATACAATAACTGCATCATAAACTGCAATTTTGACTACCCTAGCTGTGGAAAATGTTGTTTTAGGGCAACGTTTCCAATTCAGATTCTGCGTTTTGCCATGAACACACTTTTTGAGTAACTCTGGATTGGACAGAAACCTGAATGTTGGCTTGATGACGTTCAGAATAGTTTCAGGAAGACTTTTCTTGTGAGTGTAAGGAATACCATCCCTCTGAGCATGTTTATAACGACACCAACTAATGGGGCACCGATTGTGTATGGGGTGTTTATCTGTGGATAACATGTGAAAATATGTAGTCCATACAGCCCGTCGCATATCTTCAACACTTGAGAGGTTATCCCTGATATTCTTGCCATAATACACCTGAAGAGTATCAATCATCTTCTTTGTTAGCCTATTATGTCCACCTAGCCCCTTCCCATCTTCCTAACTTCTTCCCCTTCTTGTCAATGACAATTAAACAAAATTTTTAAACAAAGATTACGATTGTCTTTTCTTTTACTAATGGCCATTGGCTGCAATTAAATCTACTATATACTTCATAGCCTTGTTGATGTTTCCATAGTAACTATGCTATGTCGACGTGCTCAGAAACTCTGTTTATATAACCAATAGCAAAGAGTCCCTTCGCCAAGTGGGCGAACACGTGATCAACACGTAATGAACACGTTGGTTATTTAATTATTTTATGGCACTTAGGATGCGAATTGGATTATGGAACTTGAGGAAAGTATTGTCAATGAGTTGTACTAATGAATAAAAAATAAATCGAAAAATGATATTTTCTGACATTTTCATGCACGTCCCCCATCTGGTGGCCTATTGTAATGTGGTTAGCTTGTCAATGTAGCGAGACACAAATATTGAATTACAGTCCACTTGAATAAGATTATGAAAACTTAGCTGGTATTTGAATCCTGAGTCATATGTTATTTACTAGGTAGTACATACAATTTTATTGAATTAATATTTTCTATAACACTAAAATATTAACATCTTAATTGAAAGTAAGATCCACAGGTCATCACTGCGTTTAACTACTGTACTTCACTTGCCAAGTGACACTCAGTGTTCCATCTTAACCTCAAAATGTTTGTCTACATAACATCCATGTAAGCTTTCTAAGGTTTACATATAGTTTCCCTTATCCTTTACGACTTTCTAGAATTTGTTTCTCATTTCTAACTTAATATTTTTTCTAGATCACTGTTTCCTTCTTCAAGTCGGTTTCATATCAAGATTTATTTCTTTTGAATAACATATTTTTGTAACAGATCTGTTTTTTTAAATGTTAGTGTATGTGTTTTATAGTTCTTTTAGCTTTTAGACTGTTAATTTATTGGAAATATTTTTGAGAAGAACTTTCTTCTATGGTAACATTTTTCATGTACTGTCAGTCTTGCTTCTCTATTTGCGCTGAGGAAGGCCACAATGTGGCCGAAACCGGTACAATAAATAGTACGAATTATTATTGACTAAAGGTTTTTAATCTTCAGGATTCATTCTCATAATATAGTTCAGTATAGTCGATTGTTACAAAATTGTCTCCACCTGTAGAAATGTATAGTGTTCAGAGAGGTGTAACTTTTCCAGATTCTTCAATATAATAATTTAGTATATAGAAATGAATACAGTTTGTACGACTCACCCTAGCTTTGAATGTGAGCAGTTATGAATATAAGAAACTATGCTATCTTCAACCTAGGGCTTAAGATTACAACCTACCATATATCCGCTTTCCATCTTGGCATGATGGGTAATCATAGATAACCAAAATCACAGTAAAACACTTAAAACCAACACTGTGGAAAGACAGTGACCAGTGCAAAAAAAATGTTCTTAGACGGAAAGAAATAAAGCCGTTGTGCATTAAATTAAGTAGTGAAACTCTCAACACATCCACACTTCTCTCAAGTCTCAGCTCGACTGTTAGCTGTTATTATGCGGCTGACACATGACGTTGATGGGAGAAGTTTGCTTGCTCGTTTACTCGCACTGAAGCTGGTCATTTATATTATATTGACCCAAGTTTACTCTTTTTCAGAAAAGCTTCTTAGCGAAATCTGAGGGAAACCTCCCTGAAAAACTTTGTATTCCTATCATAAGGGATTTCGGACATCTATTTTAAACGTAGGATATAAGAACTCGTGGAAGGAAGGAAGGAAGCTTGTAGTTTAACGTGACCGTTAATCTTCCGATCATGAGCCACGGGACCTCTTTCTTTACGAGGAATTTTACCACAAAATATGGTATTTCACTCCGAAACTCTCACATGTATTGACCGGGAATCGAGCCCGGTCCACCTTGGTGAGAGCCAAACAGCTTGACCACTGCGCTACCATGCCCGTCTAAGAACTCGTGTTATAGGATTAACACACTGAGTAGTTATCATGAAATTATGAGATATAATAATTTAAAAAATCCCCAAAAAAAGCTAAATTTCAACATAACTGTTTCGTCGTTAAACCTGAAGCGACTTACGCTTGTGGTAAACGAGAGGTCTTACATGGAAGTCTATCTTTGGTCCTCACGAACAGTCAATTGAGTATTCTGCACAATCGTCATCTTGAAGCTAAAAAAAATAGTAAAAACGATAACGATTATACAGAAATTATAATGGTGATGACGGTGGTAAACTCGAGACGACGTTATATCACTGTGTTAAGCACATGATCAATGTATTCACGTAATATGTGAGTATTATTCGATATGACTATTAACGTGTGTGTTATGCGGCTCGTTAGATTTCGAATTCATGGCCTCTTAGTAATATATTGTTTAATGTTGTTGGAATTTTTCTTTTATTTATATGGTCACTGATATTTTATTTCTCCAAAACTGTATTCTTGTAGAGGTCAGGAGCATTCAGTAATACAGTTTGTTGATTTTAAGCAAAGGCGTTAAAGAACAGATTGAATCAGCAAGGAGGAGAAGAAAGAAATTCCATAATTAAATGTAAATCAAGACAGTATTAACGAAGAAAGTTATACAAACGAAATGAACCCTTGGAAAAGTGAAATGCTAATCTCTAGTATCAGGGTGGAGGATTAGTTTGCATACTGCAACACGTGTCATCAGATCAGTATGCCACACGAGCGGTCCCGAGTTCTAACCCACCCAACCATAGAGGCAGGTATTCTTGTGCTTGAAGAATGAGGTTACAGCAATGTGTTCTATACCGGCACAGACATCCAATGAATGTTTCCCATTCCCATTGGCTTTCATATCTCCTCCAAACTAATCCACTCCATACCATCTTCTATGGGAGTTGCAAAATATGTTATCTGTACCATTGCTACTAGCAGCTTAAATGGATCAGTGGCAGAACAACCATCCCATGATTCCAAACACCGCAGGTTCCCATGCGAGCTGAGTAAGTGGGATTTTTGAACTGGATGGTCGTACTTATACGGTACGCTTTAGACCTCAATGTCGACAAAGTTAAAATTCCAGCGATAGGTTACCCAGATAAATTCAGTTTCCCTACTGGATGGCAGTGGAAACATAACGTCGAAACAGACCCATAGGACGACTAAACAACGTCATCGCAAAAGACTTAAACTAGACATCTGTGGTCCAGTGTTGCCAATTGGCTCGTAATTTACGAAATACGTGCAATTTTAGGGCGCACGAGTAATTTTGAGTGTAATCGTTTGTTTGTGTGGTTTTGAGTTTATTCAGAATGTAATATGTCATTCTATTTTATAAGCCGATACAACCTTGAAAATTAGCAGGATTATTTTAGTTGGAGTACACTGGGAATAGCAAGTAAGATCAGTGAAAGATACTAAACTCATAATAACATGTACTTTTGTTAAATACGTTATTATGATTTAAGTATTGATCAATGCGTATGTTTTCGCATACTATAAATAACGAAAGCAGAGCAATACGAAACTCTTTGCGATTGGAAATGGAAACAATACGTCAATAAGTATTGTCCAAAGTTGCGTGTGATAGAGAAAATCTGCGTATGTTTCACTTTTCCAACCCTAGTTTTGTGATTCCTCTCGCCCTGAAGCACGTGGGAGTAAGAACTGCGTGCATTTTGAAACTTGTGGTCGTGTAATTCCTACACGTAGGACTGATAACACTGCTGAGGCGATTATTAAGCACTAACTCCTCTTGTGTATCACTCTATTCCCCATAAAATGCATCGGCCGAAGTCACCGATTAAGTTTTACAACTAGGAATTTATTTTCTTGTTTTACCGTTACTTATTTTGTCCTTCAGTGTGTTTGCGCGTCTAGCATTCAGCGTCCCTCGTATAGCATTCATGTATTTGGGTACTTAACTCTATCGAGTACTGATACTAATTGATTCACTTTCTGATTTCATATTTACAAGGACATTCTTTAACATAGACGACACGGGACGAGACGGATGTTTCTTCTGGATAGAGCAAGCTTGCTTGACAACTTGAAGAGCGGAACTGTCTGGAGCCAGTCGTTCGCAGACGTCATCTCCGATCGTAGACCCGCTGTCACCATTCTTGTCAAACATGAGTGGATGGATATCTGTAATCGATCACAGGTCTCTCAGTGCACTCAATGGGGGCACGTGCAGCTCAAAGAGACCTGGGAGTTAGTGAGAGGCTATATTTCTAAACAGCCGAGCCAAAGAGAAAGTGCATTAGCTCTCTATGGAGCTCTAACCTGATATCTGGATATTTGATCTGCCTATTTATTATTATTTATTATCGTGTTAGAAACTATTTTTCAGTGTTGCCTTAGTTAGCAAAATGTAAGTCTTTTTCAGTCAATAAATACGATTGTACCCAATTGTAATGGGTTTTATTCCCTAAACCACCCATTACAATTGGGCACAATCGTTTTGACAGACTGAAACGCACTTGCATTTCTATTATTATTATTACTATTATTGTTATCATTATCGATTTTTCCCCTTTGGAAGAGCATGCGAACATGAGCCAATCACAGCTTCACTTCCTTTTCCTCTTCTCTTTTCCTCCAAAAACCTCTTCATTAATTCACCGTGTTTTCCTACTTTCCTCTGTCCATTTTTCCCTATTGTTTCTTTTCTTGAGACTTGTTGAAATTTCTTGTTTCTGATTTTATTTCGGAATGTATTTCTGTCCCTAATATCGTCGAGATTTTGAATCGTTCCAGGTCATCCTGTGTTTCTCTCATCCAACTGGAATTTAATTAATTCTAATAATGCTGTTAAAACTGATTTTAGTGAGTCTGTTTTCATACATCCATTATTATTATTATTATTATTATTATTATTAATATTATTGTTATATATTATTTTATATTTGAATTTAGCATCTATGGGCTGAAATTTAACAATCAATTTCATTTGTGTCTAGATATTGTTCTTTTACCGGCCTTGACATCATCCCAGTATTTCTTGAGTTCATCGATCAGTGTCTTCTTTCATGAGTCTGTCAGAGGACCTCTCCATCTCCTGGGTTCAGATTCCACTTGCTTATTATTAATATTATTATTATTATTCATTAGGTCCCGTGCAGGGCACAATGGGCAGCGTCTTCTCCAGCGATGTCGGTCGATCGCAACAGCTTCGGTATCATCCCAAGAGATGCCAATGGTCCTGATAACTTCTCTCTTATTATTATTATTATTATTATTTTTATATACATCGAGTTGATCCTCTATGGACTGCGTGGTAACAACCAACTTCACTTTAGTGTCTAGGTCTTGCTCTTGTTCCGGCTTGGACTTCCTGCCAGTATCTTCTGACCCCAGCGATGAGTGCCTGTTTATGTTCCTCGGACAAAGGTCCTCTCCGTCTTCCGGAAGTTGATGCCATTTTATTATTATTATTATTACAATATATTTGTACAAGTCACAGTATATTAACAAATGTACATAAGTTTGGATATTATAGGGAGAGGTTTCTCTCTGGTGAGTTCTTCTTCTATAAACATGTCACACAGTCCGCAAAGTCTGAGACTGAGACTAAAGGAATCTTGTGGTGACAGGTGACTGTCGACCAAAGAGTGTACTGGAGTGAAAAGTGTTTACTCCTTGTAAAATGTATATATTCTTTTGTGTAGCATCATGGGAGCATCTTTTGTTCTTCCTAGCTTATAGCAAACCATGTGACTGTGTCTTTGTATAATTCCATATAGCATTAATAAACATGCTGGATGCCAAGATAAATACGTTATTACATTAAGCATCCACAGTGGTGAGACCGATAGAACAGTGCATTAGTGAATGTTAAATTATCGTGTGACATAACCACGACATTGACCATGTCTCGCATAGATAACACACATCTCTCCAGAAACTGGATGCCTCAACTCCCAACAGTGCTCCTTGGAATGTGATCCCTAGTTATTCCCCACTTGGTCCCAACTCCAGCCACACTCCTTTGTGGAGAACCTGTGAGATTACCAGCGGACTTTATTGAAGAAACGCCAGTGACAAACGTACCTTCATTCACTCTGAAGCTCAAGAGACATATCAAATCCCTACGCCCTGTTCACCCAGGTAACCATTCAGCACAAAATATATTCGTCCATCCCGAAATCACAATGTGTTCTCATGTATTTATCATCATCTTGTTGCGACTACGGTGCGGAGAGGCAAACTGTGAAACACATCACCCAAGAATGCCCACTGAGTCGTTTCAACGGAGATAGAAGTGAATTTTTCCTGGGGACGCCACAAGCGATTAACTATGTAAATAGTGTAAATATCAATCTGTAACTCATGTACTGTGCCCGTTTAGACCGGAGTCCGCACGACCACATATGCATTTTACCAAGAATCAGTCAGCACGAGAGTCAAAATATCCCGGGGCGCCAGATGGGTTAAAGCTAATCGCAAAAACGACATCAAATGAAAAAAATGCTTTACTGATTTTTGGCTCAATGCAACAATAAGGATAGAAGGAGATTCAACTGGGCATAACACATCATGTAAAATTATCTCATTTTATTCTGAATTTAAAATTGACTGCAAAATAAAATGCTCAAAGCAGCATCATTCATGTGTGGCGACCCACATTACTATTTACACAATGTACAGAAATTTTCCAACACATTAGACAATTATCTTTGGAGACACAAGTCTGATTATCAGTCCTGTAGACTGTGTTCCAAAATTATAGCCATTATTTATGATTAAATCCAGTTCAAATTTAATTGTCTTTACTGGAAATACTGTAGTTCACTGGTTGAATTTTTACATAATATTAACACTCGTAGAATAATTGTTCATAGAATTTTTAACTTTCACTTATTTTTCCAGTTTCAAAAAATATTGTCAAAAATATTATTTTCTCTGAATCAACGCAAATTATGTACACATATTAATAACAACATCTGAAAAGTATCTGACCCTTGAGCACAGCATCGAAGAACTGTGCGAAGCACAACAAAATTAATTGTTCTTCTGACATTAAACGTTTCGAGAAGTGACTCGATTATGAACTTCAAGTTCCTAACAAAATATATGATTTCTGAATCATCAACTTGATCAATAAATTGTTGGACCATTCAACTATTCGATTTTCCACTTGGAATCATTATTATGAAAAATGTTTATATTTGTGGCCATTTTAGTAACTTTCACAACTTGCAATTTTTGAACAGAATGCGGAAATAAGAATTGTAGCTTCATAATAAATTCATTTAGTTCATGACACTAGGATTGAAAACATCCTTCAAATTATTCGTGGTTATAGAATTATTTTTAATTGGCAGTGGCCCATTCTATTATTTTTATAAGAACACAATATCCCAACAACAACGGCAAAGGTCTTCCTCTGAAGAAGAATAAAATACTATCATGACAAATCCGGGTTCTAGCAAAATCAAAGTCTTAATGGAATCCGTAAACAAGGTTGAAATAAGAACTGATGGTTTTTAAGAAATAACCTTTGGGTCATTCATACGACGCAATGTGTAGTTCCAATACTCCTTCTTTAACACTGAGTCATCGAACCTGCTATTTGATTGATGCTCAAATAAAAACCTCCTCATTCCTGCGACTTAAACATGCGCACCTGGGAATGGCATTTCAACTACTCCACACACATAAATTTTCTTGCCAAAATTTATACAATAAATCAAGCCTCTGCTTATTATCAACACTGGAAGATCTATAAACTTACAAGTTTATTTTATTTTATCATTCAGTTCAAACCGTGAAGTTACCACACTTATGATACTCTCTATTTCACTTTCGAATGTGTATCTACGTCATGATTTTATATAAATACAAAAATATCCTAATTGATACAAATATCATTTGCTTCCCGTTTCATGCCTCTCCGTGTTATCTGAAAAATATACTTTGCTCATTGCAAATATTAACTGTTCAACCAGAACTGTAATGTTGGTTGAATGCGGGCTTGCGCTAACCACTATCCTTCGGAAAATCACCTGTTCAAAACTAGAAATGATTAAACTACTTCATAAGCTCTCTCTCAATGAATGTGATTATTAGAAAATATAAGATCCAAGAATTATTTAGAAAAGTTATGAAAATCATTATTATTATTATTATTGGATTATTATTATTAGTTATATTATTGTAAATGTGTTTAATTATTATTTCATTATGTGAGAATCCACATGTTCGATTCTTCGAATATGGATAAAATATTCATTTCTCAACAAAAATAATTATTAACTTTTACAGTTACCTCAGCTGATTACCGTGATTATCAAAAAAATATGAAACATTCAAATAAATGCTCGTTATGCTCGGTCATCGATCCTAAACTGTTCTGAGTGCTGAAAATACTCAGAATAACTCTAATATGTCTTGCGTAAATCATTGCAAGATTTAAATACGAAGAAAAACAAATGTGTTGGTCATCTGCAGAAAATAAGTTTGTTCCAATTAGCTAGGCATAATATAAAAGTCAAATGTGGCTTACATTTCTCGTTGGTCTTGAAGCGTAGTGAACCTGGTCTGTACCAGATTTATCCAGATACATGCCCTATTGGACACGCACGTCTAATCCTTGTATCGGCCGCCATTATATACCCACAATCTGTCTAGCACGACGTAGTGGAAATATTTCTTGAAGTTTGAAGTAACTGCTGATCCATTTTAATATTGGCTTCAATTAAATCCATAGCAGTTCGCTTAAATGGGGTCAGATCCAAATGATCTATTCTCAAATACGTCAGTTGTAACATAACTCACGGTAATCTTTTCAGTACAAGAAAACACTGACAGTCTAAATCAATCAACGGCTGTTCTGAACATCGTTCCCTGGGCATGGTTTATCACCATCTATCATGCGCGAAGCAACTTATAGTTTCCCTTTGTCGGCTAATGAACAACACCGTGATAGACTGGCCTTCAATATACTGAAAGATCGGAGTGGTTATCAAGTTACAATTTATGAAACTGACTAATTGGATTAAAATATCCAAGTATTGAATTATTATTACTGGACTGTGACAAAGTACTTTCTAGACAAAGTCTAGCATGTGTCCATATAGAAATAAAGTATTTCACCAGTGTCCGTAGAAAAATAACAATCACCTTAGTGATTCCCTCTGCCGGAAACTTACTATGTTCCACACGTACCGTAGCACTTTTGTGACTATCACAATATAAAGATATCTTCTGCGTAGATCCGGCAACCATGTGCCTTGGCTCAACGTAGCAGCAGCACCTTGTCATGCAAGAGCTTGGTTCGAAGTGAGCTGATGATGCTTGGGCCGGTCGGCTTTTATTCAAAACGGTCGGGTCCACGCTGGATCACGCTGAAATCTGGAAATCCTCATATCTCCGGTGTCTCTGGTCCGATTCACTTGAGACTAAGTGCATTCTCTTTCATTTGGCCGTGCCAGTATTCTGATCCAAGTCTCAAGTCTCTACTCCATGGCTAACTAATTAATCAACATATAGTCTCGACCTCTGCTACTACTCGCTACGTCACTTAACATGCTCTTGGCTGCACAAAGTTTCCATTCCATTCTAGAAGTAATGGAGCGCGATATTCAAATATCTCAACTTTCAAAAGCGGCTGTAGCTTTTACCTTGATATCTAGGTGTCTGAATCTTGGAATACCCATTCCTAGAGTTGGGCACATCCACCCCACACCTAACAAAAAATAAAAATTGGAATTTTTTTTATTTTTCCTATATACACATTAAATCATCTGGTTCTTGAATAACAAAACTTCAAATTCGCTGCATTATAAGTTCCCACGATGTTTCCAGTTCGTGTATTGGCGATTTCATAGCTTCGTATGGTCGGGATCTGCAAACTTGTAGATTAAACCATCTAACATCATAAAATCTCTTGAAATTCTTTCAGTTTCCACAAAATCATCATCATTTGGATCCATGTCTCCCTGTAGAAAACGAAAAATGTTTCTAAAACGTCGGTCTCTCCTCTGGGATAAATGAAACAATCTTAACCTTCTCAAGGTATCCTCATCCTCCTGCGTCAGGTTAACTTGAAAAACCTTAGATGTAGACTCCACTGCTCTACTCAATAAATCGGCCCCAACGTTCAATTTTCCAGGAGTGTGTTCAATAACTAGGTTGAATTGTTGAATAAAAAGTGACCATCTAGTTATCCTATCACTGGCAAAGTTTGTTCTCAAGATAAACTCCAATGCATGGTGATCAGTCCTCACAATTACTGAATGTCCAATTAACATTTTCTTCCACGACTCCAACGCGAAGATTACAGCAAGGGCTTCTAACTCTGTGGTGTAATAATTCCTTTCTGATGGACGAAGTTTCCTGCTTATGAACGCCAGGTAACGTCTCTTGTGATCGTCATCTTCTTGAAGAAGGATAGCTCCAATCCCTACGGTGGATGCATCAGATTCTATGATGAAATTCTTGGTAAAGTCAGGATACTCTAATTTCACGCTGTTTACCAATAACCTCTTGGCATCTTGAAATGATTGTTCACAATCTTCATTCCATTTCTATTTGTTTCCTTTTTTTAATAATTCCTGCAATGGAGCAACCGTCTTGGTGAAGCTTGGACAATGCCCTGCAAAGAATTGGCATGTCCCGAGAAAACTGCGGACATTCTTCACTCTAGTAGGTCTAGGGAAATTTGCAATCACCTGTATCTTTGTCTCATTGGGACGGTATCCTTCACCATCCAAAATGTGGCCCAAAAATTTTATTTCCTTCCGAAAGAACTGACATTTTCGAAGGTTTACTTTAAAGTTCGCTTTTCTCAAATCTGCGAATAACATCTGAAGATGTAACAAATGTTCCTCCTTTGTCTCAGATGCAATTAGGATATCATCTATGTAACGAATTGCTATCTCTTTTACTTCAGGACTCAAGTTTTGTTCCAGTGCTCTGATCAAAACAGATCCAGATGTTTTGACCCCAAATGGTAGACGGCGGAATACATATGTCTGCTGGTCAAACATAAACCCTGTAAACTTTTTGGAATCTTCACAAAGCCTAATGTGGAGGTAGGACGAAGTGAGATCAATGTTAGAGAACCAGACCTTGCCTTGAAATTTCCTTAACAGTTCCCTAATGATTGGTGGTCTGTCATACTCTGGCAGTAATCTTGAATTCAAATTTCGCGCGTCTAAACATAGTCTCAGACTTCCATCTGGCTTAGACACTACTGCTAATGGATTGACATAAGAGGTAGTGTACTTTTCAATCACATTGTTACTTTCCATCTCTTTGATAAGCACTTTTACCATTTCTCGATGCTTTTCCGCTACCGGATACAATTTAGCATGGAAAGGTGCATCATCATTTACACGAATACGATATTCAAAATCTTTAATTTCACCAGGTTTAATATCAAAAATATCGTGGTACTCTTCCAAATTTTTTCCTAGCTCTGGGGACTCCTTCTCAGTGTAGACTTCTCTTCCTACAGCTTCATGAAAAATCAGAGACCATTGAGCATCTCCCTCGATGTCTTCCTCTTCTTTTCCCTCGAAGTTTATCTCTTCGGTATTCTTGAATCTGATCGTCTCTGTCTTCATGTCTATCATTGCTTGATATTTCTGAATGAAATCCGCTCCCAATATCAGGTCAAAAGCCATGTCCTTCATTACTACAAACACATGTCGGAAATCATGTCCTCCAATAGTAACACATAAGTATAATTGTGTTTTATACAGAGATATTTTGTTGGGTATTATTCCTTGGATTTTAATTCCTGATACTGGAATCTCCTCTAAATTCTCTTTGAGCTTCCACAGAATATAAAGCTTCTCGCTCACAAGACAAAGCATAGCCCCAGTATCAATTAAAGTATCGACAGGCATACCGAATACTTCGCATGATATGATTGGCATTTTAATTCTTGTACCCATTTCTTTCCGTTCGTCATTATGTTGAATTAAGTCATCATCCTCTGCTTGCCTTTTAATAATCCTGGAAGTGAAAGTGTTTAAAATTCTATCTTCTACTGTGAATTCGAAGTTTTTTTTTCTTTTCCATTCTCCCGGGATTGTTGTGTTCCCGATGGACCTGGTTCATTGGGCTTCTGTTCCAAGAACTGCAAGTTTTCTTGATGTCTTTCTTCCAAGTTCTTCCTCGTCTGCTTATTGAACTCTTCATTGGACTGACGAGTGTTCACATTCCCTCTGTTATTGTAGTTATTGTTTCTACCATAGTACCTTCTTTCCTGGTACCTTCCTTGATTATCCCTTGGCCTTCTCCATCGAGTATTATATCGATATCCACCATCCGGTCTCGCATAAGGCTTGTAACTGTATCTGTTATTGTTCTGATTCCATCCTCTTTTATCGGGCTCATCCCTCGGCGTTTTCTCTTCTCGCCCACTCTCGAATCTCTCGAGGTGTTTGGGAATAACTGTCGGCCATAACAGCGTACACAGCGTTGTTATTCTTTCCTCCCTTCTGATGGAAGAATTGAGCGTTCGTGTGATCAAGTTTCTGCAATACCTCGTCAAATTTCTCCATATTATAAATGTCAGCAGCGATCAAAGTTCCTTGGACGTCTGCTGGAAACTGACGTATTAATGCGGTAATTAATTCTTTATCTGGCATCGGCGGATCTAAATGTTGTAGTTTAGAAAGTTGTCCAGAAATGTACGTAGAGTATCGAGTAGGTTGTGACGTCGAGAATCTCTTTGAATATAATTCTGCTCTGACTTGCTGTTGGGTTTCCGGGGACCAAAACTTTTTAATAACCCACGGGAAAACTCCTCAAAATTGGTGAGAGTGGACCTAAAAGCTCTAAACCAAAGAAGTGCGGGACCTTCCAAAAAATTCCCTATCACTCGGATCTGTCTTTCCTTAGGGATTTTGGAATCTTTTAGGTAATCACCTGCTTCTCTCAAGAATTCTACGGGTGTCACAGAATCTCGCCCTGAAAATTTAGAAGGCTTATCCTCTACATTCTTGAATACAGTTATGGGGTTGGATTGAAATACTGTCCTGACCTCATCCTGTCTTTGACTATCAGTTTCTCTAGCTGCTCCTAGGTTTATCTGTATCTGTTCTTCTCCCCTTATACTTGGCATTTTCAACAGATGGTCAGACTGTTTCTCGTCCTTGATTTGGGTTTTCATAGCCTCAATTTCCTTATGGTTTTCTTCTGCCATTTTTCTAATTTCTTCGGTTTCCTTACAGTTCTCCTTGACATCAGTGGATATCTGGTTCATAACAGCCTCGTGACTTTTCAACGACCCTGTCACATCTGATATGTCCTTCTGAGTTGCTTGAATATCTTTGGAAATTACTTGAATATGGGATGACAAAGATTCCCTAATTTCCTTGACTCCCTCTTGGTTCTCCAGCTTGAGCGTGTCTTTAATCTCATCGATAACTGTGGTTTTAATTTCAGTTTGTAATTCATTAATCACACCTTCTCTTATTTCTCCCACTATGAGTTCTTTGAATTGTTCTGTCAAACGTTGAACAACTAGAGTTGCCATCTCATTGCTCTCTTTCTTCACTCTGACTTCTAGGTTGATCATGTCTTCACCAACTTTCCTAAGACCATGTTCTATCCTATCAGCTAAGCTCTGGGATCTTAGATCGGCATCGCGAAATTTATCGTCCATTAAACTTGCGTTAGTGGCTAATGAAGTTTCGAGCTCATGTGTTTTTTCGCATAATTTAGTCATTTTACTCTCAAGTGACATTTTCAAGATTTCGGAATCTCTTTAAATTTATTTTCCATAGAATTAAATTTACTATTTAAATTTTCTTTCAAGTTATCTTTTAACCTGCTTTCTAACAAATCGGAATTTTCCTTGAGTTTATCATCTAAACTTTCTTTCAAGTTATCTTTTAAAGAATCAGAATTTTCTTTAAGTTTATCATTTAAACTTTCTTTAAGTTTATTTTCTAAAGAATCAGAATTTTCTTTAAGTTTATCATTTAAACTTTCTTTAAGTTTATTTTCTAAAGAATCAGCATTTTCTTTAAGTTTCTTTTCCAAAGCCTCTGTATTTTCTTTCATAATGGCTGCTACACGCAGTCCAGCTTCTTTGGAACTCTCTTCCAAACTCCTCATCATCCTCATCATCTCTTCCATAATTTTCAATTATTATTCAAAACTTAGGGGTATACATGTTGGCAGACACAAGATTATAATTAGAACAAGAAATATGAATAGCTAATTGGAACACTCTAATAAAATGAGATTTGTCCTAATGTCGACGTGATGAAAAAACAAAATTCTCTACTTTTACGAATTACATTTACCACAATATCACAAGAAAAATATGCAAGTTCTCAAATATCCTCCACCTGGATTCCAATAATGCGTATGTCCAGTCATCGAACGTTTACTACTGAATTTACTTGACGCCCTAATGGTTAAGCCATTATCAAAAATAATAAAAAAACATTCTAATTATTAACCCAGTTAAATTTTTAGTTTTCCCCACTAATTGGGTTTCCTACTAATTTATTCATCCAAACCAGACATCTCTCAACTCCCAAAATATCTATATAAAAATTATCACAATTTAAATCGGCATGCGATTGACCGTGTCTAACTCGAGCCCCACGTTCGAAGCAATTTCTCTCTCTATCTTATTTTATGTGCCCGTTTAGACCGGAGTCCGCACGACCACATATGCATTTTACCAAGAATCAGTCAGCACGAGAGTCAAAATATCCCGGGGCGCCAGATGGGTTAAAGCTAATCGCAAAAACGACATCAAATGAAAAAAATGCTTTACTGATTTTTGGCTCAATGCAACAATAAGGATAGAAGGAGATTCAACTGGGCATAACATATCATGTAAAATTATCTCATTTTATTCTGAATTTAAAATTGACTGCAAAATAAAATGCTCAAAACAGCATCATTCATGTGTGGCGACCCACATTACTATTTACACAATGTACAGAAATATTCCAACACATTAGACAATTATCTTTGGAGACACAAGTCTGATTATCAGTCCTGTAGACTGTGTTCCAAAATTATAGCCATTATTTATGATTAAATCCAGTTCAAATATAATTGTCTTTACTGGAAATACTGTAGTTCACTGGTTGAATTTTTACATAATATTAACACTCGTAGAATAATTGTTCATAGAATTTTTAACTTTCACTTATTTTTCCAGTTTCAAAAAATATTGTCAAAAATATTATTATCTCTGAATCAACACAAATTATGTACACATATTAATAACAACATCTGAAAAGTATCTGACCCTTGAGCATAGCATCGAAGAACTGTGCGAAGCACAACAAAATTAATTGTTCTTCTGACATTAAACGTTTCGAGAAGTGACTCGATTATGAACTTTAAGTTCCTAACAAAATATATGATTTCTGAATCTTCAACTTGATCAATAAATTGTTGGACCATTCAACTATTCGATTTTCCACTTGGAATCATTATTAAGAAAAATATTTATATTTGCGGCCATTTTAGTAACTTTCACAACTTGCAATTCATGAACAGAATGCGGAAATAAGAATTGTAGCTTCATAATAAATTCATTTAGTTCATGACACTAGGATTGAAAACATCCTTCAAATTATTCGTGGTTATAGAATTATTTTTAATTGGCAGTGGCCCATTCTATTATTTTTATAAGAACACAATATCCCAACAACAACGGCAAAGGTCTTCCTCTGAAGAAGAATAAAATACTATCATGACAAATCCGGGTTCTAGCAAAATCAAAGTCTTAATGGAATCCGTAAACAAGGTTGAAATAAGAACTGATGGTTTTTAAGAAATAACATTTGGGTCATTCATACGACGCAATGTGTAGTTCCAATACTCCTTCTTTAACACTGAGTCATCGAACCTGCTATTTGATTGATGCTCAAATAAAAACCTCCTCATTCCTGCGACTTAAACATGCGCACCTGGGAATGGCATTTCAACTACTCCACACACATAAATTTTCTTGCCAAAATTTATACAATAAATCAAGCCTCTGCTTATTATCAACACTGGAAGATCTATAAACTTACAAGTTTATTTTATTTTATCATTCAGTTCAAACCATGAAGTTACCACACTTATGATACTCTCTATTTCACTTTCGAATGTGTATCTACGTCATGATTTTATATAAATACAAAAATATCCTAATTGATACAAATATCATTTGCTTCCCGTTTCATGCCTCTCCGTGTTATCTGAAAAATATACTTTGCTCATTGCAAATATTAACTGTTCAACCAGAACTGTAATGTTGGTTGAATGCGGGCTTGCGCTAACCACTATCCTTCGGAAAATCACCTGTTCAAAACTAGAAATGATTAAACTACTTCATAAGCTCTCTCTCAATGAATGTGATTATTAGAAAATATAAGATCCAAGAATTATTTAGAAAAGTTATGAAAATCATTATTATTATTATTATTGGATTATTATTATTAGTTATATTATTGTAAATGTGTTTAATTATTATTTCATTATGTGAGAATCCACATGTTCGATTCTTCGAATATGGATAAAATATCCATTTCTCAACAAAAATAATTATTAACTTTTACAGTTACCTCGGCTGATTACCGTGATTATCAAAAAAATATGAAACATTCAAATAAATGCTCGTTATGCTCGGTCATCGATCCTAAACTGTTCTGAGTGCTGAAAATACTCTGAATAACTCTAATATGTCTTGCGTAAATCATTGCAAGATTTAAATACGAAGAAAAACAAATGTGTTGGTCATCTGCAGAAAATATTTTTTTCCAATTGGCTAGTCATAATATAAAAGTCAAATGTGGCTTACATTTCTCGTTGGTCTTGAAGCGTAGTGAACCTGGTCTGTACCAGATTTATCCAGATACATGCCCTATTGGACACGCACGTCTAATCCTTGTATCGGCCGCCATTATATACCCACAATCTGTCTAGCACGACGTAGTGGAAATATTTCTTGAAGTTTGAAGTAACTGCTGATCCATTTTAATATTGGCTTCAATTAAATCCATAGCAGTTCGCTTAAATGGGGTCAGATCCAAATGATCTATTCTCAAATACGTCAGTTGTAACATAACTCACGGTAATCTTTTCAGTACAAGAAAACACTGACAGTCTAAATCAATCAACGGCTGTTCTGAACATCGTTCCCTGGGCATGGTTTATCACCATCTATCATGCACGAAGCAACTTATAGTTTCCCTTTGTCGGCTAATGAACAACACCGTGATAGACTGGCCTTCAATATACTGAAAGATCGGAGTGGTTATCAAGTTACAATTTATGCAACTGACTAATTGGATTAAAATATCCAAGTATTGAATTATTATTACTGGACTGTGACAAAGTACTTTCTAGACAAAGTCTAGCATGTGTCCATATAGAAATAAAGTATTTCACCAGTGTCCGTAGAAAAATAACAATCACCTTAGTGATTCCCTCTGCCGGAAACTTACTATGTTCCACACGTACCGTAGCACTTTTGTGACTATCACAATATAAAGATATCTTCTGCGTAGATCCGGCAACCATGTGCCTTGGCTCAACGTAGCAGCAGCACCTTGTCATGCAAGAGCTTGGTTCGAAGTGAGCTGATGATGCTTGGGCCGGTCGGCTTTTATTCAAAACGGTCGGGTCCACGCTGGATCACGCTGAAATCTGGAAATCCTCATATCTCCGGTGTTTCTGGTCAGATTCACTTGAGACTAAGTGCATTCTCTTTAATTTGGCCGTGCCAGTAATCTGATCCAAGTCTCAAGTCTCTACTCCATGGCTAACTATTTATTCAACAAATAGTCTCGACCTCTGCTACTACTCGCTACGTCACTTAACATGCTCTTGGCTGCACAAAGTTTCCATTCCATTCTAGAAGTAATGGAGCGCGATATTCAAATATCTCAACTTTCAAAAGCGGCTGTAGCCTTTCCCTTGATATCTAGGTGTCTGAATCTTGGAATACCCATTCCTAGAGTTGGGCACAGTACAGTATACGCCACACGATAAATAAATAAATATCCACTACGATTCAGTTCGCAAACCCTTACAGCCTATCTATGATGGATCTTTCAAAGTGCTTTCTCGAACCAAGAAACATTTTGTGATTAAGATGCTTGCCAGTGACCAGACCATATCAATTGACAGACTCACGCTTGTCTTCCTTTTAAGTGAACTGTACCCATCCCAGACTACCAAACAGCAAACCACTCATCACCATCAAGATGATGGACCAATTCTTTCATATCCTAAGTCTGAAAACCACCGTACCTGCTCTGGACGAACTGTTCGCTTCCCAGCTAAGTATCTCTCCGCTGTCACTGGAAAGGGAGTATGTGGTGACTGTTGACCAAAGAGTGTACTGAAGTGAAAAGTGTTTAGTCCGTGTAAAATGTATATATTCCTTTGTAAAGCATCATGGGAGCATCCTTTGAACTTCGTAACTTTTAACAAACCATGTGACTATATCTTTGTATAATTTAATGTAGCATTAACAAATATGTAGATGCCAAGACAAATAATTTTTTACATTAAACATCCACAATCTCATTATGTTAAATAAAATAATATGTACTTAAGGCAGCATATAATTTTAAAAAACATACGTTTCAGTAACACTGTGTATAAAACACGCCAGATCTTACTGAAACCACTGCAATGTTGCTCGTTATCAACGAAAGTTTCCATCCATCCTGTCCTTGCGAGTGTATCCATCCGCTCATCCTCTTCCGCATTGTAAAATTATTTAGGCTACATTAAATAAACGGAAATAATGTTTCTTTTTCATGAATTTAAAGGACATTTAACCCTAGGATACAAACGATAGACGCTTAATACTAATAATATATACATTTTACGTACATTCAGAAATTTGTGATAAGAAACTAAGTTACCGTAATTAAAATTAATTTCAAACGATTGAAATTAATATCTTATTTGTGTAACAGTGTGCTGTATAGTATTTACGCTCACTCAGTTCAGTTCTCAGTTGTTATTTGATGTTCAATATATTGAGTTCCATCTTAACACGACTAATATAGAAGTCATGTCCTTCAATGTAAGTAGCAGTAAATCCTAGCTCCAGTAAGTCATAATAACAGCACACGTACTGTCATGGCATAATAAACATTTTAAAATACTAAACCCCGTACCGCTACAGCCCATGAAGGGCCTAGGCCTACCAGGCAACCGCTGCCCAGCCATTTGGCCCGCAGATTGTAGGGTAACGCGTGGTCAGCGCGTCGGGTCCCCTCGGCCGTTAATCATGGTCTCCGTGACCGGGTCATGATCATAATGACAGAGCATTAATATTTGATAACCGACTGAAAACCTATAAATAGTTAAACTATGGAAAACCACTTTCATGATGAAGGAGATGGGAATCATGCATCTTTTCAGTCATCCCCACGAGGCTGAACACACCCCGTACCAAACTATAAACCAGAATTGAATTTCTAGTTAGAGCTGAGAACTGAACCCAGGACCTATGTTACAGAAGACAGAGGCTGAAAATGTCCATTCATGTATGACATATTGTGTTGATGAGTGATGAGTGGTGCTGAATGCGAGGGCGGTGGGTTGAGACGGAGAGGTCGTCGCCTACGAAGTGGCTGTATATCAGCCAATTGATTACTTGATCAGTGGGAGGATGTCTCGCAATATGATAGTCTCTCCGGATATCACCATGGCAACGCTTGTTAAAAGCTTCTCGTTCTCGCAGATGTGCCTTACCGGCACCAGAGCTGCGCAGTAGCAGATCGGCAATATGAATACCGCATATGAGAAATATTAGTTCCAAGCTGTTAGAGAAGACTTTTTAGAGGATGGCTTCTTATGGGCTAGAACAGGCGTTATGAACCTTTTAGAGACTGTGGGCACTACCCTCATGCCATACCAAGTACCTAAGCACCATTAAATCGAATATAATAATAATAATAATAATAATATTAATAACAAATCTGACTGGATATAGAACTTCTCTGCATTCTAAGTTTATAAGTAAATACTCCCATTTGAATATCACAGAACAGCGAGTAAGTGATCAGCGTAGAACCATAATAAGGGACAGTCTCCTAAGCGAATTTGAAATTCAACAGATTCAAGATGGGGTTCTCTCAGAACTACAACCCATGCAGGAGACCAATAATGAAGATCATCCTGCCGTTAACATAGACACCATACCACGTAAAGGTACTGCAGAAAGTAATAAATCTTCCGTAGTCGAAATTGAAGGCAATAGTAACACACTGGAAGATCGTAGAAATGTGATGAATATTTTACAGACAGAATTAATGAAATGGGAAGATAGTGATCCAAATTCAAGGAGTATTATTCCCAAGCTAAGATTTAAAAATAATAGCATTGAGGATGTAAACAATTGCTTGGCAGCTTTCTTAGAAACAGTAGATCATCTTACAGACTTCCATTTGCTCATATACTGCGCAGCTGTTACTGTGTTATCACTCCATAACCAGGTGCCCAGCAACCAAAACTTCAGTCCTCGTACAGAAAGAATACCTCCATGGGAACGACGAATCAATAATAAAATAATGTCGTTGCGTAATGTAATAGGTCTGCTCACACAATATGCTTCAGATAATAGAACTCGAAAGATCACTTCAAAAGTCATGAGGATAATTCCGAACATAAAAAACAAAGGGAAGCAAGAAATCCTGAATATCATGGACGACTACAAGCAAAAACTGGTAGTACAAGCAGCAAAACTCAAGAGATACAAGGAGAGTTATCAGAGAAGAACACAAAATTATCTCTTCAGAGCTAATGAGAAAACTTTCTGCACAATCAACAATCTCTAAAACACCGAATGAGGAGGAAATAAGCAACTTTTGGCGTAATGTGTGGTCAAACCCGGTGCAGCATAAAGAAGATGCAGAATGGATCCAGAAAATCAACGAGAAGCACTCACGCAATAATCAAACGCAAGAGTTAGTCATTAATAAACAGGACATCCAAATAGCCATCAGCAAAACACACAGCTGGAAATCTCCGGGACCAGACAAAATTCAGAACTATTGGTACAAAATATTTACCAGCACACACAGAAAATTAGCTGATCTTGTAACTCAGGTAATCTATGATCCCGAAGAGATCCCACACTTTCTCACAGAGGGACGAACCTACATATTGCCTAAGAGTGCTGACACAGCTAATCCAGCAAACTACAGACCAATAACCTGTTTGCCGACGCTCTACAAGATCATCACATCGGTCATCACAAATGTAATTTATGATCACATGTACCAGCATAGCATCTTGACAGAGGAGCAAAAGGGTTGTAAGAGAGGCGGCCAAGGCTGCAAGGAACAGCTCACCATTGACAGTGTGATTATACACCAAGCGCAGAAGCAACAACGTAACCTCTTCTTGGCCTATATCGACTATAGAAAAGCATTCGATACGGTGCCCCACAGCTGGCTCATCCATACCCTTGAGATATACCGAGTAAACAAGACACTCATCAACTTCTTTGCTATCATTATGCAATTTTTGCGTACCAAAATCATCTTGAAATCTAACATCACTACCACTGAAACAGAGGTCATACCAATCAAACGTGGTATATTTCAAGGTGATGCCTTAAGTGCACTGTGGTTTTGTTTATGTCTCAACCCTTTATCAGAGATTCTAAAGATGAACAACTACGGATACCAAATAAAAGAAAATAAACAAAATCTTCTCAAAGTAAATCACCTCTTTTATATGGATGACATAAAATTGTATGCAGCAAATAGGAACCAACTGACATCACTCATCAATATAACAGATAACATTTCGAAGGACATTTGCATGGAGTTTGGGACTGGCAAATGCAAAATCAACAGCATCAACAAAGGACAGTGGTGTAGAACAGAGGGAATAAGCTTAACAGCTGATGAGCGAATAGACAGCATGGGGAAAGATGAAACATATAAATATCTAGGATTTGAGCAAGTAGTTGGAATCGACAGTAAATCTGAGTAGGAGAACCTCTACCAGAAATTTAATCATAGACTTCGACTTCTGCTGAAAACCAAGCTTAGTGCTCATAACCTAACAAAAGTTATCAATTCATATGCTATATCTGTGCTGATGTATTCGTTTGGTGTTTTAAAATGGTCTCAAACAGACCTAGAGAACATTAGCCGCACAATAAGATCTATGCTTACGAAACACAGAATGTTGCATCCCAATGCTTGTATAGAGAGAGTAACAACACCCAGAAATGAAGGAGGCAGAGGTATTCTTGATACTATAGCTCTGCACAATCAACAAGTTATACATCTAAGGAATTACTTTCATTCTCGGAAAGATACCAGTGTTTTACATCGAGCGGTAACACAAGCTGACTTCAACCACACTCTTTTGAATCTCCATGATGGAAATTTCGTCATGAAAGACAAGAACACACTGAACAGAGAGAAGGTGCAGAGATGGGCTGGAAAAGAACTTCATGGCAGATTCTACAACCAGTGCAATGACAAGAATATTGACAAACAGCTTTCGAACACATGGTTGTCAAGGGGAGAGCTGTTTCCAGAAACTGAGGGATTTAACCAGGCGATACAAGACAAAGTTAACACCACAAAAAGTTATAGGAAACACATCCTGAAAGATCAGACTGTTATAGATGACGAATGCAGGAAGTGCAATACCGGTCCAGAAACCATAGAGCATATTACCAGCAGCTGCAGAATTCTAGCGCCAACATCTTACACTGAGAGGCATAACGATGTTGCCAATGTCATTCATCAAGAACTCGCCCTAACCCGATCTCTCATACACGACAGGACGCCTTATTACAAATACTCTCCAGAAAGTGTGCTGGAAAACGAAGATTACAAGCTGTATTGGGATCGCACTATTCAAACAGACAAAACAACTCCTCATAATAGACCAGACATAACTTGAACTGATAAGAAGAACCTTCACACGTACTTGATTGACATATCTGTTCCGAATGACCATAATATCCACCATAAATACAGAGAAAAGATTGAAAAATATACTCCTCTAGCTATGGAGGTTGCTAGAATCTGGAGACAAAAAAAATGTGACGATTCTTTCTTTCCTCCTTTCTCCTACTGGCCTGACACCTAAATCCTTTTCAGTAAATCTAGCTACACTAAATCTTCCCATATTCACCCAAACTATTGCACAAAAGGCTGCAATTCTGAAAACCTGCAGCATCGTTAGAGGGTTTTTGAATACACATTAGGATTTTTCTTTGGACCCTCTTGTGAAAAAGAGACGTGGAAGATAATAAGAGAAGACAAAATTAACTGTCAAACATCTATGCTATTCGAAAATGTATGCTATAGGCTTAAGTGTTACTTGACTCATTTTCTTGTACGTAATGTACCGATATGAGTCATGGTACCGACTGTAAGTTGAGTAAATAAAGAGATAATAATAATAATAATAATAATAATAATAATAATAATAACAAAACAGTTGTACTGCCGGAAGCTCTATATGCTTCAGAAACCATAGATTTAGGAGGTCATTCTAAAATTGCAAATATAGAAAAGCAAGAACGTAAAATTGTTAGAAAAATATCGGCCCCACACAAGAAAACGGAATTTGGATTAAAAGACGAAATTCAGATCTATACCGTCACACAGATCGTTTCAGCAACACTGTACGAAGAAGACGTTTAACTTTTCATGGACACCTCTTCAGGATGGACGATTATAGACTTACAAAAAGGTTATTCAATGTAATAAATTCTCAGAAGTCAAGGATAGCCTGGCTGGATGAATCAAGAGAGGACCTGCAAGAGTTGAACATCGGAGAAAATATTCTGAGAAACCGCCAAGTTTTCAGGACCTCAGTAACAAAGCACAAGTTTAGGGTGAAAACTAGTGGCAGGACTGGAACCAAGTGGACAGAAGAACGGAAGAAGCAGCACAGTGACTTCATGAAGAGATTTTGGGAGAATAGGAAGGCGAATATCATCAAGCCGAAAAACAAGTTTAAGCGCGCTCTATAATGGGCAAAACGCAAAAAGAATAATAATAATAATAATAACATTATTAATAATAATAATTTCAAGTACCTTGGTGAGATAATCCAACCTAACGGACTCGTCAAAGAAGGAAATCATGACAGAGCCCTCTCTACAAAAAAACGCATAGTCTAGCCTACAACAAGAAAGCGATTTCTATTAGGACTAAACTACGACACTATCAAACAGTAATTCAACCAGAGTGCGTGTATGCTTCGGAATGCCTAGGACCAACAACTAAAAAAGAAATTGAATAAATGAATTAAAAAAAGGAAAATTTAAAGAATAATTTTCGGACCAAAAGAAATGAGCTGACACATATCGATTACGCAGTAACAAAGAAGTGCCGGTATATAAAACATGCAGCAGAGTCTCATATACCATACGAAAACGAAGGACTAAATTATTTGGACATGTTTCAAGAATACCTGACGACAGACTCACTAAAAACATTTTAACCACTTCAACAAGCCAAATCGAAAAGGCAACTCTTATGAAAAATGGTTTGCTAGCACCAAGAAGGATCTACAAGAAATCAACATTAGTGATCAAGACATCCACAACAGAACTACTATCAGAAATGAGATACACACATTTGAGGGGTTCCTAGAACCAGAAACAACGGCCAAGAAGAAGCAACATTGGACAGCTGAAAAGAAAGAAGCTGTGAACAAGAGAATGAAGGAATACTGGCGCCGAAGGAAACTAAAATCATGAAGAGTTATTTATGTGGTCCTTAGTTGGCCAAAATCGATTATAATAATAAACATGCTGCTCCTTTTCCTTTGTCCATCTCTCTCTCCCCCTCAGAAGTGATGAAATAGCTCACCAGGCATGCTGAAACTGCATTCATAACTCAAGCACATAAGATGCATTACGTATGGACAGTCGAGTGGAATCAGCATATTTCGTGTCACTCGTTAAACAGAAATGTCCAATTATTTTTATTGTAGATTAAAAATACTATTTCAACCGACCGCGGTGGCCGAGAGCGTTAACGCGCTACCTCGTGTCTCGCTGGCATCGGGAGAGTGTGGGTTCGAATCCCACCTCGGCCGTCCTGAAAATGGTTTTCGTGGTTTCCCATTTTCACTACCAGGCAAATGCCGGGACGGTTCCTTTCAATAGGTCCACGGCCGATTTCCTTTCATAACCCCTTCCCTGACCCGTCCTGAAAAGAAAAAAAAAATTACATGGCCATTGGCTGCTTTAATAAAATTGTAAAAAATACTATTTCACAAAATTATAACATTTCTGACTACCAAAACTTAAAATAAAAACACTATTATTCTGGTATATGCAACATAATTTGAATTGAAAAATGGATCTCAGGGTAGCTTGTGCTAGCAAACACCTTTTGGCTCGTATGACGAGAGCAGCACATTTCATTTAAAGAGCACCGTGGTACTCGCGAGCACTAGGTTGAGAACACCTGCGCTAGAATATTCTAACCAATATAGGTCATTTAACATATCCATAGGACGCGACTACACGGATCCCAAATTTTACAATCCACGCCAGTACACGCCAATCCCAAGTATGTTTGCTTTGTTACATCAATAGTTCGCTCTCCATCTAATAAATGAATATCACTATTTCATTCTCATCTGCCTGATCATCGACTTTTATTTAGGGGGCGTGGTGGCGCAGTGGTCAAGCTGTTGGCCTCTCACCAAGGTGGACCAGGTTCGATTACCGGCCAATGCATGTGAGATATTCGAAGTGAAATGCCATGTCCTGTTGTTCAGATTCCACGTAAAAAGGAGGTCCCGTGGCTCATGATCGCATGATTAACGGTCACGTAAAACGAAGCTTCCTTTTTTTTTACTCTTCTTTCTCTCAATAGTAGTAGATATTGTTGTTGTTTCTTTTTGGGACTTGAACATTGTGATCTTCTCAGCCATGTGTATTTTGGGTGTGTATAGAATTTATTTGAAAACGTGTGTTATTGTATTGTCTATAGTAATTGAGACTAGGATTGGGAATGAGGCGACCATCGCCTTAAGTTAAGAATCTTCCCAACATTATTGTCTGGAGTGGAAACCACGGTAAACCGTTAATGTTAATTCGCATTAGGGGCTTGGGACACCTTGGTCACTAGACCCGTACACTAAGGTTAGTAATTAATTTGTCTGATAACCTGTGCTTCTGTGAGGACTGCAGTAGAGTGTGTGTAACTGTAAGTGTTAGGGTCGTGAATGGGATTTGTGTTCTGGGACTTGAAAAATAAGTTAGGCTATTCCGGCAATTACCTAAAGGGTGTGTGGAAAAATACAGGAGAAAAACAGTCAGAATAGTAACTGTCTGCAGCGGGATTCAAACCTCCGATCTTCGGATTTGCTGCAGCTCCCCATTCGGCAGTGGACGACGCATGGTAGCTATTGGGTAAAGTATTTTCATTCCGGTAACTTAATAAAACGTGCCGGCCCCGAGGTGTTGGGGTAGCGCGCCTGCCTCTCACCCGGAGGCCCCGGATTCGATTCCCGGCTCCGTCAGGAATTTTAGAAACTGATATGAGGGCTGGAACGGGGTGCACTCAGCCTCGTGAGGACAATTGAGTAGCTGTCTCACATTGAGGCAGCGCCTTGGTCGCGAAAACCACGATTAACGACCGAGGGGACCCGATGCGCTGATCACGCATCACCCCAAATTCTGCAGGCTAAATGGCTGGGCAGCGGTCGCTTGGTAGGCCTAGGCTTTTCATGGGCTGTAGTGCCAGGGGTTATCATTATTATTATTATTATTTTTAACTTAATAAAACAAGGGCTTCTTTTTCAAATAAAAAGCAGTTTTCAGAAATACTAAATCAAGTCCTACTGGTATGAGTGAGATTCAATTCATATCTGGAGATTTGGTGGTGCTGTTTCATTTCGGGGCTTGGACATCGTGCCCATTTCAGCCCCGTGCACGTGGGTGTGTGTATTTTTAACCTGCCTGATAACCTATGTTATTGTGGTGCAGTTTCTAAGCGAGGATTGGGATTTAGAAGACCTAAGTAAATAATCATTTTGGAAATTGCCTGGAGTAGAAATGGGAAACCACGTAAAACCACTTGTGGAATGCCTGATGTGTAAATCAAACCCACCTCTTTTCAGTTTTGTCTCATGAGGTTGATGGTACCCCGTTCCAGCCCTCTGAACAAAATTAAATTTCTTGGCAGAGCTGGGTTCAATTCGTAGTAGCTACCCGAAGGTTCGGGTTTGATTCCCCACCTCAGCCACCCTAGAAGTGGTTTTCCGTACTTTCCCACTTCTACTCCAGGCGAATGCTAGGATGGCTCCTTTAGCAATGCAGGTAATCAGACAAATTCCACACACCCCCAAGTACTCGGGGCTACATGGCCACCATATCCTAAAGCCCCTAAATAAATCAACAACTAATGTTACGGGGACAAACCCGATTCTAAACGCCATGTTCTAGGCACCAAATAGCTTTGTTCGCAAGCTTCGTCACCTGTGAAAGTTTCGTGACAATTGTAATCGGGAGATCTGATAGCTTGTTTTGTGAATGAGAAATTGTTGGAGATTGGCAACTCGCATGACTTCAGTTTAGCATCAATATCAACTTAAGCCACGAAAAATAAGTCAACAAGATTCATGTAGAGGCTACGGAAATCTGTGGGTATAGTTACGAGCAGTTTTTATTTTACATGCCGTAAATTTGAGGTTTAAGTTTACTGGCTCTATCTGACATCGTAAGAAGTGGTGAGACGGCTTTTATCGGCCTTAAAATCATATCGTTCTCGACCAGGCTTCAAGCTTACAGTCGAGTGCAATGACTCACTTTTGTAACTTCTTGTCATATCATCAGAGGAAAGTTACTGAACACAATTGGGATACAAACCTGATACAACCAATGCACTTTATTATCATAGTTGAAGATATCAACTTCCATGGGAGTCAAGAATGAGAAAACCTATGTTAAGTTGTAGCCTATTTGTTGGCGACTGCCAATTTCATTCTGCATATTTAAGAACACTCTTTCTCGTAGATTCTATGTATTGTCTTATTTTTCTAGGTCCTTGAAATTTTTCCTTTCTTGTTTTACAGTACTTTATAGTTAATTATGTTTTAGGTTCACTTATTTCTTAAATTTATTTTGTTCCTTTATAAGAGTCACTTTTTATTTTGAATAATTTCGTAGAATTATCATTTCATAAGAGTCACTTTTTATACTGAATAATTTCGTAGAATTATCATTTCATCCTTTCTAATTCATTAATAAATAATTAATTTTAATTTTGAAAATGTGCAAATGTGTAGGCCTACTTTGTCTGATGGCAGCACAATAAGTAATTAAGTTAAATTAATTGGTCCAACCTTCCCGTAATTCCCAAAATTACTGTTACCATATAATAACCCTACACCACACAGACTTTTGCCTAACATCCGGTTCTTTTTATTGTTATTATAAGGGGTGATCAAAAAGTTTCCGTTTGAGGGTGTTGCTGCAACAATAACCGGGCGATGAATGCCGAACAAAAAGCACACCGTATGGCTGTTTGCCTGCAGCACCTGATGCGTTTCAATATTGAAGGCAACACGTTCCTGGAGCTGGTACCACCACTGGAAACCAGGATTGAAAGCGTCGACGATGAAGTGGTATCATCCATCGTCCCCTCGTTCGAAGAAGTTCAAGAGCCAACCATCCGCTGGAAATAGAATGCTCACCCAGTCCTTTGATTACCGGGGCCCAATTCTTATTGATTTCAAGGCACCTGGTGTCTGCATCACTGAGGAACAGTACTGCGCAACACTGGAGAAAGTACGGCGTGCAATTAAGGCTAAACGTCCGGCAAAACTGCAAAAAGGAGTGCTGCTGCTTCATGATATTGCACGTCCGCTTACCGCAAAGGTCGTAACGCAGAAGGTTCGCCAACTCAAGAGGGAGACACTTGAGCGTCGACCCTATAGTACTGATCTATCCCCATGCGATCATCACGCCTTCGGTCCCATAGAAAAGGCCATGAAGGGTCAACGACTCCTGTCGGACGAGGATGTGTAGCAGGCGGGTACGGACTTCTTCACGCAGCAGAACACGGTGTTTTACAATACACGTCGGTCGGATGAGTGCCTCAATGCTCACAGCGATTTTGCTTGATTGGCGTATCCTACATTTCTGGACTGTACGACGGTCAAACGGAAACTTTATCACGTCTTATTTATTTATTTATTTATTTATTTATTTATTTAAACTGTTTACGCGCACATTGAGCACCAAAAATCAAACCCTATATACAAAGTCTTCAAATACTAAGTTCAGTTCTTAATACTTGATAATTTTTTTCTTTACCAATATTTCTTCATACTGGAAGATCTTGCAGCCCGTTCTTCAGCAGATATAACATATTGCTTACGCTGTGGAATTTTGAATGTTAGTCCAGTGTATGTGTTATTCAGAAGCCGTTTCTCGTCTCTATGTTCAATTCGATGCTTAGTAATTTTCAATTCGTCTAAATCCATTTGTATTACTTTAAACCATCTGATTTTTGTTTTACTGTTCCAAAAGAAGTCAAAAAGTTGTTTCAGGAGTCTAGTATTTGTCAAGCGGGATATGTGTCCAACAAAAGGCAATCCTTCGTTTTCGCACCGTGTCAATGACAGATTCATTTTCCTTGTAAAGTATTGAATTGGGCGAAATTCTCCACTGGCCCTCGATCTGGTGTTTTTTTTTATTGATTATTGTCCGAAGAATCCGTCTATCAACCTTCTTCGCGCCTTATAAAATTATTATAATTAATAATAATATAATTTAGGGACGTTTTCATTATTAATTTCTGGATTAACAATATTTATAGCAGAGTTTTTTTTTTAAATATTGCTCTTTCAACACTAAGTAAGTTTGGATTAATAATAAGAATGTTGTTCATAGGATTTCCTAAATTAGCTTTCTTTTTATTGATACATGCTTTATTTAAGACACTATTATTTACATGATCAGGTTCTGTAATTCATAGTCTAATATAAAAAAAATCTCAGGGTATTCGGTATATGGGAGGATTGTGTATTAAAATACCTGCGATCTTCGGACTTGCTGTAGCTGCCCTAGTGACCGAGGTGTACGATTTAACGAGCAGAGATCCGCCGCAGGACTCACGACATGCTTGCGCCAGGACTTTCCAAAGTCCACATGCCGTTAGTATTGTTTAATGTAGTTTGTCTCATAATATTCGATAAGCCAGGTATGACTGACAGCTATTGCCCACCGTGTTTGCCAAATCAAGATGAAGATCAATGAATAGGTAATAATAAAATAATAATAATAATAATAATAATAATAAAAAGGATCATTAAAAATGTCAGATTCCGTAAAAAACTGAAAATATTGTTTTAATTAATGTAAATTGGAAGTGCTTTCATTATATTCACGAACATAATTGTGCATAATATGATATCCTTTCACAACTTCCCACTGGGGGCGTGGTGGCGCAGCGGTCAAGCTGTTTGTCCTCACCAAGGTGGACTGACCTCGATTCCCAATCAATGCATGTGAGATTTCGATGTGAAATGCCGTCTCCTGTGGTTGAGCTTCCACGTAAAAAGGAGGTCCCGTGGCTCATAATCACAAGATTCACAGTCACGTAAAACTACAATCTTCCTTTTTTACAACTTCCCTTCCAGAACATAGCTTTGACTGATTCTTCTTTAATATGTTCCAGGCAATATAGTGGAAAGAACATCATTCAAGTCCTCCAAGAACAGTTCAATTATTTCGACTGGTTCGTGAATGGAGAGCATAAATAAATAGTCTACGAAATAATATGTGAAGGAATACAGAAAGGAAATATATTCAGCTTTAAATTTTGTTTAGTTCTCTCAACTCTTGAAATCGCAAATGTACTCTGCCCCACCAGCTAAGCCTTAATGTATTTCAAATGAAAACAAACTTTACCGTTGTAAACTGCATATTGAAAGACCTTTCAAATGACATGTCACACGAAGAGAAAAAAAAACTCTGCCTGTTACTTAGGTAGGTCAAGATAAATAAAGCCTGAAATGTTTCCTGAACATTTGTAATGTACAAATATCAGCGTAGATGAAATATGAATAACAGAGAGAAAATGTGGTGTATGAACCCGTTTTGTCCCCCTACATTATGGCATTAACAGAAATAATTTGAACCTTTGAACATTGTCCCCATCCGATGGAAGAGCCCTTGACGAAATTTAAAATTATACTGAGGCACGAACATTTGGTATAAGTCTCCAATGTCAACTTGAAACGAAAATCGAAAGTTAAATAAACATTTCCTGTCTAAGCTTAAAAATGAACTCTAATATGAGGAACCGTTGGTTAGTTTGGTGCTCAAATAATGAAAGGCCCCATGTGCTTCCGACCCTATATATATTTTAGATATTACATATAGCCCAGAAAAATAGTATAAATTTACCGCCACATTTTCATGCTGATCAGACCAACCTATTATAGAGAAACCTCGGTCAGACAGATATGATCCCCCCCCCCCCCGAACCCCTCAGTCTTCAATTCAGCTGTTGTGCCTTAAGTACATTTTCAGTTCCCATTAAAAAGTTTAAGAATATCGATAATGACTGACAGTTATTGCAAACCATGTTTGCCAAATCACGATGAAGATAAATGAATAGATTCATTAAAAATTTCAAATTCCGTGGCCTCAACTACTACCTTTTGAGAGTCAAAAAACTGACATGTCACACGAAGGTATGCGCGAGAAAAAAAATCTGCCTGTTACTTAGGTAGGTAAAGATAAATAAAGCCTGAAATGTTTCCTGAACATTTGTAATGTACAAGTATCAGCGTAAATTTATGAAATTTACATGCTGATCAGAAAAGCCGTTTAATAGGAATCTCGGTCAAACAGTTCTGATCCCCGCAGTCTTCAAATCAAATTTTGTCCATGTTGTAGAAGTTATTTTGTGTCTTAACAGCACGTTGAGTTCCCATTCGAAAATATCAAGAGCATCGAGAAAACATAGCCTATCGTGTAAATTCGTCCGATAAATTATTCACGAAAAATTGATGTATTGCCCCCCCTCCCCCCCCCCCCTCCCCAAAGCTCCCAAAATTAAAAGATGACATATTGGCTTTCACGACTGTATTATCTTTCTAAAAACTTCTATAGGGAGGACAAAAACTGTGGGAGTTCATGGTTTCCCGCAATGAAGTAGCACAGCGATGTGCTCAAAGGATGGGACGTAGCGCAAGTTGCTCTACCCCTGCGGTAGTCCGGGCAGGGTATACCAAGTGCCCGCTGATGTGCACATGACGAAATCCTCCATCGGACACGGCAGAAACCTAGATGAATAGCTGGAGTATATTTAATGGCCGCGAAAATAATATATTATATTAATTACAAACCCCGTGGTATCACATCCCATGAAGGGTCTAGGCCTACCAAGCGACCGCTGCCCAGCTAGGCTATTTGGCTTGCAGATTGTGGAATGACGCGTGGTCAGGGCACCAGGTTCCCTCGACAGTTAAAATTTGTTTTCGTGACAGGGGCGCTGTCTCACTGTCAGACAGCTACAAAATTATAATCAGAAGGGTCAGTGCACCACGTTCTAGTCTTACGCCAGTTTCTAAAATCACCACGGAGTCGGGAATCGAACCCGTGGCCTCGGGGTGAGAGGCAGGCGCACTACACCAACGCCACGAGGCTGTTATAACAATTATCTTGATGAATTTCGACAGCATGCGACACTTCAATACTACGGTGTTTAATACACAGAACTGAGGCGTGATAACAGAGGGCTCGGTCATCAACGCGGTAGTAAGAATCTCCTTGTAGGGACAATTATTATCCTTTATACCTTTATGCCCATGTAGTATTTAGGTCTACTTTCATATTCATGTAATACTTCAACGGTAGACTACAGTATATGCAATATCTAACAAGATGTTCAGTAAAGAACATATAGCCTACTTTCTCCTAAATGCATGGGTAAAGTTTTAACTGTTTGTCCTTTTCAAGAGTACAATTGGATATTGGTTGTAGTAGCAGAGTGTTGAAATACAACGTGATATACGGATATTAAACATGAATATTATGAGCCCTTTGCCAGTGCTACCTCTGTACAAAATTTCATTCAATTCGGTTTCACCGTGTTTGAATTGATATGGTGAATCGATTTGTACACATACATGGCCGCTATCAGCAAACTATTGGGCTCATTACCTTGTAGTTCAGTCAAAAGATGCTTCCCACAAAAAGGTATGTTGTTGCAAAATTTGGTAGAGATCAAATGATTAGTTTGGTCGTAATTTGATTTAAGTTCTTAACATTTGGGTGGCTACCATTCCGTTTCCGTCAAGATGGCGGCGATGTAAAACATGACACTGAGGTGCCCTTTGCTAGTGCTACCTCTGTGCCAAATGTCGTTCAATTCGGTTTTACCGTGTTTGAAATGATAGGGGGAATCGATTTACGCACATACATGGCCGCCATATGCAAACTATTGGGCTGATGACCTTATAGCTTGTTCAAAGAACACTTCTCACATAAAGGTATGTTGTTGCAAAATTTGGTAGAGATCTGATGATTAGGTTGGTCGTAATTTGATTTAAGCTTTTAACATTTGTGTGGCCGCCATTACGTTTGCGTCAAGATGGCGGCGATATAAAACATGACACTGAGGTGCCCTTTGCTAGTGCTACCTCTGTACCAAATTTCGTTAAATTCAGTTTCACCGTTCTTGAATTGATAGGGGGAATCGATTTGCACACATACATGGCCGCCATCCACAAATTATTGGGCTGATGACCTTGTAGTTTGGCCAAAAGATCCCTCCTCATACTTAAAGATATAATGTTGCAAAATTTGGTAGAGATCGGATGATTAGGTTAGTCCTAATTTGATTTAAGCTTTGAACATTTGGGTGGCCGCCATTACGTTTCCGTCAAGATGGCGGCGATATAAAACATGACACTGAGGTGCCCTTTGATAGTGCTAACTCTGTACCGAATTTCGTTCTATTCGATTTCACCGTGTTCGAATTGATAGGGGGGGGGGGGGGGCGGGGCAGACATTCAGAGTACACACACTCACACACACACACACACACACACAAACAGACACACAGACAGACACACAATTTTTGGCCCTGTGTTGATCTCATAAGTCTACTTTCATTTTTTGCAAAAATCTTATAATAATAATGTTATTGGTTTTACGTCCCTTTTAACTACACTGGCTTTTAGAGACGCCGGGGTGCCGGAATTTTGCCCCGAAGGGGATCTTTAACGTGCCAGTAAATCTACGGACACGGCTCCGCAAAAATCTTAAGTAGGCTAAAAAGGTAAATATCGCATTTAACAGCACAGAGTTACGGAAAACCTTTGGTCATCCAGGATAGAGAGAAAAGGGTATTATTTTCCATTTTAATACGAAACATTTTATATCCAAATCTCCGTGCCACATTATATGTACCATCTACCAAGACAAACTTCCCTTTCAACATTTGAACTCAATAGTTGTCAGCTCAGGCTGCCTGCCAGGCAAGCGTCAGCAATTTTTTAAACGCGCACCTACCCTTAAAATTAATTTTCTGGTATGCCATTTGTTATTAGAGTAATGTGTGTTTATAATGTTTGTTTGCTCAACTTACATACCATTCATTGGACGCTAATCTTATCAGAAAAGTTGAGGATGAATGAAGATGAACAAAACTAACTTGGGAGTAGTAAGGGGGCGACCGTGGCCTATTGCAAGGCGTCGTCCCAGCATTTGAGTTGAAAATGTGGAAGCCACATAAAACCATTTTAATGATGACCGAAAGAGGGAGTCAAACCTACATATTTGACGGTAATTGACAAGAAAAACTGTAATAGAAAGTTAGTTTTAGCATTGAGCAGGAAACTACCAGCATGTCTGCCCTGCGTGGGCAAGAATAACATTTTCGCGATATGAAAAGGCAAAAGGAAAAGGCATATTTAATTCAAATGCTTTGCGATAATATTTCATTTGAATTTGTTAAGTTTTAGTGCGCCTCTACGAGTAATAATTCATCCGCGAACGACGGTTCCCTTACCCAGGTCATACTTGCCAGAGAGCGGTGTCGCTATAAAATAAAGTCGCTACATGTTGTAATATTAAAACGAACCAATTGTTCAAGAAATTTTTGTTATATGTTCTAACCTCAGTGGCATAGTTATCTTATAAATTTTGAGTCGGTTGGCTCACCAAGACTTGGGAAATATGCACCTTTCAATTCACTGAGCGTACACGCTATCTTAATTTCATTCTAAGACAAGACATCAATGAAAGCATATGACTAAAGGTATGAGTTGCGTTATTGTCAAATTTTGCACTAGTTTGAAGCTTAAAGTTCATATTATGTAGATATGGTTCATAACGTGAGTTTAGACATCGTAAAGAAAGATGACATCGTTCTTGGGAATGATAACATAAAGAAAGAGCAGTGAAAACCCCTGTTTATGGTACATTAATTCTATATTTTACAAGTAAATTTGTATGGAAATGTGAATGATGCGGCGTGGATCGGCGCGACGTGGCTGCTGTATTGACACGGCGCGGTGGTGGTAGAGTCCCGCGCGCGCACCCGTCAGAGGTACACCCGCCATCAAAAGTCAATACAGCCCGCGGTGACGCGCGCTCAGGGACACGGATTACATGCAGGATACCCACATCATGAGCATTACTTAAAATTTGATTACCGTTAGGGATTTGTTGCTTATATGCGGGCAACATATGGCAGATGTCATGCAAAATAGAATGATCCATTGAACGCTGTTACACTCCATCTTCCCCACATTAACCCAGCAATACCTACGATATGGTAGAAAATAACACATGGAATTTAATTTTCTGCTCAATCGATATTAAAGTTTCCAATATCACCATCAACATTGTGAGTCAACGTCGATGTTTAAACTATTCCACATGGAGTTTGATTTGATAATATGGGATATAAAAGTGGTTACACGCTACCATTTAATGGTGTATTGGACAGCCTTATCGGCTGGCACGCCCCAGTCCCAAGTTGGATTCCCGATTCTGCCTGGTATTTAAAAAGTCGGGTATTGGGAGACGCAGACTTGCGATAAAAAAAAATCTGTCTAATGCTGCGGCAGGAATTGCAACGGGAGAGAACTAGCTACCCTGCTGCATCTTTAAGATGACTGTCTAGTGATCTCCGAACTGCTAAGCGGTGAAGAAACACTGGATTACATGAGATATCCGAAGTTAAGCAACACTGTGTGTGGTCAGTACTTGGGTTGGAGACCAAATGCTGTTGGTGGGGAAATGAAGCGGAAAGGAACTATAGTCTGTATTACGAAAGAAGAACGCTGACAACTATGAAAGCCAGGACGTGGGGAAATACCGCGTTGCCACTGTGATAGGCTATCTCAACTGTCGCCGTATGCACGTGTAACACGAGAACCTCTGGACCGGTTCTTATCCAGTTTTCACTTTTACCTAAAGGATCTTGTATCCCGTGAAAGGATAAGCAAATGCACGTGAATAGGTACACGGGATAATAGAGACACGCCACGCAAGGACACTGCAGCAAGCCATATGCTCGTCACTGTGTATCATTATCATTACCTACAAATCCACACCATTGAAGTGGTTGTTTGTGTTGGCGGCTTCGGTGGCGTAGTCGGTAGCATGCTGAGCTTCTATGCCCAAGATCGCGGGTTCAAATCCGGCCGAAGTCGTCGGATTTTTTAAGAGCGTTAAAAATCCCTCAGTATGCCTTCCTTCGGAGGGGAAGTAAATCCGGCGGTCCCATGTCATAGATTTATAGCATGTTAAAAAACCTTCCACTAATTAAACCTGTGTGAAGCTAAATTGTATAGGTTAAGAATGTAAACAACGCTCTTAGGTTCCTACGTTCGTTGCCAAGAGCCGACTGCGGTGGCATCTGGAAGCTAAGTTCTGAACTAGTAGTCGTTGACGGTGGCGTTTGGCGGCAAAAGTAGGAACTATTTGAAAAATTCAAAGACTGCAGTCCTTACTTGAATTAAAAAACAGATAACACACACTAATAAAGTCATCACAATTAACACCGGTTATCAGACAGATTCTACACACACCCGAAGTACACGGGGCTACATGACCACTGATAACCGATATTAATTGTGATGACTGTATTAGTGTATGTTATCTGTTTTTAATTCAAGTAAGGACTGCAGACGATAATTTCAATTAGTTCCTACTTTCGCTACCAACGATACCTAGCTGTGAACTTGGCTACTACTAGATGCCATCGCAACCAGCGCCTGGTGACGAACGTTGGAACTTAAGAGTATTCATCAAATCTAACCTACAAATTTTGCTTCACACAAGTTTAGTTAGTGGAAGGTTCTTTTACATGCCATAAATCTATGACATGGGCCCACCGTCTTAACTTCCCCTCCGAAGGAAGGCATACTGAGGGAGTTTTAACGCTCTTAAAAATCCAACGATTTCTGCCGGGTTGGAACCCGCGATCTTGGGCAACTACGCCACCGAAGCCACCTGATGTAAGATGTGGTAGCTACCGTATGTAGAGATGAAACAGACTTATAGTCACCCTTCCATAAGTTAACTCCGGCTGAGAAACACATTATCGGAGGATCAGACCAACCTTGTCAGACAGTAAACCCTTTTTATTCAGTCAATACCACGGATTCTAATGGATATGGCACTCAGATTACATAATTGAGCTATTCAATAAATAATAGTGTACTTGACAGTATAAGAACAGTAATTGAACAGAGAAGCGTCTCGATTTCTCGGGCTCATGTTCGTGTCATCGTTCGCAGTCGATGGCAAGTAGTTTTCCTATTGAAATAACGTGTGGGAAAAATTCTCTCTCCTAATATATTTTAGTGATTTTGTCCGAATCATCATTGCCACACGTATTCTCTGTCCTGAATAGGCACATATCTGTTGTTGCTAATTCATTTGAGGGGCTTGGAACATTTTGGTCATCAGCCCAGTGTAGTTGGGTATGTGTTGAACTTGTCTGGTAACCTGCACTTCTGTGATAAACAGTACAAGTGATTGTAACTGTATTAAGGACAGGGATGAGGTAGGTGCCCCGAGACTTGAAGGTACAATTTCGTTGGAGGGAGCGTGGAAAAACCCGGGGGGAAATCACACTCAGGATAGCTGCTGGCAGCGCCGGGATTCGAACCTGAGAAGTCCGGAGTTGCGCAGCTGCCCTTTCGGCCGTGGTGCACGATTTAAATAGCACGGCTACGCCGCGGGGTTCACATAACTGCACCAAGACCGCTAGTAAAGAGAACATGCACGATAAGCCGGATACTTACACTAGCCTACCTATAGAACTCCTCCTTCCTCATCTCAATTAAATAAACCAAAGACCCACTTCGACTAATTATTTGAAATTCCAACGGGGCAAACGTAAATTGCCATTTTAAACATCAGATGCTTGTTGGAGGGGGGGAGGAGAGAGAGCAGGAGAACATCTATTTCTCACCACTTATTCGGGATTTGGAGCTTCCTATAGATTATTTATTTTACTGCCTATCAACCTCAAGTTTTAGCGGCTTCGGTGGCGTAGTTGGTAGCATGCTGAGCTTTTATGCCCAACATCGAAGGGTCAAACCCGGGCGAAGTCGTCGGATTTTTTAAGAGCATTAAAAATCCCTCAGTATGCCAACCATCGGAGGGTAAGTAATGCCGGCGGGCCCATGTCATAGATTTATGGCATGTAAAAGAACCTTACACTAACTACACTTGTGTGAAGCTAACATTTGTAGGTTAGATTTGATAACGCTAGATTAGTTCCAACGTTTGCCGCCAGGTGCTGGTTGCGATGGCATCTGGTAGCCTCGTTCGCAGCTAGGTGCCGTGGACGGTAGCATTTGGTAGCAAAAGTAGGAACTGCTTGAAAATTGATCGTCTGCAATCCATACCTGAATAACAGATAACACACACTAATACAGCCATCACAATTAACACCGGTTATCAGGCAAATTCTACAAACATCCCAAGTACACGGAGCTACATGACCACGTTGTCGCAGGCCCTAAACTGAGGAACCAACCAACCAACTTCAAGTTTATAATTCTTCAGGAGTTGAATGGTAACTTTCAGTCGGTCAACACGAATTGTGTCATAAATATTTGATTCCAACTGAAAAATCTAAATGTGACTAATTAATAATTGTACCGATTACAAAACGGGGGGGGGGTTGATAGTCAAGCGAGCATCATCAGATCCAGAAATATTAATGAAAAATATACAAAGCAAAGCTCTCTATCTTCTTCTGGAGAATTGCATTTATGTATAGACCAGTGGCGGTTATTCTACTAATGCATTTGACTCGGCGAGTCACCAGGTTTCATACGAATTGATGCGTATTATTATTCCACAAAACATTGCCTATTTAACTACACTATAAAATTACAAGTACGGTATTTCCATGATAAACTAAAGAACCTACTTTAAAAAAATATTCATTCCATATTCCTAAATTACACCTGTTTAGAATGCTGGTAGTACTGGCATTAAAGTATAATATGTTCTCAATTATAAGATTTGTCTAGTACAGCAGTAGTAGGCCTATACAGTATGTTTGAAATTGTTTCCTTACATGGATTCTAAGATATTGGGGAGCGGCTTCGGTGGCGTAGTTGGTAGCATGCTGAGCATTTATGCCCAAGATCGCGGGTTCAAACCCAGCCGAAGCCGTCGGATTTTTTAAGAGCGTTAAAAATCCCTCAGTATGCCTTCCTTCGGAGGGGAAGTAAAGCCGGCGGTCCCATTTCATAGATTTATGGCATGTTAAAGAACTTTCCACTAATTACACCTGTGTGAAACTAAATTGTATAGGTTAAGAATGTAAACAACGCTCCTAGGTTGCTACGTTCGTTGTCAAGAGCCGACTGCGGTGGCGTCTAGTAGCTAAGTTCTGAACTAGGCCTAGTAGTCGTTGACGGTGGCGTTTGGCGGCAAAAGTAGGAACTATTTGAAAAATTCAAAGTAGCAGTCTATACTTGAATTTAAAAAACAGATACACACACTAATACAGTCATCACAATTAATACCGGTTATCAGACAGATTCTACACACACATAAAGTATACGGGGCTACATAACCGCGTTGTCGCAGCCCCTAAACTAAGGAACCAACCAACCTAAGATATTGGGAGTCTACGGCTCAAATGAACAGGGGGAGTTATTAGGTAGTTGGTACGACTAAGAATGTGCAGACGTATATCTTATGTATATAAAAAATGTTAGAAATCTACTGAATTTCTTGGAAGTTACTTGCCGTTCAAGATGGAACACATAAACGTACGTGGAGTTATTTTGGTAACACATATATATATATATATATATATACAAGTATTGCTCAAAATTGAGCTGGAATATTATAGTGCATTATAGTGTATAGAGTTTCAAACTGTTTATATGAAGTCTACAGCACAAATGTTCTTAGAGGGTTACTAGGGAGTTGGTAGTCCTGTGGCACTCTTGTGTCCACTAAGACATGCATTGAATGTGCAAAATTAGATATAAATCCATAAATTAGTACGGCAGTTGCAAGCAGTTGAACATTGAACATTATACGCTTCCATAGAATTATGTAAGTGGCACTAACGTTGACAATTTACTTTAATTTGCCTTAAACATCATGGATTTACACTGAGCTAAGTTTTGAAGTTTTTCCTGAACATCTCTCCGAGGATTCAAAAGCCATGAGATCATTAAAACACAGTTGGCAGCCCTGGTGACTCGTATAATGAACACAGTTATATGCTCTAAACCATACATTGCACATTAAATATATTTGGATGAAATCTTATCGTTAGTATGGAAGTTACACACAGTTAAATTTTGAACCTATCAGGACGTGTAGAATCATGTTGGCAGCACTGTCACATATGGGTTACACACAATTTATCTGAAATGTTATGTTCTATACGTTTGCACATTTTCTGATATATTAGGGGCAGATGACCTCGCTGTTCTTCCCCTTAAAACAACAATAACTTTCTGATATATTGAGACGAGAGTTCAAAATTATAGAGAGCATTTATCAACAATTGGCAGCCCTGGTGACTGAGTACATGCCTAATTTTAGCTCTTATGATACATATAGTGCACGTACAAAATTTGGTTGAAGTCCAATAGATAGTATGGATTAAAAGGGACGAAAAATCAAAAACATTATTATTTATTATTAGATAGTATAGACGTTACATGCAGCTAAACATTTAACCAGTCAGCAAGTGTAGAATGGTGTTGGCAACATTGTCGTATGTGGGTTTCTCCAAATTAATTTAAAATTTCATGATCTATATGCGCTAATTTTGGAAGAAATATATTTGATAGTATGGAAGTAACATGCAGTTAAACATTGAAGCTATTAGGACGCATAAAATAAAGTTGGTAGCATTGTCATGTACCGGCTGACACATAACTTGAAATATTATGTTCTATATGTGTGCCAATTATAGAACGGTTCCCATGCTTATCTTCCGAGATGGAAGTAGGCTAATACGGGTGTGTGAAAGCCACAACAAATTAGTACTGATGCATTCTTGTCTGTCACGGCAGAGGTCCGGGTTTGATTTCCGTCTCTGTCAAGAAATTTAATTCTGGTCTGAGGGCTGGAACGGGGTACACTCGGCCTCTGAGGAAACACTGAGAAGAGGTGGGTTCGATTTCTACCTCAAGCCATTCTGGAAGTGTTTTTTTTGTGGTTTCCCACTTCTAATCCAGACAAATGCCGGGATGGTACCTAACTTAAGGTCACAGTCACCTTCTATGCAAATCCTACCTCGATTACAAGTACACACACTACTACAGACACCACAGGTTATCAGACAACTTCTACACACATCCAAGTACTCGGGGCTACATGACCACGATATCGCAAAGCCCCTAAATAATCAACAACTTGATTTATCCCATCTTATTTTAGGTGAACCATTGCTTAAAAAGGAGCCTTAGCGTGCAGAAAAGGCACTGAAAGGATTTATGTCTGAATGTAGTCCTAAATACTTCATGAAAATTCGTAATTATTACTTTTAGAAAATTTTCTTTCGTTTCATAGCCAAGCACTCGACATGATAGCCAGGAATTCATAAGATAAACTGGACCAAGCTGGACATTGCGGAGGGCGGCGTTTTCTCTATTGAAGTATTTGGTCATCTTGTTGTATTATTTAGAATTACACCACCTAGAAATATTCAATAACAATACTTATATTCCTTCTTCATTAGAGGAAAATTTTGGTGAAAGACTACTTATTACCCTTGATAATGCTCGGAAGGAAAAGTGGATTGAAACCGTAGAATCTATAAACTTCAGTAAATCCAGCAGAATAGCCTGGTCACTCTTGAGAAAACTTGGAGGAGGTACCTCAATTGGTTGTGGGCATCAAAATGTCACTCCAAAAATGGTTGCTTTCCATATAGTTTCAATGTCTCGAACAGATAGAGACAGAAATCCCATCAAATATATCAAGAAAGAATTGGCCAATCTCTAAGCCACAAGTAATTCTGGATCAGAAAACACTAAACTTTTCACCATCCAGGACATTGACACAGCGCTGAAAGATGTAAAAAGCGGTAAGGCCCCAGGACTTGATGGAATACATCCCGAATTCTTGATAAACAGTGGAAAGCATGCTCGTCGTTGGCTATCCAAGCTAGCCACTAAAATTCTTCAGACTGGTATGCTACCTCGTTTTGTTTAAATTGACGAAGATCGTCGCCATACTGAAGCCTGTGAAACCAAGTGATATACCAGACAGTTGAGCCACTGCCATCGTAATGTACGGCAGTAGTTGAGCTCATTGTTGAGCGTATGCTATAAGCTAATTGAGAGACTAATCTTGAACAGAATCGCCTCAAAAGTGCTTGAAGTAATTCCCATAGAACAAGCAGGATTTAGACCACAACGGAGTTGCACGGACCGAGTTCTCTCCTTAACCACCTACATTGAGGCAGGGTTCCCGAATCGCCAAAAAACATCAGTAGCATTTATAGACCTTAAGGCAGCTTATGAAACTGTTTGGAGAGAGGGTGTTATTTATAAATTACTTCAAGTTATCCCTTGTAAGACACTGGCTCGTCTTGTAAGCAACATGCTGAATGATAGAAGCTTCCAGGTCATCATGGGCAGTGAAATTAGCAAACCAAGTAAATTAAATAATGGACTTCTTCAAGGATCAGTACTTGCCCCACTCTAGTTCAGCCTCTATATATCAGACTTGCCATCCACAAAATCGAGGAAGCTTGGATATGCTGACGACTGGGCAATTGCTACTAGAAATCCAGGTTTCGAAAGTACAGAAGAGACGCTGACAAATGATCTTTCTGCACTGGGAGATTATTTTCGAAAATGGAGACTTCATCCAAGCACAACTAAGACCGAAGTTGCTTGCTTCCACCTGAACAATAAAATGGCAACAAGAGAACTTACAGTTTACTTCAATAACATCCTCCTTCGCCATAACAGACATCCGAAGTATTTGGGTATAATACTGGATAGAACATTGTCATTCAAAGATCACCTACGAATGACTTCTGCCAAACTGAAGACAAGAAACAACTTGCGGAAATTATGTGGCACCACTTGGGGTGCCAATGCAACTACTCTCCGCTGCTCAGGTCTAGGTTTAGTTTATTCTGTTGCTGAGTATTGTGCTCCGGTGTGGATAAATAGTTCGCATGTAAGAATAATAGATGTACAATTGAATAACACCGTGCGCATGATAACAGGAACAATCATGTCAACTCCTACACAATGGCTTCCTACTCTCAGCCACATCCCACCACCTCATTTGCGGCGATGCAACATTTTGATAAGCGAATATAGAGAGATCCAGACCAACAAACAACTAGCTATCCATGGAGACATTGGTGATCTACATGTGAAACGATTACGTTCAAGACATCCACCTATCTGCACAGCGGAGAATCTTGTAACCAATAAATTCAACCTGACTGAGAGATGGTCTTCTGATTGGAATTCGTTTGCCCCTCCAGAGAGTACAGTAATGCCTTGCACAACTGAGAAGGTGCCAGGGTTCACTCAGCCTAGAAAGACCTGGTCAAAATTAAATAGAATCCGGACCAATCACGGTGTATGCGGGGATCTCCTGTACAAGTGGAGGAAAAAATCTTCATCAAGTTGCGAGTGCGGTGCTGAAAAACATACCGTTCGGCACCTAGTTCAAGAATGCCCACAAACATCTTAGAGTGGTGAATTCGGCGACTTCTTCCTAGGGGCACCACAGGCACTTCATTACGTTTCTAACCTTGTTGTCAAATTATAAATAATTTTCATAAATAAATAAATGTGGTGTTTTGTTGCTATTAACGTAAATTATTCATTTTATGGACTTGGTGCTTAGAGAAGTTCGATCGGATTGGGATAAGGAGAGTGTTGTGGCCAATATAGATTGTTAATTTGATTCCGATCTTCATCTACCTAAGGCAACTATTTGATATATATTCGGAATAACAATATTCATACCCTTCACCGGCCTAACTCTCTTGACCTGAATCCAGTCGGAAATATGTAGCCAATTGTCAACGGAAATCCAAAGATAGAGGCTAATGCATCATCTTAAGAGTTTCAGCAGGTGTTTCAGGATGATGACATAAATCATAATATGTGTATTAACACATATTATGATTTATGTCATCATTCTGAAATATATCCTATTCTAAACCTTTATAAGAAATAATAAGCCTGGGCAAATGATTTTACGTTTCTTATTAGATTTAAAAGCATAATTGAAATAATGTTCCTATTTTATTGCATACATCTGTCTACTTCGCCTCCCTATTTCCATAAGTTATATTGCCTATAAGTACAATCCTTATGACGAATATCGCTGATGAGATAATTTGAGAAGCAAACATTTAAGGCACCGATTTATTTTAATCAAGTAGCGTTAATACAGGAGAGGAGAAGGAAATCAGTGAACGGAAACAATTTCAAGAATTCGGGTGTGGAGCACAAATCCGCGTTTAGAAGGTGAACGTATGTCGCTGATAACCACGCAGCTATTCCCAACCTCCGACATTGAGAGTAAGGTTATTTGTCTGGGTTAATGAGGACAACTCTCGTTTTCCAGTGAGTAGCTCACTGAGCGGCTAGGACCACGGCAAGGTTCCTACATCTATATATTGATCGGGCCCTGAAGAGCACTAGCTCGGTAGGCACGTGGTAAGTTCATGTGGGCGTCGGTAATAGGTGGAACAAAGCGTACAATATTGCATATCAAACACTTCTCCCAGCACCCTCCATTTACTATTTGATAGTGTATCAACAATGACGAAGATACTAAATGTCTTTCAGTGTATTATAAAAGTAAGGACGCTCTGTACCGTATTTTACTACAGAATTGGTATAAAATCAGCTTCAACTTGAGCCTTCAGACCAAAGCTATGAAGAATAAGTCCTGTTTTAAAATAAAGTGAATAAGGTCACGAATATTTAAATAAATTATAAAATTTAGTTCATTTTGTCATTTGTTACAAACCCAAACATGGGCGTCGGTAGATGAGACAAGAACGAAGTAAATTGCCTTTAATTCTGGTTGGTTCCTTAGTTTAGGGGCTGAGACAACGCGGTCATGTAGCCCCGCGTACTTTGGGTGTGTGTAGAATCAGTCTGATAACCGGTGTTAATTGTGATGGCTGTATTACTGTGTGTTATCTCTTTTTAATTCAAGTTAGGACTGCAGACATTGAATTTTCAAGAAGTTCCTACTTTTGCTGCCAAACCCCACCGTCAACGACTACTAGTTCAGAACGTGGTTACTAGACGCCATCGCAGCCGGCTCCTGGCGATGAACGTTGGAACCTAAGAGCATTGTTCAAATTTAACCTATAAGTTAGCTTCACACAGGCGTAATTAGTGGAAGGTTCTTCAACATGCCATAAATCTATGACATGGGACCGCTGGTTTTACTTCCCCTCGAAGGAAGGCACACTGAGGAATTTTTAACGCTCTTAAAAAATCCGACGACTTCGGCCGGGTTTGAACCCGCGATGCTACCAACTACGCCACCGAAGCCGCCGCCTTTAATTCAAGCATAAGGGTATAGTAGATTGATATTTATACAGTCCTGTATATCATTCATAACGTAAGTATATAAAGTATAAATTGATTTCTTTAATATAAATCTTCAATTAATCAAAAAATAAATAATACCTAGGTATATTCATGCGTCGACCCACATTAATGCGATGGGCGAGTAGTAGGCTATCTCTCGTACCCGTTGCCAATATCAAAGGTTACAACTAAAATGGAACATCTGCCTTCCTAGCTGAATGCGATAATCTCGGAAAAAACTCGACAGGGTTTTCTCAAATTTCCAGGAATAGTATAGAGAAAGAAATTAAACAGTATGGATGAATACTGGATCAAGCCAATCAAGAAATGTAAAATGGGATCCGTATGCCATATAATGTGAAATGAGAAATCTCAGTCCATTAAAATGTTAAATATGGTCAATCGAAGGACCTGGAATTAGGTGGACTTAATGGCCGAAGAATGTTCGACAGAGGTCCGGCATGACATCAACTGGCGGCTTCGGTGGCGTAGTCGGTAGCATGCTGAGCTTCTATGCCCAAGATCACGAGTTCACACCCGGCCGAAGTCATCGGATTTTTCAAGAGCGTTAAAATCCCTCAGTATGTCTTCCTTCGGAGAGGTAGTAAAGCCGCAGGTCCCATGTCATAGATTTATGGCATGTAAAACAACCTTCCACTAATTACACTTGTGTGAAGATAAATTATAGGTTAGATTTGACTTACGCTCTTAGGTTCCAACGTTCATAGCCAGGAGCGGACTGCGGTGGCATCTAGTAACCAATTTCAGAACTAGTTGTCGTTGACGGTGGCGTTTGGTAGCAAAAGTAGGAACTACCGGTACTTGAAAATTGAATGTATGCAGTCCTTACTTGAATTAAAAACAGACAACACACACTAATACAGCCATCACAATTAACACCGGTTATCACACACCCAAAGTACTCGGGGCTAAATGACCGCGTTGTCGCAACCCCTAAACTGAGGAACCAACCAACCAGTGTTCATGCCAAGCGCCAAAAATGTGTTTTGAAACAAGATGACCACTAACGTCTAATGAAGACATGGCTCGAAGTAGTACAAGAAGAAGAAGAAGAAGAAATAATAATTTGGGAAAGTTTCGGTACATCATACATGACGTCATCTTATCTGGAAGATGACCTTTCACTTGAAGGAAGGAAGGAAGGAAGATTGTAGTTTTACGTGACCGTGAATCTAGTGATTATGAGCCACGGGACCTCCTTTTAACGTGGAATCCGAACCACAGGACATGGCATTTCCTTTCACTTGAGTAGGTCTACTAAACGTACTGTACAAAACATTGCCCTAGAAAGCTTGGTGTCGTCTTTTGAGATCACGGACACATTAATGATATCCAGAAAGTTTCTTTCTTTACTTAAGACCTCGAAATGTGTCGTGTAAAGGCCGCGGCAGTGTAAGCGGCTGACGCATCTGCCTAGAATGCAGGAGATTCGTGTTCGAATCCGGACTGCGAATCATTCTCAAGTTTTATTCAACAAATACAGTAGATACTTCCAGATTTGTTTTAATTCCAGTCCCTCTCGTTCTTTTCAGCTTTCCCTATAAACCACATTTCTGTTATTTAAATACGTCTCTTCTCCTGTTTTCCAAATGTCCAGCTCCAACTTCCACATAGTTATAGTTACTTATTGCTGTTTTAAGTGGCGGAACACCGAGGACATCTGCCCAAAACTTCCACATAATAGGGTACTCCAAGCAAATCGTTTTTCAAAATGTTTTCTCTATTAGGCTGTATACGAATGTTCATTGGTTCGAATAATCCTCTTTCATAAAAATGCTTTATTTGGTAGGACTATCCTTTCCTTTATCTTTGTTTTAGTGCTTTGAGTCTATTAAGGCTCAAATCTACACTGATCCACTCTTCACTCATAGCTTTGTTATTATTATACGAGAAACATTATTTTCAAATATTCTGAATCACGACAAATGCTTTGAATATGTTTCTCCGTCCTTATATCACGAGCGGTGGTAATATCAGGGATAACGATATTGTCACGGAGATGGTACTTTGGGCTGAGACAGAGATGGAAGAGAGAGGTACTCCAGAGAAGCCCGACAAAACTCTGTGTTATTGATTGACAGACCGTCCACTGCTATCGCTGGCCCAGGAGTTCTGCTTCCTTCCACCCAACCATGAATCACATCACACACACTCGGCATTTCTAATGTTTATTGCTCTTATATGTCGCCTGCATTTTGAACATAATTAGGAATATAGTCATATCGGACGATTCCAACGGAAACTGAACTCATACTGTTAGTGGCATATATTTAACGTCTCTTTTAATTGGTGCGGCTTTAGGAACATCGGGGTGCTGGAATTTTGCCCAAAAGGAGATCTTTAACGTGCAAAATTACTGACATGGGTTACTTGTATTTTATGCTTCATCGATTGTCATCCGACTGTAATAAGACTCGATCCCACAAACTTACCGTTGCGCCACGTTGCCTGTTGACTGTCAAAGGAATAGTCTAATTATTATTATTCGGTCAACCGCTCAGGAGCTTACGTTTGATAATAATTCGTGAGCCTCAGAGAAAAGTGGCAAGTTTAATATTTGGCCAAACATTTATATTATATGCTCTTACCGTGAGAAAAGTTATGTAAGTCGGGGGAATATACAGATAAATGTATTTATGCACAAATTTGTAAGACAGGAATATACAGTATTTCTTGAAAAACGCTAATGATGATGCTGATGATGATGATAATATCTTGATGGCTTGTACATCAGCCAATAATAGTGTTTGATTATTATTGTGCTCAATTTCCTGGGACTCACGAATTAAGAAAATTAATTCAATACAATATTTAACAAACTCTTCGTGACTATTCCACTCATTCGTCACTCTTTCCATTTGGACCAATAACGTGTAAGCATTTTAATAAAATCAACCAATTATAGAGCTCCAATTTGATAACCAGACACCATGCATGTTACAGCTGAGCTCGTATCACACCTTCCTTTTAGGTAGATGTAATAAGAAAGCTACCCATTGCAACAGTACCATGTTTCGACTTCCGGAAAATTTCAACATAACTTCGCGTTTCACATCTCCTAGACCCCAAAACCACCAACAGATGAACAGATTATATATTATTATTTTTATCGTAAGGCTTTTAGTGCCGGGAGTGTCCGAGGACATGTTCGGCTCGCCTGAGTCTGTAGCTGCTTCCAGCGGACACCCTAAAGGGTGAGCTACAAGTTCCGTTCAATTTCAAGTAGTTCCAACTTTCGCCACCAGATATCAATGATACCTAGTGGTGAACGTTGGAACTTTTGATAGAGCGTTCTGACGAAATCTAACCTAACAATTTTGCTTTACATATCTATATATTTATACATATAATATTACTTTATAAAACTCTGTTGAGTTCGTTAATGGGCAAAATCGAACCAAGGGGGTGGAAATGGGGGACCTTTCTCGAAAAAGTGAAATATTGCTTTAGCCTAACTTTATTAATATGTAAAAACTCGAATCCATTCGAAGATCATACTATTCTTCGGATAAGGGCCAAAAACTTATCTCAGTTAAGTTTTTTGATAGTACCAACCATTGGCCAAAGGGGTGGGATAAATGGAGTTCCTTTTTAGACTGGGCGTGGTGGCTCAGCGGTATAGCTGTATGCCTCTCACCAAGGCGGTCCGGGTTCGATTCCCGGTCAATGCATGCGAGATTTTCGAAGTGAAATGCCATGTCCTGTGGTTCGGATTCCACGTAAAAAGGAGGTCCCGTGGCTCATGATCTCGAGATTAACGGTCACGTTAAACTACAAGCTTCCTTCCTTCCTTTTTAGAAAAATAAACATACCTCCCTTAATAAGCGCAATATCAAAACCATTTAAAATTGTCCTCTATACATTACCTAAGACTTTTGTCTGAAAGATTTTTTGACATGACCCACCCTTACGCAAAATTATTGTTGACTGTACTACGGATGTCATCAAAGCAATATTGATGTTGTTTTGACAGCCGTGTCGTTCTACAACCGAGGCAAAGATAGCGTTATCTCCAACTCCTGTCCGACTGGTCGGCAGTTGTGCTAGTGCAAGGTAAAGAGCAGTAGACTATTATCCTACATTACATTACATTATGCGAACCGGCCAAAACTAAGGACCACGCAAATATCATTTCATTTCCTTCTCATAGTTCTTTCTTCCTTTCACTTCCTCCACACTTCCTTCATTCTTTCAGTGTGTTGCGCCTTTCTCTCTGCTGTCCAACTTCCTCCCCTGCGTTCTTTCTTTTCTCCCACAAGAACCTTTATGTTGGAAAGTATTTCCCTGATCTGTGTTCTGTCTCGACATTCGTCATCTGTAATTTCTAGCCTCCGGAGTTCTTCCTTCATCTGCTAGGTGTAACCCCCTTGGCTCTTCAGATTATATATTTTATTAAAAATGTGTTTATTTATTCTTGTTGGAATTATCTTATTATATAATACGCTAAGGTGTAGGTTTCACAAAACTCAAGTTCCTAAACCAGAGGGAGTTAGAAGGTAAGGTTTGTACCAAAATATTCCAAATCGTCTCAGTAGTACAGGAAAAATCTTGCATTTCTTGAAAAGGCAACGGAAATATGTTTATTTGTTTATTTGTTTATAAAGCGCTTTTAAACAAATAAACAAGACGATAGCCCATGGCAGAACTGTTTCACGTACATCCCGCATAGCACTAGGGCCGGGCGGGTAGTCTGTACACATGGGGCGCACACAACCCATTATGCGAGAGTTCTCGCACGGGTCCGCTAGTTATTATTATAAGACTAGCGGAGCCGTGGGAGAAATCTCGCATGTTCATAAACCACACTTTCCCCAATAGGTGTATAATGAGAGACTTAAGGGGAAAGGTTGTTATGTTTTTTATTTTAACCAAATGATTATAGAACACTATTTATATTTCGGTTAGAATTCCAAGTTCTATGTTCCCTAACTCAAGAAGGCAATCACTGAAAATTGGATCATCATAACTAGGGCTCGGATTTTTAGGTAAATAAATTTTTTTTATGTAAATACATATTTTAAGCATACTTTCTATAAACACATAAATTCCTGCTTTTCACTTATTAGCACATAAAAATACATAGTATTTACATTTTTAAAATCAGTATGGTAGATCTTTCAGATTATTGCATTTTTGTGATGTTACTTCAACGGGGAAGAACCTGTGATCTAACAAATCTTCATGCAGAGCGTATGTCAGCTTGCAGCTGTGTTATTCTTAACTTGTCGCCCCGTGCCACTCACTGTGGAAGCCGGCGACTTCCTTGTCCATAACCATAGTGCACCACGTGCAAGACCTCCCCTTCTTCCAGCTACCTAGAACCAGTGTCACTCACATGCAGTTCATTTCAGGAACTGTGAAGTGTAAGGAAGTTCTACGATGCCTAAAGTAAAAGCAACTACAAGTTATCGTCTATTGCAGAATATAAAGATAATTTTACTTCTGATGGAGGCGTTCTATTCTGCCAATCATGTGGGAAAGCAATCAAGGCCGAACAGTGATCTCAAGTTACACAGCACCTCAAGGGCAAGAAACATATTGCCGCAGTTTCGCGCCTTCAGAATAAGGGTTTCGCGATAATCGTCGGTATTTGTGATGGACAACCTGAGGATGTATCTCGTTGTGTATTGTAATGCTTCAGCAGTCAGTGAGACATAGAATGAATTGCATCTGTGAGTACTGCTTATTTTTATATTCACATTAATAAACTAAATTATAATTAAATAGTTTTACGTTTTTGTCACATATTTCAGATATGTTTAATACATAAAAAATAAATATTTTCCCGATTTTTAGCACCTAAAAATCCGAGCCCTGATCAAAACACTCACTGGTTATTCGATATCTATGAAATTACACGATTTGAGTACTCATTCCTTTGATTTACTGTTTCTGAAATCCATGCAAAATGATAAAGGCAAGACCTCAGAATGTAAACACGACATGAAACAGCCGTCACAACGGCCAAAATGTGAAGTGGACAGCAATTATGGACCGAATTTTCGTACAGCAACAGTATCTGCAAATCGCACACTTCGTACATTTTTTAAAGTATTTTTTTAGAGAAATTGTAGATATTTATGAAATTAGAGTGCAATTCGTCACTGCTAATGTCTATTCTCTTTCAATTGAATGCTCATTTTTCACGATCAGTCGCTTGTGAGCGCCACAGGAGGGATCTATACTACAGAAATAATATATATGATGATGGGACTTCTTGTATGCTTAACATGTAGAACGTTTGTAGGTATAGGTCTACAACAATTGTCAAATTTAGTGAATTCAAAGTATGTTTCTTTGCCCGGTGAAATCTACCTCTGCCTTCCGGCGTGCCGCGAGTTATTTTTTTATTATTATCGTCGTTATCTTTTCATAAATAATATCCAAAACAGATTTGTTATTTTATATTCCGTTTTATTAATTTTAAGTGTACTTTAGCAATGTATTTCGTCGTTCTATTGTTGACATAGAATAGTAACATAGATCGTATTGAATAACTTTCAGTCGGTCAACACGACTTCATACCCAATTATATTGGGCGGGAAATATAAAAACATACTGTACCCGTTCGTCCTGGGGATGCGATGACCCATCTGCTATTACATCGCATTCCTGGAGTTCCAGGACAGAGCGGAGTTAAATGATCCTCTAGTCAAATAAGGAATGTGTCGGAAATTCAGCTGAGATATCGAAAAAGCAGTGGGTAACACGAGACAAAGTACCTCTAGGGTCGTTACGGGCTTAAGTTTAATAAAAGAATGCAAATATAAATGGGCGCCATCAACTGAATTCCTAGCAAACCACATCCTTTCCGGTTAAGCCTTAATCAAAACAAGGAAAGAAAAAGGAAAATCACACCATCATCAGATCACAACTAAGATAAAAACAAATTTATTTCACTTTGATAGTCAGACAGACATTTTAAATATTCATCCTACCTGAGAGCATGGTCGAATGCCAACGTTAAATTGTCATTGTCCAAAAATCGAACCATCTCTTTTCTAATCAAAAATATTTCATCCACATAAAACAAGAAAAATCTCTAAAGTTCTCTTGGGTTCTCAGGATCACTGTAGCACTATGTCTTTCGTCACTGACATTTGTGATACCTGAGACCTAATTTCTCTTTAATTTAACATCATGAATGTGGATTTGAAAAAAATTATTAATCTGTCTAAACATACACATATTATAATCACATATTTTAAATATCACGTAATTTATGGCTTGCATGGCATAATTTAAATGTTGAACACGTTAGTAAAATGCTCCTAAACATTGAATAATTAATTTACACTATTTACATTGTCATTAATAATTGCCTGTTCGTGAATTACAGAAAATCCACTGCTCATTGGTCATCATCATCATCATCATCATCATCAAAGTTAAACATTTCTCACATTAATTCTCATCTCAAAATTCTACATATTCCTGTCAGAATCATTAACTCATCACCATTAAATCATTTAAATGAAAATTATTATCATCACTTCATTATATTTTCTAATTGTTCACACACTCTTATTTTATCATCTCCTTCAGATTAAATCATCTTAAATCATCAATATAAATCGTTTAATTCCTCAACTCAAGTTGCAATTCATTTAATTTATCTCTCAATTAAATTTATTTTAATCCATATAAATTCATTAATCATCAGCTTCTTTAATTAATTATCACCTTCTAATTCAGTTATTCATCATCTATCCAATCGTCTATTAATTTATTTAAATCAGTTTATTTATTCAATCTTTAATTCATCCACTTATTTATTTCATTGATTTATTCCAAAATTTAATTTATCAATTTATTTAAATTTTATTCTTCTGGTTATTTAGATTTTTATTATATTAGGTCAGATCATTAATATGCTTAAATTTCAGATTATTATTTCATTAATTATTATTCTCAGAAAATATTGCATTATCAACTTTATTTATTTGTTTAATTTCCTAACAAATTGTTTAATATGGTTTATAGAACGTTGTCTTACAGTTTTATCACTTCCAAGTTATATTTCGTATTTAATTATCATGCCAAAAATATTATTGCCTTCACGACATCACGTTGGATCAGACTATCCACAACGACATTATATATCCTCACATCTTCAAATATCACATTTGAATCCAACAATTATTCCACAAAACTCCATAAATATTCAGCATATACAGCATGAATCTCAACAATTACGCTAGACTGGGTTCGACAACCTCATGTCTGCCTCAAAATACATTAGCAACATTGCAACTATCACTTGGCAACTTCTACAAAATGCCTATCACAAACTTCACTTAACCATGTTGCATGATCTACAAAAAATATATAACTGGCTTCAAATTATCAACGCACACAATCTCCAATAACTGTAATTAATCTGATCACATCTAGACAACTTCTTAAACAATTAGAAAAAATATTACCTTAGTAATTCAAGATCTGCTTTCAAATAGCATAAATTCTCTTAAGCGGCTTCGGTGGCGTAGTCGGTAGCATGCTGAGCTTCTATGCCCAAGATAGCGGGTTCAAACCCGGCCGAAGCCGTCGGATTTTTTAAGAGCGTTAAAAATCCCTCAGTATGTCTTCCTTCGGAGGGGAAGTAAAGCCGGCGGTCCCATGTCATAGATTTATGGCATGTTAAAGAACCTTCCACTAATTGCACCTGTGTGAAGCTAAATTGGATAGGTTAATGTAAACAACGCTCTTAGGTTTCTATGTTCGTTGCCAAGAGCCGACTGCGGTGGCGTCTAGTAGCTGAGTTTCGAACTTGGCCTAGTAGTCGTTGACGGTGGCGCTTGGCGGCAAAAGTAGGAACTATTTGAAAATTTCTAAGTTGCAGTACTTAAATTAAAAAAGACAGATAACACACACTATTACAGTCATCACAATTAACACCGGTTATCAGACAGATTCTACACACACCCAAAGTACACGGGGCTACATGACCGCGTTGTCGCAGCCCCTAAACTTAAGAACCAACCAACCAACCAAATTCTCTTACAATTCTCATAATTCACATCACAGAAAAACACCAATGTGCTATAATCTCTCATATCAAAATCTGCAATACTGATCTGCCTTAAAATAAATCTGACCATTAATGATTCATCTTACAAGATTCAATTACTTTAAATCCTTCTCAAAGGTATCAAACACAATTATAAAAATCATCAAAAGCATCAGCTGTACCAGCTGTTAAACTGAAAATACTCTCAAAAGAGTATAGCAACAAAATATTGGATTGGCAAACAAGAATTACCAAAGTAACCCTGCTAACATTTATCTTTACTTTATTTAACAAAATTTCGACTGATATGTGACTAGTAGTTCCTTGTTTGATCCTCTTACAATCTCAAGTACACTCGGATGATAAAAATGAGTCCCTCAATGGCAAGTAAGATGAGTAACCACCGTACAATCGTATAAATACGAAAGACCTCGCCCCGTCGACTAACATGATAGTGCCCTGAACGATGGGTAAGATGAGTAACCACCATACAATCGTATAAATACGAAAGACCCCATCTCGAAGACTAAATGAGTGAATGTACCAGATAGGAATCAACAAGTCTCTAGTTGTCATATAAAAGCGATATTCATTCACTAAAGTGAATAACATCTTAATATCTCCAAACAATCTAATGGAAAATATCCCTACTGATGAATAATACACACTCGCTAGTATGCAATGAACTGACGAAGTAATTTTAGATAATCAATTGCAGATCACGAGTTCGAAATACCCGTCACACAAAAAAACTATTCATGAAAACTATCCTTGCTGGAAAAATGTCTAAAAGACCAAACATCTGCTTAATAAAGCCAACCAATGGTGAGAATTTCGTATAATGATGCCTGCCATATCATATGGTCACGCCATATTCTAGCAAAATTTGAAGCATATAAAGTCAAAGCCATGTCTAAATAATCGTATCACTCCTATTAGAAAAATATACATGTGTGCCCAGTATTCATGAAAATAATCGTATCAGGAAGTTATAACACTTACAGTACCTTCTCATAATCAGCTGTTATTAAATTTCAAAGATCGTCGATTTTCCTTATGTAATGAATTTCTCGAAAGATCGGCGTGAATATCATTCCATCCATGCAATGACGATTGCCTTCGAATCCCAAGTGAATCAGCTGGTGGACCTCCTCCTCGTCAGGAATCGAATCCATCGCTCTGTGGTGCCATCGCATCTCTGTCTGCGTTTACTCCGACATGATGAACTGCTGGTTATCCATAGCGGATATTGTCCAAATCCTCACGAAAAAGTTCATAGAAACAGCGGACCCCTTCTTCCTCTTCTACGTTACGCCACTGTTCCATACAATGTTCGATTTGAGTGTTGAAAGTTCAATTTCCACAGCGGTTTAGTCTCACTTGTAGAAAATAAAATTGTTTTGTGAGAGTGTCTAAGTTTATGAAACACCCTGTAGCTGTGTTCGTACTCGGTAATTTATAACACTTCATAAGAAAGAATTGCATTAATGTACGAGTTAATGTTCAGAAGTGCATATCCTTACAACATTTCATTTGCCTATAATCGTTAATGTTACTTGGAATGCGTTATGAAATGCCTAGTCGTAATGTCATTGAAAAACTATGTTCATTCGAAGTTCACAGTTGCAGTATCTCGTAACTATCTGCCTGTATAATTCAAATGCTGAATAAACGTTCCAACTCAATGTTGTAATGAAGTTCAGCTTCTGTCATAATGCTTGCGTATAAAATTGGAAATAACCCGCTCGCCCCTACTGCAATGCTAGAATAATCTCCACATAAAGCTGGCCTCGCCATGTCGCTCTACTATGCTGTTCTGCGTTACCAAAATGCAGCTTGAAATAAGTTCTCCAACTCGTTTTACAGTACTGTCCTAAACCCCGGCCTTCTATGCTTGCTTGGGCCGTACAGCTGGTTCTGTAACCGGTCTTCACGCTGCCTACTGCGGATGTCCGACCGGCTCACTGACCTACTTTTCGTTCGCTGCTTGGTGAAGTTGAAACTGTCGCTTTCACTTTCCGTGACAAATGCTGCTCGCTGCGCGACTTTTACCATACGCTCGGCGCATGTCCCACTCAGCTCGCTGTCTGACCTCGACTGCCGTGCTAACTGTACTTGACTCCTCTGCTTACAGAGCTCGACTGCGTGGCTCACTGAGCTCAACTGACTGTCTCTAGACTGCATTGACCTGAACCTCCCTGGCGCAGTCACGTGACGTTCTCCCCACCTCTGTGCTCTTGCATCACAAATATAATCTCGAACCCCCATCATCTCGGCTATTAAGTTATAAAATAACTTAAGGGTTATCTGGCTTCCTTCAAATTATTTCCATGTATAATGCATGTTATATCTTCTTTTCTGAGATTTTTAAATACCATGTTCCATATAGATCTTAATAAAGCTTCAAAATTCCATCCATAATTCCATCTGCCTGACTGCCGTCAGTGCCTTCTTAATCCTAGACCTTCTACGTCATCCTGACATTCCTCTTGACTCGATTTGAGCGCTATCTTTTCTTAACTCTTCCCATAATCTCAACTACGGCTCAATGTCTGCTGGCGTAGCCGATAGCCTCAACTAGGTATAGGGTACAATACATTAATTATTATTTGCACCGATTACAAGGGGAGGGGGTTTAAAGGATAGAATAATTACTCATCTAGATTTTTTAGCAATGGTTTACAGTTGAAATGGAATACGCCCACGAGAAGTTAAAAGCATTGCGTTATACATTTATGCCCGTTTGTTCATGAAATAGTCACTATAAGTGCAACTAGTACTTTTGAAATCTTTTAGACAAGTGCCCGAACGACTTATTTTCAAAAGCAGGCCATTCCTTATACTACCTATGATAGTATCACCTATTTTAGCTCACAACTATTGACAATTTTCATTACCATGTATACTGTAATTCAAAATACCACTTCTTGGCTGTCTTCCAGGAGGTCCGGGTTCGATTCCCGGCTCTTTGAACAAATTTAATTCCAGTCTAAGGGCTGGAACGGGGTACTTTGTCTAGTGAGACAAACCTGAGAAGAGGTGTGTCCACCTCAGCCATCCTGGAAGTGGATTTCAGTGGTTTCCTACTTCTACTCCAGGCAAATGCCGGGATGGTATCTAAGTTAAGACCACGACCGTCTCTTTTCCAATCCTCACCTGAATTAAAAATACACTAGGTAATAAACAAAAATAATATTTGGCTTGAAAATAAAGAAAAACAATAAGCTGTCTTCATTCAGACATTGGCCAGAGATAAAATGAATTTGGCAACATAAGTTGAATACATCGCATTTGTGTAGTGGTAAAGGAGTGTAGACTGTCTTCGATACAGTTAAAACGTTAAAATTCATTGTGTTATTTTAAATGTAGGATCGGAATGGAACTGTGCAATACTGAAACAACGACGTCTTGCATAATGTAATGATTTTTCAACATTAAATATTGCGTACTACTCAATCGAATAAGTTAAAAATAAAAGTCATAATTCATAGGGTCAACGGGTAAATAATACCAGTTATGTGGTATTGTCACGATATACTGAATACTAAGATTGCATATTTGATTGAAAAACCACACATATATGACTAAAAAGACCTTCGGAGAAGTTTGGTGGGTTAAGAGGTTGTTTCATTTGAGGGGTTTGGACATCCGTGGTCATTTAGTCCCGTGTATTGGGCTGTGTATGTAATGAATTTGTCTGATAATAATCTGTGTTATTGTGTTGGCTTTATTGGTGTGTGTATTATTAATGCAGGTGAGGACTGGGAGGAGGCGGCCGTAGCCTTGAAGTTAGAAACCGTCCCGGCATTTGCCTGGAGTAGAAGTGGGAAACCACAGAAAACCACTTACAGGATGGCATCATGAGGCTGTGTACCTAGTTCCAGCCCTCAGACAATAATAAATTCTTGGCAGAGTCGAGAATCGAACCCGGACCTCCAGGACGACAGATAGGAATGTTGAGAGGAACGTTACGTCTTGAGCTCTACTCCTTCGTAGATACTAATACCACAAGAAGTATTTAAGTGCTAAAGCGTTTCCCTTGGCCTATTCTGACTGTTTTGCATGAAAACCACTCACAACTTTAATCAATAACTCAGGGAGTGGTTAGCCGATGCAGATAACTTACAGGTTTAAACACTGTCACAATGGGCATCGCATACTTTCGTTGTCAATTCATTTAATGGCTCGTGGTGCTTTAATGGGGCGGAACATCGAGGTTATCTTAAAAGGACATCTTTGGACATCAACCCTATTTATCTGACAATTTACCTTAAAGTAAATAACTTCTGGACAATTTAAATGTAATTTTCATTCAGGGAAAGTGTGGAAAATGTTTCAGTTCCCAGACTAATCCATTAAGCAACTAAAAACACTTCCGCAATACAGAGGTTACCCCTGAGGACAAACTGCAGAATACTAGTTACATGGTATCTAGAATCCATTTATTCCACCGTTCAACAGTATTCTCAAACTGTTCTCACATAATCACGTATTCTTAATGTAGTTATATGATTACCTCTCGTTCTATTTCCCATAGCGGGGATACTATATAACAAATAATTATAGGGCCTTAGAACATAGTTTCCGCTGTCCTTTTGGGACTATCCGAGTTCTTTTTCTCACATCATGGGGTTCAAAATGAGTTCTGTCTCGTCTTTCTACGACAACTCTGATATTGCGGTTATTTGAAAGTGTATTTTGAGGAGGTTGCACCCTTTTGTGAGTGGTATGGTGAAGAATTTTAATGCTTGGTGCTTGGCCTTTGATGGATACCCATACACAATTTTACGTTGATCCACCCAGCCGTTCTCGAGTTATAAACGTGCAAAACGAAAGACAGACAAAATCATTGTTTGCTTGCATTCGTCATAAAACAGTCTGCAATCTGTAAATGACGCAAAATCCCGTAAACATTCCGAAAAAACAGACAAACTTTCATTTTTATATAATATAGGGATATTCTTCGAAAGATATCCTTAATCTCACATGGGATTTCTCAAAAATATTCCAAATTTGGCCTATTTTTTTCTCAGACCATCGGGCACGTGACCTGAATACTATCAAACCCCTATTCTCCTCAAAGAGGATAGTTAATATATTCTCATATCTTAATTTGCGTCGGTAAGTGGCTAACATGGAATTAAAACAGAACAGTGAGATAAATAGTAAATACATTTTGTTTTTTGTTTTTGAAAACTGTCATATCAAATCTACAAGTACAAATACTGCTATTCTGCGACAACTCGTGGGCTTCCTTATACAAATCAAAAAAGCGTCTCTTGATGAGTGAGTTTTGGTCAGTCAGGTCATACAGACACATAGCCGTGTTATCAATTGAGTGAGAAGAACGCTACTTTCCAAGCTGAGTAAAGAAATAAAAAATACATGGAATAATTCATATCGTCTGAACAATGCTCAAAGCACAAATGTTCAAAATCTTCCTTGAAGAAACAAGTTATTACCATGTTACAAAGTTCATTGGCATGTTGAAGTTTCAGTAATAATGTTGATTAGTTCGATCTTTCGCGGCCTTAGGCAGCCAATTTCTTCTCTTCAATGACTACGAGAAAAAACTAAAAGCAGTGGAATGATCCACATTAATTTGTAGTTTTGGCATGGTACCAACGATATATTGCGACTAAATCACAAGAGTATTCTATCTTGCTGATAAAATCAGCATGATTTATAGCGAAAGTCATCGGTGGAGAGATTGGCAAAAACGTAAAATGAAACGAGACTTCAAATGGCAAACCTCAATGCATTATATTTAAAACGCTAAGGTGATTTTTGTTAACGTGAGATTGAGATAACGTCTTAACCGATTGACTTCGTAATGCATCCTAACGAGAGCTCTTGGCATGTAGATTTGCAGAGTGTCTTTAAAAGGAAAATATTATGTTAGGGTATATTTTTAAATTATTAAAGAAAAATGTAATATTTGTCGCTGCTGCACTTGCGCTCTATTCCACCAGAGAAATGGCGGATCCCGCCGCTTCTTACTGAGATAATTGTTTATGAGAATTAAAAAGGCGGGAAATATTGTTGTGGCTTTATTGCTTAAACTTTTAGAGTAAATACATGTAGAGGCAAATCACTTAATGGGCCGAGAGCTATAATCTTTAAACTTGATTTAACATCTTCCGATAAAACACTTCAATTTTCCAATTTCCAATTCACTTGGCGCAGTTTATCACAATCAATAAAGCTCAAGGGGAAACTCTGGAACGTGTAGGTCTCAAATTGCCTCATCAAGGTTTAAGTCATGGCCAGTTATATGTTGTGCAGTCGATCTTCCGATGCCCTTAAAGTTGCAACAGTGTCAAAACCAATCGTTCCAAAAATGCATTCTGTCTAAGAGAATCCTTCAGTAAATATTTTCCCACTGACCGTCATGTTTTGTCGGGTATCAACTAGTTCAAGGTGATTTATCTATGTCCTTCAGGAGAGAAAAATAGCCTTTAATGAATATTGGATTAAGTCACTTAACCGATTAACAGTTCTAACATGGTAAACAGGGCGCATATGGTTAGACTCACTGAAACTATCCACTTCTATGCCTTTCATCTGTCTACACTGTAAATCTCAAAAGATTAGTTATCTGCTAGTTTCAGATAACATTGCGGTCTCCTCTGCTTCCACAACTCTCGTTGAACACTGAGTCTCACCATCGACTACTGAGTCTACCTCTGCATCTCCTACCCTCCATCATCAGGGACGTGCGTCTGAATAAAAGAAGTACGTGTTTCGTGGCTGATGTGGAGAATGAGTGAGGAGAAGATTAAACACAGTATCCCGCTCCACTTAAGTGCTAATCCGAGCTCAGCTCTGTAACCCACTGCAGAACGCGATGAATAGATCAGGCAGCTCCTTGTAGCTACTGCTACATAGAGCAACTTAGCGATGTTTCCTCAGTAGTGATAAGCCCTTGAGACTATTTAGCTCTACCCTCCATCCTCTTGACAGATCTTGTTTGCACAGTAGTTACGTATGCATGGTTATTAATTTCAATATGTAATCCAATGGCAGTTTTCTATTTTGAATGTATGAAATGTCATCTCAACTGTCTCCGAATACGAAGACCATACATACGTATATTCGGAGTCGTTTAGAAGCAAGAGACTCTTCTTTGACTGATGGTGGGAATATTTAAGTGGACTGCTTATTTAAGAATTCACACACGGAGGCAAGACTTCGAAGGCCCCGTAATTGAAGTAACTTCGGTTGATGAAAAATGAAAAGACTGTAGGATCTGATGAAATTCCTGCTAAACTTGGGCAATACCAGGGGGAAATGGTTAGCAGCACTTTTCAATAAAATAACTTTTGGGGCTCTAATGCCAGACGAATTCCGTAAGAGATTCCTTGTAATAATGTTCAAGGCCAAAGGTTATACTACATACTTTGGAAACTACCATGTCATCAAGATGAGACTTAAACTGGCACATACTCTCAGAATCTGGGAGCACGTTTTGAACATATTAAAAAAATCATGGTAACCAGTAGGGATTTAGAGATGTACAATACTGTAGATGCTATGTTCTTCCGGGTATTGACGGAAAAATGCAAACATTTGAGAAGGGATGTTCATAGGATCTTCACTGACGTGGAGTATTATGTTAGCAGCATTGAGAAAACAATGAAGGTACCAGAAACGTACATGAAATCCATTAAAGATGTCTACAATTGCTGTTACACTAAAGCCAAAAACAGTGCAGGTGTCACAAGTTATCCCGTTAGAGTAGGAGTACATCTAATTTCAGCTCCCAAGTCCTCTGCATCACTATCATAAGTTACATAACATCTGATGGTCTATCTACATCGGACCATGTTTTATGCTTTTCTCTATGGTAATAATAATAATATCGTATGGCCTCGGGTGCCTGGTGCAAGCTTTGTTAATTGACACCCAGAGGGTAGCTTGCATGTCGAATTTCGTCGTTCCTTTGAACGCTATGAAAGTCAAGGAGGTTAGATATCTAAACTCCTTGACACTACAGCGCTTTCAAGTAGAGAATGGAGGAACTTTGTGTTGGCGGAAAATCCCGAGATTAATTTTGCCATTGAACACGGCCTACTGAATTCAAATGGGTTCTTTAACATGCCAACAACGTATGACATGAGTATCGTGATTTTTGTCGCCTTCAAAAATCACTTACCATGGTCAGGAGCGAACCTGCAATCTTGGGGTTGGTAGTCCGACACTATAACCACTCACCCACCGTGGCAAGCTTCTCTATGGTGAGAAGCGTGGAGAGGTCCAATCGACTTTATAACAGTGGAGATCAGGACTGGAAGAATTCATTTCTCGCAACCAGATCAGCAAGGTACACAGCACACTGTATTCTTAGTCGGCGACCCATTAGTTGCCACTGATAAATTCAGATATCTGGGATCTGCATTCAGAAGTAGCGAAACACCCGGTTCATCGTATTTGTGGTAAATGGCTCAAATGGCGTTCACTGAACGCCCCTCTTAACACAGATTAATGTATACAAATTTAGAATAAAATTAATAATTTAGAGGTGGACTCCTAAAAGTAAAAAGATCGAAAATTGATAAAACCAAAACAAAAAACTAATAATTATAATAATAAACAAAATTACGGGGGAGGGAAATCAGAATTCAAAAAAGAACAAGTTTTTGAGTAAATGTACACTGGAAAATTAAGATTGCTGGCCCTAACCCACTCTCACTTATAAAGCGGATGACGAGATCAGCAGCCACCACGTCATTGGCTAATATAAGTTTGAGTGTCATCTGCAAACCAAGGTTTCTTCGTAAGTCAGCAAGATCCACACACTCGGTTAAAATGAGGGCCACGGTGAAAACGGCTCCACAGGTACAAAGTGGGTGGCCTTCCCTTCTCATTAGGTACGAGAGGGTAGATCTTGTATGACCTATCCTTAGCTTACACAAAATGACGGATTCCCTCCGTGATTGGAAAGAGCTCCGCCGCACGCGAGTAGTTCCCTTGATCGCTCTCAGTTTACTGGGCATTGGGTCAGCTAGCCCAAAAAGCCAGTACTTGTCAGCTTAACTGAGAGCGAATGTGAACGATTTCACGGCTAAGTGTACAAGACTGCGATAAGACATGCTCTCTTGTATGCGTCTGAATACTAGACAAGGCGGAAGCGCGATGTATGAGGCCCGTAGATGAAATGAGAATGTCAAGATGGTCAGCTGGCGTAACTCAACACGATCATAATCAAAATCAATATGAGAGAGGGATATTCGGTGTTCTTCCTATTAAGAAGAAACAACTTTGTTGCTATGGCCAAGTGATGAGACAAGATTATCCCCACGTGATGAGACAAGACTATCCCCACATTGTGAGACGCACACTGGTAGTTGAGAAGCCTGCTAATATGAAAGATGGAGATCTGCGGAGCTCAAACGGGATAGGCAGAGTGTACCAAGTAAGACCTAGTACACGACCGAAGGCAGTACGATCTCAGGATTAGATGAGCCGATCAAAAGTGATTGGGAGTAGTGGTACTTACCAGTAAACAAACGGGCATGAAGAAAGAAGACAGCAATAAGCTTGGCTCAGACGCATGTTTCCCACCACATTATAGAGCCAAATGCACTCCTCAGTTGAGAACAAGTGACTGTATCCTAATGACATAAATTACAACAGTCAGATGTCAAATAGATCAAGGAACGGAGACCTAGGTGGCCACTGTGGAATCCTTACGTATCCTCAATAATATTACTTATTAAATCCTACCCGTAGTATCAATACAATTACAGTAGTGTATAAGCAAATTTGACTCCTCTCGTCCAAACAAACGATAGTTTCAACGGAGGAAAATGTTGGTTGTCAGAAAACACCAAACCCTTTCTCCATACCCCTACCCATTTAAATGTCTTTAGACAATACTCTTACCCCTTCTTCTTTTAACTCAGAGTTATTTTAGGATTCAGAAATAAACCGCAGTATGCTCCCTGCCAATCGTATTATAAGAGCAAATTTTCTGAGACTGACTAGACAGTACTAAGTGCCAAACAAACTACTTGGAATTGTCTGAGTCAAAATGTTTGCGTCTGTTTTGAACAACATTAATCAACAACATAGTTTCCTAGAGGAAGAAGAAACAAGTTATAGCCTAAAAATGTACAAATGCGTAACGGCACTGTTGCAATAGTTCCATCAATTAAATTCATAAGAATCAAAGCGACAGACAGGCAGAGGCACGATGGAGGGAAGGTTTGAACAGAAATGCTTGTTCACACTACGACTGTAAGCAAGAGCAATCGTGCACCACTTAACTACTATACTCAGCGATGAGTAGTCATTGAAATTGCGAACATCCATCCAAACTGCAATGAACGGTTCACTTAACTGACCTCATTACGTGATAATCTCGAATAACAGACCAGGCGGTTCGCGTAACCACACATGCCATCCGTTGTGTATAACGGCGTGTTAGGTGACCATGTAATCTCATAATTCAACACTTCTGTCCACACGGGGACGGTATCTTCCAGAACGACAGTACATGATGCGACCGAGGAATGACTGTTTGAATGGTATGAGAAACATTCAAACGAGATGTACTATATTGATTGTCCTCCCAGCTCCCCCGATATCAATATCATAGCGCAAGGGTCTCCAAACTATGGCCCGCGGGCCAACACCGGCCCGTGAGCACCACCAATCCAGCCCGCCATACTTTATTTTGAATGTAAGTAAAAAATACAAAATAATAATCGATTGAACGTAATTAATGAACAATTAAAAACTCAATAACTGACATACATATTGAACATTTTAACTGTAATCAATTATAGGGCATTTATCCTAAAAACGTCCAGAAAGTGACACACATAGGTGATTCACATAATGAAATTGAACATTATATTTAATGAAATTTATGTAGCTGTAACTTTGGTTGGTTCCTTAGTTTAGGGGCTGCGACATCGCGGTCATGTAGCCCTGTGTACTTTGGGTGTGTGTATAATTTGTCTGATAACCGGTGTTAATTGTGATGACTGTATAAGTGTGTGTTATCTGTGATTCAGGTAGAAGGACTGCAGACGATTAATTTGTTCAAGTAGTTCCCACTTTCGCCACCAATTGCCACCATCCACGACACCTAGCTGCGGACGTGGCTACTAAATGTCATCGCAGTCACCACCTGATGGCGAAGTTTGGAACTATCAAACTAACCTACAAAGTTTAGCTTTCACAAGTGTAGTTAGTGGAAGGTTCTTTTTGGAGAGGGAGCTTGTAGTTTAACGTGACCGTTAATCTCGCGATCATAAGTCACGGGACCTCCTTTTTACGTGGAATCCGAACCACAGGACATGGCATTTCATGCCATAAATCTATCACATGGGACCGCCGGCTATCCTTCTCCTCCGGAGTAAGGAATACTGAGGGATTTTTAACGCTCTTAAAAAATCCAACGTCTTCGGCCGAGTTTGAGCCCGCGATCTTGGGCATAGAAGCACAGTATACTACCAACTACGCCACCAAAGCCGCTTAACTGTAACTTTCCGCTGACAATTGTTTGCAAATTATCAGCAGCGACATCAAATGCTCATCAGTTAATTTGAATCTGTAAACATTTTTTGTATATTCCTAGCTTTTCGCACAGACGTGGTGCCGAAAGCGAAAGAAAAGACACGAGCAATTTGAGCGAAGCTCACAACCTACGCCATAGATATCTCACGCGCCGATTAGTCCCGAAACGAAAATTTGTGCATAATTCAAAACTACAGATGTTGATATGGTGAGCTAGGTACTGTAGGTCTTGGCCTTTGGGACTTATTGGTGGAGTCACTGCGGTCCTTATACTAAAATGTTTGGAGACCCCTACCATAGAGCATGATCACCTCATGGCGCAGTGGCTAGCATTGTTGGCCGTCACCTCCGAGGTACCGGGTTCGATCCCCGGCTCTGCCAAGAATTTAAAAGTCTTGGTATGGTCTGGTATGGGGTCTCCCAGCCTCGTGATGGAAAATGGGAACCTGCCAGATGCTATGGCAGGAGGAGGAGTGGAAAGGAACTGGCCACCCTACCACACGCAAACACCGGCTCAGGATGCCTGGTTAGTGATCCCTCGACGAAAGCAAGGGCTCTAATTCAGGTCACCTACGTCCATGGAGGGACTATAGAGAATGCACAGGATCAATCGAGCATTCTGCACTGAACTCGATTGTTTTACTATGAGATGCCTAAAAAACCTAACAGTAAGACAACACCACGGTAGGAGCCACCTCTGGTCGTGAAGTAGGCAGTAACTTCGGTGGAGCGAACCAGTGGGATGGTTAGTTATTTGTATTTATTATTGAAAAAGCTTTTACTGACTGAAAATGGCTATTGCTTCGTGCAAGAACAGCTGAGGCAAGGTTTTTAATCACAGGTCTATAAACGACGAAGAATTAAGGAGAAAATATGTACGTTTTGTAGAAGTGCTACTGCACAATATAGGGACAATCGTCACACACCATTGATGCATTGTAACATGCAAGTGAGCCACACTGCTTTATGCTGTAGTTACGAGTCAACACCTAACAAAATCCCTGCGACGACGGGACGTGTCCAAGCTATTCTCCATGCTTTGTTACTTTGGATGAACGTAGGACTAACTTGGTGATCGCAATTCCATAAGCAGTCAGTATGCATTGCAATTTATTTCGCAGAAGGTAAATTGAGTTTTGTTTCTCATAAAACCGTGTCCATTGGTAGCGTGTGTTACCATAATTGTGAAATTGCTAATGTCCAGGGTGTTTGGAACATTCAACAGGTGGTGCGCCACGCCACAGGAAGCAGTTCGTGCTGGACCGACAATATCACATTCCAGATAGCCTTCAGCAACTCTTCTCCCTGCTGGGCTGGCTCCACTGAGTGGGAGTGTGGTGTACGCTTGGAACCAGTATACATAGTTTTGGCTCAGTTGTACAGATCTAGGCTGGGTTGTCTGTACACTCAAACGTTTGGTTGAATTTTGGGGCAGGTATCAATGAGGAGGTACAACCTCCTACAATATGAAGCTTTTCTATTTAAATACGAATTGTTTTAATACTGTTTTATACCAGCTAATATGTATGATATCACTATCGTAATACAATAATGAGTTGTGGTTTATATTTAGAGTTAAGTGCAAATATAAAAGGCGGTCAATATAAACAAAATTAACAATAATTATAGGCCCCTAACAACAACAAAAACTACTGAATAAAAGAAAACAGAATTTTAAATTAAAAAAAAATCGCATTTCAAATAATTCTTCTTCTTCTTCTTTCTTCGATTCGGCCAACTAGAGACCACGTCAGTTTAACTGTCTCTTCTTCCGAGCTCTAACTACCGCCCAGTGTACCCGCATTCGTCTCCGGTGTTGTTCTTTTCTCTCTTGGGACCACACCTTCCCTGTCTTCAGCTTCGGCTTTTCCTGGAAACCTTTGTGCGTACGTAGTTTTTCCTGAAGTGGAACACGCTCCTGAATATCTTTAGGGAAAATTTCCATTTCACGTAGATCTTTCTCAACTTCCGTGAACCATGCCCCTTTGGTTTCCTTATCCTGAAAGTACGTCAATATCCGTTTTGATATCCTGCCTGGGCTCATTCGTGTCACATGGCTATGAAAGACAATACTTCTTTTTCGAATCGTGTCACTGATCTTCTCCACGTGCTTGTATAATTCGTGGTTGTGACGCCTTCTGTACTCGCTGTTTTCTTTGATAGGACCCAGGATTTTCCTCAAAATCTTCCTTTCTTTCGCCTCTAGTTTTTCCATTAGACCTTTCTTGTTCATTATTAGAGTCTCTGCCGCATGCAGAGCCTCTGGTCGAATAACAGTGCTTCAAATAATTACTATTATTATTATTATTATTATTACAATATATACAGTTTACAAAATTTAGAAAGACTGTACACATTTTATGTATTCCTTTCAATTCATACTTTTGTCTGCCTCGTTGCGTAGTGGTTAGTAATCTTGTTGTCACCGTGGAGGCCCGGGTTCGATTCCCGGCTCTACCAAGGAATTTAATTCTGGGCTGAGGGCTAGTACGGGGTACGCTCAGCCTCGTGAGGTAAAAATGAGAAGAGGCGGGTCAATATTAATTCGTACTGTTTATTGTACCGGTTTCGGCCACATTGTGGCCTTCCTCAGCGCAAATAACCTGAGTAGAAGAGCAAGGCTGACAGACCATGAAAACCTTTACTATAAAAGAAGGATGTTCTCAAAAATATTTCTAATAAATTAATCGTCTAAAAGCTAAAAACTATAAAACACATACACTAATATTTTGAAAAAATCAGATCTGTTACAAAAATATGTTAATTCAAAATAAATAAATCTTGATATGAAACCAGCTTGAAGAAGGAAACAGTGATGTGGATGTTATGTAGACAGAAATGTTGAGGTTAAGATAGAATTTGTCAGAATGGTTATGATTAAGAACAAATGTGAAGATAGCCCTATCTACAGATTGGAATATTTTCAAGCTGGTGTCATATCAAGATTTATTTCTTTCGAATTAACTTTTTTTGTACAGAACTGTTTTTTATTTTAGTGTATGTGTTTATTAGTTTTTTAGCTTTCAGACTATTAATTTATTAGAAATATTTTTGGAGAACAACTTTCATTATGGTAAAAATTTTCATGTACTATCAGCCTTGCTTTTCTATTCACGTTATTTGCGCTGAGGAAGGCCACAATGTGCCCAAAACCTGTACAATAAATACTACAAATTATTATTGACCTAAGGTTTTTAATCTTCAGGACTTATTCTCAATACACTTGTTCTTTTTCCAGCCTCTAAGCAGAGAAAGTGTTACGAAACCCATTTAGTAAATAAATAAATAATGAGCCACAGATAAGGAAGGAAGTCTGAATTTACTTGGAACCCGCAAAAAACAAAAAGAAAACTGATAAAGCGTTGATCTTCTCTCTATACGTAAAAGGGCATTTCCCTGTTTTGTGTGCTACCTTGCCATTACAGTGGACGGATAGACCAATTACCTCATGTTAACAAGCACTCCTATGGGGTTTACCAGGCTTACAACTAAAAGTGGGAAAGAGGGAACGATAACTGTTTTTCACGCTGGGAGTGAAAAGTTGCCTTGTGAGAGGGCTACAAATCTGTGGTTCATTCGAGAATACACTCACTGGTGCGTATGTGACTGTATTTCAACTTCTTCCTTAAATACACAACACATCTATTTCATCGCCTATTTCAACACGTTGGAACTCGGATCACTTCAGTTTCAGTTCTACCAAATTGGTATCCTGTATCGTTTAAAAAATATACATTAATTGTTCCTCGATTGTCAGTACGTACACATTACAGAAAAGTTCAAAGCATCGGTTTAATCGAGTGAAATATAGTACAATGTACAAGAGACGCCAAGCAAATCTCAGCTTAAGATATTTCTGCCTCTTCCTTCACCACAAGTGATCTTTAATATACAAGTTCATGGGAATGAAATACAATTTTAATGAAGATTTGCAATGAATCGCCAGTACATATTCCAAACTTTAAAGAGGCAGCATAAGTGATGACATAATATTTTGGATATTTAATTCTTGGTGGCCTACAGTATATAAATGACCAAAGCTTATTTCTGGAGTTCTAGGGAACAAATTTTAATACTTTTCAGTGTGTATTTTGAAAGATCTTGTTGAGTGAATTTCAAAGAGTGACTTAATTCTCAATTGGAAATTCTACCGGAAAAGTGAATTTCTCTTTTGCATCAAAGCCAAGGCTCTTAAAACGTTAATTCAGCGGCATCCAACCTTTGCACTCTCGGCGTGCTATGCTGCGCCGCACGGCCGACAGGTTGGCCCCTGCCTGTCTAGCTGGGATGCCCAAGAGTATTGTTACGTGCCACCCCCTAGTGGCACTTTTGTTAACTGGATTACGGTGGGTACAAAGCACAACACCAATTACTGCTTAAAGAAATAATTAATTTTATTGCGGCCAGAAAATTACACTAATCAGCAAATATAAGCAATTAGGAGCCTCACTCAGTTTCCTCAAGTCTCTTCCTTATGCGCTCTTGGCCCCTTTCACTTGCAACAGACCACAGAAGTTAATCCGTCCTAATGAGTACGGTGGCCTTGACAGAAGCTACCTGCTCCTCTCCTTTATGTTCACCGTCCACAATTACTTACGAGCACTTGCTGCAGGCTATTCCGCTGTCCACAAGCTGAAGAAACAATGTCACAGGATTTCGTAACTCGCACAGCACTTCGTCACCACACTTCTGTCGCACAAGATAATCGCTCGCACTAGCTCGTAAAACACACAACCACCACTGCTTCACGGGTCACTCTTATATAGCAGGCCGGTGACTCAATAAATGGTTCTAGATCCATCCAGAGTCCACGGCTTGTCGAGGTTTCCACCGCTAGTCCAGTCACGAATCTTCTGGACTATCCCTTTGTCTGTAGTAGCCCTGTTGCATAAGGCGCGCGCAATACAGGAGGCAAGCCACAGCCCAGCCCCTGGGGCAGTTGTGACTCAAGCGGCGAGCGATGACACAACTCACAGCCGTAACACCACCCCCTTCCTAAAAAGGCTGATCGTCCCGATCAATCATTGGTCCGTCTGTGTCCCTCCGTAGGCTGCCAGGCGATCTCGATGCACGATCTTCATCTTCGCCCTCGGGCTCCGCTGGATCCTGTAGACGACATCGTTGATCCGTTTCACGACTCGGTACGGGCCCTCCCAGGACTTCTGCAGTTTGGGTGACAGGCCTTTCTTCCGTAATGGGTTGAAGAGCCAGACCAGGTCGTCCTCGTGGAATCCGCCGGCATCCGGCTGCTGGTCGTATCGGGTCTTCATTCTGTCGGTCTCGATCCGCAGTTTCCTCCTCGCGAACGCGTGCACGTCCTCCAGTTGGTCGACCAGTTCTTGACAATACTGGCTTACCGGGATCGGATCATTCCCAGGTCGGCCAAAGGCAAGATCGACAGGTAGACGGAGCTCCCTCCCAAACATGGCCCGGGCTGGTGTGCACCCGGTGGCTTCATGCACGGCGGCGCGGTAGGCCAGGAGAAATAGTGGAAGATGTTTGTCCCAATCCCTCTGGTGCTCGCTGACGACTATTCGAAGATGGTTCTCGATGGTGCGATTGAATCGCTCTACCATCCCGTCGGACTGAGGGTGTAGTGGCGTTGTCCTTGTCTTCCGGATTCCCAGCAGCTGGCATAGGTTCTGGAACACCTGCGACTCGAAGTTCCTCCCTTGGTCGGAGTGCAGCTCCAGGGGTACTCCGTACCGGCTGACGAATTCCTTCACCAGGGTCTCTGCAATCGTCGCGGCTTCTTGGTTAGGGAGCGCATACGCCTCCGGCCATTTGGTAAAGTAGTCGCTGACGACTAATATGTAGCGGTTCCCTGCCTCGCTTAACGGGAATGGCCCAGCAACATCGATGGCCACTCTCTCCATGGGACCGCCCACGTTGTAGGTCTTCAGTGGACCCCGTCGTCTTCGTCCTGGGCCCTTGCTGGCTGCGCAATCGTGGCACCTCGCGCAGTGGTTCTCCACGTCTGTTCGGCATCCGATCCAGTAGAACCGCTCTCTCAGCTTCTCCAGGGTCTTCTTTAACCCTAGGTGTCCACCAGATGATCCTCCATGAACTTCCTTCAGGACTTCCTCCGTCATAGCCTTTGGAACGACGACTTGTTCCCGAGATGTCTTCCCGTCGGTGCTCTCCCAGGTACGGCAGATGAGGCCATCCCTTACAATCAGCGAGTCCCACTGTGCCCAGTAGGACTTAAACTTTGGGCTGCAGTCACTCACAATGTTCCACCCGGGTCTGGGGACACAGGCCCTCTTCCATTCGGCTATCAGTCCCAGGTCATCATCCTCTGCTTGTGCCCGCGTGAAAGATTCGCGGCTCCAGTTCCCTTGAAGTTCCACAGTAGTCCGTCGGCACAGTATCCCGGTGTTCTCCTCCCTTCGGGCACAGAAGGTGCAGTCTTCGGGGCACGGTCTTCGTGACAGGGCGTCGGCGTTAGAATGCAGTTGGCCTTTCCTGTGCTGAATCTCAAAGTTGTACTGTTGAAGCCTCTCTAACCACCGCGCGAGTTGACCCTCGGGCTGCTTGAAGTTCAGGAGCCACCGCAGGGATGCATGGTCGGTCCTGATGAGAAATTCTTGCCCGTACAGGTACTTGTGGAAGTGTTCAATGGTCTTCACGATGGCGAGCAGCTCCTTCCTGGTGACACAGTAGTTCTTTTCTGGCTTTGACAAGGCCTTGCTGAAGTAGGCCACTACTCTCTCCTCGCCGTCCACTACCTGCGACAGGATTCCCCCTATGCCAAAGTCGCTGGCATCGGTATCGACGATGAACCTTGTTCCAGGTCTGGGGTAGGCTAGAATAGGCGCGGTGCACAGAGCCTGCTTGAGTTGTTCGAAGGCACTGTGGCATTCTGCTGTCCACGTGAAGAGTTGGTCCTTCTCAGTCAGTCGATGTAAAGGTTTGGCGATGTCGGCGAATCCCCTCACGAAGCGACGGTAATAAGTGCAGAGTCCCAGGAAGCTTCGTAGTTGGGACTTGTCCTTCGGAACTGGCCACTCTCTCACAGCTGCGGTCTTCTCTGGGTCGGTGCGCACCCCTTCCTCGGAGACGATATGCCCAAGGTACTGGACCCGCTTCTGGAAGAGCTGACACTTCTTGGGGCTCAACTTCAGCTGGGCAGCCCGTAGCTTCAACAAGATCTCCTTCAGATTGCTGTAGTGCTCCTCGAAGCTCCTTCCCAGAACGATGACGTCGTCTAGGTATACCAGGCAGGTCTTCCAGTGTAGTCCCCTCAGAATGGACTCCATTAGCCTTTCGAAGGTCGCAGGGGCGTTGCAGAGACCGAATGGCATGACGGTGAACTGCCAGAGCCCGCTGCCCACAGAGAACGCAGTTTTCTCGCGGTCCTTAGGGTGGACCTCCACCTGCCAATAGCCACTCTTCAAATCCAAGGTGGAGAACCATCTTGACCCTGATATGGTGTCCAGCGTGTCGTCGATCCGGGGTAGAGGGTAGCTGTCCTTCTTCGTGACGTCGTTCACCCGCCTGTAGTCCACGCAGAACCTGGTGGAACCGTCCTTCTTCTTCACAAGCACGACCGGAGAACTCCAAGGACTATGTGATGGCTCGATCACCCCTTGATCCTTCATCTCTTCTACCATCCGGTCGACTTCGGCTTGCTTGGCGAGCGGGACACGTCGGAATGGGGCCCTAATCGGTGCGCTGTCCCCAACGTCGATTCTGTGCTGGACCAAGCTTGTCCTGCCGAAGTCTTTGCTCCCCACGGAGAAGACATCCTGGAATTCGCGCAGCAGGTCCTGAAGTTGGCGTGATTGTTCCTCGTCTAAATGGTCCTGGGATCCTTGGTACAGCTTCTGTAGTTCTTCTGGCAGTGTGCGTCTTCTTCGGTTGTCCGTCTGCAGGTGTCCGTCCGTCGTGTCGGTGATGCGGGCAATCCAGGTAACGGGCTCGCAGACTCCTAGGTTGGTGTCCCGGTGAACCGTAATGTCGTAGTCGTTCAGGTTGGACAGGCGGACGTACGGCCGAGACGTCGTGTTGATGAGGGTCTTGGCAACTAGCAATCCTTTTGTCTGGATGTCCTCATATTTTGGCTCGATGACAGCCGCCACTCCCTCAGCAGTTCCGTCGACAATTACGGCGGCGCTGACCTCCGTCCTGGCAGGAACGATGACGTCCTCTCTCAGCCTTACTCGTCGTGCGGTGATGGACTCGTGCGCAGGTTGCAAAGCAAGTTCCTCACCTCCGAAGTGCAGAGTGTTGGTACTCAGATCCAAGATGATGTTGTTCTGGTCCAGGAAGTCCAGTCCGATGATCACTTCATTTGATACGTCAGCCACAAGCACCGGATGCTTTATCGCCCGTCGACCAATGACGAACTCCAGTGATGCTTCGCCATGTACTGGTGCGGTCTCTCCGGTCGCGGTTATTAGCTGGAGGTTCCTTTGTGTGGGTTGCACTCTCCACTTCGGGATCACGGTGGGATTGACGATGGTCCTCGACGCTCCCGTGTCGATCAGCAGGGGCCAGCTGTCTCCGTTGACGACTCCGTCGACCATCAGGCTGCTATTGTCCCTCCGTAACTTCGTCACACGAACTTGGACTGCCGGGGCTTGACGACTGTCACAAGCCAACCTTTGCCCCCCTAGGCTGGCTGATACTTGCTTTCCTGGGCCGCGCGGTTTCTCTACGACTGACTGTCCCGACGGAAACCCTTGGCGGCGGCGATCACCGCAGTCCTTGCTCAGGTGGCCTCTCTTACGGCAGGTCCAGCAGGTTGGTAGTCCTCTTCCGGGCCGCCTCACCGGATGTCCTTCGGCTAAGTTTTTGTTGGTGGTACTGCGACTCTTAAAGAACCGGCCTAGCACCTCCACCAGTTCATCGGCCAGGGGCTTGGTCTTGCTGGCTTTGGCTGGTTCGTCAACGTCCACCTGACGCACCCGCGCGCACATTCTGGATGCCTGTTTTGCCGTCTCGAACTCAAGTGCGTGGCTCAGCGCATCTGCCAGGGTCTTATTGCGCGCGAGACGCAGCGCCTGTTGAGTGTCCGAGTCCCGTAGCCCGTCGGTGAAAGTCTGCGTCGCTATCTGCTCCAGAAAGTCGGCCGGCGCTGTTGGGTAGGCGAGCCTTACGAGGCGTGCGATATCCATCTCGAACTCCTGCAGGGTTTCCGCGTTCTTCTGTACCCGGGTCCGGAGCTGCATCTGATAGGCCTGCTGAAGATGGCTATCTCCATATCGGGACTCCATATGGGCGATCAGTGAAGCGTAGTCCTGGGATCCAGTCGGGATGGCCTGAAGGACGTTAAGGGCGTCACCTCTCAGCGCTACAATGAGAGCTGTAGCCTTTTCTGTGTTGTTCCAGTTATTTATGGAACAGGCCGCCTCGAACTGACGTAAGTAGGTGCTCCACGGGACCTTTCCGTCGAAGGTTGGGGGCGTCACTCTGCTATGTCCCGTTCCTGATATTCCCGGTGTAACGGTGGGCGGGCGTTGGCGCAGTTCGGCAAATTCCTCTCGTAGAGCGTTGAATTTCTCCTCCACCCCCGTCAGTGGGCGTTGGCACAGCTCGGCAACTTCCTTTTGTAAGACGTTGAATTTCTCCTCCACCCCCATCAGCGGGCGTTGGCGCAGCTCGGCAACTTCCACTTGTAAGGCGTCGAACTTCTTTTCCACTGCCGTGACTTCCTCACGCAGACCCAGTTCTAATTTCTTCAGGTCCTCGGCTAACTTCTTCTGGCCGTCTTCTAGTTTGGCAGTTAGGTCCTTGGCTAACTTCTTCTGGCCGTCCTCCATCTTCTTCTGGCCGTCTTCCATCTTCTTCAGGTCATCCTTCAGGTCCTTGGCTAATTTCTTCTGGCCGTCTTCTAGTTTGGCAGTTAGGTCCTCGGCTAACTTCTTCTGGCCGTCCTCCATTTTCTTCTGGCCGTCTTCCATCTTCTTCAGGTCATCCTTCAGGTCCTTGGCTAATTTCCTCTGGCCGTCTTCCATGCCAGTTAACTTTTCTAGCAATGCTGCCAATTTCTCCTCCATTTTAGTTGTTTGTCTTGTAAAGGGCATGTACTCACAGGAAAATTAGAGAAAATGACCTGCTCGGGTTTTGAAACCAGGACCGTCAGGTGTTGTGCTTGAGTTCGTAATCCGGCTTCTGACACCAGTTGTTACGTGCCACCCCCTAGTGGCACTTTTGTTAACTGGATTACGGTGGGTACAAAGCACAACACCAATTACTGCTTAAAGAAATAATTAATTTTATTGCGGCCAGAAAATTACACTAATCAGCAAATATAAGCAATTAGGAGCCTCACTCAGTTTCCTCAAGTCTCTTCCTTATGCGCTCTTGGCCCCTTTCACTTGCAACAGACCACAGAAGTTAATCCGTCCTAATGAGTACGGTGGCCTTGACAGAAGCTACCTGCTCCTCTCCTTTATGTTCACCGTCCACAATTACTTACGAGCACTTGCTGCAGGCTATTCCGCTGTCCACAAGCTGAAGAAACAATGTCACAGGATTTCGTAACTCGCACAGCACTTCGTCACCACACTTCTGTCGCACAAGATAATCGCTCGCACTAGCTCGTAAAACACACAACCACCACTGCTTCACGGGTCACTCTTATATAGCAGGCCGGTGACTCAATAAATGGTTCTAGATCCATCCAGAGTCCACGGCTTGTCGAGGTTTCCACCGCTAGTCCAGTCACGAATCTTCTGGACTATCCCTTTGTCTGTAGTAGCCCTGTTGCATAAGGCGCGCGCAATACAGGAGGCAAGCCACAGCCCAGCCCCTGGGGCAGTTGTGACTCAAGCGGCGAGCGATGACACAACTCACAGCCGTAACACCATATAAGGTACAACGATTATGAGCTTCTTAGATGAGACCATAATGACGTAGTGTTACGGTACCAATTCCGTGCACACGGAGAATTCCAACGCCACCTTGATGCAAGAACTGACCATACCAAGAAGCAAAGAATATAAGTGGCCGAATGATCTAGGGGAGGTTTTACCGACTACAAGTGCCAACTTATGCAATGATAGTGAACTCTTAGACGAGAGTTATCACAAACACGGATCATTATTGATTTTATTAAACAATGAATTTGTGTATACGAATATAACAACGAAATCTGTAATGTTATGAACTTAAGAGGCAATGCGCCTGCGGATATTAAGATCTGTTCACTAGTTTTGTTCCACAATGTTGGTAACATTGCTAATTCAGACGGATCAATCGCGGTTTTATTTGCTCATTTTTAAGTTATAGTGGGAGTACAGGAGAATCGTTCTTCGTAATGTCCCAACTTTGTTTAATAATAAGATGTGAACTATTTCTGCTATTCGTAACATCGTGGTACCATAACCTCCATCATACATCTCCCCCCCCTCCAACCTTCACGCCAAGATCATCAGTAGGGCTTTATTAGTGTTTTGCTTTGCTTATATGTATATTTAGGAACAATATCATATTACAAAGCAGGTAAGAAGAGGTCATCAGAGTATCAATTACATCCATAACATGGAAATATGGGATGTTGATTGCATTCATCAAAATCACATTCTGATTTAATATGAGCAACAAATTTAAAAACAAATCCCTCAACTAGCTAAACACATAAATGCAATTATACTTCATTATTGTCGAATAAGCCACAAATCATTAGTTTCTGTACAGGACCAACACAATAGACGTTAAAGTCACTTGATAGAGTTGGCAATTATGAGCATTCCACCTGATAACTAGGCGCCAACCAGTTGATTTGCTGATGGTCATCGGTTGTCGCTTTGTACCCAAACACAAAATAACGATCTCCATGATTTTAAGGAAGGTTTTAAGATCTGGGGCTGCCTGCCCTGCGACAACTCTTCACAGTATCTGACCTAGTCACGGTGCACCGAATGCAGTAATCTAAAACACAAAACGGTCCGCCCAATGCGTTGGTTGTGCGACACATCTACAGTGTGTTTCGCATGTGTCTCCGCCTACCGGTACTTACAGCATTGAGCATTTGCATTAAGACAGAAAGAAATACTGATAAGATGGAACTCATTTAAGACATTACAATTTCGGTCATATTATTGTGGCCTTTTCCTTGTTCTGGTTTTGTTTCAGATTTTTTATTATGGAAAAAAAAAAGACTTATGAGATCACCATTTTTGTTCGTGTGTGTGTAAGTGTGTGTGCCCCCTAATAAAATCTAAACGGCTGGAGCGATTTCAATGAAACTCGGTAAAGACATAGTACTATTTTGGCAGACCCCGACCGCGCCCTTCAAATTTTATTGCGCCACACCAATCCAACATGGCGGCTGAGCGAAATATTTCACCGGCATACTATATCTCCGAAACAATTACTGATATCACCCTGAAATTTTGTACGGTGATAAAGGGTACTACTAGAAGTAGAAGTACAAAACGAACATGGCGGCCAAGCGAAATGTAAATAGACTTTTCTCGCGATTTAACCATCCGAGCGCAATGAAACATGGTACAGCAAATGTTTATACATATTGTAATGCACTGACATCTAATTTAGTTCAATTGTTTACATAACCTCAAGATGGCGGCTGTGCTGAACTTTTAAAATCAAGTTTTCATTTCTTGTGTCCTAATCATGCGATCGAAGTCAACGTTTGAATAACCATCCGAAATCTTTAGACTGTTCTCAATATGTTCTAATCTATGACAGCAATCAAACTGACATTTTGTAACTTGATAAAGGCTGGTAGCTTAAGTTCACCTATGGGACTTTCAATAACCTGGTGGGTAAATATCCAACATGGCGGCGACGCGAAATTTAAATGTTTAAATGGACGTTTCTCGCGATTTCACCATCCGAACGCACTGAAACTTGATACGGTAAATACTGTAATATAATCACCCCCGGCACTACAGCCCATGAAAGGCCTAGGCCTACCAAGCGACCACTGCCCAGCCATTTGGCCTGCAGATATGCTCTCCCGGACTTTTTGATGTGTAACATATTTCCACTCGGTTGCTGGATATTTTGTGGGAGTGATTTTGAAAAATGGGACGGAAGTGGATCGGAACGATCGAGGTGGCACCAGCTGGCACACTTCCGTTCGATCGAACGGAAGTGTGCTAGCTGATGGTGGTGGATCGAACGGAAGTGTAAGACGCACTGCCAATTCGATCGATCGATCCAGCTGGCAGTGGTTAGAGAAACAATGAGCGCGCGGTGTCGGAAATTGATACCATGACGTACTCTCGGCCATGTGGAATGTATATGACATACTGAACGGTAAACGCTCATGCAAATTCTGGATTCAAGTGATTGAAACAAAGCACATGGTACATGTTCGAAGTCTTCGTATCAGTATTTAAATGGTAAAATGCCTTAATATCAAGCATTGTAAGTAGTCGGCATTGCCGGTATTATGTTTCTGCACAATGGCTATTCAAATATTAACCCACATAACGGTAATGCAGTCATCAATATAATATAATCGTTGTTGTTATACGAGAATTGAGCAAGCCTTCATGAACTATTGCTGAATACACTCTCTTTACTCACAAGAGGGCCTGTTCATAAGGCATTTTAAACTCAATTTCACGCAGGAACATTATCGAAACAAGCAAAATATAAATGAAACTTAATTCCGTAATGCAGTATTATTGGAAGGTGGAAATACATCACCATCTTGTGCACAATATTTGCGTAGTCGAAATAGCCGTGGGGTTAGCGCCTATGACTGTGAATCTAGAGATCTCGGGATCGAATCCCGGACGGGGTAGATATTTTTGCTACCAGATTATCATTTTAAACGATAATTATCATATCAATATGACTCATTTTAACAGAATCCATATGAAATTACGTGTTGGTCTGTGAATCAAGAGGACCTGTTTAAAGGAATTTAAGGTTATGAGCGGTGTCGCGTCTATTAATCTAGTTGATCCATATCGTATTCTTTATTTAGGCTAGTGCTGGTGGAAGCTACAAATCATCTAATAAAATGAGTTCCGTATTATAAACTACAATATCTGTAAAACACTCCCTTTTGCAATAGATTCATATTTTTGCCAATAATAGTATAAAATACCGGCGTATCAACAATTTCACGTGAGGTTTCTTCTATGTCAGATGTTACACATCATATGCGACTACTGTAAGGCTCGTAATTTTTTGTAGAACGTTTCATGCTGAACAATTCTTACACTCATAGTATTTAGATATGTTTAACGGTTTGCCCAGCGTAAGCTTAAAAAGCGCTCGGACACCAGTTTTTTTTTCGACTGTTCCATTCAAATCGTTACTGCTCGGCTTCCTTTGATCATAAATAAATTATTTTCTACAGAAATCATCCTCGAGATATCCTTTACAGAATGGTGAAAACCGCATCAAAATCCATCCAGAGCTTCTCGAGATTACCCGTGACATCCAAGAATCGGGGATTTGTTTTATACTAAGTAGAGATATACTGAACACCGCTTGACGTTCGACCGATCAACCACAACACAGCAAAGGCAGTAACGGAGGGAGTGAGACGGGAAAGCGAGCGAGAGAGACGAACATAAAGCCTTCCCCCACCATCGCAGCCAAATCATCCGGGCAGAAGCACGCTAGCGTACTGCATGGCCACCCTAAGCTAATTCGTATTGCTACATGTCTACGGGACCATTGTCCGTCGAAATTTCTCCCCGAGTCGAGTACATAAAAAATCTTCAAGTTGCCATAGAAAACGTGGAAACTGGGAAAACATTGTTTTCTCTCATACTGTATAAGGCAAAGGTATTTTTCCATGCGAAACGTTGGCAAGGTGAATTACTTACCCATTCGGTTAAAATATTTACAAGAAATATTGGTTAGTTAGTTATTGTTGTTTCGAAGTGCGGAACAGCGAGGTCATCTGCCCCTCACGTAAACATTACATTTAAATTAATTTTCCCACCACAACCAAGATAGGGAGTTTCAGCAAGTCCGGAGAACGGACTTTTGGTTCCCGGGTGCTGATAGCGTCTATCCTGAGTGTGTTTTTCTCCGGGTTTCTCAACACTCCCTCCAGAAAAATGCTGGGATAGTACCTTATTTCCAGTCCCAGGACACCAACCTCAATATCCGTCTCTAATCCAGATACACACTCTACTAGAACCATCACAGGAACACAGGTATTCAGACAAGTTCAACACATACCCAAGTACACGGGGTTGATGAGCAAGAATGTCCCAATCCCCTAAAACGAATCAACAGCAACAACAACGAATTTTTCCGACGCTAATAGCCTATTTATATGAACATAAAATTAAGTATTTAAAATGCCAGACACCCTAACAATTAATTTTTTTTCAAAAACAATAATGGAAGGGAAAATGTTATGAAGTCTATCGGTACCTTTTTTCCTTATGAGGAAATACAACTACTTACGCATAATCTCTATCTCTCTCTATATAAAAATTAAGGTTTGTCTGTTTTTTCTGAATTTCCACGGAAATTTGAGTTATTAACGCGTTTCAGACGGGTCTATGACGGTTGCGCGCAAAAACATTTTTTTGTCTGTCTGTCTGTTTGTTTGTCTGTGTACAAATTTGCACGCGCATCACTCGAGAACGGCTGAGTGGATAAACGTAAAATTTGGTACAGATGTAATTCAGAGGCACGAAAGTAATCATTGATGTAACTCTTCTACATACTTCTCATAAAGGAGGGGGGAAAAAGGAAGCTTGTAGTTTAACGTGTCCGTTTATCTCGCGATCATAAGCCACGGGACCTCCGTTTTACGTGGAATCCGAACCACAGGACATGGCATTTCACATCGAAAATCTCACATGCATTGACCGGGAATCGAACCCGGTCCGCCTTGGACCTACCCTCTTAAAATGCATGATCAAATAGGCGTAGAAAGACGAGAAAGCTCATTTTCAGCGTCTCAATGTGAGAAACAAAACTCGGGAGCCCTACGGGCCCCGAAAACCACATTTTAACGTCCTAAAACCAACAGTTTTTGAGATGTACCCAGAAAACTAATTTCATTTATTAAGCTATTGAAAGGATGCGAGCCGGTAACCATGGCAACACAATCTCAGAAGTCCATCTGTTTCTGTAAGACGAAATTATATTACTGTGAACGTTCGCGGAACCAAAATTCATCAATAAGTATATAATGCGCTTAAGGGGGTCAAGGGGTATTCTTGATTTTTTCACATGATTTACACGGGCGGGTGTGGTACTAAAGGTCTTTTATATCCCTATCCCTATATTAGTAAATTATTATAAACATTATGATTATACTATAGCGTACAAGGACGACACAAAACTCATTTTCAGCCCCTCGGTGGCTACTATATTTTAAGGCTCTAAAACCACGTTTCTGAGATATTCCCAGAAAACTAATTTCATTTAATAAACGAATAAATAGATGACGAGTACAGAAGAAGACCAAATCAGGAGCTATATAGATATACTGAGAAAATCACATATGTGACCAGGAAGAGACGTCTGGCTTTCTACGGACATGTCTCATGGATGAACCCAACAAGACTAACCAACCGGCTTCTCAACCACTGGAGGAATAGAAAGAGCGTGACACCGTCGCTAACAGTAGTTAACATGGATATCCAAGAACTGAAGATAATGAAAAGTGATATTAGAAGCCGATCACATCTCAGAAAGATACTTAAACAAAAGAGTATTCAGGACAGACCACCCTGTAAGAAAACCGGCATCATCTGGACAAAAGACAGAAAGGAGCAACATAGCCAGAGAATGCGCGAATATTGGGCAAACATCAAGTCCCTCGCCAAGCTGAAAAATTGAACGTCGTGGTCCTTAGCTGGCCCATCCGAAAGAATAAGAACAAGAAGAAACTAATGAAGTAATGCAAGCCGGTAACCATGACAACAGTAGGCCTATCACAAGAGGTGACCTCCAACTTTCCATCTATTTCTGTCAGAAGCAATGCCACTCAATGTATTACATTTCTGTGAAAGTTTGCAAATGGCTATAAGGTTATCGTGGAATCAAACATAGACTGTAAAATTCAACAATGCGATTAAGGGGGTCAAGGGGTACCCTACAATTTTTACACGTGACTTACACGTGCGATATGCGATATGTTGTACAGAAGGTCTATTATAACTCCAAACAGCAACATTATTTTCAAAAATTCCTGGATTGGAATAGTGTTTTTTGCAGCTTTTGGGAATTTGGGCCATTTGAAGCTAAAAATCTTGAATTTCCAAGCACCACAAGTCTTTATAATTTATTAAAGGGGTCTGCCTGGGGATCGGGACTTTCCACAACGGTGAGGGTCAGTTTTAATTTGACATTTATATTGCGTTTCGTCTACGAGGTATGCAATAATATTTTCACGTCAGGAAGTACACGTTAGGTGAATTTAGTTTGAGAGCACATTTTAACTAATCATACTTTTGTCGACAAACGGGAGCATCGTAAAGATGATTTTGTTTAATACTGTGTGGTTGATATATCTTTATGTTTATGTACGCCTATAATTCATGTTCGGGTGCTTGGAGCATCGTAAAATTAGGTATTTTAACAATGAGTCAATACACCATTCATTTATAAAACTCTTCAACGTACTTCTTGTAGAAGGGTGGGTTTAAGGAACAACTTTTCAAAATACATGCTAAAATAGGAGAAAAATAAAAATTATCCTAGAAGGACGACCAAAGCATACGTTGTGCTTCTCAATGTGTGACACAAAACTAGGGAGTCTATAAAGGGTCTCCGAAAACCACATTTTATGGACCTTAACTTAACCGTGTCTGCGATATACCCAGAAAACTAATTTCGTTCTGATAAACATATGAAGGAATGACAAGCCCCTAACCATTGCAATAGTAGCTCAATTGATAGCGTCTGGTTATTAATACCTAAGACCGTTCGAAGAGCGGGTACTTCTGCTAGTAATACACAAGAATTACCAATAAGGTTGTTTCCAAGAGCTTGTTGTATGTTTCCATGCAACGGGCTTTATAGCTTGTTCTTACTACAATAACATTATCACATTTGAATTTCAGCCAATGACCATAGCAGGGCATTCAATTGAACGCCCGTAGGCTCCCCAACGAGTTCAATTTCAAGTAGTTCCAACTTTGGCTACCAGACACCACTGTCACTGACACCCAGCCGCAAACGTTGAAGCTTGATAGAGCGTTTCTAACCAAATAACCTACTACAATAATTGTATTTGTTATTCAGAATATTCCAGCCTCCGTGGCTTAGGCTGCAGCACGCCGGCCTCTCACCGCTGGGTCCGTGGTTCAAATCCCGGTCACTCCATGTGAGATCTGTGCTGGACAAAACGAAGGCAGACAGGTTTTTCTCCGGGTACTCCGGTTTTCCGTGTCAAAATGTCATTCCAGCAACACTCTCCACTATCATTTCATCTGCCATTCATTTATTCATTGCCCCATAGGAGTGCGTCAGGCCTCGACAGCCGGCACAGTTCATATCCTCGCCGCTATATGGGGGCTTTATTCATTCCATTCCTGACCCGGTCGGAGACTGGAAGCAGGCTGTGGATTTTCATTCAGAATATTCACTTCCTTGATCAAGGAGTGTGTATTAATACTCACTTTGCTGTTATTTATTCTAGAGACTGCGACATCGTCATCATGTAGTCCTGTGTATTTGGGTGTATGTGAAATTTATGTGATAACCTGTGTTATTGTGATGGCTGTACTAGTGTGTGTATTTGTAAATTGGCGACGGGATTACTCTGGGTAAATGCTGGGCTGGTTCCTAACGTAAGGCCACCTTCATCCCAATATAGAAATACACACACTAATACAGTCATCACAATAACACAGGTTATTTCACAAAACTCAAGCGCTTAAACCTGAAGGAGTTAGAAGATGCGGTTTGTGTCAAAATCTCCAAACCGTCTCAGTAGTCGACTACAGGGAAAATCTTGCATTTATTGAAAAGTGAACGTAAATATATTTCTTTGTTTATTAAGTGCGTTTAAACAAAATAACAATACGCTGGCGCCTAACAGAACTGTGTCGCGTCGAGCCCACATAACAGTTAAGTCAGGCGGGTGGTATATACTCTTGGGGTAAGCCTATTAACGGTCGAGAGGACCCACGCACTGCTCACGCGTCGCCCGATAATCTACAGGCTGGGCACCGATCGCTTGGTAGGCCTAGACTCTTCATAGACTTTAGCGCCACGGGGGGGGGGGGGGGGTTAACCTAAAGGTTAGGAGATTAACATTGTCGGGAGAGGCAGTATGCACTCCCCCTTAAACATTATAGTTAACTAAGCGGAAGCATTGCGCGTCCATTAACCGCATAACGATGTAATACAATTTGTTGGCTGTATAAAGTACATGTAATCAATCAAACGCGATGGGTGTATAAAGCTGCTATTGACGATCTTTAAGACTAGCATTACAAAGCTGAACATAACAAACAACCTGTTACGAATGGCTCAGTTGTTGGCAGACCTCCTGCTGAGATAGAAATAACAGCCTATTCAGGCATTCATAAATCTTTGTCGTAACACAGTGAGTAATGTATCTCACTCTCACGGTATCTGAAGGTAAATAGAGCCAGTGACAGGCGGCTTGGACGCTACGACTTGTTGCACATCGCGTCACGCTACGTCACGCTACGTCACACCAATTGCGTGCTGGACACGACCACGTCCCCTGTGACTGGACCATTCGCTAGCCTCAGCTCAGTGCCAGACGAAATATCTACAGTACAATAATTATCTTTGTTGTCAACCGAGTGTCTGTTCCTCTCCATCCCTACAACCGGACGCGTAATCAAGCACGTTGAGGCTTCCTTTACGACTGCAGAGGGAAGCTGAAGGTTCGGAGATCAGAGGTTCGATTCCTGCCCATGGCATGTCGAATTTTGTTGTACCTTGAAGCGCTATGAAAGTCAACGAGGATAGATATCCAAGCTCCTTGACACTATAGCGTCTTCTAGTAGAGAATGGAGGAACTCTTTGTGTTGGCGGAAAATTCCGAGATTAATTTTGCCATTATGAACACGGCCTACTGAACTCAAATGGGTTCTTTAACATGCCAACAACGTATGACATGCGTGTCGTGATTTTTTCGCCTTTCAAAAAAACTTACCATGGCCAGGAGCGAACCTGCAAGCTTGGGGTTGGTAGCCCGACACGATAACCACTCACCCACCGTGGCAAGCAGTCCAACACTTACAGGTTAAGATTACAAAATTATCATCAAATTCGATTTATAAAAAAAATAACAATCCATCTGCCCTGGTGAATCAATTGCATTTTTTTGGGTCTTTACCCTACCCATAGAAAATCACCTTTGGGCGCCGAAAATCGTGACAACGATCAGTTAATTTGACCCGAGGATTGCTATATACACTGCAACAGCAACCCAAAAACGGGTTACCATGCAAATTCAATTGCTGCGGTGGTCAAGAACAAAGGCGTACAAAGTCGGAGCTCGCGGTTTCGTATCCCTAACTCTAACTTCCATCTACATTACATGGCTTGCATTATTTGTGTGTTACACGACTAAACCTTAAAGCGTCATTGTCAATGAGGTCGTACAAATCGAATTCCTGGAACCACACTACGTTAAATCGTGCACGACGACTGCGATGGGGACTGCAGCAGTTGCGGAGATCGGAGTTTGAATTCCTGGGCTGACAGTGGTTATCCTGAGTGTGGCTTTTCCCCACACTTCGCCCGGGCAAATGCGGGATTAGTACCTTTTTTATAGTCCCGGGACTCCTACTCCATCCTTGTCCGTAATACAGTTAGACAAACACTAAGTTACTACTGTCGTCACAGAAACTCGGGCTATCTGACAAAATCAACACACACCTAAGTACACGGGGCTGATGAACAAGATGTCTCAAGCCCCTAAAGTGAATTAACAATATCCAATCCTTGGAATTATTTATATAGGCTATATATATTATTTTTTTATTTTTTTATTAATGCAGCCAATGGCCATGTACTTTTCTTTTCAGGACGGGTCAGGGATTTGGGTCTACGATTAGAGTACGTTAGCAGTAGCAACGCTCCCTAACGCGTAGCGCTAGGCCATGGAGCCAAGCTATCTGCAGACTCAATCGACGTGGGTTCGAGCCCCACCGTTGGCCGTCCGTGGTTTCCCATTTTCAACTCCAGGCAAATGCCGAGATGTACCTTCTGACAGGCCACGGTCCAGTTTCATTCATCTTCTTTCAATTCATCTTTCATTAACTTCTCTCATGATATTGGCGTTAGTAAGGGCATCCTGCCGTAAAAACCCCCGTCACGTAGACTTTCATCTCATAAGTACAGCGGCCAAGCTATTCGCCTCTCACGAAGATGGACCGGGTTCGATTCCCGGTCAATGCATGTGAGATTTCCGAAGTGAAATGCCATGTCCTGTGGTTCGGATTCCACGTAAAAAGGAGGTCCCGTGGCTCATGATCACAAGATTAACGGTCACGTAAAACTACAAACTTCCTTCCTCTCCTTTATAAGAAGTAGACATATTGTCTGCGCACCAGGATAAATCAGTTCGACAAGCTGCGACGGGGAACGGGAGCTATCGACTGTGCGCAAGCGCAGACCATTTCCATGACCTAAATATATCGGCAGTCAGTTGCTGCTACCTCCAGCATGGTGCTTGTTGCTTATCCGGCTTTAAATATATATTGCTCCCTTCCTACTTTCAAAATTTTCATATGGCTTTGTGTTTTTGTGTTTTTGAGCACAAAGGAAGAATGTGCTGAGTGAGTGAAGCTGACGACTGCGATGAAGGGCTGCAGCAAGTGCGGAGATCGGAATTTGAATTCCGGGGCTGACAGTGGCTATTACTGACAATAGCTGACAATAGGCTACGTTAGGGTCTATCTCTAGGATTGGGGTAGGTGAAGGAAAGGAAGGAAGGAAGGAAGGAAGGAAGCTTGTAGTTTTACGTGACCAATAACTAACTGTACCTCTCCCTAGGTGTTGTCCTGGATGTGGCTTTTCCCGTCTCTTACACACTCTATCCAGGTAAATTATTATTGCGCTCATATTGAGAAAACTTTCAGAAATGAACTCAATTAAATCAATCATTGTCATTGTCTGGTTCCAGTCAACCGACCAGGTCAGAGTATGGAATGAAAGAAGCCTCCATCTAGCGGCGAGGATATGAACTGTGCTGGCTGGCGAAGCCTGTCGCACTCCCCTGGGGCAACGATTAAATGAATGACAGATGAAATGTGTTGTTGGAATGAAATTTGTGACAGGGAAAACCGGAGGACCCGGAAAAAAAACCTGCCTATCTCCATTTTGTCCAGCACAAATCTCACATGGAGTGACCGGGATTTGAACCACGGACCCAGCGGTGAGAGGCCGGCGTGCTGCCACCTAAGCCACGGAGGCTAGTGAAGCAAGTAGTGACTGACAATGTTTTTGGAATGCTCGGTACACAGCACGCGGGAAGGCACCTAGAGTTCAAGCCCAGCTGAATTCTCCTGGCGCGCTGACAATACGAATAGGCTACATTAGGGTCTAGGATTGGGGTGGGTGAAGGAAGGAAGGAAGGAAGGAAGGAAGGAAGGAAGGAAGGAGTAACGTGACCAATAACTTTTGGGTAGGAGCTCCCAGGACGATGGCTGCTGTCAGCGCTAGAATTCGAATCTTTAATCCCCAAACTGCAGTAGTAACGAGCAAAGCTACGTTGCTGGGTATAAACTAGACTAACTGAAGTGCCCGCTGCATGAATGATGGATGCGAGTTGTAATATTTCAGTAAATCACAATTACAAAAGGACAACGCTTAATGATTCACGTCACTACGATATACTCCTGCCACGTCCGAGATAGCGCTATTGAAGTCAGGTTCATTCAAGAATTATTAACTCGATGCTTTTGCGCAGGCGTAACCTAGTGATCAGACCGCTGGCTTCCCATCAATACTGTTTGTCCTGAAATTGATTGCTTTGATGTTAGTGTAATCGGTATAGCTTGTTGGCGGCTTTTATTGAGTTCACGTTGCTCTATCCTCCCATCATCATCCATCAATCATTGTCAGCGACATTAAGTTGTTAGTAAGAGGAGTACTATAAACTCATATTACGGGCGCTTACTAAATCCCCCCCCAGGTGTTGTCCTGGATGTGGCTTTCCCCGTCTCCTACACACTCTATCCAGATAAATGCCTGTATAGTTAACAATGACTGAGAAATTTCAGGGATTGTTGAAAAAACTGCCAACCCAAAGGAAGAACAATGCTTCAAATAGCCGTAGTCAATAGCAGGATTCGAACCATAGATCTCCAAAATTGCAGCTTCGTTCTCCATCTCTAACAACTCGATGACAAACATGAAATCAAATTCTAACCAAACAAACTAATCATACCGGGCACATTGCAGTGGTTTGAGAGCGCTGACACGCTACCTCGTGCCTCGCGGGCATCGGGAGAGCGTGGGTTCGAATTCCAGCTCGATCGTCCTGAAAATGTTTCTCGTGGTTTCCCATTTTCACCACCAGACAAATGCCAGGACGGTTCCTTTCAACAGAACCACTGCCGACTTCCTTCCAAAATCCCTTCCCTGACCTTTCCTTAATTAGACCTGAGTTAGCGGTCGTCTGGGCGATCGGCGTGTCACCATCCCCAGTTGTATCCGAAGACAAAATGTATTCAGCTCCCAGACACCGTCCATGCGACGATAAAGGAATGATCCCTTGCAGAGTTCGTGGGTGAAGCCGAGCTGGGAGAATAGGAGATTTAAAATTTATAATTATTTCGCTCATATTACAGTACAATATTGAAAAAAACTTTCAGAAATTAAATTTAAGTCTACAGAAGTGGCGCCATGGCTTTTAAACCAATCATGGAAAATACCGTTAAGACTGAACTCATAGTACTAAATAGCCTATACCAGCTCTACCTGTGTAGACACCACAGGGCACTTAACAACACGGTTACAAGTTAAGTGAAAACCACCTAAAGCAGCTGAAAATAGGAAAAATCAATGGAAAAATACGATCTTTTCTTTAGAAAGGTCAAATATGCAAAACACAGCGGTGCAATAACGCGACAAAAATATACCAAAATACTCGGAATTCGTAAAACATGTGCAGGAAAAACACATTTCATATGAGTTGTTTCCTTATGAAACGCGTACATAGACTACGGTTCTTATTCCATGGATTCCAATCAGTCACTTCAAATATGCACTTGAATGCACATCCTGTTCAAAATAATAATAATACCAAAAATTGTATCATGTACTGGTGTTATATCCAAACCCCTCCACAGTAGTCGATCAGTATTGAATTTGCATCTGCTGATATACAACGTATATTGAACTACAGCACAGGCCATATCGTCAGGAAGTTCCTTGGAGAAAAGACTCCGCTCTACCATTCAGCAAGAATCGAAGATGATTCAGTTACAAACTTAGCTCATTCTACAAATAAAGAAGACTCGTGAAGAGCGCGGGCATTAAAATGAATGTAATGTGAGGTTCCTGTGCAGTATAATCTACCAACATTGTACAGTATTACAGTACAGTACAGATTTCCTTGCTAAGGCCGAACCAGGCTGTAAATTAAAATCTAACCGGGCTATGACGTGGTTGGTTGGTTCTTAAGTTTAGGGCCTGCGACAAAGCGTCATGTAGCCCCGTGTACTTTGGATGTGTGTAGAATCTGTCTGATAACCGGTGTTAATTGTGATGACGGTATTAGTGTGTGTTATCTGTTTTTTAATTCAAGTAAGACTGCAGACTTTCAATTTTTCAAATAGTTCCTACTTTTGCCGCCAAACGCCACCGTCAACGACTACTAGGCCAAGTGCAGAACTTAGCTACTAGACGCCACCTCAGTCAGCTCTTGGCAACGAACGTAGGAACCTAAGAGCGTTGTTTACATTCTTAACCAATACAATTTAGCTTCATACAGGTTTAATTAGTGGAAGGTTCTTTAACATGCCATAAATCTATGATATGGGACCGCCGGTTTTACTTCCCCTCCGAAGGAAGGCATGCTGAGGGATTTTTAACGCTCTTAAAAAATCTGACGACTTCGACCGGATTTGAACCCGCGATCTTGGGCATAGAAGCTCAGCATGCTAACGACTGCGCCACCGAAGCCACCTATGGGCTATGACGTGGTAATAATGTGAAATAATAATAATAATAATAATAATACAAGCTCACATTTAGGGTGAAATATAGCAGCAGGACTGGTACAAGATGGACGGAAGAACGCAAGAATCAACTCAGTGAGTTCATGACGAGATTTTGGGAGAAGAAGGTAAAAGTCATCAAGCCAACCAACACGTTTCAACGCGCTCTATGAATTGGCATAACGAAGAACGAAAGGAGAAAGAAAGAAAGAAAGAAAGAAAGAAAGAAAGAAAGAAAGAATAATATTTTAAGACTCAGATGAAGAACAACAACAACAAGATGATCTCTTCTTTCTAAAAGAGTTAGTTATTGTTGTTTTAAGGGGAGGAACTACGAGGTCATCTGCCCCTCTTAACACAGATTAAAGTGTACACATTTGGAATGGAATTTAAAATTTAGAGGTGACACCTAAATTTGAAATGACCGAACAATAATAAAACAAAACAAAAAAACTAAATTATAAAAATAAACAAAAATAACGGAAAAGCAAAAAAAAAAACAGAATTTAAGAAAGAACAAGTCTTTGAGTCAATGGAAAATTTAGATTGATTTCTTTAGTTTAAATATAAAATAAATTCTCAAATTAATTATTAAATTCATTAATTCATTCATTCATTCATTCGTTCATTCATTAAACTAAACTACTATTTCATAACAACATTATTTTCCTCGCAACTTGCATCTATAAAAATCTATACGTATTTCAAGAAATAATTATTCTTAACTGTACGGAAATATGGATTAACAATGTTAACTGTCATTTACTTCAATATTGCAACTTTTAGATGACTTCGACTATTGAACGGACAAGTTTTGTGGTTGTCAAGTGAGCTGTTAATAGAGGCATTATGATATTGATTGTACCAGTTTCAGCATAGCCTATAGATTAGAGTGACAAGAGAGTATCTGAAATGTGTGACTTTAAAGCCAGAGCTCAATAAAACAAGACAGGCAGACAGCGACAGGAATCCATACATACTGCATGGAGCACTTGCCCGACCACCCAGCACTGTTCGGTTTGGTTCTAGCTCAATTGGCGAGCCCACTAACAGTTGTCAACTACCCAGTGATAAACACTCCATCCACGACTAAATGACTCAGCGGTTAAATTGTTAGTTTCTCGTTATCCAGGTGGCCATTTCAAATCCGATGCTCGAGCGACGAGATTTGCCCCGTTCAGGCGGCATGACTGGGGAGGATTATGTTATCATCAGTTGTAGATTATGTCTATCTGTATTAATATGGAGCAGCGTTCGTAGTAGTAGTTCGTCTGCTACATCTATTAAGATGGGAATAGTCTCTCTGTAGATGTACAGTCGCTCAAAATAAAAAGAAGGTTTCTCTTAGGCACTTGCCCCTTAAATGCGGATTGCACACTCCTGAAAAAGGTTCGTCTATACGGCTAACCATATTAAATTAATCTGAACAATACAGTAAAAACATTATTTAATGAATTCAGGTTCACACTAGTTTCTTTATTTTCGTTAAATTAAGTAGACTAATAAAGATTTAAAAATAAATACTGTATTTAATTCAATTTTATAGGACGGCAGTGGTTGCGCAGCGGTCAAAATGTAGGCCTCTCACCACGGCGGACCGGGTTCGATTCCCGATCAATATATGTGAGGTTTTCAAAGTGAAATCCCTTGTCCTGTGGTTCGGATTCCAGGTAAAAAGGAGGTCCCGTGGCTCATGATCGCGAGATTCACGGTCATGTAAAACTAAAACTTCCTATTTCAAATCCAAACCCGACTGGTTTCGCATCTCAACATCGTCATGGGAAATGAGTTAGGCTATTATGCAATTCCAGCAAGTAGCCTACTGACGGTCATTGCAATTAACAGTACAATATACTGTTAGCATGAGAGCACTGATTTAAAAAAATATATAAATAGAAAAGACGCTGAAAATGTAATATTCTCTTACACAATCACTCACTTATCACTGTAGCCTTTGGACTTAAGACGTTTAAAAATTTGCATGGGAGTTCCTTACGATCATAGGCGAAGAAAATACGAGATGTACGAAATTTCATTTCTAAGGGGTTGGAAAAATAGGATTTTCCCGAAAACACTTTATTTAAAACATGAAGCTCCAAACGAACATCGAAGAGAAATGCGTTTGAGATATTTTCGATTTGGTGTATTTTAGGAAATGAAAACACAGGTCTACAAAATAGAACTTTTTAAAAGCTGTTTTACTTCTGATTAGTGATTATATACAATTGAGTACAGCCATTTTCAAAACAACTCACCTTCTTCTCCTATCACATCAGGTTTTTACGAATCGAGAATGAAAAATTCAATGTTAATGACAAAAAATACACTTTTTTTTACAAATGTTAATACAGTTTTGATTGAAATACTCGTTGTATTACTTGGAAATGCACAATGTTGCACTAGAATGCTATTTAATCAATAATAACGTTTTCGTTTGCCTTCCAGTGATCTTATCTTGGAAATTCTCTTATGAGCACCTGCAGAGTCTTCTCTTTGAAGCATTCAGCAGTAATTGCTATCATTGATATACTCCATCGTCCTTGGTACCGTCGTTCCATCTCCCGAATGTCCTGATGGAAGGATTCGCCTTGTTCCTCGCTCACCGCCCCCAAATTCTCAGGAAATAGATCCAAATGTGAAAAAGAAAGTGCAGCTTAAGACTCATGTTGCAACCGACAATTCTGAATTTCTCAAGCATTGTGGCTACTATTTCTGCATAGTTAAGATTTTTGGTGTTTTCTAAAAACTTCTTGTTTACATCTATAAAGGCTTGCCAGGCTTCTTTTTGTTCAGGAGTCATTGTATCTTCAAACTCATAGTCTTTCATTAGACTTCTGATTTGTGGTCCTACAAACATACCTTCTTTTATTTTTGCTTGTGAGAGAAAAGGGAACTGTTGCAAATATATTGAAAACAATTGCCCTCTTTGTCAAGGGCTTTCACATACTGCTTGATCAGACCCAACTAGATGTGAAGAGGTGGTAATAGTATTTTCTCTAAGCTTTTCTGAACAACATTTTTACATCCTGGAGTTAAAGTGGTTCGATCAGGCCATATTTTCCCAGACCAATGCTCATCTCTTGCCCGGCTATCCCATTCACACAAGTGACATGGGAATTTCGTATATCCCTGTTGCTGACCTAACAAAATACCGATTACTTTAAGATCTCCACAGACCATCCAATGATGGCTGTTATATTGTATTTTATCCAAGAGAAGCTTCATGTTATCATAATTCTCTTTTTAGGTGGACTGGGTGAGCTATTGGAATTGAATCCAACTGGTTGCCATTGTTCAGTAACGGAGCCTTCATTGAGTTAATAAATAACCTCCATCCGTTTGGGTCATACGTGGCATCATCTACCTTGTTGATTAGGTCTGGAATGTTTTTGCAATAAACCAGTCTCTCTATATGAATAAAGTACTGGGCAAGATCTTTTTCTCTATTTCCGTAGAAAGACACTGAAGTACCATCAGCAAGAAGATTTTGTTCATTTAACCACTAACTGAAAAGTTCAGCTGCATCTTTTGGGAGGTTCAAATCTCTTATTAAGTCATTCAACATGGAGTGTGTGAAGAGTAAAGGGGTAAAGTCACTGTCAGATGTTCCCGATGTTTCACAACTTGAATAATCAGAAATTGCAATATTGTATTTAGGAGGTGTGGGAACTGGAATATCAGGGCCATGAGGCACTGGTCTCCTAGCAGATTCAATGCTGGGGTATGTTATGCCTTTTTTATTTTTAGCATTGAAACCATTGAACTTCCAAGTACAAAAGTAGCAGTCACTGCTGTGGTTTCTGGGTTCACGCCAAACCATCGGTATACCAAAACGAAGCGCTTTTTTCTTCCCTTTTGTCCAATGTCTCAAATCTTCAACACAAATGCTGCACACTTTATGAGGCAGCCATTACTTGGTTTGATCTCCTAACTTTATTCCAAAATAAGCTTTATAAGCTTTAGAGACAAATGAGGTTTTGTTTTGTCTCTGCGTTTTCACTAGAAAACTACCACAAATGTAACAAAACACATTTCTATTGTTCAAACACTGTCGCCTTTTCATACTCACAGAATCACAATACAGAAAGTGACAATAAATGCACACGTATTCAAAGTAAACTTCTTCGTTTGGAAATCTAGCTGGTCACTTAGAGCTTTCAACTGAATTCACATCCCAAAGGATTTAAGTGCTGCCATCTGGCAATGAGTTCAACAACATTCTGCAGTGCTACCACCACAGGTTTTTAGATCCAACAAATAGCATCCATGTAACAAAAGATTATTTTAAAGCTAAAATATAGTGTGTAGTATGCAATAACGATACTAAGACAAAAAAAATTAAGACTAAAAAAAATGGTGTGTGATACAAGTAAACGGGTATCATATTTGGCATCAGGACATACATATTACTTCAAAATGACTCAAAATTTCAAAACAGCAAAATCACTGTAGACCTGTGAAATTCTTGCCCGACCACCCGGCACAGTTAGGGAATGAAAATCCTTGCCCGACCACCCAGCACTGTTAGGGAATCAATGAAAATCCTTGCCCGACCACCCGTTACTGTTAGGGAATGAAAATCTTTGCCCGACCACCCAGCACTGTTAGGGAATCAATGAAAATCCTTGCCCGACCACCCGTTACTGTTAGGGAATGAAAATCCATGTCCGACCACCCGGCGCCGTTAGGGAATGAAAATCCTCAAGGGCGTGTCTATCTGAAACTGCTAGTTCTGTTTGTGCAGTACATCATTATTAATTTCCTTCTTTGTCATTCGTACGTAAGCCTACATATTAACAGAAATTCTCCTAATGGACTGCACCTTCACTACAAAAATCCACCTACTCTTTAATTTGTCACTTGAACTGGTTTAAAGGGAAACAACTAGAAATCACTGGAAGCAAGATGACAATGCTCGACCACATACGGCTCTCCGCACAGCAACTGTTCTGCAGGAGTTCGCCTAGGAGCTGTTTGATCATGCACCTGATCCTGATCTTGCACCCAGCGATTTCCATCTTATCTTGCATCTCAAGAAATTCCTGTCCTTTGATCAGCATTTTCACACTGGCGAAGATCTGAAGACGAATGTCACCCACTGGTTCCATTCCCAGCCGGCAGAGTTCTACGACACAAGCATACAAAAGTTGATTCAACGGTATGGCAGGTGTCTTAATATTGGTGGTGATTATGTCGCAAAATTGCTCAAGCATTGCAGTGCATGGTGTGAATAGAGTTCTTCGTTTAACTATGTTTCCTTTTCATTTTAATAATAGAAACTCGTAATTTCTGGATGGGTCTCGTATTTACAAACGTTCACTGCCATAAGTTGAAGGAATATTGCCAAAATCAGACACTCTAATGTAAACCGACTCTGCAAGGTTTCGATCCTGCAATCTTTGATACAGGAAGAGCTAGTCGTATTCACAGTGCCACATCACCAATCGCGCGATCGAGGCAACATTGTATCCCTATCACAGCGCTGTGTATCCAGTCAGTATAAAATCTTGGCATCTTCATACGCATTCATTAAATGTTGGTTACTAACACGTTTACTAACACATTTAAGTCCTTTGTTGATACTAAGACATTTAAAACGATGTTACGTTTGATATCGCGCGACCTTCCAATACTCAGGAAAAGTTTTGTCATTCAATTGAAAATAATGTATTTTGTAAAACATTCGATTACTCATAATTGTGAGACCGTAGACACCTCGAGTTATTACTTGTTAAAATATGTTGAAGGAATGTCGCCACAATCAGACACTCTGATGTAAACCGACTGTGCCGGGTTTCGATCCTGAAATCATTGACACGGGAAGTGCGAGTATTCATGGGCGCGTTTTCCGTTTACAGTCGTGTTGACCGACTGAAAAGCACTAAACTTTTGTTTACTAAGGCAACACTGAAAAATGGCTTCAAACACCATATTTTTTACAGTTTCTTAAAATTGAGGTTTGAATGAATAAGGTAAAAAAAACGTGTACTTTTCTCCCCTTCATGCCAAAAAAAAAAAGAGACTAATGGGTTGATTACTACTGCTAAACGCAGGATAAATGTAGCTATATGCTGACGTGATTTAGTTTGATCTCGATCAACTCGTTCATTTTTCAATCGAGGTCTAAACTCGGGTATCCATAGTTTTGCATCCGACAGTAGTCACCTGACTGCAGATAAAACTGGGTCAGGAATCAAAGCGGTGGGAAGCCGTATAGTAAGGGGCCGCCAAGGACTATGATCTACTAACACGTCGGGAGGGATGGAACCACCTATACGGGGTGGAAACGGGTAAAATCTTGGTGACGTGAACAAAATACTCTTCAGAGTAGCAGAAACAGTAGTGTCGAATACTATGCTGGTCACCAAAGCTTGATTTTGGCAAACAGTTAGGCCTTTCTTTTAACTTAAATAGTATATACTCAGTTCTTAGCAAATAATATATTACATGTTGTATACTGCTGTTGCTGGCGCTGTCTTTAGAGGTTAGTAACATCGTGATCATCATCTCCGTGACTTAGGCTATATGTGATCTGTCTGATAACTAGTATTGTTATGGCGACTGCGTTGGGATGTGCGGTTATATTCGGGGTTTTAGTGGCGACCGGTAACATCCTGACATGCGCCTTAAGTTGAAGTGGAAACCGCGACAAAAAAAAGCTACTAGAATGGCTGAGGTTCTTCATTCACAGTAATTCTCATTAGGTATAATGGACCTCAGACTACAATTTAAATTCTTAGCAGAGCACGTAATCGAAACCGGAGCCCTCAGGTCAGGACGACACCTTACTTTCCATTAGGAATATAATTTTGAAGGCAATAATAAAGGAAGGAAGCTTGTAGTTTTGCGTGGCATTTTGCTCCTACAAAAGTTAGTGAAAGTTGGGTTAGCCCATTGCGGGTTCTTCAAGAGCAACTGCAAGGCTGATTCCACCTATGATCAACGATTGATAAGATTGAAACCAGCTAAAACTTTATAAATAGAGATTGTTTGGTGTGCAGTATGTTCATGCAAATTTTGGCCCAAATTGAGTTTATATTTTCCGAGAGCTCTGAGCATAAATGTTCATTTTTTTAATGTATTCTTGTTTTAAGAGCCGAAACAGCGAGGTCATCAGGTCTTTCCTGTAAGGTTTGTATTAAATATTAGTAACGGTTGGCTAAACAAAATCCACCTAAAAATAAGCAAAAGTAGGATAACAGGAGGCATATATTACATAAATTTTATTGTGATGTAGCAGCCGTCCTGACAAACCGGCAGACAAACACACCGTCCCGTGACAATATTTTTTCTGTGAAAAGTAGGCATAAAAGTGGAATAGAAAGATTGCTTCAGAAAATAATATTTTATAGAACTTTGGGAGTATTGGAATTGATTGGGGTACGATAAAAGTCCTCGTCTGCAAAACCTGTCGAGTTATTTATGTTGTCAAACTGCTGATTGTTAGAATAGAACGAGCTACGGTCAGCCTACAGTGTTTATCTTAGGAAGTTTACCGTGTTGCAACTGGTAGCAGAATCACAATAATACAACATTTGACAACGCTGAAAAAACTCTTTTTTTTAAATTGATTTGTGATGAGGCAGCCACATCCCGCAACGGCAAATACCAGTGTAGCCTGTGACGAAGGAACTAGAGGGGAAAGGGGAAGCTTAGATCCGCGCATATTTTCAGAGGTTACAGATGGACTTTCCGCTCTACAGTAGATAAATTACTGCATTACAAACACATTATGAAATAGAAGTTACATACTGTCCATGTGCTGTTCGTAATTAAACACAAAACATACTTTCTATCTAACGATTTATCTATGTTATACTCATCAGATTTTTTGTTGTTGTCGTGTAGCCTCCTGGGAGGCCGAGCGCAGGTCTTTCTAGTGAACGCCAGTGGGTGACCTGCGCGTCCGAATGAGGGTGAAGTGATGATGACGACGTCCCATACACCTAGTCCTCGGGCCAGAGGAGTCAATTCCAGGAGATGAAAATCCCCGTTGGCCCGGCCGGGAATCAAACCCGGGGCCCTTTGGGCCAAAGCCTAGCGTGCTAACCAATTCGTTATGGGGCCGGACACTCATGATATGAATAAGTGAGAAGTAATAGTTCTTGGTTTGAAATGAGATAACGTTCTACAGGTCTAGCTTGGTGACATTGCTGAGGTTAAATGACAAAACAAAGACCGCGCTTGGCTGTTCGACTAAAAACAGGAGACAATATGTCCCAAATTATCTCCTCGGGAGATAGGGGCATTTCTGTGATAACTGGGACATCGGGTCAGTCTCCTCACTTCTAACTGCGATCACTTGGAAAACATGAATTGCCTGCTCAAAAAATTGTCTGCAATGTCTTCCAAAGATATTGTTGTTGTTGGGTTTGAGGGCTTGGGCATCATGATCATAGAGCTCCGTGTACTTGGATGTGTTAGTGTGGTGCCTGTATTAGTGTGTGCATTTGTAATTCAGGTGAGGATTAGGAAGGAGGCGGCCGTGGCCTTAAGTTAGACATTTGCCTAGAGTAAACGTGGGAAACCACGAAAAATCACTTCCAGGATTTCTTTGGTGGGAATCGAACCCACCTCTTCGCAGTCTTGCCTTACGAAGTTAAATATATCCCATTCAGGAATCAAACCCGGGCCTCCGCTACACCACGAGATGGTCTTCAACAGATATGAGCTACTGAGCGACGGAGTGGAGAATGAGATACTGTATCTCCAATTGGGTCGGAGCGGGGGGGACAAGGTAATGGGGCGGTGTGATACTAGGAGGCGAGTGCGAGTGCTGCAAATGGAATGTTTGTGCGCGGAATATCAGACGTGCCGAATGGTTTCGGTAGTACGTGCTGTGCTGGGCGAGGGAGCCAACCTGTTGCTCTCTCAGCTGGCGAGGCACTGGCTCTGGCTCTGGCTGACAGGCTGGGGGCAATGACAGCGCTGGACGCCACACCGCACCGCACCACGCCGTCCTTGGGGACCAGCAGGCAAATCGTAGTCCTTTGGGCCATCCTGAGTGACACCCCCTCTGGACCTCTCTATAAACTATAATTGCTTCCCAATAACCCACCCCCGGATTCCCTCACAACAGGTGAACCACAATTACAAAGGTAAGAATTGATTTGGAAGAAGTGTTATTGAATAGTTGATCAATTAATAATAATAATAATAATAGTAATATCGTATGGCCTCGGGTGCCAGGTGCAAGCTTTGCTATTTGACACTCAGAGGGCAGCTTGCATGTCGAATTTTATTGTTTCTTGGAGCGCTATGAAAGTCAAGGAGTTTAGATGTCTAAGCTCCTTGACACTATAGCGCTTTCTAGTAGAGAAAGGAGGAACTTTTGAGTTGGCGGAAAATCCCGAGATTAATTTTGCCACTATGAACATTGGCTACTGAATTCAAATGGATTCTTTGTCATGCCAACAACGTATGACATACGTGTCGTAATTTATGTCGCCTCTCAAAAATCACTTACTATGGCCTGCAAACTTGGGTTTGGTAGACCGACACGATAACCACTCACCACCGTGGCAAGCTGATCAATCAATATTAAAGCATATCTGGTAATGAAGTGTAGTTCCAGTGAACTTTTCAGCGCTGCTAGATCCAAAAACCGGATTGCTGTGATGATCGCCAACCTTCTTGGTTATAGGACATAACGTACCATAGGACATAACGTACCACTTGGCCGGCTGATTACCTGCGCAGAGTCAGCTAATGACCTTAAAATATTTAGGAGAGGACATAACGTACCACTTGAAAGAGTGGGAAGTATTCAGGGTGCATGAAACCCTAACCGCACGGACACTTGCTCGGTATTGCTCAATTAATCCTGGTAATAAATACGTGGGCAATAACATAACATAAACTAATATAAAATATGATAAGTTTTTGGATTCCCATCACACTTTATCCAGGCTTTGGACTGTCAAAATGTTTATAAATATTTTGGCGTGTTTACAATCAGCTGTGGTTAAGCTCTGGTCATTTATTGTTTTCTTTACTTTTTAAATTTTTTAATTTTTATGTGGGTTTTATATCCTAGCGAATAGCAAGTTCGCCACGTGAAGTTTCATTCCAAGATCTGCGAATATGAGAGAGCTCTCAAGCAAGATTTCAAGTTTCCATTCACTTCATACCGCTCCATTATTCTGTCAAGCCTTTCATCATACTTGACATATTTCTTCTTTCTCTTTGAACTTTCAATGTATAATTCGTCGACTACTTCATCCGTCGAAGTGCGCACATAAAACGCCCTTATTCGTTGTACACAACTCCATGTTACAATACCAAAATGTTTAAAGCCGCGGTGTGATCGACACTGATAATAATAATAATTATTATTATCGACACTGATGTTTATGTGGTAATGAACCTGTAACTGGAATGCCCGTCCGACATCAAGTGGTACGTTATGTCCTAGCGTAAATATTTGGGGATTACGGGAAAACCGTTCTTAGGTAGATAACGACCTAGGTGGTACGTTATGTCCTCGAAAATCAAGTGGTACGTTTTGTCCGTGGTACGTTATGTCCGGACACCAACCTTCTTAGAGGAGACACCACATGAAGGAGAAGAAGAAGAAGAAGAAGAAGAAGGTAATGAAGTAATGAGGTAATCAGCCCAGAGACAGTGTGGATTCTTACAAAACACCACTCTAAGTTATGAGGGAAGAAAAACAAGTAGTTTCGTGAAACAAGAAACCAACTACAGTACTGTATTTTCATGAAACATACCGGTCTTTTCTATCCCAGTTAAATCAAATATCGTTGTTGTTGTTGATGTTTTTATTTAAGAGCTTGTGGACCGTGGTCATTTTAGCCCCATGTAGTTGGGTCTGTGTAGATATTGTCTGATAACCTGAAATCAAGTATCAATGCGATAATTTCTATTAACCTCGAGAATTAAATTAAGTAGTTGGAAGGAAGCAGCCCCGGAGCGACCTTTTAGAAGGTACTGTACAATCCTGGCATTTGTCTGCAGTTGAAATTGGGAACCCATCTCAAGGACAGGTGACAATACGGTTCGAACCTACTAGTGTTCAGGTATAGATAAAAGAGCCTGACCTTATGAACTTACACATTATCACACGTAGCTACTCCAATCGGTGATTGATTGATTAATTACTTAATTAATTTAAAGCATAGTTTCAGGTTATCAAGTCACATGCTATTAATTAAAGAACACGACGTTTCGCCCCCTTCTGTAAAGGGTATATTCAAGTTGAGATTCCTCGTAGTTCCGCCCGTAAAACAACAACAACAATGAATTTAGATTCCTCAGTGTAATTTTAAAATAATACTAATTTGAGAGAGTTGTTGTTTATTCTTTAGGAGTTTTGCGACATCGTGGTCATGTAGCACCATGTACTCGGGTGTGTGTAGAATTTGTCTGATAACCTGTGTCAATATGATGATTGTACCAGTGTGTGTAATTCAGGTAGGATTTGGGTAGGAAGCGGCTATGGCCCAAATATAGGTACCATCCTAGCATTTGCCTGGATTAGAAGTAAGAAACCACGGAAAACTACTTCCAGGATGGCTGGCTGAGGTAGGAATCAAACCCGCCTCTTCTCAGGATTGCCTAACGAGGCTGAGTGTAGCCCGTTCTAGCCCACAGACCAGAAATTAATTTCTTGGCAGAGCCGGGAATCAAACCCGGGCCTCCGCGGTGACAACCAAGAATGGTAGCCACTACGGAACGAGGAACACAAACTTGAGGGAATTTTGTATTTTAACCTGTATTATTGTGGCGTACTGTATGTGGTAATGTATATTGTAATGGAAAGGAGTCATTCGTGGCCTTAGGAAACATCCCGGCATTTTCCTTGTGTAGAATTGGGAAACCATGGAAAACAAATTCTATGATTAAATAGACCTTAGGCTTTGTCTTTTACTGTCTGTACAATATACGACCGAACAACTGAAAGTCATCCTTGTTGGTCAACTCTAGATATAGCTTGCCACGGTGGGTGAGTGGATATCGTGTCGGTCTACTAACCCCCAAGATTGCAGGTTCGCTCCTGGCCGTGGTAAGTGATTTATGAAAGGCGGCAAAAATATGATACGCATGTCGTACGATGTTGGCATGTCAAAGAGCCCATTTGAATTCAGTAGGCCGAGTTCATAATGGCAAAATTAATCTCGGGAGTTTCCGCCAACACAAAGTTCCTCATTTCTCTACTAGAAAGCGCTATAGTGTTCAAGGAGGTTATATATCTAACATCTAAACTCCTTGACTTTCATAGTCAAGAAACAACGAAATTCGACATGCAAGCTACCCTCTGGGTGTCAAATAACAAAGCTTGCACCCGGCACCCGAGGCCATACGATATTATTATTATTATTATTATTATTATTATTATTATTATTATTATTATAACTCTAGATATCAATGTGTGTACTTTACAAACGAGAACGCAAAATCTACTGAGACGTCATGAGGAACAGACACGTCTAGCCGTGAAGGGGCGACGACAACCCTGTCACACATTTAACTGATTATTTTCAACAGCACCTGGAATATTCGAAATCTGGGGATGAACGAATAACTCTGCTACAAGCTCGTTTATACTCGTGAGGATGGTTGCCTTATCGGGAGCTAAGAGCATGCTAGTCCTCAATCACACAGTCTAACCAACTCGGAGTACCCGTCGTTATCGTGTTCATAAAGTAAAGGAAGGCAGTTTATAATTTTGAGGTCATATCCCAGTCACCCAAGAATTGCTCTTGCTGATTCATTTAGGGCCTTTGCGACAACGTAGTCATGCAGCCCTGTGTATTTATCTAGATGTGTATGAAATCTGTCTAATAAATAATAATTATTTATTATTTGGCGTATGGCACATAAAACATTAGAAACATAACTTCCTACATATATCTATATACAAATATGCATGTTCTTTATGTAGTATATAGTATGTGTTGTTACAGTTAAAAAGTCCCTGAAGTCCCCACAATATGCATGGTTTGGGCACTCGGTCACTAAGTGATGAATTGTCTGTTTCTCTGCACCACAGTCACATTTTGATGACGGAACTATTCCCCAATTGTGGAGAGCGTCTGCACATCTTCCATGGCCAGTGCGGATACGATTGAGGGCTGTCCACACAGAGCGAGGTTGATCAAATCCTGGTGGCTTTTCCAGGATACAGGGCATTCTACGACATCGTTCAGGGCAGTGTTGTTGCCAATTTTGGCTCCATGAGAGACGAATGTCGAACTTCTTTTCTGACAAAATTCTGGCTGTGGAAATAGCAGGGTTCCTTGATCTGAGCCGTTTTCGCTCCGCATAGGCTACGTCATTTAACAAAGGCAGCTGCGGATTATCCATAATCTTCTGATATTCTCGTACGAGAGCACTCTTCCTTCTAGCATCAGGTGGTGGAAAATGACTTAGAATGGGTAGCCAGTGAGAAGGGGTAGATCGTATGGTCCCACTAATAATGCGCATAGTCTCATTCAACTGCGTGTCTACTTTCTGTGTGTGAGCGCTGTTTATCCACATTGGTGCGCAGTATTCCGCAACTGAATAAACCAACCCAAGAGCTGAGGTTCGTAGTGTGTCTGCTGAAGATCCCCAGCCAGTACCAGTTCATGCAGGAGGTTGTAACTACTCCTCAACTTGGCAGCTACCTTCGTGAGATGTTCCTTGTAGGAAAGTGTCCTATCCAAAATGACCCCAAGATATTTAGGGCAAATGTTATGATGAAGTCTGTTTCCCTCAAAGTACACATTGAGAACTCTGTTTGAAAATTGACTCGATAGATGGAAACAGGACACTTCTGTTTTAATTGGGTTGGGTTGTAGTCTCTACTGGCGAAATAACTTGCCTAACGTATCCAAATCTGAAGTTAGGACTTGTTCAGTTACATCAAATGTACTGTTCTGAATAGCGATGGCCCAGTCATCTGCATAACCAAACTTTTAGATTTTGTTTCTGGCATGTCAACTAAGTACAGATTGAAAAGCAGAGGGGCAAGGACAGAACCTTGTGGTAAACCATCGTTTAGTGTTTTCGTAGAGCTGACATCCTTTTCGATTACTACAGTAAAATTTCTTTTATTAAGCATGTTGTCAACTAGTCGCGTTGTTTCTTGACATTGGATCACCTGTAATAATTTATACAACAGTCCATGCCTCCAGACTGTATCGTATGCAGCACTTCAGTCTATAAAAGCAACTGATGTTTTCTGCTTCATTTGATATCCTGTCTTTATGAAGGTGGTTAGAGATAGGACCTGATCAGCACAGCTGTGTTTTTGGGCGAAAGCCTGCTTGTTCAACAGGTATATTCTCAAAAACCTTTTGGCAAATTCTGTTGTACAGCAGCCTTTCTAGAAGCTTATAGATGACACTCAGCAATGCAATAGGACGATAATTCTTTGGATGGTCATGTGATTTACCAGGTTTGAGTATTGCAATGATTTTCGACTGCTTCAATTTGTATGGAACTGTACCTGTTGATATTATATCCGAGAAGAATTCAGTTAGCCATTATTTCGCGTACTTCCCAGAGTGCAGGAGAAGTTCTGGATGTATACTATCACTTCCAGGAGCTTTGCCAGCTTTTACATCTTTCAGAGCGACTATGATTTCAGAGGTGGAGAAAGAGTTTGAGTACTCTGATTGTTCAGCGCTGATCTTTCTGAGGATACTAAGTTTACGTTTAATTTGCCGAGTAAAGGGTTTATCTCTTGGTGATCTAGATGTAGACAATATATGTGCTGCAATCTTATTGGCTGATATGCGATTGTTCTCTCTCACCTTATTCTTAGCTTCTCCTAATTTGTGTTAAGAGTGACCATGCTTCTCTGCTAGAGGTTTGAAAGTTAAGTGATTCGACAGTCTGGGTCCATTTGACACGGCGTGCCTCATCCAAGCTATGTAGCAGGTCGTCTGCAATTTCTTGATCTCCTCCCTTCAAGAATTCATCATATAGTTCCTCATAAGCTTCATCCCAACCTGGAATGTATTCCTTTCGGTAACCTCTTGGTATAGCTTTTTTGCTGCACATATGATTGCACCAACAAGTCTATCGTAATTGCTAGCTTTTGGAGGGATCCATCCCAGGCACTTGTCCAAATTATCAGCAAATACATCCCATTCCGCCTTCTTGAAATTCCATCTTGGTTGAGGATGAGACGATATCAGTGGTATACTAGTCCCAATTTCAAATATAACTGGACGGTGCTGACTGTGTGGGAAGTTTGGTAATACTAGGTGTGAGGTTCGTAGTGGCAATCTGTTTTCGTTGGTGGTCACGAAACAAAGATCTGGGTTGTACTCCTTCCGCCATGCTGCCGACTTAAAAGTTCCTCTGTCTTTAGCATCAAATACCAAATACAAGTTGTTGTCTTCTGCCCAGTTAACTAACGTTTCACCGTTATTGTCGATGTTCCTGTATTTCCATTGAGTGTGATGGCTGTTGAAGTCTCCAAGGTACACTGCAGGATGCGGTGATGTTGTTATGACTTGCATTGGCCAGGATGTAGCTGGAGGTTTATATATATTGGATATGGTCACATCATCTATTTTAATGATTATTTCGTGAATTTCATTGAGGTCTGAAGCTGAACAGAGTGTAGCATTTTCAACTGTGGTTCGAACATACGTTGCCACACCATAAGCATGATGGTATGTTGCTCCTAGTAATTTATAACCTGGAATTTTCCCTCTACGCTTCACTGCTTCTTCGTCTGCAGTATGGGTTTCTTGGATAGCAACAACATCGATTTAATTTTGCAATAAGATTTTTTTGTAAAACTTGACATTTCGATCTCCTTATGCCTTCTATGTTCATTTGGCAAATTCTAATGACATGGCCAAGATTCTTAGCTGGAAAGCCCTGAGAAGGGCCATTTGAATTCATGTTTTGTGACATCAAGCAAAGTTTCAGGCCAGGAGATCGCTGGGATTGTCTGGCTGCCTAAACTTCTTGGTGTAGGTGTTACCCTCGAAGTGACTGTTCTTTAGCACTACCCAGGAGACACGTGCAGCTTAAGGAATGCTACGGACGCGAACAGTCTTATGGCCTCGGGTGCCGGGTGCAAGCTTTGTTTTTTAACACCCAGAGGGCAGCTTGCATGTCGAATTTTGTTGTTCCTCGGAGCGCTATAAAAGTCAAGGAGGTTAGATATCTAAGCTCATTGACACTATAGCGCTTTCTAGTAGAGAAAGGAGAAACTTTGTGTTGGCGGAAAATCCCGAGATTAATTTTGCCATTATGAACACGGCCTACTGAATTCAAATGGGTGCTTTAACATGCCAACAACGTATGACATGCGTGTCGAGATTTTTGTCGCCTTTCAAAAATCACTTCCCACAGCCAGGAGTGAACCCGCAAGCTTGGGATTGGTAGTACGACACGACAACCACTCACCCACCGTGGCAAGCTGTATGATTGTGATGGCTGTATTAATAATATTAATATACATATTATGTATATCTTGTAATTGGGGCTAGGATTACGTCAGAGTGCCCGTGGTCTCAAGTTAGGTGCCATCCTGGCATTTGCCTGCCTGGAGTAGAAGTGGAAAATCACAGTAAACCACTTCTAAGATGGCTGAGGCGGTAATAAAGCCCACCACTTCTCAATTTTGCCTCACGAGGGTGAGTGTACCCCGTTCGTCCTCGGACCAGATTTAAATTTCCTGGAAGAGACAGGACCTCAGAGATTACAGCGAAAAATGCTAGCCACAGTGCCACGATGTAGACCCACCACTGAAGGAACGAAAAAAAATAATTCTAAGACAGACACACATTCCCTGCTAGACACACTTGCAGTGCAAATCAATAATATTGGAGTACTGCATAATTACAATAACACGTTGTTCTATGAAGTATATTAAATACTTACTAACATTGGAATGTATAGCAAGAAATCAGTGTTAGGACATCCTTTGTCGAGAACAAACCAGTGGAGTTTGGGTTAAACAGCAATAAATATAAAATGGTTCAGAAGAAAATAGAGCATCCCTACTCCCGTTCGCAGACAGAATTAACGTAGCATGCATCTGGACTCACTCCACGGTCCAGGCAAAGTGAATTAGATACTTTTGCGACTCTTTACGTGCTTTATTGAGACACAAGTATAAGAGTTGCGTTGTGGCATATCCACAGGAATTATTCTTCTCACCTTCTTATATTCTCGGAATCTTATCATGTCAAGAGATAGATATAGTTCACTTAATTTCCTTCTTGATCCCACCTCTTTGTATTACATAAATAATTTGCAGTCTGATTTTATTTTATGGAACCCAGCGGATTAGCAATGTTCGCTAAATCATCCACCACATCCGCGAGGGCAGCTGAAGCAGGTACGAATCCCGTAGCGAAAAGCAACTAACCTGAGTGCGGTTATTCCCCTGGTTTGTCCACACTTCCTCCAGGCAACTGCCCTACTTAACGTCCCGGGGCACCAACCGCATCCTAATACTGTTGCACACACTGCTACTGTCATCACATGAATGCAGGTTATCAGACAAGTTCAAAGGAAAAAGGAAGGAAGGAAGCTTTTAGTTTTACGTGACCGTTAATCATGCGATCATGAGCCACGGGACCTCCTTTTTACGTGGATTGCGAACCACAGGACATGGCATTTCACTTCGAAAATCTCACATGCATTGACCGGGAATCGAACCCGGTCCGCCTTGGTGAGAGGCCAACAGCTTCACCATTGCGCCACCACGCCCCCTCAGACAAGTTCAACACACACCTAACTACACGGGGCTGATGACCAAGATGTCCCAAGTCCCTCGAATGGATTAACAACAACTTATTTTACGGGTGCTTTCTAATTAAATAAGAATGTTTATGTCATTCACTCCAATAGTTTTGACACCAACCGATAACAGAAAGTCGATATTTAAACTGATGATATATTTGGTCATTATTGTGGAGATAGACCGTCACTCCCCTCTCAGCTTGCCACGGTGGGTGAGTGGATAGCGTGTCGGTCTACTAACCCCAAGATTGCAGGTTCGCCCCTGACCGTGGTAAGTGATTTTTGAAAGGCGGCAAAAATACGATACGCATGTCATACGATGTTGGCATGTCAAAGAACCCATTTGAATTCAGTAGGCCGAGTTCATAATGGCAAAATTAATCTCGGGAGTTTCCGCCAGCACCAAGTTCCTCATTTCTCTACTAGAAAGCGCTATTGTGTTCAAGGAGCTTAGATATCTAACATCTAACCTCCTTGACTTTCATAGTCAAGGAACTACGAAATTCGACATGCAAGCTACCCTCTGGGTGTCAAATAGCAAAGCTTGCACCAGGCACCCGAGGCCATACGATATTATATTACTCCCCTCTCTCCCCACTCCTCCTTCCTTTATGTGTGTAGGTTCTGTAATTCATAATATGAAAAATTCTCAAGATATTCGGTTTATGAACACTGATTTATTTAAGCTCACAACTAAGCATACAATCTTTATTTGATAATCTTCCGTAGTGTAGTAACGTTCACACTTAATAAGTCAAGGGAATTATCAACTACTTACGATGGTATTGAAACTGCGGCTCTCTCAACGTTGTGTTTGTTGTTGTTTCATTTGAGAAGCTTAGACATCGTTGGTCATTTACACCTGTGTACTCGAGTGGGGGGGGAATTTGTCTGATAACCTTAACCTTTGTTATTGGGGTGTTAGTAGTAGTGAGCTTTTGTAATTCAAGTAAGGATTGGGAACGAAGCGTCCGAGGCGAATTTTGGAACCAGTTTGGAACTAGTTCAATAAACATCTGCTAGTAATTTACTTCATTGTCTTTTGGTGGATTACTTTTAATGCTATTGTTTTATTCATAGGATGCTGCACTTTTAAACAAGCAAGTAAATGTTGATTTCTTTTCCAATTAAACTGGCGTGTCGATATGAACTCACTGACCTATAATGGTCGGTAATACCATAAAATGTAGCCCCTCGAGTTTGTTCTACAGGGCATTTAACACGAAATGAACACTCAAAAGAAGACTGGAGTAGAGAAGCCCAACTCAGGGATGATCGTCGCCAGATACATTCATGCCTCAGAAACCGCACTTCTCAGCTCGATTACTTTGAGAGTTGAGAGCCTTTTGCCATCAGGAGATCACAGAAAGTGAGGCAGCGCCGTTTCCTGTGATGTAGTTAACGCACTTGGTGACTAGGCCAGACGGGGCGTTTGAAATAAACTTCTGTTCACAAAGAAAGTTCACTCAGCGTTATGTCAATTCGTTCCACACTTGAGCAGTGTACTAGCCCAATTACAAGAATTACTCCGCGTGGTCCATAAATACTGCAATTAGTGAAACTAAACACAGTATGAATTGTGTGGGTTACCCAGCTGAAATATCCTCAATAGTTGCATTATGTTGCCTGTTTTAATTACAATTATTCGCTTCTGCTGTCGCTGGTTTACTTTACGACCTAGAATCATCGTAGCCATTATCGCTATGTGATTGTGTATGATTTATTAGGATAGCCTCTCTTATTTTCTACGTGTATAATTTGGCATTCGGATCTTTATCCACCCAGTCTATCAATAATAATAGACTTCAAGATAGACTTCAGAGTAGCTTTTTCGATGGGTTTGTGGCAGAAGGTTTGCTTCATGATCCCAAATAGGACGATTTTTGTGGGGGGTGGGGGCAGATGACCTCAATGCTCTGTTCCCTAAAACAACAATTATCATCGAAGTTGCATTTTTATGACCGGTAAAAAAGAAATGATACACGACAAAAATCCACGCCACTCCGAGTCGTACAATGTCGTCTGGTGAACGATCCCTCATGTCACTGATGGTGCAGTGGTTAAGTTGCTTGCCTCTCACCAAGGCGGACCGGGTTCGATTCCCGTTCAAAGCATGTGAGATTTTTGAAGTGAAATATAACGTCTGGTGTTTCGGATTCCACATGCATCATGATCGCGAGATTAACGGTCATGTTAAACTACAAACTTCCTTTCTTCCTTCCTTCCTTCCTTCCTTCTTCACATTTCGGGATTACAAGATAAAATTATTTAAATCTCAACCACAGGTTACACCGTCGAGTTCTAGTTTTCAGTGCCAGTGGGCGTGAAACAGAACGTACAGAACGTAGTTCATTCCAGTGCCTACAATTCAAAAGACCAGCCCGACGGTAGCTGAGCTAGATGATTATTTTGATTATTGATGTGTAACATCTTTCCGCTCGGTTGCTGGTTATTTTTGTGGGAGTGATTTTGAAAAATGGGACGGAAGTGGATCGGAACGATCGAGCTGGCAGTGGTGGATCGAACGGAAGTATGCACTGCTCGCTCGATCGATAGAACGGAAGTGTACTAGCTGGCAGTGGTGGAAATCGGAAGTGCGCACTGCCCGCTCGATCGATCGAACGGAAGTGTACTAGCTGGCAGTGGTGGAAAACGGAAGTATGCACTGCCCGCTCGATTGATCGAACGGAAGTGTGCCCTAGCTGGCAGTGGGGGATCGAACGGAAGTATAAAACGCACTGCCAACTCGATCGATCGATCCAGCTGGCACTGGTAAGAGAAACAATCAGCGCGCGGTGTCGAAAATTGATACCATGACGCACTCTCGGCCATGTGGAATGTATATGACTTACCGAACGGAAAACGCTCATGCGAACTCTGGTATCAAGTGATTGAAACAAATGACATGGTACATGTTCGAAGTCTTCGTATCAGTATTTAAATGGTAAAATGCCTTAATATCAAACATTGTAAGTAGTCGGCATTGTCAGTATTATGTTTCTGCACAATAGCTATTCAAATATTAACCCACATAACGGCAATGCAGTCATCAATATAATATAATCGTTGTGGTTATACGAGAATTTAGCAAGCCTTCGTGAACTATTACTGAATACATTCTCTTTACTCACAAGAGGGCCTATTCATAAGGCATTTTAAACTCAATTTCACGCAGGAACATTATCGAAACAAGCAAAATATAAATGAAACTTAATTCCGTAATGCAGTATTATTGGAACGTGGAAATGTCACCATTTTGTGCACAAAATTTGCGTAGTCGAAATAGCCGTGGGGTTAGTGCTTATGACTGTGAATGTAGAGATCTTGGGTTCGAATTCCGGACGGGTAGATATTTTTGTTACCAGATTATCATTTAAACGATAATTATCATATCAATATGACTCATTTTAACAGAATCCATATGAAATTACGAGTTGGTCTGTGAATGAAGAGAACCTGTTTATAAGGAATTTAAGGTTTTGAGCGGTGTCGCGTTGATCCATATCGTATTCTTTATTTAGGCTAGTGCTGGTGGAAGCTACAAATCATCTAATAAAATGAGTTCCGTATTATAAACTACAATATCTGTAAAACACTCCCTTTTACAATAGATTAATATTTGTGTCAATAATAGTATAAAATACCGGTGTATCAACAATTTCACGTGAGGTTTCCTCTATGTCAGATGTTACACATCATATGCGACTACTGGTATAAGGCTCGTCATTTTTTTACTTGTATTCAGTAGTACTCATATTGAGCCAATGGTAGATTTTTCATTTGGCGAGATGCATTGAGTACCTAGCACCTATACCCAAGACCGAATTCAGTTCGGCAGCAAAATGTAAGCTCCGATTAAACTCTTGTCCCTAAGATAAACTAAACGTTTCAGTGAATATTCTATGATAAATATCTGTTATTGTGATATATGTGGAAGTGTGGATACAAGTGCAGTATTAGGACTAGGACTAGGTTAGTTACTTGGAAGAAGATTCTACACCAGCGCTTGCCAATAATGGTTACGAATAAAAGAAGAAATATAATCGTATTCTAGGCTAGAGATTACCAACCAGTGTGCCACAAAATGTTATAAATGAGCCGTGCTAAGCATGACAAAGTATCACCAGTATAAAGCTATTACATTGTTGCTATCTCCTCAATATAGTACTTGAGTAAGCAGTCGGTAAGTACTGGGTTGAGCACTATGGAATTAAGTTGCAACATTCGTCTGTTTAACATTGAAGCCGATCTACAAGTGGCATGTTCAAATACACGATCCAGGATTGACAGGTTTTGCAAGCTACATCAATCTCAATGAACATTATTATTGTCGTTTTAAGGAGCGCAACAGTAAGGTCATCTGTCCCTCATAACACAGATAAAATACAAATGTTTTCTTCTTAATAATTTTAAGCGGATGCCAAAATAAGATAAAAACCGAGCAAAAAAAAAAAAAAAGATCTCGCTGTTCTGCCCCTTAAAACAACTATCATCATATTCTCACTATCTACTCAGTGTTCGTGGCTTTTATTCCAACTTTGTTTAGCGCTATTTGACGCTGAACCTTGAACTATATTGAGCGATACTAACGCTATCTGTTGTTGCATCGTGCTTCTTATTTTCTTCTGTGTGTGTGGAGCAGGTTATGAGTCATAACTTATAGTGATGTATGACAATTGTTCTGGACCTTCCCAACTATTATAGAAGAATATTAGCGTTCGACACTCGCAAAACAGATCGTCTATACATCGTGATGTCGACTTTGTAACGTGGTTTGCACTCTATAATACTGCCTAAATTAGACCTTGGTTTATTGAGAATATGGTACGAATTACATCCTTCCCGCTTGACATTTTTCCCTTTATCATAGGTTTCCCCTCAATTTCTCTTAGCCTGCCTCGTTCGTTATGTTTCCTCCTGTTTGTTGTTGGGAAAGCTGACTAATAATGTGAACAGGGATGAGCTCTGTAAAAACATGCGTTAGTTTTACTTGGATAGGCTCTTAAAAGTGGATCTTGATGGCATCTTTTATATCAATTTCCCTACATTTTGTTTCATAGTATTTGATTTTAACGTCTGTTTCTATATTAGTGAAACTATGTCCGGTGTCGTACATGTGAGCGTTCTGCCGGGTATTTTCTGTGTTCAATTGCATTTGTGTGATCTTTATAACGAGCGTCCGTTTTTCTACCAGTCTGTTCCTATGTAGTTTGCTTGACACCATGTTTCCTGGCATGTTAATAAATACACTCCTGATTTAAGCTTATTTAAGTTACCGTTAAGCAAGTGTTTTTCAATTGTGTTGGATATTATGAACGCTATTTTTTATTTTTATTTTGTATTTTGTTTGAAATGATTAGTACTTTTCTGGAATCGCGCGAACTTGTTCTCATTATTCGGTGATGTGTGATTTGTGTTTTTTCCCAAATGCCTATGTACAATTAACAATTTTGTCTATCTTATTGGGGCTAAAATTATTTTATTCAACTTTTTGTTTTTTTGTTTTAATTTCTTTTTTGTAGTTTTCTTTTGTCATGGGTATCCTCAAGGCTCAATGTACTATTGAGTTGAAACCCGCTAGTTTATATCTGATTGGGTGGTCGGAATAATTATCAATAGTGTGCGACGCTTGTGTTGGCTTGCTGAAGATCAAGTATGCCAAACTGCTGTTTGATCTATTGATAATTATGTCAAGGTACAGTATTTATAGAAATAGGAATAGGAAATTCGCATTGGAAACAGAGCGGAAAATAAATTACCTTAAATAAGCAGGACCCATACTCAAACTCGGGGGTATATTTATTAATGTGCCAGAAAATAGGGTGTCAAACAAACTACGTAAGACAGACCGGAAGAAGAATGTACACACGTTATATAGAACACGAAATGGAATGGAACACAGAAAACACGCATGCGAACGCATGTACGGCTTCGGATATAGTTCCTCTAAACAGACGTTAAAAGCAAATACTATGAAACAAAAGGTAGGGAAATTGATCTAAAGGTTCCAACAAGATCCACTTAGTTAAGGTAAGCAACCCGTCAAAGTTAAACGAACATACATTTTTAGAGAGTTCACCCCTATTCACATTATTAACCAGCTTTTCCAACAACGAACAGGAAACAAAATATCGTACGAGGCAGGCTAATGGAAATCAAAGATAAAGGGAAAAGTTTCAAGCAGAAAGGATGTACTCTGTACCATATTTTCAATAAACCAAGGCCTAACTTAGGCAGTATTACAGAGTGCAAATCACGTTCAAAAGTCTGCAGCTCGAAATATAGACGATCCGTTTTGCGAGTGACTAATTATAAAGATTGTTCTGTAATAGTTGGAAAGGTCCAGAACCATTGCCAACCACTATAAGTTCGGACTCATAAAAAGTAAGAAGCACAACATATAGCGTTAGTATCACCATATACAGTTCAAAGCACAGTGTCAGATAGCGCTAGCAACCAACCAATGAGTAGGCAAACAACGAGTAGGCACGATGGGATTAGACGTGTCAGTCCACAATAAGACATGTATAGAAGTGGACACCAGTAAATGAACAACCGCAAATAAGCTGAGTCTACAAACCCCCGGTCACAACTCAGTTACATTCAAGTATTCGTTTACGTATTTACCAGAACTACCCAGCTCCAAAAGCTCACCAAGAAAATTAGAAATCTTTAAAGTAACGGTAGATAACAAAACTTAGATCGTAGGCTTTCGCGGCCGGTGTCTAGTTTATCATCTAGGCTTACAGGATGGAACCGCGTCGTATATCGGTGATTATTTCCCGACGTTTCGGCTGACACTGCAGCAGCCTTAATCATGGGTAGGTACGAGTTGGTGTCCGTAATCTATCAGATTAATAGCATAACGAGATAATGCCGTACGGTTGAGTACGGACACCAACTCGTACCTACCCATGATTAAGGCTGCTGCAATGTCAGCCGAAACGTCGGGAAATAATCACCGATATACGACGCGGCTCCATCCTGTAAGCCTAGATGATAAAATAACAAAACTATTCAGGATGCTATGACTTGAATAGATCGCAACGATAGAAGTTAAAATTTCAAAAAGGTTTCAAAAAGGTTTCACACGTATGTATCGAAAATACTAACAAAAACGCAACACTTTAGAAGTGTAATAAAATATAAGTTAAAAAATCCGTCTCGTTACAAAGTTTCATTAAAAACTTCTGTAGCTACATAATTGTAAATACTGTCCTGTTGTACATAAGTGTTATATACAAATCACTGAACCTAAATCAAGCCTACGTGAACATGATTTGTTGATGTTCGCTTGATGAACGTTTTTAATCGCACGAGCCAGAACGCACTAAACCTCCCTTTAATATTACTCTTCATAAATTTGTCATCACACTGTACGTTTGCAGTGGTCATAGTTTCCGATAATCAAGAATGAGAGCTTCAAAATGAGGCCAAGTTTCCTGCTGTACGTTTATCCTGCGCTCAGAAAACGTTACTTCAGAAAAAGTACAAGAACCTTTTATTGGGTAGTTGAAAAAAATTTGAACTTGAGATTTACTCTACCAATACTTGTGCCTATAACATATAAAATTTTCATTACCCACAGCCAAGTAGTTTTCCATGTATACAGTATAGTTTTAAGTGAGCGGTTCCTAGAAAAGACGTCAAAATTCCGGACAATTTTTCGTACAACAACAAATAAAGAAATAATTAATTACCTTGAGAATAATTGGCTTATACAGTATAGTCTAACGCAAAATTAAACAAGGAAAATATTGGTATAACCCATTTTGTCAATAGGTCTGTTGGTTTGTTCGTAATTAAGGTCTAAACTCGAGTATCCATAGTAAAAACTCCGATAGTAGTCATCCAATTTAGCCCCCCATTTATGTGAGAAGTATTTTATAAAGTGTATGAATAGTTCATGTATTTTATTTCAGGCACTAGGAAATTAATTGTAATTCCCCACCCAATTTAATTGGGCCTACGTGTTGACCGAATGAAAAGCTTCTAATAATGGATTGTTTTGGCAACACTGAAAAAAGGCTTCTAACATTTTAAAATTGTAATATGTAATATTATCTATCAGATTAATAGCATAACGAGATAATGCCACCACTTAAGCGCACGTTCTTACACAGAAACACCATTGAAATAAACTGGATTATAATCCCGCACGCAATAAATCGTGACAGGGCCCATTATGAGATCTATGCATGGGAGATAGAAGGCTCTGGTCCAACACTCACACTTTCAATTGAGAATTCTTATTGAGTATTGATTAGCTAATGATCAGAACACGGTGGGACAAAGTCTCAGTTCAAGGTCATTAACACAAAAACTGAATTAAACATTTATGTCTTCGATAATAATGTCAGGGTTGAAAGAGCATAGGACCGAAAGGTAGAACACAACTAATAAGAGAATGCTTCCGTCCTTGAATACATAGTTATTGTTGTTCGTTCATTTTAGGGGTTATGGTTATCTTAATCACCAGTCCCGTGCACTTGCGTGCGTGTTGATTTGCTTTGGCAGGCCTAGCCTTTGTTCCTTTGGTAATTGTAGTTTTGTGTGTAACTACATTATACAGTATTAGAGTAGGGATTGGGGATGGGTGTCCCTGGGCTTGAAATAAGATACCATCAAGCATTTGCCTGAATGGAGTAAGGAAAACCCACACTCAGGGCGGCCACTGTCCGCGTCGGGATTTGAACTACCAATTTCCGGACTTATTGTTAGTACAGCACCCTATCACAGTACTGGTGCGAAATTTAACGCGTACGGCTAAGCCATGGGGTTTAAATATATTGGCAGGTGCATGTCAAAACCAGCTCAAAAGAACTCGTGAAAACGTTGAAATAACTTTTGAGGAAGACTTGTAAATGAGCCCACAGTCGGGAAAATGAACCCGGATCTCCTGCATTCCTGGCAGGCGCGTTATCCGCTTACACCACGGCGACCTTGTCACGACTAGGATATATCTCCAAGTCTTGTTAGATGATGAGGGAACTAGTGTAGCAACTTTCTGCATATTGTTTAGATGGCCTTGGTATCACCTTTAAGAGTTGCACTTCACAGAATACGCGCTATGTTTAACTGCGCTCGTTTTCACCCCAGGACATGAGAAATGGACAAAAATTGTGTGAAAAAAAACAACAAGTAGACTAAAAATTAATAGTTTAATAACGTTACATCAATATGAAGTTTTTATAATTATTTATTAAACGAAAATATCAGTACCTTCTTCACTACGACGTTGTAAATAGTGGCATTCCGAGATGCCAATATATCCGGTGAATTCTATAACCATTATAATTAGGTAGAGCATTGATCTACCAACGCCGGCCCCGTGGTGTTGGGGTAGCACGTCTGCCTCTCACCCGGAGGCCCCGGGTTCGATCCCCGGCTCCGTCAGGGATTTTAAAACTGACGTGAGGGCTGGAACGGGGTGCACTCAGCCTCGTGAGGACAATTGAGTAGCTGTCTGACAGTGAGACAGCGTCCCGATCACGAAAACCAAGATTAACGGCCGAGGGGACCCGACGCGCTGATCACGCGTCACCCCAATATCTGCAGGCCAAATGGCTGGGCAGCGGTCGCTTGGTCGGCCTTAGCCCGTCATGGGCTGGATAGTGCCAGGGGTTGACTATTGATCTACCAACTAACTATATGCGACCGAAACGAACACAGTGGGCTATATTCTTTAGGTTAGGTCCCCTAATAACCTCGTAAGTAATAGTAGTGTCTGAGAAGAGTTGGCAATTCAACACTTTCAACACAATGCATGGTCCAATTCATGAACTGGGCTGTTTTTGCTTCTTATATCGCCTGTTTCCAGGGCCGTGGAGAGCTAATACGGGCCCTAGGATAAGGATTTACAGGCCCCTCCACCTTTGTTCGTCCCAAGACATCCTGGAAGTATAAAGTTCGCATTCATTTCGAAGCCCCCACCCCACCCCACAAAAAAAAACTTCGTGGATTTGAGATTTATATTTTTGTATATTTTAATAATTTTTCCATGTAAATTTTAAATGTCGTTTTAGTTGTACCTGACTGAACAATTTACTCTCATTAGAAGACCAAAGCAAACGCTCTTCACAAGCATGAAGTAAAAAATGAATTTTGTAAACGTTATCTAGACATTTTCCGGCTCATAAAGGCTCGACGACTTTGTAAACTCATTTCTCTGGCAGTGAATATTTAAACATAATAGTTATTTACAATATTAAACTTATATTCTTTTCATAATGTTTTGTCGTCTATTCACTGGATGCAGTTACAATGATGAGCGAGAAAATTTCAAACTTGTATGAAAATTAAACTAAGTGGTGAATTTGTCTCCTCTGGGCTCTTCAACCAACCCGGCCCCCTGTGCAAGTCCGGGCCCCAGGGCTGTAGCTCCGTTTGCCCCGCCCTCTCGTCAGGCCTGCCATTTCACGAACAGGGCAAAAGAAGAATCGAGTTAACGGATTTCATTAAGTGGGCTATTTCATAATTGAGTTGAAACATATTCACTTGTACTCACTGCAACTTTAGACAATGGTCCTCGTAGCTCAACATTAGTGTGTTCTGCATTTTTTGAATCTCTTAACGACTTGCATTGCCTCCCAAATACGCACCAAAGAATCACCTCAATAGTAGATAGATCTGGTGGATGCATACAGCTGTATTAAAATCTCCAAAATTACCCACTGGTTGCCTGTAGTACACCAAAAGAGTTTGTCCGACCTAATCACTGTTGAAATGTTTTTTTCAGGCTCAGTAATTGGGCATGCAGCAAGTGCAGTATCGAGAGTCATTACGTGACCAAAATTTTAGTGTGGTTTATAAAAAAAATGCTTGTACAAGTGAAACAAAATGAGCGACACGGGTGGAATCTGACTATCATACTAGAGCCATGATTAAATTATATTGTTGTTATCAGTTGATTCTAATGTCGGAATTGAGATTCGACATAATGACAATCATCCGAATGAAGAACAGTCTAACTGAACATTTAAGAGGCAGATGACTTCGCTGTTTCCCCCCTTAGAGCAATAATTATCATTATCCTCATCGTCATCATATACTCAACAGAACGTCGATATCAACAGAAAAACAGTTCTTTCGTTTTCTTTAACTATTTCATCTGCGCATTGTGTAGCTTAATGATTGTGGAAACGGAATTAAACCATTTCTTTTACATTTAAAGGAGTGAAAGAAGTATGTATTTATTTCTGTACTTCACAACCAAACCAACCTTAAGTCCAGACCAGAAAAAACTTATATCCAACAATATAACATAGCATTATGGCCCTTATTTTTTTTTTTTTGAAGTTTTACCTTTGTACATATTTTAAGAAATATTGGGTTAGATTTAATATTACTATTGTAAAGCGTGATGGCGCAGTGGTTTAGCTACCCGTTTTCACTCGGATGGCCGAGGTTCGATTCCCGGCGATAGCTAGGTGAAATTTTCACCCGAAAAATCACGTGGCGTCAGGAAAGGCAACCGGTCTTAAATCCCCAGCCAAAACCAAAATGAGTCAGGTTGGCTCCAGCTATCCCAATTAATTGGGATGAGCTGAAGAAAGAAAAAATCGAAACTTGAATTAAGACACAGTGCCCAGGTGGCCAGATATACAACTACCAATACCATGCCTATGCCATATCTTTGCCTTAAAACAAGTCATTTAAAATAAACCACAGGCCTATTTATAGTAGAGCTAATTCAAACCTATTACAGCACTCTTAAATGAAAATACAGGAAAGAATTACGAAAAATACACAGCTATTAATTTTTCGACAATTACCAAATATCCGTATTTTTAATAGCCTATTTTCTTTCAGTCAAAAACTAAATCTGCACCCCATCAGAAATAACACATTCATGTTAGATGTAGGCCTATCTGGTGAAGCGTAGGGAAAAATGCCCGTCTAACCATGGAACATAACTCACGTATAATAGACCACAGAAAGTAACGCGACTCATTTTAGCTGTTTAGCATACTTTGGTCAGCTACAGGCTCTCCTTCATTACAGTAAACCGACAGCAAATGCTTAGGCACATACCACTTGATGAGGAAGACCCTGTATATATGGCATATAATTCAGTGTACATATACTTTATATAAATGAGATACACTGATCAACACTTTGAAAACAAAACTATTATATATATATGTCCCCTTTCGATTCCAACATTATGTTAAATTCAAACGCTCACTAAAGCCCGAATGTTTTCATGAAGCAGTACTTGTACAGGAGTTTGATTTTACGAGACAGGTTACGAGTCTAGTCAACGAGCCCTATTATGTGTTCATTTTATCGTGTCGAGCAATCGTATTCTGTGACGTCACTTCCCATTTCTAGAACAGCAACACTATATAGAGTGTTCCAAATGGTTGCGTCTCTTTTTCAGGACATATTATTTAGGAATATATCGGCCTACGCAGACAATATTTGTCACGTAGTTCCTAAACTTCAAAACTTAATTTCTCAGTGAAAAGACAATACAGGTAGTATACCTACCAACCATATAGACCACCATTCTCGTAGCATCTGGAGATGATTCTCAAGGCAACTGAACGCCAGGGAATCATTCCGTCGACGGTTTCTGGTTTGGGAAGTGCGTGGTGCCATGCATTTCCGTTTGACAAATAAACTCATATCGCTAGCTATACCAACTATACCTATAGCAACTAAACAAACAGATGTATGTAGTTCGTTGTTGTTGTAGCCCTCACACCAGAATTAAAATTTCTTGGCCGAGCCGGGAATCGAACCCGGATCTCCGGGGCGACAGCCAAGAACGCTGGTCGTTCCACATAACGAGGTTAGTTCCTAGCTTTGATCCTTCCTGAATTCACCGTAATGTAGCATCTCTACAAGACTTCTGAAAGCTGGTTCGCTGTCTGTTACCCAAGCGGTCGTAAAAAAAAAATATATATAGACTACAAAATTATCTCCGTAACACCGGTGCAACAAACTTCGCAATTTACTATTTGAGACCGATATTTACCCTCAAAGCACGCCTGATAAGGTTGTACACACTCTATATTATATAATTGGGAAACCAAATACAGTTGTAACTATTGAAGAATTATAGTAAAAATGTTTTTGTTTCCGTGATCATAAGCCCTGTGTACTCGTATGTGCATGGTACTTGACTAATGAAACATTACTATGTTAATGCGGTGTCTTTAATAGTGTATGTAATTGTGATGGTTGGTTGGTTGGTTCCTCAGTTTAGGGGCTGCGACGACGCAGTCATGTAGCACCGTGTACTTTGTGTGTGTATAAACTGTCTGATAACCGGTGTTAATTTTGATTGCTGTATTAGTGTGTGTTATCTGTAATTAAGGTAAGGACTCCAGACGATCAATTTCAATTAGTTCCTACTTTTACTACCAAATGCTACCGTCAACGACACCTAGCCGCGAACTTGGCTACTAGATGACATCACGGCCGGCACCTAATAGAGATTTAATCACATCTAACTTACAAATGTTACCTTCACACAATTTTAGTTAGTGGAAGGTTCTTTTACATACATTAAATCTATTACGTGCACACCGGCTTTACTTCCCCTCCGAAGGTAATTTTGATCATCAGGATCTAAGATAAGGGTGGGGGACATTAAATAAGGAGCCATCACGGCATTTTGCCTGGAGTGAGTGTGGGAAACACCGGAGGAAAACAACACTTAAGAATCCCACGTTCAGTTTCTGTGATTCAAACAACGAATCTTCAAACTCAGGCCCCATTACAGCTGTGGGGCTTTTCAGTACAGATTACGGTATATCATTGCGTTTGCTAAAACTCCAAGATCATTGGACGAGAATATATTAGGATAGTGTCTACGAAGTGGTGCAGTGGTCAAGCTGCTTGCTTCTCACCAAGGTAGACCGGGTTCGACTCCCGGTCAATGCTTGTGATATTTTCCAAATGAAATATCACGTCCTGTGGTTCGGAATCGGCGTAAAAATGGAGGTCCCGTAGTACACGATCGCGAGATTAACGGTCACGTAAAACTACAAGCTTTCTTCCTTTTAGAATTTACAAGGTTATAACCGACATTCGAACCATGACAGCGAGACCACTAAGACTTCGAATGGCTCATCACCACGTTCTTAAAACAGGCAATAAAGCACTATCTCGAAGGGATCACTGGAACTAACCTAGCGCACACAAAAAGCGGTTAATTTGTCGGCACAGAGTCCAGACCATCTGAAATCCAAACAAGCTAATTGGTTCAGTTTTATCATCCGCAACAACAATAACAGAAGCGCCATACATTCCAAAGCCCGCGGCAGGCTCATTGAGTGGCACAGTGAGGCAGCAACCAATTAGAAGTCAAAGAAACAGGTTGACAAAGACAGGGGCGGCGCGGCGCAGGGATTATTTAGATACCTTACCGTATTTCATTTAGTAATGAGTCGCGATGTTAAATACCATGGCTATAGTAGCGTTTAAATACCTACCGCTCGTAAATACGGGTGAATTATATTTAATAGTGAAAGAAACAGCTGGAGGGATCATTTACATTGATAAAAATTTAATTGAGTAATCAACAAGGCTTAGCGGTGACTTCAATGAATGTTTCATTCAACAGAACACAAGCAAGGTCTCTGCATAACAGCCATGGCGTGAACGATTAACCACCTACTTTACATCTTGTGTCTGCATCGGCATATGGCTTAGTCTTTGATGCTCGGCTCTGACAAGAAATTTAATTCTCTTAATAGCCTCGTGAGGATAACTCAGAAAACGTAGGTTCAGTACCCACCTCCTATAAATAGATTTTCATGGTTTCACACGTCTACCCCAGCAAATGCCATAACCAACTATAAATCCAGGCCTATCCTTCCGAATCCTAGCCCCAATTATAATAATATAATAATAATAAATACAGCCCCTAAGGGCCTAAGCAGGGATATTGCTCCATTACACTCATTAGGTGAGCAGTCCTAAAGAGTAGTGAGGCACCTAGTAGTGCACTTTTCTGGCATGTTAGTCTCTGTTCTTGAATTGTTCTTATAGCTATTGATATCTATTCCTAACCTAGTTACAGTATTCTCTATGTTATGTATTCTTGTTCTTATATCTAATATTTGCAAAATTGTTAATGTTTCTCGCACGTTCACTTTATTTTTAGTAGAGTTTTAACTGTCCTCAATACATTATCGCTATTGTATGTAAAGGTTCACTATGTTGCACTGAGTTGCTCCTTTCCTTTCCTCGCATATACTATGTTTTGAAAAGGAGCTTTTCTAGGGTCTTCCACTCTTGTCTGTCTCTTGCTCTTCTTGTCAATTGTGGTCCGGCAAATTGGAAGCACACAAATACTAATGCAAACACCACAATAACACAAGTAGACAGATTCTACACAGGCTTAAGAATACGAGGCTGATGATCAAGATGGCTCAACCACCAAATAAAACAACAACCTTCTCCAAATGTCTAGCCAATACTGAGTAGTCAGGTATTATAGCACTGTGCAGAGTATTTAATAATGTTACGGATTTAACGTTTATTGTACTGTAACTATGCAGCATTAGAGGTCCCGAAGGTCGTAATTTTAACGTACCAGTTAATCTAGCCTACTTAAATACTTCCCTAAGAAGGGAATTTTTAACGTGTTAATATAACAACTCTCACATTCAAACTCATTCATCAGGAATTGGATTTTGGAACCTAGGCAAATCCCTTAGGCTCACTACTAGTGGCGCGTGGGTTTGGGACGAGACTCCAGCCGCATCCTGCATTGTCTCCGCTTACTTGTACCAGGCTCACCTTTTGTTGTTGTTTATAAACTCTTATCTTCCGACCTCCACAGTATAATGGTATCCGAGACCTAGTGTGTCTTTCATTTTTCCGCTTTAATTGGTCCTTGCCGTTTCTTTCCTGGTGCCCTCCATTTTCGAAGGGTCAGGCGTCTTCTTTCTTCTCACGGAATCCCCAGTACGACATCATACAGGGGGGAAAGGTGTGTGTAGTCACATCACACATGGTGTACCCTGGATTCTGAGTCCAAGGTTGCAGGATCGAATCCTGGCGCAGTCAGTTGGTATTTGAGGGTGCACAAATGCGAAGGAGCCATGTAAGTTGATTTACTGGCATGTTTAAGATCCCCTTCGGGGCAAACTTACGAAACCCCGACGTCTCTAAAAGCAGCAGTATTTCAAAGGGACATAAAACCAATAACATTATTATGTACACCCTCAAGGGCTCACGGATGGTCGAGTACTGGGGTTGGCTACCGCAAGGGATTTCTGAGCTAGGCCAGGTTTCTTTCTTTATCCAAGAACTTTATCCAAGGTGGACTCTCTAGTCTTTCCATTTCTTTTCTGCCTTTTCCTGCTTCCTTTCCAAGTCCTTCAATCCTCATTCTTTGAGGGTTGAGGGAATTTCCTTTTATATGTCTTTTATTTCCGTGATTCCTTGATGTTGGTTAATTTCTTGTTCATTTCTTGTTAATTTCTTGTTCGAGTGTGCAAGTTAGTCATTCGATTAATAATAATAATAATAATAATAATAATAATAATATCGTATGGCCTCGAGTGCCGGGTGCAAGCTTTGTTATTTGAGGCCCAGAGGGCAGCTTGAATGTCGAATTTCGTTGTTCCTTGGAGCGCTATGAAAGTCAAGGAGGTTAGATATCTAAGCTCCTTGACACTATAGCGCTTTCTAGTAGAGAAAAGAGGAAATTTTTGTATTGGCGAAAATCCCGAGATTAATTTTGACATTATGAACACAGCCTACTGAATACAAATCGGTTATTTTACATGCCAACAACGTATGACATGCGTGTCGTGATTTTTGACGTTTTTCAAAAATCCCTTACCATGGCCAGGAGCGAACCTGCAAGCTTGAGGTTGGTAGACTGACACGATAACCACTCACCCACCGTGGCAAGCAGTTATTCGATTACTAAGACAACACTGAAAAATGACTACCTTACGATACGAGTAATTATAAGTCTGTAGTTGTAGTAGATGTGTTCATTTTACATTCATTTATTCATTCATTCATTTTCATATTATCATGCTTAGCATTAGGGACAGATGACCTAGATGTTTCTACTTTAAAAACAACAATCTCCACCAGTACAATCTTGGGCAAGGCAGGCAAGGAGCCTTTACGCCTGTGAGACAGAGGCGAAGAATTTTCAAAATTAGGTTACCTGCCGTATACAGCTCGATGATGGCAACCACACCAAGTTGAATAATAATGAATAGAATACGAATAGGAACGCCACTATCACCGACATACTGACTGCAGAATATTAAAACATTCATTGTTCAAAACATAATGGAAATTGTACCTCCCCGTTTCTTTACAATATTCGAGATTTATTTCAGTTTTTGACTATGAGCAAGTGTTTAAGTTGTCTACCGATTCACAACCACAAACTACTGCACTAGTTCAGCCGGAGGTGGCAGGTGGCAGCTGCGCGGATACGGACCACACCACTCAAACACAATATCCTGACCATTTAATAATAATCACACTAAGCAAGCAAACTTGAAGGTCAATCACCACATATTTTGACTAGTTGTGCTATTTTTTTCACAACCGCAACTAAATAAGCATAGGCTATAAATATCTTAATCCATACTTGTAGACATACTGTAGATTTAATAGCCTAAGTGTAAAGGATCCGATGATGATCGCTTGACGATCGAAACTGGTCGTCAAAGTGTATTTATTAACTCACGGCGGCTTCGGTGGCGTAGTTGGTAGCATGCTGAGCTTCCATGCCCAAGATCGCGAGTTCAAACCCGGTCGAAGTCATCGGATATTTTAAGAGCGTTAAAATCCCTCAGTATGCCATCCTTCGGAGGGGAAGTAAAGCCGGCGGTCCCATATCATAGATTTATGTCATGGAAAAGAACCTTCCACTAACTACACTTGTGGAAGCTAAAATGTGTAGGTTAGTTTGATAACGCTATATGAGTTCCAACGTTCGTCGCCAGGTGCTGGCTGGGATGGCATCTAGTAACCAAGTCCGCAGCTAGGTATCGTGGACGGTAGCATTTGGAAGCAAAAGTAGGAACTACTTGAAAATTGATCGTCTGCAGTCCTTACCTGAATCACAGATAACACACACTAATACAGCCATCACAATTAACATCGGTTATCGGATAAATTCTACACACACCCAAAGTACACGGGACTACATGACCACGTTGTCACAGCCCCCTAAACTGAGGAACCAACCAACCAATTATTAACTCATGTAAATTGTTTTCCGGATTAGGGAACCACCCATTACAATTGGATACAAACATGTTGACAGTCTGAAAAACATTAAATTTCGACTACTGCACTAGATGGTGTCACAAGCTGTGCTAGCCTTTTTTCCTTGCACTCACCAATGAGTGGGCTCAGTTATCTGACTTTATGTAAACGTTGCTTGGTGTAATCCACATCTAACCAGGTTCCATTTTCAGTGAGCTATCAGCAGACTCCACATAACCAAGATGCTTGCGTTGTGTTATCCTCCGCCAATAAGAGTCAATTGCATGGGCTTTATTAAGAAAGAACAAACTTGGCAACTGTATAAACAGATCTCGCAAATACATTTGAAAAAAATAATGCACCTTGTGAAGTCACTCTGCGACAGCTGGAGAAGACTTAGCAACAGGTTGAATGCTGGATGGTAAAAGAAGAGAAAGACCGCACAAATACTGTGCGTAGCTGCCAATGTCAGTATCCAGTCCAACCCATTAGCTCAGTGTGTTATCGCGTAAAGCCATGAGGCCAGGCTATCCCCACCCTCGGGACACGGATGGATGCAAACCCTCGGCCAATCTAAAATGGTTTTCCGTAGCTTCCTATTTTCAACTCCATCCAAGACATCGATGCGTTCTAATAGGCTTCAGCAGCGTACAGTACTTTCAACACAATGCATGAAATGTGTAAATTCAGTGATTTATTATTACTTCTTTTTATTTTATTTTTTTAATTTTATATTTCTGGTGAAATAACACTTTCCTTCAGTTGCTCAACGAGAATGGCTGAAAAATAAAAACACTATCTATGGCTTTTGCTGTGCCTATCGTTTTGCGGTAGCCTTTAAATCATACAGATGACGGATTCCCTGCTTCTCGACTCCATGGCAGGATTGTCAATGAAGAAAAGAGGAACAGTTCAATACCCGAATCTTCCATTTTCTAATCGACCTATTCCACATTCAAATAGTTCACCAGTTCCTACTCAACCCCAAAATTATCAGTTGATAGTAGATGAAATAGAAGTGTGGAAGGAGAAGGGGAAGAAGAACCCAACAAGCCTTACACATACCTTGAGCCTGATTTTGAGGAAAAGGATTGAGTCAATCAGAATTGAATGATCCCATCCGAGACTTGACTTGTCACAGGCGAAGGCAGATTTTCTACGGTCAAGACCGTAGCAAAAGAATCTTCTCCAACGTGATGCCAGTATCTCACAGTACAGACAATGTTGGAGAGATCTGCTTCTTTTTATATAGAAGAAAAAACAATGCCGTTGTTGTTTTTCTACGACGTTAAAGGCTTGTTGAAATGTTTGAATTAGAACCATGATCCAACTGAATTGAGGCTATTCATGGACACCTCCAAGCTTAGTTTGAAAGCTGAATTACTTCACAACGACAACCATCTTCCTTTTATTCCTGTTGGTCATGCAGTTCACATGAAGGATAGCCTACTTATGCAAGCAGGATAGCCCATTTCGACGCAACCAAATATGATGCATAGGCAACCAGTGGTTAATCTGTAGCGATCTAAACGTCATCGCTGTACTCTTTGGAATGCAACTGGGGTATACTAAATACTGCTGCATTTTGTGTATGTGGGGCAGTAGTAATATTAAATCACATTATATTCAAGCAGACTGGTCTGCAGGCGGCTTCGGTGGCGTAGTTGGTAGCATGCTGAGCTTCTATGCCCAAGGTTCAAACCCGGCCGAAGCCGTAGGATTTTTTAAGAGCGTTAAAAATCCCTCAGAATGCCTTCCTTCGGAGGGGAAGTAAAGCCGGCGGTCCCATGTCATAGATATATGGCATGAAAAATAACCTTCCACTAACTACACTTGTGTTAAGCCAAAATTTGTAGGTATGATTATTAGATAACGCTATATTAGTTCCAACGTTCGCCGCCAGATGCTGGCTGCGATGGCATATAGTATCCAAGTCCGCAGCTAGGGGTCGTGGATGGCAGCATTTGGTAGCAAAATAGGAACTAATTGAAAAATTGATCGTCTGCAGTCCTTACCACAATCACAGATTATACACACTAATACATCCATCACTATTAACACCAGTTATCAGACAAATTCTACACAATCCCAAAGTACACGGGGCTACATGACCACGTTGTCGCAGCCCCTAAACTAAGGTTGGTTGGTTGGTTCTTAAGTTTAGGGGCTGCGACAACGCGGTCATGTAGCCCCGTGTACTCTGGGTGTGTGTATAATCTGTCTGATAACCGGTGTTAATTGTGATGACTGTATTAGTGTGTGTTATCTGTTTTTTTAATTTAAGTACTGCAACTTAGAATTTTTCAAATAGTTCCTACTTTTGCCGCCAAGCGTCACCGTCAACGATTACTAGGCCAAGTTCAAAACTTAGCTACTAGACACCACCGCAGTCGGCTCTTGGCAACGAACAAAGAAACCTAAGAGCGTTGTTTACATTCTTAACCTATCCAATTTAGCTTCACACAGGTGCAATTAGTGGAAGGTTCTTTAACATGCCATAAATCTATGACATGGGACCGCCGCCCCTAAACTAAGGAACCAACTAACGAAAAGACTGGCCAGCAAGAAATCTTAATACTAGCGAGAAGAGTTTAATTGACGAGCCTCTGGTGGGCCCAAAGTAAATTATTCCTACACCCATACATATAAAGCTGGGTTGCTTGAATTCTTTGTTCAAAGGTATGAACCAAGAAGGACAGACCTTTATGTACTTATGAGACACATTTTCTAAATTAAGTGATTCAAAAGTTAAGGAAGGTGTTTTTTGTGGGGCAAAAAATTGTCAATATGTAAAGGGTCCTTCGTTTGGCCGAGTTTTAGAGGGGAAAGAAAAATGAAGTTTGGGAAGCCTTCAAGGGAGCTAGGCCTATTCATGGAATTTTAGGCAACAAAGGAGATGATAATTACATACAGTTCGTGACAGTACTCCTCCAAAACCTCCATCAACTAGGAGGTAACATGTCCCTTAAAATCGATTTTCCCCACACCTACCTAGACTTTTCTCCTCCTAGTTGTGGAAATGTCGGTGATTAACAAGGAAAACGGTTCCATCAGGATATTTCTGTAATGGAAGGGAGATATCAGGCCCGTTGGAATGAAACAATAATCACCGATTACAGCTGGTTTGTGTGTAGGGATGTTTCGGAACTCACAAGAGGCAAGCCAAAAGTCAACGATCTCATGAAGCTACCGCATGATTCTTTTCAATCCCAACCAATTTGTAACCCTTCGAAAGGAACTGTCATTTTAAAAAACATCAAATGGCCTTTCAATGATGTTGGCATGTATAATTAAAATGTATCGTTTTCTCTTAAACCGTTAAAATAAAATACTTCTAACAAATGCATATAACAGAAACTGGAGCTAATAATAAAAATATTCTTTGTCATATTCGTTTTTCCTAAACCAAACTTACTAAGTTTTGATTCATGAAGTGAAAGAAATATAAAAAAAACTAGCCATTTTCATTTTGTCCAGATATTTAACGCCAGATGCCATTTTAACAGCAAGGGATTTGTTTTAGGTAAATATCCTACCCCTTCACCGGTATTCACTGTCCAAGTGAAATACACTCAACTTCACCACTCCGAAGTATGATCACAGCATTTGTGTAAAGCATAGCGTATTCAGAGAGAGATGCATTTTGATATTAGCTTAGGAATGAAACTGTAACAGTGTATAATCAATTTGGGGAAGTTAATGACGCACGTGGGAGATCTCAGATAAATAATATTGATGTATAATGGCGAAATATTCCTCTATGGGCATATTGAAATAAGTATTCTTAATTTCAGACCGGCTGTACAGAGGCAAGATAATCCCAGGGCACGCATGCTAAATTCACGTGAGAACATTTTATCAATATTCAGGGCGTGGTCTAGCCTTACTTTAAACTCATGACCACTTCACTGAACACATTTACAGGATGCAAGAAATCGTTAGATAATGTATGTATCTTGCCACTTTTAAGATCCAAAATGTATTATTCCATAACGCTGAAACTGATATTTTATGACCTCCAATTACACAAAGTTAGAAGTGAGTATAGTAATTATTAATAAAATACAGTTACAGGCCACAAGCTTATGTGCTTCTGAAGTACCTGGTGAAGCCATAAAAATAATTACCACCTTACAGTATTTTGTTTTGATTTAAAAACAATTCAGAAGTTAATATAGAGGACATGAGGACACATGCACATCGCCCGGTGATTGATCTCATAATCCTACTTTCTAGTCATGTTATGAGCAAATAGACTAATACTTCTGCGAGGAAAGTAGGCTAAAGACCTACGCAGTGAAAATAAAATGCTATTTAAAAATAAGGGACGTGATGGTTTCAAGGGAAAGAATATCGCAATAACCAGCCTCCTGTAGTATACCAAATACGTTTCAAAAAAATCATTCCGACACTTCCAAAAATGACGACTTCTGGAGAAGGATCTATCTACGATGGATAAACAACAGCAAACGACGTAAAATATCGAGATACAGCTCTTGAGATGTGGACAAAGGCACCTTCACCATGACAACCCGCCTACACATTAGTCCCTATTGATCTCAGAGCATCTCGTCGAATATAGAACTTGTGCGCCTCAGCATCCTGTCTATTCACCCCACTTAGCCTCTCTCTCCTTGGATGCAACAAAAGCAAATGAAGAGACGTCATTTTCCATTAGTAAAGGAGGTAAAAGCTCTATCACCGGAGAAGGTGCCATTCTGTCGACGCAACGGGAATCCGGGAGATGTGTGGTAGCACACCTCTTGAGGACGATGCAATAATAATGATAATAATAATAATAAATAATGTTTCAAATTAGTTAGTGGAATGGCGAGGTCATCTGACCCTCAATCTTACCAATTTTAACTGCCTATTCGGCTTCTGTAGCTTCCGAGACGGCAGGGTGTCGAGATTTACGTACGCCTATGTCTTGAAAGGGTTCTTTATTATACCGACAAATCGACTCTCGCATTTAGCACTCCCAATTTGTCAATCGTCTGTGCCTGAATTTGATGTATCAATTTAGGCCACCGGAGTCTAGACTCAAAAGTCTTACCAACAGCGCTTCAAACCCGCCATAAAAATGTAAGTAAAATGCTTGGGAATGAGTTATTTTCCTGCAGGCAGGGTAGAAAGAGTTTTCATCTCCTATTTTTACAAAATTAACTGTGTTTTGAGTTTCGAGACACCATAGCAAGATACCACGTAACATTATATTCTAGATTTCATTCATTCGGGGTATAATGAAGTAGCGGTCAAGGTGCTTGCCTCACTAAGGTGGATCGGGTTTGATTCCTGGTTAAAGCATGTACGCTTTTTGAGGTGAAATGTCACATCTAGTGATTCAAATTCCACTTAAAATGGAATTTCTGTAACTTATGACCGCGAGGTTAATGGTCAAATAAAATTACAACCTTACTTCCTTTCTCCAATCGTTCCAGCATGACATTTTAAGGGATGGAGGTCGTGTGGATCCACGCCTGCAAGATTTATTACAGTATATCAAAAAAGACGGCTTACAGCCTTCCAGAAGCTCAACCTACTCTGGTAAAAGTCGATATTTACACAAGGGGATTGATTGCTTTATAGGTGGTTGTGTATCAGAGGGTCTAAGTATTCACAGTATGGATACGTGAAATATCCCAGCCAAAGAAATCAGGTTTTTAAGGGAAGTTTGGTGACCTGACCAAAATGTCGTATTGAGAAAGGATTTATAATAATCTTAATTTATGCTGATGGCGAGGTTGTAGCGCACTAGCCTCTAAAGTAGGAGATCCCGGATCCATCAATGATTTTAGAACTGACACGAGGACTGCAAGAAAATCTTGATTAACGGTCGAGGGGGCACGTCGTGCTGTCCACGCCTATCCTTGCATTGTGAAAGACATATGGCTGAGCAGCTGTCGGTCTCAAAAGACTGAAAAGCCGCAGGGATTTTGTTTTACGTTGTCTGCGTGAATCCATAACGCTCCGAATATCGTACTCCGATGGTGGTGATTAATGAGATACGGGACGGAATACCGAGGTTATCTTCCCCTCTTAACTACAATACGTTATTTAAGTAGGAAACACAGAACAGTTTCAATAGCACTTATGGAGATAAGAATACGGAAGATCACAAATTATGGGGAAATGAAAGACACCCCAGGCATCGTATACCCCAATGCCTCCGGAGTCGGAAAAGAACAATAATGGACCAAAGGAGGTCATGTAAGTTAACGCAGTGCCAGACTCAGCAGAGACACTATAGTTACCAAAACAAGACTCACAGGTGTTATATCCTACTCTGACAAAAGTTTATGGATTTATTAATATAAACATTCATATGAAATGCAAAACCCATATTATTCATATATTTGTATTCATCCGATATCCTGATAACAGAGGGAATAATCATAACTGTGTAGATCAAACTATGTCATGATATTATCTGTCTGTATCTACCACCAGCGTGTGACAGGCTGGTTAACCAATAACATGACGGAGGTTTCATTTTTTTTTTACGGCAATGGTGTTTGAGCAAGTTCAATTTAAATGCACAAATACCAGTAAAAGCCTCCAATGCCCACACCGAATTAAAGCTACAAACCGTGGATCCAAAGTAGCATTCATAATTTGGCTCGATTTCTTTGTGTTCATTAATTGACACTATAACCTTCAATTCTCACAGGCTTTCCACAAATCCAATCCCATTAATACATTGTATTTTCTATAGGCTACTGTGTCCCCAAATACCTACATTCGCATTTTAATTGTTGTTCGAAGTTATTAATACGATTCAAGTAAAGAGATTTTGATGGTCAGTTAATGCACGATATCTTTTCTGTGTGTCTATCGGACCAATTATGGAAGTTTTAAGCATTTTCACTCGGTAATTGTTGCCCGGGAAGACTGTGATATTTAGAATGCGTTTCTACCCGAGATACTGAATGCACACAAGTGGATTTGCCTTCTCCAAGGTTGGAAAGATTCCCGCCTTAGTAACGTATAATGTCTACTTAATAGGGTATTAGCAATAAACGAGGTATGGAACGCTTCTGTGCAAGGGGCTCCGGAATATCCTATACTGCCCATGTTAATTTGTAACGTCTTTTTCTCAGAAACCATTAATAGAAACTAATATTGAACATTTTCAGGGATGTTCTTCCGGACTCTCTCCTTACTTAAGCATAGGCCACTTGAAAATAAGTGCATTTTTTATTTTTTTATGATTCTTTATAAATCTTAACAGAATTGTTAAGAGCGTTATAATCCTTCAGTATGCCTTCCTTCGGAAGGGAATTAAAGCAGACGGGCCCATGTCATAGATTTATGGCAAGTAAAAGGTGATGATGATGATGATGATGATGATGATAATTGTAGTTTTAAGGGGCCTAACATCTAGGTTATCGGCCCCGAATGATCTGGGTGATAGCGAAAATGATAATGAAATGGAAACCAGAACGAAAATTAAGTGAGACGGAAAAACTTACAAAAAGGAACTCAGATTGAAACAACTCACAAAATGTTCTTACAAAAGGGAAATTAGAACGAAAAGATTCACAAAAAGAATAGATTGAAAAATACCCACAAAATGTAGGTTAGGTTCAAAATACGTACAAAATGCAATGTAGTGTCGAAATACTTACGAAATGCAATTGAAATTCAAAATACTTACAAAATGCAAATGAGATCGAAAATACGTACAAAATGCAATTGAGGTTCAAAATACTTACAAAATGCAATTGAAAATGAAAATACACAATGCAATTCAGATTAAAATATCCCAGTTCCAATCCAAATTATTCACAAAGTGCAATTGAAATTCAAAATACTTACAAAATGCAATTGAAATTGAAAATGCTTACAAAATGTACGGTAGATTCAAACGACTCATGTGGATTGACAATACTTACAAAATGCAATTTAGATTGAAGATACTTGACAAAATGTAATTTAGATTCAAAATACCCACAAAATGCAATTGAGAATCAAAATATTTGCAAAATGCCCACCACACAAAATGCAATTTATATTTAAAATTCTTGCGAAATGCGGTTTTGGTTGAAAATACTTACAAAATGCAATTGAAATTCAAAACACTCACTAAAATGCCCTGAAACCTACATTGAAAGACTTACTGAAAAACCAATTTAGATTGGCAATCTTTACAAAATGCAATTGAGGTTGAAAACAATCGCGAGATGTAATTTAGATCGAAAAAACTTACAAAATGCAATGTAGATTAAAAAAAACTACAAAAAAATCGCTAAAGGGAATTTAGATACACGGGGAACCAAGTAACAAAAACAGTGCGGGAATCTTAAAGAGAAAAGGAAATATAATGGAAAGAAAACACGAGGTCTGAACCCTCGAAGAAGGAGGGATCAGGAAAGATGAGACAAGGGCCAATTAAGGCGGGAAAGTGAAAGACTCCCTAGGCCTCGGATACCGTCGGGGTCGGAAAAGAACAAGAGTTGACCAAGGGAGGTCGACAGGAAAGAAGACAGAGAGGAGCCCGGCACAAGTAAGTGGAAGCAATGCCGGACTCAGCTGGGGTCCCGTGGTCGCCAACCCACATCCCACAAGATGTGAGCCCCTGGGGGAGCAAGTAAAAGAACCTACCACCACAATTTGTATTGTGTAGGCAAATTTGTAGGTAATATTTGGTTAGAAACACTCTATCACGTTTCAACGTTCACCACCAGGTGTCTGATAGTCAAAGTTGGAACTACTTGAAATTGAATTTGCTGAGAGCCTGCGAGCGTTCAATTAAAATACCCTGCTATGGCCATTGGCTGCAATTCAAGGTATTAACTAAATTTTCATGAACATTTCCATCTGGCAATATCAAACTAAATAGCCTACATTTTGAGAAAAGGATGTGTTTAAAAATGTAACACACATACGGAGGAATTACTTCGAAATAAATCATATGTGCATGTTGCATTGCTAAAAAAAAAGGGAATTCTTATAATAAAGAAATACCGGTACATTAGCCTATAGCGAGAAATTGGAATCATGTTTTTACCGTTTTTTTTAGAACATGACAGTACCAGATTCCTCTACCATTTGAAGCATTAGCATCCATTTTGCTGTTCTTTGGTTGGTTGGTTGTTTCCTCAGTTTAGGGGCTGTCATGTAGCCCCGTGTGCTTTGGGTGTGTGTAGAAACTGTCTGATAACCGGTGTTATTTGTGATGGCTGTATTAGTGTGTGTTATCTGTAATTCAGGTAAGTGCTACAGACATTCAATTTTCAAGTACAGGCCGGACGTTTGTTTTAGACGAGTGAAAAATCTTAATGGAAGCCTGGAGGCGAGTTACTACAGTACCTGTGGTGTTATCAGCTGCCCCAAGCGGTCCGATGATTGACGACGCTGTCTCACACTTCTACTGAAGTACAGTCATTGGCAAATATAATGACGTTCTGTTCGTAAATAGGCTACGTAACGTGTACTTCCGCGTCACACAATACTTCGACGTTGACTGTACTGTCTGCAAGTCGGTGTCGCCACGTACTCAAGTCTGGAATTCCATTACATCAGATCGGTGGTGACAAATGTGAAGCGATAGGGTGAGAGAGTGACTGTGTACAGGCTCACCCGCAGGCTTCAAGGTTAAGGACAATCGTCTAAAACAAACGTCCGGCCTGTAGTTCCTACTTTGCTAACAAATGCTACCGTCAACGACAACTAGTTGTGCACTTGGTTACTAGATGCCACCGCAGTCGGCTCCGGGCGACGAACGTTAGAATTTAAGAGGGTTAGTCAAATCTAACCTATAATTTAGCTTCAGACAAGTGTAATTAGTGAAAGGTTCTTTTACATGTCATAAATCTATGATATAGGATCGCCGGCTTTATTTCACCTCCGGAGGAAGGCATACTGAGGGATTTTTAACGCTCTTAAAAATCCGACGATTTCAGTCGTGTTTGAACCCGCGACCTTAGGCATAGAAGCTCAGCAACTATTCCACCGAAGCCGCCGTTTTGCTGTTCTTTCACATCCCTTTTCTTTTGCTCCCAATGCAGCCTCTTTCTTATTATATTGTTGGCTAATGACAGAGATAAAGAGCCGTATTGCCCAAGCTAAGATCGCTTTTATGCAGAAGAAGAAGTTATTATATGGCAATAAACTTAATTTACCCCTTCGTATATCAATTTGGACTGTGCTATTGTACGCCTCAGAAACATGACTATAAGCAAATGCTGTGTTTAAAGTCTCTTGAAGCATTCTGATGTGCGCCCTCGTACGCGGGCGTTCAATCCAAAATACCCGGCTATGGCCTTTCGGCTGCAATTCATATACTGTATAATTAAAAAAAGTGCTGTTTCTGCAGGATGTTTAAGGTTTCGTGCATGGATAGTGTGACTAATACTGAGGTATTGCACAAAATAAATCGAAAGAGATCTCTGATAGAGGTGATTCTCAAAAGACGTCCTGTATGCTACTCTCAGCTGTTGTCACTTATTGTGGAAGGATGGGAAGAGATCTAGAAGACGACCAAGACATACAGTACATATCTCAAGAAAATCATTTAGAAACAACAGGCCAGTCTGTAGACTGAATACTCGATGATGGTGATTGTCTAATAGAAAATAAATCTACATTGGTTGGTTCACTAATAGGACGTACGTATGTGGGAATGTATCAGGAAAATAGCTGTAACAATGAGCTATGAAGAAAACGTATCTTTAGAAAGCTAAGGGTCCATATATTAATATAGCGCACAAAAGAAAAAAATACACTTTCGGCATTCCGGTGTCCCTTAACCCTATGAATGCTAAGCCCGTCTATAGACGGTGCACACGAACTTTATTTTTTTTTTCATATTTCCCGTTCACTCTCGAATGCTGAGTCGAACTCTGGGATGTCCTGTCATATGTTGAGCATTAAGTTGTACTATTGAGTTTCGATTTTTGCTTCCGTAAGTAATGAACACAGCATTTTTGTAGACGTATGTCTCCTACAGCTGGAGTTCATCTGTGATGAAAACAAGCATGGTGGGACAATAAGCAAATTCTACACTTGTGAGTTCATATCAAGAAAATCCTTCAGCCCTTATTAAGGAACAACAAGTATTAGTTGCCTACTTATTTAAGGATATAATTTTATTTTGGGCCCTTAACTTGGTATGGAGATGATGAAAGTTAGGGCACAAACATTTTGATTTTGATTTGTCCGAAAATAAAAATTAATTTCGGTATAGATTTTGTATTTGCGTTTATATTAATAAGGACCATAAACCCATAAACATTTAAGTCCTATCATCCCCCGGATAAGTTGAAAATTATGGTTTCTACCTTGAAGAGCTTATTTACAAATTGACGTAAATCCATGAAATCCAAAATCGCTTTTTTCTTTCTTCGTATAATTAAATTCAGATATGATCATAAATAGAATGTAATTTCATTTATTACTTGTATGGACATCCTGACACTGTGTCTTAAAAATCTCCTTTCAACAGAAATGGTGGTAATCGTCTCCTGTAAGTTGGAGTTAGGACGTTTTGGAAATAAATCATATATTGACATACGCTTGGAGTGACATTTATGAACATTTGAACACAACAAACACAAACTGATGCTCTACATATTCTTCAAAGTTAGCCATGGCCTTGATTTATCACGTGATATCACGTGATGTCCAGAGAGCCATCGGATTGGTCAGCATGGATATAAGACACATTGGAAATAAATATACGTTGGAGTTACGTCACATTGCAAATAAACTCAGTTTTTTTAGATCTCTGTTAATATGGGATATACAACGTAGTGTTACTTAAAACCTTTGCTATACGTTGAGAGAACTTATAAGATTGCTTATGAAAGAAAAACCGTCAATTTTGGATTTACATCACTTTGGAAATAAGCTCTTCATTTCTTTTTACATGCGAATGAAATCTCAGCACTGAGGTACCAAACAGCTAACTCAACACTTAAAAGGTTAATCGGAAAATATGTATTAGTTCACCTAACCTTCAGCGTGGCTATAACTCTTCCATCTATGTTACCTGTGTAGGTAGCAAGACAGGGATAGCTTTCCGTCCTACGGAAAGAAGAAAACCATGAAAATGCTTCCACGAAGTAATCACAAGCCAAAACTATTGTCAGAATGGCCTCTTTTTCTTATTATTTTCAGCTGTTTTGTTTTGTTTAAGATCCTTTCTTTTACAGTGTCTCGGACTAATTTCAGCCTTCGAGTTAGAGGATAAAGTAGCTGTTTTCGAATCATGAGAAGTCAAACGAATAATTAGATTGCTTCGAGAAGTAAGGTCTGTATCCGAATTCATCGCAACGTTCCTCCTCGGGAAATTTTTGCCAGCATAAACGCCACTCACCGAGTAATCCTATTAAAACTACAAACATTTCCACTACACTGCCATTAAAACCATAATTAAATTTGACTTCCTAAAGGGTACTAGCCTAACTACAATGAAACAGTCTCGCACCGTACCTAACGAAGCTGAGTGCGTTCCGTTCGATACTGCATTCTACGATTTCCTCCCGACCACCTCGTACTGTATTATAGTGGCGAGCATTCTTGGCTGTCAGGCTCTGCCTTGAAATGTAATTCTGGTCTGGGAGCTGGAACGTTGCACACTCAGCCTCGTGAGGAAAAACTGAGAAGAGGTGGGTTCGATTCTCACTTCAGCCAGTTCGGTTGTTCCCACTTCTATTCCAGGCAAATATCACGTTGACCTCCTTCTCAATCCTCAACTTAACTACATATAAACACACTAATAAAACATCACTATAGCTCCGGTTATCAGACAGATTCTCCACACACCAAAGTACCCGGGGCTAAGTGGCCACGATGTCCAAGCCACTAAATGAAACAACAATGACTTCCTCCGGCCAAAGTGTGAGTCTCTGGAATTGAGCCATGCGTCTGCTGCCGGATGTTTGAGACGAACGTATTTTTACTTCTCCGTGAGAATAAAATCAATAATAAAAAAATACAAATTGGAGCTGGCTGCATGGTCATGTAACGCCAAAAAACAAAACAAAAATATTTTCTTCGTGCCATAGCAGGACATCGAACCCCGACTGTGTCTGCAAGAAGCTACAATACCTAACGATAGACCATGACGAGACAGTTTCCCTCAAAATCTATTAGGGTGCGACACCACAGTGTATGTTGTGAGCTGTTATCATTTACTAAAGGGACTAGCGAACATCTTGTTCATCAGTCTCGAGATAGCCTATGTGTATGATAACGTGTGTTATGCTGATGACTGTGGGCAGTCTTTCAAATCGATGTCCGTTCGTGAGCTGCGGTTGCGATGAGGATGAAACGAATATTGAAGGCGTCACAGACACCGAAACCTCAAGCCAGGAAAATTAACGGTCCGAATGTAATATCCCGCGAACCGGTCTAGAATCGTGGAATCGAACCCGCGGCCCGTCAGCCAATATCTAGCACGCTATCCACTTAGCCACAAAGTCAGAAAACTCGAGAATATCAACCCCTGTAAGAGACAAGTAACTCAGTTCCTTAGTTGAATGCGTTAGGTCACAATCCATATGGATGACAAGGTAGCTTCGCACTCAGAGATCCAAGATTCGAATCCCGGTACTGATATCAACCGTCATGAGTACGTTCATCCTCGAGTTTTCTACACCCTTTACAGGTAATTACAAACATTATACCTCATTTGTAGTCCCGAAGCACCTGCCATACACCTAGAGTCAAATAATTACAGCCCCACACTTGTACTGGAGATACTACCAAAAAAAAAAAAAGGTAGTCTATCAGACCATTTACACACATTCAGGTGCACGGTGCTTCTGATCAAAAATACTCCCAACAAAGCGACAACATATAAGTATACTACGTCCGCCTCGTTGCATAGTGACTCGCAATCATGGCTGTCACCGCAGAGGCTCAGATTCGATTCCCAGCTCTGCCAAGGAATGTACTTCTCGTCTGAGGGGTGGGACGGGGTACACTCAGCCTCGTGAAGCAAAACTGGAAGAATAAGCGGGTTCGATTCCTACTTCAGCCGTCCTGGAAGTGGCTTTCCGTAGTTTCCCACTTCTATTCCAGGAAATTGCAGGGATGGTACCTAACGTAAGGCTACGGCCGCTTCCTACTCAAAATCCTACCTCGTTTACAATAATACAAACAATAGTACAGACACCAGGTTATCAGACAACTAGGCTACTACACACACCCAAGTACACGGGGCTACGTGACCACGATATCACAAATCCCGTAAAGAATCAATAAGAACTATAAGTGTAGTATCATTAAAAAAAAACAGACTCGATAATGATGAAAACAACACCAGTAAGTTTAACAAAAGTAATGGTTGGTTGGTTCCTCAGTTTAGGGGCTGCGACAACGCGGTCAAGTAGCCCCGTGTACTTTGGGTGTGTGTAGAATCTGTGTGATAACCGGAGTTAATTGTGATGGCTGTATTAGTGTGTGTTATCTGTTTTTAATTCAAGTAAGGATTGCAAACATTCGATTTTCAAGTAGTTCTAACTTTTGCTACCAAACACCACCGCCAACGACCAACTAGTTCTGAACTTTGTTACTAGATGCTACTGCAGTAGGCTCCTGGCGACGAACGTTGCAATCTAAGAGCGTTAGTCAAACATAACCTACAATTTTGCTTCACAACAGGTGTAATTAGTGGAAGTTTCTTTATCATGCCATAATAAAAGTAATAATAACGGTAAAATTAATTCTGATAATTGAAGTCTATTATTGTTAGAATTTAAACCTTAAAACTCTCTGGAGGAATACCGTGTTGAAAGCCAACTTTCAGTGTTGCGTAAGTAAGAGAAATTTTAAAATGTTCATCGATTGATAAACATTTTAAAATTTCTCTGTAAGAGCTTTTTTAAATAATATCCGAATCGAAGCACAACTACTATATTAGCGCAATGTCTTTCTTCGAAAATTCGTAACTTTTGAGAATCAGGACAATTAAAATAATTGAATAAATTGATCACCTATAAAGATGACAAAACGGTTATCAAAATGTAGTTTTTTAAACGTCCTGTGTATTTATTGAACGTGTGTCTATATGTGCAGAGTGCGCCAGGCAGGTCCCCGCACATTTCCGTGTTGCGGTGCGGCTTCTAGAGCTTCTTGTAGTAGCGCGAGTGGATCAATGAACATAGCCCAGCAAGAAGCGACATTTTCAGCGTCAAACCTCTCAATTGGTAAACCTGACGGACGCACGAGTAATCGGTTCGTGCCCCGCCGGCTCTGCTGGCGATAAAACAACGCGCGTTGTGAAGAAGGGTAAAAGCAAATGCGACTGCTAGATAAATCCACGTAAACTAAAAGATTATCTTCGACTGCTGGAAAATCAATATAATAATCATAATAATATATAATAATATAATAATACCACGAACCTACTACGTTGTCGTAGGAAGGCGGAGAGGGATACTCCGACGTGGCGCGTCCCAGGTGGCGGATAGGGGGGTCCTCACCAGTTTTGCTGGCGGACTTGAGCGAAATAAAATAGCTCTCGCGGACCAAACACACTCCCATTTCCCATCAATCATCCTATCATATTCTATTCATCACCTTTCCAGATCACATCTGGAATTGTAATCCCTGACTACGGTCAGATCATGGGTCCTAGACCAGACAATCAACTCAAGTATGAACAGTCTTCTAATGAACTCTTCCACCGCAAGGCACCATTCGGATACGGTGGGGTGCCGCGTAGAAGAGTCAGGTGAGTCGGAGCGCCTGGAAACCCGAAAGTCCAAATACAAACACAAAATTAACAAACATAGGGAATTTTCATTCTTTGCAACATTAAAAATAAATTCGTTAATTAAAATTGGAAAACTTAAGCATTTAACCGATATATTGGACCAACACAAGATCTTAATAACAGCACTTCAAGAACTTAGAAACACAGATCAAGACCCCATTGAATCTGGAGGATACCGTCTCTACAAGGGACCTCCAGGACCACGAGTTATGAAAAATGTCCCCCAATTTGGTATGGGATTTTTAGTACATACCAGTATTATTGATTCAGTGGAAGACTTTTCGTCGAACTCATCAAGGTTAGCAACTTCAACAATTAAGACAGGAAGCAAAATATACTCTTTGATAAACGTTCATGCCCCAACTAATGACAAGAATGTCAAAAAATTTAGAGATGAAATGGACAATTTTTAGGAAGAACTTGCCTTACTAATATCAAACATTCCAGACACTCATGTTAAAATCTTGCTTGGGGATTTTAATGCAAAAATTGGTCAAGAAAGAAAATTTCGTCCAATAGTAGGTAAGTGGCCAGCTCACAAATTCACTAACAAGAATGGTCAAAGATTAATCACCCTTTGTGAAGAACATGGCCTACGTCTCGAAACTACTAGATTTAAGCGAAGACCACACAAACTTATGACCTGGAAATGCCCTAATAGTGCACTAGGGGAATTCCAGATAGACCATGTTGCAATGGATAAAAAGTTCTACAAAGAAATATATAACGTGAAGGTACTACGTGGGGTCGATGTTGACTCTGATCATTATATATCCAAGATAAAGATCAAGTTAACTCCGCGACGTAAACAAAAATCGTCAAACTCGACCATGCAAAGGCAATAAGACCCTAGTTATTTAATAAACAATGTGTCCTATAAGGAAAAGTCTAAAACTCTCTTAAGTGACAAGCTAGAAACGATGGTTGACACACTGAAAACCGTTGCTGTCGAAATTGCCCCTATTAGGAAAAGGAAAAAGCATGCATGGTGGAATGCGGAATGTGATGCTGCAATTCGGAAAAGACACACAGCATGGCTCAATGATCAGCAAAAGAGGAACACACAATCGCGAGAAGAATTAACCATTGTTCGAAGGGAAACTGCCAAAGAAATTAGGAGAATTAAAAGAGAAAATCAAAAAAGTCCATACAAATTATTGATGATTCCTTTAAGCAACACAAAACAAGGGACTATTACAGGACATTTCGTCAATATCATTCTAAATACAGCCCTCCTACACTATCAATGAAAGATAAATCAGGTAAGCTAGCCCACATTGATACTGATAATACTAAAATTCTATCAGATTATTTCAGAGAACTACAAAATGCTGATGAACCTAAGGAATATCTTGATTTTGAGCCTAATCCAAAAAATAAAACAAATTTACAGAACATTATTCCTCCTGACCTGACTGAAGTATGTGCAGCGATTAATTGGCTCAAAAATTATAGAGCAGCAGGAGAGAATTCATTGGTAGCAGAACTATGGAAATATGCAAATGAACAAACCATCTCAAACCTCCATAAACGCCTCATCGATGTATGGAATTCGGAACAAATACCAGAGGAATAGAGAATGGCTGTAATCCACCCAATTCATAAAAAGGGTGATAGATCAGACCCGAACAACTACCGTGGGATTTCTTTGCTTGATGTAACATACACGATTCTATCTAGAATTATCTTGACAAGAATTCAACAACAACTCGATCAAGAACTAGGAGAATATCAGGGAGGGTTCCGACCAGGTCGCAGCTGTCCGGATCAGATCATCAGTCTGAAATGGATAATGAAATATCATAGAATGAGACAAAAGTATTTGGTCATTACTATTGTGGATTTTAAGAAAGCTTATGACAGTATCCATCGAGGGTCATTACTTAACATCCTTAGGGAATTTGGGTTACATCAAAAGCTTATCAACCTCATCGGCGTTACTTTGAAAGATACTAAATCAAAGGTTAAATTTCGAGGCGCCTTGTCTGAACCATTTTATATCCGGACTGGACTTCGACAGGGAGATGGTCTATCACCGTTATTATTTAATTGTGTTCTTGAAAAGATCATGCGTGAGTGGAACAAAACTTGTCCTCCAAATGTAAAGATTGGTACTAATATAAAACTGAATTGCTTGGCCTTTGCGGATGACCTTGCACTGCTTGCAACCAGTATAGATGAGGCTAAACACCAAATTGAAGAACTTGGGTCTATTGCAGAAAAAGTAGGACTTCAAATTTCATTTGAAAAGACTGAAATAATGGCATCCTTTGATGTGGAAACACAAGCTATTACATTGATCAACAATAAAGAAATTAAAGTTGTACATAAATTTAAATATTTAGGGGAGATTATAACATGGAATTTGAATGAGAAAGCGTCAATCGAAAATAGAACAACAAAGTTAAGACAAGCGCAATATATTACTTGGTCTAGTTACAAAAAAAAATACTCTCCATAAATGCCAAATTACGACATTACGAATCAGTTATTAAACCGGAAGCAATATATGCTTGTGAAACACTTTTCAAGTTAAACACTCGATCAGTTACTGACACATTACAGAAGATTGATAGAAGAATTCTCAGAGCTATAATTAATTTAAAAAAAAACATCAGGTGGATGGTCAATGGCGTCTATTACCAAATGAAGTGGTTTATAAAGAAACTGAGACTATAGTCGATACTATGCGAAAAAGGCGAATTGCTTTTTTTTTGGTCATATCTCACGCCTGCCGGATACCAGACAATTAAAAGTATTATTTAATTATTTTTTCAAAAGTAAAACAAAGAACTCTTGGTTTATGGAAATTCAAAATGATCTGGATGAACTCGGCTTGACAATGTCCCAAATTGCTAACAAAGATGAGAAGAATATCTTGAAAAACAAGAACATCCGACTTACCTTAAAAACCTTTACCCGCAAAACTTACACCATAAGCGATGCAGAGAGAGCGGCAAGGTCGACTAGAATGAAAATGTTTTGGGAAAAGAAGAAAATAAGAAGCTGAATCTTTAATATTGTTTTTGAGATATGTATATACTTGTTTTGGTTAAGAGCTCCAATGAGGGCGTAACATATGTAAATAAATAAATAAATAAATAAATAAATAAATAAATAAAATAATAAATATAATAAATAACCTTACAGATTCGAAAACCAATGAACCCCAATCTGCACAGCCAGGTGGAAAATGCAGAGTCTCAATTATGATTTTTGTCTAGTGAAACCTAGTTTTCGTAATGCAGGATTCGTGGAAAATGTTCATAAAACAATACTACTATTGCAGACCTTTCTAGTATTTTTTTATAGTTTTCTGCTAAAGAAATTTCGCAAAATTTAGGTTTATAAAGAGAAACTCCTTAATATAAAATTCAACTAAAAGAAACTAAGTTTGCCAATTTATTTCAGTACGTTAGGAAGTAAATTTACTCAACACTGGCAGCATTGTATATTTTTTCGATTTTTATCTACATTTCTAAGAAATTTAAGCGCCGTAATTGTAAATGCATTGTAAATACCTCCATACATTCGGTTTATTATTGAAGTCTTGAAAAACAATTGGGTACGATAATGGAAAACGTAGAAACTGCTGTGCTTAAGAATTGGTAATTCGATTATAGTCATTTTGGATTTTGAAGACATCCCTAATGCTTGAAGGAAATCTGGAGACGGGGGAAATGTTTGACAATATCAACTCGTTTACTCAACTTGGCAAATTTCCTCAACGCTGCTATTAAAACGATTAACACAGTACGCCCAAGAAAATATTGGAGATCACACATATAGTTTTTGGCTGAACGATCAATTAAACAAATTACTTTTCTATCGGTAAACACGTATGTGTGGCCAATTTGATTAAAATTATACCTGATAGAAATTACATGTGATTGATCAATTAATTGGACAGGTAGCTCTGATAACATCGTGACGAGAACAGCCTCATAGCTACAGCTATCCAGATAAATATTAAAATTGTATTTCAATAGTTGGACGTGTGAGTTCTGGTAATTAACGCATTCTGAGTGTACAGTATATCTAAATGAAATACCAATGGGTATTAAATAATTGTATAACGCCTTATGTCAATAAATTGAATTACTGTGATATACATTAATTAATTATAACAGTTTCTTCAGTAATTGTTTTTACAAGAAACTATTGTAATTGCGAGCAAAGTTTGAATATATTATATTATATTTGGATTTTTTCTGAGAAACATTAATAATAAAATAAATCAAAATAGTTTTTTAAAAAGCTGTAACAAATACGGGCTTTAAATTGATGATAATGTAAAATAGATTAAACATTTTTCTTTAAAAAAATATCTTGGGATGGTCAACGGGGTGATGATTTATATAAGATGAATAAATGGCTCTTTGCAGAGTGTAGCAAAGGTTGGAATTTGTAGGCTATTGTGTCTTCTTGCTCCAATGGAAATTTTGAATAGACGTCTCGCATATCCATGAAAACTACAATAACCAAATCACACAGTAACATATGACAATATCCAACCATAAAATCCGACACAACAGTGTTTTTTGTCAAAGAACATCACTTCAAAATTTGCATTGGAGCAAGAAGATACATACAGTAGCCTACATTTTCCAACCTATGCCCCACACAGCAAAAAGCCAACATTCATCTTATAGAAATCATCACCCATTATGTTTTAGAGAAAAAATGTTTAGTCTATACAAACACCAACTGTTTAATGCCATTTTCACAAAATCATTTTATATTATCATCAATTTCAAGTCCGTATTTGTTACAGATCTGTTTATTTAACTATTTTGATATATTATTTTATTATTTTTTCATAGGAAAAATCCAGGTATAATATATATTCAAACTTGGCTTGCAATTACTGAAGAAGGCCATAATATGGCCGAAACTGGTATAATTAATTAATGTATATTAATTCAATTTATTGACAAGGTGTAATAAAATTATTTAATACCCATAGGTATTTCAACGTCAATAAGGAAGCTCTTAAAAAGATTGAGTTCATATCACTATATGCAGTACATAATAATAAACACAAATGATTAACAGAAGATGAAATTTGAATTCATCACTAATTATTATCTTCACCATTAAGCTGTGATAATAGAACTGAAGATGTTTGCTTCACGAACGAAACATGTCACCTTAGGTATAACCCCTTCCCCGTTGTAATCAGTGCGATTAATTAAACGCATGCAATTGTTTCAGATAGAGGTTTAATTTCCTACCCAATCTAATTGGTCACAAATACGTATTGACCGATTGAAACGTTGGTTTCTTTCAACACTGAAAATGGCTTCAAGACTTTCTATGAATGATTAACCTCCAAACAGTTTTGTTGTTGTTATTATGAAACAATAATGACATTTTGGGGCGTAACCACGGGGAGTGATTATGGGGATCAATTACCCCTCCCCACAGAGCCAAATAATTAAAATTCAATTAAATGTTTATTGTGAATGAAGACAATTTTCGGATCGATGACATACGACTGGATTATATAGATTACTGTATGTTAATTTGTGAACACTTCTCTTTAATCGTATAAAATTTCAGGGGCAGATGAAATCACTTTTCCGCCCCTTAAAGCAACAATAACTAACTCGTTGACATTTTTAGTGTTACTTAACTTAACACTTGCTTAAGTAAAACTGTTCATTTTCCAGTTTTTGCACATTGATAGGTGAAAATAAAGCGTATCAAATACTGTACTATCGACATCAAACACGCAAATGAAAACATGCAGATATTTGATTTCATTGATTATGACTCATTTTCCTCGAGCCCCCACCCCAATGTAATTTTGACTCAGCTCTTCCGCTCCCCCCTCCCCTCCAGAATTACGCCACTGACACAGATTGATGGTTTATCGCCTTTCTTGTTTCGTTTTGCACTCGAAAATACATAAAGGAAGACTTCAGAACAAAGCGGTGACTTGGGATTGCTTGGCTCTCACATTATCCAACTCAACTCGTTCATTTGTTTGTTTATTTGAGTCGATCACAAAACATATGACCTGTTCAAGCTCACTGAGCTGCCCATTTAAAAACGAAACATGATATTTTATATCGCTAAAGGCACCCGGACCCAGAAACGGCAGCGTGACCATTGGTTATTCCGCAGAAGAGTGTGACCCATTTAGTTTTGGTAAATTGAAAAGAAGAGGACCAGAGCGAAATGAAAAAAGTCCAATGAGTCTCTCAGGGACACGCTCTTACCACTCTTCCAAGGAGCTTGGCTGAGCACGTTGATTTGCACCTAGTGCAATGAGTTGCTGCAGCAAGTTCGAATGTTCTAATTCCAGTGCTGCAACGACCTTCCTGAGTTTGGTTTTACCATGTATTTCCGACACTCCCTCCAAGAAAATGCAGGGATGGTACCTTAAATATAAAGTCCCGGTGCTTCTACCTCAATCCTTGACCCAAATACACGCACTACTACAGTCATCGCAATAAAATACTGAAAGTTATCTGACAAATAAAATACACAAGTATTGGGGCTGAAGACCAAAGGTGTTCCAAGCCTCCGCCTGAAGCAAGACCAACTTGTTTCCAACTTAATCTCTCTCTGCCGAGCATAGAAACCAGTATGTCATGAAATAACACAAAAAAATTCTTAGAAATGTTTTTGCAGTAAGTAGTGGTTTCTCGGGCGAAGCTAGTCAAGTGCTTCATCAATGCCTAGACTCAAATCTATTGAACTTCGGTGTCTCAACAAATAAGTTGCAAGCTTCTCTCGACTAGTATTTATTATTATTTATTTATTTTATTTATGTATCGTATGATGATACAGAGTTAAAATAAAAGTTATATACACTACATATAAAGTTATATATACAGTAATATGCATAGTCATAAACACAAGTTCTTGCTTTAAACTTCTAAATCAAGGCCATCAATTCACTGAAGTGCCTCAGAAGATGCATGATGAATATCACCTACTGATCCTTGGAACGCTCGTTGCGGACATTCACCAACAATATGTCCGATGGTTTGCACTGCAGGGTAGCTGCACAATCGCAGTTAGCAGAAGTAACCCAACCCCATTTGTGAAGCAGGAATCCACATTTGCCTTGTCCTGTACGGATCCGGTTAATGATTCTCCATTGGCGTCTGGGAGTTTGAAACCTTCTATCCAGTTGGAAGGGTTTTCAATCAGATGTGCATTGAATACTGATGATTCTTCCCACATAGTTTTCCATGCTTCTGAGATGTTAAATGAAGAGTCTTCAAGAAGCACTGCAGAGCGCCAAGGTGGTTTTCTTGACTTCAACCGTTGATTACCTGCTTTTGCTACATCAGTATGTATGGGTAGCTGGGGGTTTTCCAGATCTTCAGGAGAGACTCTGATCTTCGAAGAGCTGGAGGTTGGATGTTACTTAGAACAGGTAACCATGTAGTGGATGTGCTACGTATGCAGCCCGTAATCTCTCGACTAAGTGCTGAGAATCGATTCCCGTTCGTAGCACGGATTTTAGAAATTCTACGCTTAATACGCTATCTACCGATGTAGACGTCCAGTTCACCTATTTTTCGTCCACCAGTGGTCATGGACCTTCCATCCTCACATTAGTCTTAACATTTCGTCAATAACCTTTACCTTAGGTATTTGGTAATTCACCATCACTAATATTAGTATATCATTGACGGGATTATTTCAAATGAATTGGCAAAGCCTCTTGTTATGTGTTGGCATAGAACTAAAACCACAAAGCTTTTACAAATAATATACAGTATATGTCTAATTAATGAAGAGTCCAAAGGAAAAACCAGCTAACCCAATAGCATGTAACTTTTCAGGAGAGCCATTTTAAAGTTTGGGATACCTGATTTTTCCATTTGAAGACTGTTTCTTCAAACTGCGCTAAGTGGAGTGGTTTGTTTTCCACGTTTGGTATCGGATATATTGTAGTACTTCGAAAGGACTACCAGAGGGTGCTGAAATCCCCATTTTTGATAATTTTAGGGTTATCTGTTTTTTCCTTTGGACTCTTCAAATATGCCGAATAGCAAGAGATAATAATAGATCTATAATTTGTTAGTTACTCGTACTGTATTCAATTCTAGGAATCGACTCCATGTGTTATGTACAACATACTCTAAAGTCTAATATTAACACTAGTCTTTCGAGCTTTCGAAAACAGCTAGAGCCTTCTTGAACTCTAGTACTCTACACATGCTGTGGTTAAGCAAATCATTTTCTTTGTGAAAAAAGAGTAAGAATAACTACAGTATTATTACTATTAATAATATTTCTATAACACCGAGTGTCATGAATTTGTAACTATTAAATACAAGGCAACGCAGCGTACGTGAGACACGAATGAAGGACCAAAGACTTCGCGCGCTAACACTACCCGCATCCCATTGCTGCTTCTGCCAGGAGAAGAGCAGTTGTACAGTATAATATAATACTTCAATAGTTTATTGGGCATTTGTAGAGTAACTTGTTCAGTGTGAACATGTGGTTCACTGAACGTATGCGTCTGTGTCTGCAGGATGAAAAGAACCGAAAAGGATTTCAAGCTCATTCTTCTTCAGGATTTGTACTTGTCCCCGCAACGACAATGCAAAAAAACTAACGTTGTGTGTCAACAACGTTATAAAGCTGGTGTACAGACCAATTCTCATGCAAATTGCGAGTGTTGTAAACACTTGCTCGCCTGTAATATAACCTTGTTAGAAAGGTTAACAGGTATTCATCATCTACTGTAGATCTTAAAAACACATCCATGATTCGATGAACCTCAGAGTAGCAGGGGAACTTTCTTTTTAAAATTACTTTTATATTAGGAGGGGATGACAAAATAATAGACGGCTTAACATAATTTTAAAAAAAATCACAACTTATTTTTTTCTTTTTAATTTTAAAGAATAGCTTTGGTTCTCTGAGTAACAACAATGAGACGATTATTTGCAGTAACCCATTCTCTCTCGAATAGTTGATGGCGCGATCAACAGCCTCCACGTCATTGGCCAGACGCTAGAATTCTATACACAAATGGATCGAAGGTTCTATTTCTTAGACCTGTAGTATTTTCACTGCAGACTTAGTAGCCGTCTTTAAAGCTCTGCAGTTTGCGCTATAGGATGCATTACTCCACTTTCTTGCGTGTACCGACTCTTTGAGTACATTAAAGTCAATTGCTTCAACATAGCACTGCCTTAAGATTTTGGAGTATCTAACTACATAATCTACAGAAGTGATTTTTGAATATTCAACCAGCCTGCGGGTTGATAACTAGACAGAAAGTAATGTTACCATTCCCTTCAGCAATAACTTCAGTTCACTACTGTGACATTCTAACAACTGGATGCACTTCAAAACTTAAAACAACCTCTCACGATCAGCTGATATATACTTCAAAGAAATTGTTCATCACATTCTCTTTTCTTGCCATTTCCCGCATATCCTGTAAGAACGGGATAAAAGTTATGACTCAAGGATACTCACTTCTTCCTGACTTTGTCACACTTTCCCAGTATTGAATTAATTTCGATTATGAAGAAAGGAAAATATCAAGCCGCAATTGTCGACGTTAATCCTTGACACACTACTCCACTTTCTTATGTGTATCGACACTTTTAAGTTCACTGAAATCAATTGCCACCGCAGAGGCTAAGAAATTTAATTCTGGTCTGAGGGCTGGAACGGAGTAAACTTAGCCTAATGAGGCAAAACTGAGAGAACGATTCCCACCTCGCCGCTTCCTCCCCAATCCTCATCTGAATTACAACTACACACACTAATACAGCCATCAAAATAAGACAGGTTATCAGACAAATCCTACACACACCCAAGTACACGGGGCTATATGACCACGATGTCACAAATCCCCTAAATGAATCAACAACAAAAAATTATGGACATGAATAGCTCAGGGACTTAACAACTACCCAGTAGTCCCTGTATTTAACGTGCTTACAGTTACAAATAATGTTGTTCTTGTTGATATTTAAAATAAGGCACATTAGTCAATAGGGCTGTGTACTCGAGTTTATTAGCAATTAGTCTCATTGCCTGAATTATTGTGGATTCGGTACAATAGCGCTGCAACTTAAACAACGACCCTGAGGAGCTGACGCTGTCGGCCCTAGCTCCACACGCGGAATAGAGAGCACGCGGATAACGGGGGAAGAATTGTAGTAGTTCACTGTTGTCAAACTGCCGATTATTAGAATAAAGGGAGCTGCGGTCAGGCTACAGATCTTGCCTAATGATGATTACAGTGCAGCAGGTGGATGTGGAATGACAATAAGGCAACATTTGTTAACTCTGAATAAATTCGCTTCTTATCGGTTTGTGATGAGGTAGATGTGGTAGGTAGAGCCCTGCACGGATAAACAAAATGTTATCCGCATCCGCCCCGCATCCGCACGACTGTTAACCGCATCCGCACAACTGTTATCCGCATCCGCACGACATTTTCCACATTCGCACGTTTGTTATCCGAGTCTAGTCGCATAACAATAATATTTTTAATTAGATAAAGCATAAATTACTAAAGCAACATATTTAGACATTTGAGTTAAAAGTCGCGTTCCCTTAGGCTTTGTATGTCATGCGCTATATTTAAAGAACAAGAAGTGCAAGGAAGCGAAAGAAGAATGGTTGAAAGAGAAATGTGCAGGTATAGAAAATTGTCTGAAATTAGAAAAGTAGACACAGCTTATCGAAGGTTTAAGAATACTTTTGTGGAAAAGAAGACTAAGTGCTGTAATATTAAGGACACATCTGTAAAACCTCTAACAGATAGGAAAGAAAAGGTTGAGAGATGGAAAGCTTACATAGAGTGTTTGTATAAGGGAAAGGAGATTGAGAATCATGTAATTGAAAGGGAGGAGGAAATTGATGAGGATGTAAAAGGAGATTTAATACTGAGATCAGAATTTGACAGAGCATTGGAGGACTTAAGCAGGAACAAAGCACCAGGCATAGATGATATACCGATTGAGTTGCTACGCTGCATAGGAGATGAAGGTCTGATCAGGTTATTTCACTTGGTGTGTAGGATTTATGAGACAGGTGAGGTACCCCCCGATTTCAAGAAGAATGTAATCATCCCTATACCAAAGAAAGTGGGAGCTGACAGATGTGAAGATTACCGTACAATCAGCTTGATTACTCATGCTTCAAAGATCCTGTCTAGAATAATTTACAAGAGGATGGAAAGCCAGATAGTTGGGTGAAGACCAATTTGGTTTCAGGAGAAATGTAGGAACAAGGGAAGCTGAACTAAGTCTTAGGCTGATTTTGGAAGGTAGAATAAGGAAAGATAAGAGAACGTTCATGGCATTTGTAGACTTAGAAAAGGCTTTTGCTAACGTTGATTGGACTAAATTGTTTGACATTATAAAATCGATTGGAATAAAGTACAGGGATAGGAGGGTGATATGCAATCTATACAGAAACCAGACAGCGGTCATTCGAGCTGAAGGACATGAGAGAGAAGCTGGTATTCAGAAAGGTGTAAGTCAAGGCTGCAACTTATCACCCATACTTTTCAATCTTTACATTGAACAATCAATTTTAAAAAATTGAGAAAAATTTAAAGTGGGAGTGAAGATTCAAGGAGAAATAATTTCAACTCTGAGATTTGCCGATGACATAGTCATCTTGGCCGACACGCCTGAGGATTTGAATTAGTTTTTGAATGGTATGGACTCCGTCTTGAGAAAAGAATTCATGATGAAAATTAATAAATGCAAAACAAAAATACTGGAATGCAGCCGAAATAAGTCAGAAACCTCTATGGACATCAAATTGGCAGGTGAAAAGCTGAAGAAAGTAGGAGACTTCTGTTACTTAGGAAGAAAAATAACCAGTGATGGACGAAGCAAAGATGATATAAAAAGTAGGTTGGCTCAGGCAAGGAAAGCATTTCTACAAAAAAGGAATCTGTTGACATCGAATATAGATTTAGGTATTAGGAAGTCATTTTTGAAAGCCTTTGTTTGGAGCGTGGTGCTCTGTGGAAGTAAAACTTGGACTATTGGTGTAGCAGAAAAAAGGAGAATTGAAGCATTTGAAATGTGGTGTTACAGGAGAATGATGAAGATCAGATGGGTAGATAGGGTTACAAACGAAGAGGTATTAAGACGAGTGGGAGAGGAGAGATGTTTCTGGCGACTGCTAATGAAGAGAAGAGATAGGTTAGTAGGACACATATTAAGACACCCAGGAATAGCATGCTTAGTTATGGAAGGAAGGGTCGAGGTCATGAACTGTAGGGGTAGACCAAGGTTAGAAAATGTTAAACAGATTGCCTCGGATGTAGGGTGTGGTAGCTATGTAGAGATGAAACGATTAGCTCAGGACAGGGAGGTATGGAGGGCTGCATCAAACCAGTCGAAAGACTGAAGACTCAAACAACAACAACATTTGTCATGAAAAAAGAACATAACGGGAAAAATATGATAGGCCTATGTCATAAACATCAGGCCCTAGTAATGATATTCAAAAAGTTCGGATTTTAATCTAAAAACTATCGCAGATTTACTCCAAACATTATCCGCAGTTTGTCTGCTATCCGCACAGCCATGCAAACTATATCCGCGGATATCCACATCCACGCAGGGCTATAGTGATAGGCTCACCAATCGCAACAGCAAATAGTAGTACATCCTGAAACATGGTAACTAGAGGGATAAAGGGAAGCTTAGAGCGTAGCATATTTTCCGGAACTTAAGATGGACTTGTGTAGCATACTTCTAACTGGGAAGAGGCTTGGGTCCTTAAATAACACACCATCCCAGCATTTGCCTAAGGTGGGATTTAACCTTAACTCTTCTCAGCTGTTTTCACGAGGATGAGTGCACTCCATTTAAATGTTTTACAGACTCCTGGAATCAAACCCGGGAACAAATAATATAATTAACAAAAATAGGTATAAAAAGGCAGAAAGTTTCCATTCGTCATCAATGCGGTCGTAAAAAATCTAATTCTTGGAATGAAAAGTCCACGCTGGTCTACTATCACAATGTGATTGAGTTCACATTATATATCCTTGTCAATTAGAATTATAATAGCTCAGTGGTAGAACGATGGGATATAAAGCGGGAGGTCGCAGGTTTGAATCCCGTATGGGGCTGATATTCAAATCTCTCCCTTCCATCTAAAAGGCTTATACTCTTTGTACAATTCACAACCTAATAACTGAACGCCTTCATAGGTCAAAATTAGTTGCACACACTGAAATAAGGCACCAAAATTACACAAATATTAGAGAACTATGCAATGGGGAGCAAGCATGCTATCATCATCAAGCACCATTGTAGATCAAGAGAGCCACAGTGGCGGGTCTCATTTATAATAACCAACGTACATTATGCGTCAAAATACACCAACCACTTATATCTGTTGGTTACAGCACCAGCCATTTAACTTATAGGTTATACCGTTTCTCTTAGCATTTATTACATAAGTTAGTTTATTCTTCGTGTGTAAGTTCTCCAATTCATTCTCGCGAACTACTTGAGGAATTTGTTTCCAGTCTATTCATGATATTAGGCTATTAGGGAATTATTATAATTAATAATCCGAAGTATCAAGCGATGGTTGCAATCCTAATACTCTCGCCCCAAATCTTGGGCAATCCGAGATTTGGAACAGTGGGGATTCTAAGCGAGTCATCATTTAATGAAACATTTCTTCCCAATGCTCCATAATCCAATGTCGGTGTTGCTTGCACCATTCCAAACATTTGATGTTGGTGCGTGGGATCAATGGTTCCATCGCAGAAGCACGATCACCAAGTGATGTATCCCCACCCCCACCAAGAATCTTACCAGTGGCCTCTGTACTTGTTAACAAGGCTGTCTGATGATTGATTCACACATTAAGTCACGCATTTTGCTGATCTTAGTTAGTTTAAGTATGATAACAATGTAATTATCTACCTCTCTTTCCAGTCAAAAGACATTCTTTGATAAGTGATGTACCATTAAAATACAGAATGACCTCGCTGTTCCGTCCCATAAAGCCTCAATAACTAACCAACTAAAATACAGAATGTGCGTAATTTTGTTCTAACAAGTGGGCCACATAAGAAATCTTCAAGAGACGTGCAAATATAATAATACACAGATTTTTAAACAGTCGACAAGAAACCAAAGAAAACAATTAAAATCTCAGGTGAAGCATGCAGCAGGTGTGTGAGATCCATATCAATCATACTTGATAAATGAGTAAATAACCGACACATTCTTATAGGATATGGCATGTCAACATAATCGCCACTACACCAACGCCGACAGGACCAGGCTGATTCTTAATTTACAGAATTGAAAAAACACGGTAATTGTTCTCTGGCGTGAGTGTTGTACGACACCGTCACCATTGCAATTATTGGGACTAGAATTTGAACGCTGCTCCGTTTCATAGAACAATGCACTTACCATCTCTACTTAGTACAAAACCAAGTTCCCAATTCTTGGATGTCACGGGTAATCTCGAGAACCACTGAATGGATTTTGATGCGATTTTCACCATTCTGTTGAGGATATCTCGAGGAAGGTTTCTGTAGAAAATAATTTATTTATGATCGAAGGAAGCCAAGCAGTAACAATTTCAGTGAAAAAGTCGAAAAATATCTGGCGTCCGTGCACTTTTTAAGCTTACGATGGGCAAACCGTAAAAAATAGCAATATACTATGAGTGTAAGAATTGTTCAGTATGAAACGTTCTACAAAAACGTCCCCGAGAGCATATCTCTATCTTCAATACATAGCCCACTATAGCCTAAGTGCTTTTACGTTTTCATTTATTCCAACAATCTCCATTCAATCACTGAAGCGACAGTTTACGACCTAGCTAGGAGCGAGCATATCACGCCAGTTACAGCCTAGCTAGCGGGCGAGCCTATTACCCCAGATAGAGCCAGCAACAAACTGTCCAGTCGTGTTGAGTTAAGCCTTCAGAGAAGAGTAGTTGTGTTTGGAGTATCCCTGGAAGTGCAACTCGGCTTTTCTTAATTTCGTCTGTGAACTTATCGTTCCGCAAAATACACAGTCAAGTTAAAATTGGGCGGAAGGGGGATTTATGTTTCATGCACATCGCCATTCTTAAATTACGTCTGACAAGAATTCGTTGCACATGCATCTCCATGATAGTACTGTATAATTAATAGTCCAGTCAGTGATTTTAACCGATCATACCGAGACGTAAAATGCTTATAGGCCGTAGTTCATTGACATCGAAAAGAAAGCGCTTATCACGTAATGCATTCCTAACTGTTCCCGGGCGAAGCCGGGGCGGGTTGCTAGTTCATTATAAGTTGACATAAACCATGTACTTACCATATAAGCTTTTGTTTGGAATGTGTGTAGTGTATAAAACACCATGAGAAAAACTTTGGATCTTAGGAATCTTAACCGACATGTATTATGATTATTGTTATTATTACTGTTATTATTCCTTCATTCATTTCGTATCGGCCTTCTTTGGACCGCATTATTCCAACTGTCTCGTTCTTCGGGCTTGGATGTTTGCCCAGTACGCCCGCTCTAGGTGAATTTCCTTATTATTATTATTATTATTAATATTATTATTAAATTGTGTGTTTTTCATTTAGGGCCCTAGCGACATCACCGTCATGTAGCCCTGTGAGCTTGGGTGGGTGAGGAATCTGATTGACAACCAGTGCCATTGTGATGACTGTAGTAGTGTGTGCCAGGGGCGTACCTATAAGGGGTAGCGGTGAGGCCCCCCCCCCTCCCGAAAAGGTCCCAATTCGATTCCCGGCTCTGCCAAGAAATTTTAATTCCTGTCTGAGGGCTGGAACGGGGTACACTCAGCCTTGTGAGGCAAAACTGAGAATTCCACAGTACGGTGCTTCTGAGAAATAAATGATGAATTTGTAAAAAAAAAAGTTTAATACCTTTCTGCCTAATAAATTGACAAATATTTAGATATTTACCATTTATACTCCATAGGCCATAATAGAAAATTCATTAAGTACAGCCTACCATTTTATTTGTGAGTAGTGTTTTATTTTACAACTCTTTTTGTATTGCCACTAATTGTAAGCCATATAAACTTAGAATTTTACAACTCAGCGACCCTCGTAGGTTTGTGCCGTGTCTTGTGTGGGGTTTCGCCTAGGACACCAAGCTGGCTCATCAGCGGGCTCTTGGTGTCCCTGCCCGGACCCCCACATGAGTAGCGAACTGCGCGCTATCTCCCTTTATATAAAGTGCAACTGCACCTCTTTACTGCGAGAACTAAAAGCACAAGCAGCCTTAACCTCCCTATGAAGGCTTCAAAAAAAATGGTATATTGGCTTTCACGGCCAATGAATTAAAACTCAGCAATTCTTCTAGAACACGGCACAAACCTAGAAGAATTGCTGAGTTTTAATTCACTGGCCGAAAAAGCCAATATACCATCCTTTTAGAATTTTACAATTAACTCTTATCTAAAATAATTACACGAAGTTATATGCTCTAAGATATTGGTTGACATTTTTAGTATTTTGCGGTGATAATCCGCTGAGAATACTCACAATTTTCCAGGATAGTCCCCCCCCCCCCCCCCCGAAAAAGATTGTATATACGACCCTGCTGTATGCATTTGTGCTTGAGGCTAGGATTGGGATGAAGGTGGCCGTGGCCTTAAGTTAGGAACCATTCCAGCATTTGACTGGAGTAGAAGTTGGAAACCACGGAACACCACTTCTAGGATGGCTGAGGTTCAAATTGAACACATCTCCTCTTAGTTCTGCCTCGCAAGGCAGAGTGTACCCTGTCAGAGCCCTCAGACTAGGATTACATTTCTTGGTCGAACCAGGAATCGAACCCGAACGTCAAGGGTGACAACCAAGAATGCTAGCTGTTACACTTTGAGGTGATCATAACATGTGGGAAAAGACCAGCACAATTTAGTGAATAAAATTGCAGCTCTTTCCAGTATACATCTTCATGTTTCTGTAAAAAAAATGAATGAAAATTATTTGCCTACATTAAAATCCAGTCTGGGAGTGTTACCAGGTAATAAATGACAATAATGCTTTGATATATTACCCTGTGTCATTTGGGCCAATGCCTCAAGAGACAGCCGCTAGACAGCATCCATTTGTTTAATAACACAGCTGTTGGTTGGGAATTTTAAAAATAAAAGAGCCGGCCGGTGTCCTACTTTCAGGAAGTACACTGGTATTCGCCAGGACTTGTCTGTCATGCAGCACTAGTGCAACCTAAGTGAAATAAAATATACGCAGGAAACAGGCAGGTTGGCTTCATTCCGCTCTGTTTTTTTCATGGTTAGCATCGGAAATTCAACACCTCCACCCGCCTGTCCGAAACGTGTAACGTTTCGCTTTCACGGGGTGGCAGCCCTGCGCACTTGTCAACGATTAGTACAGGGGTGCCAACGTGGCGAGGGCGCCTTTCGCAAGCCTCACGTGGCTTCGATCAATGTTTCTATCCGGCCAGCACATCCGTAAGGAATATGCTGGGTGTCCAGCCAGAAATAGCCCATGCCACGCCAGCCAGCCAGCGGGCTAGCACCTAGTCGATACTCGCTGCTGCATGCCTACCACTCGTCTCTGTACATTCAGTTGACACTCTTAAATACAGTGCATTCCCTTGCCGTTTCAGGTTCAACTTGCCCGCGTCAGCAAACTAGTTCGTGACTCACCTGTGTTGACGAGAGTGCTAACCCACACTCCGCAAAAAGATTGTGTACTACTGTCTTAATGGGCGGAATTCATCTGTGCCTTTCTCTTAGTTTACAACCACTGTGGTTGTATGTCAACCCTTTATTATTCCATCCGCTTTGAGGCGTAGTGACTAGCATTTTTGACTGTCACCGCGGGGGTCCATGTTCGATTCTCGGCTGTGCCTCCTTCTTCTTCTACCCTATCAGGCCCATTGGACCGCGCGCTGCTACAAGTTGTTTCCTCCTCCGTCGCCTCCTAACCCTCCTATCCATAGCTGCCGTCCGCCAACTGTCCACACGTATCGCTGCCTGTTGCCTAGAAATGTAATTCTGGTCTGAGAACTGGAACGGGTTATACTCAGCCTCGTGAGGCAGAACTGAAAAGAGGTGGGTTCGATTCTTACCTCAGCCATATTTTCATGAGAGGTGAAGATGGTTATCATTTCTCAATCAAGATCCTACCCACAATCCGTAAACGTCGTCTCGCATGGTGGGGTCAAACAATGCGCCACTCCAATTTAATGAGAACTGTGGCAGAAGGGTTCATTGAGGGAAAACATCCACGAGGAAGACCTAGAAATACCTTCCTTAAACAAATTCAAAACGACACCCAAGCACAGAATGATATTTCAATGAAGGAAGCAGCAAATGACAGGACGATCTGGACATGTTTTTATGGCAACTGACCAGTCTTAGGACTTCAAACCAATGATGATGATGAATCAAGACGATAAATCCCCCTACAGATAATTAAAAATTTGGTTTAGCAATAGAGACAATCTTCAATTAAAGGTCGGATCGGTGGTCATAATGTTGCGAAATATCAACCAACCCCGTCCTTGTAACGGCACACGGCTACCGCTGAAGAAATTAATGAACAACGTAATCGAAGCAACCATTCTAAAGGGAAAGTACAAAGGAGAAGACGTTTTGATACCACGCATCCCAATGTCTCCCACTGTACCATTTGAATTTAAACCTTTTCCATGGTTTCCCCATTCCTACTCTAGGCGAGTGTCGGGATGGTGCTTAAATTAATGCCACAGCTACCACCTATCCAAATCTTAGCTCTAATTACAAAACACACACAATGGTGTGAGGAAGAAGAGCAAGAAGAAGAGGAACAAGAAGAAAAAGAAGAACAAGAACATGAGGAAGCAGAAATATTAGATGATTCCGAAAAATTTTCCCCAATTTCTTAAAATTCACACCGTTTTTTATAATTTCCAATAGTACTATTTTTTTATTATAAAATATTATTGAATTAAATAGGATCACAATAGATAGTGGAATAGGACTACCGGAGAAACCACGTTAAAAAAAACGCGCCAAGTACACTACCTCACAGGTGGCGTGGAAACGTGTGCATATTATGAAGAATACAACTTTTTCAACTTTTTGAATCGTTATATCTCAAAAACGGTGACTCTTAGGAGACAAAGTGTTGAGACAATTTTTATAGATACATGCATGAATTTTAGTTTGATCTATTTTTATGATAAAACTTACCGTTTGGCTGAAAAACGCAAAAAAAATTGCGAACTTTGACCTTGAATAATTTTGTTGCCGTTGTCGGACAGATGGGGACTTTTCACATTTCATTTATAATGATGTTTTGACCATTAGTACAATTTTTCTGCTCTATGCGAATTTTGGTAACCTTGCATGTCTAACTTGACCGGGTTACAATGCAAACTCGTGGGACTAGATTGACGAGTCTTCGATTATTAAGAAAATTGTTGAAGAGGTCGTAAGTCACTCTAAAAGTTAGTTAGTTAGTTAGTTAGTTAGTTAGATTCATTCTTATTTAATCATTTTCCCAATATAGGATTTTGGTGAGTCAAAGGCCAAGAAAGCTCCAATGTAAAAAAAAAAAAAATGTTTCTTAACATACGAGTATAATACGGCTAATATTGTACATAGCCTACCGGGTGAATCAGCTGCCCCTAATAATATTGTTTTATACACCCCAACTAACGCGTGTTGTCAGGAAGGTCGCTATTTCTCTGCTTGCATCTCGTATGGCACTAATGCACTGCAAGTATATCTCGCAAACGATACTGAACACTATTATTTTTTCCTCGTATAAAAATAATAGTCTGTAGCCACATCTTGTTGGACTGCATAAAACAATATTATTAGGGGCAGCATATTCACCTGGTATATTATTCCTTAACTATGCTCTTTACCTATACATCTTCTTACCTATCATAAAAGAGGGGCAGATGACCTCGTAGTTCCGCCCCTTAAAACAACAATAACTAACTAACTAACTAACTAACTAGGGGTGTTCAAATGAAAAGATACGAAACGATACTGTGGGTACAATTTATTCGTTATTCATAATTAATCACCACAGGCCTGTGCTCAGGTGTCCTATTGCTTCACTAACCGCAGGCTTCTCTGTTCCCAATAGTCTTATCGTTGTGACAGAAGCCAATCCTGTACGGTGTCCTTTAGTTCGTCGTCCGATTGGAAACGTTTTCCCTTGAGACGAACCATTAACAGTGACGTGTATTGTGCGACACAACGTAGCCTACGCAAGTCTATCAAGAACAAACGGCCTGGACTGCTCACGAAGGGAGTGATTCTGCACCATGATAACGCTCGCCCACACGTCTCTAACGTCACACGAGATGTATTGGCCACGTTCAAGGGGGAGCAACATGAACATCCGCCCTAGAACCCGGACTTGTCACACTGCGACTTCCATCTGCTCGGTCCGTAAAAAAAAAAAACCAAGGGAAAACGTTTCCAATCGGACGACGAACTAAGGGACACTGTACAGGATTGGCACCTGTCACAACCACAAGACTTCTGGGATCAGGTAATCCTGCGGCTAGTGAAGCAATGGGACGCCTGTTCACAGGCCTAAATAACGAATAAATTGTACCCACAGTAACGTTTCGTACCTTTTCATTTGAACACCCCTCATAGGTCCTAATACATTAGAATCCCAGTCATGGGGTCGGATTTGGCTCTCTACGACCCTATATACCAATGCTGAGATAGTACTCTTAGAACGGTATGGGTCTCCGATGTTCTCTCCCTGTCGAAGGGTGCCATGGGCTGGGGAACACAGTACTACCTGAATATAGCTGGAACCACCCATCAGCAAAAATCCATGGCGAACATAATTTAAAATCGGACAGTATTACTCAGCTATGAGCTCCTCCCGATTTCAACTAAATAATTTACGTTATCTTTCCCAAGGTTCCTTCCTTTGATAGTCAGAACATTCAGTGTTTATGAAACATATTATTTACAAACAAGTTTGAAATCATGTGGCGAATCTCTCATATAAATCAATGGGAAGTAGCGAGTACCGTACATGTTTGAACAGACACTCCTGACGGTCCAGCAACACGTTCCAGTCAGCATATACGCCCCGCCTCACTACTACTCGGAGTGCCACAGGGATGTCCGGCTCTGCCAGCCGTTAGGTAAGATTTCGGAGCCCTGCAGTTCAATCTGGTGGTTGATTTTCCACACGTTGTCCTCCTATAGTACAAAGATTGCGTACACAAAGTTTCAAAATAGGTTTCGACCTGTCATACCTGATACTTCCCATGTAAGTAACAGAAGTCACCTACGTCCTTTAGCTTTTCACCTGCCAATTCGACATCCATAGAGGTTTCTGACTTATTTCGACTGCATTCCAATATTTTTGTTTGACATTTATTAATTTTCATCATATTATTTCCTCAAGACAGAATTTGTATCATTTAAAAACACATTCAAATCCTCTGGTGTGTCGGCTAAGAGGCCGATGTCATCAGCAAATCTCAGAGTTGAAATGATTTCTCCTTGAATCTTTACTCCTACTTTGAATTATTCTCCAATTTCCTTCATTGCTTGTCCAATGTATAGATTGAAAAGTATGGGTGATAAGTTGTAGCCTTGCATTACACCTTTCTGAATACCAGCTTCTCCCTCATGTCCTTCCATTCGAATAACTGCTGTCTGGTTTCTGTATAGATTGTAAAGCACCCTCTTATCCCTGCACTTTATTCCAATAGTTATCAAAATGGCAAACAACTTACTCCAATCAACTTTATCAAAAGCCTTTTCTAAGTCTACAAATGCCATGAACGTTGTCTTATCCTTCCTTATTCTAGCTTCCAAAATCAGCCTAAGACTTAGTACAGCTTCCCTTATCCCTAGGTTTCTCCTGAAGCCAAACTGGTCTTCGCCCAACTCTCTTTTTATCTGTGGAGAAAGTGAACTAAAGCTCGTTCGAGCAATCGACTTCCTGAAGAAAAATAGACAGTGTTTCGTTTTTACATAGTTTGATTATTGTTATCTTTGAGTGTAATATCTTTGTTGTTGTCTTTGGAGGCGATGTTGAATCGCATTAATAAAATAGTGACTACCGTATATTAAAATGATTTGGTATGGTAAATAACTGGCGACCGTGACAGGGTTACTGGCAATTTCAACATCAAATAAATCAGAACATCGATGACCGAACGTCGAGTATTACGCGGCGTATTTACACGTGAAGTAAATAAGCTTGAAGAACTGTTGGCGCTTGCTGATTGTGATCACGTGGAGATTCGTAGCACATTTGCTTCACTTGTGGAACGCTACGAGAAGTTAAAACGTTTGTAAGATGAAGTATACAATGAGCTGCTGCAAAATGAAAACCTTGAAGACATCGTGCTTGAAACAGAGATCAACAATTGCAGTGAGTACGACATGAAATATTTTAAGGTTAGGGAAAAAGTGCAGGCCTTACAAGTTGGAGAACAAGCCGTTTCTGAAGCTAATACGAGTAACTGTTCACATACTTCTAAACAGAGACTATTAAGGCTACCAAAACTAGAACTGAAAAAAATTGATGGAAACGTGAAGTGCTGGATTGGGTTTTGGGCGCAATTTACTAAAATACATGAAGATAGCAGCCTTAAAGATGAAGACAAATTTGTTTATTTGATTCAGTGTATGGAACCTGGATCATGTGCTCAGAAGTTGGTAGAAAACTTTCCTCCTTCAAAGGAAAACTACAGAAAGCTATAGAATTGTTGAAGTCTAGGTATGGGAAGGATGAGTTACTCATTGGATACTATGTTAGGGAACTTTTATCCTTGATAGTTTAAGATCCATAGCCCAACTTTCTGACAGTCTGGAGGGGCAGTTGAGAGCACTTGTTTCCTTGGGAGCAACAAAGGAGAAATACGCTGCAATGTTATTTCCACTAGTAGAGAGTGCCTTAGCAGAGGTTATGTTTAGAACTTGGGACAGGTATCGTGTATCAAAAGAAACGTCTACCAATGAACCTGACTGTTGTTTGATTGAATTGTTAGCCTTATTAAAGACTGAGTAGAAGGTGAAGAACGGCTTAAGCTAAGACGTAGTTCTTTTGAAGTTAATGAGAGGATGTATCGAGTTGAGCAAGACGATAGGGCCAAGACTAAGAATAGGGACGTACCTTCAGCGGCTTCTTTAATTTCAATAGAGGATGTTTCAGTTAGTAAAGGAAATAGAAATAAAAAAAGATATGGCTTGTATATTCTGTAGCAGAACCTCACATCTTTCTCAAGACTGTGCTGTAGCTATTGACTATTCTCTAGAAGAACGCCAAGGAACGTTAAAGAAAAAGGGAGCTTGTTTTAGGTGTCTACGACCGGGACGTATCAGTGTTAAGTGTAAGATGTTTGTGAAGTGTCCATTTTGCGAGGGGAAACATTACGTTTTGATGTGTGCGAAGACAGCCTCAGATGAACCAAAAGGTGATTCGGTTCTAAAAACAGTTAGCATGATGGCAGGTAGTAATAAACGACATGCGACCTATCTGCAGAATTTAGTTGCTAGAGTAGTTGTTGGTGGATCCACGCACAGAGTAAGAGTTCTGTGTGTTAGTGTATCGCAGAGAAGCTACATAAAGAAGTCTTGTGATAAGAAATTAGAGTTGGAACAAACTGGAAAGGTAACACTAAGTCAAGAATTATTTGGAGGTAGGAAAACAGCACCTGTTTGTTTCGAGTCCTATCAAATAACTTTGCTGGGTATGAACGAGGGAAACATATGTTAGGCTCCGATAGTATCTGTGGAGGTGCACCCCTGGTTGATGCTGACTTGTTTAATTTACTGAGGGACTAGGGAGTTGAACTTAGTGATGTTGGCCAAGATAATGGTGGCAACAGTACTGACCTACAGGTACTGTTAGGAGCTGACGTGTGGGCTCAGATAATCACGCCAAACTTAGTCCATGTAAACAAGAGTCTAGTAGCTGTGAGAACTTGTTTAGGGTAGACACTTATGGGCTCTTCTGAGATCACCTCAATTACTGCCTCTACTTAATTTAACTCAATCAACAAGAGTGGCGGATTTGTGGGAAATTGAGATTTTGGGTATAAAAGATCCTGGCGAACAGATAAAAAAGGAAGAAAGGGACAACAAGATGTTCTTATATAGGACTGTGAAGAGAGAAGAGGAATCTGGGCGCTACATTGTTAAACTACCCTGGATTGATGGTTGTACTTCTCTGGAAACGAATCGTGAAATTACTCAGAAACGATTATTGAACACCTGAAGGGAGGGATGCAGAAATTTCAGGATTATGATGAGGTGTTACAGGAATGGTTAAACAAAGAGATTATCGAAGGTGTTGAAAACGAGGTTTTGGATGGGCCTACACATTATTTGCCTCATAGAGCTGTGCTGAAAGATGTTGGCACTACAAAGATAAGGCCAGGGTTCGATGCTTCCAACAAAGACAGAAATGGTCATTCCTTGAATGATTGCCTCGAGCCCGGACCCAACCTCATCGTCCTGGTTCCATCAGTGCTGACCGATTTTCGAACCTATCCTATAGGTATAATAGCCGATATAGAGAAGGCATTCCTGAAGATTATAATTGATCCTGAAGACAGGGATATGCTTCATTTTCTCTGGTGGGATAATGATAAGATCACCACTTTTCGACATCGCAGGGTGTTTTTTTTGGTGTTTGTACCAGTCCTTTCCTATTGGTTTCCGTAATGAACAACCTTCTGGAAGAACCCCCCCCCCCCCAACTCATTTGAAGGAAGTAGCTACAAAAATGAAACCTGCATTTTATGTGGACAACTGTCTTACTGGAGTCTTGTCAAAGGAAGAAATTGGACCTTTTATTTTAAAGGCACAAGAATTGATGTTATCGGCAGGTTTCAATTTGAGGGGATGGGTGAATTCCTTTGATTGTGGTGTTGGTAAAACTGAGAATGTCTTAGGACTTCGATGGTATCGCGACGTAGATGAACTTGGATGTAACTTCAGCCCAACTACAGGTTTAGTAACCCGAAGAGTGGTACTATCCAGCGTGCAAAAATATTTGATCCGATTGGATTTTCGGCCCCAGTAACTCTTATTACCAAGCTCATTCTACAGAAGACATGGCAGAGAAGTATAGGATGGGATGAGGTTTAACCGGGAGACATTTGTGAGGAATTCTGTCGATGGACCCAGCAGTTGCAATACCTGCATGACTGTCGGATACCCAGAAGGATTTTACTGAACGGCAACAGCACTTTGCATGTATTTGTTGACTCTAGCAAAAGAGCGTTTTGTTGTTGCATATTTCTGAGAACAGAAGAAGAAAGTAAGATCAAACTGAGTCTTCTGTTGGCTAAATCTAGAGTGGCGCCTCTCAAAGAACTAACACTACCCCGCCTTGAACTGATGGGAGCGCTCCTTGGAGTTAGAATGTCTCGGTTGAGCCTTCGATGCCTACACCGGAATGGCATACACACAGTGTTTTGGTCCGATTCAACAGTAGTATTGGCTTGGATTGCTAATAAAGGGATTTGATCGGTGTCTGTAGAGAATCGGGTAAAGGAAATTCATGAGTACAGTAAGGCTAGTTCATGGAGACACATACCGGGTAGCCTCAATCCAGCAGATCTCCTGTATAGAGGGTGACCAACACAACTTTGGAGATCCAGATGATGGGAGGGTCCGTCTTGGCTTAAATGTAAAGAAGAAGAATGGGTATTTAATCGTCCTGAACCATTGTTGTAAGAGGTCAACAGGGAAAGGAGGAAAACAGTTGTAGCTGCTAAGAACACAGTTGTGGAAACGATTTTACTGCAATTAAGTTCACGATTCTCTGGATACATTAAAATCGTTAGGACCATTGCTTGGATTTTGAGATTGAGACAAAGGAATCGTAGAGACGACGTATCTACGAAAATTGATAGCGAAGAGATTCTCAATGCTGATAAGAAACTGTACTTCCTTATCCAGAATGAAACGCTTTATGAAGAAGAGAGAAAGGAACAATTGAAGAATCTGGAGATGTTCACAGGCGATGAAGGAATCCTACGCATGAAGTCAAGAGTCCTGAGTATACCTATCCAGTTGTACTTCCATCAAAACATTTGATGGTTGAAGATTGAATAATTTCATCGATTCCATAACCATGCTGGGTCGCTCACATTACATGTTTTGTTGCGCCAAAGGGTTTGGATAATTAGAGGAAGAAGGACGGTGGCAGCAGTTGTTCGGAAATGCGTGATCTGTCATCGTAACTCTGCTAAGGGTTTTGAGGTACCTTTTCCTCCGTTGCCACAGGATCGAATCAAGGCATCGAGTGTTTTCCAGATCACGGGCACAGACTTGGCCGGCCCAGTGTTTCTACGAGGAGGAGAAAAGGGACGGATTGTGATATTCACTTGTGCGGTTTATCGGGCCGTAGATCTGTAATTGATCACTTCACTTAGTACGGTAGCATATATCCGAGCACTACGCCGATTTGTGGCAAGAAGAGGAAGAGTGAATACCATGTATTCGGACAATGGTACGAATTTCACAGGACTTCGCAGAACCATGGAGCAATTGGATTGGACTGAAATAGAGAGGACGTGCAGCCTTCTGAAGATTAAATGGAAGCTGAACCCTCCCACTGCAGCCTGGTGGGGAGGATTCTGGGAAAGCTTGATTAAGATTCTAAAGGATTTGCTTCGCCGTAATTTGGGTAAAGCTTGCCTAAATTATGAGGAAATGTGTACTCTTCTGTGCGATTGTTAGAACCTGATGAACAACCGACCTTTGACTTATTCTTCTGAATAAGATGAACTCAAGCCACTCAGACCCTCCATGTTCCTACAGAGCCTAGAGGGTAATGATGTAACCGACTTACACCAAATCCAATCCAGTAGTTTAAAAGACAGATGGCGTTATCTACAAGCTGTTCGGGAGAGCCTAAGAAATGACTTCAAACAAGAATACTTGGGATTTCTCCGATCCCGGAGCAAAAAGCAACAGGGATCCATACAAGTGGGAGACATAGTACTGGTGGAGAGCGACAACAAGAAACGGATCAACTGGCCCTTAGGAAGAGTGGTGGAGCTGTTACCTGGAAGGTACAATGTGACTCGTCTGGTTAAAATTAACACAGCAACTGTCATCCTACTTCGTCCAGTACAGCGACTTTATTCGTTAGAGATAAACTGTCTTAACAAAGGTGATTTTATCAACACTTCACAACACCGACTGAGTGATTCGGTCCTTAATGAAGATATTCCCTGCAGTAACTCTAGAACTGGAAAGGAGAGTGAATTCAAGACTCGTTGTGGTAGAACTGTTAGGCAACTCAAGAAACTAGACTTATAGTGGTTCACATTCCTGAGCTCAATGTTCAACTATAATTTCGGAATGTTTACTTCAGTTTCTGAGTGTGTGTTGCAAGGTGGGAGAATGTGGAGAAAGTGAACTAAAGCTCGTTCGAGCAATCGACTTCCTAAAGAAAAATAGACAGTGTTTTGTTTTTAGATAGTTTGATTTTTGTTATCTTTGAGTGGAATATCTTTGTTGTCTTTGGAGGCGATGTTGAATTGCATTGATAAAATAGTGACTACCCTATATTAAAATGATTTGGTATGGTAAACTATCTGTCTTTCCATCCTCTTGTAAATTATTCTAGTCAGGATCTCTGAAGGATGAGTGATCGAGCCGATTGTACGGTAATCTTCATATCTGTCAGCTCCGGTTTTCTTCGGTATAGGGATGATAATATACTTCTTGAAATCAGAGGGTACCTCACCTGCCTTATAAATCCTACACACCAAGTGAAATAACCTGATCAGACCTTAATCACCTATGCAGCTTAGCAACTCAATCGGTATCATCCATGCCAGGTGCTTTGTTCCTGCTTGAGACTTCCAATGCTCTTTCAAATTCTGATCTCAATATTAAATCTCCTTTCTCATCCTCATCAATTTCCTCTTCCTTTTCCATACCATGATTCTCAATCACCTTTCCCTTATACAAACTATGTAAGCTATCCATCACCCAGCCTTTTTTTCCCCTGTTAGAGATTTTCCATCTGAGCACTTACTAGTAGTCTTCCTTTCCCCAAAAGTACTCTTAATCCTTCCTATTTTCAGACAATTTTCTATACCTGCACATTTCTCTTTCAACAAATCTTCTTTTGCTTCCTTGCTCTTCCTGTTAACCTAATTTCTCAGACGTCTGGATTCTGCGTTTCCCCTTTCATCTCTTTCATTCTTGTTCTTTCGCCTTTCATCGATTAATTGTAGTATATCCTGCGTGATCTACGCTTTTCTACATATTCTTTCTTTCCAACCAAGGTTTTCTTTTCAGGATTTTGTTATTCATTCTTCAAAAGTACCCATTCCTCTGCAAATTGTAGCTTGTTCAGGGTGTTTGATAAGTCCTTCCTTTATACTCGTCTTGAATCGTTTGTTCACGTTCTTCTCATTCAGTCTGTCTATTGCCCACCTTTTTTGGCTTCTGACTTTTCTTCAATTTCTTCAACTTAAGTCTGCGTTTCATAACAACCAGATTGTGGTCAGAGTTTGTGTAAGCACCGGGATATGTTTTGCAATCCGAAATCTGGTTTCGAAATCTCTGCTTGACCATAATGAGGTCGATTTGGTAACGTCCTGTATCTCCTTGTCTCATCCATGTGTATATTCTTCTATTGTGGCTTTTGAATAAGGTATTAGCTATGACCAACTCATGATCGGTGCAGAATTCCATCAGCCTGCTTCCTCGATCATTCCTTTCACCTAATCCGAATTCTCTTACTAGTTTCCCTTCTCTTCCTTTTCTTACCACAGCATTCTATTTCCCATTACTATAACATTTTCATCACCCTTGACATACCTCAGAACTTCATCTATTTCTTCGTAGACCTTTTCAACATCTTCATCATCAGCTTGACTGGTTGGGCATATAGACTTGTACCATTGTGGTGCATTTTGGTTTTGTATTGATTTTTGCTACAATAATCCGTTCCATATATTGCTCATAATATTCTACCCGCTGTCCAAGTTTCCTAGTCAATATGAGACCAACCCCCATTTGACCATTGTTTGATTTAGTGCTAATGATCCTATAGTCAACTGACCAAAACTCCTGTTCTTCCTGCCAGCGCATTTCACTAATCCCAACCAAATCCAACCTCAACCCATCCATTTCCCTTACTAAATTTTCTAATCTTTCACTGCCTATCAGACTTCTAACAAGGCGGCTTCGGTGGCGTAGTTGGTAGCATGCTGAGCTTCTATGCCCAAGATCGCGGGTTCAAAACCGGCCGAAGTCGTCGGATTTTTTAAGAACGTTAAAAATCCCTCAGTATGCCTTCCTTCGGAGGGGAAGAAAAGCCGGCGGTCCCATGTCATTGATGTATGGCATGTTAAAGAAACTTCCACTAATTACAACTGTGTGAAGCTAAATTATATATAGGTTAAACATTTGACCAACGTTCTTAGGTTCCTACTTCGTCGTCAAGAGCCGACTGCGGTAGCATCTGGTAACTAAGTTCTGGACTAGTTGGTCGTTGACGGTGGCGTTTGTCGGCAAAAGTAGGAACTACTTGAAAAATTCAATGTCTGCAGTCCTTACTTGAATTAAAACAGATACACACACTAATACAGTCACCGCAATCAACACCGGTTATCAGACAGATTCTACACACACCCAAATTACAAGGGGCTACATGACCGCGTTGTTGCAGCCCCTAAACTGAGGAACCAACCAACCAGACTTCTAATATTCCACGCTTCGAACTGTAGAATATCAGATTTCCTCTTTGTCACTTCTGTGATGTCAACCCCAGAAGTGACACACTCACGAGTTCTTCAATGATGTTCTTGCGCATCGAGCCAGAGCTCATGCTGGCACGGTCTTAAGTATACCTTCAAAAAAGTAATTGTACGATATCGTCAGGCTTCACTCTCTACGTATGCAATATTTTTGCATCGCAGGGATTTCCCCGTTTCTTCATTCACGATATGGTATTATTACGTTTCTCAGCATACTACCAGTATGATGCACCGAAAATCACCACAACAAATTCAGTTGATTGTAATGCACCGAAATATGACGCATTAAAAAAATAGGTGATTTGTTCTTTCATCTTATGAAATATAGGCTTATGAATTCACCTTTTGTGTGTGTGTGTGTGTGTGTGTGTGTGTGTGTGTGTGTGTGTGTGTGTGTGTGTCAAGTGAGTACAAACAATATTCTGACTGGTTGGAGCAAATTCAAAGAAATTTGCTAAGAATTTAAAGCTACCACATCCGACCCCAACCATGCCTTTCAAATCGAAATACATTTCACCAATCCAACATAGCAGCCGCGCGAGATATTTAATCGTTTCTCAATGTCTACGAAACTATTACAGCAATTAATCTAAATGTTTATAATAGAAGACGCAAGTTCACATAATAGGTGACCTTCAAAAATTTCTAATCACAAAACCAGCTTGGGAAGCAGGAGAATTTCAAACTTAAATGAGTTTTTCTGGCGACATAACCAACCAAGTGCAGTGAAACTTCATATAATGGCGTCTAATAAAATACATTTTTAATTCAAGAGTGCGGCTGTGCGAATTTTGAAAAACATGTTTAAATCCTGTATCCTAATCAAGCGATCGAAGTGAAACCTCGTATATTAAACCTATAGTAGAATACTTGCCTACAGTACTGATACATAAATGTATGGCCTACATATAGAACAATTCAGCATGGCGGCCACGCGAAATATTTCAACCGTTTTCAATGTCTCGGAAGGGAATTTAGTACGGACATAGAGGATAATAAAGAAAATACATATATGTAACTTTTGAAAAACGTATAAACACTAAAACAACATGACCATCTGAATTTCAAATATTTAAAATTACTTTTTTGGCGATCTAATCATCTGAGCTAAGATGGTTTGTCAAAGCGAATCGTTTCTTAATGTTTTATGAATTTCCATCCAATTTTATTCAATTGTTAAAAAAAAAGTTGGTAGCAGTGCGAAATTTAAAACATATTTTGTTTATCTTATTCTGTTCGTACGATCAATTGAGAGTTTGTGTTATGAACAACCATAATAGTTTTTATCTACTGGCACATAAATCTACGCCTTACATTTAAACTAATCCAACATGGCGACCACACGAATTATTTTACCACTATTACATCTCCAAAACTATTACAGCAATCAAACTGAGATTACGTATGGTGATAAAGAACTATTACGGTAAGTATTTACACATTATATGACTTTCTAAAACATGATAAGTACAACAACAACAGGGCAGCCACGCAAATTTCAAATATTTAAAATAACTTTTCTGACAATCTAATCATCCGACTGAAGTGAAACTAGGCACAGGGATTCCTAATTTACGGCTAAATGTAGCAACCACCACCACTCAATATTTTGAAACACCATCCAATGCAACCAACATTCGGTTGTTTGTTGTTAATTCATTTAAGAGGCTTGGGATATCTTGGTCCTCAGCTCCGTGTATTTAGGGGTGTTGATCTTGTATGATAACCTGCGTCGCTTTGATTTTATTTACTCGTGTCAGGAAACATACATAAATCATTAATTTTAAAAATAGGTACTATCAAAAAGATAAATATTTCACAAAGCAACGTTGGACCAATATTTTTCAATGTCCTGGCAGTTGGTGTAGCCTTCACTAGATCATCCATGGAGCACTGGAGACGGCAGACACTGCAATTGAGGTAGGTCATGGTTTGTTCTTCACCACAATCACAGCAGGTCGACTCACAAGGTAGTCCCCACTCCTTAATGTTGGTCCCGGATCTACCAACCCCACACCGTAACCTATTGAGACTGTCGCTGTTGTGATTGTAGTAGTGTTCGTAGCTGCATTCGGGACACGGGTTGGGTAGAAGCCCCGGGATTTAAAATAAGTTACTATCCCGGTGTTGTGGAAAGCCCCCAGGGAATACCGCACTCAGGATAACCACTGTCAGCGCCGAGATTTGAACCTTCGATCTGCGGACTTGCTGCAGCTCCCCATAGCGGTCGTGGTGCGCGATTTAACGCACATGGCTTCGCTGCGGGGTACCAACATTCTGAAAACAGAAGGATCCATGAAATGTGTCCACGCGGTTCCCGCAATGCAGTTCCAGGAAGATGTTGGAGAGTTGTCTATGTCGCGATTCCACTTTGTTGTTGTTGTTATTGTTTTGCTTAAGAGACAAGAAATGCCGGATTTGATCTCCTGACGCGGGTCCCTCACGATTAAATACCCTTAGATGCCAACTGAGTATGTCGGAAATCAATTCTGCAACCTTGAGCATAGGAACCGATCGACTCAATAACCTGAGACACACAGTCGTTGTCTCAAGGTTCCAATTACAAAAACATACCCTCTAGTCTAGAGTACTGTACCATTTGATCGAAATCTTGAATAGCCTGTCGTATCATTAAGTGAGCTCATAGGCGAGTGCTACGTTCAGTGGCTGGTGGAATATTAATTAAGGGGATTTCACTTGAAATGAGAAATGATCAGACACAGAACACGTGGGTCAGGCAGCAGCAGTGGGTCATGAGGTGAGCGCACGAGTATGGTCGGGACGCCACTACCCAGCTATTGGGTGGGCCGTGGGCCGCTTGTCTATTGATCTAGCGCGTCCCGCAGGTACGAGTACATCTTCCTGTCTTCCAGCCCGGAACAGCCACGGAGCACATAGCCTAGCTGTTGCAAATAATTGATCCTCCATTTCACATCTTTTTAATCGAACATTTTGCACACTAGTTTTTCACTAATAAAATGATCATCATCGTCATCGTTCTTCGGCTTTTCCCAATTAGTTGGGGTCGCCGGAGCCAACCAGGCTCATTTCGGTTTTGGCCGGGGATTTAAGGCCGGACGCCCTTCTTGAAGCCACGTGATTTTTCAGGTGAAAATTCCACCCCGCTGTCACCGGGATTCGAACCCCGACCGTCCGGGTGAAAGACGAGCAGCTAAGCCACTGCGCCATCACGTCCCCCCCCCCTTTTTTACTAATAAAATAATTGGAAAGTAATTTTGTGAAGTCAACCTGGGATGTTGTTGTTCCTTTTATGATAATTAATTGTTGGCCTCGGGACATCATTGTAACCAGTTCCATGCACTTGGATGTGTGTTCAATTTGTCTGTAACATGCATTTCTGTAGTGACGGGATGAAATGAGGGTGTAATGTATGTACACTGTACAGTAGCCTATATGTATGTATGTATGTATGTATGTATGTATGTATGTATGTATGCAAGTAAGTATCCACAAAAGGTTGACAAAAATCTGAATTTTCTTAACCTGGTTTCATTTCAGAATATTTCAACGTAATGCCAGGTTGTGTGTAATGTGCCCTTCATTGGAGGTATTGAGGTGATTGATCCATCCAGTCATCTTATGTGCCTCTCTATTCAGGCCAACACGTGTTCTGTGACATTGATGTCAAATGTGCTCGGAGGCCAGCTGGCTAGTGAATATGGCGAGTCATAATTCTTGCATTAGTATTAACCAACTGAAAGGGTATACATATACAGTAAATATTTTCACTAACAATGGACAATGAAGAAAAAAATGTGTATGCTCAACTACAATACTGTACAATCGTAGAGAAAATTGTTAATATTTTCAAATTGTGTATATGAAATTGAATTTAACTCATAGATTGTGGGCTTTGCTTATTTCCAAAAACATACATACGAATTTTCAGTGAGGAAATGTTGAAGACCCCTGCTCAACCAGTTACACTTGCAGAATAACAACCAAACTGGGGATACCTGAACCAACTAGTGTCTTCTTGAAGTAAACATTGCACACCGCATGTAAATGTTAATAAGTTTTAATTGATCCGAAATAGATTGAAAGGGCTCAAAATTTACTTAATCACTAACCAGATAAATTCTCTCTCCTCTTATCATATAATTTGGTTGAAAGCTCAGGTGATTTAGGTGATGCTGTGATTATTCTCAGTCAGAATTAATTACACGTACGTTGAAGGGAAGATCATTCCTAAACACAGCGGTCTCACAAATCGGCTACAGGGTGTGTGACAAGTGCGCGCGCATTGTCCTATAACATGATGGCAGGGTTCTGAAAGTAGTGATGCCAGTTTCTTCTCAAAGCTGGTCTCAGGTTATGCTCCAAACATTAACGGCAGTACTGTGCCTTAACAGTCTACCCTTGCGTTACGCCTCACATATGACACACCCTGTAGCCGATTTGTAGGGATGCTGGAGCTGGGAAATGGTTCTCAATCCACCATATTCACCGGATTTAAGCCCCTTATGATTATGACTTGATCCCAAAGATGAATGAACTACTTCGTGGCATTTATCTGCTCCCGAGATTCTGCAGGCAATAGATCACTCAGACACATCAACATAACAGGTGGTACTACAGGGATTCTATGACATTCACTTCGCTGGCAAAAAGTTGCAACCAAACCGGGTGACTACACTGAAGAACTGTAGACGATTCACACAGCTATCACTTTTCCCTCAGTAGTGAGGGGCGTGATGATGCAGTGGTAAAGCTACTTGCCTCTCACCGAGGCGGAGCAGGTTCGATTGCCATTCATTGCTTGTGAGATTTTCGAAGTAAAATATCACGTCCTGTGGGTCGGATTGCACGTATAAAATGGAGATGACTCATGATTGCAAGATTAACTGTCTTGCCTTCCACCCTTCTCTCAGTAGTAAATAAATAGCTGACACTCTTTTATTTAAGTTCCAACCTACATATTAAAAATGTTAAAATTGAATCTCGTATTATTATTATTTTTATCAAAGCATAGAATAACTAAAACGAAACAGTAATTTCAGAATTAATTAAGGCCTACATCTGTTACTCACTGTGGATATTTCAGGAAGAGTAATATCTTGTTTCCGGCCGCGGGGACAAGTAATCGAAAGGCGCAGAATACGTTAAGGTTTAAGTGAAAGAAGAGAGCCTAAATTTAAGTTTACGGCTAATTATTTGTGGACTAGTTCTGACGGTTTTTGTAAATTCAATGAGTATGTATATGGACATCCCTGTTTATAAAACATGTTTCAACGACCTAACGTGCCCAAAATCTATACTTATGCGTTTGAAAAATCAAAGTTGTAGTTGTGTGACTCGAAGATGAGGTGGTCCCACAGAATGTGTAATGGATTTGACGTTGAAATTTTGAACTGCGAAATTCCTGCTGGTACTCCTTTGTTGTTGTTGTTGTTGTTGTGGCAGTAATAGTTGTGAATTCGTTTCTAGGGCTTGGGAAATCTTGGTCATCAGCGCATGTACTTATCTGCGCGTAGGGTTTGTTCAATAACCTGTGTTTTGTAGCGACTGTAGTAGAGTAAAATATAGTGTATCACCCCGACTATTTATTGAAGGGAATGTGGAAAAATAAAAACAGGTAAAAGCCATACTCGGGATGGCCTGTCAGAGGCGGGATTAGGACCTACTGCAGCTTCCTCATCACAATCGTAGGACTGGAACTTTTAAGTTGGCTTGTTTTCGAAACGCCTTCTTTGTGATTCTCTTAAATTTCATCACTTCTCTGACACATTGGCTAAGATATAATTATGTGAAGCATATGTGATTGTGCCAAGTATTGGCTGATCTTTCGCCAATAAGATTGAGATGTCTCCTTTATTAGCACAGTGGTCAGAGCAGCGACATACACAAAGACGGAGCTTACTCGTTCGAGCTTCATTTCTCTATCTTTCATTTAAATAGCTTATACTTTACGTACTCGTATAATACACGACCTAATAGCTGAAAAATGACCAGTTATTTATTAGGATGGTAGAGAAAATCGAATTATAGAATTTGTTTATTTATTTATTTATCAATTACCGACAACTCGCTAAAGCGCAGCGCTAGGCCAAGGGGCTAAGCTCTCTGCGGACTCGATAGACGTGGGTTCGAGTCCCATCGTCGGCCGTCCTTGAAATGGTTTTCCGTGGTTTCCCCATTTTCAGTTCCAGGCAAATGCTGGGACTGCACCTTTTGACGGGCCAAGGCCACTTCCTTCAACATCCTTGCCCAGATTCATTCATTTCATCTCTCATTAACTCCTCTCTGAGGTTGGCGTCAGGAAGGGCATCCGGCCATAAAAACCAACCGTCACATTAGAATTTCGTCGCATCTCATCCCCGACCCCGTTGAGCAGACATGCATACATTTATTTATCAATTCTATAACTCAACACACTAAAAGATGTCAAAATATAAAATATAATACAGAAGCTTTTAAATTCACAAGACAGTGACATAATATTTGCTCCTTATTAGATTTATCCATTCCTTCAATAATTTGGTAGTTATGACAACAATGCATATAATAAAGGTACTGATGAAGAAAGGTCAACCAGGTCAGCCAGAATTAAGAAGTTTTGGAAGAGGAGGAAGATTCTTAGGTTACTTTAAATGTATTGGGTTTGATTTAAGTGCTCCAATGCGGTTGTAAACTACACAAATAAATAATATAATGGTACATTATCATTGATTTGATGCTGTCTGGATCCTAGGTGATCCAAGCCTCTGAAAACTACCGTATACCATATTACCACATTTAGTCTCGTCTGTCCTGCTTATTCTTTCCAGCTAACATTCCAGAAGCACCCAGTTTGTATGTTTCAACGAAGAAGCATCTTCAAACAGGTAATGCTCGTTAAAATGTGCTTTGCATCAGCCCCAGAAGCGTTCGAAAGAGGGTATTGGAGGGGATGCCAGTGAAATCACAAGCGATGACGACTAAGTGGGAGAAGCAAGTACTTACAACAGAGCCAGTTGAGAAGGATTGGCCAAGTACTGTACTTAGATCTGAAGGACTTCTGGAGACATCATCGAGACGAATATCCTAGTAAAACGTCAACGAGGCCTGGCACGAAACACAATCTTGAGGCAGCTCATAAAAATAAATTAAAAAAGTCTGAGTATGACAACCTAGTGAAGAAGTAAAGCTCACGTGTTTTAAGAGTGGTATTAAAGTCGCACATTACATTCACCAAAGAATTTCATCTAATTTCTCTGCACTTTTTTAATAACAAGAGTTATATGTAGTAATTATAGAAGCAGCATGAATGTTCTACAAAGTATATACAGTAGTAACATTCCGCGAACTGAACTAATGAAATTGGTTGTGAATCGCATATGAAATGGCCTGTAGTTACTTAAATGTGTCTGTAAACCTGGTTGTCGCAATTAAACACGCTTAAATACCATTGAACTGAGCTGGGACGAAACCACTTCCTGAGATATTGACATGTATTCAAACCTGGGTCTTCTGCTGTCCGGCAGGCACTTGGCAGTACCACCCAATCCGACAATAGTAGTAGTAGTAGTAGTAGTAGTAGTAGTGGCCACTTCCTGGCATAGCGGCTTGCATCTTTGGCTGCCACCCGGAGGTCCGGGTTTTGGTTTCCGGCTCTGTCAAGAATTTTAATTCTGGTCTCAGGGCAGGAACGGGGTCCACTCAGGAAGGAACTAATAGCATAATCACTCCATTCTGATGCAATGCTGTCAAGCAGTCCCGGAATGGGCTAAGTGAAGAGGGCAGGGGTTTTTAGTTGGTGGAAATCCAACTCCCACACAGAGTGGTGTCTTTGAAAGATTTTCCCCTACTACTACTATTACTACTACTCACCACTAGACTGGCAGGTCCGATGGGTTGGTACAAACAATGTTGGCCAGTGGACTAAAAAACTTATACCCGACGTAGGAGAATGGTTGAAATGCAGTAATCGACAAGTGGATTATTTCCTGTCACAGGTCCTGACAGGGCATGGGAGATTTGGAGTATATGCCTTGAAGATGGGGAAGACGCAGGGAGATGCTTGTCGGTATTGTTCGGAAAGAGATATAGTAGAACATACTTTTTTCCACTGTGCTCGATGGGAGGAAGATAGAAAGGAAGCCTGTCTACAACTTGGCCGGCGACTCACGACAGGGAATCTGGTTCAGATTATGTTTAAGAGCCCACGAGCCTGGAACATTGTAAAGGCAATGGCTACGAGTATTACGAGGACTAAGGAGAAAGAAGAGAAAGGAAGGAACTAATAGCATAATCACTCCATTCTGATGCAATGCTGTCAAGCAGTCCCGGAATGGGCTAAGTGAAGAGGGCAGGGGTTTTTAGTTGGTGGAAATCCAACTCCCACACAGGGTGGTGTCTTTGAAAGATTTTCCCCTGCCGAAACAAACAAACAAACAAACAAACAAAAACAATTCACCAGTGACATCGTTCTCCAATTGTCAGATAATGCCTTGTAGGGGCCTAATACACTTTATGATAATTATGGAACATGTTTTTAATAGTACTTTCAAAGAACATTTAAAACATCAAAAGGAAACAAGATTTAAGAACTCACATTTTGTCACTCATAAAACAAATAATGAATTTGGCAAAAGATAATTAGCTTACATGGTGCCACTTCTAATTAACAAGCAATCACATTCACTGCTGGTCTTTGAGAATATGGCAAAAACGAAACAAAATGAATAAAAATTGGTTATTAAATAACTCCTTATACTAAGTGGGCAACTTCTTTTATATGTAAAGTGTACAACTGCATGTATATGTAATAGACTCCTATTCATAGACTGTGGAAATATGAAAAGATAAATTAATTAAACATGATCGTAAAATTTGTATTTTAAGTTTTAAGTTAAGTTTTAAAAATAATAACGACATAACTGTTGTATTAAGGAAGGAAGAAAAATATTAAAATATACTACAATTGCTTTATTGTATTAATATTAACATATTATAATCATTATAATCATCATAATTAATTGTTATGAGGTGATTGAATATTTTTGTGAATTATTATTAGCGACATTGTATAAAAAATTGGCAGGTGAGAGAGAGAGAGAGAGAGAGAGAGAGATTGGACGGTAGATATGTAAATTTCATTGTTTTTGTTTACATACATATTGTAATTATAATTGGCTCTGCCGACAAGCCTAGGCTTGGCAGGACCAAAAATTGTAGAATAAAAACAAACTGTAAACTACTACTACTACAAGTACAACTACAGACACCACAATACCATAGGTTATCAGACAAATTGTTGTTGGTATTTTTTTGTTTTTTGTTTGTTTTTGTTTGTGTATACACACTCATGTATACGGCGGAGCTGAATAAGCCAGATGCCGAAGTCCCTCAAATGAATAACAGTAAAATAGTATTGAAACGATGAATTAGTCCTACCGATACATGTTAGTAATTTCACGGAAGTTTCGTTTCAATTTAGACATCATTCTCGTCTGTGTCACAATGACAAGCAATTGGTAGCCTGAAACCGCATTCTGTTGCTCCAATCTACCTTCAAAGGGACTTAAATATGAGGTACGATCATGAACCGTTTAGCTTGGTTAATTGACCAGTTGAACTTCCTGGAATTCATAAATGTTGTATGATTACAGCAGTGAATGAACATAACTTGTTGATTCTGTATCACTATTGCCGAACTTAACGCAAGCCCCAGCACAAAGCATTTCCTTACAAAGAATAATTTGCGGTATTGTATATCTTATTGCCCAAAAATAAATTTGTCTTTGTTTATTTTAGGGACTGCGACATCGTGGTAATATAGCCCCGTGTATTTTGTGTATGTGTGTGTAGAATTTGTGATAACATGTGCTATTGTGATGGATGTACTAGAGTGTGTATTTGCAAATTAGAGGTAAGGATGGGAAGGAGGCGGCCGTGGCATTAAGTTAGAAACCATCCCAGCATTTTCCTGGAGAAGTGGGGATACCACGGAAAACCATTTCCAGGATCGCTGAGATGGGAATCGAACCCTCCTCTTCTCAGTTTTGCCTCACGAAGCTGAGTGTACCCCGTAGTGTAGCCATCACACCAGAATTAAAATTTCTTGGCAGAGCCGGGAATCGAACCTCGACTTCCGGGGGCGACAGCAAACCACTACACTATAAGGTGGCCAAAATAGCCTGCTGGGTTTGTACTATTAAGGCAGGTGTTCACAGCGAAACTAAATTGTGCTATATACCCATTTCTGGCGCCATAGCAAGTTGTGTAACTATCCTATAACGAAACTAACTGGGTTTTAAAGGCTTTCCATGACACATTTTCTTGTAATCTTAAAGTACACGTACCCTGTTATAACTTGCATGTCATATTTCTGACGAACAAGACTTGAAAAAGTCACCGCAATCGGAATTCGAACCAGATTTTCCTGCTGTCCGAGCAGGCATGCTTAGCCACTTATGCGAGGCTGTTTACTTTTCAACCTCCGATAGCACATTAAAAAAGGGAAGTGTAAATAACAAAATGAATGCATATTACCAAACTTCAGATAGAAATAGGATTATCTCTTGACATAATCACCGTGAATATCCATATCTGGAAACGAGCTTTTCAATCCTCTTTTCATACAATGTTGCTGCCAGTAGGTTGACATGGCCCGTAACGATGTTTTGAGTCTGAAATCTCTGCCCTCCTGGTCAGTATTTTCAGTGCAGAGAAGCGGTAGTCTAGAAGTCGCTCGACGTTAACTTGGGGATATACGCCGAGTGTTCCAAAATCTCCCGTTGAAGTTGCTGACGGTTACAGCAGCAATGTGACGACGGGCATTGTCATGAATCAGAGGAAAGCATTCTCAGATGAATTTCCGCTATACCATTCCCGCTGCTTGAAGAAAACGCTCTACATTACGCAACTCTTACTTGGCAGGAGAATCAATCATAGCTACCATGTTAACGTGCATGTAGCTTAGCTCAAAATGGCGCAATGACGTTGGAAGTGGCAGTGGTTATAGTGCGGGAGATGCGCAGTCACCCTTCAAGCATACCCACCTCCTACCATTCGATTGGTTGTTTAACGACACGATAGCAGCAGATAACCTCGCTGGTCCGCCCCTTAAAACAACAATAACTCTATAACTTTACGGTGCGGTTAGAGGTTGAAAGTATAACCACCCTCGTACTACCACGAGCTACGCAATGACCAGGACACATTTTCAAGCAGAGATTTCTGGAATAACTTAGAGATGTTCCTGGGGCCAAAGTCGGAACCTGACTAGGAATTTTAAGAAATAGCTTCCCATGGAACGTGACCACAGTCATAACTCGAATCTACTGCTGTCCCTCTAATAAACTCAAATTTACGCAAACATCACTCTTTTATTTATATGCGTAGATATTTTTGAATTCAGCTAATCCACTGGGGTTACAACCACAGAAGCAACCACTACACTCAAGTTCATAATTAATGGTGTTTTTGGTCACAGTCAACAAGGACAGAAGTACTGAATTGAGTCTACAAACTACGGAAGCTCTAGTTAGGTATTGTTGTTGCTATTGTTGTTGTTCTAGTGGGCACTACAAAAAACTACTTCCATTACTGATAGTTCAAAATCACAAACTGAAACAGGAAGAATGACGATTCTTTGTTAAAAATGGGCTATTATTACGAGTTTGAAGCAGGTTACTTTCAAGAACTTTATAACGAGACGTCCGGTAGGAATAATGTATTTACTATCAACTAGCAACGTGTCTTTCGCCAACACCATTACAACAATGTAGAGCGTAGCAAGTGGAGGAAATATTTAATCCAGTTAAGGGCAGTGGGACCTAGGCTAGGTGTACGTTGTAGTAGCGATAATGTTTGCCCATCACAGCCTTTGAGGAAACTTATCTACATTTGTCTTAATTAATTTAAAAATACAGTAACAGTCACACCTTTTATTTGATTTTAAAAACACACTGCTCATGTACAAACCAAGTTCGAACTTTAAGCTGAGGCCACTCCAAGCCCGACAGTTTTTACATATTCATATACACTTGCACAAAAAAAAAAGGGAAAAAAAGGAAAACCTTAATTATTTGCAATTTTGTCATTTTACCATTCCAAAATGTTCACAGCAATCTTAATAAAACTTTATTCATATTTGAACCATCTTTGTTCACCAAAGTGTTACTGTATTTTGCTGTCAGTGTAATTCCTTTCCAACGTGATCATCGCGGCAGGTTCTAATCGCCGTGATTGTGGAAGCCACTTTCGATGAACGCAACAATAGTGTAAATTACTTTTAGTCCTCAGAAGGACTGTTGTATGTATATGCAGTCAAACCACCGAGATACAAACCCTCGTCTGGTGAATCACGGAGACGGTCAGCTTCTAGAAATATGCCTCATTGACCTCGTGATTGTCCCATAGTTGGCTTGATGTGTGTGTGGAGTCAGTTGTGTTGTTTCATTTGAGGGTCTTCAACAATGTTGTCATTTAGACCAGTATACTTGAATGTGTCTGCTAACCCTAATATTATTGCGGTTATTTTACGGACACATCTTAGGTACTGTAAACATATTGGAAGCCATTTTTCAGTGTTGCCTTAGTTTTAATGATTTTCAGTCAGTCAACACGGTTGTACCCAATTGTGTTGTGTGTTATGCCCCAACCCGGAAAAAAATCACATGAGACTAATAAATGCACTTGAATGATTAGTTTCGATCGTCAAGCGATCATCATCAGATCCTCCACACTGAGGCTATTAAATCTATGTCAACATATATATTATAAGGTGCGCTCAAAAAGTAACGAGCCGGAGGCTGTAATGCGCAAACCGGTGACGACATCGGTTAATCGTGGCGTGTGTAACGAGGTGTGGTTCCGACCAGAGCGTGGAAGGTCACAGCCCGTCGCTAGAGGGCACGCGTTCACGTCACGTGACGATACAAAGCGAGCAGCAGCATGCATCAATCGTCCAACGCTGCCAGTCGCATTGCAAACAGTGACACGGAGGCGTCAAACGAAGAGCAAAGAAGTGTTGTTCGGTTTCTGAAGAGGAAGGAGTAGGGGGAACGGACATTCATCGCCGAATGTCACAAGTGTACGGCGAACACTGCATGTCCCTTGCAAGGGTCAAGGCGTGGCACAAGCGCTTCAGGGAAGGACGGGTGTCGTTAGCCGATGATGCCCAGTCTGGGGCACCCCCCCCCCCCCCCCTGCATTACTGATGACAACGTCCAGGTGGTTGATGCACTCATTACCCAGGACCGCCGAGTGGGACAGTGAACGCCATAGCCAGTCAGATTGAGCGTCGGAAGTGTGCACATCATCATGGAGGAACGACTGCACTTGCGGAAAGTGTGTGCCCAATGGGTACACCACAGTCTTCAACCACACCAGGAAGCATGTCGAACGGCCTACTGTCTTGGTTTTGGTTGGACGATTGATGCATGCTGCTGCTCGCTTTGTATCGTCACGTGACGTGCACGCGTGCCCTCTAGCGACAGACTGTGACCTTCCACGCTCTGGTCGGAACCACACCACGTTACACACGCCACGATTAGCCATTGTCGTCACCGGTTTGTGCATTCCAGCCTCCGGCTCGTTACTTTTTGAACGCACCTTATATACGGGTTAAGGTATTTACAATATGTACACTTGTTTGTTACATAAGTTTATTGCAAACTTGCGGAACTTGTCAAGATTGTTAGTTTTGTGTGATTTGTGTTATGATCTTATTGTTGGCTATTGACCTGCAGATTCACTTGTTTAGCCTTCCGTCGGGCTAATATTAAATATAGCGACAGTGGGCGCAATGAGTCTGCGAGGCACACTTTAAGATATCAGAATAAAATAATAATTTACAATATTTGGGGAAGAAAACTTCTATAATACTTAAATGTTTGCCCTTTAAACTATACATAAAGATTATAATATGGACTTTTGATGTGTAACATCTTTCCGCTCGGTCGCTGGATAGTTTTGTGGGAGTGATTTTGAAAATTGGGGACGGAAGTGAATCGGGCGGAAGTGGATCGAACGGAAGTGAAGACGCACTGCCAGAAAAATGGGACGGAAGTGAATCGGGCGGAAGTGGATCGAACGGAAGTGGATCGGACGGAAGTGAAGACGGACTGCCAGCTGGATGTACAATTGAAAATGTGTGTATTGGAAATAAGTAGGGACCGGAAAAAATCGCATTTGCGATAAATGCGATTTTTTGTAATATGTGTTAAAACCATTTTTTAAATAGTTTTAAGGTGTTCTGAAGCACTGTGGTACCTAAATTCAAAATGCGACAAAATGCGAATTTTGACCAAAATGCGAAATTAGCACAAATATGCGATTTTGGTGCGAATTCTGCGAAAATTTGTTATTTTAGTGGCGAAAACCACATATTTCGGCGAAATCATGAGAAATACTGCAAATATGACGCATATCTTTTCCAACCGCTCTAATCGATATACCGTATTTGCTCGCGTATATCTCGCCCCCGCGTATATCTCGCACCCCATGTTTTTAATTGAAATTTCAGGGGGAAAAAGTACTCGCATATATCTCGCATTCATTACTGACACCGTCATATAAGTGACCGTAATAACCTTCAGGTAGAAACACGTTCGATTTAGCGCGCCACAACAGTCGTCATTGTCCAAGAACTTACCCGAAGCGATACTAACAGGAAGAGCGAGCAACAACGAGTTGATCCGAACTTCGATACGAGCCGATTAAGGATCGAGGCGCCGCGTGCAAGCATACGGCGCTGCGTGAGTGTTAGCACGCTGTACATCGTTCGCCGCGTCTTCGGCCAAGATATGCTAAATTTGCCGCCTTGAGACACGTTCGAATTAGCGATTAGCACGCCACAACAGTTGTGCAAGTAGGCCTACTGTTACATCGCAGAGAAACGCAGTTCTGTCTTCTCGAATCTCAATGATTTCGTCTTTACGCATTGCGTCGCATCAGAGCTCGGCCGCGTGCAAGCATACGGCGCAGCGTAAGTGTTAGCACGCTGTACATCGTTCGCCGCGTCTTCGGCCACGGTTGGCTAAATTCGCCACCTTGACACACGTTCGAATTAGCGATTAGCGCGCCACAACAGTTGCGCAAATAGGCCTACTGTTACATCGCAGGGAAACGCAGTTCAGTCTTCTCGAATCTCAATGATTTCGTCTTTACGCATTGCGTCGCATCAGAGCTCGGCCGCGTGCAAGCATACGGCGCAGCGTGAGTGTTAGCACGCTGTACATCGTTCGCCGCGTCTTCGGCCACGGTTGGCTAAATTCGCCACCTTGACACACGTTCGAATTAGCGATTAGCGCGCCACAACAGTTGCGCAAATAGGCCTACTGTTACATCGCAGGGAAACGCAGTTCAGTCTTCTGGAATCTCAATGATTTCGTCTTTACGCATTGCGTCGCATCAGAGCTCGGCCGCGTGCAAGCATACGGCGCAGCGTGAGTGTTAGTACGCTGTGCATCGTTCGCCGCGTCTTCGGCCACGGTTGGCTAAATTCGCCGCCTTGAGATACGTTCGAATTAGCGATTAGCGCGCCACAACAGTTGCGCAAGTAGGCCTACTGTTACATCGCAGGGAAACGCAGTTCAGTCTTCTCGAATCTCAATGATTTCGTCTTTACGCATTGCGTCGCATCAGAACTCGGCCGCGTGCAAGCATACGGCGCAGCGTGAGTGTTAGCACGCTGTACATTGTTCGCCGCGTCTTCGGCCACAGTTGGCTAAATGCAATTCAAACCCAGATGAAAGAAAGTGAAAAATGTGATATCATGCTTGCATTAACTGCAGTTCAGACAGAGTTCAGCATATTTGTAAATACTGTTTTGTGGACCCCAACGAACAATGTTGATAGCGAGCGTGTGTTGTCCCATTACAACACAGTGGTTACAGACAGACGGTACAATTTGAAAGAAAGCAATGCTGAACTACTGACAATGCTTTTGTTTGAGGACTATAACTGCACTTCATAACCATGAAGTCGTTAAAATAATATTACAATGTGATGATTTTTAACTTTGTAAATAGATGCTAATTTTGAAGAAAATAGATGCTAATTTTGAAACAAATAGATGCTAATTTTTCCGGTCCCTAGAAATAAGGCAGTGTGTGCTCTGTAGCGCGAGAATATTTTGGCAATACAGTAGGTAGTGCATTTAGCAGGCACTGGTTTGACGAGCACAGTGGCAAATGTTTCACCGACTTTCATTTGTCATTGAGCAGTTTATGAAGCTTCACGTTCAAGGTTGAATATCACATGGGGTAGGACAAAGACGACAAATGACATTTAAGTAAGCGGCATTATTGTCAAGCTGTGGGTGAGTAGGCAAATATTAAATGCATAACATAATGTTGTTATATGAGTGGAATAAAAGCTGTATTTTCATCATATGTGAGACTAGGTCATTTCATGATTGTAGGAAGCCATGTTTTGATTGTTTACGACGAACTGTATGAGAGCCTTGAGAATGAAAAATGAAAATCCACAGCCTGCTTCCGGTCTCCGACCGGGTCAGGAATGGAATGAAGCCCCCATCTAGCGGCGAGGATATGAACTGTGCCGGCTGCCGAGGCCTGACGCACTCCTCTGGGACAATGATTATATGAATGACACAGGAAATGAAATGATAGTGGAGAGTGTTGCTGGAATGAAATTTTGACAGGGAAAACCGGAGTACCCGGAGAAAAACCTGTCTGCCTCCGTTTTGTCCAGCACAGATCTCACATGGAGTGACCGGGATTTAAACCACGGACCCAGCGGTGAGAAGCCGGCGTGCTGCCGCCTAAGCCACGGAGGCTTCTAGCCTTGAGAATAATGAATGTTATAGTTACTGAGGAATGTGCTCACAGTATTTGAGAGTACTGTCGACGTTGTTATTATGAATTATTAATGTAAAAGGAAGGAAGGAGGCTTGTAGGTTTGCGTGTCCGTTAATCTCACGATCATGATCCACGGTACCTCCCTTTTACGTGGATTGCGAACCACAGGACATGGCATTTCAATTCGAAAATCTCACATGTATTGACCGGGAATCAAACCCTGTCTACCTTGGTGAGAGACTAACAGCTTGACCGCTGCGCCACAAATGTGACAGTAGCATATCTCCAATTCAGTCTATACATTCATCATAGTACCAGTATGAAAATGGAGTGTAAATTAACATTTTAAGAATGTCCAAGCTGTGTAGTATACGAGTAGGATAACATGTCAGATGTTACACATCATATGCGACTGCTGTAAGGCCCGGATCTTTTTTTTTTTTAATGTGTGATAAGAGTTCAAGAGTTCCGGGGCACCTACTCCATACCCGACCCCTATAATTACAGTTCCTTCCTTCGTAGTAGTGTGTGTAAGGAAGGAAGGAAGGATGCTTGTGGTTTTACATGACAATAATCTCGTAACCATAGTCACGGGACTTACGTGGAATCCGTGATATTCTACTCCGAAAATCTTACATGCATTGACCCGGAACAGAACACAGTCCACCTTGGTGAGAGGGAAGCAGCTTGATTACTGCATCTACTGGCTGCGAGGCTCAGCGGTAATGTTCTCACCTGCTGATCCCAAGATAGCGGGATCGAATCCAGGCGAAGTCAGTTGGCATTTGAGGGTGCGCAAATGCGAGGGAGATTTACTGGCACGTTAAAGGTCACCTTCGGGGCAACATTCCAGAACCCCGGCGTCTCTGAAAGCCGCAGTAGTTAAAAGGGACGTAACACAAATAACATTATTATTATTATTATTATTATTATTATTATTATGAATACTGTATCAGCACGGACCCTTACACAGTCACCGCAGAAACACAGGTTATGAGACAAGTTGAACACACACCCAGCACACGGGGCTGATTATCAAGCCCCCAAAACGAATTAACAATAACTGCGCATCACTCATCACATAAATGGTTCAGTGTGACATGACTTCTTGAGTGACCTGGAACTGCCAGTAAGAGAGAGGCTGGTGCTACCGCTGTTGGAATCACATAGACATGGCTACGCTTTACGTGGCTGTAAAGTCGCCATATACCGTATGTTCTTCCTACAAAATCCCTATCAACTTACGTACACCTGTTGGAATCAGTGCGAACATGAGAAGACCAGCTGGAATGCGACAACACTTCTCTTTCACTCACTTGGGTAGTGCAAGGAGAGAACGAACTTTTGTCTTATTTAATTTAAGGGTTTGAAATATCATGGTTATCAGCCCCATGTACCTAGTGTCTTTGAAGACTGTCTGATAAATTGTATTATGTTATTGTCTCCACTGGTTTCCCAAATGGTTCTCTACTTCTAGGCCGAGCGCTAGCAACCGCGGGGTTCAGAATTAGTCCGGTATAGTTTCCAGTTTACCGAGCACCTCTCTGTCATATCTCCTATATATCTGTCTTGGTCAACTCTTGTTCTCTTCCAACCTCGACGGTACTTCGTGAAGTATATTGAGTCACGATCGCCTCATGGAGTAGTATGCTTAGCGGTCACCCCTGAGATCCGAGTTCAATTCCTGGATCTGCCAGGAAATTTACTTCTAGCTTCAAACTTGAACGAGATACACTCAAGGCGGCTTCGGTGGCGTAGTTTGTAGCATGCTGAGCTTCTATGCCCAAGATTGCGGGGTCAAACCCGGCCGAAGTCGTCGGATGTTTTCAGAGCGTTCAAAATCCCTCAGTACGCCTTCCTTCGGAGGGGAAGTAAAGCCGGCGGGCCCATGTCATAGATTTATAATAATTTAATTTCAGGACAGGTCAGGGAAGGGATATTGGAAGGAAATCGGCCGTGGACCTATTGAAAGGAACCGTCCCGGCATATGCCTGGTGGTGAAAATGGGAAACCACGAAAACCATTTTCAGGACGGCCGAGGAGGGATTCAAACTCATGCTCTCCTGATGCCAGCGAGACACGAGGTAGCGCGTTACTGTTCTCGGTCACCGCGGCATGTAGTAGATTTATGACACGTAAAAGAACCTTCCACTAACTACAATTGTGTTAAGCTAAATTGTAGGTTAGATTTGATTAACGCTCTCTAAGTTCCAATGTTCGTCGCCAGGTGCCAGTTGCGGTGGCATCTAGTAGACAAGTTCACTGCTAGGTGTCGTTGACGGTAGCATTTGGTAGCAAAAGTAGGAACTACTTGAAAATTGATCGTCTGCAGTCCTTACCTGAATTACAGATAACACACACTAAAACAGCCATCACAATTATTAACACCGGTTATCAGACAGATACTACACACACCCAAAGTACACGGTGCTACATGACCTCGTTGTTGCAGCCCCTAAACTGAGGAACCAACCAACCTAAAAGAAAACTCCCAGGGGCTCACAACCAGTGGGACGAGGGTTGGCGAACATTAGACCCCAGCTGAGTCTGGCATTGTTTTCATTTGTTTGTGCCGGGCTCCTAGCTTTCATTTTTTGCTGTCGACCTGCCTTGGTCAACTCTTGATCTCTTCCGACCCCAACGGTATTAGATTATCCGAGGCCTAGGGTGTCTTCAACTTCCCACCTTAATTGCCCCGTGTCTCATTCTTCGAGGGGCCAGTCCTTTTCTTTTTTTCTTTTCGTGGTAACTCCTGCCTTTTGGATAAGGCCCTAAAAGAGTCAGGGTGTATGTAGTTCCACCAGTTATGGTAAACTCATGATAGTGCTACACCCTCAATGGCTCACGACTGGTGAGTTTGGGAGTTGGCAACCCTGAGGGATTTCTGAGCTGGATCCCGTTTCTCCCCTTTTTCCAGTGACGTTGGGGAGAACCCTCTCCTCTTTCCCTTTCCAATGGGAGACCAATAATCTCGATGTTGGGCCCCTTAAAACAATCACCATCATCATCATTAGAACAAAGAAGAGATGGCTTCGACACACACTGACATGTTGACCAACTGGAAAACAATTCTTTAAGCAAGTGTTATTCCTCTCCCAATTTATGATGATGATGATAATTGTTGTTTTAAGGGGCCTAACATCTAGGTTATCGGCCCCTAATGGTTTGGGTGATCGTGAAGATGAAAATGAAATGTAAACTATTACTAAAACTAACTACTAACTTATAGACTAGAAGAAGAAATGGAAAACAAAAGCAGAATAAGGCAAATAAAGGACCGGAGGAAAAGAAATGCCATCAACCCTCGAAGAATGCGGATTGAGGGACTTGGAAGGAAGGAGAGCCATGAAAGGCAGATAGGAAAGTGAAAGAGGAGAGGGTCCGCCCCAGAGGTAATGGATAAAAGGGGGAAACCCGGACCCTGCTCAGGAATCACTCGGGGTCGCCAACTCCCGAACTCACCAGCCTTGAGCACCCGAGGGTGTAGCAATATCCAGGGTGCACCAGAAGTAGTGGGGCTACATACAACCTGCCTCATTGAGGGCCTTGAGCAGAAGGCAGGAGATAAAATAAAAAGAAAAAGGAGGCTGACCCCTCGCAAAAGGAGGGTATCAGTAAAGATGAGACAAGGGCCAATTAAGGCGGGAAAGGAAGAGACTCCCTAGGCCTCGGATACCCTAATACCGTCGGGGTCTGAATAGAACAAGAGTTGACCAAGTGAGGTCGACAGGAAAGAGGACGGAGAGGAGCCCGGCACAAGTAAGTGGAAGCAATGCCGGACTCAGCTGGGGCCCCGTGGTCGCCAACCTACGTACCACTAGATGTGAGCCCCTGGGGGGCCTCCCAATTTAATTGGGCACATTAAGGTGTTGATCGACAGAAAAACAATTATTTTACTACTAAATAACAAACCAGTTATTTGACCAATAGAAATCTCCACATTATTGCGCTAATATAGGAATCAAATTAGCTATAGAGCATCCAGCGTTGAGAAAAGGCTTTGGAGCCTTATGGCGACTGTGTTGCTACCTCTCGGCAGAGGTAACGCTGACGTCATACGTTATGTTCACCCACTTCAAGTGCTGTCCTTTCATAAGTTAGCGAGACAACACAACCCCACAACAAAGCCATCATTACTTCCGACTTGACGTTTCAGTGTTACCCTAGAGTTATCTAGCGGTCAGAAGGAAAATCACTTTAACGACCAATCACAGACAGCAATTCAAATCGATATGTCACGACAAATCGAGTTTCGTTCTCGATTCGCGATTTAGCGAAATAAATCTAGCCTAGCACTGAAACGTCAAGTCGGAAGTAATGATGGCTTTACTATACCTGAAATAGAACACGCCCAGGAAGGAGCAGTTTCGCAGGTGTTAACGGATTGGACCAGTATTAAGGATACCGTACGCGAAGAGAACCAATAACGACATTTATTTAGTTGTGATATGACGCATTACTGATTAACAAATGTCGAGAGCACAACCCTTCCTTTCTTCTCGAATGTACTCTATGCTGACGATGTTAACAATTTTTACGTCAGCGATACTGTTGATCATTACCTTTTCTGTTATTAGTTAGGCTATAATTTAGTTTCTTTCAATTTTATTCTTGTTTAGTTTAGATTAATATTTGTAATATTGTAGTGAGGTAGCCGTGCGGTTAGGGGCGCGCAGCTGTAAACTTGCATTCGGGAGATAGTGGGTGCGAACCCCACTGTCGGCAGCCTTGATTCGATTGAACAGAAAATAAAACAGACACGCAACAATAACACCAATGACGGATAGTGCTTCAGAACTTATGTTGCCGGCGGAACTGAGCACGTGCTCCACTCCGGGCGAGCATGCAATACAGGACGAGGCTCTTCTTTCCAGCGTGCTAACCTCGAAAATTTTTAAATTACTAAAGCGTAATATAAACGATACTTGTATGCAATAACAAAGGTAATCAATTGGCAGACAATTGTAGGAAGCTATTATGACGAAACATATATATGTTCAGAGTTCCTTCATGATAAAAGGTGAGGTAACAAAACCAGTGTAGGGGGGGTTCCGTTAAAAGTAAAAGCCCATAAGACCCATAGTCCTTTCTCAACGCTGGATGCTCTATAGTAATGTTCCAGAGCAGGACCGTGCCAATCTTGGAACACGAGCATGTAATTTGTTATTTAGGAAGTGAGGGGTCCATTCATTGGAATACATCTCTCAAGGGCCCGATAACCTAGCTTTCATGTCGCTTAAAACAACAATAATCATCAGCATGCATCTCTCTGTCCTTCAAAGTAAGCACAGATACCTGCTTTTAGCTTTGAACCTTGAGAGTTCAGCGGTAGGAGAGGGGTGTAGAGCGGTGCGGGGTACGGGTCGAATACTTCCTTATCTGAGAACATTGACGCGGATGACACTATGTTCTCACAATCAGACACAGACACGCTCAGCGTGGCAAATGTTTTACGCTTCAGTAGTATACCGGGGGTAGAGGTATGGGTAAGTGCAGAGCTAACTGACGGTTGGTAGGTTAAGTCTGAGCTCAGACACTACCTTAAGTTGGGTTTTCCTAGGCGCGGAAGCGGAGAGCGGAACGCGGAACGCGGAGAGCGGAGACGGCTCTCCGCTCGTGAGTCATCAGCTAGCTGAATTGTGTTTTCCTAGACGCGGACTTGTCCTCTGGCGGAGAGCGGAACGGTTGCTCATTTGTATACTAGGACTGATAAGGTGAGGTCGAGATTGACGTGGGATCTAGACTTTCTATTTTATTACACTTGGAAGACGAGGAGGAGGAAGAAATGGAGGAGGAGGAAGAGTTACTACTGCATTTAGTGAAGGATAGAAAATTTGCAAGTGACATATGACATCTTTCATCACAACATTCTTATATTCTTTCTCTATTAGATTCCATATTATAGGATGACCATGAACCAACTCAATGAGTTGTTCATCTTCGGAAGCAGTAAACCGACACACACTCATGGTGCACACAATTTATACTAAGCACACAAGGGACACATTTGAATAAAACTACACACAACTTGTACAGATGTCCAGCCACTCCGCCAGCCGACAGTGGACTCGTCTGCTCTCGGAGCAGAGGAACGCGGAGGAGCGAGTTCCGCTCGTCCAGCAGCGATTCGCTCCGCTTCGAGAAAAACAGTAGCATTAAAATTACATATGACCAGAGGAGAGCCGACTCCGCTCTCCGCGTTCCGCTCTCCGCGTTCCGCTCTCCGATTCCGCGCCTAGGAAAACCCAGCTAAAGGGAAGATGATTTGAAAAGAAAAGGAGAAGGGTTTAGGAGTGGAAACGATCTTAGGCAGAGAGGAAGAGAATCCAAGTCAAAATAAAGTGTTAAGGTAGTGAGAAAAATTAGATATACAGCGGAAGCAACCTGAACAGGTGGGAGCCTAAGCACGGATAACGGAGAGAGAGCAGCGTGAGCTGAGGTTACCGGCAAGCTATCGCTAAGTGCTCTTTCTCTCCCGAGCATTAATTTGGGTATAATATTGTAGGGACGTAGTGAAGCCTCCGTGGCTTAGGCGGCAGCACGCCGGCCTCTCACCGCTGGGTCCGTGGTTCAAATCCCGGTCACTCCATGTGAGATCTGTGCTGGACAAAACGGAGGCAGACAGGTTTTTCTCCGGGTACTCCGGTTTTCCCTGTCAGAATTTCATTCCAGCAACACTCTCCACTATCATTTCATTTCATCTGTCATTCATTTAATCATTGCCCCAGAAGAGTGCGTCAGGCCTCGGCAGCCGGCACAGTCCATATCCTCGCCACTAGATGGGGGCTTCATTCATTCCATTCCTGACCCGGTCGGAGACTGGAAGCAGGCTGTGGATTTTCATTTTCATTGTAGGGACGTAGTGCACTGGCGAACAAATGTATGCCAGATGAAAATAACTTATATACTATCCCTTCAAAAGGGTGAGATTTTCTGAAGCAATCTGAAATGCTAGAAATATTTAAATTAGCCGGAATATTTTTATTACCTGACACTGTCGGATCCCCAACAGAAAAGTCGAATGCCCCCAGAATGGGCAGAGATAAAGCACCTTTTGGGTTTTTAATAAAGTTTTATTATTATTAGTAGAAATCGTTAGAGAGGACCAATTGTTGCGTTTAAAGAAGGCTAAACTCTTACCCAGCAGGGTGCCGACTAAAAGTTTAGAAAGGATGAAAACCCAAAACTAACTTGAACAAAACCAAAATTCTAAACAGTAAATCATAAGCCAACGGTAACTGTACTCATAAGAGTAACGTAGACTAACATGAATAGAACCACTCAATATTGACCCTGTTTGACGGAGCGTCAATATAACGAATGTGTTCATAATCAAACAAGACCTTTGTTTTCATTGTTCCCTGTGAGGTATCAGTATTCCATGCCAGGGGTGCCAGCTATGATTAATACTTGGTGGTCTGCGCCTCCCATAAACAAGTGCTCATATCTCAGAAAGAAGGTGCTGAAGGACCCATGCTGATTAGACATTATTTATCCTTGTTTTGAGACATACTTCCACTTCCTTAACTATTTGATACTTTTTAACACCCTGTATAGAGCAACTTGAATTGAATGATAGACTGTCATTAGATGCAGATGTTTAGCCATCAGCATGACAGGACATTGGTTCAGTCATAGCTCACAGTAAATCAAGTAACATTTATTCATACCAAAAATAATTAACATTTAACCATCACTCAATCTTCCACTTGACATAACTTTGAAATATTATTATCAAGTGCTACCTAGAGTTCAGTCTAGACAGTTCATTGGTCTTGTCATAAATGTATCACTATTGTTGCATCCGTAGGATGGCACCCTCATCCCCTACTATCTACGACCCACACATCTATACCCAAATATACGCCTTCAGGATAAATCATACAAATCTACAACACATCTATAAGCCTAATATTTCAATAACCTCCAATAACCTCACAACCTGAACCTCATCGACCCCGGCCAGCACCTCACATCCTGAGGAATTTGCAATTATGCGCACTCAACACACGGAAATCTATAAAACAGTAGAGGTGAGGTCACTCGGGGTCAGTCTTCCTCAGTGCTACCTAGTGCCAGATCGCTGCTGAGCGCCGTTCCGACGACTGCCGGAGGGTAAGTGTCTAGCGATCACATCTCCTCACACAGACATTCACACTTTCATCCCCTAGCGCTTGGATTGTAATAAGCATCTGAATTATTAACTGCTCTGCCAAATCTAGGAGTACTTCAAGTCAGAAGTACTCATTAAACTCAGACATATAAGAAGCAACTGGTCTTTTAGTTTATTTCTCTAGTTGTTAAGATCCTGCCCTTCATTCCTCGTCCCGGTAGGATCCAGGTAACACTTATTTTATTACAAGAGTTTAGTGCTTTTCAGTCGGTCAACACGAATGTACCCAAAAGAGATGGGTTATGCCCTAATCCTGAAATAAATTACATGAGATTAATTGTTCCGTGGCTTCCGCATTCAGCCACTCGTCTACGTCACAGTGCTTGCTTCGCGTATAGCGCGAGCCGCCAGTCGTCCACGTTAGCAGTAATCCAAGTAGCAGCTCAGCTGTTTAGAGCCTTCTGCACTAAACCGCCCTTAACTCCGATATCACACCCTCGAGCTACCCAAACAGACAGAACAATTGGGAGTTCTCCTTTCGAGCTCCGTCCACGCTCTTGGGCTGCTCAAACGCCCACACTTCCTACACACGAACCTCCAGCATCCCCCCAGGTTCCCATTTCTCATCCCCCCAAATACTACATTGTAGAGGGCCCACACGCAGGTCCCCTACACTATCTTGGTCTGCCTCAAGGAAGTGTACTGGCACTTATATTGCTCAATGTGCACCCCAAAGATCAACTGCTGTTTCTTGATTCCAAGAGCTTTATTTATGCTGATGACCTTACACTCACCTTTCACCACTCTGAGGTGATTGGATGCATGTTTTCCGATGAACAGCAACATCTATGCACTTACTACGAAAGGAACCAACTTAAACCTAATCCAAATAGGACTCAAGCTTGTGGTTATTACCTTAGACATAAGGAAGCCGAACCGAAACTTCAGTATTTTGTAATGGAGCTCTGTTGTATCACTGCTTTCAAATCAGACGTCTGGGTGTTACCCTGGATTGCTCACTTGCTGTACCTACAAGAAACACTGTTTAGAGGAAACTTCAGAAACTAGCGGGAACAAACTGGAGGGCACATCCCAAAGCAATAGGACAACACTGGACCTATTTTACTCTGTGGAAGCACACCGGCTCAGTGTGGTACCAATCAGCCCACACTAAACAGATCTTTCTTTCTTTCTTTCTTTCTTTCTTTCTTTGATGTCTTTTCTGGTTGTTAATCCTAGGCATTCTGAAGCATACAGGCACTCTGGTTGGATCACAGTCTGACAGTATTTAAACTTAGAATTAATTATTGAGATCTCTTTCTTGATGCATGTGTTCATTGTTAGTTGGAATGCGAGCTCTATTATCTTCTTTCTTCGAATGAGCCAACTATGGACTACGTAGGTTAACCAAAATGGTTTTCAGCTTGATGAGTTGGGATTGATCACGTTCTTAAGAGTCTTCTTCCTAGCCCATATCTCCTTCATTTTCTGACTTTGTAGTTGTTTAGCTGCTTCTGACCTTTCTTTAGGTTAATCTGTGGGTCTTTTAACATTTTCCGGAAAGCTTGTATGTCTTGTATAACGAATTCAGAGATGTTAAAGCTTTGAAGATCTTGTTTAACTTGCTGGTACTACAGTGATGCTGTTTTCTTGCAGGAGCTGGCTCTGTGGATTACACTGGTCAATCTTGACTCGTTCATTCTCTCAAGGTGTCCGTAGAATTGGAGGCGTCTATTGATGTTTGTGTAGAGGTTCTTGCTTTAGGTATAGATCATCATTAGGCCTGTGGTACCTTTCTCGATTTATGATCCTTGGGCCTAAGATATTCCTCAAGATAATTCTTTCCTCGACCTCTAGTTTCAGTATCAGTTTTGCCCCTTTGATGGTTAGGGTTTCAGCTGCATAGAAGACCGCGGGCCTGATTACAGCGTTAGTGCCTAAATTTCGCATTGATGGATATAGATTTCTTCTGATAAACTTTTCTGCATCGATTGTATGCAATATTCAGTTTCAGAATCCTTTCTTCAAATGCTTTATTGTTCTTGAGGTCTTCACTGATCCATTCCCCCAAATATTTAAAATCTCCTACTTTACGGATCCTGTTGTTGGGAAGAAGCAAGAAGGTATTCTGGTGCAGATTTGTCATTTGTCATGAACACCGTTTTCTCGTAAGACAACTGAAGGCCAGTCTATTTTATTATTATTATAACTATTATTATTCTTTCTTCGGTTCGGCCAACTAGGGACCTCGTCAGTTTAACTGTCTCTTCTTCCGAGCTTTAACTACCGCCCAGTATTCCCGCATTCTCTCTTGGGACCACACCTTCCCTGTCTTCAGCTTCGGCTTTTCCTGGAAACCTTTGTGCGTACGTAGTTTTTCCTGAACTGGAACACGCAACTGGATATGTTTAGGGGAAATTTCCATTTCACGTAGATCTTTCTCAACTTCCGTGAACCATGCCCCTTTGGTTTTCTTATCCTTATTATTATTATTAGTAGTAGTAGTAGTAGTAGTAGTAGTAGTAGTATTTTAACAAAATATATGTTTGGAAGTTCTCTTCCTCTGACTACTCAGGCGGTTAATTCACAAACGCACAAAGGGTGTATTACAATGGTGCTGTGTCGTCAAATCCTTTCTTCAACCTGTTGTTGAAAACTCCTCGACTATTGGAGCAAGGATCAAAGACAGGTTTCTGAAGCCAAGCCAAGTTGGCAAACTACTAACACCACAAAATCTATTATCGCTGTGTACCAAGCGTTAGCAGTCCCATCACACGAAATTTAAAGAGGCGATTTCCTACAGGTAAGATTGAGATATCTCACTTGTGGATTAAGAAGATTGGTTCACTTTACATTCTTACAGATCAGACATCGATTCGTGTTACAAACTACTGATATCACCACAATAGCACACAAGTTCCATTCACGGGGCTTTTGACTAAAGATGTCCCAAACCCTTAGCTAAAGCAAGAACGGCGGGCTATACTTAATTCTAGGTTATTTTTACGTTGTACCGTGAGACAAGACTATTTTATTATTTCAATAGCAGCTGAATTACGCTAATTGCCCGACTCAGGTAGTCTGATAATAATGATGATATGTTTATAGGGACATCTAGGTTATCGGTCCTTCCCTAGTCTGTAGTAAAGTTGTTGAGCTTTGCGACATCATGGTCATCAAGCCTCTTGTACTTAGAAGTATGTGGTGATCACTTTTGAGATATTTTCAATGTTTAGCTTGGCCCATTTGTCGGTCAAATTTTATTTATTGTTACTGAGATCCCCGAATGGTAATTATTTATTTACAATTGTTAATTGCTTGAACCATATGCATAATCTTGTTATCAATCACTTATTCATAGATATTATAGTTCTCACCTCGAGTGTTTCAGTCTCGCTATCTCAGGCGTCCTCACTCATGCCATACCAGACATCTACTGGTTGATCCACTGTCTGCTGAGTAGTGTCGACTGACGTCACCCTTACTTTCGTTCGACCAATGGCAGGTCTTTGTCTGGTCGGGCGATCTCCAACCTTCGAGAGAGTTCTATGGTCCCTATTTAAGACGCCGCTTGCTGGCGTTCTTTATCACTTCGGATCAACCGCCACTTCTGAATCACTTCAACCCGCTGGTCACCGCTACCTCTCATGACACCATCGCTGATATCTACGCTAGCGAGCAGTTACGTCACAAGATCTGCACCATGACGTATTGCTCAAGATGGCAAGAATAATTGCCAGCCGCTGTACTCTTCAACATTACCTTAGAGGGGATACTTGGAATCGTCCTTCAAAATATCTCTGGATCAGCTCTTGGAAACTATAAATGTCATTCCTGCGCAAGAAAAGAAAGTTGACATTTTATCGATGGTGCACATAACTCTAGGCCATGTACGCCTCCTTCCAAGTAAACCGTGAAGACTTTTAAATCAACGTGTGCTAGCTGGAACTTTTTAAGGAGCTGGCTCTTCAACGCTCTTCAACTCTCTTCAACTCTCTTCAACGCTCTTCAACTCTCTTCAACTCTCTTCAAAGATAAGTTCAATTTTATAAAGAGCTTATATCATACCAGTTATTACACTCTTAATTATTTCTTATGGTTCTCTCTTTTTATAAACTGCATTTATATATATTAAGCTCAACTTTTCTCCAATCAAGCAAGCTTTTCATGGACCTTTCTATAATCTGGGTTCTGTAATCAGGCCCTCACACTTTGCTACATTTATAATTGTTAATTTCTGTAATAAGCACTTAAGTGAAATTTGTTTGTTCATTATAAATTTATTATTAGCAATAAAAATTGTTAATGCATTGCTCCCTATATTGGTTTTCTAGTCACGTATTTCATGCTCAATACCCCCGCACCGTTTCAGTCTAATTTTCTTGACCACAGTAGTTATTTTAGCCAGGCTTTCGCCTGATGCGTTTCGTTCTCCCGTATGGGGAAGTTTTAGGACAGAATTTATACTTCTCCATTTTGTTGGTGCCTCACCCCCGGGAAACATATCTGTTGCACCCTGGATCCCTATATAAGTTTAATATTGTGAATTTTGCATTGACAATTTTTGTTCATTGTGTTTCAACACTAATTCACATTGTACGTTTCAGCTTAAGGCGCATGTGCGGCAGAGGAGAGAAACGTAAGCTAAGCCGGTTTCTTCCGCATCAGACTAAACCTTACTACATAGCAAGCTGTCATCCTCTGACTTCCAGTACTCGAAGTCACAATATTGACGTGAGTAACAAACAACTTGTAATATGCCTAACCTTGATGAAAAACTTAGCAACTCCAGAGCCTCTTGTAAGGGCAAGCTCACACGGTTTCGTACTTTCTTAACGGAACTCGAACCCCAAGAGCATAATCTTGACATAATTTCGCAGAGGCTTAAGGATTATGAACAAGCCTTTGAGAAATATGATGAGATACAATGCAGTATAGAAACTCAGCATCCGGACCAGCAAAGTGATAGGTTGGAAGTTGAAAAATTATACTATCAGGGATTTGCTGAAGCTAAACAGCTTATTAGGGCTTTAACTTTAAAAGAAAAACAAGAAGATCAAACTTCTGCAGCATCTTCTACATCTTCTTCACGCATTATATTACCCAAATTAGAAATACCCAAATTTACTGGTAAAGACATAGAATGGGAACCATTTTTTGAATTATTCAATTCTTTAGTACATGAGAATACTTCTATACCAGTAATACAAAAATTTCACTACTTGCGTCTGGCAGTTCAAGGCAACGCACTTAACCTGATTCAAGCACTTTCTTTGACCAGTGATAATTATGAAGTTGCTCTGAATCTTCTTAAGGATAGATATGGGAACATTCGTTTATCTATTCAACGCCATATACAAAGCTTATTCGAGTTACCTAACGTGCAAGCAGATAACAGTTTATCACTTCGTAAGTTGATTGACACCGCAGAGTTACACGTCAGAGCATTGTCCAATTTAAACCAACCTGTAAATCACTGGGATTTATTTCTAGTTCACCTCATTTCTGCAAGATTGGATGCAAATACATTAAAAGCCTGGGAAACAGAACTTTCCCAGAATTTGCAATGCACTTATGAGGCGATTATTAACTTTTTGAAGGCCAGAAGCCAAGTCTTTTCCGCCATAGCTAATCAAAAAACTAGTAGTTCAGATTCAAAAGCCTTCTCAAAACATAAGGTTAGCAGTTCTAATCAAAGAATTTTAAGATCACAGGCTCTTCCTGTTGATGCTCGGTCACCTAACCAAATGCAAACGTGCGGTCTGTGTCAGCAATCGCATAATTTATACAATTGTGATGAATTTAAATCCTTATCAGTAGATGAAAGACGAAAGTTCATTACGAACAAAAAACATTGTTTCAACTGTTTGTCAGGAACGCATATGTTAAACAATTGCCGTTCACAACGTTTATGCTTTCATTGTAGGGCAAGACACCATTCACTTTTGCACAGGCATGAAAGACCACGGTTATCAGGACCAAGCAGTTCCAATACCAAGTCTAACTCGGAGACTTCTCAAAATAGTGCGCAGTCGTATGCTCAAAGTTCTACCTCGCTTGGGAAAGTCCAGGTTTTATTATCTACCGTGCAGGTTCTATTGAAAAATTCTCACGGAAAATGGGTATCTGTTAGGGGATTATTGGATAATGCCGCTACCAACAATTTTATCAATGAATCGTTGGTACAAAAGTTAGGCCTTCCAAAACATCCTACCTCAATAGAGGTTACAGGAATAAACTGCTCTAAATCACAATCCTTAAGCTTTGCTAAAGTGGATCTTAAGGACTCTAATAATCTTGGTACGCAGTTGCAATTAGATTGTTTGATTATCAAGTCTATAGGCAACAATATTCCTGGCACTTCTTATCCTATTCAAAGTTGGAATATCCCGAATTTTGTCCAGCTAGCTGACCCTCATTTCAACAGAGCTTCACCCGTAGAGCTTCTTTTCAGCTCAAGCGTATTTTGGCAATGTCTTCATTCCAATAAAGTAAAAATTGCTCCTAATGTTTTCTTCCGCGAAACTGATTTTGGTTGGATTGCTACTGGCCAAATATACCGTAATCCTATTCAAACTGTATCGAATTGTTATTTTGTTGGTACCGATTTGAGCCAAGAGCTAACCAAGTTCTGGGAACTTGAGAATGTTCAGGCTACTCCTTCTTCTTCTTCTAACGAAATTTGTGAAAAGTTATACAAGGAAACCACTGTCCGTACTGCTGAAGGCAGATTTATAGTAACTCTTCCACGTATTCCCAATCCTCCCGCCATTACGGGCTCGCATTCCAGAGCACTTAGGGCACTATTTGCTATTGAAAATCGGTTCAAACAAGATGCTTCTGTCAAAACTCAGTATGCTTCCTTTATGGAGGAATACGAATCATCCAATCACATGGAGGTAATTTCTAAATCAGAAGAAATTGACCATCCTTTAAATGAAATAGTTTATTTAAATCATCATCCGGTATGGAAAAATTCCTTAACACAGGACAATATAAGAGTAGTTTTCAATGGCTCATCACCAGATTCCAATGGAATCTCTTTAAATGATACTTTGCAATGTGGTCCCGCGATTCAAACAGATCTCACCTCTGTTTTGCTTAATTTTCGAAGGTTACCTATTGCTGTAATCTCAGATATTAAGCAGATGTATCGGCATATTCTCGTAAATTCTGAGCAGCAAGATCTGCAAAGAATATTGTGGCGCGATGAGAGTTCCAAACCCATAAAGATATTTAGATTGAAGACTGTGACATATGGCCTGAAGCCTTCAGCCTTTCTTGCGATTCGGTCTCTCCACATGTTAGCCGAGCAAGATGGTCATCTGTATCATCCTTTGGCCTCTGAGTCATTAAAAACGGCATTTTATGTCGACGATTTCTTGTGCTCTTTTCCTAATATTTCTGAAGCGCTCCTTGTGTGCGAAGATTTGAAATCCCTACTCCTAGGAGGTGGTTTTCCGCTCCATAAATGGACTTCAAATTCCACTGAATTTATATCAAAATTTTCATCAGAGGTCCCAGTTGATGAATTTGTTGCCATTCCTACTGATGAAGCAGCCGTAAAAGCATTGGGTGTTTTTTGGTGTCCTTCCTCTGATACCTTTTCTTATCAGGTACATCTGTCAGAATCTCCCCCTGTAACTAAGAGACAAGTTCTGTCAGAAATCGCAAAGATCTTTGATCCTTTGCAATATATTGCTCCTATAGTTATTGTTGCAAAAATGTTCTTGCAAAAGCTTTGGTCATTAAAATCAGACTGGGATGAAAATCTCCCCCTTCCTCTTGTAGAAGAATGGTTAGAGTATCGCAGCAGTTTGCTGGATCTCTCCAAGGTTTCTATACCCCGCCCTTTAATTTCTAATCCCTTATACCAGCAGTATGACCTGCATGTATTTTCTGATAGTTCAGATCGAGCTTATGGCTGTTGTGCATACATAGTAGGACGTTCCTCAGATACTTTCCCTGGATTTTCTAATTTAGTGTGCGCTAAATCTAAGGTTGCTCCACTTAAAACAGTATCATTGCCGAGATTAGAATTATGCTCTGCTTTAATGGCAACAGAATTAGCTACTAAACTAAATGTCAGTTTAAAGTTAAAATTTTCCCGCACATTTTTTTGGAGCGATTCTTCTATTGTATTAGCTTGTATTTCCAAGCCTTCTTCTCATTGGAATACCTTTGTGGCAAATCGCGTTTCTAAGATTCATGAAGTCTCTCATTCTGAACAATGGAGACATGTTCCTAGCCGTGAAAACCCCGCGGATATAATATCACGTGGTTGCACACCTAAAAAATTGATTTCTTCAGACCTGTACTGGAATGGTCCTCCTTGGCTAAGTCAGGAATCATCTTGCTGGCCTCGCTTAGCTAATCAATCTGCAGAAGAAATACCTGATGCCCGTAATGACCCTGTCACGTCGCATCTTACTTCTACTTCTACTAGCCTTTTTCATAGATACTCTTCATTTGATAAATTGATTCGTGTAGTGTCTTATATCTTCCGATGGAAATATTTAGTAATTGATCAACCATTGAAGCCTCAACCCTTTCTTTCCAGAGTAGAGTTAGAATTTGCTACTTGCAAGATTTTGTTACTTGTTCAGCAGGAAGTATTTGCTCCTGAAAAGCAAGCTCTTATAAGTGGTAAAGATTTACCCAAGTCTAGCAGGCTTTCACCACTCACTCCTTTTCTAGACCAGGACGGCATAATACGTGTGGGTGGAAGATTAGCTATGTCTAGTTGTGAGGATGGGAAAAAGCATCCCATCATCCTTCCTTCAAAGCATCCTATCACTACCCTTATAATAAAAAAGTTTCATTATAAACACCTTCATGCTGGCACTCGCACCTTGCTCTGTCTAATTCGTGAACTCTACTGGATCATCAATGGCGTTCATGAGGTTTCTTCTGTTGTCAAAAAGTGTATACCTTGCTTCAAGGTTAAACCAAGGCCCGCCACGCAGATTATGGGTAATTTACCTCCATTTCGTTCGGAACCTAGTAAGCCCTTTGCTCTTACTGGGATCGAATACGCAGGTCCTTACATATATCAGACCAATCCCTCTTCATCTAAGCGCAAAATCTTAGGTAAACTCTACATCTCGTTATTTGTATGTATGGTGACGGGAGCTATCCACCTTGAGTTGGTTACTAACGCTTCTGTATCCTACTTTCTGGCCGCCTTTTCTAGATTTGCTGCTAGAAGGGGTGTTCCATCTGAAGTTTTTTCAGATAATGCAAAAATTTTTGTAAGCGCTTCTGATCTCTGGAAAAAAGTGTTAAGCTCCCCTTCTGCTAAAGAAAAAAATTCCAACTTTTCCTATTCTAAAGGTTTCAAATGGCATTTCACCCCGCCTTATGCTCCCCATCATGGGGGCCGATGGGAGTCCTGCATCAAACTTACTAAAAGACAGCTTAAGAAAACTCTTGGTCCTACCATACTTTCTTATGAGGAATTCAACTCTTTGATTATTCAAATTGAAGGTATTGTAAATTCCAGACCTCTGACCCCTCTTTCAAACGATCCCAACGATCTTTTACCTTTAACACCCAGTCACTTCCTGATTGGCTGTTCACTTGCTGCTACTCCGCCTTTGCTGGTTCGACGCTGTGATCCTAACTTACCTATCTTTTGGAGAAAAGTAGAATCTTTGCGCTGTTCTTTTTGGCGCCGATGGAAGTTAGAATATCTCAGCTTGCTAAATAGGCGTGAGAAATGGCGGCTTCCTCAACCAGATGTACGAGTGGGGGACATGGTTCTTCTTCGAGACCCATCTCCGCCTCTCGTGTGGAACCTAGGTAGAGTTATTCACTGCCATTTTGGCCGTGATAAACGTGTCAGGGTTGTTGATGTTTTAACTAGTAAAGGTCGTTATACTAGACCCATCTCTGCTATTTCTGTTTTGCCTTTCGAGTCTTAGTTTCTCCTCGTCTGTTATCCATGTTTTGCTTTGACTGATTCTTTTGTTTGTTTTCATTCGGAGTTCTCGGAGCATGATCACTTTTGTGATATTTTCAATGTTTAGCTTGGCCCATTTGTCGGTCAAATTTTATTTATTGTTACTGAGATCCCCGAATGGTAATTATTTATTTACAATTGTTAATTGCTTGAACCATATGCATAATCTTGTTATCAATCACTTATTCATAGATATTATAGTTCTCACCTCGAGTGTTTCAGTCTCGCTATCTCAGGCGTCCTCACTCATGCCATACCAGACATCTACTGGTTGATCCACTGTCTGCTGAGTAGTGTCGACTGACGTCACCCTGACTTTCGTTCGACCAATGGCAGGTCTTTGTCTGGTCGGGCGATCTCCAACCTTCGAGAGAGTTCTATGGTCCCTATTTAAGACGCCGCTTGCTGGCGTTCTTTATCACTTCGGATCAACCGCCACTTCTGAATCACTTCAACCCGCTGGTCACCGCTACCTCTCATGACACCATCGCTGATATCTACGCTAGCGAGCAGTTACGTCACAAGATCTGCACCATGACGTATTGCTCAAGATGGCAAGAATAATTGCCAGCCGCTGTACTCTTCAACATTACCTTAGAGGGGATACTTGGAATCGTCCTTCAAAATATCTCTGGATCAGCTCTTGGAAACTATAAATGTCATTCCTGCGCAAGAAAAGAAAGTTGACATTTTATCGATGGTGCACATAACTCTAGGCCATGTACGCCTCCTTCCAAGTAAACCGTGAAGACTTTTAAATCAACGTGTGCTAGCTGGAACTTTTTAAGGAGCTGGCTCTTCAACGCTCTTCAACTCTCTTCAACTCTCTTCAACGCTCTTCAACTCTCTTCAACTCTCTTCAAAGATAAGTTCAATTTTATAAAGAGCTTATATCATACCAGTTATTACACTCTTAATTATTTTTTATGGTTCTCTCTTTTTATAAACTGCATTTATATATATTAAGCTCAACTTTTCTCCAATCAAGCAAGCTTTTCATGGACCTTTCTATAATCTGGGTTCTGTAATCAGGCCCTCACACTTTGCTACATTTATAATTGTTAATTTCTGTAATAAGCACTTAAGTGAAATTTGTTTGTTCATTATAAATTTATTATTAGGAATAAAAATTGTTAATGCATTGCTCCCTATATTGGTTTTCTAGTCACGTATTTCATGCTCAATACCCCCGCACCGTTTCAGTCTAATTTTCTTGACCACAGTAGTTATTTTGGCCAGGCTTTCGCCTGATGCGTTTCGTTCTCCCGTATGGGGAAGTTTTAGGAGAGAATTCATACTTCTCCATGTGGTATCGCTCTGATAATCTGTGTCATTGTTAGGGCTGTACTAGTAAGGGTATTTTGTAATTGAGGCTAGGATTTGGGTAGGAGGCAGCCGTGGCCTTAATTAATGTACCATCTCGACATTTGACTGGATTAGAAGTGGAAAACCACAGAAAACCACTGAGGTAGAAATCAAACCCACCGCGTCTCAGTTCTGCCTCACGAAGCTGAGTGAACCCCATTCCAGCCCTCAGATCAGAATAAAATTTCTTGGCAGAGCATGGTATCGAACCCTGGTCTCCACGGTAACAAACAAGAATGCTAGACACTATGCCACGAGATGCACTCTAAAGTATCGAATTGACAGGTAGGCCTATTGTTTTCATTAATGGGCACTATCTCTTCATGGTGGACCCAGCGGCGTAGCCGTGCTCGTTAAATCGTGCAGCATTGCCGCGAGAGTAGTCTACTGCAGTTGCCGCAAGTCCGGAGATCGTAGGTTCGAATCGGCGTTGACATCGGCTATTCTGAGTGTGGTTTTTCCCCTGGATTGTCTATAATCCCTCCAGGAAAATGCCGGTATAGTACCTTACTTCAAGTCCCGGGGCACCTGCATCATCCCTATCGCTCATTCAAATTAAACACACTACTACAGTCATCACATAAATACAGGTTATCAAACTCAACACACACCCAACTACACAGGGCGGATGAGCAAGATACCCCAAGCCCCAAAAATGAATTATTAACAACAACACATTTATGGTGCCACGAAAGTCTAAATGCGCTTATAAAAGTGCACAAAGAGTTTCAGAAAGAACTGACCATTAAGAAATACGTAATTAGTGGTTGGCATTAGTTAATTACCACTATTAAGCAAGCTACTTTTTAACCCATTTTTCACGTACTTTGATAACGCAGGCCGCGAGTGTCAAAAGAAGTTGATCGTTTTGTTAAAGCCTACAGCAGCTAACACAAACGAGGTATATTATTACGTTAACCAACAAATAGACACCATTCAGAAATTTTCTCTGTTTTATTATCGCCGCGGGTTACTAGAGGATTAACTGGCACATTTCTCTTTTAGATGTACCGCTTTTGACGGCATTTAATCGACGCCGACAAACGAAGTCAGAGTTAACAAAGCGGCACCCCAAATCCACACACACACACACACACACACACACACACATACATCATGTATCGATCAATATGATCACTTAAACATACTGTACGTATCTTGCTTTGTATCCACCCAATTGGTTTATTTGCCTGTCGATGCCATAATTAGTAACATTCATTAGTTTTGATAGATGTTTCACAATCCATACAATGAATTCATAATTGCTTCTGAACTTTGTTATTTTATTGATTAAGATCTACAATATTATTAATGCCCGGAATTTAAGACACGGAGAATTAAAGGTTAATGTACCTAAAATAGGTACTACATAGACTTGGAAGTAACTAATAAAACTTTTAACGATTACAATCAAACGCTATAGTATGAGCAACTAATTTTATACTTCTGAAACAGGTAATAACATTCAAAGTTAATGTACCGTATGTCTTAACGATTGAAACTACGTTCGGTCAGTTTTGAAGTTGTCTAGCAGCCGATTTAGTGTATGTTAGCAGTGGATAATTGTGATAATCTGTGACTAAAATTAATTGTATTAAATTAAAAATGCAGATGTTTCTAATTATTTGGATAACGTACTATCCTTTTTTTTTATAAATCAAATATGAAATTTAAAACGTATAACTTTAGGTTTCTGTATGCTCTGAAGTAAACTAGGCTATGCATCGTAAAGACATTCGAGCATTACCTGAGCATTTCAAGAAATATATTTACTTAATGCCAAATATTTTGAATTTCGGATGCTGAATCATTCAGTTTGGTTGTCTTTGTCCTGGAGATCTTTTGCTTGGTTAATGACTGCAAATATTTTACTGGTACCATAGGATTAATATGTTGACGACCATAAAAATACAGACATTCATTTTACTTGAAGCATTGTGAAATTAGATGCAGGAGATTTAAGTTATGTACCATATCGGAATTTACCTTGAGTAGAGGTGGGAAACCACGGAAAACTACTTCCAGGATGGCTGAGGTAGGAATTGAACCCACCACTTCTCCCAGAATTAAATTTCTTGGCAGAGACGGGAATCTGAACCCGGGCCTCTCCGGTGAAAGTCAAGAATGCTAACCACTATGCAACGAGGAGGGCGTAGTGTTAATGTAACTTCAATTTGTTTTAGTAAATTTTCTTTGAGTCTGAAATGAAATACTGACGAAGATATTTTTCTTACGTTACTTTTCTTTTGTAAGCTTCGGATGACATTAAGGTACCATCTCAAGTACACACACACTACGAGTGGTTCATGTTAGTAAATTTACTGGCATGTTAAAAATCCCGTTGAAAGCAAAATTCCTGCATCTCTAAAGCCGTAGTATTTAAAAATCCCATAAAATTTTCATCGTCAGTGTCTCTAGGGCTAGTCGTTTGGAATACACACTCCAGCCTTCCTACAAACGCCGTCGTATTGCTGTATCACAACTGAAACATGGAAGATACTTGTTGCTCTTTAAAGCTTTAAGGTACTTTTTACTCTACCTCGTAAATCTTGCTCAGTCTGATGGATCCGACTATAAGCTCTCTTGGCAGTCTGCATTACTCAGTCATTCGAGTCCTACTTTAACATCCAGTGCTCTAAGTGTTTCTAATTGTGTCACATCCTTACATATACACAAAATACTCCTATTTTGGGAGCTTTAATTAAGATAACCTAGTTCAAGTGGAAGACACCATCAAGAGATCTAATAAAGCAATAGACCTACCAAGAAACCGCTCTTCACCCATATGACCTACAGATTGCGGAATTATGAGTGGTCAGCGCAACGGGAGCCCTCTGCCGCTAATCTGGGCTTTCTTGAGCAGGGACACTGACTCTTGGATCAAACAGTTACTCAATTATCCTCATGTGGTAGAGTACATCCATTCCTGCTCTCAGGTCCGTTCTAAAATCCCTGACAGTGCTGAAATCAAACCCGGGAACCTCCTAGGTAAGAGGTAAGTGAGCAAACCCTACACCAAGGGACCGCCAAGAGATCTAATAGGTCTGGTTACGTGGCGCAGTCAGTTGGCATTTGAGGGTGCGTAAATGCAAGGAAGACGTGTCATTAGATTTACTGGCGCTTTAAAGATCCCCTTCGGGGCAAAATTAAAACAAATAACATTAGTCTATTATTAGAATTAATAGCCAGTATAATGTAATTGTATTATTACGATTATTATGATTGCAAATCATTTCATGTTAACGTTGAATGATAAATATATACAGTATTCTCTGTTAAAACAGCTATGATGATATGATCGTCATAATAATTAAAGCTACGCTAAGCAATGTTTTGTATCCAAAATGTCAACATTAGGAAGTAAAGATCTGATATTTCGGATTGCGGTTCATTCATGGCCTGCGAATGCTTTGAACTTCACTAAATGTCTCATCCCTATTCCAGAAATGACGACGTTGCAATCGCCTTGATAGTTGCACCTGAGATCTCTAACAATTTACAAGTGATGCCGAACAGGTCAGGAATTATTCCCCGAGCACCAAGGAGCTAAAGAACTTCAATAAATGTGATGGCTATGTTGCCTATTAAGCAGATCATAGCTGTCTTCCATTGCCAAGTTAAGACTCTTCATTTTTACTCTGAGAGTCTTGGAAAGCAAACTTTTCAACCAAGCGGTTTTCCTAAACTCTGATTTCACTACAATATACTGTAAGCCTACATTGGAAGAATCCCTGTCGACACATGTCATTCAACAAGTTAAGACCAGGTGCCCCACATCTCTCGAGACCTATAGCCAGCTCAAAGCACCTTGAGGGAGGAAGGGTGGCACGATTAGTTGTCCATAAATTACAGGATATACCCTCCCCCTCAATAATAGGCACTAGGGGAGACACAGCATATACATACAGCATGTAAGCTCACGGGAGCTGGGACTATATTGTGTTCTTGTTCAATGGATCGAGAAAGAACTTAGATTGAGACTCCAGTCCCAAACGTCCTTGGTCTAATGTAATATATATATTACTTATTTCCGTGTCTGCAGGGATGAGGTGAACCGAGGATCTATGCGGCGAATGATTCTTTGGCCGGATGCCATTCATAACACAAACCTTACCAGACGCGTTGTCGCAACCCCTAAACTGAGAAACCCAACCAACCTTACCAGACGAGGGAAATGAGGAAAGAAAGAAATAAAATTGGGCATGAGTAGAGAGGAATCGGCTGTGATACAGAAATGATGATAATAATAATAATAATAATAATAATAATAACAATAATAATAATAATAATAATAATGAAGTTCACTGAATACAGTAATTACATTCGTCGACTTCAGAAAAGCGTATGATTCTGTAGACCGTGAAATCCTCTCTGTGATCATGGAAGAATTCGGGATAGACAGAAAGACCCGAAGACAGGAACTATGTCCAAAGTGAAATTCATGGGTGAAATATCGGAGCCCTTTGTCATCAAAACTGGAGTTAGACAGGGGCACGGATTGTCCCGAATGCTCTTTAATATTGTTATAGAAAAGACCATTAGGGAATGGTAACCTCATGTGAAAGGCATTCAAATTGGTATATAAAAAAAAAGAGAACCGTCTTGTAGTCAAGTGCCTCGCTTTTGCGGACGATATTGCCATTATCACTAACACCAGACATGAAACCATGCACGCAGTGGAAAAATTACATGAAATTGCGCAAAGAACCGGACTACAAATTTCTTATGAAGAAACCCACTATATGAAAGACAGCCAGAAATTAACACCTTTAATCACACAAAACGGTAAAATAACACAACACAGTCCTCGGGACTAAACTGAATCGCTAGCGAACAAAGAATCACCGAACTACAGAAGGCCTACAAGCTAACGTGGGCTCACTACAACAAGAAGTGCATCTCGCTAGACGCAAAATTAAGGCACTATACAACGGAGATTCCTCCGGAAGCAACTTACGCAGCCTAAACAATGGTCATCGACGTTCATTCTAAAATATAAGGATATAGAAAAACAGGAAATAAAAATTCTCAGAAAGATTTTCGGGGCTGTTATAACGGTATTTGGATGAAGAGATCGCAAAACGAACTCTATCAAAAGATCCACACGATAACGGAAGTAATCAGAAAACACCGAGCACAATCTTATACACACATTTGGGCTACAGGATGGAAAACTTCAGAACGGCGAAGAAATTGCTCAACGTTATAACACATAGTAAGTGTGACACGGAGTGGCTGACAGAGGTCCAGAGGGACCTACAACAGGTCAAAATAGAAAATCTTCAGGAACGCACCGAGTACCGGAATAAAATAAAAAAAAAATAAGTTTGAGCATAGACCATCACAACAGCCTGGAGGAAAATGGACAGCTGAGCGGAAGAAGGAGCATTCTGAGAGGATGAAGAGATTTTGGGAAGAGAAGCGGGAAAACGCCAGAGGATGAAATCATGTATTCAAGTTCAATCGCTCTCCTAAAGGGGACAATCGTTTTTTTTTTTTTTTTTTAAGAAGATCACTGACACCTTCAGGAAAAGGCGATTGAAGTTCTACGGCCACATTCTCAGAATGAACAATGACAGGCTCACCAAAAGAATTCTAAATCTTGCTCTCTCAATGAAAGTCAAGAACAACTGGGTTAGTGAAATAGCAAAAGACCTTCAAGAAATTGGCACTGCGGAGGAAATGTCACAAGATAGACTCCAGTTCAGATCATTAATCAATAACCTCAGTTCTCTGAGAAAATTACTAACAGGACCAAGAAATTATGGACAGAGGAACGGAGGAAGATTTTCAGTGCCTAGATGAAGAAATTTTGGGAGAAGAAAAAAACATCATTAGCATAATATGTTCTATCGCGCTCCACAGATGGGCTTAACGATGTAAAAAATGAAGTTTTCCGGGCTTCTTAGCCCTTGGTCCAGTGGTGAAGAGGGGTTGAATTTGCAAACGTTTCACCGCATACTGTGACCGGCATCTTCAGTGTTTGGTTTCTTTTTTACTGATAACCGCGAAGAATATCCGCATGACGTTGCATCCATCCATACCAATAGATTTCCAGGCCCCATTTCACTCGATGGTGATGCCATGAGGCCAGTCTCAGTATTCGGTGAGACGTTCGGAATTTGATACCTCAATGAACTACGGCCTACTTGCCCAGAAAACGTGTTTAGTAATACTTTGCCTGGATTCGATCCCAGAACCTTGGACACAGGAGACCACAACTTACCGAATTGTCAGATAGTCGGTCAGTAGTTCGATTACAACGTCTGCCATTAATTCAATTCTGGTCTGAGGGTTGGAAAGGGATGCAGGCAAACCTCGCGATGATAACTGAGATGATCTGGTTTCAAATTTCACCTTCTCTATCCCAAAATGGTAGTGACGGTTATTTTTAAATAGTGGAACAACGTGGTCATCTGCCGCTTAAGAAAATTAGAAAAATTAGAATTTGAAATTTAGGAAGGAGAAAATGTATGGCGAAGAAAAAAAAAACAATATTAATTACTTACTTAAAAGCAGATACAAATTGTATTATATCAACAAAAATCATGTTCGCATCAATAATGCATTTGAATGTCATCAGAGGCTTTCCGTGGTTTTATTATTTCTTCTCTACATAAATGTCGAAGTGGTGCCTAACTTAAGACCACGGCTGCCTCCTTCCTAATCCGGGCCTCAGTTCCAAGCACACAGTTGACAGGAAACGCCACCGTAGCATGTGTAGCATGTGCTACATGTGGATGGAGAAATTAGGGAGATAGGGTCTGTCCTTGAAGGAGAGCCGAATTCAAACAACCTCACCTATTTGCTAACTATCCGGCTTTGGCCAACGTGCTGGCTAAAGGTGAATCCTAGCAACTGGCACTACAGAACACAGGTTATTATACAAATTCCACACACACACTCGAGTATGCGGGTCTGATGACTAATAAATCCCAAGCCCCTATCCCTGCGAATGTCTATTTCCAGCTCTCGCATGCGCTCAACTGCCCCACCCCACAGTTCTATCAACAGGTCAAGCGCTATATTGAGCTACACTCAGACTAAATATCTTTATCTTGAGTAGACATGAACTGGCTGCGAGGCGCAGCGGTAACGTTCTCGCCTACTGTGGCCAAGGTTGCAGGATGGAATTCTAACGCAGTCTGTTGGCATTTGAGAGAGCGCAAATGCGAGGGAGCCGTGTCAGTGGATTTCCTGACACGTTTAAGTTCCCCTACGGGGAAAAAATTCAGGGGCGTCTCAAAAAGTCTCAAAGGGACGTAAATCCAATAACATTATTATTGAGCAGATATGAGCAGGATCAAACTTTCCTCTCTTTTCCATTCTAAATCAGGCAACTGCACCTCCTCATCAGTTCCGCGGGTGGCCTCCACACGGCGCGAGCTTCACTGCACTTCTGAATGCTTTTTCCCAAGACAATAATTCAAAATCTAAAACAAGAACAAGAGAATAAATGTGAACTGTGTTTTTGTTATTTAGTGAGGTTATCGATGTTATATGATGTTTATCACCAATAAGTGGGCTGAGGAAGAAAACATTGTGTGTTTTCGAAACATGTACCTATAGAATATTTATGTAAGTAAAAAGTATTGATTTGGCGAGAAATTTATGTTATACTTCATGTTAACATGGTCAATACGGAACCTGGAATGAGTGCAATTATCTAAAACTTTGTTTACCAATTTCATAACATACCGTATTTATTTCTTCTTTCCTTTTCTCGGCCCTGGCCATCTACTTAAAATAACCCACTGTAGTCATTTTCGTTACTTTCTGCTTCCTTTCTTGTTTTCCATTAGTTCTTTATTGCTTCACTTTGATTTTTCTCCTCTCTTCTGTCCAGATGTTGCTCCATTCATTCCTTTCTTTCTACTGTGAATCCTTGAAATTTTGTGTTAATCTTTTAAACGTTATTCTGTCCTGTATTATGTCTGCCGTATCCTTCTTTATAATAATTTTATTAGTGGAACTAATGGTCATTTATTTTATTTTCAGGACGGGTCAGGGAAGGCCGTGCATCTATTGAAAGGAACCACCCCGGTGGTGAATATAGGAAACCACGAAACCATTTTCAGTACGACCGAGATGGGATTCGAATCCACGCTCTCTCGATGCCAGCGAGGTACGAGTTAGTGCGTCAGCGCCCTCGGACACCGTGGCCATTCTGATTACCATTCTTATTCTTATAACAGCGGCTTCGGTGGCGTAGTTGGTACCATACTGAGCTTCTATACCCAAGATCGCGAGGTCAAATCCGGACGAAGTCGTCGGATTTTTTAAGAGCGTTAAAAATCCCTCACTATGCCTTCCGTTGGAGGGAACGTAAATCCGGCGCTGCGGGTCCATGTCATAGACTTATGGCATCTAAAAGAACCTTCCACGAACTAAACTTGTATGAAGCTAAAATGTGTAGGTTAGATTTGATAATGCTATATTAGTTCTTACGTTTGTCACCAGGAGCTGGCTGCGATTGCATCTAGTAGCCAAATTCGCAACTAGGTGTCGTGGACGGCAGAATTTGGTAGCAAAAGTAGGAACTACTTGTAAATTGATCGTCTGCAGTCCTCATCTGAATCACAGATAACACACACTAATACAGCCATCACAATTAACACCACTTATCAGACAAATTCTACACACACCCAAAGTACACGGGGCTACACGACCGCGTTGTCGCAGCCCCTACTAAGGAACCAACCAACTCTTATAAACATGGTGTTATCCGTCCTCATTATGTGACCAAAGACCCTAACTCTCCCCTTCCCTTCCGTTTCTTAATCTTGTAAAAGTCTACATTCTTGCTGTGTCTGAACTCCTCATCTTCAGTTTTCAAAGGCCCACATATTTTTCTTATGAATTTTTGTTTCCTTTTTCTCTATCTCCTCTATTTATCCTGTTTACATGGAGAACATTATTTATTTATTTATCTACATTATCTATGCATCTAGGGCTTAGATATCGTGATCATCAGTCTCGTAGAGAATTTATCTGGTAACCTGTTTTTATGATGTCTTAATTAGAGCAGGTTTGGCGGGTTGGAAGAGCTTATTCTAGACCTTATTGCAGCATTATTATTATTATTATTATTATTGGATATCGTTATCATCAGTCCAATAGCCAATGATACTTGGGCCAGTGTAGAAATTATATGATAACCTGTCTTAATGTGGTGTCTGATTAGAGCGCGTTTTGCGGTTTGGAAGAGGCTATTGCAGGCATCAAATATCATAATTGTTACGGCTGTTGTTTCATCTCAAGGCATGGATATCGTCCCATGTACTGTACTTGGGTGTGTGTAAAATTTGTATAATAACTTAAGTTATCGTGGTGTCGTATGTGTAATTCAGTTGGGAAGGAGGCTGTCGAGAGCTCAATGTAGAAACCATCCCAGCATTTGCCCTGGAGTAGAAGTTGGGGAAACTACAGAAACCCATTTCTAGGATGGCTGAGGTGGCCTTTTTCCTGACAAGGTCGAGTGTGTCCCATTCCAACTCTTAGGCCAAAATTAAATTTCTTGGCAGAGCCGCGAATCGAACCCGAACCCTAACCCAAATCCCAGGGTTATTATCGAAGATTTACAACATATAATCTACAGCATATGCCTGAAGGACGCATGGTGTCACTTGACTTGTGCTCAGCTCATGGCCCGGTCGTGTCGCCACAGCTCCTTGAGAACACGCCCCTCCCCTACACCCCCTCACCCTCCTGCTCCCTTGAGCGCCGACCGAGCCGTGATTCAATACCAACCCACGCCATGCAGCGCGCGTCACTCACTACTCAATACCTGGGTCCTGCCTGGGTCACACAGACACACACACATCTCAATCTGCTGCTATACCAGACACATGCCTCAATCCAACCCCTTGTTTTCTCAATCAACCAACAACGAGATGTTGCTAGGGCCCGTGTAGTTGTTATTACTTGTCCATATCGGTTCTCTGTCTCTGTGGTGCAGCGGAGAGTTTCTCGCCTGCTGCGCCCAAAGTTGCGTGATCGAATCACGACGATGTACGTTGGCATTTGAGGAATCTTAAATGCGATGCACCAGCATCAATAGCATCAAATAATCACTTCAGGACAAATCTTCGACACTCCAACGTTTCTAAAGCTATAGCAGTTAAAAGGAACGTTCAATCATAAAATATTATTCTTATTATTTCTGGGATGAAAATTTAGTTAGGGACAAAGAATTGGGATAGGTGATCCATGACTTTATGAAAAGTATCGTTTTTCAGCCTTGAGCAAGAAAAAAAAAACAGATGACTGTTGCCAGCGATAGGATTCGAAACTCGGATCTCTGAATGGTGCTACTATCCAATTCCCTCGAGCAGCGCGTTATATATTTCGGCTATGGAGTCGAGTTGTAATAATAATAATAATAATAATAATAATAATAATAATAATGAACGTATGTCTACCCCTTATTAATCCCGTTTTCCAACGAGATCGGGGATCTGATGCGATGAAAGTATTTGTGGTGGGTGGTTTTTACGGCCAGATGCCCTTCCTGACGCCAACCTAATGAGAGGATTTAATGGGAGATGAAATGAATGAAGGTGATTGAAACTGGGCAAGAATGTGGAAGTAAGCGGCCGCGGCCTGTCAGAAGGTATCGTCCCAGCATTTGCCTGGAGTTGAAAATGGGGAAACCACCGAAAGCCATTTCAAGAACGTTCGACGGTGGGGCTCGAACACACGTCTACCGAGTCCGTAGAGAGTTTGAATGTCCCTTTTTATTACTGTGATATTAGAGATGCCATGTTGTCAAATTTTGCCCTAGAGGATGATTTTTAACATTCTTTTTATGTTCAACTCACACGAATCTTTTGCATTTGAATAGGCTACTCTTAAAAGCCAACTGAGTATGTCAGGATTCGAACTCGCATATGCGAATTCAAATACAACATAGGCCATGTTGTGTAGAATGTATTTGTATATTTACATATATAAGAAAATCCAGTTATTGCTTGAATAAAGTCTGTTAATTATTACAAGCCAGGTAATTAGGTCTACAAACACATCCTCATATTGATTCCTGAAAATAACATTTCCAGCATTTCCTTTTTCTTTTCCAGAATTGAAGTGAATCACATAAATGTACGGATATACGCCACCTTCAGTACACGTAGCGAACTATAGATGTCGAAGTCTGTCACTGAGATTTGAATTTCGCGCGGTTTTGACAATGGCTTCCGATTGCAAGCATTGATTTTTAACTTAGAGGTTGGCAGGCCTGATTATTAGCGATATTGACTAAAGCTTTAAGTGGACAACATATTTAACATCAGCTCTACGGACGTCGTTCCCAACTCCACGGCACTAACTCTTCTACGCATAGAAGAAAAATAGTGGCAGATTGACATCATATAGAACAAAAGCATTCCAAACCCTGAAGCACTTTCATTTCAATGAAATATAAATTAGTTTAATTTTAGAAACTGCGTCTTCCCCAATATGCTCAGCGTGAAAGATCCAACACCAAAGCTCTTGGCAAAATCATCGCTTAGTGGTCAGATTAATTTGTTAGTTAGTTATTGATGTTTTAAGGGGCGGAACTACGACGGCATCTGCCCCAGTGGTCAGATTACAGACTTCCATAGACTGTGACGATTGTTTCCCCCACCATGTAGTGTAAACGAATTTTATTATGGTCAAATGCAGGTATTCTTTCTAGTTACTGAAATGCATTATCTAATGCTCCAGTTTATTTTACCACGTCGGCATACCTTCCAGACAAGTACGCACGGGGTAGGCTATAGTATCAACATCTGTACCCTAGGAAGAATATACCTTAAAAATCATGGTCCTAAAGTCCGATGCCAATTTCTTTAATAATAATAATAATAATAATAATAATAATAAATAATAATGATGTTAATAATAATGATAATAATAATGGTATATTCACAGGTTGGTTAATGGTGTAGGGGTAGCACTGTTGCCTCTAAGGTAAGTCTCATATTCGATTCCAGGCCCCGTCACGAATTTTAAAACTGACGCGAGGGTTGGAAGGGGAACGTAATCAGCCTCGTGAAGACAAGTGGGCCAAGAGGCCCTGGCCACCCTCCGCTGCTCAGGTCTAGGTTTAGTTTATTCTGTTGCTGAGTATTGTGCTCCGGTGTGGATAAATAGTCCGCATGTAAGAATAACAGATGTACAATTGAATAACACCGTGCGCATGATAACAGGAACAATCACGTCAACTCCTACACAATGGCTTCCTACTCTCAGCCACATCCCACCACCTCATTTGCGGCGATGCAAGATTTTGATAAGCGAATATAGAGAGATCCAGACCAACAAACATCTACCTATCCATGGAGACATTGCTGATCTACATGTGAAACGATTACGTTCAAGACATACACCTATCTGCATAGCGGAGAATCTTGTAACCAATAAATTCAACCTGACTTTGAGATGGTCTTCTGATTGGAATTCGTTTGCCCCTCCAGAGAGTACAGTAATGCCATGCATAACTGAGAAGGTGCCAGGGTTCACTCAGCCTAGAAAGACCTGGTCACAATTAAATGGAATCCGGACCAATCACGGTGTATGCGGGGATCTCCTGTACAAGTGGAGGAAAAAATCTTCATCAAGTTGCGAGTGCGGTGCTGAAAGACAGACTGTTCGGCACCTAGTTCAAGAATGCCCACAAATATCTTACAGTGGGGAATTCAGTGACTTCTTCTTAGGGACACCACAGGCACTTGATTATGTTTCTAACCTTGTTGTCAAATTATAAATAATTTTAATGTATTCCATACGATAAATAAATAAGTGAGGGAAAACATGAGACATAATCCTGAGTTGATCACCCTGAGTTGTCAATGGCAGTACTTGAATTATGAACCTCCCACTCAACATTCGAACAGACGATAATTCAAGAATAATCCAAGTCCACCTCCTGACGTAGAGTGAAAGAGGACCGAGTTCGATTGCTGACTGCTAAGAACGTTAATTCTAGTCTGAGGACTGGAAGGGGGTTCACAGCCTCGTGAGACAGAACTGATTAAGAGGTAGGTTCGATTCCCACCTCAGCCATCCTGGAAGTGGCTTACCGTAGTTTCCCACTTATATTGAGGAAAATTAAGGATGAGTGATTATTTTGATTATATACGCATGAGCCACAATTTCCGTTATTTTTCTGCTAAATATTAGAGATCGAGGGTTCATATGCGGCATTCTTGAAGGCTGAATTTAATAATTTCTTGCATTGGATTCCAGACTCTGCCAAGAAATTTAATTCGGGTCTGAAGGCGGGAACGGGGTACACTCAGACTCGTGAGGCAGAACTGAGAAGAGGTGGGTTCTATTTCTACCTCAGCCATCCTAGAGATGTTGTTCCATGATTCCCACTTCTACTCCAGGCGAATTCCAGGATGATACACTTAACTTGAGGCCACGGTCACCTTCTTCTCAATCCTAGCTCCATTTACAAATACACAAACCAACACAGCTATCACAACAACACAGGTTATCAGACAAATTACATACACGTCCAAGCACAGGACTATTATGACAACGATGTCACTAAGCCTCTAATCTGGATCAACAACGGTAACACTACAATTTCTGCTTGTCACGCATTCTCGGCTGTTGAGAAATACCAAGCATTGATTGACAGCACGTCGAGTACCATTGCCCAATTTCAGGTTTGCAAACATAAATGAGAACTGCCATGTAAAATTATATAATAATAATGTTATTGTTTAGTGGCGTAGTCGTTAGCATGCGGAACTGCTATGCCCAAGATCGCAGGTTCACACCCGGCCTAAGTCATCGGATTTTTAAGATCGTTAAAAATCCCTCAGTATGCCTTCCTTCGGAGGGGAAGTAAAGCAGCCGGGCCCTTGTCATAGATTTATGGCATGTTAAAGAACCTTCCACTAACTACACTTGTGTAAAGCTAAAATTTGTAGGATAGATTTGACTAACGCTATATTACTTCCAACGTTCATCACCAGGTGCTGGTTGCGATGGCATCTAGTGGCCAAGTTTGCGCCTAGGTGTCGTGGACGATAGCATATTGTAGCTAAAGTAGGAACTGCTTGAAAATTGATCGTCTGCAGTCCTTACCTGAATCACATTTAACACACACTAATACAGCCATCACAATTAACACCGGTTATCAGACAAATTCTACGCACAGCCAAAGTTCTCAGGGCTACATGACCGCGTTGTCGCAGCCCCTAAACTAAGGAACCAACCATTCTTTAGCAATACAAGATTTGGAACGCAATGTATTCCTATACTTTTGTTAACCGACTGAAAAGTTATTAGCTAACTAGGTAACACTATTTAAAAGTGGCTTCAAAACGTTCTTTTGTTATTAGTCAAATTGTACTCACACCCCAGCACACAATGCTGATGGCCACGATGCCCCAAGCTTCTAAAATGAACTAACAGGTACTTCTCCCCTTTATTCTAATGCAGACCTACGAAGACAGGTGTTTCATTCAGATAGTAACCAGTAATGTGTACTGGGTTTCACTAGTGGATTCGAAACTAATCTCGTGGCTTAGAGCTGGCTGAGAGATAATTTTAATGGATTTAAATTGGTGAAATTGCATCTCTGTTGAGCTGAAGCAATATACTTGATGGATACACGGACAACAGAAAGCGTAATGATGTATTATCAAGGTAATTCCTGTTGGCTAACCAACTCTGTCATTTGCTAGTCTCGTAAACAGTTTAGTATATAAGCTTCCATGATTAGCAGAATATGTTTGTTAGTGACAATGGGACGAACTAATAACGTACGTACATCTTGTTCCAGAACTCATGACTGAAATAGAGCACTTGATACAGAATACTATACAGACCGTGCAACATATTAAATAATAATACAAGTAGTTCCGTGAAGAACTAAAGCCCATTTTCATATATCCTACTTACGTTAATTGCCTCTATCAACATACAAAATTTCAGTTTTATTGTAATAGATTCGTTGATATTGAGAACCGTATAATATTTCGGATGGTCGCCCTCTTGGATTTTTATATGTGTAGGTCTTAAGAGTTATGTAGTCTACATGAAGATTATTGTGTAGGTGTAGTATTCAAACTTCATTCGCTTGATTAGTACACAAGAAGTAAAAACAAGACTTTTAAATTTCGCACAGCTGCCATCTTCTAGTTACGAAAACAATGGAAATAAATTAGATGCCAGTGGATTAACATTTGTATAAGCATTTACCGTACCGAGTTTCGCTGCACTCGGATGGTTAAATCGCGAGAAACGTCCATTTAAATATTTATACTTCGCGTCGCCGCCATGTTGGATTAGTGCTCACCAGGTTATTGAAAGACCTATAGGTGAACTTATGTCCATAGCCTCTATGAAAATAGAGAATTTCAGTTTGATTGCTGTAAAAGATTCTTATATATTGAGAACCGTCTAAATATTTCGGATGGTCACCATGTTGGATTGTTATATGTATAGGCCATAGAGTTATGTAGCATTAAAGGAAAATTATTGCGTAGCTTCATTATGCAAACTTTCACTTCCATCGCATGATTACGATACAAGAAATAAAAACGTAATTTCAAAATTTCGCACTGCCGCCATCTTGAGGTTATGTTAACAATTGAACTAAAGTAGATGCAAGTGCATTTCAACATGTATAAACATTTAATGTACCATATTTCACTCCGCTCAGATGGTTAAATCGCTATGATATCAGAAATAGTTCGGAGATATAGAATGACGGTAAAATATTTCGCACAGCCGCTATCTTGAGGTAATAAAAACAATTGAACTAAATTAGATGTCAGTGCATTACAATGTGAATAAACGTTTTCTGTACCAAGTTCCATTGCGATTGGAAGGTTAAATCTCGAGAAAAGGCTATTTACAAGTCTCAACATCGCCTGGCCGCCATGTTGGTTTTGTAGTTACCAGGATTTTGAAAGTTACATAATGAGAACTTTCACTGGTGCCCTTTATCACCGTACAAAATGTCAGGGTGATATCAGTAATAGTTTCGGAGATATTGAATGCTGGTGAAATATTTTGCACAGCCGCCATATTGGATTGGTGAGACGTAATAAAAATTGAAGGCCAAAATGGTGCTATGACCTTACTGCGTTTCATTGAAATCGCCCCAGCCGTTTAAAAGTTATTAGGGACACCCAGAGACAGACACACATACGCACACCCACACACACACACACACACACACACACACACACACACACACACACGGACTAAACGTGATCTCATAAGCCTTTTTATTTCATCAAATGAAAATAGGCTAAAAAATATGGAAGAAATTAAAATCAATATAAAAATTGATGACTTGAGAATTGAACAAGTGAAACAATTTTGTTATTTCGGTAGTGGGCAATAGATGCTTAATGTAAGTGAAGAGAAGGATTGCATTGGCAAAACAGGCATTTATGACCAAGAAAAACATTTTATCCAGCAAACATATGAATATAGATGTAAGAAAATCCTATGCAAAATCATTTGTGGAGTACACTGCTCTATGGAAGTGAAAGTTGGACTCTGGGTAAATAGGAAAAGAATCGACTTGAAGCTGCTGAAATGTGGATATGGCGGAAAATGACAAGAACGAGCTGGATAGAAAGAAAAACCAACCTGGAAGTCTTAAGGGAAGTCAAAGAAGAAAGAAGATTAATGAAGGAAATGGGAAAGAGAAAAATAAAATTTATTGGACATGTCATCAGACACAACACTTTCGTCGTTAACATTCTTGAAGGGAAAATGCTGGGAAAGAAAGAAGTCATCAAGAATAGGATGGGATGTGACAATTACATGGAACTGAAACGAACCGCCAACGACAGAAGGGTGAGTTTGCATCGACAAGGCATTAGCCTTTATAATATGATGATGACACATATTATTATTATTATTATTATTATTATTATATAAACAGGTGATCTGAATGAAATCAACTGCATTTACACTTTCCTACAAAAGAAAAAGACACAGAGCCTGATTCAGTTAGGTACAGAAAGATATGCAAGAGCTTGGGATATCATGTTAATATATCGAGGAGTGTGACCGACGGGGCAGATGACCTCGTAGTTCCGCCCCTTAAAACAACAATAACAAACAATAACAGTCTGACCGACTTAAGAAAAAACTGCAAAAGATAGCAGAATTTTCACCCAAAGTCTACGCTGAAAACTGGAAAGGCGTGGACGGAAGACAGAAAGGAACAACGCCGTCTACGAATGAAGGAATACTGGATCAGCATTAAAGCTCAAAGGAAACAGTTCAATTTACGTGGCCCTTATTAGTTTGTTGAAACGAAATAATAATAATTGTACGACCTCAGTTGCTTTGGTGATCTTTTGAGTTAGAGCCGTGAGAAAATGTACTTTATTTATTACTGCCCTCTGGCAGCGAAAATTAGAACCCTACTGGGCGACTATGGCTGAGATTTAATTAATTTTTATCTTCTGTAATCACCAAATGTTGGTTGGTTGGTTCCTTAGTTTAGGGGCTGCGACAACGCGGTCATGTAGCCCCGTGTACTTTGGGTGTGTGTAGAATCTGTCTGATAACCGGTGTTAATTGTGATGGCTATATTAGTGTTATCTGTTTTAATTCAAGTAAGGACTGCAGACGATAATTTCAAGTAGTTCCTACTTGTGCTACCAAATGCTACCGTCCACGACACCTGGCTGCAAACTTAGCTACTAGATGCCATCGCAACAAGCACCTGGCGACGAACGTTTGAACATAAGAGCGTTAATCAAATCTGACCTACAAATTTTGCTTCACGCAATTGAAGTTAGTGGAAGGTTCTTTTACATGCCATAAGTGTATGACACTGGCCCGCCGGCTATACTTCCCCTCCGAAGGAAGACATACTGAGGGACTTTTAACGCTCTTAAAAAATCCCACGACACCGGCGGCGTTTGACCCCGCGATCTTGGGCATAGAAGCTCAGCATGCTACCAACTACACCACCGAAGCCGCCTCGCGAAATGTGATACGAGAGATCTTTTAAGAGCCGCCACTGTACGACTCGGTCTGTCGTAGATTTTTGCCACCCTACGAAAATACCACTTCCTCGGTCGAGAATCAAAACCACGATCTTGCAACCACGAGGCGGACAATCTACCAATGACCCACCAAAGCCGCTACTATGTGAATATTACCCCATAATTCACAATATCGGGAACATTTTCCGGTGTACACGGTACCATATTCACGATGATCAAATGTTCCAGATTTTACTGATTTGCCCATCAAATCTGAAGTACCATACGCTAATTTGAGGCACGATTTCTCAAGGAGGTTGCCTTATTCCTTTGGATTTATTGACCTGTATATTGGCGAATAGAGAGCAAAGGTCGAAGATATGGCTGTTGTTTTAGTGATGTTTATTAATATCTTAAGTCCTTAATATAAGGTGTCAGATCAGCCTGTAAAAGGAGGTAGTTATTTCGCAAGTGATCTTATTAGGTAAGCCGATTGCATTAACAATAGGTCGTAATGGAATACCATTTTCATGATGTCAAGTACGCGTTATGTAATGCACAAGTCCTGCAGGCCCCCAGTTATGAGAGTACAATGAAGGGTTACATGCTACACAGTACCTATCAGCTATCACGATGGCGCGTAAGTCACGTAGGGTGTATGAGTGTTTTGGATTCAGGCCATTGTTAGCACAGTTGGTGAAGTACAAGACGGAATAATACAGTACATTAGATGCAAGGAGTCTGACCATTCTTCTTCCTAAGAATATTGCATTCATACACACGAAGATTATTACATACTTCACGTTTTATTTCGACAAAATAAAAATGTCTTTGACGTGTTTTTTTTTATAAATTATTGAAATGGTGAATTCGGATTTAGCCATAAAAAGAATAAAATAAAGTTTTGTCTGTACATTGTTTAGAATCAATAAAGTTTGTTTTCTGTGTGTTTCATGTCAAAATAACGCAGAGGGTTGTATTGGTTCAACCACTTCCTGAGTGTCCGTATGTCCATAAAGATGAACGCGCATCATATGTGAACGGCTGGATACAATTTTCCATGAAGGTATTTATGTCCAAGGACATTAGGGCACCAATGTAGTGTAGATATACGTTTTGTAGTACAACGGTTCGTTTTATGAAGAAAATGTACAGTATATGATTTATTTATTTATCTATCGCATGGCTTTTAATGCCGGGGAGTCTCCGAAGACATGTTCGGCTCGCCAGAGTCTGTAGCTGCTTCCAGCGGACACCCAGAGGGAGAGCTACACGTTCCGTTCAATTTCAAGTAACTTAGTTCCAACTTTCGCTACCAGATGTCAATGATACCTAATGGTGAATGTTGGAACATTGATAGAGCGTTCCAACGGAATCTAACCTAGAAATTTAGCTCCACACAAGTTTAGTCTGTGTAAGGATATTTTACATGCCGTAAATCTATGACATGGTACCACCGGCTTTACTTCTCAATGTATATGATAAATGTTGTTGGAAATACATTTTTAAACATGTTCTATTCGCTTTTCTAATAGAACGACGCTTTAAAGAATTACGACGTTAAAAGTTGGGAAGATAGCTAGCTGTCCAGTATAGTGTGGCGTGGTTTGTAGATATTGCTCGCTTTGTTGTGTTCTGCTGGACTAGTGTTGATCCTGGTATTGTACGAAAAAAAATTATATTCCTGTATTTGTTTATAATTTCCCATTAGAGTAGCCTATACTGTATTAGTTCCATGAATAGTAGCTTGCCAACAGGCAGTGGGGGGGGGGGGACATAATCTACGAACCCGGAAATAAGGGAGCTAAAGTACTGAATCTTCACCTATTGCCTCACTTTGCAATAGTTAAAAACCTATAAATTGGTATAGCTAAACGTCAGGGGGGTCTTTAGGAGAAATAAGTTAAAAATTTCCGAATTTGGGTGGGGCTTGCGGTCGGAGAGAGCCGTAGCGCCACAGGCGCCGTGGTGAAGGTTAGGTTGGCCTGGCCTAGCTAATTTTATATGTAGGTTGACCTTCAGTTGTCCAACACATTCATGGGAGATCGATTATATAGGGTGAATATTATTAATAATTAATATAGAATACAAATTTATGAAACATGAATAAGCTCTCAACATTTCAAAATGACGACGTTTATTTTATATAATTACAGACTGGTCTCGCATTAACTTGTTGACAAATTATTTTTCGTATAACTACAGAGAATTGTCTAGCTTGTCTTATCTGTAGAAAAATGTACACATTAGGCGGTCAGTTTACTGAGATATTTACTAAGATTCTACTATAATTCAGAAGATTTATGTTCTACCAAGAGGGAGAAAAATCCCAAAGTGGGTCTACGAATATAGTACGAATGTATTGGTTCAGCTTCAGTTACATAGAACCACTTTCAATATTTCCCTTCCATTATAATTCTATTCCAGTAAATCTCACCTAAACATCATAAACAATATTTCCCTTCCTTTATAATTCTCATAAACGACGGTCACAGCAACGCGATGCACCTTCTGTCCACCATTTGTCTCTCGTGGGCGAAAACCCTTTCGTCCGGACACGGACACCAAGAGCCCGCCGATGAGCCTATATTGGTGTTCCTAGGCGAAACCTCGCACAAGACGCGGCATAAACCTAGAAAAATTGCTGAGTTTTAATCTATTACGTACTGTTTATATCAAAATGAAGAACGTCATCGTGAGTTGCGTTTGCAAACTATTGCAAAATTGTTGGTGACTGGGATTATTATAAGGATTTTATTATTAGCAATCAGTCTCGTCGCCTTCCTCTCAACAACCAAATTGAGTATTAAAGCCTTTGGGAGTTGAATAGGCTGGTCATGTTGAACTTCATTGTATAAGACAATATTGCTAATTGATCATTTGTTTAGAGTACATAACAATGAGACTAACCACGTTGTTGATTATGGCAATGAAAGTATTATTTGTCATTTTAATGTTTAGCGGCTGCGTTGATGCAGGACACTATAGTGTTCCCGAATACGACGTTAATTTGGGGATAAATACTACTATAAATAAACCCGTTCGACGAAAAATAACATTGACCGGTCGTATGTAAAATACAAATACGGGCAAAAACATGAGAAATCTAATGTAAAACTGCCATTTCAGAAACAATTTCAGATATTATTCCGTACACCCGTTCGACGAAAAATAACATTGACCGGTCGTATGTAAAATACAAATACGGGCAAAAACATGAGAAATCTAATGTAAAACTGCCATTTCAGAAACAATTTCAGATATTATTCCGTACACTGTTGGGTCCTTGACGAAAGAATGTAAACATTGTTCAGCATTGTACTTCTCTTGCTTGGTTACTTTGGTCTGTGCTGTTGTAATGGTAAAATTTATCTGCCGGTATATACAGTACAGGCTGAAATAATTTCTCACTGGAGATGATATCTCAAGGAATTTCAGAGGGAATATTCGGCAGTACAACATTTCTATGTCCTTAGTTTCCTTGGTGTCAATGTTACTTTGAAACCTGAAACAGGTATTGTTTTAAAATTTATGGAATTGTACATCATCGCATTTCTTCCTTACAGAGGTGTGCAAATTATTAGACACAAATAAAGAATTTCAATTAGTCACAATTTTTATTCAAAATCATTTTATTTTATGTTTATTACCCTAGGTAATAATATTTTCTCCCCTGAGGACTTACAATTTTTCCCATAGGGAATTGCACCCGGAAATTTTGAAAATTGGAGATTCTCAGGAACACCTGAGCTGGGCCCGTTTATTCTTATTTTCAGTGACTTTGGAATGTATCGTATAAATGAGGTCATTTTAATCCGTTGGCAACGAATCATTGAATAGTTCAAGAGTGGACAATCAGTAATAAAAGACTTCCAATCTCTCTGGTCTAAATTCACACGAAAACAAACAAAACGTGTGGTATTCTGCATTAACAAGGCTCCTCTTTTAGTGAAAACTGTAAAAAAAACTTTTAGATTCTTTAAAAATGTTGTTAAGTTTAAACATATGAAATAATTTCAGCGCCTTCACTTCTACTGTATTAAGTCACAAAACGTACAAAGTAAATGTTGGAAAATTGCCACCGAGTCTAATAATTTGCACACCTCTGTATATTCCGAAATATAAGCGGCAGTTGTTATGGCCAATTGTATATATTAGAAGCTAATCAAAACTGACGAGCAAATAGAGCGGATTCTATCATCAGAGAGGGCACACTTCATATTTTAAACAAAATATTGCAATATATTGCATTCAACATTCAAAATGGCTAGTTCGCCGCTAGGTGTTAGTGACAGTAGCATCTGGCAGCCAAAGTTGGAACTACTTGAAATTGAACTTGTTGGGAGGCCTCGGGCGTTCAATCTAAAATACCCAGCTATGGCCATTGGCTACAATTTACATGTAATAAAATTCATCTATTTTAAATGAGAGTTCAGTGTCTGTATTAAAAATGATCTTTAAATCAGCTGGCGATATTCGATTAGCACGGTTCATAATATGGGATGAAGCCCCAATGGCAAATTTTCATTCATAAAAGTGGGTGAATCCTCTTCTAAAATATGTTGTGAGTAATGGTGGGATTTTCTTTTTCTTTTTTGGAGGAGACTTCAGATATATCTTGCCTGTTGTTCCGCATGCTTCTCGCCAAACAATTATTCACAATTTTATTAAATACTGTTCTCTATGTCCCTTTTTTAAAATACGCCGATTACATAAAAACAAGCGGTCGAAACCAGAAGAAATGGGATTTTCTGATTTTGTTGCTAAAAAAAATGTAACGGTGACTACCCTTCTGTGGGTGATGATGAATCAAATGTTATTGAATTACGATCACCCACAATTTTAACGCATGACATCGTGACTGAGATTTACGGCAAAATATTCACTTCTACGAAAGATATAATAAAGTTTGCATTCTTAGACCAAAAAATGAGCACTATAATTACATTAATTTCAATATCATTGAACTTATACTCAGTAGTTAAAAATATAAACTAGCTTTAACAGATTAAATACTGAAAATGAAAGCCAGCTACTTCAATTTCGTACAGAATTCTTGAAATCCTTGTATTCGCCTCCACATATTCTCACTCTAAACGTTGGAGCTATAATTATGCTCCTTAGAAATCTGAACATTTCCCCAAGGGCTCCTGAACGGAAGCAGTTTAATTGTAAGAACTATGTATGAAAATTGCTTGCATTTGGTTAGTAAGTGCAGATAAAATTAGGCAGAGAGCTCTAATGCCTCGACTTGATTGAAAACCATCGGATAAAACACTTCCATATATTTTTAAGAGGCGTCAATTATCAATTCACTTGGAATTCTGTATCACAATCAATCAAGTTCAGGGGGAAATTCTCGAATGTGTAAGTGCAAGTTTTCAGTCATGACCAGTTATATATATGTTGTAACGTCGACAGTGAGATCTTTTGACGCCCTTAAAGCAGCAATAGTGACAAAAGGTAATCCTACAAAGAATCTCGTATACAGTATAAGGAAACCCTTCAGTAAATATTTTCCCATTGACCATCATGTTTAGACGGGTTTCAAGTAGTTATTATTTAATTTGGCAATATGGCAGCATTCAGGTGTACTAATCCCTACAGTATTGCTGCATACCAACCCCATTTATGCCACTCATGATATGAAAAAGCGCTGGAAACAGGATTAAGACCTTGTTTATCTAAACCTATCAATCTGTCCACTTATATTCGTTTTTCTATTTTATTAAAGCTACCAAACATTGGACAGTAATCCGCCTAAACATGGGAATGATACAGCAAACCGTGACATGAATGGAACTGAAAGTGAATGACGTGTCGCATCGAATGTTAAAGCTAAAGCTGAAGCGTTTCACAGGACTCATTTCAGTCAGGGCTAAAGTTAATTTAATTATGAAAAAAGGTAATCACATTTGCAAACATGAATACCAAATCACCAACAATTACTGGATTTCCTATTGTACAGTACGGTTATATCATCACGCAAAACATCCAGATTATTAACTATATAAAATGTACATTGTACAGTATACTCGTATATAGGTGAAATTGAAACTATTGCTGGAATCAATTTGCTATAATTTAAAATTTTTAAACGATAAAGTTAGCATCTAATTAAATAAATGAATCTGCTTTCTTCAACAAATAGTATTCGGCTTCGCCCGGGCTTCGTATATCCGTTACACCCGTTTAATGGCACAATCATCAACATCCATTTGCAGTTCCAGTTCCCCGGGTACTGTTGACAAGCCTCTTCCACTCTCCTCTGCCATTGTACGTCTTGTTCATGACATCATCTAGTGTCCTTCCCTTGGTTGCAATGTCTGTCTTGACCATGTCCATCCAACGAGTTCTTGGTCTTCACACCCTTCGTTTACCAGCCAATTATCTTTCTAGCTGTATTCTAAATGACCTCGTATGTACCATTCTCATCACGTGTCCGAACCACTGAAGTCATGATGAGATGTCTTTGGCAAGTAGTCTTGTCTTGATCCCAGCTTCCCTCCTTACCACTTCATTCCTTAACTCATCCACATATATTTTAAATTTATTGTTATTATTTTACACTTGGAATGAAGGAATGGAAAAATATAGTATATCGTCCACGAAGTAGTCAAATGAAAGCTCCTGGTCTGTAGGTGTGCCTTATGAAAAACATGCAACAGTATATTTTAATTAAATAAAATTTTGAGTTCTCATTGGCGATAACGACATAACATCATCGCCACTACACCACTGCCAACTGTATCAGGCACAGTTGCTCAGGTACGGTGCTCTCATTGACAAAGCGGTGAGAGGCACGCAGTTTGCGTACACATTGATTATATAAAGACCTTTTGAATGATGTCACAGGCAGTGTTGAACCCCCTTACCGTCACCACTAGTTTTCGCTAATGAAAAACCAAAGGCCATTGTTAATCGATTCATCTGAAGAGAATGGTCATCGCTGGTCCTCTGTGTATAAATTGTGTGTGTATAAATTGTGAATATACCATTTGGTGGTCAGAAAACAAACTCCCCACAAAATAACAAATTAAAAGGCACTATATTTTCATAAACTGGTCAGTAGTAATACGACCTTTTAAACATGCACTCAAGCGCCGAAGGGTAAAATTAGCGGACATACATTCAAACCAAAAAAATGTTTGCCTTGTAGCACCCTATCTATCTACCCAGATTTGTGGTAATATAAAAGACTTAATAGCGATGAAATAAAAAAAAGAGTTGTGGGTGCGCTTAATAACTTACTATTTGTGCGGATTTGTTTTATAATTGAACACTATAGAAACATTTGGTGGAATAACAAACAATGTATTTTACAGTAGTAGTTTTTATAAATAACAAAAATCAAATGAATTATTATTATGTTTTGGTTTAATACCTAACCTAACATTTACTTCAACAAATTGTCTACCCTGATTTATCTCTACTTAGTATAAAACAAAGTCCTCGATTCTTGGATGTTACGGGTAAACTCGAAAACCACTGGATGGATTTTGATGCGGTTTTCACCATTCTGTAAAGGACATTTCGAGGAAGATTTCTGTAGAAAATTATTTATTTATGATCAAAGGAAGCCTAGCAGTAACGATTTCAGTGGAAAAGTCGAAAGAAACCTGGCGTCCGAGCGCTTTGTAAGCTTACGCTGTGCAAACCGTTAAAAATATATAAATACTACGAGTGTAAGAATTGTTCAACATGAAAAGTTCTACAAAAAAGTCCGGGAGAGCATATGCCTATCTTCAATACGTCGCCCACTATAAGTGTTTTTACGTTTTAATTTCTTCCAACCATGCCCATTCAACTACTGAGGCGACAGTTTACGAGCTAGCTAAGGGCGAGTCTATCATCCCTGTTACAGCCCAGCAAGCGGGCAAACACATTGCCCCAGATACAGCCAGGAGCAAACCGTTGAGTCGTGTTGAGTTAGGACTTCTGAGAAAGGTGGTTGTGTTTGGAGTTTCCCTGGAAGTGCAACTAGGGTTTTCTTCATTTCGCCTGTGAAACACAGTCAAGTTAAGAATGGACAGAAGGGGGGATTTGAGTTTCATTCACCTCGCCATTCCCTGGAAGTGCAACTCTCATTTCGCCTGTGAAACTTTCGTTCCGCAAAATTCACAGTCAATTTAAGATTGGACGGAATGGGGATTATATTATATTGAATTATACCGATTGGCGTATAATCCCTACTTAGTATAAAACAAAGTCCCCGATTCTTGGATGTCGAGGGTAATCTCGAGAACCACTGAATGGATTTTGATGCGATTTTCACCATTCTGTAAAGGATATCTCGAGGAAGGTTTCTGTAGAAAATAATTTATTAATGACCAAAGGAAGTCAAGCATAACGATTTCAGTGAAGAGGTCGAAAAAAAACTGTCGTCCGTGCGAATTTTAAGCTTACGCTGGGCAAACCGTTAAAAATATCTATAGCATACTATGAGTGTAAGAATTGCTCAGCATGAAAAGTTCTACAAAAACTCCCGGGAGTGCCTATCTCTATCTTCAATACATCGCCTACTATAAGTGTTTTTACGTTTCCATTTCTTCCAACAATCTCCATTCAGTTACTGAGGCGACAGTTTACGAGCTAGCTAGGGGCGAGTCTATCACCCCAGTTACAGCTTAGCTAGCGGACGATCTTATTGCCCCAGATTCAACCAGCAGCAAACTGTCGAGTCGTGTTGAGTTAAAAACTTTAGAGAAGGGTGGTTGTGTTTGGAGTTTCCTTGGAAGTGCAACTCGGTTTTTCTTCATTTCGCCTGTGAACTTTTCGTTCCACAAAATGCACAGTCAAGTTAAGATTGGACAGAAGGGGGATTTGTGTTTCATGCACCTCGCCATTCTTAAATTATATCTGACAAGAATTTGTTGCACATGCATCTCCAATATAATGATTTTAACCCGTCATGCCGAGACGTAAAACGGATATAGGTCGTTGTTCATTGACATTGAAAAAAAAAGCGCTTATTACGTAATGCATTCATAACTGTTCCCGGGCGAAGCCAGGTCGGGTTGCTAGTGGTAATATAAAAGACTTCATAGAAATGAAATGAAAAAAGAGTTGTGGGTGCGCTTAATAACTTACTATTTGTGCGGATTTGTTTTATAAATGAACACTATAGAAACATTTGGTGGAATAACAAACTAAACTATCGTAAAATGATTTACTAATTTAGAAACATTCTTGGGAGCGTGCACATCAACTCACCCAAGTTTCATCGCAATCGTGAAACGTGTATTGTCCCTAAACTATAAGCATACCGGTACCATTGTATCCATCATTTCAGATCTTCAACCAATCAAGCTCGAGAAGGGACTTTGTATTCCCGTATCTTATGAAACACTTATATTTAATATTTCTTATATTCAATCAAACTACAGGTAGTGGAACTATTTCAATTAATTTTATAGTAAACAAGCTGTACCCGGCATGCGTTGCAATGCCAATCAATGAAAGTGTTGGCGTTGTAATTTTGTTTCTTGAAGTGCTTTTGGATACACAATATTCTTTTATCAATTTCCGTTAACTGCCTCTAAACTATCGTAAAATGATTTATTAATTTAGAAACATTCGTGGGAGCGTGCACAACAACTCAACAAAGTTTCATCGCAATCGGATGAATGGCAAATGAATGCATGCGGGATATTTTTAACGATTCGTGCGCTGTCACTCATTTGTTGAATCTACTCGTGCGCTACCTACTGTGAAATGGATTTACTAAGTTAGAAACCTTCACGTAAGTGTACACAACAACTCATCAAAGTTTCAACGCAATCGATGAATGGTATATGAACGCATACGGGATTTTGTTGAAACGCCTCGCGCGTCGTCACTCATTTGTTGCATCTACCTGTGCGCTACCTATTGTAAACTGGATTTACTAAGTCGAAAACCTTTCCTGGAGTGTACACAACAACTCACCAAAGTTTCATCGCAATCGGATGAATGGCATATAATGGCATACGAGACTTTGTTGAAACGATTCGCGCGCCATCGCTCATTTGTTGAATCTACTCGTGCGCTACCGCCTGTAAAATGGATTTACTAATCCAGAAACCTTTCCTGGAGTGTACACAACAATTCACCAACGTTTCATCGCAATCGGATGAATGGTATATGAACGCATAGGAGACATACACACAAACATACAAACTAACACGTAACATTCGTTTTTAGGTATATAGTTTTCTTTTTTACTCTTATTACCAGCATTCCGTTGGTATTTAGCATTTTAGGGTGTAAATAACACATTTCGTAATAACATATAATATTCTAACTTAAAGCATATGTTTCCTGAAACATTCGCGGATATCGTTAAAACCAAAAATCAGAGACTCTACCTATTTACCATTAAAAATGCAGAGAAATATTTCAACATACGCATGGTTCGCACGAATGCTTTCTCTTGAGGATCAAAGCATCCTTTGTGTTACAACGTGTGTTAATCCCGTCCTTTAGACGTGTCCAGTGTAGACTCGAGCCCTTACCACAGGTGTCAGTGAACATGGGCCGACAACATGTTTCATCAATAGCGTAAAGTAGATTCCTCACCACTGGAGTGAGATTCATCAATTATTCGCTCTGATCGCCGCGTTGGGACACGCTAAAACTAATTCCGGAACCCTTAACACGCTGTCATGGAGCCGCTCTGGTCCGCGTTTTACCCTGATTTATTAACATTTAATTGCCGTCTCTCGCAAGGAGAGTGCGGGGGTGAGGTGTAACCTTTTTATTTAGCTCTTCAAATACACCGCGTTAACAAAGAGAAGGGAGCTAAATAAGTTGTTATGTCTCCACACGTCAAGACCTGCGGCTCCCCTACACGGATACTGCCATGCAATACAATCGCGAGGAGTTTCCAAACACAAGTGATATTATACCAGAGTCGGAGATGATAATAGTGGTGGCCACGACAGTGGAATTTTGGGGGATGGCAATCTTCAATAGTTATAATTTATACTGTGAACTTTCCCGTTTTATACGAAGACAAAAATATCCAAGAACTACAACAACGCAATGAGTTAAGGTGTGGTGATATCCGTTGCTTTAAGGAGCAGAACATCGAGGACATCTATCACTTTTGTTAAAAACTCTACTAACAAAAGATTGCCTGTCCGTTTATAATTGAAGAAAAATTCAATTCTCATATCCTTGTTCGTACCAAATTTATCTCCATTATTTAAAATAGAAGAATATTCTGCTCATTTCTGGAGTAACGACGACTAGTCGACTACATTAATGACCTTCACACGTTCATCAAATGTGTCGTTCATGTTAGTCATTTGTAATAGTAATAGTTTTTTAATAATAATAATAATAATAATAATAATAATAATAAGCTGGATATTGTTTGCAAGTGCACTCTGTCGTCAAGAGCAAGAACTGAGTGAGTAGACAATCAATTGTATTTTCTAAAGAATGTCGATCTCTTTTCAGAAACTTTCAGTGGCATTACACCATTCTGTGTAATACAGCGATCATTGGAAGTATTATTGAGAGTGAACAATGTGTCCAGTATTATGATGTGCCTTTGTACGACCCCTCGGCTAACTGTTAGCAAGGTAGGCTTTGGCCAGAAGGTTCCCAAGTTCGATTCCTGACTGGGCCATGGAGATTTTAACATAAAATGGTTGATTTCACGGTACAGGGACTGGGTGAGTGTGACGTTCCCAGCATTCATTTCATCCTCATCAAGACAAGCAGGTCACCCGTGGGGTCAATTTGAGTGACCTGAACCAGTTCACCCCGCTGTGCAAGCGATATTACCTTTATTATTTGCCTTTCCATTCAGTCCACGGTAGGTCAATAGGATGTATGTCATGTCACCAATCGATATGGTGAAATCAGAACTATTGCACTACAGTTTATAGGCTGAGAGGTCATATGACAACATAGTAAAGATGGATGCTTTCACACCAGTGGTGGCGTAGCATGTCAGTATTATGTTAACGCTGCTATTGAGGATCAGGTCGACACTACAGCATTTCTTAAGTCACGTTAGTTCATCTGAATGAGACGTTAAACGAATATAAATATCTGTGCACCTATCGGCAAGAAAACTGGAACTCCTAATTCCTTTCTGAAATTATTGGTTTTAATATTCTACTGTTCTAACACACAATTTACTCGCTTTACTTGCATTTTTCTGTACTTTTTAAACCACTGTTTGAAATGTTTAGCCTAAAGACAAATAATAATAATAATAATAATATCATATGGCCTCGGGTGACGGGTGCAAGCTTTGATATTTGACACCCAAAGGGTAGCTTGCATGTCGAATTTCGTTGTTCCTTGAAGCACTATGAAAGCCAAGGAGGTTAGATATCTAAGCTCCTTGAACACTATAGCGTTTTCTAGTAGAGAAATGAGGAACTTTGTGTTGGCGGAAACTCCCGAGATTAATTTTGCCATTATGAACACGGCTACTGAATTCAAATGGGTTCTTTGGCATGCCAACATCGTTTGACATGGTGTCGTATTTTTTGACGCCTTTAAAAAAATCACTTACCATGGCCAGGAGCGAACCTGCAACCTTGGGGTTAGTAGACCGACACGTTAACCACTCACCCACCGTGGCAAGCAAAAAGACAAATGATTCTTTGTCACTTGAGGGAAAACAAGCAGAAATAAGCATTTTACTAATAGATCAATTTCAAGCATGGCCGTTCAATTACTACGTGTTCACTATGTGAATTTTAGGAGGTATATCCATGAACGCAGTCACTAAAGAGCTGTCACTCATTATCTAATTATTACCACCTATATTCAGCTCGGCAAACTCTGAATGATGTTTCTTACCCTGTCCCCTGTGAGATAATTTCCAATTCTAGCAGAAACTCTACACTTAATACAGACTGATCGTTGAGGACAACAAAACAATAACGGAAAAATCTTTCCAACAAGTCCCAAATGTATTTTGAATGGGTTAGAGTTAGAGCCTATGTGCTGGACATTCCAAATGACGAATTGCAAGGTAATAAAAATATCCAGGTGTGTATCTTGTGGTAAGTAGATGAGTAATGTTGAGCGAAAGCACAAAGAATCGTCAATACAAGGAGCAAATTACACAATATATTCATTATGACTGAAGCCTTCGTGGCTTAAGCGGCAGCACGCCGGCCTCTCAACGCCGGGGTCCGTGGTTCAAATCCCGGTCACTCCATGTGAGATGTGCTGGGCAAAGCGGAGGCAGACAGGTTTTTCTCCGGGTACTCCAGTTTTCCCTGTCAATATTTCATTCCAGCAACACTCTCCACTTTCATTTCATTTCATCTGTCATTCATTTAATCATTGCCCCAGAGGAGTGCAACAGGCTTCGGCGGCCAGCACAGTTCCTATCCTCGCCGCTAGATGGGGGCTTCATTCATTCCATTTCTGACCCGGTCGGTCGACTGAAAACAGGCTGTGGATTTTCATTTTCATTAATTACGACTACCTGGTATTAGTATTTGAATGGTTCATTCAGGTTCCGTATTGATGAAACAATTAGTATTAATATTTTGCAAAAGTTCCGCCTAGTCAATACCTTTATTGTATTATACATAAATGATCACTTAGTGGTCATTGGTACATGTTTCGAGGCCTAATTATTTTGGCCCCTTCATCGGCTGATATAGATAAAATATGGTTGGATAGCTTAACACTAATAAACACTCCCTTCAAAAACCCTATTATGGTGCACCATAATGAAAGGTGAAAGATGTTTACCCCAAAGATACATAAGGAAATAAATCTATATCGACTGATGAAGGGGCCAAAACAATTGGGCCTCGAAACATGTACCAATGACCACTAAGTGATAATTTATATATAATACAATAAAGGTATTGAATAGGCGGAACATTTGCAAAATATTAATACTACCTGGTATTAACCGGTGTGCAGCAAGGGAATCCTCAAATAAGCTCTGTGTTTGCCTCTGGATTCATCCCAGCCCGCCATTGCTCTAAACTTCCATTGAAGACTATACACTATCTCACACTGAGCAAGGTGAAATCGTTTGCCTGTCTTCGAGCCTTCAAATCTGATTTTTGTGGTCTTGACCGTACTGTCTGCTCACTTGTGTTACTTCCTGTACCTAATTGGCGATAATTCTGCTATTCAACTGCTGTCGTGTATCGAGTCTATAGAGCTTGTAGCCGAATAAAACTATCCTATTCTCCGCAACCGCAGAGCCTGAATCTGCTGGCTTCATGTTTCATGGTATAGATCTAACGTTTCTGAACCGTTGTAGGAGCTTGATGAATGCTACTTTAATGAGGCACCAAGTTTATGAGCAACATTTCAGAAGCTCCATCCATCCGGAATTAATGTGACTGCATTTTCATTCGTTCAGGACGTTGTCGTTTTAACCATCAGACTATCAATAGACTGGATCTGCAAAATCGCTAGATATCGCTCAGCTGTGATTTAAAAAAATCTGTGCATACAGTAGTAGTGTCGCTAATGTTAAGTTCAATTCAAGAATTGGATTTTTACAACCGCATTGATGACAGACTATTAGGTCGTGTGTTGCACGAAATGTACAGCGTGTTCCGATTCAACACGGAACTGTAAAATGGGTTGCCTACCCACCCGCAATCGGCTTGAAATCTGCTCGCAGCGCGCTAGCGACAGGGCTGAGTTCGATTTCACTGATTGCCGCCTTGATGCAGCATTGCTAAGTATTTTGCTCTTTCAAAATATATTTACACAGGCTTCACAATAAGTTTGAACGATTTCTGTTTCAGAACTTGTAATTTTACGCTTCTGGTAATGATGATGATGAAATCCACAGCCTGCTTCCAGTCTCCGACCGGGTCAGGAATGGAATGAATGAAGCCCCCATCTAGCGGCGAGGATATGAATTGTGCCGGCTGCCGAGGCCTGACGCACTCCTCTGGGGCAATGATTTAATGAATGACAGATGAAATGAAATGATAGTGGAGAGTGTTGCTGGAATGAAATTTTGACAGGGAAAACCGGAGTACCCGGAGAAAAACCTGTCTGCCTCCGTTTTGTCCAGCACAGATCTCACATGGAGTGACCGGGATTTGAACCACGGACTCAGCGGTGAGAGGCTGGCGTGCTGCCGCCTAAGCCACGGAGGCTCTAATGATGATGATAATGATGATAATTGTTGTTTTAAGGGGCCTAACATCTAGGTTATCGGCCCGCTTCTGGTAATGATTTTTGCAGAGCAATTCTATGAAATAAAATTTTATTTTACAACATAGTTTGTTACAAGACAATTACGACATGCTTTTTCAACAAGATGATCATCCAGCGCACTCCTCCAGACTGGCGGGAGAAGTTTTAAACAGTTTGTTTCCTGACCGGTGGATAGGAATTGGCGGCTTTATAGAATTCCCACCACGTTCACCTGATCTGACCATCCCGGGTTTCTTCATTTGGGGCTTCGTCAGGTCGAGAGCATTTTTAAGATAACCACAAACACCCGAAAAAATGGAGATCGTCATGACCGAAGCCTTTGCGGAAATGACTTCTCAGATGCTGTCGAACGCAAGAGACAACTTCATGCGACGAGTGGCCCTCTGATTGGAAAATGATGGACGCCACTTCGAACACCTTATATAAATGTCCATTGGTAGTAGCCTAGATGTAACGTCTGTGATAAATTAACTTTTTTTAGTCACATCGAAGACTGACTACAATTTTGTAACAAATCAATTCCAAATTGTATCTCGTTTTGTGGTATTGGCTTAAAAAGCAATAAATTGTGTTGTAAATAAAATACAACACAAAAATACACTGTGTAGTAAAAAACTATGTTGTATAATAACATTTTATTTCATAGAAATGCTCTGCAAAAGCCACTAACAGATGAGTAAAATAACAAGTTCTGAAACAGAAATCGTTCAAACTTATTGTGAAGCCTGTGTAAGTATATTTTGAAAAAGCAAAATGCTTTGCAATGCTGCATAAGAAGGCGGCAATCAGTGAAATCGAATTCAGCTCCGTCGCTAGCGCGCTGCGAGCAGTTTTCAAGCCAATTGCGGGTGGGTAAGCAACCCATTTTACAGTTCCGTGTTGAATCGGAACACGCTGTACAAGCCATTTAGATGGAAGATGGGGAAGATGGCAATTAAAATATCGAAACGCCTAATTAGCCCAATGGTAGAACAACGACGTACAAAGTCAGAGGTCGTAATTTCTGTAAGTACAGCCAAGCTAAAAACGGGATAGACTTGACAAACGTCCTTTACAACATAAAAACGACAAATCATGGCTTCAATAACGATTCTAGTTATCAATAATATGAGAAAAGCAATTATTTTGAAGCGTTTCAATTTCGTAATTTCTAACAGCCTTTCATGACCCGTCAATGAAGAGAAGGAAAACAAATTGACAAACTAGTTGTTGTTAATTCATTTGAGGGGCTTGGGACATCTTGGTCATCAGTACCGTGTAGTTGAGTGTGTGTTCTTGCCCTCTAAATAGTTAATAAAGTAAATTACACCAACATGATGTTCCTTGAAGAACTAAGTGTTTACTAATATTGAATCTATAGCAAGAAATCCATGTTGGTACGTCATTTATCGAGAGAAAATAAACAGTCGAGTTCGGGTAAAGCAACTATAAAAGATGAGAATAAAATCCATACCTACTTCTGGCAGCAGACAAGAGTTTAGGTAGCGTGCGGATGGACACCGTGCTGCTTGATTGGGACACATGCATGTCAGAAGGATGTGCGTCACGTCTTATTGCGGGAATGATTTGCAGACGTCTACGAGAACGTTCCATGAATAAGTTATACACTTGTCCACTTTACAATACAATAATATATTTTTATTTATACATTTTGATACATGTTTCGGCCCTGTGAGCCTTCTTCAGTCAAAATCAATACAATTCTCCTAGATCATTCTAATGGTTGGTCTCTCATTTTTTTTTTTTTTTTGGTAAATCCATTTTTACATCGTCAAGATGAATTAAAATAAATGGATATAAAATGCTTAAAGAAATTAAAAGATTTAAAAATTTACAATATTTTGAAACGTGGGCTCCACGTTTCAAAATATTGTACATTTTTAAATCTTTTAATTTCTTTAAGCATTTTATATCCATGTATTTTAATTCATCTTGACGATGTAAAAATGGATTTACAAAAATTTTTTATGAGAGACCAACCATTAGAATGATCTAGGAGAATTTTATTGATTTTGACTGAAGAAGGCTCACAGGGCCGAAACATGTATCAAAATGTATAAATAAAAAGATATTTTTGTATTGTAAAGTGGACAAGTGTATAACTCATCAAAATCAATACGGAAAAACTTGAAAAATGACTTAAGTCATAGATATTCAACGTTCCATGAATTCATATCGAGAGACGGACATGAATCGCGCAATTGTTTTACCGGGTGACCACCCGGAGGTCCGGATTCGATTCATGACTCTGCCAAGAAATTTAATTCGGGTCTGAGGGTTGAAACGGGGTACACTCAGCCTCGTGAGGCAAAACTGAGAAGAGGTGGGTTCGATTCCCACCTAAGCCATCCTGGAAGTGGTTTTCCATGATTTCCCACTTCTATTCCAGGTAAATGCCGGGATAGTTTCTTACAGGCCACGAAGGCCTTCTTCCCAATCCTCACCTGAATTACAAATACACACGCTAATACAGCCATCGCAATAATACAGGTTATCAAATACAATTATAGACACACACACCCAATAACAATATTTTATTTGTTTATGTCCCTTTTAGCTACTGCGGCTTTAAGAGACGCCGGTGTACCGGAATGTTGCCCCGAAGGGGTTCTTTAACGTGCCAGTCAATCTACTGGCACGGCTCCCTCGCATTTACGCACCCTCAAATGCCAGCTGACTGCGCCAGGATTCAATCTTGCAACCTTGGACACAACAGGCGAGAACGTCACCTCTGAGTCATTCAGCCAGCACACACACCCAAGAACACGGGGCTAATTGACCACCAAGTCCAAGCCCCTCAAATGAAACTGTCTTACTGGCTGTATTTGTACCCCAGTATTAAATACGAAGTTTCATGCCATTTGCTCAAGTAGTTTGGACGCCAACCCACAACAAACAGACAAAAATTAAATTGAGGGTAACTAGCCTATGGTCACAAGAAAGCATAGGATAAGGAATGATTACATCAGAAGAGCAGTGAAAGTGGTACCCATAGGAAAGAAGGTTCAAGGGAGGTACAGGCGTGTGCTGAGAAGAGAGGAGGGGAGGACTATGTGGGGAAAAGGGTTGGAAATCTGGAAATTGAAGGGTCAAGGAGAGGAAGACCAAAAATGAGATGGAAAGAAAAGGTTGCAGGGGACCTCAGAGAAAAAGAGGGAGGAAGCATGGGATAGATATTTATGAAAGAGAAGAATCCAGCAAAGTAAAGCTTACCGGTACCCTACGTGACCTGGGGAAAGGTTGAGATAAAGAAGAAAGTGGTCTCTATACAAAGTTTTAGCGTAAAATTAAAAAGGTACAGACAGAAAGCATAGGACTACTATCCTTATAGAGATTGTATACCGTATATTTATTGCATATGTTAATCGGGATTGCAGCTATGCAAGGTTGTTGTTCATTACTGAAGGTGTCTCCAGGATGTCTACCAAAACTAACAGATTTCCCTGACAATTCCCTGATTTTTCCAGGATAATCAGAAAATTCCCTGAGTAACAGAAGGGTCCATAATAAATATATAAATCAGAGTTTGTACTTGAAGAGCATTTAAAAACGTGCTTGAACTATAAAGGGTAGCATGACAAAATTGAAAAGTTAAATAATAGAAATATATATATATATTTTTCTATATTTTTCCATTTTCTGCATTTTTCATTCAGAAAAAACTATTTTAATTGAGAGTGTTGAAAGCAGCTCGTAAATAGTAATGCTCTCAAAAATAATACAGTTACACATTTATATACAAATACGCAGTCTACACATGAAATTTGTATGCTCTATCTTGCAAGAAATGAGAACTTACTGTTTTAAAGTCAGTACGAACATCTACAACAATCATCACCAAAATCTATTTTTCCCCATTAAAACAAATCTTAATGTCCAATTATTCAAGGATGGAACTTTTAAAACTGAAATTCCCTGAGTGTCATTAAAATGCCCTGATAATTCCCTGAGATTTCCAGGATTTAAAAATTCCCTGAGTATTCCCTGTTTTTCATGTTCTCCAGAGTAGTAGACACCCTGGAATGCGCACAGTCAAGTGTCAGTCCAACCCGATATTAGTGTAATACGCTCTCTAAGGCACGGCGATCCATTCTTCAAGATCCTGGAGGGACGGAGGGCAGTTGGAGGAAATAGGGATGTACATATTCGAACATCGAAGTATTCGAACAATTTCGAATGTATTTGATTTCAACATAAGAATAGTTCGAGCATTATAAATATTCGACCATTCGAATTTCCTACCAATTCGACCATTCGAATTTCGAAATATTCACATTACTGAACTAACCCGACTATTCAGTCAATATCTAACGATTCGACGAACAAGCGAATAATTCAAATGTTCAAATAATTATAAAGAGCATAGAAACAAAAAGAAAGGAGAACATACTGTAAATTGAGCTTCTATGCCCAAGATCGCGGGTTCAAACCCGGCCGAAGTCGTCGGATTTTTAAGAGCGTTAAAATCCCTCAGTATGCCTTCCTTCGGAGGGGAAGTAAATCCGGCGGGCCCATGTCATAGATTTATGGCATGTAAAAGAACCTTCCACTAACTAAACTTGTGTGAAGCAAAATGTGTAGGTTAAGTTGGATTAATGCTCTTAAGCTCCAACGTTCGACACCGGGCGCTGGTTGCGATGGCATCTAGTAGTGGCCAAGTTCACAGATAGAATTTGGTAGCAAAAGTAGGAACTACTTGAAATTATCGTCTCCAGTCCTTACTTGGATTAAAAATACCTAACAGATAACACACACTAATCCAGCCATCACAATTAACACCGGTTATCAGACAGATTCTACACACACCCAAAGTACACGGGGCTACATAACCGCGTTGTCGCAGCCCCTAAACTAAGGAAACAAACAAACAACAATACTGTAAATGGAAAGAGAGAGAAAAAAAGAGATAACAAGTGATGATTGTTTGGAATGATACTTATTCATAAGTCTGAATGGGGAAGGGGTTAACCCCCATCCGACCCCTTGGATTCACCCCACTGGACATACAGTATTTCTTTACACAAATTATACAGTTTTAAAAAAAGTTTATATATCCGCCTGAATCAATACTTTAATGAAAAAAATATTAACAAAGTTGTTCTTGGAAACGGTACATGTTTCAACTTTGTTAATAATTTTTTCAATTAGTATTGATTCAGGCGGAAATATAAACATTTCTTAAAATAGTATAAACACATCATTACGGAACTATTATGAGTGATTTAAATCATAGAATTTACACGAATTGCTACAATTTTCGGGTACAGATTATCTTCGAATTATTAAAATATTTGAACTGTTCGATTTATTTTTATAATCGTCTACTCGAAATACTCGATTAGTCGAATGTTCGAAAAACCGAAGTATTCGGACATCGGCATTGTTCGAACATTCCAATATTCGAATACTTGGAACATTTATGGAATTCCGAGTTGGCGAATATTCGAATGATATGCACCGCCCTAGTGTGTAAACATGTTTCCACGTGTTACACATCCGGTTAGGACACTGGACATTAGTTCTTTCGCAGTGTTCGTGATATTGATTTCATCCTCATGAACACTGCGAAAGAACTGCAAGAAGGGTTGGCAACGAAGCAAATCCAGACGGAACAAAACAACCCAGATACTACAGTTCACAGCATTTCCATGAAAGTTTGCGAAACACTAGGCTGCTGTCCATAGTTTATAACACCACACCACGAACCACAAACTTCAGTAAAATGTACTTTAATTCCTTATTACTTCTCTAGAAGTAACATTTGGGGGTGGAACATTGTGTATTTGTTACTATAAAATACGGCGAGTCATATTTTGCTAAGAGATTCAAGATGAAAACAATCCCTTTCCTTTGTAATGGGATATTACTGAAACGTTAAGGATCTCGGGCTTCACTTACAGTAAACTCCAAGTATGTCTTATTTTCAGAGCAAAGTTATAAAGCCTCATAGCGCTGTCGAGTATTTGGTATCAATCTACTGCAATGTACCTGCTGCTTCAAAAAGTAATGGTTGGTTGGTTCCTCAGTTTAGGGGTTGCGACAACGCGGTCATGTAGCCCCGTGTACTTTGGGTGTGTGTAGAATCTGTCTGATAACCGGTGTTAATTGTGGTGACTGTAATAGTGCGTGTTTCTGTTTTCAATTCAAGTAACGACTGCAGACTTTGAATTTTTCAAGTAGTCCCTACTTTTGCCGCCAAACGCCACCGTCAACAACTACTAGTTCAAAACGTGGCTACTAGACGCCACCGCAGTCGACTCCTGGCAACGAACATAGGAACCTGAGCGTTGTTTACATTTTAACCTAATTTAGCTTCACACAGGTGTAATTAGTGGAAGGTTCTTTAACATGCCATAAATCTAAGAAATGGGACTGCCGGCATTACTTCCCCTCCGAAGGAAGGCATACTGAGGGATCTTTAACGCTCTTAAAAAATCCGACGACTTCGGCCGGGTTTGAACCCGCGATCTTGGACTTAGAAGCTCAATATGCTACCAACTACGCCACCGAAGCCGCTCAAAAAGTAATGTATCCCTTCTCTCTTCGACAGAAGGAAAGGAATACCAGATTATTTAAAATGTTCCAGAAACTTCATAGTGAAGCAAGAGAGTTACCAGACAACAGACAGCGAGTTGCAAGAGACCATCGAAATGAAAAAGAGCTTATGTTACTAAGTGATCGCGTTGCTCATTGAGTGAATTTTGACTCCACTACATACATTAAAAAGCAATGCCTGTCGGTCTGTTTGACCCACCTGTTACAATACCACTGACTGAATGCGGAAAATCTCGGATACGACTCAACGATCTTATTTACAATTCTAGGAATGTATGGAATCTATCTATGAAGGTTCCATTTTCATTTCGGTATCATAGAATTAGAATAGTGATGAACTTATCAATAAGTCGAGGCAGAATAATTTGTACAACGCACTCTCGGATTAAACATGTGTGGCCTCTGGCAATTTAATTTAATTTCTTCGTTTAAAAGCTGTCAGCAGAGAAATAATAATAATAATAGCCTAATAATAATAATAATAATAATAATAATAATAATATAAAGGGAACCGTCCAACGTGTGGTACAACTTCAAATGTGATTGGTGGATAGATTTGTTTTTTATTTGATGAACATCCGCCTTTTCAATATTAAAAATGTAATATTTATTTAACGAAGTACATGTTTCGGTATTACATTGATACCAACTTCAGCGTCAGCGTAATTGTATTATAATCTAGGTTAGCAATAATAATTATTCTAAGGATATCCATTTCTCTTAATAACAATTGTTAACCTAGTCATATTTTAACTTTTTGTTATCATGGAAAAACCAGACGGTGCATTCAGTTAAATTTTATGCGATTCATCGCTCACAGTAAAAAGGTCAGAAAAGTTTCTTTCGTCATACAGAAATTGTCATCACTTTATACTTCCTGTGTACCTATAGGGTTTACATTTGCTTCCAGACAAGCCACCACCACGCCAGAGGTAAAGTATTGTAGCTTTCTGTCAAGGTGGCGGTTCGATTACTGGCACTGTCATGGGGATTTATTCTGATATACGGACTGGAAGAAGGGACACTCAACCTACTGCAAAGAGAGTTGGGGATTTATTCTGATATACGGACTGGAAGAAGGGACACTCAACCTACTCCAAAGAGAGTTCGGTTCAAAAGCCATAAGCACCTAAGTAAAGCAAAGGACTAAATTCTATGCACAGATTATCATATGTTCGCTTAATAGTTATTTTCATTTAAAGGATTGGGACACCATGGCCATTAGCATCGTGAACTTATTTTGTAATCCACTGAATAATTTGCAAACTGTTCCGTCTTTTCAATACTAGTTGTATTCAGGAGTTAACAACGGTACATGTTTCTTACACTTATGTGTCCTTCTTCAGCCATAAATACATATTAAAACACTTGTAAGTAACAAAACACAAATCTATGGCTGAAGAAGGACACATAAGTGTCCGAAACATGTATCGTTGTTAATTCCTGAATACAACTAGTATTGAAAAGACGGAACAGTTTGCAAATTATTAAGTGGATTCAATTCAATACGGACAATATGGATAATAACAATTTTATTTTGTAATCTATTCGATAATGTCATTGTTGTGTGAGCTTGCCGAGGCGGGTGAATGGTCATCGTGTCAGACTACCAACCCCAAGCTCTCAGGTTCGCTCCTGGCCGTGGTAAGTGATTTTTGAAAGGTGGCAAAAATCTCGGTACGCATTTTATAAGTTGTTGGCATGTTAAAGAACCCATTGCAATTCAGTAGGCCGTGCTCATAATGGCAAATTTATTCACGGGATTTTCCGCCCACACAAAGTTCCTCCTTTCTCTACTAGAAAGCGCTATAGTGTCAAAGAGCTTAGATATCTAACTTCCTTGACTTCATAGCGCTCCAATGAACACCAAAAATTCGAAATGCAAGCAGCCCTCCGGGCGACAAATAACAAAACTTGCACCCGGTACCCGCGGCTATACGATATTATTATTATTATTATTATTATTATCCTATATCTGAACCGTTCATAATTAACGCAGGAACCATACAAGGAGATGGTTTATTCCCATTACTATTCATTTTAGTCATGGAAAATGGTATGGAAAATCAAACTAAAGGGATAGATATTGGCAGACTTCTCAATAACAAAATCCAATTCGATTTTCTAGCCTTTGTAGATTAGCTTGCTATTCTTTCAGCAATATGCGAGATGTAATGCATTCCACAGAAAAACTTCATGAAATAGCAAGCAGAAAATAATACCAGTTTTCGTATGAGAAGACAATATATGGAAGGAACTAAATCAGGATTCAGTTTTCGTATGAGAAGACAATATATGGAAGGAACTAAATAAGGATTCAACAACCAACCTGTAATCAACAAATTTGGAAAATACCACCAAGTATGCTAGATAAATTCAAATATTATTCAGCCAGCATGGTTACATCAGGAAGCCAACAAGGAAAGATTTATAAAATTACAAGTAACATAAAATTACCTAGAATAATATTAATAATAATAATCCATACCACAAAACACACAATTACAGTACTACAATATTGTCGGCAAACCAGAAGCACTTAACGCATCGGAACTTAGGAGGGCTAATCCCTCCACTGACAGCGAACAGTGTGAGAGTTTGGCTATCTCGGGGCACCTTGCAGTATTTCCAGGCTTCGGCTCGTCTCTCCATGTCACCAAAACCATCACAATAACACCGGCTATCATATAGCGTTGACATAGACACAGTAGGTGCATCAAAATATTGAAGAAAGAAAAAAAAACAGATTCCATCAGATAAACCGCACTGGTTCTTAACCGGTGGTCCGCGAGCACCTCGGGAGTGGTCCGCGGGAGAAAGGGGTCCACCAGCACGTATTAAAAAAAAGGGGCCAATAAATGGGGATTTCGAAAACGATGTGCGTTGTACGAGAATCGTCCGAATGTGTTCGCGGCGATGACTAACAGGTTTTGAATTGAAATATCTTTAAAATAAGTTTTATTGATAAGGTGGATTGGGGCGGGGGGCAGCACGTCTTCTCCAGCGATGTCGGTCGATCGCAAAGCTTCGGCATCGTCCAAAGAGATGCCAATAGTCCTGAGATCTTGTTTGACGCCTAGTTCTTCGAAGCCGGCCTTGTTTTCTTTTTCCTCCCAGTAGTGTCCCATTTTAGTGCAGTTCGTGGGTGACGGTATTCGGGCATGCGGAGGACGTGGCCAGCAAGTTGCATCCGACACCAGTTACAGTCTTTGACAGGCGTACTGAGTCTGATCTTCTTAAGACGTCTTCATTTGTGCCATGATCACGATAAGAGACTTCAAGAATTCGTCTAAGGCAACGTTGTTGGAAAACAAATACACTGTGCTAAATGACCACGCTGACCAAACCCCTCAAATGAAACAACAACTACAACAACCTCATTCCAGGAATTGAATCCTCCATGCCTCAGCCAGCAATCGAATCTGGACGTACTGTATACAGTACACCTAGCTTACGCATGGTAGCACATGCAAGCAGACATGAAATGGCAATGCTCTCACCAAACTCGCTAATATCACATGCACATTACCAAACGCAGACTCAATTACGACACAGAACTTCCGTCTGTACATTGATGAGGTCGCCACTGGGGACCATTTAATGAGTCGAATCGAAAAACAATCTATGACAATTTAGTTTCCTCTCCAATTCTCATTTTCATCCGTTTTACAGTTAAAGTAGCTTTAAATTTAATTAATGAGACCAGAATTTGTGAAGCATTAAACCGGACACTAACACAAAGTTAGCGAAAATCCACATTAACCTTTCTTTTTGACTATAAAATATTTTAATAGGAAATATAAGCTTTGACCGTCGAATCCTCACTATTAGCTTCAGATAAAAAGTTTAAATTACACAAAATACTGGTATTTGAATCACCTCCGCTATGCTATGCTGAATATATTGTTCCATTGACAAGTGCCGGAGGTTAGTTAGTTAGTTATTGTTGTTTTAAGGGGCGGAACTACGAGGTCATCTGCCCCTCTTAACACAGATTAAAGAATACAAATTTTGAATTGAATTTAAAATTTTGAGGTGGACATCTAAATTTCAAAAGACCAAAAATTAATAAAACAAAAACAAACAATTAAATAAAAAATTAAAATTATAAAAAATAACAAAAATTACGGAAAAAACAAAACATTATCATTCAAAAACGAACAAGTCGTTGAGTCAATGTTCACTGGAAAATTTAGATTGCTGGCCCTAACCCACTCTCACTTATAAAGCGGATAACGCGATCAGCAGCCACCACGTCATCGGCTATTATAAGTTTGAGTGTCGTCTGCAAACCAAGGTTTCTTCGTAAGTCAGCAAGATCCACACACTCGGTGAAAATGTGGGCCACGGTGAATACGGCTCCACAGGTACAAAGTGGGGGGCTTCCCTTCTCATTAGGTATGAGTGGGTGGATTTTGTATGACCTATCCTTAGCCTACACAAAATGACGGACTCCCTCCGGACCCGGAAGGAGCTCCGCCACACGCGAGTAGTTCCCTTGATCGCTCTCAGTTTACTGGGCAGTGGGTCAGCTAGCCACTGACTCTCCCAAAAAGCCGGAGGATATGCAGTTAAATGCTCAACGATGACACAATTAACGATGGCATGATTCCTCGTTCAAACGAATCTGGACAGCACAAAAGTTGTATTTAATCTACTAGCGGACCCGTGCGAGAACTCTCGCATAATGGGTTGTGTGCGCCCCATGCGTACAGACTACCCGCCCGGTACTACTGATATGCGTGCTTTACGCGATGCCTGGGGTTATCGTCTTGTTTATTTGTTTTAAATCACTTTATAAACAAATAAATATATTCCCGTTGACTTTTCAAGAGATGCAAGAATTTTCCTGTACTATTGAGACGATTTGGAAGATTTTGATACAAACCTTTTTACTCCCTCTGGTTTAAGAGCTTGAGTTTTGTGAAATATACTCCCTAGCGTATTATATATAAGATATTTCTCCGCAGTGGAACAGTAATGCGATACTCTTTTCTACTAAAAACGGCTTCGGTGGCGTAGTCGGTAGCATGCTGAACTAATATGCCCAAGATCGCGGGTTCACACCCGGCTGAAGTCGTCGGAATTTTAATAGCGTGAAAATCCTTCAGTATGCCTTCCTTCGGAGGGGAAGTAAAGCTGGCAGGCCCATGCCATCGATTTAAGGTATGAAAAAGAACCTACCATTACAATTGGTAGTGTGTAAATAAATGTGTAGGTTATTTGGTTAGAAACGCTCTATCTAGTTTCAACGTTCGCCGCTGGGTGACATTGGCGTCTGGTAGCCAACGTTGGAACTACTTGAAATTGAACTTTCATTCATCGTCATTCATTTCATCTCTAGCGGCTTCAGTGGCGTAGTCGGTAGCATGCTGAGCTTCTATGCCCAAGATCGCGGGTTCAAATCCAGGCGAAGTCGTCGGATATTTTAAGAACGTTAAAACCCCCCATAATGCCTTCCTTCGGAGGGAAAGTAAAGCCAGCGGTCTTATGTCATAGATTTATGGCATGTAAAAGAAACTTCCACTAATTAAACTTGTGTGAAGCTAAATTTGCAGGTAAGATTTCATTGAAACGTTCTATCAAAGTTCCAACGTTCACCACCAGGTGTCGGTGACATCGGGTAGCGAAAGTTGGAACTACTTGAAATTGAACGGAACTTGTAGCTCACCCCATGGGTGTCCCCATTGAAGCAGCTACAGCCTCTGACGAGCCGAAAATGTCCTCGGACACTCCCGGAACTAAAAGCCATACGCTAAATAAATCAATAAATAATAATTTCATCTCTCACTAACTCCTCTCGTGAGGTTGGTTCAGGAAGGGCATCCGGCCGTAGAAACCATCAGCCACATGGAATTTCATCGCATCTCATCCCCGGCCCCGTTGGAGACGGGATTAATAAAGGGTAGACATTGATGACAAAATACAACAAAGAAAGGTCCTGCAACGGAGACTCTGCCTCAAATGAAATTCCCCATTGTAATGCATTGTAACTTAATTTGCAATAAATAATTTGATTCTATTCAGCTTTTCCATAATCATTTGGCCACCTCTGTAGTTCAATTTCAGTATGATGTACCATAAACTTTCAACTTTTACTTATCGAATTTAGTGTATGTGCATTAAGTCCTCACATGTCAACAATCCAGAGTAATATCGACTTTCAGCACAATTAAAGTTTGGAAAACTACTGAATTTCTCTTAATTCTGTGGTAATCTCTTGAATTTCGCGACAGTGGGCCTATCACCTTAAATCCGTGATATTTTATTATTTATTGTAAAAGTTAGAAAATAAAGCAGTTATTGTTACCGAATATTCAGGCTGTTTAAAGCAGAAATTCTGAAATTTTGCACAAATGATTACTTTAACCATATTAATAGACTATAAATAAATAATCAATATAATTATATGTTTATGATCAAGAGAATCTTGTTGTTGTCATAGGCCCAACACTCACTCTATCCGCATCTGAACATTCCTTGACAAAAGAATCACATATAACGCGGGGATTTCTCCGTAATATTAAATAAAAGGGCGGTCTTTAAGAGACAGTCTACAATACTGAAGTTTTTCAACTTCATACTCATTCCTCAATCTCTGAGCAAGTTCCTTGAACTGACCTGAAATCTCAGCAAAGTCTTCAGGCTGTGATCTAACATCATCAGTTTCTGTTAACTGACTCTCCTCATGGTAAGAGCAACAAATCCTATTTGATCCATTTCGCCTCGTGACGTCCATGGATGGATATCCATCACAAACACCACAAACTCAGTCACCATCAGCACTTTCTTTTTCGTCGTGGATGATATGCTTGTTTTTTCTACCGCACCTAGTCGATGCGCGGCTATTTGAAGCTTCGGATAAATTGTTTGGAGGAGTAATCAGGCACTTAGCTTGGACATCCCCAGCCATGTCTTGACTTGAGATCATTACGTGTACAGGGGTATAAAAAGTATTATGGAAATAAACGGAATTAGATGAGTTCATAATAATAATAATAATAATAATAATAATAAACACAACGAAGGACTAAACATTGAAATTGGTTCGTGGTCCTCAGAAGACCCTAACGGAGAAAGAAGAGAAATAATAATAATATTCTTCAATGAGTCGCTAAATGCCGCATTATCTCGATTGCTTTTCCCGAGAGTAACAAGAACTTCACCGGCTCTAGTCTGGGTTATAGACCTAACTTCCGTTCCTGTGTCAGCAGGATTTGCCTTCTGCCGAATCTCCCGTAACACATCGGCATACGACTTGCCTTCTGCTGGCTTAATTAACACAGCTGGCAGTCGAGACTTTGTTAGTTGATTCTTGAGCATTTGACTCTGTCTCTTGCCTGGAGAATCTTCCCGCTGCAATTCAACCTGCATTTGATTCCTTTTCTCTCATGGTTTCTTCCTGGACACAACCTTAGACCATGACTCTACTTCTCCTCTTTCCTTTTCTTCCATTGCTCTTTGGTCATCAAGAGAGTTTGATGCTTGTGCTCGATCAGTTATTGTGGTTTCGTCGACTTGTTGTTTCTCCTTGTACCTAGCATTCTTACAGAAGACAATGCTGTCAATGGCCTCCTCCATCTTCACAATACCATCCTTCACATCCTTGGAAATGTTTTTCTGTTTCGCCGCAGCATGCTTCATCTTTTTAATAATATTATAGCATTTCTGCAATGCCTCTTCTTCCGTTCTCCTCAGTTTGTCAAGATGTTGGGATGGGAGAAGTATTGTATCTTCCGCAACTGCCCCATCACTCGATGACTCTCCCGTTATATTCACCTTAGACAATCGAGGCCATACCTCATTTTTCCAGTTCGCATCTCTTTCTTGGTTCGTTAGAAGACGATTCATGTTCCGAAACTGGTAAAGCGTAGGTCAGGCCAGTGGTATGGGAAGAAAAATAGCGCTGACTCCAAAGAGTCCAGACCCTCCCTCTATTATCAAGCTCGTACCCAAGGTAGCGGTGCTCTAATGGCCGCCGAAGTAGGCCAGACTTTCTTACTGCCCCCTGACGACGGAACCTATAGGCTCTGTTGACTATACTACTAATCTAAGCTCAGATGGCTTTGGATAATACGATTAGATTACGTCACTTCCTGTCACAGAGGAAACTTCATGCTCTATGGGCTAATAGTACACGATAAAACGTAACCCCAAAATCACGTAACAAATCCAGTCTACACTCGATGAAGTTGATTTGAGGACTACAATTAAGTGAGCACCGTATATTAAACTATGAACTGCGATACACACTGACCTGTTCCCAAGCTGGAATACAATTCTCACTTTCACAATTAACATTTTTTTCCGATAAATAAACCAGTAACACACAAGCAAACTGTATGTCAAACATGGCCACCACAACAACAATAACCATAATAATAATAATAATAATAATAATAATAATAATAATAATAATAATAATAAATAATAAGAAGAAGAAACAAGACGGAAGTCTCGCACTCACTAATCAAGAAAACTGTGAAGAACTAGCACGTTATTTTTCTGACCTCCTCAATTGTCCTGAACCACCTGAGCGATTTATACACACAGTCCCAGAACACATACGACCCGAAGCCAAACCACCAACGCAAGAAGAAATCCATCACCACATCAAAAACTCAAGAACGGAAAGACATCAGGAGAAGACGGAATCATCGCAGAACTATTGAAAAATCTAGGACCACGATCACTACAGGAAATCACACAGATCATTCAGGACATATGGCGAAGTGAAAAACTACCGGACGAATGGAAATGCGCACTCATCCACCCACTCCACAAGAAAGGAGATAAATCTGATGTAAATAACTACAGAGGAATTTACCTCTTACCATCGCTTATAAAATCCTCTCCGCCTGTCTTTTACAACGCACGCAAGAACAACTCGAGGCACTCATCGGTGAATATCAGGCTGGCTTCAGACCAAACAGATCAGCCGTCGAACAAATCTTCAATCTGAAATCCACCTTGAAACTTCGAGCCACACTAAATCTCCCAACCATCTGTACATTTGTCGACTTTCAGAAGGCTTATGACTCCATTGATCGAAAATCTCTTTTTAATGTACTCGAAGAAAACCATCTCGATCCGAAGACGAGACGACTCATCCAACAAACCTTAACCGACACAATTTCCAAGGTTAAATTCATTGGAGAGATCTCCCAACCTTTTCCCATTAAAACTGGTGTTCGGCAGGGTGATGGACTTTCTCCATTGCTGTTCAACATCGTCCTCGATAAGGACATCAAAGAATGGGAAAAAGAATTAAAAATTCACAACATATGGAAACCTGTCGTGTTAGGAAGACAGAAGGATAATATCAATGTTACATGCTTAGCTTCTGCTGATGATTTGGCAATCCTCTCCGGAGATGAACGAACGTCAATTCACCAGATTGAAGTCCTCAAAGAATGTGCTGGGAAAGTAGGGTTGCAAATCTCCTTCACAAAAACTGAATTCATGGCTACAAAACACATTGAAACCCAAACTTTGGTAACAAAATACGGTTCAATCAACAAGGTTAATCATTTCAAATACTTAGGTGAAATTATTGAACCTACAGGCACAGAAAGAATAGCACAAAGAACACGTGAACTCAAAATGCGGAAAGCATATGGGAAAACCGCAAACATCTACAACAAAAAATGCATGAGCATTAACAATAAAATTCGACATTACGCGACGGTCATCAAACCCGAAACGCTCTACGCCAGTGAGACCTTAAACCTCAATTATAAAGGGGATCTTGAAAACATCAAGAAAGCTCAAAGGAAAATCATCCGAAAAATGAAGGATATCGTTTACAATCGCACAAGATCACAGAAAAATATTCAAATATTGAAACCGATTTCCGTAAACGACGCTTGAAATTTTATGGACACATTATGAGGCTAGATGACAACCGATTAACAAAGAAAATATTGATGTACTCACAACGACAACGGTTTGGATTAAACAAGTCCAAACTGATCTCAATAACGCCAACATCACACCCACAGATATCGAAGACCGCAAAACTTTCAGACATAAGATGTACACTTGGGAAGCTGCGTCAGAAGATAAGCCCAGCAGACCTAGGGGGAAATGGACTGACGAACGTCGAGCTAAACATAGCGACATGATGAAAGAATTCTGGAAGAACAAGAAAAATAACAGAAACAGATCATAGCTTGCTTTATGTGATCCTGTATGGGTCGAAACATACTAAATAAATAAATAAATAATAATAATAATAATAATAATAATAATAATAATAAACAATTGACTAAGAATAAAATCAGAATTCATAGGATGAGTTATCAGTATGAATGTGTCGTTCTTTCTTGGCCGGTATAATTTACGTGCGGAATGGTTTATCCGCGCCCTCCATATGTTTTTGACCATTGCAAGTGGGGTGCGCTATGTTTCCTCACGCAGAGCATGAGGATATTGAGTTTGGTCGCAATGTTTTACTCGAACTGTCAATGGCCAGACCGTTCGAACAACAAAGCAACGTGTGACCGCCAATAATAGTTCCCAAAAGACTATCAAGGGAATGTCAGGTGATGTTATGTAGACTTGTTCTAAGATTCTCACGCATATAAGACCGGTCACAAATAGCAGGCCTATGTATATTTTTTTCAAGAACGCAGTATTACGCACGCTAAGCTAATTAATTTCACAACTGGCAAGATGGTTTTCCGACCTTAGCTTACAGTACAGTATAAGAAACGGATCCAAGCATTGATTTTATTACCACCTGTAAAGAAAAGTGGAAGAGGGGTAGGAGGGAGATAGCACTTTTTTAACGCGGTAACAAGAACCTGTCATGACTCGGGGAAGATAAACGGTACTATCCCGTTGAAAACGAGACGTATTAAAATTCAGCACAATATACACTTGTATAATTTAATATTCTATCTTTCTAAAGAACATTTAATTGACTTACTTGGATATTTTCTCTTGTGCTCAGCGTCCACCTGGCGAGCCAGCGTGAAATAGCGTTCCTTATCGTTCTTCTGCATGTTCTTCCACATGGTGCCCAGCCTGAAACGTGACGAGGTAGGATCATATTACTTATATTTAATATTAAATTGACCGTGTCTGATCAAAGAAACTAAGATAAAGACAAGATGTTTTATTATTAAGCAGCATATAATAAACGGTCCATTGGCATTGCATGATAAAGATTATGTCTTCTCAGTGTCCTCTGCGATAAGATCAATAAAATCCACAGAACAGCATTTCCATCGTGTTGGTTGGTCGGTTGGTTCCTCAGTTTAAGGTCTGCGACAACGCGGTCATGTAGCCCCATGTACTTCGGGTGTGTGTAGAATCTGTCTCATAACCGGTGTTAATTGTGATGGCTGTATTAGTGTGTGTTATCTGTAATTCGTGTAGGTTGGATGGTTGGTTGGTTCCGTAGTTTAGGGGCTGGGTCAATCCAGGCCAAGTGGTCCAGCACTAGTTGCTTGACCATCTCAGTAAAAATTGATACTTGCTGGGTTTGTTCCTTATCATGTTCATTTTTTGAACTTTTTTGAATTACCGTTTTTAAATGGCGGCCATTTTGTTATAGGCCGATCGTGATTTTTTTGTGTTTGTAAGCATCTGCGGTTTTTTAAATATCTCGGCAATGGGTTGCTCTATGCCTATCAAATAAAAAGCATTGAATTCAGTACATTTTGGCCTGCATATTGAACCCATTATCACTAGGGTTAATGTGTCTTTTTAGAGATGTTTTAATTATTCAAAATTTTTGTTTTAACATTCAAAAATCTGAATTTTCAATCAATAATTTTTCTTAGAAGGACAGTTTCTCATCCCTAACATTTTTTTGTTCTTTTACACTTCATAGTAGTGTAATTGTTTATAAGGTTTCAGTGGTGATAAGTTACCCCTTAAAAAGTTACAAGCTTTTAAAAAACTGATTTTTGAAAAATGTTCAATTTTTGACCTGCAATATTTTGGTTGGGGGACCAGATAAAAATCTGAAAACTTCACATTTTGAAGATCTTTATAGTAGTAAACTTCAGTATAAATTTCAAGTTTGAGATTTAATTGGAAGTCAGTTAAAAAATAATAATGTTAGTAAAATTACGTTCGCAATTACTCTACTTTTTAGGCACAAAATATAGGGTGAATAAAATACACAAGTTGCATAGTAATGAATTTGTATTTAATTGTTAGAACTAATTAAATAAAGAATTTTAAGTTAAAAAATTGGCTAGACCATTCTTATGTACTGTTGTGCAATGATGTGTATGTGTCGTTTAAACGAAATAATAAAGTATACAAATTGTAAAATAAAAACAATCAAGACTTTGAATGTCAATTCTTAAGTTTAAACATTTTTAAAAGAAAAGAAATTTAACAACATTTATAGGTTTATAAATAGCTAAACAGACAGTTATTTTTATTTACTTAGTAGCTCGTTGAATATCTGGGAGATTTCTTCACACACTTTGGGAGTTAAGTTAAATGTTCACCCTGTCACATTAGTAAACTCCAGAGGAGACAGCTTCCTTAGTACTTTTTTAACTGGCGTCCAAACTTGATCTTTTTCATTTTTTAAATGAAGTTCTTGGTCCTGGAGGGTGATAAAATATGACGTGCAAATCTTGGTTTTGGTTATCAACATTGTCGACTTCTGCAATCCACCACTGACCATCATAGACACAAGCCACTATGTCTATTTTGAATTGTCAGTAGCACAGCTTTGCCAGTTTTGTGGAGTACACTGTCCGGAGATGTTGATGTTAACTGACACTTCAGCAGGTTGTCTGACTGTGGTATAAAACAATGAAAAGATCGAGTACCTTTTATCTTTTTGCAGGTGTTGAACCTTTCCTCCAAGACGTTGACATACATTTCTTGGACTTCCTCTGACCCAACAAAAACATAAGTAATACCTTTGATCTTTTCATTACAGAATTCAAACATTTGTTGAGGAATCAGAATCTGGTTTTCATATGCTCGCTGAAGACTTGCTTTTGTGACAGCTCGCTTTGTTGTACCACCGACACCGTCACACGCATTCTTTCCATGGCATGATGAAAAAAATGCCACTCTACATTCATACCAAGTCTTCTTGGTGGTAGCATATGTTAACAAAGTTTTTTTTATACTGACATGAAGCCCCGTCAGAAAAATAAATCAGTTTTTTAATGGACGGATGATGTTCTTTAATGTATTTAACTAACTGAACTTGGAAGGCATGTACTGTTGAAGTGTTGTGCTCAAGGTGGTCACTTATGACACAGAAACTGTGACTTTTAAGGCAGTCTAGTTCATCTTTGTAATAAAACACAAAGGGATGAACTGTGGCTTGTTTGTTTACCCAGTGGTGTCCTTGCACAACAAACGAGAAGTTTTCTGAAAAGTCTGCAAGAACTAAGCATTCATGAATTGTCAAAGACTGCTTTTTATCTTTCATATATTTACCTTGGGCTTTTGCAATAAAATGATGCATTTTAAGATTTTCAAGTTTCGCTACAAACACTTCAAAAAATTCTTCTCGTGGTTTTATAGTTGTTACCATTTCTGTTCTGTCTTGAGTTACCCATTGTTTATATTCAATATTGTCTGGCATCAAATCTTCCTACTCTGATTCTTCAAACATGTCAAATAACGCTTCTTTGCCAGGACCCCCTAACTAACCCCGTGGCACTACAGTCCTTGAAGGGCCTAGGCCTACCAAGCGACCGCTGCCCAGCCAATTGGCCTGCAGATATTGGGGTGACGCGTGGTCAGCGCGTCGGGTCCCCTCGGCCGTTAATCTTGGTTTTCGTGACCGGGGCGCTGTCTCACTGTCAGACAGCTACTCAATTGTCCTCACTAGGCTGAGTGCACCCCGTTCCAAACCCTCACGTCAGTTTTAAAATCCCTGACGGAGACGGGGATAGAACCCGGGGCCTCCGGGTGAGAGGCAGGCGCGCTACACCAACACCACGGGGCCGGCTGTTTGCCAGGACACTCATGACATTTTCCCATCATACAGTTAGAGCTGTCAACACTACAAACTAGAATTTCTAAGAGGTCTTTGTAGTCTACTTTAAGGTTAGCTCCACTAATCATAATTTTACGTTTTGGTGGTACAAACACAAACATTATGAGTGCCAGATCCTCCAGCGATATTACACCATTTTGGTCTCAACTCACAAAACTTTGATCTTCCAATTTTAATTTCAGGATTTTCTTTTTTAAACTCACTGAAAAGCTCATTTAAATTACACAAAAGTAACCTCTTTTGTCTATAAATCTTAGTACCATTTTCTTTCACAGGAACACAATCTTTTTTTCCAGGCATCAAACGGCTATTGTTGTCATCTTCGTAAAACATGATGACCTTTTTGATTATGCTATCATCTATCAAAATATTTGCATTTTTCTTTTGCAAAACAGGTAAGATTCCCTGTTCTTGTACTAATTGCCTTGTTATTTTAACTAAGCGTTCTGACACTTTGAATTCATCACTTATTTTTTCCCTACTCCGAGAATTTGGCAGTAAACTTATAATCTTAATCTTTTCTTCTTTATTTGAAATCTCACATTTATTTTTTAGGTTTTCAATCAAATCTTCATATTCTGCTGGCAAATTTTGTGAACTAGTTCCTGGGTTTACTAATTTCCTTTTGAAAGGAGATTTCTAAATTTCTTTTAATTGAAGTTGAAACTTTCTCAATTTTGGCTTTCAAAGCAGACGGCCTCTGCTCTTCATTTAATTTCCTAATTTTACTTGCAGGAGATACACCAAGGATTTCACAAGCTGAGACTACTTTTGTTATTGTTTCTTCTAAATTACAAAATTCTTCATCAGAACTATCACTAGCCCTATCTTTGTTAGCCACAAATACCTTTGTATAACAGGTTGGACATAATGATTTCCCTGGTATTAGGTTAATGCCAGGATTTTCATTTTTATAGTATTGATCTAAAGTTATTTCTCTCAGTCCTTTAGTTATAAGCTTCTTGTGTTTCTTCAATGGGTCCAAACAATATTGTCCATAGAGGTGATGAAATTTGTTCAAGTATTTTACTTCATGGTACTTACAGCTTGATTTGACATCTAGGTGAACTCTTAAACGAAATAACACTTTTTCTTCTTCGAAGCAGGCTGTGGATTTTTTTCACTGTAATTTTCAATCACTGTAATTTCTTTAGAAAACACTCCATAAACACTTTTGTGACATACTTCATTAGTAAAAATGCCAATTGAACACTGAGGCTCCATTTAACTACAATAATATAACTGCTCACTGTAAAAGCCCATGGATAACTAAGTGGGAGAGAACAGATTGAGTGGAAGGGGAAACAAGATAGCTAGCTCACAGACTTGTACATACTTGCAGTGTTTGACTAGGTAACTCACAGACATGTTGAGACTCGTGGTGTATTGTCTGTCAGTGAGCCTGTACAGACTTGCACATGCTGCCAAACAGCCTCTTTCAGTTTTCTATTTAGAAATGTTTGGCAACAAATAAGGCCTAAATATTATTTACATAAATTGAATGTATTTAGATCTTAAGTTGAAAATACTTACCCACATTAGACTAGATGTATTGCGAATGATAAAACCCTTCTTTTTTTTTATCATATTTGTGATTTTTTAAACTAACTTCCAATTAAATCTCAAACATGAAATTTATACTGAAGCTTACTACTGTAAAGATCTTTAAAATGTGAAAGTTTCAGATTTTTATCAGGTCCCCCAACCAAAATATTGCAGGTCAAAAATTGAAAATTTTTCAAAAATCAGTTTTTTAAAAGCCTGTAACTTTTTAAGGGGTAACTTCTCACCACTGAAACTTTATAAGCAATTACACTACTATGAAGTGTAGAAGCACAAAAATATTATGGATGAGAAACTGTCCTTTCTTAGAAAAATTATTGATTGAAAATTCAGATTTTTGAATTTCAAAACAAAAACTTTGAGTAATTAAAAATCTGTAAAAGAACACATGAACCCTAGTGATAATGGGTTCAATGTGTAGGCCAAAGTGTACTGAATTCAATGTTTTTTATTTGATAGGCCTAGAGCAACCCATTGCCGAGATATTTAAAACACCGCAGATGCTTACAAACACGAAAAATCTCGACCGAGTGAAAAATGAGGTCTGTATGAGTACTATTTTGTAAATCTCAACAATATGTGAGCCTTATACACAGGCTTAAAGGGGGGAGATCCAGCTTAAGAGAGGAATAAAATGTACCTAAATCACCAACATAAACTTGTATTGCATTTTTATTCAGAGCAGCGGAAAGAATAAATACTGTATATAAAAACAAATTTAAAAAAAACTAATGACCCGAATGAGGTACAGTTTGTAGGTGCAGATGCAATACACATCTTGACAAGTAGTTCCGTGAAGAACTATACAGCCTATTTTCATATACCCTACGTATGTTAATTGCCTCTATCAACGTACAAAATTTCAGTTTGATTGCTGTAATAGATTTGTAGATATCGATAACCGTCTAAATATTTCGGATGTTCGAAATTTTGGATTTTTTTATATGTAGGTCTTAGACTTATGTACTATTACATGAAGATTATTGTGTAGGTGTAGTATTCAAACTTCAATCCGCATGATTAGAACACAAGAAATAAAATCGAGATATTAAAATTGCGCACAGCTGCCATCATGTGGTCATGAAAACAATTGAAATAAATGAAATGCCAGTGGATTAAAATTATAAGCATTTACCGTACCAAGTTTCACTGCGCTCGGATGGATAAATCGCGAGAAACGTCCATTTAAATATTTATATTTTGCGTCGCCGCTATGTTGGATCAGTGCTCACCAGGTTATTGAAAGTCCATTAGGTGAACTTATATTCCTAGCTTCTATCAACATACAAAATTTCAGTTTGATTGCTGTCATATACAGTATTAATAGATATTGAGAACAGTCTATATCGGATGGACAACATGTTGGTTTCTTAGGCCATAGAGTTGTGTACCATTGGGTGACGATTATTGCATAGGTTCATTATTAAAACGTTCACTTCGATCGCACGATTAGTACACAATAAATAAAACCTTAATTTAAAAATTAGCACAGCCGCCATGTTGTGGTTATGTAAACAATTGAACTAAATTAGATAACAGTGCATTGCAATGTGTATAAACATTTATTGTACCAAGTTTCACTGCGTTTGGATGGTTAAATCACGAGAAAACACTATTTAAATGTTTCAACTCAGCTTGGCCGCCATGTCCTTTTTGTAGTTAAGAGGTTTTTGAAAGTCTCATAGGTAATCTTCTAGCAGTGCCCTCAATCACCGTACAAAAATTCATGGTGATATCAGTAATAGTTTCGGAGATATAGAATGCCGGTGAAATATTTCGCAGAGCCGCCATCTTGAGGTTATGTAAACAATCGAACTAACTTAGATGTCAGTGCATTACAATGTGTATAAACATTTGCTGTACTAAGTTTCTTTTGCGATTGGATTGTTAAATCGCCAGAAAAGTTTATTTAAATATATCTACTTTGCTTGCCGCCATGTTCGTTTTGTAGTTAACAGATTTTTGAAAGTCTCATAGGTCAACTTCTAGTAGTGCCTTTTATCACCATACAAAATGTCAAGGTGATATCAGTAATAGTTTCGGTGAATTAGAATGTCGGTGAAATATATCGCACAGCCGACATGTTGGATTGTTGAGACGTAATAAAATTTGAAGGGCACGGTCGGAGTCGGTCAAAATAATACTATGATCTTACAGAGTTTCATCGGAATCGCTCCAGCCGTTTAGAAGTTATTAGGGGACACACACACATCTACACAAACGGACAAAAGGTGATCTCAAAAGCCCTTTTTTTGTTCATAAATGAAAATAGGCTAAGAAAAAAGAAAAGTAGGAAATTTCTTATAAACTTGGGATATATAAGGGAAATGATGATGCACGGTAAAATAATTGGCATATTTTGAACATTTTCTAAAAAACTATTATGATAAGAATTTTGACATTATAAAAGTTGCTTTCGGTTGCCACAAGTATGCCAAAACTGTGATATGAGTATCATTTGTCAATAATATTTGTAGTATGTATAACAATCGAATGAATATGGACATCTTATTACTCTCTTACGCTGGTTCTCCCTCCTTAAGCTTAAATTGGGTAGAATACCTATATGATATACCGTACAGCCGCAGGGCGAGTCTCGTAAGAACGTTCACCTCAAACTATTCAGTATAACAAGAGTTTAGTGATTTTCAGTCGGTCAACACGAATGTACCCAAAAGAGATGGGTTATGCCCTAATCCTGAAATAAATTACATGAGATTAATAAAACACTAGGATGACCAGTTTCGATCGTCAAGCGATCATCATCAGATCCAATACACTTAGGCTATAAAATCTATGTTTGAAATACAGGTGAAAATATTTACAATATGTACAATTATTTAGTTGCAGTATTGGTACTGCAACTGTCAGTGTATGCTAAATGCAGTATATATGTTAGGTGAAATGCTAAATGGTGATGGCTATCCGGAGATTGTACTTTAGAGAGATTATATGGTTGTAAACTATGGTTAAACTATAAAAATTTTAGGCTAACTACTTATCTGATTGTCTTCCGTACTACAGCTATTCGCAGTTTCCGTGCTCACTCGAACTCGCTGTGCGGACGACTGCGGTGGTTATCTTAACGACTGGTTTTTCCCTGCCTTCCCCCCCTGTCCCTACGTGCTGTGGGGAGTGATCGCGATGTGTTTATGTGAGGTGTTGCCAACCTAGATAAGATATATGTTATTGAATGAGGTGGATCTACAACTATTAAAGACCGTGGATTAGTCCTCGCCACGCGTGGAGCATAACCCATTCGAACTAAGCGTTGACGGTCTTATGAGGACGTCCCGGCACCTTTAATACTGCCTCTAATATGGGCCTTGGTTTATTGCAGAAGAAAGGTACATCGTACACCTGATCCAGATAACATTTACCTATTAAAAACCCCCTAATTTCCCCCCTTTTTTTTATATCTAGCTTGGCTGTGTCGCTAAATTGTGTTTTGTTTCCGACAGGGTGTGTTTTTTAGTAGCGTGAAGAGGGGTGAGCTCTCCATGAACGTGTGTTCATTTAGATTGTTGGGATTGTTTCGTTTGGCTAGGTGTATCTCGATTGCTTCCTTTATGTCAAGAGCTCTGCCTTTCGATTCGTGATGGATTATTTTAAGGTCCGACTCTATGTTGGTAAAGCTATGCCCTGCGTCACACATATGTTCGCACACGGCTGAATGTGTTCCGTATCTTATCGCATTTCTATGTTCATTATAACGTGTGTCTACTCGCCTTCCACTCTGCCCGATGTAATTAGCTTGACAATCGGTGTCTTGGCACGTTATAGAATATACCCCTGACCTTGAATACGGGTCACGTTTATTTAGATTACTATTTAGGAGGTGCCTAGCGGTTGTGTTTTTCGTCGTGAAAGCTATCTTTATGCCTTGCTTTTTGAATAGGTTAGTGATTTTATATGTATTCGCATTCACATAGTTGAAACGCGCAAATTTTTTCTCATTACTGTCCGGTTTGGGAAACGTTTTATCTTTATTTTTATGTTTGGCTATAATTTGATTTATTTTGCTTGGCGAGAAGTTGTTTTCCTTTGCTATTTGCATAATAGTTCTTATTTCCTTATTATAGTTGTCTTTTGACATGGGTATGTTTAAAGCCCTGTGCACCATTGAATTGAAACCCGCTAGTTTGTGCGTACTGGGGTGATTAGACTGATTGTCGATTGCATGCGAGGTTTGTGTTGCTTTCCGGAATATGGAATATGAAAGGTCGTTGTCTTTACGTTCAATAGTTATATCGAGATAATTTATTTTCCGGTCTATTTCGGATTCCTTAGTGAATTTGATAGAATGGTGAAGGCTATTAATGGATTGGAGAATTGTTTCTTCGCTTGTTAGTTCAGTATCGTAGATGCAAATTACATCATCTACGTATCTTTTCCATATTACTATTCCCTTTGTTGAAGTCTTTTCTAAGAACGCATTTTCTAGTGCATTGATGAAGATGTCAGCGATTAACCCACTTAGTGGCGATCCCATTGCTAGGCCTTCTCTCTGTGTGTATATTTTATTGTCGAATTGAAACACGTTTTGGGTGAGAACGACCCTCAGTAATCTCACAATCTCTTCAATTTCTTTTACCGAATTGTTGGATTTTAAGTTGTTTTCGATAGTGTTGATTGCTTCAATAATCGGAATATTGGTGTACATGTTAGTTACGTCGAAGGATACTAGCCTGAAGCTAGGTTTCATTTGTAGGGTGTTCAATGCTGTTACTAGTTCTGTTGTGTTCTTTACAGAGTTGTTTTTGTCGTTGGAAAGACGGCATTTTAAGATTTTTAGTAACTCTTTGCTGATTTTGTAATTAGGGGCATTCCTACAATTGACTATTGGTCTCATTGGGCATTCCTTTTTGTGTATTTTTGGTTGTCCCCTCAATGACGGTATTTTCGGGTTCATGTTTATTAGTTTTGATTTTTCAGCTTTGGTCAGTATGTATTCTGTTTCTTTTAGCGCACTTTTTATTTGTTTTTGGAATTTGTTGGTGGGGTCTTTTGTTAATTCCTTGATTTCGTTGTTGTTTAGGAATTCGACTGTTTTTTCAATGTATTCTGTTTTATTCAAAATTACTGTAGTGTTTCCCTTATCTGCTTTTGTGATGATTAAGTCATGTTCTTTTATTTTTTGTTTCAACGACTTTATTTCTTTGATTTGTTTGTTGTTTTGAATGTTATTGCTATCGCCCTCTCGTTTGAGGATTTTTTTGGCTTCGTTGGTGGCGAGATTTTTGGTTAATTCCCTGTCTTCTGCTGGGAGCTTGTGACTGGCTATCTCAATATCTGTGATTAACTGTTTTATATTGTGGTTCGTGTGTGCGTCTGTGCAGTTGTATTTCAAACCTTTGTCTAACATATTCATTTCACCTTGAGAAAAGGTTACGTTCGTTCTGTTGTTTACTCTGCTGTGGAAATTGAATTCATTGTTATTCGTGTGTTGTTCGTTAGATTGATGGTTCTGTGTTTCTCCTAGTTTTCTTAATTTATTTTCTAGCGTTTCATGCTTCCTCGTTGCTCTGATTTTGATGGTGTCATGTAGGTGTTCGGTGAAGTTGTCCCATTGGGCTGCGTGCCAGAAATTACTTAGTTGCAATTGAATGTCGTATAATTGTTGGTTAATTTTTTGCTTTCTTATGTATGCAAATCTTAATTCGTTTTTTATCCAAAGCGCTTTGGCTTGTTTAGTTGAAATGATCGAGGCTGGTGTGTTCGGTACGGTTTTAATTGGTACGTATTTAGGGGTGAGGTTTAGTTCTATACATTTTTTGTTGAACCAAATTGACTTGTCTAAATTCATGAGTTTAAGCCTGAGTGATTTGAATTTCTTGGCTTCACGATTTGCCTGACTAGCCGTGAACATTGTGGTGTTTGAAGCCATATTTTCAGTGTTGCCTTAGTAAACAAGAGTTTAGTGATTTTCAGTCGGTCAACACGAATGTACCCAAAAGAGATGGGTTATGCCCTAATCCTGAAATAAATTACATGAGATTAATAAAACACTAGGATGACCAGTTTCGATCGTCAAGCGATCATCATCAGATCCAATACACTTAGGCTATAAAATCTATGTTTGAAATACAGGTGAAAATATTTACAATATGTACAATTATTTAGTTGCAGTATTGGTACTGCAACTGTCAGTGTATGCTAAATGCAGTATATATGTTAGGTGAAATGCTAAATGGTGATGGCTATCCGGAGATTGTACTTTAGAGAGATTATATGGTTGTAAACTATGGTTAAACTATAAAAATTTTAGGCTAACTACTTATCTGATTGTCTTCCGTACTACAGCTATTCGCAGTTTCCGTGCTCACTCGAACTCGCTGTGCGGACGACTGCGGTGGTTATCTTAACGACTGGTTTTTCCCTGCCTTCCCCCCCTGTCCCTACGTGCTGTGGGGAGTGATCGCGATGTGTTTATGTGAGGTGTTGCCAACCTAGATAAGATGTATGTTATTGAATGAGGTGGATCTACAACTATTAAAGACCGTGGATTAGTCCTCGCCACGCGTGGAGCATAACCCATTCGAACTAAGCGTTGACGGTCTTATGAGGACGTCCCGGCACGCTAGAAACGCTAGAAAATAAATTAAGAAAACTAGGAGAAACACAGAACCATCAATCTAACGAACAACACACGAATAACAATGAATTCAATTTCCACAGCAGAGTAAACAACAGAACGAACGTAACCTTTTCTCAAGGTGAAATGAATATGTTAGACAAAGGTTTGAAATACAACTGCACAGACGCACACACGAACCACAATATAAAACAGTTAATCACAGATATTGAGATAGCCAGTCACAAGCTCCCAGCAGAAGACAGGGAATTAACCAAAAATCTCGCCACCAACGAAGCCAAAAAAATCCTCAAACGAGAGGGCGATAGCAATAACATTCAAAACAACAAACAAATCAAAGAAATAAAGTCGTTGAAACAAAAAATAAAAGAACATGACTTAATCATCACAAAAGCAGATAAGGGAAACACTACAGTAATTTTGAATAAAACAGAATACATTGAAAAAACAGTCGAATTCCTAAACAACAACGAAATCAAGGAATTAACAAAAGACCCCACCAACAAATTCCAAAAACAAATAAAAAGTGCGCTAAAAGAAACAGAATACATACTGACCAAAGCTGAAAAATCAAAACTAATAAACATGAACCCGAAAATACCGTCATTGAGGGGACAACCAAAAATACACAAAAAGGAATGCCCAATGAGACCAATAGTCAATTGTAGGAATGCCCCTAATTACAAAATCAGCAAAGAGTTACTAAAAATCTTAAAATGCCGTCTTTCCAACGACAAAAACAACTCTGTAAAGAACACAACAGAACTAGTAACAGCATTGAACACCCTACAAATGAAACCTAGCTTCAGGCTAGTATCCTTCGACGTAACTAACATGTACACCAATATTCCGATTATTGAAGCAATCAACACTATCGAAAACAACTTAAAATCCAACAATTCGGTAAAAGAAATTGAAGAGATTGTGAGATTACTGAGGGTCGTTCTCACCCAAAACGTGTTTCAATTCGACAATAAAATATACACACAGAGAGAAGGCCTAGCAATGGGATCGCCACTAAGTGGGTTAATCGCTGACATCTTCATCAATGCACTAGAAAATGCGTTCTTAGAAAAGACTTCAACAAAGGGAATAGTAATATGGAAAAGATACGTAGATGATGTAATTTGCATCTACGATACTGAACTAACAAGCGAAGAAACAATTCTCCAATCCATTAATAGCCTTCACCATTCTATCAAATTCACTAAGGAATCCGAAATAGACCGGAAAATAAATTATCTCGATATAACTATTGAACGTAAAGACAACGACCTTTCATATTCCATATTCCGGAAAGCAACACAAACCTCGCATGCAATCGACAATCAGTCTAATCACCCCAGTACGCACAAACTAGCGGGTTTCAATTCAATGGTGCACAGGGCTTTAAACATACCCATGTCAAAAGACAACTATAATAAGGAAATAAGAACTATTATGCAAATAGCAAAGGAAAACAACTTCTCGCCAAGCAAAATAAATCAAATTATAGCCAAACATAAAAATAAAGATAAAACGTTTCCCAAACCGGACAGTAATGAGAAAAAATTTGCGCGTTTCAACTATGTGAATGCGAATACATATAAAATCACTAACCTATTCAAAAAGCAAGGCATAAAGATAGCTTTCACGACGAAAAACACAACCGCTAGGCACCTCCTAAATAGTAATCTAAATAAACGTGACCCGTATTCAAGGTCAGGGGTATATTCTATAACGTGCCAAGACACCGATTGTCAAGCTAATTACATCGGGCAGAGTGGAAGGCGAGTAGACACACGTTATAATGAACATAGAAATGCGATAAGATACGGAACACATTCAGCCGTGTGCGAACATATGTGTGACGCAGGGCATAGCTTTACCAACATAGAGTCGGACCTTAAAATAATCCATCACGAATCGAAAGGCAGAGCTCTTGACATAAAGGAAGCAATCGAGATACACCTAGCCAAACGAAACAATCCCAACAATCTAAATGAACACACGTTCATGGAGAGCTCACCCCTCTTCACGCTACTAAAAAACACACCCTGTCGGAAACAAAACACAATTTAGCGACACAGCCAAGCTAGATAAAAAAAAGGGGGGAAATTAGGGGGTTTTTAATAGGTAAATGTTATCTGGATCAGGTGTACGATGTACCTTTCTTCTGCAATAAACCAAGGCCCATATTAGAGGCAGTATTAAAGGTGCCGGGACGTCCTCATAAGACCGTCAACGCTTAGTTCGAATGGGTTATGCTCCACGCGTGGCGAGGACTAATCCACGGTCTTTAATAGTTGTAGATCCACCTCATTCAATAACATACATCTTATCTAGGTTGGCAACACCTCACATAAACACATCGCGATCACTCCCCACAGCACGTAGGGACAGGGGGGGAAGGCAGGGAAAAACCAGTCGTTAAGATAACCACCGCAGTCGTCCGCACAGCGAGTTCGAGTGAGCACGGAAACTGCGAATAGCTGTAGTACGGAAGACAATCAGATAAGTAGTTAGCCTAAAATTTTTATAGTTTAACCATAGTTTACAACCATATAATCTCTCTAAAGTACAATCTCCGGATAGCCATCACCATTTAGCATTTCACCTAACATATATACTGCATTTAGCATACACTGACAGTTGCAGTACCAATACTGCAACTAAATAATTGTACATATTGTAAATATTTTCACCTGTATTTCAAACATAGATTTTATAGCCTAAGTGTATTGGATCTGATGATGATCGCTTGACGATCGAAACTGGTCATCCTAGTGTTTTATTAATCTCATGTAATTTATTTCAGGATTAGGGCATAACCCATCTCTTTTGGGTACATTCGTGTTGACCGACTGAAAATCACTAAACTCTTGTTTACTAAGGCAACACTGAAAATATGGCTTCAAACACCACAATGCTATTCAGTATAATATTATGGTATAGTTCCGACTACAAAGATGTAGTTGTTGCTTATGTTAGGGGCTGAGACATCGTGGTCATATAGCCCCGTGTATTTGAGTGAGTGTGGAATTAATCCGATAACCTGTTTTATTGTGGTAGCTTCACTACTGTATGTATTTGTGTATAGGGGATAGGATTGGGAAGAAGACGGCCGTGGAGGGACACCGTGTAGAGTTCGCCTTGGAACTGACCACAATATTTCAATAAATTTTGAGGCCATCTTACTTCTATACCATTAATTTCAAAGCATTGAAACTTTGCACATCCATTTAGTGATATCTCCTCAACTCAGGGAAAGAATATTGGTAAGATCCAAATGCCCAGTTTATGTAAAATACATTTTAAATTTTACCTGAAAAATAATTTTTGAGTATGTTTTAATCTCATTAGGTACACTTTTCTCAGAAAGTAGCAGACAGAGAGCAACTAAACTGCCCACATATGTCGTATAGGCTTTGATTTACACAGTAGGTGAAAGATTTTATTCATTAGATTATTATTTGGCCAATTAAAAAATATTATATTTGATGTACCAAATTCTGGTAAATGTTTTGAAATATTTAATTTTTTATAAGGCTTGATATCTGTAAATATCCAGGATTTTTAACGCTCTTAAAAATCCGACGACTTCGACCGGGTTCGAACCCGCGATCTTGGGCATAGAAGCTCAGCATGCTACCAACCACGCCACCGAAGCCACCCAGTGAAGGATCATTGCCAAGTGAGAATTGAGATGCCCACAATAGCTCAGGGCCTGCAGCACCGACATACAACGCTGGAAATCGCGGGTTTGAGTGCCACTTTGCTCAGACATTTTAATTCTTAAACTCCATCTACATGGATTTCACTATTTGCGAATTACACAATCTAATAGCGTAAAGCGTTGATTCTCACTTTTTATATAGCCTAAAGGGTCTGTACATACTGCACATCCTAAAAACAAAACATTCGAGTCAATGACCATACTATATTGTGCATTTTAAAAAGCACTATCTATGTGAATACCGTCTTTCTGAAACCCATGAATAATATCGGATCAAAAACCACACAGCTCTTTTACCATCCGAATTATCAGGATTTCTCCTTAACTGGCCTGCCTTCGGCCCATATATTCCGGGTAATTGGGACTCTCCTGTAAAGGAACAAGTACCTGATGAATGGATAAAGGCTCGTGATTGGACGTACAACATTACACCGTAGGCGGCTTCGGTGGCGTAGTCGGTAGCATGCTGAACTGCTATGCCCAAGAACGCGGGTTCAAACCCGGCTGAAGTCATCAGATTTTTAAAAGAGTTAAAATCCTTCAGTGTGCCTTCCTTCGGAAGCCCGCGGGCCCATGTCATAGATTTATGGCATGTAAAAGAACCTACCACTACAAATGTTAGTGTGTAGCTAAATTTGTAAGTTGTTTGGTCAATAAAGCTCTATCAAGTTCCAACGTTCACCGTTAGGTGTCAGTGGCAGCAGCATCTCTGGTAGCCAAAGTTGGAACTACTTGAAATTAAAATTCGAGGAGACGGTGTGTTTACGGGCGTTCAATTAAAATACTCCGCTATGGCCATTGGCTGCAATTCAAATATAATAACATTACACCGTGTGAATTATCCCACCACGATTACATTATCTTACCAACTCCTTTAATAGAACTATACAGATGCTATCCGCCAGCAGAAGAGCTTTGAATTAGCCAAATTTGTTGTTGATTTTAGGGGATTTTTGACATCGTGGTCATAGAACCCGCTGCATTTGACTGTGTGTGTGGAATTTGTCTGATTTATACCTGTGATATTGTGATGGCTGTATTAGAGTGTGTATTTGTAATTCAGATAAGAAGGCGACTGTGGCCGTAGGTAAGGAACCAGGCATTTGCCTGGAGTAGAAGTGGGAAACCACGGAAAACCCCTTCCAAGATGGTGGTCTTAGCCAAATTCAACGGTTTAGTTGTTTCCGGCATAAGGTCAGTCCACTGGAAGCAAATCACTATTCCATACGTGGCGCAATTGATGGTATCGATAGCAGGTTGTGGTGAAAAGATGACACGATTTCTTCTTCTTCTTGTTATTGTTAATTCGTTTAATGGTATAGGGACACCTTGGTTATCAGCACCGTGTACTTGGGCGTGTGTTTAATTTGCCTGATAATCTGTGCTGTAGTTTGTTCACACGCAAGCCATGTGTTCCTTCCAATTGGGACGTTTGTAATAATATGTCTAACTAAAAATGCATTCTGTATTATTATGATTAATAATAATTATATTAATATACTAGCAGTAGTACCCGGCTTCGCCCGGTGGAATGATGATAATATTTCAGTCTCCTTAACACTCAACGTCATTGATGAAGATGATACTGACGACGACTGCTATTGAACGGGTATAATAAACTTACGCTCTAATAGAAATACATATTTTTAAATTACCGGCGAGTAAGACTGTGGTGTTGCCTAGTAGTATAATGGGCGTAACATCTAGGTCATTTTCCCTTTTGATGAGGAAGACAATGATGACTACTACTACTGAACGGGTATATCAAGCTTACAAACTAATGGAAATACACATTTTAAAATCACAGGCCATGATAATGAAGACGACTACTTCTGAACGGGTATATCAAACTTACAAACTAATGGAAATACACATTTTAAAATCACAGGCCATGAAGACTGTGGTGTTACTTAGTAGTATAATGGCCGTAACATTTAGGCCATTTGCCCTTTTGATGAGGATGATAATGAAAACTACTGTTGAATTGACACGACAAACTTACAAACTACCGTGATAGAAAGAAATATTTCAAAATTCACAGGCGATGAAGACTTATTGTGTGTGGTGATTAGTGGTATAATGGGCGTAACATCTAGGTCATTTGCCCTTATGATAATAATAAGGTAATGAAAAATGACTACTAAACGAACATGGTGTATTTTTAAATCTGATATAGGCAATTTAGATTTCTACCTTCGATGTCTTCCAAAGTCTGAACGTTATTTTCTGGCTTAGGCCTATACTCGATGCGTGTAGTGAAAGAGCTTATCGAGTACTGCCCGGGTCCAAGCTGCACGAATCGCAGATGATGACGATATATGATGACAGACGTTCGGGGGAGTTCCCGGTCCTATTCACATTGACCGGTGAATCACTCATTCTTTCGTAACACTACAGTGGTTTGAGCCAAGACCCTGTATGAAAATCAGCATAGTCAGCAATACCAGGTAACACGGCGGGGTCTGGACATTTCTCTCATGTCAACTCGCGATGAATCAGCAAGATATTCTCACACCTGGCCCCCTCATCCCCACTCCACCCACCAGGGTTTCTCAACTTGTGGGACGTGAGTTTGCGACCACGGGACCCCAACTGAGTCCGGCATTGCTTCTACTTACTGGTGCCGGACTCCTTTCAGTTCTCTTTCCTGTCAGCCTCCCTTGGTCAAACTCTTGTTCTCTTCCGACCCCGATGGTATCAGGGTATCCGAGGCCTAGCGACTCTTTCACTTTCCCGCCTAAATTGGCCCTTGTCTAATCATTCCTGATAGCCTCATTCTTCGAGGTGTCAGCCTTCTTTTTCTTTTCTTAATATCTCATGTCTTCTGCTCAAGACCCTCAAGGAGGCAGGGTGTGTGTAGCCCCACCACTCCTGGTGCACCCTGGATAGTGCTACATCCCCAAGGGCTCATGGCTGGTGAGTTCGGGAGATGGCAACCCTGAGGGTTTCCTGAGCGGGTCCGGTTTTAACCCTTTTTTCCATTGCCTTTGGGACGGACCCTGTCCTCTTTCCGGGAATGGAATGGTCTGTCCGCAATTTCAAGCAGACAATGTTACTCGCGGGGTACCAAAGGGTAAGTATACAAATTTTGGTTCTGAACGGTGAAACGGTGTAGATTTGTGCCAAAGGGCCTAAATGCAGGGAATGGGGTGATCTGTCCGCAATTTCAAGTGGACAGGGTTACCCGCAGGGTTCGAAAGGGTAAGTATAAAATTTTGGTCCGGATCGGTGAAACGATATAGATTTTTGCCAAAGGGCCTAAATGCAGGAAATGGGGTGGTCTGTCCGAAATTTTAGGTGGACAGTGATATTCACAGAGTTAGAAAGGGTAAGTATACACATTTTGGTTCAGATCGGTGAAACGGTGTAGATTTTAGCCAAGGGGCCTAAATGCAGGGAATGGAGTGGTCTGTCCGCAATTTCAAGCAAACAGTGTTACTCGCAGGGTACCAAAGGGTAAGTATACAAATTTTGGTTCTGATCGGTGAAACGGTGTGGATTTGGGTCAAAGGGCCTAAATGCAGAGAATGGGGTGGTCTGTCCGAAATTTCAAGTGGACAGGGTTACCCGCAGGGTTGCAAAGGGTAATTATACAAATTTTGGTTCGGATCGGTCAAACGGTGTAGATGTTTGCCAAAGGGCCTAAATGCAGGAAATAGGGTGGTCTGTCCGAAATTTTAAGTGGACAGTGTTATTCACAGGGTTACATAGGGTAAGTATACAAATTTTGGTTGAGATCGGTGAAATGGTGTAGATTTGGGCCAAAGGGCCTAAATGCAGGGAATGGGGTGGTCTGTCGGAAATTTCAAGTGGACAGGGTTACCCGCAGGGTTCCGAAGGGTAAGTATACAAATGTTGGTTCAGATCGGTGAAACAGTGTGGATTTGTATACATAACAGACAGACAGACAGACAGACAGACAGACAAACATTGAGCTTTATATATATAGATAGATTATGTGGCTTTTAACCGACGTCTCAGTCTCATTCATAGCGGTGTTTATATGGAAGCTTCTAAGGTATGAGTGGTGCTGAGTAATGGCCTTTAGGGCACAACTAGTGCATGTGGATGTTGTGAAAGGTTCTAACCGTAGAGTTAGTTCGGCTGTACTGGCTCAGTCAGGAAAACAGTGGCAAACTACCTCACTCCGCACCTTGCCTAGTACGCCTTAATATAGCGCTCCCTAGGGTTTTGTTGGTTTCTACCCACATTTTGGTACATTTTGAGGATCCTACCAGCCTCCGGACTGATGACCCAACAGACAGATATAAATAATAATAATAATAATAATAATAATAATAATAAACTCCACCTGCAGCAACTACTGGGTGGACTGAGTAGCTGAGTCGTTGCTGTTGCCGGTCCCAAGTCCGGGTAAAGGAGGAGGGTTGGCTCGAAGCCGTAAAATAATATTCAGCCCAGAACACCAAGAGGCACCAGTAAACCACAGCATAACATCAGCTGCCGTATGAACTAACAATCCTTACGATGAGAGTGAATTTTATGGATTATCAGCGATTCACTCGCCCTGGGCTCACGCCCACCAGCTAAAATCAACCACGAACTTAGCATGATGGAAGCACAAGCAAAAAAGCAACTACCTCAGGCCAGAGCTAAGAAGAGCGAAGGCGAACCTGGTCATTCGGCTTCTGGGGGACCAGGACGTCATGCCGGGAAGGATCGGAGCTTCCCAAAACTCCTCAAACCTAAGCGAACGCAATTCATTGGTACACTAAACGTACAGACGCTGACCAAAACTGGGAAACTCAAGTCACTGACGGACACCAGCGACAGATTCGGAATTCTCATACTTGCAGTACAAGAAACACGATTCCGTGATTGTGATCACTTCGACTCCGGTGGATACCGTATCTATAAGGGAAAACCAGCAACTAAGCTAAGAAATAGTAATTTACATGTGTTCGGAACAGCATTCCTTGTGCACAACAGTATCCAGAACTCAGTGATAGACTTCACATCACCTTCGAATCGTCTCTCTCTACTCACAGTTAAATGCGCCAATAAGGCCTATACATTGATAAACTCACATGCTCCAGTTAACAATGATCCTGACAAAAACAAAGTTGAGAAGTTATGGTCTCAACTTGAACGGACACTTACTAAGATTCCTCAACACCACATTAAGATCCTCCTCGGAGATTTCAATGCGCAAATTGTCAGAGAACGGGAACACAGACATATCATTGGGAATTTCTCGGCACACAAAAAGACGAATGCGAATGGGCTTCGCTTAATCAACATATGTGAAATGGCCAACCTACAACTAATGTCCACACATTTCAAGAAACCACCACGAAAAATGACTACATGGAAATCTCCCATAAACCACATCGGGGAGTATCAAATAGATCATGTAGCAATAACCAGACAATTCTCTCCAGAAATCATGAACGTGAGGGTACGCAAAGGTTACGTAGAGTCCGACCATCATCTCTCGCAGATCAAAGTCCGCTTCATACCCAATTGTAAAAAGCGTCCAAATTCCAAACTCCCACGCATAGATCCGGAATACCTAAAAGAACACGCACAGGAGTTTACACAATCATTACAGACTAACACGGAAACATGGGATGAACTTCTCAAGGCCATCCAAGAATCAACAAGAAAACTCGGCAAACCACCAAGGAAACGAAAACACAGATGGTGAAGCATAGACTGTGATAAAGCCCTAGAGTCCCGAATCCGAGCCTGGAAGACATGGAATAGCAACCGAACACCAGAACATTGGCAGAACTTTTTAGAAACGCAGAAGCAAACATCCAAAACAATCAGACGAGTTAAACGCATGTACCACCTCAAACGATTGGAAGAAATCGATAATGACTTTAAGAGTAACAACACACGAAATTTCCACAGGACATTTAGGGAAGAACTGACGAACTACAAGCCGCCCAGTCTTTGTTTTCGCCGCCCTGATGGCACACTTGAGACAAACACAAAGGCCAATTGTGATATCCTGAAACAGTTCTTCGAGGAGCTTCACAATTGTGAACCACCTGCAGAGAATCTCCAACTCCACTTTACTGCCCCAAACCAGGACTCAGTACCACCAACATATGATGAGATACAAAACATCATATTACATCTCAAAAACAACACGGCACCAGGAGAAGACGGTGTAATCGCTGAAGTGCTCAAGATTGGAGGTGAACTCTTGACTGAAAGACTACAAAACATCATTGCTAATATATGGGAGAGTGACACCATACCGGTTGATTGGAAAACTGCTTTGATTCACCCACTACACAAAAAGGGCGACAAGACAGATCCGAATAATTACCGAAGCATTTCACTCCTGCCAATCGCCTACAAGGTACTCTCACGTGCCCTCCTCACCAGATTGGAGCAACAGACAGAGCACATGATCGGTGAATATCAGGCGAAATTTCAACCGCGTCGATCGTGTGCAGAACAGATCTGGAACCTCAAGATGGTACTCCAACATCGCCAGTCAAATCGCACAGTTGTCACCTTCGTAGATTTTAAGAAAGCATATGATTCAATCGACCGCGCAACTCTGTTTAATATACTTCGTGAATATGGTGTGGACAACAAAACAACTACATTAATCCAACAGACCTTGACAGATACAACTTCTAAAGTTAAATTTATGGGTGAAGTGTCCGAAACTTTTCACATTAGAACAGGCGTAAGACAGGGTGATGGGTTGTCCCCACTCCTATTCAACCTGGTACTAGATAAGATAATCAGAACATGGGAGAAAGAAATACCTGGAATAAGTATGGGAACAAAAGAACAACGAATCAACATAAAATGCTTCGCCTTTGCTGACGACCTAGCAATAATTACCCGGACTCCAGAAGAAGCCAGACATGCCATCGAGAAGCTTCATGAGATATCAATCAGAATCGGCCTCCATATCTCTTACGAGAAAACACAGTACATGGATTCTAAGAGCACAAACCTGGCATCAATTACAACCAAATATGGCGACATCACACAAGTTAAGCACTTCAAGTACCTAGGTGAAATTATCGGGAACACTGGTAACGAAAGAATGGCTAACAAAACACGTGCAGAAAAATTACGCAAAGCTTACACAATCACTTGGAATATTTACAACAAGAAATCACTTTCCACTAAAGCCAGACTCCATCACAACCACACAGTCATCCTCCCAGAGGCACTCTATGCGATTGAGACGTCATCGTTAACCATCAACATCAAATACATTGAGAAGATAGAACGACAAATACTGAGAAAAATCTTTGGACCAAAGCTTCAGGCCGGTATCTGGATGAGGAAAAGCTCAGACGAACTGTATTCACGGACTGAACGATTCGCCTCACTCGCACGTAAAAGACGCATGAAATTCTACGGACATATAGCTCGAATGGACAACTCCCGACTGACCAAGAAAATCTTCCTCATAGTCAATGGAAACCGACAAACCAAAGTACGCTGGCTAGCAGACACCCAAAAGGACCTCAGTGAAATCAATATTGACCCACTGACAACGACGCGGACTGCATATAGACAAAAAGTAAATTCGTATAAGTTTCCACCCAAGATCCCTACGGGACAGAATTTGAAACTTAAAGCTGCATGGACACAAGAAAGAAGACAGGCACATAGCGAACGGATGAGGAAGTTTTGGGAAGATAAGAAGAACAAGAAGACCAATGTTAACTAATGGTTCTACGTGCTCCTTAGAGGGCCAAACGCATTATATATATATATATATATATATATATATATATATATAATAATAATAATAATAATAATAATAATAATAATATTTCATAGCTAGTAACAACGTATTTTAATTCACTTGTAAGCGTCAGCGTATCCAGGTTATCTCACCGCGACTTGCCTAGGATCTGTGGTGGTCAAAGCCATTTCGATAAGCGAGTACCCGTAATTACTTAAGATCATGGCTAGAGAGGCGAGGAATGAAATACCAATTTTGAGGGAAAATTAGGAAGGGGGAATTCATGACCCAGGCTACAAACGAGAAAAATTAAGGTAGTGAGTAATATTACTTGTTATCAACTACATGAAGCGCCTTAGGGTAGGGTCAGCATAATAACATGTAGGTAGTAACATGAAGCTTGCTCGAATTGTGAAATTTCAGAGTAATATGGGTAAACAAACAACAATCCTCTGTTTACATACTGTTACAGTAATTGCATTTTGTATATTAACTACTACTACTACTACTGTCAGTTAGATAACAAAATTTTGAGTCATAGCTTACAGTGAATCTCTACTTAGTAGGCCTATAAACAAAGTCCCCGATTCTTGGATGTTCCAAGAACTACTGGATGGATTTTGATACGGTTTTAACATTCTGTAAAGGATTTCTTGAGGAAGGTTTCTGTAGAAAATAATTTATTAATGATCAAAGGAAGCCGAGCAGTAACGATTTCAGTGAATCGAGTCGGAAAAAAAAACACGTATGTGCGCCGTTTTTAGCTTCCGCTGGGTAACACTTAAATATATGCTATGAGTGTAAGAATTGTTCATCATGAAAAGTTCCACAAAAATAAGTCCGTGATACATCGCCCACTATAAGTGTTTTCACGTTTTTATGTCTTCCACCAATCTACATGCAATTATTAGCATCGGAGACAGTTTACGAGCTAGCTATCGAGCGGACCTATCACCCCAGTTTCAGCCTTCTTTCCGCAGAATACACAGTCAATTTTAGATTGGAAGGAAGAGGGAATTGTTTTTCATACACCTCGCCATTCTTAAATTACGCTTGACAAGAATTCTTTGCACATGCTATCTCCATGATAATATACTGTAATTAATAGTCCAGTCAGTGATTTTAACCCATCATGCCGAGACGGAAAACGGATATAGGTCGTAGTTCATTGAAATCGAAAAAAAAATACGCCTTTTAAGCTTACGCTGGGTAAACCGTTAAAGATACCGGGCGAAACCAGGGCGGGTTACTACTGATATAGTCCATTATAAATGGGATATGGGTGAATGTCTTTCTGAAAACAAATGCAACCGCTTAATTCGTATTCTAATTACCTGGTAATGTACGAGCATTATCGTAAAGTAAGCATAGGTTATTCCAGAAGAGAAAAAAAGGATCTTACTGATATCCGATGTCAGATAAATGTGCAATCGGAAAGGTCTTATTTATGTAGATATTTATCTGATGTGGTATGTTCCACGTTTCTAAACTCTTGCGATTGCCCGATACTGAAAAAAGTGTTGGCCATAATTTTTAATTTTTCAATTCGAATAAGTTTATTCCCCCAGACTCTTCTAAAGCCATAACAAAACAACTGTGCTCGGGAAATGGTAATGCATAGAACACCAAATTTCCTAGATTTTGATGTGAAAACATTGTCCTTGTGTATTCATATAAGGGACTTGGACGTCGTGATCAATTAACCCCGTGTAGGTAGGTATATATGTATTTTTAAATTGTCTGGCAACTTGTGTTATTATTGTTATTGTGGTGTGTATGTGTAACTCAGGTGAAGAATGGGAAGGCGGCGGCCGTGGCCTTGAGTTAAAAACCATCCAGATACTTGCCTGAAGTAGAAGTGGAAAGCCACAGAAAACTACTTCCAGGATGATCCAGCCCTCAAACAAGAATGGCAATTCTTGGCAGAGCCGGTAATCGAACCCGGACTGCAGGGGCGACAGCTAAGAATGCTAGTCACAATGGGCCTACCAGGAGGAAAAACATTTTTCTCAAATGGGCAAAACAAAAGGAAGCATGCATCACCGAAGCCAAACACACTTTAGCCTTGAGGCTTTCACCTCTACAAATATTTCCTCGCGAGTGTGTATTGCAGAACCGAGATAGTTCTTGATCTTATTTGAGGCTTATGACCTCAATGTTCGACCCCTTAAAGCAACAATCACCAGCTCCACATTTCTTCTCATTCTTCTTCTTCATCTTCATCATCATCATCAGTTCAATTTCTTACTAATTGATCTAGCATTAGACCGTAAAACATAGCAACACCATTCCTGAAATAACTATCGCGTTGTTGAACTGACAGATTTATCGCTCTTATCATCCTGCAACCAAGGGGCAGATGACCTCGTAGTTCCGCCCCTTAAAACAGCAATAACTAAATATAACTACCCTGCAACCAATGCAACAGTCCTTGAAGTTTGCGTACGTACTCCTCAGTTTGACAATGCGAATACTATTATGAATCAAATTTATTTCTACCCCTTGCCATAACGGGGTTGGGGATGAAGTGAGATAAGTCTTTATGCGGTGAATGGTTTTTAAGGCCAGATGCTCTTCATGACGCAAAACTCATCCGATTTGACGTGTGACCTCCAAGGAGGCCTGGTGCAAATCCTCGGAGGTGCATCGTGAGGATGATGATGATGAATACGTCACAAATACAAATACAGAGCCAGGGGAATTAACTGTTGGAAATTAAAACCCGCATTGCTCGACCAAGAATCGAACCCAGGACCTTCAAGCCAAATTTTACCATACTAACCACTTACCCACGAGGCTGTAGAGGACATCCCATCAGAGAAGTTAATGAGAGATGGAATGTATGAAGAGGAATGAAACTGGGCAAGGAGTTAGAAGAAAGGGGCAGATGAACTCGCTGTTACCGCTCCTTAAAGCAAAAAGTAAATAACTAAAGTCAGAAGTGTTCATGGTCTATTAGAAGGTACCATGGCCGACGTGAGATTTGAACCCACTTGTCTCCCGAGTACAGGTATAGCCTAGCCCGTGGGCTTGTGTGCTAGTGCACAGCTCGGTACACGCATAAGTGAAATATTATAAAACAGGAAGGAAGCTTGTAGTTTACGTGACCGTTAATCCCGCAATCAAGAACCACGGGACCTCCGTTTTACGTGGCATCCGAACCAGAGGACTTGTCTTTTCACATTGAAAATCTCACATGTATTTACCGGGATTCAAAATCGGTCTCTTTTGGAGAGAGACAAACAGCTTGGCCGCTGCGCCACCATGTCCCCATTGAAATATTATACTCCAAATATGAAGGTCACCACACACAGAAACCTAAGCTAACGGCTACGCTACGCTACGCTATGCTAAGCAATGCCAAGCTATGGTGTGCTATGACACGAACAAAAAGCTAAGCTAAAGTAAGCTAGGCAGCAGTTTAAGGATGACTGGCATTGAAGAGGAGGCTCTTTTATTGGCTGCTGTCATCGAAGATGAAGAAAAAGAAAGAAACAGGAAGAGAAGACGATTCTGGATAGTGAAATTAAGAGAAGGAGAAAAATACCCGGTGAATTCCATCATTTGATTCAAGAACTGAATGGAAATGATGAAGAATTTAAAAGTTACTTTCGTCTAAGTCAGGAACAATTTCACGAACTTCTCTCTATTATTGAGGGTGATATTAAGAAAAAATATACAAATTGGAGGAAATCGATAACACCAAAAGAAAGATTAGCAATATGTTTGAGGTAAGAATACAACACAACCGACTTTTGTAAATGAACTACTCATGAACTACCAACATAAACTTGTAGCGCCGTCTATAAAATTAATTTCATACAATTATAAGCATATATAGACTAGTTAATTAATAAGAAATTGCTAAATTATGGAGTATAGGTTAAAAAATGTATATAAAAGCAATAAATAACACAATCTAATCCTAGAGTTTCGCATGCGCCAGGCCAGCTACAGCCAAGAAAATCGCCTTCCTAGCGATCTGTCCAGCTTAGATGATGATGACGATAATTGTTGTTTTAAGGGGCCTAACATCTAGGTTATCGGCCCAATGTCCAGCTTAACTTAGCTTAGCTTCGCATAGTATAGTATAGCTTAGCATAGCGGCCTGTGTGTGTCAGTGTACTTAAATGCATATATTTAATAACACCGCTTAGCTTAGCTTAGCTTAGCTTGTTTGTGGTGGCCTTTAGACTTAAGAAGAACTCTTGATGAGCTACACTATCCGGATCGTTGTCGTTGATTCATTTAGAGGCTTTGCGACATCGTGGTTACGTATCGCTGTGTACTTGGGTGTGTGTAGGTAATTTTTATTACAACCTGTGTTATTGTGATGACTATATTAGTGTGTGTCTTTGCAATTGAGCTGGTATTGGGTAGAAGGAGGCTGTGGCCTTAATTTAGATTCAATCCTGACATTTTCCAGGAGTAGAAGTAGAAAAAGAACAAGTACTTCTGTGAAGAACTAAATAGCCTATTTTCATATATCCTACTTATGTTAATTGCCTCAATCATCATACACAATTTCAATTTGATTTGTAATAGATTCGTAGATATTGAGAAGTGAAACTTGGACTATTGGTGCAGCAGAAAAGAGGAGAATTGAAGCATTTGAAATGTGGTGTTACAGGAGAATGATGAAGATCAGATGGGTAGATAGGGTTACAAACAAAGAGGTATTAAGACGAGTGGGAGAGGAGAGATGTTTCTGGCGACTGCTAATGAAGAGAAGAGATAGGTTGGTAGGACACATACTAAGACACCCAGGAATAGCAAGCTTAGTTATGGTAGGAAGGGTCGAGGACAAAAACTGTAGGGGTAGACCAAGGTTAGAATATGTTAAACAGATTGCCTCCGATGTAGAGTGTCGGAGCTATGTAGAGATGAAACGATTAGCTCAGGACAGGGAGGCATGGAGAGCTGCATCAAACCAGTCAAAAGACTGAAGACTCAAACAACAACAACAGATATTGAGAACCGTCTAAATATTTCGGATGGACACCATGTTGGATTTTTATATATGTAGGCCATAGAGTTATGTACCATTACATGAAGATTATTGCGTAGGTATATTATTCAAACTTTAATCGCATGATTAGGACACAAGAAATAAAAACAAGATTTTAAAACAATTGAAATAAATTAGTTTGTCATTGGCTTAAAATTTGTATGAGCATTTACCGTATCAAGTTTAACTGCGCTCGGATAATTAAATCGCGAGAAACGTCCATTTAAATATTTAAATTTCGCGTCACCGCCATGTTGGATTTGTGCTCAACAGGTTATTGAAAGTCCCATGGGTGAATTTATGTTCATAGCCTCTATCAACATACAAAATTTCAGTTTGATTGCTGTGATAGATTCGTAGATATTGAGAAACGTCTAAATATTTTGGATGGTCTCCATGTTGGATTTTTTATGTAGACCATAGAGGTATGTACTATTAGATGAGGATTATTGCGTAGATTCATTATTCAAACGTTGACTTCGATCGAATGATAAGGACACAAGATATACAAACTTAATTTTAAAATTTCACACAGCCGCCATCTTGAGGTTGAAAACAAATGAACTAAATTAGATGTCAAGTGCATTACAATGTGTATAAAAATTTGTTGTAGCATGTTTCACTGCGCTCGGATGGTTAAATCGCGAGAAAAGTCTATTTAAAAGTTTCAATTTCGCTTGGTCTACATGTTCGTTTTGTACTTAATAGGTTTTTGTAAGTCACATACGTAAACATCGTATAGTGCCCTTTATGACCGTACAAAGTTTTAGGGTGATATCAGTAATAGTTTCGGAGATATAGAATGCCGGTGAAATATTTCGCACAGCCGCCATGTTGGATTGATAAGATGTAATAGAATTTGAAGGCCACGGTCGGGGTCGGACAACATTCCTATGACCTTACCGATTTTCATTGAAATCGCTGTAACCGTTTAGATTTTATTACGGGGACACACATACACGGACAAAAGATTATCTTATAAGCCTATTTTTTAGCGTACTTTCAATTTTTGCAAAAAATGAAAGTAAGACTTATGAGATCAACACAGGGCCAAAAATTGTGTGTCTGTCTGTGTGTGAGTGTGTGTAATCTGAATGTCTGTGTCCGCCCCCCCCCCCCCCCTTCCCATCAATTCGAACACGATGAATCCGAATTGAACGAAATTTGATACAGAGGTAGCACTAGCAAAGGGCACCTCAGTGTCATGTTTTATATCGCCACCATCCTGACGGAAACGTAATAGCGGCCACCCAAATGTTAAAAGCTAAAATCAAATTACGACCAACCTAATCATCTGATCTCTACTAACTTTTTCAACAACATACCTTTATGCGGTAAGCATCTATTGACCAAACGACAAGGTCATCAGCCCAATAGTTTGCAGATAGCGGCCATATATGTATGAAAATCGATGCCCTCTATCTATTCAAACACGGTGAAACCGAATTGAACTAAATTTGGTACAGAGGTAGCACTAGCAAAGGGCACCTCAATGTCATGTTTTATATCGCCGCCATCTCGACGAAAACGTAATGGCGGTCACCCAAATGTTAAAAGCTTAAATCAAATTACGACCAACCTAATCATCTGATCCCTGCCAATTTTTGGAACATTATACCTTAATGTGTGAAGAATCTTTTCACCAAACTACAAGGTCATCAGCCCAATAATTAGCGGATGGCGGCCGTGTATGTGTGCAAATCGATTCCCCCTATCTATTCAAACACGGTGAAACCGAATTGAACGAAATTTGGTACAGTGGTAGCACTAGCAACGGGCACCTCTGCGTCATGTTTTATATCGCCACTATCTTGACTGAAACGGAATGGCGGCCACCCAAATGTTAAAAGCTTAAATCAAATTACGACCAACCTAATCATTTGATCTCTACCAAATTTTGCAATAATATACCTTTTTGTGGGAAGCATCTTTTGACTGAACTACAAGGTCATTAGTCCAATAGTTGGCAGATAGCGTCCATGTATGTCTGCAAATCGATTCACTATATCAATTCAAACACGGTGAAACCGAATTGAATGAAATTTTGTACAGAGGTAGCACTAGCAAAGGGCACCTCATATTCATGTTTAATATCCGTATAACACGTATTTCAACAAGCTACTACAAAAACATTCAATTATTCGCCTTGAAAAGGACAAATAGTTATAACAATGCCCATGCATTTAGGAAAAAGTAGGCTATATGTTCTTTACTGAACATCTTGTTCATAATTTAAAATGGGCTAAAAACACTTCTAGGATGACTGAGGTGGGAGTCGAACCCAGACCTCAAGGGTTACAGCCAAGAATGCTAGCCACGACAGATATAGATATCCATAAGAGTAAATCCAAACCAAACAACAAAATGGCCCTCAGGGGTGTGGTGGTGAATTGGTCAAGCTGCTTGCCTCTCACCAAGGCTAACCGGGTTCGATTTCCGGCCAATGTAAGTGAGATTTTCGAAGTGAAATATCAAAGCCTGTAGTTCGCATTCCACGTAAAAATGTATGTCCCGTGGTTCATGATCGTGAGATAGCCTAAACGGTCACGTAAAACTACAACCTACCTTCCTTCCTCAAAATGACACTCAATAGACCAAACTATGGCTTCAAATTACCTATCCTTACAATCACATGACATATTAAAACGTGCATATACGAACACACTAAATCTAAAAGACTACAACACCAGAAATACCAATATTATGAGGATGATATAGAAATATATTGCTGCTGTTGTTGTTGAACCGTAGAGGGGCACTGTGGTGATCAGATTCATGTACTTGGTTGTGTGTACAATTTGTCTCATGATCCGTGACATTTTGTTTGCTGTGGTAGTGTGAATACACACATGGAATAAGTAACCAATGATTATATAATTCAAATTTAACCAGTATGTAGGCTATGGAATGTTTTGGGTTTTGCGGCCTGGGGAATTAAATGCAGCAATTTTTTCTAGGTATTTGCTATATTAAACCAGTATAATATTTTAAGTATTGATGTAAATCAGGGAAGGGGTGGGGAGTAATGGTGCTTGTCCCTCGCCAAGGCGGACGGGGTTCGATTCGCCGTTAATGTATGTGATATTCCACATTTAAAAAAAAGGCGGTTCCGTGGTTTCTGATCGCGAGATTGACGGTCATTTCAACCTTCCTTTTTTTTTAAGTCTATTTCATACTTATGAAATCGTTGTCTACCCCTTATTATTCCCGTTTCCAACGGAGTCAGGGATGAGATGCGATTAAATTCTATGTGGCGGATGATTTTTAAGACCGGATGCCCTTCCTGGCGCCAACCTCATGAGAGGAGTTAATGAGAGATGAAATGAATGAAGATGAATGAAACTGGGCCAGGATGTGGAAGGAAGCGGCCGTGGCTTGTAAGAAGCTACCGTCCGAGCATTTGCCTGGAGTTGAAAATGGGAAACCACGGAAAACCATTTAATTTACGGCCGACGGTGGGGTTCGAACCCACATCTACCGAGTCCACAGAGAGCTTGGCCCCATGGTCTAGCGCTGAGCGTCAGGGAGCGAAACTACCGCTGTCGGTTACTTATATGAAATCGTTAATATGTGCAATTGTCATTGACGTCGATATGAAATGTTATGCACTTACGATAAAAATGCTTACAGTAAAAATTTTATCAAATTAGTTTAAAAATTTTACTGTATATTTTTAAGGGTAAAATTAATTTTAGAAGTTGAAAATCCTCTAGAAGGGCGAACTACTTATGACGTGCATGGAGTACGATAATCCCAGCATTTGCTTTGTGATTTTGAAGAGATGAAAGGGCATAATTATTGCTTTGAGGATGGTTGTGCAGAGCTACCGACGCGACGTCAAGTTTCCAATGGATGTCCAGAGTCACTGACGTCGAGCTTCCAACCACGAACCTCACAGAAACTACATACCTCTCTTCCAACTGGCCTGTAAGTACTGTAGTACTGATGACCTCAATTATGGTAACATATTTCTGCCTTCTTTACAAATCACTTGTCAGCATGCTGACCTGCCTCAATGAAGACGAACAAGGCCCTTATGGTATGTGATGAAAATGTTGCGTTGGTCACCAGTGCTTACGCAGCTCTACCACGTCATGAATGCCAATGTCATCAAAAAGTAACACTTGTATTGAAGAGAAGATACGAAAAGCACGCTTCAGATAGTACGGGCATGTTAGGAGAACCGTTGAGAATTCACCATCTAATATTATGGCACGGTGATACCACCCGGGAAGAAATAAGCCCCTTCCAAGAAACACTGATTAATAGAAACAAGGAAGCTATATGAATTGGAGGTTTCGTACATATTGATTCCCGCGGTCGGAATTAGTGGGAAGGCGTGCGAACTAACCGACTAAGCGCGTCGCAAGATTAGTGCTAAGAGGAACAACGATACATGTCAATTGCGTCCCTTATTTTAATGAGTCAATAATTGTTTCGGAAACACGCCCACAAATTTACTTCATGTTGTTAATTTATTTTAGGGTTTGAAAGCATGGTCATCAATACCACGTACTGTACTTGGATGTGAGTTAAACGTGGCTCATTGGTTGTGTTCTGTAGTGACAGTAATATTATTCTAAACTGTAATTTATACAGGCCTAAGATTGGAAAAGTTTCCCCAAGACTTAATATAAGCTGTAGAAAAACCTGGGGGAATACCACACTTATGATGGCCGATGCCAATGTCAAGATTCGAACCTTCGATGTTAAGAGGTTAATATTAATCAATAAGGCATGTCACTGAAATTATTCAAAATTGTGTGCTCAATAATAATAATAATAATTAGGGCTAGGATTTTTAGGTGCTAAAAATCGGGAAAATATTTATTTTTTATGTATTAAAAATACCTGAAATATATGACAAAAAGTAAAAATATTTTATTATAATTTAGTTTATTAACGTAAATATAAACAATAGGCTACTCACGAATGCAATTTATTCTATGTCTCACTGACTGAAGCCTCCGTGGCTTAGGCGGCAGCACGCTGGCCTCTCACCGCTGGGTCCGTGGTTCAAATCCCGGTCACTCCATGTGAGATCTGTGCTGGACAAAACGGAGGCAGACAGGTTTTTCTCCGGGTACTCCGGTTTTCCCTGTCACAATTTCATTCCAGCAACACTCTCCACTATCATTTCATTTCATCTGTCATTCATTTAATCATTGCCCCAGAGGGGTGCGTCAGGCCTCGGCAGCCGGCACAGTTCATATCCTCGCCGCTAGATAGGGGCTTCATTCATTCCATTCCTGACCCGGTCGGAGACTGGAAGCAGGCAGTGGATTTTCATTTTCTCACTGACTGCTGAAGCATTACAATAGACAACGAGATACATCGTCAGGTTGTCCATCACAAATGACCGACGATTATCGCGAAACACTTATTCTGAAGGCTCGAAACTGCGGCAATATGTTTCTTGCCCTTGAGGTGTTGTGTAACTTGAGATCGCTCATCAGTCTTTATTGTTTTCCCACATGGTCGGCAGAACAGAACGCCCCTATGAGAAGTAAAATTATCTTTAAATTCTGCAACATACTGCTGCAGACAATAACTTGTAGTTGCTTTTACTTTAGGCATCGTAGAACTGCCTTACACTTTACAGTGCCAGAAATGAATTGCATGTGAGTGACTCTGGTACCAGGTAGCTGGGGGACGGGGGAGGGGGAGGTCTTGCACGTGGTGCAATATGGCTATGGACAAGGAAATCCCCGACTTCCACAGTGAGTGGTTAGTAGTTAGTTATTGTTGTTTTAAGGGGCGGAACTACGAGGTCATGGCACGGGACGACAAGTTAAGAATAACACAGTTGCAAGCTGACATACGCTCTGCATGAAGATTAGAAAGCTAACAGTTTCTTCACCGTTGAAGTAACACAGAACAAAAATGCAATAAACTGAAAGATCTAGCATACTGATTTTAAAAAAAAATGTATTTTTATGTGCTAACAAGCTGTACCCGGCATGCGTTGCAATGCCAATCAAAGAAAGTGTTGGCGTTGTAATTTTGTTTCTTGGAGTGCTTTTGGATACACTATATCTTTTTGAATTTCCGTTAACTGCCTCTAAGCTATCGTAAAATGGATTTACTAATTTAGAAATATTCGTGGGACGTGCACAACAACTCACCAAAGTTACATCCCAATCGGATGAATGGCATATGAACGCATACGGGATTTTGTTGAAACGCTTCGCGCGTCGTAACTCATTTGTTGCATCTATTCGTGCGCTACCTACTGAAATGGATTTACTAAGTGTACACAACAACTCATCAAAGTTTCATCGCAATCGATGAATGGTATATACACACATACGGGAATTTGTTGAAAGGCTTCGCGCGTCGTCACTCATTTGTTGCATCTATTCGTGCGCTACCTACTGAAATGGATTTACTAAGTGTACACAACTCATCAAAGTTTCATCGCAATCGATGAATGGCATATGAACGCATACGGGATTTTGTTGAAACGCTTCCCGCGTCGTCACTCATTTGTTGAATCTATTCGTGCGCTACCTACTGAAATGGATTTACTAAGTGAACACAACAACTCATCAAAGTTTCATCGCTATCGATGAATGGTATATGAACGCATACGGGATTTTGTTGAAACGCTTCCCGCGTCGTCACTCATTTGTTGAATCTACTCGTGCGCTGCCTATTGTAAAATGGATTTACTAAGCCAGAAACCTTCCCTGATGTGCACGCAACATCTCACCCAAGTTGCATAGCTATCGGACGAATGGTATATGAATTAATAAGGGACTTTGTTGAAACGCTTCGCGTGTCGTCGCTCATTTGTTAAATCTTCTCGAGCGCTACCTACTGTGAAATGTATTTTTTAAGTTAGAAACCTTCACGTAGGTGTCCACAACATCTCACCCAAGTTTCATCGCTATCGGACGAATGTTATATGACCATATACGGGATATTGTTGAAACACTTCGCTCGTCATTGCTCATTTGTTGAATCTACTCGTGTGCTACCAATTGTAAAATGGATTTACTAAGCCAGTCACCATCCCTGGAGTGTACACAACATCTCAAGCAAGTTTCATCGCTATCGGACGAATGGTATATGAACACATACGGGACTTTGTTGAAATGCTTCGCGCATCGTCGCTCATTTGTTGAATCTACGCGTGCGCTACCTATTGTAAAATGGATTTACTAAGTCAGAAACCTTCCTTGGAGTGTACTCAACCTCTCACCCAAGTTTCATCGCAATCGGACGAATGGTATATGAACGCATAGGAGACATACCCACAGACAGACAAACTATCACGTAACATTGATTTTTATATATATAGAAGATATATAGAAGATAGAAGATAAGTGAAAAGCAGGAATTTATGTATTTATAGAAAAATATATTAAAATATGTATTAACATAAAAATATATTTATTTACCTAAAAATCCTAGCCCTAATAATAATAATAATAATAATAATATATATATTTAGAATTTGGCCAATTATAGACCGCTTTGAACCTAAGACTACGGTACATTGTTTCGTTTTTTCTTTTCTTCCCAAAACTTCTTCATACGTTGGCTGATGGCCTGCCTCTGTTCCGTTGATAACACTCTCCGTAATAATAATAATAATAATAATAATAATAATAATAATAATAATAATAATAATCGTACGGCCACGACTACCGTGGAGTAGATCTTTTGAGTTGGAGTCATTGAGGCGATCTACTCTCCAATGTCATGTGCCAGTGAAAACCTGAACACATTCGGGGAACCTGCAGCTGAGTTTTAATTAATTTTGTATTGTAATGACAAAATGTGATACGAGAGATTTAGCGACGTTGTACAACTCGGAGTGTTCTAGATTTTTGCTACCCTTCAGAGATCCGACTTCCTCGCTTGAAATAGACCCATGACCTTGGGATCAGGAGGCGGACATCCACCAAGGAAGCTGTTTGTAAAAGCTACAGTACTTGAATATAGCCTAGATTACATGTGAATGTATAGGAAAAGGTGCCAAAAACACTTTTAAACTCAAATATTATTGTCGGATTCGGTGGCGTAGTCGGTAGCATGCTGAACTGCTGTGCCTAAGATAGCGGGTTCAAACCCGGCCGAAGTCGTCGAATTTTTTAAGAGCGTTAAAATCCGTCAGTATGTCTTCCTTCGGAGGGGAAGTAAAGCCGGCGGTCACATGTCATAGATTTATGGCATGCAAAAGATCATTCCACAGACTAAACTTGTGTGCAGCTAAATTGTTAGGTTAGATTTCGTCGGAACCCTCTATCCAAGTTCCAACGTTCACCACTAGGTATCATTGATATCTGGTAGCGAAAGTCGCAACTACTTGAAATTGTACGGAACTTGTAGCGCACCCTATGGGAGTTCGCTGGAAGCAGCTACAGACTCAGGCGAGCCGAACATGTTCTCGGACACTCCCGGCACTAAAAGCCATACGATAAATACATTTAAAAAATCCAATATTATTCCCCGCCTTCACAGTAGTCTAAGGGAAGAGGCGGACTTCCTGTCTAGACGGCTTTGATTCGATTCTGTGCACTGCCACGGAGGATTGGAGTGGAATGTACTCCAAGGCTTCATAACTTAACATAACGAAAATGGTTGTTTGGGTAGATTATGTAACAAAATGGGTCTTGGTCACATTGTGGTCGTTACGTTTCATATCCGGAAGTCATTTGTATCGCATGGAAACGTTATTGGTCCATATAACGTTATTCTGATATTGGTTATCGTAGAAACGAAATAGTATTGTCCGACAGAAATAACGTTATTTTGAATAAGTCTCTCGAAAAATATCCCCTAATACCGTTATTCGGACTAATAACATTCTTCGGATATCGGTTATCGTAGAAACGAAATACTAGTGCCCACCTGAAATAACGTTATCGGAATACATATCTCGAAAAAAATCTCCTAATATCGTTATTTGGACTGATAACGTTATTCGAATATCAGTTAACCAAAGAAAGAAATGGTAGTGCCCGCCTGAAATAACGTTATCGGAATACATATCTCGAAAAATATTCTCCCAAAACCGTTATTAGTACTAATAACGTTATTCGGATATTGGTTATCTCAGGAACGAAATGGTAGTGCTCACTAGAAATAACGTTATTTGAATAGATCTCTCCAAAAAAAATCCCCTAATACCGTTATTCGGACTAATAACGTTATTCGGATATCGGTTATCGCGGGAACGAAATGGTAGTGCTCACTATAAATAACGTTATTTGAATACATCTCTCGAACATTATTCCCCCAATACCGTTATTTGGACTAATAACGTTATTCGGATATCGGTTATCGCAGGAACGAAATGGTAGTGCTCACTAGAAATAACGTTATTTGAATACATCTATCGAAAAATATTCCCTCAATACCGTTATTCGGACTAATAACGTAATTCGCATATCGTTTATATATTACAAACGGCATCATCGATTGAGAATGGCACCATTTTGATACATTTTGCGTTGGAGAACTCCATAGAGTAGAAAGAGTGGTAGTGTCACTTTGCGACCTACGTCGTGTTAGGTTCTGAGTTTAGCCGCGAGGTTAATAAATACTCGGAAGTGCTTACCGTGATAGGGTATTGTATTTTTAGCCTACTTTTCACATTTTACAAAAATGAGGAAAAAGTAGACTTATGAGATCGATCTGGGCAAATGTCTGTCTGTCTGTGCATGTCCCCCCGCCCCCTTATCAACTCCTTATCGGCTGAAGCAATCAAAACCAAATTTGGTATGAGTAAAGATTGAAATTATTGAAATTTGAGCTCCATGTTGGATATCTTGGAAGGTATGCATGGGAGCTATTCCAAAATTGGCACATGATTATATAGATAATAATATTTCAGTTTAATTTCCAGGAGGCCATACATGACAGTGTTGGCAAAATGATTCTAAGCATGCTGATAGGTCAAATTTTTAAATTAATATAACTTCTACACTATCAATTGGATTTCAACCAAATTTCGTATGTAGTCTACTATGTGTACATAACCAGATATCACTATGCGTATTCTTAAGAGCAACCAGCTGTTGACAACTGTTGATAATTGCTGTCTCTACTTTTTACCCTTATATAAATATTTATCAGAATGCATGCAAGCCAACAACTCTAAACTTTGCACACGTATAGTACCTGACATTCTAGATTAATTTGGAGTAACTAATATTATGCCAATGCCGCTAACATGATTCTAAGCCTGATGATAGGTTCATTTCTAAAATGCATGTAACTTCTATACATACAAATGAATTTCGTCCAAAATTGGCACAACAATAGATCATAATATGTCAGATTATTTCTGACCAAGACATGCATGACATTGCTGCCAACATGATTTTACGCGCGCTGATAGATCCAATATCTAACTGCATGTAACGTCCATGTTATCCATTGATCTTCAACCATATTTTGTATTAAGAGATGGAACTAAGAATATATTAAGTCACCAGGGCTTCCAACTGTAGTGCAGGTATATTTCGAACTAATTAGAAATTTTGATATTACCAACTTAATTTCGTCATTAACTTAGATAGTTCCATATAGATTAATCATTGGCATGAATCCTTAAGTTTAAGTAAAATAGGCTCCTTAGTTTGTCACGGAACTGCTTGTTGAACTTGCGAAAGTGGTCAATGTCCGGAAAAACACTCTTAAATGCGCTTTTGAAGAAAGGAACAACAGACCGACACCACTTGAAATACATAGGCCTAGGTGGATAGCAAACGACCTGAAGCTTAATAGAGATCAAGTACTAGCGCATCAACTAGACAACGGGGAAAATTCAGTGTACATTAAATTAGTGTACACCTTACTTTATGTAAACATATTATCTCGACATGAAGGTGTGAAATCCTTCCGGCTTGCTAGCGGTAACACCACAAAGGTAACAACAAATACCGTCGCGTGTGGATGAGATCCATTCAATGCGGACACTCATAGGGTGAGCTATCACTGCTTCAGACACTTTAACAAAACGTGCGCGTGTCTGTTTAATCTCCTCCCGAAGTCAACAATGAAAGGCTCTCCTGCGTGCTTTCTACGCCTGGAGTTCTCAAGGACATACGGAACGAGTGCTGGAATGAAGTATACGAATTTACTGCTGTAAGTAATGGCATACGTATTGTAACAATTGAACTTGAATACCCCATTCCATCATATTTGACGGTCAATGATTGTAAAGTTCTGTTAACATATGAAGGACAAGCTAAGTATTGCTTTTATTGTAAAGAAACCTCCCACTCACAAATAGACTGTCCGAACAGAAGGAATCGCCCGGTACTTCATGTCAGACAACAAACCTACAGCACGGAGCTGGGCGAGTCAGATGGGAGTAGTAAGCTAAGCAACACTACCGACATGGAAACTGCAGTACCTTCCCCTGAATATCCAGCCATATCAGAGGCCTTTCATAACAGGCCCCATTCTACAAACACATATAGCATTGCGGAAGTAACTCAACCATCAGATAACGTTGCTGAAACATCCCTGACTACTTTACATAGCAATGAAGAGGGAACTGTGACGTCACGATCGGACAGCACGGGGAAGGGACACACTAGCAGGCAACACAGCAGTCTGTGCAGCAGCCAGATACTACTAAGACTAAATGTCCCGATTTTTAGTTTGTAATTCTGACACCACGTAGCAGCACCAAATTGAGACAATTTCTGTTTTAAGTTTTCTCTTCAATGAAAGCTCATATTTGCGATGTCAAAACCACTATGTATACTAGAGTGCAATAGAATTGATATCAATTCAATGCATTTTCCAAAATGTGAAAAACAAAGACGTTACTAGCAGTTTTTAATATTTCTGCTTAATATATAAAAAAATGGTAATACGAAAACGGAGATTTATTTCCTGATTCCAATGCATTTTTCATAAATAAAATCGTGTGAATGGAATCGTCGGCATTAGTTTGGGAATTGTTTTGAAAAGGGTGGTAGGAGTAGCGGCGCGGATACACAAGATCTCTAGCGCAAGGAAAATGATGAACACGCCGAGTTGACGAATATTGTAGTTCGGCGAGTTACATGTACAAGTGCCTAGGAGTGGAACAATATCTGAGCAATAAAATTATAGTTATGTCACGCTTAGGCTATGTAACGTTGACACAATGTGTTTATACAGATACTTTCTTACTTCCTCAAACATTCTTGTTCTTGTTTTTGTTGATAATAATACATTGTAGGGGCTTGGGACATCTTGGTCATCAGTCCCATGTAGTTGACTATGTATGTTACTGTATTAGAGCCAGGGATGGGGCAGGTGCCCTGAGTCTTCAAGTAAAGTACTATCTCAGCATTTACCTGGAGGGAGTGTGGAAAACCCTGAGAAACACAAGACACAACTGAACTTCAGGTGCAACCACAATGGTAGGTTGATTGACAGGTGAACTAGTCAATGAGAGATGTTGGACTGATGACAGTTTCCTAGGAAAAAAATCATAAAATAAGAAGGAATTTCTGAATGGCAATAAACATCTGCTGTAAGAAACATTGTTTCAGTTCCTTACCCATTATTTCGTTCAATACGCCAATACACAAGCTCTGCTGGGACTTTTCTTCGTTTTCTGTGAGCGTACAAAGGAAGTGGGTATTTATGCAGGACGCTTGCAACTAGAGAACATGCGCTTGACTGTCGTCAGTATCTATGGAGACCAATTTTCCATTTTCACAATGGCTACGTCTCACTTTTCCACACAACGCATTGTTTCCATTTGAATTCGAACTCTCTTCTCTGAAAAAAGTTGTCACTGAATAGTTCGTGGTCTTGTACTCTTACACTTATATATCAGAAGTTCAAAAAAAAGACTAAACCCGTGGCGCGACAGCCGTTGAAGGGCCTAGTTCTACCAAGCAACCGCTGTTCAGCCATGTAGCTTGCAGATTGTGGGGTGACGTTTAGTCATCCAACTTGTACAAATAAATTTAAAGTGAAATCAAAACTGCTCAGTACTTTACACATTCTCTAATGCAAGCGTAAAGAAATATATAATTTCAAATATAAACTAGGGAAAAATTCATATGTATGTGTAGGGGTTTTTCTTAAGGCCTGGCTTCCTTTTCTTGGTACAGTAATTACTGTCGACCAAAATATTATGTGCACTCTAGTTTGAAGGTTGTTTGTGAAGTAACCAATAGATCTACATAAAATCCACTATCATAATCATTTTTGTCGTTCTATTTTACGTTAGTTCATATAGGTTTGGATTTTTTTATATATTTCATTTTATCGCAGTTGAAACACAAAAGGTGACCGTTTTTAAGCGTGTTTCAACCATGCGTCACATTTAATAATTATTATCTCACAAACCCGTCATCAGATCGAATCCAAATTTTAGCACAATATACATTGGAATGTTGTATAACAGGTTTATTAATTTCAAAATTTTGTGTATTCAAGAACGAAAGTTGTTATCATTTGTGCAAGGTAACTATTTCTCGGCTCGGGGTCGTTGTAAAATGTAGTTCTTGGTTGCGTTGTAATCCTTATACATCAAAAAGTTATGTTGTATGACTGTGCAATACGTAAATTAATTCACTTATTTTATATCGGTTTGTATTTGTACAGGGAATTAAGACATGGTTCACCAGCTAGACGCTCCGGGAAATGCTGTACAGCGTTGCTGATATGGAGCCCATCACTTCCGAGCGAAGCGCGACATGACGCGTGATGGAGCCCTTCTTGGCAACGCTGTACAGCTTTCACTGGAGCGGCCAACTGGTGAACCATGTCTTAATTCCCGATACAAATACAAACCGATATAAAATAAGTGAATTAATTTACGTATTTCACAATCATACAGCATACCTTTTGATGTATATGGCGTACAACGCTACCAAGAACTACATTTTCAAACCAACCCGAGCCGAGAAAAAGTTACCTTACCAAAATGATAACAACTTTGTTTCTTGGCCATACAAAATTTTAAAATTAATGAAACAGTTATACAACATTCCAATGTATATTGTGTTAAAATTTGGATTCGATCTGTTGACGGGTTTGTGAGATAATAATTCTTAAATGTGACGCATGGTTGAAACAAGTTTAAAGACGGGCACTTTTTGTGTTCCAACTGCGATAAAAATATTAAAATATTAATAAAAATGTCCAAACCAACATGAACTATCGTAAAACAGAACGACGAAAATGACGATGTTATTGGATTTTATGTAGGTCTATTGGTTACTTTAGATTTACTGGCACGTTAAAATCCCCTTCGGGGCAAAATTCCGGCACCCCGGCGTCTCTAAAAGCCAGTGTTGTTAAAAGGGACTTAAAACCAATAACATTATTATTATTATTATTATTGGTTACTTCACAAACAACCTTCAAACTCGAGTACACATAATATTTTGGTCGATAGTAGTCGCAATTCCCCCTGGGATTTAGTGGTATGCCCTTGAATCAGGGCTGGCACGCGCTAACGAAATGTATGGCTGTGGGGGCGAATATGTTTGAATTTCGCCCTGAGCGCGATACTCAGGAGCGAAATGGTAATGATTGTCGGCGGGAAATTAAATCGAAGCGAAACTTAATTCGAAGCGAAATGACGTAGCGAAATCAACGCGAAACTTAATAGCAACGCGAAATTACATTGTGCAGTTGAATAAAATTTCACTCCCGGCGCGAAAAAAAATCCTTACAATCTTTTAATTTCGCTCCCGGCGCGAAATACAATTCATTACAGACTTTTAATTTCACTCGCGGCGCAAAATAAAATTCGATACAGACTTTTAATTTCGCTTCCGGTGCGAAATAAAATTCGTTGCAGTCTTTTAATTTCACTCCTGGCACGAAATACAATTCATTACAGACTTTTAATTTTGCTCGCGGCGCATAATAAAATTCAATACAGACTTTTAATTTCGATTCCGGGGCGAAATAAAATTCGTTACAGACTTTTAATTTCGCTCCCGGCGCGAAATAAAACTCGGTTACAGACTTTTAATTTCGCTCCCTGCACGAAATAAAATTCGTTACAGACTTTTAATTTCGCACCCGACGTGAAATAAAATTCCCAAACGGTATTTAGTTTCGCCCTCCAATGTGAATTTAAAATGAATGGATCATTTCATTTCGTTGTTGAAATTAAAATGTATTCGTTTCGAGAGTGAAATTATGTTCGGAGCGATGTTCCAAGTCCTGACGTTGGCAGCAGTAGCAGTCTTATTACCGTTCACCGCCTGCACAATCTGCAGGGCTGCAACAGCAACGTGAGTCATTCAATGGTCATCACTCCAGTAGAGGAGAAAGTCAGTGCTATGGCATCAACATCACCATCGTCGTTGACTGCACCTCGGACTCGTGGCTGGCCCTCCCTGACGTTCATAACGCAATGGGGCAACAAGTACCTTTGCTTGTTGTATAGCGAACAAGAAGACGAATGTGCTGTGTGGACAGACATTCAAGATAAGTGACGAACTCCAATTACAATACAAATTGTCAGTTGTAACTCTTCAGTCAGTCAACACTAATTTGCCCAATAACTGGGAGGGGTACAATGTATATACAGTAATATGTAAATAACATTATATGTATTAGTTTATGGTCACGATTATAATGCAGCAATTTTAGTGATCTTAAATCTAATACATGTAATTTTTTTTCAGGAGTGTTACTTACATCTTATATACGTTGTACCCCACCCAGTTATCGTGTAAATTAATGTTGACTGACTGAAGAGTTACAAATAACAGAAAATCGTCTGTGGTAGTACCGCGGCGTATATGTAGTTCTGTTTCGGAGGCGGGTTACTCGAACAACAGGGTTGAGGGGTCATTCCTCTCATTTCTACATTCTTTATTCTTACACTTCCGGAAATTTCGGGGGGGGGGGGGCTTGGCATTCCTTACTACTTCCTTCTTACCCTCAGCGCATTTATACTGACCATGGCACGAAAGCAAACCCCTGTGCCACGAACAGTATTTCGTTTCGCACTGCAATTAGTTTTGCGTCGCTTTTCACTATGTTATTGTGCTTAGAATTACATTTTGCTTCCATTTTAATTTTCGCGCTTACAATCAATATCATTTCGCACCCGAATATCACGCTCATGGCGAAATTAAAATCTTAACGCGTCCACAACCATTTTGTTTCGCATGCCAGACCAGATTTAATTTCAGACATGAAATGATATGTTCCATGCATTTTAAATTCACACGGGGGGGGGGCGAAACTAAATGCTGTTTGGGAATTTTGTGTCATTAAAATAAACCGTGGCACTACATCCCATGAAAGGCCTAGGCCTACCAAGCAACCGCTGCCCAGGCATCTGCAGATATTAGTCAGCGCATCGGGTTCCCTCGGCCGTTAATCTTAGTTTTCGTGACTTTCAGACAGCTACTCTCGAGGCTGAGTGCACCCCGTTCCAACCCACACGTCCGTTTCTAAAATCACCAACGGAGCCGGGAATCGAACCCGGGGCCTCCAGGTGAGAAGCAGGCACGCTATCCCCAACACCATGGGGCCAGCAATTTTTGTCATACCAGGAGCAAAATTAACAGTCGTTAAAAATGTTATTTCGCGCCGGGAGCAAAATTAAGAGACTGAAGCGGTTTTCATTTCGTGCCAGGAACGAAATGAAAAGTCTTGTATCGAATTTTATTTCAGGCCAGGAGCAGAATTAAAAGTCTGTAATGAATTTTATTTCGAGCCGGGAGCGAAATTGAAAGTCTGTAACGAATTTTATTTCGTGCCCGGAGTGAAATTGAAAGTCTGTATTTTTTTTATTTCGCGCCGGAAGCGAATTTAAAAGACTAACAGTTTGTATTTTACGCCAAGAGCGAAATGAAAAGTCTTTAATGAATTTTATTTCACGCCAGGAGCAAAGTTAAAAGTCTGTTAAGAATTCTGTTTGTAGCCGGGAGCGAAATTAAAAGTAAGCAACGGATTTTATTTCACACTGGGAGCGAAATTTAAAGTCTGGTACGAATTTTATTTCGCACCGGGAGCGAAATTAAAAGTCAGTAATGCATTTTATTTCGCGCCGGAAGCGAAATTAAAAGACTAATGAATTTATTTCGCCTCTGCAGCGAAATTAAAATTCTGTTACTAATTTTATTTTGCGCCAGGAGTGAAATTTTATTCCTTTGAACAATTTAATTTCGCGACGCTAATTTAAATTGATGATACATTTCGTTTTGCATGCCAGTCCTGCCTTGAATCGGTTTTGGTGGTGGCTCCATTTTTCACCTAAAATGTAAAACTAACTGCACTTGATGACCGTAATGCTCTCCATCAGTCGTACCTATATGTACATCGTACATGTGTATGATCTACCAGCGATACTGTCCAAAAATAAATTGCCAAAATAGAACACCTAACGAACACTGAAAATAATGGTGTTGCAGGTAAAATAAACTAAGTAAAAAGTAATTAAAGGGATCGATGAACTAAAAACAGGAAAAACAACATGGAAAATTAGAAGTCGTAAGTACAAACTGGTAACATTTCAAAGGATCACTCAGAAATATCCAGAACTGAATAATAATTCAGAACTAGCTATCACAGTCACAGTCAATCGCAACATCGGACTAGATGCTCAGGAATCCCATACCGTCAGGTAAGGGGTAAGGGCATCACTCTCTCACTTGACTTTCGCTCCCCTTTCCTGCTGCTGCGGTGGCCTTGGTCGAGCTTGTGGCGCGCCTTGGCTGCCTGCTTTAAGCGTGTGTACAATCCTGTATGAAATATTACCTTATAAAAGATGCTGGAAGTGTCGTCCTTCCTGGGTTATACAGGCATTGTATCCGGTAACCACATTTTGGCTCACGCGAGTGAGTTCTGCCACTGTAATGTTTCTGATTTTGTATTTTATGTTCTTTATTGAGCACTGAGTCAGTAGTCCTAGTGGCAAACTTATTTACAACTACGTGAATCTGTGCTAGTGAAGGTGACACTTCATCAGGAAATTGCTGAACTTACCCACCGGGCCGACTCGTGCTTAAAATAAGTTTTACATACAAAAATACGATGTTGCAATGATAACTGTCTGAACATGTTACCATCTGAGGTTCAGACTGGCGACTGACAACACCTGCACGCTTATTGCAAGGTCAAGTTTGTACTATGCGCGCGCTTTCAATACTACAGCAGGGGGCCGTGGGGCGCCAGAAACTCGGCCAAGCCCGCTGCAGTAGCGAATAACAAAACCGCCGCTCGTCGTTCTTACTTAATATGAAAGACCCTATATGTAGACCATAGAGTTATGTACTATTAGATGACTATTATTGCTTAGGTTCATTATTCAAACGTTGACTTCTATCGCATGTCTTGCAATGTTGCGCGTGAACTTGTGACACTCGCAGTTGTCGCTCTCACATATAGCCTAACTTACGTTGTTGTTTTCATGTAGACTAACTTATATTCCATTTAATCCGATGAAATTGTGATGTCTCTGAACTGCGGCATTCGTTATGAATGAGGTACATCCGTTTTACCACGCAATTGAATACAGTTTTCTCCGATATCAAGCAGTCTTTTACCCTATCACCTCATGTGTGCCCGCAGGAGGTGGGGCAAGGAGGGGCCGTGTCCCCTCCCCCTGAAATTCCGAGAATATTTCGATTGTTCATTGTCACTCCAGTTGATTTCATGAAGTGAAGTTACTGATGGTTAACTGATTTAGATGTAAGGATAATTCCAGAGTTTTATTTAACTTAGTAATTTGGGATTATTTGAGAATATCTTCAGTTATTTAAAAAAATCGGCGAACTGGATTAACATTACTATTTTAATGAACTGCTTGATTTTTATTTTTGTCGATACATTGTGATACCACTACTTTTTGCCTGTTCTTAAAGAATGAACATTATGGCGATGATTCACAAAGAAAAGCGAACTCCTATGAACAAAAACTCGGAACTTAAAAAAAAATACTCCCATTTATGCCATAAAGACTATGTACCCAACGGTTTAAGAGCAGCCAAATCATGAATGTCAAGAAGCAAGTAAGAAATGAAACGAAAATTGCGGGGGGATATAAGTCTCAGTATCACCTAGTGACATGTGCTGTAGGTAACGAAATAAAAAAAAATACAGCCCCTCCCCTAGAAAAAATCCTGCGGGTGCCCATGTACCACCTTAATGAAAATAGTGCAACACCCAGAAAAATTATCCGCCAGCCGCTACTGATTTCATGGTGATATCGGTGACAGTTTCGGATATATAGAATGCCAGTGAGATATTTCGCACAGCCACCATGTTGAATTGGTGAAACATAATAAGCTTTGAAGGGCACGATCGGGGTCGGCCAAAATAGTAGGCCTACTATGACCTTACCGAATTGCATTGAAATCGCTCCAGCCGCTTAGATTTTATTAGGCGGGGTGTGGGGGAAGAGGGGGGAGGGGTGGGGATGCACACCAAGACCCGGCGTAGGTGCGTGACGTCATGTCATGTCAGTAGGTAATCTGTGTCCTTGACTCTCCCCGCCTGCCGCTAGCTACGTGTGCGAGTGAGCAGTGTATAGTATGTCGTGGTACCCTGCAAGCCAGGCACGTGCTTTTAGGGCCATATGACCCAGGCGCACACTGTCTACGCTGGAACTCTCAGTTCGGGGGCGCGTGGCCAGCCTGTCGCGACTGGATTTCTCGAAGTCTTTCCTCTCTTCTCTTCATATTATTATTATTATTATTATTATTATTATTAGACTATTATTATTGGCAATAAAATGTTATTGGATACCAATAGACTACGTCTCATACTGTTCCCGAGTACATTGTAGATCAATTCTCTATTATTGAATGGATTCATTTGATAGCAAAATTATGCCATTTACACTTAAGTTAGGCATACCCAAACACGTTAAGTTATTAAAAAATGTTGATGTTGTTTCTTTCCCTTATTCGAAACGTAGGCTACCACAAGCTTTCAATTCTCTTTGAAGCCTATCGTTAGTTCTAAACGACCTGTCTTGTTATGCCGATGGTTACTTCACATCTGATGGTGGGGTCCAGCATAAATCTTGTATCCTTCTTACGGCCAATAACAATTATTATTCTATTGTACTTTTGCATCTTACACGAGGAAGGCACGAAAACATGGATCGCGTAACATTTCTGAAATGTTACAGATGTATCTTAGATCTATGTCGGTGATTCTATTCTTAATTTTGGTGTTTGAACGGAGCTAGGTTATCAGACACTCCACAGTGGTTGCAGCATACAGTCTCACACAAGAGCAACCTTTGCTTCCACCTATTTGTGCTTGACTACTCCCTTTCATGTGTTCTTCTGGATAAGTTGTTCTCCATAAAATATGGTGATTAGACACTTTCGCAATCAACCAGCAAGTTCATTTTGTTTTTTCCATACATCCACTTCAGGCTTAATTCTCAAGTATTCCTTTGGTTCCTAACTAGTAAATCACCGTCTTCATCGTTACCACCATCTTCATCATCATCACCGTAATGAAAACCTCATTCGTTGTACAAACACAAATTACGCACCATGTCACCTTGCCTTCAAGCAATTCTTGCACTCTCTGTATATATGTGGCACGGTGTCCCTACATGATGATTACTATACTTTGGATGTTCATTCACTGAAAATTGCGAAATTAGCTTCTAGGTTTTCCTATGCCCAGAACATAGAATGCTATGACAATCAAATGTTCCTAAATACGATGTGTGGATTACATATAAATATGCAATTGGATTAACTCACGACGGCTACTTGTAGCATTGGCCTTTGAGAATAGTTTACGGAAGCTATTCTAACAACTCTACGAGGTGAGTTTCTCTCCGAGTTCCCATATGAATGTTCGAATTGCAGAATAAGAATGTAGAAAAAAAAGGAAAACTTGTGCTCACTGACCTGGTGCAAGTCCTCAAAATGAAGTTTTGTAGTTTTGATGACTTAGGTATCATCGATACCATTTCAGTACCTCAAACCGAAATTAAATTTCTTGGCAGGCCAGGGATTCAAACCCGGACCACCGGGGCGACAGCCAAGAATGTTAGCCGCTACACCACAAGGTGATCTCTTTCATCGTCAGCGCAATCTATTGCACGATGCCATGTAATTTCAGCACAAACTATAATAGTACACCTTTCTTCGTATTTTTGGCATTACATTGCCCCTGGTAAGTTAGAGAGATGGTTCGCATACCATAACCAAAGAGCCGAATAGTTCCAAAAACCAACAAACAACCGAAAGAAATACCGACAAGCTGGTAGAAAGACAGACAACAGATTTTGTAATTTTCAGAGCAAAATTGTTTTCCAATGAAGAGCACTCTTGGTCTCCATACTGTTGAAATAATGAAAATTGTCCTAAAACTTAAAAAGTTAGAAGGATTTCATGTCAACTTGCTTATTTTGCCGTATATCTTATGTGTAGGTAAATTCAATGAGTCATTGTTTCAGGCGATGTTGAAAATACGAAGAAAAGACATAAATTACCTCAGATTGCGACGGAATATTGTTCAGTTTAACAACCTGATAAATTTACTAACGCACGTTTCTCGAATTCACATATCCCTGAACAGCACCAATCTAATCAGTTGGTGAACTCAGAATCTTGTTATTGAAATACTGTAGACCATAGCTTTATAGTCCTAATGTAGTTTTTTTGTTCTACCCGTAGTTATTTAGGTTGCTATGAGGAAGGGGATATGGTGAGACAGTTTCCTTGTGGGAATGATATTACGGATAGATGCCCTTCATGACGTCAATCTAATGAGAGGATTTAATGACAAATGAAATTAATGAGGCAAGGTATGAGATGGTTGTGTGTGGTATTTCGAGTTCGTTGTAGTCTGACCATGCACGTTAGCGTGTGTAGCTACGTCGGCTGGTTTGTGACATTATGTCAACAAATTTAAAAAATATATTTTAACACTCCTGATTCCATACCGGCCCCTGTTACTGTCACATGCATGATTACCAATATGCTTGATTCCATTTTTAGGATTATTATATCTCGCTGCACCTGCTACATCACCCAAAAAGTAGGGGCAGATGACCTCGTAGTTCCGCCCCTTAAAACAACAATAACTAACCCAACAAGTAGTTCCGTGAAGAATTATACAGCCTATTTTCATATATCCTACGTATGTTAATTGCCTCTATCAACATACAAAAGTTCAGTTTGATTGCTGTAATAGATTCGCAGATATTGAGAACCGGCTAAATATTGCGCATGGTCGCCATGTTGGATTTTTATATCTGTAGGTCTTAGAGTTATGTACTGTTACGTGAAGTGTATTGTGTACGTGTGGTATTCAAACTTCAATCGCATGATTAGGACACAAGAAGTAAAAACGAGATTTTAAAATTTCGCACAGCTGCCAACTTGTGGTTATGGAAACAAATGAAAAAAATAGATGCCAGTGGATTAACATTTGTAGAAGGATTTACTGTACCAAGTGTCACTGCACTCGGATGGTTAAATTGCGAGAAACGACCATGTGAATATTTATACTTCGCGTCGCCGCCATGTTGGATTTGTGATCACCAGGATATTGAAAGTCCTATAGGTGAACTTATGCTCATAGCCCCAATGAAGATTAAAAAATTTAGTTTGATTGCTGTAATAGATTCGTAGATATTGAGATCCATATAAGTATTTCGGATGGTCGCCATGTTGGATTGTTATATGTATAGGCCATAGAGTCACGTACCATTAAAGAAAAATTATTGCAAGGGTTCATTACTCAAACTCTCACTTCGATCGCATGAATACGACACAAGAAATAAAAACTTAATTTTAAAATTCGCACATTCGCCATCTTGAGGTTATGTAAACAATTTAACTAATATAGATACCAGTGCATTACAATGTGTATAAACATTTCCTGTACCAAGTTTCATTGCGTTTGGATCATTAAATCGCGAGAAAGGTCTATTTAAAATTTTCAAATTCGCTTTGCTGCCATATTCGTTTTGTAGTTAACCGGTTTTGGAAAGTCTTATAGATGAAATTCCAGCAGTGCCCTTTATCTCCGTACAAAATTTCAGGGTGATATCGCTAATAGTTTCAGAGATATAGAATGCCGGTGAAATATTTCGCACAGCCGCCTTTTTGAGGTTATGTAAACAATTGAATGAAGTTAGATGTCGGTACATTACAATGTGTATAAACATATACTGTACCAAGTTGCATTGCGTTTGGTTGGTTAAATCGTGAGAAACGTCTATTTAAAAGTCGCAACTTTGCTTGGCCACCATGTTGGTTCTGTAGTTATCAGGTTTTCAAAAATCACATTGGTGAATTTCTAGTAGTTCCCTTTATCACCGTGAAATATTCCAGGGTGATATCGGTAATAGTTTGGTAGATATCGAATGCTGGTGAAATATTTCGCACAGCCGCCATGTTGGATTGGTATGATGTAACAAAATTTGAAGGGCACGGTCGGGGTGGTGTGGAATAGTGCTATGAACTTACCGAGTTTCATTGCAATCACTCCAGTGGTTTAGAAGTTATTGGGGGGGGGCACACACCATATCACACACACACACACGCACACAGAGACAGACACACTGACAAAAGGTGATCTCAAAAGCTTATTTTTTCATAAATGAAAATAGGCTAAAACGTACGCAACTTCTTGTATCCTTGTTGCAGATCTGGTTCATGTGCGTCCAAATATCACGTTTTATACGTCTTCGGTGTGTTTCTTTAAGGTGTGACTTTCCCACTATAGTATGTTTGTGCTCCCCAGGCACAAAAGACGTTATGAGCACGGCAGACCACAAGCATATGACAAAATGTTGGCTCCAGTGCGCCTAGTGTCCAGGCTCTGCGCTCAGTACTAAACGTACTGCAGCACCCCGTCAAATGGACAGTGCTTGTGCGACTAAGCGCTGCAGTGCTAGTGTGATGTCGTGCTGCACTGCTCAGAAATAGGCAGAATAGGGCTGCGCTTCGCCTGCTAGCACTGCTTCACCTTGCCCATTGCACGACCCTGGTGCACACACATGGACAAAATGTGATCTCATAAGCCTATTTTTCATAAATGGAAATAGGCAAAATACGAGATTTTAAAATTTCGCACAGGCGCCATCTTGTGGTTATGAAAACAATTCAGTTTGATTGCTGTCATTGATTAGTTGACATTGAGAATCGTCTAAATATTTCTAAATACATGTGGAGACCATTGAGCTATGTACTATTAGATGACGATTATTGCGTACTGTAGGTTCATTGTTCAAACGTTGGCTACGATCGCATGATTAGGACACAAGAAATTAAAACTTAATTTTTAAATTTCTCACAGGCACCATCTTGCGGTTATGTAAACAATTGAGCTGAATAAGATATCAGTGCATTACAAGGTGTATAACATTTGCTATACCATTTGACGGCGCTCGAATGGTTTAATCGCGAAAAAAAGATCTATTTTAATGTATCAACTTCGCTTGGCCCCCATGTTCGTTTGTTACTTAACAGGAATTTTGAGAGTCCCATCTAGTAGTTCATTTTATCACCGTACAAAATGTCAGGGTGATATCTGTAATAGTTTCGGAGATATGGAATGCCAGTGAAATATTTCGCACTGTCGCCATGTTGGATTGGTGAGCTGTAATAAAATTTGAAGATCACGGTCGGGTCGGACAAAATAGTACTATGACTTTACCGAGTTTCATTGAAATCGCTCCAGCCGTTTATATTTTATTAGGGGACACACACACATACGCACACATACACGGACTAAATGTGATGTCATAAGCCTATTTTTTCATAAATGAAAATAATAAAGAAAGCTTTTCATTCGGTCTACGCGAATTTCGTGTTGACCGACTGAATAGCTTTCTTCATTAGAAATAACCATCACTGAAAAATGGCTTCTATCACTACTAAATGAAAATAGGATACCATGTAAACGAAAAGCAAGAACGGGAGGTTTCATTTAGGAAAGAAATACTCTTATTGGTCACAAAGGAGTGAAAGTTTGGTGTGTAGGTTACACTCTGCCTTATATGGCAACACTGCGAGAAGGTGAGTTCGATTCCCATCTTTGCTATCTTAGAGTGTTTTTCTGGGGTTTCCCACTTCCACTCCAGGAAAATGCGTGGATAGTTCCTAAGTCAAGGCCATTGCCAACGCCAAAAATAACAAAGTTTATCAGACTTCAACTACATGGGACTGATGAACAATAGGCTATGTTCCAAACCCCTATATGAAGCAACAATAAATATTTCGAATGAATGGGATCCATCGTATTGATTTTAGGAAACATGTTTCTAACGTAGGCTACAATATGACCGCGATCGAAACGAGCAAGGTGCCTTGCCCTGTCTGATGGGGCACGCGCTCAGATTGAAATCATTATGTTGATTATTATTGATATTTCAAGAAGTAATTGGCCTGGAATTACATATGGCCCAGCATCGTCAGTTCACGGTCACCTTCCATGCTTGTCCGGGAAGCGGGCAAATAGACACTTCCATAACGTTATTGACGAGATTCTTTTCTGAAATAACGGAATCAATTTCTCCGCTTAGAATAATGTTACTGATAGCGCATAGCTGGTAAAAATCGCATGTATACCGTTATTAGACTTATAACGTTGTTGGTGGGTTCGCATTTCTAAATAACGGAATTATTTTTCTGCCATGAATAACGTTATTGACAGCGCAAAGCTCGTAAATATCGCTCGTATACCGTTACAAAGCTTATAACGTTATTGGTGGGTTCACATTTCTAAATAACGGAATTAATTTTTCTGCCCTGAATAACGTTATTGATAGCGTATAACAGGTTAAAATCTCTCGTATACCGTTACTAGGCATACAACGTTATTAGTAGGTTTGCATTTTGAAATAACCGAATCGATCACTCTGCCTGAATAACGTTATTGATGGCGCGTAGCGGGTCAAAATCGCTGTCATACCGTTACTAGACTTATAACGTTAATAACGGGAGCACATTTTAAAATAACGGAATCTTTTCCTCTGCTGGTTATAACGTTAATAGCACAAACCAGGGAAAATTATAACCCCTTATTTCGTTGCCGCACTAAAAACGTTATTCATATACCATTTGTTTTGGGTACGGAAGCAGTAACGTAACAAAAATTAATTCGTTATTTCTGACAATTCTGTTACGTTATGAAGCCTTGATGTACTCAGCCTCGACAGTACCGGTACTGATGAGAGAGGTGAGTTCAAGCCCTAATTTTTATCATCCAAGAAGTGGCTTTCCGTGGTTTACACATACAAGTACAGACCTCGCACAATAGTAAATACCATCAGATTCCATGCTCACCCAAGTACAATGAGTGCAACGACGTGCCAACCTCCTAAATGAGATTCAAAAGATTATTTCTGTATAGAAAGAATTGATGAGACCGACCTCGGGATTCAAACCGGAACCTGCTGCATTGTGGGCAAGCGCACTTTCTGTTTGCACCCTAATGGTATACGCCCAAGGACAACTCACTTTAAAACGCAAGGGGAACACTCCTGATCAAATTAATAGACATCTAGGATGTCTAGGAACTCGATTGGTGACTTCAAATCACTCTAGAAGCCTATCTCAGAACCTGCAATGGTATTTATTTATTTATTTATGTATTTACATATGTACAGTATTTATTTATTCATTTAGTTAATTAAAAATGGCATTGGTGTTACGTCCCTTTTAACTACTCTGGCTTTTAGAGACGCCGGGGTGCCGGAATTTTGCCCCGAAGGGGCCAGTAAATCTACTGACATGGCTCCCTCGCATTTGCGCATCCTCAAATGCTAGCTGACCGCGCCAGGATTCGATCCTGCAACCTTGGGCACAGCAAGCGAGATCGTTACTGCTAAGCCACGCAGCCAGACTTCATTTAGTTAGATATCTTTTTAACCCTGGAACAGTACAGTTGGGCAGTCAGTGCCCCAGAGAATTATCGTTCCCCGATTACATTATGTTGGTACGCCTGAAAAGCGGCCACCTCCTGTGACTTTTACTTGACTTGACTGTCTTTCAGTCAATGTGTATACTTCTTAGCAGTGACAATTATTTATACCCAGAACAGTGTCTCCATGGCATTGAGTGCTCCATCTTCCCACGATCCAAGGACACCAAGACCACTGTGGTGTGCTCATAATGCAAGAGGTTTGTGCGTAAACATCATAGATTGGTGTTTTGTAGTGACTGTGAGAAGTGAAAATGGTGATTATGATTATTATGACCAAAGAAAGAATATCTACAATAACATTGAAATATTGCTAACATTTTTGTTTTTATTATATTCACACAGTTACTTTTATTTTACAGCCTTAATTGTTTAAGTATTCTGCGCTACAGGGTTGATTTTACTCATTTGTAATTGCAGTTATTAGTAATACATAATTTTAATGCATCAGAGTTGTGTTTCTGTCCTGGGGTACTCAGTGCCCCAGGATACCGTTACTGTGTTTTGAGAATAAGGGTGCTGTTCCAGGGTTAAATTACATTTATTTATTTATTTATTTTTTTTTTTTTTTTTTTAACTGACTCTGAAAGTATTTGAACTGCATCGATGGACAGAGGGCCAAACAATCATAAGCACTTTTATGTTGCTATTGCTTCATTTAGGGCCTTTGTGAGATTGCGGTTACGTAGCTCAATGTACTTGGGTATGTGTGAAGAGGCTGTCTGATAACCTGTGTCATTGTGATGGATGTACTAGTGTGTGGAACAGTAATTGGGGTTAGGATTGAGCAGGAGGAGGCCGTGGCCTTACGTTGGGTGCCAACCAGGCATTTGCCTGTAATAGAAGTGAGAAACAACGGGAAAACACTTCTAGGACAGCTGAGGTGAGAATCGAACCCACCTCTTCTCAGTTTTGTCTCACGATGCTGAGTGTATCCCGTTCAAACTCCCAGAGCAAACTCAGATTTGGAATCGAATCCGGAACTCCACGATGGCAACAAAGAATGTTAGCCACTACGCCAATTTGTGGACGAGAAAATCTGAGCCACTTTAAAACTGTTCCGAATCGTATAAAATAATTCTGATGGGGGAAATTACAAATCAAAATTTACAAATAAATTTAGCAGCCGATGTGTCCCATAACAAGTAGTTCCGTGAATAACTAAATAGCCTATTTTCATATATCCTACTTATGATAATTGCTCCTATCAACAAACAACATTTCAGTTTGATTGCTGTAATAGATTCGTAGATTTTGAGAACCATCTAAATATTTCGGATGGTGTCATGTTGGATTTTTATATATGCAGGCAACAGAGTTATGTACTATCATATGAATTATTATTGCGTAGGTTTATTCAATCGCATGATTAGGACACAAGAAATAAAAACGACATTTTAAAATTTTTCACAGTCGCCATCTTGATGTTATTTAATAATTGAAATAAATTAAATGTTAGTGGATCAAAATTTGTGTAAGCATTTCCCGTACCAAGTTTCACTGCGTTCGGATGGTTAAATCGCGAGAAACGTCAATTTCAATAATTAAATTTCGCGTCGCCACCATGTTGGATTTGTGCTCTCCAGTTTATTGCAAGTTCCATAGGTGAACGCATGTTATTATCCTTTTGCAACATATACAATTTCAGTTTGATTGCTGTCATAGATTAGTAGATATTGAGAACTGTCTAAATATTTCGGATAGTCGCCATGTTGAATTTGTATATATGTATGTAGGCCATAGAGTTATAGGCCTATACTATTTGATGACGATTATTACGTTGGTTCATTATTCAAACGTTGACTTAGATCACATGATTATGACACAAGAAATAGGAACTTAATTTTAAAATTTCGCACAGTCGCTATTTTGAGGTTATGTAAACAATTTAACTAAATTAGATGTCAGTACATAACAATGTAAGGAAACAAGGCCGGCCTCGAATAACTTGGCGTCAAACAATGAGAGAAGATCTCAGGACCAGTGGCATCTCTTGGGATGATGCCGAAGCTGTTGCGATCGACCGGCATCGCTGGAGAAGACTTGCTGCCCAGTGTGCCTTGCACAGGACCTAATGATGGTGATGATCATTATGATGATGCATTACAATATGTATATACCTAACTATTGCTGTGCCATGTTTCACTGCGCTCGGATGGTTAAATCACGAAAAAAGTCCATTTAAATGTTTCAACTTCGCTTGGCCGCCATGTTCGTTTTGTACTTAACAAGTTTTTGAAAGTTACATAAGTGAACTTCTAGTAGTGCCCTTTATCACCGTACGAAATTTCGGCATGATATGAGTAATAGTTTTGGAGATATAGAATACCAGTAAAATATTTCTTACAGCAGCCATGTTGGATTGGTGAGACGTAATAAAATTTGAAGGGCACGGTCGGGGTCGGAAAAAATTGTACTATGTCCTTACAGAGTTTCATTGAAATCGCTCCAGCCGTTAAGATTTTATTAGGGAAACACACACATACACACACGGACAAAAGGTGATCTCATAAGCCTTTTTTTTTTTCATAAATGAAAATAGGTTAAAAAATAAATGACGGGTGTGTCCCTTAACCACTTAGCACTTTCAAAGTACCGGTACCTTGGATTATGACGAGTTGTCTTCCCATACAGGATATTTACTGGATTTTGTTATTAAGTCATATGATCGGATATCAGCGATACTCAGGACAATACCGGTGAGTGTAAACAACTGTCCCCGCGTTGAATACAGCGATCACAAACAACACACGAAGGAATTTGAATGCACACGCTGGCAACAGTGTGCAATTTCTCTCTCGTCTGTCTGCGAGCAAGTGATATAATACGCACGGTCGTGTGCGTGCGTGCGTCATCGGCTTGCACCTGACGTGACGTGACGTGACTCTTACGAAAGTGTCGCTGTCACTCCTATCACGGCCATGACCGTCTTTCGCTGCTTTGAATTACAATTGTCAAGGCAATGCAAAGCAAGACAGCATGTTGACAGATCAAATCCTGTCTCTGTTCGCAACATACAGTAGCCCGTGCACTGTCATGCTTTCCTCCAAGCGCTTAGTATTGGTCTAGCAATGGGGTTCCTTAGGGACTATGGAACTTCTCCCCCCGCTTCCTCCTTCAGGAAATTTTCTAAAAATAAGCCCATCCAACCATTCGTACAACACTAAACAATTAAAAAATTTGGACATTTAAATTTTATGCTCGACATTCCCCATAATCGAACAATTGAAGATCCCGGCGCAAGAACTAAAGAGCTCCACTTTTTGGTCAATTTCATTTTTCCTCTCATAAAAAGAAAGCTCTAACTGTCGGAGTAATAACTGCACTACTCCACTTATTTGGTGCGAAGGAGTGTAAAAGTAGCTGTGGGGGTTGTTTAAACTGTTTCTGCTGACGCATGAACCTGGAGCAGTCCGGCTATAGTTCAATGTTCGGCAAAAGATAATATATTTGCCACAAGATTATCGTGCCCTGGTAGATAATGTGAGTAACAAGTTCATTGTTCATGGACTACACAAATCACTTCAAAACTTTCTTCCAGCGAGTAAGTTGCTCGTAAAGGTGCAACGTTTGTCGTGCAGTGTCAATGCGAGTACCATTGTAAGGGATTTCTTAGTTATGGAGAAAGCAGGAGCTTCTCTTTCCTTACTAGCCGCATCAAGTATTTTAGATCACAGTGTCTTAAGTCAATAAAAATAAGGCAAAGGATGTTAAATATATAGCTTCGAAGTATGTTCCACCTGGCTGTTTGTGGTTCTACCGCCAGTTAGTTTCAACTGGGAGTGAACATGCACCCGGTGATGATGTTGATGCTGAAATTCCTGTGAACCTAATTTATTTTGTAAATCTTGTTGCATTGTAACGCTATTTACTCTCACAGTAAATATTTTATTACAATTTACTAGCAACCTGCCCCGGCTTCACCCGGTATCTTTAAAAATTTACCCAGCGTAAGCTTAAAAAGCGCACGGAGGGCAGGTCAAAACACAATTCAGAAAAGTCGAGGTGAACAGCGAAACTCCTAACACTTATACTCTTAAAACTGAGCAATCTTTCTAGGTTTGTGCCATGTGGCCATGTCTTGTGTGGGGTTTCGCCTAGGAACACCAAGCTGGCTCATCAGCGGGTTCTTGGTGTCGCGCACGGACACCCACAGTAGTAGCGCACTGCGCGCTACGTCCCTTTTTATGAAGCGCACCTGCGCCTCTTTACTGCGAGGACTAAAATAACTCAAGCAGCCTTAACCTCCCTATGAAGGTCTTGTGTGGGGTTTCGCCTAGGGACAGCAAACTGGCTTATCACCTGACATCTAATTTATTTCAATTGTTTTCATAACTCCAAGATGGCGGCTGTTCGAAATTTTAAAATCTCGTTTTTATTTCTTGTATCCTAATCATACAATTGAAGTTTGAATACTACAACTACACAATAATCTTCATGTAGGCCTAATAGTACATAACTATATGGCCTACATATATAAAAATCCAACATGGTGACCACTGAAATATTTAGACGGTTCTCAATATCTACGAATCTATTACAGCAATCAAATTGAAACTCTGTATGTTGATAGAGACAATTAACATGAGTAGGATATATGAAAATAGGCTGTATAGTTCTTCACGGAACTACTTGTTTCTTTTGATTTTGACTAATTTTTAATTTATTTATTTTGGATTATTTGAGCTGGTTTTCACTAATTTTGGCTAATTATGATTGTTTTTGTATTGTGACTAATTTGTTTTTGTGTTTTTGCGATCATGAGCTTTTTGATTTATTTTGATTGTATTTTTGTATTTCAACTTTTTTTTAGTAGACTCTATTTTTACCCTATTTTTATTTGGGAAAAATAGGCTTATGAAATCACCTTTTGTCCGTGTGCGTATGTGTGTGTGTCCGTGTGCCCCTCAATCCCTCCCCTAGTAACTTCTAAACGGCTGGAGCGATTTCAATTAAACTCAGTAAGGTCATGGTACTATTTCGTCCGACCCCGACTGTGCCCTTCAAATTTTATTACGTCTCACCATTCCATGGCGGCTGTGCGAAATATTTCCCCGGCATTCTATATCTCCGAAACTAATACTCATATCACCCTGAAATTTGGTACGGTGAAAAAGGGTACTACTACACGTTCACCTATGTGACTTTAAAAAACCTGTTAACTTCAAAACGAGCATGGCAGCCAAGCGAAGTTGAAACATTTAAATAGACTTTCCTCGCGATTTAACCGCCCGAACGCAACGAAACTTGGTACAGCAAATGTTTGTACTCATTGTAATGCATTGGCATCTAAGTTAGTTCAATTGTATATATAACCTCAAGATTGTGGATGTGCAAAATATTTCACCGGCGTTCTATATCTCCGAAACTATTACTGATATCACCCTGAAATGTTGTACGGTAACAGAGGGCACTACTAGGAGATCACCTAAGAGACTTTCAAAAACCTTTTAACTACAAAACGAACATGGTGGCCAAGCGAAGTTGAAACATTTAAATAGACTTTTCTCCCGATTTAACCATCCAAACACAGTGAAACTTGGGTATAGTAATTGTTTATACATATTGTAATGCACTGCCACCTAATTTAGTTCAATTGTTTACATAACCCCAACATGGAAGCTGTGCGAAATTTTAAAATTAAGTTTTTATTTCTTGTGTCATAATCATGTGATCGAAGTCAACGTTTGACTAACGAACCTACGTAATAATCGTCATCTAATAGTACATAACTCTATGGCCTACATGTATAAAAATCCAACATGGCATCCATCCGAAATATTTAGACGGTTCTCAATATCTATTAATCTAAGACAGCAATCAAACTCAAATTTTGTATGTTGATACAAGCTATGAATGGACGTTCATATAAGGGACTTTCAATAACCTGGTGAGCACTGATCTAACGTGGCGGCGACGCGAAGTATAAATATTTAAATGGACGTTTCTCGCGATTTAACCATCCGAGCGCAGTGAAACTTGGTACGGTAAATGCTTATGAAAATTTTAATCCACTGGCATCTAATTTATTTCAATTGTTTCCATACCACAAGTTAGCAGCTGTGCGAAATTTTAAAATTCGATTTAATTTCTTGTGTCCTAATCATGCGATTGAAGTTTGAATACTACACCTACAGAAAAATCTTCATGTAGCCTAATAGTGCAAAACTCTAAGACTTACATTATAAAAATCTAACATGGCGACCATCAGAAATATTTAGACTGATCTCAATATCTACGAATCTATTACAGCAATCAAACTGTAATTTTTGTATGTTGATAGAGGCAATTAACATGAGTAAGATATATGAAAATAGACTGTATAGTTCTTCTCGGAACTACTTGTTCGTTCTTTTGGTCACTTTTTGAGGTTATTTTGACAAATGTTGATATTTTGTGTGTTTTTATATTTTTATTAAATTTTGACTAATTTGACTTGTATTTTAGGACTGCCAAACACTGATGGGGATTGGAAAAAGGGGAAGTGTGGAAGCAGAAGTGTATCCCGATTTCTTCGCGGAGATGAACGCTACCATTCTAGGGTTAACGAGTATTTCTATAATAATTGAACGTTTCCCTTCATGATATTTTTAATGTATAAATAAATCTTGTGATTATATGAATAACTGAAGTACTTTTAAAACATTATGCTTTATATATTGGCCTACAGCACTCCATTTACCTGAATACTTTACTAATATTCATACAATACCGTAGTTTACATTAAAAAAAGTTATTAAAATAAATTTAGTTACATGGCTCTTCAATTTTTTTTAAATCAATTTTCTAGTCCATGCTCAAAAAGGTTGGCCGCCCCTGATCTTCAGAATAACAGATAAACCTACACATAATTATGCTGCAGAGCTCTGTTCGATTGCAATAGTTTATCTAAAAGAACGTCTTAGACCTATGGGGCTCGGAAGGATCTCAATGCTCTTGTTTGTTCAAGTGCCACCTTCTGTTGCCTTGGAAACCTGAACCAAAGGACCTGATTCGATTCCTGGCTCTGCCAAGTTATTTAATTGTTGAGAGTTTGAGCGGGGTATGTTTAGTCTTACGAGGGAAAACTCAGTGGTTGTTTTCCTTAGTGTATCACTTCTACTCCAGGGAAATTCATGGATGGCTCCTAGCTTAAGGTAACAGCCATCTCCTTCCCAATCCGCCCCTCAATAACAAAAATATACGCAATACTACAGACATCACATTAACACAGGTTGTCAATGAAATTCAACACCACCCCAAGGACACGGACCTGCAGACTACGATTTTAAAACCCCTAAATGAAAAAACACCAAAGAAAAAGGTGACTCTTTATTTTAAAATACCGGAGTAGAAGTGAGTAACCAAATGAACTAGCTACGCTTGCTAAGGAGTAGAGTAATCCAATGAGGCCAAGCTATCTTCAGACTCGGTAGACGAGTGGGTTCGAACCCTACCGACAGCTGTCCATAAAAAAAGTTTTCCGTGGCTTCCTATTATAAGCTCCATGCAAATGTCGAGATGGTACCTTCCAATAGATCATGACCGCTCCTTCCAAGTCCTTGTCCAGTTTTATTCACCTTCTTCCATTCCCTCTCATGAGGTTGGAGTCAGAAAGGGAAACCGGCCGCAACCAGCCGCACAAAATATATCGCATCTCATGCCCAATCCTGTTGAAACAGAATTGAGGTTAAACAAAAATGAAGCAGTCCCACTGACAAATATCATCGTTTCCATCAGGCGTTCTCAACCTTTTTGAGACTGTGAGCACCACCCTCATGCTTCAGGGGCTGATGACCTCGTAGTTCCTCCCCTTAAAACAACAATAACTAACCACCCTCATGGTATAGGCTCCGTGCGTTGGGGAGAGAAATACTCCGCCACGCTAGGAGTGGAAAAACTTATAAGCTCGTGTATGTTACCATGGCCGAAGTGAAGCGATGTGTAGGTAAATTCTGAAAATATTTTTTGTGGACTCAAACGTTTCCTGAATGTGCAAAATAACTTTTAACATCAAACCCCGAGGAAGTGTTGAGGAAAATTTCCGAGATATTAAGGAGGTAATGTGGTGTAACAAAAACCCAAACGCCATGGCGCTACAGTCCAGGAAAGGCCTAGGCATGCCAAACGACCGCTGCCCAGCCATTTGGCCTGCAGATAATGGTCTGGTCCCCTCGGCCGTTAATCTTGTCTCCGTGACCGGGAATGTGGTACATAATAAAGACACAAATGAAAATAGACATGCATTAATGCAACACTTCCAGGTATCCTAGAAAATTAAAACTAGGTATCAGAGAATCTGGTGTCCCCAAGATCCCTAGAAAATCTATATATTTAAAAGTTTTGCTAGGGGGGCCGAGCTGATGAGCTTCTAACTTCGGTTTCAGAAGCAGTTCGGCGTAAGTACGCAAGCATATTTTCACCAATAAGTTTACTTGTTTTCCAAAGCGATGACCTATAGTTTTCGTGAGCTGAAACATTTGCTGAAAGACCAAATTAACTTTTAACATCAACAAATCTAGTTAGAGAAAGGCTGATAAAATTCCAAATGCACAATTTAAACTTACTGCCTGCGATTCATCGGATATCCAACGTGTTTTGAAATCAATTTTGTGAGTTACAATTTCTATTGCAACCAACAATACTAAACAACGTTTAACGTGTTTTGAAATCAATTTTGTGAGTTACAATTTCGATTGCAACCAACAATACTAAACAACGTTTTGACATCGTTACTGAATAAAATAAAAGAATAAATGCTCACATGTTTTCGATGTAGCTTACTCAATATTTAGCTGATCGCGGCATGGAACAGTTTCTCGGAACGTCCGCTTACAGCAGCACTTCAGTATACGCACGGAGCCTATAGGCCTACCAAGTACCAGAGCACCAATAAATCGAATATCATATTATTAATAAATATATAATAATAATAATAATAATATCGTATGGCCTCGGGTGCCGGGTGCAAGCTTTGTTATTTGACACCCAGAGGGTAGCTTGCATGTCGAATTTCGTTGTTCCTTGAAGCAATATGAAAGTCAAGGAGGTTAGATATCTAAGCTCCTTGAACACTATAACGCTTTCTAGTAGAGAAATGAGGAACTTTGTGTTGGCGGAAACTCCCGAGATTAATTTTGCCATTATGAACACGGCCTACTGAATTCAAATGGGTTCTTTGACATGTCAACATCGTATGATATGGTGTCGTAATTTTTGCCGCCTTTCAAAAATCACTTACCACGGCCAGGAGCGAACCTGCAAGCTTGGGGTTAGTAGACCGACACGTTGACCACTCACCCACCGTGGCAAGCATTAATAACAATAATAATAATAATATAATGCAAACCGACAGTAGTGGCTACGCTGGCTAAAGCGCAGCATTAGGTCATGGGGCCAAGCTCTCTGCTGACTCGGTAGACGCGTGGGTTCGAGCCCCACCGTCGGCCGTCCTTGAAATGGTTTCCCGTGGTTTCCCATTTTCAACACCAGGCAAATGCTGGGACGGTACCTTCTGACAGGCCACGGCCGCTTCCTTCCACATCCTTGCCCAGTTTCATTCACCGTCATTCATTTCATCTCTCATTAATTCCTCTCATGAGGTTGGCGTCAGGAAGGGCATCCGGCCGTAAAAACCATTGCCACACAGACTTCCATCGCATCTCATCCTCGACCCCGTTGGAAAAACGGGAATAATAAGGGGTAGGCATACAATAATAATAATAATAATAATAATAATAATAATATAATGCAACAAGCATGCACCTCTCTTTCCCATCTCTCTCTCCCTCAGAAGTGCTGAAATAGCTAGGGATTCACCCAAGGCTCATCAGGCATGCTTGCTTGACCCATGCAGGTAAGATACATTTACCTGTGGACAGTCGATTGGAATCAGCATCTTTCGTGTTACTCATGAAACAGCGATGTCCAATTATTTACATTGTTTATATTTATATATCCCAAAATGATAAAATTTCTGACTGTCAAAACTTGTAATTAAAAGACTATTATACCGGTTCGCACAACAGAATTTGAATTGAAGAATGGATCCAACGGGAGCTTGTGCTCGCGAGCACTTGTTGGCTCGTATGATGAGTCAAAGCACCAAATTTCATTTAGAGAGCACCGCGGTGGAATCTTCTGTATAGCGGCCGAAGGCACGTGTTTGGTGAACTAGTTATTATGTATAAACTGTATTAAAGAAGACAAGTGAATGCGCAGAAATCTATTAGCTTTTCACGTTGAAACCCTCCCCAGGATCTCGTAACTATTGGTTGGTCACCACGGGACCCCAGCTGATTCCGGCATTGCTTCCATCCCCGATTCTCTTCCATCCCCGACGATATTATTGTATTTGAGACCTTAATTGCTCCTTGCTTCTTCTTTCCTCATACCCTCATTTTGAGGAGTTAGACCTCTTCCTTCTTCATGGTATCTCCTGCCTTCAGTAAAAGGCTCTAAAGGAGTCAGAGGATGTGTGTAGCTCCACAACGTATGGCGCACCCTGGATAGCGCAACGCCCTCAAGGATCCACGGCTGGTAAGTTCGGGAGTTCGAGACCCCGAGGGATTCCTGAGCTGAGTCTGTTCGTTTCCCCTTTTTCCACTCTCCTATTTCACTCTCCTGCCTGCCATGCATGATCACTCAATCCTCATCCAGGGTTGAGGACATATCCCTTTTTTCTATTTCCCTTACACCTTTCTTTCCTTCTTTTTCTTCTATTATAGAACTAGGCAACACTGAAAAATATGACTTTTAATACTTCAATCTTTTTATTCTAGTACGTGAGGTGTACATCAGAAGATGGTTATCAGTGGCGGATCCAGGCTTTGCGAGGCCCTGGGTGATATGATAGGAAATTTAAAAAATCAAATCAAATGGAAAAGAGTTTTGTAATACAGTAATAATAAAATAAAGAATAGTTACAATATTTTGAATACACTACAGTACATTTTTAAATTATATGAAAGAAACCTTTAAGTCCCCTTGAAGAAGATTATGTAAACTATGAAATATTAAAATATTACTTTGCGACTTTTTTCCCGGCTGAAGTCTTCCATCATTTCACTGAAATCTAAACTTGCTAAACGGTTACGGGAGGTCATTAGCTGCAATGAAAAAAGAATATGAATTATAAATTAGTTAGAAAAGTTTGAAAAGTAAAATTAATTAATCAATTAAATTTAAAACAATCCGAACCGCGGGGCCCTGGGCGGTCGCTCTCCTCGCCCTCCCCTAGATCCGCCCCTGGTGGTTATAGTAGTAGTCTAATAATAATATTTTAAATTATATTCATTTTCAATATCATCCTTACCATTAATGACATATGTCCTCACCTAAAACAACACTCACCACCATTTTGAAACCTGATATTAGAAAAGTTGGTTAGATTATGGTTCTGTTCAATTTTTGCTGCATTATTAGTGAGGTGGTCTTCTAATCTTAGCGCGCAGCCAACATAAGACAAAGGAAGACCGCAATATGAAACTTCAGGAACTGTTAAAATTATGTAAATTGGTAAATTAGAACAGTAATTTGTTGTTGAGTATTATCCATTCTCTAGCGTGCAGTGCCTCCCTCCCTATGGAATTAATATTAGCACCTCTCACCGAATGGAAATCGTATTGCCTCTCCAGAAATGTATCTTGGAGTAAAACTCCAATGCAAGGACAAACACCCCACTTTGTATACAACATAATTCAGAAGGAAGTCGTGTAACTTCTGAGATGTGTTAATGAAGTGACATTTACGCTTATATGCCTACATCAAATAATGTAGCAACGCCGACTAGATATGTGAGTTTGAAAAGTTAAATGTCAGTAAATTAGCAATACTTTCAATTTAGCATAACAATAAAGCAATACTAGAATAAAAATGAATAGACATTGTAATCGACAAGCATTTCAGTCTGGCACAGCGTTATGCGGTCTGGGAATATGAATACGAAGAGGACCCATGTTACAGAATAAGCCCAAGTCAATACGCCCTAAACACTCCGTCGAAGATATACGAGGCGCGACCAAAAAGTAAGTTTCCCTACTTTTTTCTGGTAAAGTAGAAGTATTTAGGCGGTACTTTAGCGCATGCGTAATAGCTCTATGATCTAGCAAGCATATGCCAGCCCGACGCCAGTAGCGCGGCAGCAGTTTCCCGAAATGACGGCTCTTATTATTCCTGCTCCCGCCGCGTGCGAAACACTGTGAAACACTGCTTTAATTGCGACGTGCCATTCAAAACAGGAGGCGTGGAATGTTTACTGCCGGTGATGAGCTGCTCCATGGGAATGCTTGTCCACATACGGCTCGGCACACAACTGTTCTTCAGGAGTTCAGCTGGGAGGTGTTTGATCATCCACCATACAGTCCTGATCTTGCTCCCAGCGATTTCCATCTGTTCCTCCACCTCAAAAAATGCCCGTTCTCAAGGGAGCGTTTTCACAACGACGAAGAACTGAAGACGACTGTCATACACTGGTTCCATTCAATCCTACAAACGATACTGAAGCCTATTACTTTTCCCTTGTTGTGACTACAGACTAACACGAGGGAAAGTTAATAGCGCTCAGTATCGTTTGCGGGATATGCTTGCAGTGCATTAGTACCATACGGGATGCAAGCAGAGAAATAGCGACCTTCCTGACAATCAGTCGTGGCTCGTGATAACGGACTCACGGAAGCCCCTCCTCCCTCCTCTGCAGCCGCTAAGAAATACCCAATGATTTGCCATCGCAATCAAACGTGTGTAAGTTCCTCTCCTTGCCGGCAGATGACTCCTAAAACTCATTAGGACTCCTCAGAAATAACCCGCTTTGTAATTCACGTTGCCATGACAACGATTACCTCCAGTTATCCCCTCTCCATCCCAGCGGCTTCGGTGGCGTAGTTGGTAGCATGCTGAGCTTCTATGCCCAAGATCGCGGGTTCAAACACGGCCGAGATCGTCGGATTTTTTAAGAACGTTAAAAATCCCTCAGTATGTCTTCCTTCGGAGAGTAAGTTAAGCCGGCGGTCCCATGTCATAGATTTATGGCATGTTAAAGAACCTTCCACTAATTACACCTGTGTGAAGCTAAATTAATAAAGGTTAAACATTTGACTAACGTTCTTAGGTTCCTACGTTCGTCGTCAAGAGCCGAATGCGGTGGCATCTGGTAACTAATTTATGAACTAGTTGGTCGTTGACAGTGGCGTTTGGCGGCAAAAGTAGGAACTACTTGAAAATTGATCGTCTGCAGTCCTTACTTGAATTAAAACACATACACACACTATTACAGTCATCACAATTAACACCGGTTATCAGACATTCTACACACACCCAAAGTACACGGGGCTACATGACCGCGTTGTCACAGCCCCTAAACTGAGGAACCAACCAACCAACCTCTCCATCCCCTACACGCAACGTCACGAACCAAGTGGACGCAGTCAGCTTGAGTGTGATACACTTCCAGCTGGATCGCATCCCTCCTGGCTGTTTTCAACTGCCTGCACATTCAACACTCAGAGGAATACAAGATATATATTAATTCACCGCTAGGTTGCAGCACCAACCTACTGTGATCGCCACGGCTTTCTAAAGGGGAAGATACTTGAAACGAAGGATTGTTAAGTTTGTAGGCTTAATATCGATATTAACGGGTGTGAAAACATTACACTAACAATAAGTTAGTTCTTTTGTTATTCAATCATCATAAAATATAATGTTATTTCAGACACATACTTACGGGCAAATTTTCAATATAAAGTAAAGCAAAAATACTTGGTGGTGGAGTTGATTGCTTTTAAGGGACGAAATGTCTAGCTCATTAGCCCGTAATTATACGGATGATAATAACAAGTAGTTCCGTGACGAACTAAAGAGCCTACTTCTCTTAAAATTTCAGATTGATGTCAATCTATATAGACCTATCTAGAATAATGACGAAATCAAGTAATCAAGTAAATGACTACAGTAGGCAGCCCTGGTGACTCTGAATAGTCCGACTTAGTTCCATCTCTTAAGGTATAGAATGTACATACAAAATTTGGCAGAAGTCTAATGGATAGTATGGACGTTACATGCTGTTTGATATTGGATTTATCAGTGCGCGTAAAATCATGTTGGTAACCATGGCATGAATGTGATGCTCAGAATTAATTTGAAATATTAGGATCTATTATATTGCCAATTTTAGATAAAATCCATTTGTTAGTATAGAAGTTACATGGAAATAAAAATTTAAATTATCAGAAAGCTTAAAATCATGTTGGCAGCACTGAGGTATATTAGATACTCCAAATTTATCTAGAATGTCAGGTACTATACGTGTGCAAAGTTTAGAGATGATGACTTGCATACTTTCTGATATATTGATATTAGGATTAAACAAATAGAGAGAGTATTTATTAACAGTTGGCAGCCCTGCTTGTTCTTACGAATACGCTAGTCATAACTGTTATGGTACACAAATCACATACGAAATTTGGTTGAAATCCATTTGTTAGTATGGAAGTTATATGCATTTAAAACTGGACATATCAGCAGGCTTAGAATCATGTTAGCAGCACTGATGTATATAAGTTATACCGAACTAAGGTAGAAAATCAGGAACTATACGTGTGCAAAGTTTAGAGCTGTTGGCTTTCATACTTTCTGATATATTGACATTAGGGTAAAAACATAGTGAGAGTATTTATTAACAGTTGGCAGCCCTGTTGGCTCATTAGAATACGCACAGTCATATCGGCTGTAGTACACATAGTACATACGAAATCAGGTTGAAATCCAATCGATAGTATAGAAGTTACATGCATTTAGAAATTGGACCTATCGGCAGGCTTAGAATCATGTTGGCAATACTGGCACATATGGTCTCCTGAAAATTAGTCTGGAATGCTATTGTCTATGTGTGTGCCAACTTTGGAATTGTTCGCTTGCATAACTTCTGAGATATCCAACATAGAGCTCAAATTACAATTGCGATTCTTCAGCAGTTGGTAGCACTGACGTCAATTTCAAATATAGTCGTGAGATATTCAGGTATAGATCTTTGCTCCTACCAAATTTGGTTTCGATAGCTGCAGCCGTTTAGGAGTTGATAGGGGACACACACACACTCACAGCCAGCCAGCCAGCCAAACAGAAGGACAGACAGACGGACAGACAGACTGACACACATTTTCCCGGATCGATCTCATAAGTCTACTTTTTCCTCATTTTTGCAAAATGTGAAAAGTAGGCTAAAAATACAACTACTTCCAACAGACTTAAATCTAACTTACATACCGGTAGTAGACGAGATGAAAAGAAAACAATAAGGGCAATAAAAGACAGGGGAAGTTAATGCCACCGGCCCTCGTAGAATGGGTTGTTGATTTATTTAAGGGCTTTCCGACATCGTGGTCATGTATCCCCGTGTACTAGGGGGTGTGTTGAATTTGTATGATAACCCGTCTTATCGTGTTGGCTGTATTAGTGTGTGTATTTATAAGTCAACTGAGGATTGGGAAGGAGACGACCGTGGCCATAAGTTAGGAACCATCCCGGCATTCTCCTAGATTAGAAGTGGGGAAACCACGGAAAACCACTTCCAATATGGCTGAGTAGGAATCGAACCCACATCTTCTCATTTGTGCCTCACGATGCTGAGTGTACCCCGTTCCAGTGCTCAGGCCAGAATTAAGTTATTTGGCAGAGCCGAGGACAGGAAAAAAGAAGAAAACCGGACCCATCCCAGGAATCTATCAGGGGTGTATTCCCTCCACCAGGGCTCACAATTAGTGGGACTTGGGTTGGAGACCACTGGACGCCAGCATAGGTAGATAATCTAGAATGTCAGGTACTATACGTGTGCAAAGTTTAGAGATGATGACTTGCATACTTTATGATATATTGATATTAGGATTAAACAAATAGAGAGTGTATTTATTAACAGTTGGCAGCCCTGCTTGTTCTTACGAATACGCATAGTCATAACTGTTATGGTACACAAAGCACATACGAAATTGGGTTGAAATCCATTTGTTAGTATGGAAGTTATATGCATTTATAACTGTACATATCAGCAGGCTTAGAATCATGTTGGCAGCACTGATGTATATAAGTTATACCGAACTAAGGTAGAATATCAGGTACTATACGTGTGCAAAGTTTAGAGCTGTTGGCTTTCATACTTTCTGATATATTGACATTAGGGTAAAAACATAGTGAATTTTGTGTACACCTTAGCGTTTTATATACCAGGTGAATAAGCTGCCCCTAATAATATTGTTTTATGCAGCCCAACTAACGTGTGTTGTCATCAGTGGCGGCTCGTGAATTTTACCGAGGATGACCCAAACCGTATAAAATGGGCACATTTCAATATTATTCTATTTACCTCTCAAACCCTCTCATTTGTGGTGCTAGGAAGCAGCACTAAGTCATTGTGGCAGACATAAGTTTAGTGTTGATGTTAATGGTGAAGTTGTGTTTTGGAATGTATTCTGAATGATTTTTAATGGTGTACTGTAGCGTGCCCTTTTGTAAATCAGAACGGGGCAAGTTTCATGAGAAACCATCGGGCAATTATTCACTGCGTGAGAAGTGGTTACGTGCAATTTCCAGAGAAGGTGACAAGAGGGGAAGCAGATGCGTACCATCTGATCGCTCTGTTGCTTGTAGTCTTCATTTTCTTCCTGAGAGCTTCTAGTGGGATGTGGATTAGCCACCATGGAACCCCAGCTGAGCTTCCTTGAGCTGAGCTCCTCTCTTTTCTCTTTCCTGTCAACTCTTGTTCTCTTCCTACACCAACGTTATTAGGGTATCGGAGACCAGGGATGTCTTTCATTTTCCTGCCTTAATTGGCTCTTATCGTTTTCTCTCCTGATGCCCTAATTTTTGTAGAATCAGACCTCATTTTGTCCTTTTTAGCCTACTTTTCACATTTTGCAAAAATGAGGAAAAAGTAGACATGAGATCGGGCAAATGTGCGTCTGTCTGTCTGTCTGTCTGTCTGGCTGTGTGTGTGTGTGTGTGTGTGTGTCCCCTATCAACTCCTAAACGGCTGCAGCAAACGAAACAAAATTTGATAGTAGTAAAGACCTATACCTGAATATCTCACGGCCATATTTGAAAATGATGTCAGTGCTACCAACTGCTGAAAAATCGAATTTGAAATTTGAGCTCCATGTTGGATATCTTGGAAGGTATGAATCGGAGCTATTTCAAAATTGACACACGTATAGATAATAATATTGCAGTTTAATTTCCAGGAGGCCATACATAGCAGTGTTGCCAAAATGATTATAAGCCTGCTGATAGGTCCAAATTTGAAATGCATAAATTTCTACAGTATCAATTGGATTTCAACCAAGTTTCGTATTTGCTATGTGTACATAAACAGATATGACTGAGCGTATTCTTAAGAGCCACCAGGGCTGCCAACTGTTAATAAATGCTCTCAATTTGTTTTAATCCAAATACCCATATATCAGAAAGTATGCAAGCCGACAGTTTTAAACTATGCACACGTATAGTACCTGACATTCTATATTAATTTGGAGTAACTTATATACGTCAGTGCTACCAACATGATTCTAAACCTGCTGAGACGTCCAACTTTAAATTCATGTAACTTCTATACTAACTAATGGATTTCATTCAAAATTGGCACAACAATAGATCATATTATTTCAGATTATTTCTGACCAATACATGCATGGCATTGTTGCCAACATGATTTTACGCGCGCTGTTAGATCCAATGTTTAACTGCATGTAACGTCCATGCTATCCATTGGACTTCAACCAAATTTTGTATTCTGTACCATAAGAAATGGATCTAAGAATATATTCAGTCACCAGGGCTGCCAACTGTAGTGCTTTATTAGGCTACATTATGCCAGGTATACAGTATTTCGAACTAATTAGATATTTCGATATTACCAACTTAATTTCGTCATTAATCATTGGCATGAATCTTAAATTTTAAGAAAAGTAGGCTCTTTAGTTCGTCATGGAACTTCTTGTTATTTCTGCTTTCTGATAACCGGTGTTAATTGTGATGGCTGTATTAGTGTGTGCAGGGGCGGATTTACGTATAGGCTGTATAGGCGGCAGCCTAGGGCGGCAAATATTGACTAAATGTTTTTAATAAAAAAGAAAAAGAAAATATGTTTTATTTAAAAAATTTAGAATTTGAAATCTGAATATGTTCATGCATCTACAAGAGTAATGATCGCCCCTTACAGACAATCCAATACCACCCATGTGACATATTATAAGATTATTTATTTATTTATCGTATGGCTTTTAGTGCCGGGAGAGTCCGAGGACATGTTCGGCTCGCCTGAGTCTGTAGCTGCTTCAAGCGGACACCCTAAAGGGTGAGCTACAAGTTCCGTACCATTTCAAGTAGTTCAAACTTTCGCCACCAGATATCAATGATGCCTAGTGGTGAACGTTGGAACTTTGATAGAGCGTTCTGGCGAAATCTAACCTAACAATTTTGCTTTACACAAGTTTAGTCTGTGAAAGGATCTTTTGCATGCCATAAATCTATGACATGGGACCGTCGGCTTCACTTCCCCTCCGAAGGAAAGCTTACTGAAGGATTGTTAACGCTCTTAAAAAATCCGACGACTTAGGCCGGATTTGAACCCGCTATCTTGGGCATAGCATTTCAGCATGCTACCGACTACGCCACCGAAGCCGCTATTATAAGATTGAGAAATAGTGGGTCTTCTGTTTCCGTCTCTGTATACTGCGCGTTGGTGGTCGAAGCCTCGTTTGGATGGAGACTGGTCTGATTACCTTGGGGGGCGCTCTGGTTGTTTTGCTGGTACCTCTACCATGTTTTGTGTGGCTGGTGACTTTATCGTGGTAGCTTTGCTAATTTCTTTTGTTGCGTCTGCATGGAGGGCTCCTGTTTTGTATGGTCGTCCGGCTTATTGTGGCTGCTGTTTTTGGTTCTTGCCGGGGGGAGAGAGGTTTTTCCCATCTCCCTGGCTACCAGTACCGCTTCTTGTACTCTTTCTATGAGGGTGGATTCCATGTTCTGTTTCATTTGCTCTATGGATGATTGCTTGGATTCTATAGAGCTCAATAGGCTGCTTTCCACAGCATTGGTTTGCATTCTTTGCATATCCACGTGAGTCTGCAGTTAGCCCTCGTAAGCGTGTCTAGTTCGCCTTGCGTCAGACCCGCACATTACTTGTTCCCTTCTTTCGCATGCCTCGCATGTGGCTGAGTCCCCATCTTCTTCTGTTCTGCGTTTGCATTTTCTGCAGAGCTCTGTAGGGTCCTTTCCTGCATTCTCGGTGACAGAGGAGGGGCAGAATTTTTAATGAAACAGGTGATTGGTCTCGGTCCAGTGTGGATTTACTTCGTATGAGGCTTAGACAAGCCTTGTTACGTTTGTAACAGAAGACTGGGTTCGGTCCAGAACGGTTCTGTTTCATACAGAGCTAGACTGAATGTATGCATCTTTTGGGCAATGGCGTTCACAGAAATTGTTTTCCGGTATGGTTATCTTTCATACGAAGCTGGACTGCAATGTGTGCGTCTTGTGTGCGAGGGCATTCACAGAAATTGTTCTGCAAGTGTTCGAGTTGTTAATTGCTGGTGTTTAGTCTATCTAACCTCACCAAATTATTTGTGTAGACTGGTCTTTGTTTCCTGCTTAAAAACTATTATTCACCTTCTTTGTTGCGAGTCTCTTGACGTCTTTCTGATGTTGATCTCTTTTGTCAATTTATCTAATAGATTGCACATCATTGAACTACAGTTAACTGTCTATAATTCGAATTATAAGAGAGCTAAAATTTGGTGCGTCACAACACATTCATTTTTCGCATAAAAATTGAAAATGGATGGGCGTAAAAGATTAAGTGGTGCTCAATGTAGAAAGCAAACAACTGAAAATGCGCAAAAACAAGACAAAGTCTTGGTTAAAACGCCAAAAATTGATATTTCTTAAACCTTCGACAAAGTTGCTCAAAATAATAATTGAATAATGAAAGAAACCAGTTTTCCAAATGCAATGAACTGACGTTTTTATGTGCATAAGAATAAGAAACAACAATCCTCTCGCAGAGTACAAACCATAGACTGCACATTTGTAGAATTTGGTTGGTACACATGCTGCAGAAAGTTGTACAGAAGCGAGTAAGTTTTTTGAATTGGTCCAGGAGTTGTATAATTTCTTTTCAGATTAGACAGAAAGAAGGTCTGTTTTGCAGCATTTTGCTGATTCAAAATCAAACTAAAATCATTGTCTACAGCTCATTGTTCTGCACGTGCTGATGCGGTTTCTGTTCTGTTTGTATTTTGGAACGAAATAATAAATGCTTCATCAGCTTTTGAAGAAAAACCCAACGAAAAAGCAGCAGTTCGAAATAAAACTAAAAGCCTTCGGAATAATATGGAACAATTAGAAAGTGCATTTATGCCAAGTACTTGGTTTGTTTTACTTGAACGATTCGATGCTACAAGTCAGAAATTGCAAGCCATGGATACCAGCATTTCAGATATTTTGGATTTGTACAAATCGTTGGTTTGTTTTGTAGAAGATGCTCGGAAAAATATTGAACTTTATGAAGAAATAGCACGGAAATTTTCTACCACCCAGGTGTTTGAAAAAGACGTTGGTAGGAAGAAACGAAGAAAATTAATGTCCGATGTATTGTATGAAGATGATGTTGAGCTAGGTGGAAGAGAGAATTTCAGAGTAAATACTTTCAATATAATTTTGGTAGACTCTATACAGATTTGAAGGACAAATGCACCGATTATGGAAGAATTTTTCAAAAATATATCGCGCTTAACGAATTTGGTACGTTGAATGAATCTGAATTAAGGAAATATGCGGCAACATTACAAGAATATTTTCCAAATTATATAGTAGAACAAATATTTATAAACGAATTGTGCCAATTTCAAAAATATTGCCAAGTAAAAGAAAATTGAAAATAACCCGCCTTTAGAAATATTAAAATTTATTCGACAGTATGATCTACGAGTATTTCAAAATGTTGAATTAGCCTACCGCTTGTTGAACTGCACAGCAGTTACCAACTGCAGTGCCGAACGCTCGTTTTCATGTTTAAAGCGCATAAAAGACTATTTGAGCTCAACCACAAGCCAGAATCGTTTGGTTTGTCAAATGATTTTGGCAATTGAAGCAGAATTAATGTCAGATATGGAATTTGACGATATTATCAAAACTTTCGCTGAAATAAAAGCACGGAGAAAGATTTTTGTTAGCACACCTAGGATCTTAAGTTACACCTACATATAAAATTTAATTATAGGCTACGTGTAAAAAATAATCTCGAATGTTTAATGGGTTGCCTTGCTAACTGCCATTCAATTTGCACACACACCTAAAAAAATGGGGGGGGGGGGGAGCGGCAATTTTAATTTTGCCTAGGGGCGCCAAAAAGTTAAATCCTCCCCTGAGTGTGTGTATCTGTTTTTTTTAATTCAAGTAAGGACTGCAACTTTGAATTTTTCAAATTGTTCCTACTTTTGCCGCCAAACGCCACCGTCAACGACTACTAGGCCTAGTTCAGAACATAGCTACTAGACGCCACCGCAGTCGGCTCTTGGCAACGAACGTAGAAACCTAAGAGCGTTGTTTACATTCCTAATCTATACAATTTAGCTTCACACAGGTGTAATTAGTGGAAGGTTCTTTAACATGCCAAAAATCTATGACATGGGACCGCCGGCTTAACTTCCCCTCCGAAGGAAGGCATACTGAGGGATTTTTAACGCTCTTAAAAAATCCAACGGCTTCGGCCGGTTTTGAACCCGTTATCTTGGGCATAGAAGCTCAGCATGCTACCAACTACGCCACCGAAGCCGCCTACAGAATGGAGAATGTGTTCGTAGAGGCTGGTTAGTATGGAGTGATACAAATCAATCAATATATTATTTTCCTTGCAGATTACTTGGTCACAAACCTGAGTTCCATAAGCTGCCAGTTCATGAAATGAGTGCCAGTCACAAACTACGCTATATTTATGTTGTCTCATTTCAGAGGCTTGGACATCGTGGTCATTAAGACCCGTGTACTTGGGTGTAGAATTTTGTGTGATAACCTATTTTTAATATTATGACTAAGCATCAGATGCTCTTCTGAGAATGGCATTGTTTTTCCAGAATAGGTAGTGGATAGCAATAATAATTAAACGTATTTCAAGGGGGGCCAGAGCAAAACATTGCACAGGGTCCCTTAAATCCTCTCGGTGGCCCTGGGCGTGAGCTATTAGAGACGTCATCCGATCTCGGTTACAATATTATGAAATCAATCTAGATGGTAACCAAGGACTTGGCGAGCGAAGCTAGCAATCAGCTCATAAACTTAAGTTTATTGACTTTGAATCATTGATTTTAGGCCTAATTCATCTTTCTTTTAAGGGATTTATAATTAGAATGAATATTAGGGACATAGCAGCGTTAGAATTTGATAAAAACAATAGTTTACCAATGGAGGTTGGACATGGAAGATGGAGGAGCAGAGCATGGCACTAGTGGAGCAAACTCCACATATTGTGTATCCCTAGGAAGATCACGAACATAATGAATTCGTCTGAGGTACGGCAAGTCCTCTTTACATTGCCATACAAAACTTAAAATATGTTGTTTGTAATCAAAATATTACACAATGTACGATGAAAAAGGCTACCTTAAGCATCATGATTTCACTGGCGGATTGAGGCCATTATACCTTTGAGGTAAAGGAAGCAACATTCTCCAATGCATCAAGATCTTTTTCACTTAACCATTCTTCTTTGTAATAAACATCTCTTCTCACAATGACACGTGTGTAGAATGCCTGTATGAATGGTGCAATGCCGACTATCTGCGAGGTGTAGTGTAAAGGTTGAAGGAACAATTCCTTCGCCGACATTATAATAGGATGTATCTTAATTATTTTCCACATTTGCTTAATTTCCTCTGCTAAGTCTATATTTATTGATCAGGTCATAGGTATTGAATACATTTCCAATGAGGGGAACTGCAGTGCCAATCAGATATGCTACCTTATTTTCCCTGTTAGTGAGGACTATGTATGGTTCCGTTTGCATTTATGGTCTTGTCAGTAACAATACACCTGTCTGCAGTACAGTTTCTGGTGCTCATTTTCCAAAACAGAGGCAGGTGTGTCCTTGTGGTGAAGTTCATATTTCTCGTAAATTGTATTTGTTAGCCAACTGCTTGTTCAAGAAATTTGCTACATTATGTAGTCCAACACCCTCCAATCACATGATCAATTGTCTCATTTACGGCTCCACAATGTTGGTACTTATCATCCATATTGTTCTAATTCAGGATGTATCTCATGTCATGTGGTTCTTTGTAGCAATTACTTTATTTTGAATGGTCATTATGAACTGTGTTGCTTCCTCGTGAAGGTTTCCTTGTTGTAGTCATTGATTTGAAGAATTTTCTTTATCAATTCCAACTTTATCTAACTTCTGTGGGTGATTTCCATGGAGAATTTTTCTGTTTTCATCTTTTAATTTCGGTTTCGACAGAGTAATCGTTGGAGATTGTGTCATCACGTATTAATATATATTATAATTATTATTAGTGGTAGTAGTCCTCTGACGTAATATTCTCATATATTTACAGCATTCTGCTTTTATAAGCGAAGGATAAAGCTTGTTCCCTGTGTGGAGTATAGTATTTCACTTCCGGGCTAAGTTACGTTAGTGTCACCGAATACGGGCGCGACGCAGCCAAGTGAGGAGTGAAATCTAACATATGATATCCAGGCCTTTACGATAGGACTTTCACTTTCACCCGTCTCCCTCTGGGTCACGAAAAGTGCCCTATCCACAACATTTTTCAGCATGCAGTGTCACGTGGTGTCCTAATTTCGCCCCGTAAACCTCATGCTGTCTGATCTGTAGTGGTGATGCAAACTACAGCATTTCAGGCGGGGAAGGCGAAACGGGCCAAATCGTCGTATGTTTGAAAGGCTGCTAGTGACCAGGAGTGAAACGTTTGCATGAACATGCAACTATTGTTCGTGAAAATTCCTGACCGCAAAATATTGCCATGAATTTTAAAATTCAAAATAACTAACATTATGAAAAAACAAGATGTTCAGTAAAGAACATATAGCCTACTTTCTCCTAAATGCATGGGTATTGTTATAACTCTTTGTCCTTTTCAAGGAGTATAATTGAATGTTCGTTGTAGTAGCTTGTTGAAATACAACGTGCTATAGGGATATTAAACATGAATATGAGGTGCCCTTTGCTAGTGCTACCTCTGTACCAAATCTCGTTCAATTTGGTTTCACCGTGTTTGAATTGATAGGGGGAATCGATTTGCACACATACTTGGCCACCATCTGCAAACTACTGGGCTGATGTTCTTGCAGTTAGGTCAGAATATGTTTCCCACATAAAGATATGGTGTTGCAAAATTTGGTAGAGACTAGATTATTAGGTTGGTCTTAATTACATTTTAGCTTTTAACATTTGGGTGGCCGCGATTACGTTTCCGTCAAGATAGCGGTGATATAAAACATGACACTGAGGTGCCCTTTGCTAGTGCTACCTCTGTACCAAATTTCGTTCATTCGGTTCCACCGTGTTCGAATTAATAGGGGGAATCAATTTTGACATAAAGATGGCCGCCATCCACAAACTATTAGGCTCATGACCTATTAGATTGGTCAAAGGATGCTCCCTCCATAAAGGTATGTTTTTGCAAAGTTTGGTAGAGATCGGATGGTTACGTTAGTCGTAATTTGATTTAAGCTATAACATTTGTTTGGCCGCCATTACGTTTCTGTCAATATGGCGGCGATATTAATCATGACATTGAGATGCCCTTTGCTAGTGCTATCTCTGTACCATATTTCGTTCCATTCGGTTTCACCGTGTTTGAATTAATTGGGGGAATCGATTCTGACACAAAGATGGCCGCCATCCGCAAACTATTAGGCGAATGACCTATTAGATTGGTCAAAGGATGCTCCCTCCATAAAGGTATGTAGTTGAAAAATTTGGTAGAGATCAGATGATTAGGTTAATCGTAATTTGATTTAAGCTTTGAACATTCGTGTGGCCGCCATTACGTTTCAGTCAAGATGGGGGCGATATAAAACATGACACTGAGGTGCCCTTTGCTAGTGCTACCTCTGTACCAAATTTCGTTCCATTCGGTTCCACCGTGTTCGAATTAATAGGGGGAATCAATTTTGACATAAAGATGGCCGCCATCCGCAAACTATTAGGCTAATAACCTATTAGATTGGTCAAAGGATGCTCCCTCCATAAAGGTATATTGTTGCAAAGTTTGGTAGAGATCGGATGGTTATGTTAGTCGTAATTTAACTTAAGCTTTGAACATTTGTGTGGCCGCCATTACGTTTCTGTCAATATGGCGGCGATATAAAACATGACACTGAGATGTCCCTTGCTAGTGCTACCTCTGTACCAAATTTCGTTCCATTCGGTTTCACCGTGTTTGAATTAATAGGGGGAATTGATTTTCACACCAAGATGGCCGCCATCCGCAAACTATTGGGCTAATAACCTATTCATTTGGTCAAAGGATGGTTCCTCTCTAAGGGTATGTTGTTGCAAAATTTGGTAGAGATCGGATGATTAGGTTAATCGTAATTTGATTTAAGCTTTGAACATTTGTGTGGCCGCCATTACGTTTCCGTCAAGATGGCGGCGATATAAAACATGACCCTGAGGTGCCTTTTGTTAGTACTAACTCTGTACCAAATTTCGTTCCATTCGGTTGCACCGTGTTCGAATTAATAGGGGGAATCGATTTTCACACAAACATGGCCGCCATCCGCAAACTATTACGCTGATGAACTATTAGCTTGGTCAAAGGATGCTCCCCCCATAAAGGTATGTTGTTGCAAAATTAGGTAGAGATCGGATGATTAGGTTAGTCGTAATTTGATTTAAGCTTTGTACATTTGTGTGGCCGCCATTACGTTTCCGTCAAGATGGCGGCGATATAAATCATGACACTGAGGTGTCCTTTGCGAGTGCTACCTTTGTACCAAATTTCGTTCAATTCGCATTCACCGTGTTCGAATTGATAGGGGGGGACAGACATTCAGAGTACACACACTCACACACACACAGACACACACACACACACACACACACACACACACACACACAGACTCACACACACACATACACACACACACACACACACAGACTCACACACACACATACACACACACAGACACACACTTTTTTTCGCCCTGTGTTGATCTCATAAGTCTACTTTCATTTTTTGCAAAAATCGAAAGTAGGCTAAAAATCGAAGCAGGAGACAAATAATTCGGCTGATTAATGCACATATTGTAGGACGAAATAGGCACAAAACTTTATCATTAGCCTAAAGATATCGCTCGTTTTCATTTTATGTAAATAAATGAAAGCATTGTATTCCCCGCCAATTAACTGCTTTCATGAAAAACGTTCTTCAAATACAAGTTTCTTTCGTATACATTGCTGATATATTTTGATGTTTTTATTTATTTTTGAATTTACTTCTTTGGCCTAATAATTTTTACCGTTCCTAACAAATTCTACAATTCACTACTGGCTAGCATTCTTGTCTGTCACCCCTGAAGTCCATGCAGCCAACTCCAGTTTGTTGTTGTGTTGTTGGGGTCTTCAGTCTTTTGACTGGTTTGATGCAGCTGTCCATGCCTCCCTGAGCTAATCGTTCCATCTCTACATAGCTACCACACCCTACATCCGAGGCAATCTGTTTAACATATTCTAACCTTGGTCTGCCCCTACAGTTCTTGTCCTCGACCCTTCCTTCCATAACTAAGCTTGCTATTCCTGGATGTCTTAATTGTGTCCTACCAACCTATGTGATGGTGACAGGCCGATGGCTCAGGCGACCACTAACTTGGGTCTAATTAAAGATGGGTATGGAAGGAATTTACATATTTGTATATATATATGCAGATCATTTGTACCATACGAAAATAAATAAATAAATAAATAATAATTCATTAGCAGTCGCCATAAACATCTCTCCTCTCCCATTCGTCTTAATACATCTTCGTTTGTAACCCTATCTACCCATTTGATCTTCATCATTCTCCTGTAACACCATATTTCAAGCGCTTCATTTCTCCACTTTTCTGCTGCACCAATAGTCCAAGATTCACTTCCATAGAGTGCCACGCTCCAGACAAAGGCTTTCAAAAATATATTTTCAAGATATATTTTAATTATTCCGTTTGAATTCATGCATACACTTAGGACCTAACTCACAGTTACAGCACAAAGTTTATGTCCAAGGCCGGACTCGAACCAGTTCACAGGCTCAGATCCAGAGCTTCACACCGTTGGCTTTTAGCCACGCCTGCCGGCATGGTCGGTATTACTACTAATGACTAATTACTATGTTTTTAAAAATCGCTTATCCTCCCAGCTCGGCTTCACCCACGGACTCTGCGAGGGATCATTCCTCTACCGTCGGAAGGACGGTGTCTGGGAACTGAACACACTTTGTTAGCAGATGCAACTAGGGATGGTGACAGGCCGATGGCTCAGGCGACCACTAACTTGGGTCTAATTAAAGATGGGTATGGAAGGAATTTTGGAAGGAAGTCGGCCGTTGACTTGTTGAAAGGAACCGTCCCAGCATTCGCCTGGAGGTAAAAATGGGATTCGACCAACTCTCTCCAGATTCCAGCGAGGCACAAGCTAGCGTGTTAGCGCTCTCGCCCACCGTGGTCGGTAGTTATTGTTGTTTCAATTGCGGAACGGCTAGGTCATCTTCCCTTAGGAAGGAAGTAGAGCCTTGAAAAGTAAATAGGAAATTATGTGAGGAAGGAAAGAACGGAATCTTGTAATGTTACGTGACCGTTAATCTCGCGATCATGAGCCACAGGACCACCATTTTACGTGGAATCCGAACCACTTCACTTCGAAAATCTCACTTGCATTTGGCCAGGAATCGAACCCGGTCTACCTTGGTGAGAGTCAAGTAGCTTGACTACTGTGCCACCACGCCCCCGAAAGATGAGAGAGTCCGTCCCCAAGTCGATGGATAAAAGTGGTAAAATGTAGGCTAGCCAGCTAAGGGACCCCTCGGGGTCGCTAACTCTTGAGCTGAGTAACCGAAAACCCTTGGCCATGCACGGTGTTACCTAGAGTGTACAATGCGAGGTGGACTACACACACACCGCCCCCTAAAGCCCCTCGCAAAATAGGCAGATAAAATAAAAAGGTCAATCTCCGATTGAGGCCAACAGGCAAAAATGACAAGGGCCGATTAAGGCAGACAAAAATAAGGACTCTTCAGTCTCTGATAACTCCTTCAGGGAAGGAAGAGAACAAGAGTTGACGAAGGGAAGTCGACAAGAAAAATGAAAAAGAGGAGCCGAGCACAAGAAAATGGAAGCAAATCCACGCTCAGCTGGGGTTCCATGGTCGCCAATCAACGTTCTAGTAGTTGTGAGACCCTGGGGGAGGGGGGTCATACCATGCCCAATACAGGTGTTTACAAAAGGAGCGTATAATTTTGTAAAACAAGATAATGAATCATGTACACACAATACTCACGAATCATCGTTAGGAGATGTTATGATTTCCACCGCTCTATCTGTGTTTCTCCACACACAATGACTCCGTTCCATGGCACTCAACAACTGCGACACTCTTAACACCAAGCAAATGCATGCTACAATGAGGCCGTCATCGTTTGAATAGCAGACACAGCTATTCCTTTCAATTGCTCCTAAACAGTTTAATGTTAGTAAACTGTTGAGCAAGCCGTGCCAGGCTCGACTAAGGCATCAGCACGTGTTGCATTCGTAACTCGCGGTAACTGGGGCTCACCTATCGAACATCGTGACATCTAGCGGGAAACAGGCAAACTATCTGCAACGCAAACCTTCCCTTTTCGCCTTTGCTCTGCTCCGCTGAATAAGCAAATCGAATTGTCATCACACGTAAAAATGTTGAATGTCTCAGAATCAGATATTGAGTCGTTCATACAGAAATGTGCTGTGGATTTACACACTCATATTTACGTCAATCTTGACAGACTAAGAAAACCAATAGTAAATCCTACTTGCAAATGTTTTCTCTCTGCCGGTAGGGGTGTGAACTACAGGAGTCATGCATGAACAGGGGCTACAGTTTGGCGCCAAATGATCACAACCCCAGCGGAATTTTGTCACAGTAAAAAAGTACACTTTTTCAGGAAACATTAAAAAGATTTTAACTCATTATTTAAAATAGTAAATATTATCTACGGAAAATCAAATTAATGTATTACGAACTTTCAACATTCTTCAGTATTACACAACTAAATCCAAAAATTTATGGTATATTTATATGTCGTATTAATTTATTTTAATTACCGTACCTAATAATACTATTTTGATTTATGACAGTTTTCAATCCAGCGTTTCTTAAATTGTTAACTATTATGGCATATACAGTACGATTAACACAATTTTTCACTATTTAGGTTATTTTTACCTATTTGGAAGTTTATGCATACTATTGAACTTACCTTACACGAAAAAAATGAGAAGAAAACTGCCACAACTGGGAATTGCACAGATGATATAGGAAGAAAACTGAATCAATACAAGTCTACCACCTCGTGATGTACAGTAGTGGCTAGCATTCTTGACTGTCACGCCGAAGGCACGGGTTCGATTCCGGGCTCAGCCAAGAAATGTAATTCTGTTCTGAGGGCTCGAACGGGGTACACTCAGCCTCGTGAGGCAGAACTGAGAAGTGTGGGTTTGATTGCCGTATTAGTGGAAGTGCTTTTTCGTAGGGCTGGAACGTGATATACTCAGCCTCGTGAGGCAAAACTAAGAAGAGAAGGGTTTGATTTGCACCTCAGCCATCCTGGAAGTGGTTTTCCGTAGTTTCCCCACTTCTACTCCAGGCAAAAGCCGAGAGGGTTCCCAACTTGAGGCCATGGCCGCCTCCTTCCTAATCTGTTAGACCTAACTAAGGATAAGTAATATTCTCAACTTCATTTTTCTTTAAAACACAAAATATCACGCTGAGTATAATCCCGCAATGATACTACAGTATATTGGCATTGCGCTAACACCGAGATGTTAGATGTTCAATCAATGCAATGTTTATTTATTTATTTATTTATTGGTGCCTTTATTGTGGCGAAGTTAGGGTTCTAGGCCCTCTCTTACACTAGCTCCAATATCTGAGGTCTGGTAGGTATTCGAAATGAAAGTAAAACTTACAAAACTTGTAAACCATAATTTTTCTTTAAAAATTTCGAAAATTCCATTTCAAACCCTCTCTTTTCACAACAGAATAGAGACCATCCAATAATATCCTAAAAAAGATACCCTCTCTGATATTTGCCAGATCAAGAGATTGGGGCTGTGGTTGACCTCAATGCTCCGCCCCTAAATCATCAATCACCATCGTCGTCATCTTCCTAAGAGATTTATGTCCTCTAGACCGAAAATGGACTAACTTGTGGTTTTGTTTATATATCATGATGCTTTATGGAGACAGAGGCCTAATACTGCTTACAAAATTACATATCTTAAGGAGGGAATTGCAACGTGTGAGTCAAAAGTTTCAACGCGCACGATAGTTAACATAGACCGTGCAATATGGGCAGATTTTTAAGAGTATTTCACGAGGAAAATTCTAGTTGAACTCAGATATGCAGAGTGTTCAACATTTTCATTATAAGTTATTTACGAATGTTTCGTGCAGTAAATCATAATTTGGTATTATATGAATTGCACCATAGCTATTATCAGCTCTCAAGGCTCAGAATCTAAATGAACGGATTATTATTATTATTATTATTATTATTATTATTATTATTATTATTATCATCGTCATCATCATCATCTTTTCGGCCACTTAGGATCATAGTTAACAATTGTCAGCCTTTTGGATTTCCCGAAGGACTTCTTCAAATTATTAGAGAAAGAGGCACTTTGTTCTTCAAATCACTTCTTGGTGTCCTCACTCCTTCCGGAACTGAATCCCTGAGCACACTTCTTCAGAGGAACCATTCAGATTATCTTTCACTGAAGTTGCCAATGGACTGGTCATTCATTTCCAAACCACGATCATAAGCCGCCTACTGAGATTTCGAGGTGCGTAATGAGACACCGATCACGAAAGTCCAGGGTTCAATCCTCGAATCCATAGCATGAAATTTAATTCAGATCTGAGGGTTGGTTCGAAGTAGATTCAGCCTAGAGAGACTAAACTGAGAAGGAATGGGTTCTATTCCTACCTCAGCCATACTAGTACAGGTTTTCCCACTTGTATTTGAAGAAAATGTTGGGATGGTTCCTAACTGAAAGCCTCCTCCTTCTAAACCTTACCTCAATTACTAGTCACCACAAAAACACATGTTATCAGAGAAATCCTCCAAACCCCCAAAACGCACGGGACAAAAATGGTCATGATGGCCAAGCCCCTAAATAACTAGCATTCTTGGTTGTCGCCCCGGATTAAAATTGTCAGTTCTGCCAAGAAATTCAATTCTAGTCTGATGACTGGAACGGGGTACACTCAGCCTCGTGAGCCAAAACTGAGTAGAGGTGGGTTCGATTCCCACCTCAGCCATCCTGGAAGTGATTTTTCGTAGTTTCCCACTTCTACTGTAGACAAATGCCGGAATGGATCCTAATTTAAGGCCACGGCCGCCTCCTTCCCAATCTTTACCTGCATTATAAATGCATACACTAAAACAGACACCACAATAACCCAGCTTATTAGACAAACTCTACACACCCAAGTACACGGGGCTAAATGAACACGACTCCGCAAAGCCCGTAGATGAATTAACAACAAAAACATGAAGCAACGGAAATTCATCAAAACAGGGTGTATTTTTCAGATTTAGATTTTAGATTTTCATTTTGTCTCAGGTTATTCTCGGCCGCAGAATTTCGATGTGGGCTTATTTTTGTAGGAATTTGCTCTCCTTTAATTTGATCACATTTATATCAGACTGGTGAATGCCACACATACGGTGCCAAATAGGGCTTCGGGACACCCTGTCATACTCAAGTCGTCGAATTTTTAAGAGCGTTAATTATCCCTCAGTGTGCCTTCCTTCGGAGGGCAAGTAAAGCCGCGGTCCCACGTCATAGATTTATGGCATGAAAAAGAACCTTCAACTAACTACACTTGTGGAAGCCAAAATGTGTAGGTTATTTTGATAACGTTCGCCGCCAGGTTTTGGCTGCGATGGCATCTAGTAGCCAAGTCCGCAGCAAGATGTCGTGGACGGTAGCATTTGGTAGCAAAAGTAGGAACTACTTGAAATATTGATCGTCTGCAGTCCTGCTACCTGAGTTACAGATGACACACACTAATACAGCCATCACAATTAACACCGGTTATCAGACAAATTCTACACACACCCAAAGTACACATGGCTACATGACCGCGTTGTCGCAGCCTCTGAACTAAGGAACCAACCAACCAAAGTTGGTTACGCTACGCAATTTTTTTATACATGGAAGTGTACTTTTATCCCATCAAAGCCCAATTAAATGTGTGAAATACAGCGGGCGGTATCTCTTTGTCACTGCAAAATGTGATTTTAAAAGGTATTTCATTAATATTCTAAATTAATAAATGGAATTTTATGAGAACGTGAGTGATAAACTGAAAACTCATCAATAAAAATACAATATGCCAATTCTGAATAATGCATTCAACGCTAATAGTTCCTTCCATCACTTAGATACTGATTGAGATCCTTCGTTGAAAAGCATTTGATAGTGTTAGTGGTGCTAACTCTTGTTTTAAGAGACGGAATATCGAGGGCATCTGCTTCAAATTGGAAAACATCTCTGCCTTACTTTCCTAAGATCGGAACGGGATTCCATACCATGTAGTTGATTTCAATTACTGCACATTTTAAAACCAGAAAATAATCATAATAATGTTATTGGTTTTTCGTCTCTTTTAACTACTGTAGCTTTTAGAGATGCCGAGGTGCCAGAATTTTGCCCCGAAGGTGATCTTTAACGTGCCAGTAAATCTACTGACACGGTTCCCTCGCGTTTGCGCACCCTCAAATGCCAGCTGTCTGCGCCAGGATATGAACCTGAAAACTTGGGCCCAGCAAGCGAGAACGTTACCACTGAGCCACGCAGCCAGTCAGAAAATAATCAGCAGAATGTTCTAAAGGTATTACGAATGTGGGCGGATTTTAGCAGGGGCAGCCCATGAGGTAGTGCCGGTGGGCCATGGCACCACCAATGTGCCCTCTCAATAAGTTTGCATTACATTTAAATTTCAAGGAAATAGCAAGCATATAATATTCTGCATTCATTTGAACGAGCACGCGAAATGACACGCTCTGCCGGCGCTTTCCTGAATGAGTGAGCCAGGTCTCACGGACTCCACCTCCGAAAATAAGACTCAGTACCAATAAAAGCTAGTTTGGCTTGGCTTCGCATGTGCTGTAGACTATTGTGTTGGGCCACTGATTACCTTGAGGTAATGTAACATTCTGGACGTTTTGCAGTAAGTTTTGCTTTGTTTTGTTGGTTTGAATTGGCGACACAGTTACGCCTACCAAAACGCAAATACAAATTCTCAGGTTTGTTAACTTTTCTGGTGGCATTGTAGGTGTTTAATAGAAGCGTCGTTAAGTTATTTTTGTGTTTAATCGGGTGTAGCGGGAATCCTTTCAAAATCTATATCTGTAGGCCTATGTAAGGTAGTCTTGACGGAAGGACATCTTTTTCATTTCATAGCTGTTTATTTCGCGGTAATGAAATTGTGTCAAAGTTGTATTGTGCGTCTTGTACAATTACACAGTTAAATATTGTAATTTTGAAACTTAGGCCTATAGATAAAATATGCAGTGTCTATAGCCTACTTGCAACGTTTGAAGGATTTGATTGCAAATTTTGAATTCGCTGGCACCACCAAGAGAATTATTACCATCCGCCACTGGATTTTAGTATACAGTAGGGGCATATGATCTTGCTGTTTGTCCCATAAAAACAACACTCATCATCATCATCATATATATTATTTCAATAAGTTAGTATAGATCCCTCCTGAGGCGCTCACAAGCGACCGATCGTGACAAATGAGCATTCAAATGAAAGAGAATAGGCATTAGCAGTGACGAATTGCACTCTAATTTCATAAATATTATCTTTAAAAATGACTTAAAAATGTACGAAGTGTGCGATTTGCAGATAGGCTACTGTTGCTGCAGGAAAATGCGCAGCATAATTGCTGTCCACTTCACATTTTGGCCGTTGTGACGCCTGTTTCATGTCATTTTAACATTCTGAAGTTTTTCCTTTATCATTTTGCATGGATTTCAGAAACAGTAAATGAAAGGAATGAGTACTCAAAATCGTATAATTTCATAAATATCGAATAACCGGTGAGTGTTACAGCTGAGCTGTTAATCAATGGGCTCAGCACACAAATGACATTAGCAGTGACAAATTTGCATTCTAATTTCATAAATATCTATAATTTCTTTAAAAAATGACTTTAAAAATGTACGAAGTGTACGATTTGCAGATACTGTTGCTATAGGAAAATACGCTCCATAATTGCTGTCCACTTCACATTTTGGCCGCTATGACGCCTGTTTCATGTCATTTTAACATTCTGGGGTCTTTCTTTCATAATTTTGCATGGATTTCAGAAACAGTAAATCAAAGGAATGGGTAATCAAATCGTATAATTTCATGAATATCGAATAACCGGTGAGTGTTACAGCTATGCTGTTAATCAATGGAGTCAGAACACAAATGACATTAGCAGTGACGAATTGCATTCTAATTTCATAAATATCAATTTTTGCAAGAAGTGTGCGATTTGCAAATACTGTTACTATAATCATTGCTGTTCAGTTCGCACTTTGGCCGTAGGGACACCTGTTTCATGTCCAAACTATTAAACGTTAATTCACTTACAGGTTCGCTGTCAATCAGTGGACTCAGCACACTAATGACATTTGGTTGAAATAAAACCACGACAACCTTTCTCCTTAAGTCTCTCATTATCTACTATATAAAGCTCAAAAACCACTCACTGACTGACTCACTCACTCATTCATTCATCACGAAATCTCAGAAACCACCGAACGGATTGGAATGAAATTTGGTATGCAGCTTCCTCGAGGACCGCAAACGCCCACTAAGAAAGGATTTTTGGATATTCAGGTTCTAAAGGGGTGTTAAGGGGGTAGACCTGCATTTCATTGAATAGCAATATCTCCCGATTGGTTTCATTGGGGGATGTGATACTCGGCATATAAACTCATCATTAAAAATAAGAAGACACGTGTCTGAGGGTTTTTCGATGTGGTGTATATTATGAGGTGAAAGGGGTGAAAAGTGGGGGTTGAAGGATTCCTAACGGAGCATGTATCTCTTAAACGACATAGGCGAGGAGTTTGGAACTCAGCCGAAAAAAATCAGCATAAAAATAACTAAACAGGTGTTTGCCCGTTTTTTCATAAATCCAATTTAAGGGGCCCATGGGGAGGGGTGAAATTAAGGGGGGGGGGAACGTAATATGTCTGAGTGTAAAATTATGCATGGCCTATGTTGTAGACAATAACACATTACATCTTTTTTGTCTCTTGCTATTTCATCATACGACGAATACTTAGGGAGTTATTAATGATTTTGTACTTTTTGGCCGGAATTTTCCAAGTCCCAGGAATGACATAAAAATTGATTCAAATGAAATTTCAAGATTTTTTTTTTAATACTTTTATTATATTTTTCACGTCTTTTAGGGTCCGAAACCAACATGATATTTTGATGGTTTTTTTTTTGTCCCATGCATGTTTTGGTTTCAGGTGATAGAATTATTTTCCACTAGGACCCATGCTTATCTATCTATTTAACTACCGTAATGTTATAACGGGATTCCAAATGTTATTGCGGGCGAAGCCGCGGGTAATAGCTAGTAAACCAATAAGGCAAAGTGTGGTTTATGAACATGCGAGATTTCTCCCACGAGTCCGCTAGTCATCAAAATATACAGTAATGTTATTTCTACAACAATTGAAGCGTATGCGGGAACAAACGTCTATGTTACATTTCTTACTTATTGAGAAAAAGAGCAATAAAGCTGACTGTTGTCCGTGGGACAGGGCTACTCGGTAAGACGTAACATAGACTTTTGTTCCGTAAACCAACTCACTACAGTGGATGCGCTCACTCACTTGCCCATAATGGAAGCGTAAAGAATAGAATGGCGTTATTTTAAATTTAATGTTATTGTTTGAACCTGCTTATAATGTATTAGTCCGTGAAATTAATTTTCCTTTAAATGTTAAACCCGAATGAAATCGTTTCTTTGCCGTGGTCAAAGTATTTTTATTAAGTTTCAAAATGCAACTATGATGCTTTTCCTTTTGGTTTCAACAAAATAATTCACACGAATAAGCTTAGTAATACACAGCTGACAATACCAGAATAGCCTCTTGACGAGAATGTGTTCATTATATGGATCCATTCACGTCATAATATTATTAGCGCGTTCGAGCGGGAAGCGATGTAACATACCTTTGTTCCGTTATTAGCCTATTTTCATTTTATGAATAAAAAAAAGGCTTATGACATCACCTTTTGTTCGTGTGTGTGTGTATGTGTGTGCGTATGTGAGTGTGTGTGTCCCCTAATAACTTCTAAACGGAAGGAGCGATATCAATGAAACTCGGTAAGGTCATAGCCGACCCCGACCGTGCCCATCAAATTTTATTACGTCCCACCAATCCAACATGGCGGCTGTGCGAAATATTTCACCAGCATTCAATAGCTCTGACACTATTACCGATAACACCTTGAAATTTTGTACAGTGAAAAAGGGCACTACTAGAAATTCACCTATGAGTCTTTCAAAAACTTGATAACTACAAAACCTACATGGCGGCCAAGCGAAGTTGAGACTTTTAAATAGACTTTTCTCGCGATTTAACCATCAAAACGTAATGAAACTTGGTACAGCAAATGTTTATACACATTGTAGTGCACTGGCATCTAATTTAGTTCAATTGTTTACATAACTTCAAGATGGCGGCTGTGAGAAATATTTCACTGGCATTCTATATCTCCGACACTATTACTGATATCACCCTGAAATTTTGTTCGGTGCTAAAGGGCACTTCTTCTTCTTCTTCTTCTTCTTCTTCTTCTTCTTTTGAGACCACAAAGGATCACTTGACCCAACCATTAGTTCGTCGACTTGTAGGAACTGTACGAGCCTTACGGTCCTCCCAGTACTTCTTCATGCGTATTGATCGTCTTGCCCGTTCTTCGGCGGAAAATATTCTTGTAGGAATTTTCTTCTTTGTGAGTGGAAAATGAAACGTCATATTTTTAAGTGCTGTAGTTAAACTTTTCTTATTTGCAGCATCTTCTGTTGTTAGGCCAATTTCTTTTAAGTCCCCTCTGATTTCTTTTAACCATCGGCATCCAGTTGTTGTGTTTTTTGAAGCAAGATTGTACTGCACTAGTTGTTTTAGAAGACGTGAATCTGGCATTCTCATGATGTGCCCAAAGAATCCTAGTCTTTTCTTTCGCATGGTATCAGTAATGGGTTCTAGGTTGTTATAGACCATATTGTTAGGTATTATTCGCCATTGCCCATCTTTTTTATATCCTTTATTGATACAAGTTCTTCCAATTCGCCTTTCGATCTTCTGTAATCTGTCGGTTTTAGAATGTTCATTTAGATGGAATAATGTTTCTGCTGCATATGTGGCTTCCGGTTTTATGACTGTATTGTAATGTTTAATTTTTGCATTAATTGATAAGCATTTCTTTTTGTAAGTTTCCCATGTTAATTTTTGTGCCCTAGATAACTTGTTGGTTCTTATTTGAATTGACGCTTTCTCATTTAAATTGTTTGTTATTAGCTCTCCTAGATATTTGAATCGTGTTACAATTTTAATTTTTGTATCATTAATTTGTATTTCCTTTAATGGTGTTGGTTTTTGTGGCATGATTTCTGTTTATTCGAATGATATCTTAAGGCCAATTTTATTTGCAATTGTCTGAAGCTCTGATATCTGTGTTTTGGCTTCCTCTAAATCTTTCGCCAATAATGCCATGTCGTCTGCAAAACCAAGACAGTTTGTTTGAATTTTTCTCCCTATTTTTATATTTGGAGGGCATTTCTTAGACCATTCTCGCATTACCATTTCCAATGCACAATTAAATAGTAATGGTGATAAGCCATCACCCTGTCGTAAACCGGTTGTGACCTCAAATGGGTCAGAGAATTCACCTCTGAATTTAACTTTTGATTTGGTGCCTGTAAGAGTTAGTTTTATGAGATTTGTCAATTTGGGGTGTAATCCCATGTGTCTTAGAATTTTTAATAAAGATTCTCTATGAATACAATCATATGCTTTTTTAAAGTCGATAAATGTTATCACCATATCTCTCTTCTTTTTTCTATTATAATCCATTATCAATTTTAGGCTCATAATTTGATCTGGGCAACTTCTCCAGGGCCTGAAACCTCCTTGATATTCTCCTAATTCATTTTCAAGTTGTACTTTATTTCTATTGAGAAGAATTCGAGAAAACAATTTATAGGTAACATCCAGGAGTGAAATCCCTCGGTAATTGTTAGAGTCTGTCTTATCCCCCTGTTTATGTAGTGGATGGATGATAGCTGATCTCCAATGTTCAGGGAATTTTCCTGTAATCCAGATGTTGACTAGTTGTTGGTGAAGAGCGATTTTTGCCGAATTTCCAGCATACTTCCAAATCTCTGCAAAAGTCTGGTCTTCTCCAGGGGCTTTGAAATTCTTCATCTCATTCAGTGCTATGTAAACGTCTTCTAATGTGGGCGGGTTAATGTTCTCCGGTGGTGTTGTTATTGGAGTGTCAACATCCAATTGGAGAAATTCTATGGGTTCTTCACAGTTTAGGAGTATCTTAAAATATTTAGCCATAATTTGTGCATTATCCTGGTTGTTGTGGGCCAATTTACCATTTTCATCTTTTAACAATAAGGTAGGTGCTTCATATTTTTTCAGATGTAGTTTAAAGATTTTGTAATAATTCCGCGATTGTGAAATTTTGATTTCCTCTTCAATTGTTTGTAGGGTGTCAGTATGATATTGCCGTTTTATTCTTCTTAAAGTTTTAGTTGTTTCTTTTCGTTGTGTAACTAAATTTTGAAAAGATGTTTCAGATTTTTGGGATTGGTGTAATAACCACGCTCGGTGTCGTTTTTCAATCATCTCATCACATTCATTATTCCACCATTGATGTTTTTTCCGCGGTTTAATTGGAGCCAGGTCTTCTGCTATTCGTTGTAGGTTGTGAACCAAGTTTTCGAGTTTATCAGTTATTTTAATGTTTCCAGTTGCTTTTTGGTACTGTTCACTGTTGATTAACTGTATAGGATCTATTGTTCGTTTAGTTTTGGGGGTTTTCCTTTGTTGTCTCTTCTGGGGCGTGAGTTTAATTTTAATTTTGACTACGTAGTGATCAGAACCTGTGTCAATTCCGCGGAGGACTTTGACGTTATAGATCTCTTTATGGTGGTGTTTATCCATGCACACGTGGCACTACTACAAGTTTATCTATTTAACTTTCAAAAACCTGTAAAGTACAAAACGAACATGACGGCCAAGCGAAGTTGAAACATTTTAATAGACTTTTCTTGCGATTTAACCGTCTGAGCGCAGAGAAATGTGGTACAGTAAATTGTATTGTAGTGCACTGGCATCTAATTTAGTTCAATTGTTTACATAACCTCAAGATGGCGGCTGTGCGAATTTTAAAATTAAGTTTTATATCTTGTGTCGTAATCATGCAGTCGAAGTGAAATTTTGAATAATGAACCCAATAATTTCCCATTAATGGTGCATAACTCTATGGCCTATACATATAAGAATCCAAAATGGCGACCATCCGAAATACTTAGACGGTTCTCAGAATCTACGAATCTTTTACAACAATCAAACTGAATATTTTAATGTTCACAGAGGCTATGAACATAAGTTCACCTATAGGACTTTCAATAACCTGGTGAGCACAAATCCAACATGGCTGTGACGCGAAGTATACATACTGTATTTAAATGGACGTTTCTCGCGATTTAACCATCCGAGAGAAGTGGAACTTTGTACGGTAAATGCTTATACAAATGAGCTAGCAGCTGTGCGAAATTTTAAAATCTCGTTTTTACTTCTTGTGTCGTAATCATGCGATTGAAATTTGAATACCACACGTACACAATAATCTTCATGTAATAGTACATAAATAAAACAACAACATGGCGATCATCTGAAATATTTAGACGGTTCTCAATATCTACGAATCTATTAAGTTACAACAATCAAACGGAAATTTTGTATGTTGATAGAGGCAATTAACATGAGTAGAATACATGAAAATAGGCTGTATAGTTCCTCGAGGAACTAATTGTTTTTAAAGTGCATTTCGCTTCACAATTTCGGGAATCCTTAAGACATATTTTGAGATATGCTCGAACTACTTGCAAATATGTATTCAGAAAACATCGTAGATATTTCTTCCGTAAATATCTAAAATTACACAAAGTGTAACACAGACGTTTGTTCCCGCATACGCTTCAATTATTGTCCACATCACAGATTTATTTAGATCTCCCACTTCATTTTCGCGACATTCCTTGAGAATTCAATAGGCAACCTTCTCTTAAATTTTGAACTCAACGGTTATCAAAATTATTTATTTCCTGCTTAAACGTTATCATCGTGTGTTTATTGTCCCTTTATAACTGCTGTGATTTAAAAGACGCCTGGGTGCTGGAATACCTTAAACAAAGGAAGTTGGTAGCTTTGCGAGTTCTGTAACCTTGCTATAAGCCACTAAACCTCCTCTTCACATGGAATCTCAAAAATATCGCATGCAATAACCGAGAATCAAACCCGGATCAGGTGAGACAATTAAATATTTTCCCAGAGGGATTGTCTAACTAGTCAGTACCTGTATACCGTGTTTCTGACTGCTTTGTTGAGCATCCTCAAATACCAATGGGTTGTTAAAATAGTCAAGTATACTTAGAAAAATACAGTGATACAGTATCCTCATTCTAAAAAGCTGCTACTATCCTGCATCCTCCCGTAGCGAACTAAGGTACCGTACATAGAATTTCACAATAAAAACGATACGGCAATTTGCTTTATTTCAGGACTGTAAACGATGAAATTTCCACTTACAAGGGAGGTATCAGGTAAGACAGGTCGAAAACTATCTTGAAACTTTGTGGACGCAATCGTTGAACTATAAGAGGACAACGTGCGGAAAATCAGCCGTCTGATTGAACTGCAAGGCTCCGAAATCATACCTGACATCTTGGTACGCAGGCATGACGGCTGGCAAAGCTGGTCATCCCTGTGCCACTCGGAGTAGTAGCGAGGCGGGGCGTATATGCTGACTGGATCGTGCGGCTGCTTCCCACCGGCCTTGAATGCCGGGTCAGGGCTGTCCCTTCCAACATGTACGGTACTCGCTACTTCCTATTGATTTATATTAGAGATTCGCCACATGATCATTGGAAAAAGGGGGAAAACGGACCCAGCTCTGGCATCCCTAGGGGTTGCCAAATCCCGAGCTCACTAGGTATGAGCCATTGAGGCCTAAACACATATGTTTTTCTTAGTCAACATTATGACTGCATATCTTAAATCCTAAATTAGCAAAAATTAAGGAGTAATTGCACGAAGCAAAGACCAAATTAATAATGACCACTGAACCCACTTTTACAGAACTCGGTGACTAAACGAGATATTTTCACAATATTTCTGACAACATACTCTTCTACATATCACTCAAAATGTAGCATAATCTAATATCATAAATACATTTCACGTATTAAGACAGTAAAAACTGAATATGTCAGGCTTGCAACTAATGGGACCACCTCGTGGTGTAGCGGCTAGCGTTCTTGGCTATCACCCCAGGGGTCCAGGTTCAATATCGGCTCTGCCAATAAATTTTAATTCAGGAGTGATGGCTGGAACGGAGTACACTCAGCCTCGTGAGGCAATACTGTAAGAGGTGTGTTTGATTCCCACCTCAGCTTTCCTGGAAGTGGTTTTCCAGGGGCTTCCCCTCTTCTACTCCAGGCAAATGCTTGGATGGTTTCTAACTGAAGGCCACCTCCTTCCCAGTACATGGGGGTTACATGATCAAGATATCGCAGCTCCCAAAATAAGCAACAACAAAACACTTGGATAGGATGATAACATCTAAACAATCAAATAATCTGATTCTAGGTGCAGATGACCCTGCTGTTCTGCCCCTCAAGACAACAATAATTAACTAACATCTGCTTCTAAAAGGATCTCAACTCCCTCAGTGATTTCCCCATTATCTGTTGCATTATATTTTTTATTGTTTCCAGAAAATTTGAGCAAAATTGGAGGCTGTCAAAGGTTTCTCACCTAGGATGTTTAGTGTACAATTCCCGCCTCCACCAGGGATTTTAGAATTGACCTAAGGGCTGGAGCGGAGTACACTCAGCGTCGTGAAGGCAAATAAATTGCAGCCTGATCTGAGAGACAGCTACCCTGGTTGAGAATGCCAATATTAACGGACGGCGTGGAGACACGTCACGCTGACTGCGCGTCAACCCGCAATTTACAGGCCATATGGCTGAGCAGCGGTTGATTGGTAAGCTAAGGTCCTCAATGGACAGTTGCGCCACAGGTGTTATCTTATTTTATTATTATAATTTTAATCAGAGCAAGAGCGAACGGAAAGTAAAGTACTCAGCGCCTTATTTGAAGAGTCATTTCAATCGAAACGACGTCAGAACTTCATCAGTCCCAATGGACAATTCGTCTTCACAACCTGCCGGTGTGGAATCGTTCGAGTAACTACATTATTTCCTGGGAGGATATTGAAGTGTGAGAGACAAACAGCCTGTGGAAATTATTTCCTATCTGATATCCTCGAAAACACTGAAGAACAAAGATTTCGCTTCCTAGTAAGTAACCTACCGTATTGTACAAACAGTACAAGCAATTTAGATGGAAGGTAAAGTATTAAAATGTCCAACCCATGCGGGAATCAAACTTACTGTACATACTAGAGGAAAACATGGGTAAGGAATTATTAAAGGAAATAAGGAGAGAGAATGAGGATTGTGGAACTTAGAAGCAGAGCCATGAAAGGCAGATACGAAACGGGAAGAGTAGATGGCCCGTCCCAAAATCATTGGAAAAAGGGGGAAAACGGACCCAGCTCTGGCATCCCTAGGGGTTGCCAAATCCCGAGCTCACTAGGTATGAGCCATTGAGGGTGTAGACCGCTTAGGGCTATCCAGGGTGCACCATGCGTGAAGGGCTACACATACACATCGTGCCCCTTTAGGACCTCTTACAATAGTCAGGGAAAAACGAGGAAAAAAAGATCCCCTCTAAAAATGAAAAAAACATGGGCCAATTGAGGCAAGAAACTTTATACCGCCTAAGTCGTAAGAGAACTAGAGTTAACCAACGGAGGTTGACATAAAAAATGAATGAGAGGAGCCTGACGCAATAAATGCAAGCAATGTTTCGTTCAGTTGGAGTCCCATGGTCACCAAATCACGTCCCACCGGTTGTGGGCTCCTGGCAGATGGACGGATGGAAAATGTTGAGTACATGAGGTATAACAAGTAGTTCCGTGAAGAACTAAATAGCCTATTTTCATACATCTTACTTACGTTAATTGCCTCTATCAACATGCAAACTTTCAGTTTGATTGATGTAGTAATAGATTCGTAGATATTGAGAACCGTATTTCGGATGGTCGTCATGTTGGATTTTATATATGTAGGCCATCGAGTTATGTACTATTACAAGAAGAATATTACGTAGGTTCAAACTTCAATCGCATGAAAGAAACACAAAAAAGAACAAGATTTTAAAATTTTGCACAGCCGCCATCTTGTGGTTATAAAAACATTGACATAAATTGGATGTCAGTGGATTAAAATTTGTATAAGCATTTACCGTACCAAGTCTCACTGCGCTCGGATGGTTAAATAACGAGAGACGTTAATTTAAATATTTAAATTTCGCGTCACCGCCATGTTGGATTTGTACTCACCAGGTTATTGAAAGTTCCATAGGTGAACTTATGTTCATAGCCTTTATCAACGTACAAAATTGCAGTTTGATTGCTGCCATAGATATGGAGAAGCGTCTAAATATTTTGGATGGTCGCCATGTTGGATTTTTATGTATGTAAGCCATAGAGTTATGTACTATTACAGCGGTTCCCAACCTGGGGTACGCGTACCCCTTGGTGGTACGCAACGAACCAGTTAGGGGTACGCCAAAAATAAACGGCAATGGCGGGCGCCATATTCCCATCGTACGTGTCAGTCGTAATGTACCAGCGCGTCTTATTCATGTACGTCGAGGTCAATGCTCCCACCCTACCCCAACCCCAGTCACTTTCTCCGCTGTAGTCCACTGCTTTTGTCTTGGTTTGTCTATTTTTGCCAAAAAAATCGCTAGAATTAATTGGTTGTCAATGAAATAAAAATTTAAAAATATTCTTTACTGTAAAAGTTCATTTTCCTCAGATAAATGTTAATACATCTTCATTTGCAAAAGTAAGTAAAAGTAAAATTGAAAAATATATTTATCATTTTATTGAAATGAAATGCATACTAACAGCAAACATATAACATATTAAACATAATATTAGTTATACTGTATTAAAAAATAAGTTATAAATAGTTGTAAGTTTTTAATTAATGTTTTTATTAAGTTATGGACATATTGCCCGTAAAATGTTAAACGTTTTAAAAGTTTTTCCTTTTTAGGGGGTACTATTTTTGATAAATATGTATAAAGGGGTACGGGAGGAAGAAAAGGTTGGGAACCGCTGTACTATTAGATGACGATTATTCCTTAGGTTCATTATTCAAACGTTGATTTCAATCGCATGATTAGGACATAAGAAATAAATACTTAATTTTAAAAATTCGCACAGCCGTCATTTTGAGGTTATGTAAACCATTTAACTAAATTACATATCAGTGCATTCCAATGTGTATAAACATTTGCTGTACCATGTTTCACTGCGCTTGGATGGTTCAATCGTGAGTGTGTGTACTCTGAATGTCTGTCCCCCTCCATCAATTCGAACACGGTGAAACCGAATTGAACGAAATTTGGTACAGAGGTAGCGCTAGCAAAGGGCACCTCCGTGTTATGTTATATAACGCCGCCAACTTGACGGAAACGTAATGGCGGCCAACCAAATGTTCAAAGCTCAAATCAAATTACGACTAACATATTCATCCGATCACTATCAAATTTTGCAACAACATATATTTATATGGTGGGCGTCTTTTGACTAAACTACAAGGTCATCAGCCCAATGGTTTGCAGATGTCGGCCATGCATGTGTACAAATCGATTCCCCCTATCAATCAAACACGGTGAAACCAAATTGAACGAAATTTGATACAGAGGTAGCACTAGCAAAGGGCACCTCAGTGTCATGTTTTATATCGCCACCATCTAGACGGAAACGTAACGGCGGCCACCTAAATGTTAAAAGCTTAAATCAAATTACGACCAACCTAATCATCTGATCTCTACCAAATTTTGCAACAACATACCTTTATGTGGCAAGCATCTTTTGACCAAACGACAAGGTCATCAGCCAAATAGTTTGCAGATAGCGGCCAGATATCTGTGAAAATCGACGCACCCTATCAATTCAAACACGGTGAAACCGAATTGAACGAAATTTGGTACAGAGGTAGCACTAGCATAAGGCAACACAATGCCATGTTTTATATCGTCGCCATCTTGACGGAAACGTAATGGCGGCCACCCAAATGTTCAAAGCTTAAATCAAATTACGACCAACCTAATCATCTGATCTCTACCAAATTTTGCAACAACACACCTTTATGTGAGATGCGTTCTTTGACCAAGCTACAAGGTCATCAGTCCAATAGTTTTTGCATATGGCGGTCAAGTATGTGTGCAAATCGATTCCCCCTATCAATTCAAACATGGTAGAACCGAATTGAACGAAATTTTGGTAAAGAGGTAGGACTAGCAAAGGGCACCTCAGGGTCATGTTTTATATCGCCACCATCTTGACGGAAACGGAATGGCGGCCACCCAAATGTTAAAAGCTTAAATCAAATTACGACCAACCTAATTATTTGATCTCTACCAAATTTTGCAACAGCATACCTTTTTGTGGGAAGCATCTTTTGACTGAACTACAAGGTCATCAGCCCAATAGTTTGCAGATATCGGCCATGTATGTGTTTAAATCGATTCACCATATCAATTCAAACACGGTGAAAACTAATTAAATGAAATTTTGTACAGAGGTAACAGTAGCAAAGGGCACCTCATATTCGTGTTTAATATCCGTATAACACGTTGTATTTCAACAAGCTACTACAACCAACATTCAATTATACGCCTTGAAAAAAGCAAAGAGTTATAACAATACCCATGCATTTAGGAGAAAGTAGGCTATATGTTCTTTACTGAACATCTTTTTTCATAAATGAAAATAAGCTAATACATGAAAAAAGTCACCCTTATCCAAATTGATTTCGATATTTATCCCTTTTTGCACCTGTTATTGACATGCTAAAAACAGGGGATCGTGGGGGCACTTAGATCACTCACCGAGACTTTCAGACTGAATGCTGAAAGACACAACTGTAATTAAAAACGTACTATTTAATTACATTCATTTTTAACCGTAACATCCGACTAAAAAAGCAGTTGCTGCATTGGACAAGGGTAGACAGTCGGCGTCATGTTTCTGGCTCATGATCTCAAGATTAACGGTCACGTTAAACTACAAGCTTCCTTCCTTCCTTTTGTTTCTGGAAACGTCCCCAGCCTTCTCATGTCAACCACCTTCTGAGACTCCAGTTCCAAAGGTCCTTGGTTCGAAGACAACAAATTCTGGGCTAAGAATTGAAACGGGTTTCATTCAGTTTTGTGAGGCAAAACCAGAGAGGAATTGGGTTCGATTCCCGTCTGTCATCCTGAGGTTGCCCTGTGGTTTCCCACTTCTAGTCTAGTCAAATGCCGAGATGAATCCTAACTTAAAGCCACGGTTTCCGTCTTCGCAATCCTACCCTCAATTACAAATATTACTACCTGCACAACAATAACACTGGCTGTCATATAAATCCTACGCTCAAGTTCACGGGGCTGATGACCACGATGCTCAAGCCCTTAACTTAAACAACTCTTCACTGTCCAGTAGCTCCCATCCCTAGAGCCCAGGTTCGATTCCCGGCTCTACCACAGAGGATTTAAATACCGAGTTTGAAGGTGGAACAGAGTGAACTTAGCCTCACAAGTAGCAACTCAGATGAATGGTGGTTTCAAATCCCTCTCTAAACTAACCCACGAGTTATTTTCGGTGGATTTGCACTTTAATCCTAGTATGGTACAGTACCTATCTCTACCTGCTTCCCTATCCTAATTGCTTATATAAACACTCACATTTAGTGCTGTATAGACGTTGCAAAATCACAAGTTATCAAACAATTTCCACACCCCAACCAAATTGCCAAATTATATTAGGCGGATGCCCATCTTTCTTAATGAAAGATAAAACACAGACAACTTCACCAAATTCCAGATTCAATTACTTTTAAATTCATTTAAAAGAAAATTCTCGTTCATTAGCTTTCTTTCGAATTTTGCAACAAATGAAAGTAGACCTACAAGATCTACCCGGTGAAAGTGTCCGTCCGTCTGTTTGTGTGTGCGTGCGTGTGTATTTATATATGTTTCCCCCGATCAATTCCCAAACGACGAAACCAAATTGAATGAAATTTGGTACATACAGTGGGTACTGAGCCATTTTTATGAGATATATAAGTTACTCCTTTGTGCCATTTTTATCTGACGTGATCAATGCACGCCTTTGTGAAACCTTGGCTGTGAAGCTATTAATAGCCCTCTGATGTCTTAATACCATATATGGACATATCTGCATCTTGTCCCCTTATTGGCCAGTGATTTATATATTGGAAGGGGTCGTGACCAATCAAATTTTACCACGCAGTTACCTTTGTGTTGCGTCGTCATTTGCTTTGTTTCGAGGCATTTCTTTCTTGCAGCCAAGTAGGCTAGTCGTATTCCCATATTCTTGGGGAAGTGCCCGCGTTCAAGGTGAAACCATGGCGAGGTGTCTGTATGTCGTAATCTATATTGCTTTACTGTAGTTCAGTTTCATATTTCGGCAATTTAAAACTCTTAGTCCGTGTTATTTTCTTTTGGTCGCGTGTACTTGCCCCCTCCCGATATTTTCCCTCCGCCCTTTTTGTGCGTGTAATTGCTGGTGAGTTTTTGTTTTGTATGGTAGTATTATTTTCATTTATTTTGATAACGTAGTTTTTGTACTTTAAGGGTTGAAAGTTATGTATGTGGGCTGTCTTCGATTTACTCTGGAGTGCGTGACGGTGGGTTTGCCTACCTTGTAGGGGGCACCTTTGAGTCTGTCATTCAGAGTGTATCTTATCGTAGAACAACATAACGGGATTGCAGATTACTTTTCTTGCTTCCCGTAATGCTTTGTTCTTTATCTAAAGAGTTCACAAAAGGAGGTCTCGCCATTGCTATTTGCTGGTGACCTAACCTGTGATATTCTTGTGTCTGTGAATGCCCATATTTTGCGCATCACATATTTTCGTCGTCTTTGTGTGCCCTTATCTCCATACTTTCAATTTTTAAAGTATATTTTTGGCTTTGCCGATAATTTAATGTAATTTTTCCTTTTGTCTAATTTCCTATTTTTCTCGTAACTCACTCGTTCTTGCATGTGCCTCCGCGTCTTTCTTCCTCACTCCTCCCCTCCCTCTCACCCCTCTCCACCCCGTTCTGAACCATTGTACCCCCTCCTATTTTGTTCATCCCTTTTGACACGCTTTGTCTAAATTTTGAGAACGTATCTTGACTTCGTTGAGTGTAGTCGTTTCTGAGTTTTGTCTTTTTATTTAATTGCGACATACTTACATTTAGTCATCGTTTCATCTTGCCTTGAACACGTTAACTTAACTTATCTTATTTTATTTCATTTTAATATAATTTAATTTAGTATATTTTCGATTTTCTTCCTAATTTGTATTTTTTCTTGCGGTAAACTAATTTTGTGGTTTATTTGTTGGTCATTTCTCTTCTTGCTTTTAATATCTCTGGGATCGTTGTGCATTGTAGTTGTTATTTTAATACATTTTATCTTTGCCTAAGTATCTCTGCTTTTGCGTCACGTCTTATTTTAATTTTAGTAACCTTCTTCGAGTTTTGTCTGGTTTTTGCTATATTTCGGTTTGTCGGTCTTATTAGCGTACTTGTGACGTTAATACGACCTACACGGCCTCTGATTTAAATTTGTTCATCTTTGGATTTTACCGTAGTTTAATTTTATTTAGGTTTCCCCCTTCCTTTTGGGATTGCTTTCTGGTTTGCCTTTTAAAATTTGGGCTCAGCGAAAGCCAAACACGACTGCGATCTCCCCGTTTTTCTTTCTTCTATTTTATTTTATTTTATATTTCTTCGGGGATAGGGGAAGAGCTTCAGCTACGTTTCCACTGACGTCTGCTGCGTACGTAAGTATATGTTTATTTCTATTACTTCATCTAAGTTGCGTACAGTACGACTAAAAGAATCTCAATATTGTGTATCACCATCATCTTAACGAAGACAAAACGGCTGCCATATGAGTGTGCAATAGTTAAACTAATCATCGGAACACTATCGCACTTTGCAAACATAAAACTATCTGTTGAGATGCATTAGAGACCCAACGTACAAGGTATACCGATGAACTCATATCAATGCGCAGCCAAATGAAATTTAATAAAAAATAACTTGGACAAACTTCATGACACAGCAGTAACTCTGATAGACAACCTACAGGAAGGAATTAAGTTGGGCCCGTTTTAACCACAATGAATCTCTATTTTCAATAGTTCCAATAAGTATAAAACTGCATGGAAAGTAATTAATGATGTATTTGGCAAGTCAACTGTTAATCCTCCGAAAGCACTCAATTTCTCTGCAGCAGATTTTAACCACTACTATGTACCGTCAGCACAACAACTATAAAATAAATACTCTCAACCCTTCCTGCTTTGCCTACTTGTTCTCTAGTAACCTTGATCCAGTAGCAAGTATTTTCACTTGAGAATATGTTAGTCACCAAGATGCTCTTGATATACAGTAGTTATTATATTTGAATTGTAGCCAATGCCCATAGCAGGGTATTCTAATTGAACGCATGTAGGCTCCCCATAAAGTTCAATTTCAAGTTTTAAAAGTAGGAAAGGCCTGTACCTGTGTTTAAGAAAGGAGACAAAATTATTATCCATCAAATTATAGATACGTATCGCTGGTACCTACAATTTCTGAAGTACTTGAGTCTAGTATTTTACAAGTTTATGCTCCAACGTCAGTGGCATCAGATGATTAAATTGAATCTATATTCTGACTGTTAGGTAGTCAGCCTTAAGACTGGTTGGATCCTCAAAAAGTACCGCCGTTAGGTTATGTGAGTATATACCCACAAAAGCCCAAGGCAGCGCTACTAGGCAAGATGAGGAGTGAGGTAGTGTGCCCAACTCTAGGAATGGGTATTCCAAGTTTCAGACACCTAGATATCAAGGGAAAGGCTGTAGCCGCTTTTGAAAGTTCAGATATTTGAATATCGCGCTACATTGCTTCGAGAAGCATTTAGAAGAATTTTACCGATAGTTGGATGTCAAGTGACGTAGCGAGTAATAGCAGAGGTGGAGGCTATTTATTGATTAAATAGTTAACTATGGAGTAGAGACTTGAGACTGGGATCAGATTACTGGCACGGCCAAATGAAAGAGAATGCAATTGGTATCAAGTAAATCGGACCAGGGATTCAAGAGATATGAGGATTTCTAGATATCAGGCGATGACGCGTGACCCTGACCGTTTTGAATAAAAGCCAGCTGGAGCAGGCATGGTCAGCTCATTCTAACACAAGCACTTGGCAAGCAAGTTGCGTCTACGCTGAGCCAAGGCACATGGTTGCCGTATCTACGCAGAAGTTCTTTTCAAGTCGTGATAGTCACGAAAAGTGCTGCGCAAACGAGTTGGAACTTAGTAAGTTTCTGGTGAGGAGAATCACTGAGGTGATTGATTTCTACAGACATTGGTGGAAATATTTATATTTCCAAAAGGACATATGCTAGACTTTGTCTAGAAAATAGTATTTTGTCACAGTCCAGTAGTAACTTAATACTTGGATGTTTAAATCCATTTCAAGTCAGTTTTCATATTTGTAACTAGTTAACCACTTCGATCTGTCAGTACACTGAAGACTAGTCTATAACGGTGGCGTTCATTAGTCTACGCAAGGGAAACTGCAGGTTGTCTAGCGCATGGCAGATGGTGATATACAAACCATGCCCAGGGAACGATCTTCAGAACAGCCGTTAATTGCTTAGACTGTCAATGTTTTTCTTGTACTGATAAGATTACAGTGAGTTATGTTACAACTGACATATTTAAGAAGAGATCACTTAGATCTGACCCTATTTAAACAAACTGTTATGGATTTGATAGAAGCTCATATTAAAATGGAACCACAGTTTATTCAAACGTCAAAAGATACTACCACTATGTCTGACTAGACGAATTGTGGGTCTACAATGGCGGCCGATACAAGGATTATACATGCTTGTCCGTTAGGGCATGTCTATGGATAAATCTGGTACAGACCAGGTTTACTACACTTCAAGACCATCAAGAAATGTAAGCCACATTTGAATTATATTATGCCTAGCTAATTGGAACAAACTATTTTTTCTGCAGATGACCAACACATTTTTTTTGTCGTATTTAAATCTTGCAATGATTTACGCAAGACTTATTAGAGTTATTCTGAGCATTTTCAGCACTCAGAACAGTTTAGGATCGATGACCGAGCATTTCGAGCATTTATTTGAATTTTTCATATTTTAAGGAAACCACGGAAAACCCCGATGTAACTGTAAAAGTTAAATTTATTTTTGTTGAGGAACGGATATTTTTTCCATATTCGAAGATTCGAACATGTGGATTCTCACATAATGAGATGATAAACATATTTAAAATGATATAAATAATAATAATAATAATCCACTAATAATAATAATAATAATTTTTATAATTTTTCTAAATAATTCTTGGATATTATACTTTTTAATAATCATATGTATTGAGAAAGAGCCTATGTAGTAGTTTAAACATTTCTAGTTTGGAACAGGAGATTTTCCGAAGGAGAGTGGTTAGCGCAAGCCCGCATTCAACCAACATTTCAGTTCTGGTTGAACAGTTGATATTTGCATTGAGCAAAGTATATTTTTCAGATAACACGGAGAGGCATGAAACGGGAAGCAATTGATATTTGTATCAAATAGGATATTTTTGTATTTATATAAAATCATGACGTAAATACACTCGAAAGTGAAATAAAGATTTTCATAAGTATGGTAAATTCACGGGTTGAACTGAATGGTAAAATAAAATAAACTTGTAAGTTTATTAATCTTCCAGTGTTGACAACAAGCAGAGGCTTGATTTATTGTATAAATTTTGGGAAGATAATTTATGTGTGTGGAGTAGTTGAAATGCCATTCCCAGGTGCGCATGTTAAGTCGCAGGAATGAAGGTTTTTTCGAGCATCAATCAAATAGCAGGTTCGATGGCTCAGGTTTATAGTAGGAGTATTGGAGCCACACATTTCGTCGTATGAATAACCCGAAGGTTATTTCTTTGAAACCATCAGTTCTTATTTCAACCTTGTTTACGAATTCCATTTAGACTTTGATTTTGGTAGAACCCGGATTTGTCATGATAGTAGTTTATTCTTCTACAGAGGAAGACCTTTGCCGTTGTTGTTGTTGTTGTAATATTGTGTTCTTACACAAATAATAGAATGGGCCACTGCCAATTTAAAAAATAATTCATTAACCACGAATAATTTGAAGGATGTTTTCAATCCTAGTGCCATGAACTAAATGAATTTATTATAAAACTACAATTCTAATTTCCGCATTCTGTCGAAGAATTGCAAGTTGTGAAAGTTGCTAAAAATGGCCATGAATATAAATATTTTTATAATAATGATTCCAAGTGGAAAATCTGATAGTTGAATGGTTCAACCATTTATTGATCAAGTTGATGATTCAGAAATCATGTATTTTGTTTGGAACTTGAAGTTTATAATCGAGTCACTTCTCGAATGTTTAATGTCAGAAGAACAATGAATTGTTGTTGTGCTTCGCACAGTTCTTCGATGCTATGCTCAAGGTCAAATACTTTTCAGATGTTATTAATATGTATAAATAATTTGTGTTGCTTCGATGATAATAATATTTTCGACGATGTATTTTTGAAAACTGGAAAAAAAAGTGAAAGTTTAAAAATTCTATAAACATTTATTCTACGAGTGTTAATATCATGTAAATAGTCAAACAGTGATCTACGTTATTTCCAGTATGGACAATTAATTTTGAACTGGAATTAAATATTAATAATTTTGGAACACAGTCCACAGGACTATTAATCGGACTTGTGTTTCCAAAAAGATTGTCAAATGAGTTTGGAAGATTTCTGTATATTGTGTGTAAATAAGTGTGTGGATCGCCACACGTGGAGTGATGCTGCTTTGAGCATCTTTGCAGTCAGATTTTAACTTTAAAATAAACTGAGATAATTTTACCAGATGTGTTTCTCCCAATTAAATCTCCTTCTATCCTTATTGTTGCATTGAGCCAAAAATCAGTAAAGCATTTTTTTAATTTGATGTCGTTTTTGCGATTTGCTTTAACCCATCTGGCGCTCCGGGATATTTTGATTCTCGTGCTGACTGATTATTGGTAAAATGCATATGTGGTCGTGCGGACTCCGGTCTAAACGGGCACATAAAATAAGATAGAGAGAGAAATGGCGCCCAACGTGGGGCCCGATTTAGACATGGTCAATCGCATGCCGATTTGAAATTGTGATAATTTTTATAGAAATATTTTGGGAGTTTAGAGATGTCTGGTTTGGATGAATAAATTAGTAGGAAACCCAATTAGTGGGGAAAATTAAAAATTTAACTTGGTTAATAATTAGAATGGGTTTGATTATTTTTGATAATGGCTTAACCATTAGGGCGTCAAGTAAATTCAGTAGTAAACGTTCGATGACTGGACATACACATTATTAGAATCCAGGTGGAGGATATTTGAGAACTTGCATATTTTTCTTGTGATATTGTGGTAAATGTAATTCGTAAAAGTAGAGAATTTTGTTTTTCCATCACGTCACATTAGGACAAATCTCATTTTATTATAGTGTTCCAATTAGCTATTCATATTTCTTGTTCTAGTTATAAGCTTGTGTTTGCCACTGTTGTATACCCCTAAGTTTTGAATAATAATTGAAAATTATGGAAGAAATGATGAGGATGATGAGGAGTTTGGAGGAGAGTTCAAAACAGGCTGGACTGCGTGTAGCAGCCATTATGAAAGAAAATTCTGAGTCTTTAGAAAATAAACTTAATGAAAATTCTGATTCTTTAGAGAATAAACTTAAAGAAAATTTGAATGATAAACTTAAAGAAAATTCTGATTCTTTAGAAAATAAACTTAAAGAAAATTCTGAGTCTTTAGAAAATAAACTTAAAGAAAGTTTGGAGGATAAACTTAAAGAAAATTCTGATTCTTTGGAAAGTAAACTTAAAGAAAATTCTGATTCTTTGGAAAATAAACTTAAAGAAAATTCTGATTCTTTAGAAAGCAGGTTAAAAGGGAACTTGAAAGAAAATTTAAACAGTAAATTTAATTCAATGGAAAGTAAATTTAAAGAGAATTCTGAAATTTTGAAAATGACACTTGAGAGTAAAATGAATAAATTATGCGATAAAACACATGAGCTCGAAACTTCATTAGCTACTAACGCAAGTTTAATGGACGATAAATTTCGCGATGCCGATCTTCGATCCCAAAGCTTAGCTGATAGGATAGAACATGGTCTTAGGAAAGTTGGTGAAGACATGGTCAACCTGGAAGTCAGAGTAAAGAAGGAGAGTAACGAGATGGGAATTCTAGTTGTTCAACGTTTAACGGAACAATTCAAAGAACTGGTCATGGGAGAAATAAGAGAAGGTGTGATTAGTGAGTTGCAAACTGAAATCAAGACCACAGTTGTCAATGAAATTAAAGACACACTCAAGCTGGAGAATCAAGAAGGAATCAAGGAGATTAGGGAATCTTTGTCATCCCATATCGAAGTAATTGCCAAAGATATCCAAGCAACTCAGAAGGACATATCAGATATGACAGGGTCATTGAAAAGTCATGAGGCTGTTATGAACCAGATATCCATTGATGTTAAAGACAATTGTAAAGAAACTGAAGCAATTAAGAAGATGGCAGAAGAAAACCAGAAGGAACTTGAGGCTATGAAAACTCGAATCAAGGATGAGAAACAGTCTGATCATCTGTTAAAAATGCCAAATGTAAGGCGAAAGGAACAGATACAGATAAATCTAGGAGGAGCTAGAGAGACTGATAGACAGGATGAGGTCAGGACAGTATTTCAATCCAACCCCATAACTGTATTTAAGAATATAGAGGATAAGCCTTCTAAATTTTCAGGGCGAGATTCTGTAACACCCGTGGAATTTTTGAGAGAAGCAGGTGATTACCTGAAAGATTCTAAGATCCCTAAAGAAAGACAGATCCGAGTGATAGGGAAGTTCTTGGAAGGTCCTGCACTTCTGTGGTTCAGAGCATTTAGATCCACTCTAACCACTTTTGAGGAGTTTTCTCGTGGGCTATTGAAGAAGTTTTGGTCCCCGGAAACCCAACAGCAAGTCAGAGCAGAGTTATATTCGAAGAGATTCTCGACGTCACAACCTACTCGATACTCTACGTACTTTTCTGGACAGCTGTCTAAACTCCAACATTTAGATCCGCCGATGCCAGATAACGAGTTGATTACTGCATTGATACGTCAATTTCCAGCAGACGTCCAGAGGACTTTGATCGCTGCTGATATCTATAATATGAAACAATTTGATGAAGTATTACAGAAGCTGGATCATACAAACGCTCAATTCTTCCATCAGAAGGGAGGAAAGAGTAACAACGCTGTGTATGCTGTTATGGCTGATAGTTATTCTCAGACACCTCGAGAGATTCGAGAGGAGCGAGAAGAGAAAACGCCGAGGGAAGATCCAAATAAGAGAGGATGGAACCAGTACAGTAACAGATACAGTTACAAACCATATGCGAGACCAGATGGTGGTAATCGATACAATACTCGATGGAGAAGGCCACGAGATAGTCAAGGAAGGTACCAGGAAAGAAGATATTATGGTAGAAATAACTACAATAACAGAAGGAATGTAGATACTCGTCAGTCCAACGAAGAGTTTAACAAGGAGACGAGGAAAAATTTGGAAGCAAGACACCAAGATAACTTGCAATTTTTGGAGCAGAGGCCCAATGAACCAGGTCCATCGGGAACACAACAATCCCGGGGGAATGGTAATGAAAAAAAAACTTCGAATTCACAGTAGAAGATAGAATTTTGAATACTTTCACTTCCAGAATTATTAAATGGCAAGCAGAGGATGATGACTTAATTCAACAGAATGACGAACGAAAAGAAATGGGTACCAGAATTAGAATGCCAATCATATCATGCGAAGTATTCGGTATGCCTGTCGATACTTTGATCGATACTGGGGCTATGCTTTGTCTGGTGAGTGAGAAGCTTTATATTCTGTGGAAGCTCAAAGAGAATTTAGAGGAGATTCCAGTATCAGGAATTAAGATCCAAGGAATAATACCCAATAAAATATCTCTGTGTAAAACACAATTATACTTATGTATTACGATTGGAGGACATGATTTCCGACATGTATTTGTTGTAATGAAGGACATGGCTTTTGACATGATATTGGGAGCAGATTTCATTCAGAAATATCAAGCAGTGATAGACATGAAGACAGAGTCGATTAAATTCAAGAATACCGAAGAGATTAACTTCGAGGGAAAAGAAGAGGAAGACATCGAGGGAGATGCTCAATGGTCTCTGATTTTTCATGAAGCCGAAGGAAGAGAAGTCTACACTGAGAAGGAGTCCCCAGAGTTAGGGAAGATTTTGGAAGAGTATCAAGATATTTTTGACATTAAACCTGGTGAAATTAAAGATTTTGAATATCATATTCGTGTAAATCAGGGGTCTCCAAACTACGGCCCGGGGGCCACATCCGGCCCGCGGACAGATTTTGTCCGGCCCGCGGAGAGCTAGCATACTTGAAAACTCCTTTTAGAGAACATATTTTTTATAGCAAATTAAATTTAGTTTACTGAAGTATTCTAATTTTATGTTGAATAATTATTAATATGACATCTACATTGATATGGTCATGGGCTAACTACTCATAACATTGTTGTAGGCTTATTGTTATTGTTTTTGTGGTAAGTTGGATAAAGAAACACAGAATTGTAATGAGTAAAGACATGTATAACATGCAGACATATGAAATACTAATGAGATTTATGTAATTGAGATTTTCCACGGACAATAGTTTGTAGTTGTGGACTAATTTTACTTGTACCAATTATTAAAAGAGATTTAAGATGCTCATCAGTTAATTTAGATCTGTAAACATTTTTTGTGTACTTCATTTTGGAGAAGGTCTTCTCACACAAATAAGTAGTACCAAAAACAGAAAACAGCCCACGAGCAAATTTATGCAAATTATCAAATTGTGTCAGTGGAAGACTCTTATAAAATTCCAACAAAGATGAGTTTTGATATTTGTTCTTAATTATATCACTGCACTGTAGTTCAATCATTTCCATTTGAAGTTCCGGGGCTAGGGTTTCAATGTCAGTATCAAAAGTATCCTGAAAAATCTTAATTTGATTCGCAAAGGCATCGAAGTCCGAGAAACGAGTATCAAAATTTATTTTCAAAGCACTCAAAGTTTCGATTGCAAAATCGATAGGAAACTCAGTCTCAGTGGTGTGGCTGAATATTTCACATGTTTTAAAATGTGAAAAACATTTACTTCGTAGTTGTGATTGAAACAGAATCAATTTCTTCCGGAATGATTTGATATTAGTGTATAAATCAGGAAGATGCTGGTTTTCTCCTTGCAATCTCAAATTCAGTTCGTTCACATGTTTTGTCAAATCAACATAGAATGCTAACTTCCACAGCCATGCGTTGTTTTGTAATTCAGTAAGAGGGCGATGCTTTTCATTTAAAAAAATCGATCACTGCTCGAAGTTCAAAAAAGCGCTGAAGGACTTTCCCACAACTAAGCCAACGTACGGCAGTATGATAAGGTAAGTCATTTTCTCCAATCTCTTCAATAAATTGTCGGAATTGTCGGTGATTCAGCCCAAAAGATCTCATAAAATTAACAGTTGATATGACTGGTTTCAGAACTTCAGACATATCCAAACATTTTCCGCACAAAGACTGTTGAGGAATGATACAATGTAAGACTAATGGTTTTGAACCACCGTCATTTTCTACAGCCTTTGACACAAGAGCGACCACTCCTTTGTCTTTCCCACTCATGTTTTTGCCTCCATCAGTTGTAATACATTTCAAGTTTTTCCATCGAAGGTTCTTTTGATTAATGGCCATTTCAACTCCTTTAAAAATATCTGTACCAGTAGTTGTGCCATGAATACTATACATATCAAGAAGTTCTTCATGCACTTCATAGCTTTTATCTTCTCCTCGAATATAAATCAACACCTGAGCAATATCTGACACATCCGTTGACTCATCCAAGGCCAAAGAAAACCACTCAACATCTCCATTTTTGTCGAACAGTTGAGAGGATATATTTTCAGCGATGTTTTCTACCCTTCGAGCCACAGTGTTTGCTGACATACTGACAGTTTTTAATAAATTTACCTTTTCAGGGCACATTTCTTCGGCTGCTGCAATTATGCATTCTTTGATCATTTCTCCATCGGTGAATGGTTTTCCACGTTTTGCAATTTCAAGAGCCACACGAAAGCTGGCACGAGTTGCAGCCTCTTGTTCGGTTTTGAGTTTTGTAAATGAAGATTGCTGCGATTTCAATCCGCGCTTCATAGCTTCGAATTTTTCTGTCCGCAAACTTCCTGTATATTTTGAGTAATTTTAAAAATGTTTTGTTTCATAATGACGTTTAATGTTATATTCCTTGAGAACGGCTATGCTTTCATTGGAAATCAAACATAGCGCCTTGTTACTGGACTCAATTACGAAATACTGAATGTTCCACTCATCTTTGAATTTTCTGCATTCACTATCAATTTTTCGCTTCTTTTCCATACTACTAAATCACACACAAAAGCAACAATTCAAATCAAAATACTGTTACAAAGATGTCTTAAACTTAAACACGCACAAACACGTTTTAAGGAGGTACGCACTATTTTATTTCACAACAGTGTTATAGGAACTGACTTGAGGTTGCGCAACTAGCCTTCTTATATATTCCAATTACTGCCATCTAGAAGTGAGTGGAGGACACCAGAACTCTCTCGAACCAACGAGATTACTCTGTACGTGCTATTAGCGCCATCTGTTAGCGATAGAAGGTACTACCTATTTCCGCTTGTGTCCACCAGATGTCGTGTCACGTTACTCCTCATGGCTCGTACTCTACGACTAATCTAGAAATTACAGATAATGACAGGAAAATTAATAATATGCAGTGTTGCCGTTTTGCGGACTTAAGTCCGATTTGCAGCCTTTTTTCAACGTTGCGTACTTTTTCGGACTTTTTTTTCATCAGTGGACTATTTCACTTTTTACCACCGACAACAATGATAATATGGTTTTGGCCCTCGGAACTTACTGGAGTAATCAGTATGGCCCTAAGGCTGGAAAGTTTGGAGACCCCTGGTGTAAATGATGATGCACCTTTTCATGCTAAATTGTATCCAGTAGCAGAAAAGCATCGAGAAAGAGTAAAAGTGCTTATCAAGGACATGGAAAGCAACAATGTGATTGAAAAGTACACTACATCTTATGTCAATCCATTAGCAGTAGTGTCTAAGCAAGATGGAAGTCTGAGACTATGTTTAGACGCGCGAAATTTGAATTCAAGATTACTGCCAGAGTATGACAGACCACCAATCATTAGGGAACTGTTAAGGAAATTCCAAGGCAAGGTCTGGTTCTCTAATATTGATCTCACTTCGTCCTACCATCATATTAGGCTTAGTGAAGATTCTAAGAAGTTTACAGGATTTATGTTTGACCAGCAGACATATGTATTCCGCCGTTTACCATTTGGAGTTAAAACATCTGGATCCGTTTTGATCACAGCCCTGGAACAAAATTTGAGTCCTGAAGTAAAAGAGATAGCAATTCGTTATATTGATGATATCTTAATTGCATCTGAGACTAAGGAGGAACATTTGCTACATCTTCAAATGTTATTCGCAGATTTGAGAAAAGCGAACTTCAAAGTAAACCTTCGGAAATGTCAGTTCTTTCGAAAGGAAATAAAATTTTTGGGTCACATTTTGGATGGAGAAGGATACCGTCCCAACGAGACGAAGATACAAGCAATTGCAAATTTCCCTAGACCTACTAGAGTGAAGAATGTCCGCAGTTTTCTCGGGACATGCCAATTCTTTGCAGGGCATTGTCCGAACTTCACCAAGACAGTTGCGCCATTGCAGGAATTGTTAAAGAAAGGAAATAAATGGAAATGGGATAAAGATTGTGAACAATCATTTCAAGATGCCAAGAGGTTATTGGTAAACAGTGTGAAATTGGAGTATCCTGACTTTACCAAAAATTTCATCATAGAATCTGATGCATCCACCGTAGGGATTGGAGCTATTCTACTTCAAGAAGATGAAGACCACAAGAGACATTACCTGGCGTTCATTAGCAGGAAACTTCGTCCATCAGAGAGGAATTATTACACCACAGAGTTAGAAGCACTTGCTGTAATATTCGCATTGGAGTCGTGGAAGAAAATGTTAATTGGACATTCAGTCATTGTGAGGACTGATCACCACGCATTGGAGTTTATTTTGAGAACAAACTTTGCCAGTGATAGAATAACTAGATGGTCACTTTTTATTCAGCAATTCAACCTAGTTATTGAACACACTCCTGGAAAGTTGAACGTTGGAGCTGATTTGTTGAGTAGAGCAGTGGAGTCTACATCTAAGGTTTTTCAAGTTAACCTGACGCAGGAGGATGAAGATACCTTGAGAAGGTTAAGGTTATTGCATTTTTCCCAGAGGAGAGACCGACGTCTTATGAACATTTTTCGTTTTCTACAGGGAAACATGGATCCAAATGATGATGATTTTGTGGAAACTGAAAGAATTTCCAGAGATTTTATGATGTTAGATGGTTTAATCTACAAGTTTGCAGATCCCGACCATACGAAGCTGAGAGTAGTGATACCTCCACGATTGCAAAAACCCATTATTTGGATGGCACATAGAATCGCAGGTCATGCTGGAGTAGATAAGACAGTCAACATGATTCAAGAGAAATTTTCGTGGGAGCGAATGCGACAAACTGTCAGAAACACTATTCGAGAATGCGACTTATGCCAAAGGAGTAAACATAATTCTAGATTATTGAGAGAATTACCAAGGCCTATTATTCCTTCTAAGCCTTGCGAAATCTTCGCGACTGATTTATATGGTCCTCTCCCAAAGTCTAAAAGAGGTAACCGATATATTTTGGTGACTATGGATGTTTTCAGTAAATACACCATGTTACATCCAATTCAGAAGGCAAACGCAAAGTATTGTGCGAAGAGAATTAGAGACAGCGTAATTCCGGAAGCAGGCAAACCGGAATTCCTTTTATCAGATCGTGGACCTCAATTCACATCATTATAATTTCGAACCATCATGAATAATCTTGGGATTAGACAATAGTTTTGTTCTATTAGACATCCAGAGAGCAATCCAGCGGAACGCGTGATGGCTGAGATAGCAAACTTTTGCCGCCTCTATTGTCCAAATGAGCATTGGAAATGGATGGATGTTCTTTCTTTAGCATCCGAATCCATCAACTCTACAATTCATGAGAGTACTGGACAGATTCCTATGTTGCTTCATCATGGAATTAAACCAACACGATTATGGGATCGAATCATCTCTATCCCACCTGAGATTGAACCAAGTCGTCAGATGAGGGAAACTCTAGCTTTAGACAAGTTAAGGAGTCAAGCTGAGAAGAGAGAGCGCAGAGTGAGAGGAAAGCGTTTTCGCAGACCCTTGCGCGTAGGAACTCTTGTTTTAGTGAAAAGACCTACACCCTCTGACGTGCAAAATCGAGTGTACTCGAAATTTGCAAGCCTTTACGCTGGACCCTATCGTATTGTGGAAGTAAACAATAATGGAAGCTATGAAGTAGCCAATACACGAACTGGTAACATCGTGGGAACTTATAATGCATCGAATTTGAAGATTTATTATTCAAGAACCAGAGGATTTAATGTGTAGATAGGAAAAATAAAATTTTTTCAATTTTTATTTTTTGCTAGGTGTGGGGTGGATGTGCCCAACTCTAGGAATGGGTATTCCAAGTTTCAGACACCTAGATATCAAGGGAAAGGCTGTAGCCGCTTTTGAAAGTTCAGATATTTGAATATCGCGCTACATTGCTTCGAGAAGCATTTAGAAGAATTTTACCGATAGTTGGATGTCAAGTGACGTAGCGAGTAATAACAGAGGTGGAGGCTATTTATTGATTAAATAGTTAACTATGGAGTAGAGACTTGAGACTGGGATCAGATTACTGGCACGGCCAAATGAAAGAGAATGCAATTGGTATCAAGTAAATCGGACCAGGGATTCAAGAGATATGAGGATTTCTAGATATCAGGCGATGACGCGTGACCCTGACCGTTTTGAATAAAAGCCAGCTGGAGCAGGCATGGTCAGCTCATTCTAACACAAGCACTTGGCAAGCAAGTTGCGTCTACGCTGAGCCAAGGCACATGGTTGCCGTATCTACGCAGAAGTTCTTTTCAAGTCGTGATAATCACGAAAAGTGCTGCGCAAACGAGTTGGAACTTAGTAAGTTTCTGGTGAGGAGAATCACTGAGGTGATTGATTTCTACAGACATTGGTGGAAATATTTATATTTCCAAAAGGACATATGCTAGACTTTGTCTAGAAAATAGTATTTTGTCACAGTCCAGTAGTAACTTAATACTTGGATGTTTAAATCCATTTCAAGTCAGTTTTCATATTTGTAACTAGTTAACCACTTCGATCTGTCAGTACACTGAAGACTAGTCTATAACGGTGGCGTTCATTAGTCTACGCAAGTGAAACTGCAGGTTGTCTAGCGCATGGCAGATGGTGATATACAAACCATGCCCAGGGAACGATCTTCAGAACAGCCGTTAATTGCTTAGACTGTCAATGTTTTTCTTGTACTGATAAGATTACAGTGAGTTATGTTACAACTGACATATTTAAGAAGAGATCACTTAGATCTGACCCTATTTAAACAAACTGTTATGGCTTTGATAGAAGCTCATATTAAAATGGAACCACAGTTTATTCAAACGTCAAAAGATACTACCACTATGTCTGACTAGACGAATTGTGGGTCTACAATGGCGGCCGATACAAGGATTATACATGCTTGTCCGTTAGGGCATGTCTATGGATAAATCTGGTACAGACCAGGTTTACTACACTTCAAGACCATCAAGAAATGTAAGCCACATTTGAATTATATTATGCCTAGCTAATTGGAACAAACTATTTTTTCTGCAGATGACCAACACATTTTTTTTTGTCGTATTTAAATCTTGCAATGATTTACGCAAGACTTATTAGAGTTATTCTGAGCATTTTCAGCACTCAGAACAGTTTAGGATCGATGACCGAGCATTTCGAGCATTTATTTGAATTTTTCATATTTTAAGGAAACCACGGAAACCCCCGATGTAACTGTAAAAGTTAAATTTATTTTTGTTGAGGAACGGATATTTTTTCCATATTCGAAGATTCGAACATGTGGATTCTCACATAATGAGATGATAATTAAACATATTTAAAATGATATAAATAATAATAATAATAATCCACTAATAATAATAATAATAATTTTTATAATTTTTCTAAATAATTCTTGGATATTATACTTTTTAATAATCATATGTATTGAGAAAGAGCCTATGTAGTAGTTTAAACATTTCTAGTTTGGAACAGGAGATTTTCCGAAGGAGAGTGGTTAGCGCAAGCCCGCATTCAACCAACATTTCAGTTCTGGTTGAACAGTTGATATTTGCATTGAGCAAAGTATATTTTTCAGATAACACGGAGAGGCATGAAACGGGAAGCAATTGATATTTGTATCAAATAGGATATTTTTGTATTTATATAAAATCATGACGTAAATACACTCGAAAGTGAAATAAAGATTTTCATAAGTATGGTAAATTCACGGGTTGAACTGAATGGTAAAATAAAATAAACTTGTAAGTTTATTAATCTTCCAGTGTTGACAACAAGCAGAGGCTTGATTTATTGTATAAATTTTGGGAAGATAATTTATGTGTGTGGAGTAGTTGAAATGCCATTCCCAGGTGCGCATGTTAAGTCGCAGGAATGAAGGTTTTTTCGAGCATCAATCAAATAGCAGGTTCGATGGCTCAGGTTTATAGTAGGAGTATTGGAGCCACACATTTCGTCGTATGAATAACCCGAAGGTTATTTCTTTGAAACCATCAGTTCTTATTTCAACCTTGTTTACGAATTCCATTTAGACTTTGATTTTGCTAGAACCCGGATTTGTCATGATAGTAGTTTATTCTTCTACAGAGGAAGACCTTTGCCGTTGTTGTTGTTGTTGTAATATTGTGTTCTTACACAAATAATAGAATGGGCCACTGCCAATTTAAAAAATAATTCTTTAACCACGAATAATTTGAAGGATGTTTTCAATCCTAGTGCCATGAACTAAATGAATTTATTATAAAACTACAATTCTAATTTCCGCATTCTGTCGAAGAATTGCAAGTTGTGAAAGTTGCTAAAAATGGCCATGAATATAAATATTTTTATAATAATGATTCCAAGTGGAAAATCTAATAGTTGAATGGTTCAACCATTTATTGATCAAGTTGATGATTCAGAAATCATGTATTTTGTTTGGAACTTGAAGTTCATAATCGAGTCACTTCTCGAATGTTTAATGTCAGAAGAACAATGAATTGTTCTTGTGCTTCGCACAGTTCTTCGATGCTATGCTCAAGGTCAAATACTTTTCAGATGTTATTAATATGTATAAATAATTTGTGTTGCTTCGATGATAATAATATTTTCGACGATGTATTTTTGAAAACTGGAAAAAAAGTGAAAGTTTAAAAATTCTATAAACATTTATTCTACGAGTGTTAATATCATGTAAATAGTCAAACAGTGATCTACGTTATTTCCAGTATGGACAATTAATTTTGAACTGGAATTAAATATTAATAATTTTGGAACACAGTCCACAGGACTATTAATCGGACTTGTGTTTCCAAAAAGATTGTCAAATGTGTTTGGAAGATTTCTGTATATTGTGTGTAAATAAGTGTGTGGATCGCCACACGTGGAGTGATGCTGCTTTGAGCATCTTTGCAGTCAGATTTTAACTTTAAAATAAACTGAGATAATTTTACCAGATGTGTTTCTCCCAATTAAATCTCCTTCTATCCTTATTGTTGCATTGAGCCAAAAATCAGTAAAGCATTTTTTTAATTTGATGTCGTTTTTGCGATTTGCTTTAACCCATCTGGCGCTCCGGGATATTTTGATTCTCGTGCTGACTGATTATTGGTAAAATGCATATGTGGTCGTGCGTACTCCGGTCTAAACGGGCACAGTAGTTTGCCATTGCTTTCCTCACTGAGTCAGTACAGCTATACTAACCCTATGAGTAGAACCTTTCACAGCATCCACAGGCACTGACTGTGCCCTGAATGGCATTACTAAGCACCACTCATTCCTCAGTAGCTTCCATATAATCACAGCCATTAGTGAGACTGAGACATCGGTGAAAAGTCACATTTTACTCTAGCCTATGCCAACAGACAAATGCAAATGTACTGCATTCATCAAGAGATGGCAAACATTAGAAATATTAGAAGAACATTTACATCATAATCCTAAAAAAGGATATTATTTATATCACCGGTAACTTCAATGCGAAAATAGGGGCACAAAGAGATCTCAGTATCATTGGTGGCTTTGAACTAGGGGAGCGTAAAGATGCTGGTGGCCGACTGTTCCAGTTCTGCATTGAAAATCAATTTAGAATCATGAACACCTGGTTCAAATAACACTAAACGTCAGTTGTATACCTGGACATCTCCGGATGGCGTATATCGCAACCAGAGAGATTATATTTTATGTAGCCAACGCTGGAGTAGCTCCTTCCATTAGAGTTAAATTTTGCAAAATTAAGAAGCTTGTTCCTCCACAAAAGTATGATGTCTCTAAGGTCCCAACTTCATACTCCATTGAGATTACAAACAGATTTGAATTGTCTCAAAGTGATGAAGAACATCCTGATGAGCGGTGGCAAGAAATAGAATCCATCATTACTTCACCAGCAAATGAACACCTACCATACAAGAAACCAGAGAAGCGTCTTAAATGGCTCTGCACATACCATACAGATCGCAGATCAAAGGAGATTAGCCAAGGCTAATGGTAACAGAGATCTTGTTAGACAGCTGTATGCGGATTTTCAACGAGCTGCAAGGAACGACAAGGAAAAGCACTGGAGTCAACAGCGCCACCAATTAGAAGAGGAGTCCAAGAAGGGTCACGCCCGGAACCTTTTCATGCAGGTAAAGAAAGTCCACACTCCTTTTAGTGCTCGTAAAGGAGCAATAAGATGCAAGGATGGAAAGATCCTGACAGCACAACAAAGTATTAAGAACAGATGGCATGAGTATACTCAACTGCTGTATTCCCACAATGGTATCTCTGTTCCATCATGTAGCGTTTAATCAAATGAACTACAACCAGATATCATGCAAGAAGAAGTGGAATGGACACAAACAGTTACCAGATAATAAAGCTCTTGGTTTCGATTGTATCCCAGCTGAACTGCTAAAGCCTGTCCCTCTGGCTGCTATCACTGCTTTGTGTCAAAAAAATATGGCAAACCACCTCCTGGCCAAGGAGATGGAAAAGTTCAATCTTTATCCCACTGCCTAAGAAAGGAGACGTCAGGGACTGCTCAAATTATAGTACTATAGCTTTGATTCCGCATGCTAGCAAAGTTCTTCTAAAAATCATACAGAAACGTTTTGCGCCCATCCTTGAAGCTCAGTTACCTGACGTTCTACCTTGCTTCCGTCGAGGTCGTGGCACCCGCGATCATATTGCTAATCTGCGGTGGATCATAGAGAAAGCACGTGAATACCAGAAAACAGTCTAAATGTGTTTCATTGACTACAGAAAGGCCTTTGACTGTGTTGAGCATGACAAATTATGGGAAGCCCTGTTGGAGTTGGGGTTACCCATACATATGATTCAGTTGATACGTTCGCTTTATACAGAACAAGAGGCAGCAGTTCGCACACCATAATTATGGCGACACTGAATGGTTTAAAATTGAAAAGGGTGTCCGTCAAGGCTGCATTCTTTCACCATTCCTTTTCAATCTGTATGCAGAAATCATTATGTGGAAGTTAAACTTAAGAGGAATTCGGCATTAGTGTGAAGATTGGAGAACAAAATATAAATAATTTAAGATATTCTGACGATACAGCCCTGCTGGCGGAAACAGAAGAAAATCTAAAACTTATAATTTCCTGCCTCAAAGATTAAAGTGAAAAACTGGGCCTTTATCTCAATATTAAAAAACCAAGGTCATGACTACGGATGAGTGTGGTACAGCTAGTCGTAAGTTAAACGAGGAAGAGATAGAGAGAGTGGAGGATTTCATCTTCTTAGGAGCCAAAATTAGATACAGTGGGGATTGCGGTCATGAAATTAGGGAGACGAATTTCGCTCGGACGAAGTGCTATGATGACTTATGTCCCCAATCTGGAAGAGCAGAGATATCAGTTTGGCTACCAAATGTAGATTAGTCAATGTGATTATATTCCCACTGTTCATGTATGGTTGTGAGAGCTGGACTCTAAAACAGGCAGATAAGAGGAAGATCGATGCTTTTTAGCTCTGGTGTTGGCGTGGACTCTTAAGAATACCATGGACTGCAAAAGTCACCAATAAGGCAGTATTAGAGCTCATCAAGCCCCATATGCCATTGGTCGGCAAGACAATGAAGTTGCAGCTAACATACTGTGGCCACGTTAGACTATCATATGCATTAGAAAAAGCAATCATGCTAGGAAAGATCAGCGGTACCAGAAGACCAGGTCACCAGGACATGTTCGTTAGACACCATTAAAACAGGCTCTAACCTCACCCTGGAACAACTAAGGGATGCAGTGTGGCACAGGACAACTTGGAGAGTGATGATTCATAGAGTCGCCGATGGTCGGATTCGACTGAACGGATACCATCATGATCATGTTGAAGCCACTTGTAAGATGCTTTGAAGACAATGATCCACTATGTGAAGAACAATTTGGATTCAGACCTGGCAATTTCACCGCCCTAGCAGTCAAAAGATTAGCTAGATTCATTCTCGAAGCTTTTGAAAATAATCAACATTCCGTGGCTTTGTAATTTGATTGAACAAAAGCCTTTGATTGTCTACCACATTATATCGTGCTGAAAATGTTATTGTACTATGGTGTGTGGGATGGAGGAATATATCTGTGATTGAATCATATACGTGCATGACAGGCAACAGGTAGTGTCTCAGTAGGTGTTCCTCAAAGGTCAATTATGTATTGGACTTTTTCTGTTCATCGTAGCATCAGCCATTCCGACAAAAACAATATAATATGCTGATGATACAACCATCCTGAAGAATTTCGATGAAATACAAAGTTCCTGGGATGTTATTATGGACATGGTATCCGAGTGGTTTTCAGCTAATGGACTCTTCTTGAACTTACGAAAACGCGAACACTTGTCTTTAGTCTGAGGAACAACAAAATGTCTGCTGAGGCAGTGAAAATGTTAGGCTTTTGTCTGGATAGCAAGCTGTCAAGGAAGATTCTCATTGAGGAAATATGTAAGAAGCTATCACGGGTAATTTTCTTTTTGAGAAGATTGCGTACTCCATTCCTCAGTATCCGTTACTGTATTAAGTGCATATTACAGTTTCTTCCATAGCCACGTAAATTATGACCTACTACTTTGGGATAACAGTGTTTATGCCAAGAATGTGTTTGTAATGCAGAAGAAAGTCATGCTCTTAATTGCAAGGAAAGGTGCAAGGGACACAGTGGACCTATGTTCAAATAACTTGGGCGTGTTAACAGTTCCATCTCTTTATGTGCTCCCAAATTTGGAATACATGCACTCACTAGGAAAGCAAACATAATTTTCGGAGGTTCATATGAACAACACCAGAGGGAAAATTGTCAGAGCAGTTTGTAGACAACATAAAAAGTTACCATCATGGAAACTTTAATAACAGAGCGATTGCCACGGGAGAGCTACCCAAAATGCGCGATTCAGCAATTCACACTCGATTGAGTATTGAGAGCTTTGAAGCCATTTTATGAGTTTTGCCTTATTGGCAATTGGTATTGCAATATAATGTCAACTGCTGGGACATATCAATTATCCATTGAGTATGAAAAAGTTATTGAAAATTGTGCCTGTCTGCAGGAGACTGGCATCAGACACTTTAAGCAAGATGCAGTGCTGCAAAAATACAAAATGCTGATGAACGTCCTTACAGAGTTATCTGATTATTTGTTTCTAAGAAGAAATTGTATTGGTTATGCCAGAAACGAAGTCATTGGTCACACAAGTTGCCAGAACTCCAGACGGAGGCTCGATGTGTGAAGTGAGAGCCTACAGGGCTAATATTCGTGCAGAAAACAAAAAGAAAAGAGGAAAGGAAAATATATGGTTCTAATGACATTATTTTCATTTTCCAGAAAATTCTAAATTTGTATATTGAATCCCATTATTTTCTTATAATATTCTGATAAAAGTTACATACAAACTTTGTATCTAGGAATATAAATTATATACTGTACAGGTATGTAGGTCACTTTTGATAAATGAAATGTTTAAATGGGCCAATAAATGCAAAAAGAAGCTCAATATAGGTCAATATAGTACAGAAGTACAATTCGTATTACAATTTTCTTCAAATTGTTAAAATGTGAATTTTAAGGAATATTTAGGTACACAAATCTAAAATTTAGTTTTCCCTCTCATGAACGCAATTATCGAACAACGGGCATTAGATCTGTTATTAGAATCTTATTTCGAAAAATTATACAGCAGTACAGGAGTAGACCCCAACGATGGAACCACAAAGGTCAGTTTATGCTGTAATGATGAACTTGATCAAGAGAATCCACCAACATGGAAGGAAGTAGAAATAGCCCTTAATAGTATGCCCAAAGAAAAATCGACAGGATTTGATGAAGTCAGTGCGGACATGATCAAAGCAGCTGGTCCACTAGGAATACAGTGGCTTCATAGAGTAATAGGTGCAATATGGAAGGATGGAAAAGTTCCAGATGATTGGAAAAAAAGAATAATAGTACCTCTCTTCAAAAAAGGAAGCCGAAAGAAATGTGGCAATTATAGAGGGATCACTTTATTGTCTCATGGCCTGAAAATATTTGAAAAAATACTTGAGAAAAGGCTAAGGAAAATAATAGAACCTCAACTGCAGGAAGAGCAGTATGGATTCAGAGAACACCGTGCAACTATAGATCTCATATTTTCCCTCAGAATGCTGCTAGAAAAGCACTGGGAGAAGGGTAGAGACCTAACATTTGTATTTTTAGATCTTGAAAAAGCATTTGATAACGTCCCAAGAAAGACTATAAGGGAATGCCTAACAAAGAAAAACGTACCCGCGGGGCTAATCCAGAAAGTTAAAATGCTTTACGAAGGTTGCCACAGTTGTGTTCAGACAGGAAATGGTAATTCTGACTGGTTCCAAACAACTCAAGGAGTTCAACAGGGCAGTGCCCTCTCGCCATTACTTTTTATCACTGTAATGGACGAAGTTATGAAAGGAATAAAGCATAACAACAATACAGAAATCAACGCATTTGCATTTGCAGATGATGTAGTAATTTGGGGTAATACAGAGAAAGAAGTACAGGAGAGGTTGGCCACCTGGAATAACTGTCTAAAAGCACACGGATTAACAATAAACAAATCAAAAACTGTAGCGATGTCAGTCAACAGACAGAAAAAGAAAGGAGAAATAAGGCTTGAAGGTACACAGCTTGAAACAGTAGACCAGTTTAACTATCTTGGGTGCATTATTTCAAGCAATAACAGGATACAGCATGAGATCAATAGCCGAACCCAAAAAGCAACCCAGTTCTACCATCAAGTTCGGAACCTACTCTGGAACGAACAAGTCCCCTTGAGATCAAAACAGACGCTCTTTCAATCATACTTTACCCCCATAATAACATATGGCCTAGAAACCTGCACAACAACCAGACAGATACAGCAAACTACAAGCTGCAGAAATGAAGTTTCTACGAACAATGGTACAAAAAAAAACTAGGAGGGATAGGGTAAGAAATGAACAAATTAGGGAAGAAGCTGGAGTGTACCCAACTTTGAAAGAAAAAGTGACAAGGGCCCGTTTGAGATGGTTTGGCCATGTCAAGCGAATGGACGAGGGGAGGATAGCAAAACAAAGACTACACACAGATGTGGTTGGTAGAAGGCCAGTAGGAAGACCAAGGAAGAGGTGGCTAGACCAGGTGAAGGAGGACATAGGATAAGGGGAGTTAGCTGGGATAGAATCCTGAAAGAAGAATGGTACATGGACAGACGCAAGTGGAGGGCGCTCGTAAACTACACCCGGGCAACTGGAGTAGAAGACAGATTATGATGATGATGATTAGAATCAGGTTTACTGAGCGAAAATATGGAAGATATTTTCCACCAAATATGGTATATCGTCGGCGTGTAAGTGAAAACACATGTTCTTGAGAAGTTTAGCCTTGAGTATCTTTAAACAGCTGATTTCCTCATGAACTTGTTCTCCGAATTACTGTCGACCAAAATATTATGTGTACTCGAGTTTGAAGGTTGTTTGTGAAGTAACCAATAGACCTACATAAGCTCCAATCACATCATCAGTTTTGTCGTTCTATTTTACGTTAGTTCATGTAGGTTTGGAATTTTTAATTTATATTTTAATATTTTTATCGCAGTTGGAACACAAAAAGAGCCCGTTTTGGAGCATGTTTCAACCATGCGTCAACTTTAAGAATCAGTTTCTGAAAACCCTGTCATCAGATCCAATCCAAATTTTAACACAGTACACATTAGAATGTGTTATAACTAGTTTATAAATTTCAAAGTGTTGCGTGTCCAAGAAACAAAGTTGTTATCATTTTTGTAAGGTAACTTTTTCTCGGCTCGTGGTGGTTGGAAAATTGCGTTCTTAGTCGCGTTGCAATCCTTATATAACAAAGGTTTATGCTGTATGACTGTGAAATACACAAATGAATTCACTAATTTTAAATCGGTTTGTATTTGTACGTGATAAAATGACATGGCTCAGCTGCTAGCCGATGCGGTGAAAGTTGTACAGCGTTGTCGAGACGGCTCACATCCCCTTGGCATGCCGCGCCTCGCTCGAAATTGCATGGGCAGAGATTCCTTCACTATTTACGATTAACTTTTGATTATCTTCATTAAATCAAGCAAATGGTATTAAGAGGTCATGAAAAACATTTCCTACCAGCTTTTCTCATGAGGGCTTTGGACCTCCAATAGCAGCTATACGTATTTTATTTTTATTTTTAATTTAGGTTATTTTAAAGATTTTTATATTTTCTTTGTATGCGTTTGTCCACTTACAAGTTCAAGTTATTTTGCAATTCATCACCAGAAATATCGTCATCAATTTTTAATGAATCGGAATTGTTAAGATAAATTATAACTTGTACTTCAATATCATCCGGAAGGCGGTCTTTTTCCCAATATTTTTTTTTTTTCAATTTGTATGGCATATTTTACACATTTTTTCCAAATCTCAGGCGTTACGGAACGTGTTTCTTGTCACAGATATCTTGCCACATTTCTACTTTTTGCCTTGTCTTCTGTATTTGCGAGATTTACCTATTCCTATAGTAAATTTTACAGATTTTCTTGGCGGCAGACTATTTAAAGCAATCGAGTTCTGTTCTGAAGATTTATTTTAATCATATCGCTCAGTTCACGCATCTGTAGGTTATGCTGTGACTATTTTTTACGACCATTTAAATCCATAACATGGTTTTGAGTGCATTAGTTCGAGATATATAAAGCATCGACGTGTTTCGCGACAATTGCATGTTACTGTCGACCAATATATTATGAGAACTTGAGTTTGGTGGTTGTTTATGAAACATCCAATGGGCGATCAGATAATCCAATAACACTATCATTTTCCTACTTCTGTTTAACGTTAGGTCAATAATAATAATAATAATAATAATAATAATAATAATAATAATAATAATAATAATAACAATAACAATAATAATAATAATAACCAAACCCCGTAGCACTACAGCCCATGAAAGGCCTAGGTCTACCAAGGGATCGCTGCCCAGCCATTTGGCCAGCAGATTATGGTGTGACGCGTGGTCATCACGTCGGGTCCCCTCTGCCGTTTATCTTGGCCTCCGTGACCGGTGCGCTGCCTCACTGTCAGACAGCTACTCAATAGTCCTCACGAGGCCGAGTGCACCCCGTTCCAGCCCTCATGTCAGTTTCTAAAATTCCTAAGGGAGCCTAGAATCGAACTCAGGGCCTCAGGGTGTGAGGCTGACGCATTACCCCAACACCACGGTGTCCGGAAATTATAATATTGGTTTCACATCCCTCCCAAGTACAGTGGCTTTTAGAGACGCAGAGTTGCCTGAATTTTGCCCTGAAGGAAATCTTTAATCTATCATTAAATCTCACCCAGATTCGTCTTAATCAGCACCCTGAAATGCCTGCACTGCACTGACTGCACTAGGATTCGATCCTGCAACCTTGGGCACAGCAGGAGAGAACGTAACGTTAGGTCATAAATGATGAGATATCAGTTTTTATTCAAACAAACGGTATTAGGAGGTAATGTCGTGGTAGATCGTGACACATGCAATGCCTCCTGTTTACTTCAGAGCCTGACCTCACCCCTGCAACCTACTGGCCTTTTCACATGAGTCAAATGCAATTCCAATGGGGCTGTGTTCCACCTTAAAATTAACACACATCTTCCGTCTTCTTATCAGGTCAGTTCAGTCTTCCTGTTGTAAGTGCAGATTCCTGCAATATACCTCCAAGACCTGCATTTACTGTATTCGAGCTTCAGATGATCGTGAGTGCCGTTTGTTTTTTTTTTTTTACTCTAGAGGCCGAGAAGCTACATGACAAGCGGTTTCCTATTTATCAACGAACAGCTGATTGCCTTGGAATATCACTTCGGTCTGTAAAACACGCAGTGAAGAAGAATAAAGAAAAGGACAGCAATGAAAACAGGGAAGAATCTCCTTCGGCAAAGAAGAGATGGCTGTCAGCAGGACGACCTCATATTGTAATAGATCAATTTACTATTGGAGTTATTAGGCGTACCATTCATAGCTTTTTTTTGGAGAAGGTGTATCCAACAATTTCGAAATTAAAAGAGAGACTTGAACATTCAATGATAGACTTTCCGGAAATGTCCCTTGAAAGACTTCGGCAAATTGTTCACAGCATTGGATTTCGATTTTAAAAAACTTGATAAAAAAAACTGTTCTTATGGAATCGTTATCGATCGCAGCCTCCAGACACGCGTTTTTAAGAAGAATTCGTCGTCTTAGGGAAGAAGGCTACAATATATTATATACAGATGGAACATGGTGCTCCCAAAACCACACCACAAATTATGCGTGGCAAGAAAACGTTTCAGAAGCTCTGGATAAACATAATAATTACGACCATTACCGATGCCACTTGCAGGGAGTTTACGGATGGAGAGGAGGTTTTAAAACTCCGTCAGGAGCTGGACAGCGCGTCATTTATAGTGCACATTGGCAGTGAAGAGGGATTTCTACAAGAAGCTGAGCTCTGCTTCGTTGGAAAGAAAGGAACAGGTGGTTATCACCAAGAAATGAATTCACTCCATTTTGAATAATGGTTCAGGAAGGTATTAAGCCTACTCCCTCAAAAATCTGCTGTAGTGATGGATCAGGCACCTTACCACACAATGCTAGACCCGGAATCTAAGAACCCCACCAACTCATGGTTAAAAGTAGACATTATTGCATGGATTGAGAAAAGAAACATCCCACTGCCGCCTGATGTAATTGATCTTAAATCATTAACAAAAGCCGTACTACTTCATCATGCCAAACCCTACCTCAGCACGGCTCAGAAGAAAATTGAATTAATTACTAGAGAATTAAGACAAGATGTTGAGCTTATTTGGCTGTGAAATGAACGCTATAGAACTGATTTGGGCCTTTGTAAAAAACACAATTGCAAAACTGAACCGAGCAAACGCAGAAGACAAGGGAAAAAGTATAAATGTGACAAGAGACTTATGCCAAGAAACCTTACGTTCCGTAACGCCTGAGCTCTGGAAAAAATGTGTAAAACATGCCATACAAATCGAAAACAATTATTGGGAAAAAAGACCACCTTCAGGATGATATTGAAGTACAACTTGTTGTAATCAGTCTTGGAAGTTCAGATTCTGAAAGCGATTTGGATCAATTAGAAATAGATGACAATATTTCTGGTGATGAATTGTTAAGTTACTTAAACCAATGTATATATTGTAAATAGACAAGCGCAAATAAAAACAACATTAAAATAATCTAAAATTAAAATAATAAAAAAACATTTTTAAAGCTGCCATTGGAGGTCCAAAGCCCTCATGGGAAAAGTTGATGGGAAATATTTTTCATGACCTCTTACTATCATTTGATTGAATTATCTTACTATCATTTGATTGAATTAATGAAGTTAATCACAAGTTAATCGTAAATAAGGACTGTTTGCCATCTCTTGATTAATGTAGTACATTTGCATTTGTCTGTTGGCACAGGCTAGAGTGAAATGTGGCTCTTCACCGATATCTCAGTCTCACTCATGGCTGTGATTATATGGAAGCTACTGAGGGATGGATGGCGCTCAGTAATGACATTCAGTGCACAGTCAGTGCCTGTGGATGCAGTGAAAAGTTCTACTCATAGGGTTAGTACTGCTGTTCTGACTCAGTGAGGGAATCAATGGCAAACTACCTCACTCCTCATCTTGCCTAGTACGCCTCAGTATAGCGCTGCCTTGGGATTTTGTGGGTATCTACCTACATAACCTAGTAGCGGTACTTTTTGAGGATCCAACCAGCCTTCGAGCTGACTACCTAACAGACAGACAATCGTAAATAATGAAGGAATCTGCCCATGCAATTTCGAGCGAGGCGCGGCATGCCAAGCGGATGTCAGCCGTCTCGGCAACGCTGTACAACTTTCACCGCATAGGCTAGCAGCTGAGCCATGTCATTTTATCACGTACAAATACAAACCGATATAAAATTAGTGAATTCATTTGCGTATTTCACAGTCATACAGCATAACCCTTTGTTATATAAGGATTACAACGCGACTAAGAACGCAATTTTCCAACCACCACGAGCCGAGAAAAAGTTACCTTACAAAAATGATAACAACTTTGTTTCTTAGACACGCAACATTTTGAAATTTATAAGATAGTTATAAAACATTATAATGTATACTGTGTTAAAATTTGGATTGGATCTGATGACGGGTTTTTGAGAAACTGATTCTTAAATTTGACGCATGATTGAAACACGCTCAAAAACGGGCTTTTTTTGTGTTCCAACTGCTATAAAAATATTAAAATATAAATTAAAAATTCCAAACCTACATGAACTAACGTAAAATAGAACGACAAAAATGATGATGATGATGTTATTAGATTTTATGTAGGCCTATTAGTTACTTCGAAACAACCTTCAAACTCGAGTGCACATAATATTTTGGTCGACAGTAGTGTATTTCACTTGTAAGCCGACGATAAATAGGCCTAGGTTATATACTGTATTATATATTTTTAGAAACCTTTGTTTGCACTTACCTGACGCTGATGTCCTTGTTGCTCTCGCGCGGGAACTGTATCGCTAGTTTCTTGCGCCACTCGTTAGCGAACAACATGAACGCGTTCGGAGGTCGCGGTATCTTCTCGCGCGGCGGTAGGGCCATGAGCTGCGCCTGTGAGAACGGATACCTCTGTCTCTGTACCGTCAGACAGTTGGTGTCGCCTTCTCCTACAACAAAAATGTATCCCGAATATTTAGACATTTATTTTGATCAAAATAGGGAGGCAAATAGGCTCTTCAATTACGAGAAACATAGACTAACATTTCAAACTAGACATTTAGAAATTAGATGATGCGGCGTTGTATCACATTTTAGTCCTGTGCGTTCTTGGTTCCGTACCCGAGATAGATGCATTTCCAATTCTCAAGTGCGATAGTCAGCAGGGCCGTGCAATGGATGAGGTGAAGCAGTGCTAGGGAGAAATTTACTCGTGCCGGCAAAGCGCAGCCATACCCTGCCCATATCTGAGCAGAGCAGCACGACAGCACACTAGCACTGCGGATGAGTGTGGTACAGCTAGTCGTAAGTTAAACGAGCACAAGTACTGACCATTTGACCGGGTACTGCAGTGCGGTTAGTACTGAGCGCAGAGGCTAGACACTAGGCGCACTAGAGCCAACATTTTGTCATATGCGAGTGGTCTGCCGTGCTCATGATGTATTTTGTGCATGGGGAGGAGAGTTAAAATACATTTTAGCCTATTTCCATTTTATGAAAAAAATAGGCTTATGAGATCACCTTTTGTTCGTGTCCCTTCAAATTGTATTATGCCTCACCAATCCAACATGGCGGCTGTGCGAAATATTTCACCGGCATTCTATATCTCCGAAACTATTACTGATATCACCCTGAAATTTTGTACAGCGATAAAGATCACTACTAGAAGTTCACCTATGATACTTGCAATGCAATGCTTTTGGAGTGCTGACGTTCAGTTCAGTACTGGAGAATAGACCATGTACCTATGCAGGGGCACCACGTGGTCTATGACACCATGAGAAGACCAAAAATTCTTGGGATGAAACTGGCAGTTGAGCGACCCCATAGACAGTATGGTAGTGCTATCTTTGTTTGGAATGACATAGCTGTCCTCTCTACCTCACATACAGAAGTCAACGATATTGAATTACTGTCAGTGGAACTGAATGGTTGTATTGTATCGTCATTCTACAAACCTCCAGGAGCAGACTTCCATTTTTCACCTCCAGACAACTACAAAAATCAACAAGTTCACTTTATTGTTGGAGATTTTAATAGTCACAGTAACGTTTGGGGTTATGTTGAGGACGACAGTAATGGTGAAGCAGTTTTGACTCGGGCTGATAGCAACCAACTTAATCTTGTTTACGATAATAAACTTCCACCATCTTTCAACAGTGGGCGTTGGAAACGTGGGTACAATCCCGACTTAATTTTTGTAAGCGTGAACATAGCTCACCAATGCAGAAAAACTGTTTTAAGTCCGATACCAAATACTCAACACCGCCCCATAGGTTGCCAAGTGTTTGCAGCTATTAGTCCTAGGTTCACACCATTCCGAAGGAGATATAATTTCAAGAAAGCAGATTGGCAAAAATTTGCTGATCTTCTTGATTCAGAAATTTTACGCATAACACCCTCAGTCTCCAACTATGACGAGTTTGTGGAAGCCGTGAAAACATCTTCAAGACTCTCTACTCCCAGAGGTTGTCGAGCAAGCTACATACCTGGCTTGACAGAAGAATCCCGGAAGCATCTACATAACTATATCCGGCTCTTCAACGATAATCCTTACAGCATGGAAACCATAACCGCTGGCCAAAATTTGTCCACAGTCTTAGCCAAATCCAAAAAAGAACGATGGATAGAGTTACTTGAGAACCTTGATATGTCTAAAAGCAGCCAGAAAGCCTGGCAGTTGCTGCGACGCTTGAACAACGACCCCACCCACAATCATGGTCATGCAAATATTACACCAGATCAAATTGCTCTTCAGCTTGTTCAGAATGGAAGGGCCAATTTTTCTAAAGATAGAACAAAACTCAAAAGAGATCCTGACTGTGAAAGCAACCACCTATCAAATGACTTCAGCCTGCGTGAACTTAGAACAGCAGTTAAGAATTGCAAAAATGGTAAAGCGCCTGGTCTATATGACCTAATGATTGAGCAAATTAAACATTTTGGTCCCATCACGGAGAGATGGCTTCTGCAATTCTATAATTATTGCCTGAAGCAGAAACAGATCCCTGCTATCTGGAGGAAAACCGAAGTTATTGCCTTACTCAAGCCTGGAAAGGATGTAGCTGATCCGAAGAACTGTCGACCCATTTCGCTTCTTTGCCATTTATATAAAATCTATGGAAGGATGTTGCTAAATAGACTTACTCCCATTGTTGAACATCATCTCGTACCTCAACAAGCCGGTTTCCGATCTGGAAAGAATTGTACAGCACAAGTTCTTAATTTGACAGAACATATTGAAGAGGGATATGAAAAAGGATACATTTCTGGGTCTGTCTTCGTGGATCTCACAGCAGCATATGATAACATTCAGCATCAACAACTACTGCACAAAGTCTTCTACATCACCAGAGACATTAATTTCACCAGAACTTTGCAGACGCTTTTAGAAAATCGGCGATTCTATGAGGAATTCCAAGGCAGAAAGAGTAGATGGAGAAGTCAAAGGAATGGCTTGCCTCAGGGTAGTGTCCTTTCCCCCATATTGTTCAACATATTTACAAATGATCAGCCTCAACCTTCTCTTACAAAGATCTTCATCTATGCAGATGATCTTGCTTTAGTCACACAGGTCAGAGATTTTGAGGCAGTAGAAAAGCAGTTGACTGTTGCTCTGAAGGACCTCTCTGAGTACTATAGAGTCAATAATTTGAGACCGAATCCTGCTAAAACTCAAATTTGTGCTTTCCACCTACGCAATCGAGAAGCCTATAGAAAGCTTACAGTGTTATGGGAAGATAAAGAGCTTGAACATTGTTTCTACCCCAAATATCTGGGTGTTACCTTAGATCGAACGTTGACCTACAGTAAACACTGCACTAATACCAAGCAGAAAGTTGCTGCTCGTAACAACATCTTGCGGAAGCTTACTGGCAGTATATGGGGTGCAGATCCCAATTTACAAAGAACATCAGCCTTGGCTTTGTGTTATTCTGCAGCTGAATATGCATGTCCTGTGTGGCGCAAATCATCTCATGCAAAGCAAGTTGATGTGGCTCTAAATGAAACCTGCAGGATAGTAACGTGATGTCTCAAAGCTACACCTATTGATAAACTCCACAAGCTAGCGGGGATTGCTCCTCCAGGTGTAAGGCGTGAAGTTGCAGCCAAACTTGAGAGACAAAAAGCAGAACATACCACTGATCATCTGTTACATGGTTACCAGCCACCACTTAGTAGGCTCAAATCTAGGAAGAGCTTCATGAGAACTACTACTCCCCTCACCGGTCAGCCTGGAGCAGCCAGATTATCTCAGTGGACAGCAAGATCTGATTGTAATGATTGGATGGCTCCTTCTGAGAACCTTCCTCCTGGTGGAAATCAAGTCTGGAGAGTGTGGAAGTCCTTAAATCGGCTCAGGGGTGTCGTCGGACGAACTAAGAACAACCTGTTCAAATGGGGCTTTTTGAAGGAATCTTCCACCTTTTGTGACTGCGGGGAGGAACAGACAACTAAACACTTAATTAACTGTCCTAGTTGTCCTACATCATGTTCCACACAAGAGCTTGTTGATGCTTCAGACAACGCTGTTACTGTTGCAAAATTTTGGGCTGATATTGTTTAGTTTGTAATTTAAGATTTGTGTTACATTGTATTTATATTCTATCAACCTTTGGTTTGTTTCCTATGTTTCTTTTTGCTGTGCTTTTGACTCGAAATAAATAAACCGATGAGACTTTCAAAAACCTGTTGACTACAAAACGAACATGGCGGTCAAGCGAAGTTGAAACTTTTAAATATACCTTTCTCGCGATTTAACCATCCAAACTTGGTACAGCAAATGTTTATGCACATTGTAATGCATTGGCATCTAATTTAGTTCAATTTTATTGTTTACGTAATCTCAAGATGCCGGCTGTGCAAAATATTTCACCAGCATTCTATATCACCGAAACTATATAGACGGTTCTCAATATCTACTAATCTACTAGAAATCAAACTGAAATTGTGTATGTTGATAGAGGCTATGAACTTAAGTTTACCTATGGGACTTTCAATAACCTGCTGAGCACAAATCCAACATGGCGGCGGTGCGAAATATAAATATTCAAATGGACGTTTCTCGCGATTTAACCATCCGAGCACAGTGAAATTTGGTGCGGTAAATGCTTCTACAAATTTTAATCCACTGGCATCTAATTTATTTCAATTGCTTTCATAAAACAAGATGGCAGATGTACGAAATTTTAAAATCTGATTTTCATATCTTGTACCTAATCATGCGATTGAAGTTTGAACACTACACCTACACAACAATCTTCATGTATTAGTACATAACTCTAAGTCCTACATATATACAAATGCAAAATGGCGACCATCCGAAATATTTAGACGGTTCTCAATATCTACGAATCTATTGCAGCAATCAAACTGAAATGTTGCGTGTTGATGGAGGCAATTAACATAAATAGGATATAAGAAAATAGGCTGTATAGTTCTTCACGGAACTACTAGTTTAATTTGTTGACATAATTTCACAAACTAGCCGAGATAGCTACACACGTTAACGTGCATGGTCAGACTACTCCGAACTCGATAGACCACAAACAGCCACTCCATACCTATCCTCATTAATTTCACTTGGCATTAACTCCTCTCATGAGATTGGCGTCATGAAGGGCATCAATCCATAATATCATTTCCACAAGGAAACTGTCTCCCAACATCCCCTACCCTATAGCAACCGGAATAATTATGGATACAACCAAAAGAATCAACATTAGAACTAGAAACCTGTACAGTGTGTCAATAACAAGATTCTGAATTCACCAACTGACTTTATTGATGCCGTTCAGGGATATGTGAATACGAGAAACATGCGCTGGTAAATTTATCGGGATTTTAAAATGAACAATATTCCGTCGCTAACTAAAGTGATGTCTTTTATTCTTATTTTCAACATCGTCTGACACAGAAATTTACCTACACATAAGATATACGGTAAAATAAGCAATTTGACATGAAATCCCTCTAACTTTTGAAGTTTTAGCACAATTTTCATTATTTCAACGGTATGGAGGCAAGAGTGCTCTTCATTGTAAAACAATTTTGCTCTGAATATTATAAAACATGTCTGTCTTTCTAGCAGCTTGTCGGTATTTCTTTCGGTGGGGAGCCTAAAACTGTTCCGTTTGTTAGTTTTTGGAACTATTCGGCTTTAGGGTTATGGTATGCGAACCGTCTCCCTAACTTACCAGGCACCATGCAATGCCAAAAATACGAAGAAATATTGTGTACTGTAATATTTCGTGCAGTGTAGAAATTAAATGGTATCGTGCAATCGATTGCGCTGACAATGAAGGAGCTGCCTTGCCAAGAAAATTTAATTTCGGTTTGTGGTACTGAAATGGTATCGATGATATGTAAGTCATCCAAGAGGTGATATGTAAGTCATCCAAGCGGTGTTCATTTCGAGGACTTGCACCAGGCCAGTGGGCTACACGAGTTTCCTATCTGCTACATTTTTTTTTTTTTTTTAGCGTATGGCTTTTAGTGCCGGGAGTGTCCGAGGACATGTTCGGCTCGCCAGTTTTGTAGCTGCTTCGAGACGGACACCCAATGGGTGAGCTACAAGTACCGTTGGGGAGGGAAGGAGGGAAGTTGGAATGTAGGGACGAGGAGTTGGAAGGTAGCGGCTGTGGCCTGTAGTTAGGGACCAACCCCGGCATTTGCCTGGAAGGAAGATGGGAAACCACAGAAGACCATCTTCAAGGTTGCCGGCGGGGGGATTCGAACCTCCTCGCCTCCCGGATGTGAGCGACTGCCATCAGTCATGCCGTAACCACCACGGCTAACTCACCCGGTTCTGCTACATTCTTATTCTGCAATTCTAAAAATTGGTATGGGAACTCGGAGAGAAAATCACTACATAAGAGTTGTTAGAATAGCTTCCGTAAAATATTCTCAAAGGCCAATGCTACAAATAGCCCTTGTGAGTTAATCCAATTGCATATGTATATGTAATCCACATTCCGTACTTAAGATATTTGATTTTCATTGCATTCTAAATTCTGGGCATAGTAAAACCTCGAAGCCAATTTTGCAATTTTCAGTGAATGAACTTCCAAAGTATAGTAATCCTCATGTAGGGAGACTGTGCCACATATAAGCTATTCAGAGAGTGCAATAATTGCTTGAAGTTTTTTAGCGCAAGGCTTTTATGCCGGGAGTGTCCGAGGACATGTTCGGCTCGCCAGAGTTTTGTAGCTGCTTCTATACGGACACCCATTGGGTGAGCTACAAGTACACTCGCGTGTGGAGTGTTGTCTGGGGAGGCAAGTGTTAATGTAAGGACGAGGAATTGGAAGGTAGCGATTGTGGCCTATAGTTAGGGACCAATCCCGGCATTTGCCTGGAAGGAAGATGAGGAAACCACAGAAAACCATCTTCAAGGTAGCCGGCGGGGGGATTCGAACCTCCTCGCCTCCTGGATGTGAGCGACTACCTACAGCCACACCGTAACGACCACGGCTAACTCACCCGGTATGAAGATAGTGTTAGCGATGAAGACGGTGATTTACTAGTTAGGAACGAAGGGAATATAAATAGCCGACACTTAAGACTGAAGCGGATCTATGGAAAACACAAAATGAACTTGCAGGTTGATTGCGAAAGTCCAGAAACTATCTAATCACCATATTTTATGGAGAACGACTAATCCAGAAGCAGACATAAAAGGGAGTAGCCTAGCACAAATAGGTGGAAGCAAAGGTTGCTCTTGTGTGAGACCACCATGGGCGTAGCGAGGACTCTGTAAGCTGCAAACACTGCGGAGTGCCTAAAACCCTAGCTCATGATCAAAAACCATAATTAAGAAAGGGATTCATTACAAACGTTAGGAATCGCCGAAATAGTTCTAAGCTGCAGCTGTAATATTTCAGAAATGTTACGCGATCAATGTATTCGTGTATTCCTCGTGTTAGAAGCAAAAAATACAATGGATATAATTGTTATTGGCCACAAGGATACAAGGATTATGCTGGACCCCACCATCAGATGTGAGGTAACCATCGGCATAACAAGATAGATCTTTTAGAGCAAACGATAGGCTTGAAAGAGAAGTGAAAACTTATGGTACGTTTCGAATAAGCGAGAGGAACATCAAAATTGTTTGATCAGTTATCAAAAATTAATGAATCCATTCAATTTTTGAGAATTCATCTACAATGTACTCATGAACAGTATGAGACGTAGTCTATTGGTACCCAATAACATTTTATTGCTTAACATACAATAATAATAGTCTAATAATAATAATAATAATAATCATCATCATCATCATAATAATATGAAGAAAAGAGAAGAACGGCTTTGAGAAACCCTGCCGGGACAGGCTGGCCGCATGCACCTGAACTGACGAGTACCAGGATATACAGGGCTGACAGTGTGCGCCTGGGTCATGCGGCCCTAAAAGCACTTGCCTGGCTCGCAGGGTACCACACCACACTTTACACAGCTCGCTCGCACACGTAACTAGCGGCAGGTAGAGAGAGCCAAGGACATGACGTCAAGCACTTAAAGCTTACTTTTTAGACTGTCCGTATGAGTGCAGAAGGATAGAACATACTACAGGCTCTAGCTACGCAGGGCCCTGATAGTCAGCCACTTATCGGAGAGACGGGTTTCCTTCATAGAGGCCAGGGTTGAAGAAAATCATTTTTCAAAGGAACAGCTTTACCGTTGCCATTACTTGAAAATGGAACGGCGTTAACAATAGTTACGTTATGTGAAGAGGGAGATGACCTCGTAGTTACGCCCCTTAAAACAACAATAACTAACTACGTTATGTAAAAACTACTGGCAATATTATGGAGGAGATGACTTCGATATTCCGTGCATTAACACAACAATCACCTCCACCTGACATCTGATTGTAAATTCAGAATTTAAACCATAATTAAAATATAACCAGCCACGGTGGCTGAGAGCACTAACGCGCTAACTCATGCCTCACTGGCATCGGGAGAGCATTCGTTTGAATCCTACCTCGGCCGTCCTGAAAATGGTTTTCGTGGTTTCCCATTTTCAGATCCAGGCCAATTACGGGACGGTTCCTTTTAACAGACCCACGGCCGACTTAATTCCAAAATCCTTTACTTCACCCTTCCTTAATTAGACCCAAGTTAGCGGTCACCTGGGCGATCAGCCTACACCATCCCCAGTTGTATCTGCTGACAAAGTGTGTTCAGCTCCCACACACCGTCCTTGCGATGGTAGAGGAATGAGCCCTCGCAGAGTACGTGGATGGGAGGATAAGCGATTTTTTAAAATTAAAATACATCTCGATTAATTAAGCAAGCTAGCTGTTTTATGGGGCTAGACCGTTAATCTCACGATCAGGAGCAACGGGACCACCAGTTTTACGTGAAATCCGAACCACAGGACTTGATATTTCACTTCGAAAATGTCACATGCATTGACCGGAAATAAATCCCGGCCCACCTTGTTGAGAGGCAAGCAGCTTGACCACTGCACCACTGCGGGCCCTTCATTATAAAGGTCGATAACCTAGATGTTAGCCCCCTTAAAATAACAAACAACCTTCTCTATAAATATAGTAAGCTTACCGTCTGAACATTTTGAATTTCCGAATAAAACTTCGTATTTATCCCTAACTAGCAACCCGCCCCGGCTTCGCCCGGGAACAGTTAATAATGCATTAAAGCGCTTTTTTTTCGATGTCAATGAACTACGACCTATAACCGCTTTACGTCTCGGCATGATGAGTGAAAATCACTGACTGGACTATTATTATATTATCATGGAGATGCATGTGCAACGAATTCTTGTCAGACGTAATTTAAGAATGGCGAGGTGCATGAAACACAAATCCCCCTTCCTTCCTATCTTAACTTGACCGAGTATTTTGCGGAACGAAAAGTTTACAAGCGAAATGAAGTTAAGCCGAGTTGCACTTCCAGGGAAACTACAAACACAACCACTCTTCTCTGAAGTTTTAACTCAACACGACTCGACAGTTTGTTGCTGGCTGTATCTCGAATAAGACTCGCCCACTAGCTAGACTGTAACTGGGGTGATAGATTCACCCCTAGCTAGCTCGTAAACTGTTGCCTCAGTAATTGAATGGAGAATGTTGGAAAAAATGAAAACGTAAAAACACTTATAGTGGGCGATGTATTGAAGATAGAGATATGCTCTCACGGACCTTTTTGTAGAACTTTTCATGCTGAACAATCCTTATGCTCATAGCATGTTGATATTTAACGGCTTGCTCAGCGTAAGCTAAAAAAGCACACGGACGCCATGTTCATTTTTCGAGTTTTTTCACTGAAATCGTTACTGCTTGGCTTTCTTTGATCATAAATAAAATATTTTCTACAGAAACCTTCCTCGAGATATCCTTTACAGAATGGTGAAAACCGCATCGAAATCCATCCAGTGGTTCTCGAGATTACCCGTGACATCCAAGAATCTGGGTTTTGTTTTATACTAAGTAGAGATGAAGTCCGGTATACAATGATCAATTAATATAGCCTCCGTTTAATTTTTGTCTGCTTGTTTTTGGTTGATGTCAAAACTACTGGAACGAATAGCAGCTATATTCGTAAGTAGAAGATAACCTTAAAATAAAACTAGTGTTCAAATTATTTATGTATGACCTGTCTGACGAGTGTTTGTCGTCTGGAAATGAGATCTCTATCAACGGTTTACATCTCTCTCTTTCAGCGCGTCAGAGCCAGTGTGGAGCAAGAGGGAAGGCATGTACACTACTCACAAAGCGTTATTGACACTAGAAGATTGTGTGCGGTTCTATAGAAGGTGCTAATATATAATATAATACTAATATTAACTACTATTGTCACTCGTGAAGTGCATGAACGCCTTCAAGCTCTTAAATAAATCGGCTTGAAATATCCAACTGACCAAACACAAAGCTCGTGCCACAATGATTCTTGTAATCGACATACAGTGAAAACTGTACCGTTATCACTTGGAAAACAGATTGCGTCACTGTTTACAACTCGTAGTTCATAGCTTTGAATCCATTTTCAGTGTTGTTTCGTTGATAAAATTGATATTAAGACTCTTCAATCGGTCAACACCATGAAATCCCAATTACTGGGATATGTGAAAAATAACCTAAAAATATGCATCTGTTAAAAAAAGTTTTGGACTGCACAAGAGGAAGAAGACTAAGGGATGGCATGTTTCGCTTGTCCAGCGAGCACCATCGGATCCAAATCTACACAAGAGTAAAGCTCTACAAAACACTAGCATTCATAAATAAACTGCTCAAAAAAATTAAAGCGCCACTTTTTTCAAAGGCCACCAAATTTTGAAAAGTTGACTGCACAAGCTCTAAATCTCATTATGACGTTTGTCCTAACGCCTACCAAGCATATGCTTCAGCACAACTCCCCAACTTGAGAAGTTTCGGGGTAGCGCCTCCAAAACCAGCCCATTTTCGAAAACCGCAAATTGAAGTTTGCGAAAAACGCTGTAGGACTTGTCGCAGGTTGCCAAAGCAGTCGAAAAGAAAATGAATGAGTCTTGCTCTTGAAGGTCCCACAAACACGTTGAAATCGTTACATTTGACGATTGGGAATTTTCAACCCCCTTCATCATCCCCTAAACATGGACTACCATTGGGGGCGTCTGAGAAGGTACCGGGTGTGCCACATCCCGTCCGTGCGTGCGGGTTGCCTATGATCGGCAATGGGTTACTTCAATCGATAGCTGGCTAAGCAACAAAATGGCATTCATTGCCTTTGCAATGATGTGGGTTGCCTATGCATGGGCGTACTTACTAAGGGCCGTTAACTTTTTTGAAAACGTTTGTTCTCGTTTGCCACCTTACCGATAAGTTCCCATCCAACTTGCTGTGTTGGGCTCGATTGCAGGCCACAAGCTTAATTTTCATCCAACTCTGAAAACTCTGCTATGACGCGTTACGCGTCCAGACAGGAAGGGTTCAGGGTGCAAAATATGTCAAGTTTGGGGGATGGAATGTCAATCAACGATCGGAAGGGGTTGATTTCGTGTCACCACTACTTCTAAGGACCTTTACAGGCCTTTCAGCGATTAAGACATCGTTTCAGCTCTTAAAAAGGGCCTGATTCGAAAAATCATACAAAAGGGGGTAGCAGTGGAAGGGGTGGTGACACAGGCATAGCTCCTCTTTTGAAACGTCAGGGGAAGACCCCCCCCCCCCCATTAGCAGCATTGATAAAACATCTCGATTAAAAACTTCCATAGGGGTGAATCGAGACGGGGTGGTTTGGTCCCATGCCAGTTTAGGGTGTTAGGGGGGGGGAGGAACATTGCCGGAGGCCTTAAGAACTTACTGCAATCAGCAACTGAGGACGATGTGCAGGTTTGCAGGTGGTTAAACATACCCGGTACCTTCTCAGACGCCCCCAATAGTAGTCCATGTTTAGGGGATGATGAAGTGTGTTGAAAATGCCCAAACGTCAAATGTAACGATTTCAACGTGTTTGTGGAACCTTTAAGAGCAAGATTCATTCATTTTCGACTGCTTTGGCAACCTGCGACAAGTCCTTCAGCGTTTTTCGCAAACTTCAATTTGTGGTTTTCGAAAATAGGCTGGTTTGGGAGGCGCTACCCCAAAACTATTCAAGTTGGGGAGCTGTGCTGAAGCATATGCTTGGTAGGCGTCAGGACAAACGTCATAATGAGATTTACAGCTTGTGCAGTCAAATTTTCAAAATTTGGTGGCCTTTGAAAAAAGTGGTGCTTTAATTTTTTTGAGCAGCATATATTTTAAACACTGTTTATTATATTTTAGATTTCTGTTCGCATATCCCAGTAATTGGAATTACATTGTGTTGACTGACTGAAAAGCAGTAATATTCATTACTCGTAGTTCAAACAGCTACCTCTGGCAAGGATTCGTCAGACGTGTAATAATGCGAAGGGGTGAAGAGGAAACCTCAGATCCAGCCAGTAAGACAATTCCGCGATTTATATTCATCTCTCGATACGGACCGCCATATTAGGTTCACGATTTTGAATATTTCAATTTTAAATTCATATTCAGCGAGGTCGAAAATCTATTTACTGTATACCAAATTTTGTCAGCACTGACAAATATTTATACTTTTGTCCATGTTTTCCGCAATCCGTCCTACTGTGCCTCATGACGTAGTGGCTAGTATTCTTGGCTGTCGCTCCATAGGTTCGGGATCGATTCACGGCTCTGCCTAGATATTTAATACTGAGGGCTCTAATGGAGTTTACAGAGACTCGTGGCAAAACTGAGAAGATACCGAATTGTTCGATTCCTACCTCAGTCTTCCTAGAAGTGGTTTTCCGTGATTTCCCAATTCTCCTCCAGGCAAATGCCAGATTGTTCCTAGCAGAAGGTCACGGTCGCCTCCTTCCAAATCCTAGCCTCAATCTCAAATAGACGGAGAACTACAGTCATCACTAAGGTTCGGATGTTTAGGAAATGTCATACTTTTTTCCTCGACTACATTTTCATTAACATCTGTAATTAAGCAGGAGAACAATGTTCTTGATTCTTTTTAGATGGATTTTATAGAGCACTAGCTGAAGTACCCGTGCTTCACTACGGGTCATAAATAAATTACAGTGTGAAGGTGACAGTTAAAACAGGGGATAGCCGAGGTGCTGCGCAGAGGGAGATTAAGGATGGAACATTTTGTCCAACTACACCGTTCGGCGTTGACCGTGTTTTATAGCACAAATTTAGGTTTTACTCGCTAACCGTTGGAGATACCTTTCGGATAGGAAATGTAATTTTAAACCTCGTATATGCCATCAAAAGTTTGCTATTTCTTAGCGTTCACTTTTTATTTGAAATGGAAATATGAAAGTTTGAAACCAAAGGGTGTAGTGACGTCACTAAAATGGTCGCCATCTTTAAATAGTGCAAAGTATTAAAATCAAAAGTAGCCTATATGTTAATTAGGTAAATCATCTACTTCCATGTAAAATTCATGTGAGTCGGACCAGTGGTTCTTGCGTGATTGAGTAATACACAGACACACACCATCTCATTTTTAGCCTCGCTCGCGTCATAGTCGTGTCATATTGTTATTCAATGACATGCAGGTTTAACCCCGTTAACACCCCTTTAGAACCTGAATATCAAAAAAAAACTCCTTAGTAGACTTTTTCGACACACAACAAACATATCCCCTTCTTCTAACTTTAATAGTTTTGATTGGTCGATGAGAGTGAACATCCAAAAATCCTTCCTTAGTGGACGTTTTTCTTCCTGAATTTCACCCCTCCCAATAGGCCGCTTAAATTGGATTTATGAAAAAAAAACGGTCGAACACCTACTTATTTTAATTATTTATTCATTTATTTATTTTTAAGCTGATTGAAACTCGGAGAAAATCAAACTCCTCGCCAATGTCGTTTAAGTGATACACGCTCCGTTAGGAATCTTTCAACCCCCACTTTTCATCCCTTTCACCTCATAATATACACCACATCGAAAAACCATTAGGCATGTGTCAGCTTATTTTTAATGATTAGTATATATGCCAAGTATCACATCCCCAAATGAAACCACTCTTGAGATATTGTTATTCAATTAAATGCACGTTTACCCCCTTAACACCTCTTTAGAACCTGAATATCCAAAACTTTTTCCTTAGTGGACGTTTTCGACATACAACGAACTTATCCCCAAAATTTCATGTTTCAAACTTCAATAATTTTGGCTGGGCGATGATGAGTGAGTGAGTCAGTCAGGACATTTTCTTTCATTTATTTTTGAGAATTTCACCCCTCCCCATGAACCCCTTAAATTGAATTTATGAAAAAAAAAACGGTCGAACACCTATTTACTTATTTAAAGCTGTTTTCCCCCCTGAGTTTGATGAGTGAGTAAGTGGGTCAATCAGTTAGGACACTTTCTTTCCTGTTCCCCCCCCCCCCCCGAATTTCACTCTTCCCCATGTGCCCCTTAAATTGGATTTATGAAGAAATGGTCGAACACCTATTTACTTATTTTTAAGCTGCTTTTTCCGCTGAATTTCAAACTTATCGCCTATGTTGAATAAGAGATACAGTACACGCTCCGTTAAGAATCCTTCAACCCCCAATTTTCTCCCCTTTCACCTCATAATATACACCATATCGATAAACCCTTAGACATATGTCTGCTTATTTTGAATGCTAGTTTATATGCCGAATATCACATCCCCAAATGAAACAACTCGTGAGATATTGTTATTCAATGAAATGCAAGTTTAACCCCCTTAACACCCCTTCAGAACATGAATATCCGAAAATCCATCCTTAGTGGACTTTTTCGACATACAACGAACATATCCCCAAAATTTCAAGTTTCTAACTGCAATAGGTTTGCTGGAGGATGATGAGTGAATATCCAAAAATCCTTCCTTAGTGGACTTCTTTCTCCAGAATTTCAACCCTCCCCATAAGCCCCTTAAATTGGATTTATGAACAAATGATCGAACACCTATTTACTACTTTTTCAATCTGATTTTTCTCCCTGAGATTCTTACTTTTTGCCTCTGTCTTTTAAGAGATACTTGCTCCGTTAAGAATCCTTCAACACTCACTTTTCACACATACACCTCATAATATACACCACATCGAAAAACCCTCAGACATGTGTCTTCTTATTCTTAATGATGAGTTTGTAAGCATAGTATCCCATCCCAAAGGAAACCAATCGGGAGATATTGTTATTCAATTAAATGCAAGTCTACCCCCTTAACACCCCTTTAGAACCTGAATATACAAAAATTCCTACCTGAGTGGACGTTTTCGACATACAACGAACATAGCCCCTTAATGTCATGTTTCTAACTTCAATAATTTTGGCTGGGGGATGATGAGTGAGTAAGTCAGGACATTTTCTTTCAATTATTTTTCAGAATTTCACCCCTCTCATGAACCCCTTAAATTAGATTTATGAAAAAAAAAACGGTCGAACACCTATTTACTTACTTATGAGCTGTTCTTCCCCCCTGAGTTTGATGAGTGAGTGAGTTAGGACACTTTCTTTCCTGTCCCCCCCCCCCCCCCAGAATTTCACCCCTCTCCAAGGGCCCCTTAAATTGGATTTATGAAAATCGGTCGAACACCTATTTACTTGTATTTTAAGCTGTTTTTTCCCGCCGAATTTCAAACTTCTCGCCTATGTCGTTTAAGAGATACACGCTCCGTTAAGAATCCCTGAACCCCCAATTTTCACCCCTTTCACCTCATAATAAGCACCACATCGATAAACCCTTAGACATATGTCTGATTATTTTAATGATTAGCTTATATACCGAATATCACATCCCCAAAGAAACAACTCATGAGATATCGTTATTCAATGAAATGCTTAACCCCTTAATACCTCTTTAAAACCCGAATAACAAAAATCATTCAGTAGTTGACGTTTTCGACATACAGCGAACATATTCCCAAAATGTCATGTTTCTAACTTTAATAGTTTTCGCTAGGTGTGATGAGTGAGTGAGTCAGACAGGACATTTTCGTTCAATTATTTTTACCAGAATCTCACCCCTCCCCATGTGCCCCTTAAATTGGATTGATGAAAAAACGCTTGAACACCTATTAACTTATTTTTTAAGCTGTCTTTTTCCCCTGAGTTTGATGAGTGGGAGAGTTAGTCAGTCAGTTAGGACACTTTCTCTCCTTTTTCCCCCCAGAATTTCACCCCAACCCATTGGCTCCTTAAATTAATTTATGAAAAAACGGGGGAACACCGATTTACTTATTTTTAAGCTGATTTTTTTTCGCTGAGTTTCAAATTTCTCGCCTATGTCGTTTAGGACACGCTTCGTTAGGAATCCTTCAACCCCCACTTTTCACCTCTTTCACCTCATAATAATACACCACATCGAAAAACCCTTAGACACATGTATGCTTATTTTAAATGATTAGTTTATATGTCGAGTATCACATGCACAAATGAAACCACTCGTGAGATATTGTTATTCAATGAAATGCAGGTTTAACCCCGTTAAGACCCCCTTAGAACCTGAATATTCAAAAATCCTCCCTTAGTGCATGGTTTTGACATACAACGAACATATCCCGAAAATGACATGTTTCCAACTTCAATATTTTTGGCTGGGCGATGATGAGTGAGTGAGTCAGGACATTTTCTTTCAATTTTTTCTTCAGAATTTCACCCCTCCCGATGAAGCCCTTAAATTTGATTTATCCAAAAAACTGTCGAACACATATATACTTATTTTTAAGCAGTTTTTCCCCCTGAGTTTGAAGAGCGAGTGAGTCAATCGATTAGGACACGTTCTTTTCTGTTTTTTACCCAGAGTTTCTCCCCTCTCCATGGGCCCCTTAAATTGGATTTATGAAAAAACGGACAAACACCTATTTACTTATTTTTATGCTGATTTTCTTCCGCTGAGTTTCAAACTCCTCGCCTATGCCGTTTAAGAGATACAGGCTCCGTTAAGAATCTTTCAACCCCCACTTTTCACCCCTTTCACCTCATAATATACACCACATCGAAAAACCCTCAGACACGTGTCTTCTTATTTTTAATGATGAGTTTATATGCCGAGTATCACATCCCCCAATGAAACCAATCGGGAGATATTGCTATTCAATGAAATGCAGGTCTACCCCCTTAACACCCCTTTACAACCTGAATATCCAAAAATCCTTTCATAGTGGGCGTTTGCGGCCCTTGAGGAAGCTGCATACCAAATTTCATTCCAATCCGTTGGGTGGTTTCTGAGATTTCGTGATGAATGTGTGAGTGAGTGAGTTGAGTGAGTGAGTGAGTGAGTGGTATTTGACAAATAATATCTAGTAGATAGTAGATCTAGTAGATAGTGTCAAGTCTTTGTTATGCTATACTCTGTTGACAGTGCTGTGTGAGCAGTTGAGTAACTAACGGGATTTCAAGTAAAGATCGTCATTTTCTATACCGGTATTGCAGAGCGCAACTCGGATCCATTCGGCCGTGTCTCGACTTGAGCTATGTTGCCATGGAAACTATCTGCCTTGCCATTCCTTCGTGAGTATTTTTATGATTTGATTAGCCTGTGCTTGAGTGCAAAAGGGCCGAAATCAGAAGAATGAGAAAGACTATCGAAAATTCATGTAGCCAGCGGTTCCTTCTGGGTCCTAAACTATGTGTATGCAAAATTTGGTTGAGATTGGTGGAACGGTGTAGATTTGTATACGGAACAGACCCACCCATCCACATACATACTTACAGACTTTCACTTTTATAAGATAAACATGCATATTTGGGTCATTTTCATAGTTATTGCCATATTTAATAAATTTTGTTTTATTAAAGACTAGCAACCCGACCCGGCTTCGCCCGGGAAGAGTTATGAATGCATTACGTGATAAGCGTTTTTTTTTTTTCAATGAACAACGACCAATATCCGTTCTACGTCTCGGCATGATGGGTTAAAATCACTGACTGGACTATCAATTATATTATCATGGAGATGCATGTGCAACAAATTCTTGTCAGACGTAATATAAGAATGGCGACGTGCATGAAACACAAATCCCCCTTCCGTCCAATCTTAACTTGACTGTGAATTTTGCGGAACGAAAAGTTCACAGGCGAAATGAAGAAAAGCTGAGTTGCACTTCCAGGGAAACTCCAAACACAACCACTCTTCTTTAAATTTTTTACTCAACACGACTCGAGAGTTTGCTGATGGCTGTATCTGGGGCAATAAGCTCGTCCGCTAGCTAAGCTGTAACTGGGGTGATAGACTCACCCCTAGCTAGCTCGTAAACTGTCGCCTCAGTAACTGAATGGAGATTGTTGGAAGAAATGAAAACGTAAAAACACTTATAGTAGGTGATGTATTGAAGATAGAGATATGCTCTCCCGGGCATTTTTGTAGAACTTTTCATGCTGAACAATTCTTACACTCATAGTATATGGATATTTTTAACGGTTTGCCCGGCGTAAGCTTAAAAAGCGCACAGACGCCAGTTTTTTCCGACCTTTTCACTGAAATCGTTAGTGCTTGACTTCCTTTGGTCATAAATAAATTATTTTCTACAGAAACCTTCCTCGAGATATCCTTTACAGAATGGTGAAAACCGCATCAAAATCAATTCAGTGGTTCTCGAGATTACCCGTGCCATCCAAGAATCGGGGATTTTGTTTTATACTAAGTAGAGATTATACGCCAATCAGTATAATTTAATATAATATAATTCCCCTTCGGTCCAATCTTAAATTGACTGCGTATTTTGCGGAACAAAAAGTTCACAGGCGAAATGAGAGTTGCACTTCCAGGGAATGGCGAGGTGAATGAAACTCAAATCCCCCCTCCGTCCAATCTTAACTTGACTGTGTTTCACAGGCGAAAGAAGAAAACCCGAGTCGCACTTCCAGGAAAACTCCAAACACAACCACCCTTCTCAGAAGTCTTAACTCAACACGACTCAACGGTTTTCTGCTGGCTGTATCTGGGGCAATAAGTTCACCCGCTAGCTAGGCTGTGGCAGGGATGATAGACTCGCCCTTAGATAGCTCGTAAACTGTCGCCCCAGTAGTTGGATGGACACGGTTGGAAGAAATCAAAACGTAAAAACACTTATAGTGGGCGATGTATTGAAGATAGACATATGCTCTCGGGGACTTTTTTGTAGAACTTTTCATGCTGAATAATTGTTACACTCATAGTATTTAGATATTTTTAACGGTTTGCCCAGCGTAAGCTTACAAAGCGCTCGGACGCTAGGTATTTTTTTCGACTTTTCCTCTGAAATCTTTACTGCTCGGCTTCCTTTGACCATAAATAAATTATTTTCTACAGAAATCATCCTCGATGTATCCTTTACAGAATGGTGAAAACCGCATCAAAATCCATCCAGTGGTTCTCCAGTTTACCCGTAACATCCAAGTATCGGGCACTTTGTTTTATACTAAGTAGAGATAAAGCGCACAAATTGTGCATAGTGATGATAAACTGTCATTCACAAAACATCACAATGGATGATCCCCGATTTGCACAAAGTCTTAATTGTTTTAAGGTCATAATTTGGTAATATGGTATCCACTATTCGCTGCAAGGTTTCTGTGCGTTAGCGGCGGTAAAATTTTAAATACTTGCCAATTGTTGCAGACTATCATAAAATATTTAACTGTAGCTAAATTTGGTAGTATTCTTAACTTAGACCAATTTCTTTCTCTTTTAAAGGAAATGTAATTTGTGACGCAGATTTTAACGCGAGATAATATGAAGAATATGCTGCTTTGCGCGAGTATCTTGAAACATTCTGCGATAAAAATTTGAGAAAATCATTTTCATCGTAGGCCTATTCATGAAATCAGCGTTTTTTTTTTTTAGGTTTGAATGTAGAATTAATAATAAAAGTTACATTTCACTACATTATTACCACTTGTTTTTAGAAAACATATAAATATATTAGGTCATATTGAACCTTTTTATGGTCATATTTCAGTTTTTAGGGCATATTTGCCTGCATATTTCTCGTTTCTTTAGGCCCTAAGCATCCGAACCTTGACACAGATTATCAGATCGATACCATACATACTCAAGCTCATGATTTCGATGTACCAAACCTCTGAAATGACACACTCACATGAAATTCTATTGAGAAAGCTGTATTAGAGTTTTTGTTGATGTCGTCGATGATTGATTTACGGACTTAGCGACATAGGCCTGTTTGCCATCTCCTGATGAATGCAGTACTTTTGCACAGGCTAGAGTAAAATGTGACTTTTCACCAATGCCTCAGTCTCACTCATGGCTGTGATTATATGGAAGTTAGTGAGGTATGGGTGGTGCTTAGTAATGACATTCAGGTCACAGTCAGTGCCTTTGGATGCTGTGAAAGGTTCGACTCATAGGGTTAGTACTGATGTACTGATTCAGTGAGGAAAGCAATGGCAAACTACCTCACTCCTCTTCTTGCCTAGTACGCCTCAATATAGCGCTGCCTTGGGTTTTTGTGGGTGTCGACCCACATAACCCTTAGCTTCCAATAATTTAAAAAAAAACCTGACCAATAGCCTCTGGGAGCTGTCCGCGCTGCAGATGCTACGATTGCATGATCAGTTCAGTTGGCGGTATTAAATTTAAACGCATTGTATACGTACGGATCGAGTTTTGTTACTGAAATAAGGCCACCGTATTACGATGGTATACTGTCGCGTGCAGTTTTGTAAACAAGGCTCTAGAAATAATTGTTGCTGGAACTAGTTTTCATGGATATCCTTGTCGAGAGCCAACTAGGAAATTATGGATTAAAGCAATAAGCAGACAAGGTATGTAGCCTACGCTGAACATGCGACTGAAATTTAAGTGATCTTGTATTATTGCTCCAGTTCTGATGATGATAATCTTCTGACCATCTCGTCGTGTAGTGGCTAGCATTCTTGGCTGTCGCCCCAGAGATCCATGTTCGAATCCAGGCTCTGCCAAGAAATTTCATTCTGGTCTGAGGGCTGGAACGGGGTACACTCAGCTTCATGAGGTAAAACTGAGAAGAGGTGGGTTGGATTCCCATCACATCCTTTCTGGAAATGATTTTCCGTGGTTTCCCATTAAACCTTCCAAATCATCACCGGAATTACAAATGCACACGCCGCAATGACACAGGGTAGCAGACACGGGGCTAAATGACCAAATTTCTATGACGAGAGCTGCAATGGCCTATATTGGAGGGTATTTGGTACGAGCTGTCAAATCCTCCTCGTTGTGTAGTGGCTAGCATTCTTGGCTGACACTTCGGAGGCCCAAGTTCGATTCCTGGTTCTGAGGGCTGGAACGGGGTACATTCAGTCTCATGAGGCAAGCCTGAGAAGAGGAGGGTTCGATTCCTACCTCAGTTATTCTGGAAGTGATTTCCCGAGGTTTCCCACGTCTACTCCAGACAAATGCCGGGATGGTACCTAATTTAGGGCCACGGCCGCTTCCTAATCAAATTTTACCTCAATTACAAATACACACACTAATAAAGACATTACAGTGACACAGGTTATCAGACAAATTCTACACACATATAAGAACACGGGGCTACATGACCACGATGTTGCAACGCCCCTAAAGAAACAATAACAACGAGCTGAAGACCATAACCTACCTATATCATGCCAAGAGTGCTTGATAAAATAAGTAGTATCCAGAGTTAGTTAGGTATTGTTGTTAGGAACGGAACAGCGAGGTCAACTGACTTTCGGTATCCACAGCTCATCTCCAGTAATCTCTATATATGTATATATAAATGAAAGTTTGTCTGTTCTTTCTGAATTTACACTAAATTTGCGTTATTTGCCCGTTTCAGAGTGTTTTATGATGGATGCACGCAAAAATTAAATTTTTGTCTGTCTGTCTGTTTGTTTGTTTGTCTGTCTGTGGATAACTTTGAGTCATAACTTGAGAACGGCTGGGTGGATCAACGTAAAATTTGATACAGATATCCATCAGAGGCACCACACTAATCATAGATGTAACTCTTCTCCGTACCTCTCATAAAAGGGGGCCTACCCCATTAAAATACATGCTGAAATAGGCGTAGAAGGACGAGACAAAGCTTATTTTCAACCCTTCAATGTGAGAAACAAAACAGGGCCCCCGAAAACCACATTTTAAGGTCCTAAAACCAACAGTTTTTGAGATATTCTCAGAAAACTAATTTCATTTAATAATCTATGAAATAATGCAAGCTGGTAACCATGGCAACGGAATCTCATAGGACCATCTATTTCTGTAAGACGCAATGCAATTCCATTTATTACATTACTGTGAAGTTTGCAAGCGGCTATAAGGTTATCAGGAAACCAAACTAAGCTGTAAAATTCATCAATACGTATAATGCGCTTAAGGGGGTCAAGGGGTACACTAGAATTTATTCACGCGATTTTCACGTGCGGGTGTGGTACGGAAGGTCTTTTATATCCCTATCCCTATATTGTATTTATTATATTATTATCATTATTAATATCATCATATTATGGCATACAACGACGAGACAAAGCTCATTTTTAGCCCCTCGGTGCCAGAAACAAAACTCGAGGGTTCCCGAAAACCACATTTAAATGCCCTTAAATTAACAGTGTCTGTGATATTCCCAGAGAACTAACTTCGCTCTGATAAACGTATGAAGGAATAACAAGCCCCTAACCATTGCAACAGTAGCTCAATATTGATAACGTCTGGTTATTAATACCGAAGACCGTTCGAAGAGCGGATACTTCTGCTAGTATCACTAATAAAACTCAAAGACAGAGGTGGCCTCCGGTATCGTAACCCAGGTTTTGTTTCGCTGCAAGAAGTAACGGACGAAGTTATATCGGTTACGCTGAGCAGTCCAGGAATAGCACAAACATTAACTAGAATACTGTTGCCACAAGTTGCTAAAAATCATATTCTACAGGGTGGATTACGTGATCATCCTGAGTAACTGAGCAGGGTAATATTGCATAAGTTTCTGCAGCCGTCTGTCACTAACTACGCCATTGACTACGTCTTGAGAAGAGATACAAATTATGAGAAGAAAGAATCACAAAAATTAAGAAAAGTCGTTCCTTTTCATTGAAACTCTACGGTACGCTAGTAAAAATATTCAGTGCAACCATCTACAGTACCTTACTCTTGTACATACCAGACAGTGTGCGTGCTATCTAACAAGGAAAATCTGCAGTTGAAACGAACTCCTGCTACTAAAAGATGAACATCTCTTATATTTTACTTCATTCTACACAGCAATGTGTATCCATGTACTGTAAATATAGTGTATAGGTACATTTTCGCTGGTTTTAGCTTGCGATAGCAATGCTATTACAGGTGGTTACTCAGCACTGCAGTGGTCAATATGCGCACTGCTAGGAGGACAGTGTTGATGCAGAGAACACCACGATTGAGTAGGCTTTATACATGTACTAGCAGGTACCCGCGGCTTCGCTCGCGTCATAGTCGTGTCATATTGTTATTCAATGAAATGCAGCTGTACCTCCTTAACACCCCTTTAGAAACTGAATATCCAAAAACCCTCCCTTAGTGGGCGTTTTCGACTTACAACGAACATAATCCCAAAATTTCATGTTTCTAGCTTTAATAGTTTTGGCTGGGCGATGATGAGTCAGTCAGTCAGTCAGTCAGTCAGGACACTTAGTTTTATATAATAGATTATTGGAGGCTAAGCATAACATAACGGCGGTGCTTTTTGAGGATTCGACCAGCCTTCGGGCTGACTACCTGACAGACAGCGACATAGTAGACTGGTCCACTTTTCGACCGGTTGCAATTCTAGCGGCATTTTGGGTAACATTTTGCCAAATGTGTTTTTAATACTAACTCGGATCTGCTGAACACGAATTTCGATGTTGGCACTCCCGAATTTCGACCGGAAGCTCAGAATTCAAGATGGCGCCCAAGATGGTGGACGTTTTCTTACTAGTACGATATTTCCACTCCCGAGGCCGATTTTCTTCATCTAAAGACCGTTTTAGGGTTATTTGTGTAGTAGAATGCGATAGTAACTGTAACAGATTGTGCAAGCAATTATTTAGCCTTGGCTGGAAGCTCAGAATTCAAGTGTCCAAGATGGTGAACATTTTCAAAACTTCACCACTCGGGGCCGACCTTTTGCATTTTAAGACTGTTAATCTGGTTATTTTTATATAAGAATACTATTCTAATTGTCACAGAGTGTTAAAGCAACTAGTTGACCGTTTCAGAACGAAAAAATACTGAGAAAACATAAAATTATTTTGAGTGGATTGACCTTGCATTTGGCAAAGTTCATATCTTGATTTTATATTGCATAGACATTATTTTTCGTTTTATTGTATATTTTTGCCGATATGTCTGTTTTGGCTTTTAGTTTGGCGTTTAATGAGTGAAACAAGGTTGTTGAGGCTATTTATTACTTTGTGGTTAAATGCAATAAAATACTACATGTGTCGCAAGAATAAGTTAACCACGCTTCCCGAAGGCAATTTATAGTAATTATACTAGACTTTTGAAAATTACATTAATAATTTAATCATCCTCCTCATCATCTTTTTAGGGGCGTGGTGGCTCAGCAGTCTAGCTGTATGCCTCTCACCAAGGCGGTCCGGGTTCGACTCCCGGTCAATGTATGTGAGATTTTCGAAGTGAAATGCCATGTCCTGTGGTTCGGATTCCACGTAAAATGGAGGTCCCGTGGCTCATGATCTCAAGATTAACGGTCACGTTAAACTACAAACTTCCTTTTTTTTTCATCATCTTTTTTCGAGTTTCTATAAGATCCGGAACAGAAACACATTGAGGTACAAAATAACTTAGCCTTGCGGCATTTACAAAGCGTTGTAGTTCAATCTTTTTTGCAACCGCAAAGAACAATATCGATAGCAGACTTTGGAATGGGTTCAAGCGTGGTGAGAATGGGGATGTAGCAGTCTGTTTCTTCCTTCCATCCGCAGTCTGTGATTGGTGACAGGAAGGGGTCAGGTAGGTGAGCGTTCTTCCTCACTGAAGTTTGGTAGTGACTACGTTTAATATGTTCCAAAAGCGCTGCGCTGGTCGGCGGAAGAGATTCTGGTTTTTTTTATAGTGACCCGTCACTTTGGTTTTCCCTATCACCACCATTTTGCCCTCCACCTAACTGGGAACGCAATTCCTTCTGTATTTTTTGACATTTTAACAGGCAGACAGAGTGGTATCTGGCCTCGTACGCATTTAAATCTTCTATGCCCGATAACCTCAAATTAAGGTTATAATCAATAGACGTTAGTTCGTTTATAGATGCCTGCAAGGCTTTAGCCTGCACTTGCCGCACGGGTTCCTTTTTCGAATCATCCTGACAAAATATACACTACTTCCAATCTGTTTTGACTGTATATCCAGTGCGCTTTTTATCGTGCTTGTCATGAGAGTCTTTTGAGGTGGAGGCATTTTGATTAACCTCCTCTCAGTGTCTCTTTCTTCTCAAACGCTCTATATTCGTTTTGTTGGTAAAATCAGAGTAACATTCTCTGTGATAGGAAAAAGAGACGCCGTTACTTGGCAACTTCAAAAAACTGTCTATAGGAAAACTGTAAATTTTTGTCATACAGAGCCATTCGTTCTTCCGCACATGACTTCAGTTTCTCATAATGTCAATGTAAATACTCCTTTTTTCTTGGAATTCGAACAAAGAATGCACAAATTACTTCGACTGTCACCATCACCCTGTAGATTTACTTGAGGTTCCATCTAAAACACACCAGACCATAACCTCAAAGAATGGTACACTCGCGTATTCTTGCTCCGACGACAAAAATAACTGCTTATAAACACTTACCGGTACCACTTTAGACACAATTCCACTAAAAAACATCGAAGAACAGTTATTGCACCAAACACAAGCAACTTATCAATTTTCAAAACTGCGACAACATGCCCACAACACACAGAAAACAGCGCAGAGACGCCGCACTCAAACTTGTCTAGACAGGAGCGCGCGCTCAGGGGAAGGGGTCGCGCAGTCAGGTGGCGTGACTCTTGCGCTTGCACTCACGACTCACGGCCCCTTAGACTCGTATTTGAGCATCTTTGAACGTATTTAAAAGATGTCACTACAGTATTATCAATAAACAACAAAATATTACAACAACAAAAAACACACACACAATATGTATTTTCCTCACAGGATAATTTGTTTTATGGAGTATTTTAATACTAAAAACGGTTATATGATTCTTTCTAACAGTCTAAGACAATTATTTTTGCATTCTACGACAAAAATAATCCTGAAAAAGGCATTTAGATCAGAAAAATCGGTCCCGGAAGTGAAAATATCGGACAAGTAAGAAAACGTCCACCTAATTGGACGCCATCTTGAATTCTGAGCTTCCGGTCAAAATTTGGGAGTGCCAACATCGAAATTCGTGTTCAGCAGGTCTGAATTAATAAAAAAAACTACATTTGGCCAAATGTTACCGAAAATGCCGCTAGAATTGTTAAAATGGCAATTATAGAGAAAAGTGAACCAGTCTATATTGGTCATCTAGACCAGGGTTTCTCAAACGTTTTCTGTCGCGCCTCCCTTCTGAAACATGAAATATCAAGCGGCCCCCGCCCCCTCCCCCCTTATTTTTCTTCTATTTCTTAGCATATTCCATAGGCTACTTCTGCTTCTGTCTAATTACTGCAACTACCAGTTACAATAATAATAATAACACACAATTCACTATTATCAGAGCACATGAAAGTTCAACAACTTTCTGAAAGAAAAAAAACCGATGGACTTTGTTTAAATTCGAATCTTACCCTTTATTAGGACTGAATATTTCCGAAGGAGGGCAAGCACCATCACTTTCATGGGGTCTCTTCTTACCACTGCTAGTAAGCCACTTATCCATGGGACATGGCATTACTTTTATTAGATTATTGTAAATCGGGCCAACCACTACCACTGAAGGTGCACTAGAATTCACCTGTTCACTCTGTCTTTGAACTGACTGCAAAGGTCTGGCTGAATTCGAGTCGACAATGGCAGAAATAGAAGATTCTATTCTTCTAACAAAGTGGCGGACACATTGTCAAGCGGCTTATTGCCATTAGTAGTTGTTAAGTGTTTGGTAATGAGATATCGCTGCGGGTAGCGAGTGAAAGGCTGCTGTGTTGGAAATGTTACTCTACACCAGCGGTTCCCAAACTGGGTTCCGCGAAGGCATCGCAGGGGTTCCGCGATAAATCTTAAAAATCAAATGTAAAACTGATTTTAAAATAAAACCACAGGAGGCTAACTGTCAGGTTGTCTCTAATGCAAAGATAGGTGGAGTTCGCGTTATATCCAAACACCTATTCGCCAACGTTAGGACTTAGTTTTATGACTTTTATCATAGACCGGCGTCTCCGATTTTTTTATTTGTTTCACAAATTGAATCAGCCTGTAGTTTGACCTTTCTTTTTTATTCATTTTAGGACACAACATCCCACTGATGGTCAAAAAGCGAACACACTAACTAGTGACAGGATCGAACGAGGAGGTATAAAATCTTTAAAAAAAAGGGAATACGATGAATCTTTTCTATCTTTTGGATTTATTCCTATTGGAAATGCAGAGCATCCGGACGGGCAATGCATCATTTGCAACCAAATTCTCCTTAACAGTTCGTTGGCATCCGCTAAGCTTAAACGACACCTAGAAACAAACCACCCGCACCTAAAGGGAAAGGACGTCAGTTTTTTTCAAAACCCACAAGGAAGTCCACGACGACGCTGTGGCTTGCTTAGAGAAATATGCAAAGACTGATAGTGAAAACGTAACTGAAGAATCGTTTCTCTTAAGTTACAGGATTGGCCGTACTGGGAAACCACATACAATAGCTGAGGATCTCATCAAACCTTGTGTTAAAGAAATAGTCGGCTGCATGCTTGGAGTGGAAGCGGCGAAAAATGTTTCAGAGATCCAATGTTCTAACAACACTGTGTCCGACCGTATACATAAAATCGCAGACTATATCGAAGACGAATTAATTCACAGACTGAAAACTTGTAAAGCGTATTCAATGCAACTGGACGAAAGTGCAGATGTCGCCGGACTTGCGATATTGCTTGTTTTTAGTGAGGTATCCATTCAAAGAATGTATGGAAGATGATTTGTTTCTATGCGCACCTTTGGAGACCAATGCAACTGGGGAAGAATTTTTTAAATCATAGATTGTTACATGCATAAACATGATCTTGATTGGGAAAAGTGTGTTAACGTATGCAGCCTTGGTAGGAAAATTGAAAGGGACGGTATCAAGAATAAAGAATATAGCTCCAAATTGTACCAGTAGCCATTGCATCTTGCATCGACGTGCCCTTGTGGCGAAGAACATTCCACCAGACTTAAAGGACGTTCTTAATGAGGCTGTGAAAATTGTCAATTATGTAAAGTCTCGCCCACTCCAGTGTAGACTTTGTGCAAAGGCTTGTGAAGGAATGGGAAGTCAACATCAATCGCTTTTAATGCACACAGAAATTAGATGGCTTTCAAGAGGCCAAGTCCTGGCCAGGCTTTTTGAGCTGCGCAACGATCTTCTGGTTTTCTTTATAGGGGAAGAGGACCTTTCCGCGCCTAGCAAACATACGCAACGAGAAGTGGCTCATGCGATGTGCTTACTTCGCTGACATATTCGGGAAACTGAATGAAGTTACTACATCTTTGCGGCGTAAAGATATAATCATGTTTACATTCAGAGACAAAATAAAATCATTCAAAACCAAACTCAACTTTTGAATCGAATGAGTAAATGAGAAAAACTTTGAATGCTTTTCTCTCCTGGTACAATTTGAGTGAAAATGAGATGGAAATCAAAGCTGATGTGCACAAAATCATTTGTGAGCATTTAATTAATCTTTCGAAATGTATGACGGAGTACTTCCCAGATACCAGCATAATAAAGGACATCGAGTGGGTGCAAAATCCATTTGCCAACCGAAATAGACCTCATATGTCCGTGCCTAAGTATGAAGATCTTATTGAAATTCAATCTACCTCCGCTTTTAAAACGAAATTTGAATTAGTGCCGCTGAATGAAGTTTGGCTAGGACTGATAGACGTATACCCGTCAGTAGCCGAAAAGGCTATCCGAGCTCTGCTCCCCTTCGTGTCCACCTATCGATTCGAAGCAGGCTTTTCTGCTTATGCTAACAAATTTTAGGAGTAAGTTGAATGCTGCCCCTATTTACGTATTCAGCTGTTGGACATAAAACCCGATTTCAAAACTATTTTATAAACGAAAATGAAACAATTTCATTCATCACATTAGAAATTAGATGGAAATCCAATTTTTATTGTTCTAAAATAATTGTTTATATTTTTGTACCAAAATAAAGGCTTGTATGTGTATTTAAAATACTACGTTAGCGTTGGGCTATACAGAACACCCAGGCAATAAGAATAGATAAAAGCAGGAAGAACGTTGTGGCTTCACAATGCTCAATAAAAATCAGGGATAGAGTAGGGTTCCGCGGAAAAAACATGACTTCTGAAGGGTTCCGTGATCGAAAAAGTTTGGGAACCGCTGCTCTACACCTTTCATCAGAATTCCTGCTGGCAGGATCTACTGGTCTGTTCATGTGAAATAAGACAGCAAAAGTACGAGTTTATTCATGGCCGGCTCTAAGGAAGGCCGCGGCGTTCGACCTTGCAACGCTGCACTTCTCTGAACTGGGATGGCCATAGCAGCCGGCCAGCTGTTGATGCGTGTGCTTCGCCACGAAAACAAATTGAAATAACGAAATAATATTTGTTCTTTTCAACATTAAAGTAAAAGGATTGTCAAGAGTGAGTAGGGCTTACTTGGAGTAACAAAACCAATTTGTTTTCAATATTTATTTGACATTTACAAAATATACAATAGGTTGGCCTCTAAAAAAGAATAGCAAGTTTTCTGTTTGCTTTCAATATTTATTTGACATTTACAAAATATACAACAGGTTGGCCTCTAACAAAGAATAGCAAGTTTTCTGTGATTACTATGGCAAGTTATCCGTTCATTCCTCAACTTCCTGTAATTATTTAACAAAATGTTACTCATTGTTAAGACAATACTTGTGACTATTGTCATAACATTACATCCACAGGTACAAGTTTTCTCGGCAGTTTCTGACAATTCAATATCTGATAAAATACCGAGTAGACTAATATTTTGAATTACTTGGCGTTGATTGTTACATTTACATTTTAAAAATTGTTCCTCAAACTTATCAGAAATTAGTGCCTGTGTAATTCCAACAACATGTTTACACACTGATAAAATAAAATCTGCAGGAACTGAAAGTCCGCCCCTATTTATTTCATTGAAGTAGCTGTCATTTATCTTTTCTTTATTTCTAAGCAAAGCCAAACATTCTTCACATTTTATTCTTGAACATTGCTTGAACGATATGTAACCACAGGCATATATAAAACCCGACTCATCGAATTGTATGTTTTCAGTGTACTTGTCTTCTAAAATACTGTAAAAGGTATCGTCAACAATAGCTGACGAAAGGCTGCTTGTTGTACTTTCTCCTGAATTTGTATCGGAAGAGGACATTATCATTTCTTTCGAAAAAGTAACTGCTCCATACCTGGCTGAATGAAGGCCAAGTACGCTTTTCAACCTTATTTTCAATTCGGCCTCCATTACCTGAGTAACTGTTATATTATAGTTGCCGCCTGTTAGTTGGCGGTACTGCCCAAACCTGGATTCTAATTGGTCACTCTGAAATTTGCCAGTTAACACATAAGAGGGGTTCACATTCTGTAGAGCATAAATAATAATCTCACGTAATACATAGGTTGTTACATACAAAGCGTTGTAAGTTTCATTGGTTAAACAACTCTTTTTTGAGGAATCATTTTCATCGTTCTTTTTCCACGTGGACAACCATTGGAGGAATGCCTTTAGGAAAGCCAACCTTTTGTCTTCGGGATTTTTGAAAGGCATTTGAAGACTATTACGCTTAACAACATGGGTGAGAGGCCGCTTAATATTAACAATGGACCACCACATTAGGATTACTCTGACAAAAAAAGCAGACCTTTATAACAATACTTGTTTAGAGCAGAAACTGTAGATTCGTGAAACACGTTTGTAACCAAAGAAACCCTTTGGCATTCAAATGAATTTGGATAAACACTTTTAAATGTTAACTTTGGTGCAGACTTAATCAGTAAATCGGATTCCTTTTTGTAGATCGCTCTTATGTCACTAAATGATGCTTGAGTTACCTCTTTAAAATCAGGGTTACAGTCATCTGAACTTAAAACATTTGAAAATGAGTCTAAATCTTCCCATACAGGAATAATAAATGACTTATCAATGCCACTTAAATTCAGCCAATTATTTCGTATATTTTTAATACATGGACACTGTCATATAAAACAAAGGTTTTTAGGGGGTTTCCATCAATATGGAACCAGTAATTACTATCAGAATGTTTGGTTAGTTCTTTGAACATAGCACGATTCACACCATTATTATCAGCTATGATAGACAGAATATTTAGGCCACAATCCTGTATTTGCCTGATAACACCTTTTGCAATAACAGCTAGTTGCAAACCCGTTAATTGTTTCACTGGAACTAATTTAACAACCTCTTTCAAATTTCCAAAAGCAGAACTAACGAGAAAGGCCAGAACTGTCTTAGCTAAATCGACAGATTCATTTGTAGCAACACCAAATAATTGCCCATTTTTTAAATCTAAAGTTTGTTTGACATGTATTTCATCAATCTGTAAATTTACAACCCTTTCTAAATTTGATAAATCTTTCACAATGTGACTTAGAAAGTTACTGTTCTCTTCATCAGCTTTCGGGGATATGGCGAAGGAAGTTGTTAATTTTTGTAAAACTCGGGGATGAGGTAGGGATAAAATATGGTTAAATCTAATTGCGTTATAACACTTTGTAGGCTGCATATAAATGAGGAATGCATTTAGAGTTGTAGTGACGTTATATCTAGGTTTCTTTAAAAAAAGTAAGTGTAAACTGATCTTGCAGAAACATTAACTTTTTTAACAGAATCTCTGAAGTTTCGTCTCCCTGGTTTTCAAGGTCAGTTTTTAGGTTATCTATTAAACTATTAATCTGGACGACTAGTGAACTTACAGAACTTCCAGGTAAGAAAAAGTCGTGGCAAAATTCTATTGCTTGGAACAACTGACTCCACTTACTTAATAATGAATTTCGAAATATTACAGAGCCAGAATGAAGAACAACAGCGTTAGGAATTACGCCTCCATTGATATGAATTTCGACCGTAAAATCATTGTTTATCCTTATACTTGACCTTATTTTAGGTATATTTGACACATCTAATTTATACAAAATACAATAATTTTCACTAGTATTTACAGACCAGTCTGTTTTAAGCTCCACCAATTTATTTTGTATATCACAAACAAAGGACTCGAAAGTCGTAATTTTGTTGGCTTCCTCAGCAAGGGTCTTCTCACATTCCTCTGCAGACCTTTTCCGTTCTATTTCTTCTTCTCTTCTTTCTTCTGGAGATTTCCTTTTCTTGGAGGAGCACTTACTCAAATACGATGGTAAGTTTGGGAATACCTTTGGAACCGCACGAGGTAACAATACAGGCTTCTTCCGTGTAAATTCCTTATTATTCCCATCACCATCCTTGTATTTTTCAACATAACTTACGTCATCAGGAAGAAAGTGTTTAATACATACGAAGGAATATTTCGTAGGTACCCAATTGGCTCGAGGAATAGCACGTTCCCATATGGCTTTCAATTGTGTATTTTTAGGAAACCCAAAGACTGTCACAAATCCTTCAGTTTTCATCGATGAACGATAATTAGACTTGCAATTCGGCACAACACAAGTCTTTGGCATTGTTGCTAGCCACTATACAGTAATAATCAATGGTATAATTTCATTTACATAGAGTATTTTGAAGAAAACACGAGCGCGTGACACATTTTCCATGTAACTCAGTGGGCTAGGCAGAGCAGACTGGCCATTCACGGCGAGGTTGCCAATTTTCGCTCGCCGCGGCCTTCCGTAGAGCCGGCCATGGTTTATTAGTCTTGAATGGTTGTGGGAGCTTCCCATCTATGATAGGTTCATTAATATGAAGATAACAATATTTGTTACAGAATAAGAAATATAAATATTTCAATCAGAGCGGGCGCCCCCCTTTATCACTCTCTGCGCCCACCGTAGGGGGCACGCCCCACACTTTGAAGACCTCTGATCTAGACCCATGTACTTGAGTGTGTATGTATTTATTTATTTATTCATTTATTTATTTATTTACACTGTTTACGCCCACATTGAAGAACCAAAAATCAAACCTTATATAGCCTCCAATGTCTTCAAATACTAAGTTCAGTTCTTAATACGTGATATTTTTTTTTTTTCTTTCCCAATACTTCTTTATTCTGGAAGATCTTGCAGCCCGTTCTTCTGCAGATATAACATATTGCTTACGCTGTGAAATTTTGAATGTTAGTCGAGTGTATTTGTTATTCAGATGCCGTTTCTCTTCTCTATGTTCAATTTGATGCTTAGTAACTTTCGATTCGTCTAAATCCATTTGTATTTCTTTAAACCATGTGATTTTTGTTTTACTGTTCCAAAAGAAGTCAAAAAAGTTGTTTCAGGAGTCAAGTATTTGGCAAGCGGAATATATGTCCAAAAAACGCAATATACAATACTGTATATATCTCTACTTGGTATAAAACAAAGTCCCCGATTCTTGGATGTTACGGGTAAGTTCGAAAACCACTGGATGGATTTTGATGCGGTTTTCGCCATTCTGTAAAGGATATCTCGAGTATGATTTCTGTAGAAAATTATTTATTTATCATCAAAGGAAGCCGAGCAATAACGATTTCAGTGGAAAAGTCGAAAAAATTCTGGCTTCCGAGCGCTTTGTAGCTTACGCTGGGCAAACCGTTAAAAATATCTAAATACTATGAGTGTAAGAATTGTTCAGCATAAAAAGTTCTACAAAAAAACGCGAGAGCATATGTCTATCTTCAATACAACGCTCACTATAAGTGTTTTTACGTTTTAATTTCTTCCAACCATGGCCATTTAACTACTGAGGCGACAGTTCAGGAGCTAGTTAAGGGCGAGTCTATCATCCCTGTTACAGCCTAGCTAGCGGGCGAACCTATTGCCCCAGATACAGCCAGCAGCGAACCGTTGAGTCATGTTGAGTTAAGACTTCTGAGAAGGGTGGTTGTGTTTGGAGTTTCCCTGGAAGTGCAACTCGAGTTTTCTTAATTTCGCCTGTGAACTTTTCGTTCCGCAATATTCACAGTCAATTTAAGATTGAACGGAAGGGGAATTATATTATATTAAATTATACTGATTGGCGTATAATCTCTACTTAGTATAAAACGAAATCCCCGATTCTTGGATGTCACGGGTAATCTCGAGAACCACTGCATGGATTTTGATGCGGTTTTCACCATTCTGTAAAGGATATCTCGAGGAAGGTTTCTGTAGAAATAATTTATTTATGGCCAAAGGAAGTCAAGCACTAACGATTTCAGTGAAAAGGTCGAAGAAAACTGGCGTCCGTGCGCTTTTTAAGCCTACGCTGGGCAAACCGTTAAAAATATCTATATACTATGAGGGTAAGAATTGTTCAGCATGAAAAGTTCTACAAAAAAAAGCCCCGGAGAGCATATCTCTATCTTCATTACATCGCCTACTATAAGTGTTTTTACGTTTTCATTTCTTCCAACAATCTCCATTCAGTTACTGAGGCGACAGTTTACGAGCTAGCTAGTGGCGAGCCTATCACCCCAGTTACAGCTTAGCTAGCGGACGAGCTTATTGCCTCAGATACAGCCATCAGCAAACTGTCGAGTCGTGTTGAGTAAAAAATTTAAAGAAGAGTGGTTGTGTTTGGAGTTTCCCTGGAAGTGCAACTCGGCTTTTCTTCATTTCGCCTGTGAACTTTTCGTTCCGCAAATTTCACAGTCAAGTTAAGATTGGACGGAAGGGGGATTTGTGTTTCATGCACCTCGCCATTCTTAAATTACGTCTGACAAGAATTTGTTGCACATGCATGTCCATGATAATATAATTAATAGTCCAGCCAGTGATTTTTAACCCATCATGCCGAGACGTAAAACGGATATTGGTCGTTGTTCATTGACATTGGGAAAAAAAAAGCTCTTATCACGTAATGCATGCATATATAAAAAATTTGTATGATAGCCTGTGTTATTGTGATGGCTGTATTAGTGTGTGTATTTATAATTCAGGTGAGGATTGGGAAGGAGGTTGCCGTGGCTTTAAGTTAGGAACCATACCGACATTTGTCTGGATTAGAAGAATGAAACAACGGAAAACCACTTCCAAGGTGGTTGAGATGGGAATCGGACAATCTTCTTTTCCGTTTTGCCTCACGAGGCTGAGTTGACGCCGTTCCAGCCCTCAGGCCAGAAATAAATTCTTGTCAGAGCCGAAATTGGAAATAGGAAATAGGAGAAAAATTTTAAGTGGGAGTGAAGATTCAAGGAGAAATAATTTCAACTCTGAGATTTGCCGATGACATCGTCATCTTGGCCGACACGCCTGAGGATTTGAAAGAGTATTTGAATGGTATGGACTCCGTCTTGAGGAAAGAATTCATGATGAAAATTAATAAATGTAAAACAAAAATATTGGAATGCAGCCGAAAGAAACCAGAAACCTCTATGGACATCAAATTGGCAGGGGAAAAACTAAAGGAAGTTACTTAGGAAACAAAATAACCAGTGATGGACGAAGCAAAGAGGATAAAAAAGTAGATTAGCCCAGGCAAGGAAAGCATTTCTACAGAAAAGGAATCTGTTGACATCGAATCTAGATTTAGGTATTAGGAAGTCATTTTTGAAAGCCTTTGTCTGGAGCGTGGCACTCTATGGAAGTGAAACTTGGACTATTGGTGCAGCAGAAAAGAAGAAAATTGAGGCGTTTGAAATGTGGTGTTACAGGAGAATGATGAAGATCAGATGGGTAGATAGGGTGACAAACGAAGAGGTATTAAGATGAGTGGGAGAGGAGAGATGTTTCTGGCGACTGCTAATGAAGAGAAGAGATGGCTAGTAGGACACATACTAAGACACCCAGGAATAGCAAGCTTAGTTATGGAAGGAAGGGTCGAGGACAAGAACTGTAGGGGTAGACCAAGGTTAGAATATGTTAAACAGATTGCCTCGGATGTAGGGTGTGGTAACTATGTAGAGATGAAACGATTAGCTCAGGACAGGCATGGAGAGCTGCATCAAACCAGTCAAAAGACTGAAGACTCAAACAACATGAGCCGAGAATCGAACTCGGGCTTCAGAGATAATTACGCCACGAGGTTGTCGGAATTTTTATTAATTTCGGATTAATGTTTCCACTCATCACATTGTGGAACGATGGGATTCAAAAACATAGCTATCTCTCGAGTCAATGAATAGTGGCCACCAAGGAAGAAAAACGAAGTAAACTCGTATGGCCCATGTCAACGATACCGTTCAAATCACGTCAAACCAAAATTATAGAAGGAGAGCTGAGCCCGGGCCCGCGAGGCGGAGGCCAAGTACGGTTGGTTGGTTCCTCAGTTTAGGGGCTGCAACAACGCGGTCATGTACCCCCGTGTACTTTGGGTGTGTGTAGAATCTGTCTGATAACCGGTGTAAAATTGTGATGTCTGTATTAGTGTTTGTTTCTGTTTCTTAATTCAAGTAAGGACTGCATACTTTGAATTTTTCAAGTAGTTCCTACTTTTGCCGCCAAACGCCACCGTCAAAAACTACTAGATCGGAACTTGGCTACTAGACGCCACCGCAATCGGCTCCTGGCAACGAACGTAGGAACCTGAGCGTTGTTTACATTTTTAACCTAATTTAGCTTCACACAGGTGTAATTAGTGGAAGGTTCTTTAACATGCCATAAATCTATGACATGGGATCGCCGGCTTTACTTCCCCTCCGAAGGAAGGCATACTGAGGGATTTTTAACGCTCTTAAAAAACGACGACTTCGGCCGGGTTTGAACCCGCGATCTTGGGCATAGAAGCTCAGCATGCTACCAACTACGCCACCGAAGCCGCTGAAGCCAAGTACATTAACCACTACACAAAGTGAAATTATTGAACAAGGTGCTTGCTTTAACGCACTGAGCTATCCTGGCCAGTTCCCACACGACGCGGCTGCCTCTTCACTGGCATTTATTTCTTTTATGTCACCGTCAGCGCCACTTGCAACGTTTTGAGGATATCTAATACGCCTGTACAGTGAAGGAAAGCCATGGGAATATAAATGAAGACAATACCACTTGATCAATTATTTTCTAGGTAGACAGTCACCTGAACCTTTGACAAGCGCCGCAGCAATTAACACGACACGTGTAATTCAAGGAAGGTCTTCATGCCCGGATTCCTTCCCCTCCTTAGGTAGGGTTTGTAAATTCTGTTTTTTAATATCCATCAATCAATCATTGCCATACCTATAACAGGGTAGCAATGCACGTTAAGGTGCCAGGCTCTCTCTTGGCCTGGTAAATGAGTAGGTTCGAACCCCACCGTCAGCTGTACTGGAAATAGTTTTCCGTGATTTTCCCACTTTCAATTTTCAGAAGGGTATCTTTGCTGCCTGTTTCTCGGTGTGTTGTGTTTCAACTCAGCAACTGCTGGAGTATTTAGATATAGTTTCCAGCAATGATTGTTTGATCTTCAGGGAAGGTCATTCGTGAGCTGAGTGATTGTCTTTGTTGTTTATTTTAGGGCCTTTGCGACATCATGGTCATGTAGCCCCGTATACTAAGATGTTTGTGTAATTTGTCAGATAATCTGTGTTATTGTGATGGCTGTCTTAAGTGTGTGTATTTGCGTGGAGTACACGTGGGAAAGCATGGAGAACCACTTCCAGGATGACTGTGTGGGAATCGAATTCTCCTCTTATCAGTTTTGCCTCACGAGGCTGTGTACCCCGTTTCAGCCCTCACACCAGAATTAAAATTTATTGGCAGGCCCGGGAATCAAACCCGGATCTCCAATGCGACAGCCAAGAATGCTGGCCACTACACCTCGAGGTGGTCAAATGACTGGTTTGGAACAAAAAATCAGTGAAGGGTGGATTTCTTTACTGGCTTGAAGAATTTTCGTTGCGTCTGTTTCATTGTGATACAACTTGGCAACACTGAAATATATCACTGTTTAATTTGCAGAGGAAATGTTTTACCATTATTACAAGCTATTTCTGCTACATAAACTCATCTAATTCCGTGATATTAAGCATTCTAGTGCATTTCCAGTATCGATCTATGCATATAAAGCTAAATTTTATTTATTTATTTATTTATTTATTTATTTATTTATTTATTTATTTATTTATTTATTTATTTATTTATTTATTTATTTATTTATTTATTTATACAAATCTACACTGTTTCACCTTACTGAACCAAATTTTAGGTACTTACCTTTTGGAACCATGCGGGTTAGACTGTCTACTGTACTTGTAATTCGTACTGCCTAGAAGCAGGCCCTTTGTTACATGGGCGGAATATCGTAGGAGGACCAAACTGGTAAATTATTGAGATACTCTTAATTCAATACCATTGCTTTCTTATAACAGAGTCCATATGAGTTGGTTATATTAATGACAATTACGAGATGCAAAGGGATAATATGATATTATTCTGTTATAAAAAGCAATGATATTGAATTAAGAGTATCTCAATAATTAAAACACTCAATAATTCACCAGTTACATCTAAATTATACAACCATGTGCATTTGTGAGTACACATAACAGGATAAGTGTATAGATATGACATCACAACCACGCCGTACATTGTAATACCCCCCAATAACAGGTGATTCTCAAGATACCGTTTGAACAATTCCATTCATTTCAAGCACGTTGCAAATATAACCTGCTTGACACAAGAGAGCATAGCATTAGTTCGAGTGAAACTTTTAATACAAGGAATCATTCGTATAACAACACGAAATAATTAAGTCCTTAAGAAGTACCGTATATAAATAATTTGCGAAGCTATCCGAACAACTACAACGAAAGTAGCCTAAGCCAGAAAATAAAGTTTTGAATTTGGCAGATATCGAAGGTAGAAATCTCAATTCCCTCTATCAATGTTTACAATTTCACCACCATCCATCACAACGCCAATGATACAGTTTAGAAACAACTCCTTCTAAGTTTTTGAAAAAATGATATTTAAGTATTTAGAACTTTTATTTAATAAAATTATTTGTAACTTTACCGGGTGAGTTAGCCGAGGTTGTTACGGCATGACTGCTGGCAGTCACTCACATCCGGGAGGCGAGGAGGTTCGAATCCCCCCGCCGGCAACCTTGAAGATGGTCTTCTGTGGTTTCCCATACTCCTTCCAGGCAAATGCCGGGATTGGTCCCTAACTATAGGCCACAGCCGCTACCCTCCAACTCCTCGACCTTTCATTCCCACTTTCCTCCCCAACGGTACTTGTAGCTCACCCATTGGGTGTCCGTCTCGAAGCAGCTACAAAAGTGGCGAGCCGAACATGTCCTCGGACACTCCCGGCACTAAAAGCCATACGCTAAAAAATGTAACTTTTATTTAATCAAATTATTGTAAGAATATCCAATTTCTAGTAATGTTAATCGCTGAAGAAGATATCAATAAATATCGAAACATGTACAACATTTGAGTGGCTTCGGTGGCATAGTTGGTAGCATGCTGAACTGCTATGCCCAAGATCGCGGGTTCAAACCCGACCGAAGTCGTCGGAGTTTTAAGAGCGTTAAAATCCTTCACCCTTCGAAGGGAAAGTACAGTAAAGCCGGCGGGCCCATGTAATATATTTATCAAGTTTCAACATTCGCCGCTGGGTGACAGTGGCGTCTGGTACCCAAAGTTGGAACTACTTGAAATTGAACTTTCATTCACCTTCATTAATTTAATCTCTCATTAACTCCTCACGTGAGGTTGGCGTCAGGAAGAGCATCCAGCCGTAGAAACCATCAGCCACGTGGAATTTCATCACATCTGATACCCGACCCCGTTGTAAATGGGATTAATAAGGGGTAGACTTAGATAGATGAAACATGTACAAAAATTCAATAGACGTTTCATAATTTGTATTGATTGGCGTAGTATTTTTAAGAGTTATCTTTAAATCAATGCGGTAAATATTTTACATTTTCCTATCATGGTAAATGTTATTGCTTTTTAACCAAATTCAGTTAATAGACTCTAAATAAATAATCAGTATATAGCCTACTGTACTTATTTTTATGATCAAAGGAGTATTGCTATCGTAGGCTTAACACTTACTCCAATACCTAGTCATCATCCTAGAACAATAATCATACATGAAAATATCATCAGTTTCTCCAAGACAAGGAGTTTTACAAAAAGAACAACAAATCCAATTTGCTCCATTTCGCTTCGAAACGTCCGTGGAGGGAATATCCGTCACAAACCCCACAAACCCAGTCATCACCTTCAGCACTTTTCTTCGTCGTGGATGGCAGGCTCATATTTTCCACCTCTCAAGTCGATGGTCGGATACTTGAGGTTCTGATAAATTGTTTTAAGGAATAAGGCACTTAGTTCGTACGTCTTGAGACATGAATGGACCTCAGTTTATTACATGTGCAGGGGTGTACTATTAGTATAACGGAATTAATTAGATGAGTTTGCCCTACTTTATTCCATCACAAGAAATGGTCCACAAATGTTTCAATGAATTCTGTTGTTGTCGTAGAGCACCATGATGCTGAGCAACTGATCAGATAGCCAATATAATCCATAAAATTGTGTGAAACGGCCGTTGAGTGAAAATACGGGTGGTAGCTGATATGGTAAACATAGCAGGCGAACGATTCTTTAATATCCTACACAAACATTTGTTTATTAGGAAGGCATCGAAACAATAGGTGCCGTGATTACTAAAAAATGGCCAAAAGGTGATCGTGTGACCATTTCAAAGCAGTATTTGCGCATTCAAGAGCAACCCAAGAGGATTTTTTGAGACGTAGTGTAGCTTGGAAATATGTATTCCAACCCGAAAGCAGATTTCTCTTGGCCTAAGAGAAAGCAAACACTGTCCATAGGCCAAAACAAAAGTCATACAATGTTTTGGGATTCGAAAGGCATAATTATTATCATTGATTACCTACAAACGATAAAAACAATAAACCTTTTACTAGATGATAAAGCGATCTCCACCCAATAAAAAAACATGTTACCTTCCATCCGCACCAGCCAACACATCTGCAATTGCCAAATGACATTATTTAGGAAAACATTGGGCAAATGGGTAGTACCAAGCAGGACACCATTTTAAAAAATAAATCAAATTTCACTAAGAAAACAAAAAGTTCCGTGACGAACTAAAGAGCCTACTTTTCTTAAAATTTAAGATTCAAGCCAATGATTAATCTATATGGATCTATCTAGAATAATGACGAAATTAAGTTGGTAATATCGAAATTTCTAATTAGTTCGAATTATACCTGGCATAATGTAGCCTAATATAGCACTACAGTTGGCAGCCCTGGTGACCGAATATATTCTTAGTTCCATCTCTTAAGATACAGAATACAAAATTTGGTTGAAGTCCAATGGATAGCATGGACGTTATATGCAGTTAAACATTGGATATAACAGCGCGCGTAAAATCATGTTGGCAACAATGTCATGCACGTATTGGTCAGAAATAATCTGAAATAATATGATCTATTGTTGTGCCAATTTTGAATGAAATCCATTAGTTAGTATAGAAGTTACATGCATTTAAAAATTGTACTTATCAGCAGGTTTAGAATGATGTTGGCAGCACTGACGCATATTAGTTACTCCAAATTAATCTAGAATGCCAGGTATTATACGTGTACAAAGTTTAGAGCTATTGGCTTGCATACTTCCTGATATATTGATATTAGGGTAAAAAAATAGAGACAGCATTTATTAACAGTTGGCAGCCCTGCTTGCTCTTAATAATACGCTCAGTCTTATCTGTTTATGTACACATAGCACATACGAAATTTGGTTGAATTCCAATTGATAGTGTAGAAGTTATATGCATTTAAAAATTGGACCTATCAGCAGGCTTATAATCATTTTGGCAACACTGCCATATATGGCCTCCTGGAAATTAAACTGCAATATTATTATCTATACGTGTGCCAATTTTGAAATAGCTCCCATTCATACCTTCCAAGATATCCAACATGGAGCTCAAATTTCAATTGCGATTTTTCAGCAGTTGGTAACACTGACATCATTTTCAAATATGGCCGTGAGATCTTTACCCCTACCAAATTTTGTTTCGATTGCTCCAGCCGTTTAGGAGTTGATAGGGGGGGACGACACACACACAGCCAGACAGACAGACAGACAGACAGACACACATTTGCCCGATCTCATAAGACTACTTTTTCCTCATTTTTGCAAAATGTGAAAAGTAGGCTAAAAAATAATTTGTATCAAAGGCGCTGAACCTACCTGGGGTGTTGCCGGTGGCTATGACCGTGTAGCCTCGCTTTCGAGACGTGGCGTTGCATACCGGGACCGATACCGGACTGAGCGACAACGCCGACACAGTTTTGGACGGCGAACTGGACGCCGAACTCGAACTATTGGAAGCCTGCAGACTAGAACCAGGTCGGACTGAAAGCCCAGACTCTTTGCATTCAACCAGCTCTGTGGACAACATCACACATCTTTCTTAGTACCGTATTTGAGAAAACTTTTACGTAGGGTCAACTCTCTCGCATGCTCCGATCGATGAACTGCACAACTATACCATTCACCTTGCTCTGACAATAGCTGATATAATTTAAAATGTATCCATTCATAAAAGAAAAACTACGAAATAAAATAATGTAATAGCAAGTTTATTGCTCTAGAGCAGGCCCAGCAAATTCATATTTGTTGATAGACCGCCATAAAGAATGCCAAACAGAAAAGAGTTAACAGTGAATAACAAGGTTCGCCTTTGAAACCTAGCTGGGCGAATATGTGTACATTCCATTTCTTCGGGGAGTCAAGGCTTTCCCAGCTCGAGGCACAGTGTTGTCAACTCTCCACCGTAGCCACTGAGAGCAAGCAGCGGCACTGGACAGAACTGCGTGTAACTGTGCAACATTGGAGACCTGACACGCGAGCAGGCCCCAGGACCGGATTTAGGAGTCCACGTGGAGAGATAGAGGAAGCATGCTATATTGGTCAGCAGCAAACAATGCTTATTATTATATTTGAATTGCAGCCAATGGCCATAGCAGGGCATTTCAATTGAACGCCCGTAGGCTCCCCAACAAGTTAAATTTAAGTAGTTCCAACTCTGGCTAACATACGCCACTGTCACTAACACCCAGCGGCGAACGTTGGAACTTAATAGAGCGTTTCTAACCAAACAACCTACACATTTTGGCTACACACTACCAATTGCCATAAATCTATAACATGGTCCCACCGGCTTTACTTCCCCTCCGAAGGAAAGATTTTAACGCTCTTTAAAATCCGACGACTTCGGCCGGGTTTGAACCTGCGATCTTGGGCATAGCAGTTCAGCATGCTACCGACTACGCCACCGAAGCCAATGGTTATTGACGGCGCATGCTACTGCCTAACGTTTTAGTCGCCTGTCGTTAACGAGGAAAGTGAGAGAACTGCAGTATATAAACCTCTGAGAAGATGTTTCTAAGCTGCAGATCACCTTTGGTAGGTTGGTCAGTTACATCATCCCTGTCCTCCAGATTCGACCAAGTTCTGACCACGCCCAACTTCGAAGATAACACGGAATGCGGTGATCAACATAGCTAAGCCGTTGGGAGAGTTAGATTTTGTGATACATATATCGAGGAAGGAATGATCTCAAAACAGCACACCTCTCACTCACTTGTTTAAAAGAAAAGAGGAAACTAATGTAAAAGCATTCCTTTTCAAACTACGGTAAGTTGCCGGGGAAAATGTTTAAGACGAATGTGTAAAATTCGTTTAGTTTTTATTTCCTTAACTCGGTTCCAGCAAAGTGGCACTGCATGATCATCGACGCGCACAGAGAATTATCTGCGGGGAGGCTACATTCTTCAGGAAAATATAGTAGCCTACTCGAAATTCGTAGAATAATGTAGGCCTAAAAGCATTTATTTTTCCAGTTAAAACTTGAAGATGATCGATAACCAATACAACTATGTTATTGTTTCATTTAGGGGCTTGTATTGCACATCGTGGTCATCAGTTCCATGTACTTGGCTAAGGGTAGAATTTGTCTAATAACTTATGTCATTGTGATGTCTGTGGTAGTGTGTATTATTTAAAACTTACGCTAGGATTGGGTAGGAGACGCCCGTGGCCTTTCCATTCTGGTATTTGCCCACAATCGATGTGGGAAACCACGGAAAGCCACTTACAGAATAGCTGAGTTGGGAATGGAACCCACATCTTCTCAGTTTTGTCTCAAGAGACTGAGTGTACCCGGTGGAATTTTGCCTGATAACATGCGTTATTGTGATGACTGTATTAGTGTGTGTATTTGTAACACAGGGGAAGACTGGGAAGAACGCGACCGTGGCCTTAAGTTAGGAACCATCCCAGCATTTCCCTGGAGTAGAAGTGGGGAAACCACGGAGAACCACTTCCAGGATAGCTGAGGTGGGAATCGAATCTACCTCTTCTCAGTTTTGTCTCACGAGGCTGAGTGGACCCTGTTCCAGCCCTCAGACCAGAATTAAATTTATTTGCAAAGCCGGGAATCGAACTCGGATCTAGAACGCTAGCCGCTACACCAGGGCTTTACTTTTTCCAGCTTGTTGAATTGACCTATTGTAACTTTTTCCCCGATTAAGTAAATTCCATATGCTATAGGGAATAACTAGCAGAAGTACCCATTCTTCGAACGGTATTCGTTATTAATAACCAAACGTTATTGAGCTACTGTTGAAATGATTAGGGGCTTGTCATTCCTTCATAAATTTATTAGAGCGAATTTGGTTTTCTGCAAATAACACAGACACTGTTAATTTAATGGCCTTAAAATGTGGTTCTCGGAGACCTTTTATAGACCCCCGAATTTTGTGTCTCACATTGAGAACCGCAACATATGTTTTGGTCGTCCTTCTAGGATAATATTTATATTTCGCCAATTTTAGCATGCATTTTGAAAAGTTTTTCCCTATACCCACCCTTCTTTAAGAAGTACGGTGAAGAGTTTTATAAATGATTGGTGTACTGTATTGAGTCTCATGGATACCATACCTAATTTTACGATGCTCCAAGCATCCGAACACGAGTTTAGGCGTACATAAAGATACACAGAAAGACAGACAGACAAACCATTGACTACAACGTATCACCCAGATGTCCAAATATGGATATATCAACCACACAGTATCAAACAAAATCATCCTTACGATGAACCCGTTTGTCGTAAAAAAAAAGATTAGTTAAAAAGTGCTCTCAAACGAATTTCACCTAATGTGTACTTCCAGACGAGAAAATAAAATTGAAAACCTCGTAGAAGAAACGTCACATAAAAACGGACCCTCGCCGTTGCTTTAAGTCGCCAACCACAGGAAGGCCCCTTTAATAAATTATAAAGGCTTGTGGTGCATGAAAATTCAGGTATTTTAGCCTCCAATGGCACAAATTCATATAAGCCGCAAAAAATACTATTTCAATTCTGGATTTTTGAAAATAATGTTGCTGTTTGGAGATATGATAGACCTTCTGCAGACTTATCACACGTGCAAATCGCTTGAAACAATTCTATGGTACCTCTTGACCCCCTTAAGCGCACTGATGAATTTTACAGTCTGACCTTATAACCTTATAGCCATTTGAAAACTTTCACAGAAATGTAATAAATGGAGTGGCATTGCTTCTTACAGAAATAAATGGAAAGTAGGATGTCACCTCTTGAGATACTGTTGACATGGTTACCGGCTTGCATTTCTTCATTAGTTTATTAAATAAAAATAGTTTTCTGGGAATATCTCAGAAACTGTTGGCTTTAGAGCCTTAAAATGTACCCGAGTGAGTTTTGTTTCTGACACCGCGGGACGGAAAAGGAGGTTTGTCTCGTCGTTGTACGTCATCTATACTAATCATCATATATATTATTTCAGTAGTATAGATCCCTCCTGCGGCGCTCACAAGCAACTGATCGTGAATGAGCATTCAAATGAAAGAGAATAGACATTAGCAGTGACGAATTGCACTCTAATTTCATGACTAGCCTATATATAATTTCTTTAAAAAATACTTTTAAAAAATGTACGAAGTGTACGATTTGCAGATACTGTTGATATAGGAAAATATGCTCCATTTATTGCTGTCCACTTCACGTTTTGGCCGCTGTGACGTCTGTTTCATGTCATTTTAACATCCTGGGGTCTTTCCTTTATAATTTTGAATGGATTTCAGAAACAGTAAATCAAAGGAATGAGTACTCAAATCGAATAATTTCATAAATATCGAATAACCGGTGAGTGTTAGAGCTAAGCTGTCAATCAATGGACTCAGCACACAAATTACATTAGCAGTGACGAACTGCATTCTAATTTCAAAAATTACAGTAGCCACTTGCCAAAAAACATGACAGCGAAAGATGATCCAATTTTCAGTGATTGCCTTCTTAAGTTAGCGAACTTAGCACTTGCAATTCTAACTGAAATGTAAATACTGTTCTATAATCATTTGGTTGAAATAAAAACATAACAATCTTTCTCCTTAAGTCTCTCATTATGAACCTATTGGGGGAAAGTGTGGTTTACGAACATGAGATTTCTCGCATGGGTCCGTTAGTCTATACAAATATAATAAAGCTGAAGAGTTTGTCTGTTTGTTTGTTTGTTTGTTTGTTTGTTTAAACTACCAGTCGGATTCGAAAAATTCTTTTTGTATACGATACATAGCCAGGTTCAAGAGGAATAGTTTAGGCTCTGCAGTATTAGGCTACACCTCTCAGGTAACCTTAAAGATTGTTTTTTGTTCAATAAGTCGGAAGAACAAGCGCTCCCGAACAGCTTTATCCGATGGCGCTCACGTTATGGTTAGTGATACGTACACCGTTTCACCGATCTGAACCAAAATTTGTATACTTACCCTTTGGAACTCTGCGGGTAACACTATCTACTCTAAATTTCGGACCGACCCTTCCATTCCCTGCATGTAGGCCCTTTGGCACAAATCTACACCGTTTCACCGATCTGAACCAAAATGTGTATACTTACCCTTTGGAACCCGGCGAGTAACAATGTCTACATGAAATTTATGACAGACCAGTCCATTGCCTGCATGTAGGCCCTTTGTCACAAATCTACACCTTTTCACCGAGCTGAACCAACATTTTGTATGCATACCATTTGGAACCCTGCGAGTAACACGGTTTACATGAAATTTCGGACAGCACTCCATTCCCTGCATTTAGACCCGTTGGCACAAATCTACACCGTTTCACCGATCTGAACCAAATTTTATATACTTACCCTTTGGATCCCGACGAGTAACACTGTCTGCTTGAAATTTCGGACAGACCACTCCATTCCCTTCATTTAGGTCCTTTGGCACATATCTACACCGTTTCACCGATCTGAACCACATTTTGTACACTTACCCTTTGGAACCCTGCGGGTACACTGTCCACTTTAAATTTCGGACTGACCACTCCATTTCCTGCATTTAGGCCCTTTATCACAAATCTACACCGTTCCTCCTAATTACACCAAATTATACATACACTTTGAAACCCTGCTGGTAACACTGTCCACTTGATATTTTGGACAACGCTCTCCGTTCCCTACATTTAGAATAACAGACAAAATGAACTTGAAAACCACGTATTAAGGCCCGAGAACCATTCATGTCCGTAGTAGTGTAACTGTAAGAGTATTTTAATAAGTCTATTGTTGACTGACAATTCGCGCTGTATCACGTCACCCCTACCAGTGTTCTGGTGCAGAATTGCGAAAATAGTTTCATCTTGCGCTGTTTATAAATTGCAGTCACGGGGAGTAATTAGTGCAAAAAGATTTCTTAGCCCCCTTAAAACAGTTATCATCATGAAACTATTATGCCTCTGAATAAGTGCAATGGTGTTGGTGCGGTACATTGAGGTTATCGGCTGCAATAAGCGTTGGTGCTTTCAAATTTACCTTCATTTATTCCGAACCTTATCGTTGAGCGCTATGTGGCGATAAATGATAACTTACTATTGCTACTTCAGGAGCTCGGGACAGCCGAAGTTTTCCAAAGTGTTCTGATAATTTTCCTACGGCGCTATGCGACACTATTGGTCTCTACATTTCTAACAGCCAATGAGATATACGCCCTAGGCAGTGTCTTTTATTTCACTTACTCCTCTTTCTAATCATTTTTTAAAATTCGTTTATAAATTACATGTGTCAGTGCTGTAGGTAGTAAATAGCCTTTTCCCTATTCATTATTATCATACGATGTTGGCATGTCAAAGAACCCATTTGAATTCAGTAGGCCCTGTTCATAATGGCAAAATTAATCTCGGGAGTTTTCGCCAACACCAAGTTCCTCATTTCTCTGCTAGAAAGCGCTATAGTGTTCAAGGAGCTTAGATATCTAACCTCCTTGACTTTCATAGTGATTCAAGGAACAACGAAATTCGGCATGCAAGCTACCCTCTGGGTGTCAAATTACAAAGCTTGCACCCGGCATCAAGGCCATACGATATTATTATTATTATTATTATTATTACGGGAAAATGACCTGAATGTTACGTCCATTATACTGTACTACGTATCACCCCCACTACAACCACCACCACCATCACCACCACAAAAAGTTATATTTTTATTTTATTTTTTTCTGTTAGTTTAAATATCATGTGCCAGTTCTGTTGTAGTATTCATTATCATCCATAAAACAAATAAACCCACCGGGCGAAGCCGGGCACTATTGCTAGTAATATAATAATAATTATATTAATAATAATATAATTTAATATAATATAATATAGGGATATAATAGACCTTCCGTACCACCCACACCCGCAGGTGTAAATCGCGTGAAAAAAAATCTAGAGTACCCCTTGACCCCCTTAAGCGCATTATAGGGTATTGATGAATTTTACAGCTTAATTTGGTTCCGTGATAACCTTAGAGCCGTTTGCAAACTTTCACAGTAATGTAATAAATGGGAATTGCATTCGTCTTACAGAAATAGAAGAGCCTCTGAGATTCTGTTGCCAAGGTTACCGGCTTGCATTCCTTTATTAGTTTATAGATGAAACTAGTGGAAGTACCCATTCTTCGAACGGTCTTCGGTATTAATAACCCGACGTTATCAATTGAGCTACTGTTGCAATGGTTAGGGGCTTGGAGCCTGTTTGTCGACAAAGAAAAATGATTAGTTAAAATGTACTCTCAATCTAAATTTACCTAACGTGTACTTCCTGGCGTGAAAATAAAATTGAAAACGTCGTAGACCAGACGCAATACACGTCACATAAAAACAGACCCTCACCGTTATGTCAAGTCCCCATCCACAGGAAGACCCCTTTAATAAATTATAAAGGCTTGTGGTGCATGACAATTCAGGGTTTTTAGCCTCCAATGGACCAAATTCCTAAACGCCACAAAAAATACTATTTCAATTCTGAAATTTTTGAAAATAATGTTGCTGTTTGGGGATGTTATAGACCTTCTGTACGACATATCGACCGTGTAAGTCACGTAAAAATAATGTAGGTTACCCCTAGACCCCCTTAAGCACATCCATGATAACCTTATAGCCATTTGCAAACTTTCACAGAAATGTAATAAATGTGGAGTGGCATTACTTCTTGCAGAAATAAATGGAAATTTGGATGTCACCTCTGGAGAAACTGTTGTCATGGTTACTGGTCTGCATTCCTTCATTAGTTTATTATATGAAATTAGTTTTCTGGGAATATCTCAGATACTGTTGGTTTTAGAGCCTTAAAATGTAGTTTTCGGGGACCCTTAACGGTTCTTTAGGGGCCCGAGTTTTGTTTCTGACACCAAGGGGCTAAAAACAAGCTTTGTCTCGTTGTACGCCATAATATCTTCTCTTCTCATGGCCGTTGCTCACGGTAAAATGTTTCTTAAAATTTATTTTACAACTAATTTTATAAAAATTTGACGAAAGCAAGCTGTGTTGTTCACGGTAAAATTATTTTATAAAAACCGTGGATGAATCAGGATCGCCATCTACCGATAAACTTCCGAACCAAGAATCAGCTGTTCAACACACATTGGTTTGAGAGTATGGCTCCAACAAACAAAGCAAAAATTGCAAAAATTGCTGCTTTAGCTACAATTATATGTCGTACAGTGGTAAAGAGGAAGAAAAGAAATGCTAGGAAGTGCTGGACTCGGGAATGGATAAAAGGAAGAGAAGAGCAGAGGAATGCTGTCCTTGGTTGAAAATGAGTCGAGGTTAGAAGATCAGAATTCATATAGGAATTGTCTAAGAATGGAGGAAAGCAATTTTAAAAAACTCCGAGATATTGTTGGTTCCATAATTATTCGACATGACACTAACTTGAGGCAATCCATTTCTCCTGAAATGAGACTGCAAGTGAGTTCGAAGCCCGTTTATCTTCGTCTTCACATCAGCCTGGCTTGTGTTCGGTCGAATTTGTGAAACATATTCGGCGATTGATATTTCTGCCTCCCTTGTTGCATTTCTATTGTGGTATATGGGCGTTTTAACCTCATACAAACACGGATATTTCTGGTACTCGTCCAGTAAAACACTAACAACTTTTTTAGTCCAGCCGGAGCCTGCCATTTTCGAAGTGTTTGTTTACAAGCGAGCTTCACAATCTTCTCACCACGTGGCGCCAACATCATCATCATGTCAGCTTCCCTGATTGGTTCGTTTCGCAAAATTAATTTTACGGAATAGAACATGTCCTATTTTATGGAAAGTTTTATCAAAGGTTTTATAAAACTAGAATTTGACCGTGAGCAACAAAAATTTTATAAAATTAAATTATTGTACAATAAATTTGAAGGAAAATTTTACCGTGAGCAACGGGCATTAGAGTAATTTAGTCTGGTGACTGGTTTGCCCCTGCGACGAGTCTTCTCCAACTGGGTCGATCCTGTGCTGTAGGTTTGGCATCTGTATAGCTCCTGCATCCTGAGTTCACAAGAAATGTCAACATGAATGTCTTTCTTGGTCTTCTACGAGAGCGTTTTCCTGGTATTTTGCCTTCCAATATTTCCGACAACACATCCCAATGGCGAAGCCTATGTCCCATCCACAAAAGTTGTCTCTTCCTAATCTGACTCATCAGCTGTCTCTTTTCTTCAACAATGTTCAATACCTCAGTGTTAGTCTCCACCCAACTTATCCGTTGTAGCCGACGCCAACACCACACCTCTTAATATCACTCTTGGTTAACGTCCAGGTCTCAGCACAATACAACGCAACAGACCAAACATAAGATTTCATTATTATTTTCCGTAAGCTGAGGGACATTGTTTTCTGACATAGAAGGGACTGTTTATCTCTGAAGGCTTGCTTTGCTATTGCTATTCGTGTTTTTATTTCAGCGTGACACTGACGGTTTTCTGCTATGATCTGTCCAAGATATCTGAACTGTGCTACTTGTTGTACAGGCTCACCACTGATCATCACGTGCAATGGACGTGAGTTTCGACTAAACATCATGACTTTTGTTTTATTAATATTTATTTTCATACCAAATTCCTTAGCTTTTTCATTCAGCTTGAACAACATTTTGGATAAAGTTGTTGGACTACCCGCAACTATAGCTTGATCATCGGCAAATTTTATAGTCTGCATTAGTCTTCCTCCTATTTTCACCCCAAGCTTGGTTTTTGTTATGGATTCATCGATGATTTTCTCAGCAAAGACATTAAACAGGAATGGTGAGAGCAGACAGCCTTGTCTCACTCCTTTCAGTATCTGTACAGGGGCTGTTAGTTCGTTGCCAAACCTGATAACTGCATTTTGATGTGTTTATATAAATTGAATAACAACAGTATCATGCGATATGGGCAACCTATCTCAAGGAGAAGTGGAAATAGTTTGTTCCTTGGCACTGTATCAAACGCTTTCTCATAATCAATGAAGCATACATATAAATTCCTTCCGCAGGACAACAATCTTTCTCCGATACAGCGTAATGTAATTATGGCATCACGTGTAGACAAACCTCTGCGGAAACCAAACTGAGTGACCCCAAGATTCTGCTCAATGTAACTCTCCATTCTACGTTTTATGATATAATAATAATAATAATAATAATAATAATAATAATTATTATTATTATTATTATTATTATTATTATTATTATTATTATTATTATTATATAACAATATAGGGATAGGGATATAATATACCTTCCGTACCCCATCCGCACGTGTAAATCGCGTGAAAAAATCTAGAGTACCCCTTGACCCCCTTACGCGCAGTTTATATTTTGATGAATTTGGCAGCTTAATTTGGTTCCGTTATATCCTTATACCCGTTTGCAAACTTTCACAGTAATGTAATAAATGGAATTGTATTGCGTCTTACAGAAATAGATGGACCTCTGAGATTCTGTTGCCATGGTTACCGGCTTGAATTCTTTCGTTAGTTTATTTATTTACACTGTTTACGCCCACATTGGAGCACCAAAAAACAAACCTTATATACAAAGTCTTCAAATACTAAGTTCAGTTCTTAATTCTTGATATATTTTTTCTTTCCCAATACTTCTTCATACTGGAAGATCTTGCAGCCCTTTCTTCTGCAGATATAACATATTGCTTACGCTGTGAAATTTTGAATGTTAGTCGAGTGTATTTGTTATTCAGAAGCCGTTTCTCCTCTCTATGTTCAATATGATGCTTAGTAATTTTTAATTTGTCTGAATCCATTTGTATTTCTTTAAACCATGTGATTTTTGTTTTACTGTTCCAAAAGAAGTCAAAAAGTTGTTTCAGGAGTCTAGTATTTGGCAAGCGGGATATGTGTCCCAAAAACGCAATCCTTCGTTTTCGCATCGTGAAAATGATAGATTCATTTTCCTTGTAAAGTATTGAATTGGGCAAAAGTCTCCACTGGCCCTCAACCTGGTGTTTTTTATTGATTATTGTCCGAAGAATCCGTCTATCAATCTTCTGTAGTTTGTCAGTTGTAGATCGGGTGTTTAGTTTAAATAAAGTTTCACTTGCAAATGTTGTTTCTGGCTTAACGACGGAGAAATAATGTCGAAGTTTAGCATTACTCGAAAGAAACTGTTTCTTATATGTTGGCCAGGTAATCTGTTGTGCTCGTAGCAAATGTAGTGTTCTACTATCTATTGATGCTCTTTCATTGGCATTCCAAGTGATGATCTCACCAAGATATTTAAATTTTTCACGATCTTTATTTTCTGGGCATTATGCAGTACAGTATGTAATGTGTCAACTTGAAAAGATGGCATCATTTCTGTTTCCTCAAAAGAAATTTTCAACCCAACCTTTGCTGCTAATCGTTCCCATTCCTCTACCTGAAACTTAGCTTCTTCGATACTAGTTGCTAATAATGCTAGATCATCTGCAAATTTAGTCGAATATTTTTTCCAATCTTCACATTCGGTGGACAAACCTTATTCCATTGACGCATATTTTTTTCCAGCACACAATTAAACAACAATGGAGATAATCCATCTTCCTGCCGAAGACCAGTATGGATTTCAAATGACTCATAAGTTTCACTTCTAAACCTAACTCTAGATTTACGGTAGTATTCTTAAGAGTGACCGCAATAAGGTTAAAAAGTTTTCGATGTAACCCAAATTCAGTAAAGTCATTTAATAGAGATTCGCGATGGATACTATCATGAGCTTTTTGAAAATCAACGAATGTGCGGTATGATCTTTTCCATGGGTGTTTTATTTCTAGGATAGGGATCGAATTCAAAAGAATCTTCAGGTTCATCACTATTAAGTAATTTTATGAAGTAATCAGCCAAAATTATTGCATTGTCATAATCATTATGGGCCACCTGCCCGTTCGTATCCTTCATCAAAAGAGTAGGGGGAGTAAATTTTGATTGGTATTGTTTAAATGTCCTATAATAGTCTCTTGTTTTCTGGCGATTGAAAGCTTCATCAATAGATTTTAATGTTTCCTTCTGATATTCCCTTTTAACCCTCCTGATTCTTTTTGGCCGTTAACCGTCTAGCATTGATTAATTCTTCCCTAGAACTTTCAGTTTTTTGTTGATGGTCCTTCAACCAAGCTGTATGCCGGCGTAGAATTGCTATAACTTAATATATCACAATCCTCATTCCACCATGCATGTTTCTTTCGTTTTTTTAATGGGAGCAACGTCTTCTGCTACGGATTTTAATTTGTTAACAGTGGTCCCCAAGTTGTCACTTAAAAGCGTGATTGATTGCTCAAAATATACTGGATTATTGATAACTGAACTAGGATCATACACAATGTTTTGCTATTGAATTTTTGTGGTTTATTTTTCCTTTTAGGAGTCAATTTGATTTTAATCTTGGAAATGAAATGATCCGAATCAACATCAACACCACGAAGGACTTTTACATTATAAATTTCTTTGTGAAATTTCCGATCTATGGCCACATGATCTGAAACTCTCCTAACTTAATATTAGGACATTTCCAAGTCATTAATTTATGTGGTCTCCTCTTGAACCTTGTTGTCTCCATAATTAGTCCATGGTTAATACAAAATTCAATTAACCGTTCACCATTCCTGTTTGTCAAGTTATGTGCTGGCCATCGCCCCACCACTAGACGAAATTTCCTCTCACTTCCATTCTTTGCTTTGAAATCTCCAAGTAAAATTTTAATATTAGTATCAGGTATATTCGTTACCAATTGGTCAAGTTCATCCCAAAATTGATCCGTTCCCTCAGTATCAGTTCTATTTTTGTAATTTTTTGGTGCGTGAACATTTATCAATGTGTATATCTTGGTTTCCACTTTAACTGTTGACAATGCAACTCGTGGGGAATTTGAAGAAAAATCCGCAATGGAATCTAGTATTCTATGGTGTACCAAGGAACCTACTCCAAATCGAGGGACATTTTTCATTACCCTTTCTCCTGGAGGCCCTTTATAGAGACGATACCCACCTGATTCAATTGGATTCTGATCAGTATTACGTAATTCTTGAAGAGCAGTGATCATAATTTTGGGTTGATCGAAGATATCAGTTAGATGCTTTAACTTACCAACCTTCATCAAAGAATTAACATTAATGTTGCAAAATATGAGAACATTCCAGGCTTGTTGAATTTAAGTACGTTCTTAGTGTGATTAGTCTGCATGTTTGGTCATTGTAAGTTATCTCGAGGCGTCCGACTCGCCTTAATCCTCTACCTGACACCCCACCGTATCCGAATGGTGTCTTCGCTTGGTTAATGATGTAACTGTCCAAACCGGTGGATTTCAATAGAAGACTCTCCATATTCATTTTATTATCAGATCAATGAATAAGAATCTGACCGTGGTCAGGGTTTACAATCCCATATGTCATCTGGGAAGGTGATGAATGAAATATGATATGATGAAACATGAGATTGTGGAGTGTGTTTGGTCCGCGAGAGCTATTTTATTTCGCTCAAGTCCGCCCGTAAACCAGTGAGGACCCTCCTATCCGCCACCTGTGACGCGCCACCTCTCCGTCTGCTACGACAACGTAGTAGGTTCGTGGCTTTCGTTAGTTTATTAAATTAAATTAGTTTTCTGGGAATATCTCAAAAACTGTTGGTTTTAGGGCCATAAAATGTGGTTTTGGGGGTCCATGTCGGGCCCCCGAGTTTTGTTTCTTACATTGAGGGGCTGAAAATGAGCTTTGTCTCACCCTTCTACGCCTATTTCAGCATGTATTTTAAGGGGGTAGGCCCCTTTAATGAGAGGTACGGAGAAGAATTACATCAATGATTGGTGTCGAGACAGACAAACAGACAGACAAAAAATATTTTCGCTCTCATCCGTCATAAATCAGTCTGAAACGCGTTAATAACGCAAATTTCCGTAGAAATTCAGAAAAAACAGACGAACTTTCATTTATATATAAGTTATATAGGGATTTTTTTTCTGGGAATATCTCAAAAACTGTTGGTTTTAGGGCCTTAAAATGTTGTTTTCGGGGAACCTTTTAGGGCCCCCGAGTCTTGTTTCTCACATTGAGGGGCTAAAAATGATGTTTGTCTCGCCCTTCTACGCCTATTTCAGCATGTATTTTATGGGGGTAGGCCCCCTTTTATGAGAGATACGGAGAAGAGTTATATTAATAATGTCGTGCCTCTGATGGATATCTGTACCAAATTTTACGTTGATCCACCCAGCCGTTGTCGAGTTATAAGGGAACAAAATTGTCCACAGACAAACAGTCAAAATTTTATTTTCGCACTCATCCATCATAAAACAGTTTGAAACGCGTTAATAACGCAAATTTCCGTTAAAAAATCAGAAAAAACAGACGAACTTTCTATTTCATATATACTGTATATAGGGATACACACTGCCGTTTCTGACCTTAGTCTCTGAAGGTCGTTAAAACTGCAGACTGTTTTATTGCTGCAATTATTCTGTTTCGTGTGAGAATACTAAAAGATCTGTGAGCTGTTTGGAGGGTAAATCCAAGGTATTTGAAGTTAGATACGGTTTCTGAGGACTTGTCTGATAGTGTCAGTGTATATAATACCGAGCGTTTACCTCCATTCCGGAAATGCATTTGTTTTCGTTTTTGTTTTTTTGGTGATTTATTGTTAAAATGTTTTCATTTGTCCAAGCCGCAAATTCGTTCAATTTTTATGACCATTTTAAGTTCCTCACAAGGTAAGGCATATCAAATTAATATATAGCCACCCGAGCTAATAAAAAATCATTCAAGTTAATAAGCATACTCGGCAAAAGGAAATTAATCTTTAAATGGATATTCCACGATGGTTGTGTTGTAAACGATGCTATTACTGTATTTACCAACCCCCCCCCCCCTCCCCTCCCCACACACACACACACACACACACACACACACACACACACACACACACTGAGGGGCATATGACCTCGCAGTTTATCCCCTTTAAAGAACAATAATTAACTAGGGATATATGATCTCGCTGTCTGCCTCTTTAAACTACAATAACTACCCCTGCTCCCGTGAAATATGTTCATGATGTTAATTAACCCCCCAGTGCCGAGCCGTTTCGTATGTTAAAACATTTTCATTTATTATGCATTGAATATTCATAAAAGACGCATTCTCTTTAAAAGGCTAGATGCATTATTTCTGTTGAAATATGCAAAATATGCTTGTATTTTTGTAATACTTTCTTTTTTACAAAATTACTTCAATTTGACATTAGTTTTTCAGGAAAGTATATTTATTTGGCTATTTTCATTTATGAAAAAATAGGCTTATGAGATCACATTGTGTCCGTGTGTGTTTGTGTGTATGTGTGTGTGTGTGTGTGTCCGTCTCACCAATCTAATATGGCGGCTGTGCGAAATATTTCACCGGCATGCTTTATCACCGAAACTATTACTGATATCACCATGAAATTTTGTACGGTGATAAAGGACACCGTAGAGATATACTGCACCGCTCAGTGTTGACCGTGTTTTATTGCACAAATTTAGGTTTTACTAGCTAACCGTCGGAGATACATGAAACGTGATAAGGACCTTTCGGATAGGAAATTAAATTTCAAAGCTCCTATGTGCCATCAAAAGTTTGCTATTTCCTACCGTTCTCTTTTTATTTGATACGGAAATATGAAATTTTGAAACCAAAGGGTGTGTAGTGACGTCACAAAAATGGTCGCCATTTCTTAATAGTGCACTAGTAGTGTGATGATGGCCTCCTCCCTTGTAACATTCCAATCCGGAGGTAAACTAGTCCCCCGTTTGGATATCCGGGTGGGGACTACTCGAGAGGGGTTAACATCACAGAAGTGACAAAGAGGAAATCTGACATTCTACGGATAGGAGCGTGGAATGTTAGAAGTCTGCTGGGAAGTGGAAAGTTAGAAAACTTAGAAAGGGAAATGGATAGGCTGAGGATGGATTTGGTTGTGACTAGTGAAATGCGCTGGCAGGAAGAACAGGACTTTTGATCAGGAGACTATAGGGTCATTAGCACTAAATCAAACAATGGCCAAGCAGGGGTTGGTCTCATATTGAGTAGGAAACTTGGACAGCGGGTGGAATATTATGAGCAATATAGTGAACGGATTATTGTAGCAAAAATCAATACAAAACCTACGTGCACCACAGTGGTACAAGTCTATATGCCTACCAGTCAAGCTGATGATGAACATGTTGAAAAGGTCTACGAAGAAATAGATGAAATTCTGAGGTATATCAAGGGTGAAGAAAATGTTAGACTATAGTAATGGGAGATTGGAATGCTGTTGTAGGAAAAGGAAGAGAGGGGAAGAGTAGGAGATTTTGGATTAGATGAAAGGAATGATCGAGGAAGCAGACTGATAGAATTCTGTACCGAGCATGAGTTGGTCACAGCTAACACCTTATTCAACAACCACAATAGAAGAATATACACATGGATGAGACCAGGAGATACAGGGCGTTATCAAATTGACTTCATTATCGTCAAGCAGAGGTTTCGAAACCAGATTTTGGATTGTAAAACATATCCCAGTGCTGACATAAACTCTGACCACAATTTGGTTGTTATGAAATGCAGATTAAAGTTGAAGAAACTGAAGAAAAGTCAAATGCCAAAAAGATGGGCAATAGACAGACTGAAAGAGAAGGATGTAAACGAAAGATTCAAGAAGAGTATAAAGGAAGGACTAATGAAAAACCCTAAACAAACTTCAATTGCAGACGAATGGGCACTTTTAAAGAATGAAATAACAAAATCCGCAGAAGAAAACATTGGTAGGAAAGAAAGAATAGGTAGAAAACCGTGGATCACACAGGATATACTAGAATTGATGGACGAAAGGCGGAAATACAAGAATGTAAGAGATGAAAAGGGGAAAGCAGAATACAGACGTCTGAAAAATGAGGTTAACAAGAAGTGCAAGGAAGCGAAAGAAGAATGGTTGAAAGAGAGATGTGCAGGTATAGAAAATTGTCTGAAATTAGGAAAAGTAGACACAGCTTATCGAAGGATTAAGAATACTTTTGGGGAAAAGAAGACTAAGTGCTGTAATATTAAGGACATAAATGGAAAGCCCCTAACAGATAGGGAAGAAAAGGTTGAGAGATGGAAAGCTTACATAGAGTGTTTGTATAAGGGAAAGGAGATTGAGAATCATGTAATGGAAAGGGAGGAGGAAATTGATGAGGATGCGAAAGGAGATTTAATATTGAGATCAGAATTTGACAGAGCATTGGCAGACTTAGGCAGGAACAAAGCACCAGGCATAGATGATATACCGATTGAGTTGCTACGCTGTATAGGAGATGAAGGTCTGATCAGGTTATATCACTTGGTGTGTAGGATTTATGAGACAGGTGAGGTATCCTCTGATTTCAAGAAGAATGTTATCATCCCTATAGCGAAGAAAGTAGGAGCTGACAGATGTGAAGATTACCGTACAATCAGCTTGATTACTCATGCTTCAAAGATCCTGTCTAGAATAATTTACAAGAGGATAGAAAGCCAGATAGAAACGGATATGGGTGAAGACCAGTTCGGTTTCAGGAGAAATGTAGGAACAAGGGAAGCTGTACTGAGTCTTAGGCTGATTTTGGAAGGTAGAATAAGGAAAGATAAGAGAACGTTCATGGCATTTGTAGACTTAGAAAAGGCTTTTGATAACGTTGATTGGACTAAATTGCTTGACATTTTGAAAACGATTGGAATAAAGTACAGGAATAGGAGGGTGATCTACAATCTATACAGAAATCAGACAGCTGTCATTCGAGCTGAAGGACATGAGAGAGAAGCTGGTATTCAGAAAGGTGTAAGGCAAGGTTGCAACTTATCACCCATTCTTTTCAATCTTTACATTGAACAAGCAATGAAGGAAAGTGGAGAAAAATGTAATGTGGGAGTGAAGATTCAAGGAGAAATAATTTCAACTCTGTGATTTGCCGATGACATAGTCATCTTGGCCGACACGCCTGAGGATTTGAATGAGTTTTTGAATGCTATGGACTCCGTCTTGAGGAAACAATTCATGATGAAAATTAATAAATGTAAAACAAAAATATTGGAATGCAGCCAAATAAATCAGAAACATCTGTGGACATCAAATTGGCAGGTGAAAAGCTAAAGGAAGTAGGATAATTCTGTTACTTAAGAAGCAAAATAACCAGTGATGGACGAAGCATAGGTGGATATATAAAGTAGGTTAGCTCAGGCAAGGAAAGCTTTTCTACAGAAAAGGAATCTGTTGGCATCGAATATAGATTTAGGTATTAGGAAGTCATTTTTGAAGGCCTTTGTCTGGAGCGTGGCACTCTATGGAAGTGAAACTTGGACTATTGGTGCAGCAGAAAAGAGGAGAATTGAAGCGTTTGAAATGTGGTGTTACAGGAGAATGATGAAGATCAGATGGGTAGATAGAGTTACAAACGAAGAGGTATTGATTCTAGTGGGAGAGGAGAGATGTTTCTGGCGACTGCTAATGAAGAGAAGAGATAGGTTGGTAGGACACATACTAAGACACCCAGGAATAGCAAGCTTAGTTATGGAAGGAAGGGTTGAGGACAAGAACTGTAGGGGTAGACCAAGGTTAGAATATGTTAAACAGATTGCCTCGGATGTAGGGTGTGGTAGCTATATAGAGATGAAACGATTAGCTCAGGACAGGGAGGCATGGAGGGCCGCATCAAACCAGTCGAAAGACTGAGGACCCAATCAACAACAGAAGTTCAGTAGAAAATAAGTTCAAAACGAACATGGCGGCCAAGCGAAGTTGAAACATTTAAATAGACTTTTCCCGCGATTTAACCATCCGAGCGCAGTGAAACATGGGACAGCAAATGTTTATACACATTGTAATGCACTGACATCTAATTTAGTTCAATTGTTTACATAACCTCATGATGGCGGCTGTGCGAAATATTAAAATTAATTTTTGATTTCTTGTGTCCTAATCATGCGATCTAAGTCAACGTTTGTATAATGAACCTACGCAATAATTGTCATCTAATGTTACATAAAAAACACATTCTCTTTAGAAGGCTAAATGCATTATTTCTGTTGTAATATGCAAAATATACAAAAGGAAATATGCTCGTATTTTTGTAATACTTTCTTTTTTTTTTACAAAATTACTTTAATTTGACATTAGTTTCTCAGGAAAGTATATTTTTAGCCTATTTTCATTTATGAAAAAAAAATAGGCTTATGAGATCACATTTTGTCCGAGTGAGTGTGCGCGCGTGTGTGTGTGTGTGTGTGTGCGTGTATGTGTCCCCCTCCCCCGTAATAAAATCTAAACGGCTAGAGCGATTTCAATGAAACACGGTAAAGTCATAGCACTATTTTGTCCGACACCGACCGTGCCCTTCAAATTGTATTACGTCCCACCAATCCAACATGTCGGCTGAGCGAAATATTTCACCGGCATTCTATATCACCGAAACTATTACTAATATCACCATGACATATTGTACGGTAATAAAGGGCACTACTAACTAGAAGTTCAATAGAAGTTAAGTACAAAACGAACATGGCGGCCAAGCAAAGTTGAAACATTTAAATAGACTTTTCCCGCGATTTAACCAACCGAGCGCAGTGAAGCATGGTAGGGCAAATGTTTATACGCATTGTAATGCACTGACATCTAATTTAGTTCAATTCTTTAAATAACCTCATGATGGCGGCTGTGCGAAATTTTAAAATTAAGTGTTTATTTCTTGTGTCCTAATCATGCGATCGAAGTCAACGTTTGAATAATGAACCTACGCAATAATTATCATCAAATGATACATAACTCTATGGCGACCATCCGAAATATTTAGAGGATTCTCAATATCTACGAATATATTACCGGAATCAAACTGAAATTTTGTAGGTTGATAGTGACAATTAACATAAGTAGGATATAGGCCTATGAAAATTTAGTCCGACGACTTGGGCATAGAAGCTATGCTACCAACTACGCCACCGAAGCCGCTTATCTTAAAGAGGTTATTATGATTTTGATAATATTATATACACCCATCCCAAAAAAGAATTAGGCTAATAATATTTTTCATTTTCACTGCCATCGATAAAGTGCAGTGATCTGAGCATCCGGTGCAGTCGATCCGAAATAACACTTCCTCTTCACGCAAGCATAAAACCTCAACTTTCCAACAATATGAAACAATTAAGTGAAAGATAACAAATCCATAGTATTTTTTCGTGCTAGGTAATTCCTTGCATATAGTCTACAGTAGATTAGACTACTATTACGATGTGCTTCATAATAGTAATCTACTGTATATGCAAGAAATTACCTAGCACGAAAAAATACTATGGATTTGTTATATTTCATTTCATTGTTTCATTGGCTACAAAATAACAATATCAGCATATTTGAACGTCAAAGGACACATTTTAATACATTATTGCATTAATTAAGGAAAAATGCTTGTATTTCTTATTACTTTCTTTTTACAAAATTACTTTAAAAGCCACCAACATACAACATGGAATTTAGAAGACAAAACCTAATAAATTTTGAAAAGAGGAGGATTGAAGCGTTTGAAATGTGGTGTTATTGGCAACTCCAGCTATCTGATATGACATCTAGCGGTAAAAATGAGAAACTTACCAAGTAGGGTACATTTGTCACGTGGTGACTGTTTGTATATGGTTTCTTGTATGGTAAACAGATCGTGGTAAATTGTTCGTGTCTTTATACATAAGTAATAAGTTTTACTCGTTGATAGAGTGAAAAATGAGTAAAAGCAAAGTGTATTGCTCAGTTTACGGCTGTAAGTCGATGTATAAGAGGGCTGCGGACATACGTTTTCATCACTTTCCAAAAGATGCAAATAGCAATAGCCGAAATGTGATGATACCTGTCTGTTAGGTAGTCAGCCCGAAGGCTGGTTGGATCCTAAAAAAGTACCGCCGTTACGTTATGTGAGTAGATACCCACAAAAACCCAAGGCAGCGCTATTTTGAGGCGTTCTAGGCAAGAAGAGGAGTGAGGTAGTTTGCCATTGCTTTCCTCACTGAGTCAGAACAGTAGTCCTAACCCTATGAGTTGAACCTTTCACAGCATTCACAGGCACTGACTGTGCCCCGAATGCCATTACTAAGCACCACCCATACCTCAGTAGCTTCCATATAATCACAGCCATGAGTGAGACTGAGACATCGGTGAAAAGCCACCTTTTACTCTAGCCTGTGCCAACTGACAAATGCAAAAGTACTGTATTCATCAAGAGATGGCGAACCTAATAATACCTAATACCTAATAATAATACCTTTCCACCCCGGGAAGGATCTAACACTTGTCGAGGTAGACAGACAGAAGACCTGCGACGTAAAGCCAGCGAAGGTTATTCAGTTTAAAAACAGCTGTTACGATGGGCGCGCTGGTAAGATTGAAGTTACTTGAATAATTAATTATTGGCTGCTTGGTAGGGAGAAGGGATGAGTTTAACTTGTATTAAAACTCGGGGGGCGACAGGAATTGCTTGATTTGGATGGTTAAAAGGTGGGTTTGGTGTTGAATATTTGAATGGTAGCGGAATCACTCATTCTACAGTGCCCACGGGGAGGCAAATTAGGCCTATATGACTCGTAGTGGAATAGCTCGAATATCGAAGAACTTTGCGATTACGAGGTGTAGGCTTGGCGGAAAGGCTGGCGGATCATCAGTTTGACATCAATTCACGATATAAGTCGGAGCTTGGAACAGTGGCGTCTGGTTTGCGTGGATGCTAGTCTCGGAATGATAAAAGTAGCACAGCTTCGGTGTGTTATTTATTTGTTTATGTACCGTATTTCTCTATTTGAATGTCCTCGGCGTTGACTCGGGATCGACATTTACATTATATTGCGCATAATAGTACCGAAATAATGTCCGAAGTGTAGCCCTGTGTAAATTTGAATCAGCTGACCTACATCACCCATAAAAACTGATGCTTGATAATATGCAAATGACACCAAAAATCCAGTGGAACACACACATTAGATCACGTGTATCGCACAAATTATACATATATACAATTAAAAATAACACTGTCATTACTTTAGAGACCATATTTACTGATTATAACCGAAAAATAAAAAGTGTTCCATATCAAACGCGTGTTATTGAGTATTTTAAACCCTACTTATTCAGACCGACCGCAGCGCCCCAAGTGTTAGTTTGAGTTGCCAATAGGAGAATGATGAAGATCAGATGGTTAGATAGGGTTACAAACGATGAGGTATTAAGACGAGTGGGAGAGGAGAGATGTTTCTGGCGACTGCTAATGAAGAGAAGAGATAGGTTAGTAGGACACATACTAAGACACCCAGGAATAGCAAGCCTTTATGGAAGGAAGGGTCGAGGACAAGAACTGTAGGGGGTAGACCAAGGTTAGAATATGTTAAAAAGATTGCCTCGGATGTAGGGTGTGGTAGCTATGTAGAGATGAAACGATTAGCCCAGGACAGGGAGGCATGGAGGGCTGCATCAAACCAGTCAAAAGACGAAGACTCAAACAACAACAACAACAACAACTACTACTACGAGCCACGAACAATATAGACAGTTAATTACTGTATATTTGAATTGCAGCCAATGCAGCCATAACGGGGTATTTCAATTGAACCCTCGTAAGCTCCCCATCAAGTTTAATTGCAAGTAGTTCCAACTTTGGCTACAAGAGATGCCACTGTCACTGACACCTAGCGGCGAACGATGAAATTTGATACAGCGTTTCTTACCAAATAACCTACAAATTTTGGCTACACACTACCAGAGGTAGGTTCTTTTACATGCTGTAAATCAATGCTATGGGCCTGCCGGCTTTACTTCCCCTCCGAAGGAAAGCATTCTGAAGGATTTTAACGCCCTTAAAAGTCCGATGACTTCGGCCGGGTTTGAACCCGCGATCTTGGGCATAGCAGTTCAGCATGCTACCGACGGTGGTTCTGAGTCCGAGTCTATTTAAACGTAGTAAACCAATAAAATGTATTAATTTTCGAGTTAACCTGTGATGACTATTGAAAATGAACACAGTACAAAAGAATGAATATATTCCATGAGACATCTCACTTATTTACATCTTAACAGGACGGAGCAACCACCATAAGACTTGCCTTACTTCTAGACCGTCCGCATCAATAATAATCTTCATCTAATTTTAGAGATAACGCAACAGAGTCGTCAGCAGAACTATACAGCTGCAACAATATGTTATATCTAGATAGAAATAAAGGCCCGGACAACTTGTGCCTAATTAGAAATATATTTCTTCTCCTTCTTCTTCTTTTTACATGTTCTTCTTTTTATATTTTATTTTCTTGTCCGCCTAGATATTGAGAATTGCGCACTGTGCGATGTCTCAGTTCCATTCGACTATAGTTGTTGTTGATTCTTTTAGGGTCTTTGCGACATCATGGACATGTAGCCCCGTGTACTTGGGTGTATGTAGAATTTGTCTGATAACCTTTGTCACTATGATGTCCGTACTAGTGTGCGTATATGTAATTGAGGTAGGTTTTCGGTAGGAAGCGGCCTTAAGTTAAGTAGTATTCCGGCATTTGCCTGGAGTAGAATTGGGGAAACCATGGAAAACCACTTCCAGGATGCCTGAGGTAGGAATCGAACACTGGACTTCACAGTAACAGCCAAGAATGCTAGCCACTACGCAACGAGGCGAGACTGTCATTACGAGTATATAATATACTGAGGTATGGATGGTGCTGAGTCATTATAATAAGCAAAAATATTTGCCATAGCAAATAGATGAGCCATTAGCCACGGGACCTTCATCTTTACGTTGAATCCGAACCACAAGACATGTTATCTCACTTCGAAAATCTCACTGACCTGGAATAGAACGTGATTCGCCTTGGCGAGAGAAACTTAATTCTGGTCTGAGGGTTAGACCGGGGTACACTCAGTCTTATGAGGCACCACAGCCATTCCATGGTTTCTCAATTCTACTCCATGCAAATGCTGCGATGGTCCCTAACTTAAGATCACGGCCACCTCCTTATCAATCCTCAACCAGAAATACAAATGACCTCACACACTAGTACAGCCATCACAATAACGCAGGTTATGAGAGAAAAATTCCACACTAACCCAAGTACACGGGGCTAAATGACAACTATGTCTAGTCCCTATAACCGAAACAATAACCAACATTTGGGGTATTCGCAAGTGGGTCAACTGAAGCGAAATGCAATGTGAGGTACTCACCCTATTTACGCTAGGTAAATATGCATGAACTACTATTCTCAAGCCTTTGGAGATCATCAGATGACCTCATAGTTCCGCCCCTAAAAACAACAATAACTAACTAACTAACTTGAAGATCATCCTAATGGTTTCCTAAAGCAAAGAAGAGACTGATGCTCTTAATGTGTTCTTTTTACACACCTTTCAGAGATTTTTGGTTCTTTGGGAGAATTGAAGTTGATTAAAAGAAGTTAATATATTCCTCGCCAGAGTCTTGATTAATTAGACCGTTGGTGTTGATTGAATTAGGGGCATTGAGACATCGTGGTCATGTAGCCCCTTGTACTTGGGTGTGTGTAATTGACTGATAACCTATGTTATTGTGATGGCTGTATTTGTAATTCAGATGAGGTTTGGAAAGGAGGCAGTCGTGGCCTTAAGTTAGGAACCATCCTGGCATTGCCTGGAGTGGAAGTGGGAAAACCACGGAAAACCACCTCCAAGATGGCTGAGATGGGAATAGTATAGATAGCTTTGAAGCCATTTTTCAGTGAACTTGTTGCCTTTTTCGTTCACATGTCATTTTTCAGGTTATATTTTCTCATGTCCCGGTAATTGGGTTTATATTGGGCTGACCTCATATTCACACTGAAAATTATATTAGAAAAGCACTGGGAGAAAGATCGTAACTTGATATTTGTGTTTCTAGACATCGAAGAAGCATTCGATTGTCCCTAGAACAACTACAGTATATGGAAGTGTCTTAAAAAGAAAAATGTGTCTATGGAACTTATTCAGAGAGTAAAAATGCCTTATGATGACTGCTACAGCTGTGTTCAAGTAGGAAATGGATATTCAGATTGGTTCCAGACATCTAGAGGAGTGCAACAAGTGCCCTTTCACCATTACTATTCATCACCATCATGGATGAAATCATAAAGGAAGTGAAGCAGAACACCAATATGGATCTTAAAGCATTTGCTTTTGCAGATGATATAGTTATCTGGGGAGAGTGTGAGATGGAAGTCCAGAAAAGGCTGAACGTCAGGAATGATCATTTGAAAAAATATGGACTGAAAGTAAGTGCTACAAAAACTGCTGCAATGTCTGTTAACAGACAGAGAAGTAAAGATAATATAATGCTGGAGGGCGTACAATTGGAAACAGTAAACCAGTATCAGTACTGTGGATGCTTAGTATACAGAATACAGCTTGAATTAAATAACCGTATTCAGAAATCAAGTTAATTATATCAGCAAGTTCGATATCTACTCTGGAATAAGCAAGTGCCACTAAGATCAAAACAAACTCTGTTTCGAACATAATTTGTCCCTATATTGACTTACGGGTTGGAAACATGCGCAACTACCAAAAGAGATGACAGCAGATTTCAGGCTTCAGAAATGAAGTTTCTAAGAAGCATGCTTCAAAAAACTAGGTAGGACAAAGTAAGAAATTAGAAAATAAGAGAACAAGCTGGAATAAATCAGTCCCTGGAGGAGACCATAACTAGGGCACGTTTGCGATGGTTTGGTCACGTCACACGTATGACAGAAGGAAGAATTGCAAAACAATGGTTACATTCTGAGATTACTGGAAAGAGACCTGTTGGAAGACCTAGGAGGAGATGGCTGCACCAAGTGAAGGAAGATATCACATCCAAGAGAATCAACTGGGATGAAGTCTTGAAGGAGCAGTGGTACATGAATCGACTAAAATGGAGTGCGCTCGTAAACCACACCCGGGAAACTGGAGTGGAAACTTGATGATGATGATGATGATGATGATGACTGAAAAGTTGCAATATCAATTGAGATAGGAATCGAACCCCCCTCAGTTTTGATTCACGAGGCTGTAAATACCTCGTACCAGTCTTTAGGCCAGAATTAACATTTCTTGACAGAGCAGGGAATCGAACCCGGTCCTCCAGGGAGACAGCCAGGAATGCTAGCCACTATACTACGAGGTGGTCATTAATTAGACTAGGAATGAGATTGTTGTCGAGTAAATTGCTATTGTAGTCAGAGGCGGCTCATCGGTAATGTTCTCGCCTGCTGTTCCCAAGGTTGCAAGATCGAGTCCTGGCGCAGTCAGCTGGCATTTGAGGGTGCGCAAATGAGAGGGAGCCGTGTCAGTAGATTTACTGGCACGTTAAAGATCCACTTCGGGGCAAAATTCCGGCACCCCGGCGTCACTAAAAGCCGCAGTAGTTAAAAGGGACGTAAATCAATAACATTATTATTATTATTATTATTATTATTATGGAGGAGCTACTTTCATCGCATTTCGCTGCTGACAAGACCTGGAATTAATAATGGGCTGCATCAAAACCTGACCATCTGAGTTTAATAACTGATCTCTGCAGAGAACCGCCTGGTTTCAATTTACCGGGAAAGGTATGGACATCATTGAACAGGGTCCGCACAAATCACGGACGATGCAATTTCTATCTGCACAAGTGGGAAAAAATTCAAACCTCATTCTGAGACTGTGCCAATGTACCTCAGACCATTCAGCATGTTGCCCTCGAGTATCCAAGGAGGAGATTTGAAGTAACTATCCATGACCTACACAGTGCCACCGATGATGCTGTCAACTGGCTGAATACCCTGGACATTGTGCTGTAAATACCAAAACCGTTACGGTACCTACAATCTACTGTACTCGGCAAATAGTGTATGTATTTTAAGGGACACTGGTTCTGAAATGTTAGTGAAATATGTGAAAAATATCGATTTTCGGTTTTTTCCATATTAATACACCCATATCCCCTGCGGATCATATAGCGGTGTTTTTATCCGAATTCCGCCATTTTCAAAGCCCTGGCGTAGCTTTAACATGCATGGTGTGTCCTTTAAACGCCCCAGCACAGTTTGTGTCCTGGAGGTTCTGAGTCTTGGTGCTTCTACAATCTGTAATTCTGTAGCAGAATTCAACATGGGGTGTAGTGCAACAACAGAGTTGAAATCAGGAATAAGACTAACTTCAGTATCTCATGTCACAGCGCACACACTTGAAATATGTGACAGTCACAGGAAGTATGTAAGTCCGCGGTCATAATTGGAGAAGCAAAAGGCATGTCGACGGAAGGTGAAACTGACAGAAATGAAGGAGGAGGCTGCAAAACAGAATAAGGAGGGTGTTACCTATGCTGTAGGACAGTCCTAATGTCCTTGGTAAGCTCAAACCTTGTAAATTGTGCATCATTTTAGAAAATTGCTGTTTTCTCTGATTCACTTTTTCAGGCATTCAAAATGTTATTCGCGTCATAAATCTTATGATATTGCTTTTAAAATGGGCAGTTATTATCTTCATTGCAATGACTATAAACCTGCGGATCGTTTTTTAGATTGCACTTTTGGTCTGGCTGCAAAAAAAACTGGAAAAATTCAAGATTTTTTGTAGAAAAAAAACTTGGATATGAAAAAATTAATTTCTTGACACTCATTAAAGCAATTCAAAATCGGATCCGTAGGTTTCTTCCAATTGCTATAGTGCAATAGAATATTACCTTAAAGTTACACTATCTTGTTTTTTTAACGCGGCTGACCTTTACAAAACTTGAATAATTAGTACAATAAATGTACAAAATAATTAATATCTGAAGAACTAATCAACTTACAATGCTCACGTTTCCCACAGTGGTTTATAATATGACTATTCATAACCATATAACATTTCAAAGCTGTACCTCAGTTTATATAAAATTTGAAAATTTCAGTCCCAGTGCCTCAAACCATTCAGCATGTTGCCCTCGAGTGTCCAAGGAGGAGATTTGAAGGAACTATCCATGACCTACACAGTGCCACCGATGATGCTGTCAACTGGCTGAATACCCTGGACATTGTGCTGTAAATGCCAAAACCGTTACGGTACCTACAATCAACTGTACTCGGTAAATAGTGTATGTATTTTAACCTTTTTGTTATCTGTTAGTTTTTATTTCTTTGACGCAAAATATCCTCATTTTGCCATACAAAATAAATAAATAAATAAATAAATTATTATTAATACTATTGTTATTATCTTGGTGAATATATAGACCCTAAAATGTCCGAAAACTAGGCTTTTGCGTCACGCTTGAATAAAATTGAAATGGCTTATCATCTAACTAAGAATGTGTACAACAAAAGATCTATATCCCTGAATGAAAACTCAAGCACTACTGCACGGACATCCGGCCAGAAGCTTTGTATGCAGCGGAATGTCTCGCCATGAATAGAAAAGGCATAATGGAAAAACTGGAGACCAAGGAAAGGAAGATTTTGAGGAAAATTCTGGGTCCAGTCAAAGAGTTCCGAAGATGCCAGAACCAAGAGTTGTACACACGCGTAGAGAAAATAACTGACTTGATGAGGAAAAGGAGGATTTCTTTTTATGGACATAATAACCCCCAATGAAATCAACACGGCTATCCAACCGAATTTTTGCTTTTCTCCATGAGAAAAAGACAAAGAGGGCCTGTTTCAGTGAAGTAAAGAAAGATCTTTTGGAGATTGGGATAACATGTGAAGATATCCAGGAGCGTGGCCCACTTAGGGAAAAACTTCAAAAACATCGGAGTTTTCAACTTAAGCCGAAACTAAAAACCGGGAAGGCGTGGATGACAGAGAGAAAGGTGCAACATTGATTGCGAGTGAATGAGCAATGTGCCAACATTAAAATGCAGAAGAAACAGTTGACATGACATAGTCCTTAGTTGCCCGTAACGAAGGAAGGAGAAGAAGAAGAAGTTTATTGTTGGTTGGTTGGTTCCTCAGTTTAGGGGCTGAGAACGCGGTCATGTAGCCCCGTATACTTTGGGTGTGTGTAGAATCTGTCTGATAACCGGTGTTAATTGTGATGACTGTATTAGTGTGTGTTATCTGTTTTTTAAATCAAGTAAGGACTGCAGACTTTGAATTTTTCAAATAGTTCCTACTTTTGCCGCCAAATGCCACCGTCAACGACTACTAGTTCAGAACTTAGCTACTAGACGCCACCGCAGTCGGCTCTTGGCGACGAACGTAGGAACCTAAGAGCGTTGTTTACATTCTTAACCTATATAATTTAGCTTCACACAGGTGTAATTAGCAGAAGGTTCTTTAACATGCCATAACTCTATGACATGGGACCGCCGGCTTTACTTCCCCTCCGAAGGAATGCATACTGAGGGATTTTTAACGCTCTTAAAAATCCGACGACTTCGGCCGGGTTTGAACCCGCTATCTTGGGCATAGAAGCTCAGCATGCTACCAACTACGCCACCGAAGCCGCCGAATTTTATTGTTATTATTATTATTATACCGGGTGAGTTAGCCGTGGTCGTTACGGCATGACTGCTGGCAGTCGCTCACATCCGGGAGGCGAGGAGGTTCGATTCCCCCCGCCGGCAACCTTGAAGATGGTCTTCTGTGGTTTCCCATCTTCCTTCCACGAAAATGCCGGGGTTGGTCCCTAACTATAGGCCACAGCCGCTACCTTCCAACTCCTCGTCCTTACATTCCAACTTCCCTCCCCAACGGTACTTGTAGCTCACCCATTGGGTGTCCGTCTCGCAGTAGCTACAAAACTGGCGAGCCGGACATGTCCTCGGACGCTCCCGGCACCAAAAGCCATACGCAAAAAAAAAATTATTAGTATTTATTCATCATTTCATCGGCCACAAATATGAGTTGGTGATCATTACCTCCGTGATGATATCTTTAAGAATTTTATTTCTATTTTTAGTCAAGTGACTCTAATTAAAGTCACACAGATTGTTATCCAGTAAATTATGTGTTTAAAGATTGTTTGAATTGTAATGATGTTTTTTTTTAGATGTATTCTAAGACACGGCAAGACTGAAGAAGGTCAATAAGCCGAAACATGTATCGAATTATGTAACAGTATAATAGGTGAAAATTATTTTGTATTGAAAAGTGGACAATATATTCATATATATATAATTCAATACGGGTAAAATTGGTGATCTTGACTAAAGTCATAGACATAATAAAACAGATTTCATGCACATGTTGAAGTCACATTTTGGCGTGTTCTTTAAACAACAACAAATAGCTCTACCATCAGAGCTACCAGAAAGACCCCAAAATTAAGCAACAACAAACTCATGTATGGAAAATGCTGAAGTAAGATGAGTATTACACCACGTCCGCGCGTCAGCACGTCCGGAAATCGTAGGTTCGTATCCCTACGCTGACAGCGGCTATCCTGAGTGTGGCTTCTCCCCGGGTTTTCCACACTTCCTCCAGGAAAATGCCGGGATGGAACCTTTTTAAGTCCCGGGACACCTACCCCATCCCTGTCCTTAATACAGTACATATACACGCTATTTACAGTCATCAGAAAAATACAGGTTACCAGACAAATTCAACACACATTCAACTACATTTTCAAGTCCCGATAATGAATTATTAACAACAACAACAACAACTAAGATGAGTGTCTTCATAGGATTTTTTTTTACCGAATGCACTGATCTTAAGGCTAGAGATCCTATTCGCCTAGTCTCGGTTTTTACTACAATTTTACGGTGTGCCAATAAGTAGTCACTCGCAACTCAGCCGTGCGTATTATTTAGCGCGTCGTGACTGCTAGGCAAGGTCCAAATATCCTGGACTGACAGTGGCCATGTTGAGTGAGGATTTCCCCGGGGTTTTCAACATTACCTCCAAGCAAATGTTAGTATGGTACCTTATTTCATCCTCAGGGTCCCACAACTAGTGGTACGTGGGTTGGCGACTAGGGGACCCCCAGCTGAGACCAGCATTGCTTTCACTTACTTGTGCCAGGCTCCTTATCTTCATCTTTTCTGTCGACCTCATTTTTATCCTCTTCCAACCCCGACACTTGTCATTTCTTTCCAGATATCCTCATTCTTCGAGACGTCAGACCTCTTCTTATGTTCCCCTGCCTTCAGTAAGGAGCCCTGAAGGAGGCAGGCTGTGTGGCTCCACCACCCATGGGCATTCTCTGGATAGTGCTACTCCCTCAAGGGCTTAGTGCGGGAGTTAACAACCCCGAGGGTTTCTCTTTTTCAGTGAAGAAATGGAAATTGGAGTACTTTAGACACATCATGCGTGACAAGAAGTATATTATAATTTTGCAACAAGTTCTGCAAAGGAAAATTGATGACATACGTGGACGTGGCCGAATAAGGATGTCTTGGTTGTGAAACATGCGCCAATGGTACCAACAGGATACATTTCTTGCGATACACGATTTCTCATTGTCAGGATGATCGCCAACCTTCGTAAAAAGGAAACGGTATCAGAAGAAGTAGCAGAAGTGACTTTAGAGCAGGAGTGCACAACACGCGGCCCTCAAAGTCAGTTTATGCGGTCCGCGGATGAATATTTTATACTATTGAAATCGTGAATATATATATTGTGAATGATGAGATTCTTCCCATTATTGTAGGCCCTAGTTGAAATAAGAAAATTATAAAAATGTTTCGTTAAAAATAAATTAAAAATAAACAATATTTTGACATATTTTATGTTTTGCATAACCAGACTTCTCCAAGGTACAGACTAACTGATTAACTGAATTAGGAGTAAGTTGATTGAAAATCAGTAATTTGATAATTAACAACGCAATTTGCCAAAAAAAATAGCTTCAAAAATGGATTTAAATCATTAAGAGGACACAAAAATGGTATTGAAACACATTTTTGTCTGCTGGTAAAATAGGTTATTCAGATAATAGTAAAATTAGATTTAGCGGTAGGGTTTGGCAAGTGCCTATGTGGAAAGGTAATTTGCGGCCCACCACTTATTATGTAAAAATAACTTGGCCTCTACTTATAAAAAGGTTGTGCACCCCTGCTTTAAAGCGAACCTTCCCCCACTATTGCTTAGCCTAGCCTATATATCGGCCTTCCAAGTCCTTCAACCCGCATACTTCGAGAACGGAGGGCGTTTCTTTTCTTTACCTTTGCATTGCTATTGCAACTTTTCAGTCGGTCAACTCGATGTAATCCAAATTACTGAGACATGCGAAAAAAATAACCTGAAAAACATTACATGCGATTAAAATATATAATATGGCCTGGACTACAGAAGAGGGAGAAAACTCCATAACAAATATATTAGCCCTATTATTGATTTAAACCCACTAAGGAGCGCTTATGACTAGTTCTTCTTCGATGCTCTCTTCTGTTCCCAAAATCCCTCAGTATGCCTTCCTCCCGAGGGGAAGTAAAGCCGGCGGTTCCATGTCATAGATTTATGGCATGTTAAAGAACCTTCCACTAATTACGCCTGTGTGAAGCTAAATTATATAGGTTAATAATGTAAACAACGCTCTTAGATTCCTACGTTCGTTGCCATGAGCCGACTGCGGTGGCGTCTAGTAGCTAAGTTCTGAACTAGTACTCGTTGACGGTGGCGTTTGGCGGCAAAAGTAGGAACAATTTGAAAAATTCAAAGTCTGCAGTCCTTACTTGAATTTAAAAAAACAAATAACACACACTAATAGTCTACAAAAAAGCAAAACCAAATCCGTACAGGCCATGGAGGCCCTGGGAGTCGTGGAAGGTAGAGGCTCCCATTGTTTGTAACATCCGCACTAGATGGGATGGAGTTGTCAGCTCCACGCCGGCCGGCCTTGCTCCCAGGATAATAACCCTGGTACTCATTTCTGGTGTAGGCTGAGTGAACCCCAGGGCTATTTGCGTTTCCGAATGTGGTAGTTTTGTTTCTAAAATCCACTACCTGGGTGGGGATCAAACCCACTTCTTTTGAGTTAGAAGCTCAGCGCCTCTACCGACTGCGCCACGCAGTCACCACAATTAACACCGGTTATCAGACTGATTCTACACACACCAAAATACACGGGGCTACTTGACCGCGTTGTCGCAGCCCCTAAATTCAGGAACCAACCAACCATATCTCTTGAGCCTGGCTGCTAGTTTTTACTTTCTCTCATGTGAGAGAGGTTTCATACACTTTGGGTGGTGGGGACCAACAGTTAACCATATCAGCAAATTTGGAGCGATGTTGGACATCAAAGTCGGAAATTCCTGCGGAATCCAAGTCTTTTTGGACTTCATTTAGCAACAGGCTTCCAGTCTTCTTGCAGCTTTTAATCAAGGAGAAGATCTGCTTGGTAAGTCTGTTGTTGTCCATTCGTAGAAGGTGCCCGTAGAACTTCAGCCGCTTACGTCGCATGCTGATATTGGCAATCTCCAACCGTTGATACAGTTCGGAGTTTGCTTTCAGTCGGTAGATTCCATCTGGGAACAATCTCGGCCCATGATATTTTCTGAGGAGACGTCTTTCGGCCTTCTCTAGATCATCCATGGTGCCTTTCTTGTTCATCAAGAGAGTCTCTGCAGAGTACAAAAACTGTGGCCTGACAATAGTCTCGACCATTGGGGTGGACCCATTCACCGAGATAACGGAAGCGATCTACTCTCCCGATCGTCCCATGTTTGGTCGTCAAAGGGACTTTTCCGGGGTGCCGATTCAAGTACTTGGTCTTGTCATACGATATCTGCAACCCTGACTTCACCGCTAAATCGTGCAGGGCTTGGACAGCAATAATATTTATTTTAAACGCATGATTCTTTTTCATGTTATATTTTCGCATGTCCCAGTAATTGGGATTATCCTGTAGCCTATAGACCGACTGAAAAGAATATATTACCTTTTCATGTCTCTTATTGCTATTTTGTCAATTTCATATTCTAGTGGGCCTCTGTAAGTTAGATATGTCAGTAGTAAGTAGTAATTGTAGCAGTAGTAGCAGCATTACGTATTATTTTCACTGTCACCCATAACAGCCGGCCCCGTGGTGTTGGTGTAGCGCGCCTGCCTCTCACCCAGGGGCCCCGAGTTCGATTCCCGGCACCGTCAGGTATTTTAAAACTGACGTGAGGGTTGGAACGGGGTGCACTCAGCCTCGTGAGTACAATTGAGTAGCTGTCTGACAGTGAGGCAGCGCCCCGATCACGAAAACCAAGAGTAACGGACGAGGGGACCCGATGCGCTGATCACACGTCACCCCAATATCTGCAGGCCAAATGGCTGGGCAGCGGTCGCTTGGTCGGCCTAGGCCCTTCATGGACTGTATAGTGCCAGGAGTTGACTTTTTGTCATCCATAACATTATAGTAGCAGATGGCCTGGATGTTTGTCCCATTGAAACAACTTACACCAGCATCACCAACACCTTAATTCAAGCCCTGGGGCACCCATGCCGAATCTTAATACTAGTAGCCTATAATTATGGCTTCACACACTTCTACAGAAATGCAGGTTGAGACTAATTCAACGCTCACCCACGTGAATTTGAATACAGGCATTAGGCCTACCAGATTAAGCAAACCCAACAGATAAAGTGGCACATGCTAATTTATTTAACGTATCGGACAACTATCGCATGCAATCAGAAACCTTTCAGATAAACGAATGCTGGGCTACAGTTACAGTTATTGACATTAAAACAAGATTTAGATCAATGCATTTAAGTAACAGAAATTGGTAGATTTTCATAAAGTTTATTTGCAGATTTATTTTTCTAAACTTATTTGTATTGTGTTTTGATTTAGTTAGTCATAACTCATAACTATGGTTTATTTGAGATGATTATTTTTAGTAAAAATGTTAGTGAATATTTTTACCTGGACTTGTTCACACACACTGCAGATAAATATATTATTATATAAACAATTCATGCTTTTGGGCTAATGCCGTGTGTATTTTTAATTTAAACCATACGTTTCTCCGAAGGGCCGTGAAAGCCTTAATATGCAAAATATATTATTATTATTCTTTATTGTGTATTCTTTATTTGGAATGAACAGAGATTTTAAAAGATGTTGTATCACTCATTAGTGGAGTCAGATTAAATATAGTATTTACAACATTTTATTATTATATTACAACAGTCTATCAAGGAAGCCTGTTATTCTGGAATCTTTTACATCTTCCATAAGCTTTTTAGTGACCGTTGATATAGGCTAATTTGAAAGAAAAAAAAGACTTTATTTCTATTTGGAAATAGCAAAAATAAATAAAGTTATTGAAGAAAACGTACGATCCTAGTGCATTTTTAACGTACGCTATCAAATAGGCTACTGAGCGCAGTTACTCATGCAAAGTAACGTAAAAACGACAACTGCATTATAAATATGTCCCTGTTTTTTGTTGATGGTTTTTTTTTTCGCATTATGGGATCCTTAATAAATCCTGACTTCTAAGAGCTGACATGAATGCATACTTCGCTGGTTTTAGCATATATAAATTCACCTCCTAGCTCAGCAACTTGAAGTGCGACCCTGTGTGAGAGGACAGCGAGCTTGTGGTTCGAATTTTTTCCGGGGTTTCAGTTGGAGTTACTGAGCTCTATTAAATAACCTGGCATAATCATAATTATCACCCTTGAAATTTCTTCGTCACTAAAAAAGTCTTGAAAAATAATTGATTAAGTTCCATTTGTGCCGTCCTATTCCGCTGTATTTCTCCGCGTATATGCTTCTTGATTTTTACTATAGTTGCTACTCTTAGTATGCTTAGGGACGTTTTAATAGTCTACACTCTTTGGGATGTATTTGTTTTCCTTTCACCCCATAGGCCCAGATTAAATTCTCGGCTCTGCCAAACATTTACGGATTCTGGTAATTTACGTAATTCTGATTTGAAGTACGTGTACGAACTGTTAAAAACGAAATATCAATAGTTGATTTACGTACTGCGCAAACATCGATTGTGCTATCGATTTCAGTCATTGGTTATGAATGCCCTAAAGGGGAGTGCTCTAGCTAGAGCTTGCGTTCTCTAGCACAACGTCAAGCCACATACAACTGTTATCGCTATTCTTCGAAGGCCAATGGTTCTACCAAGCTTGAAGCTTTACAATCAGAGATTCCCAAACTGGGCGATTCTAGCACGCCAGTGGGTGAAACTGACAGAATGTGAATTCCATGGGCGATTTGAAAAGAAGTGGTGGGCAAATAATTGAGTTTTTTATATAGGCTATACAATATGACAGAGAATTTTTTGCCTATAAAAACAAGGAATAAAATAAAATTCCAAACAAGTAATTTAATTATGTCAAATAATCTTACCACGAAATCTAGAAATAGGTTAGAAATTGAAAAGCGAGGAGATCTTAGAATTTTTCTAACAAAAATGGCTCCTGACATCAACACATTGATTGAAACTCATCAAATCCATCCCTCACATTAATTAGACATAGGTATTTATGTTGTTTAATTAATTAGATATAAAATGCATGTAGTTTTATTTTGTTTCTTTAATTCATTTCATTAATTGTTCCTTTTTAGACCTATTATTTGTAAATATTTAATGTACATAATTATACATAAATAAACATGATGTAGGCCTACCTATTAAAAATGTCCGTAAAAATCCTCATTTATCAACTTACATGTAACCTAGGTATTTGAATGTAGCCTATGTGTTAGTAATTTTAAGATTTGTGCGTTTTAGGTAGATTTTTGAAATGAGGTGGGCGAAAACAAATTATAAATCTCGAAAGTGGGCGATGGTCAGAAAAAGTTTGGAAAACCGTGCTTTACATGGTCGTTAATCTCGTGATCAGGAGCCACGGGACCTCCTTTTCACGTGGAATCCAAACCACAGGATATGACATTTCAATTTCGAAAATCTCGCATGTATGAACTAGATGTCGATCCGGATCCACCTTGTGAAATGCAAGCAGCTTGACCCTAATGGTTCTACCACAGGTCAAATTGAGTCGGGATGACATTCTGGTAGTAATTTTATAAAATGGATCCTTAAGATGAAATTGTCGCGGTTAAAATTGCCATATTTAACACTACGCAAAACTCAGTCAGTCGATGGAATTCTACTTGATTTTGTATTCGTACATTGCTCATGAGGGTCACTGGTGGTGATAACGGCTGTTATTTTAAGGGACGGAACGTTGAGGTCATGTGCCCCAAAGAAAGAAAGAAAGAAAGAAAGAAAGAAAGAAAGAAAGAAAGAAAGAAAGAAATAATGTTAGAAAGAAAGAAAGAATGAAAGAAACAACAAGCCCCTCCCCTAAATTATTTTATGAGTGTACGAACATACCGGCAACCATTTGTATCCAGTTCGACTTCTGGGTCCTGCCTAACTAGCCATAATTGAGTCTTCCTCAGATTCCAATCAATTATTTCGGTTTTATTAAGAAAACTATTGTAAATATCGATAAATCATCGATAATTATCAAATAGACCAGACCTATAGGTTATTTTCTCAAAAAATAATACACTCAAAAACGATGCAGTTGTTCAATTTGGAGCATTGTCCTCTGAGTAATACTTAGATCAAAGTTTTATGCAGTAAGTCATAATATAGGGTTGGCCGCCCATAATTACGAGCAAATTATCTTCATTTGAAGATAAGACAGAATCATGCCTTACAACCAAAACCCTCACACTCAGGGCCTACCGTTGAACATAACCAAAAATAATAACTCCAGTGTCAGCTTTCCTTCAATTACGGGCTATACTGTTCTATTTAAGAACGCATTCCTTTTATTTTTATTGCTCGAAACAAGAAACCATTCAGAATTTCCCTTTGCTAGTTTTACAGTAGACGTAGTATTGTCTGAATTACACATGCAGTGCAACCTAGTTTAAGAACCGGTTATTATTCTAATATTGAACCTACTGTACCGTATGAGTTGAGATTTTACGCCTAAATAAATAAAAATATAGAAATTAACCTAGAAAAATCTGTTATTAGTAATCATTACGAACAAAACCGAAGAACACAATACTTTCAGTTAATGTGAAGGTTAAATGAATGAGAATTTTCATACACGTATTAACGATAGCCGTAGTATTTTCACACACACACACACTGGTATACGTCTGACAGTAATCAGAAAGAAACCCTCACCTGATATTTATCCATACACTTAAACGCCATTTCCTCCTTCCCTAACTAAGAGCACCATTCACAAATTTTGCTATCAATGTACCGGTAAGAACTGTTCCATACTTAAGCACACATAGGCTAATCTACACACGTCAAGTCTCATCGTAATTGATAATTATAATAATTTCAAAATATAAGAACTCATGCCAAAAACACTTCCTCCTCGCTGTTCATTTCACAGCAAACAATACGAAGAAATACAAACCACTAGGACAAGGGCAGCGATTATGTATAAATGTACGGTTTAGTAAGCAGTCAATATGACGAGGAAACCACAAACTTCGTAGTTTTATTTATTTAATACTATGGTGAATATATACATAAATATACAATATATATGCTGCAATACTTTTATGTAAAACTGTGGTCTCGTCAAAATATACACGGGGAATAAAATTATCTAATGAGAATACAAGTGTTAAAAAACAGTTATACTGCAGAAAATAATATCGAGTATTTTGTGTTTATTCCCAGGAACGTCCTAAGGAATATGGCTTGCAATTGCTGCTTCGCGCAAATTGAAAACTATGAAAATAAACATGAAAGTAAATAGTAATTTGACTGAGAACGCAGCCTATTCAGATAATATTGTATTAGTTTTATTTTCATTAGGAATTTGTAGCTATCGTACTTTAATTCAGTGAGGCACATCAGCAAAATTTTCAAAAATATATATATTTGAGGTTATGACTAAAGACGTTATCATTTTGTAATTTCACACCGCAAGGTTATTCAAAATCATTCTGTGTTCAATAACTGCTTTAACATATTTCTAAAAAACAAAAATACATTTATGAGTCGAGCCTTTGAAATAAAGATCTTTCTCATCGTATTCAAGATCCTTAGAGCACATATGGCGCTTCCATGCAACACTTTTAAAAATTAAGATGTCATTCAAAGCTTATATAAATTAGCCGATTTTGAATTAATTTCAACTAACCTTGCTTGATGAGTGGTGCTAAATTCCTCAAGATCTGTTTACCCTTCATTCCTTTGGTTGAACGTCTCTTAGAAGTCATGACTATGATCAGTCCAATCCACAGACCCTGCTCGGTGTCACCTATCTTCCGCACACACCACTGAAGCACTGCCGGCTAAGCAATTGGGGAATGCGATATAGGGTAGGCTGAACCGCCAAGCTACTGCAACGTTCAAACGCTGCCGAAAGACAACACTGGGGGATACGCTACCCGCCGAGTGTTGAACACATTGTTGAGGCGCAAGCACTCAAATTAAGCGATAATCCCTGTCTCACTCCAAAGTGTTAAAAGATAAAACAACTAACTACATTATGCAGACAAATAATATATTTTATAATTATTTATTTATTTTATTATTTATCGTATGATAATACAGAGTTAAAATAAAAGTTCATACACTACATATAAAGTTATATATAGCCTACAGTTATATACATAGTCATAAACACAAGTTCTTGGTTTAAACTTCTAAATCCAGGCCATCAATCCACTCGTTATAATAATACATTATGACAAGAAATGCGTAGAAATTGATCACTTTTGTTCAATTTGAAGTTTAAAAAATACTTTTACTTCTGTATTTTAATTATCTTGACAATCATTCATGTGTTGGAATGATAAAGACATTTCATTTTTTGTATAGATTAGACTCAATGACTTCAATAATTTTGAGAGTCCGGATCCAGAGGTTCTGAGTCGATTCCCGGCTTTGCCAAGATACCGGATTTAATTCTGGTCAGAGTGTTGGAATGAGGTACAGTCAACCTCTTCTTCTCCATGAAGACCCCATCGTTGTATAGCCTAGCGGCTAACATTCATGGATGTCACCCCCAGAGGTCCGAGTTCGATTCCCGGCTATGCCAAGAAATTTTTAATTCTGGTATGAGGGGTACACTGAGAAGAGAGGGTTCGATTCCCATCTCAGCCATCTTGGAAGTGGTTTTCCATGATTTCCCACTTTTACTCCAGACTTAAGACCACGGCCGCCTCTTTCTTAATCATCATCATCATCATCATCATCATCTTAATCAGCTCCAGTCACTGAGTGCTGTTCACGAGTCCTCTCAACTTCTTTCTGTCCATGAATAGTTGGTATCCATGAGTACTCCCCCAATCCAGACCGATGTCTTCCAGATCACCCTTGATTTGGTCGATCCATTTCTATTTAGGTCTTCCAACACATCTTATTCCTTTGATGTTCGAATTAAAGTAGGTATTTGCTTTTCTTTATTATGTCATCCTTTGGATATGTACGTACCAACTCAGGCGAGACCTCTGTTAAGGACTGGTGTTTATACCGGCTTCTACACGAATTATTTTATTTCTTACTTTATATTTCCTTGTCCTCTGAAGCATGGTACGCACAAACTTCATTTCGGATCCTTGAATTGTCTCTTTTGAAACCTGTACATGCTTTAAGTGCGTAAGACAGTTTGGAGAGGTAGTAGGTTTTAAATAATACTCCTTCCCAATCCTCATCTGAATTTCAAATACACATAGGGGTCTACTAATACAGCCATCACAATAACACATTCCACTCACGCCAAAGTACACGGGGATACATGACCATGATGTGTCGCAAAGCTCCTAAATTAATCAACAACTACTCCAGAAAAATATCGGAATGATTCCTAACTTAAGGCCACGGCGCCTCCTTCCAAATCCTAGCCCAAATTACAATATGTACAGTGCAACGGCCAAAAGACAGATTACACTGACCTGCCTGGCCTGTTTGCCATCTCTTGATGAATACAGTACATTTGCATTTGTCAGTTGGCACAGGCTAGAGTAAAAGGTGGCTTTTCACCGATGACTCAGTCTCACTCATGGCTGTGATTATATGGAAGCTACTGAGGTATGGGTGGTGCTTAGTAATGGCATTCGGGGCACAGTCAGTGTCTGTGAATGCTGTGAAAGGTTCTACTCATAGGGTTAGGACTACTGTTCTGACTCAGTGAGGAAAGCAATGGCAAAGTACCTCACTCCTCTTCTTGCCTAGAACGCCTCAAAATAGCGCTGCTTTGGGTTTTTGTGGGTATCTACTCACATAACGTAACGGCGGTACTTTTTGAGGATCCAACCAGCCTTCGGGCTGACTACCTAACAGACATGACCTCGGTGTAGGAAAGGCCATAAATGAATCAACAACAACAACAAAAGTATGTTTGATAATGTATACTTGAGTTTTGCTTCAAACTGAGTACTATTAATTTAATTTAATCCAATTAAATATCCCCCCCCCCTTTTTTATACAAAGGTGTGTTAATTAAGTGATAAATAGTTCATGTAATATTTCTTTCAGTATCCCTTGCCTAATATAATTAGGCACAATCGTGTTGACCGAATGAAAAGCACTCTGTGATAGACTAATAGGCAACACTGAAATATGGCTTCTGATACTTCAATATGTTACATTTCCCTTTCTGCAGAAATAATCCACGAGGTTTAATTCCTTTCAGCACAAAATCGATTCTGCTTTGTTTATGTTTCAAGAAAAGCAAAAACATTTACCATTATAAGAAAATGTGATAAAATTGCCGCATAGATTAATAGAAAATTAATTAAAATGCTCCGCCAATCAATAAATGTATTGATTTAACGTGCTTTATTAAGGGCTATTCGATTAAATAATAAATAATAAATATTAAAACTCAGCAAACTTTCTAAGTTTGTGCCGTGTCTTGTGTGGGGTTTCGCCTAGGACACAAAGTTGGCTCAGTGGGCTCTTGGTGTCCGCGCCCGGACCCCACAGGAGTAGCGAACTGCGCACTACCACCCTTTCTATGAAGCGCATCTGCGCCTTTTCACTGCAAGAGCTAAAAGCTCAATCAGTCCTCACCTCCATATGAAGGTTTTCAAAAATATGGTATATTGGCTCTCACGACCAGTGAATTAAAACTCAGCAATGTTTCTAGGTTTTTGCCGTGTCTTGTGTGGGGTTTCGCCAAGGACACCAAGTTGGCTCATCAAGCTAGCAAGAGCTAAAAGCTCAATCAGTCCTCACCTCCATATGAAGGTTTTCAAAAATATGGTATATTGGCTCTCACGACCAGTGAATTAAAACTCAGCAATGTTTCTAGGTTTTTGCCGTGTCTTGTGTGGGGTTTCACCAAAGATACCAAGCTGGCTCATCAAGCTAGGTGCGGGGACACCAAGAGCCCGCTGATGAGCCAGCTTTTTGTCCTAGGCGAAACCCCACACAAGACACGGCACAAACCAAGAAATATTGCTGAGTTTTAATTCACAGGCTGTGAAAGCCAATATACCAATACAAATTATATTCAAATTAGTACATGTTTCGGTCCAACAAGGGACCTTCTTCAGCAATTTATAATTAAACATTAAGAAACTAATTTAATAAAATTGTTGAGAAATTAAATTAAGTAATAATATAATTTGTATTTATTGGCGGAGTTTTTTAATTAATTATGTTTCAAGTGCATAGTGAGATAAAACAAGTGATCGTAAATCGTTTTCCTTGCAACAAGCTTTTGTGTTATGTTAATATTATCTTAAAACACAAGATTAGATTAACTTGACACCACAGGAAATAGCTATGCATTATTTAAGCAGGGGATAAACATGTGATTGGCTGTGTGAAGTGAGAAATGTAATATCAACAACAAAGGCAAATAGCTAAATAATCCAAGCAATTTTGCTGGACTTAGTGGGCCTTGGCTGTACCCCTTACTAGACTCGACATAAACTTAGAAGATTTACAAGAGTTTAATTTACTATTTTCTGGGGAGTTTTCCGAGATTGACATAAACAAACGATAATAAATTGGTCGACCACCTTTCAATCTCTATGAGAAATTTTCACCACTGTGGATGAATAAGAAAGCAATTCCATCCCCACAAAGCTTCAGGATAGACAATCACTCATAGACTTCATTCAAAGCGATGCTAGAGCATTCTATACCACTTTGCTAGCAGATGCGAGTGTGGAGGATGATATTAACGTTTCATTTTTTTTTTCTTTCTTTCTGTGGTACCAGATTTTGAATTAAATAACTGCCTTGTTCAATGGTTAACAGTAATTTTATATATGAAAAACAAGACAGTAAAAATTATTGTGGTTAAAACTCAAAATATATTACTTGAGTCAGTGCAGCGGAATTATATTTAAATCGCATAAGAGTTTGCAGAAAGGTATTTAATCTTATTAATTAAGATGCATACGTGACCATATTTTTATGGAATGAAAGTCTCTTAGTATGCTGATGTGATAAGTTAGCATACATTTTTATTTGTTAATTTTTATTACTATTTCACTTTAATTAAATTTTTCTCAGTTCAAGGATCTTGTGGCTTGGATCCTTTTTGCAGAATGTGGTCCATTTGCTGTTCGTATGCCTTCATGCTAATAACCTAAATAGACAGTTACCGTCATCTTTCATTTTTATAACATCTGTAATTGAGATTCCCTCCGACTCGTGCTGAGTGCACACACAAACTTTAAGAACGAATGCTGAAACAAAATACCAACCAACCAGCGCTTGCAAGCTGCAGCGGGACAGGCTATCTAGCTAACACATGCGTGTCACTCGCTCCTCCCCTCAATACGGCCTGCAATATGACCTTGGTAAAATGAAAATTCCCAATTGTTTTAATACACGGATGACAGAATCAAATAAGTTGGAGCTCGATGAATAATGCGTAACGTGCTTAGTGTCTCAAGTAAACAAACGTCGTCGTAGCACAATTAAAAACAATGATATTTCAATTTTATTGTTGTGTTGTAGGAGTCTTCAGTCTTTTGACTGGTTTGATGCAGCTCTCCATGCCTCCCTGTCCTGAGCTAATCGTTTCATCTCTACATAGCTACCACACCCTACATCCGAGGCAATCTGTTTAACATATTCTAACCTTGTTCTACCCCTACAGTTCTTGTCCTCGACCCTTCCTTCCATAACTAAGCTTGCTATTCCTGGGTGTCTTAGTATGTGTCCTACCAACCTATCTCTTCTCTTCATTAGCAGTCGCCAGAAACACCTCTCATCTCCCACTCGTCTTAATACCTCTTTGTTTGTAACCCTATCTACCCATCTGATCTTCATCATTCAATTTTATTAAGAGGTGAAATTTCTTCTCAATTATTTTAATCTTTTCATAGTCTATGTCTAAAATGACTACAATATTCGGATGTTGAGTTTTGATTGTTGCCCTGTACTTTTTTTTTAAATTTATGTTATTTACAGCATGCCCCATTACAATGTAGTAATACTACATGCTTAATTATTACTTATTAATCATTTCAGATTAAAACTATACAATTTATATTATAAATATTTTATATCTATGGCCTGTTAAATGAAATTTGTGACACTAAAATTATTAACAGTTAAGAAAATATAAATACAAATTTTCTATTTAGTATTTCAAATGAGATACAGCTTACAAAAGTAAAGAATTCCCTAAGGTAGTTTCTAACAAGTTCATCTTTCTTTATAGGCCAGTTGCCTGATCTTAAAACATGTGGTATTAATATACCTCTTTCTTTCCCTAATAACTTACACTCATATAGTAAGTGATCTACAGTCTGGTGACCGTTATTGCATATACATGTTGGACTATCTATAATTTTAAATCTGAATAAGTATGATTTAATATTGCCGTGTCCTGTTGTCATAACTGTAAAATTGGGCGTTATGTTCATTTTCAATTTTAGTCTGTCCTGTACACTGGGGAAAAATGATTTTGTAATTTCGCCCTTGGATGTATTGTCCCATTCATTCTGCCACTTTCTCAAACTAAACACACTTAATTCTTTTAGCATATTACTTTTTGGAATTCTATTATAGCACTCACTTAAGCCGCTTTGTGCTGCTTCTTTAGCCAGCTGGTCCGCTAATTCATTTCCCTCATTTCCGTTATGCGCCTTAACCCAACTGAAGACAATCACCCAATTCTGTTTCTCCATTTCAATTGCTTTTCTTCTAATTTTCTCTATGAGAAATGTATGGTTTTTGTAGTTTTTAAGTGCATCTATTGTAATTTGGCTGTCTGTGAAAATGAGTGCGGTTCTCTGCTCCGTGTCCATGGATTATAGATGTTGCAATGCCTTAACGATAGCTAGCTGTTCTGCTTGATTGTACTTAAGTCACAAAAATATATGTGTCTATCACGTCGAGAAACTATTAAATTGAGTGGAACCAGTAAAATATATGAAAATAGACTATATTAGTTCTTCGTGCAACCACTAGTTTAATATTGATATTGTGTGTTTCTGGATCCTTGAGGTCATCATCAACTGAGTGCAGATTGTTTATAACTTGTAATAAACCGTTGTGTGTATAGACTTCATTTTGTGATAGGTTGTATCACAATGTCACAGGCAAACACTTCCACGAATGTAACCAATAATGCACAACCATTATAACAAGTCCGAGGCTAATAGCAGGAATGCTTCGGAAGTTAATTAATTCAATTTTAGAAATTCCAGTGTCAAACATACTGAATTGTTTCCATCGTAGAAACTCGTTATATACCATTAAATCCCTTCCCTGTAACATTCTACAGCAGAACCGAAGTTCAGCGTGTTAATTGGCCGCTTATTGTTTAAATGCATATTTGTATCAATTTCTGATGGTAGTAGTGGCAGTTTCTGATCAATTTAGATCTACTTTGAAATTTCAACATTACTAATTGTAGATATTATAAGCTTCCTGCTTTTTAATTAAGATCTAAGGGCCTGTTGGACCATATTTGGTGACAGAAATAAATATTTTTCTGTTGATAACTAGGGACCGAATTTTTAGGTTTATACTGCACCTATTTTTTCCTTACTTCTAAATACAAAATTCTTCAATACTTTTCCGAATCGCACTACAACTACTTCTGTAGTACCTTAAAAAGTCTAAATGATGTGTGAGTATCTAACAAGTAGTTCCGTGAAGAACTATATAGCCTATTTTCATATATTTTATGTTAATTGCGTCTATAAATACACAAAATGTCAGTTTGATTGATGTCATAGATTAATAAATATTGAGAACCGTCTAAATATTTCGGATGGTCGCCATGTTGGATTTTAATATAATGTACGCCATAGAGTTATGTACTATTAGATGACGATCATTGTGTACGTTCATTATTCAAATGATGATTTCGATCGCATGATTAGAACACAAAAAATAAATACTTATTTTTAAAATTTCACTCAGCCGCCACGTGAGGTTATGTAAACAATTGAACTAAATTAGATGTCAGTGCATTGAAATTTGTATAGTCATTTGCTATACCAAGTTTCACTGTGTTCGGATGGTTAAATCGCGAGAAAAGTCTATTTAAATGTTTCAACTTCACTTGGCCGCCATGTTCGGTTTGTACTTACAGGTTTTTGAAAGTCACATAGGTAAACGTCTAGTAATGCCCTTTATCACCGTCCAAAATTGCAGGGTGATATGAGTAATAGTTTCGGAGATATAGAATGCCGGAGAAATATTTCGCACAGCCGCCATGTTGGATTGATGAGACGTAATAAAATTTGAAGGGCACTGTCGTGGTCGGCCAAAACAGTACTATGACCTTACCAAGTTTCATTGAAATCTCTGCAGCAGTTTAGAAGTCATTAGGGGGGGGGGTCACGCGGACGCACAAACATACACACACGGACAAAAGGTGATATCATAAGCCTTTTTTTTTTATAAATGAAAAAAAAAAGGCTTAAAATACCTAGTTGCAGTTTAGTTCCATTTATTGTAGTATATTTGAATTTTTAATCCGTAATTTTTTAAAGTAAACCAAAAGAGAGTGTTTATTCCTAGCTCTAGTTGACTGAGAGAAATACTATCTGCCAGAAAATTAAAATACTTTCAGCACTTTCCAGTGTATAAATCATCTGTGACATCCTTGATTTTATTGAATTTGAATAATTAACATATTTAAGGGAGCCTCCGTGGCTTAGGTGGCAGCACGCCGGCCTCTCACCGCTGGGTCCGTGGTTCAAATCCCGGTCACTCCATGTGAGATTTGTGCTGGACAAAGCGGAGGCAGACAGGTTTTTCTCCGGGTGCTCCGGTTTTTCCTGTCACAATTTCATTCCAGCAACACTCTCCACTATAATTTCATTTCATCTGTCATTCATTTAATCCTTTCCCCAGGGGAGTGCGACAGGCATCGGCAGCTGGCACAGTTCATATCCTCGCCGCTAGATGGGGGCTTCATTCATTCCATCCCTGACCCGGTCAGTAGACTGGAAGCAGGCTGTGGAATTTCATTCAACATATTTAAGGAGAGCAAATATTGCTTAAAAGTGTAACGTTTGATAATTTGATAAAAGACGTACCGTATCATTTTTTAAATATTTACACTCTCGTTGCAATGAGATTTTCTACTAACAATTAGGCATTAATTTTAAGCTTTGCGCAGTTTATGTCAACTTTTGCTTCACTTTAGGCATTAAAACTTATTTAAAAAACAAAAAAACTATTTTTAGTTTTTGAAAAATTAAAATGACAATTTTAATCATCTAAAAATCCGGTCCCTACGGTGATAACATTACTAATCCCGAACAGAGAGACCCAGAAACCACTAGGCAGTTAAGTGTAATTGAGAAAAATAATTTTCTTTAAATACGACAGTAGTTGGTTGGTTGGTTCTTAAGTTTAGGGGCCGCGACAACGCGGTCATGTAGCGCCGTGTACTTTGGGTGTGTGTAGAATCTGTCTGATAACCGGTGGCAATTGTGATGACTGTATTAGTGTGTGTCATCTGTTTTTTAATTTAAGTACTGCAACTAAGAATTTTTGAAATAGTTCCTACTTTTGCCGCCAAGCGCCACCGTCAACGACTTCTAGGCCAAGTTCAGAACTTAGCTACTAGACGCCACCGCAGTCGGCTCTTGGCAACGAACGTAGAAACCTAAGAGCGTTGTTTACATTCTTAACCTATCCAATTTAGCTTCACACAGGTGCAATTAGTGGAAGGTTCTTTAACATGCCATAAATCTATGACATGGGACCGCCGGCTTTACTTCCCCTCCGAAGGAAGGCATACTGAAAAAATACGAAAGTAGATAAGTACACTTAGAAATAATGAAATAGACATGTTACCAACTACACATTTTTGTACATTGTATAACTTTTATAAATACATAATTACAACTAAGTTATAAGATATTATTGCCACGTGACGAATTTTCTTCTCTGCAAAGAAACCTTGTTTTTGTTCATTCATTTTAGGAGCTAGAAACATGTATGTCGTCATGAATTTTTATGATAACCTGTGTTATGGATGTGAGTATATTACTGTAGTAGTGTGTATAATTGTTATTATTTGGGTTTAGCAGGTCGGTGCCCCGGGACATGAATAAGGTACCTTACGGCCATTTGCCTGGAGGGAGTGTGGAAACAACTCGAGAGAAAATTACAGTCAGTTCGGCCTCTGTCAGCACCGGCATTCAAACTTTGATCTCCAGACTTGCTGTAGGTCCCAAACGCCGTCGTGGTGCGCGCATTAATGTACACGGCTAAACAGCGTGGTGCAAAGGAACGGATGATCTCACAATAGTCCACAAACTGCATGATTTCTAACTTTGTGCACGGCACAGAGAGTGGATGAAACCTGTTAAATCTATGTAATCATTTACTCCCTTTAGTACTAAAAACGACCGCTTTGGCGGACAGTTTGACCCTGGAGACACAACACTCAGAATGCTATTCCCATGTTTGAATAAATGAAAAAAGAAAATGCTTTCCTTTCTTCAGGATATACTTGTATAGCTCCATTGATGGTAACCCCTTTCTTCCTCTACCTTAAATGGACAAAGTAGCTCGCAGTTGTCGACAATCGTTTACTAATGAACCATCCAAATCCTCCTTAATGTGTACCATTTCGCCTCATGACCGAGGACTCCTCCAAGGTAGAGGCCATAGGTGGTAGATTGCCTAGGTAGTTTGATGATAATGATGATAATTGTTGTTTTAAGGGGCCTAACATCAAGGTTATCGGCCCCTAATGGTTTGGGTGATCGTGAAGATGATAATGAAATGTAATTTATAACTAAAACTAACTACTAACGTATAGACTAGAAAAAGAAATAGAAAACACAAGGAGAATAAGGCAAATAAAGGACAGGAGGAAAAGAAATGCCCTCAACCCTCGAAGAATGCGGATTGAAGGACTTGGAAGGAAGGAGAGCCATAAAAGGCAGATAGGAAAGTGAAAGAGGAGAGGGTCCGCCCCACAGGTAATGGATAAAAGGGAGATAACCGGACCCAGCTCAGGAATCCCTCGGGGTCGCCAACCCGAACTCACCAGCCGTGAGCCCCTGAGGGTGTAGCAATATCTAGGGTGCACCAGAAGTGGTGGGGCTACACACACCCTGCCTCCTTGAGGGCCTTGAGCAGAAGGCAGGAGATAACAGGAAAAGAAAAAGAAGGCTGACCCCTCGCAGAAGCAGGGTATCAGTAAAGAGGAGATAAGGGCCAATTAAGGCGGAAAAGGAAGAGACTCCCTAGGTCTCGGATACCCTAATACCGTCGGGGTCGGAAGATAACAAGAGTTGACCAAGTGAGATTGACAGGAAAGAAGACGGAGAAGGAGCCTGGCACAAGTACGTAGAAGCAATGCCGGACTCAGCTGGGGCCCCGTGGTAGCCAACCCACGTCCCACTAGAATTGAGCCCCTGGGGGGTCCAGGTAGTTTGCCTCGGTTGATATGGAATGTCAAATTTTCAGGGACAATTCCTCACATGTAAGGGAAGAAAATGTTATATAACCATGGACTCGAAAGCGCTTTATTTCCTTGCTTACGAGGGCATTGTCTACAGGTCTGCGGGGTAGTCAGTCTACAAACTGATAGCTAAATTAGTAGAAGTGATCCAACCTCCCCACTCTCCGGACTAAATCTAGTAAACTTTTATTTGTGGAGGCATTTAGAGTTTCTAGTAAAAGGAACCTTGGTGCAAGATGAAGAGAGTCTGTCCGTATTGAGGAATGCTGCGAGAGAATCCGCTTAGCGCTTCTGGTCTTGTAAATTGTAAGAGAAAAACTCAGTACCATTATGGGCTATAAATTGATACCAATCCCATTTATTTTTTTTCGTCTTAACGACTAAAACATGACAGTGTTTTAAGAGGCATTTTAGAGCTTTATTGAACCATTAATCACACTGGGGGTGGGATGCTGCTGTTTTAAATGGAGTATTGTTGGGATTATCTACTCCTCATGACACACATTCCTTATGGAGGAAGAGGGAAAGATTTCCGTTCCCTTGAAAATGAGAGTATCGGGGAATAAAAGGAGAATTACAATGAAAGGCTCCTTAAGCTCACTTACGTAATAACGTTCAAGTCCGAAAGGAACAAGATCTGACTAAAGAAAATTGATATACATATAAATGAGAAAGGGACGCCTCAAAGGGTAAACACTGGTGAGTCCAGATTTAGTTCCTTCCATATATTTTGTCTTTTCATAAATTAACAAGCAAACAAATAAATTGTAAAATTGCAAAAAGCACACAAAATCACCTGGAACGGAAAAACTACAACAAAATTCTGTATCACAAAACAAAAAAAATTACGACAAATGCATCTGAAACCCTGATAATGGGCGGCAAATCAGACACAAAAATTAATAAATATAGAAAAATGAGAGAAATGTGCTCAGAAAAAGTTAAAACCACAATATGAAATTGGAATATGGATCACAGACCTAATCAAAAAAAAAGTGACAGTCAGTCTGAAAGACTAGACTTTGTATCATTTTAAATGCTACAAATGCTGAAAAATGCTAGAAAGGCTGGAGGCTTAATAATAATAATAATAATAATAATAATAATAATAATAATAATAATAATAATTTATATTATCATATATTGCAGTCAGTGGCCATAGCAGGGTATTTTAATTGAACGCCCGTGGGCTCCCAGTAAGTTTAATTTCAAGTAGTTCCAACTTTGGCTACCAGATGCCACTGTCACTGACATCTAGCGACGAACGTTGGAACTTTCTAACCAACCAAATATAACCAAACAATTTGGCTACTCATTACCAATTGTAGTGTTAGGTTCTTTTACATGCCATAAATCTATGACATGGGCCTGCCGGTTTTACTTCCCCTCCGAAGGAAGGCATACCGAAGGATTTTAACGCTCTTAAATATCCGACGACTTCGGCCAGGTTTGAACCCGCGATCTTGGGCATAGCAGTTCATCATGCTACCGACAACGCCACTGAAGTCGCTAATAATAATAATAATAATAATAATAATAATAATAATGACATGGGTGATTTCGGAGCCGCTGGGGAGCCGAAAGTTTTACCTTGAGTTTCTTTTTGTGTGCCAGCAACCAGATCCTTGCCCAATTTCATTCATCTTCATCCCTTCCATCTCTCATCCCGACGCGCAGGTCGCCCACGGGCGTCGACTGGAAAGACCTGCACTCGGCCTCTCAAGAGGCCACACGACAAAAAAAAATCTGATTCGGGGTCTCAAATTTGAACAACTGCCCCCCTCCCAATTTCAAACCAACTCTGCCTTGGGCAATGTCGTTGGGATCCTTACTAACTACACCATACTGCCGGATAAGATGATCGGATCTAATATATTTTCCAACAAAAGAAGATCCATGACTACCGTAATTTAATCTGAAAAGCAATTTCTTTTTCTTTTTTATTTGCTTTTTTAATTATTTAATTTAATTATTGTTTGGGGTAGCAAGGTTACAAACTGCATTATATTTTTATGCTAATAAAGTTTGACAAGGGCTGGTGTATTCATTTTTTGTTCATTCTTTCGTAATTTCTAAGCGATGAAGATTGACAGGGGACTTCTTGGGAAACCACGGAAACGGAAACCACTTCCGGGATGGCTGAGGTAGGAATCGAACCCGCCTATTCTTAGTTTTGTCTCACGAGGCTGAGTGTACCCCGTTCCAGCCCTCTGACCAGAATTTAATTTCTTGGCAGAGCCGGGAATCAAACGCGGGTCTATACGGTGACAAATTTTAGGTAGAGCAATTGCACGGGTGTTGGCCAAACAAGGTCCGACAGTTTAACTGCAACTAAACTAACACCTATCACCAGTCTCCCGAACGTTATTTTTGTTACCCTTAGAACGAAAACCCATCAACAACAACAAAAAAGTATTTCTTGCATGCTGCATATGGAAGAGGAAGGATAGCAGAAGTAGTAAATCCTGATACCTGGACATTTAGCAGGTGTGGATTAAAGGGGGAGGCGGGATGGAATGAGTGAACAACGATCTACTGGAAAATTATAATTTGCTAGCTGGACGAAGAAGTTAGAAGTTAGTTATTGTTTTTGAAGGGGTGGAACATCGAGGTCAACTGCTCCTGGATGAGGAAGGCTAAACACGCTGATCTGCTAACGTGGTGAAAGTGTATATTGCTGGCCTCATTGTATGATTAACTAAACTATCCCCGTGCATGGGCCCGCAGGAACGCATGCACACAAGAACGACTGTCACCCGGCTCATAACCATAGTATCATGGGAGAGCCGTGGCCAGTGTGACGACACCCTCAGTCGTATTTACCTTGGTTGTAGGTCATGCGGCGCAAATTCTCTTATAGATCAGCTACTCAATTGTCCTTACAAGTCTGAGTGCACCACATTACAGCCCTGTCATAACATACAACTCTGAAGGTATCGGGAATCGAACCGAGGTTCCACTCACTGTATGATTAGCTTTTAATGTGTGAGCCTTGTATTCGGTTATCAAATATTTATGTTTTTATTTATATGAAACAATCGATATCACCCACATTTAAGTTACTATCGACATCCGTCTCCATTGATGTGCTAATCCTTAAGTGATGTGGCAAGGCTGAAGTGGGAATCGAACCGACCTCTTCTCAATTCTGCCTCATGGGGCTGAGTGTACCCCGTTCTAGCCCTCACAGAATTGGACAGAGCCGGTAATCGAACCGGGATCTCAGGGGTGTTGGCCAAAAATGCTTACCACACTACACCATGAGGTGATCGTGAGAAAATTGAAGATAACTTTTAAACTTATTTGACAACAGTGAAGAGCCGAAAGCAGAGAAATCAATCTCCTTCTACCTGTGTACAACTCTGGTATCTGTATCACAAAGTCCTCTTTGATGAAACGCCGGGTGAGGTATTAAATTAGCGTGACTTTCATTGACGTCTACTTACACGTGCATGCGTGATGTTAGACCTTTGTCCTCTCTTTCTCCCAGGCGCTATGTTGGAGACGGGTAGGCGCCTCTTTCTGATGCCTGCTATTGTTGTTGTTGTTTCATTTATAGACGTGTCGCCAGCCCAGTGTACATGGGTATATATACAGTATAACTCACATGCTGTGATAAATGTAATAAACTGAGGATTAGGGACAGATGACCTCGTAGTTCCGCCCCTTAAAACAACAATAACTAAACTGAGGAATACGTATAAATGCCGGTTGTCATATACAGTAATTGACTGGCTACGTGGCTCAGCGGTAACCTTCTCGCCTGATGTGGCAAGGTTGCAGGATCGAATCCTGGCGCAGTCAGCTCGCATTTGAGGGTGCGCAAATGCGAGGTAGCTGTGTCAGTTAATTTACTGGCACGTTAAAGATCCCCTTCGGTGCAAAATTCCAGCATCCCGGCGTCTCTAAAAGCCACAGTAGTTGTAAGGGACTTAAAAGCAATAGCATTATTATGTTACTTACAATCACCAGTAAATTTGGTAAATGCGATAAATTATTGAATATTTATCAAATTAACCGGCGAGTTTATATCATTCCCAACTCGTTATGACGAATGTGAATAATTTAATTGAAAGGTTGCACCTCACACCTCTAAAGACATGGTGAGACGGAACCATTGGTCGCTACTAGATTAGACCACTATCTGGACGAACATTACCGTACTGCTTGTACCACAAGCAAGGGGGTCTGGGGTTAGATTTGTGTTTGTATATAAAGCCGTATTAACATGCCAAACTTACTTTTATCACATTTATATATACAGTATATAAATAATATTGACTGATAACCTGTGTTATTGTGATATATGTAAGTGTTTGTGCACTCGTAAATGAGGCTAGGATTGGAAAGGAAGAGGCCATGCCATAAGAACTTTACGGTAGTATTTTCCTGGAGTCAGGAACCACGGATAACCACTTCTAGGATAGCTGAGGTAGGAACTCTTTTCTCAGTTTTGCCTCACGAGGCTGGGTGTACCCAGTTTTCCTTATATCTGAAAATTGTCTCGTGTACGTTTTATATTACTTATAAAAGCATACTTTCGTGGTTTAGGGGAAAGTACTGTAGTGAGACTCTCGTCCCCGAGTTCCCGGCTATGCCAAAAACGTATAAAACATATTTTAACAAACGAATTCTGGTCTGAGGCTTTGGATTAGGTTTAAACCACCTCGTGGTGTAGTGACTGGCATTCTTGGCTATCGCCCCTAAGGTTAGGGTGCGATTCCATGCTCAACCTCGTGAGGTGAAACTTAGAAGAGGTGGGTTCGATTCCCACCTCAGTCATCTTAGAAGTGGTTTCCCACTTCTACTCCAGAAAAATTCTGGGATGGCTCCTAACTTAAGGCCCCGGCCATTACCTACAACCCAATCCTCACTTCAATTCACACATTACGTGTTGTTTCATATGACGGGCTTGGACATCGTAGTCATTTAGCCCTGTGTACTTGGTGTGTGTGTATAGAATTCATCTGATAACCTGTGTTATTGCGGTGTCTGTAGTAGTACTGTGTGTACTGTATTTGTAATTCAGGTGCTTTGTTATATCGTGGTCATGCATCCCCGTGTACTTTGGTGTGTGTAGAATTTGTCCGATATCCTGTCTCATTGTGATGAGTTGATGACTGTGTTAGTGTGTGTACAGTATTTGTAAGTCAAGTAAAGATTGTGAAGGAGAAAGCCATGACCTTAAGTTAGTAACCATTCCGGTATTCACCTGGAGTAGAAGTGGAAATCCACGGAAAACCACTACCAGGATAGCTAAGATGGGAATTGAACCAGCCCCTTATCAGTTTTGCCTCACTAGGCTGAGTGTACCCCGTTCCAGGCCTCAGACCAGAATTAAATTTCTTGGCGGAGCCGTGAATCAAACCCGAACCTCTGCGGTGAAGTTATTATTGTAAGTATCATGCCGGAATATTACGCAAGATTTCACGAGATCATAATTATTTAAAATTTTCCTTATTCGAACGGTCTCCTTTCGCTTTGAAAACATCTATATACTGTATATAAAAATCAATGTTACGTCTGTCTGTCTGTCTGTCTGTCTGTCCCCTAAGCGTTCATGTACCATTCATCCAATTGCGATGAATCTTGGGCGAGTTGTTGTGTACACTCCAAGGAAAGTTTTTGGCTTAGTAAATCCATTTCACAATAGGTAGCACACGAGTATATTCAACAAATGAGTGACGGCGTGCGAATCGTTTCAACAAGTCCTGTATGCGTTCATATACCATTCATCCAATTGCGATGAAACTTGGGTGAGTTGTTGTATACACTCCAAGGAAAGTTTCTGGCTTAGTAAATCCATTTCACAATAGGTAGTGCACGAGTAGATTCAACAAATGAGTGACGGCGCGCGAATCGTTTCAACGAAGTCCTGTATGCATTCATATACCATTCATCCGATTCCGATGAAATTTAGGTGATGTGTTGTGCACACTGCCGCAAATGTTTCTGAATTAGAAAAACCATTTGATAGTAGGTAGCATACGAGTAGTTTCAACAAAATAATGAGTGTTGGCCAGCGAATCGTTTCAGGTGAGTCCCGTAAGCGTTCATATACAATCCTGTCAATTGTAAAGAAACTTTGGTGAGTTGTTGTGCACACTCCCACCATTGTTTCTGAATAAGTAAATCCATTTTACATTAGATGACGCACGAGTAGTTTCAACAAAAAGCTCACATGGTCAGCTGTATGTGGCGTGCTCACGCGTCGGAGAGCCTTCGAATTTATTTATATACGTACTAGGCAGAAAGACAAAGAATATTGTCTATCAAAAGGCACTTCAGTAAACGAAATTACAATTCAAACACTTCTTTTTATTCTTCATTTCTATCTTTCTTTCTTTCTTTTTTTTTGGGGGCTGGCTGCGTGGCTTAGCGGGAACGTTCTCGCTTGCTGTGACCAACGTTGCAGGATCGAATCCTGGAGCAGCCAGTTGGCATTTGAGGGTGCGCAAATGCGAGGGGGCCATGCCAGTAGATTTACAGGCACGTTAAAGATCCCCTTCGTACAAATATTCTGCCAACCCGTCGTCTCTAAAAGCCACAGTTGTTAAAAGGGGGGGGGGGCGTGGTGGCTCAGCTGTCTAGCTGTATGCCTCTCACCAAGGCGGTCCGGGTTCGATTCCCGGTCAATGCATGTGAGATTTTCGAAGTGAAATGCCATGTCCTGTGGTTCGGATTCCACGTAAAAAGGAGGTCCCGTGGCTCATGATCTCGAGATTAACGGTCACGTTAAACTACAATCTTCCTTTTTTGTTAAAAGGGACGTAAAACCAATAACATTATTATTGTCTTCCTTTCTGTTTTTGATTGGCATTGCAACGCATGCTGGGTATAGCTATGCACGCCCGCATAGGTTTCTGAATTAATTAGTGAATTGATTTTGTTGCGTCGCTTCAACAAATGAGTGCATTTCATACATGTTTGCGTCAGTGCATGCATTTTCTTTGTATGGGTGCGAATGCTTGACAGAATCGAATTGAATCATTCACAGCGACATTTCAATTCGGGTGTGACATAATATGCTTCATTCGTTACCGGTACTTAATAACTGTCCATCTATACCTCTAACTGGGGCAGATGACCTCGCTGTATTGATTTGGGAGTATCTTAATATTTCTGGCATTCAATATTATACCAGTTATGTCTACATAATTCAACAGAATCGAATCGAAATGTGCATTTCTAAATATAGATATTTGGTGTCACAACTGCTTGAGTCTAAACTCTGTGAACTTTCGTGGTCAGGGGAAAGGGCAGGCGACAAGTGAAGGGCCTGTCACCAGTCCGCCGAGTTATCTGGTATTCCTGTCTATTCCAATACTGCTAACATAGGGTCATTGCCTAAACCACTGTGGTGTTGCGAATGAGTGAGTTAGTCACCGACCAATGTACAGGGCGCCAGGGAATGTTCTCCGCAGCGCCTACGTGTTGCTGCTAGAGGTAGCATCAGCAGTTTAGTTGGCAGCACGGTGTTCTGGACAGGGTAGCAGTACAGTTCTGTGGTACAGTGCAGGCTATACGTGTGGGCTGTGGGCTGTCGAAATCGTCAGCGTGTATTGCAGTAAGCGAGTGTTTAGATAGATTAGAGCGGCTTCGGTGGCGTACTTGGTAGCATGCTGAGCTTCTATGCCCAAGATAGCGGGTTCAAACCCGGCCGAAGTCGTCAGATTTTTAAGAGCGTTAAAAATCCCTCAGTAGGCCTTCCTTCGGAGGGGAAGCAAAGCCGGCGGTCCCATGTCATAGATTTATGGCATGTTAAAGAACCTTCCACTAATTACACCTGTGTGAAGCTAAATTGGATAGGTTAAGAATGTAAACAACGCTCTTAGGTTTCTACGTTCGTTGCCAAGAGACGACTGCGGTGGCGTCTAGTAGCTAAGTTCTGAACTTGGCCTACTAGTCGTTGACGGTGGCGCTTGGCGGCAAAAGTAGGAACTATTTGAACAATTCTAAGTTTCGATCTGTACTTAAATTAAAAAACAGACAACACACACTAATACAGTCATCACAATTAACACCGGTTATCAGACAGATTCTACACACACCCAAACTACACGGGGCTACATGACCGCGTTGTCGCAGCCCCTAAACTTAAGAACCAACCAACCAACCTAGATAGATTATTGGAAGAGAGCAACAGTATACAGTATACAGGCGGTAATGTTTGCTACTGAAGAGAGAGCTTCTTTGCTGGAATACGTTTTTCGCGAAGGCAATCGGTTTACAGAAAATGTAAAACTAAAATTTCAGGCGCGGTTTCCTAATCCATAGTGTCCAAACCGGGATACCGTTCGGGATTTGATAAGTAAATTTCGTGTGACCGGCTCAGTTCACGATGTACCGGGAACAGGCTGGCCTACGCTTTTAGCGGACGAAAAACTTGATGAAATCTCCGATATAGGCTATTGCTGCGTAGTCCAATAAAATCAACACGCAAATTAGCTCAAGAAACATGAATCTCTAAGTTTTTTTTTTTCGTGTGGCCTCCTGAGAGGCCGAGTGCAGGTCTTTCTAGTCGACGCCTGGCGCAACCTGTGCGTCGGGATGAGGGATGGAATGGATGAAGATGAATTAATTAGGGCAAGGATGTGGAAGGAAGCGGCCGTGGCCTATCAGAAGGTACCGTCCCAGCATTTGCCTGGTGGTGAAAATGGGAAACCACGGAAAACCATTTCAAGGACGGCTGACGGTGGGGCTCGAACCCACTCGTCTACCGAGTCAGCAGAGAGCTTGGCCCCATGACCTAACGCTGCGCTTTAGCCAGCGTAGTCACTGCTGTCGGTATTCTCTAAGTGAACCGCACATAAAGCTGTTCCCTTATAAAGTTACGAGCTGATACAAGCGGCAGCCGTGCTGCCAACGTAACCTGTCTTTAAGCAGCATGTAGGCGCTGCGGAGAATATTCCCTGGCGCCCTGTACTTGGTATGTTACTACGCAAGGACCGGGAACCGCATACGTCTGTCATCATAGGCTATATCGTCATCCAAGCGATCCACATTCCCTCTCACAATCAGATTCACGGAGCTGGGACTCGAGCAGTACGCCAACAGCTCATTCTCTAGATGCAACGAGTAACGGTCTAAGCCAGCAAATAAGACTGAGACTAGGAAGATATCGAAGGTAGAAATCTGAATTACCTATATCAGTTTAAAAATTTTACCATGTTCGGTCAGTAATCGTTTCCTTTTTCATTAGCCTATTATTATCATTAAAGGAAAATGACCTAGATGTTACGCCGCAGTTGTTAAAAGGATAGAAAAACCAAGATTATTATCCTCCTTACAGTCTGTCTTTGATTGGCATTGCAACGCATGCCAGGTATAGGTAGTTTGTATATAAATAAATGTAGTTGATTTTCTTAAATAACCGAATTAGGTATTTTAGGTCCTAACGTAATTTAGGCTCTATAAAAATTGAAGTATGTTACTCGTTGGTACCTAAAACTTTAAAATAAACTGAAATTTGGAGACTAATAAGAGGTCAGGAATAAAATAGGTCAGAATCTAAGAATCCGGGGCTTACTTATAACTAACGCCCTGCGCGGATGCGGATATCTGCGGGTTTTCACCATGCGGATATAGTTTACATGGCTGTGTGGATAAGCAACGGATAATGTTTAAATAGTAAATTTTCGGATAGTATTTGGAATACAATTTTGAACTGGTTTTTTTTGTAAATAATTTTAATTTTTGCTACGATCTGCGTCTTTCATGTTTCTTGTTATTTTCCTATTTGCCTCGCTTGGATAGTATGAGATAATAGAGAAGTGAGAGAAGCCAGTCAAATAGTGTTGGCTTATGCCAAAAAGAAAAAGTCCTGTATACCTGCGCTTGCCTGAGTGGGTATATCCAACGACTAAATGAGTGTCATAATTAGCCACCCGCTGTTTCATACAGGCGCGGATTCAAGGGGGGGGGGGGGGGTCTCGGGGGTCATGCCCCCCCAAACGGAGACCAATTTTTTTTTCAAACGCAAAAAACGAAAACACAATTACCAGACAAATAAAACTTAACGAATTTTAACTGAAAAACAGTTTTTTTTTTCAATACTGAAATATCGTTATTGGAATTATTATGTTCTGTTACAACTGTACATATTTACAACTTCAAACTTCTTATATAAAAACGATTATTTATACAAGAAAATCAACTCGTCTATTTTGTTTAGCAAACCTTGTGATTACGAATCGAAGTTTATAGTGATGTCACGATGAATGTGCAGCCATGCACGGATAGGAATTTGGGGCTTTTTTCGCACCAAAAATTTTTGCCGACGTCCAAACTGCAAGCTTGGTTGGCAATTTAAGCTGTGACTTTCTTCCTTTGTCGGTACCAACTCGACTTGACGAAATTGTAACGTACCTTGATACATTTCTCGAAGCTCGATGTAAAAGTCGCAAAACACACCGTTGCAATTTGTACGAATATTTTTGGTGTGCTAAACGCATCAAATTTCTATCCATGAAGCCTGCAAAAAAATTGGTCTAGTTTAGTACGTTTGGTTATTTTGTGATTGCGTTTTAAGTGATACAATTTTTCTTAACAATTTCGATTCTCTTCCCCCCCTTCCCTCCCCCCCTCCCCTAGACAAACTCTAGATCGATTCTCTGACCCCCCCCCCCCCCCCCAAACCAAACTCTAGATCCGCGCCTGGTTTCATATGCCGTTATTCAGAGGGACAAACCTCAGTCAACATTGTCTTGCGATTCACACATAGCCCAGAGCAAGACTGCCAGATACGGCCCGCGGGACTATTTTCTCCGGTCCGCCACTCCGCGCCCGCGCCGCGCCCGCGCCATGTCGCCAAAACTTTAAACAACTAAAGCCAACTGGACAAAGAAGTGCGCGCGCACCCCAAACCAAAGAAGTTCCAGTCGTCGCATGAACTATATTTCATAATTTGATTAATAATTGTGTCAAATGAACTTAAATACCCACTCTTTGTCATTCATGTTGTATGTGTAGGCCTATTGAATATCATCGTAATTCTATTTTAAAGGGATTTATTAAAAATATGTAAATTTATATTTAGCGTTTTATTTTTATCCACTACAAATAAATATATAAAACTGCAACAATACTAAGAAAACTAAGGTCAGACAGCCACAAATCTCACCATATTGCACCTATATTTTAAAAAAAATGTCTATAACCCCCAAACCCCACGGAGTGTTATTGGCCCGCAAGGTCCCCCCAACTACAGTATTTACAATGTGGCCCTTAGTTTAAAAAAAAGGTTGGGCACCCCCGGCCTAGAGGAACGAATTTCTCCTCAAATGTCTAATAATAATAATAATAATAATATCGTATGACCTTAGGTTGCGGTTGCAAGCTTTGTTATTTGACACCCAGAGGGTAGCTTGCATGTCGAATTTTGTTGTTCCTTGAAGCACTATGAAAGTCAAGGAGGTTAGATAACTAAGCTCCTTGACACTAAAGCACTTTCTAGTAGAGAAATGAGGAACTTTGTGTTGGCGGAAAATCCCGAGATTAATTTTGCCGTTATGAACACGGCCTACTGAATTCAAATGGGTTCTTTGACATGCCAACATCGTATGGCATGCGTGTCGTAATTTTTGCCGCCTTTCAAAAAAAATCACTTACTACGGCCAGGAGCGAACCTGCAAGCTTGGGCGTTAGTAATCCGACACGATAACCACTCACCCACAGTGGCAATACTTTATGCTTTATCTAATAAATCAAAAATATTATTGTAATGTCAGCGGATTCGGATAACAAATGTGCGGATGCGGGTAAAAGTCGTGCAGCTGCGGGGCGGATGCTGATAACAGTCGTGCGGATGCAACCGGATGCGGATAACTTTTTGTTTATCCGTGCAGGGCTCTACTTATAACCATCAGCGCCATTGTAAAGGTTGCCTTGTATACCCACCGATCAAAACAGTTTAACTTACCAAGAGTACGCACATTCTCTGTTTAAGCGACTGTACATTTTTATTCTTCAATGGCGGATGAAGGACGATGAAATAAGTGAAATTGTAAATCACATAAGATGAAGTGTGCTTATAGCTTTTAAACTACCGTGGATTGAGCTTATGAACTTCCACTAACGAAGCTATAGGCTTACCCATTAAGTCACCGCAGTTCACTTATAACCGGTGTTTATTGTGATGGCTGAATTCGTGTGTGTTATCTGTTTTCTTAATTCAAGTAAGGACTGCAGACATTGAATGTTCAAGTAGTACCTACTTTTGGCGCCAAACGCCACCGCCAACGACTGCTAGTTCTGAACTTGGTTACTAGATGCCACCGCAGTTGGCTCCTGGTGACGAACGTTGGAACCAAAGTGTGTTAGTCAAATGTAACCTATAATTTAGTATCACACAAGTGTAATTTGTGAGAGGTTCTTCAACATGCCATAGATCTATGACATGGGACCGCCGGCTTTACTTCCCCTCCGAAGGAAGGCATACTGAGGGATTTTTAACGCTCTTTAAAATCCGACGACTTCGGCCGGGTTTGAACCCGCGATATTAGGCATAGAAGCTCGGCATGCTACCAACTACGCCACCGATGCCGCTGCCCGGCAAAGAAGTGTGATGCGAGTTATACCTTTAGGTAAATAGGACGTAAGCAAACCAATCTAGTGTATAACCTGATCGCGATCATGAGCCACGGAACCTCCTTGTACGTGGATTCCGAAACACAGGACGTGATATTCCACCTTCGAAAATCTCACATGCAATAACCAGGGATCGCACCCGGCCCACCTTGGTGAGAGGCAAACAACTTGACCTCTGCGCCATCACGGCCCCTTATATAGGACGTAGTACAAGGTCCACCACCCGGTGGTCCGGGTAGGACAGAGTGTACCAAAGGTTCACTGAAGAGAGCACACACGCGATTATAGGTAGGACTGTCAGTGCAACTTACTGAATAGTTACAAATCCAAACCCACATGGTTCATTGAAATTGACAAAGATTTGACAAACGCCAGAATTCAGACAGACACAATAGCGAACAGATCACACTTCAGAGAGTTAGAATTTTAAGAAAGACAGACACAAACAACTCGGAGTAAGTGGACTCAAGATGAGAAAGATCGACCCTCTAGAAGGATGAAGGATATTTGGAAACAGAGGAAATTGAATACAATGGACAATAGCCAAAGTTGATTCAGCGTACCCTCAAAATGGGTTATTCGAAAGAAGAAGAAGAATATATTTGTGTCTGCTTAGGGGTAGACTACCTTACTGCCCCCCCCCCCCCCTGCTTTCAACAACAATAACTAAACTAACTCTGTCTAGGGGCAGATAACCTCGCTGTTACGCCCCTTAAAACAACAATAACTAACTCTGTCTGCTGTCATCAGCCTAGAAGTAGGCTGAATGTTCAAACTTACCACCATACTGTAGGTTAGGCCTATTTGAGTATCAAATGCATAACTAGCGGACCCATGCTAGAAATCTCGCATGTTCATAAACCATACTTTCCCCCAATAGGTTTATAATGAGAGACTTAGTTAGTTATTGTTGTTTTAAGGGGCGGAACTACGAGGTCATCTGCCCCTAATGAGAGTCTTAAGGAGAAAGATTGTTAAGTTTTTAGTTCCACTAAATGATTATAGAGGGGGCTGCGTGGCGCAGTCGGTAGAGGCGCTGAGCTTCTACCTGAAAGGGAGTGGGTTCGATCCCCACCCAGGTAGTGGATTTTAGAAACAAAACTACCACTTTCGGAAACGCAAATGGCCCTGGGGTTCACTCAGCCTACACCAGAAATGAGTACCAGGGTAATTCCTGGGAGTAGAGACGGCCGGGCGTGGAGCTGACAACTCCATCCCATCTAGTGCCGATGTCACAAAAAGTGGAAGCCTGTACCTTCTACTACTCCCAGGGCCTCCATGGCCTGTACGGAGTTGGCTTTGCTTTAAATGATTATAGAACACTATTTACATTTCAGTTAGAATTCCAAGTTCTACGTTCCCTAACTAAACTTAAGAAGCCAATCACTGAAAATTGGATCATCATAACACTCACCAGTTATTCGATATTTATGAAATTATACGATTTGAAAAGGCCTACTCATTCCTTTGATTTACTGTTTCTGAAATCGATGCAAAATGATAAAGGAAGGACCTCAGAATGTTAAGATGACATAAAACAGACATCACAGCGGCCAAAATGTGAGGTGGACAGAAATTAATTATGGAACATCTTTTCCTTCAGAAACAGTATCTGCAAATCGCACACTTCGTACATTTTTTGAAAGTCATTTTTTTAAATACGTTATAGTTATTTATGAAATTACAGTGTAATTCGTCACTGCTAATGTCTATTCTCTTTCATTTGAATGCTCATTTGTCACGATCGGTCACTTGTGAGCGGCGCAGGAGGGATCTATACTACTGAAATAATATATAAATGATATTACGTTTTATGCCCTAGATATTTTTTCACCAAGCACCGACCGGTTAACTCAATGCGTTAACGCGCCAGACCATGGAACCAGTCGAATCTGAGACCACCTCGTGATGTAATGACTAGCATTCTTGGTGTCAGGATTCGATTCCCGGCTCTCCTAAGAAATGTAATTCTGTTCTGAGGGCTGGAATGGGGTACACTCAGCCTCGTGAGTGATAACTGAAAAGAGGTGGGTTCGATTTCCACCTCACCCATCGTAAAAGTGGTTTTCCATGGTTTTGTACTCTGACTCCAGGAAAATGCCGGGGCGTTAGGTATCTTCTAACCAAGGCGGACCGGGTTCGATTCCCGGTCAATGAAAGTGAGATTTTCGATGTGAAATGCCATGTCCTGAGGTTCGGATTCCACGTAAAACGGAGGTCCCGTGGCTTATGATCGCGAGATTAACGGTCACGTTAAACTACAAGCTTCCTTCCTTTATCTTCTAACGTGTCACAGCTGCCACCTTCCAACTTTTGGAACGGGTGTGCCCAGCGGTCAAGCTGTTTGTCTCTTACTAATGTGGATCGGGTTCGATTCCCGGGCAATACATGTGAGATTTTCAAAGTGAAATGCCATGTCCAGTGGTGATGGTGATAATTGTTGTTTTAAGGGGCCTAACATCTAAGTTATCGGCCCCTAATGGTTTGGGTGATAGTGAAAGATGAGATGAGAATGAAAACTGTAACTAATACTAACTACAAACTTACATACTAGAAGAAGAAATGGTAAACAAATAAAGGATAAGGCAAATAAAGGACAGGAAGAAAAGAAATGCCCTCAACTCTCGAAGAATGAGATTGAGGGACTTGGAAGGAAGGAGAGCCATTAAAGGCAGATAGGAAAGGGAAAGAGGAGAGGACGCGCCCCAAGGTCAGAGGAAAAAGGGGACTAAACGGACCCAGCTCAGGAATCCCTCGGGGTCGCCAACTCCCAAACTCACCAGCCGTGATCCCTTGAGGGTGTAGCACTATCCAGGGTGCACCAGAAGTTGTGGGGCTACATACAATTTGCCTCCTTTAGGGCCTTGTCCAGAAGGCAGGAGATAACATGAAAAGAAAGAGAAGGCTGACCCCTCGAAGAATGAGGGTATCTGGAAAGATGAGACAAGGGCCAATTAAGGCCCCTAGGCCTCGGATACTCTAATACCGTCGGGGTCGGAAGAGAACAAGAGTTGACCAAGAGAGGTAGACAGGAAAGAAGACGGAGAGGAACCCGGCACAAGTAAGTGGAAACAATGCCGGACTCATCTGGGGTCCCGTGGTCGCCAACCTACGTCCCACTAGATGTGAACCCCTGGGGGGCATGTCCTGTGGACTGGCTGCATGGCGCAGAGATAACGTTCTCGCCTGCTGTCCCCAAGGTTGCAAGATCAAATCCTGGATCAGTCAGTTGGTGTTTGAGGATGGGGAATTGTGAGGGTGCCGTGTCAGTAGATTTACTGGCACGTTAAAGATCCCCTCCGGAACACAATTCTGGCACCACGGCGCCCATAAAAGGCGCAGTAGTTAAAAGGAACGTAAAACCAATAACATTATGATTATTATTATTGTTATTAGACTGCAATTATTACAACATGTCCTGAGTTTCAGATTCTATGTAAACGGGGTTTCCGGTGACTCATGATCGCAATATTAACGGTCACGATAGGCTTCCACCCTTTTTCATCTCTCTGACCAGTTCCATTAATCTCTCATTAAAGGCATCATGTCGTATAAACTATTTACCACGTAGAGACTCATTTCACCTCATCCCCGTTCTCGTATAAAAGGGAGAAATAAGGGGTTAGAAACGCACATGATCCCTTACGTAGATCTAATACAACCGACCGCGGAGGCCAAGAGCGCTAACGCGTTACCACGTGCCTCACTGGTATCGGGAGAGCGCGGGTCCGAATCCCTCCTCGGCCGTCCTGAAAATGGTTTTCGATGGTTTCCCATTTTCACACCCAGGCAAATGCCAGGACGGTTCCTTCCAACAAGTCCACGGCCGACTTCCTTTCCACTCTCTTCCCTGGCCTTTCCTTCATTAGACCGATCGGCCTGTCACCATCCCCAGTTGTATCTACTGACTAAGGGTGTTCAGCTCCAAGACATGTCCTGATCTAATACAGATAAAGCACGTGGTGAACGGGTATGTTGTTCGGATAGAAAGGAAAAAGAAATCAGGGTGTTTACCAGGTAATGATTAAGTCCCGATATAATTTAGGCTACCTGAGACTTCTTTTGACCGCCCAGTGGTGTAATAATTAGCGTTGTTGGTTATAAGCCCTAAGGTCCCGGGTTCGATTCCAGACTCTGCCTGAGGGTTGGAACGGCGACCTCAGCCTCATTAGGATTCCTGGGTAATGTGATGGTTCCATTCCCACCTCAGCCACCCTAGAAGTGGTTTCCTGTGTTTTCTCACTTCTAGGATTGTTTCTAATCTAAGGCCTTGGGCATCTCCTTCCCATATCCTAACCTCAATTACAAGTACCGTATATACACTACTACAGACACAACAGCAACACAAGTTATCGAACTTATTCCACATACAAATCCAAGTTCACGGGACTAATAACCAAACTCCTAAATGAAAACAACAGTCTTCTTTTGTACGCGTTTGCATCAGGAAAACGCTTATTTGTTTCGATCTGCCATGTGTCCGCCTCGTTGCGTAGTGGCTAGCATTCTTGGCTGTCACCACGGAGGCCTGGGTTCGATTCTCGGCTCTGCCAAGAAATTTGATTCTGGTCTGAGGACTGGAACGGAGTACACTCAGCCTTGTGAAACAAAACTGAGAAGAGAATGGTTCGGTTCCCATCCCAGACATCCTGGTGTGGTTTTCTGTATTTTCCACGCGCCTACTCTAGGCAAATGCTGGAATTGTTCCTAGCTTAAGGCCACAGTCGCCTCCTTCCCAACCCTATCCCCAATTTACAAATTAACACACTAATACATCATCACAATAACATACGACTGGATGCATGACTCAGCAGTAACGTTCTCGCCTGCTGTTCCCAAGATTGCAGGATTGAATCCTAGCACAACCAGTTGGCATTTAAGGGTGCGCAAATGCGAGGGAGCCGTGTAAGTAGATTTACAGGCACGTTAAAGATCCCATTCGGGGCAAAATTCCGGCACCCCGGCGTCTCTAAAAGCCGCAGTAGATGAAAGGGACGTAAAATCAATAACATTATATTATTACAACAACACACACCCAAATACACGGGGCTATGACCACGATGTCACAGCCCTTAAAATAATCAACAACAACAGATCTGTCATGCGTCGCTTGTCTTTTTTCAAACTGGCGTACCCAACCCATCTAACCATCATCACCTGTTAATTTCCCCGTAGTACTCCTTTAACCTTAAAATACCGCTCACTGGAGAATTAATCGTACGATATTTTGTCATGGCTTGGAAGAACCTAATTTGTAAACTATTAAAACCTTCTGAATAGACATCTTTCCCACGATATTCGATCATTCACCTTCTCTAGATCAACAGAACTGTGGGGGGCGTGGTGGCTCAGCGGTCTAGCTGTATGCCTCTCACCAAGGCGGCCCGGGTTCGATTCCCGGTCAATGCATGTGAGATTTTCGAACTAAAATGCCATGTCCTGTGGTTCGGATTCCACGTAAAAAAAAGGAGGTCCCGTGGCTCATAATCACTAGATTCACGGTCACGTAATACTACAATCTTCCTTCCTTCAACAGAACTGTACAATCCTCTCGTAGCACTTCCCAGCAGGCGTATTGCCTACTGAGCAAACTGTTTCCATTGAAACCAAATTCCTAATATGAAGTAGGCCTATTTGTTTCCAATTGGAAACTTGTTTACTCTTGCATAAAACCAATTCTCGCACGTGCATTCCCATTATGGCTTCAGAAATTACGCCAGCTAAGTTATACTAGCAAGATAAAACCTCAATAGTTACTGCTAGATTTTCTGTTACCATCTTTGTGGAGGGTTTATATTACTGAATTTGGCAAAAGGGAACTTTTGCAGAATCCCGAGCTAATGCTATTACACATGTCCATTAAACCTATTTCTGATTATGTTTCATGCTTACACAGTATCACGAGGACCCCTTTCCATTCAAAGAGGATCAGTCCCAAGTCTCTTTCATTCATCGCTCATCGTTCCCGGTATCACATAGTCTATCGGGATCGCTTCATGAACCTCTTCTATGACAAATACAGGCACAGGATCAATGTTTATCCTAATGGTCGCCATAATAGTAACCATTTAATTTAAAACTCCAAAATGATGTACAATTGGAGGAACAGTGATAATATGGCATATCCGATGGCAACATTGGCAAGAAGTGAGATAGCCTATCTGATTACATTTTAACCTTACCATTTCATGAAAAATGAAGTCAAGGTATGGCTTGAGGGTCATAGATTTTAATTAAACTTGCACATAGTAATAGCAATGGTCAATATATTACTTCATTTTAACGATATACGACGTACCGACACAAGGAATAAGGGCATAGAGCGACGAAGAAGAAAAGTTCTTGGCGACAACATGCTTCTCAATTTTCTAAATAATAACACTGAAAACAGAATTATATCTGCTTTTAGCTTTTTACCACGGTCACTGTTGCCCTCCTGTACGCATAATTTATCATGTCAATACACTGAAATAGGTTAGAAATGGCCGCCATGATTGGTCATGATATACAAAACGTAATTTCACCTACAGAACGTTCACCGTATGCGATAAAATCTCCCATAAAATCAGAATATTTTATAATACACATTTTAGCTACGTACGAAATATTCGCTTTTTTACATTTTACAAAACTCGGGTACACATGTAATTTAAAATAGAAAATCAGATATAGCACCATTTGCATACGAATCGTTTTTTCAACTGTGAGACTTTTCTATTATTAGGTTATATTTATTTTATGGATATAACAAGAACTTATATTTTAATAAAATGGTATTTTATACATTACACTCTTACTTATTTCCTCACTATCACACATTTATATTACCCTATTTATCAAATGTTCCCCCCTTATTTTTAGAATTTTAATTGGAATGAATCTGTCATTTTGACCGTGCAAAACCTCTAGTCTCACAGCTGATGAAAGAGTCGTGATGTAATAATACCGTTGTTATTATAAAGTATTGATTATTGAATCAGCTGCTTACCATTTGAAACGTTGGCATGCGTTGCAAAAATGTCCATATGAGGCGAATTGCTGCTACTTCAACGTTTTGAACATTTGCTTTCTGATCCTAAAGTTGTTTTCTTGATTATAATTAGGGGGATCATCCTTACAATGACAACTGTTCTCAAATAAAATCTTTACAACAGTTATCTCGCAAGCTATCTTTCTTGACGAAGTCAGTCACATGTTTCATAAATTATTTATGTAACTATGGAAACCATGCCGTTTCGAAATTCCCTAAAAGCTTCCAAAATTGCTCTCCAAATTCCTTAATATTCGTTTTCGATTTGAAACTCATCTTATCCAGTGTTTAAAGCTGTAAACGCAATATTTGAGAGATTACTGTATCCCACTGAAGAAGGAATGCACAGATATAGATAATATTTTTTGCGAATTCCAATCCACAGTTCCATACCACGTGCGAGTGACAGTGAATTAAATGTCATCGTACAACTAAAGTGACGTCATGTTTGGCATTGAGTTCGGTATGAGTGACAGTGCCATAGAGAAAAAGAGAGAAATGCATGAATTTACTTCCGGTAACTTAATTTGGGAAGTTCATTGGGATGTGGTTGGCAAGCAAGTGTCCGTATACCACCTTTTCTCTGTTGTTTGTAAAATTACAGTAGGCCTATACACCGCTTTAGACTGCCTGCCCGTTCAACGATTACAGCATTGGTTTAAGCGTACAACCTCGTTTCCAAATATAGACGCTAAGAGCAGCACCAACCCGCTGTGATCGCCACTTTTTCAAGTCACTGTTGCAGACATTTGTTTTGTATTGATGTTAATGGCGTCAATAATAATGGCCTGTTCTTTATTCGGTGTTAACTGTATTGCAGAAGCATAACTTTTCTGGGATTTCTTGGGCACATTGTGGGTAGAACTGTCGGTAAGACGGTCTGACTTCCTTGGTAAGAAGCCATTGCTTTGAGTGTGAAAGGCTTTGGAGCCTCACTGAATTACGATGTTCAACCGTTTGTTGTTTGTTTTCCGCTTAGACCATAAATTGTATTTATGCTCTAAGGTTTTCCGCGAAGTTGTGTTTTGGATTTTAGAATGCCGTACTGCTGCTGCTGCGTGCTCTTTTGTAAATCAGAAATGAAATCTGCAATTAATATATATCTTGTACGCCTCCAAGTGTTGAATGGGCAGGCAGTTTAAAGCAGCCAGGAGGGACGCGATGAAGCTGGCAGTGAAAAAGCCGCGGTGATCACAGTGGGTTGGTGCTGCAACCTATCTTGTACGCCTCTGAGCGTTGAATGGGCAGGCCCAGGAGGGATGCGATCCAGCTGGCAGCGGCCTATATCAACCATTGAACTGTAGGTAATTGTGACTGGGCAAGGAGCTTGCCTGCTATGCCCAAAACATAACCCATAGGAAGAAGAAGAAGAAGAATTGTAGGTACTACTGGAACAACTCCTCGCATGGTAACTCGCTGAAAACTGCTTCTTTGATCATCGCCTAGTCATGTCTGATATTGCACGTCACTCGTGACCATTGAACTGTAGGTACTACCAAGACCGACTACAATCCTCAGACCTTAATGTAGAAAAAACATGGCGGCGATGGTTGCCCTACCAATAGCTGAGATCATGTCATCGGGGTTGTCACAGTTCGTGTAAATTATTAGTTTTACTCACCTAAGAGCATAAAAGATATCACAAGACGAGACTAGGTTCCGAAGAAATATGCATCAATAATTTAGACTTACCTGAATTAATTTATCTATATAGTGCTGGCCTCGAATTATAGGTTTCTTCGTCTTCACCCAAGGGGCAGCTAAAATAGTCTCACAGTTTCTGTGGTTGAATGAGAAGCTTTTTGGCGAGTTATCACGATTTGTATTTAAGTTCAGTAATTATAGATTAATATTATTAGCATAAAATCAAACAGATTCTGAAGTAGGAGAGAAGAAAGTACCCGGTTACTTAAGTGCTGTCCCAGCACATGCAGAGTATTTGTGTACACAATCGGAATGAGAATAGTTGCCTGAAATAATCGAACCAACGCTATAGAGATACAATTCAATTAAGACCTCCCATAGAATTATCTAAAATCTCGGCTAAATCATCACACCGAATTAGTTGATTGAAATATGCAAAGAAGTCGTCGTTTGGATATCTGAACATAATTATGGAGATTACCACACACAGAGGACCCGATAATACATTACCATCTAACCTATTAAACATTCTCTGTTACCGTTTGGAATAGTTGTACGCTGGAAATAGTAGATTTAGTAAAGTAATGTAGGTAGGAAAGCACCATCTCCCTCTTACGGAATTATCGCGGCACACCATCTCGCAATATAAGTACATAATTGGCAAGTTACCCACCACACTTAATTACACACATCATAATAAAAAATAGCTTGCAAGCTGTAAGAATCACAAAAGTATGAATAATGACGGAACACAATGAGTTCACTGTTTGGCACAGGGGAAATATCTTCCTTAACCAATAAAACAGAAGTTCACTGTAATATTTGGCGTGTATACAAGGCAGTGTAGAACATCTGCTAGACTGGTAAGGATTTACGGAGGCACATGAAGCTGAGCATTCAAGATAACGTCAACGGTGTGGTCTTGCCGTAGATGCTCATTGCGTTTTCCCTTTACGTACTTAAGTTCGACACTACCGGTACTGAAGTGTACTAAGCTATTATTATACTGTCACTAACTAGCAAATCATTGCGGTGTATATTCTTGAGTCACTTATTAATGTCTTAGGTACGGTACATCAACATCTGCAGTAAATGACACAATGCCATCGGTCGACTGAACAATCATCACACAATCGAACCAGTCCATAATAAGCGTATTATCACATATTTACACACGATTGCAGTACATTAACGCGAACTGGACTTAACAGACATACTGAAGACACTAAAAATTACAGATGAGCAACAGTTTATCCCAACTTTCATCAAACGAAGCTAATCAAAGCTAATATTGTATCCCAGCAACGAATGTAAACTAACAATATCTCGGGCTTCCGCATACGCCATTTTCACACTTTCGATACCTGCATTAAGGTCTGAGTATTGTAGTTGGTCTTGGTACTACCTAGAGTTCAATGATATCAACAAACTAGAGTAGATTCCTATGATGTCACCCACGGCCAACGAGAAATACTGGCCCTGGTGCGCTTTCGTGACGTCAGCAATGTAGTGCTGTTGCACCACTTCCGGTAGGGTTATGTATGACGGGAACATAACCCGTATTGTCTACAAGATGCTGAAATCACAGAATTATAACGTCGTACTTAACCCATATCATATCAGAAAACACGCTGTAAAGAGCATTGACCCAACACAAGCATGACTTCTGGCAAAACATACATGGTAATTGCAACTCAAGTCTTACACTGATCAATCTTATGAAGTTCAATACTTAGCCACAATTTACTATTAAGTCATTACTCTAAGTAGAACCAGTAGATCACTCATCTTTAATCGTTGTAGTTGAACACAAGGTACTACTTTTTAGGAGTACGGTATGTTATCTTTCCCTGGCGGTTGCTTGTTAATTATGTGGAATTACTTGACGGTTACAAAGGGTTCAGGAATGTTATGAAAAGCTAAGAATAGTGCCGGACGATGTATGCATGCTTTCTTATAGTTGAGCTATATGCATAAATGTATCAAACGTTTTTGTAATAGAAAGATATTCGCGAACATAATATTCTATGGTCTTAGTCTTACTGCCGGTGTGGTAGTCATATTGTCTTCATCACTGAATCTGTATAAATGCTGGTATTCATTTGCCACTTGTCTTCATAATAGAAGGTATTAATATGAGTCGTTAGTCAGTGGCGAGTGTATTCCGCAGATCTCTTCTATAAACATATTAATTTCTGTTCCGCCCCTTAAAACAACAATAACTAAGTAATACTCTCACTGCAAGTTTCTTTGACCTAATTATACTCATGTCACTGCTCATGTCCACATAAGTTACTCACAACGAAGTCACAGGCTCTACAACTAAACTTACTGTACTTGTTGCAGCTATTAAAGACACAACAAATCCTTGAAGCCTAGTTCGCGTGGATTTTTGTTAAGAGTAACTTCAACATGAAACTAGGCTATCTATAGCTGGTGTAGTTTTGTATACCTATACAGTATAATTTATCGTGCTTGAAAACACACGGAACATCTAAACTGGGTCCATTTCAAGAAGGTTGATATAAATTATCGCATTTCTGCTGCTCATGAATTGCTCTCGACTTAAACTCACAAGCACCATCAAGCACTACATTGCCTACGTCACAAAAGGATTAGGTTTACGCGCCATGGCCTGTCTTTCTCGTTGGCCGTGGATGTCACCAGAGTGAAGTCAGCGACTTTATCAGCTGGCGAAGTTACATGATCCTTGGGCAAAGCTGCCAGTAGATTTCGTCAAACAAGCAGTGATGCGTTTAGCCAAGACCGACTACAATAAATCAGACCATAATGCCACTATCGAAATCGTAGAAAATGGCGGTAATCGTAGGGGATTGTTTACATTTGGTCAACCAACATTTAAGTGGGTCTGCTGCGAGAATTTCGTTCAAATGTCGCATATTTCAAGTGATTTCGAGCTGTTATATATTGTAATAGTGTACTTTAAGTAGTGAAGTGCACTGTGAATAATTATAAATGCCGAAGATACGTAATGTGAGAAGCATTGGCTGTTTATTGTCATTACTGTGTACCTGCCTGTAAATTTAATACTGCTGAAGATACTTCAACTTTTAAATTTCCTAAAGACAAATCTTTGAAAGAGAAGTGGATGAGAAATATTCACCGGGATCATTTTCGAAGTTAAAACAGTTGTATTTGTTAACTTAAACATTTCGAACCTAAATTTGTGGTTATGAAAATTGCCATGCTAACCCCTGATACCATTTCGACAATTTTCCCAAATCAACCGTCCTACACAACTCCTGTTTGTTAAAGTAGATGATGGTAGTTTTAATGACATACCAGCAGTGTCAGTGTCTTCTAAAGTGTCAAGTTCTTTAAGTGTAAATATATTCTATAAGAATCATGAATCAATAATCTTTGTGTGCTTGTGGAAAAAATTCAAGTGGGTACTGTAATCTGATGGAAGCAGTGATTTTAAATGCAACAGGTATGTAAATAGAATTATGCTCCTGTTAGTATCATAAGCTAGGGGGCCTGGGGAGTTATCCCCAAATTAGGTTTGTTTTTGTATATACATTTATGTCTGTTACTAGGTTAGGTAGGCCTACTGCCTGGCCGAAAATTACTGTTAGTAGGCTACCACAAGCAAGGGGGACTGGGGCGTTAGTTGCTGGTTAGGTTTGTTTTTGTATTAAAAACATTAATAAGATAGAATGTATGTCCGTTGGAATTCTATACACATCGAATTTGAAGAATGACAAGTTCATAATACAGTAAATTTTCATTTTAAAGAGTTTGTAACATCAATTGTGTGTTATTGGCAAATGCTATTTGAAATAAAGTACTAATGAGAGTACTTATGCGCCATCTGTTGGAGTTAGTTCAGGATGTCCCGATACAGATAGAAGCGAGTGCGATCTCACAGCTCTCTACGCTCAAAACAAACAACCTACGGCCGTGTTTACCTATACATAGGGTTGGCAATATCTTATTTGTCAAATAAGCCACGCCCACTGGCCGACACAACTGAAATTTCACTATATAGCCCTAAGTCGTGTTATAAATTGGGATGGTGGGTGGGTTATAGACAGCGGAGGAGACTACATCTATTAGCAGATCACTGTTGTTAAAAAAAAGGCAGTCATCGGAACGCGTTAGGCTATAACCATTGTCAAAAACCATTGTTCTGGATGCGTTAAGCTGTAACCATTGTAAAAAACCATTGGATTGGACAAATCGAAGGCTGCGGCTTTGATTGTGCGCAGCTATCGGGGCAGATTGATACAAAACCATTGATCTGGACGTGTTAGGCTGTAACCATTGGATTGGACAAAACGTAGGTTAGAATGGTCGAGTGTTGGTGCGGCTAGTACCGTAATGGTGAGGTTGGCAGTACTGTTCTGACGATGGTTGATGTGAATAATGGCATCCACAGCTGGAAATTCACCTATAGCCTATAATAATAAGGGGTTTATTGCAGCCAATGCCCATGCATATAATGAATAAAATCTAAAATCATACAGACAAACTAATTGTTATTCCCTAGGAATATCAAAGATTCATGTCTTAATGTGCAGAATATGGCATGGTATCTTCGGTTGAACTATACCTTCCGATACACCGGTATCTGGGGAATATTTAGGGAGATCAGTGACGTCACCGTGATCTCACGTTTGACGTATACGAACAAAAGGATGACGTACATATGTACGACGAGATACAAGTAAAAGAGGTACTTTTGAACATTTAGGCGAATGGTAAACTAAACTGAACTTACGCCGAAATACATATTTCAAAATATCATAGTAATTTGATACTTAAAATGGCTAGGAATATATGCCAACATTAAATATTATATTGCAGCCTGATTGTTCATCATTTTATCCTTCGATCAAAGGCAGCATACACAATAACTAAGTTATAGGCCTACTGGCAAAAAATACAAGTCGTACATACATTAAAATAAAATAAAAATAAGGTTAGGCTGGTAATGACTAACAATAAAGAAGAAAAAGTATGTTAATTGGTATTCAACATTCATATGTGTGTGAATATGCATAAGCCTATAACTAAACAATTAAATAGATGCTTGGTGAACAAAAATACATAGCCTGCTTTATTTATACAAAACAACCACATGTTCAATATTCTTCAAAGCAATGGGGCATGGTGGCGCAGTGGTCAAGCTATTCACCTCTCACCAAGGTGGACCGGGTTTGATTCACGGTCATTGCAAGTGAGATTTTGGAAGTGAAATGCCATGTCCTGTGGTTCGGATTCCACGTAAAATGGAGGTCCCTTGGCTCATGATCACAAGATTAACGGTCACGTAAAAACTACAAGCTTCTTTTTCTTCAAAGCAGGTCGAAACTTCGACCTCACATAAGTCATACAGCAAACGAACAGGTCCTGCAGGGAAGATCCCTTAAGCCGAATTATTTTTATCGTCTCCAAGACTGACATCATAAAAGTATACCGTACTGGAAAATGTAAAATTTTATGCCTATGCTGATGAAGAAAGTAACAGTAAATATTAGGCTACTTGTCGTTCAATAACTCTCGGTCTTTTCTTGGGTGGCTGAAGCCGATGCTGTGGGAAATTGCAATTTGCAGGTACCGCATCATCTTTAAGCAGTGGTTTGTTTCTATTTGAATGAAACAAGTAGCATGTTTATAAAAGTTTTCACAGCTATAACCCATTTCTTTAATAGGCCTACATCTGGGCGTTTCCATGGAAATCTGTAATATAAGCTAGACGTAGGTTATAATTCTGTGACTAACTTAATAACTTATAACCTACAATAGGGCCTACGTGTATTTGTCATACGTGCTATTTAGGCCTATGTCAAAATTTGATGTAAGACATATCCATAAACGCAGAATAGGCTACTTCGAAATAAAGTAGACCGTAAACCTACCGTATTATTGGAAAATACCATACATATAACGTTGCACAGAGGTACGTACGTTCAAATATATGAAAAGAATCACGACATATCAGCTGACATGCAACCTAGAGTTAAATGGTATGACAGTTTTTGGTGCGACTAGTTACGCCTGGCAGTGCACCAGGAAGCAGTTTTCAGCGAGGGTTACCATGGGAGGAGTTGTTCCAATAGTACCGACAGTTCAATGGTCTCAGCTCGCACCCCCCCCCCTCTTCCAATCGTCAAAAATCATAGTGTCCGTGGCGCAAAAATCCTACCAATGTTCTTTGGCTCTAGTGTGTCCATGAGTTTTACATATCCTGGAGTAGAAGGTAGCAGCATTTGAAGTCTAGAGTTCTTCTACATTATAAACCTCGCGAGTCACCTCTTACACCGGTCTTGAAGGTGTATACTTTGATAAACCCAAGGCCTTCTTTATATAAGTCGCCTTCATTTTCTCCATATTGTTCCAAATACTTCATATTTAAATGTGTCCAAATGCTCTCCAGTCCATAAGTCACAATACGGGTAACATTTAACCGCAAAAGTTTTAAGGCTGTTTTTATAGATAGCTTAGTCAAATGTTTTATGTCGTTGAAGGCTTTGGTAGTGACGCTGGGTCTATCCTTGATTTGCAGTGTGAAAACATTGTCAGTTGACTAATGTAGGACCTAAGTAGGACTACTTGTAATTTTACATTATTGCAGCAAAGGCATTATGCTTAATATTTTAGAACAGCTAGAGATAGACCAAGCCTTGAGAAACAACCCGTCACACAATCTAAATGAAATCAATTTCGATAGCAATGTTTTATACGAAACATTGACAAACTTTGTCACCAGTAGCAAACATAAAAAAACCTCCATAAATTAGATCTGGGTTCGTAGTACCACCCAAACTTCCTTTCCCCTCCCGCTCCAAGTTGCCTCCCCGCCCCTCCGCTCATTGCTTCCACCAATGGTATGCTCCACCCCTACATGTCTCACGTGGCCTCACCTCGCCTCGACACAGCACTTGAGTTGCAACAGCTGTTTCAAGCGCACAGGGTCACTGCACACACTGGGAGGTAAGGATTTTACAGCAATCGTTTTCTGGTTGATCATAATTAGATTCTCATTATTTCAGTCCATTCACTAAATTAATTTAATTTTCTTTCAACAGAGGACTACTTGTTTAGTCTGGGAGTACCTAAAAGTCTTTTGCACTTGGACCATTCAAAATGGGAATACTATTCTATTTCCGTTCCCCACATGACAAGAAGCAGAACAGGACAAGATCTCCTATCAGAAGGGAGTACCTATAAAAGTCTTTTGCATTTGGACCATTCAAATGGGAATACTACTCTATTTCCATTCCCCACATGACAAGAAGCAGATAACAGAATAGGATAAGATCTCCTATCAGAAAGACGTGTGCTCATGAACAAGTTAAATGGACTCTCAGAACTTTTAACATGTGTTTTTAATATGTTTCGTACAAAGTTTTAATGTAATGTTTTTAATATGTATTATTAGTGTACATGCATTTTTTGGAGTTTGTTCAGTGTTTTTTGATGTATTGCCATTTGTGTGAGAGGCTGATGAAGAACCGGCTTGCAAGGTTCGAAACATGTACCTAACTTAGCGCAATAATAGCGCAAAATATTTTGTATTGATTTGACGGAAAGTTTCAACTGATTAAACTACTTGTAATGTGGTACACCCTCAAGCGGTTTTCCTGCAATGTGGAAAATTGCTGGCTTTCCCCCTTTCCTAAAGGTCATAGATTTAGTCTTGTTTCTGTTTAACCTAAGGTCATTGTGTAACACCCATAATTCAAAGGGGTCGAGAGCAGATTGCAATTCGACCTGTGAACTTGAAGCGAGCACCATGTCATCTGCGTATATAAATGAGATTACCCGCTCTGATAATATATCTGTGATATTATCTGCCATAGCAGTGATAAATAACACGAGGGCTTAATGGGTCTCCTTGTAGCAGCATGCCTGTAGTCTGCTCAATTGGGCTTGATGTTGTAATGCCATCGTTAATGACTATATTGTTAGAGCCTAAAATACTTTTGACAAGATGTTTAGTGTAGCTGTTACCTCTCAATAGTCTGTCTAGTTTTTCCAATATTTTCTTCCTGCTAATCGAGTCAAAAGCTTTAGAGAAGTCAATGAATATGGATTGTAACTTTCCCTTCGGTACTGACAGGGTAGACGCAATCTCAGTTTGAAGACTTCGAATTGCCTGGATTGTGCATCTTTCTCTCCTAAAGCCAAATTGTGAGTCACAATGCTATTTGGGATGGCTGGGTGGGTCACATACAGCGGAGGAGGAAGCATCTTTTAAAACATCATTCCCTGATTTATTTCTCGTTGTTTGATAAGGTATTTTGGCTAATTAATGTACTATAGAGAATATTATCGCTCGTTCTACTTTCGTTCAGTGGTACCATTCTGTTTTAGACCACCTCGTTGTGTAGTGCCTAGCATTCTTGGCTGTCGTCCCGGAGGTCCGGGTTTGATTCTCCGGCTCTGCCAAGAAATTTAATTCTCATGTGAGGGCTGGGATGGGGTGCACTCAGCCTCATGAAGCAACTTAGTAGAGGAGGGTTCAATTCCCACCTCAGTCATCCTGGAAGAGGTTTTCCATGGTTTCCCCACTTCTAATCCAGGCGAATGCCAGGATGGTTCCTAACTTAAGGCCATGGCCGCTTCCTTCCCACTACAATACCCAATTTACAAACACACTAGTTCAGCCATAACAATAACACAGGTTATCACACAAATTCCACACACAAATACATGGGGCTACAAGACCACGATGTCGTAGCCCCTAATATAAGCAACAACCATTTATATTTGCATTTTATATTTGCCTAGGCCCTTCATGGGCTGTATAGTGTCAGGGGTTGACTTTGTTGTTGGTTGACTATTCTTGTAGTTCCATTTAGAAATATTTGCATTTTTTAACATAATGTCTTACCTCTGCTTTATTTATGTCTGTATTTTTAGCTACTGTCTGTTCTCGTTGCTTGTAGCGAAATACGTCAGGGTTTCATATTGAATTTGTGCCTTATTACATAAAAACCTGTAATTTATGGCGGAATTTAATCAAATATGCGAATGTTTGTCTTCGAATTTGCCGCTATTTCGATGGCGCCATGCCCGCCAGTTGCTACAGCTGTTCCCCTACGATTTCCGCCATCTTGGTTTTGATGTTACGGTCTGAGATATTGTAGTCGGTCTTGGTTTAGCTTCGTACGCAGAATTAGACCAGAAGAGTCTTCGATGAACAATGGACCTAATCGTTTTTTAATAAATACGAACTATGAATTTTTAGAAACAGTTTATTCAGCGTCACACTCGATCTGAATGGTTTTCAGCGGTGGGGGTAGTGATGTGGGCCGGGCAAATGCCCAGTGGGCAGGACATCTATAAATGGACATTTGCCCAAAGCAGTTTTAAGCGCCCAAAATCTGGGCATTTAAAAAAACCTTTTTTTTTTTTACTTTTTAATACTTGTGATTGTTACTGGAGCTTCTAAAACATAATACAAACCATTAATCAAAGGTACATTTCATGGATAAACTATTAATGCCTGAATACTGCTAATAATAATTTAATTATCCTGTGTCAATGTTGTCAATAACATCTAAATGAGAATTATGTATCTGGTTTGAATAAAACATTGTATTACTGAGTTAGGCCTGTAGGCCTATTCATTTATATGTAGGAAAATTAGGTAGGAGTTTGATTATGGTGTGAATAGTGGCTTTAGGAGGAGGGTGGATGGGCTAGGCCCTGGGCAGCCATTGTGCTATGATCTTGGAATGGGAGTAGGGTGGTTGTGGTCCTGAGATTGGCGAGGCATACTACCACCAGCAGCCCAGCCCAGTTAGTTGTGAGGTAGAGCTGTCTGTTGAGTGGTTGAGTCTGAGATAACCTCACTTCTTTCTTAGGCTATTTATCTTTTTAAGTGTTAGATTAAATCATTACAAAATGCTTAGGAAAAAAGGACCTATTTGGAACTTTAATAATTTGAAAGGGAAGGGAGTTTGTTGTAAATATTGTCATCATCATCTTCCTGCCAAGTATTGGGCCAAATGTCCCGTTACGGTCTTGCACTTTCCCTCCATCTCTTTATCGGACGTCCTATAGATCTATTTCCCCGTGGCTGGTAGCGAAGGATCTCCTTTGGTAATCTTCCAGGTGCCATCCTTTGGACATGATGCTTCCAGTTCTCTTGGTAGTCACAAATGTATGTAGTTATTGGTTTCACTTTTAGTTCCTTCAACACATCCTCGTTTCTCTTATGATCCCATTTAGTATAGCCTGCTGTTCGGCGCATAAAGGTCATTTCTCATGCTGTGAGTCTGGAGATGTCCTGAGATCTTAATGTCCATGCCTCGCTGCCATAGCATAGGGTTGGTCTGCCTAATGTGTTATACAAACGCAAGCGTGTATGCCTTTGGACAAGAGATGGCTTCACGACATGATTGATGATTCCTGTTGTTCTGGTATAATTAGTTATTTTTGCAGTTATGTCTCGTTCTTCTTGAAAAGATAAATGATATCCTAAATACTTGAATTCGTTAACTCTTTCTAAAATTTTACCATCCAGACAAATTTTACTGGGGATAGGGTCCTTACCCTTAAAGGCCATTACTTTAGTCTTTTCAGTAGAAATGCACATGCTGAATTTTGATGCCACTTTCTGGAGGTTTACTACTGACCACTGCAGATCATCTTCAGATGCTGCTACCAATGCAACATCATCAGCAAATAGTATAGCGTCTAAATTTTTAGATGCCTGCTAATAGCTATTGAACCATGTCTTTCACACCTCCATTCCTTTATTATAGCATTCATGTAGATTAGGAATAGCAATGGAGAGAGCCCACAGCCTAGTCTTACCCCTCTGCTGATTGGCTTCCACTCGGATTTATGATTACTTAACCTTACTGCAATAAGAGTATCACTATACATGTTGTAAATGTTATCAATTAACTGTTGGGGGACACAATCCCTGGCCAATATGCCAATAAGTCTGTTTCTGTCAACAAAATCAAAGGCTTTCTTAAAATCATCAAATGATATGTGTGTTTCCAAATTGAACTCCCTGCATTTTTCGATCAAAATGTTTAAGGTGAAGTAGGCATCTGCACATGTGCGACCTTTTCTAAACCCATGTTGTTCATTCCCTATTACCTCAGAGTAACTTGCCACGGTGGGTGAGTGGATATCGTGTCGGTCTACTAACCCCAAGATTGCAGGTTCGCTCCTGGCCGTGGTAAGTGTTTTTTTTTTTTTGGAAAGGCGGCAAAAATACGATACGCATGTCAAACGATGTTGGCATGTCAAAGAACCCATTTGAATTCAGTAGGCCGAGTTCATAATGGCAAAATTAATCTCGGGAGTTTCCGCCAACACAAAGTTCCTCATTTCTCTACTAGAAAGCGCTATAGTGTTCAAGGAGCTTAGATATCTAACATCCTTGACTTTCATAGTCAAGGAAGAACGAAATTCGACATGCAAGCTACCCTCTGGGTGTCAAATAACAAAGCTTGCACCCGGCATCCAAGGCCATACGATATTATTATTATTTTTATTATTACCTCAGAGTAATGTTTCAGTAATTTTTCTTTAACAATGTTTGCAAAAAATTGGTATCCAGAGATAAGTATACTTATTCCTCTATAATTTTCCAAATCTTTCATATTTCCCTTCTTATGATAATATAATGTTATTGGTTTTACGTCCCTTTTAACTACACTGGCTTTTAGAGACGCCGGGCTGCCGGAATTTTGCCCCGAAGGGGATCTTTAACGTGCCAGTAAATCTACGGACACGGCTCCCTCGCATTTGCGCACCCTCAAATGCCAGCTGACTGCGCCAGGATACGAACCTGCAACCTTGGGCCCAGCAAGCGAGAACGTTACCCCTGAGCCACGCAGCCAGCTCCCTTCTTATGAAGAGGAACTACTGGAGACCTGTTACCCATCCAGATTAAATTCAATAATCTGAGAAATCTTTTCTTGAAGGCATCGCCTGAATATTTCAACATTTCTGCATTTATTGAATCTTCTCCAGGTGTTTTCCCATTTCGAAGTTTCCTCAAGACCTGTTCTAATTCTTAGAGTGTAATATTTTCCGAAGACTTGTTGTTAGATCCTTGTAAAACAAGTTGTTCAATATTTGGACTCAACCAAAGGCTCTGAAAATACTCAAGCCATTCTTTGTGAGATATTGCATTAATTTTTACATCTTCTTTTACTTCCCTATTTACATGGTGGCCACTACTCCTGGAAAACCTGGAAATCCTGGAAAACTCCTGGATTTTTATTAGGTCTGGAAAACTCCTGGAAAAGTCCTGGAAAATGACAAAAAAAATGAAAACTCCTGGAAAATAGCTACTGTTAATTAATTATAAAAATCTTTCCATCTTAAATCACAATCCCGCTGCGGTTTTGGGCGAGCACTCTATCGTTAACGAAATAAATTTCCTCAGGCTACCTGTTTCTGTGTAGAACACGCGATAGTATTTTTCTAAAACATATTGAGCGTAGACAAACTTGACTGCAATAAAATTGCAGGCGTTCTTTTCTCTTTTTTTAAAGCGGATATTTGAGTCACAAAGGCTTTTTTAAAACAACAGTTAAATCATTTGTGTGTAGGCTTACGTATCAATAACGCAATCACCACTACATTTTTTCAACATCTGTATAAGTAAACCAAACAAAACTGCTTTATTTTGGTCTTGAAGTAGGCAACCGATAAAGCCCCCACCCCTCCCACCCCCACCCCCTGGGACTCGCGCTTATTTTTAAGTCTGGAAAAATGAGAATTACTCCTAGAAAATTCCTGGAAAATCGTTGACCGATTGAGTGGCCACCATGTATTTAGTTTTTTCAAAATTTTATAGGTTGAGGTTGAGGTGTTGTTATACCAGTCTCCAGGTACGAGACAAAGTTTTCCCAACTGTCCCTGTGTTTCTTTCGAACTTTTCTTTTTGCTATTGCTCTCTTATGATGGTATTCAATTTTATCTTCTAATTTACCAGTTGACAGAAACTTTTATATGAATTTCTTTTTTCGGAGATTACTTTTGCAATTTCTTCGTCCCAAATTCTTAAATATTGTAATAAGGACTATTAACAGTCACATTGTAACAAAATGGAAAATCACATAAAGAAGTGTTCTAAGTGCCCTCAGGATCTTAAAAAAAAGTGCTTCAGTTAAGTACAATTACAGTGGTTGAAAAACCTTTTCGAAAGAAAACCCCCTTATGAACCTTTACTACTTGAAGTGGATGATTTCAACAACAAATCTGCAGTATCAAGCACAAGCTCAGCCTCAGAACCAAAATCAAGTTCTTTCATTGAATTCCTACAACAACTTCCGCAGCCTATTTTGGCCTCAACTCCTGTTTTTATGGATAAATATATAGAGTACATATACGTACATACATATATGGCTAAAACAATATTTATATAAGCGTTGCATTATCAATATGTTTTTAAAAGAGGTAAATGCCCAAAATGCCTGGGCATTTATGAGCTTTGGGCGTTTGCCCGGGCATTTATCCTGGACATTTGCCCCAACTTATAAATGACTAGACATTTTACATCACTAGGTGGGGGAGAGATTAAAATTTCGGCTGCCATCTCTTTAGGCTATAATATCTATGGATGAAAGTATTTACAATTATACACTTATTTAGTTGCAGTATTAGTTAAGATAAATAATTTATTAAGGTGCGCTCGAAAGATCATTAATTACCAGCTAAATGAGCAACATAACTCTGAAATATCTTTTACCCGAATGTGTATTAGTTTTCACTGTAATCATACAAATATTTCGTCCTCTTCCGGCACACTGTGATGTAATATAGCGTACACCTCCGTCCGCATAATTCACACACGCACATCTTTCATTCGGCAAGTGGAAAAGCTTGTTCTCACAAATCTTGTGGAAACCATGTACTGTATGGCCAGTCTTTGCTCCTGGTTCGTGTTGGTCCAGGTGCGATCGATCATCGCTGATGAACCGTAGAATTCAAGATACCGTAATGCAACTCAGTTGGGAGCAGATAATTACGAAGTTAAATGCTCTCTCCAGGACCGCGCAAGACCCACCCAGATAAGTAGCCAGTACAATACAATCTGAACAGACCATTTAACAACAATCACATAGTCACTCGAAAAAAGCACATTTTGGAAGTCAACCACCAATTCCAGTATCTTAAGAAAACATCACATACCGGTACATTGTAACTAACACATATTAACGAGTTGCATTATCTTAACTAATACTAAATAAGTGTAGTCTATATATTGTAAATACGTTCACCCATACTTTCAGACTTAGATTTTATATCCTAAGTGTGATGGATCTGATTATGATCGCTTAACGATCAAACCTGGTGATCCAAGTGTATTTATTAATCACATGTGCCGGTATTTTCTTTTTCAGGGTTAGGGAATAACCCATAATTGGGTACAATCGTGTTAACCGACAGAAAAACATCAAACTACATGACCCATCATCTTGAAAGGGGGTGTAGTCCCCTCCATTTTGAGCTATCAACCGTATTTTTATGATTCATAGGCCAAGTGAAGCAGAAGCCTTACTGCCGCACTAATAACAACATCAAGAAAGCATGATCGTAACCATATGACTTCCTTTCCTTTCAAAGGCCTATTAAGTTATCAGCCAAGAGGGTGCATCATTAACGTTGTGATATAGCCTAATCAAATATTGGATCACTATACAATCGATGGAAGGCATGCCTTGGCTTACCTGATGTAGGAACTCAAAGTGTAATGGATCTGATGATCGCTTGACGATCGAAACTGGTCATCCAAGTGTATTTATTAATCTCATATACTTCCTTTTTCATGAATAGGAAATAGCCTAAAATTGAGTACAATCGTGTTGACCGACTGAAAACAAACTACGTTTACTAAGGCAATACTGAAAAATGGCTTCAAACACCATAATAAGGATGGGTCATATCAACCCTAAAACCTAACCCACCACAACACAGAGGGAAATAGGGTTCTCAGGAGGGGGAGGGGGAGAATGACGTCATAAAGATGGCGGCGGGGCATCGCAAAGTTCAAAGATCATCGAATGTGGTGTTGAATATCCCCCTCCACCAATCAAAAATATGCCACATTGGACAAGAGATGGCATCACGTCACGAGGGCTTCCCCAAGGTCATGAGAGGCAAACGAGGTTCCTCAAGGTCACGTGGTCTCATGAGAGGATGCCTCACGGTCATGGGACATCAATCAGGGATGGCCCAACTCGAATTCCTCCAGATTCAGGTAAATGATCTCGGGATATCACCTAGGGAGTTCCAATGTCACGTGGCTTCATGAGAGTATGTCTCAAGGTCATGGGACGTGGTAGCCGAGCGGTGAGTTTGAAATTCCCCCAGATTTCCCAAAATTGCGCCAAATTCCCCCAAATGTCCCCCAGATATTCCCAAAATTTAACCAGATTTCCCCAGAATTCCTCCAGATTGGGGTAAAGGATCCCGGGTCGATGAACGTTAGACCGGTCTGGCGGGAAGAGGATGGTGGAACATGGTCCTTTGAGCAGGTCACGTGACTGTACAGACAAGTTGATGCTTGTTTCGAGATAGTGTATGGCGGGAAGCGGGATAGTCATAAAGGAGGGAGTTGGCGGGAAAATGATGGTGGGACATGGTCCTTGCTCAGGTCATATGGCAGTGCATACAAATCGATTCTTTTCTCGAGGTAGCAGATGACATCATAGGAGGATAGAAAGTTACAGCCATGTTCTATCCAAGTGGTCAGCCATGTTGGTTCTTGCCGAAGAGGGTAATACGATACCTTGCGTGGCGTGGACAAGGGACGGCATGTGAGATCAACAAAAGACGAGGTGAAAGGTTTAGACTAAATCAGATTTATTGATCCAAGAATTAAGGGTAGAGTTAAATCCTAACCATTTCACAAAGAGTTTCTGTCCACATGTTTGAAGCACCTTTTCCACGAGGTAGTGTTTGGGAAACTGCATCATTTGAAGTTCTTCTTCGTAGAAGCCCCCTTCTATGGGCTGGCCAGTATCGTCTTGGAATAAACAAGTGATGAGACCGTGGAGGTTTACCTGGCGAATGCGTAAAATGCTCCGTGCGAATGAAGGCACTGGCAAACATGACAGCCTATTGTCTCATCATTCACGAGCAACAAGTGTACTATCATCCGCTGTGAAACCTCGTGATCAGCGTATAAATAAAAGGTGAATAAAATGAAGGCAGTTCAGTCATGCCGCGTCAAAAGAACCGTCTCAGTGGAGGAGGAGGTCGAACAAGCTCGTCATGCTCGGCAGCTCACATATCCCTGTACTGCAAAATGGAAGTTGCTCACCGAGTCAAGACGTGGATTCGGTATTTGTGATCAATCACCTACCAAAACAGCTCAATTCCTTAGGGGCACTCAGCAGCATCAAATTACCTATTTAACCGCTGGATTTATGGCCACGTACTGCATTCAAGATATTGATTTCAACTGAGTTACGCTTCCCTTGCATCTCAGAATGTCACCGATATAGACATTTCAAGCACCGGAGAGAATCTGGCTGTGATTGGGATAGACCAAATCCAATGATTAAGTTTTGTAAATGATGTTTTAATCTTTTTTATGAATAAAGTAGTACCGGTATAATGAAAGTGGCGTAGTTGTCTTGTTTCTTTATTCCTAACCTCATTCCCCATCCTTTTAAGCTTCATGACGATAGGATTGGGTCAGTTGGTTGGCAACACTCCGTGGTCAAGGAAGGAGTGAACATGCCACGAACACTGCTGGTGGACGTACGAGGCTTCTAGGTGAATGAAATAAAGTTTGTGTTCGAAGAGGTGGCCGTTATCGATTGCAAAACGCTTAGGGCACAACAACTAACGCACACGATCTTCAAACCACCATTCCCATTACACCTGCAGACGGTTGAAGACAGAAGGCAAACCAATTGGGTACAACGCATTTTGCGACTGCGATGGGAGAAAGGAACCATTCCTTATAAATAACTTGCCATGGTCATGAAGGTGCATTTATCGAATGCCGATTTTATATTTGTCAAAGGAAATAAAAAACGGGGATGACTTCGACCATTTGTGTCCCCCTCTGTCAATACATTGATCTACAGGATTTGGGTTGTCCTTCAATACAAAATCTTCTCAAACAAGACGACACGTTGTGTGAAATAAAGAAATAAATAACAAAGCCCTTCTCAACGTGCGGAAGCTGTTTGATTGGTCGGCAAACTCCGGGACGTGTTGGGTATGATTAAAACGAGAACGATCCTGGTTTGCTTTAAGACGTGTCAAGTCTGTCTACTTTATAAAACATTCGGTATTCGGGTTGGAGGAATCCGCTACGATACGGGCTATCAAGGAATGATTCGCTTGTAAAAAGAGACTGCACAGTTTTATAGAGGAAGAATTGAATGCATTACCAAAAGCATTTATTTTGTATATAGCCACCAACGCCGTGAAATAAATTTGGCTAGACATACCACGAGCGTGGACGAAAGATCCTGTTTTGTCACAAATGCAACCCTGTGGCCTCTTCGAACATCACCATCAAGTGTCCATCGATCTACATTTACCTGGCTATCAGTACTGTGGTCCCGGGACAAGGTTGGATGTTCGACTAGCACGTGGAATTGCGGGCATCAACGCCCTGGATGTTGTATGCATGGCACATGACATTCCTATTGCCATAGCAAACGTGAGCATTGACCTGAACTGAGACGTGTCACCGATCAAGTGCTGTTGAAGAAGGCGATGCAGCGTGTAACGGCATCCGACGCCTCGGTGGCAGTGAAGATGGCGACACTGGTTGTGGTAGGTGCCGTGAAAGGCAAATTGATGAGTGGAGGTGGACTAGAACCATCGGTGTATTTTTAAATGTTGTATGAAAAAAGAAATACAACATTATTTTAACATTACGGAATTTTAATTAACAAACACCCTATACGTCCTGTTCGTTGTGAAGGTTGACAATGTTGTAGATATTGCCCAAGCAAAGACAACACAAAGAAATAAACTCTTATTGTTACATCATGCTTTTACTTACAAACACCGTGTGCATTCTGTCCAAGGTTGATGGTTTATAGTTTGTAGACATGTCCCAAGTAAAGAAAACAGGTCTACTCGTGATAGACCCACGGCAAGCTGGTGAGCATATCATCGCCCACTGACGCTTATTATCCACAGAGGCTAGCGTATGTTATCTTTGCTGGGCAAAAAACATTTCATAGTTAATGGAAAGTGTGTGAGACATGGCAGTGCCCTTTAGGAGTACATTGAGGTACTCATTCACACGTAGTAATTTTACTATAGTTCTACCCACTCCTTTAGCCTTCTTTGCTTCTTCAGCATTTACAGGGGGGTACATCTTGGGGGCTATACCGACAAACTCCACCATCATAGTGTCACCACAATCTTCTTTCATTAAGCCCATGACCTTCTTATTCATGATAGGAAGCAGAAATGTATCTGGTCTGTAGGAGGTCAATATGTTGACGCTTAACGGCATAGTGATCACAATCTCGAACATGATAGAAGAATCGGTGTCCATGTATAGGAGGGATACGGTTCCAAAATGGGGTTTAGCAAAGTCGTAATGAAAATGATACATTTCCAATTTTGAAAAAAAAAATGACCATGCGGCCATGCCCAAATAAAGGGGTTTGTTCTTGACATGAGTCTTATTCATTTCATTTTGATTATTTTGAAATTAGTTTCTACAATGTAGCGCCACGCTACTGTCCCTCCCAGGTATTGACCAAATGAATGGTACCGGTACGGTACTTTCGTACGTTCTCCATGCACTCTCCATACATGAAATTGTTCATGATTGGAGTTTAAAGAAGTTGACTTCAAACGGTTGTATCGCCATCTGTCGGTGCTGAGTGTTGAGATCCATGTAGGGTTTTAGCCAGGCGTTTTTGGGCAAACGCAATAACCCAATGGATTTTGTTTTCAACACTAACTCGTATGATACACATAGCACCATTATTTAAAGAGTATATGAAAATAGTCTACATTAGTCCTTCAAGAAACTATTAGTCTTAATACTGTATTTCAGACGAACTTTAAATATCATAAAAGTATTAAATGCAAGACAATGTATGATAAAACAAGACCTAAGTAATGAACATATAGCCTACTTTCTCATGAATGTATAGGTATAATTGTAACTCCGTGTCTTTATCAAGGAGTATAATTGAATGCTCTTGTGATCAACGTTAAGTGTTGTACCCTACATAAGACTCCCCGTTTACTAGGTTTCGTTGTAATTCCGCTTTTGCATCCAGAGGTATTGATTCTAAATTAAGAAAGGAACGCCCATCTACCATCTTGAATGCATGAAATGGTTTATCTTGCGCCTTCTGCAGAGAAAGCATTTTATGTGACCAGTAGCGTAGCCAGGATCGACCAATGAGGGGGGGGGGGGGGTTATAGTTACTTAAGCCAAATTTTACAAGCATTTCGTCCTGCGACGTAGCCGCGCTCGCCAAACGTGCACCATGGTCACGAGGGCCGCTGTAGATTCTAATCCCGGTGCTGACAGAGGTTATCCTGAGTGTGGTTTTCCCCGGATTTTGCCACACTCCCTACAGGAAATTGCCAGGATAGTGCCGTACTTCAAGTCCCGGAGCGTCTACCCCATCCCTGTACCAGATACATTTACACACACAATGCAACTGCAATCATCACATCAATAGAGGTTGCCAGACAGTTTCAACACACTCCCAACTACACGGGGCTGATGACCAGGATGTCTCAAACCCTCAAGTGAATTAACAACTCAACAAGTATTTCCATTTCTCAATGATATATTATCATACAAGAAAATGTTTATGCATTTTGATCCCGAAGTATTTGATTAATACAATATGCCCAAAAGACAAAAATAAAAATCAGTTCTTTAAACAATTAAGTTAATTTTTTACTAAAATGTCTCAACTCAATGGTAAATCTAGAACATTCCTGTTCCCCTGACAGGAAGAAAATAAACTCAAATCTATCTGTGCTACCAACATGAAGACTGCGTATCTCTCATCAAGAGAAAACATTTACTGAGGTCTTAGCAAAAGTGGGCATGTTCTCTCACGGTGTATCATGTTGATTTATGAGTTATTCAATACTCATTTTTAGGTTTATTGAGTTTTTTCAACAAGATCCTGTGCTTTATATTGCAATTAGCCCTGAATGCCTAAAATATAATTTTCGAAGATTTTTGTCACCTACCAAGGTCCTTCTTACCTTACAAATGCTACATGCAGCCGGAAAAAGGTTTAGTTGCTTGCACTACACATGCGACGAATTTCACTCATTCGTATCTGGGAGAAAACCGTAATTCGGGAATTTATGGACATATATTTACATCATATGAAGCAACTCGGCTGACGGTTATCTCGTGCTCAAGAAGTTAATAACGATCGCAAAATTAGTGTTAAGTACCCATAGAATTGTCTATGTCCTTATTAAAACGCGTTATTTTTAATAAAAACTAGATTTATTTGTATATGATTTCTCTCCCGCCAAGAAAAGAAAGAAAAAAAGCTAGTATTGTCCCGCTATATGGGATTCAAAATTATTTGGCGCTAGCCTCAGTTTGAAATAAGCTATATTTCGCGGGGGAAAAGCTAGATTGGCAACCGTGGGATGACGGAATTGTATTACCACAGTATAAAATACACAGTTGAGAAGCGTTACGAAATTGCATCCTCTTGGTAGTTGAAGCGACACTAGCGCTCGTGGCGGCCAGCAAGCTGGCAACTGCCTTGAGCACGTTATTCGCGGGCAGATGATTTCACTTTTGCAAGGGTTTTATGAATTTTAACTCACCTGAGTGATTATTTCCATTGTAAACATAAGTCATGTTAAATCACTAACTACTACAGAATAGAAAAGCCACAATGTTCATAAAGTGTATAGCCTTCTGTTAATTCAGGGGAACATAAACTAATGCTCCGTCTTTATTACTTCAGTCCTCTACAAGTATCCCTAGGTATAGTTGTATGACGTATTTAATGAGTCTTACGTAGACTTAATAGGCCAAACCGTACTAGTTATAAATTCAAGTATTTGTTTCAATGATAGTCGCGGGCATCTCTACAGAGTAGAAAACAAAGTCCCCGATTCTTGGATGTAACGGGTAATCTCGAAATCCACTGAATGGATTACGAAGCAGTATTCCCAATTCAGTAAAGGATTTCTCGAGGAAAACATTCATTTATGACCAAAGGCAGCCGAGCAGTAACGATTTCAGTGAATCGAGTCGAAGAAAAACCTGCCGTCCGTGCCCCTTTTAAGCTTACGCTGGATAAACCATTAAAAATAACTATATAGGCTACTCTGAGTGTATGATTTGGTCAGCATGAAAAGTTCTACAAAAAAAGTCCGCGACAGCATATCTCTATCTCACTATAAGTGATTTTACGTTTTCATTTCTTCCAACAATCTCCATCAAGAGGAATTTTAAATTACTAGCTTCGGAGCGAGTCTACCACCCCAGCTTCGGCCAGTATCAACTGTCGAGTCGTGTCGAGTTAAAATTTTAGAGAAGAGTAGCCTATATGTGTTTGGAGTTTCGCTGTTCACCTCATATTTTCTGAATTGCGTCTGGGACCTGCCGTCCGTGCGCCTTTTAAACTTATGCTGAGTAAACCCTTTGAGATACCGGGCGAAGCCGGGGTGGGTTGCTAGTATGGGTATAATATAATATCGAATTCTCAATCATATCAAAAGCTAGTTATTCCGTATTTTTTCTGTGGGTTTGAAACCTTTCATTCCTAAATTTGACAAAATTATACAATGTCAATTTTATAAATAATTTCAGGAATAACAATTGTGTACCGTACCTTCACAGCAGCCACGTGGGACACCAGGTATTTCATAAGAAAATTAACAAACAGTGTACTACATCTAAGTTTGTGACAAATTATCCTGACGGTATAAATTGGCTTGCTTCAAAATTATTCGAGAATAAGTTTATAGTCTTCATCTTTATTCACTAAATCAGCTCTCTGGCTATTAAAAAAATGTTCTACGGCTGAAAATTAAAATATCGGCACGTGTTTGAGATGACATCATTTACGTTCACTTATGTCTCAATATTAAAAATGCATAGATATTTATATTTGAATTGCAGCCAATCGCCATAGCTGGGCATTTCAAATGAACGCCCGTAGGCTCCCCAATTTCAATGTCAAATAGTTCCAACTTTAGCTACCAGACGCCACTGTCACTGACACCAAATGACGAACGTTGGAATTTGATAGAGCGTTTCTAACCCAATAGCCTACCAATTTTTTGCTAGACACTACCAATTGTACATGGGTTGGTTTTTTAGTTTGAAACCTTAGTTATAACTGGATTAATAACTCACTTAGATGGTTCCAAGTTTCACAGGCCCTCGATGTAGTCCCCACCGTTGCGTAAAACGTGTTCCCAGCGATGCGGAAGTCGTTGGATCCTGTTGGCACTGCCCGATCTATTGATGGTACGAAGAGAGCGCTCGGCAGCCTGCTTAACGTCTTCAATGGTACGGAAGCGCTGCCATACTGTTCCCCGAGGGCAAACCGTTAATGCGGCGTACTATTGTTCGTTTCTGCAAGACCATCTCCGAGGAGCTCTGAGAAGGAAACGGCGCCACCACATGGTTAAACCGCCCATCGTTCTGCATGACAATGCTAGGGCACTCACAGCAGGCGTTGTGTCGGCATTGTTGGATCGCTGGGGCTGGGAGGTCCTCTATCACCCCCAATATTCTCCCGACATCAGTCCCTGCGACTATGATCTCATCCCGAAAATGAAGATGATATTAATCTCATAATTTCAATATGGCAGCTAAGTGCTATATGCAGTGTGATAATATTATGACTAATGCAAGCTATGTAACTTAACTCTCTCACTCCTCTTACAAAATTGCGTGTTAATTGCCCAATTGGATTCCGAGTTATAGATTTTGAAGTTTAATAGTATACTGAGACACAAACTTGAATATATGGCAAGGATGTTCTTTTGCCTGTGGCATTCAAAGCCCAAATACAGTTCTACATTAATGCTAATTTCAGACAGTGTATCTCTAAAATATATAGATATTTGTTTATATATATTATTTCAAGATGGCCACTGCGCACTACATTCACTGTGATATGTCTATGAATAATGGTAGCGAGGTATTTTATAAGGTACCCCTAACTTACCACATTTCGCGTTAGTTGTGCCATTATATCGTGAGTTAATGATATTAAAGTTTTAAAATTATGCCTTAAAAAGTTAATGTTATTGGTTTTACGTCCCTTATAACTACTGCGGCTTTTAGAGACGCCGGGTTGATGGACTTTTGCGTGCCAGTAAATCTACTGACACAGCTATCTCGCATTTGCGCACCCTTAAATGCCAACTGACTGCGTTGGGATTCGATCCTGCAACCTTGGTCCACAGCTTCAAAGTCACTTCGTATGTGCAAAGCAAACGAACAGTGACTCCATAGATTGAAAGTGGCGACTAGGCGCACTATTCAAGTACTTTATGCAAGTTGGTAATTCAGGAAGTTATTGTACTGTGCTCAAAAAAATGTTTTGCATATTGTGATTTAGTGACTTGTTTATTTTGTTATGTGTATGTAATCACGCCGATGACAATGCCTCACCAGCCCATACATCTGAAGAGCTGCAACAGTCTGTCAACTATTTCAGAAGTGCATATGAACGTTTTGGCCTTACCATGAACATTCAGAAGACCAAAGTATTAGCTCAACCTGTTCCTGGAACCTCTATCCCAGGTTTTGATATTACTATCTCTGGCACATCTTTGGACCAAGTCGATCACTTCTCATAGCTTGGGAGTATTCTGTCTACGCAATGTACTGTTGAGAAGGACGTGGATAACAGAATCCGTGCTGCGCATGCAGCGTTTGGACGTCTCTCACGTCGTGTATTCCAGAGTAAAGATCTAAGAATATGTACAAAACTAATGTTATACCAAGCTGTTGTCATTTCTAGGTTGCTCTATGGATGTGAGACCTGGACCGTATACCGCCAGACCATCAAAAAACTGGAACGCTTTCACCTGCAGAAACTCCGTTCCATTATGCACATCAAATGGGATGACTATATAACGAATGCTGCGGTTCTCGAGACAGCAGAGAATGAAGATCATAGAGGCCATCATCATTAGTCACCGGCTTAGATGTATCGGCCATGTCCAACGCATGAATGACGACAGACTCCCACGGAAACTCCTGTACAGCGAGCTCAGCACGGGCAAGAGACCTCTAGGAGCACCTCGGAAGCGTTACAAAGATCAGCTTAAACAAACCTTGAGGATAGTAGCCATTGATCCTGATAATTGGCATACTCTTGCGGAAGATCGCGCACGTTGGCGTGCAGCCACCTCAGCTGCGGTTTCATATTTTGAAGAAGAACGGCGACGGCAGGAAATGGAAACTCGTCAGAGGAGAAAGCTGCGCCAGATATTGCCACGTCCTCCACCTTCCATCATCTGCATTGTGTGCGGCCGTATGTTCTATGCCAGAATTGGTCTGTTGACTCACCAGCGACATCACCATCGAGTGAATACAAATTAGTAATGCAGGAAAGAAACATACACTCGCATACGAGTATTGGCCGACGACGACGATGTAATCACATTATACACAATGTAGGGTACATACCGGTACCAAGACCAACTACAATACTCAGACCTTAATGCAGGCCTCGAAAGTGTGAAAATGGCGTATGCTGAAGCCCCGGCATATTGTTTGTTTACATCCGTTGCTGGGATACACTATTTAGCTTTGATCAGTCGGCCGTGCTTTGATTAGCTTCGTTTGATGAAAGTTGCGATAAACTGTCACTCATCTGTAATGTTTAGTGTCTTCTGTATGTCTGTAAAGTCCAGTTCGCGTTAGTGTACTGCAATCGTATGTAAATATTGAACCAGCTGAGCTATGGTTCATGTGATAATTTTTTTATGACAGAGCATTTATGATGGGATGTTGTACTTTTGAACACACCCAGGAAGCCACGTGGAGCTGAGAGATCACGCGATACTTTTTGAAGTAGCGGTGAATCGCACTTTTGACTTTGGTGTAAACTGCTAATTATTTATCTGAGGTCTTATTAATTAATTTTATCTTTCCACAAGACTCAGAATATTCCATTTCGTCATGCTGCATTATTAAAACATTTTGGAGAATGTTTATTTTTACTTTAGGTAAGGTAATACCCTTGCAGATACGCAAAAAGGAACGTAAGTAGTCGCTCAACGATTTCGTTTTGACGACCTACTTTCTAGAGACACCCAGTACCTGGCACTGCGTCTGGAGAATCCGCCTTGTGTAGGCGTGGAATCACATTTGTCCTACGAGACGTAGAAGAATATCCGCTGTTAAGCGTTAAAAGTGATTATAAGGTGCCATCGAGCACGCTAATACTATTATTCACTGTTGTTGAAGCCCAGTGAACTAAAGAAGAAGTTTGGGAAATAATTATTGGCAAGTATAGTGTATTGCACAACATTGCTGTAACACCACATTTTACCCACGCGTATGTGGAGGGCAGATGCCTAGTGGAAATATACAGGTAATAGTGTTACAATTATCCTGAATAAGTGTGATTATAATTGTATGAGGTATTTAAATTGCCAAAGTGGAAATTTCATTTTAAAAACGACGTATAATTCACGGATGCTGCGTGATACAAAAGTAGCGTCACTAGCACGTGCAGAATTATAAAACAGTGTTAGCTCACATGCTAATCCACATCTGCAAAATTAAGGCTGTGTCGTATTTTATAATTGAAGCCTATAACATTCACGACGAACATTATAATTTTGAAAGTGAGAGGATGAATTATTACGCAACTTATTTCACTACCCACGTGATTGGACTTTTCTTCACCATGGTTGAAGCAGTCACCATGGGCTAATACCATCCCGGTATGAGGGTGACGTTTCTACGGGAACCAGCATGATGGTGGAACTTCCAGGACGACGAACGAGAAGGAAGGAGCCAAAAATGCCATTTCCAGGCATATCCACGAAGATGTCGACAGGGACAAATCGAACCCTGGTCTTTGGAGGAGTCCAGATGGGAATCCTGATGAGGAGGATACCGTTCCAGAGAGCCAGAGAGGATTTTGTACAACCCTTGTTGTGGAATAGAGAGCCGAGTGAGAGCTCCTCCATTTCGTGAGTTTTTGTCACACCCCTTCTTTGTTCTAGTTTCTGGTGGTATAGTAGATTTAATGTAATTTGTGAACCAACCGCACTCAGTGTCAGCCATTTTTCTAGGTAGGGATGTAAGTAGATTAGTTAGATGTCATTTATTTCAGTTTAGAGTGAGACACCCTTGGGGTCAGACATTTTGGTCAGCCCTGGTGCAGCCTGATGAACGTCGTAGAACGTCAATGCCTACTTTTTGCTGAACCTGACTGTAGTCATTTTGAGGCTATTTTGTTCAACCCTACTTGGGGTAATTTTCAAGTCTTTGCTGACTTTAGTTATGGCAATCAGATGCCATGGTTATTAATTAACTGCATTCTTCGCAGCCATCCTTTGTTATACCCCTGACTGTCGTTAGAACGGTCGTATCATTTAGGTAGTCGACTGTAACTACCAGTTTTGTAAATGCATTATATTTCATTTTGAATAAGCTCAGATAGCTATTCTTGGTCATGTTTGAACCTAACAACTAGAAGGAATGTTTCGTTGCCTAGCATCGAACTCAGTCCCCAACGTATCATTAAGCAGATCTAGTGTGTGAATCTGCGCCACAATTATCATTTTTGCTTGTGTCATGTGAGACACGTTTTTATTTGATGTACTATCAATTATTGACTTGTATTTTTTAAAGCAAAGAGCTCCAGTTATTGTAAGATTACTTTCATTTAGACGTCTTTGGTAGAAAGACGGAATTGTATTATTATATTCAGATTTATTGCGTGTGTTTTATACACGGACTCTTTAGAGGTCCGTAACCTATGGTAAAGTTTTTTATGAACTGGCCAGGTGCAGTTTTATATTGATTAAATCGCCGGCCTTGAATAAACTGGTTATGTAACCCGGTGACCTGAAAGCACGCCTGCTTCATTGTGAGACAAAACTACTATTGACAAGGACAGAGTACGATTTGTATTCGCATTTCCTTTCATTGCTATTTTGCTTATGGAAATCAGTTTCCACTCTTGTATTTGATCACATGTTTTATGGATCGTTTTTTGTTAGTTAAACGCTCTGTTGCGTGTACTGTCGTCTGACAGGTACAGTTATGCAAGGTTTTCTATAGTATAGTGAAGGCTACCCTGTTATAGCAGGATGTTATAGTATGAAGGTATTTTGAGTATGCCTTGTCCGGGACTGATCCCGTTGACTAGATGTTATTGGAAGGTAACTGTTGTGTACAGGCCTATCCCAGAGTTATTGAACGCGAGCTTAGCGCCGCTGGTAACCCGTGTTATTGTGTGTTCGAGTTGTTGTACTCGTTGATTATATTCCGACTGTTGAGTCGAGGCTTTTTGGTGGAGAATGATCTCAGTAGAGACACTCCGTGCCCAGGCTATTGTCAATGTTATTCGCCATAAACCTACGATAAACCTATAAACCGACATCTTAATAATAAGACGCATAATTGTTGTAAAACAAGGCTAACTAACGATTCTTTCTATCTAACTTTGTTCTTTGCATTCTGGAACTGTTGACATAGCCGTGCAGTTGAAGATAATTTCCTTGTGAGGAAATGACTAGGACAGTTGACATTTTTGTAGCGACCTGAAGCATGCGCGAACCTAGAGTTCGTAGCTTGTGGAGCTCAGGCCATGCTATGTCAGACGTGGTCTCAACTACGCATTCGTCACCGTAATTATACACATTAGATGACTATGGCTTACAAAGAGTAAACCAAGGTGCAGGCAGGAATTTCTAATAAAACTACTATGTCTATTTCATTACCTATTTATGATGTCAAGTGTATAAATCCTACATGTTACCTTTTGTGTGCTGTTAGCACATAGTTATTAAGCATAATTAAATTGTTTGTTTTTCATGGCTGTACACTTAGCTTTTGGATGTAATTGTTTTCTTTTACGGACGTCATCGCCGTAAATTTTGTTAATTGATAGGACTTAGCTAGATGAATTAACGTTAAATGTAAATGTCGAAATGGTACCATCCTAACTTAGATTTGTTTTGCTACCCTGTTAAATGTAAATTCAGATATTAGCTTGATCTTGTAACTTGAACTAGGGACTTGCGTTGTACCATATTCCTAGCGTTGCTGTTGTTGCTTTATTATTGTGAGTTAGATCTTTCGCGAGGGTTTTCCGTGACTTCTCAGGTAGGGACCTGCTCTTTATTTTTGTTTATTTATTAGCTTGCGGACTAGCCGATTATAACCCTCCGAACTAGGCTAGGGGTTTGTGAATTTTATAAATAAATTTTCACGGTGTTTTACATAAGTCTGGATGTTTATTTTCTCAGTCTAGTTTTAAGGTGAACCTTTCCTTAGGCGGTCTATGACCATCGTCACCATGTACCACGATCCCTGTGGACTACGGACTCTCGTGCCGCTCTAGCCTTTATGGAAGGTCACCTGATCCTCACGGTAATTTTATTCGATTTATAGGACGTTAGGAAAGTCATCGTGGTTGTTGACTCGACTAAACGGTCACATAAAATGGCACCCAACTCATGTGCCGACGTTAACGTGGTGACCCTCAGTACCATGTTATTTTTTGAGGATCTTAATGTTGATTAATGGTAAATTGACAGGACTGGGACGAACTTAGAAAGTCGTACTGCAGATCAATTGACCGCATGGCATTCATGTTTGATAGAAGTCCATGGGGTGAGGCTTTAGTGTTAGATAAATGAAGGATAGGATTTTCTTTGATGATGCCTCATCCTAAGTAAATGTAATACTTTGCTTTGCTCACCGTTGTCTTTGTAAATGTTGAAGCACTTAGTTTGCATACTCCAGCTGTACTCGTGATATTTATATAAATGAAGCAAGCTTTATACCACCAAGTAACTAATCATAGCTGTAAGTTCCAGTAGAAATTGATCCCTCACTTTCTCATATATTTCTTATCTATGGATGAGGAAACTATTCGTCGTGTGTTTGGAGAGATGTTGGCAGGTGTGAATGCCAATCTTCAACAGATTACTGCTGACTTAGGTCAGAATACACAGGCTGTAAATACTGTAAGTGGTCATGTGGACCAGGTTAGACAGGAAGTCAACAATGTAAGACAGGACTTAGAGATTACCACTCAGTCTATAAACAATGTCAGTGGTCATGTGGACCAGGTTAGACAGGAAGTCAATAATGTAAGTGGTCATGTAGATCAAGTTAGACAGGACCTAGAAGTCAACACTCAGTCTATAAACAATGTTAGTGGGCATGTAGATCAAGTAAGGCTAGAAGTTAACAATGTTAGGACTGATTTAACACAAGTCAGGGCAGACATGGACACATATAGGGTCGAAGCGAGAAATGATCTGACGGCAGGTTTAGCAGCTGTTAGGGTTGATGTCATACGACACCATCAGGAGGCTAACCAGCGCGTAGATTGCTTAACCGACCAGATGAATAGAGCTAGGGAGATGTGCAAAACCGATTGGAGGAGCACACAGCTCAAATTCAGACAACCTTGAATAAAGTCCAGATAGACATGAGAGCAGATCTGGAACATACTAGGGAAGAATTCGGGACTCGACTAGATCACGTCGAGGGATTTATCGGAAATGTGAAAAAGGACATGGCAACCATGAACATTGGTTTAATCTTGATGAGAGGAGCTGCCAATGCCGTTAATAACAACGTGAAGACTATCGTTGGTGGCATGATGGAGGTTAAAGAAGAACTCAACACCAACAGGAGAAACATTTCTGAATTGACGGAAACCGTAGCCAGTCTACGTGAGACGGTTGATGTTCATCATGAGGAACACAAAATTGACCTCATGTTATTGAGAGGTGACCTCAACGAACACGAGACCACAGTCGAGGCTAAGGTAGCCGAGGTTAGAGACGATGTGGGTAAAATCCAAGAAAATATGTCCAGAGTTGAAGGAGAGATCGATTCCTTACAAAAAAGATTTGAGGAAGTCGCGGTGACCGAGAGGTTAGACCTCAGTTATAACCTTAGGACGGCCATACGCGAGGTAGACACAAACCTCAAGGGAAATGTCGACAGGATCGAGCTGCAATTGAACGACTTAGGCAACAAAGTCGCAGCCAGAACCATCCCAGGACTTGAAGTAATAGAAAGACGTCTGGACAGATTCGAGACTATTCCTAGAGAGAGACACGTAGACCCACAGGTGGGAGAATCTCAGGAAACGCCTATATCTCAATCAGGAGGAATGATGCCTATCCATTTCCAACCCAGCGCGCCTATGGAATCGCAACCGTCACAATTCACTGATTCAGCGCAAGGTCAGAACTTGAACTTTGACGCTCATCCGTTTCAACCAGCATCTAATCGAATTAGTCATGAGACTAACACTCCTACGCAGAGTTACATGCAAAATACGTTCAGACCCGCGCATACGCAGGGAAATGTCACCATAATTCGTTCAAGAGAGGAGCAACCAGCTCGCTTCTCAGGAACTGGAAGCGGTGTTACTCCAGTGGAATTCCTAGCCAATGTCGAAAGCTACTTACGTGATACTATGGTAACTCCAGAGAGGGAACTAAGAGTTATAGAGCGACTGCTAGAGGGACAAGCCGGTACCTGGTTGAGAGCATTCAGATACTCATTTACAGGCTACCAGGACTTTAAGGAAGCATTATTAAGAACATATTGGTCGAGCGACATCCAGCAGAGCATCCGAGCTGAGATGTACACTCGAAGGTACAGTTCCAATACACCTACTCGTTATGCGAATTACTTCGCAATACAGCTTGCGAAGCTTCGTTGTCTTCAGCCTCCGTTGTCAGAACAAGATTTGGTGAACACAATTGTTTGGCAGTACCCTGCGGACGTACAACGTGTGTTGATCGCTGCAGGGGCATCCACTTTCCAGCAGTGTGACCAGATACTGCGAAGGTTGGATGCTAATACAGAACAGTTCCCTACACACCGTCAGCAGAAGGCTGATAGGCGCGAGGATAGACATCTGAATCTGATGACTGTTGATAAAGTGAGCCAGACGCCACAACAGACGCAAACCACAGAGGACTCTGGGCGACGTGATAACAACTACAGTTATAACAGGAGAGAATGGAACAACACTCCTTATACTCGAAATCAACAAGATGACCGGCGAAGTCATTGGAACCGGCGATTCGACCGAAGGACGGACGACAACCGACGTTATGAAAACAACCGCCGAGGGAATGAAGGAAGAAATCAACAACACGGAAGTATCCGTAGAGACTATCGATATAGTAGGGGATACGACATAAATCGAGACCCTAGATACCAGCCAGACAGGGATTGGAAAGGAAGAGCACGGGAGAGCCGTGAGTACCTCCAACAACTGAGAGAATTGCAGATCCAAGAAGAGGGAGAACGGAACCCTACTTCGAGGGAAAATAGAAATTCGGCGCAGGAGACGGAGCAGAACCAGCCCAGTACTTCTCGCCAGGACAGAAAAAAAAACGCCGAAAAATCAATAGATTCTTGTTCGGTTGAGCACCGAGTAACTGCCACCATATTACTCTGGGAGCCAATCCAAGAAGACTTGTTGGACGAACGACGAACGACGAACCACAATTATGAATTAACACGTCTACCCAAGAGAGAATCTTCGACAGGCGAATTTTAAGGTCAAATTTGACAAGTGTCGATTCTTTCAGAAAGAAGTGAAATTCGTAGGACACATAATCAATGGAGAAGGATATAGACCGAATCCGGCAAAGATTAGAACTGTTGCTGCATTTCCAACGCCAACCCGTGTGAAACACGTGAGACAATTCTTAGGAATTCTCCAATTCTTTGCTGCTCATTGTGAGAAGTATTCCGAGACTGTTGCACCACTGCAAGGATTGTTGAAAAAGAACTGCAGGTGGAACTGGAATGATGAATGCGAGATAGCTTTCAGGAGAGCTAAACAGATGCTTGTGGACTCAATTCAGTTAGAATATCCAGATTATTCTCGGAACTTTATTCTAGAAACTGATGCATCTGCAATTGGTATAGGAGCCATTTTACTGCAGTAGGATGATGAGAAGAAGCGTCATTACATCGCTTTCTTAAGCCGACGTTTAAGATCACATGAATCTCACTACTTCACGACCGAGATAGAAGCACTTGCAATTGTCTACGCACTTGAATACTGGCAGAAACTTCTGTTAGGCCAGAGGATTATTGTGAGAACCGATCATGCGTTAACCTTCATCTTAAGAACAAGACTGGCAAGCGACAGGATCACACGTTGGACGCTGTTTCTCCAACAGTTTGATTTGGAAATAGTTTATCGACCAGGCAGAGAGAATGTGTTGGCCGACATCCTCAGCCGGAATCCTGAAGCTACTGTTAATGCCATAGACATCGAGGGAGAATGCGAGGAACACCTTCGCCGACTTCGTCATCTACCTGAAGGACAGCGACGTGAGGAGGAACTCAGACATATTATCCGTTTCCTAGAACGAAGAATGGATCCACAGGATGATCATTATGCAAGAATTGCTGCTCTTGCAGATGATTATTTGATTTATCATCGTGTCTTATACAAGTTTGTAGACGAGGACCACACTCAACTGCGTGCAGTTATTCCTAGGAGATACCAAGAATCTGTTATTCTTATGGTACATTTATCCGTTGGACATGGTGGAACAGACAAAACCATTGCAACCATCAAGGAGTCTTTTACATGGAAAGGGTTAGGAGCCACCGTTAGACAGTGTTTACGTGCTTGCGACGCATGCCAGCGGAACAAGTACACGTCACACTTGCTGAAGGAACAACCTAGACCAATACTACCAACTCAACCTAGAGAGTTATATGCACAGGACCTGTATGGCCCAATACCTAAGGCTCGTCGTGGGAATCGATACATCGTTGTAACTATTGATGTGTTCACGAAATATACGATGCTTCATCCGATTCAAAAAGCTACTGCACATCAGATTATTCAGAGGATTAGACGTCAAGTGATACCGGAGGCAGGAAAGCCACAATTCCTGTTGACTGATCACGGATCACAATACACCTCAGCAGAATTTGCCAATGCCATGAATGAGCTTGAAATAGGTCATGTTTTATCATCTATTCGACATCCAGAGAGCAACCCAGCAGAATGCGTGATGTCTATTATCGCAAAATTCTGTCGATTATATTGTCACGAAGAACACTGGCGATAGACTGAAGTCCTTGTTATTATGGCAAAATGTATTAATTCAACAATCCATGAGAGCACTGGTCAAATACCTATGGTCTTGCATTTGAACCAGATGCCGCTGAGAATATGGGATCGTGTGATTGTAAATCCACCTTGTTTACAACCATCACATGCCAGCAGACTTTTAGCTGCGAGAGAGACTATGTACAGACAAGCTGCCAAGCGCTTGAGAAGAACTAGACGCCAGAGGTTTAGAGAACCACTAGTAGAAGGAGACCTTATCCTTATAAGGAGACCTGGAATTTCTAGTCCTATAGACCGCATATATGGAAAATTTCTATCCTTGTATTATGGCCCTAGCCGTATCCAACAGCCTTTGAACAATGGAAGTTATGTAATAGAAGACATTAGGACAGGAGAGCGCATTGGAACCTTTAATGCAGCCAATCTAAAAAAATATCACTCTTGAATGAATTTCAAAGCAAATAAAAATGTTATCCCAACATTTTATTTGAAACGACGGAGAGGCAGAGCTGAGCTATGGTTCATGTGATATTTTTTTTATGACAGAGCATTTATGATGGGATGTTGTACTTTTGAACACACCCAGGAAGCCACGTGGAGCTGAGAGATCACGCGATACTTTTTGAAGTAGCGGTGAATCGCACTTTTGACTTTGGTGTAAACTGCTAATTATTTATCTGAGGTCTTATTAATTAATTTTATCTTTCCACAAGACTCAGAATATTCCATTTCGTCATGCTGCATTATTAAAACATTTTGGAGAATGTTTATTTTTACTTTAGGTAAGGTAATACCCTTGCAGATACGCAAAAAGGAACGTAAGTAGTCGCTCAACGATTTCGTTTTGACGACCTACTTTCTAGAGACACCCAGTACCTGGCACTGCGTCTGGAGAATCCGCCTTGTGTAGGCGTGGAATCACATTTGTCCTACGAGACGTAGAAGAATATCCGCTGTTAAGCGTTAAAAGTGATTATAAGGTGCCATCGAGCACGCTAATACTATTATTCACTGTTGTTGAAGCCCAGTGAACTAAAGAAGAAGTTTGGGAAATAATTATTGGCAAGTATAGTGTATTGCACAACATTGCTGTAACACCACATTTTACCCACGCGTATGTGGAGGGCAGATGCCTAGTGGAAATATACAGGTAATAGTGTTACAATTATCCTGAATAAATAATAATAATAATAATGTTATTGGTTTTACGTCCCTTTTAACTACACTGAATAAGTGTGATTATAATTGTATGAGGTATTTAAATTGCCAAAGTGGAAATTTTATTTTAAAAACGACGTATAATTCACGGATGCTGCGTGATACAAAAGTAGCGTCACTAGCACGTGCAGAATCATAAAACAGTGTTAGCTCACATGCTAATCCACATCTGCAAAATTAAGGCTGTGTCGTATTTTATAATTGAAGCCTATAACATTCACGACGAACATTATAATTTTGAAAGTGAGAGGATGAATTATTACGCAACTTATTTCACTACCCACGTGATTGGACTTTTCTTCACCATGGTTGAAGCAGTCACCATGGGCTAATACCATCCCGGTATGAGGGTGACGTTTCTACGGGAACCAGCATGATGGTGGAACTTCCAGGACGACGAACGAGAAGGAAGGAGCCAAAAATGCCATTTCCAGGCATATCCACGAAGATGTCGACAGGGACAAATCGAACCCTGGTCTTTGGAGGAGTCCAGATGGGAATCCTGATGAGGAGGATACCGTTCCAGAGAGCCAGAGAGGATTTTGTACAACCCTTGTTGTGGAATAGAGAGCCGAGTGAGAGCTCCTCCATTTCGTGAGTTTTTGTCACACCCCTTCTTTGTTCTAGTTTCTGGTGGTATAGTAGATTTAATGTAGTTTGTGAACCAACCGCACTCAGTGTCAGCCATTTTTCTAGGTAGGGATGTAACTAGATTAGTTAGATGTCATTTATTTCAGTTTAGAGTGAGACACCCTTGGGGTCAGACATTTTGGTCAGCCCTGGTGCAGCCTGATGAACGTCGTAGAACGTCAATGCCTACTTTTTGCTGAACCTGACTGTAGTCATTTTGAGGCTATTTTGTTCAACCCTACTTGGGGTAATTTTCAAGTCTTTGCTGACTTTAGTTATGGCAATCAGATGCCATGGTTATTAATTAACTGCATTCTTCGCAGCCATCCTTTGTTATACCCCTGACTGTCGTTAGAACGGTCGTATCATTTAGGTAGTCGACTGTAACTACCAGTTTTGTAAATGCATTATATTTCATTTTGAATAAGCTCAGATAGCTATTCTTGGTCATGTTTGAACCTAACAACTAGAAGGAATGTTTCGTTGCCTAGCATCGAACTCAGTCCCCAACGTATCATTAAGCAGATCTAGTGTGTGAATCTGCGCCACAATTATCATTTTTGCTTGTGTCATGTGAGACACGTTTTTATTTGATGTACTATCAATTATTGACTTGTATTTTTTAAAGCAAAGAGCTCCAGTTATTGTAAGATTACTTTCATTTAGACGTCTTTGGTAGAAAGACGGAATTGTATTATTATATTCAGATTTATTGCGTGTGTTTTATACACGGACTCTTTAGAGGTCCGTAACCTATGGTAAAGTTTTTTATGAACTGGCCAGGTGCAGTTTTATATTGATTAAATCGCCGGCCTTGAATAAACTGGTTATGTAACCCGGTGACCTGAAAGCACGCCTGCTTCATTGTGAGACAAAACTACTATTGACAAGGACAGAGTACGATTTGTATTCGCATTTCCTTTCATTGCTATTTTGCTTATGGAAATCAGTTTCCACTCTTGTATTTGATCACATGTTTTATGGATCGTTTTTTGTTAGTTAAACGCTCTGTTGCGTGTACTGTCGTCTGACAGGTACAGTTATGCAAGGTTTTCTATAGTATAGTGAAGGCTACCCTGTTATAGCAGGATGTTATAGTATGAAGGTATTTTGAGTATGCCTTGTCCGGGACTGATCCCGTTGACTAGATGTTATTGGAAGGTAACTGTTGTGTACAGGCCTATCCCAGAGTTATTGAACGCGAGCTTAGCGCCGCTGGTAACCCGTGTTATTGTGTGTCCGAGTTGTTGTACTCATTGATTATATTCCGACTGTTGAGTCGAGGCTTTTTGGTGGAGAATGATCTCAGTAGAGACACTCCGTGCCCAGGCTATTGTCAATGTTATTCGCCATAAACCTACGATAAACCTATAAACCGACATCTTAATAATAAGACGCATAATTGTTGTAAAACAAGGCTAACTAACGATTCTTTCTATCTAACTTTGTTCTTTGCATTCTGGAACTGTTGACATAGCCGTGCAGTTGAAGATAATTTCCTTGTGAGGAAATGACTAGGACAGTTGACATTTTTGTAGCGACCTGAAGCATGCGCGAACCTAGAGTTCGTAGCTTGTGGAGCTCAGGCCATGCTATGTCAGACGTGGTCTCAACTACGCATTCGTCACCGTAATTATACACATTAGATGACTATGGCTTACAAAGAGTAAACCAAGGTGCAGGCAAGAATTTCTAATAAAACTACTATGTCTATTTCATTACCTATTTATGATGTCAAGTGTATAAATCCTACATGTTACCTTTTGTGTGCTGTTAGCACATAGTTATTAAGCATAATTAAATTGTTTGTTTTTCATGGCTGTACACTTAGCTTTTGGATGTAATTGTTTTCTTTTACGGACGTCATCGCCGTAAATTTTGTTAATTGATAGGACTTAGCTAGATGAATTAACGTTAAATGTAAATGTCGAAATGGTACCATCCTAACTTAGATTTGTTTTGCTACCCTGTTAAATGTTAATTCAGATATTAGCTTGATCTTGTAACCTGAACTAGGGACTTGCGTTGTACCATATTCCTAGCGTTGCTGTTGTTGCTTTATTATTGTGAGTAAGATCTTTCGCGAGGGTTTTCCGTGACTTCTCAGGTAGGGACCTGCTCTTTATTTTTGTTTATTTATTAGCTTGCGGACTAGCCGATTATAACCCTCCGAACTAGGCTAGGGGTTTGTGAATTTTATAAATAAATTTTCACGGTGTTTTACATAAGTCTGGATGTTTATTTTCTCAGTCTAGTTTTAAGGTGAACCTTTCCTTAGGCGGTCTATGACCATCGTCACCATGTACCACGATCCCTGTGGACTACGGACTCTCGTGCCGCTTTAGCCTTTATGGAAGGTCACCTGATCCTCACGGTAATTTTATTCGATTTATGGGACGTTAGGAAAGTCATCGTGGTTGTTGACTCGACTAGACGGTCACAATATGTGATAATACGCTTAATATGGACTGGTTCGTTTGTGTGATGATTGTCCAGTCAACCGATGACATTGTGTCATTTACTTCGGATGTTGAAGTACCAAAGACTAAAACATAATAGAAGTGACTCAAGAATATACACCGCAATGATTTGCTAGTTAGTGGCAATATAATAATATCTTAGTACACTTCATTAGTGCCGAACGTAAGTACGTAAAGGGAAAACGCAATGAGAATCTACAGCTAGACCAAACCATTGACGTTATCATGAACGCTCAGCAATATGTGCCTCCGTAAATCCTTGCAAGTCTGGCAGATGTTCTACACTGCCTTGTATACACGCCAAATAATACAGTGAACTTTTTTATTGGTTAAGGAAGATGTTCCCCCTGTGTCAAACAGTGACCTCATTGTGTTCCGTCATTATTCATACTTTTGTGATTCTTACAGCTTGCAAGTAATTTTTATTATGATGTGTGTAATAAAGTGTTGTGAGTACCTTGCCAATTATGTTCTTATATTGCGAGATGGTGTGCCGCGATAATTCCGTAAGAGGGAGATGGTGCTTTCCAATCTATAGTACTTCACTAAATCGACTATTTCCAGTGTACAACTATTCCAAACGGTAACAGCGAATGTTTAATAGGTTAGATGGTAACATATTATCGTGTCCCTTGTGTGTAGTATGTCTACCCCTTATTATTCCCGTTTTCCAACGGGGTCGGGGATGAGATGCGATGGAAGTCTTTGTGGCGATGGTTTTTACGGCCGGATGCCCTTCCTGACGCCAACCTCATGAGGGGAGTTAATGAGAGATGAAATGAATGATGGTGAATGAAACTGGGTAAGGATGTGGAAGGAAGCGGCCGTGGCCTGTCAGAAGGTACCGTCCCAGCATTTGCCTGGTGTTGAAAATTTGAAACCATGGAAAAGCATTTCAAGGACGGCCGACGGTGGGGCTCGAACCCACGCGTCTACCGAGTCAGCAGAGAGCGCTGCCCAAGACCTACTGCTGCGGGTTAGCCAGCGTAGCCACTGCTGTCGGTCGTGTCCCTTGTGTGTAGTATTCTCCATAATTATGTTCTGATATCCACACGACGACTTCTTTGCATATTTTAATCAACTAATTCGGTGTGATGTTTTACCCGAGATTTTAGACAATTCCACGAGAGGTCTTAATTGAATTGTATCTCTATGGTGTTGGTTCGATTATTTCAGGCAACTATTCTCATTCCGATAGTGTACACAAATACTCTGCATGTGCTGGGTTGCTACGTTCGTTGCCAAGAGCCGACTGCGGTGGCGTCTAGTAGCTAGTTCTGAACTAGGCCTAGTAGTCGTTGACGGTGGCGCTTGGCGGCAAAAGTAGGAACTATTTGAAAATTCAAAGTTGCAGTCCCTACTTGAATTAAAAAAACAGATACACACACTAATACAGTCATCTCAATTAACACCGGTTATCAGACAGATTCTACACACACCCAAAGTACACGGGGCTACATGACCGCGTTGTCGCAGCCCCTAAACTAAGGAACCAACCAACCAACCATGTGCTGGGACAGCACTTCAGTAACCGGGTAGTTTCTTCTCTCCTACTTCAGAATCTGTTTGATTTTTTGCCAATAATATTAATCTATAATTACTGAACTTAAATACAAATCGTGATAACTCGCCAAAAAGCGTCTTATTCAACCACAGAAACAGTGAGACTATTGCAGCTGCCCCTTGGGTGAAGACGAAGAAACCTATAATTCGAAGCCAGCACTATATCTATATATTTAAAACAGTAAGGTGATTTTTGTTATCACGAGATAGAGAGAACGACAGAACCAATTTACTTCGTAGAGCACTCTAACGAAAGCTCTTGGCCTGTAGATTTGCAGAGTGTCTCTAAAATAAACAAATATAAGACGGTATATTTTTAAATAAATATAGAAAATAGCAGAATTCTGGCCCCTCGCGCATGCGCACAATCCGCCTGGGCTCATGACAAAATGGCGGTGAGAAGTCCATTAAAATGTAAGTTATTTAATAAGCTTCCATGTAATTGAAAACATACATTAACCAAGTTCTGACAATACAATATAATAACAGTATGAACATATACGAATGTATATTGATTTTATTGATAATGAATTGGATTATTTTCTTCAGATAGCGGCTTTTGAAGATAGTGAATGGTTGCGTCTGCATCTAAATGTGAGTGCGCGAGTAGCTATTTGGTTAAGGCGATTGACTGTGGATCCAAGGATCGCAGGTTCGGTCCCAACTCTCGCCAGTATTTTTTTTTTTTTTTTGCCACTGAAATATTGTTTTATCAAGGAGTATTAGTAAGGTTTTATGTCAGTTAAAGATACATATTTCTACACATTTTCTCAACACGTTTTATTTCCGTTTTACCATTGCATTACAGCATGTCCTCAATACGTCGTTTGAATATCTGCAATCAGTTCCAGTAACTGACAACAGATGGCAGTACCTCGCCAATATAGTTCCAGTAACTGAGAGCAGATTGCGTCGATATATTTAAAACACAAGGCATGGCCTTGATGGCGAGTTTTCGCGTGATAGTTAAATATTGTTTTATCAAGGATTATTAGTAACGTTTTATGTCAGTTAAAGATTCCTACATTCCCTCTCAATAAGTTTTATTTCCGTTTTACCATTGCATTACAGCATGTGGTCAAAAGAGCTAATATCTGCCATCAATTGCAGTAACTGACAACAGATGGCAGTACCTCGCCCATATAGTTTCAGTAACTAACAACAGATGGCAGCACCATTGCATCGATATATTTAAAACACAAAACATGGCGCATTTTCAAGTGATGGAGAGTTATAGAGGGGAATTTTTAAGAAGGGAAACGTTGAAGAACATTAACTGACAGTTGAGTGTGTAGGCTATGTTGTTTATGTACTTTAATATTGCAATTTCTTCCCAATGCTTCGGTGGTCAAGTTGGTAGCATCCTAGACTAAAAGTTATAAATTATGCATCGTCGATATACTCTTAAATTATTAGTGAAAAGGTAGTTTTCCAGGCCCTGGCGCGTGTCCACAATTGCTTTCGCCATGAGAGACACTTGGCAAACATAATTCGTTTGAAGGGCTCCGACATCGTTGTCACTCAGCCCCATGTACTTTGGTGTGTAAGTGTAAAATTTTCTCTGATAACCCGTATTATTGTGATAGCTGCATTACTTTGTGTATTTGTAATTAAGGTGGGAAATGGCAAGGTGACGGCCGAGGCCTTAAGTTAGGAACCATCCCGGTATTTGCCTTGAGTGGAAGTGGGAAACCACGGAAAACCACATCTAAGATTGTCGAGGTGGGAATCAAACCTTCCTCTTCTTAGTTATACCACTAGAGACTGAATGTGCCCCGTTTTTGCCCTCAGACCAGAATTAAATTTCTTGGCAGAGCAGGAAATGTAACCCGGGTCTCCGAGGCGATAGCCAAGAATGGGTGGGCTTCCATGTGTTAATACGATTTTTGACATGCACGGGACATAGAATTCTAAAACAGCCTCCATTAGGGTGACTGCCGAAGTGAGTATTGAGTATATGCCTAAGCTCAATCCAGTAGTTGGCGAAGTTATTCTATGTTCCCCTGCAAAATGTACTGCCATAAACTATAACAGGTGATGGAAATAGCTTATTTAGAGCAGTTTTGTACTGTTTATATCAAAATGAAGAACGTCATTCTGCGCTGCGTTTTCAAGCTATTGCCAAACATTTCGCTGGCAGGAACAATTATAAGGAATTTATTGTAAGCGATCAGTCTCATCGCATTCTCCTCACCAACCAACTTGAGTATGAGAGTCTCTGGACGGTCATGTTGAACTTCATTGTATAAGACAGTTGTTTAATGATTATTTGTTTAGAGTACTGAATCTAACTATGCAGTTGATTTCGGCAATGGAAGTATTTTTTGCCATTTAATATTTAGCGGCTCCGATATTGCATGTCACTATAGTGTTATCGAATAATACGAAGCCACATTTAAAATCCAATATAAATAGGCCATTTCAGAAACAATTCCAGATGTTATGCAGTACAGTGAAAGGTCTTTGACGATCAAATGTAAACATTGTTCTACATTGTATTTCTCTTGCGTAAAATCTACGCGCGGTTACTTTGACCTTTACTGTTGTGATGGTAAAATTGATCTGCTGAAATATAAAATATTTGCCAAGCTGCAACAATGCAATGATATTAATTTTAAAGTCTGTCTGTCTGTCTGTTAGGTAGTCAGCCCGAAGGCTGGTTGGATCCTCAAAAAGTACCGCCGTTACGTTATGTGAGTAGATACCCACAAAAACCCAAGGCAGCGCTATTTTGAGGCGTTCTAGGCAAGAAGAGGAGTGAGGTAGTTTGCCATTGCTTTCCTCACTGAGTCAGAACAGTAGTCCTAACCCTATGAGTTGAACCTTTCACAGCATTCACAGGCACTGACTGTGCCCCGAATGCCATTACTAAGCACCACCCATACCTCAGTAGCTTCCATATAATCACAGCCATGAGTGAGACTGAGACATCGGTGAAAAGCCACCTTTTACTCTAGCCTGTGCCAACTGACAAATGCAAAAGTACTGTATTCATCAAGAGATGGGGAACATTGAACTTATATCCAGTAGTTCAAACACATACATCAGCGTTAACATATTGGCGAACAGGTGTGCGAGTGTAAACTTTTCTCTGATAACCTGTGTTAATGTGATGGCTGTGTTGATGTGTGCATTTGTAATTAATGTGGGGAATGGGGAGTTAACGACCGAGGCTTTAAGTTAGGAACTATCCCGGTATTTGCCTGGAGTGGAAGTGGGAAACCACGGAAAACCAAATCCAAGATTGTTGAGATGGGAATCAAACTTTGCTCTTCTTAGTTTTGCCTCACGAGTGCGCCCCGTTCCAGTCCTCAGACCAGAATTAAATTTCTTGGCAGAGCGGGGATCGAACCTGGAATCCGGGGCAATAGCTCAGAATGTAGCCTTAAGAATGGGCTTCCCTGTGTTAATACGATCTTTGACAAGCACTGAACATATAATTCTAAAACTCCCTCCATTACTGTGGCTGGCGAAGTGAGTCTATGCTCATTCCAGTAGTGGCGAAGTGATTCTATGCTCCCTTGCATAATTTACTGTCATGGAAATACGAAGTATTGTACCTTCAACAGGTGATGGAAATTCATTATTTACAGCAATTTCATTCTGTTTATTTCAAAATGAAGATCGTCATCCTGAGTTGCGTTTGCAAGCAAATTGCAAAAATTGCAAGGATTTTATTATTGGCGATCAATCTCATCGCATTCTCATCAGCAACCAACTTGAGAATGGAAGTATTCATTGTATATGTGAATATTATTGTTTATTGATTATTTGTTTAGAGTGCACAACAATGGGTCTAACCACGCAGGTGATTTTGGCAATGGAAGTAAGTTATTATTTGCCATTTAATATTTGGCGGCTACGTTGATGCAGGCCACTATAGTTTTATATAAAATGACGTTAATTTGGACAGAAATGCTGCTATAAATAAACCCATTTGACGAAATAGAACATTAGCCGCAAAAAAGTGGGAAATCGGAGAAAAATACGAAGCCACTTTTAAAATCCAATATAAATATGGCATTTCAGAAACAATTCCAGATACTATGCCGTTACAGTTTAGGGTCCTTGACGAACAAATGTAAACATTGTTCTGCACTGTATTTCTCTTGCGAGAAATCTACACTTGGTTACTTTGACCTTTGCTGTTGTAATGGTAAAATTAATCTGAATAAATATAAAATATTTGACAGGCTTTAACAATTATTTTTCACTGGAGATGATATCTCAAGGAATTCCAGAGGGACTAATCGGCAGTACAATGCTATGTCCTTCGTTTCATGGCGCAGCGGTCAAGCTGTATGTCTCTCACCAAGGCGGATCGGGTCCGATTCCCGGTCAATGCATGTGAGATTTTTGATGTGAAAGGCCATGTCCTGTGGTTCGGATTCCACGTTAAACGGAGGTCCCGTGGCTTATGATCGCGAGATTAACGGTCACGTTAAACTGCAAGCTTCCTTCCTTCCTTCGTTTCATTTGGTGCCAATGTTACTGTGCCACACGCACACGGTCCACATTGTTTTAAAATGTATGGAATTGCACATCATCGCATTTCTTCGTTATATTCCAAAAATATAAGCGATGGTTTGCGGCCAGTTGTATTAGACTCATCAGAGTTCTTGAATCCCTTGGAACTAAACGACTGGCTGCCACATACTCCAAACGCTTGGCCCGTTATGCTGCTTAGAAATCTGAACGGTTCCCAAGGGCTCCTAAATGCAACCATATTGCTTGGATTTGGAAATAATAGGTGCAGTTAAAATTAGGCAGAGATGTCTAATCCTTCGACTTGATTTAACACCATCCGATAAAACACTATCATTTTCTTTTAAGAGGCAATATTTTCCAATTCATTTGGCATACTTTATCACAATCAATAAAGCTCAAGGGGAAACTCTGGAACGTATAGGCCTCAATTTGCCCCCAACAATTTTTCAGTCATGGCCAGCAGTATTTTGCAATGTTGAGAGTGCAATCTTTTGACGCCCTCATAGTTTCAATAGAGTCAAAAAATAATCGTACAAAGAATGTACAGTAGGCCTATATAAGAAAATTCTTCAGTAAATATTTTTCTATTGACCGTCATGTTTTGACGGGTTTCAACTAGTAGATAAATTAATTCAGGTAAGTCTAAATTATTGATGCATATTTCTTCGGAACCTAGTCTCGTCTTGTGATATCTTTTATGATATTAGGTGAGTAAAAATAATAATTTAAACGAACTGTGACAAGCCCGATGACTTGATCTTAGCTATTGGTAGGGCAACCGTCACCGCCATGTTTTTTCTACATTAAGGTCTGAGGATTGTAGTTGGTCTTGCCGGTACAAAGAAAAACAACACACAATCAGCTGGTCTGTTCTGCAAAAGGGACAGAAAAACACAACGAATAACAAAAGTGATATTGTGGGACTGAGCACACAAACGTCCTTTTGTTTGGGGCATATCAATACCATGTATGGCCACCATGAGCTGCAAGGCATGCTTGCAGAAGACGAGGCATACTGAGTACCAATCCAACGAGGGTTGGGGCAGATTATTCCCCTCTTGGATAGCAGCTTCAATCAATTGCTGTTTGTTGGAGGATTGGAACGGTGCGAAATTACCCTCTTGAACTCTTTCCATTCATGTTCAATACAGAACAGACACGCCACTCCATTCTCTGTATGACATGAATCTGAAGGAACTGATTGACCACCATAGCTCGATGGGCAAGAGCATTATCGTCCACTAGTGTAAAGCCTCACCCATTGCGGCAGCGAATACTGTAACGACAGGTTCAAGGATGTTGTCTTTTCACACCATACCAGTCATGTTACCGTGGATAGGAATTACGAGGCGTACGTCGACCAAACATGACAACCTCCTTGCTGTTGGTGGCGTTACTGGATGAAGGCTCGTAAAATCTCTCACCCGCTTGCAGCATTCGAGTGTGGCGACGAGTGGGTGAGAGATACGAAGTAGAGGACTTAAAATTCCTGGATTCCACAGTTAATGAAAAGTGAAGAATAGGTCCCACGAACATCCAAGCAGCTGGCATTCTACGTTACCAACTCCGGGTTCCTCAATAAGGCTCCACTTTCAGAAGAATCCTGTGAAATTTCAGGACATCAGGTGGTTGAGAAAATTTAATGCCACCGGCATATTTCTCCCCTTTGGACCAATCTTTTACCTCATTTCATCACAATCTCATTTACAGTATTTCATTCTTTCCTTTCTCCAATCTGTACCTTAACCTTCCTCTTTGTCTTTTCCCACAAACCTTGAATCTACCTCCCCAGTTATAAGTGCATCATAATCACGTGTACATTTTTCAGGTAGAGTATAATATTCCCACCTATTATACGAGGCACATCCAGAAAGTAAGTTTTCCTATTAAAATAATAATAATAATAATAATGTTACGAGTGCGGGGATGCTTCATTATAGCCCGCCCCAGGCTACCCCTGCCTCTGTGTCATCCAGAGGCTTACGCAACGAGCCAGCGAGAACAAACACATGGTCCAGAAAGTTCGCGGCCCACCTAGTATTGGAACTCTCGGGAAGGTCTGAGAGTAACCGTGAACCCTGTTCTACTCTGGAAACTTCTGTTGAGTCATCAGCCCCGATATATAAGAGCGACCCTGGCCAGTGGGACTGGAGTGTGTTTTTACCAGTGCGACAGAGGTATTGTGGTGACGTGCCGTGCGAATTGCGAAACCTAGTGAGACTGTTTCCTAGTTTGCGAGATTCTTGGGACAGCGAAGCAGTGTGTAGTATTCAAAAACGGGGAGTGACAGACTATTGTAAATAACTGTGGCTTGTGTACTCGAGGAACAGGTGTGGGCATTTCTAGCCAGGACACGGGTCTAATTAGGGAAGGATTACCTGCATGAGAAAGTGAAAAGGGTGAGTGTGCTCCAAAAGGAAGAAACTTGAGTAAGACTGCTAATGGTTTCTGTGTGCTTATTGTACGGTGTATATTTCTAGACCTGCAATAAAACTAATTGTGTTGTGCTTTACCTACTGTAATTAAATTAACGAACGTGCTACTAGGAGTAGCAACTAACAATTAAAAAAAAAAGATAACATAGTTACATGCAAAACTTAATTGGCAACAGGTACAGCCATGTGTCAACAATATTTCAACATAGGCACCAAACGATTGAGTCACTTGTCATAGCATGGTATCAACTTTTGTAGTCCTGTGTCATAGAAGTTTGCCGCCTGCTAATGGATACGTGTTACAGTAGTCTTCAGATATTCGCTGTCGGGACAACGCTCCCAAGAGGACATGAATTTCTTGAGGTGCAAGAACAGATGGAAATAGCTGGGAGCAAGATCAGGACTGTATGGTGGATGATAAAATATCCCCCAGCCAACTCCTGCAGAACAGTTGTGTGCCGAGCCGTATGTGAACGAGCATTGTCATGGTGCAACACTACAACGGCAATAAGCATTCCACGCTTCTTTGTTTTGAATGGCCCGTCGCAATTTCCGCAGTGTTTTGCACTCTGCGAGAGAAGGAATAAAAGCCACCATTTTGGGCCACTGCTGCAGTGCTACTGGCGCCAGGCGGGACCTGTCCGGCATATGGCATTACATCAAGTGCAATTCAGAACCCGTCCAAGCAAGACCGAGCAGTAATCCAATCGGCAGAGGGTTGCAAGCCAGTCCTGATTTATCAGGGAATGGTTGCTGTATATGGCGAAAAATCTTATCAGAGACAACCGTTATGGGGTGGAGATGAATGTTCTACAATGGCTGTGAGGAAACTACAGATCAGCCGTGTCCTGATAAGACACACAAAGCATTCGAGCCTAGGCAAGCTACATCAACATTTCTGCCAGTATTGTACACAACATTGTCTCCTATAACCGTAAGTACTGGAAAGTTTATACTCTGCATGCTGACTGCATTTCGTAAGGAACAGTGATTTAAAAAAAATCCCCTTTACCGCTGGGGTAACTGGGATTAAATGCAAACCACTGGTAAAATAAAATCTACTTATTAGGGCATTATTACACGAGGCAACCAGGTCGCACACATCGCCATCGGGCTTGGATTGTTATGGACGTCATTACACTAGGACAGCCGACCGTGTGACCAAAGATTGTTGGCCTGCTGGCTGCTGTGCTGTGAAACCCCGCGTTTTACTGCATACTGTTTTCTTGACGACAAGTGAACTGGTCAAGGGAAAAGATGAAACAGGATAACGCTATAGAATAGTATGTACATGCATCTTTGATATCCTTCGCCTCCTCCTATTCAATAGTAAGAAAAATAATATATTCATCACTCATCTCATCATCACTTGTTGAACAGACACTGAACTACATGGTCGTGACTGTCGCATAACCAGTTTATCGGCACGCCACAGGCGCGGATCTAGAGTTTGGTTTTTTTTTTTTGGGGGGGGGTCAGAGAATCGAAATTGTTAAGAAAAATGGTATCACTAAAAACGCAATCACAAAATAACCAAACGTACAAAACCAGACCAATTTTTTTGCAAGCTTCATGGATAGAAATTTGATGCGTTTAGCGCACCAAAAATATTCGTACAAATTGCAACGGCGTGTTTTGCAACTCTTACATCGAGTTTCGAGAAAAGGATCAAGGTACGTTACAGTTTCGGCAAGTCGAGTTGATACCGACAAAGGGAGAAAGTCACAGCTTAAATTGCCAACCAAGCTTGCAGTTTGGACGTCGGCAAAAATGTTTGGTGCGAAAAAAAAAGCCCCAGTTTCCTATCCGTGCATTGCTGCACATTCATCGTGACATCACTATAAACATCGATTCGGTAATCACAAGGTTTGCTAAACAAAATAGACGAGTTGATTTTGTTGTATAACTAATAGTTTTTATACAAGAGGTTTGAAGTTGTAAATATGTACAGTTGTAACAGAACATAATAATTCCAATAAAGATAATTCAGTATTGAATAAAATGAAACAAAACTGTTTTTCAGTTAAAATTCGTTAAGTTTTATTTGTCTGGTAATTGTGTTTTCGTTTTTTGAGTTTGCAAAAAAAAATTGTTCTCCGTTTGGGGGGGGGGGGGTCATGACCCCCGTGACCCCCCCCCCCCCCCCCCTTGAATCCGCGTCTGGCACGCCACCGGTTGCGAGACCTGGCTGCCTCGCGTAATAAGGCCCTTATGTCAACTTCCCTTTCTACATATTCTGGTGCCCAGGAACTTCGAATGATTTTAGTTTGAACACCACGCATATGATTTTTTTCGGATTTACAGATGCTATGCTATTTTTAAGGCAACATGCTTTCCATGAAATTTGAGCTCAGTTAAATGCTTCTCATTTGTGCCTCTTCTCTGCTTCTGAAACGTTTTCATGTTCGTATACTAGAAGTTGGTTGGTTCCTCAGTTTAGGGGCTGCGACAACGCGGTCACGTGAACTTTGGGTGTGTGTAGAATCTGTCTGATAACCGGTGTTAATTGTGATGACTGTATTAGTGTGTGTTATCTGTTTTCAATTCAAGTAAGGACTGCAAACATTGAATTTTTTCAAGTAGTTCCTACTTTTGTCGCCAAACGTCACCGTCAACGACTACTAGTTCAGAACATGATTGCCAGATGTCACCGCAGTCAGCTCCTGGCGACGAACCTAAGAGCGTTTGTCGAATGTTTAACCTATACATAATTTAGCTTCACACAGGTGTAATTAGTGGAAGATTCTTTAACATGCCATAAATCTATGAAATGGGACCACCAGCTTAACTCCCCCTCCGAAGGAAGGCATACTGAGGGATTTTTAACGCTCTTAAAAAATCCGACGACTTCGGCCGGGTTTGAATCCGCGATCTTGGGCATAGAAGTTCAGCATGCTACCAACTACGCCCCCGAAGCCGCATACTAGAAGTTGAGCCAGTGTTTGAGTTTGAATTCCCATACGTTTTCTCACAAGACACACACATTTCCCGACAGCAGTAACTACGCTCACTGATGAGCAGGGCTGGGCCAAGCTATCTGCCGACTTGGTAGATGTGGGTTCAAACTCCACTTGGCAGACCTTGACATGTTTTAGCGGGGTTTCTCATTTTCAACTCCAGGCAATTGCCGGAACTGTACCTTCTAATAGGTCAGTAGCGTAGCCAGGATCGACCAATAGGGGGGTTATAGTTACTCGAAGCCAAATTCTACTAGTATTTCGTCCCGCGGCATAGCCGCGCTCGTTAAACGTGCACGATGACCGCGATGTAAGCTGCAGTAAGTACGGATATCGTAGGTTCGAATCCCGGTGCTGACAGCAGTTATCCTGAGTGTGGTTTTTATACACTTCCTGCAGGAAATTGCCGGCATAGTGCCTTACTTCAAGTCCCGGAGCGTCTATCGTGGTCTATCCCATCCTTTGATACATTTACCCACATAATACAGTCATCACAGCAATACAGGTTGCCCGACAACTTCAACACACACCCAACTATACGGGGCTGATGACCAAGATGTCTCAAGCCCACAAGTATTCTACAAGTATTTCCATTTCTCAATGAGATATTATTACTCGAGAAAAGTTGCATGTACATGTATTTTGCTCCAGAAGTTTTCGAGTAATACAATATGCTCAAAATTCAACAAAGGAAAACAGTTCTTTAAAGAATGAAGTTCATTTTTGACTGAAATGGTAAATCTAGAACATTCCTGTTCCCCTGACAGGAACAAAATAAACTTAAATCTATCTGTGCTACCAACATGAAGACTGCGTATCTCTCAACAAGAGAAAACATTTACAGAAGTCTCAGCAAAAGTGGCATGTCCTCTCACGATGTATCATGTTGATTTATAAGTTATACAATAGGCTACTCATTTTTATGTATATCCAAGTTTTTCTACAAGATCCTGTGCTTTATATCACAATTGTCCCTGAACGCCTAAAATATCATTTTCGAAGATTTTTGTCACCTACTAAGTCCTTTTTACCTTATAAATGCTACATGCCGCCGGAAAAAGGTTTAGTTGCTTACACTACACATGCGACAAATTTCACTCGTAACTGGAAGATAAACGTAATTCGGGTAATTTATTGTTGGACATACAGTATTGGCAACTCAAACTAACACTTGGGGCGCTGCGGTCGGTCTGGATAAGTAGGATAAACATACTCAATAACACGCGTTTGATATGGAACACTTTTTATTTTTCGGTTATAATCAGTAAATGTGGACCCTAAAATAATGACAGTGTTGTTTTTAATTGTATATATGTATAACTGTGCAATATACGTGATCTAATTTGTGTTCCACTGGATTGTATGTGTCAATTGCATATTATCAAGCATCGGTTGTCTGCTGGTATTGGTTTTTGATCAGTTCGAGTCATGGCGTTGTTACGTTTAAAAGCTACCGTATATTTAAGTTTGCTCACTGTACCATAGACTCTAGAAATTATTTGCTGCTTGGTAGGGCGAAGGGATGAGTTTAACTTGTATTAAAACTCGGGGGAGACAGGAATTGCTTGATTTGTTGGATGGTTAGCAGGTAGGTTTGGTAGCAGGTTCTTGCAGAGTAGATATTTACCCTGCGAAGTCAAATTAGGCCTATATGACTCGTAGTGGAATGGCTCGGATATCGCAGAGCGAGGTGATGGTGGTTGGTAGGGTTATTGGAAATGAACTAGGGAACGGGGAAGGATACCTGACTGATGAAGCTTGGCTGTCCTCGGCTGGTGTAGGCTTGGCTGTCTTGGTATGGCTTGGCTCGGCGATACTGTACTTGGCTGCCTAGGTGCGGCTTGGCTCGGCGTAACAGTGAACAACCCGTCCTGTCGTCAGTGTGTGTAGTGGTGAGTGGTCCAACCCGCTCCTGTTGACCGTATTTATTTGGTATCGTCACCTTTCGGCTATTGCTATTTGCATCTTTTGGAAAGTGATGAAAACTTATATCCGCAGCCATCTTATACATCGACTTACAGCCGTGAACTGAGCAATATACTTTGCTTTTACTCATTTTGCACTCTATCAACGAGTAAAACTTATTACTTATGTATAAAGACACGAAGAATTTACCACCATCTGCTTACCAATACAAGTAACCATATACAAATAGTCACCACGAGACAAATGTACCCTACTTGGTAAGTGTCTCATTTTTACCGCTAGATGTCATATCAGATAGCTGGAGTTGCCAATACTGTACTAACGTTATATGAAGCAACTCGGCTGACGGTGATCTCATGCTCAAGAAGTTAATAACGATCCCACAAATAGCGTGTATGTACCTTATTAAAACGCGTTATTTTAAATTAAAACTTGATTAGTTTACACATAACTTCTCTCCCGCTAAGAAAATAAAAAAAAAGCTAATGTTGTCCCGCCAGGTGGGATTCAAGATTATTTGGCGTTAGCCTGTTTGAAATAAGCTATATTTCGCGGGGGGAAAGTTAGATAGGCAAACCTGGCAGAGCGGAGTTGCATTACTACAGTCTAAAATACAGTCACTAAGCTCGCTGCGCTACGAAATCGCATCCTCTTGGTAGATGGAGCGACACTAGCGCTCGCGGCGGCCAGCAAGCTGGCAACTGCCTTGAGCGCGTCTTTCTCGGAACCGATGATTTCACTTTTGTAGGGGTTTTATAAATTTTAACTCACCTGAGTGATTAGCCTATTTCTTATTTCATTTGTAAACATAAGTCATGTTAAAACACAATGTTGATACACTGTAGGCTTACACTTTTAATTCATAGGAACATAGAAAAATGCTGTATTTTTATTAGTTCAGTCCTCTACAAGTATCCCTAGGTACAGTTGTATAACGTATTTAACGAGTCTTGCGTAAAATTAAAAGCCTATACTAGTTATAAATTCATGTATTTGTTTCACTGGAAGTCGCGGGCATCTCGACATACTGTAGTATGGAACACAGTCCCCGATTCTTGGATGTAACGGGTATACTCGAGAAGCACTGGATGGATTTTGATGTGATTTTCACCATTCTGTAAAGGATTTCTCGAGGAAGGTTTCTGTTGAAAAACATTCATTTATGACCAAGGGAATCCGAGCAGTAACGATTTCAGTGAATCGAGTCGAAGACAAATCTGTGGTCCGTGCGCCATTTTAGCTTACGCTGGATAAACCGTTAAAAATATCTATATAGGCCAACTATGAGTGTAAGAATTGGTCAGCATGAAAAGTTCTACGAAAACGTCCGCGACAGCATATCTCTACCTTTAATACATCACCCACTATAAGTGATTTTACTTTTTCAATTCTGCCAACAATCTCCATTCAGTGGAAATATAAATTACTAGCTTCGGAGCGAGTGAGTTTATCACCCCAGTTTCGTCCAGCATCGACTTTCGAGTCGTGTAGAGTAAAGACTACAGAGAAGAGTATATGTGTTTGGAGTGTCGCTATTCACCTCGGCTTTTCTGAATTACGTCTGGGACCTGCCACTCGTGCGCCTTTCAAGCTTACGCTGGGTAAACCGTTAAAGATACCAGGTGAGGCCGGGGGGGGGGGGTACTAGTACGGGTATAATCGTAAATAGCTATGAAATATCAAATTTTTGACCATATCAAGAGCTAGGTCTTATGTAAAATTGAGTAACATTATAATTAATTAGAAAAATACCCGTAAGATTTGTGCAACGAAAAGTATAGAAAGATCTTAAGGCTCAATTGCAAGTAGCCAACTTCGTAATTTTTCTGTGATTTTGAAACCTTCATTCCTGAATTTGACAATATAATGCAATTTCAATTTCACAAATAATTTCAGCAATACCAATTGTGTACCGTACCTTCACAGCAGTCATGTGGGAGACCAGATATTTCATAAGAGAATTAACAGACAGTGTCCCACATCTAAGTTTGTGAGCATTATCCTGACGACATATGTGGGCTTACTTCGAAATGATCCGAGAATAAGTTTATATACAGGTGATTCTCTATGTAGTTTACAACTTCAATAGTGTGTAATTATTTATTGGAACCACTTACAGTCTTGGTTTATATGTCATTACATGCCAAAACACTTCAAGTTTTTTTGACAAATCCATTACGGCTCAATGTGTGCACCATTTGTCATCCAGGACACATCCCAACGGAAGTTGATTTCCCGCCACGTATGAACCAGTATTTCCGGGGTAACAGAGGCGATGGCTGTTGTGATGCGATGTCTCCGTTCATCAAGATTTGCAGGTAGGGGAGGGATGTACACCCTATCTTTCACAAAGCCCCACATAAAGAAGTCCAGTGGTGTGTAATCTGGGGACCGTGGCGGCCAGGTAATTGTTTCTATCGAAACAGCGCAGAAAACGTTCACTTTGGGGCTGTCACGTGGTGCCCATGTGGTTTTTCCATGCCCCAAATACGACACTTGTGTTGACTCGGCCAGAAAGGTACAACGTTGATTCATTGCTGAAGACCACATTGTTCAAGAATGGCTCATCACGGCTGATGCGATCCATCATTTCAACACAGAATTCATGTCGGGTATGTTTATCCGCTTCACGTAGTGCTTGAACCAAGGGCAATCGGTATGCTTTCATGGCCAAATGTCGACACAACACCCGCCAAACAGTGGTCTGAGGGATACCAGTTTCGATTTTTCCGGGCTGCGGATGAACCTCTCCATAACTGTTTCCACCACATCGCCAGTCACAGGTGTGCGGCCTGGGCCTGGCGCCTTTGTGTGTAGCACAGAACAACCTGTTTCGGTAAATGTCTGGTGCCATCAGTGGCGGATCCAGAGGTTCACCTCGGAGGGGGCACTCGAGGATTTCGGAGTAGCTAGAGAAAATATGTAATAAAATTACTAAATTTGTATTTTATCTACACACGATACACATAACATTCAACCACCAGATTTTATAATTCTACAAGAAATTCATTATATTAAAATGGTTTATTGGTTTCAGTTTCAATAACAGAAGTCATTGTCATTATGTAAAAAAAACAACTTTTGAATTCTACAGAATATGTACATTTCCACATTTTAATGCACATTACACAGTCAAATATGTATTAAAACATATGCAATCATAGGGGCTATCTGAAGACAATATACAAGTCTACTACACACTTGTTACAAAATATGTACATAGTACCAACATTGTCAGTCACTGACTCACAACTAGTCACATAAATAAAAATACCGGCCACGGTCAGTCAAATAGTCAAGTAGTATAGGAAGGCGCTCCATGGCACAAAGGATTATGAAATATATTTCTACTTCTACCTGGCCTAAACATAAAAAAATACGTCGATGTAGCGATTATGTTAACAGTATTGCCATTACATACTATATCATTTATTGATAATTCATCCGCTCAAATGGAAACTACATCACATTCCCTTTGGGAATATTTAAAACCTTATACTATATGATTACAAACATTGACCATATTCATGAATGCAAGCAATCAAGGTGTCTACTGTAAGGATGAAGTAAAAATTAGTTACTTTTTAGCTACCTTTTTGTTACCTTTTAGTTAATTTTAGTTACCTTTGAATTCAAGATACGTCTGCGGTCTGCGAGCAAAGGGGTTCATCACGTGGTGAAGAAAAACAACAATGAACTGTGTTTAAAGCGGTAAATAAAATTCACTTTCGGTGTTATAAAAATTTTAAAAATAATAAATAAATACTAGATATTTACTATCAAATGAGTTGTTTCAGCTAATATGTCGTCTTGTACACAAGGCGTTTTTATAATTGCCAAGAGGTTGCTCTGCTCTTGACTGTTTGGTGAGATTTCCTTTGTCCCCGCGGTAGATCACGAAGAAATTTATGGGACGTCACGTGATTGTAACCGAATTGTCTTCGCACTCAAGTACGGAGAAATATCGAGATGTTACACGATCGGCGCTGGTCTCAGTCGTTTGTCGAGATTCCCGTAGTTTTCACGATAGAACACGAATATCGCGATTTAGATACGCGGTGTTACTTTTAGTCGTTCGACGAGATTTCCATTGTCCTTGAGGTTGGGCACGAGAAAATATAGCATTTATACGCAATCGGCGCCACTTGCTGTCCGTTTGATAAGAATCCAGTTGTTGAATGCGGAGAAATATCGCGATGAATGGCAATCGCTGCCGCTGCCGCTCTCGGCCGTTTCTCGAGATTCACGTTGTCTTCACGATATTATGCAAACCGCGCCGCACCCGGCCGTTGAACGATTGTCTATCTGTCCTGACAGAATGTTGGAGGCAAGCTCAAGGTTGGGCATGGTTAAAATTCACGAGTAGTTATGGACATGTTGTATGCGCCGGCGCCGTGATTCCCGCTGTCCCTATGCTGTGGTTGGGTAGATTATAGGCTAAGGAATAACCCACCCACCAAGGGAAGATGATTTAAAAAAAAAGGGAAGTAGGTTTTGGATTGGAGAAAAAGGATAGAAAAATAGGAGGAGAGTCCCACAAGAGTTGTAAATTTAACTTTAAATACCTTTAGAGGCAGTTGCCACTGGAAATTAACTCTCTGATACCTAAAGTAGGTACGAGCTTGGTCGAAGCTAACGGGAACCGCAGCTGAGACTTGGGCGATTTGCAAGAGAGAGGCTGTAGTGTATTTCCTCCCAAGCATGTATAAGACTACTATGGGGAAAGGTGATGGTCTGGCAAAACTAAGAGCAACAAATTTATTGTAAGGTTTTTCAAAGAAATTCGTTTTGCGAAATAATTCGAAGAATGCCAATGATTTAAATCAAGTTTGGTATTTCCAATTTTCGAAATTATAGAGTTCCTGAGAAAAGCGACCCAGTGCTTCCAGGAAGGAAAATGATTAAAGATTATAACCTGGGGAGTAATTTTGTTGAATAAGCCAATGGTTGCATTTAGAAATGGCTAAACTTTTACTCGGCGAGGAGCCGGCTAAAAGTTTGGACAAAAAGAAACACTTATTTTTTGGAAAACTGACCATAAGTTTTCGGAGAGGATCTCCACAAGCAGGTAGCTGGCGTAGCGAGCTTTACTTGCCTTACTGGCCAATTAGAATTAGCTATTAAAGCTAAAAGAATCTTTAGTGAGGTTACTACTAAGAGTTCTTGCTCAAATGCAACGAGTGGTGAATGCCCTATTAATGGTTTTAATGGCATCAAGTAGGGAGAGCCAAGGAGGACAGGATCTTGCTTACCCGTTGTATTAGAAAAATGAAAAAGCAAAAAAGAAACTCTTAATTTATTTAACAAATTAGAGGAAGTTGATATCTTTAACAATTAAATATGTTTCAATCTTATTAACAATTTGGGGTCGCAGACCTCCGACAACATTTAGAAATTGCTCCAGGCAAATAATAATTCTTAAGGTTTTAAACCTGGTACTAAAATCTTTGTAAGATTTTAAAAAGGCAATGAAATGATTAAAGTTTAAACATTAAATTGAGTACAAGGAGTGTACTATAAGAAATTTCTGAAAGAATATTCTAGAGAGTATAACAACTTCGAAAATAACAATAAGGAAAACATAAAGAATAAAATAGAAGTTCCTACAACTTCTTATATTTAAACAGAATTACTTTATGAGAATTATACAAAAGAGGGCAGGTCACTTACTGTGAAACCTGAAGAGATAATCAAAAGGAAGGTTCTCGACCTCCTATATTTTAGATAGGAATCACGAGCCAAATGGGGCAGTTTCCATTTAGTGAGACCTAAAAATAACTCACACAAGAGTTGAAAGAATTGTTTTCCCTGATTTGAAGGGAGAAACAATGTAAGTTTGAAACGTGTATAAAACACGTAATTATACAGAATTTACTTAATGATAAACAAGCAAAATGGAAGGGCACTTCATAGAGTGACACCTTATTGAAACAGACCTAAATTTAAAAGTTTATTACGGATTGTTAGTAAGAGGTTAGGAAAGAGAAATAGGGGATTGAGGAAAAATGTTCATGGCCTTATTTAAATATAAACGGACGATCGCGACGCGGTAGAAAAGTTGAGCAAGCACTGGTTTTCACTATAGTTGGTTGAAATATATGAAAAGTTCACTGTGGAAACACAAAGTTTATGGGAAAGAAAGTTATTGCAATGATAACTGGTTTCACTAGGTAGGCGAGAGTCTATTTCTTGAGAAAGTTGTAAATTACAATTGAATGCGCCATAGAAAATTCCAGCGGTGGACGAAAATTCACTATTGTAGTAATTTAGAAGTAAGATTCTTCAATTTTAAATAGCATTCTCACAAATAAGTGAGAAATACATGACGGCAGGACTTGCAGATAAAGTAAAAGATCTGGAAGTTTCCAGAACGATCTTAGTAGAAAAATGGGGCTAATGTAAATCCAACGGAGGAACTAGCTTGGTGAATTATAGACAGCGGGTATTAGATAATATCCCACGTAGCGAGAGGATTTCTCATTTAAATAGCTTAAGAAAAGCTCTTTTCTTGTAAGGTTGGCTTGTACGAACAAAAGCTCAACATGGCAAATCCCACGAAGAATGATTTTTGCCCCCAAATAAATAATCTCACACTGTCTATAAAAGTATCGTTAAAAGCACGTGAAAGTTAAAACCATGAAGATGAGGTTAAAACTTTAAGATGGTACTTATCTTGATTTCATGTTGAAGGCGAAGTTCCGTATGACGATAACTACTTTGCCAACATGGCGTAGAAGAGAGTATGCCTCTTGGTTTGAGGAGGCTGGCTCGAGAGGAGCCTTAACTGATCGAGTCAACTGCCGACTGAGAAGTGAGACCTGCTCAACGGAGCACGGAGGGTCCAAGGAAGGGAAAAAGAGTGGGGGGTAGGAAACAAAAGGAGAACATATAAACATAACCAACTTATCAAAAATAAATGTTCTTCTTGAAGAATGGTCTTCAAGGAGTTGATAGTAGGCGATGCTAGCGCAGCATGGTGAGTAAAGAAGTAGACGTAGTCCTCTTGCTCAAGGAGAAAATAGCTGGCGATGGTAACAGGATCTGGTGGCCAAATGGATAAGTAAGTACTCTAGCACCAGGAAGAATTGAGGAGCTTCAGAGATTCGCTGCGAGATGACGCTAGGTGGGTCACAGAAGGTATATATCTAGAACAGACTCATGAAAAGCATAAGAGACAGGAACCAAACAGAAAATAGAAGATCACTGTTGGTGTTTGACAAAGAGGAAGGAAGAAATGAACATGCAAGGAGCAATAAAAATTATCTCTCAGGTACCGTGTATTCAAAGAATACACCATACTGGGGGGGAGGGGAGGGGGGGGGGGGTTTAACACCAACAGAGAGCAAATAAGCAGTTACACATTTAAAGGAAGAGGAGCGATCAAAGACAGGGGTCTTGTAATCGAACCGTTAGTGGTCAAGACTCTGACCACCCTGACTCTCCCATCTCTTCCAGGATAACACTCGGTCACTCTACCGGAAGTCCAGATTAGAGGGGGAGAAACATCCCTAACCAAGACCAAGTCCCCCACTTTAATGTCGGGACTGGAAAGAAACCACTTCTGCCTCCGTTGCAAGGAAGTTAAATATTCCAAGTTCCATCTCTTCCAAAAAGAATTACGGAGGGCTTCAAGTTTACGCCAAGCGATAGGTAGATTAGAATCCCTGTAAGAATTGGGAAGAGGAGGAGGGGCAGAAAGAGAAGTGCCGATAAGGAAGTGACCAGGGGTGAGTGGAAGTAGGTCATCAGGGTCATTGGAAAGCGGAGTTAAAGGGCGAGAATTAACAACACCTTCAATCAGAACAGACAGTGAATTGAATTCTTCATAAGTCACAATTCGATTACCTAAGACTTTTCTTAAATGACGTTTAGTGAGCTTTACGCAAGATTCCCACCTACCACCGTGATGAGGAGCGTAAGGAGGTATAAAGCGCCATTTGAAACCTTTTGAATAGGAAAAATTAGAAATTTGTTCCATGGCAGGAGAGGAAGTGAGAGCTTTCTTCCAAAGGGAAGCTGCGCCCTGAAAAGTGGAAGCGTTATCAGAGAACATCTCTGAAGGAACACCACGCCTAGCGGTGAAGCGAGAGACAGCTGATAAAAAAATAAGAAGTAGAAGCATTCGTTACTAGTTCCAAGTGGATTGCACCGGTAACCATGCAAACAAAGAGAGAAACATAAAGCTTACCAAACAATTCGCGATTAGCTTCAGGAGAATTTCGTTGATATTGGAACGGACCCATATAGTCCACACCAGTTAAAGCAAATGGGCGTATAAGAGAAGAGCGAAAGGAAGGCAAATCGCTCATTAATTGAGTTTTGATTTTAGGTTTCGCTTTGAAACAAGGAATGCACTTGTGAATTACAGAAGAAACTTCATGAATTCCATTTATAATCCAGTACTTTTCCCTTAAGAGGCAAAGCAGAGTGCGTGTACCAACATGAAGATTACGGTAATGAAAGTCACGTATAATTAAGGAAGTTACGTGATGTTTGGAAGGCAAAATAACGGGATGCTTTTTGTCCTCAGAGAGCAAAGATTGCGAAAGTCTTCCACCTACCCTGAGTAACCCATGGTCATCAAGGAACGGGGCCAAAGCACGAAGACGACTGGATTTGGGAAGATCCCTTTTAGAAGAAAGTAAAGACAATTCAGAAGAAAAGGCTTCTTGCTGTGTCAGTTGTAAAACCTTAATGGTAGCGAGAATCAATTCATGATTGGTAAGATGTGGTTTAGGGAGAAGAGGTTGGTCAACCACAAGATATTTCCATCTAAGGAGATAGGCGACAATTCGTAGTAATTTATGAAAGGAAGAGTAGCGGGACAACAAGGGATGAGAAGCGTTGGAAACAAAGACACGAAGCAATGGATAGAGGTACTTTAGCGTCAGGCAAGTTGGAGTTTGTAGCTGGGGGTTTAGAAGGCCATGAAGAAGAGTCTTCGATTAGCCACGAAGGCCCATGCCAGTATAATGGGGAAGCTGCCAATTGAGAGGGTAAACAACCACGAGAGATAATATCGGCTGGATTATCAGCACCGGGCACATGCCTCCATTGACATCCAGAAGAAAGAGTTTGAATTTTGGAAACTCTGTTTGCAACAAAAGTTTGCCAATGAGAGGGGCTCTTGGCGATCCACGAAAGGGTGATCATGGAATCGCTCCAGAGATAGATTTGCGAGAATTCGACTTTTAATACTTCCCGTAACTTCTTAACAAGTTCGGCAGCCATGAGTGCAGCGCACAATTCAAGCCTAGGCAAAGTAATAGCTTTAAGAGGAGCGACTTTCGATTTGGCACAAACAAGGTTGGAAACTGAAGATCCATAGAATGAACCGTGATAAACTAAATATGCGCAGCAACCATAAGCTTTTTCGGAACTATCCGCGAACACATGAAGGAAAAAGGGTGTATTAGAATGAGAGCTGATTAAATTCCTGGGAATTTCAATGAGGGAAAGATCCAACAAATTACTGCGAAACGAGAGCCAGCGATTAAGAAAAGAAAGAGGGACAGTATCATCCCATTCACACTTAAGCGACCACAGCTCTTGCATGAAGAGTTTGGCTATAACGATGACTGGGGCAAGGAATTGAAGTGGATCAAAAATTTTTGCAATTTCAGAGAGAATTTGTCTTTTTGTATTAGGAAGCTCTTCTGCGAGCGAAACTTTATAGATAAGAGTGTCAGTGCTAGTGCACCAGTGAACTCCTAGAGTTTTTATAGATTCGGAGTTTCCACAAATTTCGACAGAAGAAGGATCTACGTCTTCGATGGGAAACTGAGCGAGAAACTCAGGGGAGTTGGAGTTCCACTTATGGAGTGGGAAACCTCCATTCCTTAACAATGCCTGAAGTTCTAAAGACACAAAAGAAGCTTCCTCTAAAGAGGGGAAGGACTGCAAGTAATCGTCAACATAAAATGATGTTGTTAGTGCTTCAGAGGCTTTGGGGTTAAATAAATGACCATCTTGTGAGGCTAGCAAGTGTAGGGATCGGATAGCAAGGAAAGCAGAGGGTTTTAAGCCATAAGTAACCGTTTTCAAGCGAAATACCTTAATGGGCTTACTGATTTCATCACGCCACAAGATTCTTTGAAGATCTCGTTGTTCTGGTTGAATTAACACTTGACGGTACATCTGTTTTATGTCGGCTATGACAGCTATGGGAAATAATCGAAAGTTTAAGAGTATAGCAGATAGATCTGATTGAATAGCAGGACCAGAATAAAGAGTGTCATTAAGGCTGTTGCCATTAACGTCGGGTGATGAACCATTGAAAACAACTCGAATTTCATCTTTTACAAGAGGGTTTTTCCACACGGGATGATGATTTAAATAAACCGTTTCAATTGGGGGGTGTAATTCATCATCAGATTTGCTAACAACTTCCATATGATCTAAGCTTTCATACTCATCCATGAAATCAGTGTACTGTTGTTTAACAAGAGGTTCCTTCTTGAATTTGCTCTCGATAGCGAAGAGAGCTTTTCGAGCTTTAGGCTGAGAGTTGATAAGTTTAGGAGGATTATGTAATCTTGGCATTTGAACGACGAACCGGCCATCAGAAGAACGAGTGGTGGTGTTCAAAAAAAGTTGCTCACAGAATTCATTTTCTGAAGAGGTTACATTAGGAGAATCAACATTTTCAAGCCTCCAGAACTGTTCCAGGTCAGTATTGGAGAAGTAACCTTGCGATGCGGGTTGAGGAGAATAATGGGGAAGTTGACCGGTGACGATCCATCCAAAATTAGTGTCTCTGGCGACCACGTTTGAGGATAACTTACGAACCTGTTTACGTAGGCAATTCCAGAAAACATTGGCACTAAAGAGTATGTCAATAGGGTTCTGCATATTGAAAAAAGGATCGGCTAGCCTTAAATGCGAGGGAATGTTTAACCCTGAAATATCCACAGAGTGACTTGGAGTGTCTTCTCCAATGCTATTGAGAATTAGACAATTAAGTTTAAGAAAGTTGTTTCTATGACAAGTATCTCTTATAGTTAGCTTTGAGAATTGTAAAGCTTGCGATTTTGAGCTGTTGATGCCCGACGCGTTGATAGAAGTGGGGTTTACAGGTAGACCTAGTTTTCTAATCAAGGAATTAGACACAATATCATGAGTTGCCGCTGAGTCTAGAAGACCGCGTGCACGGACCCAGTTGCCAAAGTTATCCTGAACTTCGATTTGAACAGTAGACAACAATACTTGAGCACTGCGAATGGACTTGGCATTTTGAATATACGATGAAGCATTAGAACTGTTAGCACTATCATTTTTCGGAGAAGTAAATGCTGTCGATGACCTTGCCTGATCATGACGATGTAGCAAAGTATGATGAGCCTTTTCACAATGGTAGCAAAGTCTTGTGGACTTACAATTAGAAGCAGAATGCGTGGGCGCTAGGCAGTTGAAACAATGTTTGTTTTGAGCGACTAATTTTCGTCTGTCGTCGACTGACATTTCTTTAAAAGATTTGCAGAGGTATAGGGCATGGGGATCTTTACAAAGTATGCACTTTACAGGTTCGTTTAAAATTTTGCGAGGTTCGCTTTGCGTGTTTAAAACAATAGAGCTAGCAACACGACGTTCACTAGACCTAGTTGGGTAACCAGTAGTGTTTGATTTAAATTTGGATGAGTTGGACCCGGGTTTTTGGGTATTGGACGCTGAGCGTTCACTTTTGGGTTTGATGGACATTAATTCGAATTTGGAACTAGGAGATGAAGGTTCACTTTGATTAGCTAGAGCGGTTAAAAGTTGGCATCTAGCGTTTATGAAAGTAACTAAATGCTCGTAAGTGTAATCGTCTTCTTTAGAAAGTTCAAATTCCCAAGCTTTGAGGGTAGCAGCATCAACTTTAGAAACCACTAAATGTATTAGGAAAGTATCCCAATAATTAGTAGGTTGATCTAATTGGGACAAAGCCTTAACGTGAGGTTGTGTAGTGTCAACTAGAGTACGTAAACTAGTGACGTCATTGTGCTGTGACGCAGGTAGATTGAATAGAGCTTTATATGGCGCTGAATACGTAACCGTAAATTTCCATATCTTTCCTTTAATAAGTTAAAGGCAATGGGGTAATTTTCGGCACGCAGAGGAAGTGCTTCGAACTACTGCAAAGCTTGACCTCGGAGGATAGATCTCAAATAATGAAACTTGTAAATGACTTGAATGTCTTCATTGTCATGAACAAGGGAGCAAAATAATTCATAGAAAGAATCCCAAGCAGATTCATCTCCAGAAAAATGGGGTAAATCAATTTTCGGTAAAGTTGGTTTGGGCTTGTGAGTGCCCTCACGGAAAGAAGTTTGTGGTTCGTGAAGGGAACCAAGAACAGAAGCGTCCTTTTTCTGCTCCTCTTCGAGTTGGCGTATTATTTTGAAAGCAGAACCTATGCCTTCGTAATATAGGTTTTCTACTTCGACACGATCTTCTGTTTGATTTAGCATGCAAGTTTCTATTTCAGTTTGAATGTTACAGTAGTTTTCATAAGAACGTTCAAAATCCTTTACACGATGTTTCAACAAGTCTAATTGCGCTTCTGAGGGATCTAATTCTTTTATGTACCTTCTGAATCGGGTAATTTGCCCTTTATAGGATGCTCGTTTAGAAGTAAGTTTTTCATCCTTATCCTTATCAGTGGGAGCCATATTAAAGAAGGTAGATGAAAATGTAACTCACGAAACTGTGGAACCTTGGAAATGCTGTCAAGCTGGCAGCAGCGAATGAGTAGAAAGAACGGGACACACCAAAGGAGACAGGAGCGGCCTCTTTCCCCTTCACAGGCTTTGCAAGATGTGGTTATAGCTGAAAGATTCAAAGCAGATATTAATAATTTGCCAAGTATTGTCAAATGACACTTTATTTTTAAGAAAAAATGGAAAATGGACTCTCCCGGGTTTCTGGGACCAAATTTTGGGTAGATTATAGGCTAAGGAATAACCCACCCACCAAGGGAAGATGATTAAAAAAAAAAGGGAAGTAGGTTTTGGATTGGAGAAAAAGGATAGAAAAATAGGAGGAGAGTCCCACAAGAGTTGTAAATTTAACTTTAAATACCTTTAGAGGCAGTTGCCACTGGAAATTAACTCTCTGATACCTAAAGTAGGTACGAGCTTGGTCGAAGCTAACGGGAACCGCAGCTGAGACTTGGGCGATTTGCAAGAGAGAGGCTGTAGTTTATTTCCTCCCAAGCATGTATAAGACTACTATGGGGAAAGGTGATGGTCTGGCAAAACTAAGAGCAACAAATTTATTGTAAGGTTTTTCAAAGAAATTCGTTTTGCGAAATAATTCGAAGAATGCCAATGATTTAAATCAAGTTTGGTATTTCCAATTTTCGAAATTATAGAGTTCCTGAGAAAAGCGACCCAGTGCTTCCAGGAAGGAAAATGATAAAAGATTATAACCTGGGGAGTAATTTTGTTGAATAAGCCAATGGTTGCATTTAGAAATGGCTAAACTTTTACTCGGCGAGGAGCCGGCTAAAAGTTTAGACAAAAAGAAACACTTATTTTTTGGAAAACTGACCATAAGTTTTCGGAGAGGATCTCCACAAGCAGGTAGCTGGCGTAGCGAGCTTTACTTGCCTTACTGGCCAATTAGAATTAGCTATTAAAGCTAAAAGAATCTTTAGTGAGGTTACTACTAAGAGTTCTTGCTCAAATGCAACGAGTGGTGAATGCCCTATTAATGGTTTTAATGGCATCAAGTAGGGAGAGCCAAGGAGGACAGGATCTTGCTTACCCGTTGTATTAGAAAAATGAAAAAGCAAAAAAGAAACTCTTAATTTATTTAACAAATTAGAGGAAGTTGATATCTTTAACAATTAAATATGTTTCAATCTTATTAACAATTTGGGGTCTCAGACCTCCGACAACATTTAGAAATTGCTCCAGGCAAATAATAATTCTTAAGGTTTTAAACCTGGTACTAAAATCTTTGTAAGATTTTAAAAAGGCAATGAAATGATTAAAGTTTAAACATTAAATTGAGTACAAGGAGTGTACTATAAGAAATTTCTGAAAGAATATTCTAGAGAGTATAACAACTTCGAAAATAACAATAAGGAAAACATAAAGAATAAAATAGAAGTTCCTACAACTTCTTATATTTAAACAGAATTACTTTATGAGAATTATACAAAAGAGGGCAGGTCACTTACTGTGAAACCTGAAGAGATAATCAAAAGGAAGGTTCTCGACCTCCTATATTTTAGATAGGAATCACGAGCCAAATGGGGCAGTTTCCATTTAGTGAGACCTAAAAATAACTCACACAAGAGTTGAAAGAATTGTTTTCCCTGATTTGAAGGGAGAAACAATGTAAGTTTGAAACGTGTATAAAACACGTAATTATACAGCAATTACTTAATGATAAACAAGCAAAATGGAAGGGCACTTCATAGAGTGACACCTTATTGAAACAGACCTAAATTTAAAAGTTTATTACGGATTGTTAGTAAGAGGTTAGGAAAGAGAAATAGGGGATTGAGGAAAAATGTTCATGGCCTTATTTAAATATAAACGGACGATCGCGACGCGGTAGAAAAGTTGAGCAAGCACTGGTTTTCACTATAGTTGGTTGAAATATATGAAAAGTTCACTGTGGAAACACAAAGTTTATGGGAAAGAAAGTTATTGCAATGATAACTGGTTTCACTAGGTAGGCGAGAGTCTATTTCTTGAGAAAGTTGTAAATTACAATTGAATGCGCCATAGAAAATTCCAGCGGTGGACGAAAATTCACTATTGTAGTAATTTAGAAGTAAGATTCTTCAATTTTAAATAGCATTCTCACAAATAAGTGAGAAATACATGACGGCAGGACTTGCAGATAAAGTAAAAGATCTGGAAGGTTCCAGAACGATCTTAGTAGAAAAATGGGGCTAATGTAAATCCAACGGAGGAACTAGCTAGGTGAATTATAGACAGCGGGTATTAGATAATATCCCACGTAGCGAGAGGATTTCTCATTTAAATAGCTTAAGAAAAGCTCTTTTCTAGTAAGGTTGGCTTGTACGAACAAAAGCTCAACATGGCAAATCCCACGAAGAATGATTTTTGCCCCCAAATAAATAATCTCACACTGTCTATAAAAGTATCGTTAAAAGCACGTGAAAGTTAAAACCATGAAGATAAGGTTAAAACTTTAAGATGGTACTTATCTTGATTTCATGTTGAAGGCGAAGTTCCGTATGACGATAACTACTTTGCCAACATGGCGTAGAAGAGAGTATGCCTCTTGGTTTGAGGAGGCTGGCTCGAGAGGAACCTTAACTGATCGAGTCAACTGCCGACTGAGAAGTGAGACCTGCTCAACGGAACACGGAGGGTCCAAGGAAGGGAAAAAGAGTGGGGGGTAGGAAACAAAAGGAGAACATATAAACATAACCAACTTATCAAAAATAAATGTTCTTCTTGATGAATGGTCTTCAAGGAGTTGATAGTAGGCGATGCTAGCGCAGCATGGTGAGTAAAGAAGTAGACGTAGTCCTCTTGCTCAAGGAGAAAATAGCTGGCGGTGGTAACAGGATCTGGTGGCCAAATGGATAAGTAAGTCCTCTAGCACCAGGAAGAATTGAGGAGCTTCAGAGATTCGCTGCGAGATGACGCTAGGTGGGTCACAGAAGGTATATATCTAGAACAGACTCATGAAAAGCATAAGAGACTGGAACCAAAGAGAAAATAGAAGATCACTGTTGGTGTTTGACAAAGAGGAAGGAAGAAATGAACATGCAAGGAGCAATAAAAATTATCTCTCATGTACCGTGTATTCAAAGAATACACCAGTGGTTGGGAGTTCATCAGTTCAGGGTGGATCACAAGGAGAAATTAGTATCGCGATGCTACGAGGGCGATTGGATTCTAAGTGGATTGATGCACTTCTCGCTCCCCATACGCTTTTAAGTATACGGTCATGGGAAAAGTAGCGAGTAGGTTTTGGAATGTTTCGTGATTGGTGCCCATCACCTTTGACGGGATTCCCGCAGTCCTCGTGGTCACAAGTTCACGATAGGGGACGGGTTTCATGATTTTACGCAACTGACGTCGATCTCGGTCCATTTAACGAGATTCCCGCAGGCAAGTCAGGTCAGCTGGCCGTCTTGAGGATGAATGTTCGAAATAGGTATCAAATATTAAGAACTATTCTGAGAGGATTGCACGAATAATAAATTCCTCTCGGCATGCCGGAAGGCGTAGGTAGATTTCACCGGAAAAACTAGAGGATAGGCGAAAATAGGCAGAATATGCAGGTTTTCGTAGAAGGATCAGACCTCATTTATTGCGAGAAATTATTTTACATTTGGCGCTTAATTAACTTAGCTTTTCGTTTTTTATGCATATTTTTGACATTTTATTGTCTTATGGGGACGGTAAACTTCTCGTCATTTAGGGTCCATTTTCATACTTGTGGTTAGGGGCCGATAACCTAGATGTTAGGCCCCTTAAAACAACAATTATCATCTTCATCATCATCATACTTGTGGTCACACTGTCCTTATGCAAGGTTTCGACACTGATGTGTAACTATCTAGCGGTCTGATACTTCTTCACGCAAAATTTTATCTCCCGCAGAGATGTTGGTTGGTTCCTCAGTTCAGGGGCTGCGACAACCCGGTCATGTAGCCTCGTGTACTTCGCGTATGTGTAGATTCTGTCTGATAAACGGTGTTTATTGCGATGGCTGTATTAATCTGTAATTCTGGTAAGGACTGCGGACAGTCAATTTCAAGTAGTAATTCCTAATTTTGTTACCAAATACTACCGTCAACGACACCTAGTTGTGAACTTGGCTACTAGATACCACCGCAGCCAGCTACTCGCAACGAACGTTGCAACTTTCCATCCAAAGGAAGGCACACTGAGGGATTTTTAGCGTTCTTAGAAAATACGACGACTTCGGCCGGCTTTGAACCCACGACCTTGGGCATAGTTCAGCATGCTACCTGTTACTTCACCGAAGCGGCTTCCCACAGAGTCAGGTGGAAAAATGAATGTGATCCCGTGCAATGGTGTTGTCATGGCAACGTCTGATGGCTCATCCCTCATCAATTCAGTAGTGTTGTCATGGCAACGTCTGATGGCACTTGGCAATTTCTTCTAATTCCGAAATCATTTTGCTCATCCCTTGGCGTAAGGGTGGGTCATATCAAAAATTCTTTCAGACAAAGGTTTTAGGTAATTATTAGGGGAATATTGTCCACTTCGTACGGTTTTGATATTGTGACTATTAAGAGAGATATGATTAATGTTTCCCGAAAAACCCACTTTTTCTCACCCCTTTGGTGAATGGTTGGTGCTGTCAAAAAACGTTTCAAACATGAATTTTTGGGCCTTATCCGACACATAGTATGAAATTTGAATGGATTCGATATTTCAAATATTAAGAGAGTTATAGCGATATTTCAGTTTTTCGAAAAAAAAGCCCCCCATTTTCACTCCCTTCGACCGATTGTGCCCATTAGCGAACTCGACCGACATATTATGTAAAAATTTCAAAAGTGATTGGTGCAAAATTGCGGTAGTTATCGTGTCCACAAGAAAGTGATATATGTATATATATACATAAATTATATATAAACTTTTGAACTGACGGTGGTTTTGGGGTCTGGCGGATGTGAAACGCGAAGATATGTCGAAATTTTTCGGAAGTCGAAACATGGTACCCATTGCAATAGTTAGCTTTCTAATGAAATCTACCTATTACGACAAGAGGATACGTTTTCTTTCGATTACGAATCACGAATTATGCAAGTTATACAAGTTTTAGAAATAACCGGTTAGGTTATAATATATCCGATGGAACCAAAGTTCGAAGGAAAAATTGACATATAACGGAATTTCAAATTAACCATACTGGATATCGCAAATTTACGAGACAGATTTTTAAAATAAGTTATAGCCTAAGTATTTCGAAGCTTTTTCATAATTCTTTTTCGAAACGGTAACATTTCGCAAGATTGCGACATTAAATTATTTCGCGTTATTTCTGGACTTCAATTTGACATAGTCTCCAAATAGATGCAAATGGGCGCCACTTGCGTGAAACTCGCTACATCGCAATCTCTGAGCCTAGTGGCGCGAGTTTAGATGATTCAATCCGCCTTTAGAAAATTTTCGTTACCCGTATGTAAAATTCGTTACTTTTTTGTTACTTTCGTTACCCATTTGTAAAATTCGTTACTTTCGTTACCGGTAGACACCCTGGCAATACAGCAAAGATTTTACTTGCAGTGCAGTTTGCAGAAACAATCATTTTTATCGGCAATATCAATGTGACAGACAACTGGTTTTTCGGGGGGGGGGGGGCACTTGCCCCTGGTGCCCCCCTCTGGATCCGCCACTGGGTGCCATTTGTACACTGTTGGTCTGCTGGGTGGGTCGTTGCCAAATTCTGTCTGAAACCTCCGCTGTACACTCGTTGCTGACTAGGTTTCTTCAAACCAGAACACGCACTTCCCTCTTTCCGCTCCAGTGAAAGACGTCATTTCCAACAAATGACAGGTGGCGCGCAACTGTGCAACTACAAACTACGTGAGTCAAAACTTGAAGTGTTTTGCAATATGATAACGTATAAACCAAGTCTGTAAGTGGTTCCAATAAATAATTACACATTATTGAAGTTGTAAACTACAAAGAGAATCACCCTGTATTGTACAAAATAGCCTACATTTTTATTCATTAAATCAGCTCTCTATTTGAAAGCCATTTTCTACACTTGAAAATTAAAATATCGGCACGTGTTTGAGATGACATCATTTACGTTAACTTATATCTTAATTTTCAAAATGCATTGAAATTATTTATATTTGAATTGCAACCAATGGCCATTGTAGGGCATTTCAAATGAACGCCCGTAGGCTCCCCAATTTCAATTAGTTCCAACTTGGACTAGCAGACGCCACTGTCTCTGGCACCCAGAGGCGAACGTTGGAACTTTATAGAGCGTTTCTAACCAAATAGGGTACAAATTGTGGCTACACACTACCATTGTAGTGGTTGGTTCTTTTACATGCCATAAATCTATGACATGGGCCCACCGGCTTCACTTCCCCTCCAAAGGAAGGCATAGGTGCGTGGCTCAGTGGTAACGTTCTCGCCTGCTGTGACCAAGGTTGCAGGATCTAATCCTGGCGCAGTCAGCTAAAATGTAAGGGTGCATAAATGCAAGGGTGTCGTGTCTGTAGATTTACTGTCACGTAAAAAATCCCCTTCGGGCAGTGGCGTAGGAACGGGGGGGGGGGGTGCCAGGGTGCGGCCGCCCCCTCAATATTTATTTTGGGGGTGCGGCGCACCCCCAATAACTTTTGAAAATGCAAAACTTTGATGTTGAAAATTGAGAAAGAATGACCTTTTTGAGATACATGGCGCGAATTTGAAATGCGAACTCGCGAGGAGCTAAGTGTGAATGCCGATTGTGAATGCATGCCAATCGTCTCTGCTGAGGTTGGCAACATTTGCTTAAAGTTAGTTTGGTAACGCTGTCGGTGAGTGCGAAGAGCAGGTTCAAGCCGATTTATTCTTGTTTATCATACTTTCACGACATTACACTTTAATTGAAAATAGAACGTTTCTTGAATGTACCTCCTTAAAAACACGATATACTGACACACGCGTTGAAGGGGAATCCCCGTAACGAAAGAAGGGTGTGTATTGGGGTAGGCAGCCTGGAAATGGCAGGGCTGGGGGGGCACTCCGGGCTCCGCGCATCGGCTTGCCATTCCGTAGGCTGCTCCGTGACGTCACCGGGTGTTCACTATCGCGGCCGACCATGTATAACATACAGCTCGCAGCTGTTTATGGCAACAAAAAGGGAGGCAACTGCTGCCGATACGTCACGGCCGAGAGGACATGTGGTGTGCGGTATCGAGTAAACAAGACGTAAATTGCTAGCTGCTAATAACACCATTATATAACGCTCAATTAAAAATAACTTGAACTAACCTAACATTTAAAAATTTTAAATATCACAAATTCAAACAGTACGCAAGCTTTAAGCATATCAACTTGATAGCACGTCAGGGCCCTACGGCAGGCACCTCTTTTTTCACCTAAAATCTATAACACGTAAATTAAATTTATAAACTCATTTTTCAACCCCCTTTACAAGTTATACACCAGGCTAAGGAGCGCGTAGACGCACCGCGTACCTGGCCCACACGCCGCTGGCTGCGCGAGCGAAGCGATTAGACGGCAACAAAAAGGGACGTTTTTAAAGAGAAATACGAATGTGCTGATCCTCGCATGTCCTGCTGTCAAATAATACCCTATAAATGGTATATCACTACAGTACCATTACACTTTGTTGTGTTTTTTGAGGCTTCTTTTTAGCTCAGCCGATACTAAGGTGCGGTAGCGTAGTTAGGCTAATCTAAAATATGTTTGTGTGTGTTTATGAAGTACATTTCGCATTACAAACCACTGCAATATATTGTTTATACCTTCCTCTTTATAACGTGCATATTGCCATTATTGTGATTGTATACTACGAGAGGAAAAGAGTAGCGAAATATGACTGTGTTTCCCGTAAGAATGCCTTGCAAATATCAGCTGGCATGCACCTGGCTTAGCCCGGCTGCGTCACAGCGGGAGGCACCGGAGTGTCCTACCTTATAGCAGGGGTTATCAAAGTGGCGGGCGCAGAGAGTGATAAAGGAGAGAGAGAGGAGGGGGGGGGGGCAGCTTTGATTGAAATATTTATATTTCATATTCTGTAACAAATATTACTATCCTCATATTCATGAAACTATCATAGGCAGGTAGCTCCCAAGTCCATTCAAGAATAATAAACTCGTACCTTTGCTGACTTATTTCACAAGAACTGACCAGTAGAACCTGCCAGCATGAATCCTGAGAAAAAGTGGCGAGTAACATTTCCCCCACATCTCCCTTTCACTCGCCACCCGCAGTGACATCTCCTTACCAAACACTTAATGACAATAAGCCGCTTGACAATGTGACCGCCACTTCCTTTCAAGAATGGATTCCAAGAATGGATTCTTCTATTTCTGCCGTTGCCGATTCGAATTCAGCTAGGCCTTTCCAGTCAGTTCAAAGACAGAGAGTGAACAGTTGAATTCTAGTACGTGGTTAGCCAACTTTACAATAAACAGATACGAGTGTCGCCATTACCCATGGATAAGTGGCTTATTAGAAGTGGTAAAAAGAGACCCCATGGAAGTGATAGTGCTTGCCCTCCTTCGGAAAAAGAACAAGGTTCGAATTTAAACAAAGTCCATTGTTCTTCCGCGTCTACTTCTGCTCCCATCAGGATTATTAATTCTACACACAAAGTGATGTGCGTAAATATCAAGACGATTATCTGACATTAGGCTTTACCAGCATTCTTTCGAATAATAATCAGGAACAACCTCAATGCGTTCTTTGTTTGGAGATTTTAGCAAACGACAATTTGAAGCCTGTGAAACTTAAGAGACACTTCCAGACTAAACATCCAGACTTTGTAAGTAAACCTTTAGCATTTTTAAGCGCCACGAGCAATAACTAAAAGGAAATGTTAGATTCCTAGAAAAGCACGCAACAGTTCCTAAGAAAGCGCTAAGAGCATCCTTGGAGGTATCCTATTTAATAGCAAAATCCAAATTACCACATATTATTGGTGAGAAATTACTTCTTCCTGCAGCCGTGAAAATGTGCGCGATCATGCATGGAGAAAAGTTCGGCGAGTGTTTGAAGTCGATACCGCTCTCAAATGATACAGTAACTCGTCGTATTGATGTAATAGCCTCTGATATAAAATATCAATTGCTACCACTCTTCATGATAGCCCAAAATTTGTCCTGCAACTTGATGACAGTACTGATATCCTAAACAGCGCCCAGCTTCGTGTTTCTGTACGCTACTGCCATGAAAAAGAAATGCACGAGGATTTTCTATTTTGTAAAGCTCTGGAAGGGCGGACTACAGGCGTCGATATTTTTAGCCTATTTTAAATTTTGAAAAAATAGGCTTATGAGATCACCTTTTGTCCGTGTGTGTGTGTGTGTGCGTGTGTGTGTGTGTGTGAGGTGTGTGTGTGTCCCCCCCCCCCTAATAAAATCTAAACGGATGGAGCGATTTCAATGAAACTCGGTAAGTTCATATCACTATTCCCGGCGACCTCGACCGTGCCCTTCAAATTTTGTTACGTCTCACCAATCCAACATGGCGGCTGTGCGAAATATTTAACTAGCATTCAATATCTCCGAAACTATTACCGATATCGCCCTGAAATTGTGTACGGTGATAAAGGGCACTACTAGAAGTTCGCCTACTAGACTTTCAAAAACCTGATGACTACAAAACCAACATGGCGGTCAAGTGAAATTGAGACTTTTAAATAGACATTTCACGCGATTTAACTATCCAAACGTAATGAAACTTGGTACAGCAAATGTTTATACACATTGTAATGCACTGAAGTCTAACTTAGTTCAATTGTTTACATAACCTCAAAATGGCGGCTGTGCGAAATATTTCACTGACATTCTATATCTCCGAAACGTTTACAGATATCACCCTGCAATTTTGTACGTTTATAAAGGGTACTGATACAAGTTTACCTGTGTATATTTCATAAACCTGTAAGGTACAAAACGAACATGGCGACCAAGCGAATTTGAAATATTTTAATAGACTTTTCTCGTGATTTAACTCTCTGAGCGCAGTGAAATGTGGTTCAGTAAATGATTTTGCAGATTGTAATGCACTGCCATCTAATTTAATACAATTGTTTACATAACCTCAAGATGGCGGCTGTGCGAAATTTTAAAATTAAGTTTTTATTTCTTGTGTCGTAATCACGCAATCGAAGTGAAAGTTTGAATAATGAACCTAGGCAATAATTGTCCTTGAATGGTACATAACTCTATGGCGTATACATATAACAATCCTAAATGGCTAGCTTCCGAAATATTTAGACGTTTCTCAATATCTATGAATGTTTTACAGCAACCAAACTGAATTTTTTTATGTTCATAGAGACTATGAACATATGTTCACCTATAGGACTTTCAGTAACCTGGTGAGCACAAATCCAACATGGCGGCGACGCGAAGTATAAATATTTAAATGGAAGTTTCTCGCGAATTAACTATCCGAGTGCCGTGAAACGTTGCACTTTAAATGCTTATACAAATGTTGTTCCACTGGCATGTAAATTATTTCAATTGTTTGCATAATCACAAGATGGCTGGTGTGCGTACTTTTAAAATCTCGTTTTTACTTCTTGTGTTCTAACCATGCGATTGACGTTTGAATACCGCACGTTCACAATAATCTTAATGTAATAGTACAAAAATAAAAATCCATCCTGGCGACCATATGAAATATTTAGACGGTTCTCAATATCTAAGAATCTGTTACAGCAATTAAATTGAAATTTTGTATGTTGATAGAGACAATTAACATGAGCAGGATATATGAAAATAGGCTGTATAGTTCTTCACGGAACTACTTGTTTCTCTTGTGAATTCCTTTTTTATTGACAAAAATCTCTCATGGACAAATTGTGTTGGTATATGCACCGATGGGGCGTCAGCATTTACTGAAACTAAAAAGGGTTTCAGAGCAAGAGTGAGTGCTGTTACTAATTCTGTAAAATTCACACATTGCATGATACACTGGGAGGCATTGGCTTCAAAAGTACTACAACCGGAAGTCAATAAAGTGCTGAACGATGTAAATAGTGTTGTAAATTTTGTGAAAGCAAGCGCTTTTAACAGTCGGCTATTTTCCATTCTTTGCGAGGAGATGGGATCTACACATGATTCGCTTCTATTGCACACGGAGGTACGTTGGTTGTCTCGTGGTCGAGTCCTTCGTCGCGTTGTGGAGTTGAAGAATGAACTTCGTATTTTCCTATTGGACAGCAGTCCTACACTCGCAACCCTGTTTCTGGATGAGAAATGGCTTCTAATACTGTGCTACTTTGCAGACGTATTTGAAAAACTGAATGAACTTAACGTGTCACTTCAAGGACGAAATAGTAATATTTTCATTCTAAGCGACAAAGTGCTTGCTTTTAAGAGAAAACTTGAACTTTGGAAAGCCCAGATGGACAAAGGTAACTGTGAGATGTTTCATTGTCTGAATGAATTCCTGGAAGAAAATGAGTTAGATATTTGTCAAATTAGTGGAATTGTCGTAGAACACCTCCAAAACCTTCGTGAAAAATTCGAGGGAAGATTTCCACAACCTTCAACTGAGAATGACTCGATTCGCAGTCCGTTTGAAACGAACGTAACAGCCCACCTGTCAACGGCAGAACAGGAGGAACTAATAGAACTCTCAAGTGACAAAATACTTCGAAATGAATTTAAGTCGAAGTCTCTTGAAAATTTTTGGGTGCAGATTCGGAATGAATATCCCATTTTATCAAGAAAAGAAGTGGACCTGTTATTACCCTTCGCTTCAACTTACTTTTGTGAGTGAACATTTTCCGCAATGGCATCTGTCAAGACGAAGCATCGGTCTCGGATGCAGCTGGAAGGGGATCTGCGGGTTGCTGTTTCCAACATCCAACCAAGACTGGATTTACTTTCATCTCAAATTCAAGCTCACACATCACACTAACTCCGTAAGTGTCTGAGAATTACCGAATTCTGATCCATGTACACTTTTATTCGCCTGTTTTACTTTTTCATAGGTGGAGTTTTAACATAACATTTTTCAAATTCACAGTGAAATGTTGAAAATTGTATTTATTATTTTTATTGTCATTTATAAGTCACGAGCTTTCAAATATGAGAAACATTACTCAACACAGGTGTCACAGCTAAAGAGCTAATTAGTGAAACAAACAAAATTTACTCAATTCCAATAACTGCACGTGCAGCAGTTGTTTTTAGCCTATTTTCAATTTTGAAAAAATAGGCTTATGAGATCACCTTTTGTCCGTGTGTGTGTGCGCGTGTGTGTGTGTGTGATTCGTGTGTGTCCCCCCCCCCCCCTAATAAAATCTAAACGGCTGGAGGGATTTCAATGAAACTCGTTAAGTTCATAGCACTATTCCGGGCGACCCCGACCGTGCCCTTCAAATTTTGTTACGTCGCACCAATCCAACATGGCGGCTGTGCGAAATATTTCACCAGCATTCAATAACTCCGAAACTATTACCGATATTACCCTGACATTTTGTGTGGTGATAAAGAGAACTACTATAAGTTCACTTATGTGACCTTTGAAAACCTGGTGACTACAAAACCAACATGGCGGCCAAGCGAAGTTGCGGCTTTTAAATCGACGTTTCTCGCGATTTAACCAACCAAACGCAATGAAACTTGGTACAGTATATGTTTATATACATTGTAATGCACCGACATCTAACTTCGTTCAATTGTTTACATAACCACATGATGGCGGATGTGTGAAATATTTCACCGGCATTCTATATCTCCGAAACTATTAGCGGTATCTCCCAGAAATTTAGTACGGAGATAAAGGGCACTACTGGAAATCCATCTATAAGACTTTCAAAAACCGGTTAACTACAAAACGAACATGGCGGCCAAGCGAATTTGAAAATTTTAAATAGACCGTTCTCGCGATTTAATGTTCCAAACACACTGAAATCTGGTACAGGAAATATTTATACACATTGTAATGCACTGGTATCTAATTTAGGTCAATTGTTTACATAACCTCAAGATGGCGGCTGTGCGAATGTTAAAATTAAGTTTTTATTTCTTGTGATGTAGTCATGCGATCGAAGTGAAAGTTTGAATAATGAATCTACGCAATAATCTTCCTTTAATGGTACATGACTCTATGGCCTATACATTTTATTATCCAACATGGCGACCATCCGATATATTTAGACGGCTCTGAATATCTACGAATCTATTACAGCAATCAAACTGAATTTTTTAATGTTCATAGAGGATATGGACATAAGTTCACCTACAGGACTTTCAATAACCTGGTGATCACAAATCCAAGATGGCGGCGACGCGAAGTATAAATATTCACATGGACGTTTCTCGCAATTTAACCATCCGAGTGGAGTGAAACTTGGTACAGTAAATCCTTATACGAATGTTAATCCACTGGCATCTAATTTATTTCAATTGTTTCCATAACCACAAGATGGCAGCTGTGCGAAATTTTAAAATCTCCTTGTTACTTCTTGTGTCCTAATTATGCGATTGAAGTTTGAATACTACACGTACACAATAATCTGCATGTAACAGTACATAACTCTAGAACATATATAAAATCCAACATGGCGACCATCCAAAATATTTAGTCGGTTCTCAATATCTACGAATCTATTACAGCAATCAAACTGAAATTTTGTACGTTGATAGTGGCAATTAACATAAGTAGGATATATGAAAATAGGCTGTATAGTTCTTCACGGAACTACTTGTTATTTTTACAAGCAAAAGTAATACATATGCATGACATTTTTTTAAACAAAACGTAACTGGTAGTTGAAATCTTAATTAAGTAGTTGCATACACAGTAGATCTCGTGTGATCTTATTTTGTGTGGTAAGTAGCCTATGAGAAGTGTTAAGAGAGGAAATGAGAATAGGGAGTGTCGAAATTTTTGGTCCATGCGAAGAACTTGCAAAGGCCCTTCAGAGCCTGTTATACTGCCACAGGAGCAAAGCAAGTTGCTCTGATTTTAATGTCGGCAATGAAGGCTCTTCGAACGACAGAGGAGTTTGATCGGATCTACAAGGAAAGCTACGTTTTTGCTACGGAGATAGGGGAACGTGACTGATCTTCTTTACCAAACCCTAACCAACAAGTTTCCGAAAACTACGCCACATCCAAACCCGACGATGAGGAGGAAGAAGCCCATGAAATGCAAAAAAAGAAGCAGAAGCAAAGCAAGAAGCCCAAACCTGAACAAAAACTTCCCAAAAAACGGCAGAGGAAAATTCCGAAGCCGTTAGAACAAACGAGCAATCAAGCTCCTCCAGCAAAGCTCACAGATCAAGAAGAGCTTAGAAAAGATTACTTCTCTATTCTGGACCTCCTTTTGAATGAAGTAGAAGAAAGATTTAACCAGAAAGGTTTTGACACTTTGGCGAGTATTAAAAATATTCTGATTCAGGCATACCAGGGCATCGTTCCATATGAGCAGGTTCTGAAGGAAACGCTGGGTCCACATCAGGACGATTTTGATCTCGATCAGGTAAAATTGTTGAAAAGTTGCCAGGGAAGCCACCGAAGTGCATTGCAGATATAGTTAAGCAGATGAATGAGTTGGCTACATCCACTAAAGATCTTTTCAACGAAGTAGTTTTGCTTGTTCTGGTACTCATGACCGTTCCAGCATCTGCTGCTTCTTCAGAAAGATCTTTCAGTGCACTTCGGAGGTCAAAAAATTATTTGCGCAGTACCATGACCCAACAGCGCCTGACTCACGCTTTGCTTCTTCATGTGCATAAGGACTACCCTATACAAGAGCCATAGATCTGCAGGGTAGCTTGCGTGAGTTTATTTCGCGTAAGATTGAACGAGGGCAAGTGTTTGGGAAGGTTTAGCGTTAGCTAGCCACAAATCAAACGTATGTACATATTATCCTTTTTTTTGTGCTATGTGTTTTAAGTTTAATTTTTATGACGTTCTTGTTGCTGGTCGATACGTTACAAAGTCGCTTGTTCAGGCCACTGTTCATTTTTGTTTTTATTCAAGGGAGGAGTCTTGAGTCAACCTGACTGAGTTGTAGGCTATAATGTGTGGTTTAAAAGTGTTTGTAATATTTTTACTATTGGCCGAATAGCCAATACGTCATACGTCTTGAGTTCTATTTAACAAATAAACAGAATTTTTCTTTTTTTCATTGCATCTTTTAGTGAATTAGTTCATACCCAAAATATTTACGAAATCAAAATAGTTCTTTCGTTGTAATTTTTCAAACCATTTGTCGTCACCGACTTCGCTAAAAAAAACAGGCTGGGCCGAGTAAATCTTGCACCCCCAATAAAAAATCCGCTCCGACGCCACTGCCTTCGGGACAAAACTCCGGCACCCCGGCGTCTCTACAAGCATCAGTAGGTAAAAGGGACATAAAACCAATAACATTATTATTGATTTATAACCAGTTCAAGACCTACAGTAGTTCCGTTGTTGGTTTGAAAAGCTTTATAATACTAGCCTAAAATCCATAGCTCAGGTCTTACCTTTCAGCGTCCTTTGGAAACTCGGGTGTCTTCTTGTTATTTGAACAGTCTACATTAATAGAATGACTTCCCAGTTAGTCAACACGAATACACCCAATTAGATTGGGCGAGGAGTAACAATTAATTTCCCTGTGTAATTCATAATACAATAATTACTTACACACTTAATAAACGTTTCTCATACAAGCCCCCCTCCCTTTATGTGAGAAGTGTTTTATTAAGTGTATAAACAATATTCATGTATTTTTTATATAAGGCACTATGAGATAAATTGCCACTCCCCACCCAATCTAATTGCGTACCGTACACTCGTGTTGACCGACTGAAAAGCGATCATAGAGGTTAGTTAGCAACACTGAAATATGGCTTTTAATATTTGATCTGTTTATTGCACTGCACATCTCCTCTTGTAAAGCACAATGTTAAATTAAAGATATAACGGTTACACAATGCTCACATACAGTAAATCCAGCAACAATAACATAGGCCTATACAGGATGTCTACTGTAAGGACGAAGTAAAAATTAGTTACTTTTTATGTACCTTTTAGTTACCTTTGAATTCAAGATACGTCTGCGGTCTGCGAGCATAGGCGCTCATCACGCGGTGAAGAAAAACAACAATGAACTGTTTTTAAAGGTTTTTTATTTATGGTATGACTTTTGGTGCCGGGAGTGTCCGAGAATATGTTCAGCTCGCCTGAGTCTGTAGCTGCTTCCAGCGGACACCCTTAGGGTGAGCTACAAGTTCCGTTCGATTTCAAGTTGCTACCAGATATCAATGATACCTAGTGGTGAACGTTGGAACTTAGATAGAGCGTTCCGACGAAATCTAACCTAACAATTTAGCTTCACACAAGTTTAGTCTGTGGAAGAATCTTTTGCATGCCATAAATCTATGACATGGGACCGCCGGCTTTACTTCCCTTCCGAAGGAAGGCATACTGAAGGATTTCTAACGCTTTTAAAAAATCCGACCAACTACGCCACCAAAGCCGCTTTAAATGAAATTCACATGATGTTATAAAAATGTAAAAAATAATACATATTTACTAGATATTTAATTTCCAATGAGTTGTTTCAGCTAATATGTCGTTTTGTGCACAATATGTTGTTATAATTACGGTACCAAGAGGTTGCTCTGCTCTTGACCATTTGGCGAGATTTCCTTCATCCCCGCGGTAAATCGCGAAGAAATATCTGCGATGTTACGCGATCGTCACCAAATTCTGTCTTCGCAGTCAACTACGGAGAAATATCGAGATGTTACACGATAGAACACGGAGAAAAATCACGATTTAGATAATCAGTGTCACTTTTAGTCATTCGACGAGATTTCCATTGTCCTTGAGGTCGGGCACAAGAAAATATAGCATTATTACGCAATCGGCGCCACTTGCTATCCGTTTGACACGAATACGGTTGTCCTCGTCATTGAATGCGGAGAAATATCGCGATGTATCGCAATCGCTGCCGCTCTCGGCCGTTTTACGTTGTCCTCGAGATATTATGCAATCGTCGCCGCACCGGGCCGTTCAACGATTGTCTGCCTGTCTATCTGTCCTGACAGAATGGCGGAGGCAAGCTCAAGGTTGGGCATGGTTAAAATTCACGAGTAGTTATGAACATGTTCGGTCGGCGCCGTGATTCCCTTTGTCCATATGCTGTGGTTGGGAGTTCATCAGTTCAGGGTGGATCACGAGGAGGAATTGGTATTTCGATGCTACGTAGGCTGTCATTTTTAAGTGGGTTGATGCACTTCTCGCTCCCCGCACGCTTTTAAGTATACGGTCATGGGAAAAGTGGCAAGTAGGTTTCGTGATAGGTGCCCCGTTATGGGTGCCCAATCACCTTTGACAGGATTCCCGTAGTCTTCGTGGTCACAAGTTCACGATAGGGGTCTGCGGAAAGCCGCAGCCATCCTCTCTCGTATGGTATTATTGGCCTCCCTTTCCCTTTCAATGAGAAAATGGAGACTCAAATTCTATGGGCATTTATTTTGAAAGGATGAGCGGAGACTTACGAAGAGGAATTGTAGAATACTCGACAGTAGACCTAAATTATTCAAATTTTCTTACTCCTAGCGTCATTTCTTTCCAGTTGGGAATGGAAACCCTTGACCAGAAATTTCGGAGATAACATCAGGAATTTTGAAAACCTCAAGAAATGAAAACCTTCAAGGGTTTTGTAATGAGTGCCGACCATAATGTTTTAAACACTTTTTAAAAAACTTTTAAAGTGATTTAGTGTATAAGTGATTTTAGTGTGTTTTTATGTTAACATTTTATCACATCCAATGTACAAAGTGATTTTTAAGTGCTGCCAATACATTGAAAGGCTGATGATGCCAATAGGCATCGAAACATGTACCAATGTATATTGGCACGTGATTATATCACAAAAATTTGAATAAATTCTATAAGGAAAACTTTTGATTATTGTAGACCTAAGGTGTCTGACAAATGGTTCAGGGAGGTGGGGAAGGATCTTAATCAGGTTGGACTAAAGTCGGAAAACATTTTAAACTGCGCTAAGTTTAGGTCAGTTATCGACAAATTCCAAGGATTCTACGATGAACCAAAAATGAACAGGGTTTGAATGCAAAGATTTTGGGCGGCGAAGAAGGTTTCTAATAATGAGTAATTAGAGGCCGTAAACGAAGATATATATAATAGAAAGCGACAAATTTATTTTTAGTTAAACAACCCTCAAAGGGTAATTTTACACTAATAGTATAACAGGTATTTAATAATATCATTTTTTTTAGCGTATGGCTTTTAGTGCCTGGAGTGTTCGAGGACATGTTCGGCTCGCCAGTTTTGTAGCTGCTTCGAGACGGACACCCTATGGGTGAGCTACAAGTACCGTTGGAGAGGAAAGTTGGAAGGGAGGGTCGAGGAGTTGGAAGGTAGCGGCTGTGGCCTATAGTTAGGGACCAACCCCGGCATTTGCCTGGAAGGAAGATGGGAAACCACAGAAGACCATCTTCAAGGTTGCCGGCGGGGGGATTCGAACCTCCTCGCCTCCCGGATGTGAGCGACTGCCAACAGTCATGCCGCAACGACCTCGGCTAACTCACCCGGTAATAATATCAATAACAACAAGTAACAGATGGCAGTGATAAGCACAAACCTCGGGAAAGATTGAGATAGTACGTGACCGGGGGCGGGGTTAGAATTGAGAAAAGGGATTATTCTAATGTTTTGTTTGAATGTTGAGTAAGGAGAGAATACAGTTCAAGGTTGCCGGCGGGGGGATTCGAACCTCCTCGCCTCCCGGATGTGAGCGACTGCCAACAGTCATGCCGCAACGACCTCGGCTAACTCACCCGGTAATAATATCAATAACAACAAGTAACAGATGGCAGTGATAAGCACAAACCTCGGGAAAGATTGAGATAGTACGTGACCGGGGGCGGGGTTAGAATTGAGAAAAGGGATTATTCTAATGTTTTGTTTGAATGTTGAGTAAGGAGAGAATACAGTATGTCAATGTTTGAAAGATAGTTGATAAGGGAAGGTGGACTTTGGAAAATAAGAGCACTCCTGCAGTACAAGACATGGGCAAGGTACATGGTGTAAATTGTGCCGATTTGTTCAATGAGAGGGAGCGTGGAGTAGGTAAGTAGCATGTTATATTTTGTGTAGTAAACACAGATCAGTAAATTGTAAATGGCTGATTTAGATTGTTGGATTTGGCGAAGTGCCATAGCAGAAGATTGAAAGCTTTGACTATTTAGAAATATTGATTATAGCCAATACAGACCAAATTGGGATAGAGAAATTAGTATGGCTATACATTGAGCAAGATATACATTGTCAACGTGAATAATACCTCAATCTCTTATCTGAGAAGCCGTATCCAATTTATTTGCACAAATTTTATTTAGTCTAGAAATGCAAACACATTTGCCATGATAGCAAATTTTATATACCACCTGATTTCTATATATCAGCAATGAAAAAGATACAGTGAAGCACTTTTAGAATTTGGAGATAACCCCCATTTGTTGAAACAATTAGTACATGTGTTCACTGCCTCCTGTAGCTCATGTAGTTGTCAGAACTGGAAACTTTTCTGAATATCTTGAGGTCATCAGCATACAAGAGAAGGGAACATAGAAAATTTTGCACACATGTACTTATACCGTACTGATATCGCGTCAGGAGTTGGCAGTCGGGTTTGAACTGCGGGGGTCTTCCCGCTTACTGCGTATCGCGCATTCCAAAAACATTCAGTTGGTCACTACTTGCTACACTCACTCAGCACATTCCTTCTTTCAGTGGCTGAGTGTCGCCTGTTGCAGTGACAACCATTGGCATGCGGCAAGCCGATATATTTAACTTAGGAATAGGTGGACCGCGCATGCGTACTGCAAGACCCCCCGCACCCCGTCACAGCGTGTTCAACTGCCATCTCCTGCCGCGATGACAGTACATATAAAGCACGGAGAGAAGGGGTCCTAGAATACTGCCTGGAGTTACTCCACATAAGACGGAGCCGGACCGAACAGACCCGGGGAGGACTACCTGTTGTTGCCCATAGGACAGGAAGCTCTAATTCTTCGACACGTGTGTATGTGACTGAACTCCTCCTAAACAACTGATCCGATTTTGATGGAATTTGGTATGTATATTAGGGTGGGTCCATGTATGGTTTAGATTCACAATCTGATCCGGTAGGTGGAATGAACACAATTTTAGAACCACAATATACACACAATTTTAGAACCACAATATACAGTCAAAAACAGTCGTCATGGAAACCACTAGCCTTGGCCTTCGTGAAAGCTGATGTCTATGGACGGTTTGTCTCTGCACGTTAGAGCCACCTGGTCGCAACCTGTGCAACTACCGCCATTACATACACTCCGCCCGTGGCGAAAAGTTGTGTTTTATACCAAAGGTGGCAGTGATGTCGAATTCTACTGTTTGTCTCTGCACGTTAGAGCGTTTCAAAGTCCCGTATGCGTTCATATACCATACATCCGATTGCCATGAAACTTGGGTGATATGTTGAGTGAGCTCCAGGGAAGTTGTTTGGCTTCGTAAATCCATTTTACAATAGATAGCGCACGAATAGATTCAACAAATGAGCGACGACGCGCGAAGCGTTTCAAAAAGGTCCCGTATGCGTTCAAATACCATTCGTCCGATAGCGATGAAACTTGGGTGAGATGTTGGGTACACTCCAGGGAAGGCTTCTGGCTTAGTAAATCAATTTCACATTAGGTAGCGCACGACTAGATTCAACAAATGAGTGACGACGTGCGAAGTGTTTCAACAAAATCCCGTATAAGTTTATATTCCATTCATAGATTGAGATGAAACTTTGATGAGTTGTTGTGTACACTTAAGTGAAGGCTTCTAACTTAGTAATCCATTTCACAGGAGGTTGCGCACGAGTAGATTCAACAAATGAGCGGCGACGTGCGAAGAGTTTCAACAAAGTCCAGTATGCGTTCAAACACAGTATAGATACCAATACAGTATGGACACTTCGGCAAAACCGGAAGAACGGATTTTCAAAAAAACAATTGATAAGGGGGAGCACCAATACACCTGTAAGCCGCTAGGTAGCACCACTTATGGACAAACACATGATAAACAGCTGATTGATGAATGTATCTTTTATGTCATTTATTTAACTCTATTTCAACACACTAGCTCTCTTTATAATCAGATATTTTAAGAAAATAAATAACAAGAAAATAGAAAGTGTTAATACTACTGTGTTTTAATTCTAAGAAGTGTGGAATTTAATGTTAAACACCACATTCCTCCAGTCCTGTGGTGTCGCATTGTGATTGCATCGTAACGATGAAAGGTTATGATATGTTTTTAATGATTAAATTAACACACGATATATTGAAAAGTGTGGAGGAAATGTGGATTTTGTTTCTTAAACTTTTGTAGTCTGAGATAATGCAATTCAAGTTTTCTACAGTAACTGTAAATAAGTGTTAATTTTTAGCTTCCTAACGTAAATACCCGGGAATTTATTTAGTCAATAAAAAGTCATGTTGATGGGTGGGGACAGCCTTATTATGCAGTGTTATTTTCACATTTCATGATATGCCTAGGCTACTTCTTACTCCTCATTTCTTAGCCTACTCACACTTCCGTTCATTATCTTGTGTTCCAAGAAGAATTCAATACCGGTACTGTAACTCATGTGCTAAGGAATCTCTTTTCATTACCTTTATTAGTTCCACGTCTTTGTGTGGCTATTACAGGAGCAACAAGTAGCTTTCAGATTCAACAAATAGACTATACATTTACTGGTAGATTGTTTTGTTTAGCCTACAGATGGCCTAAAAATAAGTAAAGTAAAGCTGAAATACAAGCTCAGGGCTTACAGTGAAGTAAACCGGCCAACCTCCCTTCGTACAGAGGCCTGCTTCTTTAATCCTAGAAGCCAAGGTCACGCCCAGATCTCCATTCGGAGATCCTAAAGTCGTCATATTATAGTTTTGGACTGGGTTTTGATTCTTGGTTAATGCATGTTAGAATTTCCGAGTTGCATCGAGTGGTTCAAATTCCAAATATAAAAAAGAAAGGTTCTGTGACTTATGATCACGAGAGCCACATGAAGCTACAAGTTTGCTTTGCTTTCTGTCGCTAGTGAATGTAATAAAGTAATATAACTGGTAAATAACACTTTGTGCAATGGTGTCGCCAATCAATCAAGAAAAACGCTCAGTCCTAAACTTGCTCTAACCATAGCTTAACACCAATCAGACCTAACTTTAACCTCGTCACGACTAATAAGTTGCCATCTATCCGCACCGCACTTTTTACTTGTCAGTGGTATGTCAACTCCTTATTCTCCCCATTCTGCAGAAATGGAGATAATGTAGGATGAGTTTTCCATGCGATGGATGGTTTTTACACCTGGATGAGAGAAGTGTTAGGCTCATAATGCTGTGTGGCTTTAGGAGAGGCCTGGGGCAGGTCTTTCCAGTTGGTGCCTGTAAGCGACATGTACATCATAGTGGAATTAATACTGGTCATTAGGAGGCCTAACTATATGCCATAGCTTCAATTACCAGGCCTACGTCAAGAGTTAACAAAGGGCTATCGTGGTGTAATCAGTTCACACTCTGCGCAGAGTGCTGGGATTCAGTTTCAAGTCGTAACAGCAGTCTTATTTTAAACACTAAAGTTTCAAAGTATGTATAATTTTATTAATGCAGCCAATGGCCATGTACTTTTCTTTTCAGGACGGGTCAGGGAAGGGATATTGGAGGGAAGTTGGCCGTGGATTTATTGAAAGGAACCGTCCCGGCATTTGCCTGGTAGTGAAAATGGGAAACCACCGAAACCATTTTCAGGACGGTCGAGGTGGGATTCGAACTCACGCTCTCCCGATGCCAGCGAGGCACGAGGTAGCACATTAGCGCTCTCGGCCACCAAGGCCGGTTCGAAGTATGTATGCCTCTTGGTAAGCTATAATCTGGAGTCATTTATATAACCATATTTTTTGACATACCGGTACTGTATATATTATTATAGTTCCAATTAGGACCTCTTTGGTCCATGACCCATGTACTTGTGTGTGCATGGTATTTGATAATCAGTGTTGTGGTGAATGTAATGTAATTGTTGTTTTGAGGGGCGGAACTTCGAGGTCATCTGCCCCTAGATTGTTGTGGTAACTAGCAGTGTTTGTAACTTGAACAGTACTCAAAAAAAGGTTTTGCATATTGCGATTTAGTGTTTTGCTATGTCTACTATCCTACCAGCGAATTGTTACCGGTGGCGGAAATCGGAACTAATGCGCTCCGCCCAGCCACACGTCTGCGATAGACGTGCAGTTGTCGCCAGCGAAACCTCATCGCACGTCATTTGTGTGCATGATTCATGCTGGGTCGTGCGCTGTGCGATGTGTTCTCATTGTATGACTGTACATGCGTTCTTCCTCTTGCCCAGCAACTGCTCGCGGCAGCCATAACGAGGCGAGCTGACGTATGTATACACAACAGCCGTGCTCCACGTCTAGCAGTAACAATTCCCTGGTAAGGTAGTATGTAATGACATACAAAGAAAGACAACACACAATATGCTGTGCAAAAGAGACAAACACTAAAAGCATAACAGAAGTGGCAATCTTTTTCATGTTGGGGCATATCAATACCATGTATGGCCACCACGAGCCCTAAGGCATGCTTGCCGACAAAGAGGCATACCGTATTGAGAACCAACGAACCAATCTGGTTTGGGGCAGATTATCCCACTCTTGGAAAGCAGCTTCAATCAGTTGCTGAATGTTTGTTTGTTTGTTTGTTAGAGAATTGGGACAGTGCGAAACTGCACTCTTAATCCTTTCCCATGCATGTTCGATACTGTTCATGTCCGCAGAATATGCAGGCCACTCCATTCTCCGTATGCCTTGCATCTGAAGGAACTGATGATCATCCTAGCTCGATGGGCATTATCGTCCACTAGTGTAAAGCCCTCACCCATTGTGGCAGCGAATCCTGTAACGACAGGTTTGAGGATGTTGTCTCTGTATACCAGACCGGTCATGTTACCGTGGATAGGAATTAGAGGCGTACGTCGACCAAACATGATCCCACCACAAAACATGACTGAATTTCCTTGCTGTTGGAGGCGTTCCTGGATGAAGAGCTTTTGAAATCTCTCACCCACCCGTTGCCACACTCGATTGCTCCTGTTGTATGGTTTTCTTCTCACGCCCAAGTACACAGGGCTGACGACCATGATGTACAACCTCCTACATGAAACAACAAGCATTAGCATAGCCACCTGGCTATGGCTTCATGAGACAGTGGAAAAGGGTGTGAGTAGTAGCACCCCAACTGGGAAAAGGGGGATTGGGATTCGGGCACACAGTGAAATTTAAATAGAGCGATGAGGAAGAGACCAAATATTGATAACCAAGGTTTGATACATTTATTTGATTTGTGAAGTAATAACAAACATTTTCATTTAGAAGAATAATTAAAAGAAGCTAATAAAAAATGCAAGGTTTCTCCAGGAAACTTAGAATAAAGAAGAATTATAATAAAAATGCATAAAAAGGCCATATAAAGGCGATTAAAAAAGTATGTTTAAGAAAAAGATCTAAAAACAAGCAAGAAGCAAGAAAAAGGCTTAGCCTTGAAAAATGTATAAACCAAGTGAAGATAGTTCACGTTACCAATAATTCGATACTTTTGTACTTAGTATTTGGCCCGCAGGAAGCGGGTTGTGATCCAAACGAAGGCTTCCTCTAAGCTGCCTCGGCATGCCTTCCGAGAAAGATGGATGGTGGCTCCCTTGGCGAATTGCACCCCGCCGGAACAGACCTCTTGGTAATGATCTGTCTGGCGGTTTACAATCAATTGTAGTTTCTCATCGACGAGTTGTAGTGAGCTAGCGGGCTGACTTAGTTGCTGAGGTGAAGGTCGTTGACTCATGCCTCGCCCAGCGTGACAGAGTCCGAGCGATGAAGCATGCCGCCTGGCAAGGTTCCAGCCACTCAATGTTTACTAACAGGGCCTTCCCAAGAAGGGCCTTGCTGTGGAACGGCAGGCAGCCGTGGTGAGACTGGTTCAAGCAGGTAGATGTAGACAAGGCCGCAGAACGGCGAAGCGGAGAATTTATAGTGGAAATGACGACAGCGCGTCGAACAATCCAGAATGAAGGCGGGGCGTCAAACAGCCAATCAGCGCACAGCCCAAGCACATTGCGACGGTTGCCGCTGAGATGAGCACAGTACCTCATGAAAAAGTGTGACAGTATGGTGCGTCTAGAAAGACACTTCAGAAAAAGGTGAGTTGACAAGAATAATAAAGAACAACAATTCAAATGAAACGTAAGTTAAGTAAATAATCAGAACACCGTGTTCATACTGCAATTATAACGGAGAAAAAATAATGGGGCAAAATTGAACGAGTGTTTCAAACCGTGCGGGAAACATAGCCACAAAAAAAACATTCGCGAAAGCGAACATGCTGGGAGGGGCGAGAAAAAATTGCAGTAAGAAGTCGCAGAAGTTAGGTCTCGCGTGGCAAAGGAGCAATCATAGTGATTGGCCTGAGAAACTGGCCAGCAGAAGTCTGCAGTTTTACCACGCGAATCCTACCATCTCTGCCAGGAAAGCACTCAACAATCCTACCCAAATTCCAGACAAGAGGGGGACTAGGGTCTTTCAAAAGGACCAAGTCCCCAATCTGAAGGTTAGAGCAGGAAACACGCCATTTGCCACGCTGCTGAAGCAAACCGAGGTATTCCAACCTCCAGCGGCGCCAAAAATGGCTGCGCAAACTTTCAATTTTGCGCCAAGAAATGGCTAAAGAAGATGGAGAATTAGAATATAATAAAGATGGGGAGGCAGTCAATGGACCACCGATAAGAAAATGGCCCGGCGTTAATGGTAGAAGATCTGAAGGGTCATTAGATAAGGGTGATAAAGGACGAGAATTAATTATGCCCTCAATAAAAATAATTAAGGAGTTAAACTCTTCATGAGATAGGGGGGTGTGGCCACAAACACGTCTAAGGTGTTTCTTGGTGAGTTTCACACAAGACTCCCACCGTCCACCTTGATGGGGCGCATAAGGGGGGATGAAGTGCCACTTGAAATTTCTCTGGTGAGCATAATCAGTAATCCTTTCCAGCGCTGCATTTTGAGTAAGAGCTCTCTTAATTTGCTCAGAAGCTCCGATAAAATTTTTAGCATTGTCGGAGAATACTTCTGAAGGAAGCCCTCGGCGAGCAGAAAATCTGGCAAAAGCTGCCAAAAAATAAGCAGTAGAGGCGTTGGTAACTAGTTCTAAGTGTACTGCTCCGGTGACCATACATACAAACAGCGAAATATAGAGTTTTCCACAAATACATCTTTTGGCCTCAGGAGAATTTTTTCTGTAAACAAAAGGCCCGGAATAATCCACCCCCGTAAAGGCAAAAGGTCTAGCAGGCGCAGATCTAAAGTTGGGAAGATCACCCATGAGCTGAGTGGTAATTTTAGGGTTGGATTTAAAACATGGAATGCACTTCCGGATAACACTTCATGGACTCCGTTTATGGGCCAATACCTTTCCCGAATGATGGAAAGTAATGTACGGGTTCCAGCATGAAGATGCTGGTAATGATACTGACGAATGATTAGAGAAGTGACATGATGCTTTGAAGGAAGAATAATTGGGTGTTTTTTATCCTCAGAAAGATCAGCCAAAGATAAACGTCCTCCCACTCTTAATAAACCATCAGCATCCAAAAAGGGGGCGAGTGAGGAAAGCCTACTCGATTTCTTGAGGGATTGACCTTGAGACAACACCTGACATTCTTCAGAGAATATTTCTTGTTGAGTAAGCCATAAGATTTTTGTAGTGGCTAAACCTAATTCAGAAAGGGTTAAATATGGCTTAGGAAAAAGAGGTTGTTCTACCACAAAATATTTCCATCGAAGGAGATAAGCCATAACCCTCACCAATTTATGAAAAGAGGAATATCGCTGCAAAAGAAGGGGAGAGTCAGAAACGAAAAGAGAAGATCCAGTAATCTTACCAACATCTGGCAAGTCTGATAATTCCGGAAGAGGAAAATTTGGCCAAGCGGAAGGTTCTTGTAGAAGCCAAGAAGGACCGTGCCAGTATAATGTCAGGTTAGCCAACATAAGAGGGGAACATCCCCGAGAGATGACATCTGCAGGATTCTCCTTGCCAGATACATGATGCCATTGTTCAAAGTTAGACAATTGTTGTATTTTGGACACTCTATTAGCTACAAACACCTGCCAATGCGAGGAGGGTTTGGCAATCCATGCCAACGTGATGGCTGAGTCACTCCAAAAGTAAGTTTTGCTAAATCGGATTTTCAAAGATTGGCGGATTTTGACCGATAATTCAACCGCCAGAAGAGCAGCACAAAGTTCCAGTCGTGGCAAGGATAAGGATTTAAGAGGAGCCACCTTTGACTTAGCGCAAATTAAATTGGAAAAGAAATATGACTGGTCAAAATTGCGGCAAACAATATACGCACAACACCCATAAGCTTTCAATGAGCTATCGGCAAAGATGTGAAGTTCATATCCTCCACAGGAGGGAAAGGGAATAATCACTCGCGGGATAATGACATTGGAGAGATCTTCCAAGCTATTTCTATAAGAAATCCAATTTTTTTGCAACTCGGAAGGAACTGGTTCATCCCAACCAGTTTTCAAGGACCAAAGGTCTTGCATGAAAAGTTTTGCGGTGACGATAATTGGCGCCAAAAATTGGAGAGGATCAAATATTTTTGCAATCTCAGACAAAATTTGCCGCTTAGTTTGCGGTTTGATGTCACTGAGATTAATTTTGAAAAAGAAAAAATCCTTTTGAGGACTCCAATAGATGCCTAAGGTTTTGATAGAATTACTTTCTTGAAGAAGCTCTACTGAGTCGTTATAGACTGAAGTTAATGGAAATTTGGAAAGAAATTCTTCCGAATTAGAGTTCCACTTGCACAAGGAAAATCCGCCTCCCAAAAGCAAAGCTGTCAAATCTTTAGAGACCTGTAGTGCTTCAGATACTGACTCAAATGAATGAAGAAAATCGTCAACGTAAAATGATGATTTTAACACTTCAGAAGCCTTAGGAGAATACAACGGGCCATCCTGTTCAGCAAGTAATTTCAACGTACGTATGGCTAGAAAAGCAGAGGGCTTTAGTCCATAGGTTAAGGTTTTTAGCCGAAAAATCTTGACAGGTTTAGTAGGCTCGTCGCGCCAAAAAATCCTCTGAAGGTCGCACTGTTGTTGATCGACCAAAATCTGCCTATACATTTGCTTGATATCAGATATCACTGCGATAGGGAACAAGCGAAAATTCATCAAGACAGAAGAAATGTCAGATTGAATAGGAGGGCCTGATAATAATGTGTCATTCAGAGAAGTTCCATTGGCATCCAAAGCAGAGCCATTAAAGACCACCCTTATGTTTTCCTTTAAAATCTCATTCTTCCAAACTGGATGATGATTGAGGTAAATGACTTCAGATGGGGTATAAGAAGCCTCATCTTTCTTGGTAACAACCTCCATGTGATCAAGTGCCTCATATTTCTCCAAAAACGTGGAGTATTGAGCTTTAACAACAGGGTCACGTTTAAATTTGTTTTCCACAGCATAGAGTGCTCTAAGAGCCCTAGGGTGTGTTTCAAATAAAAGAGGTGGATTATCCACTCGGGGCATTGTTACAACAAATCTACCCTCTGAATTGCGTTTGGTTGTTTCACGAAACAGTTTTTCACACATTTCATTTTCAACCGTGGAAGGTGAAACTGAATCTATAGTTTCGATTTTCCAAAATCTTTCTAAGTTGTAATCGAGACTTGTATTGACAAAATGACATTGAGAGAAATTTTGAAACGACTTACGAGGGACCTGACCCGTTACTAACCAACCTAGCTTGGTATGATGAACAAACACTCCAGGTGATATTTTAACCTTAGAGCTAAGGAGACATTGCCAAAATACTTGGGCACTGAGAAGTATGTCTACCGGGGCGCTCGTATTAAATGTTGGGTCCGCCAACTGAATGTTATGAGGAAATTGCCACTTTCTAATTTCAAAAGAAGTACTAGGGGTATTACTGCCAATAGTATCAATGGGAAGGCAATTCAACTGAAATGTTGTGTTAGAATTAACAGCATCTTTGATGTGAACACGAACAAAATGCAAAGATTTAACATTGCTATTGTTAATACCGGTAACCTGAATTAATGTAGGTTGCTTGGGAAGACCAAGTTTCTTAATGAGACGCTCACTTATGAAGTCATGGGTGGCGGCATTATCCAATAGGGCACGTGCTTCAAACCATCTACCAGAAGAGTCTTGAACTTTTATTAACACGGTTGATAGTAGCACCTGGGAACTACGAATTGAGCTAGAGCTCTGAGTATAAGATTGCGCATTAGCTCCTGGGGATGCATCTTTAGAACATCCAGGGGAAGGAGACTGACGTGGCTTTTCAAACCTATGAAGCAAGGTATGATGTTGAGCCTTGCAATGGGAGCAAGTATTTTTAGATAAGCAATCAGGCACCATATGCCTGGTTGACAAACAGTTATAGCAATATCTTTTTTGAGCTATTAATTTGCGTCTTTCATCGGTAGAAAGGGCTTTAAAGGCAACGCAGGAATATAACCTGTGAGGTGCTTTACAGAGAATACAATCCGTTGAGTTATGCTGAACAGTAAAGACAGCAGATTTGTTTATTTTGGCACCGACTGGTTTCACAACATTAGATTTGTTATCTGCACTTCCTGACATATGACAGGCTACAGCTGACAAAACCTGACATCTATTATTCATAAACGTAAGCAATGAATCATAGGTATATGAAGTGTCATTTGTTAATTCCCTTTCCCATGCCTTTAAAGTTGATGAATCAAATTTAGAAGTAACCAAGTGAATCAAGAATAGATCCCAATGCTCGACCGGTTGATTCAACCGTGCCAATGCTCTGACATGTAGTTGGACCGTGTCACTTAAGGCTCGCAGTGTTGACAAGCTGTCAGCTCGCAATGCGGGCAGGTTAAATAAGGCTTGAATGTGCCTCTGTAAACATAATTTTTCATTGCCATAACGGCCTTTAAGAAGCTCGATAGCAATGTTATAGTTTTCTCCTGTTAAGGGAAGTTCTCTTATAAGTTGAAGGGGTGGCCCCTGCAAAATGGATTTTAAGTAATGAAATTTCTGAATTTCCGGAAGTGTGGCATTATTATGTACTAATGAACTGAACAATTCAAAGAATGATTGCCACATCTCTTCCTTTCCTGAAAAATGCGGAATTTCAATTTTAGGTAGCAATGGTTTGATACCATTCCCATGGTCGCTAATTCTTCCTTGAGTTTCCTCTACCTTCAACGCCAGGGTCAAAGTTCTTACTAATGCCACAGCCTGAGCGTGTGTATCAAAGTAATTACTCTCTACTTCTTCCCTATCTGATTGATGTTCTGGACTTTTGATTTCAATTTCAAGTTGCACGAGATCATATTTCTCGTACGCCTGTTCAAAAGCTTTTAAACGCTGAGATATAATATCAAGATTTTGTTCCTCTTTCGGTAGAGTGGCTAGATATTTTTGAAAACGGGTAAGTTGACCTTTGTAGGCCGCCCGAGAGTTTAACAGTTTATCGTCTATTATTACTGGCATGGCTGGGAAGTTGGAATAACTCACCTACCAAAGCTGCTTGCGGCACCAGACGGACCTGCTTTCCAGAAAGAAACCAGTTATGGAGTAAGCTGGGATTGTCTCCGCTTTCCCGCAGATCTCCTGCGCTAGCCACGATATACTGAAATGTATAAGGCAAATATTAGATTACACAAGTTCTGTTTTTTTTGGAATAGAATTTGTGGTCTCAGAATAAAGGTTCTGGGTTCGATCCCGGGTTTCGGCACCATGGAAAAGGGTGTGAGTAGTAGCACCCCAACTGGGAAAAGGTGGATTGGGATTCGGGCACACAGTGAAATTTAAATAGAGCGATGAGGAAGAGACCAAATATTGATAACCAAGGTTTGATACATTTATTTGATTTGTGAAGTAATAACAAACATTTTCATTTAGAAGAATAATTAAAAGAAGCTAATAAAAAATGCAAGGTTTCTCCAGGAAACTTAGAATAAAGAAGAATTATAATAAAAATGCATAAAAAGGCCATATAAAGGCGATTAAAAAAGTATGTTTAAGAAAAAGATCTAAAAACAAGCAAGAAGCAAGAAAAAAGGCTTAGCCTTGAAAAATGTATAAACCAAGTGAAGATAGTTCACGTTACCAATAATTCGATACTTTTGTACTTAGTATTTGGCCCGCAGGAAGCGGGTTGTGATCCAAACGAAGGCTTCCTCTAAGCTGCCTCGGCATGCCTTCCGAGAAAAATGGATGGTGGCTCCCTTGGCGAATTGCACCCCGCCGGAACAGACCTCTTGGTAATGATCTGTCTGGCGGTTTACAATCAATTGTAGTTTCTCATCGACGAGTTGTAGTGAGCTAGCGGGCTGACTTAGTTGCTGAGGTGAAGGTCGTTGACTCATGCCTCGCCCAGCGTGACAGAGTCCGAGCGATGAAGCATGCCGCCTGGCAAGGTTCCAGCCACTCAATGTTTACTAACAGGGCCTTCCCAAGAAGGGCCTTGCTGTGGAACGGCAGGCAGCCGTGGTGAGACTGGTTCAAGCAGGTAGATGTAGACAAGGCCGCAGAACGGCGAAGCGGAGAATTTATAGTGGAAATGACGACAGCGCGTCGAACAATCCAGAATGAAGGCGGGGCGTCAAACAGCCAATCAGCGCACAGCCCAAGCACATTGCGACGGTTGCCGCTGAGATGAGCACAGTACCTCATGAAAAAGTGTGACAGTAAGGTGCGTCTAGAAAGACACTTCAGAAAAAGGTGAGTTGACAAGAATAATAAAGAACAACAATTCAAATGAAACGTAAGTTAAGTAAATAATCAGAACACCGTGTTCATACTGCAATTATAACGGAGAAAAAATAATGGGGCAAAATTGAACGAGTGTTTCAAACCGTGCGGGAAACATAGCCACAAAAAAAAACATTCGCGAAAGCGAACAGACAGTGACGGCAGAGAATCCCAATCTTCGTGCTCCAATAGAGGAACAGTTTGACTATGGTATGATAATGCACCGGATGTTACAGCCATTCCAATAGACCAAGAGGCACTAAGGAGCAATCTGGCCACCATGTTAGACAACTTCTGTACATCGACTGCAATCTGTTGTTTCATTTCAGGGGCCTGGCCATCGTGGTCATTTAGCCCCGTGTACTTGGGCAAGTGTGGAATTTTGATTGATAACCTGTGTTATTGTGATGCCTGTCTTAGTATATGTATTTGCAATTCCGGTGAGGATTGGTAAGGAGGCGGCATTGGCTTTAACTTAGGAACCATCACAGCATTTGCCTGCAGTAGAAGTGGGAAATCTCGGAAGACCACTTCCAAGATGGCTGAGGTGGGAATCAAACCCTCCTCTTCTCAGTTGTGCCTCACGAGACTGAGTGTGCCCTGTTGCAGCCCTCAGACCAGAATTACATTTCTTGGCAGAGCCGGGAATCAAACCCAGATCTCTGGGGCAACAGCCATGAATGGTAGTCACTACGCCACAAGGTGGTCCATGACTGCAACCTGGATCCGCTGTAAATATTCTCGGAATTGCCCATTAACATCACACATAGTATGGATAGTTATTGTTGTTTAAGGGGCGGAACAGCAAGGTCATCTGTCCCTCTTAACACAAAATAATACAAATTTTAGTTGAGTTAAAATTTATAGGTGGATACCTAATATTAATAAAACAAACAAAAATAATATGTATGGAATAAAAATTCAGAAAAGAAAAAGTTCTTTGAGCAAATGCACATACAGGTACAGTATTTTTCTCACCAAGATACGATGAACTATATTATTAGTAGGGCCATGATTCTTATGCAAGATATGTTTACGTAATAGTAATAATGTGTGAGTCCTCCAGAGATACTCGTGCGGGTATTTTTAAAGTTAACACCCATATACTGTACATTCTAAGAAGACTATTGAAACCATAGTCTCCGAACTACCATTAAAACGAAACAAACAAACCCCGTGGCACTACAGTCCATGAAGGGCCTAGGCCTACCAAGCGATCGCCACCCAGCCATTTGGCCTGCAGATTATGTGGAGACGCGTGGTGAGCGCCTCGGATCCCCTCGGCCGTTAATCTTGGTCTCCATGAGCGTGGCGCTGCCTCATTGTCAGACAGCTATTCAATTGTCCTTGCGAGGCTGTGTACACCCAGTTCCAGCCCTCACGCCGGTTTCTGAAATCCCTGACGGAGCCTCGAATCGAACCCGAGGTCTCCTGGTGCGAGGCAGGCGCGCTACCCCAACACCACCCGAGCTATATTACTCCATTTAATTGGGCATGCAAAATAATTTGAAGATGGAATGTTTGGTGCATGGAGCATTCTGGGAGGGGGGAAAGGGGAATTAGAAACCATAGAAATTCACTTCTATTAGGACCAAGAGGTGGATTAGAATCCATCCCTTTTCACTTAGATCACCTCGTGGTGTAGCAACTAGCATTCTGGTCTGAGGGCTGGAACGGGGTACACTCGGCTTTGGGAGGCAAAACTGAGAAGAGGTGATTTTGATTCCCATCTCGGCCATCTTGTAAGTGGTTTTCCTTGGTTTCCCACTTCTACTGCAGGTAAATGCCGAGACGGTAGGCTACCCCTAACGTAAGGCCATAGTTGTCTCCTCCCCGATCCTCGCCTAAAATTATAAATGCACACACTAATACAGCCATCACAATAAGGCAGTTTATGAGACAAATGATACACACATCCAAGTAGGCCTACACCTGACTAAAGGACAAAATTTAAATTCTCCTTGGCAAAACCAGGATTCAAAACTGGGCCAACCAGTTAGAAGGCAGCTATGCTTACTTCTAGACCATGGCAGTAGCTGTGGAAACAATGGGCTTATATGTTTCGCTATTTTTATTTCTTGGATATGGATATTCCTTTTATCCCCTTACTTCACTCCCAAAGTCTTTTTCTACCTAATTGACAGTGTCATGGAGCCCTTTCATTCTAGAGAAAAGATCATCCATGCAGCCTCAACGTAGATGGAAAGTAGAAAAGGCTAAGAAAGGAATGGGGAAGTGACTGTGGTCTATGGGAAAGCCACCATCTCAGCATTTTGAGATGAGAAACAAGGAAGCTAACATGAAATGACAGGTGAAGGGACATGAACCAACTTATTTCACAAACCAGGTCTTCAGTGTGGTGATGTGATTTGCAGTTAATGTTGTACAACATCCTTAGGTCTGAAACCCCAATCTTTCCATTTTCTAACGGGATGGGATAACCCAGAACTAATGGATCGTTGCACCTGTCTAAAACCATGGAGGATTATGTTAAGTCCTTTGGCTGTCCAACAATAAAATTGTAAGTTATTTTGATTTAGAAGTTATTGCTTTATGAGATTACTTCCAAATCCTTTGTTGTAATGCAATAAACAAACATTCCTGATATCACCATGATCTCAGATCACTGATTTGATTTCTGATAGAGAGTCAGGTTTTGAATTAATGAACTGCTTCAGACCTGTCTATCACATTTGTTGACAACAAGACAAAACTATAGTTATCAGTCACAGAAGCTGCAGGTTATCTGACATGAATTCTAGTTTCTCTACTAAAAGGTAGCGATAAACAATATGTTGGTTTTTGGTGTAAAGATTTGCCTAGGTAGCTCCACTCAAAAATTGCACATTACGTTTCTTAGTAGGTAGCTAAAACCTTGCAGGTATAGTATTATTAAATTACTTTCGTGTTAGACCAACTTAAATGTTACAGCATTTAGGAAGTTAAATTTGCTCCTCAATGACAATGCCAGGGCATTAAAAATCATTATTGAGAAAACCTCTTTACGATTAAACACTCGCTACCATATTTTATATACTGTAGGCTTCTAGGCCAAGCCACTTCAGGATATAGTCACAAAATTGGTGAGCTTCACCTCTGAAAATTGAAAAAAGGAACAAATAATGTTTCTTTAAAAATAAAAGTCAAATGTTTCCATGAAAATATATCAGAATACCCAAACATTTGCAGAAAAATATGCCTGTTTGAGTTGGAATGTTTAGGCTTTCATGGCCAGAAAATAAATTACTGCAAATTCTTCTAGGTACGGTACTATGGATATGATGGGGCACAGACATGGCATAATACCTAGAAGAATTCACTGTAATATTTGTACGAGTTGTTTCTACATACCGTAAACCATGTAAACAAATAAGTAATACTGTAATGCAGAAAAAATGTGCGATTGCAAGCAGAAGTTTGTTCTTGACACGTTTCATTCTCTCTGTGGAGTTACTTCAGGAAGAATATAGTGGTCGTAACCAGATGTGGCTGGTTGAACAATATAGAGGAAATCTGCTGGGACCTTTCCTTTTAATAGGTCACAGGCTTTTCCAGTACCTTGCCCAGTTTCATTCATCTCTAATTAACTCTGATGAGTATAATATTTCTTGAATTGTAATCTTCTGTAAATCTTTCTGCCTAATCAACCCTTAAATGAATAAATAATGTGCAAATAGTAGGACATGTTCTGGATATTAATTACATCCTTTATCAGCCATTACAATTTTAGTATGTCATTATAAAGACACACCACTCAGTCCTTCACACATCCTTAAATAGAAAGGAGACAACTTTTCCTAGCATCACTTCACAATCCATAGGAATCCTGACCCCCACATAAATATGAATAATCAAGGGTAGAAATTAAAATTGATACACATTATTCTGAAATTTATACCGTACCACATACTATGACAAGTGTAGCAAGCACAATGCCTATGTAACATTGACATAGAGGTACCGGTACTGGATACTTGTGATAAACATTTATACCAAATTCTACACCTTTAGCTTGTATCACATGAAACCTTGGCCATGTTTGCAGCTAGTATTAAACAGATTATTTCTGCGATGATGAGAATCAAGTCCTTGCCCAACAATAGAATAGGATGTGAGTTGCAGCTTGACATTATCTGAGGAATTTCCGACATCCCTGAACAGGTTTGAACAATGTGTCTTAATGTAAACATTAAAATCTGTTGCTATGACTTAAGATAACTGTAAATTTTAAAACCATTGAGCTTTAAAATGGTATATGAAACTCAAATTTATGAAAATGTTTCGATAGGCAGTAGGCTATTTTCATGTAGATTTATATAGCCTATATTTATGACCAATACATTACATTTTCGCGAGACCACTTCGTGGTGCTGCAGATAGCTTTCTTGGCTGTCACCCCCGTAGGTCTGGGTTTGACTCCCGGCTTTGCCAAGAAATTTTGATTCTGGCCTTAGGGCTGGAATGGGGTACAGTCAGCCTCGTGAGGCAAAACTGAGAAGAGGAGGGTTCGGTTCACACCTCGGCCATCCTGGAAGTGGTTTCCCTACTCAAGGCAAATGCTGGGATGGTTGTTAACTTAAGGACACAGCCACCTCCTTCCCAATCCTAGCCCCAATTTACAAAGACACACACAGCCACCACAGTAACACAGGTTATCACACAATATGCCCACCCAATTTCTCAATTCCCGAGTGATAGTGTACGGCATGTTGACACCCAGAGTTTGGTGTTACATCTCCTCACTTATGCAAGGCTCCACTCTTGTATGATTATTATGTACCGGTATTCATTTTCAAATAACATGGACCTATACGGTATTGCTTTAGTGGCACCATGTTCTGCATGTGACATAGTGAAGAAAAATCATCCCTAGGATTGTTGCTGAAAGTATAGAAGTATCCAGGAATTTGATTAGTGTGTATCGAAGATAGAGTTGTTGCTTATTTTAAGGGCTGATACATCGTGGTCATATATCCCCGTGTATTTGGGCGTGTGTGGAATGAGAGGGAGGTATCACTTGAGAAGAAATTGGGTGGGCTTATCATTTACATGGGTGGGCAAACTTTTAGTGGTCTCACAGAAATGAAAATCCACAGCCTGCTTCCAGTCTCCGACCGGGTCAGGAATGGAATGAATGGAGCCCCTAACTAGCGGCGAGGATATGAACTGTGCCGGCTGCCGAGGCCTGACGCACTCCTCTGGGGCAATGATTAAATGAATGACAGATGAAATGAAATGATAGTGGAGAGTGTTGCTGGAATGAAATTTTTGACAGGGAAAACCGGAGTACCCGGAGATAAACCTGTCTGCCTCCGTTTTGTCCAGCACAGATCTCACATGGAGTGACCGGGATTTGAACCACGGACCCAGCGGTGAGAGGCTGGCGTGCTGCCGCCTAAGCCACGGAGGCTCACAGTGGTCTCACAGAATTAAATAAAATTAAGGGCATTGTGATATGTCTATGAGGTAGGAACATCAAGATTAACAGCCCTGGTTTTTATGTCACACAGCCTTAATGCCATGCCGAGCGTAGTGAGGGGGTTGCTAACCTCAATAGTTTGTCTCTGAAAGCAACACTATTTACAATTTTGATGGACTGGAGTACCTTCAGTCATTTCATGGGATTGTAGCTTTGGGTACACGACAATCCAAACTTCTCCAGAACTCTTCAGGAATAGCACAAAGTCCCATAGGTGAGGGAGCAAATGTTAAATCTGATTTGTTGTAGCTTGTAATTAAAGCACTTAATTCACTGTAAAGGGCTGCAGCTTAACAAATTACATTTAATAAAACACATCAACTAACTTCAGTCAGGAAACCATTTGCCTCCTAGGCTAAGTGGGGTTAGAAAACGGACACTTTAAAGGAGACAATAGCTTCTCTAGGGTGGAGATTTAATGTTTGTTGGGCATTATTACCTAATCTCAGCCTAGCACTGCCCTCCTTGTGGTTTAAAACACTTCCTTTGAGAAATAAAGGCTACATACCCTATATATTGACGTATAGATTTGCCACGTATGCCAGTAAATCCTCCTGATTACAGGCCTTTATCCAGTCATTATATCTGGATTAGGAATGAGGAATTTGAGAATTAATGGATAGGTGTTTGAGGAACTGACATCTCATGGGTATTAAAACCAGAATTATTCGATGAAACGTGTGATATTTGTATTTACCGCTCCAATACACGAGGAAACCGGAATGCTGTTATGTCCAGTGTGACAAGAACTGCGCAAAAAATTACCGCACAGATGTTGGTTTCCCACATTTCTGCCATTGGTTAAAATGCAAAATTATATTTCTGAGTTGATTTTAATAATTACAAACAATGTTTTCTTCAGACAAATTCGACAGGCCGCACTCAATGAATACGGGTAGACTGCTCTCTCGCGGATACATGGAGAACCGTCGCCGCCATGCGTGCGTGCGTGCGGTGCTTCCGGAACCGGCCGATTCAAAACCATGACGAAAAATTTACATGGTAAAGGCCTGATGTGTCCTTACTGTATGGTTACTATACTGTGGTTCAAATACAATTCGTCCGATAGCGATGAAACTTGGGTGAGATGTTGTGTACACTTACGTGAGGGTTTCTAACTTAGTAAAACCATTTTACAATAGGTAGCTCACGAGTAGATTCAACAAATGAGCAACGACGCGCGAACTTTTAATCAAAGTCCCGTATGCGTTCATATACCATTCATCCGATTGCAATGAAACTTGGGTGAGATGTTGTGTACACTTACGTGAGGGTTTCTAACTTAGTAAATCCATTTCACAGGAGGTTTCGCACGAGTTGATTCAACAAATTAGCGACGACGCGCGAAGCGTTTCAATAAGGTTCCGTACGCGTTCAAATACCATTCGTCCGATTACGATGAAACTTAGGTGAGATATTGTGTACACCCTACGGAAGGTTTCTGGCTTAATAAATCCATTTTACAATAGGTAGCGCACGAGTAGATTCAACAAATGTGTGACGGCACGCGAATCATTTCAACAAAGTACCGTATGCGTCCATATACCATTTATCCGATTGCGATGAAACTTTGGTGAATTGTTGTGTACACTCCAGGAAATGTTTCTTTCTTAGTAAATCCAGTTTTTAATAAGTAGCGCACGAGTAGATTCAACAAATGAGCGACGGCGCATGAATCGTTTCCACGATGTCCCGTATGCGGGCATATATCATTCATCCGATTGCGATCAAACCTTGGTGAATCATTGAGTACACGCCAGAGAAGGTTTCAGGCTTAGTAAATCTATTTTACAATAGGTAGCGCATGAGTAGATTCAACAAATGAGTGACGGCACGCGAATCGTTTAAAGAAAATCACTTAAGCGTTCATATGTCATTAAACCGATTCCGATGAAACTTTGATGAGTTGTTGTGTACACGCCAGGGAAGGTGTTCAACTTGGTAAATCCATTTTACAATATTGGTAGCGCACGAGTAGATGTAACAAATGAGTGACGACGCGCGAAGCGTTCCAACAAAATCATATATGCGTTCATATACTATTCATCGATTGCGATGAAACTTTGATGAGTTGTTGTGTACACTTACGTGAAGCTTTCTAACTTAGTAAATCCATTTCACAGTTGGTAGAGCACGAGTAGATTCAGCAAATGAGTGACAGCGCACGAATCATTTAAACCAAATCCCTTATGCGTTAAATGCCATTTATTCGTTTGCGATGAAACTTTGGAGAGTTGTTGTGCACGCTCCAACGAATGTTTCTAAATTAGTTAATTCAATTCACGATAGTTTAGAGGCAGTTAACAGAAATTGAAACAAATATTCTGTATCCAAAAGCACTTCAAGAAACAAAGTTACAACACTTTCTTTGATTGGCAGGACAACGTCTGCCGGGTCAGCTTGTCTATTATATAAAACTAACTGTCCTGACTGACTGACTGACTGACTCATCATCGCCCAGCCAAAACTATTAAAGCTAGAAACATGAAATTTTGGGAATATGTTCGTTGTAAGTCGAAAACGTCCACTAAGGAAGGGTTTTTGGATATTCAGTTTCTAAAGGGGTGTTAAGGGGGTACACCTGCATTTCATTGAATAACAATATGACACGACTATGACGCGAGCGAAGCCGCGGGTACCTGCTAGTATAATATACTAGCAGTAGTGCCCGGCTTCGCCCGGTGGATTTATTGGTTTTATGGATGATAATGAATACTACTACAGAACTGGAGTGCTCAAGGACAAGGATCGGAAAGCAGCTGATAACCTCAGTATACTACACCAACACAATCACCCTTATACAGAGGCATACTATTGTCTTGATGATAACTGTTTTAAGGGGCCTAAGAAATCTTTTTGGATTAATTACTCCCCGTGACTGCAATTTAAAAGCAGCTCGCAATTCTACACCAGAAGACTGGTAGGGGCGGCAGCCGCATTGCCAGGCAACAATAGACTTGGGTATCATCGAAGCTGTTCGGGAGCGCTTGTTCTTCCGACTTACTGAACAAACATCAATCTTTAAGGTTACCTGAGAGGTGTAGCGTAATGCTACATAGCCTAAACTATTCCTTGTGAATCTAGCAATCATACACAAAAAGAATTGTTCGAATCCGACTGGTAGTTCCAGAGATTAGCGCGTTTAAACACACAAACGAACTCTTCAGCTTTATAAATATTAGTATAGATAATTAATTAACACTCTTGGAAAGAATTCCATGTATTAGTAATAATCACAATTACTGTATAATGGGTCAATTTTAGGGAATGCATGTTTCGAACTTCAAGTAATCATCAGATCTTGATCATTGGGTTGAGGTTTAAATGTATATACAAATATTATCTACCTACACAGCGTAGTGCGTTAAGTTGGCTTTTGTATTACGAATCGCAGTTTGAATCTAGTTGTATACTGTATGGTTAATTTGTTTTGTAATAGTTTGTGAATTACGTATAAGTAAAGTCCCGGAAGTTTGGTTTTTAATGATATCCGCAAAATATATCGAAAATCGCAGGGAGTTCAATTTGGAAACACACATCATTTGTTGATTTTAAGAAAGCCTTTGATTTTGTTGACAGAAACAGACTTATTGACATATTGGCCAGGGATGGTGTCCCCCAACAATTAATTGATAACATTTACAACATGTATAGTGGTACTCTTATTGCAGTAAGGTTAAGTAATCATAAATCCGAGTGGAAGCCAATCAGCAGAGGGGTAAGACAAGGCTGTGGACTCTCTCCATTGCCATTCATAATCTACATGAATGCTATAATAAAGGAATGGAGGTGTGAAAGACATGGTTCAATACCTATCAGCAGGCATCTAAAAAATTTAAGGGTAAGGACCCTATCCCCAGTAAAATTTGTCTGGATGGTAAAATTTTAGAAAGAGTTAACGAATTCACGTATTTAGGATATCATTTATCTTTTCAAGAAGAACGAGACATAACTGCAAAAATAACTAATTTTGCCAGAACAACAGGAATCATCAATCACGTCGTGAAGCCATCTCTTGTCCAAAGGCATACACTCTTGCGTTTGTATAACACATTAGCCAGACCAACCCTATGCTATGGCAGCGAGGCATGGGCAATAAGATCTCAGGACATCTCCAGACTCACAGCACGCGAAATGACCTTTATGCGCCGAACAGCAGGCTATACTAAATGGGATCATAAGAGAAACGAGGATGTGCTGAAGGAACTAAAAGTGAAACCAATAACTACATACATTTGTGACTACCAAGAGAACTGGAAGCATCATGTCCAAAGGATGGAACCTGGAAGATTACCAAAGTAGATCCTTCGCTACCAGCCATGGGGAAATAGATTGATAGGACGTCCGATGAATGGAGGGGAAGTGCAAGACCGTAACGGGACATTTGGCCCAATATTTGGAAGGAAGAAGAAGATTTCAGCAAACATGTATATTGTGGAACTTTTAAAGTTCATAATGGTTCTGTTTGACACTTTAATATAATTCGTATAACGTTTAAATTATACATATAAACACATTATGTCATCACAACGATATATTTACCACAAACATGCCTTTGTTCGATTTTGATGCCTCGAAATAAAGTTATTTTGCGAAATGTGTTCTTTTCAGCCTAAAATGCTAAATATCAACAAAATGTTGGTAATGCTGGTAAAGAGTTTTTCTTTTTAACCATAAACTTTAAAATTAATTTAAATAGTTCCACTGACTATCTGTCTGCAGCTTCAGTGTCATAGTTGGTAGCATGCTGAGCTTCTATGCCCAAGGTCGCAGGTACAAACCCGGCCGAAGTCGTCGGATTTTTAAAAGCATTAAAAATCCCTCAGTATGCCTTCCTTCGGAGGGGAAATAAAGCCGGCAGTCCCATGTGTGAAGCTAAATTATAGGTTTATCTTTGAGAAACGCTTTTAGGTTCCAACATTCGTCGCCAGGAGTTGACTGCGGTGGCATCTAGTAACAAAGTGCAGAACTAGTTGGTCGTTGACGGTGGCGCTTGGTAGCAAACGTTGGAACTACTTGAAAATCCAATGTATGCAGTCCTTACTTGAATTAAAAACAGATAACACACACTAATACAGCCATCGCAATTAACACCGGTTATCAGACAGATTCTACACACACCCGAAGTACACGGGGCTACATTTCCGCGTTGTCGCAGCTAATAAACTGAGGAACCAACTAACCTATCTGACGTTTGATAGACAATCAGAATCTTAAATATAAATGTTTCATTAAGATACAGGATAACAAAGTCCCTTCTCGAACTTGAAGTCTTGAAATCGTGGCAACAATGCTCGGCTTTTACTTTGGAGACGACGTAAGTTTCAAGAGTTAGTGAGAAAAGGACTATGGTAATCATTGAGAATACTTGTTGAAGTAAATGTGAAGTTGGGTATTAAACATAGAGAACATATTCATTTCAATTTTAGTTCTTTCAAAAAACTAACAAAAAATAATAATCTTACGATAAATATTGTTTGTTACACCTCCAAATGTTTCTATAGTGTTCATTATTTTAAAAAAATCCTCAAACAGTACACATCACTCACACCTTAATCTTTTTATTTCACCACTTTGAAGTCTTTTATATTACCATAAATCAGGATCCCTACGTATGAGTATTATGAGTGAGTATACAATTAGAACACAATATAATAAATAAAATAAAAATTAGAACATAAGCCCAACCCCTTGTCCATGTCGTGGGAGACGGACAACGGCACTAAGTAGGGCTGCCTGTAGGGGCAAAGTACAGTGGGGACTTCGTGTGCCCTGGGACCGTTACGGTAGCTGTGAAGGTCCTACAGGAACCCTGAAAAGTGATGGCTAACGGAGCTCTGGTGTAGCTACGATAGGCCCAGCAAGCCAGTAGTGGATAAGACTTTTGCTTGCAAGAAGGGAACGGGCCTCGGACAGGACGGATACAATGGATGACAACCTAGCTGTGTTCATGGACTAAGATTTGGAACTTGAAACATAAGAACGCTGACGGGGAAGGTGGAAGAGATAGTGGATGTGATGGAAAGAAGGAAGTTGGATTTATTGGGATTGGCAGAAACAAAGTGGAAAGGGGAAGGAAGGAGAGAACTGAGAAAAGGCTATAGACTGGACTGGGAATGAAGAGGGAAAGAGGAATGGAGTGGGAGTAGTAGTAAGAGATGGTTTAAAAGAAGAAGTGAAGAGAATAAGTAAGTACTCCGTTTGCAAAGGCCGCTAAGGGCACTATAAACGAAACCGAGTAAATGACGAAAAACTGCTACGACCAAACTATTTAAGCTAACACCATATTTCTTACCCCTGAAAATCAACATAAAAACCATTTATTATTCAGTTAAAATCTGTGAAATCTACGGTTGGATCTTCTGTCCTAAAATATAAATTAAAATATTGAGTTACCGACATTTGCACCCGTGACGACGAGAGTTTTTAATGAAATTTAGGTTGCAAAATCAGTTTTTTTTTACGATGCCATTTGTATGAGATTTTTAATAAAGAACTATTTTAGTTCCAATTCGGTTTATTAGGAAAAATATATTTTGAATAAATAGATAAAAAGATTTTTTTTTTAATACATCTTCAACACCGTGCAACGTCATTAGACAAGCATAAAAATTTACAAATTAAGAAAGTGCACAAAACAAGAAAAAATGGCACTTATGTTAGGTCAGGTCATCCTCGACACCGTCCATCAGCTCAAAATCTGCTGGTGCTTCGTCTTCTTCCTCTTGAGGTCGGACAATATCGTCGGGAATGGCTTCTTGCTCCTGGAATACCTCACAAGAATTTTAGGTTGCCGTTCGCTGGCCAGTTTTCGCCGAAATACAGCTCTAAAAGCCATCAGACGTCTTGTAGTTTAGTTTCTTCGAGTGCAACACCTACTTGAATTGGTGAGGGACCCTGAGGTTTCTTAAAATTCATTCCACTTTTCATGATGCTCTTTCCCTCACCAACCTCAAAATTGTAGAATGTCTCCCCTCGGACCAGACATATTTTTTTGTTCTGCCAATTGCTTTTTGGAATTGGAAATTCTTACTACCCAGATTTTTTTATCATGCCATCCACATACGCTTTCCAATCCCTAACAGGACATTCATCTTGTTCCAGGCGAATTACTGTCGCAAATTTCTCAATGTGCTTGATGTATCCGGAGGGATTTTCAAAGACTCACTTTGCGAAGTTGCCGTTCAATATTTCCAAAAACTCTTGTCAGGTGGGATAAATGAGCGGCCCACAATTGGGAACCATAGCTGTATTTCCTCTAGACATGCGGTAGCTTCTTGCAGTAAACAGAGAGATAGCATGCTGATCATAGTCTTGTTTTTGTTCTGACCCCCACAGCCATCAGAGAATAACCAAAATATTTTGCACCTTAAAAATTTATGCTGGCCAGTTTGTGAAGAAGTGTCGACGCTATTTGGTTTGATCCTTTGGCATGTTAATGCTCTAACCAGACATAAGAAGTAGTTCTCAACTCCAATGTCAACGGGTTCAACTTGCACTATTTCTCCCACTACTTCTGCAGTTTCTGTTCTTTACTCCATATTTGGAACATCCACAATAGTATTACAGTCCACAAATGCAATAACTGCTTCACTTAAATCACCAAGATCACTCATTTTTATGGCTTGAAATGCCCAAACCAAGAAACACCCTGTCTATTAAATTTGCTTTTGAACGGTGAATTTCGACAAGGCAGCATGTCATTGTTGCGTACGCTTCCTCGAAAGTGCAGACAACTCAAATCTGAAACACAAAACTATCCTTCCCGACCGAAATAAACAATTATTTATTGTAAAGAAAATCTGTGGGAGGAATATTGGCAGTTCATGTACCAGTTAGCATGTTTTGAAGCCGTATGTGGCAAGGCAGACGCCATACTCATGGTACTTAGTGGTTTTTGGACACGTGGAACATTAAACTGGCTTTGCAACCGTAGCCAACATGCATTTAGCGGTTTATGCAAACGAATGCGATTTTTGTTGGCCATTTACAACGGTTTTGAGCGGGATATGCACCCCGAATCTTATTCCATCGTGTAGCCAGTTAAAAGACGAACGTATCGGTATGCTCAACTCGAAATCGACAAAAAGTTCACTAAGCAGCCTTTGCATCTGGGCTACTCAAGTGATAGGATGATGAAAGTGAAAGTAGCACTGAGGGGAGAGACCGTAGAAATAGTGCAAGTGTATGCTCCACAAGTAGGCTCCACCTCTGAAGAGAAGGAAGAGTTTGAAGAGGAATTGCAGAAGCAGCTGGTAGGAAGCAATATGATTGTTATGGGGGATCTGAATGCCCATGTAGGAAGAGAAAGACAAGGGTATGAGAGTGTGCTTGGACCAGAGGATTGGGGCAGAAGAAATGAGGAAGGAAAGAGACTGTTGGACTTTTGCCAAAGGAACAGCCTGCTAGTTGGGAACTCCTGGTTCAAGAAGAGAGAAAGCCACACAATCACATGGTACAGTGATGACTTGACCAGGAAGTCGGTGGTCGACTATATACTGTATGAGAAAGAATTATATAAGAACATCACGGACATCAAGGTTATACCATCCGAGAACCTGGATAGCGATCATCGATTGCTGGTAATGAACCTGAGAGGGACTAGGGAGAAGAAAGGGACTGAGAACCAGGAAAGACGTATAAGGATATGGAAACTGAAAGAAGGAGATAGAAGGGTCGAGTACCTCAAAATGGTAAAGGAAGGAATTCCAACAGATGAAGAAAGAGGGGTGGAAGAGGAATGGGCTAGATTTAAGAAGACACTAGTAGGTGCAGCAGAAGCAGTATGAGGGAGGACAAGTAGTAAGAAGAGGTGGAAGGAAACACCATGGTGGAATGAGAAAAACTATATAGTAAGGGAAAAGAATAGAGCCTTTAGGAGGTGGTATCATAATAGGACAGTAGAGACAAGGGAAGAGTACCAGGAGAGAAAGAAGGAGGCAAAGAGAGTATTGGTTAGTTAGTTAGTTATTGTTGTTTTAAGGGGCGGAACTACGAGGTCATCTGCCCCTGTAGTAGCTGAGGAGAGAAGAAAGTGGATGGAAGCGTGGACAAAGATGACGGAGGATAGTGAAGGTACAAAAAAGGTCCTGTATGGGATAATAAAAAATAAGAGGCGGAAGGGATCTACGGATTATGTTACAATGGTGAACAAAAGGGGACAAGATAGAAAATAGGGAAGAACTGAAGAAAATGTGGAAAGAATATCTTGAAGAACTTCTGAACCCAAATGGAAACCACAGCGAGGAGGAAGAAATCGGGGAAGAGGAAGATGGACTTAACATGGAAAGAAGTGGAAGATGCAGTGAACAAGATGAAAGGAGGGAAGGCACCGGGTGTGGATGAGTTGAGTGTGGAGATGGTGAGAGCAGCAGGAGAGGTGGGGATACAATGGTTGTACCGAGTGATAAAGACAGCATGGAAGGAAAGGAAGACCCCCGAGGACTGGAAAAAGGGAATAATTGTCCCGATCTTCCAGAAAGGTAGTAGAACAGAATGCAGAAGCTATCGGGGAATAACACTGATGAGTCATTGTGCAAAGATGTTTGAGAAAGTTTTGGAAAGGAGATTTAGGACAAGGATAGAAGGAGGGATGAGGGAAGAACAACATGGCTTCAGAGCAGGAAGGTCCACAGCGGATTCGATTTTTGCTGTAAGGCAGTTACAAGAACAGCACGATGAGTATGGAACAGATCTACTGATGGCCTTCCTGGACATTGAGAAAGCATATGACAGTGTATGCAGAAACAAAGTATGGAAGTCCCTGGAGGATAGAGGAGTAGAAAAATGGACTATAAGGAGGATAAAGGAAATGTACAAGGGAAGTAACTCCGCCTTTGTCCGGTCCCAAGTCCAGAATGCGAAAGGAGGAGGGTTAGCTGGTTTGGCAACCAGCTGTAAAAACAGCTAACGCCGAATGTTGGGTGGCGGTAAATAACTCAACCCCCTGAAGGGGCCAACGGCTTCTGGCGGATGAGGCCCTTTAGGTGGGGTGATCGCCCCTCAGTGTAGGAAATGACACTGAAACTCATTACGTATATATTGGCCCAACGGCAAAACGGACGGAGGAGGAACTTTCCTTGTGGTTCTCAACGGTCGTGGAGGCGGATGAGGTCATGCCAGATGGACTGGCTGTGAAGGCGCAACTCAATTATATTTAGAGTCTGCGGCAGTCCATTGGAGTCACGGTGCTAGAACCTGCACGTCTCATTTCTTTTGTGCCGCAGGGTATAGTTCCGAGATCATAGTGTGTGGGTCACTTCCTTGCAAGCTGTGATCCACCTTAAACAAAATCTCGCTTGTGGCACCTTCTTCCTGCTGTCACATCTTTCAACAAGTCCAGCGGCGATGGGATAAGGATGGTGGAGGCAGGTTTTCGGGTTGAAACTGGAAGCCTCTAGTTCGGACCTGCACGCTGGCAGCAGATGTGTGATGGTCGTCTTTCTGAGACCTCGTGACTACTCAGGAGTACGGTCCTGCATCTGTGTTTGGGCAGGCCTATTTAGGATCACCGCTGCCCACCCCGAATGGGGAAGGCCCTAGAAAATGTGGGCTAAACATCGGTAGTCACACCTTCAGCCGGCTGGGAGGCCGCACCCGGCGGGTCACCCCTTTTGCGGTCGAAAAACGAAAACAAAGAATATCCAAACATTAATGATAGGATCCTGGAATGTTCGTACGTTACTCGATTTGAAGGACAATAACAGGCCTGAGCGAAGAACAGCACTCGTCACCCATGAGCTTGGTCGAATGAACATAGATATTGCTGCCTTAAGTGAAACCAGATTGTCCAACGAAGGTAAAATTACAGAGTTCAGTTCAGGGTACACCATATTCTGGAAGGGAAAAGATGAGGGAGAGCGCCGTATTCATGGTGTTGGTTTCGCTATAAAGACCACACTGGTGAATGATCACCAGCTAACTCCAACTGCTGTCAGTGAAAGAATTATGACTCTTCGAATCCCACTCTCCGGGAGTCACTTTATGACTCCTATCTCTGCATATGCTCCCACCTTGGATGCTGATATAGAAGTTAAAGATCAATTCTACAACCAGCTGAGCACAATCATCACCAAAGTACCATCTAGAGACAAACTCTTAATGCTTGGCGATTTCAACGCTAGAGTTGGTAAAGATCATCAATTATGGAACAATGTGATGGGAAAACAAGGACTTGGCAACTGCAATGCCAATGGCCTATTACTCCTTGGTCTATGTGCTGAACATGAACTCTTTATTACCAACACTCAGTTCCGCCTGCCGAATCGCTACAAAACCACTTGGATGCATCCTCGCTCGAAGCACTGGCACATCCTTGACTATATCATCACCAGGCAATGTGATAAAAAGGACATCCTTGTCACCAGGACCGCAAGAAGTGTCGATGACTGTTGGACAGATCGCAAGCTCCTTTTTTGCCGGTTGAGGATCTCAATCTGCCGCAAACCGAAACGATCCCTCCACAACCTGTCGAGACGGAAATTTGACACTTCAAAACTCCAAGTAAAATCAATTGCTACAGATTACAGAAATGAAATCGCAAATAAGCTGGCTAGTCACCCTGTTAGCACAAATAGTGTTGTACAGGAATGGACAACGCTTCAGAAGGTCATTACTGAGTCGGCTGAGGAAACAATTGGTTTTGTGAAGAACAAAAGACAAGACTGGTTTGATGAAAATAATGATGAAATTATGTGTCTCATCAATGCCAAACGGGAAGCCCATCTATCCTTTCTTCAAGATCCGTCTTCCAGTGTGAAAAAATCACAATTCGTGCAACTTAAGGGGAAATGTCAGGCACAAATCAGGGAAATAAAGAACAACTGGTGGCAGCGAAAAGCTGAAGAACTGCAAAGACTATCTGATGCCCGTGACCTGCGAAACTTCTATGCAGGCATAAAGGAGGTATACGGTCCAATCCGATCATCATCAGGTACATTGAAAACTGCTGACAATTCCGCCATTTTAACTGAACAAGGAAAAATTTTGGAGCGTTGGAAGGAACATTTCTCTGCACTTCTAAATCGTGCCTCCAATGTTGCCGAGGACTTTCTTCGAAACATCCCTCAGCAGCCCCAACAGCCATGGATGGCGGTTCCGCCGACATTCCGAGATTTCACCAAAGCGCTCAATCAACTAAAGCCGAGAAAGGCTCCTGGTCCTGATAACATCCCTCTGGAGTTGTTACAAAGTGGAGGTATGGCCTTGAAGACTCGACTTTTTACACTTATCCTGTTAATTTGGGAAACTCGAGAAGTACCTGACGACTTGAAGAATGCTGCCATCATAACTATCTTCAAGAAAGGCGATCGTAGCGTGTGTGGGAACTACCGAGGTATATCGCTATTATCCATTGCAGGTAAAGTTCTAGCAAGAATTCTCCTAAACCGGCTCCGAAGTATCTCAATGTGGTTTCCGAACCTCCAGGGGCACAACAGACATGATATTCTGTGCCAGACAACTCCAGGAAAAGTGCAGAGAGCAACAGGAGCCCCTGTATTTAGTTTTCTATGACCTGGAAAAAGCCTTTGATTCTGTACCAAGACCTGCTATGTGGAAAGTATTAACGCACTTTCAATCTGGCAAGACTTCGTTCACAGAGACATACTCAAGTTACCCGGGTGACAGAACTGCAGTATGCCGATGACACCGCATCTCCTGCTCCGACAGCTGCAGAGCTTCAACAATCGGTCAATCGCTTTAGCACTGCGTGTGATCTCTTTGGTCTCACCATCAATGCAAAGAAAACAAAGGTGCTTGCACAACCTGCCCCAGGATTACCTCTTCCTGAGTTCAATATCTCCATCTTAGACTCAACACTGGAGCAGGTTGATCATTTTTCATATCTTGGCAGCATCTTGTCTAAACGGTGCTCTTGCGAACAGGATGTTGACAAAAGAATTGGGGCTGCCCATGCAGCATTTGGACGTTTAATGCACAGAGTCTTCATGAATAAAGACCTAAAGATGCATACCAAACTCATGGTGTACAAAGCTGTCGTCATCTCAACGCTACTGTATGGCTGTGAAACTTGGACACTCTATCGCCGTGATATCAAGAAACTTGAGCGTTTCCACCAACAAAAGATGAGATACATCTTGAACATCAAGTGGGAGGACTACGTGACCAACACTGCAGTTCTTGAGAGAGCGCATCTCGATAGCATTGAGACAACTATCATCGCTCATCAACTGAGATGGTTAGGCCATGTTCACCGTATGAGTGGTACCAGGCTTCCACGTAAATTCCTTTATGGTGAGCTTTGCTCCGGCACTAGACCTCATGGGGCCCCTTTGAAGCGTTTTAAAGACCAGTTAAACCACATCATGACGACGACTGGTATAGACATCCACTCATGGGAAACATCTGCTGCGGACCGTTTACTGTGGCGGAACACTACATCGACGGCTGTCAACTTCTTTGAAGAAGAACATCGCAGACATGAAGAGGCCAAGCGACAAGCAAGAAAGCTTCGTCAATTGCAACCCCGCCCTCCCCCGACCATTGAGTGCAATTTATGTGGGCGCATGTTTTATGCCAGGATTGGCCTGTTTAGTCATCAGAAGCACATCCACAGGCTGGTCTGAAAAGCTCTATGCAGGAAGAAGTATGTTTACTCGGAATCGAGTTACAGCCGATGACGACAAGGGAAGTGTGAGCTGTGTGAAAGTGGGAGGAGAGAGATCGGACTGGTTGGAACAGAGAAACGGCCTGAAACAAGGAAGTGCACTGTCACCGTTACTTTTCATTGTGGTGATGGATGACATAATGACCCGATTGACAAGTAATTGGGGAAGGAAAGATGAGAGCAATGGTGTTTGCAGATGATTTGGGGAAACAAGGAGGAGGAGGTACAGGAACAGTTGGACGTGTGGGAAGGAATAATACAAGGATATGGGATGAAATTTAGCATAAATAAGAGTGAGATGGTGATCACAACAAGGAAGAAGGAAAGAACCACAACGGGAATAACAATTGGTGGGAAACAGCTGAAGAAAGTGGAGAGTTTCAAGTATCTGGGGAGCCTGATACAAGATAATGGAAGAAACGATAGAGAAATAAATGAGCGGGGGAGACAGGCAGAAGCATTCCGGAGAGGAGTGTGAGAAGCATGTTATGGAGCAAGAATGTCCCTCAGAACAGCAAAGAGATCATATATCGGACGTACTATGTAGCTATCCTGACGTATGCCTCGGAGACCTGGGTTATGAAAGGAAGGGAGAAGAGCAAAATACAGGCCAGTGAGATGAGGTTCTTGAGAAGCAGTTATTGGAGCTAAAAAGATGGACAGAATAAGAAATGAGAGGACCAGAGAATTAATGAAGGAGGAACCATTACAGGATGGTATACAAAAATCTAGACTTAGATGGTATGGACATGGAAAACGAATGGAGGAGAAGAGGATACCCAGGAGGATACAAGAGACGAAATGGGAAGGAAAGAGACAGGTGGCTGAAGGGGCTGGAAGAAAGCGTGAAGAAGAGAGGAGAAGACTGGACAAGGGTGGAGGCTGAGAGATAGTGGGAAGACAGAAGACGTTGGAGAGGCTTGTGTTCCAAACAGACCCAGCCAGTGGCTGGAAACTGCGCAAGATGATGATGATGACATGCACTTGAATTCTATTATAAATGGTTACTTACCTGAGCGTTGACGTTGGTTTTTACAGATGCTATGCCTTCGTGTGTCTACTCCCAATTGATATGCTACGGAGTGCGTTGGCCTGAATACCGATATCTTTGCTCATGGCATCTGTTATCAGAAATTCTAATTAACTTGATTTGAAAGAACTAAGGCCTGGAATGATGTAAAAAGTGTTCTATGTTATGGATTCGGAAACTATTCTCATTACTATTGCAGGCCATTTAACCTACCTGCCACAGTGTAGACATTCAGTGTCCTTATGCTTGCATCCTGTCTTTAATATGGGATTGGACCCTCCAATACTGCCTGTTTTGAGGGCTAGGTTTGTTTAGAATTTCACAGGGTACATCCCAAATTATTCCTTCCTATATGCATGCATTGCCTCATTTTTGTTACAAGCGTGGATTTACTTTTATTTAGTAGCACGGAAAGTAGGGATCTTTCTAACAACCTGTGTTTGTTCAGATTCGTTGGATTATCTTTCTTGGCTAGATATTTTTTTTTATGTATTCTTCAATGTCGAGAGCTGTATTGACTGTCTGATAACCTGTGTTCCTGTGATAAGTGTAGTAGTGTGTGCAACTGTAATTTTAGGGCTAGAATTGGGGTAGGTGCCCCAGAACTTGAAACAAGGGAGTGTTGATAAACCCAGAAACAAACCACTCATAATGGGCGTCAGCAGTGGGATTCATCTCCAGACTTCCAGCTCCCCCGTGCAGTCATAGTGTGCAAATTAACGAGCACGGCTATGCTGCAAATTAACAGTTTATTTTAAAGGTATCATTGAACTGGCTCCAATTTAAATATAATTTTTATCCATGTTTCATAAAAATAACACAAAGTTTTATCGGGTTAAGTTATGTGCTTAACAAACAAAACAAAAAAACATTTTACTAAACTACCTGAAATGTTTTCCCCGAGCAAAAATACTGCGATAGCAATGATGTGTCATTGAACCTGTAATTTCCCTGAACTGCATTTGGTCGCTATCTTCATTCAAAGCTAATATTAGTCTAGCAACAAGTTCGACTGAATCAGCTGCAGTCTTGTAAACAATTGTTTTGACGTACCCTAACAGGAAAAATCTAGGGGTGATAGAGATCCGGTGAACGAAGGAGTCAGGCAACTGGACAGCCTCAACCAAGCTACCTAAGAGGAAGCACACCTTTTAAATACTGACCAAGGAATAGCATAGTGTGGCGGAGTGCCGCCATGTTAGAACCACCTTGTCCGTCATGCCAGAATGCAGAAACTCTTTAAAATAAACTGTCAAGGCATTTTGGAGATAAGTTAGGTATGTACCTCATCTAAACTGTTAGCGAGTAGGTCAGGGCCCACCAGTCACCAACAATACCTGTCAAAATGCTCACACTAAATTTATTTTCATATGAAATGATGTGAGTTTTGTAAGGATTCACGCATTCCATAATGTGACTTATGGCTATTAAAAGCCCCCCCTCCTGCGTAAAGCCACAATATTGTTCTCTCAAAGTCGGGGTAATCAAACTGGTATGAATAACACAGACACAAATCTTGGTGAAGGGAAAAAATTGCCTTTGCACTTTGATGAATGGACTAAGCCTCAGGTGGAGAGGCTATGTTCAAAGCAGACCTGGCCAGTAAGGCTGAAAACCATGCAAGATGATAAAGGGGTAGAAGTTGTTCTTCACATATTGCTAATCAGACAGCTTGTAAGACATTTCGTGAATTTAACATATCAGCAATACATTCCCGATGACCCTTGTGTTTTTTTTACGAAAACACTCCTGGTCTCTCGAATTCTTCTATCCACCGATCGAAGTGTGTAGCTGCATAGAATGGCACGCTGAGGGAATATCTCACTGTTAATTCTCTGTGCATCTGCTACGTTTTACTGAGCAGCGCCATGCGCTAAATGCAGTGTGTACTAGACAGTGTCTTGGTGAGGTGTGCTTTAACCAACTGAAGAGCCCAATTGCACACCGGGGCAAAACACTGTCATTTTGTTGAGTTATGCCGGAACATTTAGCACAATTTGTGTTTAAATATATAATGGCTCAACGGACAATACATATTTTTCTTTTGAAAATTATATATTCAATGCCAAGGTAAGGTTATAATTGCTTTGGAGTGGAGTTTCGACTCCCATAGTGCACTGGCTTTGCTCGTGACGTGGATACACATGTATCAAATACGTCTTGCAATGGCCTTCCCAGTGTGTACTAGACAGTGTCTTGGTGAGGTGTGCTTTAACCAACTGAAGAGCCCAATTGCACACCGGGGCGAAACACTGTCATTTTGTTGAGTTATGCCGGAACATTTAGCACAATTTGTGTTTAAATATATAATGGCTCAACGGACAATACATATTTTTCTTTTGAAAATTATATATTCAATGCCAAGGTAAGGTTATAATTGCTTTGGAGTGGAGTTTCGACTCCCATAGTGCACTGGCTTTGCTCGTGACGTGGATACACATGTATCAAATACGTCTTGCAATGGCCTTCCCAGTGTGTCTAGACAGTGCCTTGGTGAGGTGTGCTTTAACCAACTGAAGAGCCCAATTGCACATCAGGGCGAAACACTGTCATTTTGTTGAATTATGCCGGAACATTTAGCACAATTTATGTTTAAATATATAATGGCTCAACGGACAATACATATTTTTCTTTTGAGAATTATATAAATGCATGTTAGCAAACTCTGTCCCAGTAAACTGTCGCATGGTGATGACTGGCAAGCTTGCATTGCAATGTGAGTAAAATCCATTGCACGCATACCACATGGCTGCTTACGAATATTTCCTTAAATGACTGATCGCCTAGCAGCTACTGCTGAGTAACCAGCATCAAAACACACCGAGTTACACCCAGTGCACTGCAGCATAGTTGCTTTGGCATGATCATGTCAATCTGGAGGCATGTAGCTGAGCAACTAAACAATTGTCTTATATCCCTGGACAGGTTTTTGTATTTATGTCTGTGAGTATTCATTCCATCATAAACAAAATTGGCTGAAAATGTTCATAATTAAATTACCAATGACTTTTACACTGTAGATTTTGTAAATTAAGCCAGTCTCTTTGAAGAACAAAAACATATTCAGGGCTTCCTCTTAACTCTACCCTTGAGAATTATACAACTAATCTGTAGCTTTGTTTTCTTTAAGAGATACCATCCACTTAAATACCAATTTTTAAGCCATTCTCTCTAATAGTTTTGATGTAAACCCCTAACCAACAGTCAGACAGACAAAAAAAAAAACTAAGGGTACATTTGGTCATTATACAGTCTTAGATAAACACACAATTTTAGCCAAAAATTCCTATCATGCACACAGATAGTTTCCTTTATTTATATCGATTTGCTGTTCTCCTTTTAAAACATATACTGAGCCCGTGGAAGCTCATGGCTCGGTGATATTAGTTGGGACTTATGAGGAACGAGTCATGTTTGTGAAACAGAACGCGCCCTGTTGCAGCGCGGGACATACAGGAAGATATGGGAGTTGTCTTGACTCTGGACACTCACCTGAATATTTTATTCTGAGCACAAGTATTACCTATTTTGCATTTAAAAGTCTCAGATCATACCATTATGTAATACTGCTTCAAGGAAACATTTCGAAGTTTACCGCATTCTTGATATAAATAGTTTAATCAGTTGAAACTTTCCGTCAAATCAATACAAAATATTTTGCGCTATTATTGCGCTAAGTTAGGTACATGTTTCAAACCTTGCAAAGGCGGTCCTTCATCAGCCTCTCACACAAATGGCAACACATCGAAAAAAACACTGAACATATCCAAAAAATGCATGCACACTAATAAAACACATATTAAAAACATTCCATTGAAATTTGTACGAAACATATTAAAAAACACATGTTAAAAGTTCTGAGAGTCCATTTGACTTGTTCATTGCCAACGTTTAAACACGTGTCGTTCTGATAGGAGATCTTGTCCTGTTCTGTTATCTGCTTCTTGTCATGTGGGGAACGGAAATGGGTAGTATTCCCATTTGAATGGTCCAAATGCAAGAGACTTTTAGGTACTCCCAGACTAAACAAGTAGTCCTCTGTTGAAAGAAAATTAAAATTTATTTAGTGAATGGACTGAAGTAATGAGAATCCAATTATGATCAACCAGAAAACGATTGCTAGAAAATCCTTACCTCCCAGTATGTGCAGTGAAACCTGTGCGCTTGAAACAGCTGATGCAACTAAAGTGCTGAATCTAGGCGAGGTAAGGATTTTCTAGCAATCGTTTTCTGGTTGATCATAATTGGATTCTCATTACTTCAGTCCATTCACTAAATAAATTTTAATTTTCTTTCAACAGAGGACTACTTGTTTAGTCTGGGAGTACCTAAAAGTCTTTTGCATTTGGACCATTCAAATGGGAATACTACTCCATTTCCGTTCCCCACATGACAAGAAGCAGATAACAGAACAGGACAAGATCTCCTATCAGAACGACACGTGTTTAAACGTTGGCAATGAACAAGTCAAATGGACTCTCAGAACTTTTAACATGTGTTTTTTAATATGTTTCGTACAAATTTCAATGGAATGTTTTTAATATGTGTTTTATTAGTGTGCATGCATTTTTTGGATAAGTTCAGTGTTTTTTTCGATGTGTTGCCATTTGTGTGAGAGGCTGATGAAGGACAGCCTTTGCAAGGTTCGAAACATGTACCTAACTTAGCGCAATAATAGCGCAAAATATTTTGTATTGATTTGACGGAAAGTTTCAACTGATTAAACTATTTATATACGTCAATACGGACCAGAAATGGCAATTAGTATTCCCATTTCTTGATATAAGGTAAAAGGTATTAGCACCATAGATTGGCGGGAGGAAGTAGACCGTCAACGACTCAACTTTTAACTCTACACGAGGCAGAGAAACCGACACTCATTGCTCTTACTGTTTGACAGCCGTCGTGTATAGACGTGCTGAGTTAGTCCGTCCTGTGTGACGAAGAAATATCTAAAGTCCACCGTGTAGGTGATGAACAAAGTGTATCCGACTACGTCGAAGAATCAGTATTACGTTTGCACGAATGTGTGCTGTGCTACGTTGCGAAAAGTATCTGTTAAATTGTGAGTGGAAAAGTGCAATTCACGTCCAAGCGACGATCACCACATACTACGTCCACGAGGTGGAGATAAAATCCGTAATCATCTTGAACAGTTTAAGTGTGAAATTCATTTGATGGTTATAATTGTTACCAGTGATATTCCGTTAAAACGCACATGTCAAGTGCGGAATTTTAATAACAATTGTGTTGGATATTTTCGTGTAACACCACATTTTCATTGTGAACGCCATGCTGCATGTTACACGAGTGTGATAAAATACAGTAAATCAGACATGATCACTAAACCATCCACCCAAGTAAAAGTTTTTTATTTTACTTCATATAACGCCGCACTTTATGTATGAATTTTTCGCCAGATCAGAGCGATATTTGTGGATGGGTAAAAAAATATTTTCGAATCAGTGATTGCTGACAACGCATGGCTATTAAATGCAGTGAAGCAGACAGTAGAAAGGCCATTTGTTGAAAGTCTGCACTATAAAGCCAGCGATTTGTTATACTGTGATTAACTTCAAATCAGTGGAAAACACGTGTGATTATTTCACGATGTACTTGAACATCACCACGTGTATGCTACTATTACAACGACCATGATGACCAGTATCATGGAGTAGACACCATGATCTGAGGAGTATTTCGACAAGGAAGAGGACGAATCTACAACCATGGCAGGAGAATTGACGAACACCGACCTGGATGTGGAGATCCAAGGTACACTCAACCCTACCGTTGACCATGAAGAGGAGATCTTTACTCGAGACGAGTAGCCAATGGAGAGGAATGGAGTGGTATAAGCTCGATGTCCGAGCAGGTTCATGTAAGATTGCCAACCATCCTGAATCTCTGTTACACCATACTGTTGGAACCTTTGATTATGGTGGCTTCTGAGTGAGTCAAATCTTTCCTCTTGTACGGGTTGATCTGTGGTAGTAGATTATAGATTGTAGAATGTAGACATTAACCGAACTTGTGACACCAGTCAGGCAGGGATTTTTCTTGTAGTTCGTTTAATTATGTTTTATTTCAGTGGATGAGTTAGTCACCAGAGTGTTTGGTGCAAGTAAAAGTGTTCGCAGGATTTTTGTCCTAATTTTTAGTTAGGGAGACCTCAAATCACTTTGATTTGGTTTGGTCAGTCCTTCAGATGGACTAGATTAGGAATTTGGAATAATGGACAACCATTATTCGGTTATTTTTCCTGACCCCCTGTTTGCGAACCTCTCTTTTACGCCACTGTTAGATATTTTGAGATTTATTTAAGCCTCGTATCATTTTCATGATCGACAGAAGTCATGGCCTTTTGAATGGATTTATTTAAGCTTTAGTGTGAGCTTTGATGCCACATCAGTTCTAGAGAGAACTATATTTGGGAGCATTACTGTAGATGCCAACCCAGCATCGAACCTGATGCCATTGTATCATTTAAGACGACCTATCAGTTAGTAGGATTGTCGGCTGTTATTATTTTTGGTTCAGTGTCAAGTTGTGACACATGAGCAAGTTTAGATAAAGGCACATTGTACAGAATTTTACAGGGTGTCCACAGAATTTTCAATGTCAATTTTCCTGACTTTTCCTGACCATTTTTCAACAAAATTCCTGAATCGCGAAGTCATCGTAACATCGGAAAAAAGGTTTATTGAGCAAATATTTTTTTTTTTAATTTGCAACCTCCACCATCCCCATAGCTGCCCCAATGCTCGCCTCTTTATTCATTTAAAATACAAAATAAAGTAAATTGTAATGCAATAATACATAAATCGAAGTATTTAATGAGTTAAACTATAGTGATGGGGTTGCCACATCCCTACGCCGACGCCAAAAAAAGCGAAAAAAAATTGGTAAAAGAGGTTTTTACTATGATACACTGTGAAAATGAAAACTTACCATAATGTCCAGTGAGTTATTGCTTTTTATCTTCAGAGATTAGTTGAACTAGTAACATCAAAGTATGACTGTAAAACACAAAATACTGTATGATTAATATAAAATTCCTGACTTTCTAATACTGTTCGCCATTTTTTCCTGACTCATGCCATTTTTTTCAGACTTTTTTCTGACTTTTCCAGACTAAAAACAAAATTCCTGACTTTTCCTGCCTGTGGACACCATGGAATATTTGGAGTGGAATATCTTGATCCATTTCCAAAGTCATTTTAAGAGTGGAATATCTCGCACTATTTGGTCTTTGTAACATTTTGACGTTACCTATCAGTGTTTAGGAAATTTTAGCGTGGTAGTGAAACCACGGAAAACTGTATTACAGTTGTGTTGGATTTTAAGCCAGCGTTATATCAGAAAGACTTCTATTTGAGAGATATTATACGCCTGTGTAGTGTGTTACATCGCAGACGCGATGAGAGGAGTGTGAGTGCTTTGACAAGCTGCTGAATGTTAATAAACTGCATGGGATGAGGGAAGAACAACATGGCTTCAGAGCAGGAAGGTCCACAGTGGATTTGATTTTTGCTGTAAGGCAGTTACAAGAACAGCACTATGAATATGGAACAGATCTACTGATGGCCTTCCTGGACATTGAGAAAGCATATGACAGTGTATGCAGAAACAAAGTATGGAAGTCCCTGGAGGATAGAGGAGTAGAGAAATGGACTATAAAGAGGATAAAGGAGATGTACAAGGGAAGCGTGAGCTGTGTGAAAGTGGGAGGAGAGAGATCTGACTGGTTGGAACAAAGAAACGGCCTGAAACAAGGAAGTGCACTGTCACCGTTACTTTTCATTGTGGTGATGGATGACATAATGACCCGAGTGGCACAAGTAATTGGGGACGGAAAGATGAAAGCAATGGTGTTTGCAGATGATTTGATGATTTGGGGAAACAAGGAGGAGGAGGTACAGGAACAGTTGGACGTGTGGGAAGGAGTAATACAAGGATATGGGATGAAATTTAGCATAAATAAGAGTGAGATGGTGATCACAACAAGGAAGAAGGAAAGAACCACAACGGGAATAACAATTGGTGGGGAACAGCTGAAGAAAGTGGAGAGTTTTAAGTATCTGGGAAGCCTGATACAAGATAATGGAAGAAACGATAGAGAAATAAATGAGCGGGGGAGGCAGGCAGAAGCATTTCGGAGGAGTGTGAGAAGCATGTTATGGAGCAAGGATGTCCCTCAGAACAGCAAAAAGATCATATATCGGACGTACTATGTCCCTATCCTGACGTATGCCTCGGAGACCTGGGTTATGAAAGGAAGGGAGAGGAGCAAAATACAGGCCAGTGAGATGAGGTTCTTGAGAAGCAGTATTGGAGCTACAAAGATGGACAGAATAAGAAATGAGAGGACCAGAGAATTAATGAAGGAGGAACCATTACAGGATGGTATAGAGAAATCTAGACTTAGATGGTATGGACATGTAAAACGAATGGAGGAGAAGAGGATACCCAGGAGAGTACATGAGACGAAGTGGGAAGGAAAGAGACCGAGGGGAAGACCGAGAGACAGGTGGCTGAAGGGGGTGGAAGAAAGCGTGAAGAAGAGAGGAGAAGACTGGACAAGGGTGGAGGCTGAGAGATGGTGGGAAGACAGAAGACGTTGGAGAGGCTTGTGTTCCAAACAGACCCGGCCAGTGGCTGGAAACTGTGCAAGATGATGATGATGATGATGGGAATCCGCAGGGCTCAGGTGAGACGACTTGTAGCTTTTTTTGTTTAATCTCGACGCGCATGCGCACACCCCAATTCAACGTGACGGAATGTATTGATTATTTTGAGTCAAGGTTATATGAGTGTTTATTGCTGTCACATGTTTATTACGTCATTGGACGTCATTTACTAGAGTTACCGCTTTAGGAAGCGAAATGTTTGAACACCAGGAGTGTGTATTATGACGAGTAGAAGCTTTTGTCTGTTTTATGAGATGTTTTGACACCGATTTTGTAGGCTTGTGCTATTGTTGTGACGTCTTGTGTTGCGTCGTCGTACAGATTGTTATATCTGCGACCATTTATTCCGGCCAGGTGTGAGCCGATGATATTTAGTGTTGTTCTTAGAGAGACTTCACGAGTTTAAGCCTAGGTGTCCTTTGAGGAATGAGCCAGTACTCTAAACCGATAACAGATAATAATCACGCTTCTAATAATAATAAGAACTAATTCTTATAACTAAAATGACAGTAATACTTTGACTTGCAATTGGATGCGAACTGGCCAACTCATAAGATCAGTCACATTTCCGAGCGGGGAATGACTTGTAATTTTTGTAACACTACTTTTTGACGACAGAGTTGTTGCGGACCATTAGTTCTCAGCTAGTGGCGCACGACACCTCAGTGATATAAGACGTGTTTTGGGATCACGCATTTACCAACATAACAAACACTAGATGACCCAAGGATGCAAAGAGTATTCTTGCGTGTACGCAGGGCAATAATATAAAGGTTTCTGAAAGCTGTGTCTTATTTATTTATTTATATATAAATGTATGCTTACCCCTTGTACCTGATAGTTTATAAGGAACTTAGTTGTTTTTTTTTATACGGGTTTGTCACATGGCTTTGTTATTGAATGCTTGTTTGTTACGGTAGTCAGTCACCGTATACTTTGTTGTAATTGTCAGGATTTAGCTACATTTAACTTATTGAAAGATAAATAAGGGAGTGGTACCATCATAAATTCTTTTGATCTTTGTTGTTGTTAATTCATAAGTAACCCGTTTCATTTGTATAGGGTGTACTTTACGTGCCACTGCCCTGGCTTGCTGCTTTTGCTTTTTTTGTAACTAGATCTTTCACGAGGGTTATTTCAATTTACAACCAGCTTAGGATCAACAACTTTAACATTTTTTAAAATTTAGCTTGCGGGATTATTCCGAGACTAACCCTCCGAACTAGGATAGGTGTTTGCACATTAAAAAAAAAAAAAATATTCGAGTTTACATAAGACTGGATGTTATCATTTTAAGCTAAGTATTTCTAGAGTGTGCTTCTTGGGTCCATTCACCTTTTTAGCCGTTTCTGCCCGATCGCCCCGGGATGCTGCGTCCTAGTGCACAAAGACCTATAGGAAGTACACTCAAGCCTTCTCAGCTTATGCGTCCAGACGGTGAGTTGTCTGGGGAGCCATTACGGTTAGTGGTAACCTAAACAACTCGTCTGACGGGCTCAATACTGAGGATCAAAAGACTTCAACACAGTAAAGAAAACTAGAGTTAGGGTGTTGCATTGCTTCTAAAACTGTGTTCTGTACATTTTATTACAATATATAAAATAAATGCACACTGTACCAATATAAAGATTCATAAAAAATAGTTGAACTGTTAACAATCACTTCACAAATCTCTCCTTTTACGTATAGTTTAGTAATAATTACACTGTGATGGTTGTTTCTCAATACACCTATCATAGTGGTGAAGAGTCTACAGTACTAGCCCAAGTGCAAATTCAGTCCAATTTGTAGGATACAATAGTCTCCATCCGATGCAAAGATGTAGAAAATGTACGTAACTTAACTTCTTGAGCATTGGCAATGAAGGCGGGTGTACTTATATCCCAAAGCTGAGGTACTTCAGTATCTATAACAGTCTGCACAACGACATCGAAGACACCTGCAACGATATTAAATAGTATAAGTTCACTTAATATTTATAAACAATGACAATATAATCTGGAAAAATTGTAGGGTAAAATATACAATCAATCATTACACAAGAAAAACGAGATAGAACAATAAATTAGGTCTAACATTGTCAGGCATGTGAGAATAGCGGGAGAAACAATCAGGTGTCAAAGACGAAGTTCTATTATGTTCCTTCCATATTTTCATTCATGCATTCATTCATTCATATAATTTCATTATAAATTGCTAGTTGTGCATACCCAGGTCATGTTGATGCCGTAAACAAAGTTAAAAAATGCACTTAAAATTTTCAAAAATGACCGTAATAAATATCCTAAAAATTTGAAAAATGCACTATAAAATGGAGAAAATGATCTTATAATAAAATCACCAATATTTCAAAAATTCGAAAAATGCAGTATAAAATGGAGAAAATGATCTTATAATAATAAACTCGCCAATATTTCAAAAATGACATCTTGCTCAAACTGAAAAGTCAATCAAAATTGATTTCTTGCACTTAACAAAAGGTTTATGTTTACTTTAGACAAAGTTGCACTGCACTAGGTATGTCATTCTGATGTTGTCAAATGTAAATGATCTGCGATTATCAGCCAACACTTTTTTATATCTCGAAAATCTGCGTTCAACATCAACTCATGTGATCGGAGTGTACTTGAAGTGAGGAAGGTCTTTTGCTGCTAAATCCTCCTGCATCCCATCCGTGCGGTAGTTTTCACCACAAAGAATGTCTGAGATTTTGTATAATGATTTATACCCGGTGATTTTTTCCGAAAATTTTTTCAGTTTTGATGCAATACCCGCAGAAATTTCGCCACGATTGTTGCTAAGACTAGTTTCCACCCGGTTGATTAAGGAAATGGAATCAATATTTCAAGTTATCTTGTATCAGCTACTAACTTCTTCTTAACTCGGAGAGACTTAACTCCCTCATATAAAGCTATGACATGACTAAATTGGCAAAAAATGTCATCAACATCCGGGCCCTAGTGATAGCGAAAAAGGCAATGAAGTGGAAACCAGAACGAAAATTAAGTGAGAAGGAAAATACTTAAGAACTCAGATTGAAACTACTCACAAAATGGAGAGCGGTAATACTTACAAAAGGCAATTTAGAACGAAAATACTCAAAAAAGGAATAGATTGAAAAATACGCACAAAATGTAGGTTAAGTTCAAGATACGTACAAAATGCAATGCACAGTCGAAATACTTACAAAATGCAAGTGAAATTCAAAATACTGATACGTGTCTATACAGACATTAAGCAGCGCGGGTGAGGAAACTGTTGATTAAATCACAAAAGACGAGATTGTCAAGGCAGTGGAAGATGAAGGGAAGAGATGGGTCGAGTCGGCTGTAGTGGTGCGTGATTGTAGAGACTCTGTGAAGAGAAAAATTGTAGCGATTGTATTAGAAAGTATGGTGAATAACTATCAGATTTAGGAAGACATAAAATTAATGTATAATTTTACCCACGGAACGTAACAATTGGCGTTAGAAGCGGGATAGAAATTGGCCATGAGTGTGACTTATTTTTGAAACTTGTAACTGTTTTCGTTCTTGGGATTATGGCTACTGTGAGAGTAAAATTAAGTGAAATGAAGGTTATAGAACTGAAACAGGAGCTGGAAGAACGCGATCTAGACACTACTGGAAACAAGGCCGCTTTGCAGATGCGACTTCGCTCGGCCTTGAAGGCTGAAGGTAAGGATCCGGAGGCCCCCGTTTGAAAGAGCCATAAGCATGAAGGACCTTGCCAAGATGATGAAGAACCAAGCTGAAAGCTCCCGACTGCTAGAAGAAAAGATAAGTGACATTTCCAGAAACAAAAAACTGAAACTTCACGGTTATTCGAAGGAAATACGGTGGAGATGCACCAGTGGTTGGAAAACAAGTTAAAAGAAAGAATTCACAAAAATTCTAGGGCGTTCAGAGAGGAACTTGAGAACGTTGAAAAGGATGTCCAGTTAAGAATTACCGCCATCGAAGAAAAAATTGATTCACTCCTGAAGATCATGGAAACAGGTACCAACGAAATTATACCAACAACCGGAGCCAATGTTAGGAGCGTCCATATAAAGCCACCCACGTATGACAGGAAAACCCTATGGTCCACGTACCTGAAGCAGTTCGAGGCCGCAGCTACTGCCAACAGATGGACAGAAGCAGATAAAGCCGTTAGCCTGGTAACTGCCTCCGAGGAGATGCTCTGAACATTCTACAGACCATTCCGGACGAGCAAAAGGATTACACATCCCTGGTGGCAAGATTGGTGGGGACAAGCATCTACAGCAAGTCTATCATAGCCAGCTGATTAACAGACAACAGAAAAGCGGCGAGACACTGCAGGAATTCGAGGCGGATATCGCGCGTCTTGTTCGGGTGGCATACCCTTCTGCCCCGAATGATTTCATCGAGCAGCTGTCTGTGGGAGCCTTCCTCATGGGAGTGAAAGACCCGGAACTGCAACGAGACCTCCGTCTTGCTCATCCTCAGACGCTAGTGGACGCATTGGCACGTGCATTGGAGTTCAAGGCTGAAACGCAGACGTCAAGGGTGAACACACGGCTACGATGCATCGTCGAGGAAGAGTCCCTGGGCGAGAAGGTTGAACGGATCGTATCGAAACTTTTGCCAAACAACGTCGGTCCGCGCCGGAGAAGGGAAATACGTTGCTGGAACTGTGGTGAGTTAGGTCATGTGAGAAACCGCTGCCAGAATGAAACCAAGAACCAGGAAAACTAGATTGGGCCGGCGCTGAGGGGCGAGCATCGAGGAATGGCCCTACGGCTCCTAAAGGGCATGTGCAGGTTATCTCCTTAATGCGTCAGACACAGAGTTTCTTCGTGGATGGAACTATCAATGGTATGGAATGTGACATGCTCCTTGATACTGGGGCTACTATCACGCTCGTGAGGAAAGGCACTATTAAAGGAGCCCTCCAGCCGACGAGAGTTGTACTGAAGACAGCGACGGGTGTGCCAGCGAACACTTACGGCGAAATCAATGTCAACACCGGACTGGGCAGCAAGAAGATCAACCATCGAGTGATAGTGGCCGATATCACTGAAGATGTCATCCTTGGTATGGACCTGATGATTAAATTAGGACCAACCCTGGATTTAAAACATAGAAGCCTGAGATTCGATCCTTCATGGACGAGGCGATGGAGTGGTGCGAATGGTCCTGAACACGGATCAAGTTCTTCCTCCCAGAAGCGACAACGTGACCATGGTTCGACCGGACAGCGATAACCAGGAGGCTACTGGGATCATTGAAGCTGTTAGAGGAGAAGAGATTTGTCGAGGGGTTTTACTGGGAAGAGCTGCTGTCAAAGCCACGGGACCAGTGCCGGTTCGAATGATGAACCAGTCACCCTGAAGAAAGGCACTCAGGTCGCTTGCTGTAGCCAGGTATCAACGATTGTGCATGGGAAAACTCCGAATGACGTCCGGAGAGACATCGGAGGCGTCGGGAAGCTGACGGAAGCTCTACTTGAACGAGCAAGGCTAACCAAGGATCAAAGAACCAGGATCGAGGCACTTCTGACGAAATATCTGGATGTCTTCGCCATCGAAAAGAACCAGCTTGGCAGGACGAATGCGGTGAAGCATCGGATTAACATCGGAGATTCTCAGCCAATCCGACAGCGCCCTCGACGTTTGCCACTACCCAATAGGGAAGAAGCTGAGAAGATAATCTCCGACATGTGCCAACAGGGTGTCATCAAGCCTTCTACTAGCCCTTGGACTTCACCAGTTGTGCTCGTAAAGAAAAAGGACGGCTCAACAAGGTTCTGTGTGGACTACCGACAGCTCAACAGCAAGACCGTCAAGGACAGCTATCCACTGCCCAGGATTGACGACACTTTGGATACCTTATCTGGGTTCTCCACATTGGACCTGAAGAGTGGATACTGGCAGGTTGAAATGGAACCCCAGGATAAAGACAAGACGGCTTTCTCCATTGGGTCGGGGCTCTGGCACTTCATTGTGATGCCCTTTGGATTATGTAATGCGCCAGCTACGTTCGAGAGGTTGATGGAGACGGTACTACGAGGCCTTTCATGGAAGACTTGCTTGATCTACCTGGACGACGTCATAGTTATTGGGAAGACCTTCGACGAACACCTGTCGAACCTGGAGGAGGTTTTCAAGCGACTGCAGAGCGCCAACTTGAAATTGAACCCGAAGAAATGCCAGCTCTTTCAGGAGGACGTCAAGTACCTGGGGCACGTCGTATCTAGGAATGGTGTAGCCGTAGATCCTGAGAAGGTCAGCGCGGTGAGAGAATGGCCAATCCCCAAGGACGTACATGAACTACAGAGCTTCTTGGGGTTATGCTCCTACTACAGACGTTTCGTACCCGGATTCACCAGCATAGCCAAGCCGTTGACTTCGCTCACCGAGGAAGGACAAGACTACTGTTGGGACGAACACTGTCAATCATCCTTCTAACAGCTGGAGACGTTCCGGGTTACAGCACCTATCCTTAGTTATCCGTGCACCGTTGGCATGTTTGTAACAGACACTGATGCTAGCAACAAAGGCATTGGTGGAGTTCTGTCACAGATACAGGATGGCCGGGAGAAAGTAATCGCCTACTTCAGCAAGGTACTCTCCAAGCCCAAGAGGAACTACTGCATCACTCGACAGGAGTTACTGGCTGTGGTGAAGTCTGTGGAACACTTCTATAAGTACCTGTATGGACGACGCTTTTTACTGAGAACGGATCATGGAGCCCTGAAATGGCTTATGCGGTTCAAGAACCCCAAGGGACAGATTGCTCGATGGATTGAACGCCTACAAAGTACGACTTTCACATTGAGCATCGAGCAGGGATCAGCCACAAGTAAGCGGACGCACTCTCAAGAAGACCATGCCCTGCGGACTGCAGCCACTGTGCACGGCAAGAATCGAAGGCTGGTCTGGTCAGACGACTGACAGTCGTTAGCGACTCCTGGCAACCTGCGGAACTTCAGAAGGCTCAGAGTGAGTACACAGATGTTGGCCACATCATCCAGTGGCTCAAGAGAGGACCCCGGCCTACGTGGGAAGAAGTCACTCCGCGTAGCCCCAAGGCTAAATCTTATTGGGCCCAATGGGACTCTTTACGTCTGGAAGATGGAGTACTGAAGCGCATCGTCGAAGACTCGAATGGGACATCAACCAGGACACAGATCGTCGTTCCTCAGAAGAAGACTTCGAAGACTTCGGATGTACTGCATCATCTGCACAACGAGAGTTCTGGAGGACATCTTGGCGTGAACAGGACCCTTATGAAAGTCAGAGAAAGATTCTACTGGGTGGGTTGCAAGGAAGACGTCAAAAATTGGTGCAAGAAATGTGAGGTCTGTGCTGCTGGAAATGGCCCGAGAGGAAGGAAGAAGGCACCCCATGAGCCAGAACAATGCTGGAAGCCCATTCGAACGGATTGCGATCGACGTGGCAGGACCATTCCCCAACACAGACGCTGGGAACAGGTACATTTTGGTGGCCATGGACTACTTTTCAAAATGGGTGGAAGCTTACGCAATCCCCAACCAGGAATCGGTCACCGTCGCCAAGATCCTAGTGAACGAGTTGTTCTCACGGTTTGGTGCTCCTTTGGAATTACACTCGGACCAAGGGAGGAACTTTTAAGTCGGCAGTGTTACAGCAAATCTGTCAAATCATGGGAATTCGGAAGACCGGAACCACACCACTACACCCACAGTCGGATGGAATGGTCGAGCGGATGAATCGGAAAGCATCTCTCTAAGGTGGTGGCAGCGAGCCAACGCGATTGGGACGAACATCTCCCCCTGTTCTTGATGGCATACAGATCTTCGGTCCACGAGACAACGAGGCAGACACCGGCTTCTGTACTTTTTGGGAGGGAACTACGATTACCCTGTGATTTGGCATGCGGCTGTAAGCCCGGCGAAGAACTTGTGGCAGGAGACGATTACATCATCTGCCTGAAGGAGAAGATGAACCAGATTTACAACCTCGTCCGAAGGAACCTCGGAAATGCTAGCGACCGGACAAAGCACGCCTATAATGCATGGGCACGAGGAGGTGGCTTTAACGTGAAGGATCTGGTATGGCTGTTCAACCCACAACGAAGACGCGGCCTCTCACCCAAGCTGCAGCGATCCTGGGATGGACCGTACGAGGTGATAAAGAGGATCAACGACGTCATCTACCGGATACGAAGACTTCCACACGGGAAGCCTAAGGGGGTCCATTTCAACAGACTAGCACCTTATGAGGGAGCTAATCCGACGGTTGACAACGGTTCCGTAATGACGTTGGACTGTTCAGGGACGGTACAGGCTTAAGGAGGGGGCAGTGATATGTGTCTATACAGACATTAAGCAGCGCTTTAAGCGGTGGGGTGAGGAAACTGTTGATTAAATCACAAAAGACGAGATTGCCAAGGCAGTGGAAGATGAAGGGAAGAGACGGGTCGAGTCGGCTGTGGTGGTGTGTGATTGTAGAGACTCTGAAGAGAAAAAATGTAGCGATTGTATTAGAAAGTGTGGTGAATAAATATCAGATTTAGGAAGACATAAAATTAATTTATAATTTTACCCACGGAACGTAACAATACTTACAAAATGCAAAGGAGAGTGAAAATACGTACAAAATGCAATTGAGGTTCAAAATACTTACTAAATGCAATTGAAATTGAAAATGCACAATGCAATTTAGATTGAAAAAAGTCGGTTCAGATTCAAAATACTCACAAAGTGCAATTGAAATCCAAAATACTTACAAAATGCAATTGAAATGGCTTACAAAATGTATGGTAGAATCAAACTATTCAATTGGATGGACAATTACAAAATGCAATTTAGATTGAAAATACTTACAAAATGTAATTAAGATTGAAAATACTTGCAAAATGCAATTGAGAATCAAAATACTTGCAAAATACACACCATACAAAATGCAATTTAGATTGAAAATACTTGCAAAAAGCGGTTTAGGTTGAAAATACAAAATGCAATTGAAATTCAAAATACTCACAAAAGTTCCACCCCCCTATATTGAAAGACTTACTAAAAAGCAATTTAGATTGTCAATCCTTACAAAATGCAATTGAGGTTGAAAACACTCGCAAAATGCAATTTAGATTGAAAAAACCTACAAAATGCAACGTAGATGGAAAATACCTACAAAATGGAGTGAAGAGGGAAAAAATCATCTCTAAAGGAAATTTAGATACACGGGGAGCCAATTAACAAAAACAGTGCAGGAAACTTAAAGGGAAAAGGATATATAATGAAAAGAAAACAAGAGATCTGACCCCTCGAAGAAGAAGGGATCAGGAAAGATGAGACAAGGACCAATTAAGGTGGGAAAGTGAAAGACTCCCTAGGCCTCGGATACCCTAATACCGTCGGGGTCGGAAAAGAACAAGAGTTGACCAAGGGAGGTCGACAGGAAAGAAGACAGAGAGGTGCCCGGCACAAGTAAGTGGAAGCAATGCCGGACTCAGCTGGGGTCCCATGGTCGCCAACCCACGTCCCACTAGATATGAGCCCCTGGGGGAGGGCAAAGTTTGTGTGTACGTCTGTGTTTAATAGTATATTTGTACCAGCGTGAATCATTATAATCATACAAGTAACATGACTCTTACGCAACATAATTAGATTACATGAACATGCTTTCGAGTGGATGGAAAGACTAGAAGCTGAAATAGTATATGCATAACACGTTTGTTCATTCATTTAGGAGCATTGCAACATAGTGGCATTGGAGCTGTGTACTTGGGTGTCGGAGGAATCCGTCTGATAAAGCTGTATCATTCTGATGGTTGTACTAGTGTGTGTATTTGTAATTGGGCTAGGACTGGGTAGGAGGCAGCCATGGCCATTACATTAGGTACCATCCTGGCATTTGCCTGCACAATCCCATGCCTTAAAGAATGTCATCAATGGAAGTATCGAGGTTGTAAGGCAAATGATAGGTGTACAGTATGAGACAACATTCCAAAATTATTAGTGGAGACATTTAAATTAAGGCAGTGAGTGAGAGAGAGGGCTATGCCAGAGTTGGATGGAACAGAGATATTTGGAGTTTTGCTGTTGCTCTCTCACAGCATAAACGTAATTCACAGAAATTATATTCTTCACAAAACAAGGGACGGAGCCTGCGGACGTCTTTGATATTATGCACACTGAAAGATGAATGAATGCCCTACACAACGGTACCAATAACTCAATTTTGACAAAAACTCTCCAAAGCCCCCCCCCCCCCCCCCCTCTCTCACTGCCGCAATTTTTTAAAGTCAATCTCAATTTCCTGCCTGATATACACTGACCGGCAAAAAAAGTGGAATACTTTAATTTTTTATGTAATTTCTTAATTTATTCCACTAAAAAGTATCGGTTTTCCAATATTTGCATTATTCATGTAAATTTTAGATGGTTGGCTACAGAAAATACCGAAACATGTTTTACAACACGCTTTAACTCACAAATTTCGTTACATTTTGCAAATCTTACAATTTTTTCTATTTTTTTGTAATGTTCTTTTGGGCTGGTTTTTATCAAGTGTATTGCCAAACAAAACAGGATGAATGTTTGCACTGCACGAGAACACGGGTTACTAAAAACGAGTGTTTCCACCCTAAGCGTCTATGACAGCTTGTAAACGCTCAGGCATACTGTTCACAACTCGTCGAATGACATCTGCCGGGATGCGATCCCATTCCTCCAGCAGTGATGTTCTCAGTTGTGCCAAGGTGGTGTGGTCACGCTGTCTGACTTTCCTTCCAAGCATATCCCATACATGTTCGATGGGGTTCAAGTCAGGACTACGAGCTGGCCAGTCCAGGGTTTGAATCCCCACTTCCTGCAGATATTGTACAACACAGCGAGCAGTATGAGGGTGGGCATTATCCTGCATCAGCATGAAATTCTGACCGATGAAAGGCGCAAAGGGCATCACATGGTTCATCAGGATCTCTTCGATGTATCTTTGGGAATTGAGTGTCGCGTGATCGATGCACATCAACTCAGTGCGGGCCATAACGTTGATGCCACCCCACACCATAACCGAGCCACCTCCAAATGGAGTCCTGGAGGAGAAAGCAATACAGGGCTGTACCTCTCTCCGTGCCTTCTCCACACTCTTTCTCTTCCATCAGGAGATCTAAGATTAAAGCGACTCATCAGTGAAGAGAACAGAGGCCCACTGCTCATGTGTCCATCCCAGATGCTGCCTTGTGAAGCGAAGACGTGCCTCTCTGTGATGTCGTTCGAGTGCAGGTCCACGTGCAGGTCTCCTGGAAGAAAGATGAGCTTCTTCAAACATTCTTCTTACTGTTCGCTCACTCACTCTCACATTTCTGACATTTTCCAGTTGATTTCGTGCCTGGACTGCTGTGGTATGGTGATCACGCAGAACTTGCAGGGTGAGAAATCTGTCATCCCTGGCACTTGTGCATCTTCTACGGCCTGACCCTTGTCTCCTGTCGTAAGTTTGGAGTTCTCTGTAACGTTGCACTGCATGGTGAATGCTACCGAGAGATGATCCAATGACCTCAGCAACATAACGGAAGCTGCAGCCATCCTCCACCAATGCAACTGCCTGTGCAGCTCCTTCACGGCTAAGAGGCACGTTTTAGTGTGAACTGCACATGGATAACTTGCTAAAATGTATGACAATGGTTCACACGTGTTCAACAAATGCCAGTTGTTATCCCTAGAACAACAATACGCGAGCGGCAACACTCATAAACCGTAAACGCTTACAGTGCGCTTCCCGCGATAAAACCATTAAGATAGGCTCATCAAAGATCGGGGGTAATTGGTGGTAATAAATCACCCTAAGAAATGTCATATTATCAATTTCTATTCACGGATGTTTCAGATGTTTGTTCTAATGCGTGAAAAGCTTTTAAAATGTGATAAAATCTTTTTCATGGCTAATTTTATACTATTTATATTACTTTTTTTAACTGTTCCACTTTTTTTGCCAGTCAGTGTAGTTACCATGACACTGAAAGGTTCAATAGCTATAATGAGGAATCATTTTTACCATGATTTGAGAACATGTCTCCACCGTGGACCCAATCTTTAGCTTGAGGCAGGTGATGGAAAAGAACTGGGAATATGGAGAGGATTTGATCATGACTTTCATAGATCTAGAAAAGGCATATGATAGTGTCCCCAGAGAGAAGGTATGGGAAACCATGGTTAAGAAGAGACTGGGAAGAGAAATGTTGGAAATGGTGCAAGCAATGTACAACAACTGTGTTAGCAGGGTACTGACCCCAGTTGGAAAGACTGATTGGTTTAGGAACAAGACTGGACTAAGACAGGGGAGTGTGCTGTCACCTCTTTTATTCATAATGGTAATGGATGAAATTGTAAAGGAAACAAAGGAAGCATATGGACATAAAGAAATGAAGTTACTACTATTTGCAGACGATATTGTGGTCTGGGGAAGGAACACCGAAGAAGTGCAAAAACAACTAGATGCACTGAACGAAAATATTCAGAAGTATGGCCTGAAAATCAGTATAGAGAAAAGCAAGACCATGGTGATGACAAGAGGGGAAAGACAAGGAAAGGGCACTGTGAAAATTGGAAGTCAGAGTTTGGAAATTGTGGACACGTTCAAATACCTAGGAAGTGAATTGATGCAAACTGGTAGGTTGGACATGGAGATTGGCAGGAGGGTACAGCAGAGCAATGCATTCTATCAAAGTGTAAGAAAACTTGTTTGGGATAAGGAAGTACCAAGGAAAAGCAAGGAGGTAATGTATAAAATGTACTATGTACCCATATTAACTTATGCAGCTGAGACTTGGACCCTGACGAGCAGGCAAGAGAGTAGAATCCAAGCCAATGAAATGAAATTCCTAAGAAGTATGATAGGAAAGACAAGGAAAGACAGAGTGAGGAATGAAGATGTTAGGAAGGAAGTTGGGATGGGAAAACTAAATGAGAGAATTGAGAAGAATAAACTAAGGTGGTTTGGACATGTAAAGAGGATGGAGGAAAATAGAATACCAAGACAGATGCTGGAGGCCAAGTGCAAGGGTAAGAGAGCAAGGGGAAGACCTAGAACAAGGTGGATCGATTCAGTGAAGAACAGCGTGAGAAAAAGGAATCTGGACTGGGACAAGATCGTGGAAGAAGAATTGTGGAAGGAAAGAGGAAAGTGGAGAAGTGCCATAAATACCCCGACCCGGCAGGAGCTGGATAAGGGGAAATGATGATGATGATGATGTCTGGGAGTTAATGTATTTTATTTTGAGAAATTTACCGGTTCTGTTTTAATACTTTTCCCCCCTCCTCTTGAGTGTACTACTTGAGCGGCGACTTTGCCTGGTGGCTTTTCGTTTGTGTGCGTCCCTTAAGTTTTGTCATAAGGTCTAGGTGTGGTTGAATGGAATGCTTCCACACTGCCTTCATCTGTACATCACCTAACACACTACCATATTGAATTTGTGATGGTGGTTACTTGGCCTTGTTCTTATGTGTTCCATATGAACAATTTCAGTTGGTACTCTGCACGGTAAGAATGTGTCCTGACAGATTCTCAAGATAAAACTAAAAATTGAACATTTCCATTGACTCCAATCCATTGCAAGTGTGGCCTGCTTGACGTATGAGAGCATAGCATTGGTTTTCAATTAGAACCACTAATATAGGGAATCATTCACATATTGAGGCAGATGACCTTGTAGTTCTGCCCCTTAAAACCTCAATAAGTAATCATTCACATAACAGCACAGAATGATTAGATCTGTATGAAGTATATCAACATTTTATGAAGCATTCCAAACATCTACAATGAGAATAGGCCGACAACTGTGGCCTTAAATTCAGTAGATGTCTAGAATGGAAGTCTCAATTCCATCTGACAGTTTTTTTCAACTTCATAACCATCTATCACAGCTCCATTGACCAGTTTGGAAACTGCATCTCCAGGGTGATTATGAAAATTATATTTAAACTAGCAGAAGTACCCATTCTTCGAACGGTCTTCGGTATTAATAACCAGACGTAATCAACTGAGCTACTGTTGCAATGGTTAGAGTTGGAACCTGTTTCTCGACAAAGAAAAGGGATTAGTTAAAATATGCTCTGAAACTAAATTTACCTAACGTGTACTTCCGGACGTGAAAAGAAATTAAAACCTCGTAGACGAAACGCAATACACGTCAAATAAAACTGACCTTCACTGTTGTGTCAAGTCCCTATCCAGAGGAAGACCCCTTTAATAACTTAAAGGCTTGTGGTGCATGAAAATTCAGGTTTTTTAGACTCCAGTGGCCCAAATTCCTAAAAGAAAAAAGAAAAAAACTACTGTATTTCAATTCAGGAATTTTTGAAAATAATGTTTCTGTTTGGAGATATAATAGACCTTCTGTACGACATAACGCACATTTAAGTCGTGTGAAAATAATCTAGGGTACCCCTTGACCCCCTTAAACGCAGTGATGAATTTTACAGTTTTAGTTGATTCCGTAATAACCTTATAGCCATTTGCAAACATTCACAGAAATTTAATAAATGGAGTGGCTTTACTTCTTGCAGAAATAGATGGAAAGTTGGATGTCACCTTTTCAGATATTGTTGTCATGGTTACTGGCTTGCATTCCTTCATTAGTTTGTTGTTGTTGTTGTTTGAGTCTTCAGTCTTTTGACTGGTTTGATGCAGCTCTCCATGCCTCCCTGTCATGAGCTAATCGTTTCATTTCTACATAGCTACCACACCCTACGTCCGAGGCAATCTGTTTAACATATTCTAACCTTGGTCTACCCCTACAGTTCTTGTCCTCGACCCTTCCTTCCATAACTAAGCTTGCTATTCCTGGGAGTCTTAGTATGTGTCCTACTAACCTATCTCTTCTCTTCATTAGAAGTCGCCAGAAACATCTCTCCTCTCCCACTCGTCTTAATACCTCTTGGTTTGTAACCCTATCTACCCATCTTATCTTCATCATTCTCCTGTAACACCACATTTCAAATGCTTCAATTCTCCTCTTTTCTGCTGCACCAATAGACCAAGTTTCACTTCCATAGAGCGCCACGCTCCAAACAAAGGCTTTCAAAAATGACTTCCTAATACCTAAATCTATATTCGATGTCAACAGATTCCCTTTCTGTAGAAATGCTTTCCTTGCCTGTGCTAACCTACTATTCATATCCTCTTTGCTTCGTCCATCACTGGTTATTCTGCTTCCTAAGTAACAGAAGTCTCCTACTTCCTTCAGCTTTTCACCTGCCAATTTGATCTCCATAGAGGTTTCTGATTTATTTCGGCTGCATTCCAGTATTTTTGTTTTACATTTATTTTCATCATGAATTCTTTCCGTAAGACGGAGTCCATACCATTCAAAAACTCATTCAAATCCACAGGCTTGTCGGCCAAGATGACAATGTTTTCTGGGAATATCTCAGAAACTGTTGGTTTTAGAGCCTTAAAATGTACTTTTCGGGGACCCTTTACTGCTATTTAGGGGCACCGAGTTTTGTTTCTGACACCAAGGGGCTGAAAATAAGCTTTGTCTCGTCGTTGTAGGCCGTAGTATAATAATAATAATAATTATAATAATAATATGAAAATATAGGGATAGGGATATAATAGACCTTCCGTACCACACCCGCACGTGTAAATCGCGTGAAAAAAATCTAGAGTACACTAGAGTACCCCCTTAAGTGCATTATATGACATTGATGAATTTTACAGCTTAATTTGGTTCCGTTATAACCTTATAGCCGTTTGCAAACTATCTCAGTAATGTAATAAATGGAATTGTATTGCGTCTTACAGCAATAGATGGACCTGCGAGATTCCGTTGCCATGGAAACCGGCTTGCATTCTTTCGTTATTGTATTAAATGAAATTAGTTTTCTGGAAATATCTCAAAAACTGTTGGTTTTAGGGCCTTAAAATGTGGTTTAGGGCCCCCGAGTTTAGTTTCTCACATTGAGGGGCTGAAAATGAGCTTTGTCTCGCCCGTCTACGCCTATTTCAGCAAATGTTTTAAGGGGGTAGGCCCCCTTTTATTGGAGCTACAGAGAAGAGTTACATCAATGATTAGTGTCGTGCCTCTGAAGGATATCTGTACCAAATTTTACGTTGATCCACCCAGCCGTTCTCGAGTTATAAGGGAACATACTTGTCCACAGACAAACAGACAGACACATAAAATTATTTTCGCACGCATCCGTCATAAAACAGTCTGAAACGCGTAAATAACGCAAATTTCCGTAGAAATTCAGAAAAAACAGACAAACTTTCATTCTTATACATATAGAGATATTTTGAATCTTTATTTATTCAAATTATTTGAAAGGATATCCATTTTATTTTATTATTGCATCAACACTGAAGAAGATATTGTATATCAAAACTTGTACTAACATTTGAATAGAATTTGTATTGATTGGCAGAGCATTTTAATTAATTAACTTAGCCTTTATCACTTCATTATGCTTGCCACGGTGGCTGAGTGGTTAACGTGTCAGTCTACTAACCCCAAGCTTGCAGGTTCGCTTCTGGCCGTGGTAAGTAATTTTTGAGAGGCGGAAAAAATTACGACACGCATGTCATACAATGTTGGCATGTCAAAGAATCCATTTGAATTCAGTAGGCCGTATTCATAATGGCAAAATTAATCTCAGGAGTTTTGCCAAACACAAAGTTCCTCATTTCTCTACTAGAAAGTGCTCTAGTGTGCAAGGAGCTTAGATATCTAACCTCCTTGACTTTCATAGTGCTTCAAGGAACAATGTAATTCGACATGTAAGCTACCCTCTGGGTGTCAAATAACAAAGCTTGCACCTGGCACCTGAGGCATACAATATTATTATTTATTATACGGTACTTCATTATTGAGTACCTTCCTGCCATTGCTCCCATCTATTTGTCCAAGATATAATTTGTGATACCCTCATATCAGTTACCTCTAACTTATGTATGAGATATCCTGAATATACCCAGCTCTCACTTCTATACAGCAAGGTTGGTCCAAATACAGAGCAATGTTTTTCCGTAACGACATAACCTTCGTCTTTGAAATGCTAATCTTCATACCATACTCCCTGCATTTCTGATTTTCTCAGTTTGGGAAATGGAATTTGTAATAACTTACCTTCAACCTGTAACTTCATTGGATAATAACCACAAAAGTCTCAAATATTTGAATTATAGAAAATCATTCAACTTACAGACAGTGTCCAGCAGAGGGAGATAACTGATGGTTGCGGATATTTGGCGAAGAACATCTCTTATTTCCTTCTGAATGAGTCTGAGCTCTTTGTTTCCAACCTCCTCTGTCCCGTTAGTGGTTGAGCCCTCTTCATACTGTACTGTGAAGTCCCATCGTTCCAATGTTTCTTTCGTTTTGAAATCATTTATGACAAGAGTTATCTTCTCTATTTTCTTCTTGCTTAACCAATCTGGAAATATAAATCATAGTTGCAAGAGGGAAAAGTATACATCTGCAACTAGATGATGATTTAAGTAATCTGTCATAGAACTGAAAAAATTACTTAGTTTTTTGTCCCTTGCCCATATAACAACATATTGTTCACTGAACATTGCTTTGTTACAGTGAAGATCAAAGATCTTCTCATCATTAATTCTTCCCTTGACCAGAATCTGGCTTACACACTTGTACCTGGCAGATTACACCTATCTGGGAGTTTTTGCATCATATATTGCTAGTGCACTGAGAAACTTAAATACGTACAGTATACTAAGTCCAAATTGGTAAAGGAAAATCCATACATTCATCTAGTGACCTTCAGTTTTGCATCTCGTGCTTTAAGGTTAAATGTAGTTTGTTGCAGCCTAGATCAGTTATCCTGGAGCCTTATACAGCATTTTTAGCCTACTTTACACATTTTGTAAAAATGAGGAAAAAGTAGACTTATGGGAAGAATCCGGGCAATTGTGTGTGTGTTCGAGTTTCCTACACTATCAACTCCTAAACGGCTGCAGCTATCGAAACCAAATTTGATACGAGTAAATATCTAGATCTGAAAATCTCAATCACATTTGAAAATGACGTCAGTGCTATCAACTGCTGAAAAATCGCAATTGAAATTTAGGTTCTAGGTTGAATATCTCAGAAAGTATACAAGGGAACTATTCCAAAATTGACACACATATAGATAATATTACATCAGATTGATTTACAGGAGCCTATACATGACAGTGTTGCCAACATTATTCTATGCCTGCTGATAGGTCTGATCTTTAAATACATCTAACTTCCATACTATCAATTGGATTTCAACCAAATTTGATATTTGATTTGTGCACCGGAACAGATGTGAATATGTGCTTCCTACAGAGTCAACAGAACTGCCACCTGTTGAAAAATGCACTATACATTTTTATATTAATCTCAATAGATTATCAAGTATGCAGGCCAACAACTCTAAACTTTGCACTAATATAGTAGTGCATATATAGATTAATTTTGAGTAACCGATATACGACAGTTCGATTTTAAACTGCATGTAACTTCCTTAACATTAAAGGATAACTAACAAATGTTATATATTGTGTGTTTGCCGTAAGGGATAATAGGCATTTTCAGAGGCAGCAGACCTAACTACCTAATAACTTGACATTGGTGTGAAGACTGGAGGACGAACCATAAATAATAATTTGAGATAGGGTGACGATACAACCCTGCTTGTGGAAACAGAAGATCTAAAACTTCAAATTTCCTGCCTAAAAAAAAAAAGCCTCCATCTCAATATTAACGAGTAGTCCCATGAAGAACTATCCTGCCTATTTTCATATAGTCTATCCTTATGTTAATTGCCTCTATCAACATACAAAATTTCAGTTTGATTGCAGTAATGGATTCGTAGATATTGAGAACTGTCTAAATATTATGGTTGGTTGCCATGTTGGATTTTTAATTATGTAGGTATTCGAGTTATGTACTATTACATGAATATTATTGTATAGGAGTAGTATTGAAGCTTATTGCATGATTAGGACACAAGAAATAAAATAGAGATTTAAAAATTTTGCACAGCTGCCATCTTGTGGTTATGAAAACAATTGAAATAAATTAGAGGCCAGTGGATTAAAATTTTTATAAGCATTTACCGTACCAAGTTTTACTGCGCTCGGATGGCCAAATCTAGAGAAATGTCCATTTAAATATTTATATTTCACGTCACCCCCATGTTGGATTTGTGCTCGCCAGGTTATTGAAAGTCCCATAGGTGAACTTCTGTTCATAGCCTCCATCACATACAGTACATAATTTCAGTCTGAGTGCCATCATAGATTAATAGATATGGAAAAAGTAGTCTTATGAGATTGATCCGGGAAAATGTCTGTCTGTCTGTCCGTCCTTCTGTCTGGCTGTGTGTGTGTGTGTCCCCCATCAACTCCTAAACGGCTGGAGCAATCGAAATAAAATTTGGTAGGAGTAAATATCTATACCTGAATATCTCACGGCCATATTTGAAAATGATGTCAGTGCTACCAACTGCTGAAAAATCGCAATTGAAATTTGAGCTCCATGTTGGATATCTTGGAAGGTATGAATGGGAGCTATTTCAAAATCGGCATACATATAGATAATAATATTGCAGTTTAATTTCCAGAAGGCCATACTTGGCAGTGTTGCCAAAATGATTATAAGCCTACTGATAGGTCCAATATTTAAATGCATATAACTTCTACACTATCAATTGGAATTCAACCAAATTTCGTATGTTGTATGTGTACATAACCAGATATGACTGAACATATTCTTATGAACCACCAGTGCTGCCAGCTGTTAAAAAATGCTCTTAATTTCTTTTATCCAAATACCAATATATATGAGAAAGTATGCAAGCCGACAGCTTTAAACTATGCACACAAATAGTACATGACATTCTATATTAATTTGGAGTAACATATACGTCAGTGCTACCAACATGATTCTAAGCCTGCTGAGAGGTCCAACTTTAAATACATGTAACTTCCATACTATCATTTGGTTTTCAACCAAATTTCGTATGTGCTATGTGTACCACAACAGTTATGACTATGCGTATTCTTAAGAGCAACCAGGGCTGCCAACTGTTAATAAATGCTGTTTCTATTTTTGTTACCCTAATATCAATATATCAGAAAGAATACAAGCCAATAGCTCTAAACTTTGCACACGTATAGTACCTGGCATTCTAGATTACTTTGGAGTAACTAATATACGTCAGTGCTGCCAACATGATTCTAAGCCTGCTGATAGGTCCAATTTTAAAATGCATGTAACTTCTATACTAACTAATGGATTTCATTCAAAATTCGCACAACAATAGATCATATTATTTCAGATTATTTCTGACCAATACATGCATGACACTGTTGCCAACATGATTTTACGCGCGCTGTTAGATCCAATGTTTAACTGCATGTAATGTCCATGCTATTCATTGGACTCCAACCAAATTTTGTATTCTGTACCTTAAGAGATGGAACTAAGAATATATTCAGTCACCAGGGCTGCCAACTATAGTGCTCTATTAGGCTACATTATGCCAGGTATACAGTATTTCGAACTAATTAGAAATTTCGATATTACCAAATTAATTTTGTTATTATTCTAGATAGATCCATATCGATTAATCATTGGCATGAATCTTAAATTTTAAGAAAAGTAGGCTCTTTAGTTCGTCACGGAACTTCTTGTTATACATCGAGTTATGTACTATTAGATGACGATTTTTGTATAGGTTCATTATTCACATGTTCATTTCGATTGCATGATGAATACACAAGTAACAAAAACTTAATTTTAAAATTTTGCACAACCGCCATCCTGAGGTTATGTAAACAATTGAACCTGTGAAGCATGAAATATGTATGTGGGGCTTGCCCTTTTTCACTAGGCCTTCCATACTTCGTGTACGATTTATGGTAAATAAATAATAATAATAATTGAACTAAATTACATTCCATTGCATTATGATGTGTATAAACATTTAATGAACCATATTTCCCGGCGCTCAGATGGTTTAATCGCAAGTAAAGTCTATTAAAATGTTTCAACTTTGCTTGGCTGCCATGTCCATTTTGTAGTTTGCAGGTTTTTGAAAGTTACATAGATGAACTTGTAGTAGTACCCTTTATCACCATACAAAATTTCAGGGCGATATCAGGGGTTTCGGGGATATAGAATGCGGGTGAAATATTTTGCACAGCCACCATGTTGGATTAGTGAGACGTTAAAAAATTTGAAGGACACAGTCGGGGTCGGCTGAAATTGTGCTAAGACCTCACAGATTCAGTGAAATCGCTTCAGCCGTTTAGAAGTTATCAGGGGGGACACTCATGAACGCGCGTACACACATGGATAAAAGGTGATCTCATAAGCCTATTTTTTCATAAATGAAAATAGGCTAAAAAGACCAAAATAATGACTACAGACGAGTGTCGTACAGCTAGTCTTAAATTAAACGGGAAGAGATAAGAAAGAGTGGAGGATTTCATCTCCTTAGGAGCCAAAATTTGTTACAGTGGGGTTTGCGGTTCTGAAATTAGGAGACTAATTTCACTTGGATGAAGCGCTATGATGACTAAGTCCCCAATCTGGAAGAGCAGAGATATCAGCTTGGCTACCAAATGTAGATTAGTCAATGTGATTATATTCCCACTGTTCATGTATGGATGCGAGAGCTGGACACTAAAACAGGCAGACAAGAGGAAGATCGATGCTTTTGAGCTCTGGTGTTGGCTTAGACTCTTAAGAATACCATGGACTGCAAAAGTCAACAATAAGGCAGTATTAGAACTCATCAAGCCCCATATGCCATTGGTTGGCAAGACTATGAAGTTGCAGAGAGTATACTTTGGCCACGTTATGCGATCTGATGCATTAGAAAAAGCAATCATGCTAGGAATGATCAGAGGTACCAGAAGACCAGGTCGCCAAAGGACACGGTTGCACACCATTAAAACAGGCTCTAACCTCACCCTGGATCAGCTAAAGAATGCAGTGTGGCACAGGACAACTTGGAGAGTGATGATCCATAGAATCGCCGATGTTTGGATCTGACTGAACGGATAACATGATGATGATGATTATGATAATTGTTGTTTTAAGGGGCCTAACATCTAGGTTATCGGCACCTAATGGTCTGGGTGATAGCGGAAATGACAATGAAGTGGAAACCAGAACGAAAATTAAGTGAGAAGGAAAATACTTACAAAAAGGATCTCAAGATTGAAACGACTCACAAAATGGGGAGCGGTAATACTTACAAAAGGGAATTTAGAACGAAAATACTCACACAAGGAAGATTGAAAAATACGCACAAAATGTAGGTTAGGTTCAAAATACGTACAAAATGCAATGTAGAGTTGAAATACTTCAATACATACAAAATGCAATTGAGGTTCAAAATACTAACAAAATGCAATTGAAATTGAAAATACACAATGCAATTTAGATTGAGAAACGTGCATTTCAGATTCCAAAATATCACAAAGTACAATTGAAATTCAAAATGCTATCAAAATGCAATTGAAATTGAAAATGCTTACAAAATGCAATTGAAATTGAAAATGCTTACAAAATGTATGGTAGATTCAAACTACTCAATTGGATGGACAATACTTACAAAATGTCATTTAGATTCAAAATACCCACAAAATGCAATTGAGAATCAAAATACTTGCAAAATGCCCACCATACAAAATTCAATTTGGATTAAAAATACAAAATGCAATTAAAATTCAAAATACTCACAAAAATCCCAGACCCTATATTGAAAGACTTACTAAAAAGCAATTTAGATTGTCAATCCATACAAAATGCAATTTACTGTAGATCGAAAAGACTTGCAAAATGAAACGTAGACTGAAAACACCTACAAAATGGAGTGTAGATGCAAAAAAATCGCTAAATGGAAATTACATAGACGGGGGAGCCAATGAACAAAAAACCGTGCAGGAATCATAAAGAGAAAAGGAAATATAATGAAAAGAAAAAGAAGGCTGATCCCTGGAAGGAGAAGGAGGGATCAGGAAAGATGAGACAAGGGCCAATTAAGGAGGGAAACTGAAAGACTCCCTAGGCCTCGGATATCCTAATACCATCGGGGTCGGAAAAGAACAAGAGTTGACCAAGAGAGGTCGACAGGAAAGAAGACGGAGAGCAGCCCGGCACAAGTAAGTGGAAGCAATGCCAGACTCAGCTGGGGTCACGTGGTCGCCAACCCACATACCACTAGATGTGAGCCCCTGGGGGAACATCATCAATAACTCTCTCTTAAGCATTTGAGTCGTAGACTCTCAGTATCTCGGAAACCATGGGAAGAAACTATTTCAAGCAAACTGTAGTACTCTATTAGGCTACAATATTTCAGATACATTTCGAACCAATCATAAATGCCAGTATTAGCAGGTTAATTTTGTCATTATTGTAGATGATTATGATCGTGTAGCCTCCGGAGAGGCCGAATACCGGTCTTTCTAGTTGACGCCCGTGAGCGACCTGCGCATTGTAATGAGGATGAAGTAATGATGAAGACGTCATATACACCCAGTCCCCGAGCCACGGGAATTAACCCCAGGAGATTAAAATCCCTGATGGCTCGGCCGGGAATCGAACCCGGGTCACTTCAGGCCAAAGCCTAACGCGCTAGCCATTTAGCCACGGAGCCGGATTATTGCAGACAGATGTATATAAGTCTATCATTTGTATGAATCTTACATTTTAAGAAAATTAGGCTCTTTAGTTCATTACAGAAATATTCAGATCCCTGTTTCTCTCCATCATTTGAGAAGCATGCCCACATTCAGATAAATATGTGTTGCTTGTTCTTAATGAGAATTGCAGTACGTTATCAGTAATTTTGATTTGAATAAGAAATATAACCATATGAACCTTCTTTGTAAATGGGAGATTTTCTACCACCTAATATGCCCTAACCCAAGAAGAGTACTGCTTCCCTGTCATAATAAGAGGAGTTGTTCTGCTCTAGCGCAACCTAAGCAAACACATGCTGTCAGAGAGAGTTAGTCTCATAGTTGGTATGTCATTTCTTCGCTGGAGGAATAAACCTGACCTAGCGAGACCCATTCAATACAGACCTCTGGTCCAATACAAGTTTATTCTGAGATCTTGACTTGCATCAGTGTTAATTTCAGCAAGAGGAGGAATAACCTTAGATGTGTCAGTGTTTCAGTTACAGCAGAAGTACAATTTTTTGAAAAAGCTAAATTCAATGATTTGAACAAAATATGGAAGTACCACCTACAGTATCATGAATTTTATGATCTTGTTCATGATGGTGGTGATGTTACTCAGAGAGTGAAAATACTAAAAAAGAGTAGGTAGTTTGGTACCAATAATAATACACACATCAAAAAAAGTTTTGCATCACCTCGGTTCCCAGATCTCCGGCATATAGACGTTGACTGTGTATATTGTATCAAAGATACAGTCCCTTTGACTGTTCATAGATGTCACTAAAACTGCTCAAAGATGTAAACAACCATGCATGAGCAGGGCCTATTAGACGGAGGGGGTACGACAGCCGATCAGTTCCAGTCATTCCACCAGGACGAAGGTACGCTGCTCATGTTGTCTGTAGTTCTACCATGCCTAGAAGGTCAATACCGCAGTTCGATCGCGTCCGCATTGTTACTTTGTGTCAAGAAGGGCTCTCAACAAGGGAAGTTTCCAGGCGTCTCAGAGTGAACCAAAGCGATGTTGTTCGGACATGGAGGAGGTACAGAGATACAGGAACTGTCGATGACAGGCCTCGCTCAGGCCGCCCAAGGGCTACTACTGTAGTGGATGACCGCTACTTACGGATTGCCGCTCGGAGGAACCCTGACAGCAATGCCACCATGTTGAATAATGCGTTTCGTTCAGCCACAGGACGTCGTGTTTCAACTCAAACTGTGCGCAATAGGCTGCATGATGCGCAACTTCACTCCCGACGTCCATGGCGAGGTCCAGCTTTGCAACCCCGACACCATGCAGCGCGGTACAGATGGGCCCAACAACATGCTGAATGGGCCCCACAGAATTGGCATCACGTTCTCTTCACCGATGAGTGTCGCATATGCCTTCAACCAGACAATCGTCGGAGACGTGTTTGGAGGCACCCTGGTCAGGCTGAACGTCTTAGACACACTGTCCAGCGAGTGCAGCAAGGTGGTGGTTCCCTGATGTTTTGGGGTGGCATTATGTGGGGCCGACGTACGCCACTGGTGGTCATGGAAGGCTCCGAAACGGCTTTACGATACCTGAATGACATCCTCCGACCCATAGTGCACCCATATCGGCAGAATATTGGAGAGGCATTTGTCTTCATGGACGACAATTCTCAACCTCATCGTGCACATCTTGTGAATGCGTTCCTTCAAGATAACGACATCGCTCGACTACAGTGGCCAGCATGTTCGCCAGACATGAACCCTATCGAACATGCCTGGGATATGTTGAAAAGGGCTGTTTATGGACGTCTTGACCCACCAACCACTCTGAGAGATTTACGCCGAATTGTCGTTGAGGAGTGGGACAATTTGGACCAACAGTGTCTTGATGAACCTGTGGATAGTATGCCACGACGAATACAGGCATGCATCAATGCAAGAGGACGTGCTACTGGGTATTAGAGGTAGTGGTGTGTACTGCAATCTGGACCACAAATGCTGAAAGTCTAGCTGTATGATGGTACAACATGCAATGTGTGGGTCTCATGAGCAATAAAACGAGCTGAAATGTTGTTTGTGTTGATCTCTATTCCCTTTGTATTTAAAGGTTCCGGAACTCTTGGAACCGAGGTGATGCAAAACTTTTTTTGATGTGTGTATATATTGTGTTCAGGCTTTTGTCTTTCCCACAGTAAGCTGTGACTTTCACTGCTATCTTCCAAAAATCCAGGCATCATAGAGGAGAATACGTTCACAATGGCTTGATTAAATAAACTAATACATGGCACTGCAGCCAAAATGTAAAACCATTCTTATAATGTAAATTACAGTACACTGTGAATCCTATCTTACAGTACTGCTATAATAGGCTATGACTTATGTTGTGTCATTTATTAAGTCTTAAAAGAAATGCAATATGGGGAGGAAAAGTTTTTGGTGGCTAACATTGCCAACATACATCTGATCATGCATGTTGGCCTAAAAGAGAAAACATTGACAGAAGATTTGGATGAAACTCACTATGCGGGGCTTAAAGAGCCACGGAACTCTGATCTGGGATTGTTTATCCTGGGCGGCACATATAAATAATTTACAGGCACTTCAATGTACTGTACTACCAACATGAATCTGTAGATTGCAGCGAATTTAATATTTAATTTCAACGAAGAACTGCCAAGCACTGTGGCAATACAGAAAGAACAAAAGATAAATTAAATACAATAGATCCCAAAGGTGATGCAACAACAAAGTTTTACTACAAAGATCATACAGATGGAATAAGATGATTTATGATAATTGTAGTTTGATTGGGCCTCCTAACATTCAGGTTATCAGCTCCTAATGAAATGAAATGGTAAAAACAACTCACTGCCTGGAATGAGGATGAAAATGATATTTATAAACCAGTTAGCCTTAACAATAACTTATTTGGAGAAAAGAATATAAAAGGTGAAGCAGGGGATTAAAAAAACAAGAAAACAAGTAAGGCATACTGACAAAACAGGAATATATACAATAAAAGACTTGAATATACAGAACATAAAATAAAGCCTTGAACTAGATTAAAACTTCGAAAAATATCCACTCTCCCTCAGGGACTGGATAGCCTAACAATGCCTGCTGATGACACAGAATCCTGTAAAATGAGGGAGAGGAAGTTAGACATTTTGAAATCTGTCTCAGTTGGCCAGGTCCACACACTCCACAAGAATGTGTGCCAAGGTAAAGTGGGCTTCACACGTACACGGGGGGGGGGTCTCACTTCAACAAAAAAAAAAAAGTGCATATAAAACCCATGGCTAATCCGTTGACTACAGAGTACCACGGCTTCCTGCTATTCTGGAAGGAGGATTTCCATACCTTCGTTGTCTCCTTGGTAGCTCTCAGTTTATTGAGTAGAGGAGTGGCCCACCATTCATCATCCCAATGAGACTTGATGGCATGTCACAACTGAGTCTTATAATGGTAGCCACCAGCTCATTTCTCACTATACCCACGTGGCTCAGAAGCCACACGAAAGTAATATTGGTACCAGCGTTACAAAACCCAGCCAGCAGGCCAAGAATCCACTGGACCTTTGGGCGTTTCAGAAAACATATAGCCAACAATATCAGCATCCTCATGAAATTGGTGCACACAAGCACTAATACATGACTAGCGTATTTGTGCGTGTAATATTAATCCGTCTTACTATATTATAAAAGATCGTCAGTTAAATAGGAACGCTAAACAGAGTCGGACATTAACAAAATATCTGCGATAGCAATAAATTAAAAGTTGCCACATTAGACGTTAAAAGATTCAAAGGTTAGCTCACTCGACCACATACGAGTATGCTGTAATAAAATAATAAAGCAACATTTACAGAAGTGCTATAGACTAAAGTGAAGCCTCCGTGGCTTAGGCGGCAGCACGCCGGCCTCTCACCGCTGGGTCCGTGGTTCAAATCCCGGTCACTCCATGTGAGATCTGTGCTGGACAAAACGGAGGCAGACAGGTTTTTCTCCGGGTACTCCGGTTTTTCCTGTCACAATTTCATTCCAGCAACACTCTCTACTATCATTTCATTTCATCTGTCATTCATTTAATCATTGCCCCAGAGGAGTGCGTCAGGCCTCGGCAGCCGGCACGTTCATATCCTCGCCGCTAGATAGGGGCTTCATTCATTCCATTCCTGACCCGGTCGGTGACTGGAAGCAGGCTGTGGATTTTCATTTTCTATAGACTAAAGTAACAAAAATATATCCTTATAAAACGTACGTGTCTACGGTAAATTCATAGTGCAGTCTATGACGTCACGGATGACCAAATTGGTCAGCTGAATGAGGTTACAAACAGTGCATCGTTACATGCAGATGTAGCCACATGTGTTCAAATACGAGGTGTGGTGATGAGTTACGAATGTTAATCAATTACTCCTAGTTGTTCAATTCAGTTGAAAAGCTGCACTGAACTCCTCTAAAGCCACAGGCCACTACTGGGTTAGACGACGATTTGAATGAAACCATTGGTCACTACAAGGTTAGACCAGGGGTTCTCCAACTTTTTCTGTCGTGCCCCCCCCCCCCCTCCCTTCTGAAACATGAAATATCGAGCACCCCCACCTATTCTCATTTCCTTTCTTAGCACTTCTCATAGGCTACTTCCAACAAAAAAAAACAAAAAAAAAAAGATCTACTGTGTATGCTACTGCCTAATTAGGATTTCAACTAACAGTTACATTAATAATAAATGCTACTGCCTAATTAGGATTTCAACTACCAGTTACATTAATAATAATAATAACAACACACAATTCATTATTCTTAGAGCACATCAAGGTACAACAATGTTTTGTAAAAAAAAAAAAAAAAAATGTCAGGCATATGTACTGTATTACTTTTGCTTATAAAAATAAAAACAACTGCTGCACGTGCAGTTATTGGAATTGAACAAATTTTGTTTGTTTCACTAATTAGCTCTTTAGCTGTGACACCTGTGTTCAGTAATGCTATTCAGATTTGAAAGCTCGTGACTTATAAATGACAATAGAAATAATAAATACAATTTTCAACATTTCACTGTGAATTTGAAAAATGTTATGTTAAAACTCTCCACCCATGAAAAAGAAAAATGAGAGAATATAAGTGCACATGGATCAGAATTCGGTAATTCTCAGACACTTAAGGAGTTAGTGTGATGTGTGAGCTTGAATTTGAAATGAAAGTAAATCCAGTCTTGGTTGGATGTTTGAAACAGCAAACCACAGATCCCCTTCCAGCTGCAGCTGAGACCGATGCTTCATCTTGACGGATGCCATTGCGGAAAATGTTGACTCACACAAGTAAATTGAAGCGAAGGGTAATAACAGGTCCACTGCAAAATGGGATATTCATTCCGAATCTGCACACAAAAATTTTCAAGAGACTTCGACTTAAATTCATTTCGAAGTTGTTCTGTCATTTGAGAGTTCTATTAGTTCATCCTGTTCTGCCGTTGACAGGTGGGCTGTTAAGGTTGTTTCAAACGGTTTCAGTTGAAGGTTGTGGAAATCTACCCTCGAATTTTTGACGAAGGTTTTGGAGGTGTTCTACGACAATTCCACTCATTTGACAAATATCTAACTCATTTTCTTCCAGGAATTCATTCAGACAATGAAACATCTCACAGTTACCTTTGTCCAAGATTTCTCTTAAAAGCATGCACTTTGTCGCTTAGAATGAAAATATTACTATGTCGTCCTTGAAGTGACATGTTAAGTTCATTCAGTTTTTCAAATACGTCAGCCAAGTAGCACAGTATTAGAAGCCATTTCTCATCCAGAAACAGGGTTGCGACTGTAGGACTGCTGTCCAATAGGAAAATACGAAGTTCATTCTTCAACTCCACAACTCGACGAAGGACTCGACCACGAGACAACCAACGTACCTCCGAGTGCAATAAAAGCGAATCATTTGTAGATCCCATCTCCTTGCAAAGAATGGAAAATAGCCGACTGTTTCAAGCTCTTGCTTTCACAAAATTTACAACACTAATTACATCGTTCAGCACTTAATTGACTTCCGGTTGTAGTACTTTTGAAGCCAATGCCTCCCTGTGTATCATGCAATGTGTGAATTTTACAGAATTAGTAACATCACTCACTCTTGCTCTGAAACACTTTTTTAGTTCCAGTAAATGCCGATGGCCCATCAGATTACATATACCAACACAATTTGTCCATGAGAGATTGTTGTCAATAAAAAAGGAATTCACAAGAGAAACAAGAAGTTCCGTGACGAACTAAAGAGCCTACTTTTCTTAAAATTTCAGATTCATGCCAATGATTAATCTATTTGGATCTATCTAGAATAATGACAAAATTAAGTTGGTAATATCGACATTTCTAATTAGTTCAAAATACTGTATACCTGGCATAATGTAGCCGAATAGAGAACTACAGTTGGCAGCCCTGGTGACTGAATATATTCTTAGTTCCATCTCTTAAGATACAGAATACAAAAATTGGGTAAGTCCAATGGATATCGTGGACGTTACATGCAGTTAAACATTGGATCTAACAGCGCACGTAAAATCATGTTGGCAACAATGTCATCCATGTATTGGTCAGAAATAATCTGAAATAATACGATCTATTGTTGTGCCAATTTTGAATGAAATCCATTAGTTAGTATAGAAGTTACATGCATTTTAATATTGGACTTATCAGCAGGCTTAGAATCATGTTGGCAGCACTGATGTTTATTAGTTACTCCAAATTAATCTAGAATACCAGGTACTATACATGTGCAAAGTTTAGAGCTATTGGCTAGCATACATTCTGATATATTGATATTAGGGTAACAAAAATAGAGACAGCATTTATTAACAGTTGGCAGCCCTGGTTGTTCTTAAGAATACGCTTAGTCATACCTGTTATGGTACACACAGCACACACGAAATTTGCTTGAAATCCAAATGACAGTATAGAAGTTACATGTACTGTATTTAAAGTTGGACCTCTCAGCGGGCTTAGAATCATGTTGGTAGCACTAAGTTACTCCAAATTAATATAGGATGTCGAGTACTATACGTGTGCATAGTTTAAAGCTGTCGGCTTGCATACTTTCTGATATATGGGTATTTGGATAATAAAAATTGAGAGCATTTATTAACAGTTGGCAGCCCTGGTGGCTCTTAAGAATAAGCTCAGTTATATCTGTTTATGTACACATAGCACATACGAAATTTGGTTGAAATCCAATTGACAGTGTAGACATATGCATTTAAAATTTGGACCAATCAGCAGGCTTATAATCATTTTGGCAACACTGCTATGTATGGCCTCCTGGAAATTAAACTACAATATTATTATCTATACGTGTGCCAATTTTGAAATAGCTCCCTTTCATACCTTCCAAGATATCCAACGTGGAGCTCAAATTTCAATTGCGGTTTTTCAGCAGTTGGTAGCACTGACATCATTATCAAATATGGCCGTGAGATATTCAGGTATAGATCTTTACTCCTACCAAATTTTGTTTTGATTGCTGCAGCCGTTTAGGAGTTGATAGGGGGGGACACACACAGCCAGCCAGACAGACAGAAGGACAGACAGACAGACAGACCGAAGGACAGACAGACACACATTTGCCCGATCTCATAAGTCTACATTTTCCTCATTTTTGCAAAATGTGAAAAATAGGCTAAAAATATCTTCGCCTGTAGTCCGCCCTTCCAGAGCTTTACAAAATAGAAAATCCTCGTGCATTTCATTTTCATGACAGTAGCGTACAAAAACCAGAAGCTGGGCACTGTTTTACTGTATCAGAACTATCTAGTTGCAGGGCAAATTTTGGGCTATCATGAAGATGTGGTAGCAATTGATTTTTTATGTCATAGGCTATTACATCAATACGACGAGTTACCGAATCATTTGAGAGCGGAATAGACTTCAAACACTTGAGGAACTTTTCTCCATGCACGATCGCGCACATTTTCATGGCTGCAGGAAAAAGTAATTTCTCACCAATAATATGTGGTGATTTGGCTTTTGCAATTAAATATGATACCTTTCTTAGGAACTGTTGCGTGCTTTTCTAGAATCTAACATTTCCTTTTAGTTGTTGCTCGTGGCGCTTAAAAAATGCTAAAGGTTTACTTACACAGTCTGGATGTTTAGTCTACAAGTGTCTCTTAAGTTTCACAAGCTTCAAACTGTCATTTGCTAAAATCTCCAAACAAAGAACGCATTGAGGTTGTTCCTGATTATTATTTGAAAGAATGCTGGTAAAGCCTAATGTCAGATAATCGTCTTGATATTTACGCACTTTCACTTTGTGTGTAGAATTGATAATCCGTATGGGAGCAGAAGTAGACGCTGAAGAACAATGGACTTTGTTTAAATTCGAACCTTGTTCTTTTTCCGAAGGAGGGCAAGCACTATCACTTTCATGGAGTCTCTTTTTACCACTTCTAATAAGCCACATATCAATGGGTAATGGCGTCACTCGTATCAGTTTATTGTAAAGTTGGCTAACCACGCACTAGAATTCACCTGTTCACTCACTGTCTTTGAACTGACTGGAAAGGCCTAGCTGAATTCGAATCGGCAGAAATAGAAGAGTCCATTCTTGGACTCCATACTTGAAAGGAAGTGGCGGTCACATTGTCAAGCGGCTTATTGTCATTAAGTGTTTGGTAAGGGGATGTCACTGCAGGTAGTGAGTGAAAGGGTGCTGTGTGGGAAATATTACTCGCCACCTTTCCTCAGAATTCCTGCTGGCAGGATCTACTGGTCAGTTCTTGTGAATTAAGACAGCAAAGGAACGAGTTTATTATTCTTGAATGGTCTTGGGAGCTACCTGCCTATGATAGGTTCTTGAATATGAGGATAATAATATTTGTTACAGATAATGAAATACAGTGGAACTTGGATAATTCGAACCTCAAGGGACCAGCAAAAAAAATTAGAATTATCCAAAAATTCGAATTAAGAAAGTTCTTTGAAAAGGGTAGAGAAAATATTCAAATGTTAAGTTATCATCCAAGAACTTTCATAAAACATAATATTACATAGGTTTTTAACAAGTAAAGTGTTTATATAGGCCACTATGTATTACGTTTACATAATGATTTACGTTCAACAAAGCAGATTAACAGACAACGGTACTGTAAAATGACTGTATCCTGAATAACCTCAAAAGTTTCAAATGATAAAATAAAACCAAAATGTACTATTCACCTATTTAACGACAGTAGTAATCCAGCAATCTAGTTAAGTCTTAGAGAAATCTACTGTTTTTCAAAAAAGTTTGAGATGTTTACCTATTTCCTACAATTAAGTCTCCTCTGCCATCACAAAAGACTAACAAATTCAAGGAACGGAAAACAGAATACAATCGAGTAGGGGCCGTTTTTCGGGAATTCCTGACCCAACTGCTTTACTTCTGATCGGCTTTTTACCCGTAAAAACTTCGAATTATCCAAAATATAATTCGAATTAACCACGATTTTTTAGCATTGATTGTATATAAAATGCTAGGGACCAAGAGAAAAATTCGAATTAAAGAAGATTTCGAATTATAGAAGTTCGAATTAACCACGTTTCACTGTATAAATATTTCAATCAAAGCCGGCACCCCCCTTTATCACTCTCTTTGAGAACCCCTGGGTTAGACAACTATTTGCACGAAAATTACGGCTTATAGTACAAGCAAGGTGATCTGGGAGGTATGCACCAAGTTAGGTTTGTGTTTGTATGCAAAGCCTTATTAACACACAGAATTTTACATGTATGCATCGTTTAAAACTTGAGCGTTTGTCCATGATGTCATGGAGACTGCCAATTTGTCTTGGGGAATTTTGTAGTGTAATGTATTGCGATCTAAAATACACTCTAAATTTCATTGTACATAATGAATTGCTGGGTATTCAGGGGCTACAAACTACAAACTGATCTGATGTGAATTAAATGCAGAAACTAAGGGCTGTTTGCAGATGGATTAGGGTTATTATAACACTTATGTTATGTAGAAATACATGGAAATCTTGATGAAAAATTCTGAACAGTAGATGGTAAAGAAGATTGCAGGATATGAAAATGGAGTGGTCAGGATTTAGGGATGCAGTACTAAAAGTAGCAAATGCATGTCTTGGGAAAACTGAGTGTTAAGACAGAAAGAAGTACACATCCTGGTGGAATGACATAATGAAGTCTGCTTGTGAAAGTAAAAAGAGAGCTTTTATGTATCGGTAATGTTAGTTGTTTTAAAAGGCGGAACTACGAGGTCATCCGCCCCTACCGGTAATGGAAAAGAACAGAACCAAACAAATAATAGTAGAGTCCAAAAAGAAATCGTGGGAGAAATTTGGAGATAAATTAGAAATGTTAGGTTGAGTGGGAGGAAAGCCTCTTTGGAGTGTTAAAAAGAATCTTAGAAATGGAGGAAAAAGAGAAATGAGTATTATTTTGGATAATTCAGGGAAACTCATTGTACATGCCAAGGAAGCACTTAGTGTAGCGATGAAACTCTTCCTACATCGCTCACAAGGGAACTGTCCATATCGAAACCGACAATGATATTTTATAGAGATGATGAGGAAACCATAAATTAGCGATGTACAAAAAAAGAGCTGCCATTTCGAACTGGAAATCAGCATGGATATTTTTAATAGGATTGCATGCGCAAGCATATAGCTTGACGTGAACAGCCCTGGTGACCAGCTGAAGCGTGCACGTAACCTTCAGCGCTCTGTGCTAGGCAGTTAACACATGTTCTTTTGAGAGAGCAGTCATGAATCCGGCTAATGTTCTCGAGTATGAATTACGTTATTTCCGTGAAAAGGGTTTCTCTTCTTCCCGTGAAATAACTTCGGAAGAAAGGGAGATGGGTCGACATGTGATCAAACTAATTGAAAATCATCCCATGGGTGCCATCATCATCTCCGAGTCGTGTCTGGAGAGATAGTGACAGTGAAAGTGATAATGGAAGCAGTGACACCTCATCTGCATTACCTGAAATAGAAGACAGCCCACCATTGCCAGGTACAAGAGGAGTTACGGATACGAGTTTGAGCCCCGAGTCTGATTCCCGTCAATCCAGTGAAGAGACACCCCAGTCACCTGACAAATCTTCTAGTTCAAGCTATGCTTTCAGTCCACAGAAGAAAGTGAAACAAACTGTAGATCTTGCGTATAAGAGGAATGCTGTAAATTTGTGGTTAAATAAGGGGGGTAAGAAGCGGCTTTCATTCACCACTGTTCACGAAACTTGTCGTAAGGTGACGTCACTACGACAACTGTACAAGTGGAAGAACCAATTAGAATCTGAATCAGTAAGGCCCATTGAACACAGGCATACCTGCCAACTTTTGAAAAGGGCTATCAGTAAAACTCACGCGCGACAAAAAATTTAACGATTTTCGACATACCCCGGCTTGACGAAAATAATAATACTTCTGGGCAACAAAATACAATAATTCATGCTTTAAACAGGATATTTCAATGAAATCATATCTACTTACATGATTTGTAGATGAACATAACAATCAAGAAGAAATCGATGTTAATCAGCAGCAGGCGTGGTGAATATTGGTTTGGAGCATACATAACAGGACTTCCTTGATAAATTAAGCCGATATACGATATTTGAAAAAGGTTTTACACAATAAAACTTGTTTAACGTAACACAGGCAAGAAATAATATAATACACACTGCAAATCACATGCTAGTTCGACTTTAAAGTCATGGTTGTGGCCTTTTTAGCTTCCAGCAAAAAGTCTTGAGAAAATGCTTTGTCATAACAGGGACCAGAACTCCTGGTCTTCAAAATAGAAATAGACTCCAGAGATTCATTGGACATGGATGACCTGAACTGTGTTCTATTTTTCTTCACAAGGCTGAAAACACGTTCACATTCTGCATTGCTATGGGGTATGGTGAGAATAGAGAGCATTACTCTAGAAATTCGGTTATACTTAAGAAGTCCATCGGCTCCACGAATTCTTGATATTTGTGCCCAACTGGAATCACTTGCAGCATCTTGATGTGCAGCCAAAGTGTCATCTACCTGAAGAGCTGTAAACTGCCTCTGAAGCTCATTCACCACCTCATCGGTAGTTTCATTCTCTTCCTTGCATAACATGATAGGAAACTTTTCCAAGAAAAAACGAACGGAAGAAAACTGTGCATCTTCAATTTTGTCTAACCTAGCAACTTGAGCATTCTTTAGCACGTCATCCTTGAGTGGAAACTTGTTGATGATGTAGTCACAGGCAGTACAAAAGTAGTTTCTCACTGATGAAAAGAAAAGGGATTTATCTGTATCCTGGAGATCATTCACTATGTTCGAAGTTTGAATGCCAATAACTAACTCATCATCACTTCTTTGATTTTGAATCAAGTTGTACTCAACTTCAAGCAATGAGGAGCTTTTGACAATTTTGGGCTTAACAAACTTGGTGAACAGCTGCTTTAGCAAATCCATTAGAAGTTCTAATAACAAGTGAACTTGTGGGGAAGAAGTCTGAAGGGCAACATTCAATTTGTCAAATACAGGAATAGTCACATGAAGAAAAGTGCAAAAGGCCTTGTTCAAGTTTGAGGACAGGAACATAAACAATTTTTCCTCACGAGTTGTAGCAGAAGTCTTATTTTTTAGGATGGGTTTGTCACATTTGGAAGAATATGCTATTCTTTTAGGGGCATGTGTAGTAGCAGAATCAAGAATTCTCTTCTTCTGATACTCTTTGGATCCACTTTGTTCAACTTTAGGTATTCTGAAAGATGTCAAGCTTGTGGAAATGTTTTGGGTACATAATATTACTTCCTCCTTGAAGAAAGAAAGAAGAGGATCCCACTGGTCCAGTAGTCTATCCAAACATCTGCCTAAAGATAACCACCTAGTACATACATGCTTCAGAATTTTCTTTGCTTCCTTATTGTGCAAGTTCTGAAATTTCTGAAGGCGTTCTTTTCTCTTTACACTCTTCTCTAAGAAATAAAATATATCTACAAGGATCTCATCCACTTTAACTGGTAATCTTCCAGCACCTTTTTCAGCTGCTAGATTAATCAGGTGGCAAATGCACCCTATGATGGCAATACCTGGTTGAACTTCCTTCAGAACTGCTGAAACCCCATTTTTGTGTCCTATCATAACAGGAGCATTGTCGGAGCAGAAAGCCACACAGTTTTCAATTGGTATATTATGAGAACTCAGCTGTGATAACATCAGGTTACCTATGTTTCGCCCTGTTGAGTCCCCGTCCAACGCTGGTATGGATAGCACAGTGCTCACTACTTTTTCCTGCCGAACATCATAGAATGTAACAACAATAGGATACAACTTGGCATTCGTATCATTGCTTCCATCCGTTGCCAAAGAAAATGGTCCGTTCTGAAGGCACTTAACAACTTCAGATGATGCATTTTTTGCCATTTTATTTACAATGCACGTCGTTTTCGTGCGACCACAACTATATTTCTTTGCAACTTCTGATGTGGGAAACATCTTCTTAAATAAAGCGCCAGCATGATCAGCCGCACTTAAGGGCACATTGTGTTCCACCAAAAAGGAAGTAAACAGACACTCGGCCCTAATTACGTCACTGTCAACGTTACCAGCCTTGGCAAAAAAGGTGTTGATTTTCTTGCTATCTTCCTTCGATTTAACATAACTTATGTGTTTACCGCACTTCACATGATTACTTAAATCGTTTTTTCCACCATGAGCAATATTAATATCACACGCACATACCGTGCAAAAGGCAAATTTTTCTCCCTTTCTTGATTTTAGTATGCACGGAAAATCAACCGAGTATGATTCTTTAAATGTCTGGAAGTACTGTTTCTTGTTGTATTTGTTCATTCTCGATATCTACTAAAACATCGAAAGGAACCTGGATCACTAAACGTCACATAAAATTATAACATAAATCGCATAAAACACAGCCCACACTTCATTAAAACAAGTCAAAGCACACAAGTCAAATGAACACGACGCCAACCTCGTAAAGAAGGAATATGCACATGGTAGAGAGAAAAAAACACACACGTGGAACGAATGTAATTAGTCCAAGGAATACAGGAAACTGCGAAGCACGAAGATATAGCACAAAAACTCGAACACTTCATTAATATATGCCATAACCTTAAAATACGAAAACATTCAAAGAACGCCAACTTCGCGAACAATAAACAACTCAACTCACGTGGTCAAAGAATATCGTTTAAATCGCAACGAGCGAACGTAGGGGAACAAAGAATTTGCGAAGCAGAGCGTGTTGACACCTAAGATTCACATGGAAGAACGGTTATCCCGGCTTCAAATTCAATTACAATGACGACACAAACATGACACGGTCAAAAGTACAAATCAACTCAAAGAACGAGTTATCGACTATCGCGGACTTGCCTTCGACCCACGCAAACAATCGATTGTACGGAAGTGGGAGGGATTATCGAATGTTAATTATCGTTTCAAATTTTTGTCCGCGAAATCGTAAAATGACACCGTTCATCCGTAAAACCGTAAAATGCTGCAATTTCCGTAAATTTTACGGATAAACCGTAAAAGTTGGCAGGTATGCACAGGGAATTGATGCTTACAAAATTATTTTCTCGCTTTGCAGAAGCAAGAAGGCTGAAGCGGAATGTATGCGATGAAGACCTGCGACTGTGGGCCTTGGAAATTTCACGAGAGATTTCAATGGGGCGAACTAATTTCAGCGCATGTACTAGTTGGTTGAGTCGTTTTAAGCAAAAGTACAGAATAAAAAGTAGCGAAACACGAAATTTGTATCCCGTGCAAGAAGACTAAAAAGATCAAGTCGCAAAGAAATTTGTAGAAGCATTTACAGAGCGATATTTAGACTACACCCCCCTTCTTCAATATACAATACATATCAGAGTGGTTTTGTGCACGAAATGAAAGCGAAAAGGACTGTATCGTTTGTTGGTGAGAAACATACAGCAACAGTTGCTCAATCAGTTCATGCACTCATCCAATCATACACAATTATGTCTACAATTAGTATGGCCGTACACTTTTCCCGAAATTATTCATTTTACTACAGGAGACAACTGGAACTTTCGGTCCGAGAGTTTCCAAAGAAATGTTTCATGCCAGAAATATAATTGTAACAGCCACAAAATCAGGAAATATGGGGAAAAAGGAATTAAAATATTGGTTTAAGAATCCTTTTTCCCATTTGCAGAAGAGAAGTGTTTCCTACTGTTAGATTCCTGGACTACTTATAGTGATAAAAGCTGTCTTGGAAGACATTCCTCCAGGCAACAGTATAGAAGTTCTCTAGATTCCTCCCGGCACTACAGGGAAAATACAGCCCTTGGAGAAGTTGTTCTTCCGGCAATGGAAAGCTTTGTATCGCCGTTTATCAGACATTGTGTCGGCTTGTGAAGACGTTCAGATTGATGTATACCAGAGAAACAGCATACTGAAAATGCAATCCTTCATTCATTTTCAATTTTCTCCCCCACGGTTCAAGGACGGGGTTAAATATTCGTGGTTTGCAACCAATTACACAACGGAGAGACCTCCCGAGTTCGAAGTGCCTGCGAAATATTGCCTTCAAATAAGTAAGGAAAACTGAAAACAATGTGGCCTCAAAGTAGACATTCGTTGTGCATGGTGCCAAGAATATTTCTGTTTTTATCATGCGATTAACGAACCTCATTTATGTTTCACATTCGTTCCCTAACAATGAAGAGTCCTTGGTGCGTGGTAGCTTGCCAGTTCGTTCTCTCTCTCTCTCCAGCACAACTGCAACTCCACTCCGCTGTGCACCGCACGAGCCACCACGATGCAAGGGTTGTCCAGTAGCTGCGTTGTCACACGGATTTTGTATCAAGATTACGATGCCTTCCAGTTCGAAATGGCAGCTAATTTTTTGTACATCGCCAATTTATGGTTTCCTCATCATCTCTACGATATATCATTGTCGGTTTCGATATGACAGTATGGACAGTTTCCTTGTCAGTAGTAAGACCGAAACCTGGGTAGATTCAGGATATTTGATATACTGTATAAGCTGGAGGTAACTAATACGGGGGTAGCACGAATGATGGCTAGGACAAATAGGTGGGAGCAATGGCAAGAAGGTACTCGTAATGAAGAGAGAGAGAAAGGCTAAGTTATAAATGAACACACTAGTTGAAGCTGTTCGTATGAGCCGACACAGACGGTGGGGTCATGTGAAGAGAATGGGGAAGGGGAGATTACCCAAGAGGTTAATGAATTCAGCTGTAGAGGGTAAGAGAAGCAGAAGTGGACCTAGGAGGTGATGGTTAGATCCTGTGTTGAACGATTTCAAAGTGAGAGGTGTAGAAACATAGATGGCTACAGTGCTAACTGCTAATAGGGGACATGGAGGAGACTTGTTCGCAGAGAGAGGCTTGCAGACTAGACTAAAAGACAAAACTGTCTCAAATGAATGTATGTACAGTGTGTATACATAAGTGTTTTAATATAATTCAGCTTCAGTAGCATAGTTGGTAGCAAGCTGAACTGCTATGGCCAAGATCGCAGGTTCAAACCCGGCCGAAGTTGTTGGAGATTTCACAGCGTTAAATTCCTTCAGTATGCCTTCCTTCGGATAGGAAGTAAAGCCGGCGGGCCCTTGTTATAGATTTATGGCACGTAAAAGAACCTACCACTGCAATTGGTAGTGTGTAGCCAAATTTGTAGGTTTTATTTGGCTGGTTAGAAATGCTCTATCAAGTTCCAATGTTCACCGCTAGGTGTTAGTGACAGTAGCATCTGGTAGCCAAAGTTGGAATTACTTGAAATTGAACTTGTTGGGAGGCCTTGTGCGTTCAATTAAAATACCCTGCTAAGGCCATTCGGCTGCAATTCATATAATATAATTATACAACAACCCTTGGCACTATACAGCCCATGACGGGCTAAGGCCGACCAAGCGACTGCTGCCCAGCCATTGGGCCTGCAGATATTGGGGCGATGCGTGATCAGCACGTCGGGTCCTCTCAGCCGTTACTCTTGGTTTTCGTGATCGGGGCGCTGTCTCACTGTCAGACAGCTACTCAATTGTCCTCACGAGGCTGAGTGCACCCCGTTTATTATAATTATAAGTGTTATATAAACATCCATTGAACTTCATTTAAGCCTACGCGAACAAGATCTGACAATGTTCTCCAAACGAACGAAACATGCAATACAATTAATTTTCCTCCGCATTTGTTTGAGAAGTGTGTTAATACGAGTATAAAAAATCACGCAAGTTTGTTCAGGTAATATGGTTTTAAATTATTGTTAATCTCCGCCCTATGTAACAGGACACAATTGTGTTGACTGTATTGAGAAGCTTTTCTGTTAATATTTTATTTTCTTGCATTACTTCCCTACAAACATCACCTTCATTTAAGAAATGCTGATTTCCATACCTATCTCCCTAAATTTCAGTTCACATTCTAATATGTTAGCTTGAAGCTTTCAACAGTCTGTCACTGCAACCAGCTTATCAGCATAAAAGCCCGACTGCTTCCCTAGTTTCCACCTCACTGGTTAGTGTGGTCGGTCTACCAACCCCAAGCTTGCAGGTTCGCTCCTGGCCGTGGCAAGTGATTTTTGAAAGGCGGCAAAAATACGACACGTATGTCATACGATGTTGGCATGTCAACGAACCCATTTGAATTCAGTAGGCCGTGTTCATAACGGCAAAATTAATCTCGGGAGTTTCCGCCAACACCAAGTTCCTCATTTCTCTACTAGAATGCGCTATAGTGTTCAAGGAGCTTAGATATATAACCTCCTTGACTTTCATAGTGCTTCAAGTAACAACCAAATTCGACATGCAAGCTACCCTCTGGATGTCAAATTACAAAGCTTGCACCCGGCACCGAGGCCATACGATATTATTATTATTACCTTACTGAATCACACCCAGTCTGTTTATGCCCTTCAACAAATGATTCATATTTAAAATACAACAGTGAAAGATCACTCCTGTAACAACTTTCATCATCATCATCATGCAGAGTTTCCAGCCACTGGCCGGGTCTGTTTGGAACACAAGCCTCTCCTACGTCTTCTGTCTTCCCACCATCTCTCAGCCTCCACCCTTGTCCAGTCTTCTCCTCTCTTCTTCATGCTTTCTTCTTCCCCCTTCAGCCACCTGTCTCTCGGTCTCTTTTCTTCCCACTTCGTCTTGTGTATCCTCCTGGGTATCCTCTTCTCATCCATTCGTTTTACATGTCCATACCATCTAAGTCTAGATTTCTCTATACCATCCTGAAATGGTTCCTCCTTCATTAATTCTCTGGTCCTCTCATTTCTTATTCTGTCCATCTTTGTAGCTCCAATACTGCTTCTCAAGAACCTCATCTCACTGACCTGTATTTTTCTCTTCTCCCTTCCTTTCATAACCCAGGTCTCCGAGGCATACATCAGGATAGGGACATAGTATGTCCTATATATGATCTTTTTGCTGTTCTGTGGGACATCCTTGCTCCATAACATGCTTCTCACACTCCTCCGGAATGCTTCTGCCTGTCTCCCCCACACATTTATTTCTCTATCGTTTCTTCCATTATCTTGTATCAGGATTCCCAGATAATTGAAACTTTCCACTTTCTTCAGCTGTTCCCCACCAATTTTTATTCCCGTTGTGGTTCTTTCCTTCTTCCTTGTTGTGATCACCATCTCACGCTTATTTAGGCTAAATTTCATCCCATATCCTTGTATTATTCCTTCCCACACGTCCAACTGTTCCTGTACCTCCTTGTTTCCCCAAATCATCAAATCATCTGCAAACACCATTGCTTTCATCTTTCCCTCCCCAATTACTTGTGCCACTCGGGTCATTAGGTCATCCATCACCACAATGAAAAGTAACTGTGACAGTGCACTTCCTTGTTTCAGGCCGTTTCTCTGTTCTAACCAGCCCTACCTCTCTCCTCCCACTTTCACACAGCTCACACTTTCCTTGTACATCTCCTTTATCCTCCTTATAGTCCATTTTTCTACTCCTCTATCCTCCAGGGACTTCCATACTTTGTTTCTGCTTACTCTGTCATATGCTTTCTCAATGTCCAGGAAGGCCATCAATAGATCTGTTCCATACTCATAGTGCTGTTCTTGTAACTGCCTTACAGCAAAAATTAAATCCAAAGTGGACCTTCCTGCTCTGAAGCCATGTTGTTCTTCCCTCATCCCTCCTATCCTTGTCCTAATTCTCCTTTCCAAAACATTCTCAAACATCTTTGCACAATGACTCATCAGTGTTATTCCCCGATAGTTTCTGCATTTTGTTCTACTACCTTTCTTGAAGATCGGGACAATTATTTCCTTTCTCCAGTCCTCTGCGGTCTTCCTTTCCTTCCATGCTGTCTTCATCCCTCGGTACAACCATTGTATCCCCCTCTCTCCTGCTGCTCTCACCATCTCCACACTCAACTCATCCACACCCGGTGCCTTCCCTCCTTTCATCTTCCTCACTGCATCTTCCCCTTCTTTCCATGTTAAGTCCTTTTCGGTTTGCAGTTCATCTGTCTCTTCCCCGATTTCTTCCTCCTCGCCGTGGTTTCCATTTGGGAAGTTCTTCAAAATATTCTTTCCACATTCTCTTCAGTTCTTCCCCATTTTCTATCTCGGCCCCTTTTGTTCACCATTCTAAGAAAATCCGTAGGATCCTTCCGCCTCTCATTTTTTACCATCCCATACAGGAGCTTTTTTGTACCTTCACTATCCTCCATTATCTTTGTCCACTCTTCCATCGACTTTCTTCTCTCCTCAGCCACTACTCTCTTTGCCTCCTCCTTTCTTTCCTGGTACTCTTCCCTTGCCTCTACCGTCCTATTTTGATACCACCTCCTAAAGGCTCTATTCTTTTCCCTTACTATATCTTTTGTCTTCTCATTCCACCTCTCCTTACTACTTGTTCTCCCCCATACTACTAGTGTCTTCTTAATTCGAGCCCATTCCTCTTCCACCCATCTCCTCAGCCACTACTCTCTTTGCCTCCTCCTTTCTTTCCTGGTACTCTTCCCTTGCCTCTACCGTCTTATTTTGATACCACCTCCTAAAGGCTCTATTCTTTTCCCTTACTATATCTTTTGTCTTCTCATTCCACCTCTCCTTACTACTTGTTCTCCCCCATACTACTAGTGTCTTCTTAATTCGAGCCCATTCCTCTTCCACCCGTCTTTCTTCATCTGTTGGAATTCCTTCCTTTACCATTTTGAGGTATTCGACCCTTCTATCTCCTTTCAGTTTCCATATCTTTATATGACTTTCCTGGGTCTCAGTCACTTTCTTCTCCTTAGTCCCTCTCAGGATCATTACCAGCAATCGATGGTCGCTATCCAAGTTCTCCGATGGTATAACCTTGATGTCTGATGTTCTTATTTGATTCTTTCTCATACAGCATATAGTCGACCACCGACTTCCTGGTCAAGTCATCACAGTACCATGTGATTGTGTGGCTCTCTTTTCTTGAACCAGGAGTTCCCAACTAGCAGGCTGTTCCTTTGATAGAAGTCAACAGTCTCTTGCCTTCCTCATTTCTTCTGCCTCAACCCTCTGGTCCAAACACACTCTCATACCCTTGTCTTTCTCTTCCTACATGGGCATTCAGATCCCCCATAATCATATTCCTTCCTCCCAGCTGCTTCTGCAATTCCTCTTCAAACTCCTCCTTCTCTTCAGAGGCGCAGCCTACTTCTGGAGCATACACTTGCACTATTTCTACGGTCTCTCCCCGCAGTGCTACTTTCACCTTCATCATCCTATCACTTATTCTCTTCACTTCTTTTAAACCATCTCGTACTACTACTCCCACTCCATTCCTCTTTCCCTCTTCATTCCCACTCCAGTACAGTCTATAGCCTTTTCTCAGTTCTCTCCTTCCTTCCCCTTTCCACTTTGTTTCTGCCAATCCCAATAAATCAAACTTCCTTCTTTCCATCATATCCACTATCTCCTCCACCTTCCCCGTCAGCGTTCTTATGTTTAAAGTTCCAAATTTTAGTCCATGAACACAGCTAGGTCGTCGTCCATTGTATCCGTCCTGTCCGAGGCCTGTTCCCTTCTTGAAAGCAAAAGTCTTATCCACTACTGGCTTGCTGGGCCTATCGTAGCTTCACCAGTTAGCTGTCACTATTCAGGGTTCCTGTAGGACCTTCACAGCTACTGCAACGGTCCCGGGGCACACAAAGTCCCCACTGTACTTCGCCTTTAGAGGCAATCCCCTACTTTGAGCCATTGCCCGTCTCCCACGACGTGGACGAGTGTAACAACTTCAAACTCAATTAATCCAACCATCATCTCCCACAGCAGGTCGAATTATCAACATAAATAATTTTCGATTGTCTGTAGCAGCCTTCCTGCCGTACCATAATCCCTCAGGATGCTCAGCCTCTTTTGCTCTAGGAACTACTTAAAAATTGAATGTCTGCAGTATTTACTTGAATTAAAAACAGATAACACACACTAATACAGTCATCACAATATTAACATCGGTTATCAGACAGATTCTACACACACCCAAAGGACACGGGGCTACATGACCGCGTTGCCGCAGCTCCTAAACTGAGGAACCAACTTTCTCTATATCTACAAAATGCAACCACATCTGAACTTTCCACATACTGAAAACTTGATCCTGGCATTCCTGTTGTGGTATAAAGCCGAACTGGTTTTCATCCATCTTACTCTCGGCTAATGGTCGATATAGGCCTATATACTGTATTTTTAATACAAAACCTGGGACACTTATCAGAGAAATGCCTCTATAATATTGTTGCAATCTTTCCTGTTACCTTCTTTATAAACTGGGGAAATTACTGCTTTTGTTGAGTCAGTAGGTACATTTCCTAAATCCCATGCAACCATTCCAACCCTGCCCAACCACAATACGTATACTATTTCTGGCCGAATTTCATCCACCCCTGATGCTTTCGACAATGTAGATTTACCATCCTCTACTTCCTCAACTGTGATTCTCTTCCTGTCCTCATTCTCCTCAAAATCTGCTACATTGCCAGAAAAGTTGACATCTACATTTAGCAAATTTTCAAGGTATTCTTGCCAACTTTCCAGTGTTCCTTTGCCATGTAGAGTAAGTTTACCAGCATTAACTAAAACACTGTTCATTTCTCTTCCCCCCCATTTCTAAGAATCTTTACAACACACTTAAGGCTGGTTCACAATTGGCCCGGAAACGAGAACCAGAACGAGAACGGAAACGAGAACGCGAAGCTTCCCGGGGCTTTGGTTCACAATTAGCCCGGGAACGTGAGCTTGTGCATGCGTGCGCAATCAGCTATAGCGTAATAATATTAAAACAATCAGCAAGCGACCACTAATAAACACCAATTACACAACTGAAATGCTTCAGAGGGTTATAATAACTTTATTAAACACACATTGTGCTCTTTAGAGAACCAAGTTTAGAAAGCGCATTCAAAGGTTATCTTTACATCACTGGCTACTCCTTCCGTACTGCGCATGTGCATGTACAACGTTTCTGATTGGCTCCGGGAAGCTCCGAGAACGTCAAACATGAAACTTGACCATGTTTCCCGTTGGCCTTCCCGGGCTACTTTCAGCTTCTCGTTCCCGGAGATTGGTTGTGAACCGACCCATAAGGTAGCGTGCATTTCAACTTCCTTCTCGTTCCCGGGCTATTGTGAACTGGGCTTTAACAGGCTTCACTGCCACCTGGCCCTAATGTTTCAAATTTTTCTCAAAATTTCTCCCATAATTCCTTTTAGAATGTACAATTATTTGTTTAGCTCTGTTCTTTTCCACTCCCTGTTTGCTGGATTCCAAGTGTGAAGCCATTTTTGGCAAGGCTTCTTTTTACTTTTACAAGCCATCTTCACTATTCAACCAGGATGTGTGTGCTTTTTCTTGCCTTTACATACCATTGTCCCAAGACATGCCTTTGCTACTTCTAGTACTGCATACCTGTATCCTGACCACTCTTTCCAGGTTTTTCTGGCCAAGTTCCTTATGCTGGAGATTTTAACCCTGATCCATCTGCAACACTTTCTGCACTTTAAATCTAACTATGCTCAATTCAGTTTGTCAGTTGGTGGTGTGCTTAATCATGAAAAATTAAAAAAGCACTTAAAACCCGGCAATTCCTCATCAATTCCCTAAATTGAAAATCAGTGATAATTAGCCTTATCGACTTGGTTCCTTTATTCTCCCATGTGTATCTGTGAATCTCCTTATGCTTTAGACAGAGTTTGCAACAGCTAATCCTGTGCAAGCACAGAAATTCAGTAAACATTTACTCATTGTTGGTGTTTGCTTCCATATTCTCGCCCCACTTGGCCCTTACCGTCTCATACCCCTCAGTCCTATCAAGTTATCCTACATTATTGGTGATTGGACGTACTCCAGGTCCAGTTTAGGTCGGATAATCGAGACTACTGTATATATATATATATACTAGCAGTAGTACCCGGCTTCGCCCGGTGGAATGATGATAATATTTCAGTCTCCTTAACACTCAACGTCATTGATGAAGATGATACTGACGACGACTGCTATTGAACGGGTATAATAAACTTACACTCTAATAGAAATACATATTTTTAAATTACCGGCGAGAAAGACTGTGGTGTTGTCTAGTAGTATAATGGGCGTAACATCTAGGTCATTTTCCCTTTTGATGAGGATGACAATGAAGACTACTACTACTGAACGGGTATATTAAACTTACAAACTAATGGAAATACACATTTTATAAATCACAGGCAATGAAGACTGTCTGTGGTGTTGCTTAGTAGTACTGTATAATGGACGTAACATCTAGGTCATTTGCCCTTTTGATGAGGATGATAATGAAGACGACTACTACTGAACGGGTATATCAACCTTACAAATTAATGCAAATACATATTTTTAAAATCACAGGCTAGGTAGACTCTGGTGTTGTTTAGTAGTATAATGGACGTAACACCTAGGTCATTTGCCCTTTTGATGAGGATGATAATGAAGACGACTTCTACTGAACAGGTATATCAAACTTACAAACTAATGGAAATACACATTTTAAAATCACAGGCCATGAAGACTGTGGTGTTACTTAGTAGTATAATGGACGTAACATTTAGGCCATTTGCCCTTTTGATGAGGATGATAATGAAAACTACTGTTGAATTGACACGACAAACTTACAAACTACCGTGATAGAAAGAAATATTTCAAAATTCACAGGCGATGAAGACTTATTGTGTGTGGTGATTAGTGGAATAATGGGCGTAACATCTAGGTCATTTGCCCTTATGATAATAATAAGGTAATGAAAAATGACTACTAAACGAACATGGTGTAATTTTAAATCTGATATAGGCAATTTAGATTTCTACCTTCGATGTCTTCCAAAGTCTGAACGTTATTTTCTGGCTTAGGCCTATACTCGATGCGTGTAGTTAAAGAGCTTATCGTGTACTGCCCGGGTCCAAGCTGCACGAATCGCAGATGATGACGATATATGATGACAGACGTTCGGGGGGGTTCCCGGTCCTATTCACATTGACCGGTGAATCACTCATTCTTTCTCACACCTGGCCCCCTCCACCCACCAGGGTCTCTCAACTTGTGGGACGTGGGTTTGCGACCACGGGACCCCAACTGAGTCCGGCATTGCTTCTACTTACTGGTGCCGGGCTCCTTTCAGTTCTCTTTCCTGTCAGCCTCCCTTGGTCAAACTCTTGTTCTCTTCCGACCCCGATGGTATCAGGGTATCCGAGGCCTAGCGACTCTTTCACTTTCCCGCCTTAATTGGCCCTTGTCTAATCATTCCTGATAGCCTCATTCTTCGAGGTGTCAGCCTTCTTTTTCTTTTCTTAATAACTCATGTCTTCTGCTCAAGACCCTCAAGGAGGCAGGGTGTGTGTAGCCCCACCACTTCTGGTGCACCCTGGATAGTGCTACATCCTCAGGGGCTCATGGCTGGTGAGATCGGGAGATGGCAACCCTGAGGGTTTCCTGAGCGAGTCCGGTTTTACCCATTTTTTAGCCTATTTTCAATTTTGAAAAAATAGGCTTATGAGATCACCTTTTGTCCGTGTGTGATTCGTGTGTGTGTCCCCCCCTAATAAAATCGAAACGGCTGGAGCGATTTCAATGAAACTCGGGAAGTTCATAGCACTATTCCCGGCGACCTCGACCGTGCCCTGCAAATTTAGTTACGTCTCTCCAATCCAACATGGCGGCTGTGCGAAATATTTCACTAGCATTCAATATCTCCGAAACTATTACCGATATCGCCCTGAAATTGTGTACGGTGATAACGGGCACTACTAGAAGTTCACCTATGAGACTTTCAAAAACCTGGTGACTACAAAACCAACATGGCGGCCAAGCGAAATTGATATATTTAAATAGACTTTTCTCGCGATTTAACTATCTAAATGTAATGAAACTTGGTACAGCAAATATTTATACACATTGTAATGCACTGGAGTCTAATTTAGTTCAATTGTTTACATAACCTCAAAATGGCGGCTGTGCGAAATATTTCACTGACATTCTATATCTCCGAAACTATTACAGATATCACCCTGCACTTTTGTACGGTGATAAAGGGTACTGATACAGGTATACCTATGTATATTTCATAAACCTGTAAAGTACGAAACGAACATGGCGACCAAGCGAATTTAAAATATTTTAATAGACTTTTCTCGTGATTTAACTCTCTGAGCGCAGTGAAGTGTGGTACAGTAATTGATTTTGCAGATTGTAATGCACTGCCATCTAATTTAATTCAATTGCTTACATAAACTCAAGATGGCGGCTGTGCGAAATTTTAAAATTAAGTTTTAATTTCTTGTGTCGTAATCATGCGATCGAAGTGAAAGTTTGAATAATGAACCTAGGCAATAATTGTCCTTGAATGGTACATAACTCTATGGCCTATACACATAACACTCCTAAATGGTGAGCTCCCGAAATATTTAGACGGTTCTCAATATCTATGAATCTTTTACAGCAACCAAACTGAATTTTTTAATGTTCATAGAGACTATGAACATATGTTCACCCATAGGACTTTCAGGAACCTGGTGAGCACAAATCCAACATGGCGGTGACGCGAACTATAAATATTTAAATGGACGTTTCTCGCGAATTAACTATCCGAGTGCCGTGAAACGTTGCACGTTAAATGCTTATACAAATGTTGATCCACTGGCATCTAATTTATTTCAATGGTTTGCATTATCACAAGATGGCTGCTGTGCGTAATTTTAAAATCTCGTTTTTACTTCTTGTGTTCTAATCATGCGATTGAAGTTTGAATACCACATGTACACAATAATCTTAATGTAATAGTACAAAAATAAAAATCCAACCTGGCGACCATCTGAAATATTTAGACGGTACTCAATATCTACGAATCTGTTACAGCAATTAAACTGAAATTTTGTATGTTGATTGTGGCAGTTAACATAAGTAGGATATATGAAAATAGGCTGTATAGTTCTTCACGGAACTACTTGTTTTCATTGCCTTTGGGATGGACCCTGTCCTCTTTCCGGGAATGGAGTGGTCTGTCCGCAATTTCAAGCAGACAATGTACCAAAGGGTAAGTATACACATTTTGGTTTTGAACGGTGAAACGGTGTAGATTTGTGCCAAAGGGCCTAAATGCAGGGAATGGGGTGATCAGTCCGCAATTTCAAGTGGACAGGGTTACCCGCAGGGTTCAAAAGGGTAAGTATACAAATTTTGGTCCGGATCGGTGAAACAATATAGATTTTTGCCAAAGGGCCTAAATGCAGGAAATGGGGTGATCTGTCCGAAATTTTAGGTGGACAGTGATATTCACAGAGTTACAAAGGGTAAGTATACACATTTTGGTTCAGATCGGTGTAACGGTGTAGATTTTAGCCAAGGGGCCTAAATGCAGGGAATGGAGTGGCCTGTCTGCAATTTCAAGCAAACAGTGTTACTCGCAGGGTTGCAAAGGGTAAGTATACAAATTTTGGTTCGGATCGGTCAAACGGTGTAGATGTTTGCCAAAGGGCCTAAATGCAGGGAATGGGGTGGTCTGTCGGAAATTTCAAGTGGACAGGGTTACCCGCAGGGTTCCGAAGGCTAAGTATACAAATTTTGGTTCAGATCGGTGAAACAGTGTGGATTTGTATACATGACAGACAGACAGACAGACAGACAGACAGACAGACAAACATTGAGCTTTATATATATAGATATAAAACGAACTGCGCGCTACCTCCCTTTATATAGAGTGCAACTGCACTCCTTGACTGCGAGAACTAAAGGCTCAAGCAGCCTCAACCTCCCTATGAAGGCCTATATATACAGGGTGTTACAAAAAGGTACGGCCAAACTTTCAGGAAACATTCCTCACACACAAAGAAAGAAAATATGATATGTGGACATGTGTCCGGAAACGCTTAATTTCCATGTTAGAGCTCATTTTATTACTTCTCTTCAAATCACATTAATCATGGAATGGAAACACACAGCAACAGAACGTACCAGCGTGACTTCAAACACTTTGTTACAGGAAATGTTCAAAATGTCCTCCGTTAGCGAGGATACATGCATCCACCCTCCGTCGCATAGAATCCCTGATGCGCTGATGCAGCCCTGGAGAATGGCGTATTGTATCACAGCCGTCCACAATACGAGCACGAAGAGTCTCTACATTTGGTACCGGGGTTGCGTAGACAAGAGCTTTCAAATGCCCCCATAAATGAAAGTCAAGAGGGTTGAGGTCCGGAGAGCGTGGAGGCCATGGAATTGGTCCGCCTCTACCAATCCATCGGTCGCCGAATCTGTTGTTGAGAAGCGTACGAACACTTCGACTGAAATGTGCAGGAGCTCCATCGTGCATGAACCACATGTTGTGTCGTACTTGTAAAGGCACATGTTCTAGCAGCACAGGTAGAGTATCCCGTATGAAATCATGATAACGTGCTCCATTGAGCGTAGGTGGAAGAACATGGGGCCCAATCAAGACATCACCAACAATTCCTGCCCAAACGTTCACAGAAAATCTGTGTTGATGACGTGATTGCACAATTGCGTGCGGATTCTCGTCAGCCCACACATGTTGATTGTGAAAATTTACAATTTGATCACGTTGGAATGACACTTCATCCGTAAAGAGAACATTTGCACTGAAATGAGGATTGACATATTGTTGGATGAACCATTCGCAGAAGTGTACCCGTGGAGGCCAATCAGCTGCTGATAATGCCTGCACACGCTGTACATGGTACGGGAACAACAGGTTCTCCCGTAGCACTCTCCATACAGTGACGTGGTCAACGTTACCTTGTACAGCAGCAACTTCTCTGACGCTGACATGAGGGTTATCGTCAACTGCACGAAGAATTGCCTCGTCCATTGCAGGTGTCCTCGTCGTTCTAGGTCTTCCCCAGTCGCGAGTCATAGGCTGGAATGTTCCGTGCTCCCTAAGACGCCGATCAATTGCTTCGAACGTCTTCCTGTCGGGACACCTTCGTTCTGGAAATCTGTCTCGATACAAACGTACCGCGCCACGGCTATTGCCTCGTGCTAATCCATACATCAAATGGGCATCTGCCAACTCCGCATTTGTAAACATTGCACTGACTGCTTAACCACGTTCGTGATGAACACTAACCAGTTGATGCTACGTAATTTTGTGCTTGATGCTCGTACTGTAGAGCAATGAGTCGCATGTCAACACAAGCACTGACGTCAACATTACCTTCCTTCAAATGGGCCAACTGGCGGTGAATCGAGGAAGTACAGTACATACTAACGAAATTAAAATGAGCTCTAACATTACGTCAACATTACCTTCCTTCAAATGGGCCAACTGGCGGTGAATCGAGGAAGTACAGTACATACTAACGAAACTAAAATGAGCTCTAACATGGAAATTAGGTGTTTCCGGACACATGTCCACATAACATATTTTATTTCTTTGTGTGTGAGGAATGTTTCCTGAAAGTTTGGCCGTACCTTTTTGTAACACCCTGTATATATAGGCCTATAGCTAAAGGGGTGCGCAGGCTAAAACTATTGTCAAAATCAAGTGGATTGGACAAAATGAAGGTTAGAATCGTTGGGGCGAGGTATGGCTTTGGCCGCGGGAAGCTAGCAGGGCACTGTTGACTACATCTAAGCGCGGAGTTAGCAATATTGTCTTGGACAATACTCAAACAGCCTCAAGCGGGACACCAAGAGCCCGTCGACGAGCCAGCTTGGTGTCCTAGGCGAAACCCCACTTGACACGGCACAAACCTAGAAAAATTGCTGAGTTTTAATTCAACGGCCGTGAAAGCCAATATAGCCTACCATCTTTTTGGAAGCCTTCATAGGGAGGTTGAGGCTGCTTGAGCTTTTAGTTTTCGCAGTCAAGGAGTTCAGTTGCACTCTATAGAAAGGGAGGTAGCGCGCAGTTCATTACTCCTGTGGGGGTCCGGGCGGGGACACCAATAGCCCGCTGATGAGCCAGCTTGGTGTCCTAGGCGAAACCCCACACATGACACGGCACAAAACTAGAAAAATAGCTGAGTTTTAATTCACCGGCCGTGAAAGCCAATATACCATCCTTTTGGAAGCCTTCATAGGGAGATTGAGGCTGCTTGAGCTTTTAGTTCTCGCAGTCAAGGAGTGCAGTTGCACTCTATATAAAGGGAGGTAGCGCGCAGTTCGTTACTCCTGTGGGGGGTCCGGGCGGGGACACCAAGAGCCCGCCCAAGAGCCAGCTTGGTGTCCTAGGCGAAACCCCACACAAGACACGGCACAAAACTAGAAAAATTGCTGAGTTTTAACTCACCGGCCGAGAAAGCCAATATACCATCTTTTTATGTTCTTTTGCTTTTCGCTTTGAAACCTGTTTCTTGAAGCTTCGTCACGAAGACGACGAAGAAACAGAATGTCCATAGCGGATGCACCTTGTTGTTCGAAGTACCGAAGAATAGTTTCAGTGGCATTAAGTCCCTCGGTATGAGTGATTTTTGGTTCCACTACTCCATAATCTTCAACTTCATCATTTCTACTATATCTGCATCCGACAGAATGTCTTACTGCGTGTCACGGAAAATGCGCAATCAAATAAATACAACGCTCTGCGCGAGAACCATTTGTTCACTTCATACTGCCAACAGTTTTGTTCATTTACAGTACTGTACAACTACCTGTATTACGCAGATCGTCGTTACTCTTTTTACTATGTACTGTAGGTCAACTTTTTTCGTGTCGTATTTAACTGACGATAAATACAGTGACGGAGAAGTCGAAAGAAAACATAATACTGCTCTGTGCGGAAACACAAAAACAATCAAAATTCATGATTTTTAGCCTACTTTCGATTTTTGCAAAAAATGAAAGTAGACTTATGAGATCAACACAGGGCGAAAAAAAGTGTGTCTGTCTGTGTGTGTGTATGTGTGTGTGTGAGTCTGTGTGTGTGTCTGTGTGTATGTGTGTGTGTGAGTGTGTGTACTCTGAATGTCTGTCCCCCCTTATCAATTCGAACACGGTGAATGCGAATTGAACGAAATTTGGTACAAAGGTAGCAATAGCAAAGGACACCTCAGTGTCATGTTTTATATCGCCGCCATCTTGACGGAAACGTAATGGCGGCCACACATATGTTCAAAGCTTAAATCAAATTACGACTAACCTAATCATCCGATCTCTACCAAATTTTGCAACGAAATACCTTTATGGGGGGAGCATCCTTTGACCAAACCAATAGGTCATCAGTGTAATAGTTTGCGGATGGCGGCCATCTTTGTGTGAAAATCGATTCCCCCTATTAATTCGAACACGGTGCAACCGAAAGGAACGAAATTTGGTACAGAGGTAGTACTAACAAAAGGCACCTCAGTGTCATGTTTTATATCGCCGCCATCTTGACGGAAATGTAATGGCGGCCACACAAATGTTCAAAGCTTAAATCAAATTACGATTAACCTAATCATCCGATCTCTACCAAATTTTGCAACTACATACCTTTATGGAGGGAGCATCCTTTGACCAATCTAATAGGTCATTCACCTGATAGTTTGCGGATGGCGGCCATCTTTATGTCAAAATTGATTCCCCCTATTAATTCGAACACGGTGGAACCGAATGGAACGAAATTTGGTACAGAGGTAGCACTAGCAAAGGGCACCTCAGTGTCATGTTTTATATCGCCGCCATCTTGACTGAAACGTAATGGCGGCCACACGAATGTTCAAAGCTTAAATCAAATTACGATTAACCTAATCATCCGATCTCTACCAAATTTTGCAACTTCATACCTTTATGGAGGGAGCATCCTTTGACCAATCTAATAGGTCATTCACCTAATAGTTTGTGGATGGAGGCCATCTTTATGTCAAAATTGATTCCCCCTATTAATTCGAACACGGTGGAACCGAATGGAACGAAATTTGGTACTGAGGTAGTACTAGCAAAGGGCACCTCAGTGTCATGTTTTATATCGCCGCCATCTTGACTGAAACGTAATGGCGGCCACACGAATGTTCAAAGCTTAAATCAAATTACGATTAACCTAATCATCCGATCTCTACCAAATTTTGCAACTACATACCTTTATGGAGGGAGCATCCTTTGACCAATCTAATAGGTCATTCGCCTAATAGTTTGCGGATGGCAGCCATCTTTGTGTCAGAATTGATTCCCTCTATTAATTCAAACACGCTGAAACCGAATGGGACGAAATTAGGTACAGAGATAGCACTAGCAAAGAGCATCTCAGTGTCATGATTAATATCGCCACCATATTGACAGAAACGTAATGGCGGCCACACGAATGTTTAAAGCTTAAATCAAATTACGACTAACATAACCATCCGAACTCTACCAAACTTTGCAACAACATACTTTTATGGAGGGAGCATCCTTTGACCAACCTAATAGGTCATTAGCCAAATAGTTTGCGGATGGCGGCCATCTTTATGTCAAAATTGATTCCCCCTATTATTTCGAACACGGTGGAACCGAATGAACGAAATTTGGTACAGAGGTAGCACTAGCAAAGGGCACCTCATATTCATGATTAATATCCCTATAGCACGTTGTATTTCAACAAGCTCCTACAACCAACATTCAATCATACTCCTTGAAAAGGACAAAGAGTTATAACAATACCCATGCATTTAGGAGAAAGTAGGCTATATGTTCTTTACTGAACATCTTGTTTTCTCCTGTCAGGGTGGCCGAGAAATCCGGAATGCCGGGTTACCGAGGGCCGAGTTTGCGAGACTCTACTGTACAAACAAACAAAAAAAATCTCTAGCACATCAAATGATGAAAAATAAATCAGGTAATGATGTAGTAATAGATGTTTACTCCTCCGCTGACTGTAACCCACCCGCCATCCAGTTCTTAGATCACCACTTATATAGGTTAACGTCCACCTGTGTCCGCCATTATGCACATGAAGTATTGTCCAAGGCAGTATTGCCAACCCCGCGTTTAGATTTAGTCAACAGTGCCCTGCTAGCTTCCCGCGGCCAGAGCCATACCTCACCCCAACGATTCTAACCTTCATTTTGTCCAATCCACTTGGTTTTGACAATAGTTTTAGCCTGCGCACCCCTTTAGCTATAGGCCTATATATATATATATATATATATATATAGGCCATTATATTATATTATTTATATATATATATAGGCCTTGCAGTTGCACTCTATATAAAGGGAGGTAGCGCGCAGTTCGTTATATAAATACACACAGTAGTCTCGATTATCCGACCTAAACTGGACCTGGAGTATGTCTGATCACCAATAATGTAGGATAACTTAATACAGAATGACTTTAAAAATGAACTAAAACAAATAGGAAGGCTATACCGTTTTACTAAAAAATGACATGTTTTACAGTACTCTTTTACTGAATTATCAATTCAATTGTACATGGAGTATTGAACAAAAACGCTCCAAATGCCTTGAGAAAAGAAACTCGTCACATTGTCTGCTTGCCTGTTGATTCAAGCTTTCTTACTGCGAGATATCACCATCGACGAAAAATCAATATCTCCGTTGCGATTGCCTCCGGCTGTTGCTCCACGTACGTTAATACCATATCCAATGCACTCAATCCTTCACTGTAAGACATCGTTTTATCCTTTTGTTCTGCATTACCTCCTTCACCATCCTCAATTTCGTCAGTGCTTGTCCCACGGCTGCAACCTCCACACCGGGCGACCCAGAATTTAGTGAGCTCCAAACGTTCAAATTCAGTCTAGAATTGTGAGAAGCATGACGCACTTCCACAACCTAAACAATCATCCTCAACAAAAGTAGATTTAGACCATAAATATAGATCGCTTGAAGAAGACCCTCAAAGGAAAAGAGAAGACAATAGAAAAAGGACGACAATAGAAGATAGAGTCGCAGGAAAACATCCCAGTGATGATGTAAAACAACAGAAAAAACCAGCACCCAGAACACCAGTACAAGACAACGTGAATAAAACGGAAAGAAACACGGTACACAATAATCCGGGTACAGGAACGTACGCTGCTGAGGAAGAGTCAGAAACACTGATGTCCGAAAAACCGGAGGAAGGAGATTGGACATACCACACTTCAAGGAGAAGAAAAAGTCAACGACAAGACATTATCATCGGTACCAAACAAGGAATTGACATAGACTTACAAGCGGCAGACAAGACAGCCTGGTTGTACGTGGGCAAGGTGAAACATAGGACTACCGAAGAAGCAATTAGAACCTTCTTGCTAAGAAACAATATAACCGAGGGAGTAGTTTGCGAAAAGCTCCCCACAATAGGAACTAAGGAAGCTTTTAAGGTCGGCTTTCCCTTCAATCATCTCACTGAAACAGAGAAACCGGAGTTTTGGCCTGAAGGAGTTCTTGTCAGAAGATACCGTTTTCGAGGCCTCAGAAGCAACAACGGAGCATCCTTCGACTAACCAAACACTAAGCCTTCTTTTATGGAATGCGGAAGGACTCGGAAACGCGCTGCAATTCACCCCTCAAGATCTAACAATACATTATGACGTAGTGATCATGACAGAGACTTTTCTACAGGAACCAGTAGACCTACCAGGTTTCTACGGAATACATGCATACGCAAGTGCCACAGGAGGCAGACCAGCGGGCGGAGTGTCTTGTTTCCTCAAACCATCAGTAGGAAGCATCCTGTCGTACAGGAAAGAGACAAACGCCACAATAATCAAGACCACAAGGCTCACAATAATAGGAGTATATATCTCTCCAGATGCGGCACCGGAAGACGTTACAGACACTCTTTTAAGGTTATTAAGCCACGCCGCACATCAAGCGAATGTAATATTAGCAGGCGATATCAACTGCAGAACTGATAAGACAAGTACTAAAACTGACCTGGTTTTGGAAGCACTAGAAGAAGAAGGGTTCACGCTAGTTAATGACAAAACTTTCCAAACCTATTTCGCTCCCAACGGGGCAAGCGCTATCGATCAAGTGTTTTACAGGGGAACAGATATACGAATATTGAAACAAGAGGGTTTATGGGCCTCAGGAGCTGCCCCAATTAGAAAACACATCCCCGTGTCCACAGTGATAAAAATAGCACCCCAGACAAAATTAGTGAAATCATCTCCAGAGCAAAAACCTTCCAGGAATCTCGATCTGACAAAATTGCAGAACACAACAGGTATAGAAAAAGCAAGTGTCCTCATCGCTCAGGACCAACTAGATGACGCGGTACAGTGTGTTAACAATCTGATCAGTAAAGCATTCGTCCCGAGAAGAAAGAGATACGCACAAAAATGGTTCGATACAGAGTGCTACCATACTCGGAAGGAAACCCTGCGTGCACTATACAGAGCAAAGTGTACAAACGACAGAGAAGACTTTGAAAAATATGCTACGATGAGGAAACAGTATAAACTGCTACTGAAAACTAAAAGAACTGAGTTCGTTGAGGCCGAAGCAATGGGAACAGCAGAAGCAGCGAGGACAGATCCTTTCTTAGCCCTAAGGAGGTATCAAACTCCCAAGGCGAGGGAGATACCGATCGAGACTTGGGAGAAACATTTCTCCGAGACCCTCAATAAGAATGGAACTGCAACAGCCTACCAAGTCACAGGTACAAATAGTATTGATACAGTAGTCACTCAAATTACTTCAGAGGAAATACAGGGCACTATCATAACGGCTAAGAAGGGCAAGGCGGCAGGGCTGGACAAGATATTCATGGAACATATAAAAGAGACACACGAACTACTATTACCAATATGGACAGAACTGTTTAATAGGTGCTTGAGAACAGGAACGATTCCAGTCAGCTGGAGAACAGCCCAAATGACAATACTATATAAAGGGAAAGGGCACACTGCAGACCCGAACTCTTACAGGGGTATAGCTCTAGAATCTACGATATTCAAACTTTTCTCCAAAATTTTGACGAAAAAACTAATCACGGAAGTGGATAAGTTCATACCAGATAGTCAATTCGGCTTCCGAGAAGGAAGGAGTACTTTACAAGCAGTAAAAGTACTACAAGAAGAAGCGGAACAGGCACTAAGGCACAAGAAGGGGAAATACCATGTGGTCTTCATTGACTATAGAAAAGCTTTTGACTTAATCGGAATATCCTCATAAATAAACTAAAAGGGATGCTGGGATACGCCCATCCACTAGCAAGAATAGTTGAGGCAATTCTAACATACAATTATATCGTTATTAATGACGGTGTAGTCCTGTCAAAGAAGATCATACAGACAAACGGCGTACTTCAGGGCGACCCCATGAGTCCTCTATTGTTTAATGTCCTAACAGCTGACATTTTCAACATCGTTCAGGACCACCCAACGGTGAAACTAATAATGTACGCTGATGATATGGCACTAGGATCGCACAGCAAAAGAGACCTGCAAATCGCACTCCAGAAGCTCGCACTGTGGGCTGGTGAAAATAGCCTTGAGATCAACGAAGAAAAAACCTTCTACATGATTCTCAGAAAAGGAGGTAAACTGGCAACAGATGATCATTTAACCCTGCAAGGTGTTAAGCTAACAACAGTGAATAAATTTCAATACTTAGGAGTGTATTTACAAACAACCATGTCTTCATACAGGATCCACATTCAAGAGAGTCTCAGCAGCTATAAAAGCCATTCACAGAATAAAGAATATCAGCAAACTATCATTGTCTACTGCAATGACCTTATTTAAGGCAGTCGTTTCACCAATAGCCTCATATGGAATAGAATTAATATGGCCGCATTTAACAAACAGCGATCTCACAAGATTGGAAAGTGTGAAAGCAAGATACCTGAAGAGAGTTCTCGGAGTTGGGATTTATGCACCCTCAAGGATAGTATATGAATTGGCAAGGGAAAGTTTCTTCGTGGAAGACTTAAGACTTCAGTTCATGCTACCATCTACAGGCCCATTCCAAGCGCTACTCGAATCACGATGGATGAAGAGGAAGGATATCGATCCCGATTTCTATGGCACAAGCGCAATGATAGACCGACAATGGACAACGTCTGGGCAAGACCAAAGGCATGTGGTAACCAGACTTGCTACCCATGGCTTCCACCATAAAATCTGCCGAACTCAAAGGTTTCACCAACCTGGTGAAGACTGTATATGCTCATTGTGCAACAGGAAGTGCGACCGTTACCATATAATACTCTGTGGCAAAAGAACAAAGACAATAAGAGAATATAGTGAAAACTAAATATCAATGTATTAGATTTAGGTTTAATGCTCTTTCGAGCGCGTCTTAATAAATTAATTAGAATTAGGCATAATGAAGGATCTCGCTGTAGTTGAAAGCCTGATATAGACAATACACCTACAAAAGTGAATACAGGCTGAGTTTGGTTATGAATAGCAATATTATATTTCTTTCATGGATCAACAGAATATTTCAGATCACTATGCATATATTTTATACTCTGCCTTGGCCTAAATGACCCGACTCCACGCTATTTCAATACAGTAACATAGCCTAGATTATTCCTTCACACAGCAAGACTAAGATCGCAAAAACATTAAATGAGCCAAATTAACGTTATGTTCTGTCATTTCTATCATTTTATAACTTGAACTGGCCAGAAGGACAACACAGTAACTTCATTAATAAGGAGTGGTGAAGCTGTATTCTACACTTGCACTTGGATCAAGTTGGTAATTGTTCAGGAGTAAAAAAAATGGATAAATTATGTAGGCTACTTCATTAATTGAAGGAGCTGAACTTGCTGGGACATGATGAATGGAACAAACCCATGTGACAAGAGTTTGTCATTTCATGAAGCCATTAGGCTTAACTTATAATGAATTTTAAACTGTTTCACTAGAAGCTGGGTTTTCATGAATGCTTCATTAAATGACTGGTTTCATCAAAAGGCTATTTCTCGAAGAAGAAAAAAAATCCTTGAATTCTATTAATTATGCTGTAAAAAATTCAGTACCACCATGTACAGAAACCAAATTTGCAAATTAATCTCAAAATAAATTTACAACCAATAACTTTGCACTGAATAACTGAATTCTCACCTTCAATTTGGTCCAACACATTTTTCAGGAACGATTTTATTTTTTCGTCTGTCGACATAAGTATTGTGATACCAAAGCATTCTTCCGTGGTGAAGTTTTCTGACGGATATATTCCTCTCTGGTAGAGAATACTGTTGATTCCATAATCTGTAAAAATGAAATGATAGTAAAACGGATATCGCAACACATTCGTTCAACAGAACACATTACTTGTCAAGCAAAAAATAGAGCTGACAGGAATTAATAGGTAGTTCTATAGATACTTACTCAAATACTCCTTTACAAGAGCTGAAGATCCTTTCAAAGTAATTGCATTTTTATTCGCAACCTCCGTCGAAGCCATCCTTACAAATCAACTGTACAGCCAATTCCCGCCGTTTCACCATACGGTGGAACTATCGCAATCGACTGTTATCGATAGTCTCCTTAATTCAACCAAGACCTTAATGTAGGTATCGAAAGTGTGAAAATGGCGTATGCGGAAGCCCGAGATATTGTTTGTTTACATTCGTTGCTGGGATACAATATTAGCTTCGTTTGATGAAAGTTGAATAAAGTATTGCTCATCTGTAATAGTTAGTGTCTTCAGTATGTCTGTTAAGTCCAGTTCGCGTTAATGTACTGCAATCGTGTGTAAATATGTGATAATACACTTATTATGGACTGGTTCGATTGTGTGATGATTGTTCAGTCGACCGATGGCATTGTGTCATTTACTGCAGATGTTGAAGTACCTAAGACTAAAGCATTAATAGAAATGTCTCAAGAATATACACCGCAATGATTTGCTAGTTAGTGACAATATAATAATAGCTAATATTGTATCCCAGCAACGAATGTAAACAAACAATATCTCGGGCTTCCGCATACGCCATTTTCACAATTTCGATACCTACATTAAGGTCTGAGTATTGTAGATGGTCTTGGCCATGGGTGGGCTTTGACTTTGGAAAGCAATACGACCTATCGATAGTAATCGATCTCACTCAGATGAATCTGGCCCACGTTAAATTGGAGGTGTTCTGTGATTGGAGGTATGGGCATGGAATACTTCTTCCACTTGTTCCATGGTAGATGGCATACTTACATGATCCTTGGTAGATGGTATGGGTCCGTCGGTCTGTCTGGATCGAAGAGGATGATCTGGGTCCGAGGAACTCGATAAGATAATACTGTATAACCAAAACAATGTGAATGACTCACGAAAATAGAACTCTTTTCTAGGAAAATTGGATTAGGCCTAAATTTATGTTAAATACAGTAGCCTACCGGTAGCTGTCGGATTTCACATTCATAGCGAAGTGCATTTGAAGAGACGTCGAACACCCATTCATCTTAATCTTTTTCAACCCTTCCATCCCCACGTCATCGTGAGTTAACGAACATTGGGCAGTATTATTATTTAAACCTCGTTATTGCAGCATTCATTTTCCTGTATGGTATAAATGTATTATTAGGCATAATATTAATGCCACCTGCACATTTTATTGTAATAATAGACCTAATGATAATAATTTAAGAAACTGTAGACATTTTAATTTAATTTTAATGAAAGACTGATAGACTACCGGTACCTAGAGCCGTTGGAGCGCCTTGGCTTACCAAGCAAACGCTGACCAACCATTTGGCCTACAGGTTGTGGGGTGACACGTGGTTAGCGCATCGGGTATTTTTGTTACCTGGGCACAGGCTCACTGTCAGACAGCTACTCAATTATCCACATGAGGCTGAGTGCACCCTGTTCCAGCCCATACATCAGTTTCTAAAATCCCTAACAGAGCTGGGGCCACTGGGTGAGAGACAGGCGTGCTTCCCCATTATCACAGGGCCAGCAAAATGAAGGTAAAGTAGCAGTGGCGGATCCAGGCCTTGCGGGGCCCTGGGCGATTTGATAAGGTGGGGCCCACAACAATAGGAAATTTTTAAAAAATCAAATGGAAAATAGTTTTGTAATAATAATAAAATAAAGAATAGCTTCAATATTTTGAATACACTACACTACTTTTTTTAATAATATGAAAGAAACCTTGAGGTCCCCTTGAAGAAGATTATGTGAACTATGGAATATTAAAATATTAATTTGTGACTTTTTTCCCGGCTGAAGTCTTCAATCATTCCACTGAAAAAAGAATATGAATTATAAATTAGTGTGAAAAGTCACGGCCGACTGAATGCGCTCATACCGGCCTAGACAATGAGACCTTTTTCATGAAATCTTGTTAGTTACTCAACTGCTCACACAGCGCTGTTTACCAAGCATTGCACGACTAAGCCTTATCTCTACTTAGTGTAAAACCAAGTCCCCGATTCTTGGATATCACGGGTAATCTCGAGAACCACTGGATGGATTTTGATGCGGCTTTCACCATTCTGTACAGGTAATATCGAGGAAGATTTCTGTAGAAAATAATTTATTTATGATCAAAGGGAGCCAAGCAGTAACGATTTTAGATTTCAGTGAATAGGTCGAAGAAATAACTTGACGTCCGTGCGTTTTTAAGCTTACGCTGGACAAACCGTTAAAAATATCAATATACTATGAGTGTAAGAATTGTTCAGCATGAAAAATTGTACAAAAAAGTCCGCGTGAGCATATCTCTATCTTCGATACATCGCCCACTATAAGTGTTTTTAGTTTGGACGGGAGGGGGATTTGGCTTGCACCTCGCCATTCTTAAATTACGTCTGACAGGAATTCCTTGCACATTCATAACTGTTCCCGGGCGAAGCCGGGGCGGGTTGCTAGTGACACTATTATATTATCATTATAATTCCCACAATATCAAAATGCAAATTATATCACAAAATAAAATAGCGTGCTAATAAATCTAAGAGAAATTAGACATACCTTGCACCTCGTTACAGTTGAAATCGATCAGAATCACTCGGTTTTCATTAAAGTTTATGCATTTTTCTGCTGAACGGTTTGGAAGTTCGGCAACAGGAAACTAGGACTGTTATTTACTTAAAATATTCATTTTTGTATTTTTGTACTATTTGTGTTCATGATTTCATTACATTGTCAGAATTACCGACAGTAGTGGCTACGCTGGCTAAAGCGCAGCGTTAGGCCATGGGGCCAAGCTCTCTGCTGACTCGGTAGACGCGTGTGTTCGAGCCCCACCGTCGGCCGTCCTTGAAATGATTTTCCGTGGTTTCCCATTTTTCAACACCAGGCAAATGCTGGGACGGTACCTTCTAACAGGCCACGGCCGCTTCCTTCCACATCCTTGCCCAGTTTCATTCATCTTCATCCATTCCATCTCTCATCCTGACGCGCAGGTCGCCCACGGGCGTCGACTAGAAAGACCTGCACTCGGCCTCTCAGGAGGCCACACGAAAAAAAAAGTCAGAATTAATGCTTTAATTAGTAGGGTATACTATTCAGTGTACCTATTATAAATAAAAACCGTGAGGTTTCTCACCTCCCCATATTACGAAACCCGGTTGCCTAATACGGGGAAAGTGCACTTTTAAAGTTAACAATAATATCAGAGGGTATTACAACTTCAAACGAGCCCATATTTGTAATATACAGAGTATATCGTCTGAGGTTTACATTGGTGAGAAAACCAAAATTATTCCGTTCCTTCTTATGTCTAATGTGAGCCCTATAAAAAAGACCTCCCCATATTTGGCGACTTTCCTCTACCCAACTTTAGAAGATACCTTATGCACTGGACAGCTGAATCCGTGATTAATTGTATAGGTAGCTTCGTAAGTCTCAGAACTCAGGAAGTCCTTTCTAGCAGCGTTACTAGCAGCTTTCAAAGTTTCAAGGTAAGAAAGAAAATATTCCTCTAGCCAGTTTAGGCGACTGACATTTAATGAGAAAAAATGCCCTTTATCTGGATTTCTAGACTGAATATGATATGTGATGCTTACGTCATGCATAGCGAACCATTTATTAACGTTTTTCAAAAAAAAATGGTTGCTTCTGCGTCCATGAATGTGTACGCTTCCGGGTGCATGCCTATATTTTATTTCAGTGTACTGATGGCACCAATAACTTCTGACGAGAACACTTCCTTGGCACGCCGAACATTCATTTTTTCAAGTTTAGTGGGTTCGATGTGTTTTTTAGTGAGGTGTCTGACCGGTTTGACGATCTCACCCTTTTGCATTGAGTATAGTAATGACAAGTATTTCCCTGAAATTATTCCAGTACCATCAGTCATCTCTCGTTACAGAAACTGCGTTCTAATGTGTTTTTTTTAGAATGTGACAATGATCAAAACTAGGGAATACATTCCTAGACTCGTCGTATGGGTGATTGACCATTGGTTGCAAATTCCCTCCCCCTAAATGCCTCATCATTGTAGTGTTAGTTTTGTGATTATCAGAGACAGTTATTATAATTATGAAACCGCATTATTCAACCTCGAGAATAACGTCCAGCAGGAGTTTATGTAAATCCCGTCCTGACAGCTGCTTCGTGAAAAAGAAGGCACACGGTATCTGATAATTTGTCGAAAGATCTCTTAGCACAAAACACAACACACGATTAGCTGCTACTTGTTCCCGGCTGTAATTTTGATCCTCTCTTTCCTTTTAATGAGACTGTGCTGGAGTAGTGTCCTTGTACCCGAAGAAGGTGCAAGGTATGTCTAATTTCTCTTAGATTTATTAGCACGCTATTTTATTTTGTGATATAATTTTAATTTTGATAATGCGGAAATTATAATGATAATAATTATATAGTGTCACTAATAACCCGCCCCTGCTTCGCCCGGGAACAGTTATGAATGTGCAAGGAATTCCTGTCAGACGTAATTTAAGAATGGCGAGGTGCAAGCCAAATGCCCCTCCCGTCTAAACTAAAAACACTTATAGTGGGCGATGTATCGAAGATAGAGATATGCTCTCGCGGACTTTTTTGTAGAATTTCTCACGCTGAACAATTCTTACACTCATAATATCATGATATTTTTAACGGTTCGCCCAGCGTAAGCTTAAAAAGCGCACGGACGCCAGGCTATTTTTTCGACCTTTTCACTGAAATCGTTACTGCTTGGCTCCATTTGGTCATAAATAAATTATTTTCTACACAACTCTTCCTCGAGATCACCTTTACAGAATGGTGAAAGCAGCATCAAAATCCATCCAGTGGTTCTTGAGAATACACATTTAATATACGTACTGTACAGCTTATTCCTTATCGCGCCTATAATGGGAGGGGAGTGCCCTCTACCGGCAACGAGTAGAAACTTTCCAATTACATGTTATACATGGGTTCTGACTGGAAATGTCAAGGCCGGTATAGAGCGCAGCTCGTATTCAGTCGGCCGTGGAAAAGTATAATCAATTAAATTTAAAGCAATCCATGGCGCGGGGCCCTGGGCGGCCGCCCATCTTGCCCTCCCCTAGATCTGCCCCTGGCTAGGGGGATCTATAAGTCCAGAGATCGAAGGTTCGAATCCTAGCACTGTGAGTGGCCATCCTGGGTGTGGGTTTCTCCACGTACTCCAGACTAATGATGAAATGGCATCGTACCTTTTTCCAAGCCCCAGGTAACCTTCCTCTATCCTAGACCCTGACAAATACACTCACGCACGCTATTACAGACATAACACAAATCCAAGTACACAGGGCTGATACCAAATTGCCCCAAGCTCCTGAAATGAATTGACACAAAATATGTATTTATACAGGGTGAGGCAATGAAACGGCACGATTTTGAAAACTCACAAATAATTTATTTAGAAAAAATGATAATTGTTTTAACATAAATCTTAAGTACATGAGTGGAAATTAATGTTTAACCATAAAAACATCATTATTTTTTTAATACAGTGTCAGTAAGATGACGTCCTTGGTTTTGCACGCATTGTCGGTGTCTGAGATGAAATCCACCCATGACGCTCTGTAGCATCTGCAACGGAATGTTGTTAATTTCCTGCCGAATTCGCTCCTTCAGATCTTCTTTTGTTTTTGGTGGATTTTCCTGGAAGACTTTGGACTTATGATAACCCCAAAGAAAGACATCTGGAGCTGTCAAGTCTGGTGTACGGGCAGGCCAAGGGCCCACTACTCTTTCTTCTATATATCAATGATATAACACAGAACGTTCATTCACATAAGGAAATTTTGTTTGCGGACGATACAACACTCGTAATAAAAGGTGAAACTAAACAGGTCATACAGCAGTCTGCTGACTCCGTTACAGGAGAGTTAACCAAATGGTCACAAGATAATCGCCTCATAATAAACTATAAAAAGACAGTATGTCTAAATTTCCACACTATACAGAATAGGAATCCTGCGATGCCCAATATAACATTAAATGGTCATCAAATAGAAAATAAATCAGAAACAAAGTTTTTAGGACTATGGATACAACAAGACTTGAAATGGAATAAACATATACAATATCTGAATACTAAACTGAACTCGATGTGCTTTGCGTTACGTATTTTGAAAACCTGCACTAGCATGCACACATTAAGAAATACTTATTTTGCTTATTTCCATTCATACTTAAGATATGGGATCATATTTTGGGGTATGTCGCCAGATGTACTAAGCACGTTTAGGATACAAAAGAGAGCGATTAGAATTATGGCAAATGTACACTCTAGAGAATCATGTAGACCTCTGTTTAAAGATTTAAACATTCTCCCACTGCCCTGCATATATATCTTTGAAAGTATTATGTTTTTTAAAAAGAATTTAATGAATAAAGATGTTTTTCTTAAAACAAACAATGATGTTCATAGGCATAACACAAGACAAAATCAAAACATTCATATTTCACACACACACACAAGCATATATCAAAAAGGAACTTTTCACACTGGAGTTAAATTATACAATAAACTACCCCAGTATATAAAACTGGCCCCAAAAATAAAAACCTTTGATAGAATGTTGAAAGCTTATCTGCAGTGCCATTGTTTTTACTCAGTAGTTGAATATTTTAGCGTATAGGAGTGATGGAATCTATAACTATATTTTACTTTTTTAATTTAATTTTAACTAGTTGAAACCCGTCAAAACATGACGGTCAATAGAAAAATATTTACTGAAGAATTTTCTTGTATAGGCCTACTGTACATTTTTTGTACGATTATTTTTTGACTCTATTGAAACTATAAGGTCGTCAAATGATTGCACTCTCAACATTGCAAAATACTGCTGGCCATGACTGAAAAATTGTTGGGGCAAATTGAGGCCTATACGTTCCTGAGTTTCCCCTTGAGCTTTATTGATAGTGATAAAGTATGCTAAATGAATTGGAAAATATTGCCTCTTGAAAATGATAGTGTTTTATCGGATGGTGTTAAATCAAGTCGAAGGATTAGACCTCTCTGCCTAATTTTAACTGCACCTATTATTTCCATATCCAAGCAATATGGTTGCATTTAGGAGTCCTTGGGAAACGTTCAGATTTCTAAGCAGAATAACGGGTCAAGCGTTTGGAGTATGTGACGGCCAGTCATTTAGTTCCAAGAAATTCAAGAACTCAGAGGAGTCTAATACAACTGGCCGCAAACCGTCGCTTATAATTTTGGAATATAACGAAGAAATGCGATGATGTGCAATTCCATACATTTTAAAACAATGTGGACCGCGTGCGTGTGGCACAGTAACATTGGCACCAAATGAAACGAAGGACATAGCATTGTACTGCCGATTAGTCTCTCTGAAATTCCTTGAGATATCATCTCCAGTGAAAAATAATTGTTGCAGCCTGTCAAATATTTTATATTTATTCAGATTAATTTTACCATTACAGCAGCAAAGGTCAAAGTAACCAAGTGTAGATTTCTCGCAAGAGATATACAGTGCAGAACAATGTTTACATTTGTTCGTCAAGGACCCTAAACTGTAACGGCACAGTATCTGGAATTGTTTCTGAAATGCCATATTTATGTTAGATTTTAAAAGTGGCTTCGTATTTTTCTCCGATTTCCCACTTTTTTTTGCGGCTAGTGTTCCATTTCGTCAAATGGGTTTATTTATAGCAGCATTTCTCCCCAAATTAACGTCATTTTAAATAACACTATAGTGGCCTGCATCAACGCAGCCGCCAAATATTAAATGGCAAATAATAACTTACTTCCATTACCAAAATCAACTGCGTGGTTAGACCCATTGTTATGTACTCTAAACAAATAATCAATAAACAATAATATTCACATATACAATGAAGTTCAGAGACTTCCATTCTCAAGTTGGTTGCTGATGAGAATGCGATGAGACTGATCGCCAATAATACAATCCTTGCAATTTTTGCAATTTGCTTGCAAACGCCACTCAGGATGACGATCTTCATTTTGAAATAAACAGAATGAAATTGCTGTAAATAATCAATTTCCATCACCTGTTGAAAGTACAATACTTTGCATTCCCATGACAGTAAATTATGCAAGGGAGCATAGAATCACTTCGCTACTACTGGAATGAGCATAGACTCACTTCGCCAGCCACCGTAATGGAGGGAGTTTTAGAATTATATGTTCAGTGCTTGTCAAAGATCGTATTAACACAGGGAAGCCCACTCTTAAGACTACATTCTGAGCTATTGCCCCGGATTCCAGGTTCGATCCCCGCTCTGCAAGAAATTTTATTCTGGTCCGAGGACTGGAACGGGGCGCACTCGTGAGGCAAAACTAAGAAGAGCCAAGTTTGATTCCCATCTCAACAATCTTGGATTTGGTTTCCGTGGTTTCCCACTTCCACTCCAGGCAAATACCTAACTTAAAGCCTCGGTCGTTAACTCCCCATTCCCCACATTAATTACAAATGCACACATCAACACAGCCATCACATTAACACAGGTTATCAGAGAAAAGTTTGCACTCGCACACCAAAATAGACGGGGCTGAGTGACCACGATGTCTGAGTCCATCAAATGAATTATGTTCGCCAATTTGTTAACGCTGATGTATGTTTTTGAACTACTGGATATAAGTTCGACTTTTAAATTAATATCATTACATTGTTGCAGCTTGGCAAATATTTTATATTCCAGTAGATCAATTTTACCATCACAACAGTAAAGGCCGAAGTAACCGCGCGTAGATTTTACGCAAGAGAAATACAATGTAGAACGATGTTTACATTTGATCGTCAAAGACCTTACACTGTACTGCATAACATCTGGAATTGTTTCTGAAATGGCCTAATTATATTGGATTTTAAATGTGGCTTCGAATTATTCGATAACACTATAGTGTCCTGCAATATCGGAGGCGCTAAATATTAAATGGCAAAAAATACTTCCATTGCCGAAATCAACTGCGTAGTTAGATTCAGTACTCTAAACAAATAATCATTAAACAATTGCCTTATACAATGAAGTTCAACATGACCGTCCAGAGACTTTCATACTCAAGTTGGTTGGTGAGGAGAATGCGATGAGACTGAACGCTTAAAATAAATTCCTTATAATTGTTCCTGCCAGCGAAATTTTTTGCAATAGCTTGAAAACGCAGCTCAGAATCACGTTCTTCATTTTGATATAAACAGTACAAAACTGTTCTAAATAAGCTATTTCCATCACCTGTTATATAGTTTATGGCAGTACATTTTGCAGGGGAACATAGAATCACTTCGCCAACTACTGGAATGAGCATAGGTCTAAACTCAATACTCACTTCGGCAGTCACCCTAATGGAGGCAGTTTTAGAATTCTATGTCCCGTGCATGTCAAAAATCGTATTAACACATGGAAGCCCACCCATTCTTGGCTATCGCCTCGGAGACCCGTGTTACATTTCCTGCTCTGCCAAGAAATTTAATTCTGGTCTGAGGGCAAAAACGGGGCACAATCAGTCTCTTGAGGTATAACTAAGAAGAGGAAGGTTTGATTCCCACCTCGACAATCTTGGATGTGGTTTTCTGTGGTTTCCCACTTCCACTCAAGACAAATACCGGGATGGTTCCAAACTTAAAGCCTCGGCCGTCACCTTGCCATTTCCCACCTTAATTACAAATACACACAGTAATGCAGCCATCACAATAACACGGGTTATCAGAGGAAATTTTACACGTACACACCAAAGTACACGGGGCTAAGTGACCACGATGTCGGAGCCCTTCAAACGAATTATATTTGCCAAGTGTCTCTCGTGGCGAAAGCAATTGTGGACACGCGCCAGGGCCTGGAAAACTACCTTTTCTCTAATAATTTAAGAGGATATCGACGATGCATAATTATAACTTTTAGTCTAGGATGCTACCAACTTGACCACCGAAGCATTGGGAAGAAATTGCAATATTAAGGTACATAAACAACATAGCCTACACACTCAACTGTCAGTTAATGTTCTTCAACGTTTCCCTTCTTAAAAATTCCCCTCCTTTATAATTCTCCGTCACGTGAAAACGCGCGATGTCTTGTGTTTTAAATATATCGATGCAATGGTGCAGCCATCTGTTGTTAGTTACTGGAACTATATGGGCGAGGTACTGCCATCTGTTGTTAGTTACTGGAACTGATGGCAGATATTAGCTCTTTTGACCACATGCTGTAATGCAAAGGTAAAACGGAAATAAAACGTATTGAGAGGGAATGTAGAAATATGTATCTTTAACTGACATAAAACCTTACTAATACTCCTTGATAAAACAATATTTCAGTAATAAAAAAATAAAAATACTGGCGGGAGCTGGGATCGAACCTGTGATACTTAGGTCCACAGTCGATCGCCTTAACCAAATAGCTATTCACGCACCCTCGTCCAGCTGCAGACGCAACCATTTAGTATCTTCAAAAGCCGGCATCTGAAGAAAATATCCAATTCATTATCAATAAAATCAATATTGCAAATTCGTATATGTTCATACTGTTATTATATTTTATTGTCAGAACTTGGTTAATGTATGTTTTCAATTACATGGAAGCTTATTAAATAACTTACATTTAAATGGACTTCTCACCGCCATTTTGTCATGAGTCCAGGCAGATTGTGCGCATGCGTGAGGGGGAACGAATTCTGCTATTTTCTATATTTATTTAATAATATACCGTAATATATTAGTTTATTTTATAGACACTCTGCAAATCTACTGGCCAAGAGCTTACGTTAGAGTGCTCTACGAAGTAAATCGGTTCTGTCGTTCTCTCAATCTCGTGGTAACAAAAATCGCCTTAGTGTTTTAAATATATAGATGGCAACAGAGAATTCGTTACTTTACGGGAATGATAAAAGTGAAATATGTTTCTACAATGTAATACCAATCGTAGGAAGGAAGAAAACGAAAATAAAAAAACATAACCGTGGTGGGAATCGAACCCTCTCGACCATGCAAAGGATGGCAACCGAGAATTCGTTACTTTACGGGAATGATAAAAGTGAAATATATTTCTACAATGTAATACCAATCGTAGGAAGGAAGAAAACAAAAAAAAAAACATATCCGAGGTGGGAATCGAACCCTCTCGACCATGCAAAGGATGGCAACAGAGAATTCGTTACTTTACGGGAATGAAAAAAGTGAAATATGTCTCTACAATGTAATACCAATCGTAGGAAGGAAGAAAATGAAAATAAAAGAACGTATCCGAGGTGGGAATCGAACCCTCTCGACCATGCAAAGGATGGCAACAGAGAATTCGTTACTTTACGGGAATGATAAAAGTGAAATATGTTTCTACAATGTAATACCAATCGTAGGAAGGAAGAAAACGAAAATAAAAAAACATAACCGAGTTGGGAATCGAACCCTCTCGACCATGCAAAGGATGGCAACAGAGAATTCGTTACTTGACGGGAATGATAAGTGAAATATGTTTCTACAATGCAGTACCAATCGTAGGAAGGCAGAAAACGAAAATAAAATAACATATCCGAGGTGGGAATCGAACCCTCTCGATCATGCATAATTCATATTTCTAGGTAGTAACCTTATCCCCTTGGCCATCCAGACAACTGTGGGACACTTCAGTATTAAGCTATCTAACCAGTATACACACTCAACCTGCAGTTTAAGTCCTTCAATTCGTGGTTTATTTAATATAATTAATTCTATTTCAATGCATATTGTAAAAACATAATTAACATTATTGGAGACCCTTTTTAATTCTCATAAACAAAGATCTCAGTAAGACGCGACCGGAATCGCCATTTTCCTTGTTGAGAAAGGTCATTGTGCGCATGCGCGGGAGTGTCAAATATTACATATTTCTTTAATCATTTAAAAATATACCGTAACATATATTTTCCTTTTAAAGAAACTCTGCAAATCTGCATGCCAAGAGCTTTCGTTAGAATGTCTTACGAAGCCAATCGGTTAAGTCGTTTTCACAATCTCGTGTGTACAAAAAACAGCTTAGTGTTTTAAATAGATAGATACCTAGCTGTATGTTGTTGTATTTATAGAATTAAGTTTTCATATTATGATAATAGAGTGAGGTGTAAATAGTTGTGCAATAAGATTGTATCTATTAAGATTTGCTATTATAATAAGTTATAAATAGTTTTAATCTTAGTAATATATACCTGTTAGTTCTTTTATTTTATGCATGTAAATTCTGACGTGTCCTATATCAAAAATGTATTGAATGCATGTATTTGATCAAATGGAATTAATAAAAATCTATCTATCTATCTATCTATCACCATTCTTGCTGATAAGACGTCTAAGAAATGCGAGTTTCAGTAAATCCATAGAAACATTAGCAGTATGGCTTGTTGCACCATCTTGCTGGAAGAGTGTTTCTTCATTTGGATGATATTGATCGATTTCAGGCAGACCAAACGTTACCAACATGTCAGAATAACGTTGAGAGTTTACCGTCACTATGTTGCCTTGTTCATCTTCAAAAAAAAAATAAGGTCCCACGATTGCACGAGATGACATTGCACACCACACTGTTACTTTTTCAGAATGGAGAGGTCTTTCATGAAGTTCTTGTGGGTTATGTTCGGACCAATATCGGAAATTCTGCTTGTTCACGTAGCCACTTAGATGAAAGTGGGCTTCATCACTCATCCATAGGTTGTGCACTCTTTCTTCATTTCTTCCGAGAACATTAAGCATCGTTCGGCAAAAGCTTATGCGATTATTGTAATCATGAGGTTGTAGGGTTTGCACTATCTGTATTTTGTATGGATGATAGTGTAGGTCGTTCTTTGAAATCCGTCTCACCGATCGATTGCTGAGACCAAGTTCTGCGCTGTGACGTCTCGCTGATTTTTGAGGACTTCGTTGCAATGCTTCGCACACATGATCAATGTTCTCTGGGATCCGGACTGTTTTTTCACTACCACCGCTTTTCTTTGTCGTGCTAGCAGTGGCTTCAAAGTTATTCACCCAAAGGAGGATAGCTTTCCTTGATGGCACGGGAGCGCGTGGCAGTAGATTGAACTCACGACGGAAAGCTCGCTCAGCACAAACCACACTATCCGCGTTTTTGTAATATGCCTTTACAACAAACGCACGTTGCGCAACCGTCCAACGCTCCATGGCAACTGAAAGTTCCACTTGCCTAAACGCTCAAGGCCATATCCCCTACTTCTGTAACCCCCCACCCCGCCCTTCTGCTGGAGTTGAAATCGTGCCGTTTCATTGCCTCACCCTGTAGTTGATACTTTGCTTCTAGTTTGTTTGTAATGAGTGATCAGTGGCGGATCCAGAACTTGCGGGGCCCTGGGCGATATGATAAGGTGGGGCCCACAACAATAGGAAATAGAAAAATATCAAATCAAATGGAAAATAGTTTGGTAATAATAATAAAATAAAGAATAGTTACAATATTTTGAATACACCACAGTACATTTTTTTAACAATATGAAAGAAACCTTGAAGTCCCCTTGAAGAAGATTATGTAAACTATGAAATATTAAAATACTAGCTGTTACCCGCGGCTTCGCCCGCAATAACATTTGTAATCCTGTTATAACATTAGTTAAATAGATTGATAAGCATGGGTCCTAGTGGAAAATAATTCTATCATTTGAAACAAAAAATGCATGGGACGAAAAAAAAAACATCAAAATATCATGTTGGTTTCTGACCCTAAAAGACGTGAAAAATATAATAAAAGTATTAAAAAAACTATTTTTCGAAATTTCATTCGAATCAATTTTTATGTCATTCCTGGGACTTAGAAAATTCCGGCCAAAAAGTACAAAATCATTAATAACTCCCTAAGTATTCGTCGTATGATGAAATAGCAAGAGGCAAAAAAGATGTAATGTGTTATTGTCTACAACATAGACCATGTATAATTTTACACTCAGACATATTACGTCCCCCTCCCCCCATAATTTCACCCCTCCCCATGGGCCCCTTATATTGGATTTATGAAAAAACGGTCAAACACCTATTTTGTTATTTTTTATGCTGATTTTTTTCGGCTGAGTTCCAAACTCCTCGCCTATGTCGTTTAAGAGATACACGCTCCGTTAGGAATCCTTCAACCCTCACTTTTCACCCCTTTCACCTCATAATATACACCACATCGAAAACCCCTCAGACACATGTCTTCTTATTTTTAATGATGAGTTTATATGCCGAGTATCACATCCCCCAATGAAACCAATCGGGAGATATTGCTATTCAATGAAATGCAGGTCTACCCCCTTAACACCCCTTTAGAACCTGCACATCCAAAAATCCTTTCTTAGTGGGCGTTTTCGGCCATTGAGGAAGCTGGATACCAAATTTCATTCCAATCCGTTTGATGGTTTCTGAGATTTCGTGATGAATGAATGAGTGAGTAAGTGGTATTTGAGCTTTATATAGTAGACTAGCAGTAGTACCCGGCTTCGCCCGGTGGAATGATGATAATATTTCAGTCTCCTTAACACTCAACGTCATAAATTATATTTATTTATGTATTCATTTCTTACATTATCAAACCCAGACTTAAGTCACTATGGGAAGGCTCTGTAAAATAATGATCATTCTCGTGATATTTGTCTTCAGTCCGAGTCGAGATATGTCGTTATCGGTCCCAGAATTCGTGACATCTCAGTCGTAGAAGACTTTATGTGGTGGTGATTAGAAATATAATGGACTTAAAATCTAGGTCAATTGCCCCCAATGACGTTGACGTAACATCTAGGTAATTTGCCCTACTGATCAGGATGATATTGAAAATTACTACATAACTGACATATGAAACTTAGAAAATAATAGAAAAAGTTATTTTTAGGACTCACATTTCGGGAAAGACTTGATTATTTTTTGCCAAAGAGCTCCCACTTAGATCGCTATCTGGTTAAAAGTTTCGTCTTGTTAATGTTTAAACTGTACGATAAATGTCTGAAGCAATTCCTCCAAGAGAAGCTTCCAGATTTCGCAGTCTATAGATCGTTAACGTTCCTGAGCATCCAGTTGTCTTTTCTTCTGACGCAAAACATCTTCTAGATGAACATAGAAGCGACTACTGGCACATGTAACTTATCAACGAATGGAAAAAATTGGTACTTTAAAGGAATGAGAGGAATAAAATAGAAAAGATAGGTACGATATACCATAACACTCGCTGTGAATTTTCTACGTGACCGGCTTACATGTTTCGGTACAGGTTCTCAAGAAGAGGAAAGAAGTCATTTGGAAGCATGAATTGTACTTCCTAATGTTTTTCAGGAAGTGTTTAGATTCTTGAGTCGTTCCTGACGTGTACGAAAGAAGTGGTTCTGGAGGAGGATTTAAAGCGGCTAGCTTAATTTTCCCTTTAGAGCAACATATTCCAGGCGACTCCGATCTGAATTTTTTGGCTAGACAGTGATGGCATACACCATCCATTTTTCCAATTGTTACTTTGGGGTGTATTCCATAATTGTGTGATCGTACTGAAATGCCTCTAATTTCAAATCAGGCTGCCTAAATGTTTGCCTAGATTGAAAAAGTCGCGTACGTTCGATTTCAAGCCGGTTTTGACGCTGCTGAGGAGTTTCAGCAGCCCTGAATTCAGCAGGCCTTCTTTCATCCTGTTCACGCCGATATTGACGCTGCTCAGATGGTTCAGCAGCCCTAGTCTGAGACTGCCTTATTTGCTGATCTTCAAGCCGGTCTTGACGCTGCTGAGGAGTTTCAGCAGCCCTAAGCTCAGCGTGCCTTTTTTCGTCCTGTTCAAGCCGATATTGACGCTGCTCAGGTGTTTCAGCAGTCCTTAATAATCTAACTTTCTTGGTTTGTTGGCTGATTTTCCGAATAGATTGTCGCTTTTTAGGAGGCATTTTGAAATAGTTAAACGAAAAATTCGCACTGGAAAGCCGTTGGTGATTGTTACTATACCAAAGGGCGTACCATGTACCTGTAAATCGCAGTCAAGAACGATTTTATGTCGTATTATTTAAAAGTAGTATGAACGGAGCATATTATGGGTCCCTAATGACTACTATTGCATTGAACACATGAAACTTAGAAATTAATAGACAAAGTCATTTTTAAGAATCATAGTTCGTGCAAGACTATTTTTTGGTGATTATTACTATAGTAATGGGCGTAACATGTGGGTAACTTGCCCTAATGATGAAGATGATAATGAGGACGACTACTACTGAACGGGTACATCAAACTTTTAAACTAATGGAATAACAGCTTTTAAAAATCACAGGCGAGGAAGACTGTGGTGTTGCTTAGTAGTATAATGGACGTAACATCTAGGTCATTTGCCCTTTTGATCGATGATAATGAAGACGACTACTACTGAACGGGTATATCAAACTTACAAACTAATGGAAATACATATTTTAAAAATCACAGGCTAGGTAGACTGTGGTGTTGCTTAGTATTATAATGGACGTAACATCTAGGTCATTTGCCCTTTTGATGAGGATGATAACGAAGACGACTACTACCGAACGGGTATATCAAACTTACAAACTAATGGAAATACATATTTTAAAAATCTCAGGCGATGAAGACTGTGGTGTTGCTTAGTAGTATAATGGACGTAACATCTGGGTCATTTGCCCTTTTGATGAAGATGATACTGAAGACGACAACTACTGAACGGGTATAATAAACTTACACTCTAATAGAAATACATATTTTTAAATCACCGGCGAGGAAGACTGTGGTGTTGCCTAGTAGTATAATGGGCGTAACATCTAGGTCATTTGCCCTTTTGATGAAGATGACAATGAAGACTACTACTACTGAACGGGTATATCAAACTTACAAACTAATGGAAATACACATTTTATAAATCACAGGCGATGAAGACTGTGGTGTTGCTTAGTAGTACTGTATAATGGACATAACATCTAGGTCATTTGCCCTTTTGATGAGGATGACAATGAAGACTACTACTACTGAACGGGTATATCAAACTTACAAACTAATGGAAATACATATTTTAAAAATCACAGGCTAGGTAGACTGTGGTGTTGCTTAGTATTATAATGGACGTAACATCTAGGTCATTTGCCCTTTTGATGAGGATGATAACGAAGACGACTACTACCGAACGGGTATATCAAACTTACAAACTAATGGAAATACATATTTTAAAAATCTCAGGCGATGAAGACTGTGGTGTTGCTTAGTAGTATAATGGACGTAACATCTGGGTCATTTGCCCTTTTGATGAAGATGATACTGAAGACGACAACTACTGAACGGGTATAATAAACTTACACTCTAATAGAAATACATATTTTTAAATCACCGGCGAGGAAGACTGTGGTGTTGCCTAGTAGTATAATGGGCGTAACATCTAGGTCATTTGCCCTTTTGATGAAGATGACAATGAAGACTACTACTACTGAATGGGTATATCAAACTTACAAACTAATGGAAATACACATTTTATAAATCACAGGCGATGAAGACTGTGGTGTTGCTTAGTAGTACTGTATAATGGACATAACATCTAGGTCATTTGCCCTTTTGATGAGGATGACAATGAAGACTACTACTACTGAACGGGTATATCAAACTTACAAACTAATGGAAATACATATTTTTAAAATCACAGGCTAGGTAGACTCTGGTGTTGCTTAGTAGTATAATGGACGTAACATCCAGGTCATTTCCCCCTTTGATAAGGATGATAATGAAGACGACTTCTACTGAACGGGTAAATCAAACTTACAAACTAATGGAAATACACATTTTAAAAATCACAGGCGATGAAGACTGTGGAGTTACTTAGTAGTATAATGGACGTAACATCTAAGTCATTTGCCCTTTTGATGAGGATGGTAATGAAAACTACTGTTGAATTGACACGACAAACTTACAAACTACCGTGGTAGAAAGAAATATTTCAAAATTCACAGGCGATGAAGACTTATTGTGTGTGGTGATTAGTGGTATAATGGGGGTAACATCTAGGTCATTTGCCCTTATGATAATAATAATAATAATATCGTATGGCCTCGGGTGCCTGGTGCAAGCTTTGTTAATTGACACCCAGAGGGTAGCTTGCATGTCGAATTTCGTCATTCCTTTGAACGCTACGAAAGTCAAGGAGGTTAGATATCTAAACTCCTTGACACTACAGCGCTTTCAAGTAGAGAATGGAGAACTTTGTGTTGGCGGAAAATCCCGAGATTAATTTTGCCATTGAACACGACCTACTGAATTCAAATGGGTTCATTAACATGCCAACAACGTATGACATGAGTGTCATGATTTTTGTCGCCTTCAAAAATCACTTGCCACGACCAGGGGCGAACCTGCAATCTTGGGGTTGGTAGTCCGACACTATAACCACTCACCCACCGTGGCAAGCTGCCCTTATGATAATAATTAGGTAATGAAAAATGACTACTAAACGAACATGGTGTAATTTTAAATCTGATATAGGTAATTCAGATTTCTACCTTCGATGTCTTCCTAGGTCTGAACGTTATTTTCTGGCTTAGGCCTATACTCGATGCGTGTAGTGAAAGAGCTTATCGAGTACTGCTCGGGTCCAAGCAGCACGAACCTGAGAATAGTGCAGATGATGACGATATATGATGACAGACGTTCGGGGGGGTTCCCGGTCCTATTCACATTGACCGGTGAATCACTCGTTCTTTCGTAAGACTACAGTGGTTTGAGCAAAGACCCTGTATGAACATCAGCATAGTCAGCAATACGAGGTAACAAAGCGGGGTCTGGACATTCCTCTCATGTCACCTCGCGATGAATCAGCAAGCTATTCTCACACCTGCCCCCTCCTCACCCCTCCACCCGAAAGGGTCTCACAACTTGTGGGACGTGGGTTTGCGACCACGGGACCCCAGCTGAGTCCGGCATTGCTTCTATTACTGGTGCCCGGCTCCTTTCAGTTCTCTTTCCTGTCAGCCTCCCTTGGTCAAACTCTTGTACTCTTCCGACCGCAATGGTATCAGGGTATCCGAGGCCTAGCGACTCTTTCACTTTCCCGCCTTAATTGGCCCTTGTCTAATCATTCCTGATAGCCTCATTCTTCGAGGTGTCAGCCTTCTTTTTCTTTTCTTAATATCTCATGTCTTCTGCTCAAGGCCCTCAAGGAGGCAGGGTGTGTGTAGCCCCACCACTTCTGGTGCACCCTGGATAGTGCTACATCCTCAAGGGCTCATGGCTGGTGAGTTCGGGAGCTGACAACCCTGAGGGTTTCCTGAGCGGGGTCCGGTTTTACCCCTTTTTTCCATTGCCTTTGGGACGGACCCTGTCCTCTTTCCGGGAATGGAGTGGTCTGTCCGCAATTTCAAGCAGACAGTGTTACTCGCAGGGTAACAAAGGGTAAGTATACAAATTTTCGTTCTGGTCGGTGAAACGGTGTAGATTTGTGCCGAAGGGCCTAAATGCAGGGAAAGGGATGATCTGTCCGCAATTTCAAGTGAACAGGGTTACCCACAGGGTTCGAAAGGGTAAGTATACAATATTTGGTCCGGATCGGTGAAACGATATAGATTTTTGGCAAAGGGCCTAAATGCAGGAAATGGGGTGGTCTGTCCGAAATTTTAGGTGGACAGTGATATTCACAGGGTTACAAAGGGTAAGTATGCACAGTTTGGTTCAGATCGGTGAAACGGTGTAGATTTGAGCCAAGGGGCCTAAATGCAGGGAATGGAGTGGTCTGTCCGCAATTTCAAGCAAACAGTGTTACTCGCAGGGTACCAAAGGGTATACAAATTTTGGTTCTGATTGGTGAAACGGTGTAGATTTGTGCCAAAGGGCCTAAATGCAGGGAATGGAGTGGTCTGCCCGAAACTTCAAGCAGACAGTGTTACTCGCAGGGTACCAAAGGGTAAGTATACAAATTTTGGTTCTGATCGGTGAAACGGTGTAGATTTGGGCCAAAGGGCCTAAATGCAGATAATGGGGTGGGCCGAAATTTCAAGTGGACAGGGTTACCCGCAGGGTTGCAAAGGGTAAGTATACAAATTTTGGTTCGGATCGGCGAAACGGTGTAGATGTTTGCCTAAGGGCCTAAATGCAGGAAATGGGGTGGTCTGTCCGAAATTTTAAGTGGACAGTGTTATTCACAGGGTTACATAGGGTAAGTATACAAATTCTGGTTGAGATCGGTGAAACGGTGTAGATTTGGGCCAAAGGGGCTAAATGCAGGGAAATGGGGTGGTCTGTCGGAAATTTCCAGGGGACAGGGTTACCCGCAGGGTTCCGAAGGGTAAGTATACAAATTTTGGCTCAGATCGGTGAAACGGTGTGGATTTGTATACATAACAGACAAACAGACAGACAGACAAACATTGAGCTTTATATATATAGATAAGCATCGGTCCTAGTGGAAAATAATTCTATCACCTGAAACCAAAAATGCATGGGACAAAAAAACCATCAAAATATCATGTTGGTTTCGGACCCTAAAAGACGTGAAAAATATAATAAAAGAATTTAAATTTTTTTTTTTTTGAAATTTCATTCGAATCAATTTTTATGTAATTCCTGGGACTTCGAAAATTCCGGCCAAAAAGTACGAAATCATTAATAACTCCCTAAGTATTCGTCGTATGATGAAATAGCAAGAGACAAAAAAGATGTAATGTGTTATTGTCTACAACATAGGCCATGTATAATTTTACACTCAGACATATTACGTTTCCCCCCTCCTCCATAATTTCACCCCTCCCCATGGGCCCCTTAAATTGGATTTATGAAAAAACGGTCAAACACCTGTTTAGTTATTTTTTATGCTGATTTTTTTCGGCTGAGTTCCAAACTCCTCGCCTATGTCGTTTAAGAGATACACGCTCCGTTAGGAATCCTTCAACCCCCACTTTTCACCCCTTTCACCTCATAATATACACCACATCGAAAAACCCTCAGACACATGTCTTCTTATTTTTTGTGCTGAGTTTATATGCCGAGTATCACATCCCCCAATGAAACCAATCGGGAAATATTGCTATTCAATGAAATGCAGGTCTACCCCCTTAACACCCCTTTAGAACCTAAATATCCAAAAATCCTTTCTTAGTGGGCGTTTGCGGCCCTTGAGGAAGCTGGATACCAAATTTCATTCCAATCCGTTTGGTGGTTTCTGAGATTTCGTGATGAATGAATGAGTGAGTCAGTGGTATTTGAGCTTTATATAGTAGATTACTTTGCGACTTTTTTCCCGGCTGAAGTCTTCTATTATTTCATTGAAATATAAACTTGCTAAACGGTCACGGGAGGTCATAGCTGCACTGAAAAAAGGAATATAAATTATAAATTCGTTTGAAAGGTATAATTAATTAATTAATTAATTAAATTTAAAATAATCCAAGACACGGGGCCCCCTGGACCGCTGGGCCCTGGGCGGCCGCCCTCTTCGCCCTCCCCTAGATCCGCCCCTGTAAAGTAGTGTAGAAATCATATTCATAATGTAGTGGGTTAAAAAGCATACTTTTAGAATCATAGCAGTAGCCAGTGGCAGCTGGTAATAATACTCTTGGTGGTGTCAGCAAATTTAAAATTTGCATTCAAATCCTTCAAACTTAAGTATATCAGGAATGTTTACATCAAGGTTGTTGACATTTGACATTGTTCCGTATTGACGAGATTATATAACTAGAATAAATAAATATCCTTGTAATTATGGGTCCACCCAGTCAATACTTTTAATTATAATGCAATCAAAGATCACATCTACTTAAAATTACAGTACATGTTTCAGGATACAAATTATCATAATCCCTTCATCAGCTTTTATAAGACAGGCCCAAGTATAGACACTGCATATTTTATCTATAGGCCTAAGTTTCAGGTATTTAACTGTGTAATTGTACAAGACACACAATACAACTTCATTTGCCATCGCGAAATAAACAGCTAAAATGAAATGAACAAGATGTCCTACCGCCAAGACTACCTTATGTACAGATATAAATTTGGTAAGGATACCCGCTGCATCTGATTAAACACGAAAATAATTTAACGACGCTTCTATTGAACACTTGCAATCTTGCCACCAAAAAAGTTAACAAACCTGAGAATTTGTATTTGCATTCTGGTAGGCATAACTGTGTCCCCAACTTAAACCAACGAAACAAAGCAAAACTTACTGCCAAAAGTCCAGAATGTTACATTATAAATAGAGAAAAACTTATTCCTGCCACCAATATGAGTGTGAAAAATTCGCTAAATGTCTAACATAGTTTTAACAACAAATTGTATATCCGCCTTAGTCAATACATAAACGAAAATAAATTATAATTACACTTGCTCCTGGTACATGTTTCGGGGATTAATTGCTTTTATCCCCTTCATCAGCCAAGACAAATATCCGAAGAAAGATATAAAATAGCGTAGCACTCAAAAAATAAATAGCTATTTAACTTAATATGGTGCACCATATAAGTAGGTCACAGGAAATTGTTGAGCAAAACTAAAAACATATATGTAACAGCGATGATATTCAGCCATCAAAACACAGAGAATCAGTGGACAGTTAACTCGTAAATCCGCTCCAAAACACTGGTCGAAGCTTGAATTGGCAAAAATCACAATACTTCACCATATGGACACAACCAATGAAGATGCCTTATGCTCAACAGGTCCAAAATCAAATGCCTGCATACGAATTAGACGAGCGTGGAAGGAACAACTTCAAATAGCAATGAGGTTAGCTCAATGCATAACCTGAAAGAAGCAAAGGAAAAACAAACACCATAATAAAAGGGACCAAGGGGAAATTTATAGACTGAAATATTTATGAAAAACTATAAAAATTAATTTATAATGATATAGAACGAATGCAAACTTAATAATATTCGAAGAACTTACTTCAGGTTAAGTCAAGGTATCAATTATGAAGAGATTGTCTTATGTTTGAAAATTATTCGTTTGCAGGCATTTGATTTTGGACCTGTTGAGCATAAGGCATCTTCATTGGTTGTGTCCATATGGTGAAGTATTGTGATTTTTGCCAATTCAAGCTTCGACCAGTGTTTTGGAGCGGATTTACGAGTTAACTGTCCACTGATTCTCTGTGTTTTGATGGCTGAATATCATCGCTGTTACATATATGTTTTTGGTTTTGCTCAACAATTTCCTGTGACCTACTTATATGGTGCACCATATTAAGTTAAATAGCTATTTATTTTTTGAGTGCTACGCTATTTTATATCTTTCTTCGGATATTTGTCTTGGCTGATGAAGGGGATAAAAGCAATTAATCCCCGAAACATGTACCAGGAGCAAGTGTAATTATAATTTATTTTCGTTTATGTATTGACTAAGGCGGATATACAATTTGTTGTTAAAACTATTTAGTACGTCAATACGGAACCATCATGGAAACTAGTTTAAATAATAGAAAATGTCTAACATGACAAAACTAAAAGCATCTAGTAACTTATATATTTAATTGTCGCCAGACAAAGTGACAAAGTGGGAATCCCGTAGCTGCATCCTCTGCATTGTGCTGCCATATGTAATATTCTGGTGGTTGAAATATAAATCGGTCTTGCACTTGCGCTTCGGTCTACATACTACACTCTAGTGAATGCACCATGCAGCTGTTGGCTCTATCTCAGGGTAATCAGTGGCCCAACACAACACAACAGCCTACAGTACATGCAAAGCCAAGCCAAACTAGCCTTTATTGGTACTGAGTCTTATTTTCGGAGGTTGAGCCCGTGAGACCTGGCTCACTCATTCAGGTCACTCATTCAGAAAAGCGCTGGCAGAGCTTAAGTATGTTCGCGCGCTCGTTCAATAAGATACGCTTGCTATTTCCTTGAAATTTAAATTTAATACAAACTGTTATTGAGAGGGCACATTGGAGGTGCCATGGCACACCTGCAGTACCGTATATAAAATAGCAAGTGTTTTCAGTTCAATTAGTGCTAAAACAAAAACCCCACATTACAAACAGTGGCATCATGAGAGGGGTTTAAAAAGAGTCATGCAGTTGTGCTACGGTGGGCTGTACATGACTACCTTCTTAATAGTGACCATTTCCTGATTATCGTAGAATTCATTGCATGTGCGGCTTTTACCGATGATACCTTTGAGATTATCGATGATCATACCATTCATATAACTAATGGTATTTTGGCTGCTGCAGAATAATCAATACGTTCCTCATCCAGAAACACTCATTCGAAGCTTGCCCCTTGGTAGACAGTCAAAATTGCGGTAGCCATTAAAGATCGTTGATGTGCTTTCAAATGTTATCAGAGGCAAAACACCATGGCAAACCTTATCGCCTTCAAAGGGATGCATGCTAGAGCCCGTTATCTGATTTGTGAGAGTAAGAAAACGACATGGGAAAAGTATGTGTCTTCTATGATGGCATATACTCCCAACATCAATGACAATACCTGGAGTCTCCTTGAATGGAGACATTATCACGGACCATCTCTTCATTGCTAACAATATTGAATTGCATTTCCCTGAATGTATCCAACTCTGGATGTTATGCTCCAACATTTGTGACTCCGAAGGTGGAGGCTCACTCCTTGACCTTTGCCACAGCTGCTTCGGAGTTCTACAATGTACCATTCTCAGAATGGGAACTTCACAGTTCGCTTGCACTGTGCCAGTGTACATCTCCTGGACAGGATAATATCCATAATCAAATACTGAAAGAACTTTGCGAATCCAGTATCAGTATCCGTCCCTCTTCAATGGTATATGGATTGAAGGTGACTTCCCATCTCAATGGCGAGAGCGGATCATGATATCAATTCCCAATGATTGAAAGGATCCTAAGCTTGTTAGCAGCTATAAGCCTATTTGTCTCACAAATGGCCTATGTAAGCTGTTAGAGAAGATGGTTAACCATCAACTTGTGTGTTTCTTGGAGGAGAGAGGTATCTTGTCTGAGTACCAGTGTGGTTTTCGCTCTCATAGGTCCACCACTGTCCAACTAGTGTGACTTGGGAGCTCGCCATACAGGAGACGTTTCTCCGAAAGGCTATTCGTTGATTTTGAGAAAGCCTTTGACACCACATGGTGCTATGGAATACTTTTCACCCTTCATGAGTGGGGACTCCATGGTAATCTTCCGACTTTCATTGTGAACTTTATGTCTGTCCAACTCTTTTGAATAAGAGTAGGTAGGACATTCTCACTACATTTTATCCAAGATAGTGGAGCTCCTCAGAGTTTAGTGTTGAGTGTCACCTTGTTCGCGATTGCAAATAATGGCATAGTTGCTGCCGATGGGCCCACGGTAGTTCCATTGCTGGATGTAGACTACTTAGCTCTACATTACATTCTGGAAGTATAGCAATCGAGGAACGGCAATATTGTAGCTAGCTATTAACCGAGTTGACAGGTGGGACCATGACCGAGGATTTCGTTTTCAGCAGTGAAAAACTCTGTTGTCTATTTTTGTCAGCTCCAGAAACTACATTTACACTCTGTGAACTACACCTCCAGGATACCGAGTTGCCGAGAATTGACACTTATCTCTTCCTGGGGCTCAATTTTGACAGCAAGTTAGCGTGGCAGCTCCATATACGGCAACTAAAAAGGGATGTCTCAGGAAACTAAACATGCTCAAGTTTCTAAGTTGCACTACGTTGGGGGCTGACCGTGTGGTGCTGCTACGGTTTTACCAAGCCCTAGTCCTGTCCTGGCTTGACTATGGTTGTGCGGCATACGGTTCAGGAACGTCGCAACCTTGAAAATACTGAACAGTATCCACAATAGTGGCGTTAGGCTGGCTACTGTTGCTTTCCGCACCAGCCCAATTCCCACCCTACTTGCTGAATCAAGTGTTCCACCTCTTAGTTATAGATGCCAGCATATGCTGCCAATATGCGTCAAATGCTGCATCATCCAAGCAATCAAGCTATCTTCAGCAATCAATACCACCTGAGGCACGCCAACCAGCCTTGCGCCACCCAGCCAGTTGGTATTAGACTTGATAGCTCGTGTAATGAAATAGGAGTGGCTGTAGGTTCCTGTACGAGCTGGGCACCTAGCGAGGTGCCTCCGTGGCAAGTCCCCCGTCCAGAAATTAGATCAACACCGAGGCCCTAAGGTGAACATGGCTGCCTCCATTCATTGGAAGCATTTCCACAGCATAGCTCACCAATATCCAGATCATCATCATCATCTTGCACAGTTTCCAGCCACTGGCCGGGTCTGTTTGGAACACAAGCCTCTCCAACCTCTTCTGTCTTCCCACCATCTCTCAGCCTCCACCCTTGTCCAGTCTTCTCCTCTCTTCTTCACGCTTTCTTCCACCCCCTTCAGCCATCTGTCTCGATCTTTCTCTCGATCTCTTTCCTTCCCACTTCGTCTCGTGTACCCTCCTGGGTATCCTCTTCTCCTCCATTCGTTTTACATGTCCATACCATATAAGTCTAGATTTCTCTATATCATCCTGTAATGGTTCCTCCTTCATTAATTCTCTGGTCCTCTCATTTTTTATTCTGTCCATCTTTGTAGCTCCAATACTGCTTCTCAAGAACCTCATCTCACTGGCCTGTATTTTGCTCTTATCCGTTCCTTTCATAACCCAGGTCTCCGAGGCATACGTCAGGATAGGGACATAGTACGTCCGATATATGATCTTTTTGCTGTTCTGAGGGACATCCTTGCTCCATAACATGCTTCTCACACTCCTCTCCGGAATGCTTCTGCCTGTCTCCCCCGCTCATTTATTTCTCTATCGTTTCTTCCATTATCTTGTATCAGGCTTCCCAGATACTTGAAACTCTCCACTTTCTTCAGCTGTTCCCCACCAATTGTTATTACCGTTGTGGTTCTTTCCTTCATCCTTGTTGTGATCACCATCTCACTCTTATTTATGCTAAATTTCATCCCATATCCTTGTATTATTCCTTCCCACACGTCCAACTGTTCCTGTACCTCCTCCTCCTTGTTTCCCCAAATCATCAAATCATCTGCAAACACCATTGCTTTCATCTTTCCTTCCCCAATTACTTGTGCCACTCGGGACATTATGTCATCCATCACCACAATGAAAAGTAACGGTGACATTGCACTTCCTTGTTTCAGGCCGTTTCTCTGTTCCAACCAGTCCGATCTCTCTCCTCCCACTTTCACACAGCTCACACTTCTCTTGTACATCTCCTTTATCCTCTTTATAGTCCATTTTTCTACTCCTCTATCCTCCAGGGACTTCCATACTTTGTGTACCGATTTTGCAAATCAGTACATGTTCATCTTATCTTCGAGACGCAGCAAGAGCTCCAGGTCTGACCAGATTATCATGAGGGCATACACCAGGCCTCTTCTGAGAATTCCTTTCGCCAATCCGGCGCCTGACTGTTTGTGAAATGGGTTCGCCGAGCCCTTTCTGCCAGGATTTGTGCCTTTGTGTGTCCTGTCACTTATAGGCTTATCGTTGATAGACACTTGTAAAGGGAGATAAATCGAGCTTTGTGTCTGCAAACATTGGAAAAGCGAACATTTACTGTCAGCTACATTCGCCAAGCCCTTGTTCTGAGAACAATCTTACAAAGGGCATTGTGTAACGCCTCGACTCCTAGAAGGTTTCTACGCAGTAACCTGTGTGGGCTGATATTCAATAGTACCCACTCAAAGCCTTGGACTCTGGCTTTGTTTTGGCCGGTTGTGCCACTAGTCGCAGTTGGTACTGCTGGAGGGTTGTGGTGGGGGTACGCTGGAATATACAAGGGTGCGATCTGTGACTGCAGAGACAGTGCGAGAGGAACCTTGCTGACGGAAGGGCTCTTAAGCGATCGCCTCCGGGGAACTGAGGGCAGTTCTCCGGAGGGCTGAAATACACCAGGTGGTATGAACTCAATTTGTTAGAAGGGGCAACCGTTCGATGGAACATTAAACTGTGTCATTTGGTAGTGTTATTTTAAGGCCATGTGTCGGTGGACCATCAACTTAATTAGATATAGACTGACATTTTATTTTAGCACTTTAGTATGTAATATTTTGGAAGGGTTGGTATAGTTTGGTGATACCTTTATATGTAATTACTGCAGGGTGGGTTATTCTTGCCCTATTTCCCGTTAGCTGGATGGGAACCTCGTGGATTTAACTTTGGTCAGATAGGCTTCAGAAGACAGTCAGTGCTGGACTCTGAAGCTTCTCAGACGCTTTCGTTCACTAAGGAACGCGTAAGTTGCTTATGTAACATTGTTTTAGAACTGGCACAGAGTCTAACTTCATGTTGTTATTCCTTTAGTTTTGTCGTCAGGGGAATCTTTCTAATCAAATTCATTTCTATCACAAATGTAGATGTGTGTAATCTTGCCAAGCGGGCAAGTGTCTGGTTTGTTTAGGTTAAGTCATTCATTGGTGTTTAATTAGATCATATTTGTCAGATGGTTAATTTTAGTGGTGGAAGGTTTATCTTGTAATTTGTTTGATCTTAATGTTCAATACATGTTAGCTTATTTTGATTTGTCATGTTATTTATTGCATGAAGTCACTAGGAAGATTATTCCTCCTTTTCCTTCTTCATCTTTGGCAGGGTCATTTTAATACGGGCTGCTGAGGTACGCATCCAGCCTTCCACTCAACAAGCTGGTCTTGACATTAGCTTCGTCCCGCCTGATCTCTTTTCCTAAATTAAATCAGGGTGTTCTTGAATACCAAGCAAATCGGAACATTCGCTCCTAGGTTTTTTGCTGTGAACTCAGCTGACCTAGCGAGTAATTAAATGATAATTTTGATATGCTAATATTATTATTATTATTATCACATCTTGGGTTATCGAATAGGGAAGGGGGGGATGAGGCCACTGTTACACTTTGTTTCTGCATACACTGTCATATGCTTTCTCAATATCCGGGAAGGCCATCAGTAGATCTGTTCCATACTCATAGTGCTGTTCTTGTAACTGCCATACAGCAAAAATCAAATCCACTGTGGACCTTCCTGCTCTGAAGCCATGTTGCTCTTCCCTCATCCCTCCTTCTATCCTTGTCCTAATCTTCCTTTCCAAAACTTTCTCAAAGATCTTTACACAATGACTCGTCAGTGTTATTCCCCGGTAGTTTCTGCATTCTGTTCTACTACCTTTCTTGAAGATCAGGATAATTATTCCTTTTTTCCAGTCCTCTGGGGTCTTCTGCTCTCACCATCTCCACACTCAACTCATCCACACCCGGTGCCTTCCCTCCTTTCATCTTCCTCACTGCATCTTCCACTTCTTTCCATGTTTAGTTCTTTTCTGTTTGCAGTTCATCTTCCTCTTCCCCGATTTCTTCCTCCTCACCGTGGTTTCCATTTGGGTTCAGAAGTTCTTCAAAATATTATTTCCACATTTTCTTCAGTTCTTCCCTACTTTCTATCTCTTGTCTCCTTTTGTTCACCATTAATATAATCCGTAAGATCCTTCCGCCGCTTATATTTTACCATCCCTTACAGGACCTTTTTTGTACCTTCTATATCCTCCTTCATCATCTTTGTACACTCTTCCATCCACTTTCTTCTCTCCTCAGCCACTACTCTCTTCGCCTCCTTCTTTCTTTCCTGGTACTCTTCCCTTGTCTCTACCGTCCTATTTTGAATCCACCTCCTAAAGGCTCTATTCTTTTCCCTTACTATATCTTTTGTCTTCTCATTCCACCATGGTGTTTCCTTCCACCTCTTCTTACTACTTGTCCTCCCACATACTGCTTCTGGTGCACCTACTAGTGTCTTCTTAAATCTAGCCCATTCCTCTTCCACCCCTCTTTCTTCATCGGTTGGAATTCCTTCCTTTACCATTTTCAGGTACTCGACCCTTCTATCCCCTTCTTTCAGTTTCCATATCCTTATACGTCTTTCCTGGTTCTCAGTCCCTTTCTTCTCCTTACTCCCTCTCAGGTTCATTACCAGCAATCGATGGTCGCTATCCAGGTTCTCCGATGGTATAACCTTGATGTCTGTGATGTTCTTATTTAGTTCTTTCTCATACAGTATATAGTCGACCACTGACTTCCTGGTCAAGTCATCACTGTACCATGTGATTGTGTGGCTCTCTCTTTTCTTGAACCAGGAGTTCCCAACTAGCAGGCTGTTCCTCTGGCAGAAGTCCAACAGTCTCTTTCCTTCCTCATTTCTTCTTCCCCAACCCTCTGGTCCTAGAACACTCTCATAACCTTGTCTTTCTCTTCCTACATGGGCATTCAGATCCCCCATAACAATCATATGTCTTCCTACCAGCTGCTTCTGCAATTCCTCTTCAAACTCCTCCTTCTCTTCAGAGGCGCAGCCTACTTGTGGAGCATACACTTGCACTATTTCTACGGTCTCTCCCCTCAGTGCTACATTATTCTCCTCACTTCTTCTTTTAAACCATCTCGTACTACTACTCCCACTCCATTCCTCTTTCCCTCTTTATTCCCACTCCAGTACAGTATATAGCCTTTTCTCAGTTCTCTCGAAGCTTCACCAGAGCCCCGTTAGCCGTCACTTTGCAGGGTTCCTGCAGGACCTTCACAGCTACCGTAACGGTCCCGGGGCACACAAAGTCCCCACTATACTTCGCCCCTACAGGCGATCCCCTACTTTGTGCCGTTGCCCATCTCCCACGACGTGGACGAGGGGTTGGACTTATGGGAGACTCCAATATCCAGATGCTGACATTAAAGATCGTCAAGGAGGAGAGATATATACCGCTAAGAAGATAAAGTGACCGGCCGCGGTGGCCGAGAGCGCTACCGCGTGCCTCGCTGGCATCGGGAGAGCGTGGGTTCGAATCCCACCTCGGCCGTCCTGAAAATGGTTTTCGTGGTTTCCCATTTTCACCATCAGGCAAATGCCGGGATGGTTCTTTTCAATAGGTCCACGGCTGATTTCCTTCCAATATCCCTTCCCTGACCCGTCCTGAAAAGAAAAATACATGGATGCATTAATAAAATTTAAAAACAGAAGACAAGATGGAGACTCTAGCAGCTGGATAAATTTTCTTTCCATTGTCCAGAATGTGATTGATAATATGTGGGCCAGTTTCTGCAAATCTGTCACTAGAACTGCCACTACAATCTTGGGTACAACTAAACCTGGTCCCCACTATATTGATAAGCAAATGTGGTTATGGACAGACCAAGTTCAGGAAAAGGTGCATGAAAAGAAGAAAGCATATCGAATCTGGCTCTCACAAAAGACTCTGGAGAACAGGGATAAATATGCCATAGCCAAATGAGAGGCTAAGAAGGCTGTCGCTGTGACTAAGCATTAGTCATTATAATGACTTGTATACAACACTGGACTCAAAGGAAGGAGAGAGAACTATTTTTTGGCTGACCAAAGCTAGAACAAAATCAACACAGGATATTGAGCACCATGTGTGCATAAATGACAAAGATTGTCAGCGATTACACGACAAACAGGACATCCTCCAACATTGGCAACTACACTTCAAAGAGATCTCCAACATTCAGTTCCCACATCCTCTTATTCCAGAAGGTAACCCTATAGTAGGTCCTATCTTTCACATTACATCAGAGGAAGTGATTGACGCCATCAAGGGTATGAAGAACTTCAAAGCGCCAGGACAGATGACCTTCCAGCAGACTTTTGGAAGTTGCAAGAATTACAAGAATCTGCGATAAATTGGCTGACCAACTTATTCAATGCCATAGTTGACTCTGGCTCTGTTCCTAGTGATTGGGTTACCAGCATCACCGTGTCTATCTTTAAGCAAAATTGTGATCCGGCAGACTGAGCACAATACTGTCCAATTCGCCTACTGTCGCACACAATGAAGATCTTTGAGAGAATCCTTGAACAACGTCTGCATGAAATCCTCAGCATCAGTACCAACCAGTGAGGCTTTGTCAAGGGTGCTGGAACAACCTAAGCAATCTTCGCTGCCAGAATGCTCATTGAAAAGCATCGAGAGAAACAACAATCACTGCATATTGCCTTCCTTGTTCTTGAAAAGGCTTTCGACCGTGTTCCCTACTGTGTAATCTGGTATGCACTTCATGACCATGGTGTACCAGAAATACTTATCAATTGGAAGAAGATATTATACATGAACACTACAAGTCATGTACGCTGTGCAGTTGGCATCTCAGAGAGTTTTGCAGTGAATGTCGGTGTACACCAAGGATCAGCACTGTCCCCCTTGCTCTCTATCCTCATCATGGACACAATTACGCGAGACTGCAAAGGAGGGTGCCTTGGACTCTCTTATATGCATATGATGTCTCACTTGCTGATATACCAGAAGAGGCATGCAGCGCCACATTGGAACAGTCGCCTCTCACAATATGGTCTTCAACTAAATAAAACTGAATACCTGGAAACCATCCCCAGTATTGGCTCCATCCAAGTTGATGGAGAGACAATAAAGAAGTGCGGAGTAAAATAAAGGTAGCATGGTTGAGATGAAGGGAAGCCACATGCGTGTTCTGCGACAGAAGGATGCCACTCATCAGAAGTCCAAAATTTACCGCATGGTAGTACTGTAACGTGTTTTTCGAGGGGTTTTTATGCAACTGGCATAAGTCAGTAGGAAGCCATTCTATATTTATTTACGCGGCAAATTGTTCAGCCAAGAGAATTTTTCATGTTAATTTATTATTATTATTAATTTATTATAATTATTATTAAGATATTTTCGGAGCATTTTATAAAAATTATAAGCATACAGATAGGTTTTCTATGTCTTAGAAAACGCTATCAAGCAAATTATTACGAACGACGATATCATAGAAAATTATCTGATTACGGAATTTTACGGAGTTTTCGTCAGTTAGGGTATATCGAGAGACGTGACTCACTGGGATTTCAAATACAAGCTTAATCCTGTCGGGAAGTATTACCCAAGCGGGCTCGCATCGTCCAGGAAAGGCGAATTGTTGAAACGGAACCCTCCCGCCGAGTGTAATGACCCAGAGGAGGGGAAGATCGCGTGGTGGGTCAGCCAATCAGTAGAGGACCACGCAAGCTGAAGCCGGCGGAAGAGTGGGGGGGGGGGGGGGGGGGGGGCGACGGGTGCATATATCGTTCAGCGCGCCGTCGAACGAGGACTATCTGTGAAATACTTGAGGAGTATGGGTGCGCGTGCGTGTCGCTCCGATGTTCAGTGGAGTTAGTAACTATCTATGTAGAACTTGCCGAGTACGGTTGCAAGTGCGTGTCGCTCCGATGTTCCGTGGAGTGGAAGACTAACTTTAGTAAAACTTAACCAGTGTGGTTATACGAGTGTTTGGGTCCGATGTACGGACCATAGAATTATCTAATCTACCAGAATATCATCAAATTTCGACGGAGATGACGACGTCCAGGAGACTGTGGGAAGCACACAGCATCATCAAGTACGAGGGAAATGCTTTGGCAATTTCCAGTGGTAAGCGCAAATGACGCAGAAATACGCAATCTCTCATTTCTCGTTGTTTTACATTTCATATTTCAGTAACTTCATAGCTTGGAAATAAGAGTAAAATCAATTTATCAAACTCCGTTTTCACGTAATTTTCTATCGGTAATATTAAAATCGCAACGCTCCAATTTAAATTTTAAACTTATTATTATTATTAATTTTGCTATACTTGTTTTATATAATAAATTCATTTCTTTTACAATGCAATCTTTGCTTTCAGTAGGTAGCATTAGATATAGACCAATTCCTTCTCCTGATACAATTGTTTGTTGGGTTAATGATCAAATCATACCACGATCTGAGTGAATAGAGTCTTGAATGTGTTCTGCCAGAGCTAGACGTTGTTAAATACAAATTTAGATTTCAACATTGCGTTGAGGTCTTGGCGCCCATAAAACAACATAGCTTAGGCAAAGGTAAACAGTTACATTTCTCACCCAACAGTTAGGGGCAGTCAAACCATTACATTTGTCGCCGACAACTTGGGGCTGAAAACCTAATAACATTTGTGGAAGGAGAAGGGTATATATTTCTGTGCCTGTATTTTGGGGGTTATTTGTCTGTATCAGTGTATATCATTATGGGGGATGAGAAAGAAAGACAGATGAGGTTACGTAGTGGTCATCAACGGGAGAGTGATGATACGAGCAGTATGTCGAGTGATGGTAGTACCGGGGTAGCGGAGGTAAATCCCGATACTGAAACAGGGAGTGTAGGCGGCCAACCAGAATTAAAAACTTTACTTCTCGAGTTCATGTATCAGAACAAAGTTAGTAGTGATGCCTTAAATGCAAAATTAGAACAAAACAGTAGGGAAAATAAAGAGAGTAATAGGGAATTGAGCGATAGTTTAAACGCCAAATTAGAACAAAACAGTAGGGAAAATAAAGAAAGTACAGACGCTTTAAATGCAAAACTGGAACAAAACAACGCTAAACTAGAACAAAACAGTAAGGAAAATAGAGAGAGTACTGAAACTTTAAATGCAAAACTGGAACAAAACAACGCCAGATTAGAACAAAACAGTAAGGAAAATAGAGAGAGTACTGAAACTTTAAATGCTAAATTAGAACAAAACAGTAGGGAAATGAGTGACAAATTCGAACTGATTAGAGGTGAGATCAGGGGGGTGATGGAAGAAAAGGCTAAAGAGATTATTGCAGATGTAGACAGAAAATTAGGAAAAGTACAGGAGGAGTTGGAAATTAGAATCAGTACACAGGCTGAAAATTTAAAAGAACTAGTGCAACTGGAAACACAGCAGGTCAAAAAGCAATTGGGGGGAGAAATTGACAAAATTCAGGTAGCTACTAAAGAGGTTAAGGAACAGCTGGGGGGTAGAATTGAGAAAGTCCACTCACAAATAGTTGCAGAAGTAAATGATTTAAGAGAGAGTAATAGAGAGAGCATTAGCAAGATTGAGGAGAAACAAGCAAAGCTATATGATAAAGTAGAAGAATCAGAAGGAAACATTAAATTAACAGTAAACAGTATTGAGAGGAAGGCTGAGGAGAAAATCGCAGAGTTAGAATTGAAATTAAAAGCTAGGATCAGGCAAGAAAATAGTCAGAATAGGCCAGTTTTTGTGAATAGCACACACAGGGAGGTAGAACTGGGTAAGTTCAGCAATCGACAGGGGTGCCCAATGGAGTTCATGAACACTATAGAAAATAAATTCGGGGAGAGGTTGGAAAATGGTAGTATTGAGTGGTGCCAGGTAGTTGAAATTTTAGAACAAGTGTTTGTGGGGGAAACGAGGAATTGGTTTGCTGTCTACAGAGACAAGTTTACTGATATCAATGATTTTAAAATGAAATTCTGTGAAAAGTTCTGGAATGAGGTAATTCAGTCGCAGCATCGTGAGGGAGTAGTGTGTGGTAAATATAACCCTAAAGGAAGCTCCACCATGACCGAATATTTTTTAGGGCAGGTATTAGTGTGTAAATATCTGGATGGCTTGAAGGACGAAAGTGATGTGGTAAGGTTGCTACTTAGGCACTTTCCCTATAGGATCAAGGAGGCTGCTTGTATCCAGAATGTAAAGACTATATCACAAGTAGAAAATTTGTTAAGCACATTTGATGCACTAGGGAGAGGGGGTTATGAGGACAATTTCAATCGGAACCAGGGTAATAATAATAATAGACCTAACGAGGCCAGGCATCAGGAAGTTCAAGGGAACGGTGGCGAAGGGGCCAACGCTCAAAATAGAAATAATAATAATCAGCTAAATCAGAACAGAGGAAATGGCTATGGTAATCAGTATCAAGGGAGGAACAATGATTTCAGGGGAAATCAAGGGAGGAACAATGATTACAGGGGAAATCAAGGGAGAAACAATGATTTCAGGGGAAATCAAGGGAGAAATTATAATGACAATAATTACAACCAGAATAGGGGTCAAGGAAGAGGACAGCCTAGTGGTAGTAATATACAGCCAAACAATGACAACACAGCCCAGAACAACCAGACCAGTTCAGTAGTTAGTAGTACTACGGCCAGCTGTAGCGGTTCTTTAAACGCGAACCAGGCTGCGAAGTAAGGTCAGAATCTCAGTCTGTAGCATGCCCTGTCCATACAATTATACAGGAACCCTATGACCTAAATGTAAGAAATGAATTATTACATGAACTAAATGATGAAGGTATTATTCAGGAAGTGGTTAGTAAGAGCCCCATAGTTAAATTTAACGTGTCCGAGGCGTACACAGATGTTTTAATTGATAGTGGTTGTATGAAGAGTTGCATAAGTAGTGCATTTTATGATAAAATGAAAGGAACTGGAGTAAATTTTGAGGAGATGCCAATTAAAAGCACTTTTGTTATCACAGCTGTTGGGAAGAGGTCTAAGGTAATTTCTAAGCAAGTTTTAGTAGACATTAAAATTAATAATCATGTAGAGAAGCAGATTTGCCTTGTAATTCCAAATTTAGTATTCAGTGTTATCTTGGGTTCAGAGTGGCTAAGTAGAGTGTCTGGTAACTTATGTTATGATGTAGGGAGTTTGAAATTTAAATGGGGAGATTCTGAAGTAGAAGTAGCGTTCAATGACCATATTCAGAGGAGTAGTATTGTAGGTGTGATTTGTACTTTAAATGAGATATCGCCAGCCGTAGAGCGGGGTTCTCCATGTTTTGTGGGCAGTGTGATTACGAACGGAAGTCTAGAGGACTCGTTACGTGATGCTGCGTTTCAGGGAAATATAGAGGATGAACAGTGTGTTCGGCTCTATGATGTGTTATTGAGTAATAGGAGAGTTTTTGAGGATCGCATTGGTATGGCCAATTGCTATACACATTCATTGAACGTTATTGATAGGTCAGTATTCACAGGACATATATATCCTGTACCTTTCGCTTATCAGAGTGCAGTTGAGGCACAAATTAACCAGATGCTTGAAGATGGGATTATTGAGCACTCTAACAGTCCATATGTTAATTCTTTGATCACGGTACCCAAGACCGACGGCACTGTTCGTATTTGTTTAGACGCTCGTTTGGTTAACAGTAGAATTAGTTCAGATCAGCTGAAATCTATGTCAATAGAAGAATTAATGCAAACATTTGAGGGGAAGAAGTATTTCACTTGTGTAGATTTGAGTTCCAGTTTTTGGCAAGTGCCACTTATGTACGAAGATAGACCATTTACAGCTTTTAGTCATAAATATAATCTTTATCAATTTTGTAGAACACCTTATGGGTTAAAGAGTAGTTCAGCAGCTTTAATTAGGGCTTTAAACATCGCATTAGGGGATGACACAGGAGAGTTTGTAACCATTTACATAGATGATATGGTAATTAGTTCACGCAGTTTTGAGGAGCATCTACGTCATTTAAATATAGTTTTTCAGAAGTTAGATCAGGCAGGGTTCACTTTGAAGCTGTCTAAGTCGTCATTCTGTCAGTCAGAAGTGACATTTTTAGGTCATAGAGTGTCGAGTAGAGGTGTGACACCAGAAGAAAGTAGGGTTAATAAGATACTTAACGCAGAGGTGCCACAGAATGTTAAACAGTTAAAAACTTACCTGGGAATTTGCAACTTTTTCAGGAGGTTCGTTCTTAAATACTCAGGGTTGGTAGAACCATTCAGGGAATTGCTTAAAAGTGGGACTCGGTGGAGATGGGAGTCCAAGCATGATCAGGCTTTTAGAGCGCTGAAGGAAGGTTTTGAGAAAGCTGTAGTGCTGAAATATCCGTTGAAAGATAAGGAATATGTGGTTATGACAGATGCTTCACATATAGGCATTGCTGGAGTATTATGTCAGAAAGATGATGAGGGTAATCTGTGCATTGTATCTTTAGCTTCGCGAGGACTGACAGCAGCAGAGAAAAGATACACGATTACTGAGTTAGAGCTTTTAGGTATTGTTTTCAGTTTAGGGAAATTTAGAATGTATTTAGTAGGGGGGAAATTTGAGATCCACACAGATCACCATGCATTACTGTATATGAGAACTTGTAAACTCAGTTCTAACAGAGTTAGTAGGTGGATTCTTGCTCTGCAGGAATACGAATTCACAGTAAAATATATTAAAGGTAAAGATAACATTCTTGCAGACATGCTATCGAGGGACACTAATTTATGTAGGGATTATCCGGTGGCTAAAGCAGAGGACGGTATTTTAATATGTGCATGTGTGGACAGTAGCAACAGGGCATCGTTACAGATACTGAGAAATTAGGTAGAGCAACGTGAGGACGTTCATTTAAGGGAGCCACTTGCAAGGCTGGAAGCAGGTGACGCAGAAACATTTATAGTTTCCAAACGTATTGGGAAAACAGCATATGTGCTGGAGAATAGTGAGGGAAACAGATTATACGGGACGTATAATATACATAGTCTACGAAAATATGTGTCATAAAGTGAGTGTGTTTAGCTGGCGAGCCAGCCTATCAAATGAGTAAGTGTGGTATTTGGTGCGTGGGAAGATCTGGTCTTCAAGGCAGGCGTATCAGAAGTCACATAGGGGGGGGGGGGGGGGGGGGGGTAGTATGTAAGTAAATGAGAGTTTTTAAGGTACAGGGAAATATGACGGGATTGTCGGATGCTCTTGAGCACTAAAATGTCTCGATACACCAAGGCCAGAATTTGGTAGCGCTGGTGAATTCCCATTTGCCTCCAAGAGATGGGTGAGCGCTTGTACATGGTATTTTTGCTTAAGGCGTCCACGAGGCAAAAGATGGGCCATCAGAATGCGAGACAGTCCTTCTTGAAACTCATACATATCAGCACACGTGATTTCTGTTTACGGCCTCGCCATGTAAGATTTGTAAGTGTGTAATTTAAGGTAATTTGTACAATGGTATTATTTCTGTGTTGAGAACTAGTACTAAGTAGAATATGGTCTACGGGAACTTAACAAGACAGGGCGATTACGGCACAGAAATATTTGGTGTTATATGTAATGCGCATTTACTGTTTTTTTTTCAGAAGTCAATATTAATTTAATCTACTTTAAAGAGAGATTAAGTATTATGGTCACGAGGCGCTGCCACAATAGTGTGATCGTGTGCTCAGTGATAAGTGAGATTAAATTTCACCATAAGGAAGGGACCTCCAGTGAAATTAGGAAGTTCTATGGTGATATAAATATATCAGAACACCTTCAATGCGTGTGATATGACATCATAAATACATAGTGCTCACACATTAATTATGTCTATTTCTCCAACATAGAGGAATTTGAGAGGCGGAAATATCCGTGGAACACTATTTTATATGAGAAACATTGGACTGGTTGCAAAGTGCAATACATAGTGACAACAAACTTTGACGCAAAGTGCGTGAAGAAAAATTATGAGTGTATATATCTGTAATTTAGGGTGATCTCATTTATGTAATATGTATTTTGGATGGGGTTTATTAACGTGTCTGGGATAATCGGATAATGGACCGTCGTCACGGTAAATCATCCGATGATCCGAGGCGAATATGTAACGTGTTTTTCGAGGTTTTTTTATGCAACTGACATAAGTCAGTAGGAAGCCATTCTATATTTATTTACGCGGCAAATTGTTCAGCCAAGAGAATTTTTCATGTTAATTTATTATTATTATTATTAATTTATTATAATTATTATTAAGATATTTTCGGAGCATTTTATAAAAATTATAAGCATACAGATAGGTTTTCTATGTCTTAGAAAACGCTATCAAGCAAATTATTACGAACGACGATATCATAGAAAATTATCTGATTACGGAATTTTACGGAGTTTTCGTCAGTTAGGGTATATCGAGAGACGTGACTCACTGGGATTTCAAATACAAGCTTAATCCTGTCGGGAAGTATTACGCAAGCGGGCTCGCATCGTCCAGGAAAGGCGAATTGTTGAAACGGAACCCTCCCGCCGAGTGTAATGACCCAGAGGAGGGGAAGATCGCGTGGTGGGTCAGCCAATCAGTAGAGGATCACGCAAGCTGAAGCCGGCGGAAGAGTGGGGGGGGGGGGGCGACGGGTGCATATATCGTTCAGCGCGCCGTCGAACGAGGACTATCTGTGAAATACTTGAGGAATATGGGTGCGCGTGCGTGTCGCTCCGATGTTCAGTGGAGTTAGTAACTATCTATGTAGAACTTGCCGAGTACGGTTGCAAGTGCGTGTCGCTCCGATGTTCCGTGGAGTGGAAGACTAACTTTGGTAAAACTTAACCAGTGTGGTTATACGAGTGTTTGGGTCCGATGTACGGACCATAGAATTATCTAATCTACCAGAATATCATCAAATTTCGACGGAGATGACGACGTCCAGGAGACTGTGGGAAGCACACAGCATCATCAAGTACGAGGGAAATGCTTTGGCAATTTCCAGTGGTAAGCGCAAATGACGCAGAAATACGCAATCTCTCATTTCTCGTTGTTTTACATTTCATATTTCAGTAACTTCATAGCTTGGAAATAAGAGTAAAATCAATTTATCAAACTCCGTTTTCACGTAATTTTCTATCGGTAATATTAAAATCGCAACGCTCCAATTTAAATTTTAAACTTATTATTATTATTAATTTTGCTATACTTGTTTTATATAATAAATTCATTTCTTTTACAATGCAATCTTTGCTTTCAGTAGGTAGCATTAGATATAGACCAATTCCTTCTCCTGATACAATTGTTTGTTGGGTTAATGATCAAATCATACCACGATCTGAGTGAATAGAGTCTTGAATGTGTTCTGCCAGAGCTAGACGTTGTTAAATACAAATTTAGATTTCAACATTGCGTTGAGGTCTTGGCACCCATAAAACAACATAGCTTAGGCAAAGGTAAACAGTTACATTTCTCACCCAACAGTTAGGGGCTAGCAAAACGTTACAGTACGTCCTGTTGCTTTATACGGTGTTGAATGTCGACCATCTAACAAAGCTATGGAGTGCCAATTACACAGTATGGAAATGCGTATTCTCCATTGGTCGATGGGCATCACACGTATGCATCATGTCAAAAATGAAACCGTTCATCAGCTATTGTGTGTCGCACCCATCACTGAGAAGACACGGGAAAAGCGGTTCCAATGGTTTGGTCACGCCCTATGTGCCGCAACTAGAACAGTTGCCTATTTCACTTTCTCCTTTGAAATTAATGGACAACGTCCACATGGACGACCAAAGCAGCGCTCGCATAACCCAGTAAATGCAGATCTGAAAAATCTCCACTCAAGACCACAAGATGCCCAAGATCATGCAAAATGGCGAGCCAAGATCAGAACAGAGGACCCTGCACCAGCGGGAAAACACTAAGAAGAAGAAGAAGAAGATGAAGATCCAGATGCTGGCATTCTCTACACAGATGGTTCGAAGGTGGATGAGAAAGTGGGTTGAGGTTATGTCATTGATGATGCAAGTACCAAGATCTCTTTGCCACAGACATGTAGTCAGTGGCGGATCCAGAGGTTCACCTCGGAGGGGGCACTCTAGGATTTCAGAGTAGATACAGAAAATATGTAATAAAATTACTAAATTTGTATTTAATCTACACACACTACACATAACATCCAACCACCAGATTTTATAATTCTACAAGAAATTCATTATATTAAAATGCTTCATTGGTTTCAGATTCAAGTCATTGTAATTATGTAAAAAAAAATAAAAAATAAAAATAATAATAATAATTCTACAGAATATGTACATTTCCACATTTTAATGCACATTACACAGTCAAATATGTATTAAAACATTTGCAATCATAGTGACTATCTGATGAAACTATACAAGTCTACTACACAAATGTTACAAGATATGTACATAGTACCAACATTGTCAGTCACTGAGTCACTACTAGTCACATAAATATAAATACAAAAAAATTATTGAATACTGATTGGGATTCTATTTGGTGACTGCCTTAGGCAAAATACATGCCTATTACAAAATAAAATCCAGGCGATCATTCGTTTACCCCCTTTAGAGAAACGTTCTAGAACTTTTCAACGTCAACATTTATATCACGGTGAACAAATAACAGACACAAGCCATTCAACCTTTCCTCTGTCATTCAAGTCCGTAGCTATGATTTAACAGGTTGCAGGCTGCTGAAAGATCTCTTTGCACTTGCAACACTGTCGATGTAGCGATTATATTAACAGTGATGCCATTACATACTATATGATAACAAACATTAACCACATTATTCATGAATGCAGTCAATACAAAAAAGATTTTACTTGCAGTGCACTTTGGAGAAACAATCATTTTTATCGGCAATATCAATGTAGGAGACAACTGGTTTTTCGGGGGGGGGGGGGGAGGGGGGGGCACTTGCCCCTGGTGCCCCCCTCTGGATCCGCCACTGCATGTAGTGTTCTCTGCCTTCTATGAAGCTATATAGTTTGTACGAATCTACTTTCTTGTGTGCACCAACTCTTTGAGTTGGTTGCAGTCAATTGCTTTATGGTTCCTGCAACACCCCTTAGTGCAGTGAATCCTCGACATACTAGCCGGGTTGTGCAGTGCTGACACTTGAGTGACCTTTCTGCATCTTCCAAGCTACATGGGAAAATGAAAATTCACACTCTGCCTCCAGTCGACCGACCGGGTCAGGGATGGAACGAATGAAGCCCCCATCTAGCGGAGAGGATATGAACTGTGCTGGCTGCCGAAGCCTGTTGCACTCCTCTGAGGCAATGATTAAATGAATGACAAATGAAATGACAGTGGAGAGTGTTGCTGGAATGAAATTACTGACAGGGAAAACCGGTGTACCCGGAGAAAAACCTGTCTGCCTCCGTTTTGTCCAGCTCTCCAGATCTCACATGGAGTGACCGGGATTTGTACCACGGACCCAGCGGTGAGAGCCTGGCGTGCTGCTGCCTAAGCCACGGAGGCTCTAACGTACATGGTAATTGCGAGAAATGATTTAGTGGATCCCGTGGGGGTTTGCCTGTTCCTCTATCGGGCGCGTCCCAGGTGGCGGATAGGGGGGCTCGCCGGACTTGTCCGGAGGGTTTGAGGGAAATAAAATACCTCTCGCGGACCAAAAACAGGCCCCTTGCCAGGGTTATGGTGAAGCTACGTTAGGCCTAGCAAGCCAGTAGTGGATATGAAACTGCTTTTAAAACGGGAACGGGCCTCGGAAAGGACAGATCTAAAGGAAGCAGACCTGGCTATGGAAATGGACTACGAATCGGAACTTTGAATATAACGACATTGACGGGAAGAGTGGAGGAGCTTGTGGATATGATGGAGAGGAGAAAACTCGATGTACTCGGACTGGCAGAGACCAGATGGAGAGGTGAAGGAAGAAAAGAACTGAGAAATGGCTTGCAGCTATACTGGATAGGAAATGAGGAGGGGAAGAGAAATTGAGTGGGAATGGTGGTGAGAGAAGGGCTGAGGGAGGAAGTAAAGAGGGTAAGTGATAGAATAATTAGAGCCAGAATCACTGTGAAAGGTAGAAACCTGGACATTCTGCAAGTCTATGCACCACAGGTGGGATGCACAGAAGGCGAGAAGGACGAGTTTGAAGAGGAGTTGCAGAAGCAGTTAGTGGGGAGAGACCTGATAGTCATGGGAGACCTAAATGCCCATGTCGGAACTGATAGAAGAGGTTTTGAGGAAGTGATTGGTGGTGAAGGATGGGGAAACAGGAATAAGGAAGGAGAGAGATTGCTGGAACTGTGCAAGATAAATGGGCTAATGGTTGGAAACACATGGTACAAGAAGAGAGAGAGAGACATAAAATAACTTGGTACAGCAGGGATTTGACTAGGAAATCAGTGGTGGACTACATTCTATGCGGGAAGGAGACAAAGAAGAGTATCACGGATATAAGGGTAATACCTTCAGAAGCCCTGGACAGTGACCACCGTCTGCTGGTCGCCAAGGTGAGAGGACTGAAGGAAAAGAGGAGATCAGAGAACCAAGAAAGAAGAATAAGGACATGGAAGCTGAAGGAGGATGGAAATAAGGAGAAGTTCCAGATATTAGTGAGGAACAAATTACTGAAGGATGATCCGAGAACAGGTGAATAAGAATAGAATAGGTTCAGGGACGTGTTGGTAGAAGCAGGGGAAGTCGTGTGTGGCAGAACTAATGGAAAGAAAAGGTGGAAGGAAACACCATGGTGGAACCCCAGAACTAAGGAAGTTGTGAAAAGAAAAAAAAAAGATGCATTCAGGAAATGGTTCCAACAGAGGACAGACAGAACAAGAGAATATTGATAGTTTTATTAGCAAGAGAAGAGTACCGTACCAAGAGCAGAAGAAGGAAGCAAGAGAAGTAGTGAAGGAAGAGAAAAAGAAGTGGCTGGAGAAATGGACAGAAATGATGGAGGAGGACTGTGATGGCAGTAAGAAAGTGTTGTATTGAATAATAAAGGCAAAGAGAAGAGATACAGGGGAAAATGTCAGAATGGTGGACAGGAATGGAAAGGAGGTTGAAAATATGGAAGAAGTAAAGGTTATCTGGAGAGAGTACTTCAAGGAACTCCTAAATCCAACATAAACCAGCGTAGTGGATGTTGTGGAGGAAGAAACAGACAGTGACCAAGAAATTTCAGAGAAGGAATTGACATGGAAAGAAGTGGAGGAAGCCTTAAAGAAGATGAAAGGGGGAAGGGCACCGGGAATAGACCAAGTGAGTGTGGAGATGGTGAGAGCAGCAGGGGTGATAGGAACACAGAGGCTCTTTTGAGTAATGAAAGCGATATGGAGGGAGAAGAGAATACCAGTGTTGTGTTTGAGTCTTCAGTCTTTTGACTGGTTTGATGCAGTTCTCCAAGCTTCCCTGTCCTGAGCTAATCGTTTCATCTCTACATAGCTACCACACCCTACATCCGAGGCAATCTGTTTAACATATTCTAACCTTGGTCTACCCCTACAGTTCTTGTCCTCAACCCTTCCTTCCATAACTAAGCTTGCTATTCCTGGGTGTCTTAGTATGTGTCCTACTAACCTATCTCTTCTCTTCATTAGCAGTGGCCAGAAACATCTCTCCTCTCCCACTCGTCTTAATACCTCTTCGTTTGTAACCCTATCTACCCATCTGATCTTCATCATTCTCCTGTAACACCACATTTCAAATGCTTTAATTCTCCTCTTTTCTGCTGCACCAATAGTCCAAGTTTCACATCCATAGAGCTCCACGCTCCAGACAAAAGCTTTCAAAAATGACTTCCTAATACCTAAATCTATATTCGATGTAAACAGATTCCTTTTTTGTAGAAATGCTTTCCTTGCCTGAGCCAACCTACTTTTTATATCCTCTTTGCTTCGTCCATCACCGGTTATTTTGCTTCCTTAGTAACAGAAGTCTCCTACTTCCTTCAGCTTTTCACCTGCCAATTTGATGTTCATAGAGGTTTCTGATTTATTTCGGCTGCATTCCAGTTTTTTTGTTTTACATTTATTAATTTTCATCATGTATTCTTTCCGTAAGACCAAGTCCATACCATTCAAAAACTCATTCAGATCCTCAGGCGTGTCGGCCAAGATGAAGATGTCATCAGCAAATCTCAGAGTTGAAATTATTTCTCCTTGAATCTTCACTCCCACTTTAAATTTTTCTCCAATTTCCTTCATTGCTTGTTCAATGTAAAGATTGAAAAGTATGGGTGATAAGTTGCAGCCTTGCCTTACACCTTACTGAATACCAGCTTCTCTCTCATGTCCTTCAGCTCGAATGACTGCTGTCTGTATAGATTGTATATCACCCTCCTATCCCTTTATTTTATTCCAATAGATTTCAAAATGTCAAACAATTTAGTCCAATCAACGTTATCAAAAGCCTTTTCTAAGTCTACAAATGCCATGAATGTTCTCTTATCTTTCCTTATTCTACCTTCCAAAATCAGCTTAAGACTTAGTACAGCTTCCCTTGTTCCTACATTTCTCCTGAAACCAAACTGGTCTTCACCCAACTCCGTTTCTATCTGGCTTTCAATCCTCTTGTAAATTATTTTAGACAGGTTCTTTGAAGCATGAGTAATCAAGCTGATTGTACGGTAATCTTCACATCTGTCAGTTCCCACTTTCTTTGGTATAGGGATGATAACATTCTTCTTGAAATCAGGGGGTACCTCACCTGTCTCATAAATCCTACACACCAAGTGAAATAACCTGATCAGACCTTCATCTCCTATGCAGCGTAGCAAGTCAATCGGTATATCACCTATGCCTGGTGCTTTGTTCCTGCTTAAGTCCTCCAATGCTCTGTCAAATTCTGATCTCAATATTAAATCTCCTTTTGCATCCTCATCAATTTCCTCCTCCCTTTCCATTACATGATTCTCAATCTCCTTTCCCTTATACAAACACTCTATGTAAGCTTCCCATCTCTCAACCTTTTCTTCCCTATCTGTTAGTTAGAGGCTTTCCATTTGTGTCCTTAATATTACAGCACTTAGTCCTATTTTCCCCAAAAGTATTCTTAATCCTTCGATAAGCTGTGTCTACTTTTCCTAATTTCAGACAATTTTCTATACCTGCACATTTCTCTTTCAACCATTCTTCTTTCACTTCCTTGCACTTCTTGTTAACCTCATTTCTCAGACGTCTGTATTCTGCTTTCCCCTTTTCATCTCTTACATTCTTGTGTTTCCGCCTTTCATCCATCAATTCTAGTATATCCAGAGTGATTCACGTTTTTTTACCTATTCTTTCTTTCCTACCAATGTTTTCTTCTGCGGATTTTGTTATTTCATTCTTTAAAAGTGCCCATTCGTCTGCAATTGAAGTTTGTTTAGGGTTTTTCATTAGTCCTTCCTGAATCTTTCATTTACATCCTTCACTTTCAGTCTGTCTATTGCCCACCTCTTTGGCTTTTGACTTTTCTTCAGTTTCTTCAACTTTAATCTGCATTTCATAACAACCAGATTGTGGTCAGAGTTTATGTCAGCTCCAGGATATGTTTTATAATCCAAATTCTGGTTTCGAAACCTCTGCTTGACCATAATGAAGTCGATTTGGTAACGCCCTGTATCTCCTGGTCCCATCCATGTGTATATTCTTCTATTGTGGTTATTGCATAAGGTGTTAGCTATGACCAACTCATGCTCGGTGCAGAATTCCATCAACCTGCTTCCTCGATCATTCCTTTCACCTAATCCGAAATCTCCTACTATCTTCCCTTCTCTCCCTTTTCCTACCACAGCATTCCAATCTCCCATTACTGTAACATTTTCATCACCCTTGATATACCTCAGAATTTCATCTATTTCTTCATAGACCTTTTCAACATCTTCATCATCAGCTTGACTGGTAGACATATAGACTTGTACCACTGTGGTGCACATAGGTTTAGTATTGTTTTTTGCTACAATAATCCGTTCACTATATTGCTCATAATATTCCACCCGCTGTCCAAGTTTCCTACTCAATATGAGGCCAACCCCTGCTTGGCCATTGTTTGATTTAGTGCTAATGACCCTATAGTCTCCTGACCAAAAGTCCTGTTCTTCCTGCCAGCGCATTTCACTAATCCCAACCAAATCCAACCTCAACCTATCCATTTCCCTTTCTAAGTTTTCTAACCTTCCAAATCCTAGCAGACTTCTAACATTCCACGCTCCGATCCGTAGAATGTCAGATTTCCTCTTTGTCACTTCTGTGATGTTAACTCCCTCTCGAGTAGTCCCCACCCGGAGATCCGAACGGGGGACTAGTTAACCTCCGGATTGAAGTTTTACAAGGTAGGAGGCCATCATCACATGTAATTATGCATAGAGAGGTGCATATCCTCGGGAACAGCATTACGGCTGTAGTTTCCCGTTGCTTTCAGCCGTGCAGCAGAATGCAGTGTAGCCATTAGTTGGCTTATATTATCAATATCTTAACCGTCTATATGACAAGTAAAGAATTGATTTATTCTGAAAGGCTGCTACTCCCTTTCAGAATAAGTAAGGAGCAATTCTACTAACAAAAAATACTTCCTTCTACTAACAATTAAATACCAAAATTCTACTAACGAAAAAAATACTTAAGTTCCATCAATATAAATACTACCACTAAAACAGTCTGTCACCAGGCACACTCACATGCACCCTCACACATCACAGTCTAATGAAGCAATGAACTATTATCTACTAAACAATGCAACTGCCACCAGTCATACTCACACACCACAGTCTAATAGAACAATGACATATGTCTAATAAACAAACTAACTACATACTTACAACTAAAACTATCTACATACTTACTGTACTGGTACATTTCATTCAATACGGAGTTTATTAACAATTTTGAATAGATGCCAACCAGTATTACGATGACATGAATTTACCTTGTTGTATGGGATGGAGAAATTCGGAAATTCGTATGAATACAGTGTCCTAAGCTCTCGCAAGCCTTCCCGCTCCCGATTCTCTGCACATCAGGTATGATGCATTACAAAATCAAAAAGCTATAGCGCGGTATTAACGGAAATATTGTTCATTTCACAGCCATGCAAAATTCTAAATCACCGTCAAATTTGCTCAGAGCCCAGTCGCCCACTGCTCCAAACTCATCCTTCTGAACACAATCATTCAGGACTTGTGTCTGATACTCCCAAACTTGGAACATTTTCACAATGAACAATGAAGGGGCTGGCTAACCATATTATTATTATTCTTCTTCATGTGCCGTCTCCGCGTCGAAGATTGGCGATCATCATTGCAATCCTTTCTCTCGAGGTTGTCGTTCGAAACAGAGATGCTGAGTCAACTTCAAACCACTCCCCGCAAATTTTTGAGCCAGGAGATCCTTCTCCTCACTGGTCTGCGCCGTCCTTCAATCTTGCCTTCCATGATAATTATCATCATTTCTCCTTATCCAGCTCCTGCCGGGTCAAGGTATTTATGGCACTTCTCCACCTTCCTCTTTCTTTCCACCATTCCTCTTCTACGATCTTGTCCCAATCCAGTTTTCTTTTTCTTATGCTGTTCTTCACTGAATCAATCCACCTTGTTCTAGGACTTCCCCGTGCACTTTGCCTCCAGCATCTGTCTTGGAATTCTATTTTTACTCCATTCTCTTTACATGTCCAAACCATCTTAGTTTATTCTTGTCAATTCTCTCATTTAGTTTTCCCATCCCAACTTCCTTCCTAACATCTTCATTTCTCACTCTGTATTTCCTTGTCTTTCTATCATACTTCTTAGGAATTTCATTTCACGGGCTTGAATTCTACTCTCTTGCCTGCTTGTCAAGGTCAGTTGGTTCTTAAGTTTAGGGGCTGCGACAACGCGGTCATGTAGCCCCGTGAACTTTGGGTGTGTGTAGAATCTGTCTGATAACCATTGTTAATTGTGATGAATGTATTAGTGTGTGTTATATGTTTTTTTAATTTAAGTACTGCAACTTAGAATTTTTCAAATAGTTCCTACTTTTGCCGCCAAGCGCCACCGTCAACGACTACTAGGCCAAGTTCAGAACTTAGATACTAGATGCCACCGCAGTCGGCTCTTGGCAACGAACGTAGAAACCTAAAAGTGTTGTTTACATTCTTAACCTATCCAATTTAGCTTCACACAGGTGCAATTAGTGGAAGGTTCTTTAACATGCCATAAATCTATGACATGGAACCGCCGGCTTTACTTCCCCTCCGAAGGAAGGCATACTAAGGGATTTTAACGCTCTTAAAAGATCCGACGGCTTCGGCCAGGTTTGAACCCGCTATCTTGGGCATAGAAGCTCAGCATGCTACCGACTACGCCACCGAAGCCGCCAAGGTCCAAGTCTCAGCTGCATAGGTCAATATGGATACATAGTACATTTTATACATTACCTCCTTGCTTTTCCTTGGTACTTCCTTATCCCAAACAAGTTTTCTCACACTTTGATAGAATGCATTGCTCTGCTGTACCCTCCTGCCAATCTCCATGTCCAACCTACCAGTTTGCATTAATTCACTTCCAAGGTATACCAGAGGACTGAAAAAGAGGGATAATAATACTCATATTTAAAAAGGGAAGTAGGAAGGAATGCAAGAACTACAGGGGTATTACACTCGTGTGACACTGCGCCAAAATATTTGAGAAGATACTGGAGAGAAGAATTCGGACAGAAGTTGAAGATGGGCTGAGGGACGAACAGTATGGATTCAGGCCAGGAAGGTCAACAGTTGACCTCATCTTTGCTGTAAGACAGCTACAAGAACACCATTATGAATATGGGAAAGGTCTGGTGATGACCTTCTTGGATATTGAGAAAGCATACGATTGTATTAATAGAAACACGGTATGGGAAGCAGTGAGAGCAAAAGAAGTAAACAAGGAGACAGTGGCAAGAGTGAAAGCAATGTACGAAGGAAGCAAAATCTGTGTAAAGGTGCGAAGGGAGGGAATGGAATGGTTTCAACTAGAGAGTGGTCTGAAACAAGGAAGTGCCCTCTCACCCCTGTTATTTATAGTGGTGATGGATGAAATCATACGAAAAGTGATAAACAGCATTCGGGAAAGGAAAATGAAGGCAATGTTGTTTGCTGATGACCTTCTGGTATGGGGAGAGGATGAGGAAGAAAGACAGGGGCAATTGGATCAGTGGGAGAAGGTAGTGTTATCATATGGGATGAAGTTCTCAGCAATCACGAGGAGGAAGAACAGACTGGATATGGGCATAACACTTGGAGGACAGCAGTTGCAGAAAGTAGAATGCTTCAAGTACTTGGGAAGCATAATTGAAGAAAAGGGAGGCAATAGGATGGAAATAAATGAAAGGGGAAGGTGCACAGATGGATTTTTCAAGAGTGTTAGGGGGATGATATGAAATAAAGATGTACCACAAAAATGTAAAGGAATCATATACAAGACCTACTTTGTGCCAACTTTGACGTATGGTTCAGAAACATGGGTGATGAAGGAAAGGGACAAGAGTAAAATACGAGCAGTGGAGATGAAGTTCCAGAGGAGTAGGGTAGGAGTAACAAGAATGGACAGGGTAAGGAATGAGAGAGTCAGAGTGATGGTAAGAGAGGAACCATTGCAAAATAGAATAGAGCGATCTAGGCTACAATGGTATGGACATGTGAGGAGGATGCGAGAGGAGAGGATACCGAAGAAGATGTTTGGACTGGAAATGAAGGGAAGGAGGCCAAGGGGAAGACCAAGGGACAGATGGACGAAGGGAATTAAGAAGAGTGTGGAGGAAAGAGGAGTGTGCTGGGACACAGTGAAAGATGAGAGATGGTGGATGGACAGGAAACGATGAAGAGGCTTATGTTCCAAGCAGACCTGACCAGCGGTCGGAAACTGCTCAAGATGATGATGATAGGACGTAAAGTACAATCACTCTTAAAAACCTGCTTCGCAACTGAACCCCGTTTCATTCACTATATTATTAGCCAGACATTTGGAGGTCTGTATATAATAGGATTAGCTTCAATGTTTTACATGAATAAGGCGATCCTACATTCACACACAAGTGTACAGCATTGCCCATCTGGTAATGATATCTACCCAGTACGTCAAGCTGCTCAAGCAAATAATAGCACTCAAAGGAATTACAAGGTACAGTTTATAAGGTGTATAAACCAGTACAATAAATGAGTGTGATTTGTTATCCTTCCTTATTATAAAAACGATTCATTATACCGTTCCCGTAAGCATTGGGACAAGAGGTAGATTGACCATACAAATAATCATCTCTGGACTTGAGCACAGATATTTATATGCATGAAGGACTGGGCAGAATGTGTAATGCTTCTACTGACCTAAAATACAGTCCTCTTTCTGTAAGCTATTCTGAGTTGTTCCTCCCTACACTGATCCAGCCGCTACAATTTTATGGTCCTCACGGGCTTGGATCTATTCATACATACAGTCCACCTAGGTTATGGACACCCCTCAGCGCTGGAACTACACTTCGTTTACATTTTATGGTCCTCATCAGGGCGGATCTGACTACATCCGCTACAACGTGGTGGCTACTGATCTCGTCATCCGCTTTATAAGTGAGAGTGGGTTAGTATTCTTGTTCTTTTTTTCAAATTCTAATTTTTTATTTTCTGTATATTATTAATTATTATTGTCTTCTTTGATCGTTTGGGCCACCTATGGACCACGGTGCTTGTGCTTTAGCTGTTGTTAGCCACTTCTGGTGTTTTTGGTGGATTGTTTGCAGCTGCTTTTGTACTGAAATTTTGAGCCTTTCTTTTGGACCAGTAATCTTTCATTTTCTAGCTGAACTCTATCTTACGTTCCTCGGACCATTTCCTTGACGCGTTGTGGTGAACTTCTGTAATGGATGTGAGGAAAGGCCTGGTTTCAACTGTCAGGTGGTAGCGACTCCTGTCATTTATTCTGCCTTGCTGAATATGAAGTTCAGCAAGATCCTTCTCAATTTGTTTCATCCACAGGGACCCAGTGGCTTTACCCTTCTTGGCTACCTTCAAGATCTTATAAAACAGCCTGTGGTGGTCCATTCTGTACAGGTGGCTGTAGAAAGCCAGGCGTCTCCTTCTGATGGCATCCGTGAGGTTTTCCTGGTATTTGTAGAGTTCACAATTTGGTTTGTACCATCGTCTTCCATCTGGTAAGATCCTTGGACTCACTATTTTCCGCAAGAATTTCCTTTGCTGTACCTCGAGGGCCCTTAAGTGGGTCTTCTTAGTTAGAAATAGGGGCTCAGCTGCGTAGGGAATTGATGGCCTGACTACTGCATTATAGTGTCTTAGTTTTACATTCATCGACAGATGTTTCGAGGCGTACAGTTTTCTGCAAGCATAGTATGCCTTGTCTAGTTGATCCTCCTTTGTTTGAGAGCCATTATTTCACTGAGATATTCTGAGATCCATTCTCCAAGCTATTTTACTGCTTTCACTCTCATGATATGGTTAGTATCATTGACTGTCATGGTTTTAAGGGCGTCTTGAATATTGGTAATGAACTTTGTCTTTCTGATGTTGATCAACAGACCCGTTTTCGCCACTATTGAGTGCAGTGTTTGAGGTTGTGTGGTGGCTTCTTGCATGTCGTTTGCCGGCAAGGTCAGGTTGTCAGTGAAAGCCAGGCAAGGGATCCTTAGGTTATCTGCTTAATCCGGAGTCGATTGGTTTCTGGTCCATTCCCTGACAATTCTTTCCAGATCACAGTCAAATAATATGCAAGATATATCATCTCCTTACCTCACCCCTGTTTTGATTGGGAAACTCTCCGAGAGCTGCCCTCGAAACTTTACTCTGGAAGTAGTGTTGTAAAGGGTGGCTTGTACCAACCTAATGATTTTGTCGTTAAGTCCCAGTTCCCCTAGGATTTTTGAAGAGAGTGGTTCTATCCACAGAGTCGTATGCCTTCTGGAAGTCAACGAAGGTGACTACCCACTTTCTGGTCCGTTTCTTGCTGTATTGGAGGATGGTCTTAAGGTTTTGTATTTGTTCAGAACAAGCAAGACCTCAATGATCTAAAACCAGCTTTGTATTCCCCTATCTGATTGTCTAATCTTCTCGTTACATGCCGTTCGAAGATCTTGGAAAATATCTTATAAGTGACTGATAAGAGTGATATTCCTCTGTAAATTCCAGGATCTGTTATGTTTCCTTTCTTGTGGTTTGGGTAAATAATGGCTCACGTCCAGTCATCTGGGAGCCTCTCACAAGTCCATATGTCCAGGATCACTGTGTAGATATGGTTGAGGGTTTGTTCCCTGGCTAGTTTTACAGTTCTGCTATTCTTCTTCTTCTTCCTCTTCTGCTTTTACGGCCTCATTGGACCACTTCAGTCAATCATTTCTTGGTCCTCTTCTTCAGTAAGTTTCCTTTCCGAGTCGCCCAGTAGCTTTTCATTCGCTCTGATCTTCACAGGCGTTCCTCATCTGTAAATACCCTTTTTACTGTAATTATGTTTGTCTATTTTAGCCTGAAATCTTATTTTTATATCTCTCAGTTTTTAAATTTTTTGTTTTGTTTTGCAAGTCATCCTAGGTTATTTCTAATTCTTTCATATCTTCTCTATTTTCCTTAATCCATCCTACTTGTTGTTTCATATTCCAAAGTTTCACTACAATTTTTCTAGATAACCTGGTTTCTGGTGTCCTCATGATGTGACCAAAAAAAGAAATCCGTTTCTTCCGAATAGTATCAGTGATGGGCTCCAGTTCTCGGTAGATCACTTCATTTGGTACTATCCGCCACTGTCCATCTTTCTGATATTTTTTATTTATGCATGTTCTAGCTATTCTTCTTTCCAGTGGCGGTCCGTCCCCCCAGAGTATTTGACAATATCAATTTACACTTTGAACGTAACGGGGTGACGGTATAATTATACGGATCTCTGCTAGGCGATTAAAATTTTTCGCAAGTATAGGCTGGCTTGTAAATCCGCTTCCCCCCACGGCTGCTGCATCATCTGCAGCAGCTTAAGAACTTAAATCGCACTTCCTGAATCCACTTCCCCCATTGCCAAGGCAGGTCATTAAAGCCTCTTAGGGAGCTGCACTCCATGCAGCATCGATACGAAGTGCCAACACATCTTTGGAAACAATCGGGTATACAGTTTACAAACAGCTCAAATAATATACTGGCAGCGGTTAACTGCTCCTAATTCGTATTCAGAAAATTAGCAACTAATATTCTAATGCAATAAATTATAGATAGAATCATAATACTATCGCAAGGATAAGTTTAAATCGTAGTGGCTTTTGCTGTAACACGGCTAGGTTTGTATCACTGAGTGGCAACAGAATCATAAGTAGAAGCAGGAAGTAGGCGCTCACGGCATCTGTTAGGTTCTAGCAGAACTAAGTCCATCTCCATCCCTTAGCCAGTGAAAGCAAGGAGGGAGGCATTCAAACATTTCCATGACTGGCACTATTTTCTTCAAGCACTTGTACAATCAGTCTTGCCAACGTGCGAATTATAGCTAAAGATTCTAAAGTAGTATGCTTGCGTGATTTTAACAAATACTTGCATATTATTTCACAGTAGATTTCGCCCTATTTTAATGATACCTAGCAATGTTCCTTGTTCTTACAAAACCGATTAATTTCAGACCAGTCTTAGAAAAAAAATCCGTTACTCCAGTGCTCTACACAAGCTGTGGAAGTTACCCCCTTGTCAACAACCGTAGTACGTGCTGTTGGAGTTTGTGTATGGTTGTGTGATTAGCTTGTGATTGTGTTTCAAGTAAAGAATGAGTAACACTGTGCAATTTTTACAGTCGCTTCAATTTAGTAGTTTGACGCTTCACGAGAAATGTGATGTAAAGAGTAAGGGTAGACCAACACCTGTATTAGACATCAAACAGTGTTCTACAAGCAGGCAGAAGCAATACACTAGGAGCTTCAATCCTGACGTGTATAAGAAATTTGATTGGCTGTGTGGTTGCGAGGTAAAGCATGCTTTATTTTGTTTTCCATGTATTTTGTTCGGTGGAGAATTCAGCTGGACTCAAAAGGGAATGACAGATCTTAGAAAACTGAGCGAAAAAATTCAGAAACACGCATCTTCCGGAACTCATTTAAATAACATGGTAAATTTTGCAGTGTTAGGGAAAGTGGATGTACAGAAAACTTAAGTTCGGCATATCAACAATCGGTTGAGCGTCATAACAATGAAGTAACTAGAAACATGGAAATACTTTCAAAGTTAATAAACTGTATTAAGTTCTGCGGCTTTAATGAGTTAGCGCTACGCGGACATGATGAGAAAGCCGATTCAGACAACAAGGGCGTGTTTCTAAATTTAGTGCAATACACGAGTGAATTAGATTCCTGTTTTCAGAGTCATTTAGAAAGCTCGACAGCATTCAAAGGAACATCGAAAAGCATACAAAATGACTTGCTTAGTTGCATGCTGGAAGTATGTCGTGAAAGAATCTTAGCTGAAATTGAGGATGTAGATTTCATTTCTCTTCTTGCCGATGAAACTACCGATATCACTGAGAAGTTGCAGTTAGTGATTGTATTGCGATATTGCACTAATGAAGGCAAAGCAGTTGAAAGATTCTGGGGATTTTTTGAGCCAGCTGGTCAGGATGCAAGTTCAATATATGAATGCATTGTTTCTCAGCTACACATAATATTGAAAGACAACAAGGGAAAGTTAATTGCCCAGAGCTACGATGGAGCATCTGTGATGAGTGGCGCAATAAATGGCGTGCAGAAGCGAATCAGGGACGAATACATGAATGCCTTTTTTATCCACTGTTACGCCCATCAGCTGAACCTGATTATGGAAAGAGCCGCTAAGCAGAATACAAAAGCTCGAGTATTTTTTGCCAATTTGTCTGCTATCCCAGCATTCTTTTCGAGATCGTCGCACAGGACATCAGTTTTAGATTCGTGTGTGTCCAGGAGAATACCGTCTGCGGGAGCAACCAGGTGGAATTTTCGAGCTAGAACGGTGAACACTGTGTTTGAGAAAAAAGAAGCCCTAGAAGAATGTTTCACTGTGCTAGTCGAGTCAGATCGTTCGAGTGATATTACAGTTAACGAAGCTAGTTCTCTTCTTCGGACACTGGATGATCCAGAATTCAATTTCTGGCTCCGTTTCTTTCATTGCACCATGCCTCATGTGGACATTCTGTACCAACAATTACCGAGTCGTCAGATCGATTTAGGGAAAGTGCGTAGCTGCGTTTCGAGTTTTGTTGAAACTGTCCAGAAAGTCCGAGACTCATTCCATTTGGATAACAACGCTGACGAGAGTGAACAACCTAGAAAGAGACGGAAGATCGGAGGAAGTCAAACGCGTATTGCTGCTGCAAGGGAAGTTAGTGACGTCATCAACAATCAAGTCACATCGCGGTTACAATTTGTTGACCATTTAGTACTTTCTTCTCTTCTGCAAAACGAAAAATTTGAGATACATAAGAACTCATTTCCGGAAGGAGACTTACGAGTTACCGTACGTGTCTTTCCGATGCTCGAGCCGGACAAACTCAGGACCGAACTGACTATATTGTATCAAAGAGAAGAATTTCGAAACATTGGTGGTGCTGTAAAACTTCTGAGTTTCCTTCTCACTGAAAACTTAGGTCCGTCATTTACAGAGGTCGTTAAACTGTTACGTATCGCTATCACCCTGCCTATGACTACCGCTGAACCAGAACGCTGCTTCTCGTGCCTCAAGAGGATCAAGACGTACCTCAGGAATGCCATGGGACAAGAAAGACTTACTGCACTTGGAATGCTGTCTATTGAGAAGGGTCTGATAAACAGCATACCGAATTTCAATAACCTTGTCATCGAAAAATTCGTCACGTTCAAGACTCGGCGCCTGGAGCTGATCTACAAATAAGGTAAGTTAATGCATGTGCATGCAGCCCCCCCCCCCCCCCAACTACGATATAAGCGAGCCACCACTGCTTCTTTCTACTTTTAAAATTTTGTCGATTCTGTTTTTCTGAGTAACTTTAAAAAGAGTTTCACTTCCATATGTCACCTCTGGTTGAACCACCGTCTTGTAATGTTTTAATTTTGTTGTGATTGATAGACATTTTCTTTTATATGTAGACCATGTTAATTTTTGGGCTTTTATCATTTTATTAGTTCTTTCTTGCCATGCAGGTTTCTCATCCAAGTTGTAAGTTATAATTTCTCCTAAGTATTTAAATTGCTTCACTATTTTAACTTTCTTGTTATTTACTGTTATACGATTGATTACAAGTGGATTTGCTACCATTATCTCTGTCTTTTCAAATTATATCTGAAGAACAAGAGTTTAGTGCTTTTCAGTCGGTCAACACGAATGTACCCAAAAGAGATGGGTTATGCCCTAATCCTGAAATAAATTACATGAGATTAATAAAATTTAAAATAAAATGTAATGTAATTTATTTCAGGATTAGGGCATAACCCATCTCTTTTGGGTACATTCGTGTTGACCGACTGAAAAGCACTAAACTCTTGTTTACTAAGGCAACACTGAAAATATGGCTTCAAACACCACAATTATATCTGAAGTTCAATTTTTTGTGCTATATTTTGTAGGCTTATTATTTGATTTCTGGCTTCTTGAATATTATTACTCAGTAACGCTAAGTCATCTGTGAATCCCAAGCAATTTAAGTCTATTTGATCTTTCTTGGTTCCAATTCTTATGCTCCTAGGATTTTCCCTGTACCATTTACTCATTACATATTCAAAAGCACAATTGAAAAGTAGAGGCGATAAACCATCTCCTTGTCTTAATCCTGTTTTAATCGTAAACGGTTCAGATATTTCTCCTCTAAATTTTACATTAGATTTGGTGTTTGTTAGAGTTAGTTTTATAATTTTTATTAATTTGGGATGAAGTCCGAAATTCCTTAGTATTTTCAGCAATGAATATCTATGTATACAATCATAAGCTTTTTTGAAGTCTACGAAGGTTATGACTTGCTGTTTTTGTTTACGTTTGTTATTATTATTATTATGATCATTATATTTATTATTTAATTTATATTTTTTTTCTACTTTTACATTTTCTTTTGTTGTATTATTTTTAGGCTTTTTCATATTGAGGTGTTCTCAATTAAATTTGAATTCAATCTAAGTTTGTAGGTAACCTTTTATCTGTGTTAAGAAGGACCTTGCTGTTCTGCCCCTTGAAACATCAATGACTAACTTTTAGAGGAGCATTGGCACCAATGGGGTGAAAATGTTGGTGAGGAGGGTGAGTGGAGTTGGTAGGGAGTTGGTAAGAAGTGTTAATTGGGAGGATAATAATAATAAGGAATATTGAATGAAAAATTCAATTATTCTTATTCTTTTGAGTTTTTATTTCAGAATCCTGTGGCAGGCCATTAGAGGAGGCAAGGGAGGCTTGACCTCCTTCATTTTCCTGAATATTTTATTTATTATTATTAGTATTTATTCTTGACATTTTTGCTATTGCAATCATCAATACTACTAACTACTCTAGAAGTAGCAGTACTTATTTCTCCGCTGCCATTGCTATTGTCACAACAAACGCTGCTGCGATCATGATGCATGTTCCAGGAGTTGCGATTTGTTTAAATCGTTCTTGTTTGGCGCTCAGAAAATTCAGCTTGGAGGCCAAGTTGATGCAGGGCCACCTGTGAGGCATTGGTTGTCATGATAACCGTGAGGGAGAAAAAGATGGCCTACAAGACTTGGTGGAACTCACGTGTTGATACTGACCTCCAGCAATACCATAACCTGAAATCAGCAGCAAAAAGTGCAGTAGCTGCTGCAAAGGACAATTATTATCAAGACCTGTACGACCAGCTTGACACACCATCAGGAGAAAACAATGTCTATCGTCTTGCTAAGTCCCGTAATCGTTCAACTCAGGACATTGGACATGTCATGCATATCAAGGATGCGAACGCTAAGCTACTAAGAGAACAGCAATCTATCCTCCAACGTTGGGCATACTTCTTTTTTGGCATCTGCAACGAAGAATTTCCACACCCACCAATTGCAAGTCCTGATCCTACCTTAGGACCCGTTTCTTCAATTACATCCGAGGAAGTAATGCTTGCCATTAGCAAGATGAAGAGTGGGAAAGCAACTGGCCCAGATGACGTACCGACGGAAATGTTGAAAATGCTAGGAAAGCCTGCCTCAGAATTCCTTGCCACACTCTTTAACCGGATCATTGCTCATTGCTGATAACCAACTTCCCCATGCATGGACAACTAGCATAACAGTTCCAAGCTGGAAGGGAAAAGGTGATGTGGGTGACTGGTCAACTTATCGCCCTATTCGACTCCTCTGTCATACGTTAAAAATATTTGAGCGTGTGCTTGATTGTAGACTCAGAAATATTGTCACTGTAACACCAAACCAGTGTGGGTTTGTTAAAGGATGCAGTACCATCGATGCTGTCCATGCCACACTCCTTTTAATGGAAAAGCACCGCGAGAGGCAGTGAAGTGTACACCTGGCATTTCTCGATTAAGAGAAAGCTTTTGACCGTATCCCTCATGATCTTATTTGGCGAGCTCTTTGTTGTCATGGGGTCACTGAGGAATATGTAAGCTGGGTGCAACTTCTGTATCGCAATGCCACTAGTGTAGTTCGGAGTCCAGCTGGAGTCTCCCCACCTTTTAAAATCACTGTGGGTTCTCCTCTATCACCACTGTTATTCATCCTCTGTATGGATACAGCAACGGCAGACATACAGACCTCACATCTCTGGACCCTTCTTAAGTACTTAGGGTCCATTGTCACCTCAAATTGTGACGCCACTTCTGATACTCGGATGAGGGTAACCGCAGCCTGGCTCAAGTGGAGACAAGTCACTGGAGTTTTCTGTGATAAAAAGATGCCTCTGCATTTAAAGGCAAAGGTCTATAAATCTGTGGTACGCCCAGCAGCAATCTATGGGACTGAATGTCGCCCTATGACCGAACAACTTGAGCAAATAGAGATTTAAGAAATAGATTAGTGAAGTGTTATTTTAGAGTGTGGCAACGTATGAAGCCGAAACCTGGACACTTTTAAAAGAAGTTGAGAGAAGAATAGAGATTCTAGAAATGTGGATTTGTAGGTGGATGGAGGGAATAAGCTGGAAAGGAAAATGAAGAGGTATTGCAGAAAATAAGAGAAGAAAGATTGATGTTAAAAAAGCTACGAAAAAGAAAACCGATTTGGATTGGACATCACATAAGAGGAAATAGTTTGGTGACAAGAGCATTGGAAGAGACAGTAAATGGCAAACTCAGGAAGAAGAAGGTTTCAGTTGATTGATAATGGTTGATAAATCTTATGACCTAATGAAACGTTGTGGAGAAGACCAAATTAGATGGAGAGATATACCATGAGTTAGGCCGATAACTATGGTAAATTGAACTGAACCATATTTGGTATGCTATAAGGTGCGTTCAAAAAGTAACGAGCCAGAGGCTGTAATGCGCAAACCGTTGACGACATCGGCTAATCGTGGCGTGTGTAACGAGGTGTGGTTCCGACCAGAGCGTGGAAGGTCACAGCCCGTCGCTAGAGGGCACGTGTGAACGTCACGTGACGATACAAAGTGAACAGCAGCATGCATCAATCGTCCAACGCTGCCAGTCGCATTGCAAACAGTGACATGGAGGCGTCAAACGAAGAGCAAAGAGGTGTTGTTCGGTTTCTGACAGCGGAAGGAGTATGGGGAACAGACATTCATCGCCGAATGTCACAAGTGTACGGTGAACACTGCATGTCCCTTGCAAGGGTCAAGGCGTGGCACAAGCGCTTCAGGGAAGGACGGATGTTGTTAGCCGATGATGCCCGGTCTGGGGCACCCCCCTGCATTACCGATGACAACGTCCAGCTGGTTGATGCACTCATTACCCAGGACCGCCGAGTGACAGTGAACGCCATAGCCGTCGTGGTTGGATTGAGCGTCGGACGTGTGCACACCATCATGAAGGAACGACTGCACTTGCGGAAAGTGTGTGCCCAATGGGTACCCCACAGTCTTCAACCACCCCAGGAAGCATGTCGAATGGCCTACTGTCTTGGTCTTGGTTGGACGATTGATGCATGCTGCTGCTCGCTTTGTATCGTCACGTGACATGCACGCGTGCCCTCTAGCGACGGGCTGTGACCTTCCACGCTCTGGTCAGAACCACGCCTCTTTACACACGCCACGATTAGCCGATGTCGTCACCGGTTTGCGCATTCCAGCCTCCGGCTCGTTACTTTTTGAACGCACCTTATACTATCAAACTTGGAACAAAATGAGGTTAAATATTTCAAAACTTACCACTCTTTTTAAAGTCTCATTATTGAGGAATGTTTTGGAGGGGCCTGCAACCCCATCAGTCCCACTCTGGATATGCCTTAGATATGCTGAATGGTGCTTGATGTGTATGATGTGGTTACTCAAACGTGTGTTGTCGCTAACGTTTTGGCAGGAGAGTTAAATGGCCTGCAAGTTGCTCCTCAGGTGATTTTCACTCATTACTTTGCACTTATATTAAATTTTGTGTTGGATCAAAGCTGTTCGTGCATAAAAATGTAAAAATATGTTTTTCTACTCTTCAGGACATTCCAGCTTTCTTTCATTAGTCTCCGAAACATGCTGCAGTTCTTGATCATATTCTTGGAAAACTCATTCATACACACAGTGAAACCAGATCGAATTGCATTGTAAGAATAATATCTTCTATTCAGGACTAGTAGTCCTGAATGACAAAATTTATTCTTCTGACTCCAGTGCAACATCAGTTAGGAACCAAAATGTCGATTAATAAGGTCTGTATTGACGTAACTATATTTGAAAGAATAATAGGATATCCGCCTTTCAATACTATTTATTTATCCTACTTACGGGGACATGTTTCGAGGGCTATCACTCCCCCTTCATCAGCCTATCCAACAAAACTTTAAAGATAACATTCCTTATTCACAAGTACAGTCTGCATAGGAAAATTGGGGTAGATGACCTAGGTGTTTTACCCCTTAGAGCAATAACCAATGACACCATTACACTAAGAAAGTATGTGCTAGAATATATAACTTCTAACCTAACCTAACCCCGTGGCACTACAGCCCATGAAGGGCCTAGGTCTACCAAGCGACCGCTGCCCAGCCATTTGGCCTGCAGATATTGGGGTGACACGTGGTCAGTGCATCGGATCCCCTCAGCCGTTAATCTTGGTTTTCGTGACCGGGGCGCTGCCTCAATGTCAGACAGCTACTCAATTGTCCACACGAGGCTGAGTGCACCCCGTTCCAGCCCTCACGTCAGTTTATAAAATCCCTAACGGAGCCGGGAATCAAACCCGGGGCCTCCGGGCGAGAGGCAGGCGCGCTAGCCCAACACCACGGGGCCGGCATATATAACTTCAGTATCGGTAATTTACTTATGAAAGTACACAGGTCATAAACCCAATTCGGTACCTTCTTGACACAAATACAAAATAGATAATTGTAAATCTAAATTTTAGGAAAAGAAAAGAAAAGAAAAATTAAAACTGCAAAATAATAAAGCTTACTTACTTACTTACTTACTTCCTCTTCATGGATTAGGCTGTTAGCCTGTTCCGACTTTCTATCTTCATGCCATCTCTTTCTAGGACGACCTTCTTCCAGTAGGATGATATTCAAAGGCAATCTTCGGTAGTCTGTTGTTATCCATCCTGAGAACGTGGTTTTTCCAATTTGCCCTATTTTGGTATATTCTGTCATTCAGTGAGAATATATTTAGTCGTCGTCTTATTTGTCGTCTTATTTCTTCATTCCGTACTTTATCTCGTAGGGAGTATCCTTTCACTGATCTGAGGAATCTCATTTCAGATTACTGTATCTTATTTCTATGGCTGGTTTTATTCACCCATGTCTCACTTCCATAAATCAAAGTTGGTACAGCCATAGTCTTATAGTATTTAAGTTGAGTATCCTCTCGTACATTTCCCTTCAAAGTTCAGCGAATTGTCCCACACATGTATTGAAATCGATGAAGCTTTCTCTTCACCTCATCATCATAATTAAGAGATAAATCACAACCAAGGTACAGTAAATAAATCTTGAAACTTGTTCCACTGGTTGATCATCAATTACTAGGGACCGGAAAAATTCGCATTTGCGATAAATGCGATTTTTTGTAATATGTGTTAAAACCATTTTTTAAATAGTTTTAAGGTGTTCTGAAGCACTGTGGTACCTAAATTCAAAATGCGACAAAATGCGAAATTAGCACAAATATGCGATTTTGGTGCGAATTCTGCGAAAATTTGTTATTTTAGTGGCGAAAACCACATATTTCGGCGAAATCATGAGAAATACTGCAAATATGACGCATATCTTTTTCAACCGCTCTAATCGATATACCGTATTTGCTCGCGTATATCTCGCCCCCGCGTATATCTCGCACCCCATGTTTTTAATTGAAATTTCAGGGGGAAAAAGTACTCGCATATATCTCGCATTCATTACTGACACCGTCATATAAGTGACCGTAATAACCTTCAGGTAGAAACACGTTCGATTTAGCGCGCCACAACAGTCGTCATTGTCCAAGAACTTACCCGAAGCGATACTAACAGGAAGAGCGAGCAACAACGAGTTGATCCGAACTTCGATACGAGCCGATTAAGGATCGAGGCGCCGCGTGCAAGCATACGGCGCTGCGTGAGTGTTAGCACGCTGTACATCGTTCGCCGCGTCTTCGGCCAAGATTGGCTAAATTTGCCGCCTTGAGACACGCTCGAATTAGCGATTAACACGCCACAACAGTTGTGCTAGTAGGCCTACTGTTACATCGCAGAGAAACGCAGTTCAGTCTTCTCGAATCTCAATGATTTCGTCTTTACGCATTGCGCGCATCAGAGCTCGGCCGCGTGCAAGCATACGGCGCAGCGTAAGTGTTAGCACGCTGTACATCGTTCGCCGCGTCTTCGGCCACGGTTGGCTAAATTCGCCACCTTGACACACGTTCGAATTAGCGATTAGCGCGCCACAACAGTTGCGCAAATAGGCCTACTGTTACATCGCAGGGAAACGCAGTTCAGTCTTCTCGAATCTCAATGATTTCGTCTTTACGCATTGCGCGCATCAGAGCTCGGCCGCGTGCAAGCATACGGCGCAGCGTAAGTGTTAGCACGCTGTACATCGTTCGCCGCGTCTTCGGCCACGGTTGGCTAAATTCGCCACCTTGACACACGTTCGAATTAGCGATTAGCGCGCCACAACAGTTGCGCAAATAGGCCTACTGTTACATCGCAGGGAAACGCAGTTCAGTCTTCTCGAATCTCAATGATTTCGTCTTTACGCATTGCGTCGCATCAGAGCTCGGCCGCGTGCAAGCATACGGCGCAGCGTGAGTGTTAGTACGCTGTGCATCGTTCGCCGCGTCTTCGGCCACGGTTGGCTAAATTCGCCGACTTGAGATACGTTCGAATTAGCGATTAGCGCGCCACAACAGTTGCGCAAGTAGGCCTACTGTAACATCGCAGGGAAACGCAGTTCAGTCTTCTCGAATCTCAATGATTTCGTCTTTACGCATTGCGTCGCATCAGAACTCGGCCGCGTGCAAGCATACGGCGCAGCGTGAGTGTTAGCACGCTGTACATTGTTCGCCGCGTCTTCGGCCACAGTTGGCTAAATGCAATTCAAACCCAGATGAAAGAAAGTGAAAAATGTGATATCATGCTTGCATTAACTGCAGTTCAGACAGAGTTCAGCATATTTGTAAATACTGTTTTGTGGACCCCAACGAACAATGTTGATAGCGAGCGTGTGTTGTCCCATTACAACACAGTGGTTACAGACAGAAGGTGCAATTTGAAAGAAAGCAATGCTGAACTACTGACAATGCTTTCGTTTGAGGACTATAACTGCACTTCATAACCATGAAGTCGTTAAAATAATATTACAATGTGATGATTTTTAACTTTGTAAATAGATGCTAATTTTGAAGAAAATAGATGCTAATTTTGAAGAAAATAGATGCTAATTTTGAAACAAATAGATGCTAATTTTTCCAGTCCCTATCAATTACTATCTTCGCTCTAACAGGATACTCCCCTTGCCATGCCATTACTTTAGTTTTCGTTTTTGATATCTGAAGATTATAACTTTTAGAAATTATATTTAACTAGCTGAAGTACCCGTGCTTCGCTACGCGTCATAAATAAATTAAAATATGAAGGTGACAGTTAAAACAGGGGATAGGCGAGGTGCTGCGCAGAGGGAGATTAAGGATGGAACATTTTGTCCAACTACTCCGCTCGGCGTTGACCGTGTTTTATAGCACAAATTTAGGTTTTACTCGCTAACGGTTGGAGATACCTTTCGGATAGAAAATGTAATTTTTAACCTCGTATATACGCTCCACGGCCGACTGAATGCGCTCATACCGGCCTAGACAATGAGACCTTTTTCATGAAATCTTGTTAGTTACTCAAATGCTCACACAGCGCTGTTTACCAAGCATTGCACGACTAAGTCTTATCTCTACTTAGTGTAAAACAAAGTCACCGATTCTTGGATATCACGGGTAATCTCGAGAACCACTGGATGGATTTTGATGCGGCTTTCACCATTCTGTACAGGTAATATCGAGGAAGATTTCTGTAGAAAATAATTTATTTATGATCAAAGGGAGCCAAGCAGTAACGATTTTAGATTTCAGTGAATAGGTCGAAGAAAGAACTTGACGTCCGTGCGCTTTTTAAGCTTACGCTGGACAAACCGTTAAAAATATCAATATACTATGAGCGTAAGAATTGTTCAGCATGAAAAAATTTACAAAAAAGTCCGCGTGAGCATATCTCTATCTTCGATACATCGCCCACTATAAGTGTTTTTAGTTTGGACGGGAGGGGGATTTGGCTTGCACCTCGCCATTCTTAAATTACGTCTGACAGGAATTCCTTGCACATTCATAACTGTTCCCGGGCGAAGCCGGGGCGGGTTGCTAGTGACACTATTATATTATCATTATAATTCCCACAATATCAAAATGCAAATTATATCACAAAATAAAATAGCGTGCTAATAAATCTAAGAGAAATTAGACATACTTACCTTGCACCTCGTTACAGTTGAATTCGATCTGAATCACTCGGTTTTCATTAAAGTTTATGCATTTTTCTGCTGAACGGTTTGGAAGTTCGGCAACAGGAAACTGGGACTGTTATTTACTTAAAATATTCATTTTTGTATTTTTGTACTATTTGTGTTCATGATTTCATTACATTGTCAGAATTACCGACAGTAGTGGCTACGCTGGGGAGCCTCCGTGGCTTAGGCGGCAGCACGCCGGCCTCTCACCGCTGAGTCCGTGGTTCAAATCCCGGTCACTCCATGTGAGATCTGTGCTGGACAGAACGGAGGCAGACAGGTTTTTCTCCGGGTACTCCGGTTTTCCCTGTCAAAATTTCATTCCAGCAACACTCTCCACTATCATTTCATTTCATCTATCATTCATTTAATCATTGCCCCAGAGGAGTGCGTCAGGCCTCGGCAGCCGGCACAGTTCATATCCTCGCCGCTAGATAGGGGCTTCATTCATTCCATTCCTGACCCGGTCGGAGACTGGAAGCAGGCTGTGGATTTTCATTTCATTTCAGTGGCTACGCTGGCTAAAGCGCAGCGTTAGGCCATGGGGCCAAGCTCTCTGCAGACTCGGTAGACGCGTGTGTTCGAGCCCCACCGTCGGCCGTCCTTGAAATGATTTTCCGTGGTTTCTCATTTTTCAACACCAGGCAAATGCTGGGACGGTACCTTCTAACAGGCCACGGCCGCTTCCGTCCACATCCTTGCCCAGTTTCATTCATCTTCATCCATTTCATCTCTCATCCTGACGCGCAGGTCGCCCACGGGCGTCGACTAGAAAGACCTGCACTCGGCCTCTCAGGAGGCCACACGAAAAAATGTCAGAATTAATGCTTTAATTAGTAGGGTATACTATTCAGTGTACCTATTATAAATAAAAACCGTGAGGTTTCTCACCTCCCCATATTACGAAACCCGGTTGCCTAATACGGGGAAAGTGCACTTTTAAAGTTAACAATAATATCAGAGGGCAATACAACATCAAACGTGCCCATATTTGTAATATACATAGTATATCGCCTGAGGTTTACATTGGTGAGAAAACCAAAATTATTCCGTTCCTTCTTATGTCTAATGTGAGCCCTATAAAAAAACTCCCCATATTTGGCGACTTTCCTCTACCCATTTTTAGAAGATACCTTATGCACTGGACAGCTGAATCCGTGATTAATTGTATAGGTAGCTTTGTAAGTCTCAGAACTCAGGAAGTCCTTTCTAGCAGCGTTACTAGCAGCTTTCAAAGTTTCAAGGTAAGAAAGAAAATATTCCTCTAGCCAGTTGAGGCGACTGACATTTAATGAGAAAAAATGCCCTTTATCTGGATTTCTAGACTGAATATGATGATATGTGATGCTTACGTCATGCATAGCGAACCATTTATTAACGTTTTTCAAAAAAAAATGGTTGCTTCTGCGTCCATGAATGTGTACGCTTCCGGGTGCATGCCTATATTTTCTTTCAGTGTACTAATGGCACCAATAACGTCTGACGAGAACACTTCCTTGGCACGCCGAACATTCATTTTTTCAAATTTAGTGGGTTCGATGTGTTTTTTAGTGAGGTGTCTGACCAGTTTGACGATCTCACCCTTTTGCATTGTGTATAGTAATGACAAGTATTTCCCTGAAATTATTCCAGTACCATCAGTCATCTCTCGTTACAGAAACTGCGTTCTAATGTTTTTTTTTTTAGAATGTGACAATGATCATAACTAGGGAATACATTCCTAGACTCGTCGTATGGGTGATTGACCATTGGTTGCAAATTCCCTCCCCCTAAATGCCTCATCATTGTAGTGTTAGTTTTGTGATTATCAGAGACAGTTATTATAATTATGAAACCGCATTGTTCAACCTCGAGAATAACGTCCAGCAGGAGTTTATGTAAGTCCCGTCCTGACAGCTGCTTCGTGAAAAAGAAGGCACACGGTATCTGATAATTTGTCGAAAGATCTCTTAGCACAAAACACAACACACGATTAGCTGCTACTTGTTCCCGGCTGTAATTTTGATCCTCTCTTTCCTTATAATGAGACGGTGCTGGAGTAGTGTCTTTGTACCCGAAGAAGGTGCAAGGTATGTCTAATTTCTCTTAGATTTATTAGCACGCTATTTTATTTTGTGATATAATTTTAATTTTGATAATGCGGAAATTATAATGATAATAATTATATAGTGTCACTAGCAACCCGCCCCGGCTTCGCCCGGGAACAGTTATGAATGGGCAAGGAATTCCTGTCAGACGTAATTTAAGAATGGCGAGGTGCAAGCCAAATGCCCCTCCCGTCCAAACTAAAAACACTTATAGTGGGCGATGTATCGAAGATAGAGATATGCTCTCGCGGACTTTTTTGTAGAATTTCTCACGCTGAACAATTCTTACACTCATAATATGATATTTTTAACGGTTCGCCCAGCGTAAGCTTAAAAAGCGCACGGACGCCAGGCTATTTTTTCGACCTTTTCACTGAAATCGTTACTGCTTGGCTCCCTTTGTTCATAAATAAATTATTTTCGACACAAATCTTCCTCGAGATCACCTTTACAGAATGGTGAAAGTAGCATCAAAATCCATCCAGTGGTTATTGAGATTACACATTTAATATACGTACTGTACAGCTGATTCCTTATCGCGCCTATAATGGGAGGGGAGTGCGCTCTACCGGCAACGAGTAGAAACTTTCCAATTACATGTTATACATGGGTTCTGACTGGGAATGTCAAGGCCGGTATAGAGCGCAGCTCGTATTCAGTCGGCCGTGATACGCTCTATCAAAGTTCCAACGTTCACCACTAGGTATCATTGATATCTGGTGGCGAAAGTTGGAACTACTTGAAATTAAACGGAACTTGTAGCTCACCCTTTAGGGTATCCGCTGGAAGCAGCTACAGATTCAGGCGAGCCGAACATGTCCTCGGACACTCCCGGCACTAAAAGCCATACGATAAATAAATAATAAACCATCAAAAGTTTGCTATTTCTTAGCGTTCTCTTTGTATTTGAAATGGAAATATGAAAGTTTTAAACCAAAGGGTGTAGTGAAGTCACTAAAATGGTCGCCATCTTTAAATAGTACAAAGTATTGAAATCAAAAGTAACCTATATGTTAACCAGGTAAATCAGCTACTTCCATGTAAAATTAATGTAAATCGGACCAGTGGTACTTGCGTGATTGAGTAATACAAAGACGCACATCATCTCATTTTTAGCCTCGCTTCGCTCGCGTCATAGTCGTGTCATATTGTTATTCAATGAAATGCAGGTTTAACCCAATTAACACCCCTTTAGAACCTGAATATCCAAAAATCCCTCCTTGGTAGACGTTTTCGACACACAACAAACATATCCCCAAAATATCATTCTTCTAACTTTAATCGTTTGGGTTGGTCGATGAGAGTGAACAACCAAAAATCCTTCCTTAGGGGACGTTTTTCTTCCAGAATTTCACCCCTCCCCATAGGCCCCTTAAATTGGATTTATGAAAAAAAAAACGGTCGAACACATATTTATTTATTTATTTTTAAGCTGATTGATTTCCTCCGAGTTTCAAACTCCTCGCCTATGTCGTTTAAGAGATACACGGTCCGTTAGGAATCTTTCAACCCCCACTTTTCATCCCTTTCACCTCATAATATACACTACATCGAAAAAACATTAGACATGTGTCAGCTTATTTTTAATGATTAGTATATATGCCAAGTATCACATCCCCAAATGAAACCACTCGTGAGATATTGTTATTCAATGAAATGCACGTTTATCCCCCTTAACACCTATTTAGAACCTGAATATTCAAAACTCTTTCCTTAGTGGACGTTTTCGACATACAACGAACATATCCCCAAAATTTCATGTTTCTAACTTTAATAATTTTGGCTGGGCTATGATGAGTGAGTGAGTCAGTCAGGACATTTCCTTTCATTTATTTTTGATAATTTCACCCCTCCCCATGAACCCCTTAAATTGGATTTATGAAACAAACGGTCGAACACCTATTTACTTATTTAAAGCTGTTTTCCCCCTGAGTTTGATGAGTGAGTAAGTGAGTCAATCACTTAGGACACTTTCTTTCCTGTTTCCCCCCCCCCCGGAATTTCACCTCTCTCCAAGGGCCCCTTAAATTGGATTTATGAAAAAACGGTCAAACACATATTTACTTATTTTTATGCTGATTTTTTCCCGCTGAGTTTCAAACTCCTCGCCTATGTCGTTTAAGAGATACACGCTCCGTTAGGAATCTTTCAATCCCCACTTTTCACCCCTTTCACCTCATAATATACACCACATCGAAAAACCCTCCGACTCGTGTCTTCTTATTTTTAATGATGAGTTTATGTGCCGAGTATCACATCCCCCAATGAAACCAATCGGGAGATATTGCTGTTCAATGAAATGCAGGTCTACCCCCTTAACACCCCTTTAGAACCAGAATATCCAAAAATCCTCTCTTAGTGGGCATTTGCGGCCCTTGGGGAAGCTGCATACCAAATTTCATTCCAATCCGTTTGATGGTTTCTGAGATTTCGTGATGAATGAATGAGTGAGTGAGTGGTATTTGACAAATATATTGACGTCCGAAACGGGGGAGGAGCTTACGGTCAGCTGTTTGCAATATGGCGGCGATATGGTGACGTGAAGTAATTGGGTGTGCGTTTGTTATGGCTTCTAATTTATGATGACAAAATACTACATATTTCCTTTCATTGTTAGAAATATTTTTATAATCAATTTAATTGCAGTGCCTAATTACTACCAGTTAAAAATATTACCCACATGTAGATAGTCAATTTACTGTCTGCTGTTACATATATGAAGCCTGTACTTGGGAGCCTAGCGGTATCGATGTTTTTTTTTATTAATTTCACAATATATATATATATATATATCTCTCACATAACACAAAGGATGACTCCCTGATAATAAATTGAATCAAGCAACCCTGAATTTGCATGAATGTTTTGGGTTCAAAGAAGCGTTACTTGGGATGCTCAAATCATACTTCAATATTGCAAATATTGACCTACATACTTGCTGTTCAAAGGCAAGAATGTTAATTTATTAATCTCTTGCCACAGGCAAGTTAAAATGGAGGCATCCTCTTTATCAATATATTTAATTAAATATTTAAAATACAGATATTTAACAAAGCTGGAGTCTTCATTTGAACTGTCATAAGCAAACGGAACAGATCAAAAACTACACTAAAAGCCAAACCAAATTCACTCCTCAGCTCGACATAAACCATAATACCAATTAAAGCCTTTACAAAACATACTCTCCTTACTGTTGTACAACTTTCAAACCAACTATTCGCACTCAAAACTGTAAAACCCTGAAATGAGAACTAATTAAAGTTAGAATAGCCTAGGCCGATCCGGTCTCCCACTACATTACCGCATATGTAGCCTATACTTAACATCACTATAACTTTAAAATTACGACTAAGTGACCTATCTGCCTGAGTAGTATAGGTGTTACCGGCCTGCCTGGGATGATGGGTCACCAAACCGGTACTTAAAACTAAGATTTTACATTTTAATTAACTAAATTCAACAGTAGGGAGATCATAGCGAAAAACACAATTTAAGCCAAATCATACTTCAATGACCTACATACTTGCTGTTCAAAGGCAAGAATATAAATTCTCTGGCAAATTAAGGCTAGGAACAGCATTTTTCTTAAGTTTTCTAACCATTCGGCTATTGTCAATCGGAAGAACCCCTTAAATAAGTTTACGAAGAGCGGATTACATTCTTTGTACGGCACAGAAGTAATAGGCTATAAGTTTATCAGTATTTTTGATGTAGCTAAATCCATGTGAATACAAATTAGAGACAATAACTATCAATAATCAACAATACCGGTGGAAAGAAGTCGTCTTCACAAAAATGAAGGCTGCACACTGTCATGTAACATGTAACACGTTTTCCAATTGACAGCGACGAAACCCATCTTTCTCTCTGAACTTTTTGTACAGGAAAGTAGTGAAGATATTTCGTAGCCGTTTTATACGTTTTGCAACCTTATACAGAGCAGTACCTCCTCGAATTTGACAAATTTCTTTCTGTTTCCATCACGACGTCAATGCTTCACCATCTAAATAAATCTCACCAATCACAATGTTACAGCTTCAACATTCTGCCGCGTGGCTGCGCCATCCAACTTTTCTGACGTCAATAGTAGAAGATAGTGTCAAGTCTTTGTTATGCTAAACTCGGTTGACAGTGCTGTGTGAGAAGTTGAGTAACTAACGTGATTTCAAGTAAAGATCCTCATTTTCTATACCGGTAGTGCAGAGCGCAAATGGCATCCAGTCGGCCGTGTCTCGACTTGAGCTATGTTGCCATGGAAACTATCCGCCTTGCCATTCCTTCATGAGTATATTTTATGATTTGATTAGCATGTGCTGGAGTGCAAAAGGGTCGAAATCAGAAGAATGAGAAAGACTATCGAAAATTCATGTAGCCAGCGGTTTCTTCTGGGTCCTAAACTATGTGTATGCAAAATTCGGTTGAGATTGGTGGAACGGTGTAGATTTGTATACGGAACAGATCCACATACATACCCACATACATACAGACTTTTATATATAAGATTTATAGATTGCTTTCTGGAGCTCATCTTCATCGTCCTGGAAGATGAACTGATCATCTACAAACAGCATAGTATTTATATACCTGTCATAACTCAGTTTTATTCCAGGGTGGACACTTGCCTTCCAGATCTTGACTACTTCATCTATATATATACGGTATATTAAAAAGGGTTGGAGAGAGGCTGCAACCTTGTCTTACTCCCTTGATTAATTAATATTTCTTCGGTTAGTTTATATCCCATATCTAATACGATTTTTGTTCTGTTGTATATATATCTTCGATAATTTGGATCAAATGTTTTGAGTATCCATTTCTTTCCATTATATCCCATAATTTCTTCCTGTCTATTTTATCAAAAGCCTTTTCATAATCAATAAAGGCGATGTAAGTATTTAAGTTGAATTCTCCTCTCTAATATCTGTTTGAGGGCAAATATATTATCTGTTCAGGATCTGCCCTTTCTGAATCCACATTGTTCTTCCAATAAGATATTTTGAGAGATGATCTTGAGCCTATTATTTATTATTTTAACATATATTTTATAGCTAACATTTAGTAAACTTATACCTCGGTAATTATTGCGAGAATTTCTATCTCCTTTCTTGAAAAGTGAAATTACTTTAACTTTCCTCCATTCATCAGGTATGGTTCTCCTTTTCCAGCAAAGATTAATTAAATGCAAGTATCTAAATTTAAGAATCAATCCTCCATATTTAAATAATTCCAAGTTTAATTTATCTAATCCTGGTGCTTTTCTATTTTTGAATGATTTCAAAACCACATTAAGTTCTTCTATATCTATCAAGTCAAATCCTTCACCACCATTATCTATGACTTTGATCTTCTTGACTCTCTACATAATCTTCGTTATACCATAATTGTTTATAGTGCTGTATCCATACATGTTCTTCAATTACATGTATATTGGCAGTTTCCCTTTCGTCACTGTTAAGATGTTTCATTAATTTATATGCTATTTCTTGTCTACCGTGGACATCATCTTCCAAAGAACTTTTTAACCTATCCCAGGATTCTTGCTTTAATTTTCTTTTTATTGACTTAACTTTATTCCTACACCTTTTATATTCTTCCTCATTTTCTGTAGTCCGATGTTGTATCATTTTTAAATACCAGTAAGATATTTGTTTTAGCCTAACAGCCTCTGAAATTTCTTCATTCCATATCTTAAGCCCAGTTCTTCTTCTAAATTTCATTTTCTTTCCAATGGCTTCATCTGCTGCTTTCCTTATTGCTGATGTTATAATTTCCCATTCTTTGTTACATCATTATTTGTTGGAAACTCAGTTGAATACTTTTGTAATCGATTTTGATATAGTTTTCTTATTCCTTCATCTTGTAACAAATATACCTTACAAACCTCCTGATCATTACATATATACATTTCTATTCAGCCTTCTTCTCCACTTAGCAAAAATTCTAATTTTTGTGATGACCAGGTAATGATCTGTGTATATATCACTGCCTCTATGTACTCTAGTATCTGTCACATCTGGGCCTAATATTTTATTAACCATTCATCATCATCATCATCATCAATGTCCCACTCCAGTCGCCCGGGTGTGGTTAACAAGCCTCTTCCACTCGTTTCTGTCCTTCCACTTTTCCTGCTCCATTACTTCCTCCACATCCAATCCAGCTTCTCCGATGTCCTTCCGAATCTGATCCATCCATCTTCTTCTTGGTCTTCCAACTGATCGCTTACCCTTAACTTCTCTTTCCAACTCCCTTCTTGCCGCTCGTTCCTTTCCCATTCTCTTCACATGTCCGAACCATCTAAGTCTTGCTTTCCGTATCTTCTGTACTAACGGTTCCACATTTAGCTCCTCTCTGATTTTAACATTTTGAATTCTATCTCTTCTTGTCTTTTTTACAGATGTTCTTAAAAATTTCATTTCTGCTGCTTGGATCTTACTATCTTGTCTCTTGTTAGTTACCAGCGTTTCCAGTCCGTATGTTACAATTGGTATGAAGTACTGTTTATATAGTGTTAATTTCGTTCTCCTGGGCACTTTGTCATCCCATAAAAGCTCTCTGACTTGATGATAGAATGTTGTGCTTTTACTTAGTCTGTTGTTAATTTCAGGGTTGATTTCATTACCTCCGTTAACAATGCTACCCAGATATGGGAACTGTTCCACATTCTCCAACCATTCTCCATCTATGTTCACTTGGCTTCTCTTTTCCTCTTTTCTACAGTGCAGGACTACAGTTTTCTTTTTACTAATTACCATTCCAAACTCCTTCAGCTTTTCATTCCAAATGTCCAATAACCATTACATAGTCAAATTATTGACTGCTGTCCTCTTGCAGCCCATGTAAATTTATGGATGTCTTTCTTCTCAAAAAACGTGTTAGTAATTTTAAGTTGATTGTAGGTTGCAAATTCCTTCAATAATTTACCATTTTCATTCAGAGTAGATTCTCCTTTATTTCCCATTACTTCGGGAATTGGTTTATTCCCTACACGGGCATTAAGATCACCAGCCTCAATAACTGAATCACTTTCACACACATTATCTAACACTGATTGTAGTACTTCATAAAACTGTTCTGATTCTTCCAGTTTATTTTCTTCTGGAGCTTATACAGCTATCCAAGTTAATTTCCCTCTCTCTATTTTCATTCTAAGCACTAAAATCCTCTCATTTATAATGTGTAACTTTCTATTTTATTTTTCCATTTTCTGTTTACTAATATTGTCCCTCCTGCTGCTGCTCTTTTTTCTTTTGGAACTCCACTGTAAATCATAGTATATTTGTCAATTTCTTTTGTCGCTTGTAATTTCATTTTGGTCCAGTTATTACAGCGATATTGATTTCTTTCCTTGAGAGTTCTTTATCCAGTTCGTCCTCTTTACCTTTGATGCTTCTTACATTCCACGTTCCCAGTTTTAAAGTGTCTTTGATTCCAAATCGTCTATCCTTTGTTCTTCCCTTAGTCGTCATCAAAAAAATCCGTCCGGTTTTTCCTTTGAAGTTTATGAGTTTTTTTATTTTTGAAAAAAAAAAAAGGCTTATGAGATCACCTTTTGTCCGTGTGTCAGTGTGTGCGTGCGTGTGTGTATGGTGTGTGTGTGTGGGTCCCCCCCTAATAACTTCTAAACGGCTAGAGCGATTTCAATGAAACTCAGTAAGTTCAAAGCACCATTCTGGGTGACCTCGACCGCGCCCTTAAAATTATATTGTGTCTCACCAATCCAACATGGCGGCTGTGCGAAATTTCTCACCAGCATTCAGTATCTCCGAAACTATTACCGATATCACCCTGAAATTGTGTACTGTGATAAAGGAAACCACTAGAAGTTCGCCTATGAGACTTTCAAAAATCTGGTAACTACAAAACCAACATGGCTGCCAAGCGAAGTTGAGACTTTTAAATAGACTTTTCTCGTGATTTAACCATCCAAACGTATTGAAACTTGGTACAGCAAATGTTTATACACATTGTAATGCACTGGCGTCTAATTTAGTACAATTGTTTACATAATCTCAAAATGGCGGCTGTGCGAAATATTTCACTGGCATTCCATATCTCCGAAACTATTACATATATTACCCTGAAATTTTGTACGCTAATAAAGAGCACTGGTACAAGTTTATTTATGTAACTTTCATAAACCTGCAAAGTAAAAAAACGAACATGGCGGGCAAGCGAATTTGAAACATTTTAATAGACTTTTCTTGTGATTTAACTCTCTGAGCGCAGTGAAATGTGGTGCAGTAAATAATTATACATATTGTAATTCACTGGCATCTAATTTAGTCCAATTGCTTATATAACCTCAAGATGGCGGCTGTGCGAAATTTTAAAATTAAGTTTTTATTTCTTGAGTCGTAATCATGCGAACGAAGTGAAAGTTTGAGTAATGAACCTACGCAATAATTTTCCTTTAATGGTACATAACTCTATCATATGGCCTATACATATAACAATCCAAAATAGCGAGCATCGGAAATATTTAGACGGTTCTCAATATCTACGAATCTTTTACAGCAATCAAGCTGAAATTTTAAATGTTCATAGAAGCTTGAACATAGAAGTTTGGTAACATGTTTACATACCGGTCCGAATTCATTGTAACTGTGACTGAGTTTTCCTTAAAGAACCAGGGACCAATAATTCCAGCTGAGGACAGTGCACACCAAACTGTGACTTTAGGTGAATGCAAAGGCCTTTGGTGCAGTTCTCGGGGATTGGTGGCGGCCCAGTAGCGCATGTTTTGTTTGGTAACGGATCCACACAATTGAAAATGGGCTTCATCACTAAAAAAGAAAACAGCGTCCTCAGGAACGACTTCGAGACGAACCTCACATGCGTTCCGCCGACAATTGAAGTCACGTTCAGAAAGTTCCTGCGCACTCGCCATCTTGTACGGATGGAAATGAACATCAGCATTAAGAATTCTCTTCACAGACCGATCGGAAAGTCCAAGGGGAGACGCATGTTTGCGTACAGAACGCCGTGGTGATCGCAACTCGCAACACTGAAGCTCTCACTGTCTTAATGTTCTCAGGTGATCGAATAGGCTGAGGGACTCCAGTTCTTCGCCCTGTCACATTTCCAGTTCGTCTGAACGTAGTGACCCACGTAGCAATTGATTTCCGGCCCGGGACAGGGGCCAACGGGGCAAAATTAAAACGCATACGAAAGGCGCGATGGGTTGCGATCACAGAACATCCGCTCGAATAGTAAGCCTCAACGGCAAAAGCACGCTCCTCCCTGATCCAACGCATGATGGTGACTGAACTGAACTGTGTCGGGACAAAACTTTATAGTACCACCTCACGAACGAGACCACTAGCGCTCCGTTACGACATCAAACGACTGAATGGCGCGCATTTAAAGAAAGGAAGTTATGCTGCCGGTGTTCAATGTTAGTTTGTCCGTCTGTCAGTTTGTTTGTTTATTTGTTATTTGTACAAATCTACACCGTTTCACCTATCTGAACCAAACTTTACATACTTTACCCTTTGGAACCCGACGAGTAACACTGTCTACATGAAATTTCGGACAGACTACTGCATTCCCTGCATTTAGGTCCTTTGGCACAAATCTACACCGTTTCACCGATCTGAACCAAATTTTACGTACTTACCCTCTGGAACCCAACGAGTAACACTGTCTACTTAAAATTTCGGACAGACCACTCCATTCCCTGCATTTAGGCCCTTTGGCATAAATCTACACCGTTACACCGATCTGAACCAAATTTTACATTCTTACCTTTTGGAACTCGACGAGTAACACTGTCTTCTAGAAATTTCGGACAGGCCACTCCATTCCCTACGTTTGGCCCTTTGGCACAATCTACACCGCTTCACCGATCTGAACCACATTTTACATACTTACCTTTTGGAACCCGACGAGTAACCAGACGGCCACTTCATTCTCTGCATTTATGCCCTTTGGCACAAATCTACACCGTTTCACCGATCTGAACCGAATTTTACATACGTACCCTTTGGAACCCGATGAGTAACACTGTCTACTTGAAATTTCGGACAGGCCATTCCATCTCCTGAATTTAGATCCTTTGGCACAAATCTACACCGCTTCACCGATCTGAACCAAATTTTACATACGTATCTTTTGGAACCCGACGAGTAACACTGTCTACTAGAAATTTCGGACAGGCCACTCCATTCCCTGCATTTAGGCCCTTTGGCACAAATTTACACTGCTTGACCGATCTGAACCATATTTTACATAGAGTACTTACCAGTAGCGGCTGGCGGATAATTTTTCTGGGTGTTGCACTATTTTCATTAAGGTGGTACATGGGCACCCGCAGGATTTTTTCTAGGGGAGGGGCTGTATTTTTTTTTCTTTTTCGTTACCTACAGCACATGTCACTAGGTGATACTGAGACTTACATCCCCCCGCAATTTTCGTTTCATTTCTTACTTGCTTCGTGACATTCATGATTTGGCTGCTCTTAAACCGTTGGTTACATAGTCTTTATGGCATAAATGGGAGGATTTTTTTTAAGTTCCGAGTTTTTGTTCATAAGAGTTCGCTTTTCTTTGTGAATCATCGCCATAATGTTCATTATTTAAAAACAGGCAAAAAGTAGTGGTATCACAATGTATCGACAAAAATAAAAATCAAGCAGTTCATTAAAATAGTAATGTTAATCCAGTTCGCCGATTTTTTAAATAACTGAAGATATTCTCAAATAATCCCAAATTACTAAGTTAAACAAAACTCTGGAATTATCCTTACATCTAAATCAGTTAACCATCAGTAATTTCACTTCATGAAATCAACTGGTGTGACAATGAACAATCGAAATATTCTCGGAATTTCAGGGGGAGGGGACACGGCCCCTCCTTGCCCCACCTCCTGCGGGCACCCATGAGGTGATAGGGTAAAAGACTGCTTGATATCGGAGAAAACTGTATTCAATTGCGTGGTAAAACGGATGTACGTCATTCATAATGAATGCCGCAGTTCAGAGACATCACAATTTCATCGGATTAAATGGAATATAAGTTAGTCTACATGAAAACAACAACGTAAGTTAGGCTATATGTGAGAGCGACAACTGCGAGTGTCACAAGTTCACGCGCAACATTGCAAGACATGGACGGAGCATCTCGGATGTCTACGTCCGCGCCTGCGCCTCAGCTCCTGGTTGCAGTCAGCGGGCATCGACCAGCCGTGTTAACTGTTGGGATAGGGCTTACCCGGTCTAGCATCTCTGCCATACCCTTCACTGTTGAGATCTGGTCGGTGCTTGGGCTTGGCAACGACCAAACGGACGAGCGCTCCTAGACGACTGGCGCGCCTCGCTTTCTCAGCCAGTTCACAGTAACTTACTATAAGATTTCTTGAATTATTAAAGAACAGAATTATGAATTCCTATACATATAGAAGGAAACATACAACTTCTAGTACTAAACATATTATTTCGGAATTAATTGTTTTTCATGAATTAATCTGGTCGTTGTGCAACACTGAAACCTTATTACCGGCCGCCACTGGTACTTACCCTTTGTAACCTGACGAGTAACACTGTCTACTTGAAATTTCGGACAGACCACTTCATTCCCTGCACTCAGGCCCTTTGGCAAAAATCTAAACCGATTCACCGATCTGAACCAAATTTTACATACGTACTGTACCTTTTGGAACCCTGTGGGCAATCTACTTGAAATTTCGGACAGGTAATTCCATTCCCTGCATTTGGGCCCTTTGGCACAAATCTACACCGTTACACCGATCTTAACCACATTTTATATACTTGCCTTTGGAACCCGACGAGTAACACTGTCTACTTGAAGTTTCAGACAGACCACTCCATTCCCTGCATTTAGGCCCTTTGGCACAAATCTACGCCATTAACACTGATCTGAATCCAAGTCTACGTACTCACCCTTTGGAACCCGACGAGCGACTGCCTACTTGAAATTTTGTACAGCCCTCGCCATTCCATAGCCAACATTTTGGCCCTTTGGAACAAATCTATACCGTTTCACCTAATTGCGCAACATTTTAGATACTTACGTTTTGGAACCTGCAGACAACACTGTTCACTTGAAATTTTCGACAAACCTCTCCATTCCCAACATTTAGAATAATAGACAAAGGGACCTGAAAACCACGCTTTAAGGCCCTAGAACCATTCATGTCCGTAGTAGTGTAACTGTGTGAATATTTTAATAAGTCTATTGTTGGCTGGCAATGTGGGCTGCATCACGCCACCCCTACCCGTGTTCTGATGTAGAATTGCGAAAATATTTGCATCTTGCGCTGTTTATAAATTGCAGTCACGGGAAGTAATTAGTGCAAAAAGATTTCTTATGCCCCTTAAAACAGTTTTCTTCATCATCATGAAAATATTAGACCTCTGTATAAGTGCGATGGTGTTGGCGCAGTACATTGAGGTTATCAGCTCAATAAGTGTTGTTGCTTTCAAATGTTCTTTTAGCATACTTTCAATTTTTGCAAAAAGTGAAAGTGGCTTATGAGATCAACACAGGGCGAAAATTGTGTGTCTGTCTGTGTGTCTGTGAGTGTGTGTACTCTGAATGTGTGTCCCCCCCTATCAATTCGAACACGGTGAAACCGAATTGAACGAAATTTGGTACAGAGTTTGCACTAGCAAAGGGCACCTCAGTGTCATGTTTTATATCGCCGCCATCTTGACGGAAACGAAATGGCGGCCACCCAAATGTTCAAAGCTTGAATCAAATTACGACTAACCTAATCATCCGATCTCTACCAAACTTTGCAACAATATATATGTATATGGCGAGCGTCTCTTGACTAAACTACAAGGCCATCAGCCCAATAGTTTACAGATGGCGGCCATGTATGTGTGCAAATCGATTCCCCCTATCAATTCAAATGCGGTGAAACCGAATTGAACAAAATGAAGTACAGAGGTAGCACTAGCAAAGGGCACCTCAGTGCCATGTTTCATATCGCCGCCATATTGACGAAAACGTAATGGTGGCCATCCAAATTTTATAAGCTTAAATCAAATTACGACCAACCTAATCATCTGATCTCTACCAATTTTTGCAATATTATACCTTTATGTATGAAGAATCTTTTGAACAAACTACAAGGTCATCAGCCCAACTATTTGCGGATGGTGGCCATGTATGTGTGCAAATCGATTCCCCCTATCTATTCAAACACGGTGAAACAGAATTGAACGAAATTTGGTACAGAGGTAGCACTAGCAACGGGCACCTCAGTGTCATGTTTAATGTCACCGTCATATTGACGAAAACGTAATTGCGGCCACCCAAATGTTAAAAGCTTAAATCATATTACGACCAACCTAATCATGTGAACTCTACCAAATTTTGCAACCTTAAACCTTTATGTATGAAGAATCTTTTGACTGAACTACAAGGTCATCGACCCAATAATTTGCGGATGGCGGCCATGTATGTGTGCAAATCGATTCCCCCTTTGTATTCAAACACGGTGAAACCGAATTGAACGAAATGGGTACAGAGGTAGCACTCGCAAACGGCACCTCAGTTTCTTGTTTTATATCGCCGCCATCTTGACGGAAATGTAATGGCGGCAAACCAAATGTTAAAAGCTTAAATCAAATTACGACCAACCTAATCATCTGATCTATACTAGATTTTGCAACAACATACCTTTATATGGTAAGCATCTTTTGACAAAACTGCAAGGTCATCAGCCCAATAGAGTGCAGATAGCGGCTATGTATGTGTGCAAATCGATTCCCCCTACCAATTCAAACACGGTGAAACCGAATTGAACGAAATTTGGTACAGAGGTAGCAATCGTAAAATGCAACTCATTGTCATGATTTATATCACCGCCATCTTGACGTAAACGTAATGGCGGCCACCCAAATATCTAAAGCTTAAATCAAATTACGACCAACCTTATCACCTGAGCTCTACTAAATTTTGCAACAACATACCTTTATGTGAGATGCGTTCTTTGGCCAAGGTATAAGGTCATCAGTCTAATAGTTTGCATATGGCGGCCATGCATGGGTGCAAATTCATTCCCCCTATCAATTCACACACGGTAAAACCGAATTGATCGAATTTTGGTACAGAGGTAGCACTAGCAAAGGGCACCTCAGTGTCATGTTTTATATCGCCGCCATCTTGACGGAAACGGAATGGCAGCCACCCAAATGTAAAAGCTTAAATCAAATTACGACCAACCTAATCATTTGATCTCTACAGTCCTTCACATCAGTGAGATTGCTTAAATAGTTTCGGAATTATTAATAATTTTATTAATGCAGCCAATGGCCATGTACTTTTTTTCAGGAAGGAAATCGGCCGTGGATCTATTGAAAGGAACCGTCCCGGCATTTGCCTGGTGGTGAAAATGGGAAACCACGAAAACCATTTTTAGGACGGCCGAGGTGGGATTCGAACCCACGCTCTCCCGATGCCAGCGAGGCACGAGGTAGCGCTCTCGGCCACCGTGGCCGGTAGTTTCGGAATGATTGAGAACCGGTGAAATATATGACATGGACGCAATGTTGGATTGTTTTATGTACTTACGTATTATCTATTATATAATACGCTAAGTTCATCCGACAAAAAACTCAAGCTCCTGAACCAGAATGAGTTAGTTATTGATGTTTTAAGGGGCTGAATTACGAGGTCATCTGACCCTCAGAAGGAGTTAGAAGGCGCGTTTTGTGCCAAAATCTTCCAAATGGTCTCAATAGTACAGGAAAAATCTTGCATTTCTTGAAAAGTCAACGAAAAAATATTTTTTTTTTTAAATAGTGCTGCTGGTTTTGTGCTCATCAGGTTATTAAAAGTTCCATAGGTAAACTTATATCAAGTCTCTACCAACATACAACATTTCAGTTTGATCACTGTTATAGATTCGTAGATACTGGGAACCGTCTAAATATTTCGGATGATCGCCATGTTGGATTGTTCTATGTGTAAGCCATAGGGTTGTTTATCATTAGATGAAGATTATTTCCTAGGTTTATTATTCAAACGTTTACATCGACAAGAAAAATAGAAATTTAATTTTAAAATTTCGCACAGCTGCCATCTTAGAATTTATGAGAAAAATTAATTAAATGAGATGACAGTAGATTAAATCTTGTATAGACATAAAGGGTGTTAGGTTTCACTGTGCTCGGTTGATTACATCTTGAGAAAATTCAATTAAGATATTTTAACTTCGCTTGGTCACTATGTTGGTTTTGTACAACAGGTTTTTAAGCGTCACATAGCTGAACATATCTTAGTATTCTCTATCACCATACAGCATTTTAGGGAGATATCTGTAATTTTATTGTTTCGGAGGTAGGCCTATATTAGAATGCCGATGAAATATTTCACGCAGCCGTCATGTTGGATTGGTGAATTATATTAAAGTTGGAAAGGCACGGTTGGGGCCGAACACAATAGTAGTATGTCCTTACCGAGTTTTATTGAAATCACTCCTGCCGTTTAGTTTTTATTATACACGCACACAGTCGGACAAAATAATGGTGATCTCATAAGCTTGTTTTTTCATAGCATGAAAATAGGCTAAAAATTCAGTTTGATTACTGTTATAGATTGATAGATAAAATATCGAATGATCGCCATGTTAGATTGTTCTATGTGTAGACCATAGAGTTATGTATCATTAGATGAAGATTATTGCGTAGGTTCATTATACAAACATTCACTACGATCGCTTGATTAGGACACAATAAATAAAACGTATTTTTAATATTTCGCACAGTCATCATGTTGAATTGAACAAATCAATTGAATTAAAATAGATCCCAGTAAATTAAACCTTTATCGTGCCAAGTTGCAATGCGCTGGGAGTATTAAATAGAGAGAAATTTCCATTTAAATTTTTGAACGCTTGCTTTTGTGCTCATCAGGTTTTTGAAAGTGACATAGCTGAACTTATCTTAGTACCCTCAATCAAGAGACAATTTCAAGTCGTTAGTAATAATTGCTTCGGACATATTGAATTCTGGTGACATATTTCTAGTGGCCGCCATGTCAGATTGGTGAAACATAAACATTTGAAAGCCATGGTCGAGATTGGACGAGGTAGTATTCTTTACCCAGTTTCATTGAAATCGCTCTAGCCTTTTAGACACACAAACAAGCAAATAATGAAGCAAACAAGAGCACGGTGCTGATTGGCACGATGTTCCAAGTCCCTAAAATAAATCAACAAAATAATCTACGTGTCAGTGCTTTGCATGTCAGTATATGTTTCTGTCATTCTTAAAGGGACTGTACTTGGGAGGGAGCAATATAATAATTCATACATTCACTGTAGCCGTCAGTCTATTGTCACTGCTCACTGGCGCACGCGCACTTTTGTCCCCTCCTTCCCCTGATCCCCCTCCCCCTTTCTAGTTAATAGCCCAAACCAGACGCGTGAAAACTCGAGCGGGTAGAGGGGGGAGGGGGTGATAAAAGGTGTATATAGTTGAAAAGGGTTCAACTAGCCTTTCATAACAAGAATAAACTATGAATCAGAATATTCATGAAGTGAAATATAAACTGTGTAGATTTTCTTTATTAATAATAATGGTAATAGGAGCTTTGCTTAGGGTCGGTACTAACGATGGAGGACTTGACATTAATTCAGTACAACCATAGCGAAGTACTTGTTTCATTGGTGGCCAGATCCATGTAATTGTAAGAAGGGCCATCATAATGCTTTCTCTGATATAGAATTACGAAGCATGTTCAGCTTTTATATTTTCTCCCTATGTTTGTAAACCGAGTCTGAGAAAGACTCAAGCAAGTACTTTTATTATAATCCATGGATTGGGTGGGTTGGAGTAGGGGTGAGGTGATTGCAAGAAAATGCTCCTAAACACACATTATTATTAATCTGATTCACGCGCCTGAACTTCATAGACACAGAATTTATGTACAAACTTGAAACTTGACGGTTCTTAAGAATTGCCACCGAGTACTCGGATTACTAACTTACTGTAATGATTATTTCTTGAAATTTCTTCTTTACTTTTTTTGATGCCACCAAATTTTCAAAAATGTTGGTACAGTGCTCCGAGCTCCCAGAAATTGCCGTCACTGATAGCCTATCTTTATAATATCATAATGCGTTAGTAAAAGGAAAAGAAAGCTTGTACTGTAGCTTTACGTGATTGTTAATCTCGCGATCATTAGCCAATGGATATCCCTTTTATGTGGAATCTGAACCACAGGACGTGACATTTCACTTCGAAATTCACAGATGTATTATCCGAGAATCGGGCCCGGTCCGCGTTGGTGGGAGTACGCGTTAATAAAGTGAGGTATTGTTGATTCAAATTGAGTCTTGTTTGCACTGTCCACGTCTTTGAACTGAGCTGTTGACTTTTCTAAGCGAAATATATGATCAAATATTTATATTTATGGTGATAATGTCAATTCGACTATTATAAGCATTCTAATAGCTTAGCATGTACATCCTCGTGGACTTCTAAACTTCTCCTGTGCAGGATGGTGGCGATCGTTACAGCGGACAATGTTGTGATGCTTGTACAGTATCTCACCACTGGTGCAGTTTCCCTGCAGTTTCCCAATACATGAACGAGTGTTTCATACATACTGCAATTAGTTTTAAGAGCGTTAAAATCCCTCAGTAAAACTGGCAGGCCCATGTCATATATTTAAAAGAACCTTCCACTAACTACAATTGTGTGAAGCCAAAAATAGTGGAAACTCTCGCCACTTAACACGCAGAGCAGCGGCGACAGCGTACAGTGCTACCATCTAGCTGCTCGAATAGACAACTACTGGAACGGACTATTGAAGTATAACACAATTAGACCTCGAATACGCAAAGAAATAGGCTACAAATTTTAAGTCCTATGCGTACTTATTGTAGCATAATATAAGGAAGAGAGATGGATATTGATCCGAAAGGGGCAGTAATAAGAATGAAATACATGCAGGCTATATTTGATCGTCATTTTATGACAGCAGTTTGACAGGTATCTCGGAAGGCAAATTGAGTTTGATATTTTTAGCGGGAAGATTTTTCACGACGAATCATTCGTTCTATTCACATATGCCTTAGGCTGGCTGCGTGGTAACGTTCTCGCCAGCTGCGCCAGCTGTGCGCAAGGTTGTAGGATCGAATCCTGGCGCAGATAGTTGGCATAGGGTGCGCAAATGTGAGGGAACCGTGTCAGTAGATTTACTGGCACGTTAAAGATCTCCTTTGGGGCAAAATTCCGGCACCCCGGCATCTCTAAAACCCTCAGTAGTTAACAGGAACGTTAAACCAATAAAAGTTAAAATTAAACACATATGCCTTAATAAGGACCTTGAAATACTTGCCAGTCAGTAATTTCGTACAGCTGTTACAAATACCTTAATTAGAATAATTAATTGATAGAAAACAACCAGTTAATCTGCTTCTAATCCCATGGGTGCTTTCAGACAGAGAATGGCAAAAACTATTTTCAAATGTCTCTGACATTTCGGCAGACAACTTCCCCCCCCCCCCCCCCCCCCCCCACTCACTTGGAAACAGCATTTTGGAGTTACCTGCTATTCACAACCCACTGAGCACACCTGGAAAAGGATTAAGCGGACAGGTTTAATCACAACGATGTTTGAAAGAAAGTATGGTATGCTCTGATTAATAAAAAAAGTACATTAGGCAGGCCTATACTCATAGCTGTTTGTTTTTAGGAAATCCGTAAAATGACTTGGGATCACTTTGTATTTTGTAATTAATACACCCCTACATAGCCCAAAACTTACACTTCCACATGCACAGCTTACCAGCTGATTATCGAGGACGTAGTTGTCTGCGCGAACCGCTAGATAGCACGCAGAATCGGTATCGCCAGTTTCTCGCGGGAGTTTCCACTATTATCACATTAAGTTATTTGGTGAAGCTAAATTTGTAGGTTAGATTTGAATAACGCTTTTTAAGTTCCAACGTTTGTTGCCAGGTGCCACTTGCGGTGGCATCTAGTAGCTAAGTTCACACCTAGGTGTCGTTGACGGTAGCATTTGGTAGCAAAAGTAGGAACTACTTGAAATTGATCGTCTGCAGTCCTTACCTGAATTACAGATAACACACACTAATACAGCCATCACAATTAACACCGGTTATCAGACAGATTCTACACACACCCAAAGTACATGGGGCTACATGACCGCGTTGTCGCAGCCCCTAAACTGAGGAACCAACCAACCAACCACTGCAATTAGTAGCCTATTCGAGCCCGAATCCCTTGCATTTTGGGCAGGTGCGTTACCCGTTTGCTTCATAACAGTTCACCGCCAAAAGGAACGTCATTGTCAAATCAAGCAGTTAGGTAGTTTTTATTCTTCTTCTTCTTCTTCTTATTATTATCTTTATTATTATTATTATAATTTAGGAAAATACATCACGAAACTCAAAACCACAATGAACGCTATGGAGGAACGGTGCTCCAAACACAAGTTCGAAATCAACGTATCAAAGACGGAAATTATGGTGTTTCAACAAGGAGGGAAGAAAATAACCATCGTAAAAGATTTCAAATACCTCGACATCTCGCTGCAAACAAGTGCTAAATGATTCACCAAGCATGTGAGCGAGAAAACAACACAAGCATTACGGGCGATGCATGACGTAAGCTACGTCCGAACCCTCGACTTAAGAGACAGCATTGGCGCTATTCAGATCTAAATGATGCCTATACTAACGTATGGGAAATTCTAGGCTATGGTCGTACCTCATAGAAATAGAAAATATTACCCGCACTAAAAAGAGTAAAAGCGCTGTTCATCAAAAGCTTGGACTATCAAAGACTACTCGTCTACCTCCTCGCACGAGAATCATTCCTTATTGAAGACCTCACAACACTTTTTCCTCTACCCAACACTAGAGCCTCGGATACACTACTAACATCACTCAATGAAAGAAGAAAAGATATCGCTCATTTGCTGCAACAGTGACATAACTCCCAACATGATGTTTGTAGGAAACTTCATATAAAGATTAATGGCAGTCACAATATACTGTAGCTTAATTAAAATAATGTCAAGGTTTAGACGCCATATTGAATTGGGGATTTATTACTTTGCTTCAGATGAGTGTAACAAACACTAACTCAACTAACAAGTATCAGTGTTCTTGGTGTAATTGCCACAACGAATTTTGTAGTCTCACGTTGACAAGAAAGGCGATAAAGTAGTGTCGATTTAATCAATCGATAACGAATATTTCCCAGCACAATACTGAGGTAAGAGCTGAAAAGGTACAGATTTCTAGTTATGCCACTGTTGCATTAAATGAGCGATATACCTCCAGAATTCTATGGATCGAACGTGGTCAACATACCACCTCAACAGGTGTCAGAAAGGGCATACGGACGTAAAATCCATCCACCAAGTAGACACTCATCTCCTCTCATCTCCGACCCCATACACACGGGAAAGTAATACATAACTTACTCCGTTTGAACATTGATCTTGATCATCGTCTAGTAATTTGGACAACAATATAGCCTACTGTATCTGTGTTGATTCCCAGCATAGTCAACTTGTGAGTTTGCATTCACAAATTATCATAGTGTGTTTCTTTTGTTTTTGTATTTCTCATAGTGTTCTTCTTTTGTTTTTGTATACCGTACATGTCAAATGTACTTTTTTGAATATAACCGTCTGTTTCCGGTTATGACCAATGGATGTCGGTGTTTGTTTCTTCTCCCATCAATTTGGAGTTTAGAACTGTATTTAGTAAACCCTTTTTGCTAATTATTTTATGACAGGTTATGAGCCCAGTTAAACGCTTATTGCTGTTAATGTGTGGACTTTGTGATGGGAGAATGTCGGTCGTTAAAGTGTGTTGATATGTGCGGCGCACATGTGGACAGTTAAGTGTGCATCCAAGATAGTTTTTGGTGAATTTTGTGGACGATTTTTCTATTGTGAGGACTATTTGTACGCTTTATTTTAAGTATACATACTAACATGGATTCAGCTACGGGAAGCAGCGAGCGAGTTGTTGCAATAGTGAGGTTACAGGACGACAATTGGGAAGCGTGGAGCACCCGAACAAAGGCATTGCTTCAAACAAGGCGTCTGTGGGACGCGATTCAAGGTTTCCCACGAAAGACCGATACAGGAGAGGTAGAAGATACACCCGTTGAAGAGTACTCCGAGGCCCAACTGGGCAAAGATCAAGACGCGAAAAACTTACTCATAGGTTTGGTCACCGACCCTTTCCTAGGTGATATCAAAGAAGCGGAGACAGCTAAGGAAGCATGGCAGAATCTTCTGACTTCATGTTGCGATACCGGAGTCCTTCAAATTGTGACGATGTTAGAAGAATTGTGTCTTTTTAAGAAAACTAGTGACATTAGCATGCGTACATTTGTTGATAAAATGCTTACTTGGTGTGCACTGTTGGACGATGTAGGTATAAAATTTACGGATAAGGCCAAAGCTGCTTTTATTCTCAGAGGACTGGAAAAGCGGAAGTACGAAAATTTGATACGTTCATTGGAAAGAAATGAAGAAAACTTAAGTGTAAAGGTAGTGCGAGCCAAACTATTGTTGGAGGAGAGAAAGAACAAGTTGGACAAACTAAAGATGGAGCGAGAACAGGAGACTTATGCGAGGCTGAAGAAGGAAGAATCTGAGGGTGAAAGCGTGAATGCAATGGTGGCAGCCATGCGCTTAAATTCCAAGGGGGTCGTCATCAGCAGCAAAAGTGTCAACAAGCCAACATGTAGTGGTGGATTCATGTGCTACAAGTGCCAAGAACAGGGGCATATTGCGAAGTTCTGTGATTTAGTTCATGAAGCAAGAAAGAAAGGTTCAGTTTTGTGTTTTAATTGTGCCAAGATAGGTCATACTTCCCGGAATTGTAGTAATGGACGCAAGGAAAATGTTAAGGTTAAGAATCGTGAGGTTATTGCCACGGTAAAGGACGATGAGGCGGCAAACGCATGTGTTCAGGTTAATGCTAGTAGTGTTAAGGTAAAGGCTTATGTGACAACTGAAAGCAAGGATGATGCATCTGATTGTGTATGCAGGTGGTATGTAGATTCAGGAGCCACTGAGCACCTGACACCTTATAAGGATATTCTGTATGATTACACCCCAAAGGTTTCTGGTAGTGTAGACACAGCTGATGGATCCGTAGTTAGTGTATGTGGAATGGGAAGTGTGCTTATGAAGCTATCTGACAAGTGTGGAGGTTCGTTTCTGAAACTGAAAAGAGTGTTGTATGTCCCAGGTCTTCAAGACAATTTAATATCTGTAGGTCAATTTGACAGGAAAGGTGCAGTCGTAACCATTAAAGATAGCAAAGTTGTATTGTCAGATCATGAGGGTATATTCCTTACGGGTGAGGCTGTTGGAAATATGTATGAGGTAAATTGTGATTATTTTATGGTAGAACAAGGGAAAGAATTTGCTTGTAATGACGAGGTGGAGGTTGTGTATGCTAAGAGCAACAAAGCTGTAACTAGCGGAATATGGCATCAGCGTTTTGGCCATGCTCTGAACATTCCAGATCGTGATTTTATACCCAAAGAAAAGAATCTTGATTGTGATACTTGTAAACAAGGTAAAATGAAAAGACTTAAATTTAATGAAAGAGATCATGTATCTCAGAAGCCATTAGATGTTGTGTTCTCTGATGTATGCCAGCTAGAGCACCCATCGATTGGAGGTAGCAAGTATTTTATTACATTTACTGATGATTGTACCAGATTCTCATATGTAAGGTTCTTTAAGCATAAGAGTGATGCATTTAATGAGTTTCTCAAGGTTAAGGCCCTAATGGAGACAGCACAAGGGACCAAGTTGAAATCTTTCCATTCAGACAACGGTGGAGAGTATTTAAGTACAGAGTTTTGTAACTATCTTGAAAAGGAAGGTATTGTTCGTAGGTTAACAATGGCTTACTCTCCCCAACAGAATGGCGTTGCTGAACGCCTCAACCAGCAACTTCTCACCACTAGTAGGTGCATGCTCATTCAGTCAGGCATGCCAGTTCAATTTTGGGGGGAAGCCATCAGCACAGCCTGCTATATAAAGAATAGGTGTGTGTCATCAACTGTAAAGAACATCCCATTTGAACTGTGGACGAGTAGAAAGTTGTCAGACCAGGAATTGCTTATGTTAAAATCATTTGGTTGTAAAGTTTGGATCCATAAACGTAATGTGGAAAAGTTAGTGCCAAGGGCAAATGTTGGTGCAATGCTAGGGTACCCCGATGACTCGAGGGGCTACCGTGTATGGGACATCGAAAAGAAATGTGTCATTAAATCCAGGAATGTAGAATTTGTTGAAGATGTATTTCCGTTTTCTGTAAAAGCCCAGGAAAAACCTGTAACTCAGATAGATTGTGAACCTAGAACAGTTGGAGAAGTGTTTGTCGAGCAGAAAGATTGTGGAGGTGACGTGTTTGAACACGAAGTAGCCGAATCAGGAAATGAAAATTCTGTAACAAGTGATAGTGATGCCTCTTTGTCAGATTCTGATGTAATAGACTCTCCATTACAGCCTGAACACACAGTATTACGCAGGTCGAGTAGAGAGAGAAAACGTCCCAGTAAGTGTGTGTGTTGTAATGAAGTCAAGGTCAAATGTCGCATTGTCATGTTGAGGTCAGAATATAACGATCCGGTGTCTTTTCAAGAAGCCACCTCACGAGATGACAAAGATAAATGGTTTGAAGCAATGAACCAAGAGATTGCCCTCTTGGAAAAACATAATGTGTGGACACTTGCAGAAGATTCAGGTGGCAAGACTGTCATAGGCACCAAATGGGTGTATAAAACTAAACGAAACCAAGAAGGTGAAGTACTTAGGTATAGAGCACGTTTAGTAGCTCAAGGGTTCAGTCAGATAAAGGGTACAGATTTCCTTGAATCCTACAGTCCTGTGGTAAAAAGGAAAACTATTAGGACCCTTATAGCCATAGGAGTAGAGCGTGAATGGGATAATTGTCATTTGGACATTGTATCGGCATACCTTAATAGCAAAATTAAGGAAACTGTATTTGTAAGTCAACCAGAAGGTTTTCGCAGTGTAGAATACCCAGACTATGTGCTAAAACTCAACAAGAGTATTTACGGTTTATGTCAAGCTGGTAAAGATTGGCACAATTGTATCACTGCACAACTTGTCAAGCTTGGCTTAAATCAAAGCAAATGTGATCCATGTCTGTATTTTAGCCCAGATCATGACCTGTATGTTGCCCTTTGCTACCATACAAGGAATGATATGCAAATGTTTGTTGTTAGTGTAAGGCTAGTTATGTATTTTTTATTTTTATTTTTTTGTTTTAAGTTTTTTTGTGCAATTTGTGAATGGGGGGAAGTGTGAGTTTGCATTCACAAATTCTCATAGTGTGTTTCTTTTGTTTTTGTATTTCTCATAGTGTTCTTCTTTTGTTTTTGTATACCGTACTGCACAAGTCAAATGTACTTTTTTGAATATAACCGTCTGTTTCCGGTTATGACCAATGGATGTCGGTGTTTGTTTCTTCTCCCATCAATTTGGAGTTTAGAACTGTATTTAGTAAACCCTTTTTGCTAATTATTTTATGACACAACTAACGGGAAGATTGGAATATTTTGTTAGAAGCGCCAAATATTATTCGTTACGGCTGCACTTTCAATGGCTCTGTTACGGTAGCTGTTCACAAATGACCGAAGTCATCGCAGCGAGTTAATTATTGTTGCCTCATATAGGGTCTTGTGGCATTGTAATCATCAGCCTCGTGTACTTGAGTGTGCATTGAATTTGTTGTTTCATTTTAGGGGCTTGGGCATCGTAGTCATTTATCTCCGTGTACTTGGGTGAGTGAGGAATTTTGTCTGATAACCTGTGTTATTGTGATGGCTGTAGTAGTGTGTGTATTCGTAACTCAGGTAAGGATTGGGAAGGAGGCAGCCGTGGCTTTAAGTTAGGAACCATCCCAGAATTCGCCTGGAGTAGAAGTGGGAAACCACGGTAAACAGCGTCCAGGATAGCTGAAGTGGGAATCGAAACCATCTCTTCTCATTTTGCCTCACGAGGCTGACCAGAATTAAATTTCTTGCAGAGCCGGGAATCGAACCTAGATTAAGGGCGACAGACTAAAATGCTAGCCGCTCCACCGCGAGGTGGTCGTTAAATTTGTTATTGTAGCGTTTGCCTGGAGTGAACGAGGACAACACCGGGGATAAACACACTTTGGATGACCGTTACAGCGCAGGAATTTCAATGGGAAGCTGCATCAAGGAGATTCAAGCTTCGATTAACCATGCTGAAATGGCCCATTACGTGTTTTTCCCCTTGTTCTTCCATAATCAATTCAGACAAACGCCGAGATGGTACCGTATTTCAAATCCCGGAGCACCTGTGTCAATCCTAGACCTTGATAATACCAGTAAGCAAGCACAATAGCCTACAACAGGTTATCAGACAATTGCCACACACAAGTACACGGGGTTGATGGTCATAAATGCCCTAAGTCCCTAACGTATTGTGTTCGGAGGTAACAAGTACTAAAATAACATTTTGGCGAAGAGAGGAAATTTTTCATGACGGGAAATTCTTCGTTAATCTTTTACCATCTCCAGTTTGGATACATTTTTGGACTTTACAACCAACCAAACTGGATTGATTCATCCGAGAAGGGTATGAAGAGAAGTGTTTTTCATGGTAATCACATAACTGTCTGAGATCTGGAGTAGAAAGATCGAAGACTACCTTGCAGAAATGGTGGTTCTCTACATCTACAACCCTGTATGATTGCGGAGAATTACAGACCGTTGAACATTTTATGCGCCACTGTTATATTTGTCCTTCGTCCTGCTCAACTGAGGAATTAGCCTTTCCTGCACCTAAGTCTTTAGATGTTGCACTTTACTGGGCAAATGCCATTTTTTTGTTTTACTTAATACCATCCTAATGGATGGTAAACTCTAGCTAGTTTAAATAGTTGGCCTTGAAAATTCATATCCCATCTTATATGTATGATGTTTCTGATAGGAGTAAATAAAAGGTCTCCAGTATTCATTCTTTTTGTGCGTTCGGCGAGAAAGTATATTGACACACCGGGCGTATTATCAAAGTATCGTCAGGCACCACTCTCCGATATTTCTGACGACATTTTATATTGTGTTAGTTATGTAGCCTATGTTAGTTATTGTTATTTTATGGGGCGAAACGACGAGGTCAACTGCTCCTCATTGCTTTTGTGTTGTTTTAACACGGTTCGTCGGTTCTCAACCTCCTTTATTTTTGCCATTAAAAACAAAATCTGGTTTTAAGTATAATTTTATTTCTTCAATCAATAGAACGATATCGGATTAGTATATTTCGATATCAATCAAGGATTTTTTTTGTGGGGACAATCTAATAAAAGCAAAATTTTAATTTTGAATCCCTGTGTAAAGCAGAAAAGCCAGGGGGAGTAGGGAGACCAGCTTTACTAAACCGCTATTTGAAATAATTTATTTGCTCTTTTCCTTTAAAGTGGCCGTCACGTAGTCTATAAACAGTGTTTATTTGGGCAATTTATGTCTGTACACTAAAAACCACAATTACATAGGCTAAGAAGAAAAAAAATAATCGTAAACATCAGTGAAAAAGCGTATGATGACTCCTCGTGCACTCCATACATATTCCACATCTGTATCAAAACGTTTGAATTTGATTGAGTTGTTCCAAAAGTATGCTCCGGTGCACGCAGATAGGATTAAATATTAATATGACAAGCCATATCACTAGTGGCAACATTGGTTGTAGAACTTGACACTTATCCCAACTTTTACTCGACAGCTTTACATGGCTAAACAAAATGGAAGCTGCGGAACATTTTTTAAACCCACAAAAGGGCTTTCATTCTGTTTGTTCCGCTTGCGCAAGCCCTTAACCGTATCTAACTCTGTCAGCTAGGGCGGCAAGGGTTGCACTATAGGTCGTGTCATCCGGATTATCGTATTAGAGCGGCGAATTGTGGGGGAGCTTTCAAAGTGAGGACAGTTTAAAATTCAGCTCTGGTTAAAGCCAACGATAAACCTTCAGTTGTTTTTCTCAAGCGTAGTATACTGTACATTTGATCGACACTGATCAACAGTCCACTTTATTTTTGCTTGATATATAAAAAAATATATATCTGTGGTTATTAGCGACTTCGGTGGCGTAGTTGGTAGCATGCTGAACTGCCGTGCCCAAAATAGCGGGTTCAAACCCGGCCGAAGTCGTCGGATTTTTTAAGAGCGTTAAAAATCCTTCAGTTTGCCTTCCATCGGAGGGGAAGTAAAGCCGGCGGTCCCATGTCATAGATTTATGGCATGTAAAAGATCCTTCCACAGACTAAACTTGTGTGGAGCTAAATTTCTAGGTTAGATTTCGTTGGAACGCTCTATCGACTTTCCAACGTTCACCACTAGGTATCATTGACATCTGGTAGCGAAAGCTGGAACTACCGTACTTGAAATTGAACGTAACTTGTAGCTCACCCTAAGGGTGTCCGCTTAAAGCAGCTACAGACTCTAACGAGCCGAACATGTCCTCGGACACTCCCGGCACTGAAATCCATACGATAAATAAATAAATAAATAAATAAATAAATAAATAAATAAATAAATAAATAAATAAATAAATACATCTGTGGTTATTCAAAGTATGTGGGTGACAGATGAGCAGTCATGTCTTGATGTCAATGATGATGGCGACGATAGAAGTCTTTAAGAAGTATGAATGGTATGAGTATCCTCTCACCCACTTTACAGGCATTATAGATTTCAGTAATCACTTATCACAGCCATAGAAACATCTCCCGCCCCCTACTTTACAGGTATTATAGATTTTAACAATATTTTGGCTACTTGGGAGCTAATTCATTCACAACAAGCACGAAGCGTTTAGAAGTAGGCTACATAACGTTCAGACAATGGTTTAGGAGAATCCAGTGCCTTAAGGTATTGAGATCTTATTCAAAGTCCGCCGTAGGATAACTTGCATAGCCGAGCGCATTAAGTGACGTTCCAAGACCAGACTAGATAACCATGAGTTCGGAGATCCGAGTTTCGAATCGCAGTGCCAGATAGTGGCCATATTGCCTTATTGACTTAATCGGACAAATGCAGGGATAGTGCTTTATTTCAAGCCTCGATGAACCACTCAAATATTAGTCCCTAATAATTTCATTAGACGCACTTCAAGTCACGCAATACCACAGGCTGATTATTCAATATGCTCGAGCCCCAGAAACAAATCAGTTAACCAATACTAACCTCTATACCTCACTTAATTACTTATGAATCACGATTAAATCTTGGATGTAATTAAACAAAAAATGTCTGACTTCTGGTATTGCCTAAGATTACAATAATCCTATCCTTACCGTACCAGAATCATGAAGGCGTGAAACCAATGGAGTAATTCATCTCTTTCAACTGCTGTACTGTAGAAACTTTGCAGGGATAGCATATTAAGTTCTATCGCAGAATTTTGTCTGTTACACTCTTTGCCACATTTGCCTCCTGAGATAATCGTCTTACAGGTTACTTTGTAGTGTTCAGTATTATGTCGTTGATCGCCGCCACTGTCTCTTCTGAGGTTGAGCGACAGCCATACGAGGTCTCGCTCGCGATGTCACACGCGAACGAAAATCATCTAATTATAAATTAACAGCCATGTTATGCCTAACGTTGTTCTAGATTGTATTTTACAGACACCCTGTATATGCCTTCTCAGCATGTATTGTACTAGACAGCGTCCTGGTTAGGTGTACCATACCAACTGATGAGCTCGATGGTACACAGGGGAGAAACGTTGGGAACAAAATGAAGATGTCTGTAAAAGCATTAATTCTTATAAATTATTATTACAGCGAAAGAACCATCGTGAATCGTCAGTAATTACGTGAGATGTATCAGTTTGAACAAGGTATTGATGAGAGTTCTTTTTTCTGCTGTTGTGCCCGGAGACCTGTTGGATACATGATGCGCTGTTGTCTTGCTTATTGCATTCGATGACGTAACCTTATTTTGCCTCGCCGGCCATTGCCACCCACGGTTAAGCCAAGAGCCTTCTTCACTTTGTGCAGATAAGCGGAGAGAATAAGAGGATGCGTTTTAAATTGCCATTGACAGTTAACTACCTGCTTTGTCATTTAAAACTGAGAGGAGATAAAAAAAAAAAAAGAGTCCACATTTTTACGTTAGTAATCTGAATGTAACACCATCCAGCTGTTAAAGAAGGGATTCCAGCCCCCTCATGAATTTTAATTTAATTCTCTATTCTGCAGTCACTATCTCCTGCTTTAGGGAAGCACAAAAAAGAGGGAAGGTAAAAGCACCATTTTCTAGATAAAAGGGTCTCTTTTTTATATAGAACAGTTCCATGTCTCTTTCATCTCTGATGAAAAGGACACCGATCTTTTGTCCTTCTTAAACATGTTTTCATGCTTACAACACCTTTTTCAATACCGGCGCACAGTTAGGGGCGGTATCGATGTGTCGCCTTATCCCCAGCGTATTGACGTATCTCAAACGTTTGCAAATACAGTCGAACCTAGAATTTTGTATCGAATCGTTAGAGGATGTCAAATTATATTTGACTTATCAAAAATTCGCGTTATGGAGATACGTAGGAAAAATGTTAACATTTGTGATTTAATGGTCGCAAAATACTGTATGTACGCTTAAAACTTATGCAATAGTTGTCTAATAGTACATTATGCAACGAGACTATAATGGCAATAATTAAGACACGAATATGTTTATAAAACGAGCGAAGCGAGTTTTATAATTTCCATACGAGTGTCTTAATTACCATTATAGGCGAGCTGCATACGACTGTTTATGTTCGACGATAATTATAACTATTTTATGTTCGAACATAAATATTCATAAATATCTGTCGAGATTTCGCCATTTTTATGTACTGAACAGAGCGCACGGGACGCAGAGAATAGGCCTACCTTGTATTTGACCATGGCCTCCTCGAATACCCCACTATGGCGCTAGCCACGCAGTGAAATTTAAAATAGGAGGCCGTGGAAGTCAGCGCAGGTGCGATGCTATCCTTACCTAATTGGTCACACAACTGTTTCTTGAGCTCTGATTGGTGGGAGAAACTGTTTCATAATGAAAAATAGTACTATAATGACCCTCATTATGATACAGTTTTCTGACATAATATTTACATTTCGACATCGTCGAACATAAACGTATGTAATAATAGTACATTATGCAACGAGCTCATAATTACCATTATAGGCGAGTTGCATATCACTGTTAATGTTCGACGATAATAAATTATAACTATTTTATGTTCGAACATACATTTTTATAAATATATATCTGTCGAGATTTCGCCAGTTTTATGTACTGAACAGAGCGCACGGGACGCAGAGAATAGGCGTACCTTGTATTTGACCATGGCCTCCTTGAATACCCAACTATGACACGAGCCACGCAGTGAAATTTAAAATAGAAGGCTGTGGAAGTTAGCGCAGATGCGAGGCTATCCTTACCTAATTGCTCACACAACTGTTTCTTGAGCTCTGATTGTTGGGATAAACTGTTTCATAATAAAAAATAGTGTTTTAATGACCCTCATTATGATACAGTTTTCTGACATATAATATTTACATTTCGACATCGTCGAACATAAAATAGATGTTTTTAATGATCACAGCTTTATTACACTATCTTAGCAACATATTAACTAAACAAGAACATCATGCATCACTTTCCATGAACACAATTAATGAAAACCAGTGAATATAAAAATAAAAATATAAAAAAAACCATGGTTTACAGTACAATACAACAGCTATTAGTCACGAAACATCAACATTTTCCATATGGCATCAAAAAAGTTCATTGGAGCAGAGGATAATTACAATTAACATTCCAACCTATGCTCCACTCAGCAAAGAGTTTTTTTTCATCTCATAGGAAAGACCAAGTTTAAATGTTGTTTTCAAAAGCTTAGTTTTTTCTTTGAGAAACTGAAGAAGGCCATAATGCGGCCGAAACTGGTATTTAATTAATAAATATGAATTTAAAAAATTATTGACTAAGGTGTATTTAGATTTATTAAATACCTGTGGGTATTTCTTTTCAGATTGTCAAGGAAATAATAAGTAAGTTTAAGAGTTGCATACGGTTAACTCAACTACAGTTCTAATTAGAACCTTTGAATGAGACAAGTTGCACTCCAAAAATACGTAAATGTTCGAGATAAAGAACAAGTTTAAGTGCCGCGGATAAAATTCGAGTTGTAAAATTCGACCTAAAATAACAACAACAAAAAAACATGTAAATTATAGGAAGTTTGTTTGGGAAATAATAATTCGTACGAGTTATCGAAATTCGAGTAATGGGGTTTGAGATATTCGACTGTATTTTGTTTTAGTGAATAGTGTGCATAAAAACAGATTTACATATAGGTAATACGGACCGAGTATCTGAGCACGTTAACATGCTACCCTCCCCCACCCCCCGAACTCCATGGGGTCAGGTTATATCCAGACGCAGGAGATGAGTGGGTTTGAACCCCACCGCCGCACAGTGGGGCAAGGGTGCCTCAAATGCGGCATTAATTCTAAAACACGACTTATCTGCTCTGCAATATCTCAACTACTGTGGACTCCTCAAGCGAGACGTAGTGTGGTCAACGTCACAACGTGTTTCAACATGGTCGAGCAAGTCCTCTAATGTTCTGTTATACCAAAAATATCATCATACAACCAATTTCAGTTTTTGAATTAATGCCGCATTTGAGGCACTCTTGCCCCACTGTTCGCCGGCCGGCATCGAAATTAATAGTATTCCCAGGTTCCCCAATTTCTGCCCAGGCAAATGTCCAGACGATACCTTCTAATAGAATATGAGCACTTTCTTTCAACGCTTTGCTCAGTTTCATTTATCGCCATTCATTTTGTTTCTCATTAACTCTTCAGATGAGGTAGCGTCAGGAAGGACATTTGGTCGTAAAACCACTCACCTAGACTCCTATCTCACCTTATTCCAGCTCTGAAGACACGGGAATTATAAGGAGTAGAAATACATTCATTAAAATATAGGGAATATCACTAAAGTAAACTATGTTTGAAGTTGAACAGAACAACGCTGTTTGTTTCACCAGGGGCTCATTCATAACTAACAATAGATTGTGATTTCATGTTGTCCAAAACTGTTTACATATCCTTCTGCAATTTTTACTCAATGAAATGGTGAAAAATATCCCTGCGTTTGTACGTAAAAATATCCTATTGACGACATTCTACACTAATACACATTGACCACAATGTTTCAAGACCCCAAATAGATAGAAAGAAACAACAGCTACATGCCACTTAAATATACAATCGTCGACAAGTATTGGTTCTGAAGTGTGTATACTAAAAAAAAAAAAAAAAAAAAAAAAGTCAACCCCTGGCACTATCCAGCCCATGACGGGCTAAGGCCGACCAAGTGACCGCTGCCCAGCCATTTGGCCTGCAGATATTGGGGTGACGCGTGATCAGCGCGTCGGGTCCCCTCGGCCGTTAATCTTGGTATTCGTGATCGGGGCGCTGTCTCACTGTCAGACAGCTACTCAATTGTCCTCACGAGGCTGAGTGCACCCCGTTCCAACCCTCACGTCAGTTTTAAAATCCCTGACGGAGCCGGGGATCGAACCCGGGGCCTCCGGGTGAGAGGCAGGCGCGCTACCCCAACACTACGGGGCCGGCTCAGTGTGTATACTGCCAAGTAGAATTTGTTTGCACGATTTGTGTGGAGGACCACCTCCTGGTGTAGCAGCTAGCATTCTTGGCTGTCTCTACGGAGGTCCGGGTTATATTCCCGGCTATGGTAAGAAATTTAATTCTGGTATAAGGGCTGGAACGGGGTACACTCAGTTTCTCGATATAAAACTGAGAAGAGTTTGGATTCGATTCCCACCTCAGCTATCCTGGAAGTGGTATTTCGTGGTTTCTCACTTCTACTCCAGGTGAATGTCAAGATGGTTCTTAACTTAGGCCACGGCCGCTTCCTTCCGTATCCTCACCTGAATTACATATCTACCTACTATGACAGCTATCACAATAACACAGGATATCAGACAAAAAATCCACATGCACCCAAGTACACGGGGCTAAATGACCACTATATCCAAGCCCATCAAATGAAACAACAACGCACTACATCATGTATAGAGCATCAGAGATCAAGGGTTGGAGTTCTATATGCGTGTGTAGCCCCGTTCCAGCCCTAAAACTGGAATTAAATTCCTTGGCAGAGCCGGGAATTCAACCCGGGTGACAGCCAAGAATTCTATCCACTACACCACGAGGTGGTCTTTATTTACTGCCGAGTGACTTGAATTCGCATGGCAAACTGTATATCTGTGAAGCCAGATTATCCTGGCACATTCACACCGTGGGTATTTGATTCCAAAAATGAATTTTCTTGACCCATTTTAGTCTATTTTCATCTATGAAAAAAAAAAAAAACATAAAATAAAGAGGCTTATGAGATCACCTTTTGTCCGTGTATGTGTATGTGTGTGTATGTGTGTGCGTCCATGTGTGTGTGAAACTTGGTACAGCAAATGACTATACAAATTGCAATGCACTGCCATTTAATTTAGTTCAATCATTTACATAACTTGAAGATGGTGGCTGTGCAAAATTTTAAAATTAAGCTTTCATTTCTTGTGTTCTAATCATGCAATCGGAATCTACGTTCGAATAATGATCGTACACAATAATCGTCATTTAATAGTACATAACTCTATGGCCTAAATATATTAAAATCCAACGTGGCGACTATCCGAAATATTTAGACGGTTCTCAATATCTATTAATCTATGACAGCAATCCAACTGAAATTTTGTATTTGTATAGAGGCTATAAACATAAATTCACATATGGGACGTTCAATAACCTGGTGAGCACAAATCCAACATGGCGGCAACGCAAAATTCAAATATTCAAATGGCCGTTCCTCGCGATTTAACCATCCGAGCGTAGTGAAACTTGGTACGGTAGGCCAATATGTTTATATAAATTTTAATCCACTGGCATCTAATTCATTTAAATTATTTTCTTAGCCACAAGATGGCGACTGAGCGAAATGTTAAAATCTCGTGTTTAGCCTATTTTAATTTATATAAAAAAAGGCTTATGAGATCACCTTTTGTCAGTGTGTATGAGTGTGTCTGTCTGTGTCCCCCCTAACAACTTCTAGATATCTGGAGCAATTTCAATGAAATTCGGTAAGGTCATAGCAACATTTCGGCCGATCCCGACCGTGCCCTTCCAATTTTATTACGTCGCACCGATCAATCATGGCGGCTGTGCGAAATATCTCACCGGCATTCTATATCTCGGAAAATATTACCGATATCAACCTGGAATTTTCTACGATAATAAAGGGCACTAATAGAAGTTCACCTATGAGACGTTCAAAAACCTGTTAACTACAAAACGAATATGGCGGCCAAGCGAATTTAAAGCATTTAAATAGACTTTTCTCACGATTTAAGCATCCAAACGCAATGAAACTTGGTACAGAAAATGTTTATACACATTCCAATGCACTGACATCTAATTTAGTTCAATTATTTACATAACCTCAAGATGGCGGCTGTGCGAAATATTTCACCGGCAATCTCTATCTCCGAAACTATTACTGATATTAACCTGAAATTTTGTACGATGACCAAGGGCACTACTACAAGTTCATCTATGTAACTTTCAAAAACCTGTAAAGTAAAAAACGAACATGGCGGCGGAGGGAAGTTGAAACATATTAATAGGCTTTTCTCGCGATTTGAACATCTGAGCGCAGTGCAATATGGTACAGTAAATGTTTATACACATTGTAATGCACTGGCATCTAATTTAGTTCAATTGTTTACATTACTTCAAGATGGCGGCTGTGCGACATTTTAAAATGAAGTTTTTATTACTTGTGTATTAATTATGCGATCGAAGTAAAAGTTTGAATAATGAACCGTGGCAATAATTTTCATTTAATGGTACATAACTCTATGGCCTATACATATAACAATCCAACATGGCGATCATCCGAAATATTTAAGGCGGTTCACAATATCTACGAATCTTTTACAGCAATCAAATTGTTTTTTTTAAATGTTCATAGAGGCTATGAACATTAAGTTCACCTATGGGACTTTCAATAATCTGGTGAGCACAAATCCAACATGGCGGCGACACGAAATATAATTATTTAAACGGACGTTTCTCGCGAGTTAACTATCCGAGTGCAGTGAAACGTGATACAGTAAATGCTTATTCAAATTTTAATCCAGTGGAATCTAATTTATTTCAATTGTTTTCATAACCACAAGATGGCAGCTGTGCGTAATTTTAAAATCTCGTTCTTATTTCTTGTGTCCTAATCATGCGATTGAAGTTGGAATAAAACACCTACACAATAATCTTCATGTAATAGTATATCACTATAAGGCTTATATATAAAAACCAAAATGGTGACCATACGAAAGATATAGACGGTTCTCAATATCTACGAATCTATTAGAGCAATCAAACTGAAATTTTGTATGTTGATAGAGGCAATTAATATAAGTAGGATATATGAAAATAGGCTATTTAGTTCACGGAACTACGTTTTTTTTAACAAATGGAGGCTTTCAATTATTTGGTCGTGTATTATAGACTACAAATAGTACAAGCCATTTCCATAAATGCCTAACCCACGTGGACTAGAACTCGCGACCTTTGGTTTTGGCCATCATTGCTTTACCAATGAGCTAATTTGGAAACAATTTTAATTCGATTGGCAAGAGTACATCAAGCCAGGGTTAGCAGGTTTCAATGCTGTATGCGTCAGACATTAGAATTCACTGCAATTATACTATCAGTACAATACACGTTCGAATATCTCAAAGCCTCCATTTGTCGGCAATATGGTCGTGAAAATGCAGTTCTTACATTGTTTTATATGGGAATCCCAAGGGAATAGAATCTTATTGTATTTCATCGGTAGGCCTAACTCGAATTTGCCAACATGGAATAACCGAGCTCCACTATGTATGTTTTTATTCCATGCCCAAGAGTCGTTGTCTTATCGTAGTGTGAGTGGTGTGTTAAATCATCACCCCGCAGTGACTACCGTCTAACAAGAATTGAATAAGATACCTGTTAAAAGGAGTTTATCATGTCTTGGCGGCATCTTACACGTGCAGCCGGAGTTACCAAGTTATCAAAATTAGCCACTTAGGTGCTCTGCTCTGTTCTGCTCAATGGTGACCGTCACTGGCTCCTGTCGTCTCTGCAGGAAGACTAGGCCAGTTTTATTTTCCTTACCACTCAAACAGTTCCTGATAAATGAAGAGCCTGATATACGTCTCTTCTATCGTCATTCAGTCAAGACTCGACTTAAACAGTAGTCTATTATGTTTTCACTATACACAAGTCTGCATTAATATATGCTGAAGTTACCGAAATTGTTATGCAGAAGGCAGAATTGTCAATGCCAATATGTTTTCAGTACAATTTTCTCACATTAACAACCTTACAATCCACATACTAGACATCTTATTTTTCACCTAGTTCCACATGTGACTTGGGAGAACAGTTTTGTACATTGCAGTCAAGCAGTTTATTACTGCAATAATATATCGTTGGCTGAGAGAAAATTCGGCCATTACAAGGAAACTCTCTCGTTTCATGAATGTTGTAGATTGGGATAGATGTGCGGTTCTACACTTAAGGATCGACAGACTCAGGTGTGTGGTGTAATTTATTTTCATCATCTGCCAAGTTACTTGACGAAGTTCCAAATTGAATTGATATTTCCTTTAGATAATTTGTGAATCATCTACAGGCTAGTAAAGGAACCAAAAATCATTGTTTGGCCAAAAAATACTGTATATACCAAAAATATTAAACTTTTAACGCAGTGATAGTAAGTTTATGAAATTATCACAATAGATAAGCAAAACAATATATATTCCTCTAGAAATCAGCATTTCCTTTTGGCATAATGGTCAGTCAATCTATCATTGTCAAAATCACGTTCCTCATCATATTTTTTTGATAATTGTTTCTACGTTTGCTCAGTTGATGTCTTCATTTCCAATGTATAGCATTACAGGTCGTATTTTGTATTTTCTCCTTAGTATTCTTGCAGCCAAAGTGGGCAACACACTGCTTTGTGATGAGTGCATACCACGCACCGAAAATTACCTGCCCGATTAATTTACCGGGCCGAATGAGCAACAAAACAAAATGACAATTCTGAGGTAATTCGTAATCAAATGTTCCAATTCCTTTTTTTTAGCGTATGGCTTTTTTTTTAGTGCCGGGAGTGTCCGAGGACATGTTCGGCTCGCCAGTTTTGTAGCTGCTTCGAGGCGGACACCCAACGGGTGATCAACACGTACCGTCGCGTGTGGAGTGTTGTCTGGGGAGGAAAGTTTGAATGTAAGGACAAGAAGTTGGAAGGTAACGGCTGTGGCCTATAGTTAGGGACAAACCCCGGCATTTGCCTGGAGGGAAGATGGGAAACCACAGAAGACCATCTTCAAGGTTGTCGGCGGGGGGATTTGAACCACCTCGCCTCCCGGATGTGAGCGACAGCCAGTAGTCATGCCGTAACGACCACAGCTAACTCACCCGGTAATTCATTATTATTTCATCAGAAGAGAATAATCATCAATAACGTATTGCCGGAAAAATCAAAATGTAGACACGCGATTTTATTTCTATTATTGGACTGGCTGCGTGGCGCAGCGGTAATTTTCTCACCTGCTGTGACCATGGTAGCAGGACCTAATCTTGGCACAGTCAGTTGGCATTTCAGGGTGCTTAAATGTGAGGCAGCCGTGTCAGTAGATTTACTGGCACGTTGAAGATCCACTTAGGGGCAAAATTCCGACAGCCCGGCATCTCCAACAATCGCAATAATTAAAATGGACGCAAAACCAATAATATTATCATTAATATTAATAATTTACAAATCTTCTCATAAAGTGTTGACTGAATAGGAAATGTTAAAGTACGTGTACAACAATAAAAGACCATGCGCAATAAGAAGCCAATAACAAACCAACAGTCAATGAAATACACTTGTTATTGTATTTTCAGCAGAAAGAAACGAGGAAAAGAAATAACATTTGGGTAGAAATGAGGAGGAAAATGCAAAGCGAAAGAATGAAGAACTATTGGAAAGCAAAAAAAAAAAAAAAACGGCAATCAAGGACCGGAAGAATTACATTTTGTTATTTTACTTGGCCTTTTTATGAGTAAAACCGAGATAATAATAATAATAATAATAGACTAATAATAATAATATACAGACAAAACAATAGATCACAATCGACCAGACATCATAGTAGTAAATAAGGTTGATGGCTCTACATTTATAATAGACATAGCAGCCCCCAACGACACCAATATCGAACGGAAACACAATAAAAAAATCACCAAGTATAGACTGCTTTCAGAGGAAATCAAGAGGATATGGAAGATGAACTGCGTCCGGATAGTGCCTGTAATCTTGTCAGTCAACGGCCTCATACCTCACACACTCCACAAGAGTCTGAAGGAATTGGATATTCCGCCGACCATCTACAAGAGTATGCAACATTCTGTCTTAATGTCCACATGCAATATTGTGCGATCCTTCCTTGCTAGTTAATGAGTGATAATGAACTCTATATTTTGTATATACATGACATGTATTGTTACGAATGCTAGACAGCTTCGTCGCCCCGCGCGTGACTCAGGCCGCCCCAGGCTATCCTGAATGTGTGTTACCAGCGATTTGCGCAACATTGAAGACAGGCAGTACAAAAGAGACCGTCTCGAATATTCGAGGCCCTACTGGTGTTGGAATTCTCGAGAAGGTGTGAACCCTGGTCAATTCTGGAAACATCCATCGAGTCACCAGCCTCGCTATATAAAGCGGCCTCACCAGCGAGGGACGGACTGTGTTTTTGAGCGAGTTCGACAATAGTTGGTGACGTGACGTGCGACATTACGAAACCCAAGTGAGGCTATTGCAGTGCGGTGAAGTGCTGTGTGGATTGCGAAACGCAGTGGACTGTTGTTCCTAGCCTGCGGACGGCGAGACAGTGTACATTCAGAACAAGTGAGTGTGGCTTGTTTACAAGAGGAAGAGTTGCGGTATTTCTGGCCGAGGACACGGACCTCATTACGGTAGGATTAACTGCATGACTGAGTGAAAGGGAAGTGTTCCAAACAAGAGGGGACCTAGAGTGAGATACTAATTGCTTGTATCTGTTTATTGTGTGGTGAAATGTAACTTGCTAAGACCTGCAATAAAACTACTATTTCTTTTAAAGGACCACTGTGTTGTGCTTCTACGCACCGTAATCCAGTTAACGAACTTGCCACTAGGGGTGGCACGATACAACTGGTGTCAGAAGACGGATTACGAACCCAAGCACAACACCTGAAGGTCCTGGTTTCAAAACCCGTGGAGGTCATTTTTACCACAGTTCACTAATTTTCCTGTGAGTGCATGCCCATTACTAGATAAACAACTAAAATGGAAGCGCAATTACAAGGACTGCTAGAAAAGTTAAGTAGCATGGAAACCAAGATGGAGGATGGCCAGAAGAAGTTAGCAGAGGACCTAACTTCCAAATTGGAGGACGGCCAGAAGAAGATGGAGGACGGCCAGAAGAAGTTAGCCGAGGACCTAACCTCCAAATTAGAGCACAGTCAGAATAAGTTAGCAGAGGACCTGAAGAAATTGGAACAGGGTCTGCGTCAGGAAGTCAACACCGTATGCCAGGGCCTACGTGAGAAAGTCACAGCAGTAGAAAAGAAGTTCGACGCCTTACGAGAGGAAGTTGCTGAGCTGCGCCAACGCCCGCTGACAGGGGTGGAGGAGAAATTCAACGCTTTACAAAAGGAAATTGCTGAGCTGAGCCAACGCTCGCCGACGGGGATGGAAGCGAGATTCAACGCTCTACAAGAGGAAGTTGCCGAGCTGCGCCGACGCCCGCCCACAGGTACACCGGGAATATCAGGAACGGGACAAGGCAGAGTGACGCCCCCAACTTTCGACGGAAAGGTCCCGTGGAGCACTTACTTACGTCAGTTCGAGGCGGCCTGTTCCATAAACAACTGGAACAACACAGAAAAGGCTACAGCTCTAACTGTAGCGCTGAGAGGGGACGCCCTTAACGTCCTTCAGGCCATCCCGACTGGATCCCAGGTCTACGCTTCACTAATCGCCCATATGGAGTCCCGATATGGAGATAGCCATCTTCAGCAGGCCTACCAGATGCAGCTCCGGACCCGGGTACAAAAGAACGCGGAAACCCTGCAGGAGTTCGAGACGGACATAGCACGCCTCGTAAGGCTCTCATATCCAACAGCGCCGGTCGACTTTCTGGAACAGATTGCGACGCAGACCTTCACCGACGGGCTACGGGACTCGGACACTCAACAGGCGCTGCGACTCGCGCGTAATAAGACCTTAGCAGATGCGCTGAGCCACGCACTTGAGTTCGAGACGGCAAAACAGGCATCTAGAATGCACGTGCGGGTGCGTCAAGTGGACGTCGACGTACCAGCAAAAACCAATGAGACTAAGCCCCTGGCCGATGAATTGATGGAGGCGCTAAGCCGTTTCTTCGATAGTCGCGGCACCACCAGCAACGACACAGCCGGAAGACAACCGGAGAGGCGTCCCGGAAGAGGACTACTGACCTGCTGGACCTGCGGTAAGAAAGGCCACCTGAACAAGGACTGCGGTGATCGCTGCCGCCGAGGGTATCCGACGGGAAATCAGTCGCCTGAAAACCGCGCGGCCCAGGGAAACGAGAATTAGCCAGCCTTGGGGGGCAAAGGTTGGCTTGTGACAGTCGTCAAGCCCCAGCAGTCCAAGTTCATGTGACGAAGTTACGGACGGACAATAGCAGCCTGATGGTCGACGGAGTCGTCAACGGAGAGATTTGGCCCATGCTAATCGACACGGGAGCATCGAGGACCATCGTCAATCCCACCGTGATCCCGAAGTGGAGAGTGCAACCCACACAAAGGAACCTCCAACTAATAACCGCGACTGGAGAGACTGCACCGGTACATGGCGAAGCATCACTGGAGTTCGTCATTGGTCGACGGGTGGTGAAGCATCCAGTGCTCGTGGCTGATGTATCAAACGAAGTGATCATCGGACTGGACTTCCTGTACCAGAACAACATCATCTTGGATCTGAGTACAAACACTCTCCACTACGGAGGAGAAGAGCTTGCTCTGCAACCAGCACACGAGGCCATCACCGCACGACGAGTTAGGCTGAGAGAGGACGTCATCGTTCCCGCCAGGATGGAGGTCAGCGCTGCTGTAATTGTCGACGGAACTGCTGAGGGAGTAGCGGCTGTCATCGAGCCAAAATATGAGGACATCCAGATAAAAGGATTGCTAATTGCCAAGACCCTTATCAACACGACGTCTCGGCCGTACATCCGCCTGTCCATCCTGAACGACTACGACATTACGGTACACCGAGACACCACCCAAGGAGTCTGCGAGCCCGTTACCTGTAATGCCCGCATCACAGACGCGACTGACGGACCCCGACAGACCGACATCCGAAGAAGACGCGCCCTGTCAGAAGAACTACAGAAGCTGTACCAAGGATCCCACGACCATCTAGACGAGGAGCAATCAGGCCAACTTAGGGGCTTGCTACACGTATTCCAGGACGTCTTCTCCGTGGGGAGCCATGACTTCGGTAGGACAAGCCTGGTCCAGCACAGAATCGACGTTGGGGACAGTGCAACGATTAGGGCCCCATTCCGACGTGTTCCGCTCGCCAAGCAAGCTGAAGTCGACCGGATGGTGGAAGAAATGAAGGAGCAGAGGGTGATCGAGCCATCACATAGCCCTTGGAGTTCTCCGGTCGTGCTAGTGAAGAAGAAGGACGGTTCCACCAGGTTCTGCGTGGTCTACAGGCGGGTGAATGACGTCACGAAGAAGGACAGCTACCCCTTACCCCGGATCGACGACACCCTGGACACCATATCAGGGTCAAGATGGTTCTCCACCTTAGATTTGAAGAGTGGCTACTGGCAGGCGGAGGTCCACCCTAAGGACCGCGAGAAAACGGCGTTCTCTGTGGGCAGCGGGCTCTGGCAGTTCACCGTCATGCCATTCGGTCTGTGCAACGCCTCTGCGACCTTCGAAAGGCTAATTGAGTCCATTCTGAGGGGACTACACTGGAAGACCTGCCTAGTCTACTTAGACGACGTCATCGTTCTGGGGAGAAGCTTCGAGGAGCACTACAGCAACCTGAAGGAGATCTTGATGAAGCTACGGGCTGCCCAGCTGAAGTTGAGTCCCAACAAGTGTCAGCTCTTCCAGAAGCAGGTCACCGACCCAGAGAAGACCGCAGCTCTGAGGGAGTTTTTTTTATTTATCGTATGGCTTTTAGTGCCGGGAGTGTCCGAGGACATGTTCGGCTCGCCTGAGTCTGTAGCTGCTTCCAGCGGACACCCTAAAGGGTGAGCTACCAGTTCCGTTCAATTTCAAGTAGTTCCAACTTTCGCCACCAGATATCAATGATACCTAGTGGCGAACGTTGGAACTTTGATAGAGCGTTCTGACGAAATCTAACCTAACAAATTTTGCTTTACACAAGTTTAGTCTGTGAAAGGATCTTTTACATGCCATAAATCTATGACTTGGGACCGCCAGCTTTACTTCCCCTCCGAAGGAAGGCATACTGAAGGATTTTTAACGCTCTTAAAAATCCGACGACTTCGGCCGGGTTTGAACCCGCTATCTTGGGCATAGCAGTTCAGCATGCTACCGACTACGCCACCGAAGCCGCTCTGAGGGAGTGGCCAGTTCCGAAGGACAAGTCCCAACTACGAAGCTTCCTGGGACTCTGCACATATTACCGTCGTTTCGTGAGAGGATTCGCCGACATCGCCAAACCACTGCATCGACTGACCGAGAAGGACCAACTCTTCACGTGGACAGCAGAATGCCACAGTGCCTTCGAACAACTCAAGCAGGCTCTGTGCACCGTACCTATTCTGGCCTACCCCAGACCTGGAACAAGGTTCGTCGTCGATACCGAGGCCAGCGACTTTGGTATAGGGGGAGTCCTGTCGCAATTAGTGGACGGTGAGGAGAGAGTGGTGGCATATTTCAGCAAGGCCTTGTCAAAGCCAGAGAGGAACTACTGCGTCACCAGGAAGGAACTGCTCGCTATCGTGAAGACCATTGAACACTTCCACAAGTACCTGTACGGGCAACAATTTCTCATCAGGACCGACCATGCATCCCTGCGGTGGTTCCTGATCTTCAAGCAGCCCGAGGGTCAACTCGCGCAGTGGTTAGAGAGGCTTCAACAGTACAACTTTGAGATCCAGCACAGGAAAGGCCAACTGCATTCTAATGCCGACGTCCTGTCACGAAGACCATGCCCCGAAGACTGCACCTTCTGTGCCAGGAGGGAGAAGAACACGGGGATACAGTGCCGAAGGACTACAGTGGAACTAGCGGCTTCGGTGGCGTAGTCGGTAGCATGCTGAACTGCTATGCCTAAGATAGCGGGTTCAAACCCGGCCGAAGTCGTCGGATTTTTAAGAGCGTTAAAATCCTTCAGTATGCCTTCCTTCGGAGGGGAAGTAAAGCCGGCGGTCCCATGTCATAGATTTATGGCATGTAAAAGATCCTTTCACAGACTAAACTTGTGTAAAGCAAAATTTGTTAGGTTAGATTTCGTCAGAACGCTCTATCAAAGTTCCAACGTTCTCCACTAGGTATCATTGATATATGGTGGCGAAAGTTGGAACTACTTGAAATTGAATGGAACTTGTAGCTCACCCTTTAGGGTGTCCGCTGGAAGCAGCTACAGACTCAGGCGAACCGAACATGTCCTCGGACACTCCCGGCACTAAAAGCCATACGATAAATAATAACAGTGGAACTTCAAGGGAGCTGGAGCCGCGAATCTTTCACGCGGGCACAAGCGGAAGATGATGACCTGAGACTGATAGCCGAATGGAAGAGGGCCTGTGTTCCCAGACCCGGGTGGAACATTGTGAGCGACTGCAGTCCAAAGTTCAAGTCCTACTGGGCGCAGTGGGACTCGCTGATTGTCAGGGATGGCCTCATCTGCCGTACCTGGGAGAGCAACGACGGGAAGACATCTCGGGAGCAAGTCGTCGTTCCAAAGGCTATGACGGAGGAAGTCCTGAAGGAAGTCCATGGAGGATCATCAGGTGGACACCTAGGGATAAAGAAGACCCAAGAGAAGCTGAGAGAGCGGTTCTACTGGATCGGATGCCGAGCAGACGTGGAGAACCACTGCGCGAGGTGCCACGATTGCGCGGCCAGCAAGGGCCCAGGACGAAAACGACGGGGCCTACTCAAGACCTACAACGTGGGCGGCCCCATGGAGAGAGTGGCCATCGATGTTACTGGGCCATTCCCGTTGAGCGAGGCAGGGAACCGTTACATATTGGTCGTCAGCGACTACTTCACCAAATGGCCAGAGGCGTATGCACTTCCTAACCAAGAAGCCGCGACGATCGCAGAGACCCTGGTGAAAGAATTCGTCAGCCGGTACGGAGTACCCTTGGAGCTGCACTCCGTCCAAGGGAGGAACTTCGAGTCGAAGGTGTTCCAGAACCTATGCCAGCTGCTGTGAATACGGAAGACAAGGACGACGCCGCTACACCCCCAGTCCGACGGAATGGTAGAGCGATTCAATCGCACCATCGAGAACCATCTCCAGATAGTCGTCAGCAAGCACCAGAGGGATTGGGACAGACACCTTCCACTATTTCTTCTGGCCTACCGTGCCGCCGTGCATGAAGCCACCGGGTGCACACCAGCCCGGGCCATGTTTGGGAGGGAACTCCGTCTACCTGGCCTTCGGCCAACCTGGGGACGATGCGGTCCCGGTAAGCCAGTATTGTCAAGAACTGGGCGACCGACTGGAGGACGTGCACGCGTTCGCAAGGAGGAGACTGCGGATCGAGACCGACCGAATGAAGACCCGATACGACCTGCAGATGGATGCCGGCGGATTCCACGAGGACGACCTGGTGTGGCTCTTAAACCCATTACGGAATAAAGGCTTGTAACCGAAACTGCACAAGTCCTGGGAGGGCCCGTACCGAGTCGTGAAACGGATCAACGATGTCGTCTACAGGATACAGCGGAGCCCGAGGGCGACGATGAAGATCGTGCATCGAGATCGCCTGGCAGCCTACGGAGGGACACAGATGGACCAATGACTGATCGGGACGATCAGCCTTTTAAGGAAGGGGGTGGTGTTACGAATGCTAGACAGCTTCGTCACCCCGCGCGTGACTCAGGCCGCCCCAGGCTATCCTGAATGTGTGTTACCAGCGATTTGCGCAACATTGAAGACATGCAGTACAAGAGAGACCGTCTCGAATATTCGAGGCCCTACTGTTGTTGGAATTCTCGAGAAGGTGTGAACCCTGGTCAATTCTGGAAACATCCATCGAGTCACCAGCCTCGCTATATAAAGCGGCCTCACCAGCGAGGGACGGACTGTGTTTTTGAGCGAGTGCGACAATAGTTGGTGACGTGACGTGCGACATTACGAAACCCAAGTGAGGCTATTGCAGTGCGGTGAAGTGCTGTGTGGATTGCGAAACGCAGTGGACTGTTGTTCCTAGCCTGCGGACGGCGAGACGGTGTACATTCAGAAGAAGTTATTATGGCTTGTTTACAAGAGGAAGAGTTGCGGTATTTCTGGCCGAGGACACGGACCTCATAACGGTAGGATTAACTGCATGACAGAGTGAAAAGGATGTATTCGAAACAAGAGGGGTCCTAGAGTGAGATAGCCTACTAATTGCTTTTATCTGTTTATTGTGTGGTGAACTGTAACTTGCTAAGGTCTGCAATAAAACTACTATTTCTTTAAAGGAACCATTGCGTTGTGCTTCTACCCACCGTAATCCAATTAACGAACTTGCCACTAGGGGTGGCACGTTACAGTATGTATTATAGTTTGTATTATGGTTTTTATGTATTGTTTTAAAGCACTTGGTTTAACCCGTGCTTTAGAGTAACCCATGTTTGTAATGGTGAATTGAACAAATAATAATAATAATAATAATAATAATAATAATAATAATAATAATAGACTACTACCTCGAAAGACATAACCTAGTGGGTAAAATTATTCACCAGAAACTAGTTCTGCAGAACCAATTAACTTAGGATTCGTCTACATGTTATCAGTACACACCGGCCAACGTATTGGAGAACCAAAGATACAAACTATATGGGAACAGGACACTTTAACAGGAAGAACAGTAATCCAAAATAAACCGGATATCACTATTTCAGATAAAACTGAAAAAGTGATTTTTCTGGTAGATGTAACACTTCTGAAAGCCATAACCTAGTGGATACTTGGAGCGCTGGCAGAAATGCTCAAAGCCGCTTGGAAGCAGAATTCATTTCAGATCATTCCAGTTGTTATATAAGCCACACGAGTGATCCCAAAACAACTCGCAGAAATTCTCTAAAGACGGAGAAATTACCCATCTGTCCAAGACCTCAAGAAAGTAAACATCACTGAAGACATGACAGACAGGAGCACATACAGAGAAAAACTTAGACAACATAAGTTTGAGCAAACTCCCAAAGAAAAAAAGAAGTGGACGGACGAGATAAAGAGAGGTTTTTGAAAGAAAGAATACGAGCATTACAGTAGTCGCATATGATGTGTAGCATCTGACATAGAAGAAACCTCACGTGAAATTGTTGATTCACCGGTATTTTATACTATTATTGGCACAAATATTAATCTATTGTAAAAGGGAGTGTTTTACAGATATTGTAGTTTATAATACGGAACTCATTTTATTAGATGATTTGTAGCTTCCACCAGCACTAGCATAAATAAAGAATACGATATGGATCAACTAGATTAATAGACGCGACACCGCTCATAACCTTAAATTCCTTATAAACAGGACCTCTTGATTCACAGACCAACACGTAATTTACTATGTATTCTGTTAAAATGAGTCATATTGATATGATAAATATCGTTTTAAAATGATAATCTGGTAGCAAAAATATCTACCCCGTCCGGGATTCGAACCTGAGGTCTCTAGATTCACAGTCATAGGCGCTAAACCCACGGATATTTCGACTACGCAAATGTTGTGCACAAAATGGTGACTTATTTCCACGTTCCAATAATACTGCATTACGGAATTACGTTTCATTTATATATTTGCTTGTTTCGATAATGTTCCTGCGTGAAATTGAGTTTAAAATGCCTTATGAATGTGTCCTCTTGTGAGTAAAGAGAATGTATTCAGCAATAGTTCATCAAGGCTTGCTCAATTCTCGTATAACCACAACGATTATATTATATTGATGACTGCATTACCGTTATGTGGGTTAATATTTGAATAGCCATTGTGCAGAAACATAATACCGGCAATGCCGACTACTTACAATGTTTGATATTAAGGCATTTTACCATTTAAATACTGATACGAAGACTTCGAACATGTACCATGTGCTTTGTTTCAATCACTTGACACCTGAGTTCGCATGAGCGTTTACCGTTCAGTATGTCATATTCATTCCACATGGCCGAGAGTTCGTCATGGTATCAATTCCGACACCGCGCGCTCATTGTTTCTCTTACCACTGCCAGCTGTATCGATCAATCGAGTTGGCAGTGGGTCTTACACTTCCGTTCGATCCACCACTTCCAGCTGGTGCCTCCTCGATCGTTCCGATCCACTTCCGTCCCATTTTTCAAAATCACTCCCACAAAAATATCCAGCAACCGAGTGGAAAGATGTTACACATCCAAAAAAGCAGAAAGGGCCAGAATAAAACATGAAAATTGATTGTGTTGCAACGCTCTCCTTATGGGGAATTAACGAAGAAATAAATAAATAAATAATAATAATAATAATAATAATAATAATAATAATAATAATATTAATAATAATAATAAGGTAGCAATAATACTATGATTGCTTTAAGGAGCGTGCCCCATAATAATAATAATAATAATAATAATAATAATAATAATAATAATAATAATAATAATAATAATAACAACAACAACAACAACAACAACAATGACGGTTAGGGACATTTGTTGCATCAAAGGCGTGGTGCGGAACTATACAAAATTACGCAGCAATTTGATATCTTTCAAAGGAATAGAATGCATGCCACGCCACCGCGCCGTGTGCCTGTTGGTGGTATGAATGGTGTCTCCAGGGAGAACATACGAACTACTGTACAGTATCTTTCAGGCACCTGCTCTCTCACGCTCATTGTGGCCATATCAAGTGGTGCTCGCTTTGACCAATGTGACACTGACAGCCCAGTTAATGGAGCAGAAATGGTGTTGTGTTTTTTAGCCACACGTGGCGGATGGAGTACCTGCTAGAGGCGACAACGATTGTCCATTAAAAAATAAAGTGGCACGCGTCGCTACATTAGCTAGCTTCTCACACTTCCTCAATAGGGGTATCATTACACGTGGCCACTGTAGCACTGCCGTACACACGCATGTCACTTTAGTCAATCAAAAATTCATTTTGTACCACAATAATAGCAACTCAAAGATGTAAATTAGTGCTATTGTCCTATTAAAATCCTAGCACGGTAGCACAAGAGTGGAATCAATCCGGGTGGAATTATACTTAAAGAAATATAGAGCCTATTTCAATGCAGCACACTCAGGAGATGGGAGGGGCACGTCCATTAGCGATAACACTTCAATTTTCTGGTTCTGTGACTCTTTTTATGGATTATCTGTGGCAAGGAAACTGTACGTTGTGACATACTGTATGTTCCGTTTTAGCCGACCTTCATTTTTACAACCAAATTTTACCACCAGCCGGCGCCTAATTGCTTGTGTGAAAGAAACTATGTCCTGAAGTCTCCAAACAGAGAAGAATCCTTATCAAGATTTTGTACTGAAAAGTGATACCTCGAACGTAGTGCATATCTAGATTAATGGATGTGTCCCTCCCATCTCCTGAGTGTGCTCCACGCAAATTGGCTATATACATATTTAAGAATAACATGCCTCCGTGGCTTAGGCGGCAGCATGACGGCCTCTCACCGGTGGGTCCGTGGTTCAAATCCCGGTCACTCCATTTGAGATTTGTGCTGGACAAAGCGGAGGCAGGAAGGGTTTTCTCCGGGTACTCCGGTTTTCCCTGTCACAAATTTCAATCCAGCAACACTCTCCACTATCATTTCATTTCATCAGTCATTCATTTAATCATTGCCCCAGGGGTGTGTGACAGGCTTCGGCAGCCGGCACAGTTCATATCCTCGCCGCTAGATGGGGCTTCATTCATTCCATTCCCTGTCCCGGTCAGTCGACTGGAAGCAGGCTGTGGATTTTCACTTATTTAAGAATAATTCCAACTGGATCGATTCCACTCTTGTATCTAGGTTAGCTGCAATAAATACATTAATATTCATGAAAAATGATGGTCATGATTATGATCATAGGTTATAGAGCTCTAATGATGACAAAGATAATGAGAATGGTCACTACTACTACTGCCAACTACTTGCTCGGGGCCGATGATCACGATGTCACAACCCATGAATGATAAAAACAACTTCTCCTTCTTATCCTGCCTTCTACAGCCGAACTCATTAACCTCTTAGGTAATCCCTCCTCCCCCATTCTTTTTACATGTACCCACCATCTGAGTCGGCTCATACGAAGAGTTTCATCTACTGTGTTCGTTTCTAACTTAGCCTTTCTCTCTTCATTACGAGTACCTTCTTGCCATTGCTCCCATCTCTTTGTCCCAGCAATCATTCGTTCTACCCTCATATCAGTTACCTCTAGCTTATGTATCAGATAATTATCCTGATCTACCCATCTCTCATTTCAATACGGTCTAAACTGAGCGATGTAGGGAAAGTTTCGTCGCTACACTAACTTCTTTCTTGCAGAATACTGTAGTTCGAAACTGATAACTCCAAATAATAAAATAAATGAATGAATAAATAAATAAATAAATAAATAATATATAAATAAAAGTATGTCTTGTCCCGATATCAGATATTGATCGCTGCAATTCAGGAAACAAGATTCACGGATGAACAGTGCTTCGAGTCACAAGGTTATAGAATCTTCAAAGGCAAGACCGGTAAACGTGTAGTAAAAACCATCCCACACTTAGGCACAGGATTTATTGTCAACAGGAAGATTTTGGGTTCGATTGTGGACTTCACATCCCCTAACAGCCGAGTCTCTACTCTTTCTTTTCGGTGTACAAATAGAGTTTACACAATGGTGAACGTACATGCGCCTATCAATCATGCGAATAAGAAGGACCCGGAAGGAACAGACGCGTTCTGGGAGGAGCTAGAATATATCCTCTCAAAGGTACCTGACAAACATACCATCATTCTTCTGGGGGATTTCAATGCCCAGCTTGGCAAAGAACGAAAATATCAGAAGATTATTGGAAACTACCCAGCTCACAGGAGAACTAATCGTAATGGAGAGAGGCTTGTGGAGTTATGCAGAGCATTCAATCTGGTCCTAAAGTCAACGGCGTTCGAACACCTACCCAGAAAACAGAAGACCTGGATTTCTCCAAACTCCAATCTTGGTGAATTCCAAATTGATCATGTCGCCATTGCACGGAAAGCGCAACGAGAGATCCAAAACGTAAAGGTTCTGAGAAGTGGCAACTTAGACTCGGATCACTACCTATCACAGATCAAAGTTAGACTAATTCCAAGAAATAACAAGAAGATTACTCCAAGAAAAACTGATAAGTTTGACAGAGACAAGCTAAGGAGCAACCAAGAATTCACCCACAAGTTGGAAACTTTAAATCCAGAGAATCGGGAACAATTACAAGAGGCTATAGTCAGAACAGCAAAGGAGACAGTCCCACTCACAAAATCAAGAAAGCATCTTTGGTGGGATCATGAATGCGATACAGCAGATCAGCTAAGACAGGTTGCGTGGCAGAAATGGAATTGCCACAAAAATGAAGAGAACAGGGTCAACTTCCTGAATGCGAGAAAATCTGCATCAAAAACCATCCGTGGCGTGAAACGTATGTTTAATAGGGAACAGTTGGTACAGATTGAGCAAGACTTCCAGAAACACGTAACTTCTATAAAACCTTCAAGCACAGTCTGAACAAATACAACCCCCAAGTCTACAGTTTAAAGATTCCAACGGGAAATTAGCTCACAATGATAAAGATAATTGTCAGATTCTAGCAAGTTATTTTGAAAACCTCCTCAAATGTGAGGCTCCTGAGACCCCTTTCGTTTAGGAAATAAATCCAAACATCCACCCTGATTCGCCCCCCCCCCCCCCCTACGAAGGCTGAAATCACGAAGATCATCCAAGAGATGAAGGACAACAAGGCACCGGGTGAAGATTTGATATTTGCTGAACTGTGGAAACATGCAGGGGAAAAAGCAGTCGACAAGCTTGTTGCAATTATTCAAGAGATCTGGGAGAGCGATAAACTACCAAGTGGATGGACCTCTGCCGTAATTCATCCACTACATAAAAAAGGGGAGAAAACCGATGTGAAGAATTACCGTGGCATCTCTCTACTATCAATAACTTGCAAGATCCTCTCAAAAGCCCTACAGAATAGGGCGGAACAACAAATCGATCCACAACTGGGGGAATACCAAGGGGATTTCAGAAAGGGACGATCATGTGCTGAGCAGATTATGAATCTGAAGTCCATCCTTTCATATCTGAAACTCAGGAACAGGGAATTCGTGATGACCTTTGTTGATTTTAGGAAAGCGTACGACTCAATTGATCGAACCACCCCATTGCAAATCCTAGAAGAGTTTGGCTTAGATAACAAGACACAATCAATTATCCAGCAAACCCTGACCAACACTACCTCCAAAGTGAAGTTCAGAGGAGAGATGTCTGAGGCCTTTGAAATCAGGACAGGAGTGAGGCAAGGAGACGGGCTATCACCGCTTCTCTTCAATTGTGTTTTGGAAAAGGTCATCCGAGAATGGCGGAAGGAAATGAAAAATTCAAGGGTAGAAAATGGCGTAAGGCTAGGGTACAAGTATATGAATCTCACAATCGACTGTCTAGCCTTTGCAGATGATCTAGTGATCTTTACAGATTCCATTGATATGGCAGAAGAACAACTTAACCAGCTGAAAAATCAAGCACTGAAGGCTGGACTTCAAATCTCCTTTGAGAAGACACAATTCATGACAAACATAAAATCAGCGCCCAGGAAACTGGTGGTCGGACCAGGAAAAGTTCTGAAGGCAGAAAAGTTTAAATGCCTCGGTGAATGGATAGAACCTAACCTATCAGAGAAGGAAGCCTTCATGTCGCGCATTAATAAAATGGAAATGGCATACAACCTGACTAAAGACATCTACAATAAGAGATTGATATCCTTAAACGCCAAAATTAGACATTACTGCACAGTTATTCGACCAGAGGCTCTGTATGCGGCTGAGACTCTAATAATGAACAAGAAAGGTCTAATGGAAAAACTAGAGGCTAAAAAAGGAAGATTTTGACGAAAGTCCTGGGTCCCATCAAAGAAAACAGCGAGTACAGAAGGCGTCACAACCACGAATTGTACAAGCACGCGGAGAAGATAAGTGACACGATTCGAAAAAGAAGGATTGCCTTTTATAGCCACGTGACACGAATGAGCCCAGGCAGGATATCAAAACGGATATTGACGTACTTTCAAGATAAGAAAACCAAAGGGGCATGGTTTACGGAAGTTGAGAAAGATCTACGTGAAATGGAAATTTCCCCTAAAGATATCCAGGAGCGTGTTCCACTTCAGGAAAAACTACGTACGCACAAAGGTTTCCAGGAGAAGCCGAAGCTGAAGACAGGGAAGGCGTGGTCCCAAGAGAGAAAAGAACAACACCGGAGACGAATGCGGGAACACTGGGCGGTAGTTAAAGCTCGAAAGAAGAGACAGTTGAACTGACGTGGTCCCCAGTTGGCCAAATCGAAAAAAGAAAGAAAGAAAGAAGAAGAAGAAAAGTATAAATAAATACATAACTAACTAACTAACTAACTAACTAACTAAACAAATAAATAAATATGTTAGAGGTAATTGTAGAAGAATAAAGGGCGAGGAAGGCTCAGGAGGAAATAGGGCTTTTAAAGGAAGACAAGAAAGTGAAGAAGAGAGAGATAGTCCTTCCAAAATCACTAAAAGAAGGGGAAACGGATCTAGCTCAGGAATCCCTCGCATTTGGTGCACCAATTACAAAGCTCACCAACAGTGAGCCCCTGTGAATGTAGACCGCTTAGTTTTACGTAGGGTGTAACCATGCGTGATAGGTTACACACACCCTGCCCATTCTGTATCCTCGTACGATAGGCAAGGGAAAACCTTGAGTAAACCTGTATTTGATCCCTCACCCACAGGGTTAAGAAGGGAAAAATGTATGAGGGTATCAGGAAAGAAAGTGCAAGAGATAGTTAAGACAGGAAATGAAAGTCACTCTAGGCCTCGGATGCCCTAGGACCGTCGGGGTCGAATGTGATCAGTAGTTGACAAAAGTAGGTCAACAGAAAATTATGAAAGATAATAAGTGGACGTAATTCGGGACTCAATTAGAGACCCGTGATCGTCAAGCCTTTTTCTACTAGTAGAAAGGCCCTAGAAGGCTTTGAAAATACCATATGTAGACTTGTGAGCTAAAGGTGTGTAAGTGTGTCCATCTGTCTGATCGTGTGTATAAATGTAGCCTACAGTACGAGTTAATTATTCAACGCCCGAGCTGAATTGAATAAATATCGAACAGGCGTATTTCTCCCAAGTCTCGCCATTTATCAAGATGAAGGCTGATCGTATTATTTAAACGTCAAAATCAGTAACTCAAGATCGAACTGCGCAATTAGCAGGAAACCTTGTAAGGGTGTATTATGATAAAAGAGATACCTCTAACATTAATCATAATACTATTACACTGCATAGGCGTGTTAGAATCAATTTCTCTGGTTGCAAGGCCAGAAATACAACGAAACTTAGTAAACAAGGAGTCTTGTGTAGGGCACAACTCTTACCGTTCATCACAAGACATTATAAGTATACTCTTGATCGGAACAAAGAGTTATAACATGCTATACCATACATGTAGGAGAAAGTAGGCTACATGTTCTTTACTGAACATCCTGTTTCAGCTCAATTGGTTAAGTAGGTCTTTTTGCGTGAAAAGAACTGCGATGTAAAATTTAAAGTTGTGTGTTGCGTTCGACGGAAATTTAACACGAAACACCATGGTTTGTTGGAAAGCTATTAGTGTTATGAAGAAATTGCTTGACTTTTTGTTGATGTAGAAAGTTGATTTTTATTACTTATGGTGAACCTAATGTCATGATAGGGATTGACCGTTTATTCATTATGTTGGCTTTAGGCAGATACACTATTCTGGAAAAGTAAAATTTTCTGTAAATCCAATAGAATTTCAAAGGAAATGAATTAGACATTTGTTGTAAAAGAATTGAGTTGTACACTTGGTGTGCTTCATTTAGTGGTAGGTTTAACAGTTTAGTCAGTATTTTGGTTTTTAGTAGATAAAACATGAGCAAGTTTATTGAAAAATGGCATAAATGGTCGTCATTTTTCTTTCAGATTTACAATATGTTATATTATCTCGGAAAAATGATTAATACAGTTTATTGTTGGTAAAACGGATGCGTCTCTTATTTGGGATAGGAACATGGTAAATTGTTGTGTATCGCCAATACCTTCAGTGCCGCATATGGCTCTTCTAACGGAGTTTGTTGGTAAAAAGCATTCTCTGTCATCATTTTAAAAGCCTGACGACCTCACGAACGACTTTAAAATAGATGAACCTCATAATCTGCGAGGCGTACAATTCGTACACTGATTCAAATAGCTTTTGCCATTGATACTGTATGTATTCTACCTACCACCTGGTGAGATTGGTTTTGAAATATAGCTCTAGCAAAATCCTAATAATGTATTTAAGGTGAATAAAAATCCTACTTGGGAAGTCAAGATCCTAGGTATTGAGTTCGAGCCAAAGGCCCGGCCGCTACAAAGACAAGAGGTGATTTAGTTAAGCGGGCTCGGGGGTCGCTTGGCGAGTCACAGTGGGAGGGAGCGCACCCTAGCACCGAGTACCTCAAGTGTGAAATGCAGTTTCTAAGACTGCTATGAGCGAATTAGAGCAAGCCTCAACACCTCTTCATGGTGAAGTGAATCTCTATTCAGGTATCCTTGCTCATCGGATTTGAATTTGGAATGTTACTTTGTCGTTTGAAACTGACACTGGTGGGTTCTTGCTGTGTAATCCCCTCTTCTCAACACCTTTTGCGTTAACTGAAGATAAAAAGAACAGGGGACAAAGGCCAGGCAATGTTTTTTACCCCAGTGCCACATGTATCGCACTCGTTGTCATTGGCAATCGCAGAGGTACGCAACACATTATGACTTCAGACAAGAACGTGCTCTGCGAATGTTAGGTGTCTTTTCTACCGGCAAATCTTCCGATGAGAAGGAAGGATGGCAGTAGGTGGAAGAAGAGGGGCGGAACTCCCAACCCCAGGGGTCAAAGGCCATGTCGGAGCAGGAATTCAATAGATTACAGAAGGGATCCGAAAATTTCGTGACTTGCAAATTGATGAAAATATGTTTAAATGGACGAATTTGTGCTTTAAATTTGTTATTGTACCCTGACGTTTCCAACAGCGAATCACTCACGAATTCTGTAATATATGCGAGAATAAACGAGGGTATAATCTTGAATACTAAGACAAATCTGACGAATATCGTATAGGAAAATATATCGTGGAATATTTGTATCGCCTGAGGTAACGGATGTGAGATCTGTTGGTTAAGTAGACTACAGTGACTGATTACACAGGCCTGCGAAATTTAAGTTTTTGAAAAATATAAGAGAAGTTTTCGGTAATTTTTGCTATTTGGTGAGCTTATTTCGAAAATGACCTCCACTTTTTCCCTTCACGTCAATTTTAAAAAATTGATATCGATATTTTTGCTAAAATCAAGAGCAAAAAAAATCCATTGAGTTTAAACATTTTACATCAAATTATGGTGCAGTTTCTAGAAGAAACTAACATAAAATAGACGATTGACCAAGAGGAACGAATATTATGTATGTTTACTTCAACGTTCAAAACAAATTTTAAACTGAGCAAAAAATAAAACAAAACATTAAAGTACGTAGTATTTTACCTTTGAATCATCTTCTTGACGTTCTACTATTATGTTCAATCTCAGGTAAAAGTTCATAAAATCCAAGTACAATTGCATTTTTCAAGAAAACGTGACGTAAGAGAACTCTTTAATTACTGTTTTCGAAATCAGCATAAAAAAATACTGAGTTCAGATATCACTTCCCTTGTATTTTTTCATCGCAGGCCTGGGTTATCAATAGATTGTTGACGATTATACCCAGGTCTACAATTTCAAACTCAATTAAAATCTGGCCTAATGGTGTCGATATGTGTCGAAATTGCAAATTACCTGCATGAATGGTTCAGGAAATGCTTGACAGATTACCTAGATATTTCACCCCTTGAAACAACAATCACAAGGAAATGCTTGAAATTATGCACTGTGCCGGTGAACGATAGTAGAGTTATGTTGTAGGATATATAGTTTCTTACATTCAGAGCTATATCCGGCAGAATAAGATTTATACATAGCAATGCCCCAAAAGCCAATCTGGAGAGAATGCAAAACAATTTACCATCGCCGCACAATATAATCCGATCAAACTGCTGATTTTTTCCAGGACAATATTTATGGTTTTATAGTGTGTTCAGACTATGATTGTACTAACGAAAGAATTGGCTAACACAAGAAATAGTCTTATTTTACTCAATACGTCTTACGTCACTAACGCCAAACATTTTTGTCAAACAAATTTCCGGGACAAAATGCATTAACAAAACAAGTAGTTCCGTGAAGAACTAAACCCTATTTTCATATATCCTACTTATGTTAATTGCCACTATCAACATCCAAAATTTCAGGGATTGCTGTAATAGATTCGTACGTATTGAGAACCGACTAAATATTGCGGATGGTCGCCATGTTAGATCCCTATATATATATAAATGAAAGTTTGTCTGTTTTTTCTGAATTTCTAAGGAAATTTGGATTATTAACGCGTTTCGACTGTTTTATGACGGATGCGCGCGTTTTTTTATATGTCTGTCTGTCTGACTGTGGACAATTTTTTGTTCCCTTATAACTTAAGAACGGCTGGGTGGATCAACGTAATATTTGGTACAGATATCCATCAGTGGCACGACACTGTTCATTGATGTAACTCTTCTCCGTACCTATCATAAAAGGGACCCCCCTAAAATACATGCTGAAATAGGCGTAGAAGGGTGAGACAAAGCTCACCTTCAGTCCCTCAATGTGAGAAACGAAACTCGGATGCCCTAAAGGACCCCGAAGACCACATTTTAAGGCCCTAAAACCAACAGTTTTGAGATATTCCCAGAAAACTAATTTAATTTAATAAACTAATGAAAGAATGGAAGTCGGTAACCATGGCATCAGAATCTCAGATGTCCATTTATTTCTGTAAGACGCAATGCAGTTCCATTTATTACATTTCTGTGAAAGTTTGCAAATGGCTATAAGGTTATCACGGAACCAAATTAAGCTTCAAAATTCATCAATAAATATAACGCGCTTAAGGGGGTCAAGGGGTACCCTAATATTTTTTCACGCAATTTACACTTGCGATATGTCGTACAGAAGGTCTATTATATCTCCAAACAGCAACATTATTTTCAAAAATTCCTAAATTGAAATAGAATTGTTATGGCTTTTAGGAATTTGGGCCATTGGAGGCTAAAATCCTGAATTTTCATGCACCACAAGCCTTTATAATTTATTAAAGAGGTTTTCCTGTGGATTTGACATAACGGCGAGGGTCAGTTTTTATGTGGCGTGTATTGCGTTTCGTCTACGAGGTTTTCAATTTAATTTTCACGCTAGGAAGTACACGTTAGGTAAATTTAATTTGAGAGCACATTTTAACTAATCATTTTTCTTTGTCGACAAACAGGTTCCAAGCCTCTAACCATTGCAACAGTAGCTCTGGTTATTAATATCGAAGACCGTTCGAAGAATGGGTACTCCTGCTAGTTTTTATATATGTAGGTCTTAGAGTTATGTACTGTTACATGAAGATTATAGTGTAGTATTCAAACTTCAATCGCATGAGTAGGACATAAGAAGTAAAAACGAGATTTTAAAATTTCGCACAACTGCCATCTTGTGGTTATGGAAACAATTGAAATAAATTAGATGCCAGTGGATTAACATTTGTATAAGGATTTACTGTACCAAGTTTCAATACACTCGGATGGTTAAATTGCGAGAAACGACCATGTGAATATATATACTTCGCGTCGCCGCCATGTTGGATTTGTGATCACCAGGTTATTGAAAGTCTTATAGGTGAACTTATGTTCATAGCCCCTATGAACATTAAAAAAAACTGTTTGATTGCTGTAATACGTAGATTCGTAGATATTGAGAACCGTCTAAATCTTTCGGATGGTCGCCATGTTGGATTTTTATATGTATAGGCCATAGAGTCATGTACTACCCCTGGAAATTGAATTAATTTGGGACAAAATGAGAGTATTTTCCGTCCCCATGATAAAATTTAACCAGCAAATATAGATTCTGGAAGTGTGACACAGGAGGGTGGTGTTACAAGCTCGAGGCTGTGGGAGAGCCCGATCACGTGATATCTTGCACAATAGACGCTTCTAGAAGGCTAAAATTGGCATAGCAACAGTGAGTTTGGAAATTAATATTATAAATATTGTTATAAATTATACTATTGGATCCCAGCCCAGAGCCAATGAGAAGAGGTCTTATTGAAGACGGGATCAACTTCAACTACATAATTTGATGAAATTATGCATTTAGGCCCTTAGAAGAAGATTTTATTATTTGGTAATGAAGAGAAAATTAAAAGAAATTATATGATACTTTAAAAACCACAGATCGGTTAATCCACGCAGTAATAAGCATTAGTAATCTACGCGCTAAAATTATGGTGGGAGATTGATATGGCCGCCAAAATTTCGACTTGGAGGGGGAGATCCAAGGATCGAGGTTCTTATTCCAGCAGTCTTTGAAGAGTGAGGAAGTGTTTTTACTGGGTTAACAGAGATCCCAAGGCTTTGTCCGAGTGCGACGACTGTCGACTTGTGGAGACGGGAGGATAGCTAGGTGGAACGTAGGAGATTGCCGCATTTCCATTTGACGTGAAGTTATGAGGAACATGGGAAGAATTATATCTCTTATATAATTGAGATTTGAGTTTAACTAAGCGAATATATATAAAGAACAGGTCGAATACTATATTCTGTGAAAAGTCGAGCGTTCTAATACTTACCGTTTCGACAATATAAGCCTGTTAAGACAGATTTTCAAATGTGTTGGAAATAAAGCTGAATATCATTTTAGATTGCAACGTGAAGTTGGCGAACGCAGTTCAAGTGAACAGTAGCGAAGAACTTGTAACATTGGCGCAGTATATAAACATTAACAGAATGACTCTCATTATTCTTCAAATGTTTTCATTCAACATAATTAACATTGTTGATATGATGAACTAAATAGTCATGCGCCAGAGATACATTCGATAACAGGAGTTAAGATACAACGATGGAACTTCGTTAGACGAAGTATTCTCGAATAGAGACGTAGTGCACGGTCCATCTTGTACATTTTCGTCAGTCTACGAACACTAATGTAACATCAATTAGCAATAGAAATATTTCATTCACCATTTATATGAATATTTCTATAAATTATATTCCAATGATGAGGCTGATACATATTTACGACGGAGAATGAAGTCTCTACAGAAGGGATTTGTCAAGATGCCAGGGGTAGCCCAGCAACACAGAAGAATTTGCCAGAAGGATGTCGTTCGAGCCCAGGCGAATGTTGGTGAACTCCAGAGAGGGACGTTTTCTATCTCTGAGGTCGCAGATCCGAGGTTCGAATGCAGATTCATCTCAGTATCTTGAACTGAGGAAACATCTAAAGTATTATGGGAATACTTACATAGATCTTCAAGTTTTCGCCCAAATAAGGTAGCAGTGTCTCTTATTTATAGTATAGAGCTTGATTAGTGACATCCTGAGCCAACGATCTTACTTCATATCTCCATATTTCCATATTTTCACATTTCATGTATTTCAGTGTTTTCATGTATTTTACACTTCAGATGTGTGCTAAGTTTTTATGCTTCAAGATTATTTAGGAGATGATTGCCTTTCATCTATTTTTCAATTTTATTCTACGGATCAGTTGTGGAACTGACATTAAAAATTTTGTTTGAGGAATCATATTGCCTCATAGAAAACTAGTCGTTTCGACTCTCGAATTTTAATTATTTGATTTAAACCAAGTATTCTGACATTGTGTCATAGCTTCAAATTAAATTCTTATTAAATTTAATTTGAGCACTTTAATGTAACGACATCTAACTTCAAGAACAGAAGAAACATCGAATGATATTGTTATATCATTATTGTACATAAACTGTCGACGATCTAAGAAATACTAGTCGTTTGATAAGACCGAAGTCTTAATCCCTATAAACATTCTTTGTGTAGAGTGGAAAAACATTACGACATTGACAAACCTTTTTATTATTTGTAAAGCTGAGAGCATTGTTCATTTAATATGTTAGAGGAAATACCTCTTGATAGAAGATTATTCAAATCTTTGGCTAGGAATTCAAAGCTAGTTTATCCCGGTCAAGATTGGATTCTATTTGACACTATAAATAACATGTGTGTTATTTTACACTATTTGTGTAACATCACGTCATTTTGTGGACCTGATATTACAACGATAAACAATTTAAAGCTTGATAAGTGAGGTGAGACAGTAGTATTATTTTTATTACATGTATTTGCGACATACGAGTTAACAGTTAATTATCTTGTTGTGGAGTAAACTTTAGGAGGTCAATCACGACTGTCTAATATCGTTCATTACAATTGGAAGTTTTGTTTGAAGATCTTAAGCATGTATAATTGTAGTTCAGTAGTCATGTGGAATGATACTGAGGGTCATGCCATTATTTGAGAGAAGTTCCTACAGAAGATATGTTAATAACAATTAATCCGTTTTTGGTTATTGTTTAACATAGTGGATGATAATTGTTTATGCCATATATACTGTTATATGAGGATTTGTAGAGCTATGAAGAATACTCGTGCGAAGGGAGTTCCGCATTTTAAAGGAAGTCAAAGTATTGTTGTTCTTTGATAAGAAGGTATGGATCATGATAAGAGCCGTTGTATACAAGTAGTCCAGTACATGTGAGGTAACGATTTAGCTGTGTTGACATGAGGATTTTAGCGGAAATACAACTAGAGAACGAGTGTCTACTTATGTCAATAATACAATTATTATATTTTATTAAACCCAAAGTTATGTAATTACGTAGAGTTAACTTTAGTCAGTCGATTGTATTAGACCGACAATGTAATGAAATCTATATAAGATGATGTGTAAGCAGTATATCAAAACTACGGAGTGTTAGAGAATGTTTATGTAAACCAGTGTATATAATTAATTGAGAGATGTATTGTAACCGAGAAGCCAGAATCTCGAAAGTAACGTGTTAGCAACACTAAATAATGTATATTATTATGAACATATTACATGTAAATAATGCTTTGGAAATGATTTTATTAGTTAAATAATTTAGTAGGATTTATTAATCAATTGTTTTGGAATAGCGTGTGTTTTATGAGCGGATGTTTTTGGTATGAATGATTGTCCACTGTTAAGAGTAATTGTTGAACGGGATTAGTCATGAACAATTTCGGTGTGCGAATGAAAGAGTGTATAAAAATTTTCAGGATGATTGTTTAAGAAACATAGAAGTTATGTGCATTTTTGTAAGATCTAAATGATAGTTTTACGTGTATTATAAATGCACTCCAAAGCAGTCTCGATGTGGGCTGGCTAGAATGATTCACCGTTAGAGATGGAGAGCGGTGTGTCATAATATGAGCAGGTGAAGACTCACCGCCTTGTATAAATTGTATTTAGTTCCGAGTGCAGCGTGGTGCTAGTGTTTCATTGATGAAACAAGGCCAGTGCACGTGCGTTCTTCAAATGCGGGCTAGTGAATGAAATCAGGTGTCAGGAATGCCACAAATGTAAGAGCCTTCCGTAAACATTTTTCTTTTTACGCAGTGTAGGCCTAAAACAAGCCAAGATCTTATGCTCATAATTTTTTTTACACAGCATTGTAGTAAGATGTGGAGTAGATAGGAAGTGTGAATGATTGCGTGTTTTTATTTTAATTTGATTGTTAAATTAGTTTATTGTTACTTTGTATATACTAGGTTAGTTTTCACTATTGTTAATACAGTTTATTCAGTTCGTTATTAGTTCTTGTTGGCGTGTGATTCATTTTAAATATAAGAACTAGAGTATTGTGGATGTATTGTAGGCAAAGCTGAATTCTCAGTCCCCGAGAAGGTAAGTAAAGGTAGGTGTGCCCCGTGTAGTTGGTTGTTGATCCACAATATTCTTGTAACTGCTGTAGGTAAATCCCTAAAGGCCATGTTGGGAGCGATTTCTAATGTAGTAATTTGCCGGTGCTGTTAGAAATAGGCGATCCAGCTGGGGCAATGGATATTCCAACAGGCTACTTTCGGATTTTCGGGTACAGTACCATTAAAGGAAAATTATTGCGTTGGTTCATTATTCAAACTTTCACTTCGATCGCATGATTACGACACAAGAAATAAAAACTTCATTTTAAAATTCGCACATTTTGAGGTTATGTAAACAATTGAACTAAATTAGATACCAGTGCATTACAATGTGTATAAACATTTCCTGTACCAGATTTCATTGCGTTTGGAACATTAAATCGCGAGAAAGGTCTTATTTAAAATTTTCAAATTCGATTGGCCGCCATGTTCGTTTTGTAGTTAACCGGTTTTTGAACGTCTCATAGATGATCTTCCAGTAGTGCCCTTTATCTCTGTACAAAGTTTCGGGGTGATACCAGTAATAGTTTCAGAGATATAGAATGCCGGTGAAATATTTCGCACAGCCACCATCTTGAGGTTATGTAAGCAATTGAACGAAGTTAGATGTCAGTGCATTACAATGTGTATAAACATAAACTGTACCAAGTTTTATTGCGTTTGGTTTGTTACATCGCGATTCACTTGGCCACCATGTTGGTTTTGTAGTTACCAGGTTTTCAAAAGTCACATAGATGAACTTCTAGTAGTTCCCTTTATCACCGTAAAATATTCCAGGGTGATATCGGTAATAGTGTCGGAGATATTGAATGCTGGTGAAATATTTAGCACAGCCGCCATGTTGGATTGGTGAGACGTAACAAAATTTGTAGGGCACGGTCGGGGTCGTCCGGAATAGTGCTATGAACTTACCGAGTTTCATTGAAATCGCTCCAGCCGTTTCAATTTTATTAAGCGGGGACACACACACACGAATCACACACACATGCACACACAGACACACGGACAAAAGGTGATCTCATAAGCCTATTTTTTCATAAATGAGAATAGGCTAATAACATAACGTTAAAGAGCTATAGAAACCATTCGCCAAGTAGAAACTTATCTCGTCTCATCCTTGACCTCGTAGAAACGGGAATAATGACTGGAAATAATCAAACACATAAATCGCTGAAGAAGATGCATAAGCGAAAATAAACTCGCGAGTCGATTCTGGAAAATGGCAGCGTCAACTAGTATTAGTCGTGCTACCACTCACCATATATTCTGGAGCAAAAGTAATATATTCCCGGTCTCCGAGATTGGGTACTTTAGAAATGCTACACTTGTCAACCTCATCAGGGATTTCTTTGTTATTCTGTTACGAAGTAAAATCCTATGTAACTTAACACGTTTTAGCCTATGTATGTATTAGTGCTTTACAATGAACAATAACAAGAAGTAGGGTAAAGGGAGGTATGTTCGTGATAAAATTACTTTTTTATTGATATGTCTGTTATTAACGAGTATCCATACTAGCCAATTTATAGCAGTAAACTATGCTACTATAGTATAACTGAAATAGCATTGTTATTTATTTTGAATCCATATTGTTCATAAGAAAATATATTATATTATTCTAAATTTGGCAGGTAACTTCATGACAGGGATAGTTTATTTCGTGATAATGGTAAGGTAACTTCGTGAATGAAAAAATACTTACGGTACTACTTTTAGTGTATATTAATTTATCGCACAAGTAATACATGGTATCTTAGCAATTAATTAATGAATGTCACAGTAATGCACTCTTCATTTTCATAGTCTTTACTCAGAATCACTTCGCATTTCATCAGTACAGCAAACGTAACTGATCGGAATTTCTTGTTGTAAAATCCTTCATGGAGCTCCAGGGAACACCTGCTCGATTTGATGCTTGATAAACTGACATCTTCTGCTCTGTTACCATTTTAGCAGCTGTGACTAACTGTTTTGATTTATACTGCCAGAATTTTGTTTTTTCATTTGACATATTGACCGATAATGCAAAGGAGAATATTGAATTACAAGAGGGTCAGGTAATTTCGTGATGCCTTAAATTAGGAAAACATATGCAAATCTAGAGAATAAATTTAATTCTGAATAATTTCGTTGGTATAAAGTATGGTTTAATGCAAAAGTGCACACTTAACTCACTACAGGCATAACTATCAAGTCACGCAGTAAAGATATTCAACTTAATGCATTATCAGTAAGGTAATTTCGTGATACCCTAAATTAAAAATTTAACATAATAGCTTGATAGTAAATGTAATCCTGAACAAATTTCTTTATATGTATTGTTATCTTAAATTGGTCAGTTTACCTACTACAGGCGAAAATGTAAGAGCGCATGCAGTCAAACGTTTTTGTTCTGACAAACAAGCTAAGAAAAGTACTTCACGAATTAAGCGATAACGGTTCGTACTTTCACAGAATTATTTTCCTAACCATACATGCCGACACTACACACCCGAAGCAATAATTTGATACTAAACACATATATCTTAATTTATTATTAGCGTTTGAATCTTTATAATAACAGACACAGCACAAAACCGCCACTACGAAAGAAAATACCTCACTACAAACAAAAGGTTTGGTTGTGTCCGCTAGACCGTGATGAAGACCAATACAAGTACCTAGAGACATCTGTTGAAAACTCAGGGAACTACTACTGAAGTTGAAACGCTTAGTCTCATTAGTCTGCAATAGGAAAGTTCGTGATACGTATTCAAAGATTTATCACGAAATTACCTGTATCACGAAGATACCTCCCTTTACCCTACTGGTGGAACTAGGGGTTTCTTCTAAAGGGTTTATGCCATTTAAGCTACACAGGTGTTTCAAGAATTAAGCTAACAGGAGCCCGCTTTATATTACAAACAGATGTAGTTAGCTAGTTATAGTTGTTTTAAGGGGTGGAACTACGAGGTTATCTGCCCCTAAAAACAGATGTAAGGATACACAATAGTAGCGCGCTGATAAGTATTATTATTCAAAATAGTCACCATTCTTTTCCAAGCTCTTGTTCCAACGGTACCCAGAGACATCGATGTTGGCACGGAGAAAATCTGCGTCCAGTCCCGGAATCCACGTTAATGAAGCCCGTGGATGGTATGTATGTCACAGTAATTGGCAGCAATCATAGTCACTCATCTGGTGAAAACATCAAACCGACGACCAAACTTTCTTCGCTGATGGGGCTGTTCGGACTTTCTTGGTAGGTGCGCACGACGGGTCGTATGATGCATCGATATGTCATCTTTTATTATGATACGCAAAGACCGGTTAACACCACATGTGTCCTTGCGTGCAGCCATCTTTGAGCTGAGGGTCCGACGTAACATATACACCATTAATGGCTGCGTGGTAAACCTGCTTTGGCCCTAGCAAAATATTTCAACATGAGAGGGAATATTTCACCTGTGAGAGTTCTTGTTACTTTATTTTTAAAGCTACCTTGTAGATAAGTGAAAGGACGCCTCATGGTGCTGTGGTCAGTATTGTACGCTATGACCCCTTCCTCTCCCCCTCCCCTCCCCTCCCCCTCCCCTCCCTCTTCCCCTCCTCCCCCCTCACCAACACCAGAGGCTCAAGTTTGACTGCCGGTTCTTCCAAAATTGTAATTCTGGTCTGACTTATTAGAGTGGTATCCGTGACATACAAGTCATCCAAGTGGTGTCAATTTCGAGGACTTGAATCAGGCCAGTGGGCTACACGAGATTACTGTAATTTTTACCAATCACTCAGCATACGGCATCACACGGCATAAACCTAGAAAAATTGCTGAGTTTTGTTCAAAATACTGGTAATATTGAGTTCTAATCTGAACCGTTCAACATATTAGATGCTATATTGACTTTCACGGCCAGTGAATTAAAACTCATCAATTCTTCTAGGTTTTGAGTTTTAATTCACTGGCCGTGAAAGCCAATATACCATCTTTTTGGAAGCCTTCATAGGGAGGTTAAGGCAGCTTGAGTTTTTAGCTCTCGCAGTAAAGATGCGCAGATGCACTTCATTTAACGGGTGGTAGCGCGCAGTTCGCTACTCCTGTGGGGTCCGGGCACGGACACCAAGAGCCCGCTGATGAGCCAGCTTGGTGATCCTAGGTGAAACCCCACACAAGACACGGCATAAACCTAGAAAAATTGCTGAGTTTTGTTCAACATACTGGTAATATCCTTTTTTGAAATGAGAAGACTTGCAAATAGACTATTCTGTTTAATGTTGTCGTTCTATTCCAGAGATAGGGATAGGGTGATTATCAATCTCAGGCATTTGGGTGTATATGAAGTCTCTCTGATAATTTGTGTTATCTGTCGGCTCTACCAAAAATGTAATTCTGGTCTGAAATACTGGAGAGGCATCGTCGACATACAAGTAACCCATGTGGAGTCAATTTCGAGGACTTGAATCAGACCAGTGGGCTACACGAGTGCAATTGTGATATGGGAAACATTTTGTCCACATTTGGTGATAAATTGTGATATGGAAATCATTTTGTCCACACTTGGTGATAAATTGTAATACGGAAAGCATTTTGTCCACACTTGGTGATAAATTGTAATATGGAAAGCATTTTGTCCACACTTGGTGATAAATTGTGATATGGAAAGCATTTTGTCCACACTTGGTGATAAATTGTGATATGGAAAGCATTTTGTCCACACTTGGTGATAAATTGTGATATGGAAAGCATTTTGTCCACACTTGGTGATAAATTGTGATATGGAAAGCATTTTGTCCACACTTGGTGATAAATTGTGATATGGAAAGCATTTTGTCCACACTTGGTGATAAATTGTGATATGGAAAGCATTTTGTCCACACTTGGTGATAAATTGTGATATGGAAAGCATTTTGTCCACACTTGGTGATAAATTGTGATATGGAAAACATTTTGTCCACACTTGGTGATAAATTGTGATATGGAAAGCATTTTGTCCACACTTGGTGAGAAGAAAGAAGAAGAAGTAGAATAAGAAAAAAGAAGGAAGGAAACACGAGAAAGAAACTTATTAAGAAATAAATGAAACATTTCAGCGATCAAAGATTGATTCATACTGTATGTTCTATAAGTTCTCCATGTTAAGGCCAGCTTACTTTTTAATATTTTGTGCATTTTCACTACAATATACACCTAGAAGTTGATGAAATTACATAAGTCAACATGAATTTTGTGTCAGGGTTCTGTGTCTGATTTTGTTTTGTTATGTCTAACTAATGAAAGAAACAAGTAGTTCCGTGACGAACTAAAGAGCCTACTTTTCTTAAAATTTAAGATTTATGCCAATGAATAATCCATATATCAGAAATGAAATGTTACATTGGGTCTATCCGCGCACGTAAAATCATTTTGGCAACAATGTCATATATGTGTTGCTTAGAATTATTCAGAAGTATTATGATATATTATTGTCCCAATTTTGGATGAAATCCATTTGTTAATATAGGCTATAAGTTACAAGTATTAGAAAATTGGACCTATCAGCAGGCTTAGAATCATATTGGCAATACTGACATGTATCAGTTATTCCAAATTAATTTAGAAGCCAGGCACTATACGTGTGCAGAGTTTAGAGCTATTGGCTTGCATACTTTCTGATATATTGTTATTAGGATAAAATATAGTTAGAGCATTTATTAACAGTTGGCAGCCCAGCTTGCTCTCAAAAATACGCAAAGTCATATCTGTTATGGTACCGGTACACAATGCACTTACGAAATTTGGTTGAAATCGATTTGTTAATATAGAAGTTATTTGCATTTAAAAATCGACCCATCAGCAGGCTTAGAATCATGTTGGCAGCATTGACATGTCTTAGTAACTCCAAATTAATGTAGAATGTTAGGTACTGTACGTGTGCAAAGTTTAGAGCTGTTGGCCTGCATGCATTCTGATATCGTGATTTTAGGATAAAAGAAAATAGAGAGACAATGAGTAACAGTTGCAGCCCTGATGGCTCTTAAGAAAACGCTTAGTCATACCTGTTACGGTACACATAGTATATACGAAATTTGGTTGAAATCCAATTGATAGTGTAGAAGTTACATGCATTTAAAATTGGAACTATCAGCAGGCTTAGGCTCATGTTGGCAACACAGTAGTGTATGGTCTCCTGGAAATTGAAATTAAATTTTATTATCTACATGTGTGCTAATTTTGGAGTAGCTCCCATGCATACTTTCCGAGATATCAAACATGGAGCTCAAATTTCAATTGCGATTTTTCAGCAGTTGGTTGCACTGACGTCATTTTCCAATATGGCCGAGAAATATACAGGTATAGATCTCATATAAAATTTGGTTTCGATAGCTGCAGCCGTTTAGGAGTTGATAGGGGGGGGGGGGATACACACTGACAGACGCACAGACAGACAGACATACAGAAGGACTGACAGACAGACTGACAGGCATACATTTGCCCGGATCGATCTCATAAGTCTACTTTTTCCACATTTTTACAAAATGTGAAAAGCAGGCTACAAGGTAGTTCGTGACGAACTAAAAAGCCTACTTTTCTTAAAATTTAAGATTCGTGCCATTGATTAATCTATATAGACCTATCTAGATTAATGACGAAATTAAGTTGGTAAAATTGACATTTTTAATTAGTTCGAAATATACCTTGAAATAGTGTAGCCTAATACAGCACTACAGTTAGCAGCCCTAGTGACTGATTATACTCTAAGTTCCATCTCTAAAGGTACAGGATGTACTTACAAAATTTGTTTGAAATCCAATGGATAGCATGGACGTTACTTGCAGTTAGATATTTGATCCATCAGAACGCGTAAAATCATGTTAGCAACAATGTCATACATGTGTTGCTCAGAATTATTCTGAAATATTATGATCTATTATTGTGCCAATTTTGGATGACATCCATGTGTTAGAATAGAAGTTACATGTATTTAAAAAGTCCTCTCGGCACGCCGGAAGGCGGAGGTAGATTTCACCGGACAAACTTGGGGATAGGCGAAAATAGACAGAATATGCAGGTTTTCGTAGAAGGATCAGACCTCATTTATTGCGAGAAAGTATTTTATAATTGGAGCTTATTTAACATTGTTTTTTTTGTCATTTTATGCATATTTTAAACATTTTATTGTCTTATGGGGACGGTAACCTTCTTGTCATTTGGGGTCCATTTTTAGCCTACTTTTCACATTTTGCAAAAATGAGGAAAAAGTAACTTATGAGATCGATCTGGTAAAATGTGTGTCTGTCTGTCTGTCTGTCCTTCTGTCTGTCTGGCTGTGTGTGTGTGTCCCCCCCCCCCTATCAACTCCTAAACGGCTGCAGAAATCGAAACCAAATTTAGTATGAGTAAAGATGTATACCGGAATATCTCACGTCCATATTTGAAAATGATGCCAGTGCTACCAACTGCTGAAAAAAGCACTAGAAATTTGAGCTCCATGTTGGATATCTTGGAAGGTATGCATGGGAGCTATTCCAAAATTGGCACACATGTAGATAACACTGTTTCAGTTTCATTTCCAGGAGGCCATACATGACAGTGTTGCCAAAATAATTTTAAGCCTTCTGATAGGTCCAATTTTTAAATGCCTATAACTTCTACACTATCAATTGGATTTGAACCAAATTGTGTATGTAATATGTGTACATAAACAGATATGACTGAGCGTATTCTTAAGAGCCACCATGGCTGCCAACTGTTAAAAATTGCTCTCTCTATTCTTTTATCCAAATACCAATATATCAGAAGGTATGCAAGCCGACAGCTTTAAACTATGCACACGTATAGTACCTGCCATTTAGATTAATTTTGGAGAAACTTATATATTTCAGTTCGACCAACATGATTCTAAGCCTGCTGATAGGGCCAATTTTTAAATACATGTAACTTCTGTACTATGAGTTGGATTTCAACCAAATTTCGTATGTGCTATTTGTTACATAACAGATATGACTATAAGTATTCTTAAGAGCAATCAGGGCTGACAACTGTAAATAAATGCTGTCTATATTTTTACCCTAATATTCTAGATAGGTTCATACACTGTAGATTAATCATTGGCATGAATCTTAATTTTAAGAAAAGTAGGCTCTTTAGTTCGTCAAGGAACTTCTTGTTATACTTGTGGTCACACTGTCCTTATGCAAGGTTTCGAAACTGATGTGTAACTATATAACGGTCTGATACTTCTTCACGCAAAATTATATCTACAGGAGATATTTTGGTTGGTTCCTCAGTTTAGGGGCTGTGACAACGCGGTCATGTAACCCCGTGTACTTTGGGTGAGTGTAGAATCTGTCTGATAAACGGTGTGAATTGTGATGGCTGTATTAGTCTGTAATTCAGGTAAGGACTGCAGACGGTCAATTTCAAGCAGTAGTTCCTAATGTTGCTACGAGATACTACCGTCAACGACACCTAGCTGTGAACTTAGCTACTAGATGCCACCGCAACCAGCAACTCGCAACGAACGTTGGAACTTCCCCTCCAAAGGAAAGTATACTGAGGGATTTTTAGCGCTCTTAGAAAATCCGACGACTTCGGCCGGCTTTGAACCCGCGACCTTGGGCATAGAAGTTCAGCATGCTACCAGTTACGTGACCGAAGCCGCTTCACACTTAGATGGAAATCTGAATCTGATCTCGTGCAAGTGCGTTGTCATGTCAACGTCTGATGGCTCATCCCTCATCAATTTAGTAGTGTTGTCATGGCAACCTCTGATAGCTCTTGGCGTTTTCTTAAAATGTCCTCTCAGCACGCCGGAAGGCGGAGGTAGATTTCACCCGACAAACTTGGGGATAGGCGAAAATAGGCAGAATATGCAGGTTTTCGTAGAAGGATCAGACCTCATTTATTGCGAGAAAGTATTTTATAATTAGAGATTAATTAACTTAGTTTTTCGTCATTTTATGCATATTTTAAACATTTTATTGTATTATGAGAAGCCTCCGTGGCTTACTGTCGGGGAAATAAGTATAGATACTCCAGTTTAGAGGTCAATAAAACCTTTACCCTTAGTCTTACATAAGAACAACCTACACCAAAATTTTCCTTGTTTTATTTGTCGTTTAACGATATAGAGTAAATATTTGCATTGTAGCTCGTTACAATTTTATAGCAGATTGAACAAAAAAACTACCGGTTTTTCTTACCAAGTTCACGGAGCGGTCACTTAGAAGGATCATTACGTTAAAAGTATTAATCGGATCGTAATGAAACTCTAATACGTCTTAAAGGAACTTATTGTTAATGCGTATATGAAGTTTTAATCTGATCGGACGTTTCGTTAAGTAGTTGTTGTGAATTTTGTAAAACATCTTTTTCTCGGGCCTGGGTGGTCATAGCAGTATGAAATATGGCTTGTTATGAGGCTCATAGCAATGCAAGGCTTAACGTAAAACTACATTTTATCTACTTTTGATAATTGCTTTTATATCGATTGATATTTAATCGGGTGGTTATGTGAGAAGAATGTATCGTAGCAAGCGACGGGAACGATGCGCTCGGCCGAGGAAACTCGTGCGACGTTGCCCAAAACGCGCGCGTTCCAAGCCGTAAGGTCTGTGAATTTCTGTTGTTGTATTGGAATTTGTGTTAGGCCGGTATTACACTGCTAAAGAAATGTGTCAAATAAATGTTATCAAATATTTTATAAAACTGAACTTCTATCAAAGTTATACAAAGCAATTATCACACCATTACACTACATCAAATATTTTATCATAATTCAGCAAAATGGAAGAAGGACAGTTCCGTGTTCACTTATCTATATTATGGTAGTTGAAATGCTGTGGTGGCAATACCGGTATATAAAAGAAACGGAAAGATAAAGCGAATGTCTTTGGGTTAAGCCATGGGTCGCTCACGTGACAAGGAAGATATTTTTTTATACGAGTAAAATCTTGGTGAAGGAGCTGCAGTACGAGGACTTGAAAAATGACATTAATTAAAATAAATTAAAAACCATACGTGAAATTGACGAATTATAATACAAAAATTATTATATATATTCGCCTCCGTGGTGTAGTGGTCAGAGTGCTTAGCTGCCACCCAGGAGGTCCGTGGTTCGATTCCCGGCTCTGCCACGAAATTTCAAAATTGGTATGAGGATTGGAACGGGGTCAACTCAGCCTCGGGTGCTCCAAATGAGTAGAGGGGGGTTCGATTCCCACCTCAGCCATCCTTGAAGTGGTTTTCGTGGTTTCCCACTTCGTCTCCAGGCAAATGCCGGGATGATACCTAACGTAAGGCCACGGCCGCCTCATTCCCTCTTCCTTGCCTATCCCTCCCAATCTTCCCATCCCTCATAAGATCCATGTTCACTTTGCAGGTGAGGCAACCTGGGCGAAGTGCTGGTTACACACCCCAGTTGTATACCCGATCCAGAAGTTTCAAAATGGAGGCGGTAAATGTGGTATCCATCGCTTAGTCCGAGGGAATAGCCAACCCTGGAGGGTAATACGATTAAGAAAAAAAAAATACACTATCATTCACGTCTATTTAACTTAACTATTTAATTCTTCTTTATATCCTGAAATATGCGTCCCTTATGTACAGCGCTAATAGCCTCTGCTAATTTTACCTACAAGTTAGAGAAACGTGTCTTATATTTCATTTTCGCAAGAAGTTAAACATTTCCCAACACCTTTTTTAATGAGGGCTTTGGACCTCCATTGGCAGGTTTAAAAATGGTGTGTCAGCTGAAAAACTATTATTATAAGATTAATTGTTTGAAGTAATTTACACTTTGAGATTATAAGATTATAAAACTGCTCCCTTATTAACTGTCTGAAAAATCACTGCCCGATGAATCAGATGAACTGTCATTTAAGTTTATAACAAGTGGCTCAACAACGGGGACGTCTTCTGTTAGCCAATCCTTTTCCCAGTAATGTTTCTCTATTTTTTTGGTGTGTTCGATGCATTTTTTCCATAGCTCCGGTGTTACAGACCTCAAGACTTCTTTACAGAGATCTCGCATCACCTCCATTGATCTTCCTCTCTCCGCCTGGTTACTCATATTCACTTTAGCTATTTTATTTTTCACGTAGGACCAAACCAGCTCTATGGGGTTGAGCTCACAATGAGCAACTGGCAACCAGACGAGTTCGACGTCAGGACGAACATTCTTGATTATCTGTTCCAGCTTCATTTTAGGTGCCCTGAAGTGAGGTTTGGCGTGAACAATTAGCTCTGCTTTCGTCATACTTTCATACTTTTGGATTCTGAGAGGAAGAGGAATATCATTCATTGCAGCGGCACATCCCTTCACCGTGGCTATCGACCTTCCAATACACTTGGATACTATTTGCTAAACCCTCTTATCATTATTACTTTCTCTCTCGCATCTAAAAAAACATATTGCACTTATAATCATGGCAAATTCTTCCTCCGTTAACTGCGGATTAGCTGGCATCTTGATCGATGTGCAAACAATAGATACACACATCAAAAAAAGTTTTGCATCACCTCGGTTCCCAGATCTCCGGCATATAGACGTTGACTGTGTATATTGTATCCAAGATACAGTCCCTTTGACTGTTCATAGATGTCACTAAAACTGCTCAAAGATGTAAACAACCATGCATGAGCAGGGCCTATTAGACGGAGGGGGTACGACAGCCGATCAGTTCCAGTCATTCCACCAGGACGAAGGTACGCTGCTCATGTTGTCTGTAGTTCTACCATGCCTAGAAGGTCAATACCGCAGTTCGATCGCGTCCGCATTGTTACTTTGTGTCAAGAAGGGCTCTCAACAAGGGAAGTTTCCAGGCGTCTCAGAGTGAACCAAAGCGATGTTGTTCGGACATGGAGGAGGTACAGAGATACAGGAACTGTCGATGACAGGCCTCGCTCAGGCCGCCCAAGGGCTACTACTGTAGTGGATGACCGCTACTTACGGATTGCCGCTCGGAGGAACCCTGACAGCAATGCCACCATGTTGAATAATGCGTTTCGTTCAGCCACAGGACGTCGTGTTTCAACTCAAACTGTGCGCAATAGGCTGCATGATGCGCAACTTCACTCCCGACGTCCATGGCGAGGTCCAGCTTTGCAATCCCGACACCATGCAGCGCGGTACAGATGGGCCCAACAACATGCTGAATGGACCCCACGGAATTGGCATCACGTTCTCTTCACCGATGAGTGTCGCATATGCCTTCAACCAGACAATCGTCGGAGACGTGTTTGGAGGCACCCTGGTCAGGCTGAACGTCTTAGACACACTGTCCAGCGAGTGCAGCAAGGTGGTGGTTCCCTGATGTTTTGGGGTGGCATTATGTGGGGCCGACGTACGCCACTGGTGGTCATGGAAGGCTCCGAAACGGCTTTACGATACCTGAATGACATCCTCCGACCCATAGTGCAACCATATCGGCAGAATATTGGAGAGGCATTTGTCTTCATGGACGACAATTCTCGACCTCATCGTGCACATCTTGTGAATGCGTTCCTTCAAGATAACGACATCGCTCGACTACAGTGGCCAGCATGTTCGCCAGACATGAACCCTATCGAACATGCCTGGGATATGTTGAAAAGGGCTGTTTATGGACGTCTTGACCCACCAACCACTCTGAGAGATTTACGCCGAATTGTCGTTGAGGAGTGGGACAATTTGGACCAACAGTGTCTTGATGAACTTGTGGATAGTATGCCACGGCGAATACAGGCATGCATCAATGCAAGAGGACGTGCTACTGGGTATTAGAGGTAGTGGTGTGTACTGCAATCTGGACCACAAATGCTGAAAGTCTAGCTGTATGATGGTACAACATGCAATGTGTGGGTCTCATGAGCAATAAAACGAGCTGAAATGTTGTTTGTGTTGATCTCTATTCCCTTTGTATTTAACGGTTCCGGAACTCTTGGAACCGAGGTGATGCAAAACTTTTTTTGATGTGTGTAATACAGACAGTGATAGTTGCTGCTTGTTGCTAATGACTCAACGAAGAACAGAGGTCAGAGTTTGGTGTGCGTAGGAACGAGCGCGCAGCAACTGGCAACATTGCCAGGCTGCTGCGGTACTATCGCTGCCCTCAATGGTCCGATCAAATATCAATCCATATAAAATCGATTATCACAAGTAGATAAAATGTAGTTTTATGTTAAGCCTTGCATTGCTATGAGCCTCATAACAAGCCATATTTCATACTGCTATGACCACCCAGGCCCGAGAAAAAGTTGTTTTACAAAATTCACAACAATTATTTTAAGAAACGTCACATCAGATTAAAACTTCATATACGCGTTAACAATAAGTTCCTTTAAGACGTATTAAAGTTTCGTTACGATCAGATCAATAATTTTAACGTAATGATCTTTCTAAGTGAGCGCTCCGTAAACTTGGTAAGAAAAACCGGTACTTTTTTTGTTCAATCTGCTGTAAAATTTTAATGAGATACAATGCAAATATTTACTCTATATCGTTAAACGACAAATAAAACAAGGAAATTTTTGGTGTAGGTTGTTCTTATGTAAGACTAAGGGTAAAGGTTTTATTTGCCTCTAAACTCGAGTATCTATACTTATTTCCCCGACAGTAGGCGGCAGCACGCCGGCCTCTCACCGCTGGGTCCGTGGTTCAAATCCCGGTCACTCCATGTGAGATCAGTGCAGGACAGAACGGAGGCAGACAGGTTTTTCTCCGGGTACTCCGGTTTTCCCTGTCAAAATTTCATTCCAGCAACACTCTCCACTATCATTTCATTTCATCTGTCATTCATTTAATCATTGCCCCAGAGGAGTACGTCAGGCCTCGGCAGCCGGCACAGTTGAAATCCTCGCCGCTAGATGGGGGCTTCATTCATTCCATTCCTGACCCGGTCGGAGACTGGAAGCAGGCTGTGGATTTTCATTTTTCATTGTCTTATGAAGACGGTAACCATCTTGTCATTTGGAGTCCATTTTTATACTTGTGGTCACACTGTCCTTATGCAAGGTTTCGACACTGATGTGTAACTATGTAACGGTCTGTTACTTCTTCACGCAAAATTATATCTCCCGCAGAGATTTTGTTTGGTTACTCAGTTTAGGGGATGTGACAACGCGGTCATGTAACCCCGTGTACTTTGGGTGAGTGTAGAATCTGTCTGATAAACGGTGTGAATTGTGATGGCTGTATTAGTCTGTAATTCAGGTAAGGACTGCAGACGGTCAATTTCAAGCAGTAGTTCCTAATGTTGCTACCAGATACTACCGTCAACGACACTTAGCTGTGAACTTGGCTACTAAATGCCACCGCAACCAGCAACTCGCAACGAACGATGGAACTTCCCCTCCAAAGGATAGAATACTGTGGGATTTTTAGCGCTCTTAGAAAATCCGACGACTTTGGCCGGCTTCGAACCCGCGACCTTGGGCTTGGAAGTTCAGCATGCTACCAGTTACGTCACCGAAGCCGCTTCACACTTAGTTAGATGGAAATCTGAATCTGATCTCGTGCAAGTGCGTTGTCATGGCGACGTCTGATGGCTCATCCCTTATCAATTTAGTAGTGTTGCCATGGCAACCACTGATAGCTCTTGGCATTTTCTTATAATTCCGAAATCATTTTTCTCATCCCTTGGCGTAATGATGGGTCATATCAAAAATTCTTTCAGACAAAAGTTTTAGGTAATTATTGGGGGAATATTGTCCATTTTGTACGGTTTTGATATTGTGCCTATTAAGAGAGATATGATTAATGTTTCCCGAAAAACCCACTTTTTCCCACCCCTTTGGTCAATGGTTGGTGCTATAAAAACTCTTCAAACATAAATTTTTGGGCCTTATCCGACACATAGTATGAACTGTGAACGGATTCGATATTTCACATATTAAGATAGTTATAGCTATATTTCACTTTTTCGAAAAAGACCCCCATTTTCACCCCCTTCGACCGATTTAGCCCAGTAACGAACTCGACCGAGATTTTATGGGTATACATATTCGGTAAAAAATTCAAAGTGATTGGTGCAAAATTACGGCAGTTATCGTGTCCACAAGAAACTGATATACATATATATATACATACATTATATATAAACTTTTGAACTGACGGTGGTTTTGTGGTCTGGGGGATGTGAAACGCGAAAATATGTTGAAATTTTCCGGAAGTCGAAACATGGTACCCATTGCAATAGTTAGCTTTCTAATGAAATCTACCTAAAATTGGACCTATCAGCAGCCTTAGAATAATGTTGGCAGCACTGACGTATATTAGTTACTCCAAATTAATCTAGAATGTTAGGTACTATACGTGTGCAAAGTTTAGAGCTGTTGGCCTGCATGCTTTCTGATATCGTGATATTAGGATAAAAGAAAATAGAGAGAAAATTATTAAAAGTTAACAGCCCTGCTGGCTCTTAAGAAAACGCATACTCATATCTATTATGGTACACAATGCACACATTAAATTTGGTTAAAATCCATTAATTAGTATAGAAGTTACATGCATTTAAAAATCTGACCTCTCATCAGGCTTAGAATCATGTTGGCAGCACTGGCGTATATTAGTTAGTCCAAATTAATGTACAGTACTGTTTGTAGAAAGTGAAACACCCAGAAGAAATGGTCGGAGACACTCCTAGAACAGGGGTCGTGTAGGCCTGCGGTACCATACTATGTGATTGAAATCGCAGAGAGATGGCGTGCACATTGGCCCACCAGTGCCCTCTGTCATAGGACCGGACAGGTCAGTGTTCCACACAGCTCTGTCGGCGCGGGCCGTCATACCAAGTGGAAACGTGTAAGCAAGTGCAACGATGCCTCGCTTACATCACGGGGTGGACTATTAGCATGTGAGTGCGGTTGAACGGGGCAGAATTCTTGGGCGCTGGGATGCGGATCTGTCGTTCCGAGACATTGCGGCTCGTACAGGGCACGCTGCGTCAACAGTAAGGCGTATGTAGATCAGTGGAGAGAGGAGGGCCGTACACAGCGACGACAGGGTACAGGACGACACAATGTGACCACAGCGCGAGACGACCGCCATCTTCTCCGCATGGCCGTATCGGACAGAACAGCGTCGTCCTCGGTGTTAGCTCGACGTTGGAGCACTCCAACGGGGGTGGACATGTCTGCGTCGACGGTGTAGTGCCGTCTTTTGAGTGCTGGACTGGTAGCACGTATGCCACGGCGTCGGTTTCCATTGACTGGGAACCACCGACGCCTCCGACTACAATGGGTACATGCACGCCGACACTGGCAGGCTGAGTGGCGAAATGTAGCGTTTTCGGACGAGTCCCGCTTTAACCTGTCCTACAGTGATGGCCGCATACGCGTTCGACACCGCCGTGGAGAACGCAATCAGGCAGACTGTATTGTTGAGCGGCATAGCGGACGAACACCAGGTGTAATGGTTTGGGGCGCAATTGCCTATAACAAACCGTCGCGCCTCGTACGTCTTGCGGGCAATCTGAACAGTGACCGCTTCATCAGGGAAGTCTTACAGCCCGCGACACTGCCCCTCTTGGCAAGCCGTTCCATAGGCCATATTTCAGCAGGATAATGCCAGCCCACATGTAGCGAGGAATGTGTAAGCCTTCTTCGCAGAAAGACGGATACCTCTGCTTCCCTGGCCTGCTCGTTCGCCTGACATTTCGTCCAACGAACATGTGTAGGATATGGTCGGCCGGCAATTTGTTCGTTCAGGTCCACCTGCCGCCACTCTTGATGCTTTGTGGATGCGCCTACAAACCGCGTGAGACGGTATTCCCCAGCAGCGTATTCAAGCGCTGTATGATTCCATGCCACCGACGTCTAGGTGGTGGCGCGACGCCGTACTGAAGGTCGACCGTCAACGTGCATGTACCGGACTGTCCTTGTAATCAGTAATGTATTATCATGTCCCTAATCTGTGGTATAAAGTGCAATGTGGCCACATCTCTTGTTCTTGGTGTTTCACTTTCTACTAACAGTACTGTATAAGATCATGTACTATGCGTGTGCAAAGTATCGAGCGGTTGACTTTCTGATATATTGGTATTAGGTTAAAAAATAGAGAGATCATTTATTTTTCAGTTGGCAGCCCTGGTTGATTACACTTAAAAATAAGCATAGTCATATCTGTTATGGTACACATAGAACATACGAAATTTGGTTGAATTCGAATTGATAGTGCGGAAGTTACATGCATATCAAGACTTATTTGCAGCCGTTGAATCATGTCGGCAAGACTTTCATGTATGGCCTCCTGGAAATTAAATTGAAATATTACTATCTATATGTGTGCCAATTTTGGAATAGCTCCCATGCATACCTTTCGGGATATCCAACATGGAGCTCAAATTTCAATTGCGAATTTTCAGCAGTTGGTAGCACTGTCGTCATTTTCAAATATGGCCGTGATATATTCAGGTATAGATCTTTACTCATACCAAATTTAGTTTTGATAGCTGCAGCCGTTTAGGAGTTGATAGGGGGACACATACACACACAAACAGACAGACAGACAGACAGACACACATTTGCCAGGATTTATCTCATAAATCTACTTTTTCCTCATTTTTTAGCCTACTTTTCACATTTTGCAAAAATGAGGAAAACGTAGGCTTATGAGATCGATCCGGGAAAATGTGTGTCTGCCTGTCTGTCCTTCTGTCTGTCTGTCTGTCTGGCTGTGTGTGTGCCCCCCCCCATCAACTCCTAAACGGCTGCGGCAATCAAAACCAAATTTAGTATGAGTAAAGATGTGCACCGGAATATCTCACGTCCATATTTGAAAATGATGTCAGTGCTACCAACTGCTGAAAAAACGCACTAGAAATTTGAGCTCCATGTTGGATATCTTGCAAGGTATGCATGGGAGCTATTACAAAATTGGCACACATGTAGATAAGACTATTTCAGTTTAATTTCCAGGAGGCCAACCATGACAGTGTTGCCAAACTAATTTTAAGCCTTCTGATAGGTCCAATGTATAAATGCATATAACTTCTACACTATCAATTGGATTTCAACCAAATTTTGTTTGTAATATCTGTACATAAACAAATATGACTGAGCATATTCTTAAGGCCACCAGGGCTGCCAACTGTTAATAATTGCTCTCTCTATTTTTTTCATCCAAATACCTATATATCAGAAAGTTTGCAAGCCAACAGCTTTAAACTACGCACACGTATATTCTGACATTTTAGATTAATTTGGAGTAACTTATATACGTCAGTTCTACCAACATGCTTATAAACCTGCTGATAGTACCAATTTTTAAATACACACAACTTCTATACTATCAGTTGGATTTCAACCAAATTTCGTATGTGCTATGTGTACCATAACAGATATTACTATTAGTATTGTTAAGAGTAATCAGGGCTGCCAACTGTTAATAAATACTGTCTATATTTTTTTACCCTAATATCAATATATCAGAAAGTATGCAAGCCAACAGCTCTATACTTTGCACACGTATAGCACCTGACATTCTAGATTAATTTGGAGTAATTAATACAAGGCAGTGCTGCCAACATGATTCTATGCCTGCTGATATGTCCAATTTTAAAATACATGTAACTTCTATACTAACAAATGTATTTCATCCAAAAATTGGCAAAACAAGATATCATAATATTTCAGATTATTTCTGACCAGCACACGCATGACATTGTTGGCAGCATGCTTTTACGCGTGCTGATAGATCCAATGTCTAACTGCATGTAACGTCCATTGGACTTCAACCAAATTTTGTATTCTGTACCTTAAGACTAAGAAAATGAATATGGAACTAAGAATATATTCAGTCACCAGGGCTGCCAACTGTAGTGCTCTATTAGGCTACATTATACCAGGTATATTTTGAACTAATTATATATTTCGATATTACCAACTTAATTTCGTCATTGTTCTAGATAGGTTCATATTCTGTAGAATAATCATTGGCATGAAAACTAGGCTGTATAATTCTTCACGGAACTTCTTGTTCAAAATGAGAAAAGTAGGCTAAATATATTTTTATCTTTTGGTGGGTTGGTTGGTTGGTTCCTTAGTTTAGGGGCTGCAACAACGTGGTCATGTAGCCCCGTGCACTTTGGGTGTGTGTAAAATCTGTCTGATAACCAGTGTTAATTGTGATGACTGTATTAGTGTGTGTATCTGTTTTAATTCAAGTAAGGACTGCAGACATTCAATTTTTCCAAGTAGTTCCTACTTTTGTCGCCAAACGCCACCATCAACGTCCAACTAGTTCAGAACTTAGTTACCAGATGCCACCACAGGCGGCTCCTGACGACGAACGTAGGAACCTAAGAACGTTAGTCAAATGTTTAACCTATATATAATTTAGCTTCACAGTGGTGTAATTAGTGAAAGGTTCTTTAACATGCCATAAATCTATGACATAGGACCGCCGGCTTTACTTCCCCTCCGAAGGAAGGCATACTGAGGGATTTTTAACGTTCTTAAAAAATCCGACGACTTCGGCCGTGTTGGAACCCGCGATCTTGGGCATAGAAACTCAGCATGCTACATTTTTATCATTTAAAGTTTGCTTTTGGAGCTACCACCACGAAATCTCAAATTTGAAGGAAATTGTATATTTTTACAAGTTAAAAGAAAATTAAACGTTAATTTATATATTTACGTCACGTTTATTTACAAAACATTAATCTACAAATAAAACAAACAAACAAACAAACAAAAACAACAATACAAACAAGCTTTAAAAATGAATATTTTTCGTACTTCTTCTGTGTGGGTACGAACTTTCTCGTATTAACCCCCAAATGTAATCACTCATCATGTCCTTATTATATTGCCCTTGATAACGTTGCTTAAAGTTCATCACGTCTTGATGAAAACGTTCCCCTTGTTCTTCTGAATATGCTCCAAGTTATCTTTAAGTTGGTCAAAGTGAGCATGTAACACAGGTTAACATTCTGCAACCCAAGCATAGTGGACATAAGCTCTTTGTAATTCTCAGCTTTCTTAATTCCAAGGAAGCCATGGATCACTGCTTTAAGGCTGTACCATGCTTGATTTTCGTGGGTTTTGAGTAATTGTGGGATATTCTTCGCTAGTCATTAGGTTCTTTCTTTGAGGACCGACAAATATAAATAACCCCTGGCACTACAGCCTATGAAGGGCATAGGCCTACCAAGCGACCGCTGCCCAAACATTCGGCCTGCAAACATTGGGGTGACGCGTGGTCAGCGCATCGGGTCCCCTCGGCCGTTAATCTTGGCTTTCGTTACCGGGGCCCTGCCTCACTGTCAGACAGCTACTTAATTGACCTCACGAGGCTGAGTACATCCCGTTCCAGCCCTCACGTCAGTTTCCAAAATCCCTGATGGAGCCGGGAATCGAACCCGGGACCTCCGGGAGAGAGACAGGCGCACTACCCCAACACCACGGCGCCGGAACCGTCGAAAATACCAGCTTTAATTTTAGATTCTGATAATTTAGGAATAAAGTCTTTAAATATCGAAAAGCTTCTGAATCTTGACGTGTTCAAAGCCGTTACCCCTTAAATAGTCTGCCAAAACTTCAATATATTTATTGGATAAAGTACAAAAGCAAACTTTGTTAGTATGAATGGCGTCTCTGCTTACTGTTCGATGTACACAGAATATATGCATTAAATAATAGACTCAACATAAAATGTTTGTTTAATTAATATCGTACGGCCTCGGATGCCGGGTGCAAGCTTTGTAATTTGACACCCAGAGGGTAGCTTGCATGTCGAATTTCGTTGCTCCTTGAATCACTATGAAAGTCAAGGCGGTTAGATATCTAAGCTCCTTGAACTATAGCCCTTTCTAGTAGAGAAATGAGGAACTTTGTGTTGGCGGAAACTCCCGAGATTAATTTTGCCATTATGAACACGGCCTACTGAATTCAAATGGGTTCTTTGACATGCCAACATCGAATGACATGCGTGTCGAATTTTTGCCGCCTTTCAAAAATCACTTACCACGGCCAGGAGCGAACCTGCATTCTTGGGGTTAGTAGACCGACACGCTATCCACTCACCCACCGTGGCAAGGTATAAATGTTTGTTGACTTGTTTTATCCTGGTATACGAGTAGTATTCACGTTTTGAATCATCAGTGTAGATAGATCTTTCACTTTCTCTACGGTAAATGCATGAAAGGGAGAAGTGAATTTGCTTGGAAGGTATGAAAAGCGAAGCTCTCTAACTGATACCAATGATCATTTACATAACAAAAGTGTAACCGTATATTATCTACTTTTCGCATAACTTCATTGTTTGACATTTACATCCCTGCTCTTTCAGAGAGGTAATTGACGACCTTTGGCGGCTGATAAAACTAAGAGCACTCCTCTTGATGGTTGGTAACGCTCCCCTCCTCTTGGGAGCAGGATTAGAGAATTCACCCTTAAGTAAAAAGTGTCTGTATGGGACCTGATTAAGCCTGCATAATACATTCATAGTGGGGAATTACAGTGCTTTCACGGTTTGTTCTGAGAGCCTGTAGCAGACAGGGAGTTTCCCCTGTTCTTACACAGACACAGGGAGATGCCTCGAGCGAGGACTTAGCCTACTTGTTTGCGGTTTTGTTATTTCCCCCACATCCTTCTTACTGTTGACAGTGTGACGTCATATGCGGCTTCTTTTGTTTGTCTAAAAGTTATCCACAGTCAATAGTTGTCACTCTTGGTTAACATACAGCTATCGCATTCTCAAACATGATCAATATGTGTAAGCAGGGGAAAGTTCAGACTTTAAACTTTACAGGGTTCTGGACCCCTCGAGAAATAGTCGAAAATTTTGAAGAATAAAAGTACAGATAGTTGTTGTTGCTGCTGCTGTTTAGTTGCTGTTGTTTCATAGGAGTGAACTCGTGAACTTGAATGTGAGTAGAATTTGTCTGATGTAACCGAGTTATTGTCGTGTCGCTAGTAATGTGTATATTAGTAACTGATGCTAGAATTTGCCCGTGCCCATGGTCATGGTAGTACGTTAGGAACCGTTTCGGCATTTGCCAGGAGTAGAAGTGGAAAACGACTTAAAATCACTTCTAGAATGGATCAGGTTGCGATCGAACCCACCTCTTCTCAGTTTTGTCTCACGTAGATGAGTGCACCCCTCTCCAACCATCAAATTCTTGTCTGTTGCCTCTGAGGTTCAGGTTCGAATCTCGGCTCTGACAAGAATTTTAATTCTGTCCTGAAGGCTGGGAAGGGATGTACTCAGCCTCACGAGGCAAAACTGAGAATAGATAGGTTCGATTCCCACCTCACATCTTAGAAGTGGTTTCCAGGGGTTTCGCACTTCTGCTACAGGAAAATGCTGGGATGGTACCAAAGAAGACAACGGTGCATATTACCCAATCCTAGCCCAGTTACAAATACACACACTGCTAGAGCTATCACAATGACGCAGGTTAACAATTATATTACATACACAAGGACAGGAGGCTACATACTGCAAAGCCCCTACATGCATCGAAAACAACAACAACAACAATAGACTAACAACAACAACAACATACAGTAGATATAGTCGTAAATTTAAGAGAGGGTGAGCTATATTTTCTGAACTGAACACCTTGTCACATTAACACATTTTAAAATATTTCGTGACCCGGTTAGCTCAATTTAGTATTGCTAAAGTTTCGCCCCAGTTTATTATTGGGCTCGTCAGTTGGTATGGCACAACTCACCAAGGCACTTGGCTACTACATACTACAGTATGCTACTACTGTATGTTACACCAGGGCGAACGCTGGTGATGTTGTATTGAGCTAACCGGATCCATTATTCAAAATATATAAAATTTTATCATGTGTTAATGTACAGTACTAGCAAGCATCTTGATGAGGTGCGACATACCAACTGACGAATCCAATGGTACACTGGGACGAAACACTTCCAGTACTGAATTGAGCTAACTGGATTGATTATTGGTAATATTTGAAATTTGAACATTTGTTAATGTACTAGCCAAGCGTCTTGGTGAGGTGTGCCATACCAACGGACGAACCCAATGGTAGGCCTATACTGGGACGAAACGCTTGCAATACTGAGTTGAGCTAACTGTATTGATTATTGGAAATATTTGAAATTTGATCGTTTGTTAATGTATGAGCCAAGTGTCTTGGTGAGGTGTGCCATACCAACTGATGAGTCCAATGGTACACTGGGACGAAACGCTAGCAATACTGAATTGAGATAACCGGATTGATTACTCAAAATATTTGAAATTTGATAATGTGTTATGCCAGGGCTCCACTAGCAGTTATTTGCTGCTTTTACGAGAAGGATTTTACTGCATATTTTCTGCAGTAAATCAGAGTAGCTACATTTACTGCGTTTTAAGAGAACTGCCAAGACAAATGTTTCGGCTACACTGCAGTAATAAGCAGTGTGCAGTTAAGTGGAATCCGATCAGAACGGGATATAATTGATATGTTAGTCATGGTTTATGGCATATCGTGAAATGACAAGACTATCCTATTTTGTAAGTTACTGTGTGTGTATTGTTGCTCATTTGACATAGACGATTGCGTCATAGAAAATGTTGGATTCATCCACAGTAAACTACTGCCATTGGAGCCAGTGCACAGACGTTGAACTACTTCAAGAAAGTGGAACCCAACCAATTCTCGGCAGTATGACCTTGAACCTGCTGCCACTAGTCATACTGCCACAGTAAAATACTGCTCATGTAGCCGCATTCAGGGAAAAGGATGCTTCTCATTTTCAGATAGTATGATTCTGCTCATAAAAGCAGAAAATAACTGCCAGTGGAGCCCTGGGCTTAGAATACGGACGGTCCAGCCAGAGCGCTGGAGAAGACACCCCTCACTTAACAGCGCCGAGCTCAAGAGGATTGAATGCCGAGATTTTAAGCATTAACACGCGATGTCGACAACACGGTGGGCGTCGAGTGACTGCTGTCACTGTTCCCCCAACACTGAAACGTGGCTGGAAATCTGTCTGCCCAGCGCGGTCAGCTTGACCTTTAAGGCTCACCACATACCGTCCGTACTCTATTACACTCATTCGGAGTAAAACATATCCTGAATCAGTTGGGAAACAGTTATTTCAATATAAACACCTTGTTCCAAAATGATAAAAGTGGCTTCTCTTCCCTTACAGGTAGGTTGATGAAAGAAAAATTCACGGATATAGCAAATGTTCATGTCTCCACCCTCGGTTCGGTGAACGTGCTCTGATTTTGTTGAGAAAGCACAGGTCTGGATGTATCCTCGGGGTGCTTAACCTGAAGGTTTGTCTCTATAGCACTATTGTCGCTAGAGTGCTGTTTAAACTGGAGGATCATTTTGTTTGGGCCTGGTTGTCCGTATTTGCTAATCTTTGATCCAATGTTGCTGTTAGAAAGGGGGTTGTCTATTGTCTGACCCCAGCAATGAAAACCTAACTCGATCTCCATTTGGTTTCCTGTCAGCTCCCACCTGTGAAGCAAGGAGCGAGCAAGATACGAGCTGACAGCAGTATTGTTCGCGTGGAGCGTGCTTTCAGGCGGCCATGATCCCGCGCGTGGGTACAACAACCACGGCCTTCCAAATGGCCTTCGCTCCAAAGTAGAAGATATTCATGCCTTAGTGATCTCCTGTGTGAAAGCCTCAAATTTGAGATAAATACATTATTATTATTATTTAAATGATTATTTAAATACATTGACGTGAACATTTGGAAGTTGCATCGTTATAGAAGGCAATCAATGGTATTTCTGTTCCTTTATTTAGATACTTGGAACATCATGGACATCAGTGCAAAGTGCTTGAATAAGTGTGCAATCTGTCCGATGACCCATGTTATTATAATTATGATTGTACCAGTGTGTGTGTATTTGTAATAATTGACGGTATGATGGTATGATAATATGATAACAGCTTTCTTACAGATGTCCTCCTCCCAGAAGTCACAAGATAACCACTGTCCTGGATCCCTAGTTTGAGCACGCATCTCTTAACTGTTACGTTTACCCTATTCATCCTTATTAACCCATCAAACAGTAGTACTAGGTACTGTTCCTGATTGAGGAAAGCGATGGCAAACTATCTCACTCCCTGATTTGCTTAATGTGACGTATTAAAAACGTGGCCTTGAGTTTCTGCGTGACCACCTCCTGATGTACAGGCTAGCATTCTTGGAGGTCCGGGTTCGATTCCCGGCTCTGTCAAGAAATTGTAATTCTGGTCTGAGGGTTGGAACGGGGTACAATCAGCCTTGTTAGAGAAAACTGAGAAGAGGTGGGTTCGATTCCCACCTCAACCATCCTGGACATGGTTTTCCATGGTTTCCCAGACAAATGCCGGGATGGTTCCTAACTTAAGGCCACGGCCACTTCCAACCCAAATTCTAAACCCAATTACTAATTCACACAATAATACAGCCATCACCGTGGCTCAGATTATCAGACACATTTTACACACACTCAAGAACACGGGACTACATAACCACGTTGTCACAAAAACCCTAAAAGAATCAACAACTCATAGAAGAAGAAAGGTACAAAGAAAAAGGAAATAAACGACAGGGAAAAGACATGCCTCCAACCCTCGAAGAATGATGATTGAGGGACCAGGAAGAAATAGAGCCATGAAAGGCAGATAGGCTAGGGACAGAGGAGAGTGTCTCTCCCAAAATCAATGGACAAAGGAAAATGGGACCCAGTTGAGGAATTCCTCGGGTTTGCCAACTCCCAAACTCACCAGCCGTGAGCTCTTGAGGATGTACTACAAGTGGTGTGGCTACACACACCCTGACCCTGCAGGAGATGCCAGTAAAAGAAAATAAGATGTCTGCCCCTCGGAGAATGAGGGTATCAGGGAGGACGAGATAAGGGCCAATTAAGGCAGAAAATGAAGGATAACCTAGAACTCAGATACCCTTACACCGTCGGGGTCGGAAGAGAACAAGAGCTCACCAAACAAAATTGACAACAAATCCGACAGAGAACCCAGCACAAGTAAGGGGAAATAATGCTGAACTCAACTGGGGTACCATGGTCGCCAACCTACGTCCCAATAGTTGTGAGCTCCTGGAGGAAATAATAATGATAATAATAGTTATTGGAGTTTTAAGGGGCGGAGCAGCGAGATCATCTGCCCTCATATAATAATAATAGTAATAATAATAATAATAATAATAATAATAATAATAATAATAATAATAATTAATAATAATAATAGACTGGCTGAAATCATGTTGATGAATGGTACAGCCAAAACTGTGACCAAAGACAACACCAAGAAGTTCCAAGCCAGAGCCGTCTCCAGAAAACCGATGAAGATATCACAAGAGGAAAGAAATAGGAGATCAGAGAGAATGAAGAAGTATTGGGAGAAAAGGAGAGCACAAGCATCTAAGAAGTGATTGATCTGACGTACCCCAAAGTGGGTGATTCGAAAAGAAGAAGAAGACTGGCTGCGTGGCGTAGCGGTAACGATCTCACCTGCTGTGTCCAAGGTTGCAGGAATGAGTCCTAGCGCAGTCAGTTCACATTTGAGGATGCGGAAATGCGACGAAGCCGTGTCAGTAAATTTAGTGTCGCGTTAAAGATCTCCTTCCAGACGAAATTTCGTCACCCCGGCGTCTCTAAAAGCCACAGTAGATAAAAAGAATGTAAAACCAATAACATAATACTACAACAACAACTATTACTACTATTGCTACTGCCACTATTACTAGTACTACTACTACTACTACTACTAATAATAATAATAATAACTAGTGGACCATGCCAGAACTTTCGCTTGTATATAAACCGCTCACCCGGCTATATTGGTATGAGGGCTCGACGCGACACAGTTCTGGCAGGGTCTTGTTAAATCGCACTTTACCAACGAATAAATATATTTCCGTTTACTTTTCAAGAAATGTAAAATTTTACCCATAAGTTACTATTTAGACGATTTGGAAGATTTTGGTACAAACCACACCTTCAAACTCCCTCTGTGCTGAGCTTCTATGCCCAAGATCGCGGGTTCAAACCCGGCCGAAGTCGTCGGATTTTAAGAGCGTTAAAAATCCCTCAGTATGCCTTCCTTCGGAGGGGAAGTAAAGCTGGCGGTCCCATGTCATTGATATATGGCATGAAAAAGAACCTTCCACTAACTACACTTGTGGAAGCTAAAATTTGTAGGTTAGAATTGATAACGTTATATTAGTTCCAACGTTCGCCGCCGGGTGCTGACTGCGATGACATTTAGTAGGCACGTCCGCAGCTAGGTGTCGTGGACGGCAGTATTTGTAACCAAAAGTAGGAACTACTTGAAAAAAATTAATCTTCTGCAGTCCTTCTACCTCAATTACAGATAACACACACTAATACAGCCATCAAAATTAACAACGGTTATCAGACAGATTCTACACACACCCAAAGTACACGGGACTACATGACCGCGTTGTCGCAGCCCCTAAACTAAGGAACCAACCAACCAGCTAACTCCCTGTGGTCTAAGAAACATTGTGAAATATAGACCTTAGCGTTTTGTATACCTGGTACATGAAATGAAAATCCACAGCCTGCTTCCAGTCTCCGACCGGGTCAGGAATGGAATGAATGAAGCCCCCATCTAGCGGCGAGGATATGAACTGTGCCGGCTGCCGAGGCCTGACGCACTCCTCTGGGGCAATGATTAAATGAATGACAAATGAAATGATAGTGGAGAGTGTTGCTGGAATGAAATTTTGACAGGGAAAACCGGAGGACCCGGAGAATAACCTGTCTGCCTCCGTTTTGTCCAGCACAGATCTCACATGGAGTGACCGGGATTTGAACCACGGACCCAGCGGTGAGAGGCCGGCGTGCTGCCGCCTAAGCCACGGAGGCTTGACCTGGTACATAATAATAATAATAATAATAATAATAATAATAATAATACTGTAATGATAACAATAATAATATACAGTAGATAGCAAGTTATGTAGCGGTGAGTAAGACTAGTACAATGGTAAATACTTCCTTGACTAATGTAATGAGGTGGGCGCGCAGAGATTCCCAGGGCTTACTGACGCAGTATTGTCGAGGACGCGTGCCGGCACCTCGTGTGGGGAGGCTGGAGGAAGGAGCTAACGCACGACAAATTGAAGGTAATCGATTCGCCCCACACAACAGCGGCCAGACACGCGGCTCCGTCACGTGTCCTCTTGCATTACGCTAATTATTAGCTCGTTACAAGCAATGCACGTGTGGGTGGTGGCACTGTTGATCATTTGTTGTTGCGAGAGGGCGGGAAACTGATATGTTTATAGCTGAACCCCGTTATTTATGTGAATCGGAAATGACTCATAAAGAGAAGTGAAATTGTTGTCAAAATTTGCCATTTTACTTATTAACCTCGAACATATTAAGTGAAACATATTCTTCCGTTTCAGATCATGTGTGACGCTCTAAATCAGACACTAATGACCTTCATTTCCTGTTCTACAGAATACCTGCTTGCCGTTCCGCTTAATTTCTGAAACTTTACTGACGTGTTCCTTTGGTGGGGCATTAAAAAGTAAACTATACAATTTCTCTCAAGTGTTAATACAGAGTGAGATGCGATTAGCTTTCTGCAAAGATTGCCACGGTGGGTGAGTGGTTATCGTGTCGGAGTACCAACCCCAAGATAGCAGGCTCGCTCCTGGCCATGGTAAGTGAGTTTTGAAAGGCGACAAAAGTCTCGGCACACATGTCATACGTTGTTGGCATTTTAAAGAACCCATTTGAATTCAGTAGGCCGTGTTCAATGGCAAAATTAATCTCGGGATTTTTCCGCCAACACAAAGTTTCTCCTTGGGCGCTATAGTGTCAAGGAGCTTAGATAAATAACCTCCTTGACTTTCATAGCGCTCCAAGGAGTGACGAAATTCGACATGCAAGCTGGCCTCTGAGCGTCAAATAACAAAGCTTGCACCCGGCACCCGAGACAAAACGATATTATTATTATTATTATTATTATTATTATTATTATTATTATTATTATTATTATTAGCTTACTGCAGTATGCCATTCGAAATATTCTACGAATTGTGTTTCTGGAGGAATTCGCAAAAATCACATCTAACATGTAGACATGAGATATTTTTTGTTGGGGGATATACTGCAAATAAATAAATAAATAAACGGATGAAAAAGTGACAAAATGTGTGGTAGTTCCACATATTCAATGGAAGCAAACGACTATAGTACCGGTAATTATTTATGAATCCTGAACTCTAATAAAAGAGATATTGAATTGTATTGTGTTCTCATTTTATTGCATTTTAATTTTATTTCATTTAATGTCATTTGATTTGTTTTCATAAATGTTTATTTATTAAAATGCTATAAAGTATAACGCAAAAAAATTGAGGACAAGATGAATGTTAAAAGAACAAACAAACTAACAAACTAACAAACAAGTGTTATTAGACGCATCTGTAGTTGCTCTTTGAATCACTCTTTAGAAACATTCGTTGTTTGAATAAATCGTCAGAAACGTTAAAAGAAAATAATGATCAACATACAGTAGAATGAACATTAACAATGGAAATACGAGTATATTTGTTAATCAACACATGTTTAAAACAGTTATTACCGGTAATATCAAAGTATAGACTACGTTTGGAATTATACAGTTCATTCTAGCTTGGTGTTCCAATTGCTAAGGTCTAATTGTAGGAAAGCAGTGAGTTCTTAGTTGCGAGATACTGCATTCTGTAAGAAGTATTAAGTATTAAGACTACGTTTTTTCTACATCGCTCAGAATTAGGACATAGTTTGTTCTTGTTTTAAGTGGTGGAACAGTGAGAGTTCAAACCCGGCCGAAGCCGTCGGATTTTTTTAGAGCCTTTAAAAATCCTCAGTATGCCTTCCTTCGGAGGGTAAGTAAAGCTGGCGGTCCCATGTCATAGATTTATGGCATATTAAAGAACCTTCCACTAATTACAACCGTGGATAGGTTAAGAATGTAAACAACGCTCTTAGATTTCTACGTTCGTTGCCAAGAGCCGACTGCGGTGGCGTCTAGTAGCTAAATTCTGAACTTGGCCTAGTAGTCGTTGACGGTGGCGCTTGGCGGCAAAAGTAGGAACTAATTGAAAAAGGCAGTATGTACTTAAATTAAAAAACAGATAACACGCACTAATACAGTCATCACAATTAACACCGGTTATCAGACAGATTCTACACACACCCAAAGTACAAGGGGCTACATGACCGCGTTGTCGCAGCCCCTAAAGTTAAGAACCAACCAACCAACCAACCAGTGAGGACAGATTTTACCGTTAGAGAGTGAAAACTGGGTAGATTCAGGATATCTGATACATTGTAGAGAGAAAACAAGTATGGAAGTAGTGCGAATGATTGCTGCGATCGAACAGATGCAAACAATGACAGGAGGGTGCTTGTAGGCCTAATGAAGAGAGACGGGGTGCATTAGGATTCAACACACTAAATGAGGCTGTTCGTACAAGACATTTTGTATGGCGGGGCCTTACGACGTGAATGGAGAAGCAGAGCTAAACTAAATAAGAAGCTAATGAAGTCAGTTATGGAGGGTAAAAGAAACAGAAGTTGAACTAGGAGACGATGTATCCTACAGCAGCGTTTCCCAAACTGTGGTACGCGTACCACTGGGGGTACGCTTGTACTACTGCAGTGGTACGCGGTGATGTTACGAAAAATATAAAAATATATAAAAATATAAAAAATAAAATGTAAAAATATAATAACATTGATATGTTGCCGGAGGACATTAAGGCCAAAGATAAGGCGCAGTTTTATGAATTGAATTGTGATTCAGAACTGAGGCAAACTTTTTCAAAAATGGATCTTATGAACTTTTGGGTTGAGAGGCGTGCAGACTATGCACACATAGCTGACAAAGCAGTTAGATTTTTACTGCCTTTCACTACTTCGTACTTGCGTGAGACTGCATTTTCTTCACTTGTTTATCTCAAGAATAAATACTGGAATAGGCTCCTTACAGTGGAAAACGATTTTCGTTTGAGACTCAGCAATCTTAAACCCGACATTCCTAAGTTGGCTTCTAATCTTCAAGCTCACTCTTCACATTGAAGTTGTTAATTGAACTTTGGTTTTTATGTTTAATTATTAAGATCTTTTTTATTAATATTATTTGTACAGTGTCATTTATTAATGTTTGAATTGAATATCAATAAAACAACTGGACACACTTTTTATTATTTGAACTTTAACTCTAACAGTCTACCTGTAACAAACACAATATACAATCCATCTTTTGGTCTGCTACGTAGTGATGGTGGTGGTGGTGAGGGGGGTTATAGTTACTATATCTCCCAACCATTAGGTAGTACGCGAGAGATTCTCATCTCCTGAAGTGGTACACACAAAAAAAAAAGTTTGGGAAACACTGGCCTACATCATGTACAATTTTGCCAAGATGATCCTTGAGCAGCTATACAGTATAGAATATTTTGCCTGTTGCCAACTTTAAATGAATGAACAGAAGTTCAACGATTTCAAAGTGAGAGGCCTAGAAGTGGAGATTCTTTTACAAACTGCTTACAGGGTACACACCGGCCCCGTGGTGTTTGGGTAGTGCGCCTGCCTCTCACCCGGAAGCCCCAGGTTCGATTCCCGGCTGCGTCAGGGATTTTAGAAACTGACGTGAGGGTTGGAACGGGGTGCACTCAACCTCGCGAGGACAATTGAGTAGCTGTCTGACAGTGAGGCAGCGCCCCGGGCACGAAAACCAGGATTAACGAACGAGGGCACCCGATGCGCTGACCACGCGTCTCCCCAATATCTGCGGGCCAAATGGCTGGCAGCGGTCGCTTGGTAGGCCTAGGCCCTTCATGGGCTGTAGTGCCAGGGGTTATTTTTAGCCTACTTAACACATTTTGCAAAAATGAGGAAAAAGTAGACTTATGAGATCGGGCAAATGTGTGTCTGTCTGTCTGTCTGTCCTTCTGTCTGTCTGTCTGGCTGTCTGTGTGTTCCCCCTATCAACTCCTAAACGGCTGCAGCAATCGAAACAAAATTTGGTAGGAGTAAACATCTATACCTGAATATCTCACGGCCATATTTGAAAATGATGTCAGTGCTACCAACTGCTGAAAAATCGCAATTGAAATTTGAGCTCCACGTTGCATATCATGGAAGGTATGAATGGGAGCTATTTCAAAATTGGGACACGTATAGATAAAAATATTGCAGTTTAATTTCCAGGAGGACATGCATAGCAGTGTTGCCAAAATGATTATAAGCCTGCTGATAGGTCCAAATTTTAAATGCCTATTGGCAACTCAAACTAACACTTGGGGCGCTGCGGTCGGTCTGGATAAGTAGGGTTTAAAATACTCAATAACACGCGTTTGATATGGAACACTTTTTATTTTTCGATTATAATCAGTAAATGTGCTCTCTAAAGTAATGACAGTGTTATTTTTAATTGTATATATGTATAACTGTGCGATACACGTGATCTAATTTGTGTGTTCCACAGGATTTTTTGGTGTCATTTGCATATTATCAAGCATCAGTTTTTATGGTTGATGTAGATCAGCTGATTCAAATTTACACAGGGCTACACTTCGGACATTATTTCGGTACTATTATGCGCAATGTAATGTAAATGTCGATCCTGAGTCAACGCCGAGGACATTCAAATAGAGAAATACGGTACATAAACAAATAAATAACACACCGAAGCTGTGCTACTTTTATCATTCCGAGACTAGCATCCACGCAAACCAGACGCCACTGTTCCAAGCTCCGACTTATATCGTGAATTGATGTCAAACTGATGATCCGCCAGCCTTTCCGCCAAGCCTACACCTCGTAATCGCTAAGTTCTTCGATATTCGAGCTATTCCACTACGAGTCATATAGGCCTAATTTGCCTCCCCGTGGGCACTGTAGAATGAGTGATTCCGCTACCATTCAAATATTCAACACCAAACCCACCTTTTAATCATCCAAATCAAGCAATTCCTGTCGCCCCACGAGTTTTAATACAAGTTAAACTCATCCCTTCCCCCTACCAAGCAGCCAATAATTAATTATTTAATTAATTATTCAAGTAACTTCAATCTTACCAGCGCGCCCATCGTAACAGCTGTTTTTAAACTGAATAACCTTCGCTGGCTTTACGTCGCAGGTCTTCTGTCTGTCTACCTCGACAAGTGTTAGATCCTTCCCGGGGTGGAAAGGTATTATTATTAGGTATTAGGTATTATTAGGTATCATCACATTTCGGCTATTGCTATTTGCATCTTTTGGAAAGTGATGAAAACGTATATCCGCAGCCCTCTTATACATCGACTTACAGCCGTAAACTGAGCAATACACTTTGCTTTTACTCATTTTTCACTCTATCAACGAGTAAAACTTATTACTTATGTATAAAGACACGAACAATTTACCACGATCTGTTTACCAATACAAGAAACCATATACAAACAGTCACCACGTGACAAATGTACCCTACTTGGTAAGTTTCTCATTTTTACCGCTAGATGTCATATCAGATAGTTGGAGTTGCCAAACTTCTACACTATCAAATGTATTTCAACCAAATTTCGTATGTGCTATGCGTACATAAACAGATATGACTGAGCGAATTCTTAAGAGCCACCAGGGCAGCCAACTGTTAATAAATGCTCTCAATTTTTTTAAATCCAAGTACCCATATATCAGAATGTATGCAAACCGATAGCTTTAAACTATGCACACGTATTGTACCTGACATTCTATATTAATTTGGAGTAACTTATATACGTCAGTGCTACCAACATGATTCTAAGCCTGCTGAGAGGTCCAACTTCAAATACATGTAACTTCTACACTATCATTTGGATTTCAACCGAATTTCATGTGTGCTATGTGTACCATAACAGATATTACTATGCCGATTCTTAAGAGTAACCAGGGCTGCCAACTGTTAATAAATACAGTCTCTCTTTTTGTTACCCTAATATCAATATATCAGAAAGTATGCAAGCCAATAGCTCTAAACTTTGCACGCGTATAGTACCTGGCATTCTAGATAAATTTGGAGTAACTAATATAGGCCTACGCCAGTGCTGCCAACATGATTCTAAGCCTACTGATAGTTCCAATTTTAAAATGCATGTAACTTCTATACTAACTAATGGACTTCATTCAAAATTGACACAACAATAGATCATATTATTTCAGATTATTTCTGACCAATACATGTATGTCATTGTTGCCAACGTGATTTTACGCTCGCTGTTAGATGCAATGTTTAACTGTGTAACGTTCATGCTGTCCATTGGACTTCAACCAAATTTTGTGTTCTGTATCTTAAGAGATGGAACTAAGAATATATTCAGTCACCAGGGCTGCCAACTGTAGTTTTCTATTAGGCTACATTATGCCAGGTATACAGTATTTCGAACTAATTAGAAATTTCGATATTACCAACTTAATTTCGTCATTATTCTAGATAGATCAATATAGGTTAATCATTGGCATGAATCTTAAATTTTAAGAAAAGTAGGCTCTTTAGTTCGTCACGGAACTTCTTGTTATCATTTCAAATGATCTTGTCGACTTCATCGTTATGCTTGAGTCAAAAGTTATGCGTTACGGAGACGGTTGCGTTACGGAGATGGAGACGGTGACGTCATGCAGCCGCGTGGGAAGCCTAAGTTAATGGGTAATGGACGGCGAGTGCGTGACGTCATGCAGCCACGCGGGATGCCTAAGTTAATGGTTAATGGAGTCTGTTGAAAGAGTCCTGGTGCGTCGAGCGACCTGGGGCTTCGAGCGAAGTGAAATGAATAAAGGGTGACTCCTAAAGAGGTGTACAAGATGCCAGATAAAAATACATAATAATAATAATAATAATAATAATGTTACTGGTTTTACGTCCCTTTTAACTACACTGGCTTTTAGAGACGCCGGGGTGCCAGAATTTTGCGCCGAAGGGGATCTTTAACGTGCCAGTAAATCTACGGGCACGGCTCCCTCACATTTGCGCACCCTCAAATGCCAGCTGACTGCGCCAGGATACGAACCTGCAACCTTGGGCCCAGCAAGCGAGAACGTTACCCCTGAGCCACGCAGCCAGCCAGATAAGAATACAGGGTGACTCCTAAAGAGATATACAAGATGCCAGACAAAAATACAAGGTGACTCTTAAAGAGGTGTACAAGATGGCAGAGAAGAATACAGGGTGGCTCCTAAAGAGGTGCACAAGATGTCAGACAAGAATACAGGGTGACTCATAAAGAGGTGTACAAGATGTCACACAAGAATACAGGGTGACTTCTAAAGAGATATACAAGATGCCAGATAAGAATACAGGGTGCTTCCTAAAGAGGTGTGCAGGATGTCAGAGCAAAATAGAGGGTGACACTTAACGAGGTGTACAGTATGTTAGATTCAATTCAAATACAAGGTGACCCTTAAAGGGGTTTGCAAGATATCAGATTCAAATAATAGGTGACCCTTAAAGAGTTGTAAAAGATGCCAGACTCAAATACAGGGTGACCCTTGAAGAGGTACCCGTGCGGGAAGCCTAAGTTAATGGGTAATGGAGTCTGTTGAAATAGTCCTGGAGCTTCGAGCGAAACGAGAAGCCCTCCTGAGCCTTTCTAACATGTGTAGCATTTGTAGCATGCGTCATTTGAAATTATATAACGTCTAATCTTTCAGACTGACTGTATTTTTTTTATTACAGGGTACAAGGAGTAAGTAACCTCGGTCACTCACAGAGGTACCATGCATGCGCACACATTAAATTGCTCATGACGACCACGATGGGGAGCTGCAGCAAGTCCGGAGATTGGAGGTTCGAATCCCGGTGATGACAGTGGTTATTCTGAGTGTGGGTTCCCCGGGATTTTCCACACTTCTTCTTGGCAAGTATCGGAATAGTCCCTTATTTGAAGTCCAGGGGAACCTCCTTTCGGGACCCGAAGAATCACAGTTACACACACTACTAAAGTCATCACAGAAGCACAATTATATCAGACAAATTAAACACACCCAAAGTACATGGGCCTGATGACTAAGGAGCTCTAAGCCCCTAAAACGAATTAACGACCAAAAAGTCACTCACATCGGCTAGCAGACTAGACTGAATACAGTACTGAAAGACATATTGGTTTGTAAAGAATTGACTGACAAATTGAATGAATGAATGAATGAATGAATGAATGGATTAAACAATTAATCAATTCTTAACACAATGTTTTATACTTTGAAGCAAGACATAGGTTCTCTGCGACAGCCATTAGTATTTTTAGATTATTGTAGGCTACTGATTACTCGAAAGTGGCTTCAGAAACTAGAATGTCTAATATCATGGGCGTTTAAAGTCTTAAGTTAACAAGAAGTTCTGCCTCTCACCCGGAGGCCCCGAGTTCGATTTCTGGCACCATCAGGGATTTTAGAAACTGACGTGAGGGCTGGAACGGGGTGCACTCAGCCTCGTGAGGACAATTGAGTAGCTGTCTGACAGTGAGGCAGCGTCCCGGTCTCGAAAATCAAGATTAACGGCCGAGGGGACCAGATGCGCTGACCAAGCGTCACCCAAATATCTGCAGGCCAATGGCTGGGCAGCGGTCGGACCTATCTTGTAATGACGAAATTAAGTTGGTAATGCCAAAATAAATAAATAAATAAATAAATAAAGGAAAAAAGAAACCACCTCTATTTTATGATTGCAAATGAACTCAAAAATGTATAAATACAGTGTACTGAAAAAAATATTTCTAGCCCTTATTAATCGCACATTTGCGGGGTCTGAGATGAGATGATATGTGGTCGGATGCTTTTCCTGATGTCATCTTCACCAGATATGTTAATGAGAGATGGAATGAATCTAACTGCGCAAGAGTTGCAACGAATCGGCCAAGGCTTATAAGAAGCTACCATCTTGGCATTTTCTGCAGATGAAAGTGGAAACACCAGAAAGCCATATCAAGAACGGCCGGCGGTGGGGTTCGAAATCACTCCAAATAGCGAGGTCCCATGGATTTACGCCTTAGCGAGCGTAGCTACCGCGGTTGGTTCTAATATATTGACTGATGTTGTTAAAATGAACAGTGCGAAATCAGTTCATTCAAAGGATATCAGCTCACAGCGGTTATGACACACGTCGTACCCTATATAAATGTAACATGTAGCATTCATAAGGTTTCCTGAAAATCAAACCCAGGGCCTTTGGTGCTGGAGTCTCAATACCTAGTCCACGGGAGATGGCTGAAAAGTAAAGAACTGAGGAAAATACTTGGACTTGAGGAAGTTTTTCTGTCAAAATGAGCCATTCGAGCGTTTCTCCCTCATAACGATGTTCTGGTTCACTAAACAAGGCATTATGAAACGTTTCCCTCCCCGTTTCAGGTAAAAGACAATTTTCCGTCATGTATATGGGCTTGTAATGTTGCATGACATAGACCGCGTTTGTTCTGCTAGTGTGACTAATCGTGAGTCGCAGTCCACTCCCTGCGTTGATTGATGCTGTCACGGGGAAATCTGCGACCCATAATGGGAGATTCATACACATATAACCTCGTTTGGTCACACGTCTCGCCTAAATCGGTCGGCAAACGTGGGAATTGAGCCATTTCCGGCCTGCAGATTTCACAAACATACATGAAATTAGACCTACATGGATATTGCATTTCTCCTTCCTGCAAGTTCAACATGACTGGCTAACTTGACGAACATTGCAATTCTAGTCTGCGCTGTGTACACATTAAGAGCGGTCGTGGACCTGGATACCGAGACTATCGAGACCCGCCGTAAACTTATCCTTACGCGTATACTCGTATTTCTCTCTTTCTCGGAAATCACAAAGGAATGACTTCGTGGAATGATGTACAATGATTGCATTGTATGAATGATTAAATGTTATCCATTCATTTTGTTTACTCTTAGACTTACATAGGCTATTTCTAATTCGTGTAATACTTGTTAGAGTTAAATATCTTTTCTACATATTTCCAGTAAGTTATATTTTGGGCATTGAAAGCTTTAAATGTAGCATGCAGAGGAAATGAAAAGTCACCCGCTTATCAGTAAAAGAAAATGAGGAGGAAGGAACTTAGTAGATAGTCTAATATAGGTTATATGGACGATTGGTTAGCATCTTTCTCCCTACATAACCCCTCAATAACCTCCATATTTCATGAATAGAATTTGAACATGCAGACACTATTCCAAAGCAACAATTTAAACAAGTAGTTCCGTGTAGAACTAAAGCTTATTTTCATATACGGTATTCTACTTATGTTAATTGCCAATGTCAACATACAAAATTTCAGTTTGATTACTGTAATAGATTCGTAGATATTGAGAATCGACTAATTATTTCAGATGGTCGCCATGTTGGATTTTTATATATGTAGGTCTTAAGAGTTATGTACTGTTACATGAAGATTATTGTGTACGTGTAGCATTCAAACTTCAATCGCATGATTAGGACACAAGAAGTAATAACGAGATTTTGAAATTTCGCACAGCTGCCATCTTGTGGTTATGGAAACAGTTGAAAAAATTATATGCCAGTGGATTAACATTTGTATAAGGATTTACTGCACCAAGTGTCACTGCACTCGGATGGTTAAATTGCGAGAAACGACCCTGTAAATATTTATATTTCGCGTCGTCGCCATGTTGGATATGTGACCACCAGGTTATTGAAAGTCCTATAGGTGAACTTATGTTCATATCCCCTATGAACATTAAAGAATTCAGTTTGATTGCTCTAATAGATTCGTAGATATTGAGAACCGTCTAAATATTTCGGATGGTCGCCATGTTGGATTGTTATATATATAGGCCATATAGTCATGAACCATTAAAGGAAAATTATTGCGCAGGTTCATTATTCATACTTTCACTTCGATCGCATGATTACGACACAAGAAATAAAAACTTAATTTTAAAATTCGCACAGCCGCCATCTTGAGGTTAAGTAAACAATTGAACTAAATTAGATACCAGTGCATTGCAATGTGTATGAACATTTGCTGTACCAAGTTTCATTGCGTTTGGATCATTAAATCGCGAGAAAGGTCTATTTAAATTGTTCAACTTCGGTTGGCCGCCATATTCGTTTGGTAGTTAACCGGTTTTTGAAAGTCTTATAGATAAACTTTCTGAAGCGCCCTTTATCTCCGTACAAAATTTCAGGGTGATACCGCTAATAGTTTCAGAGATATAGAATGCCGGTGAAATATTTCGCACAGCCGCCATCTTGAGGTTATGTAAACAATTGAGCGAAGTTAGATGTCGGTGCATTACAATGTGTATATACATATACTGTACCAAGTTTCATTGCGTTTGGTTGGATAAATCGCGAGAAACGTCTATTTAAAAGGCGCAACTTCGCTTGGACGCCATGTTGGTTTTGTAGTTACCAGGTTTTCGAAAGTCACATAGGTGAACTTTTAGTAGTTTCCTTTATCACCGTACAAAATTGCAGGGTGATATCGGTAATAGTTTCGGAGATATTGAATGCTGGTGAAATATTTCGAACAGCCACCATGTTGGATTGGTGGGACGTATAAACATTTGAAGGGCACGGTCGGGGTCATCCATAATTGTACAATGATCTTACCGAGTTTCATTGAAATCGCTCCAGCCGTTTAGAAGTTATTAGGGACACACACACATCATACATACATACACACACACACACACACGGACAAAAAGTGATCTCATAAGCCTTTTTTTTTTTCATAAAAAGAAAATAGGCTAAAAAATTCACATTTCAAAAATTTAATTGAATCCCTATTTCACTATTTTTCATAGATTTTGTTCTGTATTCGTAGAATATTGTGAAGGCTGAATTCAGTTAATTCGAATTTTCTTCAAGTGGAGTCGTCTTTTCCTCGGCCCGTTTACCCTTCTATTTCGTTGGGCCTAACTCACAGGATAATAGTGTAGATGATGATGATAATTGTTGTTTTAAGGGGCCTAACATCGAGGTTATCGGCCCCTAATGAAATGAAATGGCGTGAAATGAAAGGATGAAGATAAAAACAGCTCACTGTCCTGGATGAAACGAAAATGGTGTTTATAAAACAGACAGTGAGCACCAACAATTATGCCTTATTTGAATAAAAATAGTAAAAGGGGGTGGTAAAACAGTAAAACAAATAAGGCATAGTAAACAATAAAATAGATGAACGTAATAAAAAACATAAAACAGACTTAGCCTGAAATAAAATTCTTAACTGACATTAAACCTTGAAAAAATAACCACTCTCCCTCATGAACCGGATGACGAGGTCTGCTGACGGCCCGTCATCACGGAGAATAAGGGACAGGGTATTAGGCAGTTTAAGAGTCCTTCGCAGATCGGCCAGATCCACACACTCCAAGAGTGTGGGCGCCGCAAGTACACACAGAGGGGTCTTCTCTCTTTAGCACATAAGAGTGCGTAGCAATCCCATGGCCGATCCGGAGTCTACAGAGTACTACAGCTTCCTTCCGAAGAGATCGGAAGGAAGATTTCCACACTTTCGTTGTCTCCTTGATGCCCCTCAGTTTGTTTCCTTCCAATGCGACAGGACCGAATGCCGCAACTGAGAGCGCACATCACTAGCAGGCACCTTATACGGTAGCGAGGGCAGTGCAACTGCCTCTCTCGCCGCCTGATCAGCAAGCTCGTTTCCCGCAATACCCATGTGGCTAGGAAGCCACACAAAGGTCACCCCCGTTTCAGCATTACACGCACTAACGAGCAGGTCGTGCACACGCTGGACCAACGGGTGCTTCGGGAAACACACATCGATCGATTGCAGCACACTAAGAGAGTCAGTACACACAATAAAGTGCTGGTGGTCGTCCGATAACGTGTACCGCAGAGCCTCTAAGATGGCATAGAGCACCGCTGTGTACACGCCACAGGCCTCGGGAAGTGAAAAGAGAAACCGACGATCCTCAACCACAAATGCACAGCCTACTCCCTCGTTTACCCTCGAACCGTCCGTGAATAGAAGCCCTGATCCCGGATACCGGCTCTCCACGGACTAGAACAGCCTCCGATGGACGGAGGAGTCCGTGTCCGATTTGGGGCCGGTGTGCAGATCCAGGATGATATCAGGGCGAGAGACCATCCACGGAGGGGCCTTGCTAGGTACTCGGACGATACAGGAGACAGAGGGAAATCGGAACTGACGGTATAAGACATCCAAGCGAATCCCCGCCGGCCGAGTGGCTCGGGTAAGCGCATCATACAGCCGGCGATTCGGATTGGTTAACAAACATGGATAGCTTAGATGAAGTGACATCTGTCGAATAGTGGCATTATAGGTCAGCAGTACTTGTTGGCGTCTCAGGTGTAAAGGAGGTACGCCAGCCTCACACCGCCGTGGTGGACACTGTCCAGTTTAACAAGCACTGACTTACGGGTCGAACCATTTGCTACACTGCCATAATCTAATCTAGATAAAATCAGTGCCTTATAAAAACGTAGGAGCACCGCGCGGTCCGCCCCCCACGATGTGCCGCTAAGAAACCGCAACATGTTGAGTTTGTTAGCATAGGCAGTTTTCAAACACCGCACGTGTGGTTCCCACGTCAATTTCTGATCGAAAAGGAGCCCAAGGAACCGGTACGTAGCAACAACAGGCAAAGCTACATCGCCCAGATAAAGCTCAGGATCAGGATGGAGAGTGCTCTTTAGGCAGAAATGGACAACCGAGGTCTTAGCGGTTGAGAACCGAAAGCCGTGCTCTAGTGTCCAGCGTTCCACTCTCCGAATAACTTGTTGTAGCTGTCGTTCAGCGACCGCCATATTTTGCGCACTATAATGTAGAGCGAAGTCGTCTACATATAGCGACGGTACCACTGCTGGACCAGCAGCAGCGACTATACCGTTTATGGCAATCGCAAATAATGTTACGCTAAGCACCGATCTCTGTGGGACTCCGTATTCCTGTATATGATATTGCGAATATGTCCTCCCTATTCGGACACGGAATAGGCGAAGAGACAGAAAATTCGCAATAAAAACCGGCAAGTTACCTCGGAATTTCCATTGATGCAGGGTAGAGAGGATGCCGTAACGCCAAGTGGTGTCATAGGCCTTCTCGAGGTCAAAGAAAACAGCGACTAGGTGCTGTCTCCGAAGAAAAGCGTCCTGTATGGCAGTCTCCAGGCGTACCAGATGGTCGTTGATACACCGAGACGCCCTGAAACCACACTGGTATTCAGACAGGAGTCCTCGTTTCTCCAGGACCCACACCAGGCGCCGATTGACCATCCTCTCAAAGAGCTTGCACAGACCGTTTGTGGGACAAATAGGTCTGTAACTCCCTGTCAAATTGGGATCCTTATCGGGCTTCAGGATAGGTATAATGATACCTTCCTGCCATTGTGCTGGAAACACACCTTCCAACCAGATTCGATTAAACACCTTGAGCAAATAACGAATGCTCTCATCGTTAAGGTGTTTAAGCATCTGGTTGTGAATACTATCTGGGCCGGGAGACGTGTCCCTGCAGAGCACCAGCGCTCCGCGGAGTTCCCACTCCGTAAAGGGCACGTTGTACTCCTCCGAAGCGCGGGAAGCAAAACTAAGCTGGAAACGTTCTGCCTCGCGCCTCAGGGCCACGAAGGCAGGATCATAGTTATCGGAACCGGATATATCCTCAAAATAAGATGCGAGATGGTTTGCAACGCGGTAAGGATCTGTAACTAATTCATTATCAATGGAAATTCCCGCTACAGAAGAAGATGTCTGAATGCCCGAAATGCGTCGTAGTTTAGCCCACACTTGAGAGGAGGAGGTATGTGCCGTGATAGACGACACATACCGTTCCCATGATTCTTTCTTACTCTGGCGGATAGGAAACCGTGCCTTGGCACGAAATTTCTTAAACGCCACCAAATTGGCCATGGTTGGACGCCGGCGGTAGTGCTTATGAGCTCGACGACGGTCTCTTATTGCCGCTGCAATATCCTCTGTCCACCAAGGGACGAGTTTGCGACGAGGAGTCCAGAAAAGGATGGAATGGCGGCAGCAAGAAGCACATCGGTGATGTGCTGTACCTCGTCATCGACGCTCCGGCAACCAAGATCAACGAACACAGTTCGTTCTTGAAAGGAGGGCCAATTTGCCCGCTTAAGAACCCAACGACTGGGAAACTCCACGGGCTTCTGGTTCAGAAGTGTAAGAACGATCGGGAAATGGTCACTGTCACAGATGTCGTCGTGTACATACCAACCGAATAGGGGGACCAGCGCACGGCTACACACACTCAAGTCAATGTGTGAGTACGTGCCGTGCGCTAAGCTAAAATGTGTAGCTTCCCCTGTATTTAATAGAGATAAATCCAACCCTTGAATTAAGCCCTCCACGTCCCTTCCTCTGGGGCAGGAAAATGGTGATCCCCATTGGGGGTGATGCGAGTTGAAATCACCCACGATTAGGAAAGGGACTGGAAGTTGATCAACAAGATCAAAGACGTCATTAATATCAAGTGGCTGGTTCGGTTGAAGGTACACGTTACAAACGGTTGTCATAGCAGGCAAGGACACGCGAACTGTAATAGCTTCCAGAGGAGTGGCGAGTGGAGAGTGAACGAAGGTACAAACGCCCCCGGAAGCCCGGGCGGCGTCTTGTCGCTCTTTAAAGTATAGTCGGAAACCTCTCAGAACAGTCTCGTGATCAGGTCTGAGGTTTGTTTCCTGTAGGCAGACTATACTCGCTGCGTATTGTGCAATGAGCTGACGGAGCTCTGTCAAATGCCTGTCATAACTGTTACAATTCCACTGTAACAGTGCCATAGTGTGAACTTATAAACTAGGGAATACGTTGGAGCAGCAAGCTACAACTTAACCTCTGGAGGATCATCACCCACTACGTCGACTATAATCTCCATGTCCTCAGGCGAGGTCGTGGAGTGAATCGACTCAGCGGAAGATTTCCTAGACGCAGTTTGGTGGCGAGGAGATCTCCGTGGGGAGTGCGCAGATCAGGGGACCAAAACGTCCCCATGCGCAGATGCATCCGCAGCTGGTGGGGCGGATGGCTTCCCCTATTTTTGGAGGAGAAAGGGAATGCGTATTGCGGGCTCCCTTCTTCCCCGCCTCTTTAAGATATTTAGACGGGTCAGGAGACGAATTTCTGACCCTGGTCGACGATGCCGCCTCCGCCGGCTTCGGCGCGGCTTTCGCCGACCGTTTGGGACTTCCTCCCCTGCTGTGTGGGCGGAGCAGCCTTCGCTCGCACAGCCTTCTTTGGGGCCGAAGGTGGGGTTGAAGTCACCTTCGGGCTCTCTTTCTGATGCTGGGGTGTAGATAGAGATGTAGATGGCGGTGGTACATTAGAAGGTTTCACAGTTGAGACATAAGATGAGGTAGCCGTGACCAAATTTGGTATTATGGGTCTATAATCAATCGTTGGAGAAGGCAAAATCGTGCTATGGTACTTCTTGCGGGCCTCCTGGTAGATGAGACCATCCAGGGTTTTGATCTCCTGGATTTTCTTCTCACGCAGGAAGACAGGGCAGTTCCTGTCCCGAGGAGAATGAAATCCAGGGCAATTAGTGCACTGATATGGTGTTGTGCACTCTTCCGCTTCGTGGGGTACCTTACCACATGTTCCGCAGATGTCGGGACTCGAGCATCGGGATAACATGTGCCCGAACTTCTGGCACTTATAACACCTCATTGGTGGAGGGATATAAGGCCCTAAGTCACAACGGTAACTTGTAACCTTGACTTTCTCCTGGAGCACCGAAAGCTCAAAGGAAATAATGAAAGCACCAGTATCCACGAATTGACCATTGACCTTGCGCCGGACATCAGTCACGTGACGGTGCTGCATATCCTCCTTGAGCTCCTCGTCAGTGTTCGGAATCAGGTCCCGGTGGAAAATAACTCCTCGGACCAGATTCAGAGACGTGTGCTTTTCCACTTTGACAGGGATATCGCCAAAGTGGTCACATTTCAGAAGTTGTTCAACTTGCTCACCAGTCCTAGTCTTGAGCAATAAGCTACCGTTCCTCTTCTTTTGTACTTTCTCAAGCTCACCGTAGACACCTTCTATGTGGCGAGAAAACAAAATACTCTTTACCAGCTTGAAATCACCCCCATCTGTTCTGGTAGCTACCAGAAACTTGGGGGTGTTAGCACCCAGATTTTCACGCCCAGATTGTTCCGAAGGGGTTGATCCCCGTAGGGAATCAAATGTTAAAGACTTGGGTGTAGGACCACCCAATAGTGAAGAAAAAGGACGATCAGAAATTATAAGTAGCGACAAAAATCTTCACTTCCATGTATATAACTGTGTCCCCTTTTTAGCCTACTTTCGATTTTTGCAAAAAATGATTAGCATACTTTCGATTTTTGCAAAAAATGAAAGTAGACTTATGAGATCACTACAGGGCGAAAAAAAGTGTGTCTGTCTGTGTGTGTGTATGTGTGTGAGTCTGTGTGTGTGTGTGAGTGTGTGGTACTCTGAATGTCTGTCCCTCCTTATCAATTCGAACACGGTGAAACCGAATGGAATGAAATTTGGTACAAAGGTAGCACTAGCAAAGGACACCTCAGTGTCATGTTTTATATCGCCGCCATCTTGACGGAAACGTAATGGCGGCCACCCAAATGTTCAAAGTTTAAATCAAATTACGACAAACCTAATCATCCGATCTCTACCAAATTTTGCAACAACATACCTTTATGGAGGGAGCATCCTTTGACAAATCTTATAGGTCATTAGCCTAATAGTTTGCGGATGGCGGCCATCTTTGTGTCAAAATCGATTACCCGTATTAATTCGAACACGGTGAAACCGAATGGAATGAAATTTGGTACAGCGGTAGCACTAGCAAAGGGCACCCCAGTGTCATGTTTTATATCGCCGCCATCTTGACGGAAACGTAATGGCGGCCACACAAATGTTCAAAGCTTAAATCAAATTACGACTAACCTAATCATCCGATCTCTACCAAATTTTGCAACAGCATACCTTTATGGGGGCAGCATACTTTGACCAAACTAATAGGTCATCAGCCTAATAGTTTGCGGATGGCGGCCATCTTTGTGTCAAAATCGATTACCCCTATTAATTCGAACACGGTTAAACCGAATTGAACAAAGTTTGGTACAGAGGTAGCACTAGCAAAGGACACCTCAGTGTCATGTTTTATATCGCCGCCATCTTGAGGGAAACGTAATGGCGGCCACACAAATGTTCAAAGCTTAAATCAAATTACGACTAACCTAATCATCCCATCACTACCAAATTTTGCAAAAACATACCTATATGTGGGCAGCATCCTTTGACCGAACTAATAGGTCATCAGCCTAATAGTTTGCGGATGGCGGCCATCTTTGTGTGAAAATCGATTGCCCCTATTAATTCGAACACGGTGAAACCGAATGGAACGAAATTTGGTACAGAGGTAGTACTAGCAAAGGGCACCCCAGTGTCATGTTTTATATCGCCGCCATCTTGACGGAAACGTAATGGCGGCCACACAAATGTTCAAAGCTTAAATCAAATTACGACTAACCTAATCATCCGATCTCTACCAAATTTTGCAACAACATACCTTTATGAAGGGAGCATCCTTTGACAAATCTAATAGGTCATTAGACTAATAGTTTGCGGATGGCGGCCATCTTTGTGTCAAAATCGATTACCCCTATTAATTCGAACACGGTGAAACCGAATGGAACGAAATTTGGTACAGAGGTAGCACTAGAAAAGGCCACCTCAGTGTCATGTTTTATATCACCGCCATCTTGACGGAAACGTAATCGCGGCCACCCAAATGTTAAAGGCTAAAATGTAATTACGACCAACCTAATAATCTAGTCTCTACCAAATTTTGCAAACAAATCTTTATGTGGGAAGCATATTCTGACCAAACTGCTAGATCATCAGCCCAATAGTTTGCAGATGGTGGCCAAGTATGTGTGCAAATCGATTCCCCCTATCAATTCAAACACGGTGAAACCGAATTGAACGAAATTTGGTACAGAGGTAGCACTAGCAAAAGGCACCTCAGTGTCATGTTTTATATCGCCGCCATCTTGACGGAAACGGAATGACGGCCACCGAAATGTTAAAAGCTTAAATCAAATTTCGACCATCCTAATAATTTGATCTCTACCGGATTTTGCAACAACATGCCTTTTTGTGGAAAGCATCTTATGACTGACTACAAGGTCATCAGCCCAATAGTTTGCAAATAGCGACCATGTATGTGTGCAAATCCATTCCCCAGATCAATTCAATCACGGTGAAACCGAATTGAATGGATTTTTTACAGAGGTAGCACTAGCAAAGGGCACCTCATATTCATGTTTAATATCCCTATAGCACGCTGTATTTCAACAAGCTACTACAACCAACATTCAATTATACTCCTTTAAAAGGACAAAGAGTTATAACAATACCCATGCATTTAGGAGAAAGTAGGCTATATGTTCTTTACTGAACATCTTGTTTAATATGACAAAAATATGCATGTTTTGTTTCTTTAACACGACGTTAGGACATGAGAGAGAAGCTGGTATTCAGAAAGGTGTACGGCAAGGCTGCAACATATCACCCATACTTTTCAATATTTAAATTGAACAAGCAATTAAGGAAATTGGAGAAATTTTTAAAGTAAGAGTGAAATTCAAGGAGAAATAATTTCAACTCTGAGATTTACCGATGACATAGTCATCTTGGCCGACACGCCTGAGGATTTGAATGAGATTTTGAATGGTATGGACTCCGTCTTGAGGAAAGAATTCATGATGAAAATTAATAAATGTAAAACAAAAATATTGGAATGCAGACGAAATAAATCAGAAACCTCTATGGACATCAAATTGGCAGGTGAAAAACTAAAGGATGTAGGAGACTTCTGTTACTTAGGAAGAAAAATAACCAGTGATGGACGAAGCAAAAAGGATAAAAAGTAGGTTAGCTCAGGAAAAGAAAGCATTTCTACAGAAAAGTAATCTGTTGACATCGAATATAGATTTAGGTATTAGGAAGTCATTTTTGAAAGCCTTTGTCTGGAGCGTGTCACTCTATGGAAGTGAAACTTGGACTATTGGTGCAGCAGAAAAGAGGAGAATTGAAGCATTTGAAATGTCGTGTTACAGGAGAATAATGTTGATCAGATGGGTAGATAGGGTTACAAACGAAGAGGTATTAAGACTAGTGGGAGAGGAGAGATGTTTCTGGCGACTGCTAATGAATAGAATTATAGGTTGGTAGGACACATACTACGACACCCAGGAATAGCAAGCTTAGTTATGGAAGGAAGGGTCGAGGACAAGAACTGTAGGGGTAGACAAAGGTTAGAATATGTTAAACAGATTGCCTCAGATGTAGGGTGTGATAGCTATGTAGGGATGAAACGATTAGTTCTGGAAAGGGAAGCATGGAGAGCTACATCAAACCAGTCAAAAGACTGACGACTCAACAACAACAGGTCATATGTGTGTAAATTCGCTGTTCAGAAGAAGATATGGGTCACAACAGACATTATGAAGGTTTTCAATACTGAGAAAGGATGTACGACATTGAATCTCAAAAGATGTTACCTATTTAACACGATGTTACTGACAAGGGTTCATATTGAAACCCCTCATCACATTTTCCAACAGAATGTGTTTGTAAATTGAACACAGCGAGTAAAATCTCAGCTGCTTAAGAATTAACACCAGTACGTGCTCTTTATTCGATTTTCTTGTTGACTGAAACACTGGGCAACGAATCACTGGTCTGGAACTAGTGTGGAACCAGGATTGTCAGGAGTCCAGGGTTTTAAATGTCAGCCCCATATATAAATAAAAACAAGAAGTTCCGTGACGAACTAAAGAGCCTACTTTTCTTAAAATTTAAGATTCATGCCAATGATTAATCTATATGGATCTATCTAGAATAATGAAGAAATGAAGTTGGTAATATCGAAATTTCTAATTACTTCGAAATACTGTATACCTGGCATAATGTAGCCTAATAGAGAACTACAATTGGCAGCCCTGGTGAATGAGTATATTCTTAGTTCCATCTCTTAAGGTACAGAATACAAAATTTGGTTGAAGTCCAATGGATAGCATGGACGTTACATGCAGTTAAACATTGGATCTAACAGCGCGCGTAAAATCGTGTTGGCAACAATGCCATGCATGTATTGGTCAGAAATAATCTGAAATAATATGATCTATTGTTGTGTCAATTTTGAATGAAATCCATTAGTTAGTATAGAAGTTACATGCATTTTAAAATTGGACCCATCAGCAGGCTTAGAATCATGTTGGAAGCACTGACGTATATAAGTTACTCCAAATTAATATAGAATGTCAGGTACTATACGTGTGTATAGTTTAAAGCTGACGGCTTGCACACTTTCTGATATATGGGTATTTGGATTTTAAAAAATTGAGAGCATTTATTAACAGTTGGCAGCCCTGGTGGCTCTTAAGAATGCGCTCTGTCATATCTGTTTATGTACACATAGCACATACGAAATTTGGTTGAAATCCAATTGATAGTGTAGAAGTTATATGCATTTAAAATTTGGACCTATCAGCAGGCTTATAATCATTTGGGCAACACTGCCATGTATGGCCTCCTGGAAATTAAACTGCAATATTATTATCTATACATGTGCCAATTTTGAAATAGCTCCCATTCATACCTTCCATGATATCCAACATGGAGCTCAAATTTCAATTACGATTTTTCAGCAGTTGGTAGCACTGACATAATTTTCAAATATGGACGTGAGATATTCAGGGATAGATCTTTACTCCTACCAAATTTTGTTTCGATTGCTGCAGCCGTTTAGGAGTTGATAGGGGGGACACACACACACACAGCCAGCCAGACAGACAGACAGACAGACATACAGAAGGACAGACAGACAGACAGACAGAAGGACAGACACATTTGCCCGATCTCATAAGTCTACTTTTTCCTCATTTTTGCAGAATGTGAAAAGTAGGCTAATAAATAACCCCTGGCACTACAGCCCTTGAAGGGCCTAGGCCTACCAAGCGAACGCTGCCCAGCCATTTGGCCTGCAGATATTGGGGTGATACGTGATCAGCGCATCGGGTTCCCTCGGCCGTTAATCTTGGATTTCGTGATTGGGGCGCTACCTCACTGTCAGACAGCTACTTAATTGTCCTCACGAGGCTGAGTGCACCCCGTTCCAGCCCTCGCGTCAGTTACTAAAATTCCAGATGAAGCCGGGAATCGAACCCGGGGCCTCTGGGTGAGAGGCAGGCGGGCTACACAAACACCACGGGGTCGGCCCATATTTAAATACCGTACCTAAATATTGCATGACATTCTTTTCCGGGTTAACAATATTGTCCTGTATTTGAAATATCTAATATTCTTCCCGGTTGAATTAACGTTTGTGACTGACTACAGTACACAGTCGAAATGACTGAATGATCAATTTGCTTTCACAAGTCCATCAGAAACAGACGTTTACCTAATATATGAGATGGAAATAGCTATTCAACATTTCATGCATGTTATTTCAGAATAATGTGAGAGAAAGAAATACATTTGAAAGCAGTCAGCAGCAGTTTAACATATAAATTCATTTGATTTTGGGGAACACCCAGGTGCTTACTGGTAAACAGCTTGTATATTTATATTTTTTAAAGATATTTTCATTTTAATGTGTACGCTTTTATCACTAATTTGAAGAATTATACGGAATACAGCCCTGTGGCTGAAATACTGTTAAAATTAAACATTTACATTGAAAGCAACTTTATACCGTACTTTTAAACATTTATTTTAAAAATGAAATTATCTTATGCGATCACTCGCGGCCTGTGTGTGTATATCTGTCAGTCTGTGTGAACGGTGTGTGTTTGGTCCCTTCGCCCCTCCCCCCGTATCAATTCCAAAACATCTGATCAAATTTTACTAAACATTTCTGGGGAAATAGTTACCCTCCTGTGCATCATACTGATGCTACCTTAACGAAAACTAAATGGCAGCTACTTGAATATTCGTCTTCTAAGTCGACTAATGGTTAAACCAATCATCAAATTCTTCCTAAATTAAAAAAATATGCACCATCCTATTAGAGGATTCGGACGCCAAACTTGCTGTAACTTCGTCTGCTAATTAAATAAAATATGGCACTGTGCGCAACTTTCAAGTACAGTATGTACAGTGTACAGTATGTGTGCACCCCACCCTATCAATTCCTAAAGGCATGAATGATAATAAACAAAATTTGCTACAGAAGTAACCACCCTTCATTGAACCTCAAGAGTATTTTTGACATTGCCGCTATCTTAGCGAAATCAAAAAGGTGGCCAGTTGAATTTTTATTGTCTAAATCGGTTAACAGCCCTCTTAAATTTGAGTAGCACGTAACATCCATTTCAGGAAATCTGAAGCCTAAGTTACACATACTCAGTTAATTACTTTCAATGTTTACTTTTTTACTTTCTCATGTTTTATAATAATTATAATCAATGACTTATGTTTCAATGGATCAATGCTCAACAAGAATGACAATTACTAAGTTTCACATTATGGACATGAGTTCCTCGAGCTAGAACGTAGACTAATTCTATTGAATATTACGCGCATCCACCATCTTGAATATATAAACATTTTCAATCGGTTCTTCACTATCTAATAACTGTAGAAATTTGAAACTTTGCAGAATGGTAGTACTGTCAAGAAAATTTACTCTGCTGAAGTCACGAGTCTGCACAAATTTAAGATGGTGGTCATGCCTAACATTAAAACATTTAAATCGATAGATTCGGATGTAGTTGAGCAATTAGGCTACGATTAAAAGCGGTGAAAGAGTAGTCCCGTATGCGAGACTTCAATTGCATGAGCTACAATACTACCTTTCGTGCACTCGCCATCTTGAATATATAAAGTAGTGAAACACCGTAAACCTAGAGTTTCTAAACTACGCATAAAGTTAGGACTGTGTAGTAGATTTTCTTTGGTGAGGGCGCATGCTTATGACGGCCATGTTTACTATTGAGACATTACGATCCATAAATTAGGATATAACTGATTGTTGTTAATTAGTTTAAGGAGCTTGGAACATCTTGGTCATCATCCCCGTGCACTTGTATGCGTGTGTTCAATTTTTCTGATAACCCGTGCTCTTATGGGGACTGCGTGCGCACTTACACCATTCCTGTCACTAATACGGCTACACTCACTACTTGAGTCATCACCGAAACGCAGGTTATCAGATAAGTTCAATGAACACCAAAGTATACGGGGCTGATTACTAAGAGTTCCAAGCCCCTAAAAGGAATTAACAACAACGCCAGTAATTTAATTTTAATTTAATTTAATTTAATTTATTTATTTAATACTATTTATGTTACATTATTGTGATATGTCTCACGAATCTGACGGCAGTACAGATTATCTGTGAGACATATTAATTATTAATTGCAATTTATACAGATTAAATTTCAATACAAGAGTGCATGCAAACATTTTTTTTGTGAAAATGGTAATGATAATGATAATGATAGTGGTGATAATGAGAAAAATATTAATGTAAATAATTAAAGACAAAAAGGGTACACTATAGTAGTTATATTAATAAATTTATGTTATGAATTAATGTTTAGTTAGGTAATAGTTTTTAATGCGACGTTTAGCTAGTTGTTTGCTGTTCATGTTCGTCAATCCAGGTGGTAATTCATTAAGTAGTGATGGTATAATATAATTTATTATCTTGACACCATAGCTATTTATACATAAAGGTTTTACATATTTAGTACTTGTTATGGCTCTTGTTTGTATGTTGTGAGAGACCTTATGCCTGAATCTTGGATCATGGTAGTAGAGAATCAGTACAGTAATTTGAAACAACTCTTTAATATTAAAATAAGGGATATCAGTGAAATATTTAAAGAACCTGTTTTTGGCTATCTTGAAGGTTATTAATTAAAGTTGTGTTTTGATTTCCCCAAGCTGCTATAGCATATCTTAATTTGCTTTCAATCAGAGCACTATAAATGGTTTTGTAAGTAGTTTTATCTACATATAATCGGAGATTGTAGAAGGTGTAGAGGTTTGCTCTTAGTTTTTATTATGTTTACTGTGTGTGTGTTCATTTTAAAGTGTTCATCTAGGGTCATTCCTAGGTATTTTTGTGTCGAAGTACTATTTATGAAGGTGTTACATTTGCAACTTGCCAGGATGTTTTGGTGTATGCATGATATGCTGTGGTGCGTTAGTTATAATAATAATAATAATAATAATAACCCCGCCAACCTGGGCCCAATGTTTGGGAAGCCAGGCTCTGCCTGTCACAAGCCAGGACAAAGCGGTGAGTGATAGAGGAGTAACACCTCTTTAAAAAACCGAGGTCCAGCTGACCCGGCTGGTAGTACCTTGTAAGGGTCCCTTGCCAGGGTTACGGTGAAGTCCTCAACGGCATTGATGGTGGTATGGATGATCTATAGAACAGTGTTAGTGGCGGACGGGGCGGCCTTGTATCTGGGATTAATAGGATAAAAGGCATCTATACTAGTATTTGGTTAGATGTCAGCTTTACTTAAATCCATGAGCGTCTGTACTGGTATCCAGCTGCGAGTGGTCAGCGTCTGTTAGCTCAGTGAGCTCGGCTGAAAATCTAAGTTCCAAAGGCCTCAACAACCTCTGGTCCTATATGGTCCTGGTATCTGCTAGGCCAAGTACTGAGTACAAGCAAATATGGAATGTGCAAGTGAATACAATCTTGCCCCAGGTGGTACACAATCCACCCGTCAACAGACGGCCACTGAACTTTCGGATTCTGGGGAGTTCAGACGTGCGCAACAGAGAGTATCGGAGATCTCTGGTAAACTTCCCTACAACCAGAAATCATTCCTTGGAACGATAAACATTAATTCATTGATCCAAACAGGTAAATTACATGACCTCACGCAGGAAATTGACCGACAAAAAATTCTCATCCTTGCTCTTCAAGAAACACGAATGACAGACAACGACAATATGGACTACGGAAACTACCGCATCTTTAAAAGCAAAACACAACAAAGAGTCGCAAGGGGCGCACCAATTTTCGGTATGGCGTTTCTTGCACACAGATCTATTATCACCTTCGTCAGGGAAATTACACCCGTCAATAGTCGGCTCATGACCATGCGCATCAAATGCGTCAACAAAAATTTCACACTCATCAATGCGCATGCCCCCACCAATGTTGACAATAAGAAGAACCCTGAAACGGTTGAAAAATTCTGGAACAAACTTGAGAACATCATGAGCAAGATTTCCCGCGACGAAGTTAAAATCCTCATGGGAGATTTCAATGCTCAACTTGGCAAAGAGAAAATCTATCGAAAAATCGTCGGTAAATATTCCGCACACCAAAACACGAACACTAACGGCACGCGTCTGTTTGACATCTGTCACCAATTCAACCTTAAAATTATGTCCACGCACTTTAGAAAATCACCGCATAACAGAAAACATGGCGATCTCCGATCCAACATCTTGGTGAGTATCAGATTGATCACGTAGACATTTCCTACACCCACTACAGAACCATTCACGACGTTCAAGTCCGACGAGACGCGAATATTGACTCGGATCACTACCTTACAAGAATCAAAGTAAAGTTCACCCCAAAGAGAGTTCACCGTCGCAAACCACATATCCCAAAATTCGATTTAGCTATGATTCAAGAAACAAATATTGTAGAGGAATGGGAAAAGAAACCGGCGAATAACTGGAACGACTTTCGTAGCAAAATTATCGGACAAGCTAAAGCACTGATCCCGGTAAAAAGAAAGACAAAACATCCATGGTGGAATTCTGAGTGTGATCAAGCCATTGCAAATCGCTGAATCGCATTCCAAAAATACAACAGCAGTAGATCACCAGGAACCCTGGGACACTTCCTCGACATCCGCAAACAGACAAACAAGACTATCAGGAAAGTCAAGCGTGATTATATCACTGAGCAACTTAAGTCCATGGAGAATGATTTCAGAAACTCCGATAGTCGGAATTTCTACAGGACCTTGGCGAATAATATTAAGGGTTATGCACCGCCAAATTTAACCTTTAGGAAACAGGATGGAAAACTGGCACTTACTAATCGTGAAAACTGCGATGAACTTGCACGCTACTTTTCTGGGCTCCTTAACTGTCCCGAACTACCTGAATGTTTCTTGCATACGACCCCAGAACACGTCAAGCCAGACGCTGATCCACCAACACAAGAATAAATCACTCGCCATATCAAAAAACTCAAGAATGGAAAGACAGCAGGAGAAGACGGAATTGTCGCGGAACTGCTGAAAAATCTTGGGCCACGATCACTGCAGGAAATTACACAGATCATCCAAGAAGTCTGGCGAAGTGAAAAACTCCCAGATGATTGGAAATGCGCACTCATTCACTCACTCTACGAAAAGGAGACAGATTGGATGTGAATAACTATAGAGGGATATCCCTCCTTTCTGTACCTTACAAAGTCTTCTCTGCTTGCCTCCTACAACGCACACAAGAACAGCTCGAGTCTCTCATTGGTGAATACCAGGCAGGGTTCAGACCAAACAGATCAAGTACTGAACAAATTTTCAACCTCAAGTCCACACTGAAACTTCGAGCTTTACGAAATCTCCCAACCATATGCGTATTCGTCGATTTTCAGAAAGCTTATGACTCTGTCGACCGCTTATCCCTCTTTAATATACTCGAAGAATACACGCTCGACCCGAAAACACGACGCCTCATCCAACAGACCCTATCTGAAACAACTTCCAAAGTCAAGTTCCTTGGTGAAGTATCTGAACCTTTCCTCATCGGGGCAGGTGTACGGCAGGGTGATGGGCTCTCCCCTCTACTCTTTAATATCGTCCTAGAGAAGGCCATGAAAAAATGGAGAAATGAACTGAGGAACTGGAAGCCCGTCATGCTAGGAAGGCAAAAGGATAATATCGACGTGGCATGCTTCGCTTTCGTGGATGATCTTGCAATCCTCTCCGCAGATGAACGAATGGCAATTCTTCAGATTGAGGTCTTAAAAGAGTGTGCTGAAAAGGTCGGACTACAAATTTCCTTCACAAAGACCGAGTTTATATCGACAAAACACATTCAAGCACAAAATTTACTCACAGAGTACGGTATGATAAACAGGGTTAATCAATTCAAGTATTTGGGTGAAATTATTGAACCCACAGGTATGGAAAGAGTGGCGCAAAAATCTCGTGAACTTAAATTGCGGAAAGCATACGGAAAAATCGCAAATATTTACACCAAGAAATGCATGAGCATCAACACCAAAATTCAACACTACACGACTGTCATCAAACCTGAGACACTTTACGCCAGCGAGACACTAAACCTCAACTACAAAGGGGATCTTGAGAACATCAAGATGGCTGAGAGAAAAATCATCCGTAAAATATTGGGCCCTAAACTCACAGATGATGGATATCGTCTGCAATCACACACAATCACAGAGAGATACTGTAACATCGAGTCAGATTTCCGCAAGTGACGACTGAGATTCTACGGCCACATTATGAGACTGAATGACGACCGGGTAACAAAGAGAATATTGACTTACTTAAAAAAACTTAAAGTGACAACAGTCTGAGTTACCCAAGTCCAAATTGATCTCGAAAGTGCCAACATCATACCAATAGACATAGACGATCGAATGACATTCCGACATAAGATCCACAGTTGGGAAGTCACACATGAAGATCGACCAAGAAGACCAGGGAAAGGATGGACGGAGGAACGTCGAGTCCGACACAGTGAGATGATGAAGGAGTTCTGGAAGAACAAGAAGAACAGCACCAGAACATAATTTGCTTAATGTGATCCTTTGGGTCTGAACAATGTAAATAAATAAATAATAATAATAATAATAACACGATTTTGTGCACCCATATAATACAATTTAAGGAATTCCATATTTTTCTGGGCAGGTGTATGTGGAACAACAGCATTACTATGGTTCGCTTCGCAGTCCTTCAGTGTTTCCAAACGTTATTTTATTTGGGGGATTGGGTCATGATAGACATCAGCCACGTGAATGTGAGTGTATGTTGAATGTACTGTACATAATAACCTGTGTTATTGTGATATATGTACTAGGGTGCGTGCTGTAACCGTTACTGTTGTTGATTCTTTAGGGGCTTTGCAACATCGTGGTCATTGTAGGCCCGTGTACTTGGGTCTGTGTAGAATTAGTCTGATAACATGTGTTACTGTATTGCCTGTACTCGTGTGTGTATTTGTAATTGAGGTAAAATTTGGGTAGGAAGCGGCCGTGGCCTAAATTGAAGAGGGAAACCACGGAAAACCACTTCTAACAGTAGGAAAGGAGGCGGCCTTGGCTTTAAGTTATATACAACCTTGACATTTACTTGGGGTAGAAATGGAGAAGCAATGGTGGTTGGCGTTGCATTCAACACAACGCTCCAAAACACAGGCGCAAATTACATTCTTGGCAGAGCCGGTAATCGAACCCAGATCTTTTGTGGTGGGAGTACCAATATGTATCCCTAGACCTCGAAAGGCCGCTCTATCCTCAGCTATTATCCTATTGATTTATATGAAGAGAAGTGCACCATTAACGAAGACCATTATTTCCTCAATATCTGTACGGAATTTGGCAGTAGTGTGTCAGCCACTGGGCGACGCCCCCTCCCCACCCTCCGACGCTCTACATAAATCAGCCCCGAGCCAGGGGGGTTCGACTCTGTCCCGCTGTTTACTGGTCTTCAGGCAGCTGCGCCACCGCGCATTGTGCTCGCTGATCGCACCAATAACTCACTGCTATTCAGATCAACGACGACTAGTTCACCAGGGGCGTTCCCGTAATAGCGCCGAGCTTAGCGGTATCAATCCTCACTATTCTTGATCTTTTAAGTTGCTTAATAGTACATAACAGTGTAGGCTACCTCCAGATTCGGCCTTGAGACCTCTAGCTAATAATAATAATAATAATAATAATAATAATAATAATAAAGGTGTTCTGCCTGAAAGGTGGTTTGCACCTACGAAAAGGCGGTCATGAGCCGGAGTTTACTTTCGGTAGGATTGCCAGTTCCTTTCCGCTACTCCTTCCCTTCTCTATCAACAGCACTTGGTCATTCAGAACCGGTCACCTACCCAAGTCTGACTATGCCAAGTGTTGCTTAACTTTGGAAACGTCGCGGGATCCGGTGTTTCAAAATGGCCGCGCGCCAGTTATAATAACTAAGAGACAACGCGTCCGGTTTCACTGTTATGCGGGCTGGACGTGGCACAGTTCTAGCAGGGGCTATCGTCTTGTTTATTTGTTTAAACACACTGTTTAAACAAATAAATATATTTTTGTTCACTTTTGAAGAAATTCAAGATTTTCCTGTAGGCTACTTTTTAGACAATTTGGAAGTTTTTGGAACAAACCACAACTTCTAACTCTCTATGGTTAAAGAGCTTGAGTTTTGTGAAACACACACTTTAGCGTAATAATAATAACTAGGGGATCCGTGCAAGAACTCTCGCATAATGGATTATGTGCGCCCCATGTGTACAGACTACCCGCCTAGCCCTACTGCTATGCGGGCTGTACGCGACACAGGTCTGCATGGGGCTATCGCCTTGTTTATTTGTTTAAAAGCACTTTATAAACAAATATATTTTCGTTGACTTTTCAAGAAATGCAAGATTTTTCCTGTACTATTGAGACGATTTGTAAGATTTTGGTACAAACCACACCTTCTAACTCCTGGTTTAGGAGCTTGAGTTTTGTGTAACATACACCTCAGCGTATTATATAATAAGATAAGATAATAATAATAATATATTAATAATGACATATTGGCTTACACGGCAGATAATTATAGAGTGCTCTAGCAATTATTTTAGATTTTTGCGTCTGTTGCGGGGTCCACCTAGGTGCACCAAATCAGATTCAACAGCGGGCTCTTGACACACACTGCTCAGACCACAGCTAAGGTAGCGCATCTAGCACTACGTCCCTTACTTATAGCACACCACAGCAGTGGCTACGCTGTCTAAAGTGCAGCGTTAGGTCATGGGGCCAAGCTCTCTGCTGACTCGGTAGACGCGTGGGTTCGAGCCCCAGCGTCGGCCGTCCTTGAAATGGTTTTTCGTGATTTGCCATTTTCAATACCAGGCAAATGCTGGGACGGTACCTTCTGACAGGCCACGGCCGCTTCCTTCCACACCCTTGCCCAGTTTCATTCATCTTCATGCATTATCTTCATGCATTCCATCTCTCATCCTGACGTTCAGGTCGCCCACGGGCGTCGACTAGAAAGACCTGCATGGATGCCACACGACAAAAAGACCAAAAAAAAAGCACACCTCTGTGCTACTTGTTGCGGGAACCAAGAGCTCGTACGAACAAAGTAGCATAGCGGTGTGCTATAAGTATGGGACGTAGTGCAAGATGCGCTACCCCAGTAGTGGTCCGGGTAGGGTGTGCTAAGTTCTTGCTGAAGAGCCTATCTTGGTGCACCTAAGCCGAAAGCCGCAACACACGTGGCAAAAACATTTAAGATTTTCTGGAGAATGATAATAATAATACTACTGTTCGTTAGAAGGCTGAAATTCTGTGGACCCATGGTAAGATTGGACGAGAACCGACTGACCAAAAAGATCTTCAATTACATCATGGGATTAAAGGCCACCTCTAAGTGGGTAGAAGAGGGATGCAGCAGAAGTTGAAATTACTCCAGAGTTGATCCACAATAGTTTAGAAGAAAGGTAGACCGTTTAAAATCATTTGAAGAGAAATGGAGGAGAGGAAGATAAGGAGCGAAAGATTGAAGAGGTTCTGGGAAGAAAAGAGAAGGAAGGCCATGAAGCCTTAAGTTCTATGCGGTCCATAGTTGGCCAAATTCGAAATAAGAAGAATAATAATGTTCATTTCTAGCCCTCATTTTCCCGATTTTAGGGGGCTGGATTTTCTGATGGTTTTTACGGCCGGATACCCTTCTTGACGTTAACCTTGTCGGAGAGATGAAATGAAAGCAAGGGACCACCCACATAATTACGTAGGCCTAACACAAAGTAGTCTTGTGTAGTTCGCGAACGAACTAGTTCGGAAGAGCGGGTCCCACAGACGAACTACCGAACTAGTTCCCAGATCCCCCGCTTGTTAGTTCGTTCGATCTTTTTCCGAAGACCGACTTGTAACAGCGCGAGAGCGCTGGTCCGCCGTAGCTCGTCAGCTCGTCACATCACCACTCATTGCACAATCACATGCGCTTTGTTTCGTTCAGTTCTGTTGATTGAGTGTATCTATTGTTAGTGGCAAGATTGTCAAGTTTTGGCGTGGCGAATGTCCAATGTTGGTTTATAATAATAACACTAGTGCTAACACGCTAATAGGTAATAACTACCTTATATTTGTAATGTAATGCAGTGGCGGTTCATAAATTGAAGTTACTGATAGTTAACTGATTTAGATGTGGGGATAATTCCACAGTTTTATTTAACTTAGTTATTTTGGATTATTTGAAAATATGTCCAATTATTTAGAAAATCGGCGAACTGGATTAACATTACCATTTTAATGAACTGGTTGATATTTATTTTTCTCGATACATGGTGATACAACTACTTTTACCTGATTTTAAGAAATGAACATTATGACGATGATTCACAAAGAAAAGCGAACTTCTATGGACAAAAACTCTGAACTAAAAAAAACTGTTCCTCCCATTCATGCCATAAAGATAATGTACCCAACGGTTTCAGAGCAGCCAAATAATGAATATCACGAAGCAAGTAAGAAATGAAACGAAAATTATAAACCAACCTAGTGACATGTAGGAAATGGAATCGGATGGTGACGCGCCGATCGATATACGCGAAAAATTATGATGATAATTGTTGTTTTAAGGGGCCTAACATCTATGTTATTGGCCCCACGCAAGAAAAAAATTAAAGAGAATAATAAGTGTATGCTTCTACGAACACATCGTCCATACTGTTATTCTTTTAGGTACGGCACCGGTATTTCACTAATGATAAACAAATGACGACTTTTGGCTTTATAAACAACTAAAAAGAGAAGTTTTCTCAGAAGGAAAGACATGGACCCTAATTAAAAGGATGGCCAACAATAGAGTGAGATGGAAGAAGTTTGTAGCTACCCTATGTCCCTACAAAGAATAAAAGGAAATAAGGAATTTCACTAATGTTTCAATACTCATATTTTTGTATTTTTTATCTTCGAATATCAAAATGTAAAAGACATTACTACACACGCAACATGTCAATATCTAATATACGAACTGCACGTGCACTGTTACAGTAGCCTACAGTATTGCTTGTGGATGAGCAATCAGTGGTGACGAGTAATGAGTGGTGACAGACTGCTATAACAAACAAAGAGCGCGTGCAGTGGCAGTAGCGAGGCGAGCGAACGATCTGTCTTCGAGATGAGAGCTAACGAACTAAAAGAGCGAACTAGTTCGCTAAGGAGCTGCGAACTAAACTGATCGCTCCCAGCCGCGAACTATTATGCGCAAGACTAACACAAAGTAATTCATTTTACGCTGTCGCGGCCGCGCTGACGGAAGGCGCGAGCGAAACCACCACGCGACGGGGCCTAGGGGTCAAAAATTGACCAAAAGGTGATTACGTAATGGGTAGACGGCCCCTAAGGTAGATACAACTAGGGAATGAGATGGATGGTAGTGGCCATGACCCGTTAGAAGGTACTATCCCGGCATTTTCCTGGAGTTGAAATTTGGAAAATCACAGAAAACCATTGCAAGGATGAGGGGCGGTGTCTTGTGAGTGCGTAGATAGCTTCGCCCCATTGTTTGCGTTTTAACGCATTGAACTAATAATTATGTTCATTTCTAGCCCTTAATATTCCCAATTTTACTGGGCTGGATTTTCTGCCTGAAAGATGGTTTTTATGGCTGGATGCCCTTCTTGACCAAAAGCGATTACATAATATGTGGACGCCCCCCCTCCTCACCCCCAAAGGTGAATACAACTTGGCAAGGAGATGGAAGGTAGTGGCCATGACCCGTTAGAAGGTACCATCCATACATTGCAAGGGCGAGGGACGATGTCTTGTGAGGGCTGGATGCGTAGATTACGCGTAATTACTTGCATCAATAATTAATAATAATAAAAATAATCATAGGGATAGTTCGCAAGATATTAAATCTATTGACACGGGTATCTTGCCTCCATACACCTTTAAATATAAACCAGAATCTGGTTCTGCAACCTTGGGATTAGGAGAAAAGCCTCAGCCAACTGAGTTACCTCCCCCAGAAGAAGCTCAATATGTCAACTGTGGTCTTCACTTGGCTTCATGGAGGAGAGTTTTGGTATCTAGTCCTACAGACAGCAAATCCTACATCTGTACTCCATACTGCACAGTTATACTCCCGGTGAGTAAATAAAATGCTGCGATTGGTTTCAAAGGGGAATACAATAATAGTTTAAATTGTGTGACAAACCACTACCGACGGCTCTCTCAGGAAATTAATTCAGCATGATGATCTCCTTGCACTTCATCCCATTTACTTTGTCTCTCCCCTCTCTTGCAAAGGTTCACAACTTGCTGGACGTATGGAGTGACCACGGGGGCTCAGCTGGGTCTGGATTTGCTCGGGTCACCCTCTTCTCTTTCAACATATCTATTCCATCATCATCATCATCATCATCACTGCTACCTAGCAGTGAACCGAAACACCATTGGGCAACCGGATTTAATTAATTTCGTCTTGTAATCACCAAATGTGATGAGTGGTATTATACTACCCAAATAGTGAATTATGTGGTTTATTCCCCGACCTTCAAAAATCCGACTTCAACGCCCGGGAATCAAACAAGTGATCCTTATTAGGTTGGTTGGTTCCTTAGTTAAGGGGCTGTGACAATGCGGTCATGTAGCCCCGTGTACTTTGGGTGTGTGTAGAATCTGTCTGATAACCGGTGTTAATTGTGATGACTGTATTGGTGTGTGTTATCTGTTTTCAATTCAAGTGAGGTCTGCAGACTTTAAATTTCAAGTAGTTCCTACTTTTGCCGCCAAACGTCACCGTCAACGACTACTAGGCCTAGTGCAGAACTTAGCTACTAGACGCCACCGCAGTCGGCTCTTGGCAACGAACGTAGCAACCTAAGAGCGTTGTTTACATTCTTAACCTATACAATTTAGTTTCACACAGGTGTAATTAGTGGAAAGTTCTTTAACATGCCATAAATCTATGACATGGGACCGTCGGCTTTTCTTCCCCTCCGAAGGAAGGCATACTGAGGGTTTTTTAACGCTCTTAAAAATCCGACGGCTTCGGCCGGGTTTGAACCCGGATCTTTATTAGGTAGGATAAATATTTTCTAGGTAGTCTTTTCGCTTTTGTATCAGTAAGGCTTTGTAATTTTTCCTGGCATTGCTGTAGTGTGCCCAACTCTAGGAATGGGTATTCCAAGTTTCAGACACCTAGATATCAAGGGAAAGGCTGTAGCAGCGTTTGAAAGTTCGGATATTTGAATATCGCGCTACATTGCTTCTCGAAGCCATTCGAAGGAAATTACCGATAGTTGGATGGTAAATGACGTAGCGAGTAACAGCAGAGGTGGAGACTATTTATTGATTAAATAGTTAACTATGGAGCAGATACTTGAGACTGGGATCAGATTACTGGCACGGCCAAATAAAAGAGAATGCAATTAGTATCAAGTAAATCGGACCAGGGATTCAAGAGATATGAGGATTTCTAGATATCAGGCGATGACGCGTGACCCTGACCGTTTTTGTATAAAAGCAAGCTGGAACAGGGATAGTTAGCTCACTTCATCACAAGCACTTGGCGAACAAGTTGCGTCTACGTTGAGCCAAGGCACATGGTTGCCACGTCTACGAAGAAGTACTTTTCAAATCGTGATAGTCACGAGAAGTGCTGCGCAAACGAGTTGGAACTTAGTAAGTTTCTGGTGAGGAGAATCACTGAGGTGATTGTATTTATACAGACATTGGTGGAAATATTTATATTTCCAAAAAGGACATATGCTAGACTCTGTCTAGAAAAGTAGTATTGTCACAGTCCAATAGTAAAGTAATACTTGGATGTTTAGATCCATTTAAAGTCAGTTTCATATTTTGTAACTATTTAACCACTTCAATCCGTCAGTACATTGAAGAATAGTCTATAACGGTGGCGTTCATTAGTCTACGCAAGGGAAACTGCAGGTTGCTTAGCGCATGGCAGATGGTGATATTAATAAACCATGCCCAGGGAACGATCTTCAGAACAGCCGTTAACTGCTTAGACTGTCAACGTTTTTCTTGTACTGATGAGATTACAGTGAGTTAGGTTACAACTGACACATTGAAGAAGAGATCGCTTAGATCTGACCCTTTTCAAACAAACTGTTATGGCTTTGTTAGAAGCCCATATTAAAATGGAACTACAGTCATTTAAAACGTCGAAAGATACTACCACTATGTCTGACTAGACGATTTGTGGGTCTACAATGGCGGCCGATACAAGGATTATACGTGCTTGTCCGCTAGGGCATGTCTACGGATAAATCTGGTATAGACCAGATTTACGACACTTCAAGACCATCAAGAAATGTAAGCCACATTTGAATTATTTTATGCCTAGCTTATTGGAACAAACTATTTTTCTGCAGATGACCAACATATTTTTTTCGTCATATTTAAAGCTTGTAATGATTTACGCAAGACTTGTTAGATTTATTCTGAGCATTTTCAGCACTCAGAACAGTTTAGGATCGATGACCGAGCATTTCGAGCATTTATTTGAATTTTTCATATTTTTGGGAAATCACGGTAATCAGCCGATGTAACTGTAAAAGTTAAATTTATTTTTGTTGAGGAATGGATATTTTTTCCATATTCGAAGGTTCGAACATGTGGATTCTCACATAATGAGATGATAATTAAACATATTTGAAATAATAATAATAATAATAAATCCACTAATAATAATAATAATAATTTTCATAATTTTTCTAAATAATTCTTGGATATTATATTTTATAATAATCATATGTATTGAGAAAGAGCCTATGAAGTAGTTGAAACATTTCTAGTATGGAACAGGAGATTTTACGAAGGAGAGTGGTTAGCGTATGCCCGCATTCAACCTACATTTCAGTTCTGGTTGAACAGTTGATATTTGCTATGAGCAAAGTATATGTTTCATATAACACGGAGAGGCATGAAACGGGAAGCAATTGATATTTGTATCAAATAGGATTGTTGTATTTATATAAAATCATGACGTAAATACACTTCGAAAGTGAAATGAAGCTTTTCATAAGTATGGTAAATTCACGGGTTGAACTGAATGGGAAAATAAAATAAACTTGTAAGTTTATTAATCTTCCAGTGTTAATAACAAGCAGAGGCTTGATTTATTGTATAAATTTTGGGAAGATAATTTATGTGTGTGGAATAGTTGTAATGCCATTCCCAGGTGCGCAGGTTTAAGTCGCAGGAATGAAGGTTTTTTCGAGCATCAATCAAATAGCAGGTTCGATGGCTCAGGTTTATAGTAGGAGTATTGGAGCCACACATTTCGTCGTATGAATAACCCGAAGGTTATTTCTTTGAAACCATCAGTTCTTATTTCAACCTTGTTTACGAATTCCATTTAGACTTTGATTTTGCTAGAACCCGGATTTGTCATGATAGTAGTTTATTCTTCTTCAGAGGAAGACCTTTGCCGTTGTTGTTGTTGTTATAATATTGTGTTCTTACACAAATAGTAGAATGGGCCACTGCCAATTTAAAATAATTCTTTAACCACGAATAATTTGAAGGATATTTTCAATCCTAGTGCCATGAACCAAATGAATTCTTTATAAGACTACAATTCTAATTTCCGCATTCTGTCGAAGAATTGCAAGTTGTGAAAGTTGCTAGAAATGGCCATAAATATAAATATTTTTTTCATAATAATTCCAAGTGGAAAATCTAATAGTTGAATGGATCAACCATTTATTGATCAAGTTGATGATTCAGAAATCATATGTTTTGTTTGGAACTTGAAGTTCATAATCGAGTCACTTCTCGAATGTTTAATGTCAGAAGAACAATTAATTGTTGTTGTGCTTCGCACAGTTCTTCGATGCTATGCTCAATGGTCAAATACTTTTCAGATATTGTTAATATGTGTTAATAATTTGTGTTGCTACGATGATAATAATAGTTTCAACGATATATTTTGGAAAACTGGAAAACAAATGAAAGTCTAAGAAATTCTATAAACATTTATTCTACGAGTGTTAATATCATGTAAATAGTCAAACAGTGATCTACGTTATTTCCAGTATGGACAATTCATTTTGCACTGGAATAAAATGTTAATAATTTTGGAACACAGTCCACAGGACTAACAATCGGACTTGTGTTTTCAAAAAGATTGTCAAATGTGTTTGGAAGATTTCTGTATATTGTGTGTAAATAAGAGTGTGGATCGCCACACGTGGATGATGCTGCTTTGAGCATTATTCTTGCAGTCAGATTTTAACTTTAAATAAACTGAGATAATTTTACCAGATGTGTTTCACCCAATTAAATCTCCTTCTATCCTTATTGTTGCATTGAGCCAAAAATCAGCAAAGCATTTTTATAAATTTGATGTCGTTTTTGCGATTTGCTTTAACCCATCTGGCGCTCCGGGATATTTTGATTCTCGTGCTGACTGATTATTGGTAAAATGCATATGTGGTCGTGCGGACTCCGGTCTAAACGGGCACATAAAATAAGATAGAGAGAGAAATGGCTTCGAACGTGGGTCCCGATTTAGACATGGTCAATCGCATGCCGATTTGAAATTGTGATAATTTTTATAGAAATATTTTGGGAGTTGAGAGATGTCTGGTTTGGATAAATAAATTAGTAGGAAACCCAATTAGTGGGAAAATTAAAAATTTAACTTGGTTAATAATTAGAATGGGTTTGATTATTTTTGATAATGGCTTAACCATTAGGGCGTCAAGTAAATTCAGTAGTAAACGTTCGATGACTGGAGATACACATTATTAGAATCCAGGTGGAGGATATTTGAGAACTAGCATATTTTTCTTGTGATATTATGGTAAATGTAATTCGTAAAAGTAAAGAATTTTGTTTTTCCATCACGTCGATATTAGGACCAATCTCATTTTATTATAGTGTTCCAATTAGCTATTCATATTTCTTGTTCTAGTTATAAGCTTGTGTTTGCCACTGTTGTATACCCCTAAGTTTTGAATAATTGAAATTATGGAAGAAATGATGAGGATGATGAGGAGTTTGGAGGAGAGTTCGAAACAGGCTGGACTGCGTGTAGCAGCCATTATGAAAGAAAATACTGAGGCTTTAGAAAAGAAACTTAAAGAAAATTCTGAAATTTTGAAAATGACACTTGAAAGTAAAATGAATAAATTATGCGAAAAAACACATGAGCTCGAAACTTCGTTAGCTACTAACGCTAGTTTAATGGACGATAAATTTCGCGATGCCGATCTTCGATCCCAAAGCTTAGCTGATAGGATAGAACATGGTCTTAGGAAAGTTGGTGAAGACATGGTCAACCTGGAAGTCAGAGTGAAGAAGGAGAGTAACGAGATGGGAATTCTAGTTGTTCAGCGTTTAACGGAACAATTCAAGGAACTTGTCATGGGAGAAATAAGAGAAGGAGTGATTCATGAATTGCAAACTGAGATTAAAACCACAGTTGTCAATGAAATAAAAGACACACTCAAGCTGGAGAATCAAGAGGGAATCAAGGAGATTAGGGAATCTTTGTCATCCCACATTGAAGTAATTGCCAAGGATATTCAAGCAACTCAGAAGGACATATCAGATATGACAGGGTCATTGAAAAGTCATGAGGCTGTTATGAACCAGATATCCATTGATGTTAAAGACAATTGTAAGGAGACGGAAGCAATCAAGAAGATGGCAGAAGAAAACCAGAAAGAACTTGAGGCTATGAAAACTCAAATAAAGGATGAGAAACAGTCTGATCATCTTTTGAAAATGCCGAATGTAAAAGGAAAGGAACAGATACAGATAAATCTAGGAGGAGCTAGAGAGACTGATAGACAGGATGAGGTCAGGACAGTATTTCAATCCAACCCCATAACTGTATTTAAGAATATAGAAGACAAGCCTTCTAAATTTTCAGGACGAGATTCTGTAACACCCGTGGAATTTCTGAGAGAAGCAGGTGATTATCTGAAAGATTCTAAGATCCCTAAAGAAAGACAGATCAGGGTAATAGGGACGTTCTTGGAAGGTCCCGCACTTTTGTGGTTTAGAGCATTTAGATCCACTCTAAATACTTTTGAAGAGTTTTCTCGTGGGTTATTGAAGAAGTTTTGGTCCCCTGAAACCCAACAGCAAGTTAGAGCAGAGTTGTATTCGAAGAGATTCTCGACGTCACAACCTACTCGATACTCTACATACTTTTCTGGACAGCTGTCTAAACTCCAACATTTAGATCCGCCAATGCCAGATAACGAGTTGATTACTGCTTTGATACGACAATTTCCAGCAGACGTCCAGAGGACTTTGATCGCTGCTGATATCTACAATATGGAACAGTTTGATGAAGTATTGCAGAAGCTGGATCATACAAACGCTCAATTCTTCCATCAGAAGGGAGTAAAGAGTAATAACGCTGTGTATGCTGTTATGGCTGACAGTTATTCTCAGACACCTCGAGAGATTCGAGAGGAGCGAGAAGAGAAATCGCCGAGGGAAGATTCCAATACGAGAGGATGGAACCAATACCGTAACAGATACAGTTACAAACCATATGCAAGATCGGATGGTGGTAATCGATACAACACTCGATGGAGAAGACCACGTGATACGCAAGGAAGGTACCAGGAAAGAAGATCCTATGGTAATAACTATAATAACAGAGGGAATGTAGATACTCGTCAGTCCAATGAAGAGTTTAACAAGGAGACGAGGAAAAACTTGGAAGCAAGACACCAAGATAACTTTCAATTTGTGGAGCAGAGGCCCAATGATCCAGGTCCATCGGGAACACAACAATCCCGGGGGAATGGTAAAATTAAGGATTTTGAATATTGTGGAAGTAAACAATAATGGAAGCTATGAAGTAGCTAATACACGAACTGGTAACATCGTGGGAACTTATAATGCTTCGAATTTGAAGATCTATTATTCAAGAACCAGATAACTTAATGTGTAGATAGGAAAAATAAAAATTTTTCAATTTTTATTTTTTGCTAGGTGTGGGGTGGATGTGCCCAACTCTAGGAATGGGTATTCCAAGTTTCAGACACCTAGATATCAAGGGAAAGGCTGTAGCAGCGTTTGAAAGTTCGGATATTTGAATATCGCGCTACATTGCTTCTCGAAGCCATTCGAAGGAAATTACCGATAGTTGGATGGTAAATGACGTAGCGAGTAACAGCAGAGGTGGAGACTATTTATTGATTAAATAGTTAACTATGGAGCAGAGACTTGAGACTGGGATCAGATTACTGGCACGGCCAAATAAAAGAGAATGCAATTAGTATCAAGTAAATCGGACCAGGGATTCAAGAGATATGAGGATTTCTAGATATCAGGCGATGACGCGTGACCCTGACCGTTTTTGTATAAAAGCAAGCTGGAACAGGGATAGTTAGCTCACTTCATCACAAGCACTTGGCGAACAAGTTGCGTCTACGCTGAGCCAAGGCACATGGTTGCCACGTCTACGAAGAAGTACTTTTCAAATCGTGATAGTCACGAGAAGTGCTGCGCAAACGAGTTGGAACTTAGTAAGTTTCTGGTGAGGAGAATCACTGAGGTGATTGTATTTCTACAGACATTGGTGGAAATATTTATATTTCCAAAAAGGACATATGCTAGACTCTGTCTAGAAAAGTAGTATTGTCACAGTCCAATAGTAAAGTAATACTTGGATGTTTAGATCCATTTAAAGTCAGTTTCATATTTTGTAACTATTTAACCACTTCAATCCGTCAGTACATTGAAGAATAGTCTATAACGGTGGCGTTCATTAGTCTACGCAAGGGAAACTGCAGGTTGCTTAGCGCATGGCAGATGGTGATATTAATAAACCATGCCCAGGGAACGATCTTCAGAACAGCCGTTAACTGCTTAGACTGTCAACGTTTTTCTTGTACTGATGAGATTACAGTGAGTTAGGTTACAACTGACACATTGAAGAAGAGATCGCTTAGATCTGACCCTTTTCAAACAAACTGTTATGGCTTTGTTAGAAGCCCATATTAAAATGGAACTACAGTCATTTAAAACGTCGAAAGATACTACCACTATGTCTGACTAGACGATTTGTGGGTCTACAATGGCGGCCGATACAAGGAGTATACGTGCTTGTCCGCTAGGGCATGTCTACGGATAAATCTGGTATAGACCAGATTTACGACACTTCAAGACCATCAAGAAATGTAAGCCACATTTGAATTATTTTATGCCTAGCTTATTGGAACAAACTATTTTTCTGCAGATGACCAACATATTTTTTTCGTCATATTTAAAGCTTGTAATGATTTACGCAAGACTTGTTAGATTTATTCTGAGCATTTTCAGCACTCAGAACAGTTTAGGATCGATGACCGAGCATTTCGAGCATTTATTTGAATTTTTCATATTTTTGGGAAATCACGGTAATCAGCCGATGTAACTGTAAAAGTTAAATTTATTTTTGTTGAGGAATGGATATTTTTTCCATATTCGAAGGTTCGAACATGTGGATTCTCACATAATGAGATGATAATTAAACATATTTGAAATAATAATAATAATAATAAATCCACTAATAATAATAATAATAATATTTTCATAATTTTTCTAAATAATTCTTGGATATTATATTTTATAATAATCATATGTATTGAGAAAGAGCCTATGAAGTAGTTGAAACATTTCTAGTATGGAACAGGAGATTTTACGAAGGAGAGTGGTTAGCGTATGCCCGCATTCAACCTACATTTCAGTTCTGGTTGAACAGTTGATATTTGCTATGAGCAAAGTATATGTTTCATATAACACGGAGAGGCATGAAACGGGAAGCAATTGATATTTGTATCAAATAGGATTGTTGTATTTATATAAAATCATGACGTAAATACACTTCGAAAGTGAAATGAAGCTTTTCATAAGTATGGTAAATTCACGGGTTGAACTGAATGGGAAAATAAAATAAACTTGTAAGTTTATTAATCTTCCAGTGTTAATAACAAGCAGAGGCTTGATTTATTGTATAAATTTTGGGAAGATAATTTATGTGTGTGGAATAGTTGTAATGCCATTCCCAGGTGCGCAGGTTTAAGTCGCAGGAATGAAGGTTTTTTCGAGCATCAATCAAATAGCAGGTTCGATGGCTCAGGTTTATAGTAGGAGTATTGGAGCCACACATTTCGTCGTATGAATAACCCGAAGGTTATTTCTTTGAAACCATCAGTTCTTATTTCAACCTTGTTTACGAATTCCATTTAGACTTTGATTTTGCTAGAACCCGGATTTGTCATGATAGTAGTTTATTCTTCTTCAGAGGAAGACCTTTGCCGTTGTTGTTGTTGTTATAATATTGTGTTCTTACACAAATAGTAGAATGGGCCACTGCCAATTTAAAATAATTCTTTAACCACGAATAATTTGAAGGATATTTTCAATCCTAGTGCCATGAACCAAATGAATTCTTTATAAGACTACAATTCTAATTTCCGCATTCTGTCGAAGAATTGCAAGTTGTGAAAGTTGCTAGAAATGGCCATAAATATAAATATTTTTTTCATAATAATTCCAAGTGGAAAATCTAATAGTTGAATGGATCAACCATTTATTGATCAAGTTGATGATTCAGAAATCATATGTTTTGTTTGGAACTTGAAGTTCATAATCGAGTCACTTCTCGAATGTTTAATGTCAGAAGAACAATTAATTGTTGTTGTGCTTCGCACAGTTCTTCGATGCTATGCTCAATGGTCAAATACTTTTCAGATATTGTTAATATGTGTTAATAATTTGTGTTGCTACGATGATAATAATAGTTTCAACGATATATTTTGGAAAACTGGAAAACAAATGAAAGTCTAAGAAATTCTATAAACATTTATTCTACGAGTGTTAATATCATGTAAATAGTCAAACAGTGATCTACGTTATTTCCAGTATGGACAATTCATTTTGCACTGGAATAAAATGTTAATAATTTTGGAACACAGTCCACAGGACTAACAATCGGACTTGTGTTTTCAAAAAGATTGTCAAATGTGTTTGGAAGATTTCTGTATATTGTGTGTAAATAAGAGTGTGGATCGCCACACGTGGATGATGCTGCTTTGAGCATTATTCTTGCAGTCAGATTTTAACTTTAAATAAACTGAGATAATTTTACCAGATGTGTTTCACCCAATTAAATCTCCTTCTATCCTTATTGTTGCATTGAGCCAAAAATCAGCAAAGCATTTTTATAAATTTGATGTCGTTTTTGCGATTTGCTTTAACCCATCTGGCGCTCCGGGATATTTTGATTCTCGTGCTGACTGATTATTGGTAAAATGCATATGTGGTCGTGCGGACTCCGGTCTAAACGGGCACAGTAGAACCTCAGGTTTTCTGCTGTGTTTGAGATCCTCGTTACGTGTAGAATTTGTAAGACTTGTCTCATCTCCATAAAACATTTGACGTCGAACCATATCTTGGCTTTTCGTTTGAATATGGGGATGATTGCTCTTTTAATGGTCTCTTCTAGTGTTGCCACTGCTGACTCGATATTTCCTTCTTTCAGACAGTTTTCTAGATGATGTTGTTGCGGTGTGATTTTTATTTGCGAGATGTCTAGTATTCTTAAGGCTGGTTCTCCATTGTACCTGCACCATTTCGTGAACTATTTGGCAACGCACGGATACCACCACAGAGTGTGGAAAGTGAAGAACCATCAAAACGAAACATCTATATGTGATCTTTGTGAACTTCCATGAGATTGGTACCACATTACAACATGCAAAACTATACAAGACAATAATCGAGACCTGCTTAGAACCATATGACTGAAACAAAGTGAAGTATAAATGAATGTAGTGTAAGTGTATTTGTATGCTTAATGCAAAACTTGTGCGCGTTTCTTTAGTTCTGTATAGGGCCTATATAAATATTTCCTACGATATTTAGAAATGATAGCGCACAAAAATATTGCTACTGTATATATTTCTTTAATGGGAATAAAGTTTAAAGTAGTGCCGACTGGATGCTCGCCTTAGACAATACAACGAGTCTTGCATTTTACATACACAATTATAAGTTTCATTTTTCAACATAACAGTACTATATACAGTATAATTTCACTTTTATGCCATTCTATCTACTCTCAGCTTACAAACATCAGTGAGGGAACAAAAAAACTCCACTATTCCCTACTTGCAGCTAGCACTGGAACCTCATCAACGCACTTTATATCATATAAATAAATAAATAAATAAATAAATAAATAAATAAATAAATAAATGGATACATGGATGACGGAATGAATAAATAAGTAAATAAATAAATGAATAAATAAATAAATAAATGGATACATGGATGACGGAATGAATAAAAAGTAAATAAACAAATAAATAAACAAATAAATAATTACCCACCTGACCTATAGCACTGTTATATCGTGCTGGTTTCTGGTTAGTTGGCTTGCTATTTGCTGACGCATTGACATGGTCTGACAGCCGCTTAAGCCTTGCCGAGGCAGTTTTCAATGAACTCTGCAGTCGCTACTTTAAGACCTTTATCTGGCTAACTGACGAGCAGGGTAGCTTGATTAATGGCGAGGGGAGATCGCATTTTAAAGTGTGGGCCCATCACAGGGGGGAGAGGTGACAATCCAACCAGGGCTAAGTGCTTTCATAGCGCGCTTTCCGTGTCGCAGCCTCTGTTTATTGTCCTGCGTTGTCAATGTTGTCTTTTCAGATAGTACACATACCAGACGAACTCCTCGTTGACATCTGCGGTCTTTGAGAGCCGTTTGCTCACCGAGATCAGTAAGGATAAACTAATGATTAACACCATTTATCCTAACTTTATCCATATAGCTTCTGGCTCATATTGGATGAACGGTGGACGCTGAATACTCAGTCTTCTCAACAACTTGCCTTCAACGTCTATACCTTGCAGAAAGATTTACTAGACTTTCGTCGCACCATCGTTTAAATAAACGATCGCAGAATAGTTCGATTCTTACCATCCCCGCAGAAGAACAACTAAATTTTCGAACTCCTTTACCTTAAATGCAGCTTCTTATCAGAGGAGATAGGATCGTCTTCTGCTCCTGGATTATTCAAGATAAATTATAAGACATTTTTAAGGGAAGCTCGTAACTACAAGTAGTGTGTTTCTGAGTGTAGGGACTCGTTTATTATTCTTGCTCATCTTTTTCTCCGCCATCCCTGTAAATTCTACATCTTCAACAGAGTAGCCTAAGACAAAATAATCACTAATGTGACTTAATGACATCTTATTTTCTATCTTATTCCTCTTCAAAATCTATTATTACTACCACCAAGATCATCACCATTATCATAACCATCATCTACTACTATTTGATAAGATAATTCTGAAGAATTGCGGAATTAGAAAGTTTACTAGTTCTAGATTTTAGCATTTATTATATGATACTATCAGTATATAATGTTGTATTACTAATAGTAGGACTATTAGTTATATATTGTTAGTTATTGTTGTTATAAGTGGAGGAATAGGAAGGTCATCTGCCCCGGACTATTACTGATAGTTCTGATTGCATAATGATTGTGAACTCGACCTTATTATTTACTACTAGAGTTTAGTGTACTATATAAGGTTTAAATAAAACAAAAGGGTTGTTAACATCTTCATCCTATGTAAGAGAAGGCCATGCAGTCTTAACGGCGCCTAGTTGGCGTGGCTGCTTTCTTCTTCTGGACTTCAAAACTCCAGTCGTAAACCTGTATTCTCTTCGGAACTCACCACATAACTCATTTAAAACCCGAAATCATGGCAGTACATCAGGAAAAAAGTCCACTACCCCGGGCCTCAGTTAAGACACTGAGTAATAGACCTCATGATCGGATTCCGGGGGATCAGGCCTGTCACGAGGAGAAGAATCGGAGCATTTTAAAAGATTTGAAATGCAAGAGGAAAGTACACATTGGCACGCTCACAAACACAATACGAAAAGTAGGTACACTTAAAAACCTCACAAACTCCTTGATACATTCGATATCAAAATTTGTGCCATGCAAGAGACAAGAATCACAGAAGAAATACACTTTGACTCGGAAAACTACTGAAATTTCAAAGGAAAACCAGCCACTAAAATTTTCAATTCAAACGGATATATCTTAGGTACAGGATTCGCCGTACACAAATCCGTCATAGACTCTGTAGTAAACTTCGATTCTAAGAACAAGAAAATGTCCACCTTCAGGTTCAATTCAGGAAATAAAATCTACACAATAACGTACAATGGTCCAAAACAGAGAAAACCCACAGATGGTGGAGACATTCTAGGAGACCTGGAAGGAATCATGAACAAACTCCGCACAAAACATGTGAAAATTCTTTAACGCACAGTTAGGCAATGAAAAGAAATATAAAACCACACACCGCACACAAACGCATAAACAAAAGCGGTGATGGACTGATCAATCTCTGTCGAAATTTCAACCTTAATATCATGTCCACGCAGTTTGCGAAACATAGCAGGAGGCTGACTACATGGAAATAACCTAACAATTCCCAGGGCGAATTTCAGATAGACCACGTCACTATCTCCAGGCAAAATTCACAAGAAATTCTAAATGTGAAGACAAGAAAAGGATTTTTCGATTCAGATCACCACATACTCCAAATCAAAACTCAGTTTATCCCAAACAGAAAACTTCAGAAAACCAAAACGATCTTCCGAACGGAGCCAGAATATCTCAAAATTACAGAAAAACAAGTAGTTCAGTGAAGAACTATACAGACTATTTTCATATAACTTATTCTACTTATGTTAATTGCCTCTATCAACATACAAAATTTCAGTTTGATTGCTGTAATAGATTCGTAGATATTGAGAACCGTCTAAATATTTCAGATGGTCGCCTTGTTGGATTTTCATATATTTTTATACAGTATACGTAGTTATGTACTATTACATGAATATTATTGTGTAGGTGTAGTATTCAAACTTCAATCACATGATTAGGACACAAGATATGAAGATCAGATTTTAATATTTCGCACAGCTGCCATCTTGTGGCTATGAAAGCAATTGAAATAAATTAGATGCCAGTGGCTTAAATTTGTATAAGCGTTTACCGTACCAAGTTTTACTGCGCTTGGATTGTTGAATCGTGAGAAACGTCCATTTCAATATTTATATTTCGCGTCGCCGCCATGTTGGATTTGTGCTCACCAGGTAATTGAAAGTCCCATAGGTGAACTTATGTTAATAGCCTCCATCAACATACAAAATTTCAGTTTGATTGTTATCGTAGATTAGTAGATATTGAGAAAAGTCTAAATATTTCGGTTGGTTGCCATGTTGGATTTTTATATATGTAGGCCATCGAGTTATGTACTATTAGATGACGATTTCTGCGTAGATTCATTATTCAAACGTTCAGTTCGATCACATGATTAATACACAAGAAATAAAAACTTATTTTCAAAATTACGCACAGCCGCCATCTTGAGGTTATGTGAACAATTGAACTAAATTAGTTGCCAGTGCATTACAATGTGTATTAACATTTACTGTACACTATTGCACTGCACTCAGATGGTTAAATCGCGAGGAAAGTCTATTCAAATGTTTCACCTTCGCTTGGCCGCCATGTTCGTTTTGTATTTTACAGTTTTTTTAGAAGTCTCATAGATGAACTTCTAGTAGTACTCTTTACCACCGTACAAAATTTCAGGCTGATATCGGTATTAGTTTCGTAGATATAGAATGCCGGGGAAATATTTCACATAGCAGCCATCCTGAGGGTATGCAGACAATTGAAATAAATTAGATGCCAGTGCATTACAATGTGTTTAAACATTTGCTGTACCAAGTTGCATTGCGTTTGATGGTTAAATCGCGAGAAAAGTCTATTTTAAAGTATAAAACTCGCTTGGCAGCCATGTTCGTTTTATAGATAACAGGTTTTTGAAAGTCTCATAGGTGAACTTCTAGTAGTGTCCTTTATCACCATACAAAATTTCAGGGTGATATCAGTAATAGTATTGGAGATATAGAATGCCGGTGAAATATTTTGCACAGCCGCCACGTTGGATTGGTGAGACGCAATAAAATTTGAAGGGCACGGTCGGGGTCGGCTGAAATAGTACTATGACCTTACCGAATTTCATTGAAATAGCTCCTGCCGTTTAGAAGTTATTAGGGGGACATACACACGAATCACACACACACGCACACACAGACACACGGACAAAAGGTGATCTCATAAGCCTTTTTTTTTTCATAAAATGAAAATAGGCTAAAAATACCACAGAACAATTGCACTTTGAAGCTCCTGAACTCAATCCAGACTCGCAGCCACCAACCCTACTAGAAATCATAGAAATATTCAAAAGACTGAAAAATAACAGAGCTACGGGTGAAGATGGTTTAATCGCAGAAATTTGGAAATTAGATCATGAAAATATCACACCCAAAATCCACAAAATTATCGAAAACTATTGGTAAAATCCAGAAGAATGAGAATTGGCCATCATGCATCCAATTTACAAAAGTGGTGACAAAACCAACCCGAACAACTGTAGTGGAATCTCCCTGTTTCCAGTAGGTTATAAAATTTTCTCTAGAGCTCTGTTAAACCGCCTGGAACCACAAATTGGCGAATATCAAGCGGGATTTAGAAAAATCACTCTTGCAGTGAACATATTTGGAATCTTCGTACAATCCTGTCCATAAGACATTGCAGGAGTACTCCTGTGACTTTTGTAGACTTTCAAAAAGCCTATGACTCCATAGACCGAGACACACTATTCCAAACTCTAGAAGAGATGAAATTAGAGATTACGACAAGAACTCTCATCCGAGATACCCTCACTAATACCGTCTCCAAGGTCAAATATATGGGAGAATTATCAGTGCCCTTTACAATCAGAACCATCGTCAGACAAGGCGATGGCCTCTTACCCATCCTATTCAATGTAGTTTTAGAGAAAATAATTCGTACATGGGAAAGGAAGTCAAAGGAATTCAACTTTGTAAATAAAAAGGAAAACATAACCCATATAAAATGCCTAGCTTTCGCAGATGACATCGCCATACTAACAAATACTAGAACAGAAGCACAACACCCCTTAGAAAAACTCCACGAGATCGCCACGAAAACCAGGCTCCAAAGTAAGTATGAAAAGACACAGTTTTTCGATTCAAAATCCTCAGAAAAACTCCCAATAAAAACAAAATACGGAGAAATAGTACAAGTCAATGATTTCAAATATTTAGGAGAAGTCATGCAGAAATCTGGCCTTAACACATGGTTGGTTGGTTGGTTCCTCAGTTTAGGGGCTGGGACAACGCGGTCATGTAGCCCCGTGTACTTTGGGTGTGTGTAGAATCTGTCTGATAACCGGTGTTAATTGTGAAGACTGTATTAGTGTGTGTTATCTGTTTTCTTTTAAATTGAAGTAAGGACTGCAGACTTTGAATTTTTCAAATAGTTCCTACTTTTGCCGCCAAACGCCACCGTCAACGACTACTAGTTCAGAACTTAGCTACTAGACGCTACCGCAGTCGGCTCTTGGCAACGAACGTAGGAACCTAAGAGCGTTGTTTACATTCTTAAGCTATAGCCTACAATTTAGCTTCACACAGGTGTAATTAGTGGAAGGTTCTTTAAGATGCCATAAATCTATTACATGGGACCGCCGGCTTTACTTCCCCTTCGAAGGAAGGCATGCTGAGGGATTTTTAACGCTCTTAAAAAATCCGACGATTTCGGCCGGGTTTGAACACGCTATCTTGGGCATATAAGCGCAGCATGCTACCAACTACGCCACCGAAGCCGCAGGCCTGAACACAAAGACTAACTAAGAGTCTCAAAATTGCAAAAAGCTTACAAAGTTAGCTGGTCCCACTACAATGAAAAGGGCATCTCCATGGCTGGGAATTTACGACATAATAAAACGGTAGTCTTGCCGGAAGCCTTATACGCATCAGAAACCACAAGCACCAAGAGAATGGCCAAAATTAACGAAGTCTAAAAACAAGAAAGGAAAATTCTTAGAAAAATTTACGGCGCTGTTTTCAGAGATAATTTCTAGCAAAAAAAGACCCACGGAAGAATTACACAGAAATACAAAATCTATCTCGACACTCATCAGAAAACGCAGACTGAAGTTCTTTACACATATCGCCAGAATGAACGACACCAGACTGACTAAAAGAATATATAACATAATTTCTACGTCGAAATTGGGTACTTCTTGGTACAAAGAAACTATGGAAGACTTACAACAATTACATATCACCATAGAGGACATTCACGACCGCAGCATTTGTAGAGAAAAATTCCGAAACCAGAAATTTGAATTTAGATCACAACCCAAAATACATAGGCGTAAATGGACAGATGATGAGAAGAAGGCACACAGTGAACGGATGAAAGATTTTTAGGAAGATAAATGGAAGGAAAGAGCCACCACCAAAAGCTAGATTTTTGTATTTTCTTGCGCTCTCCTTAAAGGGGGAATGTACACAAATAATAATAATAATAATAATAATAATAATAATAATAATAATAATAATAATAATAATAATAATAATAATAATAACTAAATAAATCTAATATATAAAAGTGAATGTCTGTATGTGGGTATGTGGGTGGGTAGATTTGTTCCGTATACAAATCTACACCGTTCCACCAATCTCAACCAAATTGTGCATACACATAGTTTAGGACCCAGAAGGAACGGCTGGCTACATGGATGATCGATAGTCTTTCTCATTCTTCTGATATCGGCCTATTTGCACTCGAGCAAAGGCTAATAAATTCAGAAAATTAACTTATGAAGGAACGGCAAAGCCGGCCATCTCTATGGCAACAGTAGCACAAGACGGGTCCACCAAGTTTCATTCTATATCGGTAAGAGGCCATGCCACTCAATTTTCTCAACGGCAACACTACCTCAAGAAGTGATCACCAGGTTTCCACCTGTCTCTGTTAGGGGCTATGCTACTCCATTTTCTCCATGACTACAGTCAAGACGTAAACACCAGGCCATGGGCCTCCATTTTCTATCCAAACCACGATAAGAACATTAGGAATCTGAACGTCATAAAAATCTAATACGTAGTTTTTTTAAATTTTATTATCAGGGGTCAATGTAGGGAATTAAAATAATAATAATAAAAAACATCGGCTAACCCTGCACGCGACCTAACGTAACAACGGCTATAGATATCATCACGAAACTTAGTATTAAGATTAAATGAGCTTAAATGATTCTGTTATTGTTGATTGATTTAGAGGTTGGTTGGTTCATAAGTTTAGGGGCTGCGACAACGCGGTCATGTAACCCCGTGTACTTTGGGTGTGTGTAGAATCTGTCTGATACCCGGTGTTAATTGTGATGACTGTATTAGTATTTGTTATCTGTTTTTTTAAATTTAAGTACCGACTGCAACTTAGAATTTTTCAAATAGTACCTACTTTTGCCGCCAAGTGCCACCGTCAACGACTACTAGGCCAAGTACAGAACTTAGCTACTAGACGCCACCGCAGTCGGCTCTTGGCAACGAACGTAGAAACCTAAGAGCGTTGTTTACATTCTTAACCTATCCGATTTAGCTTCACACAGGTGTAATTAGTGGAAGGTTCTTTAACATGCCATAAATCTATGACATGGGACCGCCGGCTTTTCTTCCCCTCCGAAGGAAGGCGTACTGAGGGATTTTTAACGTTCTTAAAAAATCCGACGGTTTCGGCCGGGTTTGAACCCGCGATCTTGGGCATAGAAGCTCAGCATGCTACCAACTACGCCACCGAAGCCGCCTGATTGATTTACAGGCTTGGCGACATCATGGCCATGTAGCCCCATGAACTTAAATGTGTATGATTTTTTTCTGATAGCCAGTGTTACTGTGATGGCTGTAGTAGTGTGTGTATTTGTAATTCAGGTGAGGATTAAAAATGAGGTTTCTGTTGCCTTGAGTTAGAAACTATCCCTGTATTTGCTTCGAGTAGAAGTGGGAAACCACGGAAAACATCTTCCAAGTTTTGCCACGGGAAGCGCAGTGTACCCCCTTCCAGCTCTCAGACCAGAATTAAAATTCTTGGCAGAACCGGTTTCAAACACGGACCTCCAAGGCGACAGCCGAGAATGTTAGCCGCTAATCCACGTGGTCGTCTAAATGTGACATTTTGGGTCTAATGTCATACTCTTGATGCCGCTGCTGTTACGGGAGATTTTGAATCTTACCTTATGACGGAAGGTTTCTCGCGCAATATATTGTATTGTTGTGTTATACTCTCCGTTAAGGTGTGTTCTACTACTAATATGTTTACGTTTATGTTTTATTAATCCTAATGTTTTTATGCTGCATTGTTTTAATTGTTGGCATTTTAACCTGTATCAGCTATCTTTTGTATTACAAATCAGGAATACAGTAACTGTGATAAGACTTGACTAAGACTAACAGAACCAGAATAATTTGTAGCAACCAAAATGAAACTGTAACCTAAAATGATTAACCACGCAGTGAACACTCCCTCTTTTCTACTTAAGACATGACTATAACAGTAAAAAAGTTGTACAGAACATTACCTCCTTCACTGCCCACAACAGATACAGTACCGTAGCAAACCCACAGGTAACTGACGTCACCAATAATTCTCATAGTAATCATTAGAAGCCATGACCAGGCTCCTTTTGTACTTAAACATGGGTACTTTCAAATTACTAAGTAAATAATATCGTACGTTTTTCGTACATCAAAAAACTACATACATACTAATATATAAAAGTGAGATGGTATGTGTCTGTGTGTCTGTGCATTACTTGATCACCAAAGAACCACTGGTCCGATTTACATGAAATTTTACATGGAAGTAGCTGATTTACCTGTTTAATGTATAGGCTACTTTTGATTTCAATACCTTGCACTATTTAAAGATGGTGACCATTAAAGTGACGTCACTACACCCTTTGGTTTCAAACATTCATATTTCAATTTCAAGTAAAAAGAGAACGCTAAGAAATAGCAAACTTTTAATGGCATATACTGGGTTTAAAATTTAAATTTCTATCAGAATGGTCCTTATCACATTTCATGTATCTCCAACCGTTAGCGAGTAAAACCTAATTGTGTGCTATAAAACAAGGTCAATGCCAAGCGGAGTAGCTGGACAAAATGTTCCATCCTAACTCTCCCTCCGCGCAGCACCTCGCCTATCCCCTGTTTTAACTGTCAACTTCACATTTCAATTTATGTATGACCAGTAGCGAAGCACGGGTACTTCAGCTAGTAGTCAGATAAATGAATTAATAAATGAATGAATAAATTAATCTATAAATTAACGAATAAATAATGAAATAAATGAATGAAAAAATAAATATATAAATAATTAAATAAATAAATAAATAAAAAGTATGCATATTAAGGCTTTCACGGCCCGGATTATTATATAAATAATTCATGCTTTTGGGCTAATGCCGTGTGTATTTTTAATTTAAACCATACGTTTCGGAGAAACCTTGCCTCCTTTTTCAATGGGAATAAACTATGTGGCCAAAGAGAGTATATCAATGAGATTACAAAAAATCACCAGAGAGCAGCTGCCAGAAATTACTGTATGGACCATGGTGGAACGGCGGACAGAGTAGTAAGTAACGAGAAGGTAAAGGGGGCGGTGTGAAAATATAGAAACTCCTCGAAGAATGAGGAGGGGGGGGGGGAGGTGGAAGGGTTAGATGGATATAAGGAAACATAAACAAAAGGGAAGTGTACCTGAACGATACCTAACGTCATACAGTCAACGGCATAAAAACTCCTCAATTCACGAACAAAGGAGATCAAATCCAGGCTCTGAGCCCTAGAGGGAAAATGTACAATTTTAAATATGTGAAGAACAGAGAGACTGAGAGGAACTATCTCCCTAGATCCTTAATAATTGGTAGCCAAGTGTCACTTAGCTGATATCCAGTGGCTCTGTTAAAATTATTGGGATTTTTACGAATTTCAACTGCCTCCCTTATAATTCTAGACCAGTTGTGCTTAACAAGGGCAAGCGCATGAGCATCCTTGAAACGTACATCGTGCCCTGAAGACAGGGCATGTTCAGCTATAGCTGATTTGTCAGGTTGGTTTAGACGGATGTTCCTTTGATGTTCTTTGATGCGAGTTGCAATGGACCGTTTTGTTTGTCCAATGTAGACTTTTCCGCAAGTACATGGGACTTCATACACCCCAGGTTGTAGTATTGGGGACAATTTATCTTTGTTTAATGCTAAAGGTTGACCAATTTTCGTCATAGTGCCGAAAACTGTTTTTATCTTGTGCTTGCGGAGAATCTTAGCAACGCGGTCAGTGGTGTTGTGAATATAAGGGAGGTAAGCAGTTCCTCTCACGTCGGAGCACTGAGAAGGTTGTCTATCCCTCCTCCTGGGATGTAGGGACCTATATATAGTGGATTCATTATAGCCATTACCATTAAACATGGATTGTAAGGCATGTAACTCTTCCTGAAGAGTTGATGCCTCACAAATACGTTTCGCTCTTTTGGCTAGAGTTGTTATAATTCTTTGTTTTTGTGCTGGGTGGTGGTGGGAGTCCGCATGTAAATAACGGTTAGTGTGAGTTGGCTTACGGTGGACGCTGTGCCCCATGGAGCCATCCGCTTTCCTCCTCACAAGAACATCCAAAAAAGGTAAGCATCCACCTGACTCTAGCTCCATTGTGAAGTGGATTGAAGGATGCAGCTGATTTAGGTGGTTCAGAAAGTGGTTCAGTTTCTCAGAACCCTCCTCCCACACCACGAACGTATCATCCACATACCTCCACCAAATCACAGGTTTGAAAGACGCCGAAGATATAGCCTCCCCCTCAAAATGTTCCATGAAAAAATTTGCCACGACAGGCGAGAGTGGACTTCCCATGGCCACACCATCAGTCTGCTCGTAATATTTACCATCCCACAAGAAATAACTGGAACACAAGCAGTGGTGGAATAATCGGGCAATGTCCTCAGGAAACAATTCCTTGATGAGTGACATGACCGAGTCCACCTGCACTCTGGTAAACAAGGCCTCTACATCAAAACTCACCAAAATAGCATTTGGTTGAACGGCGATGGTTGACAATTTTTCGACGAAATGGGTTGAATCCCTAATGTAGGACTGTGTGCGCCCCAAGTGCGGCTGAAGCAACTTGCTGAGATATTGCGCAAGATCATAAGTTGGAGAACCTATTGTGCTAACAATTGGTCGAAGAGGGACGTCTTGCTTATGGATTTTTGGAAGACCATACAATCTCGGAGGAACAGCATCTCTCGGAATAAGACATCTTCCCTCTTCTTTTGGAATAGATGACAGTTTAACAAGCTTAGCAGTGGCATTGGATACACGAGTGGTTGGATCACCAGTGCACAGTCTGTAGACAGGATCAGATAACAGAATCGAGATTTTACTTTTATATTCAACGGTATCCATCACCACTGTCGCATTTCCCTTGTCAGCATGAAGAATAGAAATGGTGTCATTATTTCTTAGTTCCTTCAATGCCTTTCTTTCACCCCGAGTTAAATTGGGTGCAGGTACTTTAGAGGATCTTAATATCCTCACACTTTCTTGTCTAACTTCTTCAGCTTCATCTGAAGGTAAATTGTAGATGGCAGCCTCAACGGATGTGATCAACTCCTCTGTAGGAATTTTGGAGGGTGCGAGAGCAAAGTTGAGACCTCTGCTTAGTAAAGTTGTTTGATAGTCATCTAAAGGGGTATTAGAAAGATTGACTACAACTTTACTAGTATCAAGAACCATACGAGGAGCTGTTTGTCTCGAGGACAATCTAAGGAACTTAGCTCTTTGTCTATCTACAGCCCGACAAAAATTATTCTCGGCCTGAATAGCGGAGATACGTTCAAAGAACAGCCACAATTCCTCTGAGAGAATGCTACTAAGAAGCAGATGTAAGTGTAATAACTCACGGGAAACTGCGTCCAATTCAGTACGAGAGTTCTGGATCCTCTCGATAACGAGTGCCTTGCTAGCGCGCTGATAAATTCTCATAGCTTTATGAGTGTGTATAGTTTGCTTCAATTTTACACAGTTGGGAATGATGTTATGATCCCTACATCTAAGAAAGAAGGACAACGATGAAAGGAGAGAGCTCCTTCTTCGCCTCAACTTACTAAATTTAGATGATTGTCGAAAAACTTCCTCCCCATAGAGGTTTCTAATTTGCATATTAAGGCTTTCACGGCCCGGATTATTATATAAATAATTCATGCTTTTGGGCTAATGCCGTGTGTATTTTTAATTTAAACCATACGTTTCGGAGAAACCTTGCCTCCTTTTTCAATGGAAATAAGCAATGTGGCCAAAGAAAGTATATCAATGAGATTACAAAAAAATATAGATAAATTCCTCTGTTCGTCACCAGAGAGCAGCTGCCAGAAATTACTGTATGGACCATGGTGGAACGGCGGACAGAGTAGTAAGTAACGAGAAGGTGAAGGGGGTGGTGTGAAAATATAGAAACTCCTCGAAGAATGAGGAGGGGGGGGGGAGGTGGAAGGGTTAGATGGATATAAGGAAACATAAACAAAAGGGAAGTGTATCTGAACGATACCTAACGTCATACAGTCAACGGCGAAAAAACAGATGGAAACTCCTCCAGTGACGAACAAAGGAGATCAAATCCAGGCTCTAAGCCCTAGAGGGAAAATGTACAATTTTAAATATGTGAAGAACAGAGAGACTGAGAGGAACTATCTCCCTAGATCGTTAATAACTGGTAGCCAAGTGTCACTTAGCTGATATCCAGTGTCTCTGTTAAAATTATTGGGATTTTTACGAATTTCAACTGCCTCCCTTATAATTCTAGACCAGTTGTGCTTAACAAGGGCAAGCGCATGAGCATCCTTGAAACATACATCGTGCCCTGAAGACAGGGCATGTTCAGCTATAGCTGATTTGTCAGGTTGGTTTAGACGGATGTTCCTTTGATGCTCTTTGATGCGAGTTGCAATGGACCGTTTTGTTTGTCCAATGTAGAATTTTCCGCAAGTACATGGGACTTCATACACCCCAGGTTGTAGTATTGGGGACAATTTATCTTTGTTTAATGCTAAAGGTTGACCAATTTTCGTCATAGTGCCGAAAACTGTTTTTATCTTGTGCTTGCGGAGAATCTTAGCAACGCGGTCAGTGGTGTTGTGAATATAAGGGAGGCAAGCAGTTCCTCTCACCTCGGAGCTCTGAGAAGGTTGTCTATCCCTCCTTCTGGGATGTAGGGACCTATATATAGTGGATTCATTATAGACATTACCCTTAAACATGGTTATGATCTTGCGCAATATCTCAGCAAGTTGCTTCAGCCGCACTTGGGTGCACACAGTCCTACATTAGGGATTCAACCAATTTCGTCGAAAAATTGTCAACCATCGCCGTTCAACCAAATGCTATTTTGGTGAGTTTTGATGTAGAGGCCTTGTTTATCAGAGTGCCGGTAGACTCGGTCATGTCACTCATCAAGGAATTGTTTCCTGAGGACATTGCCCGATTATTCCACCACTGCTTGTGTTCCAGTTATTTCTTGTGGGATGGTAAATATTACGAGCAGACTGATGGTGTGACCATGGGAAGTCCACTCTCGCCTGTCGTGGCAAATTTCTTCATGGAACATTTTGAGGGGGAGGCTATATCTTCGGCGTCTTTCAAACCTGTGATTTGGTGGAGGTATGTGGATGATACGTTCGTGGTGTGGGAGGAGGGTTCTGAGAAACTGAACCACTTTCTGAACCACCTAAATCAGCTGCATCCTTCAATCCACTTCACAATGGAGCTAGAGTCAGGTGGATGCTTACCTTTTTTGGATGTACTTGTGAGGAGGAAAGCGGATGGCTCCATGGGGCACAGCGTCTACCGTAAGCCAACTCACACTAACCGTTATTTACATGCGGACTCCCACCACCACCCAGCACAAAAACAAAGAATTATAACAACTCTAGCCAAAAGAGCGAAACGTATTCGTGAGGCATCAACTCTTCAGGAAGAGTTACATGCCTTACAATCCATGTTTAATGGTAATGGCTATAATGAATCCACTATATATAGGTCCCTACATCCCAGAAGGAGGGATAGACAACCTTCTCAGAGCTCCGACGTGAGAGGACCTTCTTACCTCCCTTATATTCACAACACAACTGACCGCGTTGCTAAGATTCTCCGCAAGCACAAGATAAAAAGAGTTTTCGGCACTATGACGAAAATTGGTCAACGTTTAGCATTAAACAAAGATAAATTGTCCCCAATACTACAACCTGGGGTGTATGAAGTCCCATGTACTTGCGGAAAAGTCTACATTGGACAAACAAAACGGTCCATTGCAACTCGCATCAAAGAGCATCAAAGGAACATCCGTCTAAACCAACCTGACAAATCAGCTATAGCTGAACATGCCCTGTCTTCAGGGCACGAAGTATGTTTCATGGATGCTCATGCGCTTGCCCTTGTTAAGCACAACTGGTCTAGAATTATCAGGGATGCAATTGCAATTCGTAAAAATCCCAATAATTTTAACAGAGACACTGGATATCAGCTAAGTGACACTTGGCTACCAGTTATTAAGGATCTAGGGAGAGAGTTACTCTCAGTCTCTCTGTTCTTCACATATTTAAAATTGTGCATTTTCCCTCTAGGGCTCAGAGCCTGGATTTGATCTCCTTTGTTCGTCACTGGAGGAGTTTCCATCTGTTTTTTTCGCCGTTGACTGTATGACGTTAGGTATCGTTCAGATACACTTCCCTTTTGTTTATGTTTCCTTATATCCATCTAACCCTTCCACCTCCCCCCCCCCTCCTCATTCTTCGTGGAGTTTCTATATTTTCACACCGCCCCCTTCACCTTCTCGTTACTTACTACTCTGTCCGCCGTTCCACCATGGTCCATACAGTAATTTCTGGCAGCTGCTCTCTGGTGACGAACAGAGGAATTTATCTATATTTTTTTGTAATCTCATTGATATACTTTCTTTAGCCACATTGTTTATTTCCATTGAAAAAGGAGGCAAGGTTTCTCCGAAACGTATGGTTTAAATTAAAAATACACGCGGCATTAGCCCAAAAGCATGAATTATTTATATAATAATCCGGGCCGTGAAAGCCTTAATATGCAAATTAGGAACCTCTATGGGGAGGAAGTTGTTCGACAATCATCTAAATTTAGTAAGTTGAGGCGAAGAAGGAGCTCTCTCCTTTCATTGTTGTCCTTCTTTCTTAGATGTAGGGATCATAACATCATTCCCAACTGTGTAAAATTGAAGCAAACTATACACACTCATAAAGCTATGAGAATTTATCAGCGCGCTAGCAAGGCACTCGTTATCGAGAGGATCCAGAATTCTCGTACTGAATTGGACGCAGTTTCCCGTGAGTTAATACACTTACATCTGCTTCTTAGTAGCATTCTCTCAGAGGAATTGTGGCTGTTCTTTGAACGTATCTCCGCTATTCAGGCCGAGAATAATTTTTGTCGGGCTGTAGATAGACAAAGAGCCAAGTTCCTTAGATTGTCCTCGAGACAAACAGCTCCTCGTACGGTTCTTGATACTAGTAAAGTTGTAGTCAATCTTTCTAATACCCCTTTAGATGACTATCAAACAACTTTACTAAGCAGAGGTCTCAACTTTGCTCTCGCACCCTCAAAATTCCTACAGAGGAGTTGATCACATCCGTTGAGGCTGCCATCTACAATTTTCCTCCAGATGAAGCTGAAGAAGTTAGACAAGAAAGTGTGAGGATATTAAGATCCTCTAAAGTACCTGCACCCAATTTAACTCGGGGTGAAAGAAAGGCATTGAAGGAACTAAGAAATAATGACACCATTTCTATTCTTCATGCTGACAAGGGAAATGCGACAGTGGTGATGGATACCGTTGAATATAAAAGTAAAATCTCGATTCTGTTATCTGATCCTGTCTACAGACTGTGCACTGGTGATCCAACCACTCGTGTATCCAATGCCACTGCTAAGCTTGTTAAACTGTCATCTATTCCAAAAGAGGAGGGAAGATGTCTTATTCCGAGAGATGCTGTTCCTCCGAGATTGTATGGTCTTCCAAAAATCCATAAGCAAGACGTCCCTCTTCGACCAATTGTTAGCACAATAGGTTCTCCAACTTATGATCTTGCGCAATATCTCAGCAAGTTGCTTCAGCCGCACTTGGGGCGCACACAGTCCTACATTAGGGATTCAACCCATTTCGTCGAAAAATTGTCAACCATCGCCGTTCAACCAAATGCTATTTTGGTGAGTTTTGATGTAGAGTCCTTGTTTACCAGAGTGCCCGTGGATTCGGTCATGTCACTCATCAAGGATTTGTTTCCTGAGGACATTGCCCGATTATTCCACCACTGCTTGTGTTCCAGTTATTTCTTGTGGGATGGTAAATATTACGAGCAGACTGATGGTGTGACCATGGGAAGTCCACTCTCGCCTGTCGTGGCAAATTTTTTCATGGAATATTTTGAGGGGGAGGCTATATCTTCGGCGTCTTTCAAACCTGTGATTTGGTGGAGGTATGTGGATGATATGTTCGTGGTGTGGGAGGAGGGTTCTGAGAAACCGAACCACTTTCTGAACCACCTAAATCAGCTGCATCCTTCAATCCACTTCACAATGGAGCTAGAGTCAGGTGGATGCTTACCTTTTTTGGATGTTCTTGTGTGGAGGAAAGCGGATGACTCCATGGGGCACAGCGTCTTCCGTAAGCCAACTCACACTAACCGTTATTTACATGCGGACTCCCCCCACCACCCAGCACAAAAACAAGGAATTATAACAACTCTAGCCAAGAGAGCGAAACGCATTTGTGAGGCACCAACTCTTCAGGAAGAGTTACATGCCTTACAAACCATGTTTAAGGGTAATGGCTATAATGAATCCACTATATATAGGTCCCTACATCCCAGAAGGAGGGATGGACAACCTTCTCAGAGCTCCGACGTGAGAGGAACTGCTTACCTCTCTTATATTCACAACAACACTGACCGCGTTGCTAAGATTCTCCGCAAGCACAAGATAAAAAGAGTTTTCGGCACTATGACGAAAATTGGTCAACGTTTAGCATTAAACGAAGATAAATTGTCCACAATGCTACAACCTGGGATGTATGAAGTCCCATGTACTTGCGGAAAAGTCTACATTGGACAAACAAAACGGTCCATTGCAACTCACATCAAAGAGCATCAAAGGAACATCCGTCTAAACCAACCTGACAAATCAGCTATAGCTGAACATGCCCTGTCTTCAGGGCACGATGTATGTTTCAAGGATGCTCATGCGCTTGCCCTTGTTAAGCACAACTGGTCTAGAATTATAAGGGAGGCAGTTGAAATTCGTAAAAATCCCAATAATTTTAACAGAGACACTGGATATCAGCTAAGTGACACTTGGCTACCAATTATTAAGGATCTAGGGAGATAGTTACTCTCAGTCTCTCTGTTCTTCACATATTTAAAATTGTACATTTTCCCTCTAGGGCTCAGAGCCTGGATTTGATCTCCTTTGTTCGTCACTGGAGGAGTTTCCATCTGTTTTTTCGCCGTTGACTGTATGACGTTAGATATCGTTCAAGTACACTTCCCTTTTGTTTATGTTTCCTTATATCCATCTAACCCTTCCACCTCCCCCCCCTCCTCATTCTTCGAGGAGTTTCTATATTTTCACACCGCCCCCTTTACCTTCTCGTTACTTACTACTCTGTCCGCCGTTCCACCATGGTCCATACAGTAATTTCTGGCAGCTGCTCTCTGGTGACGAACAGAGGAATTTATCTATATTTTTTTGTAATCTCATTGATATACTTTCTTTGGCCACATTGTTTATTTCCATTGAAAAAGGAGGCAAGGTTTCTCCGATACGTATGGTTTAAATTAAAAATACACACGGCATTAGCCCAAAACCATGAATTATTTATATAAATAACAAGTAGTTCCGTGAAGAACTAAACAGCCTATTTTCATATATCCTGCTCATGTTTTAATTGCCTCTATCAACATACAAAATTTCAGTTTAATTAATGTAACTGATCCGTAGATATTGAGAACCGTCTAAATATTTCAGATGGTCGCCAGCTTGGATTTTTATTTTTGTACTTTTACATTAAGATTATTGTGTACGTGTGGTATTCAAACATCAATCGCATGATTAGAACACAAGAAGTAAAAGCGAGATTTTAAAATTAGGCACAGCAGCCATCTTGTGGTTATGCAAACAATAATTGAAATAAATTAGATGCCAGTGGACCAACATTTGTATATGCATTTAACGTGCAACGTTTCACGGCACTCGGATAGTTAATTCGCGAGAAACGTCCATTTAAATATTTATACTTCGCGTCGCCGCCATTTTGGATTTGTGCTCACCAGGTTACTGAAAGTCCTATAGGTGAACATATGTTCATAGTCTCTATGAACATAAAAATATTGAGTTTGGTTGCTGTAAAAGATTCATAGATAATGAGAACCGTCTAAATATTTCGGAAGCTCGCCATTTAGGATTGTTATATGTATAGGCCATAGAGTTATGTACCATTCAAGGACAATTATTGCCTAGGTTCATTATTCAAACTTTCACTTCGATCGCATGATTACGACACAAGTAATAAAAACTTAATTTTAACATTTCGCACAGCCACCATCTTGAGGTTATGTAAACAATTGAATTAAATTAGATGGCAGTGCATTAAAAACTGCAAAATCATTTACTGTACCACATTTCACGGCGCTCAGAGAGTTAAATCACGAGAAAAGTCTATTAAAATATTTCAATTTCGCTTGGTCGCCATGTTCGTTTTCTACTTTACAGGTTTATGAAATATACATAGGTAAACTTGTATCAGTACCCTTTATCATCGTACAAAATTGCAGGGTGATATCTGTAATAGTTTCGGAGATATAGAATGTCAGTGAAATATTTCGCACAGCCGCCATTTTGAGGTTATGTAAATAATTGAACTAAATTAGACTCCAGTGCATTACAATGTGTATAAACAAATGCTGTACCAAGTTTCATTACGTTTGGATAGTTAAATCGCGAGAAAATTCTATTTAAAAGTCTCAACTTCGCTTGGCCGCCATGTTGGTTTTGTAGTCACCAGGTTTTTGAAAGTCTCATAGGTGAACTTCTAGTAGTGCCCTTTATCACAGTACACAATTTCAGGGCGATATCGGTAATAGTTTCGGAGATATTGAATGCTAGTGAAATATTTTGCACAGCCGCCATGTTGGATTGGTGAGACGTAACAAGATTTGAAGGGCACGGTCGAGGTCGCCGGGAATAGCGCTATGAACTTACCGAGTTTCATTGAAATCGCTCCAACCGTTTAGATTTTATTAGGGGGGGGGGCACACACACACCTCACACACACTCACACACACACGCACACACACACGTACAAAAGGGGATCTCATAAGCCTATTTTGTCAAAATTGAAAATAGGCTAAAAAGTAACTGAATAATTGAGTAAATAAGTTAATTAATTAATAAATAAATGAATACATAAATATAATAATGAATACGTTAATGAATAAATTAAAATAAAATAAATAAAACAAAATAAAACTTCTCAAATAAAAAGAAAATGTTTAACACGCGTTGTTTTGCGTGAACTACAAGCGCACTTTTAATCTAACGGTGCTTTAATAGTAATACTACTACTACTAATAATAATGATAATAATAATAATAAGAAGAAGAAGAATAGTAGCTAAATATTATGCTCCAATTGTATTGTTATTGATTCATTTAGGGGTTTTGTGACATCGTGGATACGTAGAAATAATAATAGTTTTCCCTTATGAAGAGTGTAATCACTAGGGACCGGATTTTTAGATGCATATGCGCATATGTGAGTGCATATTTTGTGAGTTTATTGGATTTATTGCATGACCATAACAGCATATTTTAGCATATTTATTTGAAATTAAGTTTAATTAACATCTTGTACAAAATTCGTTTCGCCTGCGTGTTGCACATTCTTGTAAGCAAGTTCTAAGCAATAGATAACGAGATAACGGTATTTTATGGAAGCATGATGCCTGACCATTTCAAGAAGGGAATGGGGTGGGACATTCCTTTCACCATCTCGGCAGCCAGTAGCCCGGGGTTACTTTTCTGATGAGTTTCTTCAGTTTAAGTGTCTGCATGTCCTTTACTCTTAATGCCTAAAGAAAGTATTTCATTAATCAGTGGATGTCAGGTAATAATGATTATTCAAGTGATGGCGTTGTCCCCTATTGTCAAGTATGCTTGAAGGAAGTGAAATGTGAAAAGAAATTTCAACTTGAACAATATGCAAAAATTATTTATTTATTTATTTATCGTATGGTTTTAGTGCCGGGAGTGTCCGAGGAGGCTGCAGCTGCTTCAAGTGGACACCACTAGGGTCAGCTACAAGTTCCGTTTAATTTCAAGTAGTTCCAACTTTCGCTACCAGATATCAATGATACCTAGTGGTGAACATTGGAACTTTGATAGAGCGTTACAACGAAACTTAACCTAGAAATTTACCTCCACACAAGTCAAGTATGTGGAAGGATCTTTTACATGCCATAAATCTATGACATGGGACCGCCGGCTTTACTTCCCCTCCGAAGGAAGGCATACTGAAGGATTTTATCGCTCTTAAAAAATCCGATGACTTCGGCCGGATTTGAACCCGTTATCTTGGACACAGCAGTTCCGCATGCTACCAACTACGCCACCGAAGCCGCTAATATACAAAAATGACTACACATATTACGGAAAAGGAGGGAAAGAAGTGAATAAGATTGGCTCATTATCATTTTTCAAATTTTAATGCATATTTTCTGCATTGTTAGTGCATAATTGCATGCTTTTTTAAATCGTTTTTGGTGCATGAACTTCCGGTCCCTAGTAATCACATGTAATCAATGTGCTTCATGGAGAAGATTGGCGACACTTGTTTCTCGATATCTGAAGAGCCTATATCGGCTCCATCGAACTGTATTAATTTATTATTCTGAAGTTGGAGGTACTGTGCTGTGAATTAGGTTATGTTCAGGCCATGCCGCGGGCGATCCAAGGGTAGGTGTTCTCCACCCTGAAGGGTGGGTGCCGTGCTCGCAAAATTAAATGCATTGTGCGCCATGTTTGTGATTCATCATTGGCATGAGTCGAGGGCCGCATTGTAAGAGCTGATCTGTCTTGTGGAGTGACGTGACGTTTACGTTCAATTGATCCGACAGCCCCATCATCAATCTGCACTCATATTCATCCACCACAAATGTCGAACATTTTGAAGACTGGTGATAGAAACCGGAATATAAACTTTGTATAAGACACAACACGAGGATTTATTATAAGCCTACGAAAGATGAAAAAAAACTTTTCACACTATCACTTGTTGTTAATTCATTTTAGGAGTTTGGGACATCTTGGTCATCAGCCCCAGTGCTTGTGTCTATGTTAAATTTGTCTAATAACCTGTGTGTGAGATTGTAGTAGTGTGTGTAGCTGTATTAGGGTCACGGATGGGGTAGGTGGCCCAGGACTTGAAAGAAGATACTGTACCGGCATTTTACTGGAGGGAGTGTGGAGAAACCCGGGGAAAAATCCACACTCAGGATGACCACTGTTATCGCCGGAATTCGAACCTAAGATCTCTGAACTTTCTGCAGCTGCCCTCGCAGCCATGGTGCACGATTCAACGGGCACGGCTAAGCCGCAGGATTTGCTCTAATTGAAAAATGGCTCAATATTATGCTCCAATTTTGTTATTGATTCACTTAGCGGCTTTCTGACATCGTGGTCATGTAGTTGCGTGTGTGTGTAGAATCTGGAATTTATCTGATAACCTGTGTCATGATGGCAGTACTAGTATGTGTAATTGCGGCTAGAATTTGGATATAAGGCGGCTGTAGTCTTAATTTAGGTACCATCCCGGCATATTTCTGGAGTAGAAGTGGAGAAACACGGTTGGCTGAGATGGGGACCGAACTTACCTCTTCTCGGTTCTACCTCACGAGGCTGAGTGTATCCCGTTCAAACCCTCCAAGCAGGATTACATTTCTTGGCAGAGTCTGGAATTGAACCCGGACCTCCTCGGTGTCAGCCGAGAATGCTAGATACTATGACTGTTCCAATTTTAACAGGTAGAGACTAAGAGGCTTGGTCCTTTCTTTTGTCGAACACGTATCAACCAATAAACTGGCCTATTCAAGTGGCCTTCCATTTCTGTAAGAGTAATCGTCAAATGCAATACTTTGGATGCGTTTACAAGCCTAATGACGTATTTACCAGAGTAGAAAGAATATTGTATCATCTTATATTACCTTTGTCCTGCGAAGTACATGCTGCAGGAGTAAGAAGATCTCCTCATAACGGTATATTATTATTGAAGTGTGCTCGAGTTGTTATTGTGGCGAAGGCACAAAGAGCCTTCGTCTCATATCTCACGCTCAACTAACCATCTCTCCATAGGAACATTATTCACGCCAAATTTGAGTCTTAGTTTCCACTTCCCTCTTACAGACAGAATGTAAGCTTGGTTGCTCCCCTGAGTGCCCGGCGATCTTGGTGCCTTGCGTCATGTAAGTTTTCTTAACAAACTTTCAAGAGTTTGATTGTCGGCTTCGTCTTCCGTTTCTGGTTTACCACACGTGTGCTCCTACCTCCAAGCAGTTGCTGGATCCACTTGTACAGTATGTTCCCTTTTTGACTAGGCTTCCCGGATATTTTTAGAAATAATCCAGGACATATTTTCATCTCCAAGTGAAATTTAGGAAAGTATGGAAATCAACAGAAATGTTAAATGTATAATTAGACCTTATTCATATGTCTGTTTGTTAGCCTAGAGGCTAGTCGGATCCTCACAAAGCATCACCGTTAATTTTGTGTGTAGAAACCCACAAAAACCTAAGGCAGCGCTATAATGAGGCGTACTAGGCAAGGTGAGGAGTCGTGTGGTTGCTATTGCTTGGATAACTGAACCAGTATGGCGGTACTGACCCTATGAGTAGCATCTTTCATATCATCCACAGCCACTAGTTGTGCCCCGGATGCGATTACACCCCCCCCCCTCCCTATTTCAGTAGCTTCCATAAATTCACAGCCATGAATGAGACATAGGTGAAGAACTATATTCTTCACTAGCCTGTGCCAACAGGAAAATGCAGAGTTCTGTACTCAACAAGCCTCATTCGTATAAGTAAGCCCATGGTTAAAATATTTAAACAAGTATTGCATATGTTAGTCAATTAACAACTGGAGCAAAATAATCAGTGGTAGACGAAGCAGAGGATACAGATAAAAATCTCTTGACATCATGATGATTTAGATATTACTCGTAGAAGGTCGTTTATGAAAGCCTTTGTCTGGATTCCGGTGCACTGTGTAAGTAAATATTGGATTGTTGAGTAGGATAGAGGAAAATAGCAGCATTTGAAATGTGGTTTTACAGGATAATGATGAAGTTTAGAAGGATGGACAGAGAAACAAATCAAGAGGTGCGTGAGAAGAGATTTTTGGTGAAATTTGATTTAAAAAAAAAAGAGATAGATTTGTTGGGCACATAATAAGGCAACCCGAAGAGCTAACTTAGCTTTGGAAGGAAAGATGGAGCACAAGAACTTTGGGGGAAGACAAAGTTTAGAATAATTATGTTTAATACATAGCTTCAGATTGGAGTGGGTAAACTATTAGCTGTGGATAGGAGATGGACGACTGAATTAAAACAACCTATGGAATTAAGTCTCCATGACACACACGTCATCAAAATTAATTAATGTTACTGTTGGTTAATTATGTTCTACAATACTTGTGTGATTAATGCACTTTGTCTAATAGCATTGATTTAATAATTATTTCAAAGTAAATACTGTAAATCGCGGAGTTCTTTAAAATAGGTTTCAATGAAGAGTAGGCTACAGCTTTAAAGGTTTCACCTTCCAGATCGACATTTTAATAGAAGCTGGGTATATAGTTTATTGTGCAACGATCGCAATGATATACTAAACAAATTCCTAGTGTAACCACGCAGTCAAAATGAACTTTGAGTAATTAAACATTCAGAAAATTTGTCTTATTTCGGAACGTTATCCGTACAGAACGTCCATATTCGGGACAGCCATCGTGACGAAGACCTAAGTGGTCTAAGCAGTACATTTGGGAAGCCTAGAACTGACGCCCATCGTTAATGGACAGTTTTGACATACAGCAGTCAGAGTTTGATATAAATAGAGCAGAGGGTATAAAGTGACATTAATAAATAACCTACTATAACAATACCGGCTTAATTACAACAGTATTTGATAATCCACAAGTTTGTTGTTATGGTTATTTTAAGGGGTTTCAAGGGGCGGAACAGTGAGGTCATTTGCCAAATCCACAAGTTTAACGGAGTCCTATTTAAATCTCAGGAGTGCTGTTCTGATCGCAATTAATTAATTAATTCATTCATTCATTCTCGCACAAACTTAAAAATTTTGTGGAAAACTTGAGCGTGGTCCTTACTATTCTCACCACATTTTCGTGTTTTTATTTCGCTCATATTTTGACAAATTTATGTTTCTGTTTAACGCGTTGACGTACTGATCGCAGATAACGTTGACTTCAAAACATTTTACGTACAACCTACCCCCTATGTGCAAATGAGATTTTCTCTATTCCTCAGTTAAGAAATAGGCCTACCACTGAAATGACGATCATTTACAGTTACCCTCGCGTAATAAACTGGACAGGCATTGTTGGTAGAACGCTACAGTAAGATTCAGTCCAGTAAAACGTCAGTGTTAATTTTGGAAGTGTAATTTCAATGCATGAGCAGCACCCGAATCTTCATTGGCATACAATAGCTTAGTTTCTTTTATACAAATAAATAAGTGTGGAAACTGTTAAGCACTGTGAAGCTATTTTTCCATTTCCATTCATTGTGTTTATTTAAAACGAATTATGTATTTAATTCTATCCAACAAATTAATTGCTTGTGTGTTTGAGTCTTCAGTCTTTTGACTGGTATGATGCAGCAATCCATGCCTCCCTGTCCTGAGCTAATAGTTTCATCTCTACATAGCTACCACACCCTACATCCGAGACAATCTGTTTAACATTAATTCTAATCTTGGTCTACCCCTACAGTTCTTGTCCTCGACCCTTCCTTCCATAACTAAGTATTCTATTCCTGGGTGTCTTAGTATTGTCCAACCATCCTAGTTGCCAGAAACATATCTCTCTTCCACTCACCTTAATACCTCTTCATTTGTTTCTCTATCTACCCGCTTGATGTTCATCATTCTCCTGTAACAGCACATTTGAAGTTCTTCTTCTTATTATTATTATATATAATATTTGGAAATGGGTGTGATTCTCCGGTGGCAAATTGTACAAATACAGAAATACAGAAAATCACCAACAATAACAACAAACACAATATACACAATTCGCAATTTGAAAGTATAGTAATTACATCGTAGTATTTCCACAAAATTTTAATCTTCTCTTAAACACATCAATATGTTTGGGGAAAGTCTCTAAGACTGAGGCAGGTAATTATCAATACCACGGTTAATGAAAGAATATTTCCTATAATTTGTACGCTATGGTCGGACCTTAACACTATGTGGGATTTCCCAGAAGTTTGCTTAGTTCTCCCCATGCTGGCCGATTAGTGCAGGTGTTAAACATAGCGTATAGTTTTGATTTCGTCCTCCTATCTTACAGAGATTCCCATCCTAGTTTTTCTATCATTCGAGTTACATTACTTCTAGGATTAAAATCGTTGAGCACAAACCTAGCAGCCTTCCCTAGTACCATCACCAGCTCATTGATGAGCCCTACCAGATATGGGTCCCAAGCCACTGAGCCGTATTCCAAGATTGGTCTCACCAGGGTCAAATATCCTCTTTTCTGCTGCGCCAATGGTCCAAGTTTCACTTCCATAGAGCGCCACGCTCCAGACGAAAGCATTCAAATATGTCTTCCTAACACCTGCATCTATATTCGATGTCAACAGGTTCCTTTTCTGCAGATATGCTTTCCTTGCCTGAGCCAACCCACTTTTTATATCCTCTTTGCTTCGTCCATCACAGGTTATTTTGTTTCCTAAGTAACAGAAGTCTCCTACTTCCTTCAGCTTTTCACCTGCCAATTTGATGTCCATAGAGGTTTCTGATTTATTTCGGCTGCATTCCAATATTTTTGTTTTACATTTATTAATTTTCATCATGAATTCTTTCCTCAAGACGGAGTCCATACCATTCAAAAACTCATTCAAATCCACAGGCGTGTCGGCCAAGATGACGATGTAATCGGCAAATCTCAGAGTTGAAATTATTTCTCCTTGAATCTTCACTCCCACTTTACATTTTTCTCCAATTACCTTCATTGCTTGTTCAATGTAAAGATTGAAAAGTATGGGTGATAATTTGCAGCCTTGCCCTACACCTTTCTGAATACCAGCTTCTCTCTCATGTACTTCAGCCCGAATGACTGCTGTCTGGTTTTTGTATAGATTGCAGATCCCCCTCCTATCGCTGTACTTTATTCCATTCCTTTTTCAATATGTCAAACAACTTACTCCAATGAATGTTATCAAACGCATTTTCTAAGTCTACAAATGCCATAAACGTTCCATGTTTTAAATGTGCCTAAAATAAGGGTGATAGAATGGACCAGATGTGACAACCTGGAAGTCCGGGCACTTAAAACATCATCATTACCGTTACTACTGTTACCAATAAAAAAACATTCATTCAATATGAGGTCTTCATACGAGATTATAGAACTCATTTATGATTTACAGGTCTACCCTTGCCGTATGATGAACTGGCGTAATTTCTTGAGTGACGTGTTTTGTTTTAATAAATAAATCGTACCAGATGACCTCGTAGTTCCGCCCCTTAAAACAACAATAACTAACTAATAAATACTAACAGATTCAAAATGACCTAAAACTATACACTTTCGTGTGAAACATTACTTGGTGGTATTTTGCTACACCTCTGTATACCTGAGATGACGTATACAGACTCCATCCCCATCCCTAATATATGAATTAATTCATGCTATAATACATCAGTGATGAGATGTGATGGAACATCAACCAGTTGTGTGGATATAATGAATATAAGCTGAATTACATTATTTATTCATTCTGGGTGCCCGTTCTGACGTGCTGTTGACACTGTGCTCGGCTATCGACTCATGGCGGATTACAACCCCGCATTGCCCAGGGCTAAGGGTTTAATATTTCTACTACTGCTTGTCGGGCTAAATGATGCACCCCCCACCCCCTGGCAGCTGCATGTTCCCCAACCCCACCTCACAGCTGGAGGCATTCGGGTACACTCACTCATCTGTTCTAGGGCAATCACTCCAATCGTAAATACGACGCAGCGATGCTGAAGACCGAACGGTGCGGATGTGGCCACTTCAAGAATTGCGCCGTACTATTCCGACTACGACAAACCCGCAACACACATGGCAACATTCGCATTGTGACACACTAGATCACTACATACACACTGTGGCGATTTTGCATATGAGTTGTCCAGTTGCAAATCTCGTTTAATCCACTTGTGAATAAGGATCATGTCGTACAATTATTTATTTAATTATTTTCTTTTATTTGATTTTAATTTACTATATTTTGTTTTAGACTATTTTGTTTTGTTTAATTTAATTTTATTCTGTTTTGTTTATTTTAATTTTGTTTTGTTTTATTTTATTTCGCTTTATTTTGTTTTAAATTGTTTAATTTAATTTTTGTTTTGTTTTAATTTGTTTTTATTTTGTTTATTTTGTTTTATTTTATTTTGTTTTATTTTGATTTTGTTTTGTTTATTTTGTTATATTTTATTTTGTTATGTTTTATTTTGATTTTACAGAAAACAAACATAAAACAAAACAAAAAACCACGAAGCAAAAAGCAAAATTCAATAACAAAAGGAAAAGCAGAAAACAAAACACAAAACCAAAACCAAGAAAAAAAAGCAAATAGTAAAATTCAAAGGCAAAAGCACAAAGCAAACACAAAACCAAAAACCAAAAACACAGAGCAAAAAGAAAAAAGTAGAAAACAACAAACACAAAAGATACGCGAGCAAAGCCCAGAGAAACGTTTCTCATGAAAATGATTCTTATTCACAAGTGGTTTGTTTAAACGAGTTTTGCAACTGGACGACTCATATACAAGTGTATCCGTGATGATGTTACAAACTTTCAGGAAAGATGGAGGAAGGTAAATGGATCCATGTGAGATAAGGACTCATAGTCCGGAAACGATCGAGTCAACGGTTATTAATAATCGCAGTTGTTTAACGTCCATCGACAATTCTAGATCTTAACAGACGCCGGAGTGGCGGAATTCCATCCCGCAGGCGTTCTATAACGTGCCGAAAGCTAACGACATGAATTTAGCACGTGTAAACACTCGTAAACGCCACCGACGTGTGCAGGTAAATGGTATTAAATGAGTAGCATTTTGCTTATAACTCGTGACTCGATCGTTTCCGCACTATGGTTCCTTATCTCAGATTTAAGCAGCTACCTTCCTCCATCATCCTTGAAAGTTTGTAACATCCTCACGGATACACCTGTACATTATATGCAAAATCGCTACTCAGATCATGTAAGGATTTAAAGGTCGAACAGACCTATAAATTAAACTTCTATAGAAGAATTTAACTTCTGTCTTATGTTTTCAAAACATATGCTTTCATAAAGCTTTATATCTAATTTACTAATTTATCTCATGTTATAAGAACAAGGATGTTAATTAAATAATAAGCAAAATAAAGTACAGTTAAGATTTGTCCAGTTAAAATATAACATGTCGTGCTCTAGTGTGCCACAATGCGAATGATGTCATGTGTGTTGCGGGTTTGTCGTAGTCGGAATAGTATGGCACATTTCTTGAAATGGCCACATTCGCACTACTGCTCCACCGTGTATATTGGCGATTTTTTCGTGTTGGAAGCCATTTTTCAGTGTTGCCTTAGTAATTGAAATTTCAGTCGGTCAACACGATTGTACTCAATGGTAACGGGTGTTTCACTAAACCTAGAAAATATTTAGGCCTACATGAGATTAGCAAATACATTCACTTAGATCACCAGTTTCAATCGTCAAGCGATCATCATCAAATACTTTACATTTAGGCCGTTATATATATGTCTACAAGTATGAGGGTGATGGAATTTACAATATGTAGATTTTGACAGACTGAAAAGCATTAATTTCGTTATATTGGTGACAAACTATTATGAATTTAGGATCCTGAGACTTCCTGCATTGACCAAGTGTTTTAACGACCTTAAGAATTACCGTGTTTGTGAATTGTGCCATCAACCTTGTGACCGTTACTACGAGACTACCTGGGAAAAGCTAGTAAAATCCCTAGTAGACTTTTGTGCATAATAATCAATGTCTACAAATGCGGGGTACACAGGTACCAACAAACCGTATGTAACTTATAACTTATACACAACTTGTGTGCATTTCATTCTAATAAAAATATCCAATACAATATATCCACCTACATAAATGTCCATTGAACAAAATTTTATAATAAACGTCCATGCAATGCTACATCGTAACTTTATTTAGGCTAATGGTAATACGTAATGGCATTTGCCAAATAAACAACAAAAAATCCTGCATAAAATCCTATTTTTTTCCTTTCTTCATATTCAGTTTTTGAATGGGGAGATATTTTTATAATAAAATTAGATAATAAGAGGAGCTTAGGATTTTATGTAGTAAGTAAATACGGAACCATTTTCAAAATAAACCATCATGGTTTATTTTAAAGCATGTTGAATTGTTTTAAGATATTCATATATGCCTACAGTACGTTTTAAGATCATTTTCATTTAAACCAAACTTTTTGAATGATTTTAGTGGTTAACTGGAATGTAAATAAAGGCAGTTATGCCATCAAAGTTGTTAATTTACCATAAAAAAGAGGCATTATTTTGAGATCACCTAGCAACTACCACAATGAATGTATTCCAATTTGTCTTTCACATTACTATTACTATTAGTGTTTTTTTATGTTTACTGCTCAATGTATCAGTATATCACTATTATACTAAGAAATATAAGTATTTTTTCAAAAATGCAAATTCTTCCTTCATATACAGTTTTTGAACGGGATATTGCTATTTTAATGTTCGTTAATTTGAGTTTTTAGGTGACTTTCAACCTGACATATTGATGTTTGAACCTGTAAAGAAATACAATTCTTAGTAATTGAGTACATTAAGTTTAAAGTTTTGCATTAAACATGTACGCCCTGGTCCATTCAAATCAATTTTGTGAGTATATTTATGCATGTAACATGAAAACAACATTCATTTTCCTAAAGTAGGGGAATTGAGCTTTCTTCTGGAAACAAAAATAAAGTGACCATTTCATCCCAATGCCTTAAATGATAATATATGTCCCTAAGTACGCTGTTAAACCCCCATAAGTTCTACATTTGATCAATGTTAGTTGCAAATCTTTTGTTTATTGGCTCCCTTATACAGTATTTATGAGACCTACCTGAAGTTGAATTATTGCATTTTCTGTCTCTTTTTGTTCTTGGCATACATTTTCTAGTCTGCCTCGTTGCTGTCAGCCCGGGTTCGATTCCCGGCTCTGCCAAGAAATGTTCTGAGGATTGGAACGGGGCACACTCAGCCTCGTGGGGTAAAATGAGAAGAGGGTGGTTCAATTCCTACCTCAGCCATCCTGAAAGTGGTTTTCCGTAATTCTCCAGGCAAATGCCGGGATGGTTCCTAACTTAAGGTCATGACCGCTTCCTACTCGAATCCTACCTCAATTACAATATATATAATTTCTAGTACAGACATCAAAGTGACACAGGTTATCATACAAATTCTACACACACTCAAGTACATGGGGCTACATGACCACGACATCGCATGCCTCCAAAAGAATCAACAACAACTATATTTTGTAGAAATCTCCATAATCTTGAATTGTGAGTGTAACCATTATTTGAGATTTGGAAAGGTATGTTTCGACCAAATTGTTGGTCCTTTGGAAGTCTTCAATCGTGTTTTCCAAAATATTCCAAACATGAGAAGACCTGCACCTCTACTGAGCATGTTGGCCTCTAATGTAATTGTGCTGAATATTACTTCCAAAACTCGTTTTGTATATTTTTGTTGTTGTTGATTATTTTAGGGGCTTGACGATATCGTGGTCAAGTACTTGTGTGTGGATAGAATTCGTGTACACCTATAGTAAAGTACCACCCACCGCCACTGATCAGAAGAATGCAAATGTGCATAGCCTAATAAATAGATTTGTTTAACGACTTGTCAGCGTCCAGTTTAACTGGAATACCTCTTAAACTATAAGCTGAGAACTGGTAACTTTTCATAAGTGCGCACGTCAAGAAGACATCGAACTACATTATTAGAAACATCAAAATTTGGAGCTAAATTTGGCTCTCTTAATCCCGGAAATAAGCTTTTCAATTCGAAAATAGGCTCTTAAATAATTTGTCTGCAGTTTCACGCTGTAAATATTGCGAACAATCATCCTCGCAAGCAATCACACTGTCAGACAGAAGAAGAAGAAGAAGAACAAATTATTAAAATAAGAAGTCTTCCTACACAATATCAGCGTACAGTTCCCACATGAAACAATGCTTGAGGACTTGTGATTCCACAACCAAATACGTGTGATAGTTGCAACTTCAGATTTAAGTAGCAATGCTCTCTTATTAGATGACCTGAAAAGGAAAAGGAAGAACCACAATTTTGAAACATCTTTATAATTTTGTAATAATATATTTATCCCCCCCCCATTCCCATCGCCATTTGTGCTCATGGCACTTTTGTTGTCTATCATTCTCTTCTCTCACAAGTCTTAGGGTAGGCTTAAGGAGCCAACAGTATATTAGTGCGTTGCTGCGACGATATAAATGAAGACACGGCGTGCCTTATTGTTAACGTTTAACTTATGGAAAAACTGTGTGGGTTCTGACATCCTAATGGCGTGTAACATGGGGACACAGGCCGTGACGAAGTGGATCAGTCTCGGCTGACGGAGATGGCGGCACCTACAATGCGAGTGGTGCAGAGCACGGGAAAATGTCGTGAGGGGCTTTTCTGCGGGGTCTGGGCATTGGGGCTATTCCCCCGAACATAATAATAATAATATTATACCAACTGGTGTAGATACAGAAAATTGAGCGTCACATCCACCTGTTCGCAATGTGCACTCTTGTGCCACACCGGGCTTGCATATTCTTCAACGGAGTAACTCCCAGTGCAATTGCAGATGACCTTAGGACATTTAGGTGAACATCCCACGCACTACCAGTAGACTAAGCTTTCTCGAGATATTATTCCATAGATAATAATAATAATAATAATAATAATAATAATAATAATAGCCAGTGTGGATATAGTGATGAGGATGATTGTTGTTTTGAAGGGCCTAACATATAGGTTATCGGCCCAACGAACGTGTGGATATAGTAGATTGATTGAGAATACGTATGTAACCCTCGTCTCTAATTGGCTGGCTGAATTATTTGTCAAGCACTTGCATGGCTGAATCAGCATATTATTGTTAAATTTTGATTGTGTTTATATCTATTAACTTTATACCGTACACATTGTGTTTCACATTCGCTATGCTAAACTGACTATCAGAACGATACAAATATCCTGCAAATATTATGTTGTCTACATGCAATGTCCTCTTAGAACAAATCTACACTTTAAACTATGTAGCACTGAAATTGGCGTGTTGGGTACAACTACAACCAGATATTGAAAGTAACGATAATCTCCTTCCCATCGTGACTTATGGTACTTCAAATTTACCTCTCCAGCAAGATAGTTTACCTTGTGTATGAGAGAATTATGAATACTAAACTAACTCGTGAGTTCAAGGGGATGACAGGGAAACTTTGAGTGAATTTTCAAATAATCACAAACGCGGATAGCATATAATAGAGTCCACCTCGTGGTGCAGCGAATACCATTCTTGACTGTCGCCCCAGAGGTCCGGGTTCTATTCTAGGCCCTGACAAGAAATGTTATTTTGCTTTGAGGGTTGGAACAGCTTACACTCAGCCTTGTGAGGCAAAACTGTGCAGAGATGGGATCTATTCCTATCTCAGCCATCCTGGAAGTGGTTTTCCGTGGTTTCTCACTTATTGAAAAAAGCAATAACATTTACTATAATAGTTAATGCATGATATTTTCTGTACTGACTTATAGATTCCTGTTGAAAATAGTAGCCTACGTATAATTAAAGCATAGGGGCATTACTTTTAAGTGGAATGGTTTATTACTTACGCCCATGGTCGCCTCCTTCGCAATCCTTACTTGAATAACAAATACAGGCACTACTAAAGACACCATACTAAAACAGGTTATTAGAAACATTCTCCATACACCCAAGTATATGGGGCTATGGAACACGATGTTCAAGCCCCTAAAATGAAACAACTACATTTAGCTTTAGTATATAATGGAGAGCTAATGGTAATTCGGGAAAGGGGAATCAATCCCATATAATCCGCAGGGGCAGCAAGGGTATGCAATAAAATCGATCATGATGGTGTAATTATTGCAAGATATTAATGATGTTATAACACTACAGATGATTTAATTATTGGTAATTTAAATAATATTGTATTGATTTAAAATTTGAAAGAACAATCACTGCCGTGAGTAATTGTTTTCCGGCAAAGACGTTGCAACTCAGGTCATTGGAATAACAACTTTCAGCTTCCTACCTTGTTAGTCCTTCAAACAGATTGGCGATATTTAAATATGGGAAACGTAATCTGAAGTTATATTGAGATCCAAGTCCCTTCAGTGATTTTACTGTGGAGGAGGGGGTGGGAGGCCCCCACTTTGTAGTTTGATCGAACAGAAAATACATTTCCTACCTTCTTAGATAGGTGCCTATGTCTTGGAATAGACCTTTCGAGCTGATGGCCATGGGTGACCTGCGCGTCGTGATGAGGATGGGGCCCTACCTATAATGAAAGCTACTGATTAAGATGGTATACACACATAGCTCCCAAGTTAGGTGATTTAAAGACATGAGAATAAAACCACATGAGATGATTGGAATTGAATTCGGGTCTCTTCGGACAAAATCCTAGCGCGCTCTCAAATTAGGCAAGAATCCGTACAGAATACCATGATAATTCATCTTGAAGTAAATTCAAAGTACTGTACAGTACTACAGATTCTCTGAAGACTTTCAACGCAGCAGGGCTACTGTAGTAGGGTAGCTAACGCTCCTTCATAGGCCTAAGGGCTTCTTTTAGGATAATAAGAAATTTACGTAATGAAAAATTATTTCTTACAGTAGGAATATAAGATATAATTACAACATGTGATATAGAATACACTTTGTATTTATTTCGTATAAAAATATATGTACATAGATAAAATTTACAAATATAGATATAAAAGAATAGTGAATAGTCTGGTCCTACGGTTTAAGTACACTTGGTGATTAGGCACAGTACTTTAGAATTAGACAGGACCTTTGGAAGCAAGTAGAATAGAGACATTTAGACGTAATTTTACAGTCTGTAGACACCTTAATTCCACCTAATAAATACTCATACATTAGAAATAAGGAAATTTCGAAGACCATCCTGATTTTAGGACGCTTCTAATATGCATAAACAAATACACGCTAAAATTAGACGAAACTAAGAAAATTCTGTAAATAACAGTGCTTCATCGCACTGTATTCGTTGTCGTAACCGCTTTCTTTGACTTATGATTAACTGTACACGAGAAATAAACATAACACAAATAAAAATCTCAAAAAAATAATTGACTCAATGAACAAAAATCTGTTAACGAGACAAGACTAGTAAAATATTCTTGTTATGCACAAGAATGAAACAAAAATGAGTGATGTTACACAAACGAGGACTTCAGCTGAAACCGACCAATAAAGCGTTTTAAAACAAACGAGGACATCATTCAATAAAACATTTAAAACTAAAGAAGAAAACGAGCAATATCTACTTCGATTTGATTAAGGGTTTCAATGTATTAATACATAATAAGGCATGATAAATCTCAAAATCTTGACTTTTCGCTAGAAACCTTGCCTTCCATCTTAAACAGAATTTGACTTATAGTTTAAAATGTGAAGCGTTTCGAGTACAAGTGTGTTAGAATATATACGAGGGCAAGTGAATAAGTATCTGCAATTGTGCTCTAAGTGTCGTTTGGTTGGCTGTAAGGCGTTGTGTGCTCACCACCCACTAGATGGCACCGTTGTCCACGGCTGTGGTTGGTTTCAGCGTTATCAGATTAGTACAGCTTGCGCTGTTGTAACGTAAAGATGGCCGCGGCACTATCTGTTTGCACCAAGGAAACCAGCGTTCCGTAATCCGCTTTTTGTGGTCTGAGGGCGTATCAGGAGCCGGAATTCATAGACGACTTATAAAAGAAATTGCTAATGCTACAAGATTGCAATTTGGACCTGCAGCAAGTGCGAAGATCGGAGGTTTTAATCTCGGCACGGACAGTGGCCATCTTGAGTTTGGGGTTTCCCCGGGTTCCTCCATACTCTCTTCAAGCAAAAAATTGTCCCCATATTGTGCTGAAAGTTATCCAGCACCTTATAGACTACTTGTTTCCTAGTGAATATTGTCTGATACTGTAGTCCGAGTACTTGCCTCCGTATTTTGAAAGGCTATGAGAAATGAGAGCCCTAATGCAGGCTGCACACATAACACTTTAGTGCAGCGGTTTGCTGTATTTCCGGCTGTAATAGATTGCAGATACTTATTGACTTGCCTACGTATTTTTTGCTATTTGCAAGAATAAAAATGAGAATAGTGATATTACAGTGGTGTTTGGAAGCCAGTCAGCTGATAAAGTCCTAGCTAAAGACACTCGTACATGTTATGGTACGGCGAATGGTGTTGTAGGTGCTGGTGCTGGTACGATGGCCCGTTGCCATGAGACGAGTAGTCCCCGCTGTGCTCGCTCATGGAGTACGAGGAGCTGGAGTCGTGGTGCTCGGCCGTCCAGTCACCACTGCTGTGGCTCTGTCGCCGCTGGGACGCTAGGGCACAGCTGCCGGTGCTAGAGGTGATCATGTTGCCCTGGTCCCCTCCTATGCTCACCGTCACACTCCCTACGTTGAGCGTCACGGTCGCGTCTTGTGGCTGCTGGTGAGGCTGACCCTGTACCATGTGGACTGTCTGGCTCAGTGCCCAAATGTAGTTGTGAGCAAACCGTAGCGTCTCGATCTTTGTGAGCTTCGTGTCCTCTGGGAAGGTAGGCAGCACACAACGCAGTCTGTCCAGTGCCTCGTTCAACATATGCATGCGGTTTCGCTCGCGATCATTCGCTTTTAGGCGGCGATGTCGCTTCAGTTTCATCACCTGAAACATTAACATAAAATACATAAGAAGATATACTCCCGTCATAATAAACGTTCCAAGGCTATAGATGAGCTGACTGGCTGAGTGGCTCAGCGGTAACGTTCTCGTCTGTTGTGCCCAAAATTGCAGGATCGAATCTTAGCGCAGTCAGATGGCATTTGAGGGTGCACAAATGCGAGCTAGCCGTATCAGTAGATTTATTAGAACGTTAAAGATCCCCTTCGGGGCAAAATTCCGGCACCCCGGCGTTTCTAAAACCCGCAGTAGTTAAAAGGGACGTAAAGCAAATAACATTATTTATGTTCGACCGTGGCGAAATGTAAATATTATATGTCAGAAAACTGTACTATAATGAGGCTCCTTATGGTACGAGTTTTCATTATGAGACAGTTTATCCCACCAATCAGAGCTCAAGAAACAGTTGTGTGACCAATTAAGCAAGGATAGCATCGCACCTGAGCTGACTTCCACGGCCTTCCTATTTTAAATTTCACTGCGTGCCTAGTGTCAAAGTTGGGTATTCCAGGAGGCCATGGTCAAATACAAGGTATTCTCTGCGTCCCATGCGCTCTGTTCAGTACATAAAAATGGCGAAATCTCGACAGATATTCATAAATATTTATGTTCGAACATAAAATAGTTGTAATTTTCGTCGAACATAAACAGTCGTATACTCGTACCATTATAGGCTCGTTGCATAATGTACTATATTATTATCTCTCCATCAATCAGAAGAGCGAATTTAAACCAAGATTATGGGGGAAGACACCGGGGGTTCTGGGGGATATGGAATACCCCCAGATTATAGCGGGGTCCGGGGTTCATCCCTCGGAGAGATATGCAAATTAGTGATTTATATGCTATTTGTTTTTGTGATATATTGGTTGAAATGCCAAGAATATGACCGCGTCTGTCCTATTCCTAATTGACGAAGTTTAAAATATTCAGAATATTAAAACCTTAAGTCAATAATAAGTTGTACTTTTAATTATAGTACCGGTTTCGGCCACACTATGACCTTCTTCAGAGGCAAATTATTATACGTATTAATTATTAATATTATGCAAGGCTTACATTCAAAAAATTTTCATATCAAAGGTTGTTATCAAAATTATTTCTAAGGAATACTAATCGTCTAAAGACTAAAAAATACACATTAAAATTTTAACAAATCAGATCTGTTATAAAATGTATTTAAGACGAAATATATAAATCTTGATAGAAAACCAATTTGGAGTATTAACAGTGATGTAGATATTATAAACGCGTATACATTTTAAGGTTATGATTGATGTGATCATGTATGGGTAGGAATATATATCATTGTGATGTTACTGTGAAATATAATCTATGAAATTGAGTATTCCAAAGTATAGTTAAGGTAGGGAATAGAATTGTTATATTTATATTTAAAAAGTGTCACTAATCAGATGAGTAATACTCCTCCGAGAGTGAAAACATTACTTTGTGAAATAATTAGAGTATTCTAATGTAATTGATGATTCTCTTGTGTCACCGAAAGATATAGTATTGGGCAGACGTTCGGATAATAATGATAACTGCCCTTTGAGGTGTACTGTATTTGCTGTGTTAATTATGTTGCTGTGACCAGCATGATAGTCCTACATACCAGTCAGGAAGAGTGACAAATGGCTAATTGTTGGCCTTCAAACCCCAAGATTGTGGGATCAATTCCAGATCGGTCCGATGTTTGGTTGGTTGGTTGGTTCCTTAGTTTAGGGGCTGTGATAACGTGGTCATGTAGCTCCGTGTACTTTGGCTGTGTGTAGAATCTGTCTGATAACCGGTAGCCTATTAATTTGGAGGGCTGTATTAGTATGTGTTATCTGTAATTCAGGTAAGGACTGCAGACGATCAATTTCAAGTAGTTCCTACTTTTGCTACCAAATGCTACCGTCAACGACACCTAGATATAAACTTGGCTACTAGATGCCTCTGCAACCGGCACTTGGCGGCGACCGTTGGATCTAATAGTGTGTTAATCAAATATAACCTACACATTTAGCTTCACATAATTGTAGTTAGTGGAAGGTTCTTTTACTTGCCATAAATCTATGACATGGGCCTGTCTGCTTTACTTCCCCCTCCGAAAGAAGGCATACAGAGGGATTTTAACGCTCTTAAAAATCCGATGACTTCAGCCAGGTTTGAACCCACGATCTTGGGCATAGAAGGTCAGCATGCAACCTACTAAGCCACCGAAGCCGCCTATTGATAGATAATAAAAGAAAAAAAATACGTTGCAACAAAGCGGTGGCATTACAATTTTAACGCAAGCTTTCAGGAATTTAAATGAAACAACACAGAGTAGTTTCTTGGTTTACGAGTGGCCGTGCAAAGATGATAACTTTCCTTGATTATGTTCTCTCCTTTAAGACATCAACCCTCCCGCGCTTATTTGGTGAGCAATTTTCCCACATCATCGCAACGCTGCGCTCTGATGAAGGCGCTAAGGTGCTGTAAGAGCTGCCTGAAAGCTCTCTACTCGCAATCGTCTTTAGGTCACGATTCTCGGCGAATGAGACAATTTGTATTTGATTGCCACTCCGTGGACACCTGGATGACAAGACCATCTGTCGTGCGACATTATGGAGATGTTATGAATTCACAGTGGTCAAGCGTTTTGTCCATGAACAGCGGCGGTTTGTGGCCATTAAACTACCCTGGTTCACTTTTCCTTTCTTTTGAGATGAATCGCTTATTGTTATTGATTCATTTAGGGGCTCTGCGACATCGTGTTGATGTAGCTCCGTGTTCTTGGGTGTGTCTGATAACCTGTGTTATTGTGATGGATTCTGTAGTAGCCTATGTGTGTATTTGTAACTGGAGCTAAGATTTGGAAGAAGGCGGCCGTGGCATTAAGTTGGGACTCATCCCGATATTTACCTGGAGTAGAAGTGGAAAATCACGGTAAACCACTTCCAAGATGGCTGAGATGGCAATCAGTTTAACCTCATAAGGGAGTGTACCCCGTTTAGCTCTCAGATCAGAATTAAAATTTCTTGGCAGAGCCGGGGTTGTCGTATTTTGCCCTGGTAAGGATCATTTTAGGTGGTGGTAAGTCTGGCGACTCTAGGTTGTTGCATTTAAAAACCCTTAAATGTCATCAAACTGTGCCGGGAACGATTTCACAGTCTTGGGTTTTGACGTCAAATAGACTAAGCAACGGCGTCACTCAGGTCCGTTGTATTAAAACTGTTCATACTGTAATTTTCTATTGAATTTCACACATTAATAAATACTTTATTTAACAGGTTAACTATGAAACAGAGAATTGTTTTTTACTCCTTCATTTTTGAAAGACAAGCTGTAACTAGGATTTCATAAATGTAGATTTTAGAATAACCTTCTCCTCCAAAATGAAATAATTAGAAAATGCAGAGGTCAATTGCCCTTACGAGGTTGAGTGCTCCCCGCCGCATAGTTAAGTTAACTGATAGTGCAAGATTTTCCACCTAGGGCATATTTGCATTCGCATTTCTTTATTTAATATAACATCAAATCCTGGCCTTTATCTCACCTGCTGCGGACTACGATCCCTGGTCGTTCTACTCTTGGAGTAGCGCTTCTTCTTGGCGCCACTGGATTTGCGTCGTGTCCCGACCAGCGTCGTGCAACTCTCACTCCCATCTCTACTTTGCTCCTCGTCCTCTTCAACGTCCGTATCGTGGTCCAGCTCCACCTTGATCTGCCCGAAGGTGTACTCCGAGTCCGAGCTGGCGGTAGACGTGAGGCTCTCGGCCGTCATATCTGACAACAGTTATCAAGAAATCAAATTAATTTACACGATTAACTTCTACTGCTACCACAATATAAACTAATGACAATGAGATTTTTATTGCCTTATTAGTGGCTGAATTAACTGATAATCACCCGATCATCTCAAAGCTGTCACACGACAGTGAAACTGCTGTAGTATTGAAGCATACTAAACAGTTAAGGAAACAATACAACGAGATACAGCGAACACGGGGTATACTGGTAGGTTATATGCATAGTGTTTTGCGTTGTATGATTAAAGTTTCAAAATAAATAAATAAAAATACACCCCGTGGCACTACTGCACTAAAGCCTAGACCTACAAAGCGACCGCCAATAGGCCTACAGATTGCGCTGTGACGCGTAGTCATCGCAACAAGTTCCCTCGGCCATTAATCTCTGCTTTCTTGGCCGAAGCTTTGGCTCTCTGATCAGATAGCAACTCAATTGATCTAAAGGAAGCTTTTTGTTTTACGTGACCATTAATCACGTGATCACGAGCCACGGGACGTGCTTTTTACGTGGAATCCAAACCACAGGACATGGCATTTCACTTCGAAAATCTCACATGCATTGATCGGGAATCGAACCCGGTCCACCATGGTGAGAGGCCAACATCTTGACCACTGCGCCAACACGCCCCATAAATTGATCTCACGAGGCTGAGTGCATCACGTTCCTGTCCTCACGCGTGATTCTACAATCCTTGACGGAGCCGAGAATCGAACCTGGGCCCTCCGCGTGAGAGGGGGCCGGCACAAAATACTATAAATTTGGAGTTTAAATTCATCCCTCCTTGATGTGCGTGTGTGTAAACAATGAAGGTAAGATGTAAGTACACATGAGATCTAAATGTAATTTGACTTTATATTTTGCATACGTTTACATTGAATTCGATAGCTTCGACAAACAGAAGGTGCTCTGTTGGAGACCTTTGGCGTAGCCGTGCTTGTTAAATCGTGGACCACGACCGTACGGGTAGCTACAGTAAGTCGGGAGTTTCTACGAGGCTCGTTTTTTAAGTAATACCCGTTGTGATATTACGCAGTTGCAGCGCTGCGGTCGGCATTCCGTGCAGGTGCGCTGTGTACCTGCATCTATTGGCAAGGCTGAGACGCCATTACGGCAACAGTCGCCCATGTGAGGGTGTGTTAACAAGCTGTTGAAATCGCACCGCCGATCGCCAACTCGTAGACAAGAGAGAGAACTCCCCTGTGAGATATGCTGCCATTTGGCCACCACTGTCAGGCAAATTGAGTGCTTACCAGGAGAACTTCGTAGACAAGCATTTAGAAATTACCTGAACCCACATTATCTAAGAAAAGTATTTAGAAAATACGACCACCACGGCCAAGTGGCTAGGAAGAACCCTTCCGTGAAAGAAAGGAAGGAAGGAAGATTGTAGTTTTACGTGACCGTTAATCTCGAGATCATGAGCCAAGGGACCTCCTTTTTACGTGGAATCTGAACCACAGGACATGGCATTTCACTTTGAAAATCTCAAGCGAAAGTAGAGGGTAGCTTTCCCTAAGAACATATTAACATAAGAAGGAATTTGAGTGCTGGAGAGCTGTCATTTTCTCTGATGAGTGTAATCTCAACCTTTCTGTATCAAATTAATGATTGGGTCTTCATGTGGCGGAAACCAAATGTATAGCGTAACTTTAAGGAGATAACTTGCGTCGTATTGTAAAACATGGTGAAATATCTGTTTACTGGCATTCTTCGTCTTTTAACAATTACAAGACTGTCACAGGTCTTAAACGTGATCGTCGAATACTCAATATCATGTTTCGCCTATTCATATAGCCTCAACTATTAATGATTATAGTTCATTTAAAACAGCACGATTGCTTTGATTAATTCTTGCAATATAGAGAACACATTTCACGATTTGAAAGCACCAACTTAGGAGACAAAATATAAACTAATATTTTGGATCTTTTAAGTACGATCAGTATTATCCATTTAAGTATATTCAACACAGCAAGGTATGAATTTAGAAATCTTGGGTTTTACGGGACCAGTCCGGGTAAAAACGAAAAGTAGCGCATTGAAAGTATTTGGACTATTCTTATTAATATAACATAGGCTACTGATATAACTGGTATAACTTGCTAGTTGTAGAAATGAACGTCATGTGCCTTCAGAAGAATCGATTTAGATATTCGATTTAGAATTATTTAATTTTTTAAAACATATATTTGTATTTTACCCCGATGGGTCAGATGTGCACAGTAGGACCTGTGTAGACTATGCATTCAAGTGAATTTTAAATAATGGCTCCACGTAGAAAGTTAGTTAGTTAGTTAGTTATTATTGTTTTAGGGGGGGGGGAACAGTGAGGTCATCTTCCCCTTCCAAGTAGAAAATTGTGGTTTGCAGCTATCACTAGAATTTCAATAATGAAGAAGAAGAAGGTTGTATAAAAGTAAAATAAAGATGAGGACGGGAATTATCCTGACTATTTTGCAGGTGCCCTCTAAAATAAAATATACATGCAACTGCTAATAACAATTTCAAACTGTAGCGTGCTTTCCTGAAAATGTTCAATTTTAACAACACTCGCCCTTTATTTCTGGAATCATACGACATAAGCTTCGGAAATGTTTACATTAGTTTATCAATACATTGGCTTAACGTGAACATTTCGCAAAATATAAAAAGTCTAGAAAATTAAAAGTGTTGCCTATATAACATCTTAATTTCTTTTCTTTAAAATTTTGCCTCTTATGTGTAGAAATTCCAGGGTTCAATGCGGTATATCAATTTGATGTTTTAAAGGTTAAGTACTGTACTGTATATAAATTAGAGCACACGTAGAAGTCTCAGAACATCGTATCTTATGGAGTAGGGAAAAGGAAAACCAAAATGGATAAATTAACATGATCTGTCCTGACAGTGTCAACAGTTGTCTAGCGATTTATATGTTAGGTTTTTGTCTGATTGTGAAGTAGAACATTTAAAACCTGTTGTGACTGCCACTTCATGTTGCCTATGCTGTAACTTGATCATGTGCCTTCAGAAGGATCGATAGCGTGGTTAGATGCGTAATTAGCGATTACTTCGCAGACAAGGCCAACTGCGTCTTTGTGCGGTTTGATCATACGCAATAGGCTATCACTCTGGTAAACAAAAGACTCTTTATAATATCTTAATTTTCATTATATTTAGCCATAAACATTTATATTGTGAAAGAATGAATAAATTAAACGCCGAATCTGCATGAATAATAATAATAATAATAATAATAATAATAATAATAATAGCCTATTATTAATAATACCATATTAACCACATTCGCTTCATCTCTTGTGGTTTTGGACACGTCGCGTCGAAGTGTCGGAATTTATTTATTTATTTATTTATTTATTTAACGTGGTAGTGGATTTATGTTACAGGTCTCCCGCAGTGAAGAGCCTCAAATGTCATTGCATTTGTTCCCACAGCCTTGAGCAGGGTATTCGAGAACCTTACTGATTATGTCACACAGCAAGTCAACTGAGCCCAAAATATTAAGAAGTGAATGAAAAATCGATTGATCCTTATTAAAGTGTTGTGAGAGAGGGAGGAGTACTGCTCCTAGTTCGTCAGTACTTCTCAAATTTCCCCCATGAGTATCACTTCAAACAAGTAATATTCCATGTAGGCAACGTCATTGGTCATTGGACAACATTCACACGCACACCGAAGATTACAGGGATGCTCTTAATCCCTAAGAGAATTGCATAAAAAGTTTAATTATGAAAGATGCTGTGAGCTGCAAAACTCGTTTGCGACATGTTGCAGTTTATACTGTAGTAGACGCTGATTAATCTTTGTACTGGCAGAGTGGTAACATTATCGCCCACCATGCCCAAAGTTGTGATACCGAATCCCGGCCTGTGTAGTCAGTTGGCATTTGAGGGTGTTTAAATACGAGGGAGCTGTGTCTGTAGAATTATTGGCATGTAAACGATTTCCTTCAGGGGAAAATTCCGACATCCCAGCGTCTCTAAAATCCAAAATATTTAAAAAGGGGCGTAAAGCCCATAACATTATTTTACAAATATATGTAACTTACTGTATTCATAATTGCATTCTACTGACTCAAAACTAAATAGGCCACTTATTGAATGAGGTCAAATCAGGCGTTTCGGGTGCTTTTATTTAGTTATCTTTCTAAAAGCTAAGTTGTAATTTCTAAACATTGACAATAGAAAAACCATGTTTGCCGTATTTTGGTCCGTGTTGATATCTCATATCCATCAGCTGCAGGAGTTGGGTGAAGATCGTTAGTGGCTTTTTCCGTGTGAGCGAGGTGCTGCTGTGAGGTTTTTGCTTCTTTTGAATATATACGAGAGGTGTGTTTTTTAACGCCTGATGAAATATATAATTAATATGTGAAACATGTACCGATATTAGTGAGTTATTATTGATGCATTTGTTGATGAGACAGAAAGATTTATACCTCGAAGATTCAACAAAAATTATTCTTAATTTCTAGGTTAATCTTTCTATTTGATTAACAATCTATAATACAGAAAACATATATTTACTACTTAAATATAGGTGTAAAACAGCCCCAACACATGTTAACTCACTGGTATATTTCATATCCACGCTCACAATAGGCAATCTGGATATGGATAACTTTTAAAATATACAGTAACGCCTATCAATAGACTACAGAATTAAGAACTTCTATTTAAATTTTATAAGTCTTATAAGTCTCTAAATAAATGAAAATTGTAAGGAAAAAATTTGGTCGATGAAGATCTCAAATAAATTCTGAGGCCTAAAGTACACGCCAATAAATATTTGAATTAAAACATATCTATTAGACTACACAGTATATTATAGGATAGGTACATGATTAGACCTGACATTGAGGTCTTCCTCAGCCCAATTAAGAATTTAAATACTAATACTAAGACTACTAACGAATGTTTGATATGAAAAACTATATAATAATTTATAATTAAAAGAAATAAATAAAACAATGAAATGGATATCCTTACAATGTAATTAAGGTATTCATCGACCCTTCCATTAGTCATTTTCAAGAAAATTTACGAATTTTTCTTTTTGTCTCATTCGATAGTATGTCCTCTCTAGTTTCCGGAAATATATAGTTTATACTAGTTTTATTGTTGATTTGCTCATTTATATTCACTTTAATGATCAGTGTGCACGCTTTTCAGCAGCTGTCACTTTGACGCATAGGGGCAGCAGATAAAACACACATTAATCTGGCTTTGAAACAGTCTACTCAAGAACTAAATCAATGTCGGAGATACTCACGGGTCGGAGAATGCAGAAAATTGGCCTAAAATCCAAAGAAAAAGGCAGTTTTTCGGAGTTGAAAAGTAAGACGCTTTACTCTAAAGGTGTACCTCAACTTTAAGTTACGATTTCTCTCACTTCATTTTTTTCACTATTTGTCTTGACTTGGGCAGTTAAAATGTCCACTTAGAATGCAGATATTAGTTTCATTTAAAAACTGAAATATAGACAAATCATGCAGCTATGTTGTAAAGCAGAATGAAGCTGTTAAATTGAAATTAGGGGTCGCGCCCCCCTCAATTAATTTTTTTAAATAAAAATAACGTAAATTGTAAAACAAAGCTAATATATTTGCCTCAATTAATGATACAAAAACGATTCTGCTATGCAACATTCTGAACATACAGCAGATCAATTTGCCACAACAATGACTCGATTAAGTAGAAAATTAGCGAAGATATCGCGTCCTAAAAATGCATGTTATTTTTGTGATTAATCTTTGAAAAAGATCCCCCAAATCAATTTAAATACAATATTAGGCTTCACATTACAAATTCCGAAGCCTCCGTGGCTTAGGCGGCAGCACGCCGGCCTCTCACCGCTGGGTCCGTGGTTCAAATCCCGGTCACTCCATGTGAGATCTGTGCTGGACAAAACGGAGGCAGACAGGTTTTTCTCCGGGTACTCCGGTTTTCCCTGTCAACATTTCATTCCAGCAACACTCTCCACCATCATTTCATTTCATCTGTCATTCATTTAATCATTGCCCCAGAGGAGTGCGTCAGGCCTCGGCAGCCGGCACAGTTCATATCCTCGCCGCTAGATGGGGGCTTCATTCATTCCATTCCTGACCCAGTCGGAGACTGGAAGCAGGCTGTGGATTTTCATTTTCATTACAAATTCCAAAGATTCAGATATAAAATCAAGAAATTTAGAAATAACAAGTGTAGTACATCAATACATATGTTAACGAAGTTCCCTGAAAATGAGTAAAAATAAATCTTAATAAGTCTTGATTTTTCGAAAATGTTACGTTTAAATTTTGCTCTCAGGTGCCAACCAGTTAGTGAGTTTTATATCTTGACTTGTCTTGAGTCATATTTAAAATAACCAAAATATTTAAAGAAATTATCTTATTTTAATGATGTTAAAGCTGCAATCGGAAATCAAGTAAGTTATTGAGAATTTCTTTTATGGAGACCTGTGGTTATTTCCAGTTTTCATGCTTGTACAGTTGTCAACCGTGTTATATAGTTGAACGGCAATTGAGGAATTTAACCAACAAGTGCTTAGTATGGTGAATATGTGTCACATGTAATAAGATTTGATTGGCGTATACTTAAATCCTTAGAATTCATCTATCAACACGGATATCAACAAACATTTCTGTATTTGCATTCTATCTCAATGAAGGGTTGAAACATGACTAACAACTATAGAATAATTCAAAAATTTGAATATACTGTATGTTCTTAATTTTGTATTGTTATACGCTATATTTTCAAAATTATTTATAATTAATCAATGCGGCAATTATCAAACATTTCCTAACATGGTAAGTGCTATTGCATATTATCTGGATATGTGAAATTCAAAAGTAATTAACTTATACTGTTAAGAAATTGTGATGAAAGTCTCCTCTCACTTACCGGCAAGATTGGCGAAGAGTAACGTGGTAGAATCCTCTTTACACTTGGGGTTTCTGTACACGACTCACTCGGCTAGATCATCTCCCTCGCGAGTGACTGTCAGGTCCGTACATTACACAAGGCACACGTGGAGTGGTCCACGTGAACTAAACCCTCACCCTTATAAAAGCAGTGCCTATCTCTGGTTGCCATGGTTACCGCATGTTAAGTCCGCCCCTCGCGTGACGTCACGGACTTGGCGCATGCTCCTTGCAGAACGCGCAGAACAACATGACAGGTGCCTGTTGGTATAAGGGGTGTGAGGGGGTGCACGGAGGCAGAACGTCACCCTCCCCCACCTTCAATCACGGGTAGGAGGGGGGAAAGGGTGCCCTCCGTCCATGCCACTTGCTAATGTAGATCACCGAACATGCTGATTCATTCAACAATTTGAAGAGTGTTTCATGTTCAAGTAGGTATTCTTGCTTTCATTTCCGTAATATTGATTAATTTATTTTTGCTTCGCTGTCAATCTAATCACTTCCTCGTAGAGTACTTTCAATAGTTGCCTCCTTTCGTGGGCTCGGGATACGTGCGTATTAAGTATTCGGATCCAGAGGTCCTGGGTTTGATTCCCAGCTCTGCCAAGAAATGTAATTCCAGTCTGAGAGTTGGAGCGGAGTACACCCAGCCTCATAAGGCAAAACAGCGAGGAGGGCGGGGGGTTCGATTCCCACCTCAGCCATTCTAGAAGCGATTTTCTGTGGTTTCCCACTTCTACTCCAGGCAAATGCCGGGATGGTTCCCAACTTACAACTATGACCGTCTCCATCACAATCCTGACCTCAAATACAAACAAACACACTACCACAAATACCTCAATAACACAAATAGCCTAGTACATGGGGATGAAATTACCACGACGGCGTACAATCTCCTAAATGAAACAACAACAACAACAACAGAATCTTTCTGGAGTGTGGAAAACGCTAGGAAAAGTCAGCTCTGTACGCTATATTAAATAACAGCTATAGACCTACAATATTACTGAAGTCTGCCTAGAGGCGCAGTGGCTGGCATTCTTGGCTCTCATCCCTGAAGTCGGGGTTCGATTGCTGGCTTCACCAAGAAATATAATTTTGGTTTGTGGGCTGGAACGGAATTCACTACCTCATTCCCTACCCCAAAATATTAAGGTTACACTCACTACTACAGTGTCCACAGAAACACAGGTTGTCAGACAAATTGAACATACACACAAGTACACGAGACTGATGACTAGGATGAACCGAGCCCCTAATACGAATTAATAACAACAACAACAACAACAACAACTTGCGACTTCTTCTTTTCGGATTCCCTCTCGTAACAGAACTCGTAGTGTAAAATGGTATCATGCTGCAGAACATTTCGCAAGTTAAATATATTTTTTTATAGTGTCGATAGCCAATTTAGTTTGTGGGATTCTTTATTAAATGAAGTGGATAGTTGATTAGGCTTGACACGTAAATAAGGATTGAACTGGATTTGTATACTTTTTTTTCCTCTCTTGGTGCAATATTTAAAGAATGTTATCGAACGGGTATCATGATTTTAACCCATAAACGGAATGATAATAATAATAATAATAATAATAATAATAATAATAATAATAATAATAATAATAATAATAATAATTAGAAAGGAAGCAACTACTTTTCAACTGCGAATTAGAACAAGATGTTCAGTAAAGAACATGTAGCCTACTTTCTCCTAAATGCATGGGTATTGTTATAACCGTTTGTCCTTTTCAAGGAGTATCATTGAATGTTGGTTGTAGTAGCTCGTTGAAATACAACGTGATATACGGATATTAAACATGAATATAAGGTGCCCTTGGCTAGTGCTACCTCTGTAAAAAAAATCATTCAATTCGGTTTCACCGTGTTTGAATTGATATGGGGAATCGATTTGCACACATAGGCTACATGACCACTATCTGCAAACTATTGGGCTGATGACCTTGTAGTTCAGTCAAAAGATGCTTCCCACAAAAAGGTATGTTGCCAAATTTGGTGGAGATCAAATGATTAGGTTGGTCGTAATTGATTTAAGCTTTTAACATTTGGGTGGCCGCCATTCCGTTTCCGTCAAGATGGCGGCAATATAAAACATGACACTGAGGTGCCCTTAGCTAGTGCTACCTCTGTACCAAATTTCGTTCAATTCGGGTTTACCGTGTTTGAATTGATAGGGGGAATCAATTTGCACACATACATGGCCGCCATATGCAAACTATTGGACTGATGACCTTGTAGCTTGGTCAAAGAACGCTTCTCACACTAAGGTCTGTTGTTGCAAAATTTAGTAGAGATCAGATGATTAGGTTGGTCGTAATTTGATTTAAGCCTTTTACATTTGGGTGGCCACCATTACGTTTTCGTCAAGATGGCGGCGATATGAAACACGACACTGGAGTGCCCTTTGCTAGTGCTACCTCTGTACCAAATTTAGTTCAATTCGGTTTCACCGTGTTTGAATTGATGGGGAGAATCGATTTGCACACATACATGGCCGCCATCTGCAAATTATTGGACTGATGATCTTGTAGTTTGGTCAAAATATGCTCCCCGCATAAGGAAATGTTGTTGCAAAATTTGGTAGAGATCAGATTATTAGGCTAGTCGTAATTTGGTTTAAGCTTTTAACATTTGGGTGGCCACCATCACATTTCCGTCAAGATGGCGGCAATATAAAACATGACACATGAGGTGCCCTTTGCTAGTGCTACCCCTGTACTACATTTTGTTCAATTCGGTTTCACCGTGTTTGAATAGATAGAGGGAATTGGTTTGCACACATACATGACCGCCAACCGCAAAGTATTGGGCTGATGACCTTGTAGTTTGGTCAAAAGATTTTTTTTTTCATAAATAAAGGTATAATGTTGTAAAATTTGGTAGAGATCAGATGATTAGGTTGGTCGTAATTTGATTTAAGCTTTTAACATTTGGGTGGCCTCCATTATGTTTTCGTCAAGATGGTGGCGATATAAGACATGACACTGAGGTGTCCTTTGCTAGTGCTACCTCTGTACCAAGTTTCGTTCAATTCGGTTTCACCGTGCTTGAATTGATGGGGGCATCGATTTGCACACATACATGGCCACCATCTGCAAACTATTGGGCTGATGACCTTGTAGTTTAGTCAAAGGACGCTCGACATATAAATATATGTTGTTGCAAAATTTGGTAGAGATCGGAGGATCAGGTTAGTCGTAATTTGATTTAATCTTTGAAAATTTGGGTGACCGCCATTACGTTTCCGTCAAGATGGCGGCGATATAAAACATAACACTGAGGTGCTCTTTGCTAGTTCTACCTCTGTACCGAATTTCGTTCATTTCGGTTTCACCGTGTTCGAATTGATAGGAGGGGTGGGGCTGACATTCAGAGTACACACACTCACACTCACACACACAACACACACACACAGACACACAATTTTTGGTCCTGTGTAGATCTCATAAGTGTACTTTCATTTTTTGCAGAAATCGAAAGTAGGCTTAAAAGTCATTCGGCAGCGGTGCAAGGAGATGTGTAATGAAGAGTTCGACAACGGACTGAGAATCTCCATTATACCTAAAGTTCATTTATACAAATCTGCACCGTTTAACCGATCTGAACCAAAATTTGTATACTTACCCTTTGAAACCCTGTGGATGACACTATCCACTTTAAATTTCGGACAGACCACTGCATTCCCTGCATTTAGTCCCTTAGGCTCAATCCTACACCATTTCACCGATCTGAACCAAACTTTGTATACTTACCCTTTGGAACCCTGCGGGTAACACTGTTCACTTGAAATTTCGGACAGACCACTCCATTCCCTGCATTTAGGCCCTTTGGCACAAATTTACACCGTTTCACCTATCTGAACCAAAATTTGTATACTTACCCTTTGGAACCCGCCGGAATAACACTGTCTACTTGAAATTTTGGACAGACCACTCCATTCCCTGCATTTAGCCCTTTGCCACAAATCTACACCCTATCACCGATCTGAACCAAATTTTGTATACTTATCTTTTGTAACCCTGCGGGCAACACTGTCCACTTAACATTTTGGCGAGATCACTCCACTTAGGGCCCTTTGGCACAAATATACACCAATTCACCGATCAGAATCAAATTTTACATACTTACCCTTTGGAACCCGACGAGTAACACGTCTACTTTATATTTCGGACAGACCACTCAATTCCTTTCATTTAGGCCCTTTGGCACAAATCTACACCGTTTCACCGATTTGAACCAAATTTTCCCTTTGGAACTCGACGAGTAACACTGTCTTACTTAATATTTCGGACAGACCACTCCATTCCCTGCATTTAGGACCTTGGGCACAAATCTACAACGTTTCACCGATCTGAACCAAATTTTACATAGGCCTACTTACACTTTGGAACCCGACGAGTAACACTGTCTACTTGAAATTTCGGATAGACCACTCCATTCCCTGCACTAGGCCCTTTAGCACAAATCTACACCGTTTCACCTAATTGCACCGGATTTTACATACCCTTTGGAACCCTTCTGGTGACACCGTCCACTTGATATTTTGGACAACCCTCTCCATTCTCTACATTTATAATAACAGACAAAGGAACTTGAAAACCACGTTTAAGGCCCTAGAACCATTCATGTCCGTAGGAGTGTAACTGTTAGAATCCCTATATCCCTATATATCCCTATATATGCCCTATATATTGTGAAAGTTTGTTACCTCTTCCACTAAAGCGGCTGGACGGATTTGGATGAAATTTGAAATGGAGATAGCTTATATCCTGGATTAACACACAGGCTGCCTTTCATCCAGAAATAAATCATTGTGTCCGTGGAACGGGCAACGTCACTGAAAAGTCACCAAAAATACTTAACTGGGACAAAAAATCGAAGTTGTCGCATAAAGACCGGATATAGCTAATTTTAAGCGATTTTAAGCGATAAACAATACTCGGACACCGAAAACCACATTTTAAGGCCCAAATACCAACAGTTTCAAAGATATTCCCAGAAAACTATCTTCGCTCTGATAGCCTAAACTGATCGCAAGTTCGTATTGTAATGTTTTCTATAGCCCTCACGTTGAGCGTACAAGTGTAATGTTTTCTACTAAGATATGTTGTTTTAATGGGCGCCAAGACCTCAACGCTATGTTGAAATCTAAATTTGTATTTAACAACACCTAGCTCTGGTAGAACACCTTCAAGAATCTTTACTCTCAGATCGTGGTATGATTGGATCATTAACCCAACAAACAATTGTATCAGGAGAAGGAATTGGTCTATATCTAATGCTACCTACTGAAAACAAAGATTGCATGGTTAAAAGAAATGAATTTATTGTATAAAAACAAGTATAGCAAAATTAATAATAATAATAAGTTTGAATTTAAATTGGAGCGTTGCGATTTAAATATTACCGCTAGAAAATTACGTGAAAACGGAGTCGGATAAATTACTGATTTTACTCTTATTCCCAAGCTATGAATTTTCTGAATTACTGAATTTGAAACAAAGAAAGACGAGAGATTGCGTAGTTATGTGTCATTCGCGCTTACCACTGGAAATTGCCGTAGCATTTCCCTCGTACTGGATGTTGAAGTGAGCTTCCCATAGCCTCCTGGACGTCGTCATCTTCTTCGTTGTTGATGATATATTTGTAGATATGAAGATTTATCGTCCGTACATCGGAACCAACACGTACAACCACAACGGTTAAGTTTCACAAAGATAGTCGTTAACTCCACTGAACTTCGGAGCCACTCACTCGTGCAACCATACTGGTTAAATTTTATAACGATAGTCCTCGTTTCCACGGCGTGCCAACCATATATGCACTCGTCGGTCTCCCACTCCAGTCCCGACTTCCAGCTTACGTGGTCTCCACTGATTGGCTGACCCCTCACGCGCTACTCCCTCTTCTGGCTCATTACAATCGGCGGGAGGGTGAAGTCGTTTGCCGTTCCATACATCCGCCTTTTCTTGACGATGTGACCCAGCCTTGCGTCATACTACTTGACAAGCATAAGCCTGTATTTGAATTCCCAGTGAGTCATGTCTCTCAATATACCCTAACTGACGAAACTCCGTAAAATTCCGTAATCATATAATTTTCTATGATATTGTCGTTCGTAATAATTTGCTTGATAGTGTTTTCTAAGACATAAAAAACCAATCTGTATGCTTATAATTTTATAAAAATGCTCCAAAAAATACCTTTATAATAATAATAATAATAAATTAACATGAAAAATTCTCTTGGCTAAACAATTTGCAGCGTAAATAAATATAGAATGGCTTCCTACTGACTTATGCCAGTGGCATAAAAACCCCTCGAAAAACACGTTACAGTATCCATGGCAACAGTACGCTCTGATAAAGTGATGAACTAATCGCAAGTCCGTATCCATGGCAACAGTAGCTTAAGACATGACATCCAATTTTACTGGCTGCGTGGCTCAGCGGTAACGTTCTCTCTTGCTGGGCCCAAGGTTGCAGGTTCGTATCCTGGCACAGTCAGCTGACATTTGAGGGTGCGAAAATGCAAGGGAGTCGTGTAAGTAGATTTTCTGGAACGTTAAGGACCCCCTTCGGAGCAAAATTCTAGCACCTCGGCGTTTCTAAAAGCCAGAGTAGTTAAAAGGAACGTAACTCCAATACATTATTATTGAAACACGTAAAGTTGGTAAAATTAATGTGCGAGACATTCCCAAGTACACTGCTCCAGTGACATCTACACCCTGTGCGAGGGCAACGTATGTCCCGGCAGATTGTCATCCAGGATAGCTCTTACTGCTACATGGTAGTGTGGTGGCGCCCCGTCCTGTTGGTAGAAGACTTCATCATCGGCTCCATAATGCGCACGTAAAGTTGGTAAAATTAATGTGCGAGACATTCCCAAGTACACTGCTCCAGTGACATCTACACCCTGTGCGAGGGCAACGTATTTCAAAGATCTCTAAGAACACAATAATCAGGAATTTTAATTATTTAGAGAGGCACGTGAGGCAAAAGGGTTGTTGGAGAATTACAATCCCTGGGATGTAACACCGGAAGAAGCTCTGATTATTTTCCTACGGCGCTCTGCGACAATAGACGACACTATTGGTCTCTAATTTCCTAACAGCCAATGAGATATAGGCCCTAGGCAGTGTCTTTTATTTCACTTACTCCTCTTTCTAATCGTATTTTTCAATTCGTTTGTAAATTACATGTGTCAGTATTGTAGTTAGTAAATAGCCGTTTCCCTATTCATTATTATCATTATCATTACGGGAAAATGACTTGAATATTACGTACATTATACTGTACTACTTATCACCACCACCTCCACAACCACAAAAAGATATACAGAGTCCGCCAGAAAAATGTATACACTCTTTACGGAACAAAAACTATTTATTTTGTGTTTCTTTTACATTTAAATTTTGATTTCACATGTAGTACTGTCTTCAGTTAAACATGTGGTTACATGAGATGTTCAAAATGTTCACCGTTGGCTGCCAGACACATAGCAGAACGACGAGCGGTCGCTGAAACGACGTCCGTCAATGTTTGAATGGGGACCGCTGCACATGCCGCTGTAATCTCCTGGCGAAGAGCCTCCAGCTTACGTCGATAGACTTGATTTTTCACAGTTTCCCCCAATTAAAAGTCCATAAGGGTAAGATCTGGTGACCGTGGGGGAAACTCAATGGGCCCTCTTCGTCCAATCCAATGTCCCGGCAGATTGTCATCCAGGATAGCTCTTACTGCTACATGGTAGTGTGGTGGCGCCCCGTCCTGTTGGTAGAAGACTTCATCATCGGCTCCATAATGCGCACGTAAAGTTGGTAAAATTAATGTGCGAGAAATTCCCAAGTACACTGCTCCAGTGACGGTACCATCAAATAAAAAGGGTCCTACTAAGCCCCTCGACGACAGTCCACACCAGACATTAACCCCTGGTAGATTGTCCACATGAACATGCGGATTTTCCGGAGAAGACACAGTTACGTCGATTCACTGTTCCATTGAGTTTAAACTGGGCTTCATCAGACTACACTTACTTCGTCAGAAATTGTTCATATTGGGTGACCATTTGTGATACCATTCACAAAATTGCATTCGACGATCGGGATCATCCTCATTAAGCGCATGCAGTAATCGTGGGATGTAAACTTTCCACTTAGCTGTTTTCAAAATCCGTCGTATACTTGTACTGCTAATCCCAACTTTCCACGCACATTGCGTAGCAGACTTCTGTAGAGAATTAGCAAACCTTTCCAACACGTGAGCCGACAAAGCAGGACTAGTAGCTGTACGCGTTCTTCCCGATCTTCCTTTGTGAATATCACAAATCGTTCCATGCGTCTGAAACTTCCCAGTAATGCGTTTAATTGTTAGGCGTGTTGGGGGTTTAGTTTCAAACGCCCTCCTCCACTGACTTTGCACTTTAACGGCATTACCAAACCTGATAAACCACTTCAGAATGTACTTTCGATGCTCGAACGTCAAGCGTGCCCAAGCCATTTCGATTTCCCACTATCGTGATGTAAGTACCGACATCTGTTGAGCGAAAGACCATACTACAACATTTAAAAACAATGATAACAGTTGACAATGTCCATATCCCGATATCGTCTGACAAAGGGAGTATACATTTTTCTGGCGGACTCTGTATTTTCTTTTTTCTGTTAGTTTAAGTATCATGTGCCAGTTCTGTAGTATATTCATTATCATCCATAAATTCACCGGGCACTACTGCTAGTAGGTTATACGAAAATAGATCTGATACTTGACTACCTAGCTCTTGCAGATGACCTAGTTATATTTTCTGATTCTATAGATACTGATACAAAACAAATCATCAAACTTAAAACCCAAGCGGCAAAGGCAGGCCTCCAGATCTCCTTTGAGAAAACAGAATTTATAACTACAGTAACATCAAGCAGGCCCCCAGAGAGTTTTAAGTGGAACAACGAATAATCATGCGGGCAGAAAATTTAAGTAACTTATTTAGGTGAATGGATAAAACCAAACAACTCTGAGAAAGAAACATTTACATCAAGGATCAACAAGATGAAAACTGCGTACCAGCTAACCTGAGATGTTTACAATAAACGATCAGTGTCCATCAATGCCAAGAATTGGCATTATTGTTCAGTTATTCGTCCAGAAGCTCTGTACGCAGCAGACGCATTGCAATGAATAAGAAAGGTTTAGTTGAAAAGTTTGAGGCCAAAGAACAAAAAATCCTGTGAAAGATCCTAGGACCAGTCAGAGAAAATGGAGGGTACAGGAGGCGACATAACAACGAACTCTACATATTTGTGGAAAGGAAAACGGACTTGATGCGAAAAAGGAGAATTAGTCTCTATGGCCACATTAACACGCATGAGCTCGCAGAGACTGACCAACAGCATATTTTCCTAGTTTGTAGACAAGAAAACCAAGGGACCATGGTTCTCTGAGATCGAAAAGGATCTCATAGAAGTACGGATTTCGCTTGAGGACATTCAAGAACGTCTTTCTCTACAGAAAAAACTTACATCACACCGGCGATTCCAATAAAATCCAAAATTGAGAGCAGGTAAGAAGTGGATGGCTGACAGAAAGGAGGCGCACAGGAAACGAATGAAGGACTACTGGGAAAAGATTGAAGCTCAAAGACGGAAACAGTTGAAGTAACGTGGTCCATAACTGGCCGAAACGAAGAAGAAGAAGAAGCAACAAAGGGATAATAATAATAATAATAATAATAAGGTCAATTTAGATAATGTTGACTATTGTGATAATAAAAATAATAAATGTTGAAATTGACTAAGCAATTGATCTATATTTAGTGAGAGATTGTTGGATAGAAGATTTGTTTATTTGAGAGGAAAGTGATCATCTATGCCTATATTAGACAGATATTAGGCAGGATTTTATTTTTGCTGTAAATTAGGAGATTGGAAGCACGTTACGTGACAGATTTGAGGAGCAAACTGGACCGTGTATCAGGTACTCGAAGGTACAGTAGGTTATGTAATGTATGCAGTATTTATGCAGTATTGTCGATACGTGTTTTATTGCAGTGTGCAATGTCTTCGTGCCCAAGTTAGGTTTGTATGGAGTTTATTTATGCCAGTGGATGGTTACCCTGATGTATTCGTGTAAAGTTTTGAAGCCATTCTTTCAGTGTTGCATATGCAAACTGTCAGTTGTAACTCTTCAGTCGGTCAACACGAATTTGCCCAATGAGTGGGTGGGGTACAATGCATATTCTGAGGCCTGAAATATGTTTATATGCACACTTTATTTAAATTGTCGACACACTGAACTTCGTACAAAGAAGAGTTTGTCCCAAGATTTAAGGTAGGTTGGAAGTCAAATGCGCTTCAATTGCTACATCTCTTTGTAGATGACAGCCTATGTTTTTATAGTACTCACAGTTTGGTGGGGTTCTGTAGGCAATTGTTTGATTGATCATTAGGCTACGAGGGTATGGTGTTTCGATGCCAGGACACATAATCATAATGATGACAACGATATTATTAATAATAAATCAGTAATTACAGTGACGTTTGATGATTTAGTAGATATTTGTGGATCTTTTGTATTCGAATACATGGTGATTGTGATTTTATGACAGTCATGTTGAATTAGATATGCATATTTTGGTTACTATTTAACATACCCGTCGTTGTTTGTTAGGAGGCTTGAAACTTTATTAACTTTTTGAGAGATTTTATTTGGAAAGATATTAGAATTTAGAAGTAGTCGCGAGGCATCTTTCAAAGAGGGAACCGCCAATGTAAAGTATTTACTGTGTGTGTGTTTGATATTTTATTGCGTAATAACATACTTTGACTGATTGTGTTTTCTCTTTTAGGGTTTATGTGCCATGAAATCAAGTCCAGGTTTCAATTATGCACAGATTAGATTAATTAGTGTTTATTGTGTGTTTTATTTGATTTTAATTGCACTGAACTGCGATATTGTGTGTTTTAATAGATTTGTTGTTAGCGTAGGATGAATTCATAATAGTCGGTTTTTCTCTCTGTGCTAGTATCTAACGATGACCTATAATCTTCTAATTGACACCCATTAAAGTGAAAACCCAACAATACAAATAATATGATCACGAACAAACGCAATTTATACTGTTATAAGAATCCAAGTGATCGATATAATTTAGTAGGTCTATGTGAAATATTGAAGCATTGATAGGCATTAAATTTCAATTGAATGTTTTGCTATGGGCTTGATATTAGCCTATTCGGAGAGAAAAATTGTAAAAATGGTAAATGTTAGCTCTTGAATTTAAATAAATATAAACAATGGTCATTAAAATACGATTGAGGAATAATGTCATGTTTCATGCCTTGTCCGGTGCTGTTTCGATGTTTTAGGATGTGCAGATATCGGCCATTGTAATATCTAGCCTAATTTGTTTAGGCGGTCAGGGAACATAATATACATTGCAACCATTGAATATAGCGAACGGTTTCGAGTATCATCAAGAACATTTTGTAACAGTGCAATCCCAGTTACAAATATTGACCACCAGAGTGCGAACTACGTACATTTCATTTAGTGATTTCAAAGTGTAGAAAGTTAATGATAGGAGCGTTCTTTTTATATGTGATGTGTGAATACTTGTGAATGAGAATGTGTCGGGTATCTCGGGTATCTTTCTGTGAAGTGATATGATCCCAGTATTGAGGAGTGAAAGACGGATTGTCGAACCAGGGGTCATCCACCGTTAACGTGGCTTAATCCATTCAGTTGGGGGTCCAGATGACCCCAGATTCAACAGCTATGCAGCCTGACATCTGACCATGATAGCGTAAAGTACAACTTTTAATTATGGGGAACAACGTTGCTCAACGTCCGTAGGTTTCAACCTGAAATTACCCTACACGTGTTCCTTGGGTGGTGCTAACTGAGCTACAATACTGGTAGCCAGATAATCCTTTGTATCTCCTGGCATATATCACATCACACACAATGGATAATAATTCAATCAACGGTCCTTCTGAGGACCTGCTGTCCAGAAAGTTAGGTCACTGTATGAAGATTTATTAGCTGAATGTAGAAGGCACTAGTAGATCCTTTGCCAAATACTCCACAAGATCCTGGTGAATAATATCATTGATATAGCCTTGATTCAGGAAACACACGCAGAAGATGAGAACCAACTCCATATAAGAGGCCCTATGAGCAGCTTGGTGCTACTTACGATAAGGTGTAGGGTATAGCGACATATGTAAGATCTAGTATAGAAAATGTATCTCTCCTTTCCACTAGTTCTACTAACGATATCCATGAGATTGTTTCCAAGATAGGAGAAGTAACTGTGGTAAATATTTATAAACCTCCAGGGGTAACATGACCTGTGCACGTGCTTGAGACTTACAATCACCCCACGATTTATGTGGGAGATTTCAACAGACATCATGAAATGTGGAAGTATAGTCATAATGATGAAAATGGAATTGCTTTGGTTGATTGAATAGAACAGTACAATTTCCATCTTGTATTTGATGCTAAAGACCGCTGTACATTCCGATCCGCTGCTTGGAAGATATATCACAATCCTGACTTGTGTACCGTCACGTCTGATGACAAGCTCCAACCCCTGCCAATGTTGTGACAGGTCTTGACAGATTTCCTACACAGTCAGCACCGACCAGTTCTCCTTGAAATGGGCCACAGGATTCCATTAACAAGATCATTTCAACAACCCAGATGGAGCTTCAACAAAGCCAAATGGACATCATTTTCAGAAAACCTAGATAAATGTGTCGGTTGTATTCCTCCTACAAGGTCTAACTGTAAGCGTTTTGTTGGAGCTATAATAACTACAGCGAAAACATTTATCCCACGAGGATATCGCAAGGATTACGTACCTAAATGGACAGAAGATTGTGAGAAACTCTATAGGGAATTCCGTGAAAGTAGTGATCCCTAAATAGCTGTGAACTGCTACACAACCTCGACGCTGCCAGATGCCTTAGGTGGACTACAACTGTTGAGTCACTAGACTTGAAAACATCGAGTAGACAGGCCTGGTCTCTTCTGAGGAAGCTTGGTGGTGGAAGCCCACCTCAACGTGCAAATGAAAACGTTAGGCCTACACCCAATAATATTGCATCTAACATAGTTTCTACATCACGAGCTCCCCAAAATAGTCAACATACAATCAGGGTGAAGAAGGATTTAACGGAGCTCTAATCAATATGTCCATAGGACTCTGCATACTCTTCCCCATTTACTCTTGCCGAAGTAACTACAGCATTAAGCGATTTGAAAGCAGGAAAAGCACCATCAAGGTGTTCATTCCGAGTTCCTTATTAACTGTGGAAAGTATGTAAGGCAATGGTCAGCTGAGTTTTATACAGATATTCTCCGGTCGGGTAATATACCATATGAATTGGAAAAAGCAAAAATTATTGCTACTTTTAAACCTGCCAAACCAAGCAATAAACCTGACAGCTATAGACCCATTGCTTTGCTAAGTATGATCTATAATCTTCTGGAAAGGCTGATTTATAATCGAATAAGCCATGTAATATTTGGAAATTTACCTATTGAACGAGCTGGATTTCGTCCCCAACGTAGCTGCACAGATCAGGTTCTTTCTCTGACAACATTCATAGAGGCGAGATTCCAGAAACACGAAAAGACTTCAGTTGCCTTCATTGACTTAACGGCAGCGAGCCAACACAGAGCCTTGAGGAAGACCATTATTCAACTTCCTATTTGAGCTCATCTTGTTCTCCATTATAACCCGGAAGCTTCTGTTGTTGATCATATTATTGATAAGATTCACAAGTCTTAAGCATGGAATAGTCCGAAGAAGTTTGAGAATCAGACCATATGCTGCCGTTAAGTCAATGAAGGCAACTGAAGTCTTTTCGTGTTTCTGGATTCTCGCCTCTATGAATGTTGTCAGAGAAAGAACTGATTCTCAAACTTCTTCGGACTATTCCATGCTTAAGACTTGTGAATCTTATCAATAATATGATCAACAACAGAAGCTTCCGGGTTATAACGAAGAACAAGATGAGCTCAAATAGGAAGTTGAATAATGGTCTTCCTCAAGGCTCTGTGTTGGCTCCTTTACTATTCAGCTTATAGCCGATATGCCAGACACCACTTCTAGGAAATTTGGATATGCTGATGATTGGGCCCTTGCTATCAGCCACAGAGATTTTGAAATCCGCGAGGGCATACTAACCAGTGATCTATCAATTATGGGCAAGCATTTCCGTGACTGGAGGCTGCAGCCTAGTGCTACTAAGACAGAAGTGTCATCTTTCCATCTCAGTAACAGACTAGCCAATAGAGAACTGAATGTCTATTTTGGAAATACCTTACTCTCAAACAAGAAATATCCCAAATATGTAGGAGTTACTTTAGATAGGACTCGGAGTTTCAAAGAACATCTTACCAGAACAGCTGCGAAGCTCAGATCTAGAAATAATATTCTACAGAAACTGAGTGGTACAACGTGGGGTTCACCTGCTTCTACACTTAGGACTTCTGCCCTTGGATTGGTGTACCCACTAGCTGAATACTGTGCGTCCACCTGGATGAATAGTGCTCATACCAAGCTTGTTGGTATTCAGCTCAACCAAACTATGCGCATCATCTCGGGAACAATTAGATGTACTCCGACATATTGGCTGCCAGCGCTAAGTCACATTCCACCTCCAAGCATGAGAGGAGAACATGGACTTATGATGGTGTACAGCACCATCTGCAAAAAACCTCATCTTCCCGTGCACCATGATTTTCATGATATTAGTAGGGATATACTTCGATCTCGCCTCCCTCCTCTGACTACTGCACAAAGGCTCGTTGGAAGCAGTTCTGGTCGATCTCTGCCTCACCGGAACAACAAACTATGCCATGCATCACAACCAAGCCTCCAGGTTTTGAGCTTCCTAGAAGAATTTGGTCCACCTTGAATAGAATAAGAACAAATTGTGGCAGATGCGTGGACTCTCTTCACAGGTGGGGGAAAATTCCATCTCCGAAATGTACCTGCGGTGCTGAAAGACAAACTATTCAGCATATCACACAAGATTGTCCACTAACGACTACATAAAGGATGCAAATCTGACATTGTGACCCTTATCTGAGTTGAGCCTTGTAAACAGTTATATTTTCTTTTCAATGCTGTTTTAATTATCTTTATATTATAATATGTATTGTGATGTGTTTAGTACCATACGCTAATTACATAAATAAATTATGTGGGAATAGTTATTGTGGGGGCGAGATATAAATTTAATGAATTAGTTTTGCTTGTTGTGTGTTATTTGTTTAGTAGTGTGATCACGGGAGACTTTTGTAGTGCAAGTCGTCAGCATTTTGATAACAATTTGTATTGTACTCGTCATCTTGCAAATTAGTGCATGTGAGTATTTATTTCGGGCTGATGACGAGAGTATCAATAATCTAATGATTGATTATTCGCCCAGACACGTAAGTTATAGAATATCGGCAGGAGATTTGATTTGTTGTGACATTCAGGTAAATTAGCCAGAGAGTAAAACGAATAACGTAAATATGTGACCATTTAGGGTAAATTTCAGAAGTTTGTTTATTTCGAGGAAAACATTCATTGTAAATTTAGGCAGTCAGAGTATTTTTCGCCACCAGCAGTAGAAAACCAATGTATAATTTATGGTGCACATTTTTGTACTGTAGTTGGGAGCGAGATTCTGATTCTCGGCTTCGCTAGTTCGTATCCCGATCAGTGGAATCTAGAGATGATGTTCATTTGGTCGCACACAACTCATACATATGCTGTTGTTTGGTTATTGTTTCCATCCATATTTTGTATGATGCAGTGTACTGATCTCACCTTCTTTGCCGAGTTGACCGTCCTAAAAGTAAAATTGCCCTGTTTGTATATGAATGTTATTTCACCGAGGAAGTAGTAAGCTTGGACCCGTCCACTACGGAGGATGTGATTTATTTGCAGCTATTTTACTTTAGCACGTGGACCCTTCCCATTCAGGAACCGCCAGTCTAGTCGGTCAAATAGAAGGATTTGTTTATGTCGCAGAAAGTGTTTGTAATCATCCTAATTTAGTGTGGGGGTATTTGTTATGTGTTTAATGCTGACGAGGTCGTGTAATTATTTATTTGTACCACTGTTATGTGGGTTACTCATGTGAAGTAGTGCCGGTTCGACACCAGATTGTGTTTGTTTTGATTTATGTTTTTCTTTGTGTCCCCGTGCATTTTGGTGTGAATCTTGCTGCCCAGATATCAGTAACTATCATCTCATACGCTAAATAAATCCCGATATGGTGACGAGCGAGGCTCGAAGCTAAATCAGATAATGGGGAACTTGTCGTAGCTTGTCAATATAAGCTCCAAACCAATAATTGAACGAGACTCCAGAATGTAATTTAGTAAGTGCAGCTGTAGATTTGTAAAGATTTGTACACTTGATTTGGGTTTGAAAGCAGCTGACAGTAGAGGTCACCCCTCCCACTTAGATCAGCTGTTAACATAACTTTGTTTATATTTGTGCATTGAACAGCTGATTGTAACGTAGCATCTTTGATGTTTATTTTGCTTTCGCTTTTGCAGTAGCAGCACTTTTTGTTTATATTAATTTAGCCTAATGTTGTTTTTCATGTTTTCCTTTTGGCTAATGCCAACCCTAGCTAGACTTGATGAGTTCTATTTTTACTCTTTTGTTTATATCTGATTGTTGTTACTATGAATAAACAACAGGTTTCATATAAGCTGTGTGTGTATGCCATTTCAGTAGTATTAGATGCCTGTTTCCTAAACTAGACATTTAAGTTAAATAATAAATTAACGAACTGAATATCCCCCGAGACCCCAAAATACCCAAAGCTTAGGGATACCCGATCGGATACAATAATTTTTGGAAATGAAATGAATTTACAACACATTCAAAGCCCATGTACAAACAGTCAATATTAAGTTCGAGTTCTATTTAACTCACGCGTTACTCGTCTAAACATAACTTAGTGTTGATTAGGATAAAAGATTATCGATCCTAGCCCAAAATTCCAGCGTAGGAGTGGATGAATGTGTTTGCATTTATTTTGACATGCACGAGTATAATTCGTTAGTAGAGTTTTAAAAAAATCTGATTTATATTTGATCGACCCTTGTCTTAAAATGTCGGTACCGTGTGTATGGTTGCCTGCACGCGACTGTAGGGCGTACTGAAGTCACTGTGCAGAGGGAGAAGCAACAATAGGCCCACGCGCGGGCTGTCTAACCCCTGCAGACCCCCCGCTGGGAAGAAACAATGCTCACCATTTAGCTGGTCTGGCTCTTCACTCATCCAGTTCCAGTTGCAACCAGCCATATTTATGACGTGTGATCTTCCTCCCATATTGACTACAATTCCATACTGCTAAATGGAACACCAAAGACGAATATTTCCCGCGTTTATCAATCATTTTCCTGTCTATTTTTTCTCGTATTTGTTCGCTATTCACCAGGCGAGCTGACAAAAGGGTTATATCTATGTGTACCCGCCCTTGCTGAGTTCATCCGTAAGATAACATATGGCTAAGGAGGATTCTTGTTATTAAGATCGTGCGTTGTTCAAAAAAAGAACAAGACATAAAGAAATAAAAGGTAGAGAATTCAAACTGCATGTGGAAGTCGAACCTGCAACCTCCAGGTTTTGGACACCGTTCTCCTGCTAACTCAACTAATAGCAGGCAGGCGTATCTCAGAGCCAGTGTGTGAGGCTCTGGAACTGAGCGATGCGAGTATTGCTAGTTAGAACCCGTCCAGAGGCATTGGTCGACTATTTGTGTTGTTCTTAATTGTAATTTAACCGTATGGTCTTCAAAAATATGAAATGAAAATCCACAGCCTGCTTCCAGTCTCCGACCGGGTCAGGAATGGAATGAATGAAGCCCCCATCTAGCGGCGAGGATATGAACTGTGCCGGCTGCCGAAGCCTGTCACACTCCTCTGGGGCAATGATTAAATGAATGACAGATGAAATGAAATGATAGTGGAGAGTGTTGCTGAAATGAAATTGTGACAGGGAAAACCGGAGTACCCGGAGAAAAAACTGTCTGCCTCCGTTTTGTCCAGCACAGATCTCACATGGAGAGACCGGGATTTGAACCACGGACCCAGCGGTGAGAGGCCGGCGTGCTGCCGCCTAAGCCACGGAGGCGGTCTTCAAAAATATAATTCTCACAAAATAATTTAAAATATATCGTAGTAAGTTGAACTGGATGCAAGGTCATTTAAGGCTGACAAAATAATTTGAAACAAATAAAACTGATAATGATGATTATAATAAACTAGCTGAAGTACCCGTGCTTCGCTACGCGTCATAAATAAATTAAAATGTGAAGGTGAGAGTTAAAACAGGGGATAGGCAAGGTGCTGCGCAGAGGGAGATTAAGGATGGAACATTTTGTCTAACTACACCGCTCGGCGTTAACCGTGTTTTATAGCACAAATTTAGGTTTAACTCGCTAACCGTTGGAGATACCTTTCGGAGAGAAAATGTAATTTTAAACCTCGTATGTGCCATCAAAAGTTTTCTATTTCTTAGCGTTCTCTTTTTATTTGAAATGGAAATATGAAAGTTTTAAACCAAAGGGTGTAGTGACGTCACTAAAATGGTCGCCATCTTTAAACAGTGCAAAGTATTCAAATCAAAAGTAACCTATATGTTAACCAGGTAAATCAGCTACTTCCATGTAAAATTCATGTAAATCGAACCAGTGGTACTTGCGTGATTGAGTAATACACAGACACACACCATCTCATTTTTAGCCTCACTTCGCTCGCGTCATAGCCGTGTCATATTGTTATTCAATGAAATACAGGTTTAACCCCGTTAACACCCCGTTAGAACCTGAATATCCAAAAATCCCTCCTTAGTAGACGTTTTCGACACACAACAAACATATCCCCAAAATATCATTCTTCTAACTTTAATAGTTTTGGTTGGTCGATGAGAGTGAACATCCAAAAATCCTTCCTTAGTGGACGTTTTTCTTCCAGAATTTCACCCCTCCCCATATGCCCCTTAATTTGCATTTATGAAAAAAAAGGTCGAACACCTATTTATTTTATTTATTTATTTATTTATTTATTTTTAAGCTGATTGATTTCCTCCGAGTTTCAAACTCCTCGCCTATGTCGTTTAAGAAATACACGCTCCGTTAGGAATCTTTCAACCCCCACTTTTCATCCCTTTCACCTCATAATATACACTACACCGAAAAACCATTAGACATGTGTAAGCTTATTTTTAATGATTAGTATATGTGCCAAGTATCACATCCCCAAATGGAACCACTCGTGAGATATTGTTATTCAATGAAATGCACGTTTACCCCCTTAACACCTCTTTAAAACTTGAATATCCAAAACTCTTTCCTTAGTGGACGTTTTCGACATACAACGAACATATCCCCAAAATTTAATGTTTCTAACTTCAATAATTTTGGCTGGGCGATGATGAGTGAGTGAGTCAGTCAGGATATTTTCATTCATTTATTTTTGATAATTTCACCCCTCCCCATGAACCCCTTAAATTGGATTTATGAAAAAACGGTCGAACACCTATTTAATTGGTTTTTAAGCTGTTTTTTCCCGACGAATTTCACACTTCTCGCCTATGTCGTTTCAGAGATACACGCTCCGTTAAGAATCCCTCAACCCCCAATTTTCACCCCTTTCACCTCATAATATACACCACATCGATAAACCCTTAGACATATGTCTGATTATTTTTAATGATTAGTTTATATACCGAATATCACATCCCCAAAGAAACAACTCATGAGATATCGTTATTCAATGAAATGCACGTTTACCCCCTTAACACATTCTTTAAAACCCGAATAAACAAAAATCATTCCTTAATTGACGTTTTCGACATACAGCGAACATATCCCCAAAATTTCATGTTTCCAACTTTAATAGTTTTCGCTGGGCGTGATGGGTGTTTTAGTCTTTTCAGAGGAATCTGTCCTGTAATTGATAATACACACTATAATAAATTTAATTTTTGAGTGAGTTAGTCAGGACATTTTCTTTCAATTATTTTTACCAGAATTTCACCTCTCCCCATGGGCCCCTTATTTGGATTGATGATAAAGCGCTTGAACACCTATTAACTTATTTTTTAAGCTGTCGTTTTCCCCAGAGTTTGATGAGTGAGTTAGTCAGTCAGTTAGGACACTTTCTCTCCTTTTTCCCCCAGAATTTCACCCCACCCCATTGACCCCTTAAATTAATTTATGAAAAAACGGTCGAACACCGATTTACTTACTTTTTAAGCTGATTTATTTTTCGCTGAGTTTCAAATTTCCCGCCTATGTCGTTTATGGTTGTGAAACGTGGGCGACTCCAAGAACTTTTGAAGAACGTATATGTGCATTTGAAAGAAAAATGCTGCGGAAAATCTATGGCCCAAAATACTGCCCAGAAACTGACAGTTGGGAAAGACAGAGTAAAGAGGAGTGATATCGACGTTATAAAATAGCAGACATCAGTAGAGAGAGAGAGAGAGAGAGAGAGAGAGAGAGAGAGAGAGAGAGAGAGAGAGAAGACGATTACAACGGTTAGGACACATTATCAGAGCAGAAGGTACTCTCCCGAACCGTGTGTTCAATATTCAGCCAACGGGAAAACGTCCAAGAGGTCGACCAAGAACGAGATGGAAAGATCGAGTTATGTTGGCACTGAACCAGGTAGATCCAGATGCAAGTATGGAAGATGCCAGGGATAGAAATCGTTGGTCTAATATATGCAACCATTATTTGAGAAGCCGAAATCATTCTTCCTGTTATGAAGTACAATGTTATATATTATGTTATGCTTGCTATTTATATTGTAATCAAGAATTGTATACCCTTGTATTTCTGCTATGGCTCTTAATGGCCTGTCACATGCAATAAATGATGATGATGATGATGATGATGTCGTTTAAGAGATAGGCCTACACGCTCCGTTAGGAATCCTTCAACCCCCACTTTTCACCCCTTTCACCTCATAATATACACCACATCGAAAAACCCTTAGACACATGTCTGCTTATTTTTAATGATTAGTTTATATGCCGAATATCACATCCACAAATGAAACTACTCGTTCCTCGCCTATGTCGTTTAAGAGATACACGCTACGTTAGGAATCTTTCAATCCCCACTTTTCACCCCTTTCACCTCATAATATACACCACATCGAAAAACCCTCAGACACGTATCTTCTTACCTTTAATGATGAGTTTATATGCCGTGTATCACATTCCCCAATGAAACCAATCGGGAGATATTGTTATTCAATGAAATGCAGGTTTAACCCCCTTAAGACCCCTTTAGAACCTGAATATCCGAAAATCCTCCCTTAGTAGACGGTTTTGAAATACAATGAACATATCCCCAAACTGCCATGTTTCTAACTTCAATAATTTTGGCTGGGCGATGATGAGTGACGGAGTGAGTGAGTGAGTCAGGACATTTTCTTTCAATTTTCTTTTTTCAGAATTTCACCCCTCCCCATGAACCCCTTAAATTTGATTTATGAAAAAAACTGTCGAACAGCTATTTACTTACTTTAAAGCAGTTTTTCCCCCTGAGTTTGATGAGTGAGTGAGTCAGTCAGTCAATCAGTTAGGACACTTTCTTTCCATCCCCCCCCCCCCCCTAGAATTTCAGCCCTCCCCATGGGCCCCTTAAATTGGATTTATGAACAAACGGTCAAACACATATTTACTTCTTTTTTATGATGTTTTTTTCGCTGAGTTTCAAACTCCTCGTCTATGTCATTTAAGAGATACACGCTCCGTTAGGATTCTTTCAATCCCCACTTTTCACCCCTTTCACCTCATAATATACACCACATCGAAAAACCCTCAGACACGTGTCTTCTTATTAGCCTACTTTCGATTTTTGCAAAAAATGAAAGTAGACTTATGAGATCAACACAGGGCAAAAAAAGTGTGTCTGTCTGTGTGTGTGTGTATGTGTGTGTGTGAGTCTCTGTGTGTGTGTATGTGTGTGTGTGAGTATGTCTGTCCCCCCCTATCAATTCGAACACGGTGAATGCGAATTGAACGAAATTTGGTACAAAGGTAGCACTAGCAAAGGACACCTCAGTGTCATGTTTTATATCGCCGCCATCTTGACTGAAACGTAATGGCGGCCACACAAATGTTCAAAGCTTAAATCAAATTACGACTAACCTAATCATCCGATCTCTACCAAATTTTGCAACAACATACCTTTATGGGGGGAGCATCCTTTGACCAAACCAATAGGTCATCAGTGGAATAGTTTGCGGATGGCGGCCATCTTTGTGTGAAAATCGGTTCACCCTATTAATTCGAACATGGTGCATCCGAATGGAACGAAATTTGGTACAGAGGTAGTACTAACAAAAGGCACCTCAGTGTCACGTTTTATATCGCCGCCATCTTGACGGAAACGTAATGGCGGCCACACAAATGTTCAAAGCTTAAATCAAATTACGACTAACTTAATCATCCGATCTCTACCAAATCTTGCAACAACATACCATTATGGGGGGAGCAACCATTGACCAAACTAATGGGTCATCAGCGTAATAGTTTGCGGATGGCGGCCATCTTTGTGTGAAAATCGATTCCCCCTATTAATTCGAACACGGTGCAACCGAATGGAACGAAATTTGGTACAGAGGTAGTACTAACAAAAGGCACCTCAGTGTCATGTTTTATATCGCCGCCATCTTGACGGAAACGTAATGGCGGCCACACAAATGTTCAAAGCTTAAATCAAATTACGATTAACCTAATCATCCGATCTCTACCAAATTTTGCAAAAACATACCCTTATAGAGGAAGCATCTTTTGACCAAATGAATAGGTCATTGGCCTAATAGTTTGCGGATGGCGGCCATCTTTGTGTGAAAATCAAATCCCCCTATTAATTCAAACACGGTGAAACCGAATGGAACGAAATTTGGTACAGAGGTAGCACTAGCGAAGGGCATCTCAGTGTCATGTTTTATATCTCCGCCATATGGACAGAAACGTAATGGCGGCCACACAAATGTTCAAAGCTTAAGTTAAATTACGACTAACATAACCATCCGATCTCTACCAAACTTTGCAACAACATACCTTTATGGAGGGAGCATCTTTTGACCCATCTAATAGGTTATTATCCTAATAGTTTGCGGATGGCGGCCATCTTTATATCAAAATTGATTCCCCCTATTAATTCGAACACGGTGGAACCGAATGGAACGACATTTGGTACAGAGTTAGCACTAGCAAAGGGCACCTCAGTGTCATGTTTTATATCGCCGCCATCTTGACTGAAACGTAATGGCGGCCACACGAATGTTCAAAGCTTAAATCAAATTACGATTAACCTAATCATCCGATCTCTACCAAATTTTGCAACTACATACCTTTATGGAGGGAGCATCCTTTGACCAATCTAATAGGTCATTCGCCTAATAGTTTGCGGATGGCGGCCATCTTTATGTCAAAATTGATTCCCCCTATTAATTCGAACACGGTGGAACCGAATGGAACGAAGTTTGGTACAGAGGTAGCACTAGCAAAGGGCACCCCAGTGTCATGTTTTTTTATCGCCGCCATCTTGACTGAAACGTAATGGCGGCAGCACGAATGTTCAAAGCTTAAATCAAATTACGATTAACCTAATCATCCGATCTCTACCAAATTTTGCAACTACATACCCTTATGGAGGGAGCATCCTTTGACCAATCTTGTAGGTCATTAGCCTAATAGTTTGTGGATGGCGGCCATCTTTATGTCAAAATTGATTCCCCCTATTAATTCGAACACGGTGGAACCGAATGAACGAAATTTGGTACAGAGGTAGCACTAGCAAAGGGCACCTCAGTGTCATGTTTTATATCACCGCTATCTTGACGGAAACGTAATCGCGGCCACCCAAATATTAAAAGCTAAAATGTAATTACGACCAACCTAATAATCTAGTCTCTACCAAATTTTGCAACACCATATCTTTATGTGGGAAACATATTCTGACCAAACTGCATGAACATCAGCCCAATAGTTTGCAGATGGTGGCCAAGTATGTGTGCAAATCGATTCCCCCTATCAATTCAAACACGGTGGAACCGAATTGAACGAAATTTTTTACAGAGGTAGCACTAGCAAAGGGCACCTCATATTCATGTTCAATATCCCTATAGCACTTTGTATTTCAACAAGCTACTACAGCCAACATTCAATCATACTCCTTGAAAAGGGCAAAGAGTTATAACAATACCCATGCATTTAGGAGAAAGTAGGCTATATGTTCTTTACTGAACATCTTGTTTTTAATGGTAAGTTTATATGCCGAGTATCACATCCCCCAATGAAACCAATCGGGAGATATTGCTATTCAATGAAATGCAGGTCTACCCCCTTAACACCCCTTTAGAACCGGAATATCCAAAAATCCTCTGATAGTGGGCATTTGCGCCCTTGAGGAAGCTGCACACCAAGTTTCATTCCAATCCGTTCGGTGGTTTCTGAGATTTCGTGATGAATGAATGAGTGAGTGAGTGGTATTTGACAAATATATAGTAGATAGTGTCTAGTCTTTGTTATGCTAAACTCGGTTGAAAGTGCTGTGTGAGCAGTTGAGTAACTAACGGGATTTCAAGTAAAGATCCTCATTTTCTATACCGGTAGTGCAGAGCGCAACTGGGATCCAGTCGGCCGTGTCTCGACTTGAGCTATGATGCCATGGAAACTATCTGCCTTGCCATTCCTTCATGAGTATGGTTGGTTGGTTCCTTAGTTTAGGGGCTGCGACAACGCGGTCATGTAGCCCCGTGTACTTTGGGTGTGTGTAGAATCTGTCTGATAACCGGTGTTAATTGTGATGACTGTATTAGTGTGTGTATCTGTTTTTTTTAAATTCAAGTAGGGACTGCAACTTTGAATTTTCAAATAGTTCCTACTTTTGCCGCCAAGCACCACCGTCAACGACTACTAGGCCTAGTTCAGAACTAGCTACTAGACGCCACCGCAGTCGGCTCTTGGCAACGAACGTAGCAACCTAAGAGCGTTGTTTACATTCTTAACCTATCCAATTTAGTTTCACACAGGTGTAATTAGTGGAAAGATCTTTAACATGCCATAAATCTATGACATGGGACCGCCGGCTTTACTTCCCCTCCGTAGGAAGGCATACTGAGGGATTTTAACGCTCTAAAAAAATCCGACGGCTTCGGCCGGGTTTGAACCCGCTATCTTGGGCATATTTTATGATTTGATTAGCCTGTGATTGAGTGCAAAAGGGCAGAAATCAGAAGAATGAGAAAGACTATCGACAATTCATGTAGCCGGCGGTTCCTTCTGCGTCCTAAACTATGTGTGTGCAAAATTTGGTTGAGATTGGTGGAACGGTGTAGATTTGTATACAGAACAGACCCACCCACCCACATACCCACATACAGACTTTCACTTTTATATATAAGACTTGCTGAAGTACCCATGCTTCGCTACGCGTCATAAATAAATTAAAATGTGGAGGTGACAGTTAAAACAGGGGATAGGCTAGGTGCTGCGCAGAGGGAGATAAAGGATGGAACATTTTTTCAAACTACACCGCTCGGCGTTGACCGTGTTTTATAGCACAAATTTAGGTTTAACTCCCTAACCGTTGGAGATACCTTTCGGATAGAGAATGTAATTTTAAACCTCGTATATGCCATCAATAGTTTGCAATTTCTAAGCGTTCTCGTTTTATTTGAAATGGAAATATGAAAGTTTGAAACCAAAGGGTGTAGTGACCCCACTAAAATGGTCGCAATCTTTAAATAGTGCAAAGTATTGAAATCAAAAGTAGCCTATATGTTAAACAGGTAAATCAGCTACTTCCATGTAAAATTCATGTAAATCGGACGAGTGGTACTAGCGTGATTGAGTAATACACAGACACACACCATCTCATTTTTAGTCTCGCTTCGCTCGTGTCATATTCATGTCATATTGTTATTCAATGAAAGGCAGGTTTAACCCCATTAACACCCCTTTAGAACCTGAATATCCAAAAATCCCGCCTTAGTAGAAGTCTCCGACATACAACAAACATATCCACAAAATATCATTCTAACTTTAATAGTTTTAGTTGTTCGATGAGAGTGAATATCCAAAAATCCTTCCTTAGTGGACGCTTTTCTTCCAGAATTTCACCCCTCCCCATAGGCCCCTTAAATTGAATTTAAGAAAAAAAACGCCGAACGCCTTCTTATTTTATTTATTTATTTATTTAATTTTATGCTGATTGATTTCCTCCGAGTTTCAAACTCCTCGCCTATGTCGTTTAAGAGATACACGCTCCGTTAGGAATCTTTCAACCCCCCCCCCCCTTTCACCCCATAATAAACACCATATCGATAAACCCTTAGACATATGTCTGCTTATTCTTAATGATGAGTTTATATACCGAGTATCCCATCCCCAAGGAAAACAATCGGGAGATATTGTTATTCAATTAAATGCAGGTTTAACCCCCTTAATACCCCCCTTTAGAATCTCAATATCCAAAAATCCTTCCTTAGCGGACGTTCTCGACATACAACGAACATGGACCCGAAATGTCATGTTTCTACCTTCAATCATTTTGCCTGGGCGATGATGAGTGCGTGAGGAAGTCAGGACATTTTCTTTCATTTATTTTTCAGAATTTCACCCCTCTCATGAACCTCTTTAATTGTATTTATGAAGAAAAAAACGGTCAAACACCTATTTACTTATTATTGAGCTGTTCTTCCCCCCTGAGTTTGATGAGTGAGTGAGTTAGGATACTTTCTTTCCTGTTTTCCCCCCAAAATTTCACCCCTCTTCAAAAATTGGAAGCGATTTATGAAAAAACCGGTCGAACACCTATTTACTTATATTTTAAGCTGTTTTTTCCCGCCTAATTTCAAACTTCTCCCCTATGTCGTTTAAGAGATACACGCTCCGTTAAGAATCCCTCAACCCCCAATTTTCACCCCTTTCACCTCATAATATACACCACATCGTTAAACCCTTAGACATGTCTCATTATTTTTAATGATTAGTTTATATACCGAATATCACATCCCAAAAGAAACAACTCATGAGAGATCGTTATTCAATGAAATGCACGTTTACCCCCTTAACACCTCTTAACACCCGAATAAACAAAAATCATTCCTTAGTTCACGTTTTCGACATACAGCGAACATATTCCCAAAATTTCAAGTTTCCAACTTTAACAGTTTTCGCTGGGCGTGATAAGTGAGTGAGTCAGACAGGACATTTTCTTTCAATTATTTTAACCAGAATTTGACCCCTCCCCATGAGCCCCTTAAATTGGATTGATGAAAAAACGCTTGAACACCTATTAAATTATTTTTTAAGCTGTCTTTTTCCCCTGAGTTCGATGAGTGAGTGAGTTAGTCAGTCAGTTAGGACACTTTCTCTCCTTTTTTCCCCCAGAATTTCACCACACCCTATTGGCCCCTTAAATTAATTTATGAAAAAACGGTTGAACACCGATTTACATATTTTTTAAGCTGATTTTTTTTCACCGAGTTTCAAATTTCTCGCCTATGTCGTTTAAGAGATAGGCCTACACGCTCCGTTTGGAATCCTTCAACCCCCACTTTTCACCCCTTTCACTTCATAATAATACACCACATCGAAAAACCCTTAGACACATGTCTTCTTATTTCTGATGATTAGTTTATATGCCGAGTATCACATCCACAAATGAAACCACTCGTGAGATATTGTTATTCAATGAAATGCATGTTTAACCTCCTTAAGACCCCTTTAGAACCTGAATATCCAAAAATCCTCCCTTAGTGTACGGTTTTGACATACAACGAACATATACCCAAAATGTCATGTTTCCAACTTCAATATTTTTGGCTGGGCGATGATGAGTGAGTGAGTGAGTCAGGACATATTCTTTCATTTTTTTCCTTCAGGTTTTCACCCCTCCCGATGAACCCCTTAAATTTGATTTATAAAAAAAACTGTCGAACACATATTTACTTATTTTTAAGCAGTTTTTCACCCTGAGTTTGAAGAGTGAGTGAGTCAATCTGTTAGGACACTTTCTTTCCTGTTTCCCCCCCCCCCCCTGAATTTCACCCCGTCACATGGGCCCTTTAAATTGGATTTATGAAAAAAAAAAAGGTCGATCACCTATTTACTTATTTTTAAGCTGTTTTATTTTCGCTGAATTTCAAATTCCTCGCCTATGTCGTTAAAGAGATACACGCTCCGTTAAGAATCATTAAACCCCCATATTTCACCCCTTTCACCTCATAATATACACCACATCGAAAAACCCTCAGACATATGTCTTCTTACTTTAATGATGAGTTTATATGCCGTGTGTCACATCCCCCAATGAAACCAATCGGGAGATATTGTTATTCAATGAAATGCAGGTTTAACCCCCTTAAGACCCCTTTAGAACCTGAATATCCGAAAATCCTCCCTTAGTAGACGGTTTTGACATACAATGAACATTTCCCCAAACTGTCATATTTCTAACTTCAATAATTTTGGCTGGGCGATGATGAGTGAGTGAGTGAGTGAGTCAAGACATTTTCATTCAATTTTCTTTTTTCAGAATTTCACCCCTCCCCATGAATCCCTTAAATTTGATTTATGAAAAAAAACTGTCGAACAGCTATTTATTTACTTTAAAGCAGTTTTTCCCCCTGAGTTTGATGAGTGAGTCAGTCAGTCAATCAGTTAGGACACTTTCTTTCCTGTTTCTCCCCCCCCCCCCCAGAATTTCACATCTCCTCATGGGGCCCTTAAATTGGATTTATGAAAAAAACGGTCAAACAGCTATTTAATTATTTTTATGCTGGTTTTTTTCGCCGAGTTTCAAACTCCTCGCCTATGTCGTTAAAGAGATACACGCTCCGTTAAGAATCCTTAATCCCCCATCTTTCACCCCTTTCACCTCATAATATACACCACATCGAAAAACCCTCAGACATGTGTCTTCTTACTTTAATGATGAGTTTATATGCCGTGTGTCACATCCCCCAATGAAACCAATCGGGAGATATTGTTATTAAATGAAATGCAGGTTTAACCCGCTTAATACCCCTTTAGAACCTGAATATCCGAAAATCCTCCCTTAGTAGACGGTTTTGACATACAATGAACATTTCCCCAAACTGTCATGTTTCAAACTTCAATAATTTTGGCTGGGCGATGATGAGTGAGTGAGTGAATCAAGACATTTTCTTTCAATTTTCTTTTTTCAGAATTTCACCCCTCCCCATGAACCCCTTAAATTTGATTTATGAAAAAACACTGTCGAACAGCTATTTACTACCTTTAAAGCAGTTTTTCCCCCTGAGTTTGATGATTGAGTCAGTCAGTCAATCAGTTAGGACACTTTCTTTCCTGTTTTTTTCCCCCAGAATTTCACCCCTCCTCATGGGCCCCTTAAATTAGATTTATGAAAAAAAAAACGGTCAAACACCCATTTACTTACTTTTTATGCTGTTTTTTTTCGCCGCGTTTCAAACTCCTCGCCTATGTCGTTTAAGAGATACAGCTCCGTTAAGAATCTTTCAACGCCCACTTTTCACCCCTTTCACCTCATAATATACACCACATCGAAAAACCCTCAGACGCATGTTTTCTTATTTTTAATGATGAGTTTATATGTCGAGTATCACATCCCCAATGAAACCAATCGGGAGATATTGCTATTCAATGAAATGCAGGTCTACCCCCTTAACACCCCTTTAGAACCTGAATATCCGAAAATCCTTTCTTAGTGGGTGTTTGCGTCCCTTGAGGAAGCTACATACCAAATTTCATTCCAATCCGTTCGGTGGTTTCTGAGATTTCGTGTTGAATGTATGAATGTGTGAGTGAGGGAGTAGACAAATATATAGTAGATAGTGTCAAGTCTCGGTTGACAGTACTATGTGAGCAGTTGAGTAACTAACGGGATTTCAAGTAAAGATCCTCATTTTCTATACCGGTAGTGCAGAGTGCAACTGGGATCCAGTCGGCCGTGTCTCGACTTGAGCTATGTTGCCATGGAAATGATCTGCCACCATTCCTTCATGAGTATATTTTATGACTTTATATTAGCCTTTGCTCGAGTACAAAAGGACCGACATCAGAAGAATGAGAAAGACTATCGAAAATTCATGTAGCCAGCGGTTCCTTCTGGGTCCTAAACTATGTGTATGCAAAATATCGTTGAGATTGGTGGAACGGTGTAGATTTGTATACGGAACCAACCCACATACATACATACATACATACATACATACATACATACATACATACATACATACATACTGAATCCTTATTGATCTGCGATAAATAAGTATTCATGATTTATTATTATTATTACTGCGACCCAGGCAGTACTTATGGATGGTGACACAGAGGAAGGCAAGTTAGCGTGTTGCAATGATTGCCACAGAAGCAGAGCTTGGTAGCTATTCTTGAAAACGGCCGTGTAAGCTGAGTTCAAGGCCAAATTGTGTAACAACATGCACCAGAATTGGAGTCATAAGGGGATGGTCACGAGTTTCTTGCAACCGACCTACGATTGAATCACCCAATCAGGAGAGACCAAGCTTAAACCACGCGATGGGTGGCGTCACTGGTAAAAAGCGCGCGGAATTGATTATCTAAAGAACTGCCGATCCGAATTATCTCCACATGTGTGCGCTGAGACGTTTGAATTAAATGATGAAGATTGACACTAGTCCCGTGTGTGTGAGATGAAAACTCTAGAATTTTTTTCTTAATTCACCCCACTCCACCTCACTCTGTCAGTTTCCAATAAATTGATCGACGAGACGCTGTTTCGATGTCATTCGTTTTGAGCTCTGGTGAGCTAACTTCACGCCAGTTTTCGTAGTGATTTTTAAAGCTCTAATATTATTTGAGGCAATACTTTGTGAGCTCTGGTGAGCTAACTTCACGCCAGTTTGCGTGGTGATTTTAAGTACTCTAATATTATCTTGAAGACAACTATTTTCAGCTCTTAGGGGCAAGACTTGAGTAACATTCCAATTAGCGCTCAACCTGACCGCAGGTCCACGCAGAGCAGTAGAGATTACCGAGCGAGATAACGACTGCGAGACGGGCAGATTTAAAACTTGTATTGTCAAGCCTGTGACGATGGGTTTGAAGTGTACATTTCATGTAAATTTTTACTGTATTTTTTCAAGTGTTGTATTGTGCGTGTGTAAGCGAGAGGTAGGGGAAGTCTTCGTTGATTAATCGCATAGGACTATCGTGGGCGAAATTAGTAACTCACAAGCGATTATAGCCAGGTCAATTATAATAACATTGAACTTTTCTTCCAAAGAGACTACACCAAGATGTCCGACGTGTGGTCAGGAGCCGGAGTGATGTCTGACGCTTCTACGAAGACAACGATGGAGGGCTAATTTCCCGTAGGGAAATGGGCCGAGATGCAAGTCATATGTTCTACAAGCTGATACGGTGATGTACAAAAATTGATTATTCAATATGTAGTTAGATTGGCGGGGGACCTTTGTAAATAGTTCATTTTAGTCTTGTTCTTGTTTTAGATTGTTTTTCTTGTACCGACACTAAATGTTTTAAATGTACGTTGGCGCGTGGCCAAAGTTGTTTATTGTGTATTATTTTCTTTGGAGTCATATTTAATGTACACGGCGTGTGTACGTGATTTTTATCCATGCGAATGCGAAACCCGTTACATACGATAAGTGGTGCTTCATTAAAGTTCATTTTGTTGATAGGAAAGGGAGGTAATTACTATAAGATGTTTGCTGAACAGGTTATTATTCATATTAGGGTTGCCGAGTGACACAAATTAAGATGTAATTGTAGAACACCTTAGTTCTATTTTTTTAGATTTTTTTGAGTCCTTTTCAGGTTCGATAGTCACTGGCATAGAACGGAAGCGCCAGCAGGTGGAATATATTTATTTCATTTTATTTCAGGGTCTGTCAAACCCATACGTGTGATTCTTGTGTGTGTTATCGTGTCAGGTGTTTGTTTTGATCCTACGTGAAGAGGGGTAGAGGTCCTACCGCCCTCATATTTTGTTGTTGTGTTTTGATGGAAAGGCAGGGTGCTCTGAGGAGACCGCTGTTCCTTGTCCATATGCTGATTCTTGGATTTCCTAGGGGAATTGCTGAGATATATTTTTGTTCTGACACACACACACACGTAATATTGTGCTTTGGGGCACGCTTCTTCGAGACTGGATCCCATGCCTTGGGAGGTCGGGGTTTATTTTGACACGTGGGTTAACAGATATGCAGATTTCCACGTATCGCCCGTCTAGCCTGGTGACTTGTTTTGTTAGGCAGTCCTATTTTCCGACTGGCCCCTTTAAGCTTTCATCTAGCAAACCTGTTCTTTGTGATGGTTATTTTGAACCATAATTAATTGGGGAGTTCGCCATGTTTGTGACGGATTATTGCATGTCGTACGGATGGAATGTTGTGTTAATGATGTAATTGTTGGCTTTGAGCCTAGTGATTTGTTCTATGACTCAGTTCATGTAATTTAGTATGTGACGCCCGTGTGGTGTAGTGGTAGTATACTTGTAAAAATGACGGCGGTCATATGCGTATTGCTTTGTTGGTCACGTGTTAACTTACTTGTGTTGATTCGTGAGAAGTCCTAATTTTTAGGCAGTAATGTTTTGCTACGGCAGTTTTGATTCCAATTTCATGCGGAAATTATTGTGTTGTTTATATTAAGTATAGGATGTGTCAGTTTAGTTTTAAGTGTTGTATAGTTGTTCCCCGCGTCTGTCTAGCTCTAAGTAATGCGGATTCGTCTTCTGAAAGTTTATTCCGGAGGATGACGAATCATGCATTCAATTGTACTCATCGTGAAGCATGTAGAACAGCACTCGCGCATACATTGTCATTATTGTTGATTTTCTTGGGACACTTGGTCCGCGTAATAATCTCTCCTGAGATTTGGCCTAGTTTTGGCAAATTTAGTTTATTCAGTGGGAGTCATTATGGGAGTTTTGTTTGTTAATTCATCATTGTAAATAGCTGATCTGTTATTAAATTCATTTGTTATAACCCTGGCTTCACTTTTTCCTGCATGTTATTTTGTTATATGTTACCCTACATGTTAATGAAGCGCTTTAACAACAACTTACGATATGGACTGTTACACCCCCCGAAACTGAGTCTCATAAGCTTCTTTGCAAGGGTTCATAAAACAAAAATGGCTGCCCAAGTGGGGATTGTTGTTGTTGTTGTTGCTTCGCTGATCTCATATTTATTTCGCTAAGAAATGATGCCAGGTCAAGCTGGCAAAGTAAATTCAGTAAATTGAGGCGATGTTGTACCGCCATGTGCTTTAGTAAAATCACTGAGTTCCTAAAGTTAGAAATATTGAACAAGGTTTGAATTTGATATTGTATTTGTTATAAACTTGTTCTGGCGCCCGGCATTAAAATTAGAAAATTTGCATATTATTGAACTCAGTCAAAGCAGGAAGGTGTTGCCTTATATTTGACATCTAATTAACTTCGGTTAATTAGTGTTGTTCGTAAATTCTGTTGGTTAGGAATTTAAAAGCAGATCACTGGGGAGTTATTTGTTGTTTGGAAATAAGAGTAATTTATTCAGTAAATTTTGATAACTGAAATTTTTTTAAAATTAGAATCAGTAATATTTAAATATTATGACATGTATGCGTGTGTATGACTGAAATCTCGGTGCATGAACCTGTTTTTCTATGATTATATTTGTGTATTGTGCAATGGCGAGTGTTGAAGAAATCAAGGGATTGTTAGAACAGATGTCCACGAAAACGGAAAAACAATTAGAACAGATGTCCGCGAAAACGGAAGAACAGTTAGTGCAGATGTCCGCGAAAACGGAAGAACAGTTTAAAATTCAGAGCGAGCATAATGATAAACCATTAGAAGAGATGTCCGCGAAAACGGAAGAACAATTAAATAAACAATTAGAAGTTCAGCGTGAGCACAGTGACAAACAATTATATGAACTACGGGAGCATAGTGAAAAACAGTTACAAGACATGAGCGGTAATATTACGGTCCAATTACAGGTCCAGAAATTGGACACTGATAAACAATTAAACGAATTGAATCACAAACCATCAGAACAGGCGGTAACACAAACAGAGCAATTAGAAAAGATCACTCACGACATAAATCGAAGTGTTAGGGAAGTAGAGAAACTGGCAGATGAGGTCGCGGAGAATAACGCCAAACAATTAGGTGAAATTGAAAAGTTAGAGTCGAAATTTGACAATAAACTCATACAATTTGATGAAATGGTGGCCGATAAATTAAAGCAAATCGAGGCAGCGTGCGTCAACAACACAGCCGGAATAAAGAGCACACAGGATAAATTACTGCAACAGATTAATTCAGTCGACAGCAACGTACTTGAATTAATAAAGGAAATCGATAAACTTGAGATTAAAACAGAAACAGAACGTATGCACTTGCGTGAAAACATGGAAGACCAATTAATTAAAACCAAGCAGGTCATAATAGAAGAGTTCGGAGAACAATTAGTTAAAACACAAGAGGTAATAAGAGAAGAGGTAGGAGAACAGCTTAATAAAAATCGGGATAATTTGGAAGACCAATTAATTAAAACCCAGCAGGTAATAAGAGAAGAGTTCGGAGAACAGTTAGTCAAAACACAGCAGCAGATACAAGAAATTGGGGAACAGCTGGAGAAGAGTCAGGAAGGGAGCGAAGAGAAAATTAGCAGTTTGAAGAGCAGGATCCGAAGAGATTGGGAGCAGCAGGTCAACGAAACGAAAGAAGACAGGCTGACAATTTTAAAGCGCTTAGGTGAATACAATTCGAGAATGCAAACTTTGGAGGAAAACGTAAAATCCAAACTCCAAGAACACACAGATCTCATAATTAAAAATGAAATCAGATCATTAGAGAACGCAACATTAATTTCGACAGAAAATACAGTAGGCAAGCAGGGAAGCATTGGAAGTCCGGTGGGCTTGAAGTTGGCTGAGGATAACAGCCGAGGTCAAAGTCCTAAATTAACGTGCAACGCATTCCAACAGTACAGGGGAGAGACGTCCACATCGCAACCCGACTTGGCACCTGCCCAAGTAATTCAGGTCATTAGGGGGAATGATTTCAAACCCGATAAATTCAGGGAGCACACAGGAACCACTCCCAAAGCTTTTTTTACGTCAGTTGGATGACTATTTTAATGATCAACATATCAGTCCCGCAAAACAGTTGCGACTTGTGGAAAAGTTTTTAGAAGGCCCAAGCTTAATCTGGTTCTTGAGCTTTAAATATACATTCACCGATATGGCACAATTCAGAGAAGCGTTCTTAAAGAAGTTCTGGAGTCCTTCTTTGCAGCAGGGATTAAGAATGGATCCGACCAGATTTTCAGAATTCTTTAGCCAACAGCTGGTTAAATTCCGCGATTTTGACGACCCCCGTAGTGAAGAAAACATGGTTCTAACCATCGGGAAACAACTTCCTATGAATATTCAACAGCTGTTAGTAGCCGGAAAATTAAGACCGCAGTGCAGGCTGAAGAGTTACTCCGCCATTTAGACGAGACAAGTATGGTTAGTCCACAGACAGGGAGGAGAAACATGGAATGTGTCAACACGGCAGAAGTGGTTCAGGGACACCAAACTAGTCACAACCAGGGGAACCAAATAAAAACCCAATCTACGGGAACGCAGTTTACACCGAGACGGCAAGACTATGATGGTCGAAATCAATTCAACCAGAATAATCGAAATTTTCAGAATCGCCGTGATAACTATAACCAAAACAATCAGAACCAGCAAAATCAATGGACGTACCAGCGAGAATACACCAACTGGAGGGGAAACCAAAGGCAGGGTAGACCTTACCAAAGGAATGGAGATGGCAGGTGGAACAACACGAGGAACTATCGCCAAGATAATCGGGGAGACTATCGCAACAATTGGGATGAGCGGTACGTCGAATCGCAAAAGTATTTAGATCAGTTAAACGCCGAAGAGACGGAGAAAGAGAAGTGGGGGCGTGCAATGGTGAATAGACAGAGCCCGGATAATCACCAAGGAGAGGGGGCGGAAAGTTTATTACGGCAGCAGGAGAGGCGCGATGACAACCGGCGGAACTCAATGAATGGGTCCCGGGATTTAAAAAAAACCTCAAATGAACCAAAACCTGATAGCCTGAAAATGGAGGACGCCAGGGAGCGGGAAGAGCTGACTGTTGCTAATATAGAAGAGTGGGTAGCATTCCCGGACGATTGCCTGGAGGAAGTGGTGAAGGACCGAGAAAATGTCATCAGACAATTGCCGATTATTTACGCACATATTGGAGGTATGAGGGTGAGATGCTTAATTGACACAGGTAGCCAGGTGAGCCTAGTCACAGAGGTATTGTTAAAAGAAATCAGAAGTAAACAAACTGTTCCAATTATGCCTGTCCCGTTAATGAAAGTCAGAGGGGTCATTCCTGACAAGACCATAAGTTGTAAGCAGCAAGCGTATTTAGACCTGGAAATATTGAACCACACATTTTCGCAAACATTCATTGTCATACCAAAAAGGAATTATAACATCATTTCGGGAGCCAACTTTATCTGTGATTTTCATGCTGTAATTGACTTACATAACAACACTGTAAGTTTCAAACAAGTTGAGGGGTTGAATCATGTGGGTTTAAACATGGAGGAGAGTCCACTAGAGAGAGAGGCGAATACTTGGGTCGTTGAAGAATGCACTAATGAGGTGATCAGAGATAAGCACTTGACGGAGGAACGAGTAAACCAGACAGCAGTGGTTGAAATTGACAGCCGAGATATTTCGCAGGAACTTTGGGTACATTTGGCGGAAGAAGAAATTAGCGGAACCAAATTTGAAATTCTACTTCAGGAGCGGCTTAAGGAGGCAATAGTAGGGGAACCTGATAGAAGAAAACTGGAAGAAATTTTGAGATTTCATAAAGGGGCTTTCGACACCATCCCTGGAAAAGTTTTAAATTTCCAATATGCCATGCAAGTTACTGACTGGACCCCATTTAAAAGTAAATTGTACCCGATCCCAGAGAAACATTTTGCTCAGGTGAAGGACATCATTAGTAATTTATTAGATTCCGGCATGATAAGAAAAGCAGCAACCCCGTACCTAAACGCAATATTGGCTGTGGCCAAGCCAAATGGATCAATTAGGTTATGCCTAGACGCGCGAGTTTTGAACAGTAAACTGCTAGTTGAGCATGAACAAGCACCTAGGATCAAGGATGTTTTGAAGGGCTTCCGTGGGAAGAAGATTTATTCGAGTGTCGACTTGACAAATAGTTTCCACCATCTTGAACTTGAAGAAAAATCCCAACTATTCACGGGATTTTTATTCGATAACCAAAGTTATATCTGGTCTCGGATGCCCTTTGGTGTAAAAACAGCTGGATGTGCACTGATAAGAGCACTAGATAGGAATCGGACTGAGGTCAAGAGCTTCACTACGAGATATGTTGACGACATATTAATTGCATCTGAAACAATGGAGGAACACTTGGTAAACCTAAATAAACTTCTGGATAACTTGAGAACCATGAACTTCAAAATTAATCTAAAGAAATCACACTTTTGCCAGAGCGAGATTCTATATTTGGGTCATATAATTGATGTTGAGGGCGTGAGACCTAATCCAGCAAAAATTGATGCAATCAAGAAATTTCCCACACCAACTAAAGTCAAACATGTAAGAGCGTTTTTGGGAGTGACAGGTTTCTTCAAAGAGAATTGTCCTGGATACACGGAAACAGTAGCACCTATGCAAGAGATGTTAAAGAAGTCAAATCGATGGTCGTGGAATGAGGAGTGCGACAGGTCCTTTAGAGCTACGAAAGACTTACTGGAGAACTGTGTGAAGCTAGGGTATCCAGATTTCGAGAAGAAATTTATTATTCAAGCAGATGCTTCATTGATTGGAATCGGTGCTATGCTGTACCAATAGGACGCTGAAGAACCCAAGAAGAGATCATATTTGGCATTTACGAGTCGTAAATTGAGGAAGCACGAGAGGAACTATACTGTGACGGAGCTTGAGCTGCTAGCGATTTTATATTCTCTTCAACAATGGCGCAAGATGATTTTCGGTTATGCCATTATTGTCAGAACCGACCACCATGCATTGACATTCCTATTCAAGACGACGATGGCAAGTGAGAGAGTTACGCGTTGGTCCATCTACATACAGCAGTTTGACATTACAATAGAGCATTGCCCTGGAAGGATGAACATCATACCAGATGCCTTGAGCAGGAATCCCGAAGATGAGAACGAGGTAACAGCAGAAGTTCACCATATAACACTAACACCGAAGGTTCGTGAGTTTTTGGAGAAACTAAAGGAAATTCGGAAGGAAAAAGAAGCCAACCCATGGATGATGATGATGATCAAGTTCTACAGGAAGGAATTACAACCAGATTCACCTGAATACCGAGAAGCCCGTGCTAAAGAAGCGAGATTTCACTACTTAAATAACCTTTTGCATATGTACGTGGATGAGCATCATACCAAACTGCGAATCCTAGTTCCAGCATCACTACAGAGAGGATTGACGTGGCATGTCCACGAGAGCCTAGCACATATCGGCACGGACAAGACCGAAGCTACGATAGGGGAGACTTTTACTTGGCCTAAGATGCGATTCACCATTGTGGAAGTAACAAGAACTTGTGACGCGTGCCAGCGCACGAAACCAAACAACTTCATTATGAAACAACCTCCAAGACCACTATTACCTCAAATACCATGCGAGATGCTCGCTATCGACTGTTTTGGCCCTCTGGTTAAAGGGAAACGTGGATGCCGACACCTTCTGGTGTGTGTCGATGTATTTTCAAAGATGGTAGTGTTATGTCCAATCCAGAAGACGACATCAAAACAAGTCCTCAGTAGAATTCAGAACAAAGTTTTTTCCGATGCTTGGGAAGCCGGAATCCATTTTATCAGACCATGGTACTTATTTCACGAGCAATGTTTTTAGGCAAGGTCTAGAGAGCCTGATAACCTAGATGTTAGGCCCCTTAAAACAACAATTATCATTATTATTATTAGAGAGCCTGGGGATAAAACATATATTTTCGAGCATTCGTCATCTTTGTGGGAATCCGAGCGAGAGAACGATTCGCTGTGTTGCCAAGTACTACAGAGTAATGATTCCTAACGATCATAATAAGTGGGTTGACAAAGTAGGAGATATTGAGATGTGCATGAACACCACTAAACACGAGTCGACCGGTCAAGTCCCACTATTCGTACACCACAACAGATTGCCAGAGAGATCTTGGGACAAGATTATTCCATGTCCAAGGGATCCACTATTAGCGCATGAGTTGCGAATTCAGCGAACGAGAGAGTACACGAGGAACCAAGCGGACCGAAGACTGAGAAGGTACAGAGGAAAGAAGTTTCACCGGGAATTACAGGAACAAGAGCTAGTGCTTGTACGCAGACCGCCGATATCTGATCCCAAAAACAAAGTGTTTGCAAAATTCTGTCCAAAATTTATTGGCCCGTTCCGTGTCATTAAGAATCTGGGTAACAATGCTTACAGGCTTGAAGAAGTGAGCACTGGTGCTAAATCTGTCTTCAATAGCGCCAACTTAAAACCATATTACAGAAGAGAACCATTCGATGAATAAGCAGGATTATGTGTGTAGAAGAATTATTGCAGAATTTTATTTTGAGAGCCAACACTCAAATGTACGTGGCCATGGAGTACCTTGGAGAGAGAGTGCTTTGTTTGTAAACAACATGACAGCTGAGACGGCAGGAGTGGTAATCACGTGAGGAGAAGAAGAGGTCTAGCGAGACGTATGAATGACATTCCGGCAAGGAGCGCGCACACTAATTGGGTCAGTGGAGTGTACACTCGACCAGCTGAGCGAGATACTAAAGAGATGTTGTTGTTACTACTGTGGATTTTGTTTTTGAAATCCAAATCAATCACTTGCTTCGAATTTCAAAACCTTGCTGAGGATAAATGAACCCTTATTGATCTGCGATAAATAAGTATTCATGATTTATTATTATTATTACTGCGGCCCAGGCAGTACTTATGGATGGTGACACAGAGGAAGGCAAGTTAGCGTGTTGCAATGATTGCCACAGAAGCAGAGCTTGGTAGCTATTCTTGAAAACGGCCGTGTAAGCTGAGTTCAAGGCCAAATTGTGTAACAACATGCACCAGAATTGGAGTCATAAGGGGATGGTCACGAGTTTCTTGCAACCGACCTACGATTGAATCACCCAATCAGGAGAGACCAAGCTTAAACCACGCGATGGGTGGCGTCACTGGTAAAAAGTGCGCGGAATTGATTATCTAAAAAACTGCCGATCCGAATTATCTCCGCATGTGTGCGCTGAGACGTTTGAATTAAATGATGAAGATTGACACTAGTCCCGTGTGTGTAAGATGAAAACTCTAGAATTTGTTTCTTAATTCATCCCACTCCACCTCACTCTGTCAGTTTCCAATAAATTGATCGACGAGACGCTGTTTCGATGTCATTCGTTTTGAGCTCTGGTGAGCTAACTTCATGCCAGTTTGCGTAGTGATTTTTAAAGCTCTAATATTATTTGAGGCAATACTTTGTGAGCTCTGGTGAGCTAACTTCACGCCAGTTTGCGTGGTGATTTTAAGTACTCTAATATTATCTTGAAGACAACTATTTTCAGCTCTTAGGGGCAAGACTTGAGTAACATTCCAATTAGCGCTCAACCTGACCGCAGGTCCACGCTGAGCAGTAGAGATTACCGAGCGAGATAACGACTGCGAGACGGGCAGATTTAAAACTTGTATTGTCAAGCCAGTGACGATGGGTTTGAAGTGTACATTTCATGTAAATTTTTACTGTATTTTTTCAAGTGTTGTATTGTGCGTGTGTAAGCGAGAGCTAGGGAAAGTCTTCGTTGATTAATCGCGTAGGACTATCGTGGGCGAAATTAGTAACTAACAAGCGAGTATAGCCAGGTCAAATTATAATAACATTGAACTTTTCTTCCAAAGAGACTACACCAAGATGTCCGACGTGTGGTCAGGAGCCGGAGTGATGTCCGACGCTTCTACGAAGACAACGATGGAGGGCTAATTTTCCGTAGGGAAATGGGCCGAGATGCAAGTAATATGTTCTACAAGCTGATACGGTGATGTACAAAAATTGATTATTCAATATGTAGTTAGATTGGCGGGGGACCTTTGTAAATAGTTCATTTTAGTCTTGTTCTTGTTTTAGATTGTTTTTCTTGTACAGACACTAAATGTTTTAAATGTACGTTGGCGCGTGGCCAAAGTTGTTTATTGTGTATTATTTTCTTTGGAGTCATATTTAATGTACACGGCGTGTGTACGTGATTTTTATCCATGCGAATGCGAAACCCGTTACATACGATAAGTGGTGCTTTATTAAAGTTCATTTTGTTGATAGGAAAGGGAGGTAATTACTATAAGATGTTTGCTGAACAGGTTATTATTCATATCAGGGTTGCCGAGTGCAACAAATTAAGATGTAATTGTAGAACACCTTAATTCTATTTTTTTTTAGATTTTTTTGAGTCCTTTTCAAGTTCGATAATCACTGGCATAGAACGGAAGCGCCAGCAGGTGGAATATATTTGTCATTTTATTTCAGGGTCTGTCAAATCCATACGTGTGATTCGTGTGTGTGTTATCATGTCAGGTGTTTGTTTTGATTCTACGTGAAGAGGGGTAGAGGTCCTACCGCCCTCATATTTTGTTGTTGTATTTTGATGGAAAGGCAGGGTGCTCTGAGGAGACCGCTGTTCCTTGTCCATATGCTGATTCTTGGATTTCCTAGGGGAATTGCTGAGATATATTTTTGTTCTGACACACACACACGTAATATTGTGCTTTGGGGCACGCTTCTTCGAGACTGGATCCCATGCCTTGGGAGGTCGGGGTTTATTTTGACACGTGGGTTAACAGATATGCAGATTTCCACGTATCGCCCGTCTAGCCTGGTGACTTGTTTTGTTAGGCAGTCCTATTTTCCGACTGGCCCCTTTAAGCTTTCATCTAGCAAACCTGTTCTTTGTGATGGTTATTTTGAACCATAATTAAATGGGGAGTTCGCCATGTTTGTGACGGATTATTGCATGTCGTATGGATGGAATGTTGTGTTAATGATGTAATTGTTGGCTTTGAGCCTAGTGATTTGTTCTATGACTCAGTTCATGTAATTTAGTATGTGACGCCCGTGTGGTGTACTTGTAAAAATGACGGCGGTCATATGTGTATTGCTTTGTTGGTCACGTGTTAACTTACTTGTGTTGATTTGTGAGAAGTCCTAATTTTAAGGCAGTAATGTTTTGCTACGGCAGTTTTGATTCCAATTTCATGCGGAAATTATTGTGTTGTTTATATTAAGTATAGGCAGTGTCGGTTTAGTTTTAATTGTTGTATAGTTGTTCCCCGCGTCTGTCTAGCTCTAAGTATTGCGGATTCATCTTCTGAAAGTTTATTCCGGAGGATGACGAATCATGCATTCAATTGCACTCATCGTGAAGCATGTAGAACAGCACTCGCGCATACATTATCATTATTGTTGATTTTCTTGGGACACTTGGTCCGCGTAATAATCTCTCCTGAGATTTGGCCTAGTTTTGGCAATTTTAGTTTATTCAGTGGGAGTCATTATGGGAGTTTTGTTTGTTAATTCATCATTGTAAATAGCTGATCTGTTATTAAATTCATTTGTTATAACCCTGGCTTCACTTTTTCCTGCATGTTATTTTTTATATGTTACCCTGCATGTTAATGAAGCGCTTTAACAACAACTTACGATATGGACTGTTACACCCCACAAAACTGAGTCTCATAAGCTTCTTTGCAAGGGTTCAATACATACATACATACATACATACATACATACATACTGTTACGGCTGTGAGTTTGTGTCATCGCTCGCCGCATGAGTCACAACTGCCCCAGGGCTGGGCTGTGCCCTGCCTCGTGTATTGCGTGCGCCTTATGCAAAAGGGCTACTAGGACAAAGGGATGGACCAGAATATTCGAGACTGAGCCAGCGATGGAAACCTCGAGAAGCCGTGAACCCTGGATGGATCTAGAAGCATTTATTGAGTCACCGGCCTGCTATATAAGTGCGACCTGTCATGCAGTGGTTGTTGTTGTGTTTTACGAGCGAGTGCGAGAGCTTATCCTGAGCGACAGAAGTGTGGAGACTTGCGAAACCCCTAGTGAAGCCAATTCTCTTGACAGCGAAGGGAGTGAGGAGCTTACAGGGGACTTCCTGTGTTTTGAGCGAGTGTGCTTACCTAGTGCGAGAGAGGTCATTGTGGTGAGTTGCAAAACAGTGAGTGACAGACCTAGTGCAGCTATTTCAAGCCAGCGTACGGGACCGGACTCATTAGCGAGAGGATTAACTGTGGTCTGTTGACAAGTGAAAGGGGAAGTATTCTCGACGTGAGGAAACTGGAGTAAGGTAATCATTGCTTGTATTTGCTGTTGAGTAGTGTATCTTTCTGGCCACAATAAAGTTAATTATTTCTTTAAGCAGTAATTGGTGTTGTGCTTCTACCCACCGTAATCCAGTTAACAAAAGTGCCACTAGGGGGGTGGCACGTAACAACTGGTGTCAGAAGCGGAATTACGAACTCAAGCACAACACCTGACGGTCCTGGTTTCAAAACCCGAGCAGGTCATTTTTTCTAATTTTCCTGTGAGTGCATGCCCTTTACAAGGCAAACAACTAAAATGGAGGCGCAATTGGCAGCATTGCTAGAAAAGTTCAATGGCATGGACACCAAGATGGAGGACGGCCAGAAGAATTTAACCAAGGTCCTAACTGCCTAATTAGAAGACGGCCAGAAGAAGCTAGAAGACGGCCAGAAGAAGATGGAAGATGGTCAAAATAAGTTAGTGGAGGACCTGAAGAAGATGGAAGACAGCCAGAAACGTTTAGCCGAGGACCTAACTTCCAAATTAGAAGACGTTCAGAATAAGCTAGCAGAGGACCTAATCGCCAAATTTCTGGATGGCCAGAAAAATCTGGTAGAGTGTCTGCTGTCGAAATTACAGGAAGGTCAAAAGAAATTGGAACAGGGTCTGCGTCAGGAAGTCAACACCGTCTGCCAGGGCCTACGTGAGGAAGTCACAGCAGTAGAAAAGAAGTTCGACGCCTTACAAGAGGAATTTGCCGAACTGCGCCAACGCCCACTGACGGGAGTGGAAGAAAAATTCAACGCTTTACAAAAGGAAATTTCTGAGCTGAACCAACGCCGGTCGACGGGGATGGAAGCGAGATTCAACGCTCTAGAAGAGGAAGTTGCCGAGCTGCGCCAACGCCCGCCCACAGGTACACCGGGAATATCAGGAACGGGACAGAGCAGAGTGACGCCCCCAACCTTCGACGGTAAGGTCCCTTGGAGCACCTATTTACGTCAGTTCGAGGCAGCCTGTTCAATAAACAACTGGAACAGCACGGAAAAGGCAACAGCTCTCATTGTAGCGCTGAGAGGGGACGCCCTTAACGTCCTTCAGGCCATCCCGACTGGATCCCAGGACTACGCTTCACTAATCGCCCATATGGAGTCCCGATATGGAGATAGCCATCTTCAGCAGGCCTACCAGATGCAGCTCCGTACCCGGGTACAAAAGAACGCGGAAACCCTGCAGGAGTTCGAGGTGGACATCGCACGCCTCGTAAGGCTCGCATACCCAACAGCGCCGGCCGACTTTCTGGGGCAGATAGCGACGCAGACTTTCACCGATGGGCTACGGGACTCAGACACTCAACAGGCGCTGCGTCTCGCGCGCAATAAGACCCTGACAGATGCGCTGAGCCACGCACTTGAGTTCGAGATGGCAAAACAGGCATCCAGAATGCACGCGCGGGTGCGTCAAGTGGACGTCGACGAACCAGTAAAAACGAACGGGACCAAGCCCCTGGCCGACGAATCAATGGAGGCGCTAAGCCGTTTCTTCGATAGTCGGGGCACCACCAGCAACGACACAGCCGGAAGGCAACCGGAGAGGCGGCCCGGAAGAGGACTACCAACCTGCTGGACCTGCGGTAAGAAAGGCCACCTGAGTAAGGACTGCGGTGATCGCCGCCGCCGAGGGTATCCGACAGGGAAATCAGTCGTCTGAAAACCACGCGACCCAGGGAAACGAGTATTAGCCAGCCTTGGGGGCAAAGGTTGGCTTGTGACAGTCGTCAAGCCCCGGCAGTCCAGGTTCGTGTGACGAAGTTACGGGGGGATAATAGCAGCCTGATGGTCGACGGAGTCGTCAACGGAGAGAGCTGGCCCATGCTAATCGACACGGGAGCATCGAGGACCATCGTCAGTCCCAACGTGATCCCGAAGTGGAGAGTGCAACCCACACAAAGGAACCTCCAGCTAATAACCGCGACCGGAGAGACCGCACCGGTACATGGCGAAGCATCACTGGAGTTCGTCATTGGTCGACGGGCGATAAAGCATCCAGTGCTTGTGGCTGACGTATCAAATGAAGTGTTCATCGGACTGGACTTCCTGGACCAGAACAACATCATCTTGGATCTGAGTACCAACACTCTGCACTTCGGAGGCGAGGAACTTGCTTTGCAACCTGCGCACGAGTCCATCACCACACGACGAGTAAGGCTGAGAGAAGACGTCATCGTTCCCGCCAGGACGGAGGTCAGCGCTGCCGTAATTGTCGACGGAACTGCTGAGGGAGTGGTGGCTGTCATCGAGCCAAAATATGAGGACATCCAGACAAAAGGATTGCTAGTCGCCAAGACTCTCATCAACACGACGACTTGGCCGTACGTCCGCCTATCCAACCTGAACGACTACGACATTACGGTTGACCGGGACACCAACCTAGGAGTTTGCGAGCCCGTTACCTGGATTGCCCGCATCACAGATACGACAGACGGATACCTGCAGACGGACAACCGAAGAAGACGCACACTGCCAGAAGAACTACAGAAGCTGTACCAAGGATCCCAGGACCATTTAGACGAGGAACAATCACGCCAACTTCAGGACCTGCTACGCGAATTCCAGGACGTCTTCTCCGTGGGGAGCAAAGACTTCGGCAGGACAAGCTTGGTTCAGCACAGAATCGACGTTGGGGACAGCGCACCGATTAGGGCCCCATTCCGACGTGTCCCGCTCGCCAAGCAAGCCGAAGTCGACCGGATGGTAGAAGAGATGAAGGAGCAAGGGGTGATCGAGCCATCACATAGTCCTTGGAGTTCTCCGGTCGTGCTAGTGAAGAAGAAGGACGGTTCCACCAGGTTCTGCGTGGACTGCAGGCGGGTGAACGACGTCACGAAGAAGGACAGCTACCCTCTACCCCGGATCGACGACACCCTGGACACCATATCAGGGTCGAGATGGTTCTCCACCTTGGATTTGAAGAGTGGCTAATGGCAGGTGGAGGTCCACCCTAAGGACCGCGAGAAAACTGCATTCTCTGTGGGCAGCGGGCTCTGGCAGTTCACCGTCATGCCATTCGGTCTGTGCAACGCCCCTGCGACCTTCGAAAGGCTAATGGAGTCCATTCTGAGGGGACTACACTGGAAGACCAGCCTGGTCTACATAGACGACGTCATCGTTCTGGGGAGAAGCTTCGAGGAGCACTACAGCAACCTGAAGGAGATCTTGTTGAAGCTACGGGCTGCCCAGCTGAAGTTGAGCCCCAAGAAGTGTCAGCTCTTCCAGAAGCGGGTCCAGTACCTTGGGCATATCGTCTCCGAGGAAGGGGTGCGCACCGACCCAGAGAAGACCGCAGCTGTGAGGGAGTGGCCAGTTCCGAAGGACAAGTCCCAACTACGAAGCTTCCTGGGACTCTGCACTTATTACCGTCGCTTCGTGAGAGGATTCGCCGACATCGTCAAACCTTTACATCGACTGACTGAGAAGGACCAACTCTTCACGTGGACAGCAGAATGCCACAGTGCCTTCGAACAACTCAAGCAGGCTCTGTGCACCGCGCCTATTCTGGCCTACCCCAGACCTGGAACAAGGTTCATCGTCGATACCGATGCCATCAACTTTGGCATATGGGGAATCCCGTCGCAAGTAGTGGACGGCGAGGAGAGAGTAGTGGCCTACTTCGGCAAGGCCTTTTCAAAGCCAGAAAGGAACTACTGCGTCACCAGGAAGGAGCTGCTCGCCATCGTGAAGACCATTGAACACTTCTACAAGTACCTGTACGGGTAAGAATTTCTCATAAGGACCGACCATGCATCCCTGCGGTGGCTCCTGAACTTCAAGCAGCCCGAGGGTCAACTCGCGCGGTGGTTAGAGAGGCTTCAACAGTACAACATTGAGATTCAGCACAGGAAAGGCCAACTGCATTCTAACGCCGACGCCCTGTCACGAAGACCGTGCCCCGAAGACTGCACCTTCTGTGCCCGAAGGGAGGAGAACACCGGGATACAGTGCCGAAGGACTACCATGGAAATTCAAGGGAGCTGGGGCCGCGAATCTTTCACGCGGGCACAAGCAGAAGATGATGACCTGGGACTGATAGCCGAATGGAAGAGGGCATGTGTCCCCAGACACGGGTGGAGAATTGTGAGTGACTGCAGCCCAAAGTTTAAGTCCTACTGGGCACAGTGGGACTCGCTGATTGTAAGGGATGGCTGCATCTGCCGTACCTGGGAGAGCATCGACGGGAAGACATCTCGGGAACAAGTCGTCGTTGCAAAGGCTATGACGGAGGAAGTCCTGAAGGAAGTTCATGGAGGATCATCTGGTGGACACCTGGAGACCCTGGAGAAGCTGAGAGAGCGGTTCTACTGGATCGGATGCCGAACAGACGTGGAGAACCACTGCGCGAGGTGCCACGATTGCGCAGCCAGCAAGGGCCCAGGACGAAGACGACGGGGTCCACTGAAGACCTACAACGTGGGCGGCCCCATGGAGAGAGTGGCCATCGATGTTGCTGGGCCATTCCCGTTAAGCGAGGCAGGGAACCGCTACATATTAGTCGTCAGCGACTACTTTACCAAATGGTCGGAGGCGTATGCGCTCCCTAACCAAGAAGCCGCGACGATTGCAGAGACCCTGGTGAAGGAATTCGTCAGCCGGTACGTAGTACCCCTGGAGCTGCACTCCGAGCAAGGGAGGAACTTCGAGTCGCAGGTGTTCCAGAACTTATGCCAGCTGCTGGGAATCCGGAAGACAAGGACAAAGCCGGTACACCCTCAGTCCGACGGGATGGTAGAGCGATTAAATCGCACCATCGAGAACCATCTCCGAATAGTCGTCAGCTAGCACCAGAGGGATTGGGACAAACATCTTCCACTATTTCTCCTGGCCTACCGCGCCGCCGTGCATGAAGCCACCGGGTGCACACCAGCCCGGGCCATGTTTGGGAGGTAGCTCCGTCTACCTGTCGATCTTGCCTTCGGCCGACCTGGGAATGATCCGATCCCGGTAAGCCAGTATTGTCAAGAACTGGTCGACCAACTGGAGGACGTGCACGCGTTCGCGAGGAGGAAACTGCGGATCGAGACCGACTGAATGAAGACCCGATACGACCAGCAGACGGATGCCGGCGGATTCCACGAGGACGACCTGGTCTGGCTCTTCAACCCATTACGGAAGAAAGGCCTGTCACCCAAACTGCAGAAGTCCAGGGAGGGCCCGTACCGAGTCGTGAAACGGATCAACGATGTCGTCTACAGGATCCAGCGGAGCCCGAGGGCGAAGTTGAAGATCGTGCATCGAGATCGCCTGGCAGCCTACGGAGGGACACGGACGGACCAATGATTGATCGGGACGATAAGCCTTTTTAGGATGGGGGTGGTGTTACGGCTGTGAGTTTGTGTCATCGCTCGCCGCATGAGTCACAACTGCCCCAGGGCTGGGCTGTGCCCTGCCTCGTGTATTGCGTGCTCCTTATGCAACAGGGCTACTAGGACAAAGGGATGGTCCAGAATATTCGTGACTGAGCCAGCGATGGAAACCTCGAGAAGCCGTGAACCCTGGATGGATCTAGAAGCATTTATTGAGTCACCGGCCTGCTATATAAGTGCGGCCTGTCAAGCAGTGGTTGTTGTTGTGTTTTACGAGCGAGTGCGAGCGCTTATCCTGAGCGACAGAAGTGTGGAGACTTGCGAAACCCCTAGTGAAGCCGATTCTCTTGATAGCGAAGGGAGTGAGGAGCTTACAGGGGACTGCCTGTGTTTTGAGCGAGTGTGCTTACCTAGTGCGAGAGAGGTCATTGTGGTGAGTTGCAAAACAGTGAGTGACAGACCTAGTGCAGCTATTTCCAGCCAGCGTACGGGACCGGACTCATTAGCGAGAGGATTAACTGTGGTCTGTTGACAAGTGAAAGGGGAAGTATTCTCGACGTGAGGAAACTGGAGTAAGGTAATAATTGCTTGTATTTGCTGATGAGTAGTGTATCTTTCTGGCCACAATAAAGTTAATTATTTCTTTAAGCAGTAATTGGTGTTGTGCTTTCTACCCACCGTAATCCAGTTAACAAAAGTGCCACTAGGGGGATGGCACGTAACAATACATACATACATACATACAGACTTTCACTTTTTTATATTAGATTGTTGTTTTAGGGGGCCTAACATCTGGGTTATCGGCCTCTAAACAAATGAAAGGAACCTAATGCCCGCACAAGACACGACGTTATAGCTACTCACCTCCTTGGTCATCAATGCAGCCGTAAAAATTCAATTCTTGAAAACAAGTCCATAGTTGGTGACAATAGCAGTGTGCTTACGTTAGCATAGGCTAGCATCAAAGATGTGGAGCAACAGTGGCCAAAGTCGGAGGTCTTGTGTCCAACTCCTTCAAGCTTCCGACCTTTCAGATATCTACCTTAAATCGGGCCAAATTGTCCGGACACTAAACTATGCGGTGGTTATTATTATTATTATTATCTCTCTTCATTAAGAAGAGATAGGTTGATAGGACACATACTAACAATAAGACACACAGGAATAGCAAACTTAGTTATATAAGGATGGGTCGAAGATAAGAACTGTAGGGGTAGACCAAGGTTAGAATATGTTAAACAGATTGCCTCGGATGTAGGGTGTGGTAGCTATGTAGAGAAGGAATGATTAGCTCAGGACAGGGAGACAACACATTATTATTATTATTATTATTATTATTTTCCCGGCGTGGAAATCAGATTTTTGAAGGGCGGTGAAAACACACGGCACTCTGAGTTCACATGCCGTGGCACTAAGCCCTTGAATAGCCTTGTACAACCAAGCGACCGCTGCTCAGACATTTGGCTTGCGATCTGCGGGGTGGCGTTAATCTTGTCTTTCTTGGCCGGGGCGCTGTTTCTCTGATCAAACAGCTACTCAGTCGTCCACACGAGGCTGAGTGCACCCCGTTCCAGCCCTCGTGTCAGTTTCTAAACTTCCTTATGAAGCCGGGAAACGTACCTGGGACATCTTAGATGGGAGGCGCGCTATCCTACCCCACGAGCAGGTATTTCGTGGTTACAAGGCCAAATTAATTAGGCTAAATCTCAACCATGGAGTTCAGGTTTCTACTATACACCAGATGGTAATGCGAAATAGAACGTTGAGATTGTAGAGTCGCCTGAAAGGCTTCAACTCGGGTGATCTCCCCAGGGTCACTAAGGCCATACGATGATAATGACTATTCTTATTATTACACTGTATAAAAAAGGGGAAAAAAACGACGCCCCGGGGAATGCGTAGTCCGATTGTAAGGAAATGACATATGCAAAGACATTCGGACCGAACATGCAACTGATTAACGCTTCGTGTCCAATGAATGAATAGCGGGAGCTCTCGCGCAACCGAACTGCGCATGCATCAGGTGTATATAAGGCGCGATTCTGAAGCGTAGCCTATGCTCAAAGTAGCTGTTGAATTTGACTGCGATATCTGAACCTCGGCTGTAAGAATGCCACGCCGAAGGATTCGTGCTCATTGCGAGCAGATGTCAGAGTTTGAAAGAGGTCGTGCGATCGGATTGAAAGAAGCAGGTTGGTCGAATCGAGCTGTCGCTGGACATTTGGGTCGAAGTGATGCGGCGATCAGACGATGATGGCAAGCATAGGTCAGCAATGGCAGGCATCAGCGTCAGGACGGCAGTGGTCAACCGAGGGCCACAACAGCACGGGCAGACAGAGCTATTGTCAGAATGGCTGGCACAGCACCGGAGTCATCGTTATCAACGATCCAGCGTGTGACCTGCACACATGTGTCCACCATGACCATCAACAGACACCTGAGCGACAGGAATTTGTGCGCGCGCCGCCCGTTACGCCACTTACCACTCACGCCTGTGTGTCCATGTGGGGTGCACAAGGTTCGAATGCAGGATCTTTTAAGTAAAGAAAGGAAGAAAATCTTAAAAGATTTCAGTACAGTTTTAAAGCCAGCTAGAGGGTAGATGAGATCACCTATGCATGACGCATGAACCATGAGGCAATATCTGAGGCGATACATGCAAGCCGCATATGAGATCACCCCGGCCCACGCGAGTAAAACCGCCTGCGTTGGGAGATGCAATCGCAGGAAGAAACTTTCCATTCAATAGACAGAGACAGAAGATTCTCTTAAAAGTCCAGACGTAGCAATAAAATGGCAACACTGGTCGAGGGGCGGAACCAGAAACTGTGGTGAAATATTGAAATTAGCAAGAAATATGCAAAAATCTTAAACGATCTCACCGGTAATGTTAATCATCCTGGAAATTAGAATTTTAAGAGTGATAAAATTGTATAATAATTGAATAGTATAGAAACGCAGTGTCAGCACTACGTAATGGGGGATTCACCTAGCCAGGAGCCTAGAGAGAAGGGAAAATAGTATGTACGCCCACATAATACAGGAGCGCATTTTAATTTTTTTTTATGAATTTTCCCACGATCGATTTTCGGAAATTTTAGTATCATTGAGACGTTTAGATCGTGAGGAACAAGGAGATAATTTTTTTAATGTTCGACGTTTATTTTAGAAAGTAGTTTTGAGAAGAAGCTAAACTAATTTATTTGTAGAGGATTTGAATAAATAAGCAGCCAGCCCTAGGGTAATCATGCAGTCTTCATCCGGCCGTGAGTGGTCATACTGCTTCACCGAACGCCAGTCTTCATAATCCTCGTTAGAAGGAACTTATCGTCGTGCTGCGAACAGTTATAGTCAGTCTTTGGACTTTGACAAACTGTTGTACTTTGGCCAAGAAATATCTTCAGCCGACGTAGGCGTTGTAAAGCCTCAGTTAGAAAATCAGTTATCGAAGACAATACCGAAACATCTCGACAGTGAACGAGACTTTAAAGAGTAGTGAAACTCTAAATTTATCCAGTGCGTTAAAGAACCGTATCAGGGTAAAAAACGTAGGATAACAGCCTGATCTTCCTGTGCTTAGGAGATTAGTGCTCAAGTGACGCTAGGCCAGAGAAATCTAAAGCAGGGCAGTATCTGCTTAGGGAAAGAGTGAAAACTTCATAAATCGTTCTACGATTAGAATACGACAGTATTCACAAATAAGGTCCAAACGTGGACGAAAGCAAAGACATTGTTAGAGCGCATAATAACAGTATAAACAGCGACTCTAGGACCGAAGCAAGCAGAGGCTTTTTGCAAGACATTAACTTGCGAATTGAACAAGGGTAGTATCGTGCAATAGACTGACAAAGTGCCGATTACTAAAGGAAACCGGAGTAGGATAACGTTATCCGTACCAGTCAAGGGAAGGCCGTGAACGAGACTTTCATTCAACCCAGCTAGGAGTCAGATCTAGGGGAGGAAAAAGCTAGTATCTGCACCTTAGGAGGAGGAAAGATGGAAAATTTGAAAGCGTGTGAAGTAGGAAGTGTAACCACATTGTGTGAAAAAGGCATAGCTGCATGCCTAAAGTGAAAATTTTGTATATACATATTTGTCAAGTGTTAACAATAAATTTTCAATTGTTTTATAAATGTTTAGTGTTATAAAGTGTTAAATATAAATATGATTTTTATACCTCAAGTAGAGGGTATCAGTGTATTAAAATGTTAAATATTACTAAAGAATCAGTGTATACCACGAGTTTTGTGAATTATGAAATGATGGCTTAAAACCCAAAGATGTGGGCTATAAGGCTAATTCATTGGGAGCCTGGAGCCAGCAGCTCGGGAAATCATGTAAGTAGAACAATTTGATTATGTGTTGTTTTGGAGGGAAGAGTTCGTGCAAGTAAATATATGAGAAAGTATTCTCATATAAATAGGGATAATGAAATGAAGTGTATAAAATGAAGCATACGGTTTTCTGAACGATAACTTAATCATGAATTAACTAATTAATAAGTGTTAAATGTATAAATACTCAGTGGAGTTGATATTCTTATGAAATCACGTTCTATGGTGATGTAATCTAAATTAACATACTTTTAAAGCAAGAAATAAAACATAAAACCTTCACTAATGAAGTAATTGTTGAATTAATAATAATGGTAATGAAAGTTGGAAGCCGTTAAGGTTCCATGAATAAATAATTATAAATGATTGTTGAACGATAAATGTTCTAATGAAAGTAATGTCAAAGATGAATTAATAATTAATGCCAGGCAAATTATAAGTGCAAATATTGTAATAAGACGGAGATCAAATGAAGTTAATGTGGTAACTATCTTGCTCGAAAACATCACAAAATACTATTGTAACAAGCGATAGGATAGCTTATTTGATTTTTCACGCCAATGATTGCTGTGATTTCGTGCCAGGTTTTAATTGATTGCCAGGTGTAGTTGGGCGCGGTTATGTTGAAGTGAATGTGTTAGCATTGAGGCAAATTTGTAAATGGGTGCTGTATATTTTGTGTAAAGCGCAGGGGACAGTGCATTGTGGCTGCACAGAAGTCGCTAATTAAGGAGGATTGGTGTTAAATGATCCCACTTCTGTATCAGTGTCGGAAAGACCTCCCAAAATGGAATATAGCCTAGAAGGCGGACTTATTTTATGAACTCAAGTTCATCTACGTTGAAAGACCCTTTTATTATTGATATATGAATGTTATACCCACCAACGAGGATACTTCGCAATCAATGATTTCATCTGAGACAGTACAAGCGGATAAATATGGCCACGTAATTTAATGATGGATAGAACTAGTGTGTATATTTTTTCGAGTGTAAAGAAATGAAGCTAGTAGTAGCCAGTTGTTTGAAGTTAAGGACATCCCGTCTGAGAGCTGGGAGGCCATACGACCCTCGCTCGTAATAATAAGCGTGAAGCACTTTGACAAGCACTGAAGGTCGCCACTAATTGCTTTGTGGTAGGCCCGGGACAGCCCGCTTTTATGCGGTGTGGAAGTTATACATATTTGAGATAATCCGGTCATTAGCGCCGAGATCTAATTATTACTATTTCTTGCTGAGAATCGTTCAGAAACCGTATAAGCTAAAATAATGGTTATAAGATTACTATAAAAATCCCTTATTGTTGATAACAACATAAATATTGCTCCCGAGTAAATGGAAATATTAAGATAGTCTTAATTTCTTAATTTGAATTATTCAGTATTTTCCTAAACTCAAGGGATGCACGAGTTCTTTCCGGCAACAAGTTAGTAGAATTGTATGGAGAGGGATGATGTTTTTAAAACTCATGTGGACCCAATGAAATGTAATTGTTATTAACAAATTAGCCCAAGTGAAGTAATAACTCCAAATTGGGAGTTAAGAGTGTTTTATTTTGAAGATAAATAACAATGTAAATATAAACTTAGAGCCATGACGAACTAATATGTGCAGTTTAAGGAACCTGCTTTATGGAAGTGAGAATTATGTTGATTTTTGTCAGGTTCGTTTGGAACCTTAATTATTGATTTTTGTGGTTCAGTTTTATGATTCCTTGTCCATTTAAGGGCAAGTGTGAACATTTCATTATAAATTTACGTGTTGTAGCGCCTAATTTTGATTAACATTAAATATTTTTTATATTTTTGAATTTGATATTCATTTGAGTGTTATCCTATGTTTTGACCCAAAATACGTGAATCATAGAGTGGGAGAATGCACCATGCCCCGAAAACCATGAGCTAGCAGACTATGATTATGTATTTATTGTACGCAAGGGTACCCCTGTTGACCGTCAAGCCAGATTACAGTGGTGCCGCGCTCGTGGAACTGCGCTGACTGGGGACGTATAGTCTTTAGTGACGAGTCACGTTTCCAACGGTGCCCTGACGACAACCGCAGACGTGTTTGGAGACGTCCAGGCTAGCGTCTGTTCCTCACATCCGCCGATTTTTATCGCCATCGGACAATTCCTTCTTGGTGCGTTTCTTTTGTTGTTATACAGTGTAGTTTTAGACTATTATTCGTTATCGTGTTGGAAGCAATTTTCCAGCGTTGTATAGTAGCCTAAATGAAATTTAATTGCGTTTCAGTCGGTCAACACGATTGTATTGGGTGTTGTTCCCTAATTCTGGAGGAAATTACAGGGGATTAATTATTACACTTGCATGACCGGTTTCGATCGTCAAGCAATCATCATCATCAGATCCTTACCACTCAGGTATGTCTACGAGTATGTGGGTTAAGACACTACTTTAGTTACTGACGTCTACTGTAAACATGCGTAACTTGTCAGGATTGTTAGTATTGTGTGATTCTTTGTTTTAATGTTTCATGACCTTCAAGTGTACTTGTTTAGTGTGATAAACTGTAATGGTTAGTAAATAGTCAGGTTGGTGTTCTGACTTAGATGTGGGTTTAAAGTACATCGCCCAAATAATCAGCTAACAAACAAATAGTTCCGTGAATAATTAAATGGGCTATTTTCATATATCCCACTGGTCTTACTTAGGCTAGGACACGAGGAATGAAAAGGAGATTTTTAAAAAATTGCACAGCAGCCATTTTAAGTTCTTATTAAAAAAATACACGTCAGTGTATTATTATTATTATTATTATTTATTTACCATAAATCGTACACGAAGTATGGAAGGCCTAGTGAAAAAGGGCAAGCCCCACATACATATTTCATGCTTCACAGGCATAGCTTACATCTACATTTGTTTTAACAATATTTACAAGTTTTACAAAGATATTTGCAGTATTTACATATTTAGAATATTGACATAGTACATTTTCCTGTTCACTCACTCTCTCACGCACGCACTTTCATAACCTCGATCACGCGATACATACATTCATTCCATTCAGATACTCATTCATTCAGCGAGACAATCAATCACTCATACATACGTTTATTTATACAATGTACTTTTTTACGTACGGCTTAAATTTCCTAAGAGGCAAGATCTTGGCATCTCCTGGCAGCGCGTTCCATAACCGCGCAGAGCGGCCGTAGAAACCTGTCAGGTAAGCATTGCTACGTGCGAAGGGCGGAACGAGGGTTACACCTCGTCCTCTCCGAACTGAGCGATATGCCAATGACAGTCGGCAAAAAGGGTCAATATTAATGGAACCTGTAAGGGATTTTTTTAAGAAAAATTAGATCAATTTGTTTGGCTGTTGCCTCTATAGATGGAAATTTTGACAAAGGGGAAGGGGAATAACGAGCTATTAGCCTTTCTGCGCGGCGCTGTACACGCTGGAGCTTGTTCATGTTTTCCGCTGTAGTGGGATGCCAAGCAGGTAAGCCGTACGTTAATATCGGACGGACCATGCATGTGTAAGCCATCCTGAAGGCTCTAGGTTTACAACCTCTCATGTTTCTGTACAAGAAACCCAGAACTTTGGTGGCCTTACATCTTGCCTCTTCACTTTGCATGTTCCAATTCAGGGTGTCGGAGATTGTTACCCCTAATAGCTATAAGTTTGTGCACTGTGGGATGACACTGTTCATAATTTTGTATTCATTCTCAATGGGTTTTTGTGACCTGGTTATTCTTATGTATTTACATTTTTGTACATTTATATTTAAATTATTCACAGAACACCACAGCGATAAGTTGTCCAGATCTGATTTAAGACAGAGGGAATCTTCTTCACATTTAATGCCCCTGTATAGCACGGTGTCATCTGCATATAGTGACATTGATGAGGTGACACAGCCAGGAAGATCGAGCACATATATAGTGAAGAGAAGAGGTCCGATCACAGAGCCCTGAATCACTCCAGAAGTAACTTGAGCAGCCTGCGATCGAGCTCCTCCGTACACCACACACTGTGTCCGACCCTCTAGGAATGACCTCACCCATGCAAGTAAGCTACCCCGTATGTTAAGCTGCTGTAGCTTTAACAAAAGTCTTTCATGAGACACTTGATCGAAGACCTTAGCCCAATCCAGTGCAATACAGTCCACTTGTTTCACTTCTGGCTGATTCAAGTAGAACTGAAACTCATCAATGACTTTTGTCAATAGAGTAGTGCAAGAACGACCCGGAAGAAAACCGTGCTGATTTGGGTCGAGCAGATTGTTCTCCCGTAGGAATTCCAGCACACTGTTTGCTACTAGCCGCTCCATACATTTACAAATTATAGATGTTAGACACACCGGTCTGTAATTTGCAACATCTTCTCTGTCACCTTGCTTATAGATTGGCACCACGTTAGTACATTTCCACCCACACGGCACAGAACCTTGGTTGATAGACAGGTTGAATAACGCACTCAGAGAGGGCGCTAATGCTTCCGCACACTGCAGCAGGATCCGTCCGGGAACATCATCTGGGCCGGTCGCCGCATGTGGTCTAATCTTCCGTAGGCTCTGAATCACCTCAGTTGTTGTGAAGTACAGGTTGGAGAGTGGGAGGGGTGGAAGTGATGACCTTGGCAGAAGCAGGTTCGTGGTCATATCCGGCTTAGAAAAGTTCTGCTTGAAACTGTCACTGAACGCTGTTGCAATATCTTGGGGTGCACTGAGGAATGTACCGTTACAGTGAAATGAGGCTGGCGCAGCGGTGCCGCGTCTTCTGGACAAAAATTTCCACATTTCACTGGTGCTGCTTATTTTGTGAATATAATTGTCGTATGTTTCGCGAATTAATTTCTTTGTTTGGTTCCTGATGTTCTTGTATTTTTCCCACATGATGTCAGTTGAGCAACTTTTCCATTTCTTGTATAAAACGTTCCTTTTCCTAATCATTTTAATGACTTCCTTCGTCACCCATGGAGAATTTTTCTTCCCACTAATGGTTATTTTCGGTATAGCTATATCCACACATTCAAAGAAACAATTTCGCCAGGCGTGCCACACTGAGTTGATGTCGCTGGTGTCCAGAATACATGGGGTGGGAAGGTGTTTGAGGAATAAAGATGATAGCAATTTCCAGTCTGCCTTTTTGTAATTGTATACTGTCCTCACTGTGCTCTTGCTGCGTGGTTTGTTGTAATGCAATGTGGTAAAGATGGCTGCGTGATCACTGAAACCGGGTATGACTTCAGCTTTCTGTACGGAGGAAGGAAGGCTTGTTAGGAATAGGTCTATTGTGGAGCGTGTAGTTTGTGTGATTCGAGTTGCTTCGGTTATTAATTGGTCAAGGAATAAATCGTAGAATGCGGTAAGGAATTCATTAGCAATGGGATCCTTGGGAGTGGGAGGAGAGTTTTGCCAGTCTATTTCTAAATTAAAATCGCCTGTTATGTAAATGGCCTTGTATTTGTGCTGGATGTATTGTACACGACGGAGGGACTCCAAAAGTTCATCATTGATGTGCCGAGTTGAATTTGGAGCACGGTATACAGAGCCTATTAGAAATGTATTGTTCGCACACGTGAATTCCACCCACACAGCCTCAGCATCAGTTTCAAGCTCCCGTTGGCGAACAGGCCTTAACTCTGGTTTCATGGCTATTAGTACCCCTCCCCCTGATGTCCAGGTTCGATCTTTGCGGAACATGGTGTATGTTACCGGAAATATTTCTGGGTCGTTAGTGGATTTTTTCAGCCATGTCTCCCCTGAACACACAATTGACGGATTAAGTGCTGTGAGACAAGAACGCAGGTCCGGTTGTTTGGAGGGACATGTTACACTTCGAGCATTGAAGGAAAAAATGGACAATGCTTTGCTATCCGAGGGTGTTACGTCACTATCTACACTATTTGCACTCTGTGTCGATGTATTAAAAAATGAGTTAGAGAACTGAGGTAAAGAACAGTTCCAACATAGCCACGATTGTTTCCCAGAGGTGATTATTTTGTGTTTTGAAGCACTGATTTTTGCACAAGTTCTGTGCGCTTGAGAGTGGCAAGATGTACATGTCACAAATAACTGATTCACACGACCCTTCGAATCACAAATTATACACACCTTATTCGGCCCTGGGTTCATCTCCACATCTCCACTGAGAGCCACAGACAGCACCACGAGATGTAATAATGTAGCGGGCGGTCTGGCAACCCCGCGCAGTGCTGGGCGCCCTCTGCCTGCTGCCGTGACTATCAGCCCCTCGCTTCCACACCATGTGAGAGAAGATATATTGAGTTTACAAACTACCATGAGGTGTTCCTTCAGGTCCGAGTTCACACACGAGTCTTCAATTGTTAAAGAATGACCGAGGATCTTTTTCGAGGCACCCACTGAGCTTCTTACTAGGTAGAACACGAGGAAAAGTTGGAGGACTCGAACTGCTACACACCTGCTGGCCGCCATCTTGTCCTCAAGCTTGTATGAAGATATACCGTACCAAGTTTCACTGCGCTCGGATGAAAAGTCGCGATACAATTCCATTTAAATATTTAAATTTTGTGCCACCGCCATGATGGTTTTGTGCTAACCAGGTTATTGAATGATCCATAGGCGAACTTATGTTAATAGCCTCTATCAACATACAAAATTTCAGTTTGATTGCTGTAATAGATTCGTAGATATTGAGAACCGTCTAAATATTTCGTGCGGCCGCAATGCTGGATTGGTGAAATGTATGACAATTTGAAAGGCACGTTCGAGATCGGACAAGATAGTAGTATGCACTTACCGAGTTTCATTGAAATCGCTTCGGCCGTTTAAATTTTATTACCGGGGGAGGGGGGGGGGGGGCATACGGACAAAAGGTGATCTCATAAGCCTATTTATTCATAAATGAAAATAGACTAAACATCAACTAGCCTACCGTACAGCTGTTGGCCTCTCACCAAGATGGACTGGGTTCGATTACAAGTCAATGCATGTGAGATTTTCGATGTTAAATGCCGTGCCCTGTGGATCGGATTCCACGTAAAATGGAGGTCCCGTGGCTCATAATCACACGGTTAAGGGTCACATAAAACTACAAGCTTCCTTCCAATCTTACTTCGTAAACATATATTAATATAATAATAATAATGTTATTGGTTTTACGTCCCTTTTAACTACCCTGGCTTTTAGAGACGCCGGGGTGCCGGAATTTTGCCCCGAAGGGGATCTTTAACGTGCCAGTAAATGTACTGACACGGCTCCCTCGCATTTGCACACCCTCAAATGCCAGCTGACTGCGCCAGGTATATATTAATATAAACAAAGGATCTGATGATGAACACTTGACGATCAAATCTGGTCATCAAAGTGTAATAATTAATCTCATGTCATTTATTTTAGATTTAGGGAACAATGCTCATTACAATTGGGTATAATCGTGTTGACCGTCTTAAAAGTATTTTAATTTTAATTATTATTATTATTATTATTATTATTACTGTCGATTGTTTCATACAGTTTTGAATGAAAGGTGCACGGTAAGGATCAGTTTGAAGGTTGTTGCAGGTCTGGCCGCCAGCAGGGCTGAGGGACGCATCCCGTAGGGACCACGCCACAGAAACACGTAATCTCATCTAATCCTAGTCCACGCCGCCTGCGTGCTTTTATGAACCGTGAAATCCTATCCACAAAAGAAGCGTCAAATATCCTTTTAATTCGGCCTAAAACGTGATTGGGGCAGCATCCAGACGAGGAAATCTAATAATGCTATAGGGGAGGGTGCGCAGTGTGATTGACACATTCAAAGACTGGTTGTTAGTGCAGGACACTGGTGGTTCGACCCCCTGACTCGTCTAGGTGGAAACATGCTATTGTGTATTTAACAAAACTAACTCATTAGACTGGAAATCAAACCATGATATCTGATAGCCGTTTACCTGGAAACAATGATCCATAATACAAAATACAATTTCATTTGTGAAGAGCCCTTTGTTGAAAAACATGACTCCACTGCACAAGCACCGACTTTAGGAGTGGCGGAGAGATACATTTTGCCCCCCTGAAATTATGAAGCAAGGGGCAACGTGTTCTGTAATATTACTGAAAATGCCTGACCCACAAATCCACATATCTGCATATCGTGAATGTCTTTACAAGAGTAATTCGGCCAAAGGAAGCTAAATGTTGGTATTTCAAGTCTTAGACATTGGTTGGATTGAGTTGAAGCACAAAACTATCACTAGAAAACATTAAGATAAGACACAACTGACCTACCATGAGTGCCCCTTTAAATTCATTAATTAATTAGCCTATTGTACTTGTATGGTATCTATAATGTTCTAACATCATTAATACATTGCAATATTTAGGCTATTAGAATACTAGACTTAGTATATTTTAACATAAACAAGTAGTTTCATGAAGAACTAAAACGACTAATTTCGTATATCGTACTTATGTTAATTGCCTCTGTCAACATACAAAATTTCAGTTTGATTGGTATAATAGATTCGTATATAATGAGAACCGTCGACATATTTTGGATGGTCGCCATGTTGGATTTTATATATTAGGCCATAGACTTATGTACTATTAGATGAAGATTATTGTGTACGTTTATTATTCAAACTTCAATCGCATGATTAAGATACAAGAAATAATAAAAACGAAATTTAAAATTTCGCACAGTCGCCATCTTTAGGTTATGAAAGCAATTGATATAAATTAGGTGTCACTGGTTTAAAATTTGTATGAGCATTTACCATACCAAGTTTAACTGCGCTTGGATGGTTAAATAGCGAGAAACGCTCATTTAAATATTTCGCTTTCCCGTCGTCGCCATGTTAGATTTGTGCTCACCAGATTACTGAAAGTCCCGTACGTGAACTTATGTTTATAGCCTTTATCAACATACAAAATTTCAGTTTGATTGCTGTCATAGATTAGTAGATATCGAGAACCGTCTAAATATTTTGGATGATGGCCATGTTGGATAGAGATATGTACTATTAGATGACGATTATTGCGTAGGTTCTTTATTCAAACGTTGACTTTGATCGCATGATTAGGACACAAGAAATATAAACGTAATTTTAATATTTCACACAACCGCCATCTTGAGCTTATATAAACAATTGAACTAAATTAAATGTCAGTGCATTGTAGTGTGTATAAACATTTTCTGTATCATGTTTCACTGCGCTCGGATGGCTAAATCGTGAGAGAAGTCTATTCAAATGTTTCAACTTAGCTTGGCCGCCATTTTCGTTTTGTGCTTAACAGATTTTTGAAAGCCACATAGGCAAACTTGTAGTAGTGCCCTATATCACCGTACACAATTTCAGGGTGATATCAGTAATATTTCGGAGATATAGAATGCCCGTGAAATATTTCGCACAGCCGCCATGTTGGATTGGTGAGATGTAATACAATTTGAAGGACACTGTCGGGGTCGGACAAGATAGCACTTTGTCCTTACCGAGTTTCATTGAAATTACTTCTGCCGTTTAGATTTTATTAGGTGTAACGTAATCTTGATTACGGTACAAATTATTATTATTATTATTATTTTTAAAGTCATTGTGTAATTATTATTATTATTATTATTATTATTGAAATATCAAAGTTATATCGTTTTATTCACCCATTAATATCAAGGGAGGGGCCATACCATATTCACGTCATTACCATAATCATATATAATATTGTCAAGTGCTTAGATTAAGAAACAGGGTTTTTATAGAGGTCTAGGGCTGTTTTATTAGTTAAATTGTAAAGACAGGACGGGCATGGTTGGAAGAAGTTACGGACGGTGAAGCAACATATTGCAAGAAGATGTATTTCTGGAACGAAGCCACGCTGACTGGAGACAAGGGCTTGGAGAAAGATTTGGGCGGAATATATATATGCGCAACGAGAGGAATAGCGGGTTCTGAGTGGAATATTTGAAGTACGCGGGCCTGTATTCCCGCTCGGAGAAGTTTCAGCGTCGCTTGAGGACTAAGAAATGCTTTGCTATAATTGGTCTGATGGGTCGCGGGCAAATTTATGCCGCGAAACATCGGGACCATTCCGAGTGTATAAAAGCCCAGCGCGACTTCAGCACTGGCTATTCTATAGATTCTACTCTGTCATTCACTTATTCGATCACGCACTCACTCATTGACTTTGTGAGTCGTAGACTCTGTCAGTCCCTCAGTAAGATGGGACTTAGTGAATTCAATTAGCCTGGTTTGTTCAAATTTGCTTACCATGGTGATCAAACTCAGAAACAAGCCGCAGCAACAACAACAACAACCACAACAACTAGACGAAGTACAGTTAGCAAAGTGAAAACATATGTTTTCAAAGGTCAATAAACGCGTGTTGGTGTAAGATCTCAAATTAGCCTACAAGCAGACCAACAAGATGGGCTTTGAACCACAAGGCACCTGGTATGTGGACCGAGTTATTATCAACACAGAAGATCAGCGCTAGCGAGAAGACAGTCAATATTGCCTAGCAATTAGGGAATATTAATGCACATATTGTACACAGCTCGAAACCTCAGATCAAATGTTATTAATAATTTTGTTGTAAATAAACCCGTATTAGTTAAAATGTCTTGTTCATTGGGAGATGAATATATAGGATAGTTGGAATGCAAAGAGTATCTCATGGAGCAAGTTTATTGCCCTACGCTCCGATGATAGATCTTGGCTCAAGGAAGGGAGCGGCCGTGGCTAAATAAAATTTTAATGTGTTATCTCTACGATAACTGGCGCCCAGCAAATCTAAATTAATAAAGTGTATGTCGTCTGTCTAGACAGGCCAATGCTAAATAAGAACGATGAGGTGGTTTTAAGGAGTCTTGAGTGTAATATCTGTAGAAACGTTATAAATGATCGCCCAACTTGTAGAGCGATATCCAACGACAAAGGTAGCCGTTACAAATGGCACAACCAATGTGGGGCTACGAAATATCGTACTGAAGTGAATGGATATTATGTATAAATCCAGTTTATTTCAAGTATGTTAAAGTTTAAAGTTGTTTTCATGTACGATATAAACGAGTACTCTTTGCATTCATTCCGAGTTTTTCAATAAAGAGGCATATATCAAGTTAGGGAACTACGGTTATAAATTAGGAGTGTTCTTTTGATGAGTTGTTTTCTGGGTAATGAGTAACAGGGATAATTTGGGGAATATACATTTGAGAAACCGTAGTATTATAAGATCAGTTGAAATGTCAAAATTAGATGTGCAGGGTACCAATGATGAGATGTCAAAAGTAAGCGAAAATCAGGAAACTGAGGAAAATAAACAAGACGGGGCTACAACCATCCAGAGTAATGAGGGGGAGAATCCTTCCTGGCTTCGAAACCTGACGATGCTCATAACTGAACAGAGTAAGAAGTTAGAGGAACAGAGTAAGAAATTTGACGTGCGTAGCGATCAACTAGAAAAAGCAATAGATCTTAAGTTAGCTGAACAGAGTAAAAAGCAAGAGGAACAAAGTAAGAAATTTGACGTGCGTAGTGATCAGTTAGAAAAAGCAATAGATCTTAAGTTCTCTGAGCAGAGTAAGAAGCTAGATGAACAAGGTAAGAGGTTTGATGAAGCCACAGAGAACTTCAATAGACAAATTAAAGAAGTAGGCCGAGAATTTCACAATAAGTTAGAAAACAGGATTAGTGAGGTGGAGGAATCATGGTCACTTAAGGTTGATGCCAGAATGCAACAAGTGTCGGAGCGAGTTGACAAAATTGACGAGGAAGTGAAAATTAAATGTAGTAAGGTTAGGGTTGACTTAGAAGGAGAAGTCAACAGTATGAAGGTCAAGTGTGATAATAATATTGCTAAAATAGGTAATTTAGAAAATAAACTAGAGAGCGATAATCAAGAAATTAGGGAAGAGGTTAACAGTAAATTTAACAGTATCAGTGAAGAAGTAGCGAGTAAAACAGATAAAATGGAGGAGAAATTGCAGAGATGTCAGAAGCAAATAGCAACAAATAGCGGTAATGTACAAATAGGAAATTTAAGTAGATTTCTAACTAAAGAGGCAGATTTGCCAGTATTCACAGGCAAGGCATATAACCCAATGGAATTCTTAAAAACAGTAGAAAAGAAGTTCGCTAAAGATTTAGAAGAGGGGATCGTTCAATGGGAACAAGTACTTGAGATGCTAGATAAATCTTTTGTTAGGGATTCAAGGTCATGGTTCAGTGTGTATAAATACCAGATGACTAGTTTTAGAAAATTTAAAGAGAAGTTCATAGCCAAGTACTGGAATGAAAATGTGCAAGAAAGAGAAAGATGTAACAATATTTTTGGAAAGTACCAAAGGAGAGATGGTGTTTCGTACACAGAGTATTTCTTAGCGCATGTACTTATATGCCAGAATTTAGAAGGTTTAGAGACTGAATCGCAGGTAATTAAAACATTATTAAGGCATTTTCCTGATATAATTAAAGAAGCATTCTTCATGCAGAATATTACTACTATTGACGGGTTCGAGAAGCTATTGGAAAACTTTGACTCTCTTGAAAATAGTAGGACCGAACGCAAGCCAATAAGTAGAGGAGATAATTTCGGGCAGGGTGAGAGAGAGAGGGGAAGAGAACAAGGCAGGAATGCGAATTACGAAATACGACTTGACAATGGGGGACGCACAGCAAATACGAGGAACGAGAATTTGAACAGAGTAGGTGAAGGTACTAGGCCAGACAGACGTACAGGTCAACAACAACAACAACAATCTACATCAGGGGCAGGTAGGCCTAATTTAAACGAATAACGGGTTGCAGTGAGGTCAACAGACAGCCCGAAGTGATTGCAGATCAATGTCCTAGGAATATTGAGTATTTAGGAGATTTTAATATAGATGTTAGAGAAGAACTGCTTTATGACCTAAATGGTGGAAATTTAGACAATATTGAGAATGAGATTATGTCACCAGTAATTAAACTTAATGTGTGGGGTAAGGAAGTTGATGTTTTATTGGACAGTGGAAGCGAAAACTCTTGTATAAATTTAAGATTTTTGGAAGATGTAATGAGAGAAGGTATTCATGTTGATATAATTCCAGTTAAGTCCACTTTCATTGTCACAGCTGTAGGTAGTAGGTCTCAGAAAATATGTAAGCAAGTCGCAGTTCCAATTAACATTAGTGAGTTAGTTAAATTTCAGCCCTGTTTGGCAGTTCCAAATTTATTATATCCGGTGATTCTTGGTGCGGAATGGTTATCATTATATCAAGTTAAATTAGATTTTCATTTTGGCAGGATATGTTTATTTTGGCAGGATAAAGAAGTTCAGGTTACGTATAAGGTGTCTAAGACTGACAAACAGATGAAAGTGTGAATGTTTGAGGAAGAAAGCAACGTGGTTGTGAGTGATGAGTTTCCTGAAGTAAATGAGGTAGACCGCGGAGATGCTAGTGAGAGCAAAGTTTTTAAGGTGTGTCAGGTTGCAATGGAGTCTGAACTTAAGAGTAAGATCCATGATGCATTGTCACAATGTAAGCTGGATGAGGTGCAAGGTCATCAGTTACATGAGGTATTAATAAAATATAAGGAAATTTTCAGCTCAAAACCCGGAGCAACACACTTATATGAGCATAGTTTTGTCGTTAAAGACACAAGTAGTTTCGTAGGGCCTAGGTATCCTGTCGCAACTAAATATATGAAAGCCATCGAAGAACAGATAGAATTAATGTTGGAAAACGACATAATTGAGCCTTCAGCTAGCCATTGTTTAAATCCATTAGTTGTAGTAGCCAAGAAAGACAATTCAGTGAGACTGTGCATAGACGGCAGAATGTTAAATACTAGGGTCGAAAGCGACCAGCTGAGAACTGAAGCAGTGGAGGATTTAGTTCAACGTTTTCAGGGGCGGAAGTGGTTCTCAACAGTATATTTTAGTAGTAGTTGCTCAACGTTAGTGAGGAAATTAGTTAGGACACTAGGTAGTTATTTCAGGTATGTATTGTTGACTCATGTGATGTTATCGGGACTAGTCAGTGTTTTGTTGAGAGGTAGGAAGTACATGGAGGTTTGTAGCAACGATTGTTACGTAAGCCGTTGCCATCTTGTGCATTGGAAGGGAAAATGTCAAAGCTGTTTTTATTGTTTACTGGACCTTATGTCGTTTCGAAGAGGATAGGAAAGAATGCCTACTTATTGAAAGATCAGGAAAATTGTGTCATAGGTAGGCCTACATATAACATTTACAATCTGAGGAAATATCCTAGAAAAGAGCAAGTGCAGCAAGAAGGGCAGACTGCCGTGTGTTTATAATTAGAGTCGTGTCGTGGCTCTAAGGAATTGGTGGAAGTGAGATAAATCACTTGTGTTGCGTGAAACAAGAAGCAATATATTGCGTTCTGTTATTGTAAGGGACTACAAGAACAAATGTAGCATGTAAATCCTGTATGACTGCACAGGACAATCAGAATGTTTATGTAACATTGCAAGAAGAGTGCAGATCAATCAAGGAAAATGAAAAGGGTATAATCATTATGTTTGTAATTTGAAGGGTCATATATGTATATTCAGTGTATTTCCTGTTAAGTTTTAAAGGGAAGATTTGTGATTTCATCATTCATTACATTCTTTATGAAACCATGGGGACGTTTTGTAACGTAATCTTGATTACGGTACAAATTATTATTATTATTATTATTTTTAAAGTCATTGTGTAATTATTATTATTATTATTGAAATATCAAAGTTATATCGTTTTATTCACCCATTAATATCAAGGGAGGGGCCATACCATATTCACGTCATTACCATAATCATATATAATATTGTCAAGTGCTTAGATTAAGAAACAGGGTTTTTATAGAGGTCTAGGGCTGTTTTATTAGTTAAATTGTAAAGACAGGACGGGCATGGTTGGAAGAAGTTACGGACGGTGAAGCAACATATTGCAAGAAGATGTATTTCTGGAACGAAGCCACGCTGACTGGAGACAAGGGCTTGGAGAAAGATTTGGGCGGAATATATATATGCGCAACGAGAGGAATAGCGGGTTCTGAGTGGAATATTTGAAGTACGCGGGCCTGTATTCCCGCTCGGAGAAGTTTCAGCGTCGCTTGAGGACTAAGAAATGCTTTGCTATAATTGGTCTGATGGGTCGTGGGCAAATTTATGCCGCGAAACATCGGGACCATTCCGAGTGTATAAAAGCCCAGCGCGACTTCAGCACTGGCTATTCTATAGATTCTACTCTGTCATTCACTTATTCGATCACGCACTCACTCATTGACTTTGTGAGTCGTAGACTCTGTCAGTCCCTCAGTAAGATGGGACTTAGTGAATTCAATTAGCCTGGTTTGTTCAAATTTGCTTACCATGGTGATCAAACTCAGAAACAAGCCGCAGCAACAACAACAACAACAACAACCACAACAACTAGACGAAGTACAGTTAGCAAAGTGAAAACATATGTTTTCAAAGGTCAATAAAAGCGTGTTGGCGTAAGATCTCAAATTAGCCTACAAGCAGACCAACGAGATGGACTTTGAACCACAAGGCACCAGGTATGTGGACCGAGTTATTATCAACACAGAAGATCAGCGCTAGCGAGAAGACAGTCAATATTGCCTAGCAATTAGGGAATATTAATGCACATATTGTACACAGCTCGAAACCTCAGATCAAATGTTATTAATAATTTTGTTGTTAATAAACCCGTATTAGTTAAAATGTCTTGTTCATTGGGAGATGAATATATAGGATAGTTGGAATGCAAAGAGTATCTCATGGAGCAAGTTTATTGCCCTACGCTCCGATGATAGATCTTGGCTCAAGGAAGGGAGCGGCCGTGGCTAAATAAAATTTTAATGTGTTATCTCTACGATAACTGGCGCCCAGTAAATCTAAATTAATAAAGTGTATGTCGTCTTTCTAGACTGGCCAATGCTAAATAAGAACGATGAGGTGGTTTTAAGGAGTCTTGAGTGTAATATCTGTAGAAACGTTATAAATGATCGCCCAACTTGTAGAGCGATATCCAACGACAAAGGTAGCCGTTACATAGGGACACACACGCATATACGCACGCACACACACGCACACACACACACACGGAAAAAAGGTGTTCTCATAAGCCTACTTTTTCATAAATAACAAGTAGTTCCGTAAAGAACTATACAGCCTATTTTCATATATCCTATTTATGTTAACTGCCACTATCAACATACAGAATTTCAGTTTGTTTGCTGTAATAGATTCGTAGATATTGAGAACCGACTAAATATTTCGGATGGTCGCCATGTTGGATTTTATATATGTAGGTCCTAGGGTTATGTACTGTTACATGAAGATTGTGTACGTGTAGCATTCAAACTTCAATCGCATGATTAGGACACAAGAAGTAACAAGGAGATTTTAAAATTTCGCTCTGCTGCCATCTTGTGGTTATGGAAACAATTGAAATAAATTAGATGTCAGTGGATTAATAATCGTATAAGGATTTACTGTACCAAGTTTCACTGCACTCGGATGGTTAAATTGCGAGAAACGTCCATGTGAATATTTATACTTCGCGTCGCCGCCATGTTGGATTTGTAATCACCAGGTTATTTGAAGTCCTATAGGTGAACTTAATTTCATTGCCCCAATGAACATAAAAAAATCAGTTTGACTGCTATAATAGATTCGTAGATATTCAGAGCCGTCTAAATATTTCAGATGGTCGCCATGTTGGATTGTTAAATGTATAGGCCATTGAGTCATGTACCATTAAAGGAAAACTATTGCGTAGGTTCATTATTCAAACTTTCACTTCGATCGCATGATTACGACACAAGAAATAAAAACTTAATTTTAAAATTCGCACAGCCGCCATCTTGAGGATATGTAAACAATTGAACTGAATTAGATACCAGTGCATTACAATGTGTATAAACATTTCCTGTACCAGATTTCATTGCGTTTGGAACATTAAATCGCGAGAAAGTTCTATTTAAAATTTTCAAATTCGCTTGGCCGCCATGTTCGTTTTGTAGTTAACCGGTTTTTGAAAGTCTTATAGATGAACTTCCAGTAGTCCCCTTTATCTCCGTACACAATTTCAGGGTGATATCGCTAATAGTTTCAGAGATATAGAATGCCGGTGAAATATTTCGCACATCCGCCATCATGTGGTTATGTAAACAATTGAACGAAGTTAGATGTCGGTGCATTACAATGTGGATAAACATATACTGTACCAAGTTTCATTGCGTTTGGTTGGTTACATCGCGAGAAACGTCTATTTAAATGTCGCAAATTCGCGTGGCCGCCATGTTGGTTTTGTAGTTACCAGTTTTTCAAAAGTCACATAGGTGAACTTCTAGTAGTTTCCTTTATCACCGTAATAAATTCCAGGGTGATATCTGGAATAGTTTCGGAGATATTGAATGCTGGTGAAATATTTCGCACAGCCGCCATGTTGGATTGGTGAGACGTAACAAAATTTGAAGGGCACGGTCGGGGTCGCCCGGAATAGTGCTGTGAACTTTCCGAGTTTCATTGAAATCTCTCTAGCCATTTAGAATTTATTAGGGACACACACACACACACACCTCACACACACACACACACACACACACACACACACGCGCGCACACGCACACACACACGGACAAAAGGTGATCTCATAAGCCTATTTTCAAAAAAATAGGCTAAAAATCCAAAATACAGTTGAAATTTGTAATAACGATATCCAAGGGACCTTTGAAATTGTTGTTATAAACGAGTGTCGTAACCAAAATTCATATTTTCAGTCTAGTGAGTTGGAAAATTAAAAGGAACAAAAACTTGATTATCCTTATTTAATTTCATACTATCAACCCGTCCTGGCTTCGCCCGGGAACAGCTGTGAATGCAAGGTGATAGGTTATTTTAACCGAGGTCTTATAAGTTGTCCTTTCCCTCCAGCAGTGAGCACGAAAAGGTATCGGTTTGATGCAACACGCAATGGAGCCACGTAAAGCTGTCCATGAGAAAAACATTCTCCACTGAGATCAACTCCAGTCACGCTAAGTGTCAGACCCTGTGCTTTGTTTATAGTCATGCCAATGCAGACTCTTACTGGGAATTGTACTCGTTTGAAATTATAAGGCAAATCTGAAGGAATCATAGGGATTCTGGGTACTAAAACCGTTTCTCCTGTACCACAGCTAGTTAAGATAGTTGCTTCAATGAGACAGTTTTTCAAAGTTTTCACTACCAATCGCGTCCCATTGCATAATTTGGTGGGTGTAAATTACGTAACAATATAATAGGCACTCCCACTTTTAAAATAAGCTTGTGTGGTGGCAAGCCAGAAGGAAGTAAAGAATTCAATTCTGTAGGGTAATGAACAGCTTCTTCCCTATCGACTACTGCGTCTACTGAGTAATATATTTGAGCCTGGGCAGTGAATTTGGAGATAACCAAGTCATAAATTTTCACAACTTGTTAGTTTGTCGGCGATAATATTGCTCTTTCTTTAAACCGTGAATGAGACTTGTTAGATAGGTCATGAATTTGAGGATAAACGCTGTCAATCAATTCTTGAATGCTGCTTACATAAACACAGAAATCGTGAATGAGGGTTATTTTCCCGTCAATGACCGGTAAATCTCCATTTCCGACTATAAGTAACAAATCAGCAAACATACTATTATCTTCTGAAGATAAGAGTACTCTCGTGTTAGTTTTGAGTGCCAATTTTGTTATATCCGGCCAGATGTAAGATCTATTTAATGAAGCGTCCACTTCGTCGACTCTCGTTCCTCTGGTAACAACTGGTAAGATTTGACGAAAATATCCGGCGAATAAAACTGTGCAGCCACCCATAGGTGTGTTCCGATTCCTTAGATCACGCAAGGTCCTGTCTACAGCTTCAACGGAGGTTTTGTTGGTCACTGTAGCCTCATCCCACACAACTAAAGAACAATTTTGGATTAAACTAGCAGTGTTACTTTGTTTTGAAATATTACATACGCTTCCATCATTACTGCTGACTTTCAAAGGAAGTTTAAATATTGCATGTGCTGTTCTTCCCCCTTCCAAAAGAGTGGCTGCAATTCCAGATGATGCGACGGCAAGAGCATTATTACCACCTGGCCTCACTTTGGCGAGCAACATATTAATCAAGAACGTTTTGCCTGTGCCTCCAGCAGCATTGAGAAAAAATATCTTACCTTCCATCTTAGTGATGCTAGATATGATGGTGCCATAAGCTTGTTTCTGATCGTGATTCAGGCGGTGTTCTTCTCGGGCAACGGCTTGAAGAAGCCGAGGACGAAGTCTTTCTTTCTCTTGTGACAATCGAGAAATCATTTGCTGCTCTGTTTCAATGTTGCGTGATAAGCACTGTTTTCGATGTCAATAAACTATGACCTATCTCCGTTTTACATCTTGGCATGATGGCTTAAAATCACTGACAGGACTATTAATTAAAACGAATTCTTGTCAGACGTAATTTAAGAATGGCGAGGTGCATTAAACACAAATCCCCCTTCCGTCCAATCTTAAATTGACTGTGTATTTTGCGGAACGAAAAATTCTCAGACGAAATGAAGAAAAGCCGAGTTGCACTTCCAGGGAATGGTGAGGTGCATGAAACACAAATCCCCCTTCCGTCCAATCTTAACTTGACTGTGTATTTTGCGGAACAAAAAGTTCACAGGCGAAATGAAGAAAAGTCGAGTTACACTTCCAGGGAAACTCCAAACACAACCATCTAACTCAACCCGACTCGACGGTTTGCTGCTGGCTGTATCTGGGGTAATAGGTTCGCCCGCTAATTAGGCTGTAACAGGGGTGATAGACTCCCCCTTAGCTATCTCGTAAACTGTCGCCTCAGGATTTGTATGGACATGGTTGGAAGAAATGAAAACGTTAAAACACTTATAGTGGGAGATGTATTGAAGATAGAGATATGCTCTCGCGGAATTTTTTGTAGAACGTTTCATGCTGAACAATTCTAACACTCATAGTATTTTGATATTTTTAACGGTTTGCCCAGTGTAAGCTTACCAAAGCGCTTGGACGCCAGGTGGATTTTTTTCGACTTTTTCACTGAAATCGTTACTGCTCGGCTTCCTTTGATCATAAATAAATAATTTTCTACAGAAATCATCATCGAGATATCCTTTACAGAATGGTGAGACCCGCATCAAAATCCATCCAGAGGTTCTCGAGATTATCCGTGAGATCAAAAAATGGGGTCTTAGTTTTATACTAAGTAGAGATACTCACTTTTAAACCTACATGAACATGCATTATAAGAACAGTTTGTCGAATAACTTACCAAACTACTTTACTTTACTTTACTTTACTTTACTTAGGAGGTAAATAATCAGTCATTTTATTCTGCTGTTTCCTATTTGCCCAATACTGTACGTATTTTCTATACGTATTTTCATTATTTTATTTGTAAATTCACTGCTCCCTTCCCTAGTTTCACAGAACGTACTGTAATGAGTTCTGTGGAATGTGGAAGGGATACAATGAGACAGGGAATCTAGATACAGTATTGTCCTTGGCCTTGAAGCAAGCATTGCGCCTCTCAGGTAGTATACACAGGGGGAAGCAATGTGCACTAATGACAGAAGGGAAGTGAAATTAATTTTCCAGGCTGCCGGATTTCAACAAGGGATTTTCTTGTACGTTGGTTCTTGGAAAATCTTATTTCAAACTCAGGCTGAAAATGACGTTATATGCGAATTACACAAACGTTCGTCGTATTAAGCAATGCTGAGAAGAATACGTCTGTAGCGCAGAAAACATGACGTTATAGCCGAGTTGTCACTGAAACCGATGTCGTTTTAAAAAAAAGTTCAACAGTATCCTATTTTGAATTTCGAATGTAGTGTTTTACAACACCTTTTGTAGCGTTTTGTAGCTAGTTTGTTAGAAATGAGTATGTTGTGCAACATTTTATGCTGAAATCAGGACCAAAATAATACACTGTAGTTCAATAATATAAAATAGCTCATCACAATAATTACAAAATACTATAGAAAACCAAGACAGAAGAACGCAACATACAAAAAAGACACCAAAATAATACAAATTTACTCCGTAATTGTACAAACTAACATTCAGTTTAGTAAACATATTGCACTTTGATAGTTGACTTTGAAAAAGAAATCCCTTCCGCTATATAATTTCATAGTCCACACAAAAGAAAGCTACATGTAGCTAACAAAAACATAATTCAATCATTTGTACTGCCCTTATAAAGGTTTACACCACTATTTTCTTTAAAAATGATTTTTTGTTCCTATTAATAATTTAGACCTACTTTGCAGAAAACAAATATTTTCGCATTAAGCGTCATTTTATCGCTAAAATCCACGCTCAGTGATCTTGGAACATGAAGATACATTACGTAATGTGCTTGTTTTGAATACATTTCGTATCTATCGCAAATCACAAACTCTAGCTACGGATAACAAATGATTGCGTTGCATTGTCTTGAAAGACGTGTCCTCCGCAGAAATTAAGTTAAATTGGAGGATAAACTGGTTCAGAGCTGTCAGATCGTACAATGATTATTGTTTGGTGCGATAGTTAACGATATGCCCCAGTGGCACGCTAAAATACTGATAACATACGATGGTTTGGCACATATTCCGAGAACAAATCTTTAATGAATTTCTGTTATAAAATACAAAGCCATTTGCATATTAGCAAAGAATTTGTGATATCCGAATGAATAGAGATCTCAAAAATTGCTAAAAGAACGCCAATGAATTCATAACTAAAACAATATCTACTTATATATCAAAGGTACATGAGGTCTTCTTCATCCAACATCAAGAATATAATGTAGTTGAAATTATTGTTATATCTAAGTTCACTAACTAATGTTGCGTAAGTAAGAAATTCTATCCTATTAAGGATATCCATTTAATTAAGTTGTTTTACATTTAATTATAAATACAAATACTTAATCGGAGGACAAAGAAATGCAACCTTATTGCGATAGAAAGAATCAGTATGTGGGATTATAAGAAACATTTTCTAATATAAAGGATAATATGTGGAAATATTCGATTAATTGAATGTTCTTGGCCGTCGCTCAGCCGAGCCATCGGCAATGCCACCAGCGGTGAGCGGCACAGGTATCTGACTGCGGTCGCTAATTTTGTTGGTCCGTTAGATTTTATTCCTGTGTATAGCATCCATCATGTTCCATTATCTGGAGTAGAAATAGTGAAAGAAGTGCTGAACGCAGTGCTTTAATAAGTTTATACACGAAGAATTTCACTCAGAAATTGTAATAATTGTAAGAGCTGCGCAGATGTGAAATGTAAACCTCAGCATTATAATTACTTCGTATACAAAATGTCTAAAATACGAATAGTTAGATTTCCAATTAAAATAACAAATGTCAAAACAATGTAGAAGCGTCAATTATATTTCGATAGAATACTTATGTACATTGTGTGCTCGTGTTGTATATTAAACGACTGTTTTTTTTGTGCTAATTAATGTACTAGCCTACTGAAGTCAAACACGTTCTTTCGGTAAAAAGAAAAAGTTATTTTTGAATTTTAATCATTAATACCATATTTTTCATATGGGCATATTTATGGTTTTACTCTATAATTTGGTAAATAACTTTTCCTAGCCTAAAATGTTTCACTCTGACTGTGTAGAAATGAAGAGGCGAAGATCAATAGCCATGGTTGCAAAGCGCGTGATGACTGGAAGTTATCATTGGCGATTGAAATATTCATCAGGTTAATGGGCCATGTTTGTTCAATGTTGGCGTATAATTCTAGGACTGGTGCTTTGTTTCCTCAATTAGTGGGTGTGCGTGTGTGTGTTACAGTGTTAGGTGCTGTGCCTCTCCACTTGATTTATTCATTTCGTGAGCAGCGTAGCACTGGGACAGATGGCGCGGCTTGACTTCCCGCTCGTGTTCGGGTACTATTGATCTGTGATTCATTGTGCCCACCCAAGGCACCTGCTGTCTTGTGCATAGCCCGGAAACTCCGGGACTATTACCCTATTGTGTTCTGTCTCCTTCTCCCTCTCACATTCTAGAATCTCGGCCAGAAAGCGGACGCTAAATAGAATGCGCACGCGATGTAAATAGGCTATGATACCAACGATTGATGATTACGCTTAAGGGATGTCAGCACAGATGCCTAATTTTGTGATGATTGATGATTATATTGTTATTAATTCATTTTAGGCACTTGGAACATATTGACCATCATCCCAGTATACTTGGGTGTAAGTTGATTTTCCTGACAACCTGTGTCACTGTAGTGACTGTAATAGCGAGATTAACTCTAATTGTCAAGTTCGGAGATCGGTATGGGTGCCCGGGATATGATATAATGTGCCTTGTTGTTGTAGTTAATTCGTTTTAGGGTATTGGGACATCTTACCCATCATCCCCATGTTTGTTTAATTCGTCTGATAACCTGTGTTTCTGTGGTGACTGAAGTAGTGTGTATAACTGTAATTATTAGGGTTGGGAATATGCTAGGTGCTCCAGGACTTGAAAAATAAGGTACTGTCCCAACATTCACCAGAAGGGAGTGTGGAAAAACCTGGGGGAATACCATATTCAGAATGGCCACTATCAGCGTGGGGGTTCGAAACTTCAATCCGGATCCCCCTTGAAGCCGTGGGGCTTGACTATATGCGTACGGCTACGTTGCAGGCTGCGAAGTGCACTGATACTTGGACGAAACATGGAAGACTCTTAGGATTCAAATAAATATACCCTGCCGTGTGCGATGGGTAGCTGCAGCAGTCCGAAAATCGAAGTTATGAATCCCCACGCAGACGCTGGCCTCCTGAATACGGCGGGATTCAAACTACCGATGCCTGGATTTGCTGCAATACCTCCATTGCGCTATTACGCCCCTCAGAGATCACTATGGAGAAGTGAGAAATGTTAGTATTATATCGCCGTGGCCAGTATAAAACCGGCTATGCATAGTTCTTCCGGACCACTTCATAGTGTAGTCGTTAGCGTTTTTGGCTTTCGGCCCGGAGTTCTGGCCCTGCGAAAAAGAAAAATCTGGTGTGAGAGCTGGAACGGGGTACACTCAGCCTCGAGAGGCTAAACTGAGAAGAGGGTTCAATTCCTACCTCAGCCATCCTGGAAGTGGTTATTCATGCCCCCCCCCCCTTTTCCCTTCTACAACAGGAAAATGCTGGGATTGTTGTTAATTTAGGCCACGGCCACTTCCTTCCCAATCCTATCCCCAATTTACAAGCAGCCTACACTCACTAGTACAGCCAAAACCATTAGGCCCTACCCAGGTTATCACACAAATTCCATACACGCCCACATCCACTATATGACCGCGATATCACAGACCCCCCTCTTCGACTGGCTGCGTGGCTCAGCGATTACGTTCTCGCCTACTGTGCCGAAGGTTGCAGGATTGAATCCTGGCGCAGTCAGCTGGTATTTGAGGGTTTTGAGGGTGAGCAAATGTGAGGGAGCCGTGCCAGTAGATGTACTGACAATTTAAAGATTCCCTCCGGGGCAAAATTCCGGCATCCCGGCATATGTGAAAACCGCAGTAGTAAATAGGTACGTAAACACAATAACATTATTATTATTATTATTAGGCTATTATTATTATTATTATTATTATTATTATTATTATTATTATTATTATTATTATTATTATTATTATTATTATTATTATTATTATATGAAAACAGATAACAAAGCAAGTTTATATAAATCGGTTCTGTAGTTGTCGAGAATTTAATTAAAAATCTGAGTGAAAATATTTTGTGAATTGATGTTGTATTATTGCAACTTAAGTAATACTTGTAGCTGGACAACTTTATTTGTTTTATTACAGCGAAGGTATAATCGCAAATTATGTGAGCTATATCAGCCAGTGTTAGTTGCAGTAAGGATGTCTCTTGAAAACAAGATGGCCACATAGCTTGCTTTGGCTCAACCGACTGCTTCACACAGCGCGACATCTTGCTTAAAAGAAGGAGAATTGAGTTGTTCAAATGGAATGATCTCAATCAATCCACCATTTTTTTCTACTAGTATATTTCTAACTTCGATGATGTTGAAAACCAGGTAGGAATAGTTAGTATTGGTGTTGCTTAAGAGATGGCAGCAATGAACTCGCATTTGATCAATTTGAAGGTTAAACCGTTTTTAAGAGAGCATGTCTTCAATTTTTCTCTTCCCATTATCTTTTAGATAATTCGTGTCTTGGATCACCTGTACTGAGCTGTACACCCCTCAACACGCAGTGTTTGTGAAAATTGAAGATTTTTTTCTCGTTGACTATGGGCCCAATCAAAAAGATTCTAAGAACGATTGGAAATTATTTTCATATAGTCTAAGTAGAGCTATTGCACACGCTGCATATGGTTCGGGCGTTTCAAGACTACCATAAACTTATTAAGACATGCCAGATTGGTTTCCCCTATCATTAATGAGATTTGTTGGCTATTATTGGTATTAGCTTTGATAACTTGTCAAATGTTCGCTTCACTATGAAGTTCATGTCCAAGATCAACATATTTCTGGTGGGCACTACATTTCACTATCTCATTACGACTGCTGTAATCGTACGACAATATGGAGCTCTTCTTTGCGAAAATAGTGTAGGTCTGAGAATTTTCTACCACATTTATTCATAAATTAGGGTGATATCTAACCATTGCTCCTCTGTGAACACTGATCATACACTAGCGCAAATACGTTCATTTATGAAACACCCAAATATTAAATATGCCAACTCAGTAACATTATTTGCGGGAAATGAGTTAGCGGATCAAGCTGCAAAAGAGGCGGTATCACTACCACCTATACCAATGGAGGTACCTGCTAGAGATATTCGCTCTCAGATACGCCTACAAGTTCTGGCTTTTTGGGAGCGTCAGTGGCTAGCTGACCCACTGCCCAGTAAACTGAGAGCGATTAAGGGAACTACTCGCGTGTGGCGGAGCTCTTTCCGATCACGGAGAGAGTCCGTCATATTGTGTAGTCTAAGGATAGGTCATACAAGATCCACCCACTCGTATCTGATGAGAAGGGAAGACCCCCCACTTTGTACTTGTGGAGCCGTTTTCACCGTGGCCCACATTTTCACCGAGTGTGTGGATCTTGCTGACTTACGAAGAAACCTTGGTTTGCAGACGACACTCAAACTTATATTAGCCGATGACGCGGTGGCTGCTGATCGCGTTATCCGCTTTATAAGTGAGAGTGGGTTAGGGCCAGCAATCTAAATTTTTCAGTATAAATTGACTCAACGACTTGTTCGTTCTTGAATGATATTTTTTGTTTTCCCGTAATTTTTGTTTATTTTTATAATTTTTATTTTTATTTACTTTTTTGTTTTTGTTTTATTGATTTTTGGTCTTTTTGAATTTAGGTGTCCACCTCAAAATTTTAAATTCAATTCCAAATTTGTAATCTTTAATCTGTGTTAAGAGGGGCAGATGACCTCGTAGTTCTGCCCCTTAAAATAGCAATAACTATGAGTACGATTATGTTTAAACGTCCGGGTTCTCGATTATGTCACTGTCTCATCATCATCTCTTTGCTTTGCGCAGTCATACTCACGCTCTTATACGTGAATTTCTGGGATGACGTTGCATAATTAGTGACATATTTCTTTATTTCTTTCTTTATTTCTTCTTGTATATTCGGTGAAACACTTGAATTTTCGACTATTTCCCAGGACACCATCCTTCATATGATACCTATCCACATGAACAGCGATCAGGGTGGGTTTCTAAGCCTGACACGCAGTTCTGTCTATAGCGCTGAAAATGGAACACACTCTATCCCTCGCAAGTCTAACAGCGTTAAGATCAGAAGATACTGTTGCTTCGTTTAGGAACTAGCAGCATCTTGTAATTCAGCCAGTATTTCTGTATGCGTACCGTATCAAATTTTCAATCTGTGCCGTTTTGATACTGTGGTGTAGGCCTATGTAGTAGCGAACCTAATCACTTTTTTGAACAGTAGGTGTATGATAGGGATCTCCGAGGACTGAATGTAAAATATAATTTAGAGCCAATAACCATGGGAATAACAAAACTCAAAATCAAACCTTGTGTCTACACAAGTTTCATCTACCCAGCCCTCATGTAACGCGCGACTTACAGAAAGAAGAGAACAGCAAAATGACCAACGAAGATTGGGCAGATACAAATAGAAGAATTCAATGTCAGACTCAGCTCGGGATTCAATGGTTGATATGAACGGCCACCAGCTGTGAGACCGTAGGTCCAATAATTTGCTATATCTTGTTTGCTCGATCTTGCAAGGTTGAAGAGTTAGCTGGAATCAGAGGTTTAACAGCAAGTTAGCAGATTATAGCGGTTACTTAATCCGGTGGTCGTTAACTGACTTCCCTTCATCCAGAGTGCGCCACGCGACTGACCGCGTGTTGGGCACGTGCCTACCCAAGAGGCAAGTGCGACGCTGCGTGCGAGTTACAGAACTGCATTAAGTTACATACAAAGGAATACCGTTATATAATGTGTGTTCACCTGTCGTTCCCTGTTCTACAGCTGTTTTAGCTCCACGGTGTTACGCTTCTTCGGGCAGTTAGGTAGTTGTTTCATTCGAGGGGCTTGGATGTCATGATCATCAGTCCCATGTGTGTACAGGATTTGCCTGATAACCTTTACTATTGTGTATGCAGTAGAGTGAATATTCATAATTGGAGCTAGGATTGGGAAGGAGGGAGCCATGACTCTAAGTTAAGAACCCTGGAAACCACTTGTAGGATACAGTAGTTGAGGTGAGAGTCAAACCCGTCATTTCTCTTTTTTGACTCACAAGGCTGAGTGTATTCCGAAAATCAAATCCATGGTCTTTGGGTTCGGAAGCTCAGTAGGTACTGTACCTCGAGGCCACAGAAGGCGGCTTTGGACACTGAGGCAGGGTCGTGTAAAAGAAAACAAAACCAAACAAAAATAAATAAAAAAATAAACCAACAACAAAACAAAACAAAACAAACAGGAAGTATGAGGACATGCTGAAAAGCAATGCCTCCTATGCCTTATATGTGAAAATGGGCGAGTAAATGAATATGGGTAAGGTTATAGGCCTAAAACTTTATTGGTCTCACCTACATAATTATTTTTCCATATAAATGCCCTGGTGATGGATATTCTTCTCCCAACGGGCGACAGTTTCGTGGTACCATCAAACTGTAGAATATTTCACTTTAACGACGAAACCACAGGATCATTATAGCTTGCACTACATCATTCAAATCAAAGTGATGACCCCTCAGGCGTTCCCCAAGTTTTGGGAACAGATGAAATTCCGATGTCACCAGGTTGGGACTGTATGGAGGATGTCCAAGAATAGTGCAACCAAGAGGCCGAATCTATCGTGCTGTCATGCACTGGTGTGCGGACGAGCATTGTCGTACTGGGAGTGGAGCTGTTCCATATGTGGTCGAAGTCGGTTAATGCGCGCTTTCGGGTTCTTTAAGAATTATAGAGTAGTTTGCCAAATATATGACAGTTAGGCATGAATTTCATAGTCGATGCATTACACCTTGAATATGCTTACCACGGTGGGTGAGTGGTTATAGTGTCGGACTACCAACCCCAAGATTGCAGGTTCGCCCCTGGCCATGGTAAGTGATTTTTGAAGGCGACAAAAATCACGATACTCATGTCATACGTTGTTGGCATGTGTTTTTTTTTTAGCGTATGGCTTTTAGTGCCGGGAGTGTCCGAGGACATGTTCGGCTCGCCAGTTTTGTAGCTACTTTGAGACGGACACCCAATGGGTGAGCTACAAGTACCGTTGGGGAGGAAAGTTGGAATGGAAGGGTGAGGAGTTGGAAGGTAGCGGCTGCGGCCTATAGTTAGGGACCAACCCCGGCATTTGCCTGGAAGGAAGATGGGAAACCACAGAAGACCATCTTCAAGGTTGCCGGCGGGGGGATTCGAACCTCCTCGCCTCCCGGATGTGAGCGACTGCCAGCAGTCATGCCGTAACGACTTCGGCTAACTCACCCGGTGTTGGCATGTTAAAGAACCCATTTGAATTCAATAGGCCGGGTCCAATGGCAAAATTAGTCTCGGGATTTTCCGCCAACACGAAGTTCCTCCATTCTCTACTTGAAAGCGCTGTAGTGTCAAGGAGTTTAGATATCTAACCTCCTTGACTTTCATAGCGTTCAAAGGAACGACGAAATTCGACATGCAAGCTACCCTCTGGGTGTCAATTAACAAAGCTTGCACCAGGCACCCGAGGCCATACGATATTATTATTATTTTTATTATACCTTGAATATCCCATATGGTTGTAGGCATACGTTTGTCTGCTGATGGCCCAGACATACAGCAACGTCGTCGCACAGTACTGGTGTCGACACACTGGTCACCATGAACGATGTCTATCGGGGGCACATTTACTACCAGTAAAAGCTCACATCACAACCACATTGCTTGTGACGCATCGACATCAAGCCGCAATGTTTCCATTTACAATTCTGTGCTCTCTAATGGCAGTGGTATGAAACTTATCAGTGAAGTGGAAATCGTAAACGAGCAGAATGTACTACCGTTAATACTCCGAACTATTTTCACACTAAATAAATAAGTAAATAAATAAATAAATAACTTTGTGGAATGCATTGAGTATCATAAATCAATTCAACGGCAAGGTATTTGTACGAAGTACGTCCAGAAAGTAAGTTCCGTTTGGTAATAACATTAAATTGTGTACAGATACAGAAAAAATATTTATTCCACAAAATTCTCAAAGTCAACCCCTGGCACTATCCAGCCCATGACGGGCTAAGGCCGACCAAGCGACCGCTGCCCTGCCATTTGGCCTGCAGATATTGGGGTGACGCGTGATCAGCGCGTCGGGTCCCCTCGGCCGTTAATCTTGGTATTCGTGATCGGGGCGCTGTCTCACTGTCAGACAGCTACTCAATTGTCCTCACGAGGCTGAGTGCACCCCGTTCCAACCCTCCCGTCAGTTTTAAAATCCCTGACGGAGCCGGGGATCGAACCCGGGGCCTCCGGGTGAGAGGCAGGCGCGCTATTCCACAAAATTCTACAACCCTTAAACTACTTTTCCACATAACTGCCGAAATGTTGCAGGCATTTGTCGTAGCGTGGCACGAGTTTTTGGTATATATTCTTCATAGACGTGTGCCGCCTGTGCCTTCAACTAGTTGTACGCTCCGCTGCAGCGCAGTTCCGCATATGCGCGGTAGACGCTCTGTATCAAGGAGAAGAAACGTGCGCCATTTGGACAGCGCTGTCAGCCACGTACGCGTTGTTGTGCATGTTTACTCGTACAATGTCGGAGTTGATTGAAAATCCCGCCGCTTGTGAAATCAGATCTGTGATTCGTTTTCTGAATGCTAGGAAAGTGAAACCAATTGAAATTTATCGGCAAATTTGCGAAGTGTATGGACAAAATGCGATGAGTGATTCAATGGTGAGAAGATGGGTCCGACAGTTCAATGAAGGACGTAGTGAAGTGCACGATGCAGTACGAAGTGGGCGTCCATCTTTGGTTACAGAAGAACTGGTTCACGCGATTGATGACAAGATCCGGGAAAACCGCAGGTTTACAATTAGTGGCTATGAAATTTCCACAAATCTCACGATCACTAATTCATGAAATTGTTACCGAAAAACTGAACTTTCGTAAACTTTGCCGACGTTGGGTACCAAAGATTCTTACGGACCAACACAAAACAAAACGGATGGGTAGTGCACTTCAGTTTTTGACCCGTTACAATGAAGGCGGCGAAGAATTTCTGACCCAGATAATCACAGGAGATGAAACTTGGGTTTCTTACGACACCCCTGAAAGTAAGCGGCAATCAATGGAATGGAGGCACACTTCATCCCCAGCAAAGGTTAAGCCGAAACAAATCTTGACACCTCGGAAAATGATGTGCACAGTGTTCTGGGACTGGAAAGGCATCTTACTCATTGATTTCTTACCGCGTGGTCAAACAATCAACGCAGATGCTTACTGCGAGACACTTAGGAAATTGCGCCGCACTATACAGAATAAGCGCCGAGGGTTGCTGCCAACAGGTGTTGTTTTCTTGACGACAACGCACGACCACACACTGCAAATGTGACGAAAAACCTCATACAGGGATTTGGCTGGGACGTGTTTGACCACCCTCCGTACAGCCATGACCTCGCTCCTAGCGACTTTCATCTGTTCACACATCTCAAGTCTTTCCTTGGCGGTCAACACTTCAACAATGACGACGAGCTGAAAGAAGATGTTTCCAACTGGTTGAAGACACAGGCGGCAAACTTCATGAAGAAGGTATCCAAAAACTTGTGCCACGCTATGACAAATGCCTGCAAAAGTTCGGCAGTTATGTGGAAAAGTAGTTTAAGAGGTGTAGAATGTTGTGCAATAAATAATTTTTCTGTATCTGTACACAATTTAACTTTATTGCCAAACGGAACTTACTTTCTGGACGTGCCTCGTATAACCTACGGTATGGATGTAATTTTGACCACCAGTTTAAATAATAATTCAGTGCTGTTCCTTATATCTCAAGAATACATTATGATTACCTCCCAAATATGCTGCTTCGCAACTACCTAAAGCAGGATTCGGTCCATTATGCATCGTGACACTTTAATCCCGTTGCTATTACTGATGATGTTTGTGATTTCTGTCACAGCAGATCTTGTGCAACCATCTATGGGCTTGAACAAACTCCATGGTCTGGGGGTAGCACGCTTGTCTCTTACCTAGGAGAACCCGAGTTCGATTCCCGGCTCCAGTAGAATTTTGAAATCTGACGTGAGATCTAGAATGGGGTTCAGTCAGCCTCATGAGGACAATTGACTTCCCTTCAAGCAACCTGGTAGAGAATCATTTCAATCTTGAGACGTGGTAACTTATTCCAACAACTTGTAGTAAAGACGTAGGCTACACAATAAATGTAGAAAGGAATCCGCTTAAAATACGATAGATGCGAATGAATGGCTAAGATACTTGATTGTAACCCCTGAGGTCGGCTTTGAATCCCAACTCTGTGAAATAATTAATTCTGGTCTAAGGATTGGAACTGGAATTACTTAACCATGCTCATAATCGCTTGTACTCTTGTTTTCTCACTTTCAAGACTTGTAAACCACTTTTCACTCTTAAATGTATTTTTAGAAAGCGAAAAAAATATGCAAAATTGACTCAAAAAGCGAAATTTATACTAAAATGCTACATGAATACGAAGTCCATGATATTTATTTTCAAATATAACTTTTTATTCTTTCTTTTCTTATGGAAACTTCAAATGAGGTGTTTGTACACACTTGAAATGTTTATGATGGCTTGACCAGCGGTCTGAAATGCAGAAAATAATCCCTCCTGCACCTCGTTGCCCACCCATCTATTTCATTCCCTTCGTGTAGGTCAAGTCAACAAGTGCTAAGATGGTGAGATCAAAAGTGTATATAAAACAGCTCTAAGATTTCATTCAACAATAATAATGATTCATGAACTTGCATGCATTTACCCACTGTGTTGGATACAGCAAGACTTGAGTTGGATTTGTGTATTTCCTCTGTATTATACTGGTTTTGCATCAGTATAAATTTTCTTTTCAGTGCAATGCTTTAGCATGTAACAATTTTCTTCTGAGTTACTTTAACCTAATTAATTTAAAATAAAGGCTCAATTTTCTCCAAGTATTCTTTATCTCACTATTAAATTTGTTGAAACTTCATAGGTGTAGGCCTATGTGCCTTCATGTTTAAGACTTGTACAAGTGATTTTAAGCGATTCTGACTTCGAGATAAAATGCGAAATTGGTTCAAAATGTGAATTTATGCGATAAATGCGAAATTATACCATAAAAGCGAAATAAAGGTGAATTTATTGGATTTGCGGTAAATGTATTTTTTTAAACGACGCATTTTTCTTTCGTAAGAAAGATACATGTTTTTAATTTCTAGGAAAATAATTACTGCGCACGAAATCATGAAACTAAGAGTGTAGGGAACATCCAATCAAATTTGAGTTCTTAAATACACATGCCTAGGCCGCTTGCCTGCCAATTCATTTGTCATTTGTCATTATATGTTTTTTTCTTTTTCAAAATGCTATAAAATGCTAAATAGCAAATGTATGAAAGATACAAAATACTATATGTTCAAATAAAAATGCAAAATTTCAGATTTTAAAATGCTAAAAATCCCCACACCTAGGAATCACATGCCACTGTCTACCTAGTAGGCCTACTGTAATATCCCACCCACTCTATATACACACAACAAGGATGGTGAATGAAGAGATGCAGACATTTTGCCAACGCAAGACATCGTTGCCGTAGCGTTTTTTAATAATTCCATGGTAACCTGATTCTCTGGCTCTGCTCGATTGTGGTGAATCAAATGCGTAATCGGAAGTTCTCTGAGGCTTTGTTAATTGTTTCCTAACTGAAGGGGACATAAAGAACAATTGTGGTAACATCTTCAATGGTAAGGTTGTAGCGGATAAACACTTGAGCTAACTTGAGCGCCAGCTGGTGCACACTGCACAGTGTTACAAGTGGCTTGCTCTATTATAGGCAGGGAAATTCATTATTTTCCCCCAGTGGAGTGGCTACGGGTGGGCTAGCATCTCCTGGCACTTGCTACGGTCTCGCCATCTGCCGCACGCGTTGCGCGACCTGGTCTCTGGAGCCAGCGCAGTCATTGTAAAGTGATTATCTCATCTTCTGGGCTACAGAGGTAGTGAGTTAAACTCTACCCATTTTAATGGTAACGATACGCCCGTTTACAAATCCCTGGAGAGAAAGCAAGCCATATCAGTACGTAAATCATTTAATCAGACAAACAAAAAGAAGATACAAGAAAATAAACAAATAAATAAACAAAATTAAAGCAGGCAAAGAAGGAGGCAAACAAACTGTCAATTAATCGTACTAGACAAGCAAGACCTTAAACAAACGTTAATTGAACAATCAATCAATAATAAAACAATAGAAACAGGCAAGCAAACTTTCAACAAAAAGGGAAACAGTTGAGCAATCAGTCGATCGACCAATACAATAAATAAATAAATAAATAAATTAATTAATACCAAACTACACAAGGCCTACAAACTAACGTGGGCTCACTACAACTACTGTAGAAGTGCATCTCGCTAGACGCAAAATTAAGGCACTATACAACGGTGATTCTTCCGGAAGCAACATACACAGCCGTAACAATGGTGATCGACAGTCATTCCAAAATTAAGGATATAGAAAAACAGGAGAGAAAAAATCTCAGAAAGATTTACGGGGTAGTGAATAATAACGGTATTTGGAAGAAGAGACCTCAAAACGAACTCTGTCAAAAGATCCACACGATAACGGAAGTAATTAGAAAACGCCGAGCACAGTTTTATACACTCATTTAATGGATGGAAAACTTCAGAACGGCGAAGAAATTGCCCAACGTTATAACACAGAGTAGGTGTGGCACGGAGAGGTTGACAGAGATCCAGAGGGACCTACAGTACAACAGGTCAAAATAGAAAATTTCGAGGACCACACCGAGTGCCGGAATAAAATCTAAAATGTTAAGTTTGAGCATAGACCATCACGACAGCCTGGAAGAAAATGGACAGCTGAGCGGAAGAAGGAGCATTCTGAGAGGATGAAGAGATTTTGGGAAGAGAAGTGGGAAAACGCCAGAAGATGAAATCATGTATTCAAGTTCAATCGCTCTCCTAAAGGGGAACAATCGATTAAATTGATACTAATAAATAAATTAATTAATCAAACAACGGTAAAAGGCAAGCAATCTTATACTGTAATTTAAAACCCAAACAGTTAAGTAATCAAGAAATCTATCGATCTATCAATCAGTTAACTAATCGATCAAACAGAATCTAAAACATAAACATAAACATAAACATAAACATAAACATAAATATAAACATAAACATAAACATAAACATAGACAAAGACAAAGACAAAGACATGAACATGAACATGAACATGAACTAAAACTAAAACACAAGCACAAGCACAAGCAAGACATAGACTAAGAACTTTAACTTAACTTTAACTTAAAACATGGACTTAGACATACCGCGTAGATCATATTAGCACAGTGACTCGTACGGGTGAAGAAACAACTATTGGCCTACTGTTTGTGTGCATGGTGTCATAGTACCTCGCCCGACCAGGGAATAGCGTATCCCAATAGGAACTACCGTGAAAGAAAGAAAGAAAGAAAGAAAGAAAGAAAGAAAGAAAGAACGAAAGAAAGAAAGAAAGAAAGATAGATAGAAAGAAAAAACAATCTCGTTGATTAGTGGCTAGCATTCTTGGCAGTCGCCCCTGTGACTACTACTGCATGGAGATCCTCTAACACGCATTTAGGAGAATTTCTACTAGACCATGTGGCTATATCCAAGAAAAATAAAAAACAAATTATGAACGTTAAAGTCAAAAAGGGAATTATTGACTCCGACCACCACCTATCTCTTGTTAAAGTAAAGTTTCAATCCAACAGGAAAAAAAATAAATGATCAGGAAACCATGTATCGACCCTGAATTTCTGAGACAGAACTCAGACAATTTCCTCGCGAATATCTCTATCGATTCTCCTTCAAACTGGCTAGAACTCAAGGACACACTCTTGAAAGCTTCACAAAACATCAGCCAACCCCCAAGAAAACGCAAACACAGGTGGTGGGATGAAATTTGTGACAAGGCCATAGAAGCCAGAATTTGTTCCTGGCTAAAATGGAACTGTATTAAAACTGATCAAAATCGTCACGAATTCTTCAAAACACAGAAACAAACCTCAAAAATCATCAGTTCTGAAAAACAAAAATATGATCAATACAGACTGGCGGAAATCGAAAAAGGTTTCAAGAAGAACAACACACGGAACTTCTACAGAACATTCTGAGAAGAACTATCCCATTACCAGGCACCTAGTCTGCTTCAAATGTACAGATGGAACTTTGAAAACAAGTAATAAGGAATATTGTGCACTCCTTGTAAACTATTTCAAGGACCTTTTAAACGGTGAATTTCCGAAAGAACAATTCTCCTATGAAAATCCAACACCGAATCCAGATTCAGGAACCCCCACATTACACGAAGTCCAAGAAATAATCAAAAATTTAAAAGACAACAAAACACCAGGAGAAGATGGAATAATCGCTGAAATGTTTCAAATAGGTGGTGACAAACTGGCCCAGAGTATTCAAGAAATCGTACGACACATCTGGTACAATGAAGAAATTCCAGAGGATTGGAAATGTGCATTGATTCGCCCACTTCACAAGAAAGGGGGCAAATCAGATATTAATAACTACAGAGGAATCTCTCTCCTCTCACTCATCTATAAAATCCTCTCTAAAGTCTTACTTAATAGATTAGAGATTCCGAAAAGGGAGATCCTGCGCTGAACAAATCCTAAACCTAAGAACCATACTTCAGATTCGCAAAACCAAACAAACGGTAATCACATTTGTTGACTTCAAAACGGCGTATTATTCCATAGATCGGCAGACCCTGTTCAACATATTAGAGGAATTCCAAGTCGACCGCGAAACGAGGGAACTGAATAAACAAACTCTGACCAACACAACATCAAAAGTTAAGTTCTTGGGAGAAATTTCTGAACCGTTCGATATCAGAACTGATGTCCGACATGGAGATGGACTATCCCCATTACTGTTCAATTTAGTTTTGGAAAAAGTGATTCGTGAATTGAGAAAAGAAACTAAAGGTATAACCATTGGCAGACATCTTAAATACAGAATTCACCTTGATTGCTTAGCTTTCGCAGATGACCTTGCAATCCTTTCAAACAACAGATAAGAAGCAATCCACTCCATAGAAAAATTGCATGCAATAGCCGCAAGAACCGGACTCTAAATATCATTTGAAAAGACGCAGTTTATGGAAGGCTCTAAATCAAGATTTGACATTCATCCACTAATCACCAAATACGGAGTAATTTCCCAAGTAGAAAAATTCGAGTATCTAGGCGAAATTATTCATCCAGAAGGGTTAAATCAGGAAGCTAACAAAGAAAGAACTGCTGAATTGCACAGGGCATACAAAACCACATTGAACAGATACAACAAAAGATGTATCTCAAAGAATACAAAATTACGACACTACAACACAGTCATCAAACCAGAGGCACTGTATGCATCCGAAACACTGATAATTGGGGGCAGGTCACAACTGAAAAGCATCGAGAAACAACAGAGGAAAATTCTCAGAAAAATCCTAGTAGCAAAGTTCGCAAATGGAATTTGGATGAAAAAGAAACCACATGACATTTTTCAATCCGCAGAAAAAATCACAGATACTATCAGAAAACATCGATTAAAATTCTACGGACACCTTCACAGAATGGATAACGACAGGATGAGAAAGAGAATTCTAAACCTAGCGCTAACCCTGAAAATCCACAAATATTGGTTAACAGAAATACATGAAGATCTACAAGAAATGGGTATTGCTGAGGAAAACCATTCCAGATGGAGTAAAATTTAAAAGCCTAGTAAACAAACATAAATTTGCAGAGAAGCCTAAAAGGATCAAGAAGTTCCGTGAAGAACTAAAGAGCCTACTTTTCTTAAAATTTAAGATTCATGCCAATGATTAATCTACTGTATATGGATCTATCTAGAATAATGACGAAATTAAGTTGGTAATATCGAAATTTCTAATAAGTTCGAAATACTGAATACCTGGCATAATGTAGCCTAATAGAGAACTACAGTTGGCAGCCATGGTGACTGAATATATTCTTAGTTCCATCTCTTAAGGTACAGAATACAAAATTTGGCTGAAGTCCAATGGATAGCATGGACGTTACATGCAGTTAAACATTGGATCTAACAGCGCACGTAAAATCATGTTGGCAACAATGGCATGCATGTATTGGTCAGAAATAATCTGAAATAATATGATCTATTGTTGTGTCAATTTTGAATGATATCCATTAGTTAGTATAGAAGTTACACGCATTTTAAAATTGGACCTATCTGAAGGCTTATAATCATGTTGGCAGCACTGACGTATTTTAGTTACTCCAAATTAATCTAGAATGCCAGGTACAATAAGTGTGCAAAGTTTAGAGCTATTGGCTTGCATACTTTCCGATATATTGATATTAGGGTAACAATAATAGAGACAGTATTTATTAACAGTTGGCAGCCCTGGTTACTCTTAAGAATCGGCATAGACATACCTGTTATGGTACACATAGCACACACGAAATTTGGTTGAAATCCAAATGATAGTATAGAAGTTACATGTATTTAAAGTTGGACCTCTCAGCAGGCTTAGAATCATGTTGGTAGCACTGACGTATATAAGTTACTCCAAATTAATATAGAATGTCAGGTACTATACGTGTGCATAGTATAAAGCTGTCGGATTGCATACTTTCTGATATACTGGTATTTGGATAAAATAAATTGAGAGCATTTATTAACAGTTGGCAGCCCTGGGGGATCTTAAGAATACGTTCAGTCATATCTGTTTATATACACATAGCACATACGAAATTTGGTTGAAATCCAATTGATAGTATAGAAGTTATATGCATTTAAAATTTGGACCTATCAGCAGGGTTATAATCATTTTGGCAACACTGCGATGTATGGCCTCCTGGAAATTAAACTGCAATATTATTATCTATACGTGTGCCAATTTTGAAATAGCTCCCATTTATACCTTCCACGATATCCAACATGGAGCTCAAATTTCAATTGCGATTTCTCAGCAGTTGGTAGCACTGACATCATTTTCAAATATGGCTGTGAGATATTCAGGTATAGATCTTTACTGCTACCAAATTTTGTTACGATTGCTGCAGCTGTTTAGGAGTTGATAGGGGGGGACACACACACAGCCAGCCAGACAGAAGGACAGACAGAAGGACAGACAGACAGACGGACAGACACACATTTGCCCGATCTCATAAGTCTACTTTTTCCTCATTTTTGCAAAATGTGAAAAGTAGGCTAAAAATACAGACTGGACAGAAGCACGCAGAAAGGAACACAGTGAACGAATGAAGAGATATTGGGAAGAAAAGAAGAGGGAACATTGTGCAAAATAATTCAAGCGCACTCCGTAGTTGGGCATGAAAATCCACAGCCTGCTTCCAGTCTCCGACCGGGTCAGGAATGGAATGAATGAAGCCCCCATCTAGCGGCGAGGATATGAACTGTGCCGGCTGCCGAGGCCTGACGCACTCCTCTGGGGCAATGATTAAATGAATGACAGATGAAATGAAATGATAGTGGAGAGTGTTGCTGGAATGAAATTTTGAGTCTCCGACCGGGTCAGGAATGGAATGAATGAAGCCCCCATCTAGCGGCGAGGATATGAACTGTGCCGGCTGCCGAGGCCTGCGTAGTTGGGCATAACGATTGAAAAATAAATTTAAAAATATACAGACATCACAATGACAAAGGTTATCAGACACATTCTATATCTACTGTACTAGCAACCCGCCCCGGCTTCGCCCGGGAACAGTTATGAATGCACTACGTGATAAGCGCCTTTATTTTCAATGTCAATGAACTACGACCTATATCCGTTTTACGTCTCAGCATGATGGGTTAAAATCACTGACTGGACTATTAATTATATTATCATGGAGATGCATGTGTAACGAATACTTGTCAGACGTAATTTAAGAATGGCGAGGTGCATGAAATCAAATCCCCCTTCCGTCCAATCTAAAAACACTTATAGTAGGCGATGTATTGAAGATAGAGATATGGCCTTGCGGCATTTTTTGTAGAACTTTCCATGCTGAACAATTCATACACTCATAGTATATTGATATTTTTAACGGTTTGCCCAGCGTAAGCTTAAAAAGCGCACAGACGCCAGGTGTTTCTCTCGACCTTTTCAATGAAATCGTTACTGATTGGCTTCCTTTGAACATAAATAAATTATTTTCTACAAAAACCTTCCTGGAGATATTCTTTACAGAATAGTGAAAACCACATCAAAATCCATCCAGTGGTTCTCGAGATTACCCATGACATCCAAGAATCGGGGACTTGGTTTTATACTAAGTAGAGATTATACGCCAATCAGTATAATTTAATATAATATAATCCCCCTTCCGTCCAATCTTAAATTGACACCTAATTTTGTGGAACGAAAAGTTCACAGGCGAAATGAGAGTTGCACTTCCAGGGAATGGCGAGGTGAATGAAACTCAAATCCCCTTCCGTCCAATCTTAACTTGACTGTGTTTCACAGGCGAAATGAAGAAAACCCGAGTTGCACTTCCAGGGAAACTCCAAACACAACCACCCTTCTCAGAAGTCTTAACTCAACACGACTGAACGGTTTGCTGCTGGCTGTATCTGGGGCAATATGTTCGCCCGCTAGCTAGGCTGTGACAGGGATGATAGACTCGGCCTTAGCTAGCTCGTAAACTGTCGCCTCAGTAGTTGAATGGACATGGTTGGAAGAAATTAAAACGTAAAAACACTTATAGTTGGCGATGTATTGAAGATAGACATATGCTCTCGCGGACATTTTTGTAGAACTTTTCATGCTGAACAATTCTTACACTCATAGTATTTAGATATGTTTAACGATTTGCTCAGCGTAAGCTTACAAAGCGCTCGGACGCCAGGTCTATTTTCTACTTTTCCACTGAAATCGTTACTGCTCGGCTGCCTTTGATCATAAATAAATTATTTTCTACAGAAATCATCCTCGAGATATCCTTTACAGAATGGTGAAACCCGCATAGAAATCCATCCAGTGGTTCTCGAGTTTAACCGTAATATCCAAGAATTGGGGACTTTGTTTGATACTAAGTAGAGATATATATATGTATACACAAGTACACAGGGCTGATGACCATGGTGTCCAAGTCCTTAATTGACGACCACTTCGTGCTGAAGCGGCTAGCAATTTTGGCTGTTCCCATCCAGAGGTCCGGGTGTGATTCCCGGCTTTGCCATGAAATTTAATTCTGGTCTGAAGGCTGAAACGGGATACACTCAGCCTCGTGTGGCAAACCTTAGAAGAAGTGGGTTCAATTCCCACCTCAGCCATCCTGGAAGTGGTTTTCCGTAGTTTTCCCCACTTCTACCCCAGGCAAAGGCTGGGGTGGTTCCTAACTAAGGGTCACGGCCGTTACCTTCCCAATCCTCACCTGAATTACAAATACACACACTAATATAGCCATCACACAAAAACACAGTTTATCAGACAGAAATGCCACTCACTCAAGTACACTCGGACAAATTACCACGATGTCCAAGCCCCGTAAATGAAACAACATAACTCATTAAATGAACCATCGACATTTGTCACGGATTTTGCAAGGACAACTCGGTTATACACGAATCATGAGCCAGTCTGAACCATTTGGTTTAATACATGCACACGATAAACCAAGAGGTAGATACAGTTATTGTAATCTGTATTATGTCTGCACAGTTGGACTGATATGTTTATGGCATATAATGAAGCATGTAACAGGTAATGTGAGGTGTATCCCACGTCGTCTTGTCTGGGAACCAAATCTCCTGGGTGCAGATTACACTAATGAAGGACAGTTTCACAAGCGGCATCATTTGTCAACCTCCTTGGGAATGTAGTGACCCACATCTCACACAGTGGCGTATTGTGTTATGTCACGTGACCTTATGGTTCTACCTGAACGGTAACTGTCTTGGCTGAACAGGCATGGAACAAAGAGCACCAGTTCACTCATTATCTTCATTAAAAGAGAGGGGAAGATGTGCTGATGTTTCTGTAGACATTCGAAATTTTACGGCCCATCTCGTGGTGTTGCTGTTTCACCTGAGGTGCGGGTTCGGCTCTGCCAAGAAATTTAAATCTGATCTGAGGACTGGGACGGGGTACACTCACCCTCCTGAGGCAAAACTGATAGGAGGTTGGTTTGATTTCCATCTCAGCCATCCTGGAAGTGGTTTTCCGTGGTTTCGCCTATTCTACACCACGTAAATGCTGGGATGGTTCCTAACTTAAGACCACGGCCACCTCCTTCTCCTTGTTCACCCCAAATACAAACACTGGTTATCAGACAAATTTTACACGCACCCAAGTACGCGAGCCTAAATGACCACGATGTCCAAACCCTTCAAATGAAATAATAGCAACAACAACTGCAACAGAAATATTATAGAAAGCTTTGAAGCCAGTTTTAAGTGTTGCCTTATTAACATTTAAATAGTAAATTTCTGTCAGTCAACACAAATATGCCCAATTAAATTTGGATAATCTGATTCCACATGAAAGGATTTAAGTTACATGTGAAATGAAAATCCACAGCTTCCAGCCCCATCTAAAGGCGAGGATATGAACTGTGCCGGCTGCCGGAGCACTCCTCTGAGGCAAAGATTAAATAAATGACAGATGAAATGAAATGATAGTGGAGAGTGTTGCTGGAATGAAAATTTTGACAGGGAAAACCGGAGTACCCGGAGAAAAACCTGTCTGCCTCCGCTTTATCCAGCACAGATCTCACATGGAGTGACCGGGATTTGAACCACGGACCCAGCAGTGAGAGGCCGGCGTGCTGCCGCCTAAGCCACGGAGGCTAAGTTACATGTGACTAAATATTATTTACACAGAATACTAGAGAAGGGATGACATAAAAAGGATTACATGTTTTGGTCGCCAAGCGAGCATCGTCAGATCCAGGAAAATACAAGAACAAAACAAAACAAAATTGTTCTACAAAACACTACCAAAACTCTTATTGTCACCACGAACGGTTGCGGCCGTCCAACACACAACCCTTCTAAAGGCGTAGCAAAGTCCCTGCTAGTACTGCAGTGAAGTAAAAAAAGCGTTAAGCCTCCAAAAATAAAAATATTTATTTGAATATCTAGAAGGTTGCAATATTGAGGAATCATAATGCCACCCACAAACAGTCTTCTTCCACCAACTAATCCATGAAGGTATAGCTACTACTGCTGTGATACACTTTAGCGATACTATTGTCGCTCCAATAAGATTATAATCATAAATAAATAGGCCTATGTAGTAATCGTCTCGAAAAATAAATTGTTCATATTGACTCACTTAAAATTACCATTGAATTCCGAAATATTAACATACCTTAGGAAGGCAGTAGACTATCTCATAAGCTAGAGTAGGCTAATCTTAAGATAGAAGTGTGAGAATGTAAACGTGGTCTTTACTTGATGTCGAACCTCGTGATGAAAATGTGATTCTGTTGCTTCTAGCCACGATGGTGCAGTTCTGGAGAAACATGAGTCACGGTCAAGATTAAGTTTTCAGTGTTTCCATTTACGATGGTCTAGATGGCACTCAAAATTGGTGTCAGAATATTCTGCACGACCAACATTTATTCTATACTAGCTGAAGTACTCGTGCTTCGCTACGCGTCATAAATAAATTAAAATGTGAAGGTGACAGTTAAAACAGGGGATAAGCGAGGTGCTGCGCAGAGGGAGATTAAGGATGGAACATTTTGTCCAACTACACCGTTCGGCGTTGACCGTGTTTTATAGCACAAATTTAGGTTTTACTCGCTAACCGTTGGAGATACCTTTCGGATAGAAAATGTAATTTTAAACCTCGTATATGCCATCAAAAGTTTGCTATTTCTTAGCGTTCTCTTTTTATTTGAAATGGAAATATGAAAGTTTGAAACCAAAGGGTGTAGTAACGTCACTAAAATGGTCACCATAATTAAATAGTGCAAAGTATTGAAATCAAAAGTAGCCTACATGTTAACCAGGTAAATCGGTTACTTCCATGTAAAATTCATGTAAATCGTGGTTCTTGCGTGATTGAGTAATACACAGACACACACCATCTCATTTTTAGCCTCGCTTCGCTCGCGTCATAGTCGTGTCATATTGTTATTCAATGAAATGCAGGTTTACTCCCGTTAACACCCCTTTAGAACCTGAATATCCAATAATCCCTCCTTAGTAGACTTTTTCGACACACAACAAACATATCCCCTTCTTCTAAATTTAATAGTTTTGGTTGGTCGATGAGAGTGAACATCCAAAAATCCTTCCTTAGTGGACGTTATTCTTCCAGAATTTCACCCCGCCCCAAAGGACCCTTAAATTGGATTTATGAAAAAAAAACGGAGGAACTACTTATTTCAATTATTTAATCATTTATTTATTTATTTATTTATTTATTTTTAAGCTGATTGAAACTCGGAGAAAATCAAACTCCTCGCCTATGTCGTTTAAGAGATACACGCTCCGTTAGGAATCTTTCAACCCCCAATTTTCATCCCTTTCACCTCATAATATACACCACATCAAAAAACCAATAGACGTGTATCAGCTTATTTTTAATGATTAGTATATATGCCATGTATCACATCCCCAAATGAAACAACTCGTGAGATATTGTTATTCAATGAAATGCACGATTGCCCCCGTAACACCTCTTTAGAACCTGAATATCCAAAACTCTTTCCTTAGTGGACGTTTTCAACAAACAACGAACATATCCAAAATATTTCATGTTTCTAACTTCAATAATTTTGGCTGGGCGATGATGAGTGAGTGAGTCAGTCAGAACATTTTCTTTAATTTATTTTTGAGAATTTCACCCATCACCATGAACCCCTTAAATTAGATTTATGAAAAAACAAGACGTTCCGTGACGAACTAAAGAGCCTACTTTTCTTAAAATTTAAGATTCATGCCAATGATTAATCTAAATGGATCTATCTAGAATAATGACGAAATTAAGTTTGTAATATCGAAATTTCTAATTAGTTCGAAATACTGTATACCTGGCTTAATGTAGCCTAATAGAGAACTACAGTTGGCAGCCCTGGTGACTGAGTATATTCTTAGTTCCATCTCTTAAGGTACAGGATACAAAATTTGGTTGAAGTCCAATGGATAGCATGGACGTTCCATGCAGTTAAACATTGCATATAACGGCGCGCGTAAAATAATGTTGGCATCAATGACATACATGTATTGGTCAGAAATAATCTGAAATAATATGATCTATTGCTGTGTCAATTGAGAATGAAATCCATTAGTTAGTAGAGAAGTTACATGCATTTTAAAATTGGACCTATCAGCAGGCTTAGAATCATGTTGGAAGCACTGGCGTAGGCCTATATTAGTTACTCCAAATTAATCTAGAATGCCAGGTACTATACGTGTGCAAAGTTTAGAGGTATTGGCTTGCATACTTTCTGATATATTGATATTAGGGTAACAAAAATAGAGACAGTATTTAAAAACAGTTGGCAGCCCTGGTTGCTCCTAAATATATGCATAGTCATATCTGTTATGGTACACATAACACACACGAAATTTGGTTGAAATCCAAATTATAGTAAAGAAGTTACGTGTATTCAAAGTTGCACCACTCAGCAGGCTTAGAATCATGTTGGTAGCACTGACGTATATAAGTTACTCCAAATTAATATATAATGTCAGGTACTATGCGTGTGCATAGTTTAAAGCTGTCTACCTGCATACTTTCTGATATATTGGTATTTGGATAAAAACAATAGGGAGTGCATTTATTAACAGTTGGCAGCCCTGGTGGCTCTTAAGAATATGCTCATTCATATCTGTGTATGTACACATAGTACATACGAAATTTGGTTGAATTCCAATTGATAGGGTAGAAGTTATATGCATTTAAAAATTGGACCTATCAGCAAGCTTATAATCATTTTGGCAACACTGACATGTATGGCCTCCTGGAAATTAAACTGCAATATTATTATCTATACGTGTGCCAATTTTAAAATAGCTCCCATTCATACCTTCCAAGATATCCAACATGGAGCTCAAATTTCAATTGCGATTTTTCAGCAGTTGGTAGCACTGACATCATTTTCAAATATGTGCGTGAGATATTCAGGTATAGATATTTACTCCTACCAAATTTTGTTTCGATTGCTGCAGACGTTTAGGAGTTGATAGGGGGGGACACACACACAGCCAGACAGACAGACAGGCAGAAGGACAGACAGACAGACAGACAGAAGGACAGACAGACAGACACACATTTGCCCGATCTCATAAGTCTACTTTTTCCTCATTTTTTCAAAATGTGAAAAGTAGGCTAAAAACGGTCGAACACCTATTTACTTATTTAAAGCTGTTTTTAGCCTACTTTCGATTTTTGCAAAAAAATGAAAGTAGACTTATGAGATCAACACAGGGCGAAAAAAAGTGTGTCTGTCTGTGTGTGTGTATGTGTGTGTGTGAGTCTGTGTGTGTGTGTGTGTGTGTGTACTCTGAATGTCTGTCCCCCCCCCCTAACAATTCGAACACGGTGAACGCGAATTGAACGAAATTTGGTACAAAGGTAGCACTAGCAAAGGACACCTCAGTGTCATGTTTTATATCGCCGCCATCTTGACGGAAACGTAATGGCGGCCACACAAATGTTCAAAGCTTAAATCAAATTACGACTAACCTAATCATCCGATCTCTACCAAATTTTGCAACAACATACCTTTATGGAAGGAGCATCCTTTGACCAAACTAATAGGTCATCAGCCTAATAGTTTGCGCATGGTGGCCATCTTTGTGTGAAAATCGATTCCCCCTATTAATTCGAACACGGTGAAACCGAATGGAACGAAATTTGGTACAGAGGTAGTACTAGCAAAGCGCACCTCGTGTCATATTTTACATCGCCGCCATCTTGAAGGAAACGTAATGGCGGTCACACAAATGTTCAAAGCTTAAATCAAATCACGACTAACCTAATCATGCGATCTCTACCAAATTTCGCAACAACATACCTTTATGGAGGGAGCATCCTTTGACCAAATGAATAGGTCATTAGCCTAAAAGTTTGCGGATGGCGGCCATCTTTGTGTCAAAATAGATTTCCCCTATTAATTCGAACACGGTGGAACCGAATGGAACGAAATTTGGTACAGAGGTAGCACTAGCAAAGGGCACCTCAGTTTCATATTTTATATCGCCGTGATCTTGACGGAAACGTAATGGCGGCCACACAAATGTTCAAAGCTTAAATCGAATTACGATTAACCTAATCATCCGATCTCTACAAAATTTTGCAACAACATACCTTTATGGAGGGAGCATCCTTTGACCAAACTAATAGGTCTTTAGCCTAATATTTTGCGGATGGCGGCCATCTTTGTGTGAAAATCGATTCCCCCTATCAATTCGAACACGGTGAAACCGAATGGAACGAAATTTGGTACAGAGGTAGCACTAGAAAAGGCCACCTCAGTGTCATGTTTTATATCACCGCCATCTTGACGGAAACGTAATCGCGGCCACCCAAATGTTAAAAGCTAAAATGTAATTACGACCAACCTAATAATTTAGTCTCTACTAAATTTTGCAACAACATATCTTTATGTGGGAAGCATATTCTGACCATACTGCAAGATCATCAGACAAATAGTTTGCAGATGGTGGCCAAGTATGTGTGCAAATCGATTCCCCCTATCAATTCAAACACGGTGAAACCGAATTAAATGAAATTTGGTACAGAGGTAGCACTAGCAAATGACACCTCAGTGTCATGTTTTATATCGCCGCCATCTTGACAGAAACGGAATGACGGCCACCCAAATGTTAAAAGCTTAAATCAAATTACGACCTTCCTAATAATTTGATCTCTACCAGATTTTGCAACAACATGCCATTTTGTGGAAAGCATCTTATGACTGACTACAAGGTCATCAGCCCAATGGTTAGCAAATAGCGGCCATGTATGTGTGCAAATCCATTCCCCATATCAAATCAAACACCGTGAAACCGAATTGAATGATTTTTTTTTACAGAGGTAGCAGTAGCAAAGGGCACCTCATATTCATGTTTAATATCCCTATAGCACGTTGTATTTCAACAAGCTACTACAACCAACATTCAATTATACTCCTTGAAAAGGACAAAGAGTTATGACAATACCCATGCATTTAGGAGAAAGTAGGCTATATGTTCTTTACTGAACATCTTGTTTCCCCCTGAGTTTGATGAGTGAGTGAGTCAATCAGTTAGGACACTTCCTTTGCTGTTTTTTTTCCCCGAATTTCACCCCTCCCCATGGGCCCCTTGAATTGGATTTATGAAGAAATGGTCGAACACTTATTTACTTATTTTTAAGCTGCTTTTTCCGCTCAATTTCAAACTTATCGCCTATGTTGAATAAGAGATACAGTAAATGCTCCGTTAAGAATCCTTGAACCCCCCAATTTTCTCCCCTTTCGCCTCATAATATACACCATATCGATAAACCCTTAGACATATGTCTGCTTATTTTGAATGATTAGTTTATATGCCGAATATCACATCCCCAAATGAAACAACTCGTGAGATTTTGTTATTCAATGAAATGAAATTTTATCCCCCTTAACATCCCTTCAGAACATGAATATCCAAAAATCCATCCTTAGTGGACTTTTTCGACATACAACGAACATATCCCCAAAATTTCAAGTTTCTAACTGCAATTGGTTTGCTGGGGGATGATGAGTTAATATCCAAAAAATCCTTCCTTAGTGAACTTCTTTTAACAGAATTTCACCCCTCCCCATGAGCTCCTTAAATTGGATTTATGAAAAAACGATGGAACACTACTACTTTACTACTTTACTACATTTTGCAAAAATGAGGAAAAAGTAGACTTATGAGATCGGACAAATGTGTGTCTGTATGTCTGTCTGTCTGTCTATCTGTCTGTCTGTCTGTCTGTCTGTCCTTCTGTCTGTCTGTCTGGCTGGCTGTGTGTGTGTCCCCCCCCCCTATCAACTCCTAATCGGCTCCAGCAATCAAAACAAAATTTGGTGGGAGTAAAGATCTATACCTGAATATATCACGGCCATATTTGAAAATGAGGTTAGTGCTACCAACTGATGAAAAATCGCAATTGAAATTTGAGCTCCATGTTGGATATCTTGGAAGGTATACATGGGAGCTATTTCAAAATTGGCACACGTATAGATAATAATATTGCAGTTTAATTTCCAGGAGGCCATACATGGCAGTGTTGCCAAAATGATTATAAGCCTGCTGATAGGTCCAATTTTTAAATGCATATAACTTCTACATTATCAATTGGATTTCAACCAAATTTCGTATGTGCTATGTGTACATACACAGATATGAATGAGCATATTCTTAAAAGCCATCAGGGCTGCCAACTGTTAATAAATGCACTCCCTATTGTTTTTATCCAAATACCAATATATCAGAAAGTATGCAAGGAGACAGCTTTAAACTATCCACACGCATAATACCTGACATTCTATATTAATTTGGAGTAACTTATATACGTCAGTGCTACCAACATGATTCTAAGCCTGCTGAGAGGTCCAACTTTAAATACAGGTAACTTCTATACTATCATTTGGATTTCAACCAAATTTCGTGTGTGTTATGTGTACCATAACAGATACGACTATGCGTATATTTAGGAGCAACCAGGGCTGCCAACTGTTAATAAATACTGTCTCTATTTTTGTTACCCTAATATCAATATATCAGAAAGTATGCAAGGCAATAGCTCTAAACTTTGCACACGTATAGTACCTGGCATTCTAGATTAATTTGGAGTAACTAATATAGGCCTACGCCAGTGCAGACAACATGATTCTAAGCATGCTGATAGATCCAATTTTAAAATACATGTTACTTCTATACTAACAAATGGATTTCATCCAAAATTGGTACAACACGAGATCATAATATTTCAGATTATTTCTGACCAACACATGCATGACAATGTTGCCAACATAATTTTACGCGCGCTGATAAATCCAAGGTCTAACTGCATGTAACGTGCAAGCTATCCATTGGACTTCAACCAAATTTTGTATTCTGTACCTTAAGAGATGCAACTAACAATAGCCTATATTCAATCACCAGGGCTGCCAACTGTACTGCTCTATTAGACTACATTATATAAGGTATATTTCGAACTAATTAGGAATTTCGATATTACCAACTTAATTTCGTCATTATTCTAGATAGGTCTATATAGATTGGCAAGAATCTTAAATTTCAAGAAAAGTAGAAAAGTAGGCTCTTCAGTTCGTCACGGAACTTCTTGTTCTCCCTGAGATTCTTACTTTTTGCCTCTGTATTTTATGAGATACTTGCTCCGTTAAGAATCCTTCAACACTCACTTTTCACACATACACCTCATAATATACACCATATCGAAAAACCCTCAGACACGTGTCTTCTTATTTTTAATGATGAGTTTATATGCCGAGTATCCCATCACAAAGGAAACCAATCGGGAGATATTGTTATTCAATTAAATGCAAGTCTACCCCCTTAACACCCCTTTAGAACCTGAATATCCAAAATTCCTTCCTTAGTGGACGTTTTCGACATACAACGAACATAGCCGCAAAATGTCATGTTTCTAACTTCAATAATTTTGGCTGGGCGATGATGAGTGAGTGAGTAAGTCAGGACATTTTCTTTCAATTATTTTTCAGAATTTCTTCCCCTCTCATGAACCCCTTAAATTGGATTTATGAAAAAAAAAACGGTCGAACACCTATTTACTTATTTTTGAGCTGTTCTTCCCCCCTGAGTTTGATGAGTGAGTGAGTTAGGACACTTTCATTCCTGTTTTTCCCTCAGAATTTCACCCCTCTCCAAGGGCCCCTTTAATTGGATTTATGAAAAAACGGTCTAACACCTATTTACTTATATTTTAAGCTGTTTTTCCCCGCCTATGTCGTTTAAGAGATACACGCTCCGTTAAGAATCCCTCAACCCCCAATTTTCACCCCTTTCACCTCATAATATACACCACATCGATAAACCCTAAGACATATGTCTGATTATTTTAATGATTAGTTTATATACCGAATATCACATCCCCAAAGAAACAACTCATGAGATATCGTTATTCAATGAAATGCACGTTTACCCCCTTAACACCTCTTTAAAACCCGAATAAACAAAAATCATTCCTTAGTTGACGTTTTCGACATACAGCGAACGTATTCCCAAAATTTCATGTTTCTAACTTTGATAGCTTTCGCTGGGCGTGATGAGTGAGTCAGACAGGACAGTTTTTCCCGCTGAGTTTGAAGAGCGAGTGAGTCAATCGGTTAGGACACTTTCTTTCCAGTTTTTTTCCCCCAGAACTTCGCCCCTTAAATTGGATTTATGAAAGAAAAAAAACCGGTCAAACTTCTATTTACTTATTTCTATGCTGATTTTTTCCCGCTGAGTTTCAAACTCCTCACCTATGTCGTTTAAGAGATACAGGCGCTGTTAGGAATCTTTCAACCCCCACTTTTCACCCCTTTCACCTCATAATATACACCACATCGAAAAACCCTCAGACACATGTCTCCCTATTTTTAATGATGAGCTTATATGCCGAGTATCACATCCCCCAATGGAACCAATCGGGAGATATTGCTATTCAATGAAATTCAGGTCTACCCCCTTTACACCCCTTTAGAACCTGAATATCCAAACATCCTTTCTTAGTGGGCATTTGCGGCCCTTGAGGAAGCTGCATACCAAATTTCATTCCGATCCGTTGGGTGGTTTCTGAGATTTCGTGATGAATGTGTGAGTGAGTGAGTGAGTGTTATTTGACAAATATCTAGTAGATAGTGTCAAGTTTTTGTTATGCTATACTCGGTTGACAGTGCTGTGTGAGCAGTTGAGTAACTAACGGGATTTCAAGTAAAGCTCCTCATTTTCTATACGGGTAGTGCAGAGCGCAACTGGCGTCCAGTCGGCCGTGTCTCGACTTGAGCTATGTTGCCATGGTAACTATCTGCCTTGCCATTCTTTCATGAGTATATTTTATGAATTTATTAGCCTTTGCTCGAGTGCAAAAGGGCCTAAATCAGAAGAATGAGAAATACTATCGAAAATTCATGTAGCCAGCGGTTCTTTCTGGGTCCTAAACTATGAGTATGCAAAATTTGGTTGAGATTGGTGGAACGGTGTAGATTTTTATACGCAACCAACCCACCCACCCACCCACCCACCCACACACCCACCCACCCACCCACATACATACATACATACAGACTTTCTCTTTTATATATAAGACTAGCTGAAGTACCCGTGCTTCGCTACGCGTCATAAATACATTAAAATGTGAAGGTGACAGTTAAAACAAGGGATAGGCTAGGTGCTGCGCAGAGGGAGATTAAGGATGGAACATTTTGTCCAACTACACCGCTCGGCGTTGACCGTGTTTTATAGCACAAATTTAGGTTTTACTCGCTCACCCTTGGAGATACCTTTCGGAGAGAAAATGTAATTCTAAACCTCGTATATGCCATCATATGTTTGCTATTTCTTAGCGTTCTCTATTATTTGAAATGGAAATATGAAAGTTCGAAACCAAAGGGTGTAGTGACATCACTAAAATGGTCGCCATCTTTAAATAGTGCAAAGTATTGAAATCAAAAGTAGCCTATATGTTAACCAGGTAAATCAGCTACTTCCATGAAAAAATTCATGTAAATCGGACCAGTGGTACTTGCGTGATTGAGTAATACACAGACACACACCATCTCATTGTTAGTCTCGCTTCGCTCGCGTCATAGTCGTGTCATATAGTTATTCAATAAAATGCTGGTTTAACCCCGTTAACACCCTTTTAGAACCTGAATATCCAAAAATCCCTCCGTAGTGGACGTTTTCGACATACAACAAACATATACCCAAAATATCATTCTTCTAACTTTAATAGTTTTGGTTGATCGATGAGAGTGAACATATACAAATCCTTCCTTAGTGGCCGTTTTTCTTCCAGAATTTCACCCCTCCCCATAGGCCCCTTAAATTGGATTTATGAAAACACGGACGAACACCTATTTATTTATTTATTTATTTATTTATTTATTTTTAAACTGATTGATTTCCTCCGAGTTTCAAACTCCTCGCCTATGTCGTTTAAGAGATGCACGCTCCGTTAGGAATCTTTCAACCCCCACTTTTCACCCCTTTCACCTCATAATATACACCATATCGATAAACCCTTAGACATATGTCTGCTTATTATTAATGATGAGTTTATATGCCGAGTATCCCATCCCCAAGGAAACGAATTGGGAAATATTGTTATTCAATTAAATGCAAGTCTACCCCCTTATTACGCCTTTAGAATCTGAATATCCTAAAATCCTTCCTTAGTGGACGTTTTCGACATACAACGAACATAGCCCCAAAATGTCATGTTTATAACTTCAATAATTTTGGCTGGGCGATGATGAGTGAGTTAGTCAGGACATTTTCTTTCATTTATTTTTCAGAAGTTCACCCCTGTCATGAACCCCATTAATTGTATTTATGAAAAAACAAGATGGTCAGTAAAGAACATATAGCCTACTTTCTCCTAAATGCATGGGTATTGTTATAACTCTTTGTCCTTTTCAAGGAGTATGATTGAATGTTGGTTGTAGTAGCTTGTTGAAATACAACGTGCTATAGGGATATTAAACATGAATATGAGGTGCCCTTTGCTAGTGCTACCTCTGTACCAAATTTCGTTCAATTCGGTTTCACCGTGTTTCAATTGATAGGGGGAATCGATTTGCACACATACTTGGCCACCATCTGCAAACTATTGGGCTGATGTTCTTGCAGTTTGGTCTGAATATGTTTCCCACATAAAGATATGGTGTTGCAAAATATGGTAGAGACTAGATTAGTAGGTTGGTCGTAATTACATTTTAGCTTTTAACATTTGGGTGGCCGCGATTACGTTTCCGTCAAGATAGCGGTGATATAAAACATGACACTGAGGTGCTCTTTGCTAGTGCTACCTCTGTACCAAATTTCGTTCCATTTGGTTTCACCGTGTTCGAATTGATAAGGGGAATCGATTTTCACACAAAGATGGCCGCCATCCGCAAAATATTAGGCTGATGACCTATTAGTTTGGTCAAAGGCTGCTCCCTCCATAAAGGTATGTTGTTGCTAAATTTGCTAGAGATCGGATGATTAGGCTAATCGTAATTTGATTTAAGCTTTGAACATTTGTGTGGCCGCCATTGCGTTTCCGTCAAGATGGCGGCGATATAAAACATGACACTGAGGTGCCCTTTGCTAGTGCTACCTCTGTACCAAATTTCGTTCATTCGGTTCCACCGTGTTCGAATTAATAGGGGGAATCAATTTTGACATAAAGATGGCCGCCATCCGCAAACTGTTAGGCTAATGGCCTATTAGATTGGTCAAAGGATGCTCCCTCCATAAAGGTATGTTGTTGCAAAGTTTGGTAGAGATCGGATGGTTATGTTAGTAGTAATTTGATTTAAGCTTTAAACATTTGTGTGGCCGCCATTATGTTTCTGTCAATATGGCGGCGATATAAATCATGACACTGAGATGCCCGTTGCTAGTGCTAACTCGGTACCAAATTTCGTTCCATTCGGTTTCACCGTGTTTGAATTAGTAGGGGGAATCGATTTTGACACAAAGATGGCCGCCATCCGCAAACTATTAGGCGAATGACCTATTAGATTGGTCAAAGGATGCTCCCTCCATAAAGGAATGTTGTTGCAAAGTTTGGTAGAGATCGGATGGTTATGTTAGTCGTAATGTAACTTAAGCTTTGAACATTTGTGTGGCCGCCATTACGTTTCAGTCAAGATGGCGGCGATATAAAACATGACACTGAGGTGCCCTTTGCTAGTGCTACCTCTGTACCAAATTTCGGTCCATTCGGTTTCACCGTGTTTGAATTAATAGGGGGAATTGGTTTTCACACAAAGATGGCCGCCATCCGCAAACTATTAAGCAAATGACCTAGTCATTTGGTCAAAGGATGCTTCCTCTATAAAGGTATGTTGTTGCAAAATTTGGTAGAGATCGGATGATTAGGTTAATCGTAATTTGATTTAAGCTTTGAACATTTGTGTGGCCGCCATTATGTTTCCGTCAAGGTGGCGGCGATATAAAACATGACACTGAGGTGCCTTTTGTTAGTACTACCTCTGTACCAAATTTCGTTCCATTCGGTTGCACCGTGTTCGAATTAATAGGGGGAATCGATTTTCACACAAAGATGGCCGCCATCCGCAAACTATTACGCTGATGACCTATTAGTTTGGTCAAAGATGCTCCCCCTATAAAGGTATGTTGTTGCAAAATTTGGTAGAGATCGGATGATTAGGTTAGTCGTAATTTGATTTAAGCTTTGAACATTTGTGTGACCGCCATTACGTTTCCGTCAAGATGGCGGCGATATAAAACATGACACTGAGGTGCCTTTTGTTAGTACTACCTCTGTACCAAATTTCGTTCCATTCGGTTGCACCGTGTTCGAATTAATAGGGGAATCGATTTTCACACAAAGATGGCCGCCATCCGCAAACTATTACGCTGATGGCCGATTGGTTTGGTCAAAGAAAGCTCCCCCCATAAAGGTATGTTGTTGCAAAATTTGGTAGAGATCGGATGATTAGGTTAGTCGTAATTTGATTTAAGCTTTGAACATTTGTGTGGCCGCCATTACGTTTCCGTCAAGATGGCGGCGATATAAAACATGTCACTGAGGTGTCCTTTGCTAGTGCTACCTTTGTACCAAATTTCGTTCAATTCGCATTCACCGTGTTCGAATTGATAGGGGGGGACAGACATTCAGAGTACACACACACAGACACACACACACACACACACACACACAGAGACTCACACACTCACATACACACATACACACACACAGACAGACACAATTTTTTTTCGCCCTGTGTTGATCTCATAAGTCTACTTTCATTTTTTTGCAAAAATCGAAAGTAGGCTAAAAACGGTCAAACACCTATTTACTTTTTTTTTTTGAGCTGTTCTTCCCCCCTGAGTTTGATGAGTGAGTGGGTTAGGACACTTTCTTTCCTGTTTTTCCCCCCAGAAATTCACCCCTCTCCAAGGACCCCTTAAATTGGATTTATGAAAAAACGATCGAACACCTATTTACTTATATTTTAAGCTGTTTTTTCCCGCCGAATTTCAAACTTCTCGCCTCTGTCCTTTAAGAGATACACGTTCCGTTAAGAATCCCGCAATCCCCAATTGTCACCCCTTTCACCTCATAATATACACCACATCGATAATAGTACATTGTGCAACGAGCCTATAATGGCTATAATTAAGACACGAGTATTTTTTATAAAACGAGCGTATGCGAGTTTTATAATTTCCATACGAGTGTCTTAATTACCATTATAGGCGAGTTGCATACGACTGTTTATGTTCGACTATAATTATTATAACTATTTTATGTTCGAAGATAAATATTCATAAATATCTGTCGAGATTTCGCCAGTTTTATGTTCAGACCTGCACAAGCCAATCCCATGGACGCTTCTGTATGCTGATGATATCATGTTAGCTGCAAACAGCAAACTTGAACTCCAGCACCAAATACAAATGTGGAGTGACCGATTAGCTGAATACGGCCTGCGACTGAATAAGAGGAAGACGGAGTATATGACTTTAGATCCCCAAGAAGTTGGGACCATCAGCGTTGACGGAGAAGATCTCCCTCGTGTAACAAAATTCAAATATCTTGGATCTACTGTCTCTGACAATGGAAGAATCATTGACGAGGTCAACGCAAGAACGCAGGCGTCTTGGTTGAAATGGCGTGCGACGACAGGTGTCACCTGTGACCGCCGGATGAAAGACCACCTTAAATCCAAGATCTACCGCACTGTTATCCGACCAGTCGCACTCTATGGTACCGAGTGTTGGCCCACTACAAAAGAGGTGGAACGTCGGCTGAGCGTCATGGAGACAAGGATGCTTAGGTGGACAGGCGGCGTCACTAGAATGGATCATGTTACCAATGTTGATACACGGAAACGTTTCGGAGTGGCGCCGATCCATCAGAAAATGCGGGAAGGCCGTTTACGCTGGTTTGGCCATGTGCTGCGTGCTGAAGAAGACACAATAGCTAAGTCAGCATATAACCTGGAAGTCACGGGAAAGAGGCCCAAGGGACGACCAAGGCAGAGGTGGGTTGATACTATCCATAATGACCTGAAGACTGCACATCTACACCCAGATATGGCTCAAGACCGAAAGAAATGGAGACAACGAATCCTCACAGCAGACCCTGCCACCAGGCGGGACAAATGCTAGGAAGAAGAAGAAGATTTCGCCAGTTTTATGTAGTAAACAGAGCGCATGAGACTCAGGGAATGCCTTGTATTTGACCATGGCCACCTCGATTACTCTACTATTACACTAGGCAAGGCAGTGTGATTTACATTAGAAGGCCGTGGTACTCAGCGCATCTAATTATCTAATTGGTCAAACGACTGTTTCTTGAGCTCGGATTGGTGGGAGAAACTGTATCATAATGAAAATTAATGTTATAATGAGTCTCGTTATGATACAGTTTTCAGATACATAATAGTCAGGGTCGAACATAAACCCTTAGACATGTCTGATTATTAGCCTACTTTTCACATTTTGCAAAAATGAGGAAAAAGTAGACTTATGAGATCGGGCAAATGTGTGTCTGTCTGTCTGTCCTTCTGTCTGTCTGTCTGGCTGAGTGTGTGTCCCCCCCTATCAACTCCTAAACGGCTGCAGCAATCGAAACAAAATTTGGTAGGAGTAAAGATCTATACCTGAATATCTCACGGTCATATTTGAAAATGATGTCAGTGCTACCAACTGCTAAGAAATCGCAATTGAAATTTGAGCTCCATGTTGGATATCTGGGAAAGTATGAATGGGAGCTATTTCAAAATTGGCACACGTACAGATCATAATATTTCAGTTTAATTTCCAGGAGGCCAAACATGGCAGTGTTGCCAAAATGATTATAAGCCTCCTGATAGGTCCAATTTTTAAAACGCATATAACTTCTACACTATCAAGTGGAATTCAACCAAATTTCGTATGTTGTATGTGTACATAACCAGATATGACTGAGCGTATTCTTAAGACCTACCAGGGCTGCCAACTGTTAATAAATGCTCCTAATTTATTTTATCCAAATACCAATATATCAGAAAGTATGCAAGCCGACAGCTTTAAACTATGCACACGTATAGTACCTGACATTCTATATTAATTTGGAGTAACTTATATACGTCAGTGCTACCAACATGATTCTAAGCCTGCTGACAGGTCCAACTTTAAATTCATGTAACTTCCATACTATCATTTGGATTTCAACCAAATTTCGTATGTGCTATGTGTACCATAACAGATATGACTATGCGTATTCTAAGGAGCAACAAGGGCTGCCAACTGTTAATATGTGCTGTCCCTATTTTTGTTACCCAAATATCAATATATCAGAAAGTATGCAAGCCAATAGCTCTAAACTTTGCACACGTATAGTACCTGGCATTCTAGACGAATGTGGAGTAACTAATATACGTCAGTGCTGCCAACATGTATCTAAGCCTGCTGATAGGTCCAATTTTAAAATGCATGTAACTTCTATACTAACTAATGGATTTCATTCAAAATTGGCACAACAATAGATCATATTATTTCAGATTATTTCTGACCAATACATGCATGACATTGTTGCCAACATGATTTTACGCGCGCTGTTAGATCCAATGTTTAACTGCATGTAACGTCCATGCTATCCAGTGGACTTCAACCAAATTTTGTATTTAGTACCGTAAGAGACGGAACTAAGTATATATTCAGTCATCAGGGCTGCCAACTGTAGTGCTCTATTAGGATACATTATGCCAGGTATACAGTATTTCGAACTAATTGGAAATTTCGATATTAGCAAATTAATTTCGTCATTATTCTAGATAGGTTCATATTCTGTAGAATAATCATTGGCATGAAAAGTAGGCTGTATAGTTCTTCACGGAACTTCTTGTTTTTAATGATTATTTTATATACCGAATATCACATCAAACAACAACTCATGAGATATCGTTATTCAATGAAATGCACGTTTACCCCCTTAACACCTCTTTAAAACCCGAATAAACAAAAATCATTCCTTAGTTGACGTTTTCGACCTACAGCGAACATGGGCCCCTTAAATTGGATTGATGAAAAAACGCTTGAACAGCTATTAACTTATTTCTTAAGCTGTCTTTTCCCCCTGAGTTTGATGAGTGAGTGAGTTGGTGAGTCAGTTAGGACACTTTCTCTCCTTTTTTCCCCCTGAATTTCACCACACACCATTGGCCCCTTAAATTGATTTATGAAAAAAAAAAGTTGAACACCGATTTACTTATTTTTTTCGCTGATTTTTTCCCGCTGAGTTTCAAATTTCTCGCCTATGTCGTTTAAGAGATAGGCCTACACGCTCCGTTTGGAATCCTTCAACCCCCCACTTTTCACCCCTTTCATCTCATAATAATACACCACATCGACACACCCTTAGACACATGTCTTCTTATTTCTGATGATTAGTTTATATGCCGAGTATCACATCCACAAATGAAACCACTCGTGAGATATTGTTATTCAATGAAATGCATGTTTAACCTCCTTAAGACCCCTTTAGAACCTGAATATCCAAAAATCCTCCCTTAGTGTACGGTTTTGACATACAACGAACATATACCCAAAATGTCATGTTTCCAACTTCAATATTTTTGGCTGGGCGATGATGAGTGAGTGAGTGAGTCAGGACATATTCTTTCATTTTTTTCCTTCAGGTTTTCACCCCTCCCGATGAACCCCTTAAATTTGATTTATAAAAAAAACTGTCGAACACATATTTACTTATTTTTAAGCAGTTTTTCACCCTGAGTTTGAAGAGTGAGTGAGTCAATCGATTAGGACACTTTCTTTTCTGTTTTTTTTTTCATGAATTTCACCCCTCCCCATGGGCCCCTTAAATTGGATTTATGAAAAGACGGTCAAACACATATTTACTTAATTTTTATGCTGATTTTTTCCCGCTGAGTTTCAAACTCCTCGCCTTGTCGTTTAAGAGATACACGCTCCGTTAGGAATCTTTCAATCCCCACTTTTCACCCCTTTCACCTCATAATATACACCACATCGAAAAACCCTCAGATATGTGTCTTCTTACTTTTTAATGATGAGTTTATATGCCGTGTATCACATCCCCCAATGAAACCAATCGGGAGATATTGTTATTCAATGAAATGCAGGTTTAACCCCCTTAATACCCCTTTAGAACCTGAATATCCGAAAATCCTCCCTTAGTAGACGGTTTTGACATACAATGAACATTTCCCCAAACTGTCATGTTTCTAACTTCAATAATTTAGGCTGGGCGATGATGAGTGAGTGAGTGAGTCAGGACATTTTCTTTCAATTTTCTTTTTTCAGAATTTCGCCCATCCCCATGAACCCCTTACATTTGATTTATGTAAAAAACTGTCGAACAGCTATTTACTTACTTTAAAGCAGTTTTTCCCCCCTGAGTTTGATGAGTGAGTCAGTCAGTCAATCATATAGGACACTTTCTTTCCTGTTTTTTCCCCCCAGAATTTCACCCCACCCCATGGGCCCCTTAAATTGGATTTATGGAAAAACGGCCAAACACCTATTTACTTATTTTTAGCCTACTTTCCACATTTTGCAAAAATGAGGAAAAAGTAGACTTATGAGATCGGGCAAATGTGTGTGTCTGTCTGTCTGTCCTTCTGTCTGTCTGTCTGTCTGTCTGTCCTTCTGTCTGTCTGGCTGTGAGTGTGTCCCCCCCTATCAACTCCTAAACGGCTGCAGCAATCGAAACAAAATTTGGTTGGAGTAAAGATCTATACCTGAATATCTCACGCCCATATTTGAAAATGATGTCAGTGCTACCAACTGCTGAAAAATCGCAATTGAAATTTGAGCTCCATGTTGGATAACTTGGAAGGTATGAATGGGAGCTATTTCAAAATTGGCACACGTATAGATAATAATATTGTTGTTTAATTTCCATGAGGCCATACATGGCAGTGTTGCCAAAATGATTATAAGCCTGCTGATAGGTCAAAATTTTAAATGCATATAACTTCTACACTATCAATTGGATTTCAACCAAATTTCGTATGTGCTATGCGTACTTAAACAGATATGACTGAGTGTATTCTTAAGTGCCATCAGGGCTGCCAACTGTTAATAAATGCTCTCAATTTTTTAAAATCCAAATACCCATATATCAGAAAGTATGCAAGTTGACAGCTTTAAACTATGCACACGTATAGTACCTGACATTCTATATTAATTTGATGTAACGTATATACATCAGTGCTACCAACATGACTCTAAGCCTGCTGAGAGGTCCGACTTTAAATACATGTAACTTCTATACTATCAATTGGATTTCAATCAAATTTCTTATGTGCAATGTGTACCGTAACAGACATTACTATGCGCATTCTTAGGAGCAACCAGAGCTGCCAACTGTTAATAAATGCTGTCTCTATTCGTTTTTCTTAATATCAATATATCAGAAAGTATCCAAGCCAACAGCCCTAAACTTTGCACACGTATAGTACCTGACATTCTAGATTAGTTTGGAGTAACTTATAAACGTCAGTGCTACCAACATGATTCGAAGCCTGCTGATAGGTCCAATTTTAAAATGCATGTAACTTCTATACTAACTAATGGATTTCATTAAAAATTGACACAACAATAGATCATATTATTTCAGATTATTTCTGACCAATACATGTATGTCATTGGTGCCAACGTGATTTTACGCGCGCTGTTAGATCCAATGTTTAACTGCAATTAACGTCCATGCTATCCATTGGACTTCAACCAAATTTTGTATTCTGTACCTTAAGAGATGGAACTAAGAATATATTCAGTCACCAGGGCTGCCAACTGTAGTTCTCTATTAGGCTACATTATGCCAGGTATACAGTATTTCGAAATCATTCGAAATTTCGATATTACAAACTTAATTTCGTCATTATTCTAGATAGATCCATATAGATTAATCATTGCCATGGATCTTTAATTTTAAGAAAAGTAGGCTCTTTAGTTCGTCACGGAACTTCTTTTTTAAGCTGTTTTTTTTCGCTGAGTTTCAAACTCCTCGCCTATGTCGTTTAGGAGATACACGCTCCGTTAGGAATCTTTCAAATCCCACTTTTCAAACCTATCACCTCATAATATACACCACATCGAAAACCCCTCAGACACGTGTCTTCTTATTTTTAGCCTACTTTTCACATTTTGCAAAAATGAGGAAAAAGTAGACTTATGAGATCGGGCAAATGTCTGTCTGTCCTTCTGTCTGTCGGTCTGTCTGGCTGTGTGTGTGTCCCCCCCCTATCAACTCCTAAACGGCTGGAGCAATTAAAACAAAATTTGGTAGGAGTAAAGATCTATACCTGAATATCTCACGCCCATATTTGAAAATGATGTCAGTGCTACCAACTGCTGAAAAATCGCAATTGAAATTTGAGCTCCATGTTGGATATCTTGGAAGATATGAATGGGAGCTATTTCAAAATTGGCACACGTATAGATAATAATATTGCAGTTTAATTTCCAGGAGGCCATACAATGCAGTGTTGCCAAAATGATTAAAAGCTTGCTGATAGGTCCAATTTTTAAATATAACTTCTACACTATCAAGTGGAATTCAACCAAATTTCGTATGTACTATGTGTACATACACAGGTATGAATGAGCATATTCTTAAGAACCACCCGGGATGCCAACTGTTAATAAATGCACTCCATATTGTTTTTATCCAAATACCAATATATCAGAAAGTATGCAAGCAGACAGCTTTAAACTATGCACACGTATAGTACCTGACATTCTATATTAATTTGGAGTAACTTATATACGTCAGTCCTACCAACATGATTTTAAGCCTGCTGAGAGGTCCAACTTTAAATACACGTAACTTCTATACTATCATTTGGATTTCAACCAAATTTCGTGTGTGTTATGTGTACCATAACAGATATAACTATGCATATATTTAAGAGCAACCAGGGCTGCCAACTGTTAATAAATACTGTCTCTATTTTTGTTACCGTAATATCAATATATCAGAAAATATGCAAGCCAATAGCTCTAAACTTTGCGCACGTATAGTACCTGGCATTCTAGATTAATTTGGAGTAACTAATATAGGCCTACGCCAGTGCTGCCAACATGATTCTTAGCCTGTTGATAGGTCCAATTTTAAAATGCATGTAACTTCTCTACTAACTAATGGATTTCATTCTCAATTGACACAGCAATAGATCATATTATTTCAGATTATTTCTGACCAATACATGTATGTCATTGATGCCAACATGATTTTACGCGCGCTGTTAGATGCAATGTTTAACTGCATGGAACATCCATGCTATCCATTGGATTTCAACCAAAATTTGTATTCTGTACCTTAAGAGATTGAACTAAGAATATACTCAGTCACCAGGGCTGCCAACTGTAGTTCTCTATTAGGCTACATTATGCCAGGTATACAGTATTTCGAACTAATTAGAAATGTTTAACACCCCTTTAGGACCTGAATATCCAAAATCCTTTCTTAGTGGGCGTTTGCGGCCATTGAGGAAGCTGCATACCAAATTTCATTCCAATCCGTTCGGTGGTTTCTGAGATTTCGTGATGAATGAATGAGTGAGTGAGTGAGTGGTATATGACAAATATACAGTAGATATTGTCAAGTCTTTGTTATGCTATACTCGGTTGACAGTGCTGTGTGAACAGTTGAGTAACTAACGGGATTTCAAGTAAAGATCCTCATTTTCTATACCGGTGGTGCAGAGCGCAATTCGCATCCAGTCGGCCGTGTCTCGACTTGAGCTATGTTGCCATGGAAATGTTCTGCCTTGCCATTCCTTCATGAGTATATTTTATGAGTTTATATTAGCCTTTCCTCGAGTACAAAAGGACCGAAATCAGAAGAATGAGAAAGACTATCGAAAATGCATGTAGCCAGCGGTTCCTTCTAGGTCCTTAACTATGTGTATTCAAAATATGTTTGAGATTGGTGGAACGGTGTAGATTTTTATACGGAACCAACCCACATACATACATACAGATTTTCACTCTTATATATTAGATTAGTGAAGGTCCTACTTAGCTGAAAATAGTAGTAATTTATTATTTATCTCTGGCGTATGAATCAAATTCAGTGATCATCTAGATAAAAGATATACGTTTATTACGCTTCTTCCTTTGTGAGAATGTTCTCCCTTTAAATCTGAAGGGTTCCTTTATAGTGCAGATTATCCTGGCTACTTTAATATTTAAGGTAAATTTTGTTGTTGTAATTCATTTAGAGGCTTCAACATCGTTGTTATTTAGCTTTGTTGTACTTGGTTAAGCATATGGTACATGATAGATAGGATTATGTCTGATAATCTGTGTTATTGTGGTGTCTATAATAGTGTGTGTATTTGCAGTTGAGACTAAGATTGGAAAATACGCGGCCGTAGCCTGAAGTTAAGAACAATCCTGGTATTTTCCTGGAGTAGAAGTGGAAAGTCCACAGAAAACAAATCATGCATGAAAGATGGCTGATGTGGGAATCGAACCCTATCCATGTCAGCTCTGCCTCACAACGCTGAGTAAATCCGCAAACCAGAATTACACTCTTTGTAAGAGCCAAAATTAGTCATCTCTGGGGTGAAAACCAAGAACACTAGTCACTACGTTATGAAGTGGTCTTACGGTAGGTAATATATCATGTACAATTATAATTCCTTTAGTGCATAATTATATTTGACTTGACTATTAATTTTCTACAACTTGATTCTACTCGATTATAATTATGTAATAGGTTTGTGAAAGAATTATTTTAGTGGACTAATTGTATAGAAGTTTAGATTCATTCATTTACAACGGTTCTAGAATACATGCATGTATCAGCTAACCTAGATCATGGCCATGGTAATGCTGAGCGTTGTCACATAACTCCTTGTGGAAGCTATGATCCCGGTTTGTGGCAACCGCTGCTGAAGACGATAAAAACAAATATAATTTAATTATTTTGTGAATTATCCATATGCAGTTTGTAAGCATGACTTGAATGTATACATGCGAGATAATTTAGACAATAGCACTGCTTTATTGCACCAAGTTCCGATGCAAACGGTTGAAAAGACCAATAATAAACCATTTATTTTAAATAGTGAATTGCTGCTACACATTAGTGGACTTAGCTCAAGGCACCGATTCATGACATCACGTTTCACTACAATTTATTTTCTAGCGCAATAATGTGTGATAATAATCAATGGTTAAACATTTTTGGCCTTACCTCTTCGAATTTGTGAACATTGTTAGAGTTTTATACCAGACAAATTTTCTAAGCATCTCAGCTCACTATCGCAGAAATCGGCTATTCGGTCTAGTTCACGGAGCTAGTTTTAGACTTTTATTTGAAGTGAGGCAGGCGATTAGTGAAATATCCTTAACAAAATCAAAATTTGAGTTAGTTAAATCATTATATTAAGATTATGCTCCACCCAACGGTAGCCTGTATGTTATTAGGTTAATCGACACAAGACCTATTTTGCTGATACAAGGGATATCTCATCATGAACTGTCTTTAAACCGAAATTGTAAGAGAAATTCTGTAAATTTGTCCAACTAAACAAAAAAATTGTTAGTGCTTGAACTCAGCACAAGTGTTTTAACTATTTTGCTGTAAACCCAACGTTGGAAATCACCAATACATCTTAAATAACTCTTATTTGCTATCTTACAATTTACTATTTGTATCATATCCGAATCTTGTATTAAAGTGACGATACGCTATAATTATAACATTACATGATCATAACTCTTAGGCAAGAGTATGATACGGAATAAGCCAAATTACATGTATAGTAAAACATGACGCTGTGGTCTATCTCTCATGCGTGAGGTTAGACTGACAATTGAGACACGCAGTTAAGTTGAGATATTGGTTCTCTGTATCGTTATTATTGATATAATACAAGACAGTGTTCAACGCTCCCTGCATATAGACGACGATTTGTTAGAATTTTTGAATCGCACAAGATGCATTTCACCGTTAAGCAGAATTCTGATACGATACATGACAAATTATAGTTTAATAAAACATGGTTGCACATATGCTGACTAACAGTTGGCGCTCGCCGCTCGTCTCTGATATATGCACTTCATATCGCAGTTATTGATATTATTAAAGACAGTGTTATTCCTGCAGGAATGGCGGACAACTGGCACCACGCTGTTTACATTAACCATCTGTGCAATGCTTTGCATCTAATATTTATCCTGTCAATACACGTGGAGAAGTCTGCCAGACTGTGATATTGTGAGTGACACAGGTGGGTGGTTGGAAACAAAATTATTATTTTTCTTTCATCTAACTAGATTGAAGTGGACCCAGCCCCACTTCTTATCTGCTTTGATAAAGAGCGGACATGACAAGTACATTGTCAATATTTAAGTGAGCTACCACGGTTTTTGTTTTCAAGCCGTATTGGATTCAAACTGGGGCAAGCAGCATATGTCTCTTTTTGAGGCAACATGGACAGCCTATGTAAATCCCTGTCACACCTATATACACACACACACACCAGGGATCTTTTAATTATCTTATGAAATAGGTGTTGTCAAGTAGCAAAAAAAAGTGTGTATTTGGAAAGTGATAACAATTAGTTTATTATAACGGCTTATTGATTCCTGCCCCCCAACGAGAGATCGTTCTGTCTCCACAAGACCACATAGGTGAGATTGCTGCACTGAACAAACATTAATTAATATTGACTTGCAGACGCGAGCTGAGATAAAGCTCGGAATGTCACCGTCAAGTAACTAGTCCCACACTGGACCCCCCTCCCGTCTTCAGCACATAACACTCTACTGATCTGTGACTGTTAATTATAAACCACTCGTATTAATTAATTACCTGGTGGCGAATACATCCATCAAAGTTGTAATCCTGCTTTTAATTTCTTTCACTGTATCCCACTCTAACGTTAATGTTTATCCTTATAACTGCTATATCGGGATACTAGGAGACATTTCTGGACCCCTACAATGTAGGCAAGCAAATTCACACAGTTGTACGATAAGTTGCGGAGCGATAAGGTTGTCATAAAATGTTGTCACTATTACCCGAGCAATAAATTATTGTTTACGGCTGCGATACATCCCTATCTGATAAAGCACGTGCCAGTGTATGATTTTACATCCCACGCCTTGATCTGAATGTAGCTTGGGTTTAGATATGCATTGTTTGTGATTCAGATCATGATCGTATGCAGAACAAAATGTAATGGAAACGGCTCCAACAAGACGATTTAATCACAGCTATACATTTGGAGGACTCATTGGAATATCTGCCCATCCTAAGTAGTGGTCAGATCGATATTTGCACCTATGTATGATTTATAACCCTATAATCAATTATAAATGTTGCACAACCTCCATACTGTAAACAAAATCTGGTTATTTTTTCTCAAAACTTACTGGGGTTGGGATGAACTCTTATTCCGATGAGCACCCAATTTGCAGAAACACATTGTAAAATTACTACTGAAGACATACCTTATATAAACTACTTCCATAACAGCCTATGCCTGGCTGTAAAACACATTTCAAATTGATATCTTAACGTAGTTCCCTATGATGATTTTGAAAAATTACTCGTTCAACGATGTAATCAAACACTTACCTCCATATCCCTTGATATAGGAATTTTCCTAAACAAGAAAAATAAATAAAATATTCAAATCAGGTATGTCTTTAAATATTTACGGAATTTCTGATTATGTAGTCTATGCAAGTTCTGGCAGTATATGCTATATTTTTATTTAATACACGTCAGCGATCATTTCTGAATGATTTAGACGTGATTTGGATATGCGGACCCAGCCCCACTTCTCGTCTACATTGATAAAGCGCAATACCACAATCACATCGGTTATTAGAAAAATTTTACGTCGAAGACCGTGAGTCTTGTGTAAGTAGTACGAGTAACTGCAGCTTACCCTCTCACAAAAGTCACTACAATTACACAGGTTGTCACACAAATCGCATGTCGATTATTAGTTGTGTATAAATAGTGCCACATTGAGATCAATAAGTATTACCTAGTCACTCTGACTGCAGCTTTCCCTCGCACTGAATTTCTTTTCTCAAAACTTACCTGGGTTGGAATAAACTCTTATTCCAATGAGCAAAATAACACAGGTTGCCAGACAAATCCCATGTCGACTGTCAGCTATGTAGAAGTAGTGAGGGTATACATAGCTGAGCCACATTGAGATCAATCAGTTGGCAATTGGCACTCGAAAATAAAGTCCCAACAATAACACAGGTTATCAGACAAATCATATATCAACTGACAGCTAGCCGGCATGGAGATCAATAAGCTAGTCACTCTGACTGCAGCTTGCACGCGCCTCGTGTCACACGACACCTGATCGTTCACCCCCCCCCCCCCCCCCCCCCCTGCATCCCCTCAACAACAATTTATGCAACTTTTAGACTTGAGTTTAATGTGATGAGATTTCCCCCGTGATATGCGCGTTGGGGTTGTTCCGCGCCGCCGAGCAGACCGTCACTGGCCATCTGCACGTGTTCAGTTTCCCTAACTGCACTTTAATTGTACAGGCTCAAACTAATTGTCCATATCATCTCAAATATGACTTACTGCATCATTTATTGCAGGAGGCATTCATCAGGTGGCACATTGTCTCCAGCGCGTTCTTCATGAAGGCCGATGATGTTAATAATTGTTAGATAGATTATTATACTCATACAGCCATAGTCATAGATATCATCTGATATAGGTCAATAACGTTGATTTCAAACTCAAGTTCTCTGACAAATCGAGTCTTTCATCTATTAGCATCCATTTTAGGGTCACATAAGCTCAATTTTCCGCCCCTTAAAACAACTATCCACACCACTGGCACCGGTCGGGGTAGCAGTGCGTATTAAATCGCTCACCATCACAACGGGGAGCTGCAGCAAGTCAGATATTGGATATTCTAAGTGAGGATTTCCGCCGGTATTTCCCACATTCCCTCCAAGACAATGTCGGGATAGTACCCCATTTCAAGTCCCGGGGCTCCTATCCCATTTACGATCTACAATTACACAGAATAGGTTACTATTATCACCATAGAAACACAGGTTATCAAACAAATCCAATACACGGGGCATATGACCATGTTGTTCCAAGACCATAAAAATCAACAACTACCGTTAGCAACTTGCATTTGTCATCAATGAGAATACAATTTTAAATAATTTTATCTTCAACCAATACATAATTGAAATGAATGAAAATCCACAGCCTGCTTCCAGTCTCCGACCGGGTCAGGAATGGAATGAATGAAGCCCCCAACTAGCGGCGAGGATATGAACTGTGCCGGCTGCCGAGGCCTGACGCACTCCTCTGGGGCAATGATTAAATGAATGCAGATGAAATGAAATGATAGTGGAGAATGTTGCCGGAATGAAATTTTGACAGGAAAAACCGGAGTACCCGGAGAAAAACCTGTCTGCCTCCGTTTTGTCCAGCACAGATCTCACATGGAGTGACCGGGATTTGAACCACGGACCCAGCGGTGAGAGGCCGGCGTGCTGCCGCCTAAGCCACGGAGGCTTAACCAATACATAATTATCAACATCAAATCCTATCTCCTCTGCAGACCACGTTATTGGTTATTTTTGTTTTAAGGGGTGAAGTTACGAGGTCATCTGCCCCATGGATGGCTTTGGATAAATGGAAGGTAGATTTATTTAACATATGCTTATTATCACATCAATGAAATATTTAAAGAATTTCAGTATACAATACAGTATGTGTCAATATATTTGCAATAACAATTATCTTAAATTACAAAAAAAGAAGTATTACAAACTAATGTCTAGACCATGAATATAATCTATTGATCCCTTTGTCATCCCTAGGAACGCAGCTGGATCGCCATGTGAAGTACGTAGAGGTCATTCCTGAATTATATGACGAACAGTTCGCTTGACGGCACCGTAATCACAGCTTGGAAAAGGTATTTTCTTCCACTTATGAAGGGAATCGATACATCTGCTACTGTTGGTTCTTACTTGGTTAAGAACCGGCCAGACCTAGCGCAACAGTTCGAACCCAGGGGTCTTGGTTGATATGCTTGGCATATTAAGTTGTTCTGGTGCAGCGCTCGTCTGCCAAGTTTGTGCCCAGTTGCATTGGAACCACTGTCAACTAATGAAAGGTAGAGACTTCCCGTTATAGTGGCGTCTGCACTGGATGGGATAGATTCGTCAGCTCTAAGCCTTGCTGTCTTTGCCCTTAGGAATTACCCTGGTAATATCAGTTTGAGATACGATTCTCGGTGAGTAAGTCTGTGCTGCTCTTTGTTTAGTCAGGCCAGTTAGTTCAGGGTGGGGATGCTGTGCCAATGCAAGGACAGCACTAGCTGCAAACAACTCTTAGTTCCTAACTTGGCCGTTGGCACTCTCATCTCAAATGGGTAATACTCAACCAAAGGGCCATTTGCGTTTCTGGAAGTAGTTTTATTTCTAATATCCACTATAAGTAAAGCCATCATTACTTCCGACTTGACGTTTCAGTGTTAGGCTAGAGTATCGTTCGCTAAATCACGACATTGCGAATGAAATTCGATTTGTCGTGATATATCGATTTGAATGGCTGCATGTGATTGGCTAGTTAAAGTGATTTTCCTTCTGACCGCTAGATAACTCTAGGGTAACACTGAAACGTCAAGTCGGAAGTAATGATGGCTTTACTATACCTTTGTTATCAACCCCGTGTACTTGGGTCTGTTATTCAAAGTGTCTGTTAATCTGTGTTACTGTGGTGACTGTAATGGTATGTGCAACTGTAGCCTAATTGTTAGTGTTTGGAATGTAGTAGGTGCCCCAGGACTTGAAATGAGGTACTGTCCTGGCATTTTCCCGGAGGGAATGGGAAAAAAAAGGAAACACACTCACAGGATAGCCGCTGTCGGCGGCAAGATTCGAAACTTCGATCTCCGGACTTGCTGCAGCTCCCCATCACGGTAATGGTGAGGGATTTAACGCTCTTGGCTATGCCACGGCCCATAAAAGAAGGTTTTTTGAGTATTAGGGAACTGGGAAGGGTAGTTTGATCGATTGCTGTGAACCAAATATTCTTCAACGGAATATTTTGCTTCAGGATTGCTTGACACCTGATTTGAATTGAATTTCAGACGATTGTTGTTAATTTATTAGAGGGATTTGGGACATCATGGTCATCAGCCCCGTGTAGTTGTGTGTGTGGAACTTATCTGATAACCTGTATTGCTGTGATGACTGTAGTAGTGTGTGTAACTGTATCAGGGACAGGGATGGGGTAAATGCTCCGGAACTTGAAGTAAGGTTTTATCCTGGAATTTGCCTGGAAGGAGTGTGGAAAACCAGGAGGAAAATCGCACTCATGATAGCCACTCTCAGAGCCAGGATTCGAACCTACGATCCCCGGACTTGCTACAGGCAAGAAATGTTGTCCACATATACTCCGTCCAAGCAATCTGCGAAGTGCCAGTGTGAAAACACTTAGTCTGCGCACAGGAGTGACTCGGCGGACTGACCAATGGGATGGGATGTCACTGAATAATTAGCGCAGGAGGGTGGCGCGACCTTACCTTCAACCAATTCTCGCAATGGCTGGGCTGCCAAGTTCCGCCCATCGCAATCTCTTTTCACTTCCTCCGTGTGACGTCATGCGCAAACCTACTTCACAGATTCGTGGATGAGGTATAGATGTTATCGATTGCGGGATCATACGCAACACATTAACTCTTGAAGGGCTGTGTCAGGACAATGCAGAGATATGCACTTCATTCCTTTGTTTGTACACGAATGAGCAGCATTCTTAAGCGAGCTCGAGTACTCGGGAATGGAACAGTAACATTACGATCTTCAACTGTGCTACGGACATTTAGTTAGCTGCTACTGTCTATTCAAACGTTAATTAATGCCATCTAGAAATGACGTGCGTTAATTCCACAACGAAAGGAAGTTTTCACAGCCTTGTATTTCTATTACAGAATCTTTTCAGTCGGCCAACACAAATTGTGCCCAATTACATTAAGCGGGAAAGCAAGTGTTTTTTTTTTAAATATACCAGGTGGCCCACCTGCGCCGTGCAATCTACTTATAAATGTCCCGCATGTACTAGTGTTGAACGGGAGGTCTAATAACTGAATAGCTAAGGGGTAACCTTGCATACAAGCAGGTTACGTCAGAATGCCAAGAGATAACAACCAGACGGCCGCACACCGCATGTTCCTCAGTGCTCCCGTCTAATGCGCTCCAAAGCGGTACGAAGCCTCGCTGGCGAGCGCAGAATAGTAGCTTTGCACGTGGCACAGCAGTATTAAAGTTGCTATCAACACATCGACAATGGCTGAGGTATTCACCAAAAACGAGTGCGCACACACATAATTCTAATCTATGGAGAATCTGGTCACAGTCCAACCAAAGCTCGCACATTAATGCACAGGAGATTCCTTTTGTATACGAATTTCCCCGAACAGAGCTGTAATTAAATGCTAATGGATTGAAGCACATACCAGCATGGCTGGGCTAGACCCGTCTGCAACAATTCTGATGTTGTGCAGACTGTATATCAGTATTGTAATCGAAGCCTTCACAAGGTACGTTGAATTTTACCGTACTGAAATAATGAACTGTTGAATTTCAGGGGCTTTACAACACAGTGAGCATGTATCCCCGTGTACTTGAGTGTGTGAAGAATTTGTCTGATAACCTGTGTCACTATTGTTATTTTAGTGCAGACATCATAGTGACAATAGTAATAATAATAATAACAATAATGATAGGAATCCTGTTACAGTACTTGTGTATTAAAACTACTGCTAAATAGTTGCACAACATGCAACATATTGTATACCACGTTGTAACGCTCCTTTGCAAACAGCGATTTCTGTAATAAACAGGGTTCGTTTGTAAATACGCCAAAGATGCAGAAAAGAAAGTTTAATAACACATTAATTTGTACATGTAGGCTACAGAAATTCCACTCTACAATAGCATTGCTTGCTAATTGGACAAAAACTCACATATTATTGCATCAAAGCTTAGAAAATAAAATAAATTACAATGTCACACTTGGACAGCTATTCATAATGAATATGCTTAAAGACATGTCCCTGGTGGCGAATACAATGCTGAACACGTCTCGCAGTGTCTGCATGGACACGTCGTAACATTTCAGGTGTCACTGCAGGACAGGCCTCACCAATACTTTGTTTTAATTGATCGACATTTTCTGGCGCCGTTTCGTCGGCTTTTGATTTTATATATCCCCACAGAAAGAAGTCCAGAGGGGTTAGATCAGGCGATCGTGTTGGCCACTGCCATGGGCCTCCATGATCTATCTACCGTTCAGGGTATCATGCATTTAGATATTCCGTAACGGCTCGGAAGGTGTGAGGTGGAGCACCATCATGCTGGTACAAATGCTGTAATACAACCTGGAGTGGAATATCTTCTAGAAGGTTTTCCAGAGTCAAGTCGGTTTGTAAAAATTCAAGATAATTCCTACCTGTGAGTCTGGGGGCTATAAAAACAGGCCCAATTATGTAGTCTCCCAGAATACCACACCACACATTAACTCCCCAGTGGATCTGAACGTGCTGTGCTCGAACCCAGTGGGGGTTCACTGGAGCCCAGTAATGCAGATTGTGAGTACTGACGTTGGCATCATTGGCAAAATAGCATTCATCACTCCACAGAATATTCCTGGCAAAATGTGGATCTTGTTGTAATGCAGCGGCCATTCTTCGGCAATATGCTACCCTGCGATCGAAATCATTTCCATACAGTTGTTGGTGTAGGCTTATAAAAGGATGCCATTTTCGCTCCTTCAGGATCCTCTGTATTGAAGTTCGTGGCACTCCTAGGTCCCTTGCAGCTTCTCTTTGCCCTAAGCAACAATTAATATGTGCACATTGTAACATAGATTGTTCGTATTATTATTATTATTATGGTTTCAAGAGACTAAATTATCTTATACCAACACTATTTAACGAACTACTACCTGGATTGTCCAACATGAACAGCAAACAACTAGCTATACGTCGCATAAAAAATCATTACCTAAATAAACATTAATTTATAACATAAACGAATTATTGCATGCACTCTGGCATTGGAATAAAAAAACGTATAATGCTGTGAAAAATAATTAATGTTTCACAGGTAATCTCTACCGATTTCGCCGTCAGATTCTGAGACATATCACAGATGTATTATCAATAGTAATTAATAAATAAATTCTAATACAAAATTCAAATTATTATTATTATTATTATTACTATTAAAAGCCTCCGTGGTTTAGGCGGCAGCACGCCGGCCTCTCACCGCTGGGTCCGTGGTTCAAATCCCGGTCACTCCATGTGAGATCTGTGCTGGACAAAACGGAGGCAGACAGGTTTCTCTCCGGGTACTCCGGTTTTCCCTGTCAACATTTCATTCCAGCAACACTCTCCACTATCATTTCATTTCATCTGTCATTCATTTAATCATTGCCTCAGAGGAGTGCGTCAGGCCTCGGCAGCCGGCACAGTCCATAACCTCGCCGCTAGATGGGGGCTTCATTCATTCCAATCCTGACCCGGTCGGAGACTGGAAGCAGGCTGTGGATTTTCATTCATTATTACTATTATCAGAAGTAGCTCAGTAAGGTGAAGTGTAACTGACCGTGTGTAGGATTCCGTTCGAAGTACTCTTGTACATTCCGTACAACTTCAGCATTACCACAGACGGGTCTAGTCCTGCTGGTATGTGCCTGGAACATTCCATTCGTTCGTAATTGCAGCTCTGTTCGGCGAAATACTTGTCGAGACTGTAGACGTCTACCTGGAAACACCAGTGCATATCGTCTACGAGCTTCAACGGCATTTGACCAGCTTCTCCATATATTAGTATAATGTCCGTGTACTCATCGATGCTGAATACACCAGCCATTGTCAATATCTTGCCAGCAACTGTCGTGTCATTCTACCACATTTTATGAGTCTATTGCGCTCTCAAATGCGAGGGTCGAAAATGCATTGGGGTGCATTAGACGGGTAGCGCTGAGGAACATGCAGCTAGCGGCTGTCCTGTTGTCATTCCTTCGTATTCTGACGTAATCGGCCAGCATGCACTGTGACCCCCGTGGAAATCAGTTATTAGGCATCCCATACAGCATTAGTGTATGCGAGACATCTAAAACTAGATTGCACGGGGGAAACGGGCCACCTGGTATATAGGACGTCCGTATGAATTGCTGCCGATTGACCATAGCTTTGATTGAACTCCCGAGGGCTCCCAACAAGTTCAATTCCTATGTAGTTCCAACTTTAGCTACCAGATGCTATTGTCACTAATACCTAGTGGCGAACGCTGGAACTTGATAGAGCGTTTCTAAATAGCCAAATATAACCTACAAATTTTGCTACACACTACCAATTGCAATTGTAGATTCTTTTACGTGCCATAAATCTATGGCATGGGCCAACCAGCTTTACTTCCCCTCCAAAGGAAGGCATAATGAAGGATTTTAACGCTCTTAAAATTCCGACGACTTTGGCCTGGTTTGAACCCGCGATCTTGGGCATAGCAGTTCAGCATGCTACCGACTACGCCACCGAAGCCGGAACACAAGTATTTTAACACGCTAACCTGAAAGATATATTACAAGAGAGATTAATCACAAAATAACACGCTTTTATGTTAAAAGAAAAGAGACAGTCTGTCTGAAAGACTGGACTTTATATCATTTTAAATGCTACAAATGCTGAAAAATGCTAGAAAAGCAGGAGGCTTCTCGCTTCGCTCGAAGCCAAAGACTCTTGACATGTTAGATGATCAAGGAATAATTAGAACGCTAGAAAGTCACAAGTCATGAGGGAGCTGGAGCGCGCGGTGAAAGGAGGGAGCTGGCTGGATGACGTCACGCTCGCCATGTCGTTGCCGTCTCGTAACTCCAGAGCTTACCAGTGAACTCAGTACACATGCACCAAGCAGTACTATGACGTCACACACCTCAGTGCATTCTCGGTACATTCCGTGACGTCGCCGTAACGTAACAACGATGTCGCCTAGAGCATTTAAAATGATAAAAATGAGGCGGCACTTAATTGGATGATATATTTCGATCGTCACGCGATTATTTTATTTATTTAGCGTGTGGCTTTTAATGGCCGAGGACATGTTCGCCTCGCCAGAGTTTGTAGCTGCTTATATGCAGACACCCATGGGGTACGTTAACTTAAGCTTATGTATTACATTAAATGAACAAAAGTTCTCTGGAGATGCGTGCAGTGTGAACCCGGGCACTGTCCTGCTGAAACATCCCATTAGCAATGTTCGCCATCATAGGAATAACCACTGGATTGAGTACCCTATCAACGTACTGCCGAGCAGTCATAGTGCCCTCAACAAGCACTAATTGCGATTTCACATTAAAGCCAAGAGCTCCCCAGACCATAATGCTTGGTGTTGGCCCTGTGTGCCTCTCGACAATAAGGTCTGAGCGGCCCCTCTCCCCGGTACGTCGGCGCACACGATTTCGGCGATCACTGCGGCCAGACAGAAGTGCGATTCGTCACTAAAGACGACCCTATGCCATTCGTCGACCCACGTCGATCGTTCTCGACACCAGGCCAGCCTTACACGTCGCTGTTGTGGGGTCAATGGAACACCTTCTGCAGGGACACGGGATCGTAAGCCAGCTGCACGCAGGCGATTACCAACTGTTTGTTGTGTAACGTGGGGTGCCACAGCTGCTCGAATTTGCGCTGCTGTTGCATGGGGTTCCATCCGGGCCATCCGAATTATGCGGCGATCCTCTCTCACAGTTGTCTGTCGCGCTGGGCCTGTGCCAGGTCTACGAGTGTGGGTAGCTTCATTTGACCACTGCTGCCATACACGTTGCACCGTAGATGCCTGTCGGCCAACACGTGCAGCGACAGTCCTTAGCGATAATCCAGCCTCACACAGCCCAATTATCCGAGCCCTCTCAAACGGCAACAGTTGTTGATAGCGTGCTCTTCTCTGTCGTCGAGGCATGTTTGACGGGGAACACTTCACTGCACAGACTGCAAGTCAACTACGCTACACCAGAGTCCATATACTGGAGTTGATTCCTCCGCGACCAATTACGTGGGGAGACCTGTAGCAACAATCCAATGGGTCTGAAACTTTGATCGTTTACATACCTACATAGCATCGTTCCATATCAGGGGGGCTCACTCCGGTCTCCCGCGCTTCTCATCACGTGACGTCTTGCTTGCTGGTGACGTCACATGGAGGGAACATGCTCTCGCCATAAGATAGTTGGCTTGCAACAGTAGAATGCATAGTTTCTGAAAATCGCGCGTCTAGCTAGAATACCGTTACATACCGTTCTTGATTTGTTTTATCGTGCCTTGTGGTTAACCATGAGCAAAAGCAGTAAATACAAAGTTAATTGTGCTTTCGCACAGTGCACTGATGGGGGGTCCAAAACCGCCGGTACTGGTGATATGTATCATAGGTTTCCAAGAAGAGAGGAGCTCAGATGAGTGTGGGTGCTACGCTGTAAGCGAACTGACAAATTCAACCCCGATAACGCTCGAGTGTGTTCTATACATTTCCGTCCAGAAGACTATGAACGAGATTTGAGAAATGGACTTTTGGGATTACCACAGAGAAAAATATTGCGTGCGGATGCTGTTCCGTCTATTACACTTCCCGGCTCAAGCAACAGCCCAAGCACCTTCACGGACCAAATTGCAGAACAGGTATTTGTTTAATTATTAAGTGTACGAGTAATTTTACTTTGGTTCAATAAATATGTTTATCGGTATTTGAAGAAATCTACAGTACTATCTCAAAGGAAGCTACAGTACTTATTTGTCAGCTTAGAGTTGATGCGGCATAAAGAGGTGTGATTCTCTAGAATTCAATATAATTACGGTAGTCCTAGTATTTGTCATTTAAAAATTTAGATTTTATTCTCGTACATGCTGTAATAATCATGAAATACAACTCTTATTTACACTATGCAGGTCACCAGTGGCAGAGAAAAGCGTCAAGAAGCTAGGAGTGTGAGGAAACGGGCACTATCGACTTTGGAGACTTCGTCACCTAAAAAACGGAAACTTGATCATGGAACTAACAATGAATCGCTGCAAAATGATGAAATTATACAACTCCGAAATCGGGTCGAGGTTTTGGAAAATATAAATGTGGATTTAAGACGAAGGGAAGCGGCTCTAAGAAAGCTCAAAACCCCAAGATATGTTGTATCAATAAAAAGACAATCACTTTCAGTGAAAGTACATATGGATACTCTTAGAAGGGAGATGGTAAAAATTCTCTCCACATGTTTTACTGCAGGGCAGATTCGATGTTTATTAGGTGGTGAAAAGAGGGTGAAATGGTCTTCAGAGGACATAGCAAATGCCCTCGCACCAAGATCACTTTCGAAGAAAGCATACGAATATTTCAGAAAACGCAACATTCCACTACCATGCCGTTCAACTCTACAGAAATGGATTCGGCAATTTAAGTGCAGACCTGGAATTCTGAGAGAGGTACTTTGTCTGTTGAAAGCCAGAGCAGCAAACTACAAGGACTCAGAAAAAATTGCAGTTTTGTCGTTTGAAGAAATGAATATTGACGGCCGAATATCCTACGATTCATCAGACGATTGCATATTAGGGCCCCACAGTAACGTCCAAGTAGCTATGGTCCGAGGGCTGTTTGCTAAATGGAAGCAGCCCGTTTTTTATGACTTCGATGTGACAATGACTTCAGAGTTGTTACAAAACATTATTAGCCAGCTTGAGGGTTGTGCCATTCGTATTGTCGCAGTAACTAGTGATATGGGAGGGGAAAACTCTAAAGTCTGGAAGGAACTACATGTAAACAGTAATAACAGTTTTTTCAGTAATCCAGTGGACAGTAACAGAAATGTGTGGGTTCTGTGATGTACCCCATCTGTTGAAATTGTTGAGAAATCACTTTCTACATGAAGGTTTTGTGTTAGACGATGGCTCAGAACTTCAGAAGAAGACGATAGAAGACCTATTAGAGACTCAAAAGGGGGACCTATCAATAACACATCATATAAATGAGGCTCACCTGAGTGTAACTGGAAGACCCCGTCAGAATGTAAGAATGGCAGATCAGTTATTTTCCAGACGTACAGCTGTAGCAGTTCGATATGCGCTCAATAAGGAGAACGAGAGCCGCATCAATGATACCTATGATGTATTGAACTTAAGAGCACCCGAAGACAAAAATACTCCCCTCAGAAGTGGTTACGGCTTAAAATTGAAGAGCCAAGAAAACACTTAGAAACGTTTTCTAACATTTATTTCAGGAGTGAGAGTAGGCAAGCGGAAAAGTTTACTTCCGTTTCGGAAGGGGTTTATGATATCTATTAACTCCCTCTTCGGACTATTCAAAGACATAAAGAAAGATAACTTGTCTTATATTTTGACAGCCAGGTTGAACCAAGACTGCTTGGAGAACGTATTTTCTCGTGTGCGTGGCCTGGGAGCCTTTTATAACAACCCCTCCCCGTTTGAATTTCGTAATAGAATTCGACTCCTACTACTGGCAGGTAGCAATGAAATCCCTCTCTCCAGCGGTGTGTCTGTGCAAGCAGACTGTAATCCATCCACGAGTGATGAAAGTGCTGAGAATGAGGAAGATCTTACGACATTTGTGACAAGTGAACTGTGCGTAGGTGTTGTTGAGGGAGCTATGACAAGCGAAACAATTGATGAACCCGAAGAAACGTCAGCATTATTAGGGACAGAAGACTTGAGTCATGTCGCAGAAAGTGAAGAAGTCAATTACGATGCAATTAAATATATTGCAGGCTATCTGGCAAACAAATGCCGTTCTATAGACGAGAGTCTGGGGGTTAGAGGGGAAAAGTGTACCTTATCACAAGAAGTGACTCAAGACTGGATCGCAATCATTTCGAAGGGAGGACTAACTCGGCCAACCGAAGAATGGACCCAAAAAGTGGTGCAGTTTGAGGTGTTGTTCGGCAATTTTCATGGACTTGACATCTCGAAATGTGAAAGAGTAATAAAGACTTTGACTTCCGTTATTAAATCTAAATTCCCCGAGCTCGACAAGAAAATCATCTCCGTGTACGTCAGGACACGGACTTTCATCCGAATACGTCACCTCAACAAGAGACGCAAAATACAGGCTATGGAAAAGTATTCGTTGAAGAAGAGACGAATGTCGGTAGCTTCGGCCTCCTTAAACAAGTAATACGTCATCAAAATGTGAGTTGTAAACATACTTATACTAACAGCTGTTCTAGTGTTTACATGTACGCAGTAGTTCATTCTAATACCTGATTGTTTTTCCTCTTAATGCTGTAGTCTACCTTATTTATAATTTATTACATGTAGGCTACAGTTGTGATTATCGTTTACTCTCATTGGACCCATAATTTACTGAGGTATTGTGAATTATTGAGTGTACCATCCTTGGGGCTACTGTTGAAGTACTGGCACCAGGCTGCTGCCAGCCTGAGGTGCCCTCCCGTTCGCGTCACGCACGGTGAGCCAATGATAGCGCAGCGGGCGGGAATAACCTGCCTAATATACTCTTAACTACCTTGGTTCCATATCTTGAAAATCAACACAAACGACCAATGCCTTCATGGTGTTGCGATTTCCATTTTCTTCAGTGTATTACAATTATGAACAAAAGTACCGTACATACAATCTTTAGATTACAAAATTTTATAGAAACTTGTGTAAAATATCAAACGTATTTACAGATATTATTACTCAGCTGGTTTGAAGCACTTCTATAGTTGTTGCGTTATTATTAACTAGCATGTACCCGCGGCTTCGCTCTCGTAATATTCGTGTCATATTGTTCTTCAATGAAATGCAGGTTTATCCCGTTAACACCCCTTTAAAACCTGAATATCCAAAAATCCCTCCTTAGTGGACGTTTTTCTTCCAGAATTTCACCCCTCCCCAAGGGCCCCTTAAATTGGATCTATGAAAAAACGGTCGAACACCTATTTATTTAATTATTTGTTTATTAATTATTAAGCTGATTGTTTTCCTCTGAGTTTCAAACTCCTCGCCTATGTCGATTAAGAGATGCACGCTCCGATAGGAATCCTTCAACCCCCACTTTTCGCCCCTTTCACTCAAAATACACACCACATCGAAAAACCATTAGACATGTGTCAGCTTATTTTTAATGATTAGTTTATAAGCCAAGTATCACATCCCCAAATGAATCCACTCGTGAGATGTTGTTATTCAATGAAATGCACGTTTACACCCTTAACACCCCTGTAGAACCTGAATATCCAAAAATCTTTCCTTTGTGGACGTTTTCGACATACAACGAACATATCCAAAAAAGATCATGTTTCTAACTTCAATAATTTTGGCTGGGCGATGATGAGTGAGCGAGTCAGTCATAACATTTTCTTTCATTTATTTTTGAGAATTTCACCCCTCCCATGAACCCCTTAAATGGGATTTATGAGAAAAAAAACACGTTTAAACACCTATTTACTTATTTATTAAGCTGATTTTTTCCCGCTGAATTTCAAACTACTCGCTTATGTTGTTTAAATATACACGCTCCGTTATGAATCCTTAGCCCCCAATTTTTACCCCTTTCACCTCATAGTATACTCCATATCGATAAACCCTTAGACATATGTTTGCTTATTTTATTAATTAATTTATATGCCGAATATCACATCCCCAAATGAAACAACTCGTGAGATATTGTTAATCAATGAAATGCAAGTTTTACCCCCTTAACACCCCTTCAGAACATGAATATCCAAAAATCTATCCTTAGTGGACGTTTTCGACATACAACGAACATACCCCCCATTTTTTAAAGTTTCTAACTGCAATAGGTTTGCCTGGGGGATGAGTGAATATCCAAAAATCCTTCCTTAGTGGACTTCCTTCCCCGGAATTTCACCCCTCCCCATGGGCCTCTTAAATTGGATTTATGAAACAACGGTCGACCACCTATTTACTTATTTTTCAAGCTGATTTTCCCCCTGAGTGTCGTACTGTATGCCTCTGTCTTTTAAGAGATACTTGCTCCGTTAGGATTCCTTCAACCCCCACTTTTCACACATACACCTCATAATATACACTACATCGAAAAACCCTCCGACATGTGTCTTCTTAATGATGAGTTTATATGCCGAGTATCGCATCTTCCAAGGAAACCAATCGGGAGATATTGTTATTCAATTAAATGCAGTCTACCCCCTTAACACCCCTTTAGAACCTGAATATCCAAAAATCCTTCCATGGTGAACGTTTTCGACATACAACGAACATAACCCCAAAATATCATGTTTCTAACTTCAATAATTTTGGCTGGGCGATAATGAGTGAGTGAGTGAGTGTCAGGACATTTTCGATCATTTATTTTTCAGAATTTCACCCCTCTCATGAACCCCTTAAATTGGATTTATGAAAAGAAAACCGGCCGAACACCTTTTTACTTATGTTTAAGATGTCCTTCCCCCCTGAGTTTGATATGTGAGTGTGTTAATCAGTTAGAACACTTTCTTTCCTGTTTTTTCCCCCAGAATTTCACCCCTCTCCAAGGGCCATATAATTGGATTTATGAAAAAAAAAACGGTCGAACACCTATTTACTTATATTTTAAGCTGTTTTTTCTTTGCTGAATTTCGAACTTCTCGCCTATGTCGTTTAAGAGATAAACGCTCCGTTAGGAATCCTTCAACCCTCACTTTTCACCCTTTCACCTCATAATATACACCACATCGTTAAACCCTTAGACATATGTCTGCTTATTTTTAATGATTAGTTTATATGCCGAATATCACATCCCCAAAGAAACAACTCATGAGATATCGTTATTCAATGAAATGCACGTTTACCCCCTTAACACCTCTTCAGAACCCGAATAAACGAAAATCCTTCCTTAGTTTACGTTTTCCGCATACAGCGAACATATTCCCAAAATTTAATATTTCCAACTTCAATAGTTTTTGCTGGGCGATGATGAGTGAGTGAGTCAGTCAGGTCATTTTCTTTCAATTATTTTTACCAGAAATTTACCCCTCCCCATGGGCCCCTTAAATTGGATCTATGAAGAAACGCTCGAACACCTATTAACTTATTTTTAAGCTGTCTTTTTCCCCTGAGTTTGATGAGTAAGTGAGTTAGTCAGTAGTTAGGACACTTTCTCTCCTTTTTCCCCCCGAATTTCATCCCACCCCATTGGCCCCTTAAATTGAATTTATGAAAAAACGGTCGAACACAGATTTACTTATTTTTAAGCTGATTTTTTCCCGCTGAGTTTCAAACTTCTCGCCTATGTCGTTTAAGAGATACACGCTCCGATAGGAATCCTTCAACCCCCACATTTCACCCCTTTCACCTTATAATAGACACCACATCGAAAAACCCTTACACACATGTCTGCTTATTTTTAATGATTAGTTTATATGCCGAGTATCACATCCTCAAATGAAACCACTCGTGAGATATTGTTATTCAATAAAATGCAGGTTTAGCCCCTTAAGACCTCTTTAGAACCTGAATATCCGAAAATCGTATCTTAGTGTACGGTTTTGACATACAACGAACAACGAACATATCCCCAAAATCTCATGTTTCTAACTTCAATAATTTTGGCTGGGCGATAATGAGTGAGTGAGTGAGTGAGTGAGGACATTTTCTTTCATTTTTCTTCCAGAATTTCACCCCTCCCCAAGAACCCCTTAAATTTGATTTATGAAAAAAAAACCTGTCGAACACTTATTTACTTAATTTTAAGCAGTTTTCTGTCCCTGAGTTTGAGGAGTGAGTCAGTCAATCAGTTAGGACACTTTCTTTCCTGTTCCCCCCCCACCAGAATTTCACACCTCCCCATGGGCCCCTTAAGTTGAATTTCTGAAAAAAACGGTCGAACACCGATTTACTTATTTTTAAGCTGATTTTTTTCCGCTGATTTTCAAACTCCTGGCCTATGTCGTTTAGGAGATACACGCTCCGTTAGGAATCCTTCAACCCTCACTTTTCACCCCTTTCACCTCATAATATACACCAAATCGAAAAACCCTCAGACACGTGCCTTCTTATTTTTAATGATGTATTTATATGCCGAGTATCACATCCCCCAATGTAATCAATCGTGAGTTATTGTTATTCAATGAAATGCAGGTTTAACCCTCTTAAGACCCCTTTAGAAACTGAATATCATAAAATCCTCCCTTAGTGGACGGTTTTGACATACAATGATAATTTCCCCAAAATGTCATGTTTCTAACTTCAATAATTTTGCTTGGGCGATGGTGAGTGAGTCAGGACTTTTCTTTCAATTTTCTTTTTTCAGAATTTCACCCCTCCCAATGATCCCCTTAAATTGGGCTTATAAAAAACTGTCGAACACCTATTTACTTATTTTTAAGCAGTTCCCCCCCCCCCCCTGAGTTTGATGAGTGAGTCTGTCAGTCACTCAGTTAGGACACTTTCTTTCCTGTTTTTTCCCCCAGAATTTCACCCCTCCGCATGGGCCCCTTAAATTGGATTTATGAAAATACGGTCAAACACCTATTTACTTATTTTTAAGCTGATTTTTTTTCCGCTGAGTTTCAAACTCCTCGCTTATGTCGTTTATGAGATACACGCTCCGTTAGGAATCCTTCAACCCCCACTTTTCACCCCTTTCACCTCTTAATATACACCTCATCGAAGAATCCTCAGACACATGTCTTCTTATTAGCCTACTTTCGATTTTTGCAAAAAATGAAAGTAGACTTATGAGATCACTACAGGGCCAAAAATTGTGTGTCTGTCTGTGTGTGTGTATGTGTGTGTGTGAGTCTGTCTGTGTGTGTGTGTGTGAGTGAGTGTGTGTACTCTGAATGTCTGTCCCCCCCTATCAATTCGAACACGGTGAAACCGAATTGAACGAAATTTGGTACAGAGGTAGCACTGGCAAAGGGCACCTCAGTGTCATGTTTTATATTGCCGCCATCATTACCAAAACTTAATGGCGGCCACTCAAATGGTCAAAACGTAATAATGCATTACAACCAAACTAATAATCGGATCTTTACCAAATTTTGTAACAACGTTCCTTCATATGAGGCACGTCTTGTGCCCAAACTACGAGGTCATCAACCGTACCATTTCAGAATGGCGGCCGTGTGAATTATGCAAACTTTATAATCCATAACATGGGACCCACCAGTTCCGACTATCGAACCAAGAATCGTTTAATCTGTTTGAAACGACGTGGCCCGTTTGAAATTAAAAGTTTATATTTTAATATTATAGTCTAGAAGTGATTTTAAAAAGCTGAGTCGTCTCGGTTATTTGACAATATGGCAGCTGATCTCTCGTTCTGACCTATATTTTATTAATTTCAGTATGTTGCATGCAATATAGGCTAGTGGTAACAAATATATGAACTTTCTATGAAATGAACTCGGTTTAAAATATACTCCAGTAAAGAAAACGTTTAGTCCAAGTCATGCTATAACGTGGTATATGTATTGGTTCCTAACGATCTGTTAGAGTGTGCACGATTGGCTGAGTGGTCAGCGCGTTAGTCTTTCATCAGGCTGGCCGTGGTTTAAATCCTATCAGAGTTGCACTTTTTTTTCTTGATTTTTTTATAATTATTATTTCTTGAGTACTGAGACGTTATAAAATAAAGCATTATATGGTGCATTTTGAAATGGAAAATATATATTTAATTAAAACAACATTCACCACCGGAGTGACATCTAAGGGTAATTACTTGAACTATGTAACTACATGCGAGCTATGCTCTCTACCGGCCAGTTAGTGAACCCATGTCTACAGTATAATTGCGAAGGTTATTATTTTTGCCGATAGAGGGTACACATCCCCAAGATAAGGCGCGATTATCACGGCCAACGAGAATGACTGGCTCTGGTGAGTTTTCGTGACGTCAGCAATGTAGTTCTGTTGCACCACTGCCTGGTCTTCGTTTTACTGCCGGTGTGGTACCTAGTCATCTTGTCTACATCATTGAACCTGTATAAACGTTGGTATTCATTTATCACTTGTCTTCATAGAAGGTATTGATACAAGTCGTTAGTCGGTGGGTAGTGTATTCCGCAGATCTCTTCTATAAACGAATTAATTTATGTTCCGCCCCTTGAAACAACAATAAGTTAATGATATCTATACTGTGCTGCAAGATTCTTTGATGTAATTATACTAATGTGCACATAATTTAACTCACAACGAAGGTCACAGAATCTGCAACTCGACTTACTGTTGCCTGTTCGTTGCAGCTATTAAAGACACAACGAACCCTTGAATCCTAGTTCGCGTGGATTTTTGTAAGGAGTAACTTCAATAGGCGTAGTTTTGCAAACCTATACAGTATAATTTATCTTGTTTGAAAACACACGGAACATCTAAACTGCGTCCATTTTATGAAGATTGATATAAAATATTGCATTTCTGCTGCTTATGAATTGCTCTCGACTTAAACGTACAAGCATCATCAAGCAGTACCGGTACATTGCCTACGTCACAGAAGGGTTTGGTTTACGCGCCATGGCCTGTCTTTCTCGTTAGCCGTGCGCGATTACAAATTAGCTGTGTAATAGTTATATTAAATATGTTTCTCCCAGTGATACGTTTAGAGCAACGAAGTTTAAATTATTGTAAGTAGTCGGTGTTAATAAACTGAATACCTACGTTGTTTGGAGTGTTTACTGATGAAATTGCAAAATGCTGGGGTAAATTATTTGAACGCCACTCCTCAAATCCAGTGTGCCAATTTGCACTTCGAATTGGAAGAAATTAGGAGATGATAAAGACAAAGAGTTATAACTATACCCATACATTTAGGAGAAAGTAGGCTATATGTTCTTTCCTGAACATCTTGTTTGTAATGGTGAGTTTATATGCCGAGTATCACATCCCTCAATGAAACCAAGCCGGAGATATTGTTATTCAATGAAATGCAGGTGTACCCCCTTAACACCCCATTAGAACCTGAATATCCAAAAACCCTTCCTTAGTGGGCGTTTTCGACTTACAACGAACATATTCCCAAAATTTCATGTTTCTAACTTTAATAGTTTTGGCTGGGCGATGATGAGTCAGTCAGTCAATCAGTCAGTCAGTCAGGACACTTAGTTTTATATAATAGATACACACTGCTCAACAAATGTTTGGACTTCCGCCATAAATTGTATGCTGACGCTGCCATTGAGGAGTGGGACCTCTTACCCCAGAGCAGCCTCCTCCGTGTGCGGGGAGGACTACCGATCATCATGAGATACAGATTTTCAATGATTTTGTTTTCAAAAGGGACACTTAGAAGCGAGTTCGCTTTGGATTTGTACCGTTTCATGGTTAGCTAACCATGATTGTTATTGTTTTCGGAAGGACTGATGTTTAGTTTGTCAGTAAGTTATTGTATAAACCTCAATGGCCGGCACCGTGGTGTTGGGCTAGCGCGCCTGCCTCTCACCCGGAGGCCCCAGGTTCGATTTCCGGCTCCGTCAGGGATTTTAGAAACTGACGTGAGCGCTGGAACGGGGTGCACTCAGCCTCATGGGGACAATTGAGTAGCTATCTGACAGTGAGGCAGCGCCTCGATCACGAAAACCAAGGGGACTCGATGCGCGTCACCCCAATATCTGCAGGCCAAATGGCTGGACAGCGGTCGCTTGATAGGCCTAAGCCCTTAACGGTCTGTAGTGCCAGGGGTTATTATTTATTTGTATAAACCTCAATGGCTTTACTATAAGAAGTCACTGTAGTAAAATATAAGATATTGCAAAATTTTGTTGAGAAGTGTAGTTTATGTAAGTTAACCTGTGATCTAGTGACTTATTATTGTAACAGACGTCAGTTATGATGTTGTCTACACTATTTTGTTATTTCTGTTCTCATTTCAAACGTCCCCATTTAAACTAGTGGCCTAATGTAACTTGGTTAGTTCGTCCATGTAGTGAATATACAAATTATACAATACACTGTCTGTCAGGTAGTCAGCCCGAAGGCTGGTTGGATCCTCAAAAAGTATCGCCGTCAGGTTATGTGGGTAGATACCCACAAAACCCAAGGCAGCGCTATATTGAGGCGTGATATTCAAGAAGAGGAGTGAGGGAGTTTGTCATTGCTTTCCTCACTGAGTCAGAACAGCAGTACTAACCCTATGAGTAGAACCTTTCACAGCATCCACAAGCACTGGCTGTACCCCCGAATGCCATTACTAAGCACCACCCATACCTCAGTAGCTTCCATACAATCACAGCCATGAGTGAGACTGAGACATCGGTGAAAAGCCACATTTTACTATAGCCTGTGCCAACAGACAAACACAAATGTACTGCATTCATCAAGAGATGGCAAACAGGCCATTACAATACACTAGAGTTGAATAATGTTATGTAAACATAGCTGGGATTTGAATCTTGAGTCCTATACTGCGTCCGTTATAACACACTACTTGCCTGTATTTGTTGCGACTCAGTTAACATGTGACGTGAATTCAAGCGTTATCAACGTACTTCGCTCCTTAGGCATGGCGCCTCCTTAAACAGAAACATTAGGGGCAGATGACATCGTAGTTCCGCCCCTTAAAACAACAATAACTAACTAAACTGCAACATTCAGTAATCACTAATCTATAAGACATAGAACAAACCACACGTGAAATTGTTGATACAGCTGTATTTTATACTATTATTGGCACAAATATTAATCTATTGTAAAAGGGAGTGTTTTACAGATATTGTCTATTGTCTATATACATAAAGCACAAAGTTTGTCTCTCTGTTTGTCTGTTATGTATACAAATCTACACCGTTTCACCGATCTGAACCAAAATTTGTATACTTACCCTTTGGAACCCTGCGAGTAACACTGTGCACTTAAAATTTCGGACAGACCACTCCATTCCCTGCATTTAGGCCCTTTGGCTCAAATCTACACCGTTTCACCGATCTCAACCAAAATTTGTATATTTAGCCTACCCTTTGGAACTCTGCGACTAACACTGACTGCTTGAAATTGCGGAGAGGCAACTCCATCCCCTGCATTTAGGCCCTTTGGCACAAATCTACACAGTTTCATCGATCTCAACCAAAATTTGTATATTTACCCTTTGGAACTCTGCGACTAACACTGCCTGCTTGAAATTGCGGACAGACCACTCCATTCCCTGCATTTAGGCCCTTTGGAACAAATCAACACTGTTTCACCGATCTGAACCAAAATATGTATACTTACCCTTTGGAACCCTGCGAGTAACACTGTCTGCTTGAAATTGATGACAGACCACTCCATTCCCTGCATTTAGGCCCTTTGGCCCAAATCTACACTGTTTCACCGATCTCAACCAAAATTTGTATATTTACCCTTTGGAACACTGCGACTAACACTGTCTGCTTGAAATTGCGGACAGACCACCCCATTCCCTGCATTTAGGCCCTTTGGCCCAAATCTACACTGTTTCACCGAACTCAACCAAAATTTGTATATTTACCCTTTGGAACACTGCGACTAACACTGTCTGTTTGAAATTGCGGAGAGGCTACTCCATCCCCTGCATTTAGGCCCTTTGGCACAAATCTTCACCGTTTCACCGATCTGAACCACCATTCGGATACTTACCCTTTGGTACCCTGCGAGTAACACTGTCTGTTTGAAATTGCGGACAGACCACTCCATTCCCTGCATTTAGGCCCTTTGTCACAAATCTACACCGTTTCACCGATCTCAACCAAAATTTGTATATTTACCCGTTGGAACCCGATGAGTAACACTGTCCACTTGAAATTGCGGAGAGGCCACTCCATCCCCTGCATTTAGGCTGTTTGGCACAAATCTTCACCGTTTCACCGATCTGACCCAAATTTTATATACTTACCCTTTGGAACCCGACAAGTAACACTGTTCACTTTAAATTTCGGACAGACCACACTATTCCCTGCTTTTTTTTCCCTTTGGCACAAAACTACACCGTTTCACCGATCTCAACCAGATTTTACATAATTACCCTTTGGAACTCGACGAGTTGACTAACACTGTCCACTCGCAATTTCGGACAGACCACTCCATTCCCCGCATTTAGGCCCTTTGGCACAAATCTACATCGTTCACCGATCGAAAACAAAATGTGTATACTTACTCTTTGGAACCCGATGAGTAACACTGTCCACTTGAAATTTCGGACAGACCACTCCATTCCCTGCATTTAGGCCCTTTGGCACATATCTACATCGTTTCACCGATCTGAACCTAAATTTGTATACTTACCCTTTGGAACCCGACGAGTAACACTGTCCACTTAAAACTTTGGACAGACTAATCCATTCCCTGCATTTAGGTCCTTTGGCAAAAATCTACACCGTTTCACCGATCTGAACCAAATTTTACATACTTACCCTTTGGAACTCGACATGTAACAGTGTCTAAATGAAATTTCGGACAGACCACTCCATTCCCTGCATTTAGCTCAGTAATTCCTCGGGGTTGCCAGCTTCCTAACTGACCAGCCATGAGCCCTTGAGGGTGTACCAGAAGTGGTGGGCTACACACACCCTGCCTCTTTGAGGGCCTTGAGCAGAATACAGGAGATATTATGAAAAGGAAAATAAGGCAGACCCCTCGAAGAATCAGGGTATCAGGAAAGACGAGACAACGGCCAATTAAGGCGGGAAATTGAAAGACTCTCTAACCCTCGGATATCCTAATACAGTCGGGGTTGGTAGAGAACAAGAGTTGACCAAGGGAGGCCGACAGGAAAGAGAACTGAAAGGAGCCCGGCACCAGGAAGTAGAAGCGATGCCAGACTCAACTGGAGTCCCGTGGTCGCCAACCCACGTCCCACAAGTTGTGAAACCCTGGGGGGGGGGGGGGGTCAGATAGCTTGGTGATTCATCGCAAGGTGACATGAGAGTACTTTCCAGAGCCCGCCGTGTTATCTGCTGTCTATGCTGATGCCAGCACAGGGCCGTTGCGAAAGAGTGAGTGATTCCCGGCCAATCTAAATAGGACAGGGAACCCCGATCGCGTGTCATCATATTTTGTCATCATCTGCGATCATCTCAGGTTCGTGCAGCTTGGACCCATATTCTTTGCAGAGCAGTACGCCATAAGCTCTTCCACTAGACGCATCGAGTACAGGCCTAACCCAGAAAATAAGGTGGAGACTTTGGAAGACATCGAAGCTACACATCTGAATTACCTATATCAGTTTTAAAATAACACCATGTTCGTCTAGTAGTAATTTTTTCATTACCTTATTATTATCATCATAAGTGCAAATGACCAAGATGTTACGCGCATCATACCACTAATCACCGCCGCATAAATTCTTTCTCGACGGTGATTTTTAAAATATTTATTTTTATTACAGTCGGCCTACATTGTGTACATTATAAGTTGAAGTGTCAATTCAATACCGGTAGTAGTTTCCCTTATCATCCTCATCATAAGAGCAAATGACCTAGATGTAACGCCCATTACACCACACACAATAAGTCTTCCTCGCCTGTGAATTTTGAAATATGTATTTCTATTACGGTAGTTTGTAAGTTTGACGTGTCAATTCAACAGTAGTTTTTATTATCATCCTTATCAAAAGGGCAAATGACTTAGATATTACTCCCTCATTGTCTTTGGGGGCAAATGACCTGGATTTTAAGTCCATTATATTTCTAAGGAGACTTTAAGACATTATCATCATTCCACCGGGCGAGGCCGGGTACTACTGCTAGTAGTTTATAATACGGAACTCATTTTATTAGATGATTTGTAGCTTCCAACCGCACTATCCTAAATAAAGAATACGATATGGATCAACTAGATTAATAGACGCGACACCGCTCATAACCTTAAATTCCTTATAAACAGGTCCTCTGCATTCACAGACCAACACGTAATTTCATATGGATTCTGTTAAAATGAGTCATATTGATATGATAAATATCGTTTAAAATGATAATCTGGTAGCAAAAATATCCACCCCGTCCGGGATTCGAACCCAAGATCTCTAGATCCACAGTCATGAGCATTAACCCCACGGCTATTTCGACTACGCAAATTTCGTGCACAAGATGGTGACTTATTTCCACCTTTCAATAATACTGCATTGTGGAATTAAGTTTCATTTATGTTTTGCTTGTTTCGATAATGTTCCTGCGTGAAATTGAGTTTAAAATGCCTTATGAATAGGCCCTCTTGTGGGTAAAGAGAATGTATTCAGTAATAGTTCATGAAGGCTTGCTCAATTCTCGTATAACCACAACGATTATATTATACTGATGACTGCATTACCGTTATGTGGGTTAATATTTGAATAGCCATTGTGCAGAAACATAATACCGCCAATGCCGACTACTTACAATGTTTGATATTAAGGCATTTTACCATTTAAATACTGATACGAAGACTTCGAACATGTACCGTGTCATTTGATTCAATCACTTGACACCAGAGTTCGCATGAGCGTTTTCCGTTCAGTATGTCATATACATTTCACATGGCCAAGAGTACGTCATGGTATCAATTTCCGACACCGCGCGCTCATTGTTTCTCGTACCACTGCCAGCTGGGTCTTACCACTGCTCGCTGGATCGATCGATTGAGTGGGCAGTGCATACTTCCGTTTTCCACCACTGCCAGCTAGTACACTTCCGTTCGATCGATCGAGCGGGCAGTGCATACTTCCGTTTTCCACCACTGCCAGCTAGTACACTTCCGTTCGATCGATCGAGCGGGCAGTACATACTTCCGTTCGATCCACCACTGCCAGCTCGATCGTTCCGATCCACTTCCGTCCCCAATTTTCAAAATCACTCCCACAAAACTATCCAGCAACCGAGCGGAAAGATGTTACACATCAATAGCCTAATAATAATAATAATAATAGTAATAATGATATTATTCGTGAGCCTGAGTTTATTTGGGGTGGAGTCGTCAGTTCCATTCCTCTCCTCCTTCCCCTGTCAATAGATCGTAGGTCACCAATCTTGGAAAATAATGTTGATGTAATCTGTATTCAAGAAACGCATGCCTCTGATCAATCTCAGCTTCGTTCAAGAGGAAATATCCCTGGATACAAGTTAGTGGGAGCTACTTATCACCAATCTTATGGAACTGCTACCTTTGTTCAAAATTCCATCGCCTGCTCTCAGTTAATCTCGGCTAATTCTGATGCAGACATTTTCAACATAACAACAAAAGTTAATGAGGTGACTATCATAAACATCTATAAACCTCCAGGAACTAAATGGCCTGACAGTGTTTTTCCAGCAATCTCTCTTCCGTCCATCTATGTGGGTGATTTCAATAGTCATCATACTCAGTGGGGCTATAGGAACAACGATCAGTGTGGAGAGAAACTTATAGAGTGGGCAGAGCTTTGTAACATGCAACTGATCTTCAATCCAAAAGACAGATGTACATTTAAGGCAGGAAGATGGGGATCAGAAACTAATCCTGACTTGTGCTTTGTATCAAATGATCATCAGGGTTCCAATGTACCTGTGTTTCGTAAAGTTCTTATGAACTTCCCACATAGTCAACATCGGCCTGTCTTCCTGGAAATTGGAATGCAGATTCCCATTATAAGATCGTCCCCACTTCCTCGATGGAACTTCAGTAAAGCTAATTGGGAGAGTTTCTCAGCCGATCTCGACAGAACCATTAGATGGATTCCTCCAGAGGTAGATAACTACTCTAGGTTTATGAAAGCAGTTCTGGCATGTGCTAAAAGGCATATTCCTCGCGGAATGAGAAAGGAATTTATCCCAGGTTGGGATGAGGCTTGTGAAGCACTATACGAAGATTACCAGAGAAATAGCGAAAAGGATGTAGCTGATGATCTCCTTCATAACCTAGATGAAGCTAGACGAAACCGATGGATGGAAACTGTGGAAACATTAGACTTCAGACACTCGAGTAGAAAAGCTTGGAGCCTCCTGAGTAAGCTAGGAAGAATACCACATAGTCCCCAGCTGAAGCCAGAGATTTCACCCAATCATGTTGCCAGTCGCATTGCCAGCTTGTCTAAAGTCAAGCCTGAAAAGTGTCATAAAAGGATTATAAAAGATGAACTGTCTCAGTTGAGAAAGCTTTATACTACCTCCTCCAACATTTCTGATCCTTTTACTGAACAAGAGCTACTGCTTGCCCTAAAAGTATTGAAAAATGGAAAAGCCCCGGGTTTTGACGGTATACACCCAGAATTTCTGAAGCACTTTGGAAAGAATGTAAGGAATTGGTTAGTGCAGTTCTTTTCAAACATCCTTCAAACAAGTAAACTTCCTTCCGAGTTCAAACGAACTAAGATTCTAGCTATCGTAAAACCTGGCAAACCTCCGAATTCTGTTGAAAGCTACAGACCAATCGCCTTAATGAGCGTTTGTTTTAAGCTCCTGGAACGACTTATTTACAATAGAATAAGCCCCCTAATTTGTAAAAGCATTCCTATCGAGCAGGCTGGTTTCATACCTCAGCGTAATTGTGAAGATCAGGTGCTTGCCTTGACAACACATATTGAGGCAGGTTTTGAAAAGCGATTGAAGAGTGGGGCAGTGTTTATTGATCTAACAGCTGCCTACGACACAGTGTGGAGAGAAGGTATTGTGTACAAGTTCTTTAAACTGACAAAGTGCAGTCAAATGTCACGTTTGATTAACAATATGCTTTCAAATAGAATAATCCAGGTAGTTATGCATAAAAACCACAGCAAAACAAGGGTACTCAATAATGGTCTTCCACAAGGATCTGTTCTTTCTCCATTATTGTTTAATCTATATATTGCGGACATACCTACTACCAGCTCTCGTCAGTTTGCTTATGCTGATGATCTAGCAATAGTTACTCAACATGCTGATGCTAATGTGATAGAGAGAACTTTAAATGCAGACCTGGATGTCCTATGCAAATACTTCGAAATGTGGTGCTTGAAGCCCAGCTCTAGTAAAACGGAAACCTGCTTCTTCCATTTAAACAATCGGCAAGCGAACTCTACCCTGAAAGTGTCTCTTAATGGAGGCCCTCTCCCTCATAATGCCAACCCCAAATATCTTGGAGTTACTCTTGACCGAACGTTATCGTACAGGAAGCATCTCACCAACCTAGCAGCCAAATTAAGGACACGTAACAATATCATCCACAAACTTGCTGGCTCCACATGGGGAGCGTTTGCAACTACATTGCGTACTTCGGCGATGGCACTGGTACTTTCAACAGCTGAGTACTGTTCCTCAGTTTGGGTCAACAGCTCTCATGTTAAAAAGGTGGACACAGTCCTGAATGAGACAATGCGTATTATTAGTGGCACGATAAAATCTACCCCTCTTTTCTGGTTGCCTGTGCTTAGTCATATAGAACCGCCTAGAATTAGAAGACTGAACAACTTGGTCAGGGAATACAACAAGATATTGGCCAATCCTGAACTCCCCATTCATGAAGATGCTAGCACCAGATATAGCCGTCTCAAGTCAAGATCTCCACCTATTCAAACAGCACAGGAACTGGTTAGGCAGGTTTATGATCCAAAAGCTGATTGGCAAAAACAGTGGAACAGCATAGCTCCAATGCAATGGCAGGCATTGTTCAACATTCAAAATATGCCAGCCGGATTTGATTTGCCCCGCAAGACATGGGTAACTCTCAACAGAGTCCGCACTAACCACGGGAGATGCGGATCAATGATGTTTAAATGGGGCATGCGTTCTTCCCCAACCTGTGATTGTGGTGCAGTTAGACAGACTATGAACCATATTGTCACTGAGTGTATTAGTAGGGCATTCACTGGATCAACACAGGACTTTGTAATAGCCTCTACTGAAGCCATAAGATGGCTAGAAAATTTAGACATTAATCTTTGAACACCCTTTCCCTTGCATGATTGTAATAGTTGTAATGTGTTACTTATTGTATGTATGTATATTGTTTATGTTGTTTGTTTTGTGTTGTACCATACGCTAATAATAATAGGTCACCAATCGAAGTAATTACACCAGAAATGTTGGTTAATTAGGGTAGTCTATCTCACGAGACCTGGAGTTTTAACATTCGATGCTAACTCATAAGTTAGAAGATTAACAAGTAGTTCCGTGAAGAACTATACAGCCTATTTTCATATATCCTGCTCATGTTAATTGCCTCTATCAACATACAAAATTTCAGTTTAATTGCTGTAACAGATTCGAAGCTATTGAGAACCGTCTAAATATTTCAAATGGTCGCCAGGTTGGATTTTTATATTTGTACTATTACATTAAGATTATTGTGTACGTGTGGTATTCAAACTTCAATCGCATGATTAGAACACAAGAAGTAAAAACGAGATTTTAAAATTACGCACAGCAGCCATCTTGTGATTATGCAAACAATTGAAATAAATTAGATGCCAGTGGATCAACATTTGTATAAGCATTTAACGGGCTACGTTTCACGACACTCGGATTGTTAATTTGCGAGAAACGTCCATTTAAATATTTATACTTCGCGTCGCCGCCATGATGGATTTGTGCTCACCAGGTTACTCAAAGTCCTATAGGTGAAAATATGTTCATAGTCTCTATGAACATAAAAAAAATCAGTTTGGTTGCTGTAAAAGATTCATAGATATTGAGAACCGTCTAAATATTTCTGAAGCTCGCCATTTAGGATTGTTATATGTATAGGCCATAGAGTTATGTACCATTCAAGGACAATTATTGCCTAGGTTCAGTATTCAAACTTTCACTTCGATCGCATGATTACGACACAAGAAATAAAAACTTTATTTTAAAATTTCGTACAGCCGCCATATTGAGGTTATGTAAACAATTGAATTAAATTAGATGGCAGTGCATTACAATCTGTAAAATCATTTACTGTACCACATTTCACTGCGCTCAGAGAGTAAAATCACGAGAAATGTATATTAAAATATTTCAAATTCGCTTGGCCGCCATGTTCGTTTTGTACTGTACAGGTTTTTAAAAGTTACATAGATAAACTTGTATCAGTACCCTTTATCACCGTACAAAATTGCAGGGTGATATCTGTAATAGTTTCGGAGATATAGAATGTCAGTGAGATATTTCGCACAGCCGCCATTTTGAGGTTATGTAAACAATTGAACTAAATTAGACTCCAGTGCATTAAAATGTGTATAAACATTTGCTGTACCAAGTTTCATTACGTTTGGATAGTTAAATCGCGAGAAAAGTCTATTTAAAAGTCTCAATTTCGCTTGGCCGCCATGTTGGTTTTGTAGTCACCAGGTTTTTGAAAGTCTCATAGGTGAACTTCTAGTAGTGCCCTTTATCACCGTACACAATTTCAGGGCGATATCGGTAACAGTTTAGGAGATATTGAATTCTAGTGAAATATTTCGCACAGCCGCCATGTTGGATTGGTGAGACGTAACAAAATTTCAAGGGCACGGTCGAGGTCGCCGGGAATAGTGCTATGAACTTACCGCGTTTCATTGAAATCGCTCCAGCCGTTTAGTTTTTATTAGGGGGACACACACACACACCTCACACACACACACACACACACGCACACGCGGACAAAAGGTGATCTCATAACCCTATTTTTTCAAAATTGAAAATAGGCTAATAAACTTGACGTCTTAGCTAATGAACGTACTGTATATTTTCATGTAACCTTGTGCTGAAACGTTTTCCTTGCTTGGTGAGGAGGTCATGTGTACGAGGCTCGGGCGTGTCGAGTTCTTTAATATCTAATGGAATGAATTATGATGGGCGGTAGGGCACGAGCTAGTACGGGCAAGGGTGTTGTAACAATGAAACCTTCATTATCAGTTGTATTCGGTAATGAGACACTTTCTCGAGGCGGTACTGCAGTGAAAGTGTTCCTTCACGGTAGCAACTCCCTGCATCAGATAAGTGGGCGGCGCGGCATTCCTTGCGACAATACCCTGGAACTTGTTCCGCGAGTTCTCTTTGGTAGGTAAACGTAAAGGTGAAGTTTCAGGCCTATTGGCAGTGGAACTCTAATTGATACCTTTCTGCTGCTAGTTGCATACACAGGTGTAGCCATTGAACTTCCATTATTGTTGCATTGCCTTTACGCCGGTGAATTATGGACAATTGCCAATAGTTACAGTAGCCCGCATGTTGCAACAAGAAAAGCTGTTTTTTTCTCACGTACAGTTGGAGTATCCTAGTCACGCATCAATGATCTTCATCCAAGCAAATCGTTTTACCATATAATGCTTTTTCACATACAGTGAAACCTTTCTAAAAGACCACCCCTCTTAAAGACCGATTTTTCTTGGAACCGATTTAAAACCTCATAAGGTCAATGTATTTGTTACCTCTATTTAAGGACTACCCCTCTCCCCGACCAATGACCAGGCATTTTCTCAGTCTGACCTCTTTCAAAAGACCACTTCTCGTCTGCCTTCCCATTGGAGATGGTGATGAGGGTGATGATGTAAACAATGGTTCTGTTGGCACAGAACTGCATCAGCATACAATGTCATTAGAAAAAGTGTTATGTAACGTAAAAAAAAATACAAAGACGGCTCTCCTAGAAGATTGTTCGAACCCAGAACAAATTAATGGACTTTCGAACTCACTCACAGATATTGTAGAAAGTGAAATTGTTAAAATAATAAAGATGCGCTAATCTGAAACAGAGATCAATTCGTGGCTTTTTAAACGAGAGAGCTCAGAAAATAACTAATTGTAATTAATTTGTACTAAATGTGAACCAATGCAGATAAATTGTAATCAAGTATGAGTTCCAACTGTACTTTATTAATAATGCAGTATAACATTATTTTAATGCCTACCCCTATTAAGAGACCACCCCTCTAAAAAACCAGGTTTCCATGGAACGGTCACTGGTCTCTTAATAGAGGTTCCACTGTAGTTAGAATATTACCTATGTCTTTAGCACCGACAGTGTTAGCTATGCACGCTAGAGCGCAGCGCTAGGCCATGGGGCCAAGCTACCTGTGAACTCGGCAGACGTAGGTTCGAGCCCCACCGTCGGCCGTCCTTGAAATGGTTTTCTGTGGTTTCCCCATTTACAACTCTAGGCAAATGCTGAAAAGGTACCTTCTGACAGGCCACGGCCACTTCCTTCCACATCCTTGCCCAGTTTCATTCATCTTCATTCATTTCATCTCTCATTAACTCCTCTCATGAGGTTGACGTCAGGAATGGCCGTACAAACCATCCGCCACATAAAATTTCATCGCATCTCATGCACGACCCCGTTGGAGACGGGAATAATAAGGGGTAGACATACACATCTATGTCTTTAGCATGACCTGTCTATTTTCGGTCCCCCCAGGGGCTCACATCTAGTGGGACGTGGGTTGGCAACCACGGGGCTCCAGCTGAGTCCGGCATTGCTTCCACTTACTTGCGCCGGGTTCCTCTCCGTCTTCTTTCCTGCCGACCTCCCTTGGTCAACTCTTGTTCTCTTCTGACCCCGACGGTATTAGGGTATCCTAGGCGTAGGGAGTCTCTTCCTTTCCCGTCTTAATTGGCCCTTGTCTCATCTTTTCTGATACCCTCCTTCTGCGAGGGGTCAGCCTTCTTTTTCATTTCATGTTATCTCCTGCCTTCTGCTCAAGGCCCTCCAGAAGGCAGGATGTATGTAGCCCCACCACTTCTGGTGCACCCTGGATATTGCTAAACCCTCAGGGGTTCACGGCTGGTGAGTTCGGGATTTGGTGACCCCGAGGGATCACTGAGTTGGGTCCGATTCCCCCCCCCCCCCTTTTATCCATTACCTCTGGGGCGGACCCTCTCCTTTTTCACTTTCCTATCTGCCTTTCATGGCTCTCCTTCCTTCCAAGTCCCTCAATCCGCATTCTTCGAGGGTTGAGGGCATTTCTTTTCCTCCTGTCCTTTGTTTGCCTTATTCTCCTTTTGTTTTCCATTTCTTCTTCTAGTATATAAGTTAGTAGTTAGTTTTAGTTATAGTTTACATTTCACTTTCATCTTCACGATCACCCACACCATCAGGGGCCGATAACCTAGATGTTAGGCCCCTTAAAACAACAATTATTATCATCATCATCATCTATTTTTGGTGTACGCAACTAGCACCATCTAATCATGACCTTCATACCATGTACGCAAGTAGCACCGTACACAAATCGTACTACACCGCGCAGTGTGGTCAACACTACTTTTACTCCTAGAGGGAAACCTCGAGGTTCTCATTTCATTAGATGACTGAGTAGACCAACAGTAACTAAGTTGAAACTTATCCACCCAGTCGGTAAGATATTGAAATTTGACAAATTAATTTAATTATAAAGCAAGTGAGTTATTTATACATACACTAGGTGACCCGGCGAACTCTGTTCCGCCTTAGAGGCAATAAATAAGCAGATTTTCGATTTTATTAAGTTCAATTTTTATTAGGAAATAAAAATTAAAAAATTAAGTATTTTAATGATTCTTTATTGTTCATGTATTTTGGTGCATAGGTTGCACTCTTCAGTTAAGTACCTTGTGATACACGACATTTTTTGTTTTATTATCAGGCGCAAGAACAAACAACGCAGATGGTCTTCCGACCCGTGAACATGCCACATATAATTGACCATGGGAAAAACATGGATATTCCAGATTCAAACTACAAACTTTCAAGGATTGGCCTTGCGATTTGTTAATGGTCATGGCGAATGCAAGATGGATCGGAAATTGAAGTCTTTTAAACTCAAACGGCGTATCGGTTGGGATCATCGGGATCCTCGTAATGAGAACTTCCTCACCTTTGAATTTTCCTTTGAGTATCGTCACGTAAATCACATTGTTCATCAATTTACTTACCACCAAACGCGTACCGTTGCACAGTTTTGGTTGGTTTATGTTTCGAATCATGATTACTACGGAGCCAACCTTTAGGCGTAAATTGTGCGGTGGTAAGCCAGGCACATCCAAGGAGTTTAAAAATTCAATTGAATAGTTGGTGTGGCTTCATCTTTATTTGTTACACAGTCAATAGATTTGAATGAATGCATTGTTCCAATGATCTCATTCTGAATTATGTAGTTTAGATCATCTACATCTTTATTCTTAGCCGCTAAAATTGCTCGCTCACTCAACCATTCATTATTTTTGTAATTTGTACTCAAGTTTGGGAATACTTTGTTGATAAGTTCGTCTTTCGATGAGACAAAGTTACAGAAATTATGAGGAAATGAAATCGATCCGCTCGATTCGTCGACAGGTACTTGACCATTACCGATAGTCAGCAATTGCTCAGAGAAATCTTCAGCAGATGTATCATTGAGCAATGCAACTCTCATGTTTGTTGTCAGTTGAAGTTTCTTCACATAGCGCCATAGATTCGATGATTTGAGGCAAGCGTTTATTTCGTCGGCAGCCGATGATCTTGGAATTACTGGCAGTGTTTGGCGGAAATCGCCAGAGAGTAAAATCATTGCTCCTCCAAAACATCTGGAGTCATTGCGTAGATCTTTCAATGTTCGCTTAAGTGCTTCTAATGTATGTTTATGCGCCATTGTGCATTCGTCCCAGATGGTGATTTTCGATGCTGAAAAAACTTTGGCCATTGCTGATTTTTTTTTGCAATATTACATGTTGGTTCTTCAATAGTTTGAAGATTTAACGGCAATTTTAATGCCGAATGAGCAGTACGACATCCTTCTAACAATGTGGCTCCTATTCCAGAAGAAGCAACTGCAACCGCAATGTTGGATTTCGCACGAACAGTGGCTAAAACTACTGACATGAGGAATGTTTTACCAGTTCCACCAGGGGCATCCAGGAAATATAAACCACCATTTCCATCATCAATCGCCTTCATTAATGTATCATAAACTTCCTTTTGTTGGAGATTCAACAGGGGTACATTCGTTTGAACTACTAAATCTACTTCCTGGTGTTCATATTCACGTTCCCGTTCCAATTCTTGATTAAATGCGTCATTCATTTCACATTTGGCACTGGCATTCCTAACGTGACTAATAAACTACCGCACATGAGGTAACACATGTGTTCGATCAAGAGTAAAGCCTGATTATGTATCTCCTCAATCATCTCAAGATCGTGATTTATGGAACTGACACGAATTTGATGTAAAATATCTTCTGACATATTATCCTTGTATTTGTGCCACAGGTTAGATGGGTTCGATGGACAGCATGTCGAAATGATGATAGCAAATAATGTACGTATCTGACTTGGCGATGCAGAGATGATGGCTTCAACGATTGTCGTATCCCAATGGGTTTCGTTTTCTAGTAAATTGAGTTCTTCACATGCAGACCGATATGTTGGGAATCTGATACCATTAACAGTCCGCAGTGTCTCAAATGACGTTGGCCCACGCACATTTACCAGCAACAACCCCAAATAGAAGCATTCATCATGCTTTGGATGAACTGTATACATACGACCAAGAGCATCAGTAGAACGCACATCCGGATAACCAGGAACCGCATCGCCTTGCTTCCGTCGTTGAAAATTCTTCGATAAAGATTTCCAAGTGTAAAACGTGGCATCTCCGAGTAAAGCAAAGTTCGTGCAAACGGATCGCTTTGGCAGATCGCAAAGAAACTGGTCAATGTTGTCAATGGCTTTGTCGGAAAAGATTCGATCGTCTTTGTCACGGCATTGTTAATGATGATTCAAAGAGAATACAAATTACGTTGAGTAACTAATGGGATTTCATGTTAAGAGCCTCATTTTCTACACCGGTAGTGGAGAGCGCTACTCGCATCCAGTCGGCCGTGTCTCGTCAAGAGCTACTGTTGCCTGGAAACGACTTGCCTTAGCTGTCATTTGCGTTACGTGTTATAGTGACTTGTATCTCTTTGACGTTTTATGTCACGTCACGGGGTAAAATGTATCCTATGTCCGTCTCCTGGTTCTAAGCTACCTCCTCACCAATTTTCAGCCAAATCGGTTAAGCCGTTCTTGAGTTATAAATAGTGTAACTAACACGACTTTCTTTTATATATATAGATTTGTATATTTGCGTTGTGAATGAGGTCCCTTTGTTAATATTCTCTATTGAGTTTCTTGTTGTGCAGCTTTTTGTTGTTAATTAGTATTGGGACTTTGGGAAATGTTTGATCATCAGTCACGTGTACTTGGGTGTGTTGAATTTGTCTGATAACCTGCAATCCTATGGTGGCTGTAGTAGTGTAGGGCTAACTGTAATTATTACGGTCGGGGATGGAGTAACTGTCCCTGAAACTATTTAACTAAAGAACTATCCCAGCATTTTCCTGGAGGAAGTATGGAAACCCCGGGTGAATACCACACTCAGGATAGTCGTTGCAAGGGCGGGGATTCGAACTTGCTCCCCATCGTGGTGTACTATCTAACGCGCACGGCTACGCCTCGGGGTGCTACTACAGTACTACTACTAGGTACTAGTAATAATAATTGTTGTTGTATTCGGTCTTTGATTCAGGGTATAGGGACAATTTCATGGTCAACCCCATGCACTTGGGTGTGTATCTGTGTGGAGTCTGTCTGATAACCTGTGTTAATGTGGCACTGTAGTAGTGCTTGTAATCGTAATTGTTTGGGTCTAGAATTGTTCCGGGATTTGTAATATGCTAACATCCCAATGTGTGCTTGGAATGAGTATGGAAACCCTGGGAAAACGTACATTCAGACAGTCCAGTATCAAAGCCGGGACTCAAACTCATTTGCTGCTCCCCATCGCAGTCATAGAGTATGACTTAACATGCTCGCATACATGGCTGGGTTCGTTCCTAAGGCAATATTAGCACCTATAGTGGTTTCCCATCTTCCTTCCAGGCAAATGCCGGGGTTGGTCCCTAACTATAGGCCACAGCCGCTACCTTCCAATTCCTCGTCCTTTCACGCATACTTTTCTCCCCAGACAACACTCCACAAGCGACGGTACTTGTAGCTCACCCCATGGGTGTCCTCATAGAAGCAGCTACTAACTCGGGCGAGCTGAACATGTCCCCGGACACTCCCGGCACTAAAAAGTCATACGCTAAAGAAAAGCACCTACAGTACATCAAAGAGTTCCTCACGGACGCAATTCCCAAGCCCCAAATATGAGCATGTGTTTGCCTTACGTCAGTCAAGAAGTTCTCACCGTGAGACCTAGAGGACATTACCATAGCGGTAAACTGCGGAGGAAGTTGACGATGAAAGATGGAGATTAACATTACCTAACCTTAATTACCTGAAGAGTTAGTAAACAAAGAACAAAGAGTAGTCGGAAGCATTACCGCAAGTTGAAAGTAGAGTTAGAAGATAACGAATTACACTTAACTAATTGATATGAAATACATCTTAATAATAACCTCTGACAGTACAGCCCATGAAATGCCTAGGCCTACCAAGCGATCGCTGCCCAGCCATTTGGCCTGCAGACATTGGGGTGACGCGTGGTCAGCGCATTGGGTCCCCTCAGCCGTTAATCTTGGTTTTCGTGATCGGAGTGCTGCCTCACTGTCAGGTAGCTACTCAATTGTCCTCACGAGGCTGAGCGCACTCCGTTCTAGCCCTCACATCAGTTTCTAAAATCCCCAACAGAGCCGGGAATCGAAGCCGGGGCCTCAGTGGCTGGCTGAAATACATTTAACCTCACAGAAATTAACCATATTGACACATAAATTGGGGGGGGGGGGGCTGCGTGGCACAGTTGGTAGAGGTGCTGAGCTTCTAACTGAAAGGGGTGGGTTCGATCCCCATCCTGGTAGTGGATTTTGAAACAAAACTAGCACTTTCGGAAACGCAAATAGCCCTGGAGTTCACTCAGCCTACACCAGAAATGAGTTCCAGGGTAATTCCTGGGAGCAATGACGGCCGGGCGTGGAGCTGACAACTCCATCCCATCTAGTGCCTCTACCTTCCACTACTCCCAGGGTCTCCATGGCCTGAATGGAGTTGGCTTTGCTTTGACATATAAATTAAAAACCTATGAATATCAAAATAGTTTTATTCCCTCTAAGTCAATACCATAATGACACTACATTGCATATATAGGACTAGTTTCTGTTAACTTGTAACCATCCCCAGCTAAAATCAAATTGAAATAAAATTAAACTAAGATCATCATATAATCTAAGTCTTCTCAATCTATAAATAACAAGTAGTTCCGTGAATAACTATATAGCCTATTTTCATACATCTTACTTATGCTAATTGCCTCTATCAACATACCAACTATCAGTTTGATTACTCTAATGGATTCGTAGATATTGAGAACCGTCTAAATATTTCGGATGGTCGCCATGTTGTATTTTTATATTATGTAGGCCATAGACTTATGTACTTATGTACTTATGTACTAGATGAAGATTATTGCGTAGGTTTATTATTCAAACTCCAATCGCATGATTAAGGCATAAGAAATAAAAATGAGATTAAAAAATATCGCACAGCCGCCACCTTGTGGTTATGAAAACAATTGAAATATATTGGATGCCAGTGGATTATAATTTGTATAAGCATATACCGTACCAAGTTTCACTGCGCTCGAATGGTTAAATCGCGAGAAACGTTCATTTAAATATTTAAATTTCGCGTCGCTGCGTTATTGGATTTGTGCTCACCATATTACTGAAAGTCCCATAGGTGAACGTATGTGTATAGCCTCTATCAACATAAAAGAAATGAGTTTGATTGCTGTCATAGATTAATTGATATTGAACACCGTCTAAATATTTCAAATGTTTGCCATGTTGGATTTTAATATATGTAGACCACAGAGTTATGTAATATTAGATGAGCATTATTGCCTAGCTTCATTATTCAAACGTTGACTTCGATCGCACGATTAGGAGAGAAGAATTAAAACTTAATTTTAAATTTTCTCACAGCCGCCATCATGAGGTTATGTGAATAATTGAACGAAATTAGATGTCATTGCATTACAATGTGTATAAACATTTGATGTACCAAGTTTCACTGCGTTCGGATGGTTAAATCACGAGAAACGTCTATTTAAATGTTTCAACTTCTCTTGGCCACCATATTCGTTTTGCAGTTAACAGATTTTTGAAGGTCAGATAGGTGAACTTCTAGTGGTGTCCTTTATCATCGCACACAATTTCAGGATGATATCAGTAATAGTTTCGGAGATATAGAATGCCGGTGAAATATTTTGCACAGCCGCCATGTTGGATTAGTGAGACGTAATAAAATTTATGTTCGACGATGTCGATATGTAAATATTATATGTCAGAAAACTGTTTCATAATGGGGGTTATTAAAGTACTACTTTTCATTATAATACAGTTTTTCCAAACAATCAGAGCTCAATATTTTTATTCATTGACCATTTGGGTAAGGATAGCTCTCACATGTAGACTCAAAATTCAACATGTCAGACATGAATTACATGATTTGAAAGTTGACAATGTAGCCTCTATTGGGTCAACCATTGTAGTTACAATGCATTAACAAACTGGGCAATATAGCAAAAGATATAGCACTGTATCTTAATATCCGCAACTCCAATTTCTACACATTCGTAAGATTTCGCCGACAATTTTAGTGAGTGCTGTTGTTGACATAAACACACCAGAACGTCATGGAGGAAGCAGTAGTTTGACATTAGTTCCATGGAAATTATATTTTCGTTAAAGGATTTCTTAAGCGAAACTTTTCCGCCAGATGTCATGACTGTTCTATGTGGGACTGCATTGATTTGCATTCCGTTGACATTCTATACGCATAGAATTTGAAGAATAACAAGTTGACAATACGATACATTTTAATTTTAAAGCGTTTGTAACAGCCTATTTTGAGTTATTTGAAGTAAATAACAAAATGATCCCACATAGTACCTTTGCGCTATCTTTTGGCGCTAGTTCAGGACATCCCTAATATACAATAAACAATGTTTCAAAGCCTTGGAAACATGACATTGAGAAGATCTTTGATCCATACTGGGAACACAGCACATGCGTTCTGTTCACTAAACTAAACTCGGGTGATTGAATCTCGATAGATATTTATGAATATTTCTGTTCGAATATAAAATAAAGTTATAATTATCGTCGAACATAAATGGTCGTATGCAACTCGCCTATAATGGAAATTAAGACACTCGTGTGGAAATTATATAACGAGCGAAAACAAAAATCAGATCTGTTACATTGGATATTTAATGAAACTTTAAGAAAACATAATAAAATATTGCTAATTAAAACCTTAAAGTTTAAAACTGCTTCTTCAATGTGTTATTGTCGGTAAATTAAATTAAAATGACTTGTTTAAATATCATGAAAAATATTCACTTTTGACGTCACGCTTTTGAAGGTTGTTGTATACAGAACTTGATATCTTAAAAGCATTCTGCACCAAATTGTAACGGAGAGAGTTTTTTTTTTTTTTTAATTAAAAACATGCGTTTGTCTACATCCAATTCAAATCGTCAATGTTTCATTATGGAAGTCTCTGCCTATAAGTAAGACCATTTGAATACATCAATGTAGGCGTAAAGTTAAATTCACAAGGGACGTTTACCACTGCTTTCTGCATCCATAGTCACATTCTCAATTTGATCTATCTTCTCCAAAGGAGGCGTATATGTATAGATGAATATTTGCATTAACAAGGCTGACAACCAGTTATAAGGTTATATAGTTGTAAGGTTTGTTCATCAATATTCATTTATCTATACTGACCATACACCATGGATAATACCATGAGGAACTATACTGTAGTTACACTTGTAGGAATTTCTCTCAATGTTTTTATTGGTATACAGGAAAACGTAGGTAGGTATGAGGTGTTTAGTATACACATCTGACGGCAATCTTAGTTGTTTGATATGACGTGACAGCTTCCTTCCAGGTTAACGCCCCTCTTTCAATATGAACAGCACAAGGTGCGCTGTGTCCCTCTGCAAAAGCAATGCCACAAAACAAATAATTGGAATTGGTTGTGGAACAGCTGAAGAGAGGGTCGCTTGTATGGCCTTTATTTCCAAATATTGAACTAGTACTACGCGGATGAATATTTTCCTATCCCCCTTCGTGGTTGATACATATCTAGACTACAAATGGCCGCTATTTAGGACACATTTACAAGCTTTAGCCATTGTATTCTCGCCAGGAGCTTATCTTGGTCCATGGCCAGGGCCTGGACAATAGCTGTGACCTCCCCCAGCCATCAGCTGATTGAAACCAAGTGCAGGCTCTGACATTTTAGATAGCAGATTATGATAATACGTGCTTTGTTTCAAAGCATTTTCGTTCACAGTTGGTCTCCGTGGAGGAGGATGTTGATAACCAGACACAGGAAGATACGTAAAAATACACACAAAGTAAGTCTGTAAACGTAAGACAAAATAATCACACTAGAAAGTACACCAGGTGGCCGATGTGCCACGAGTTTTGATCCTTTGTCTGGCCCCGTAAATAAGTGGTTGGCATACTAGACTTTCGTCCGAAGATCTCCGGGTTTGATTCTGTGCTGGGCTGTGGAATTTAACTTAAGATGGTTAATTCGCTTGGTTCAGAGACTGGATGTTTGTGTCATCTTGAGCATACATTTCATTCCCAAAACGACGCGCAGGTTACCTTTGGTGTCAACTCGAAAGACCTGCAACACACGACATTATTACTGTATATCAATTTGGAAAAGGTATCGCGTGACTTAAAGTAATATACCATTTGAGTTTTTAAATGTAATATGTAGCCTATAATGTAAAATGTAAGATGTATGATGTAAGATGTAAAATGTAAAATGTAAAATGTAGACCATAATGTAAAATATAAAATGTTAAAATGTAAAATATAAGATGTAATATGTAATATGTAAGATGTAAAATGTAAAATGTAAAATTTTAAATGTAATATGTAGCCTATAATATAAAGTATAAAATGTAAGATGTAAGATGTAAGATGTAAAATGTAATATGTAGCTTATAATGTAAAGTGTAAAATGTTAAAATGTAAAATCTAAAAAGCATATTGTTAAAACGTAAAATGTTAAATTAAAATGTAAAATGTTAAATGTAAAAGGTAAAATGTAAAATGAAAAATGTAAAAAAGGAAAATTTAGTGTTTAGGCAATTCCGGAGAAATAACAGACTCAGGATGGCCACTGTAAGCGTTGAACCTGGAAGTTTTTGAACTGTAGCTCATTAGTTCTGGCAATATTTACAGTTAGCCATAGTTTATTGTTCAGAGATTTTACGAGTATTTAAAGTCATGTGTGTACACACAAGAACCTTCGGAATCAAGAATCACAACAACTGCAAAATGGTTTGGATGACCTGATTATTTTGGGAAGTAATTTTGGTTATACATCTCTCCACACTGTTCTATGGGTCATATGAGCATAGTCATCTAATATTAATTTCGTGGGAATTTGCTTTCCAAGGTTGTTCCTCACACTGCTCAGCAATCCCGAGCTACTGTACTTAAAGTAATGCTTGGATGACTCCGATGTCGACAGGCCGTGGAAAGTAAAGCATCGCTGAATCCGTTCATTAAATGAGTACTAGTGTGCCATATAGCCGCACTATTTAATCTCGTCACTGTCGGTTGGCATTTAATGGTGTTTCACGTGAAAGTTCCATGTAAACGTAAGTCCCCTTCGATGGCAGAAACCTGGCTGTAATCTCCTTAACTCTTTTTATGAATTTTCCCTCCATCCTAATAACAATTTAATTGCGCACAACCACTGCTATTGGGACCTGCAGCAGAGAGATGGTTCGAATTCCAACGCTGATAGAGGACACTCTGAGTGTGGCTTTTCCCCACTCAATCCAGGCTAATGCCGGAATGCTACCATACTTCAGATCCCAGGGCACCTACCACAATGGCTCATCTCAATAATTACAGTTACACACACTACTACAGTCACCACAAAACCACAGGTTATGGGACAAATCCAACACCCACTCGAGTACGAGGGGCTGATGACCAAGATGTCCCTAGTCCCTAAAATGAATTAATCACACCTGATAACTGGCTGTATCTCCTTGCAGGTGCATATAAGAGACTGTTTACCAGATATCCTTTTAAATGTACCATCTCAAACAACTGACGGCAATGTCAGTGCATCAGAAACGGCCAGCTGGAGGTGTCCACGTCATGCTAATTGGTAACCAGATTTAATTACCTGACAGAGCTGGAGTGAGGGGAGAGTGGTGGTGACTCACCACAGCTGCCCGCTGTCAACATTGTACAGGTGCCGGCTTGGGTTCGATCCTTGCACGTGAATTATCTTAATAATAGAGAACATGTCCTTGGGACTGTGATATCTCTCACTCCTCACTCTATAAAAGAACAGAAACATATATTCGTTTAGTAGCTCATACACTTCACTATCGGCTGCGATTTCAAATTTAAATAAATCTGAATCTCTTCATCCGGATTCTGGGGAAATTTAGGCTGGTTATGAGGATATGGGCGAAAGAACAGACACAACCCAAAACAACAACAACAACAACAACAACAACAACAACAACAAAAACTGAAAAAACTCTAAGCTATGTCAGTTTAGTTAGACAATATTTCAGCACATATGTATTTATGCCTAGTATATTCACAGGACTGTCAACTACAGGTACCGTACCTGCTTATAGTATTTTTAAGGGATTGCCCGTTATTCATTGAAAGGATAAACCACAGCTTCACAATTTTTTAAATTAAACTGGTCCCCAGGAGCTCACAACTAGTGGAACGTGGGTTGGCGACCCCGGAACCCCAGCTGAGTCCAGCATTTCTTCCAATTATTGTACCGGTCTCCTTTCTGTCATCTTTCCTGTCAACTTCTATTGGTCAACTCTTGTATTTTCCCAACCCCGACGGTATTAGGGTATCTGAGACCTAGAGAGTCTTCAACATTCCCACCTTAATTGACCCTTGTCTCATCTTTCCTGATTCCCTCATTCTTCGAGGGGTCAGACATCTTCTTTTCTTTTTATGCTATCTCCTGCCTTCTGCACAAGGCCCTAAAAGAGGCAGGGCGTGTGGAGTCCCACCACTTAAGGTGCACCCTGTATAGTGGTACACACTCAAGGACACATGGCTAGTGAGTTCGTGAGTTGGTGACCCCCGAAGGATTCCTGAGCTGGGTCCGGTTTCTCCCTTTTTTCCAGTGCCTCTGGGGCGGACCCTCTCCTCTTTTCCTTTCCTATCTGCAATTCCTGGCCCTACTTCTTTCCAAGTCCCTCAGTCCTCATTCTTGGAGATAAGAAGGCGTTTCTTTTCCCTGTCTTTATTTCCCTTATTCCTGCTTTATCCATTTCTTCTTTCAATATATTTGTTAGTTGTAAGCGAGTAGTTTGTTGTGGATAGTTTACAATTCATTTTCATTTTATCACTAACATCCAAACCATTAGGCCCTTTAAAACAATTATAATCATCAACATCTTCATGATCACCATCAATTTAACGGACGAAAATTGTACTAAGCATGTATTGTACAGTGATGGGAGTAATGGCCAAGCAGCCGGGAACATGTGATTTTTCAGGCCAGGAAGCTTGTTTCATGAGGAAACAGGAAGGAAAATACGTTGCATTCGGCAAGTCCACTACTGTGCGTAAACCTTTGAATCAGAAAATAACTTATAACGAGAAGACGAGATATGTGAAACTAAAACTCAGCAATTTTTCTAGGTTTATGCCGTGTCTTGTGTGGGCTTTCACCAAGGAACACTAAGCTGGCTCATCAGTGGGCTCTTGGTGTCCGTGTCCGGATCCCCACAGGAGTAGCGAACTGCGTGCTACCTTCCTTTTTATGAAGCGTACCTGCGCCTCTTTACTGCGAGAGCTAAAAGCTCAAGCATCCTTAACCTCCTTATGAAGGCTTCCAAAAATATGGTATATTGGCTTTCACGGCCAGTTAATTAAAACTCAGCAATCTTTCTAGGTTTATGCCGTGTCTTGTGCGGGTATACCATCTTTATGTGAAACTGGTTCTGTAAAATTTTGAAGCCATTCTTTCAGCGTTACCTTTGCAAACTGTCAGTTGTAACTCTTCAATCGGTCAACACGAATTTGCCCAATGACTGGGCGGGGTACAATGTATAAAATATGTGAATAACACTCCTGGAAAAAGATACATAATTATATGAGTTATGATCACTATTATAATGGGTCAATTTTGAACTATTTTTCTTCCCCATTATAATAGCCTAATATAATTGGGTACAATTATTTGTGATGACTGATGTAAATCTCACATTATGCAAAGTACGAAAGAAAGTGACTTATCCTCTAAAATAACACTGTAAACATTGTGTTTAATTCAATCATCATCATCATCATCATCATTTATTGCACTTATGGGACTTTAAGGCCTACAGCAGAATAACAAAAGAAAGAAAAAGAAGAGAAAAAGTAATAACAAAGAAATCAGTCACAAAGGAGGAGGTATGTACTGTAGATAGCATTCCAACGTTGCCGGTCTCTAACTTCATCCTCCACCGCATTCGGCTCCACTTGCTGAAGTATTGTCAATACTCGACCTTCCATCGCGTCCTGGGACGTTCCCTTGGGCGTCTTCCAGCAGGTTGTGAATGAAGGACTCAATTTTCGATGAATTCATCAGCAAGAAAGATGTGGCCAAACCACTGTAATCTCTTCTGTCCTAGTATTCGGCCAATTTGTGGTTTTCCAAACAGCTGATACAATCCATCCTTCAATAAATAAATAAATAAATAAATAAATAAATAAATAAATAAAACAATGGAATCGTGTAATTTTGTCTCTTTTTCCTCTCCGCAAAACCTCCCAAGAAAGCATGGAGTCGAACCATCCCTGAAAAGCAAGCTAGAGATTAATGCAAACCGCATCCAATTGCTTATAGTAGTTTTTGTGTTCAAAGCACACAACTCAATTAATAAACAGATATCAAATTTAGAGCTCTTAAATACCATACGTATTACTTCTGAAACAATTGTCAGTAAACCACAAGCTGCACAGTGAGTTCGACGGAGCCGCTACTTTCATTTTGAGGGCTTTACACTGTTCAGGCATGTCCTTACCGTCACCACCTGGGACATTCTTTTAATTTTATTTACCAATGTTTTCTTCTTTTTTGGTCAATATGTATAATTTAGTTGTAAAAATTGTATTTTATATGTATAGATAAGTATAGATAGATACGACAAATAATAAATACTTCAGGCACATGACACGGTAATATTACAGTTTAACTAATGTGGAGGGTAATGTGTCTGTGATTGTGACAAGTACTCTAGAACTTGAAATAAGGCTCAGTATAACGAGAAGGGGAGGGGAAAAGGGGGAATGGTCACCGAGAATAATATTTATTAGAAGCATAGTGTAAAATAATCTGATTGTTCTGAGGGCGATGTGACATACTGTGTTGTCCCCAGGGCAATGAGTCTCTTGTATACAGAGTATCATTTGTCTCAACTAGCCCTTGTTAATTAGGTCATGTGTGTGTGCGTGTTGAACAAATATTACCGTAACCATCCTCGGAACACTCATCGTGCATATGGTCCGTGTTTATTTTGTGGTAATCACTCGCTGGCCTTCTGGACTCATTTCAACTCAAGGCTAGATTTATAAGTTACAGCCTGATTGTTTAATTGCTTACTAGTCATATAACTCATACAAACGTTAATAATTGCACTTTACATTTTGATGGTTCTATTTGCTTTTGTGGGATACTTAATGGAATCTCAGAGCTATTTATTTTATAGAAATAACACCACTAATCGGGTTTCTGATAAGTAGGTGGTGGGTAGATTATTAGCTTGGGAATAACCTAACCCCCAAGGGAAGATGATAAAGAGAAGGAGGTGGGTTTCGGACTGGAGAAAAAGGATGGAGAAATAGGAGGAGAGTCCTACAAAGGTTATAAGTTTAACTTGAAATATACTAAAAGGCGACTGCCACTGCAAATCCGCTCTTCGATACCTAAAGTGAGTAGGGACCTGGGCAAAGCTAACGGGAAACGCAGCTGGAACTTGGGCGGTTTGCAAGAAAGTGGCTTTAGTGTATTCCCTCTCAAGCATACATATGCCTACTATGGGGAAGGGTGATGGTCTGGCAAGACAAAGAGTAACAGATTTATTGTGTATCTGTTCAAAGGAGTTTGTTTTTAAACAAGTAATTTGAAGAATGCCAATAATTTGAATCGGTTTCAATATTTTGGTTTTCGAAATTGTAGAATTCCTAAAAAGCGACCAAATGCTTCCAAGAAGGATAGGGATAAAGCAATTATACCTTTGGGAATAATTTTGGTAAGTGTACCAATAGTTGCATTTGGAAATGGCTAAGCTTTCACCCGGCAAGGAGCCGACTAAAAGTTTAGACAATGAGAAACACTTATATTTTGAAAAACCAACCACAAGCAGGAAGCTGGCGTAGCGAGCTATGCTTGCCTTACTGGTCAGTTAGAATTAGCTATTAAAGCTAAGAGAGACTTTACCAAGTTACCAACTAAGAGTTCTTGCTCAAATGCAACAAGTGGTGAAAACCCTATCAATAGATTTATTTGCATTAAGTGGGAAGAGTCAAGGAAGACAGGATCTTGCCTAACCGTTATGTTAGAGAAATGATAAAGCAAGAAAGAAATTTTGAATTTATTTAACATTGCAAAAAGAGTGTAATGAATTTAACAAATATATAATTTCAATTTTGTTAACAATTTGGGGTCGCAGACCTCCGTAAACATTTAAAGCTTGCGCCAGGCAATTAACAATTCTTTTGGTTTCAAACCTTTTATATGTTTTAAAATCTTCGCAAGATTTTGAAATGGCGATGATAAAATGAAAACTTTAAAGATATTTGAAGTGATTAAAGTTAGACAATAAATCAAGTACAAGGTGTGTAATTTAAGAATGTTTGGGTAAATATCTTAGAAAGAGTAACAACTTCGAAAGTAGCAACAACAAAAAGCAGGAAGAATAAAATAGAAGTTTCTCTAACTTCTTATATTAATGCTGAATTACTTGGTTGGATTATGCAAATAGGGCAGGTCACTTATTGTGAAACCTGAAGAGAACAATCGAAAGGAAGTTTCTAGAACTCCTATGTTTAAGTAGGGATCACGAGACAAATGAGACAAGTTTCCCTTTCGTGAAACCTAGAAATAACTCACGTATGAGTTTGTAACGTTCAATGATGCCCCTTGTTGGTAGCGACAAATGTAATGGTTTTCACTTTGCTCCACGTTGAGCGTACAAGTGTAGCAGTCTTGCTGCCCCTAACTGTTGGGTGATAAATGTAACTGTTTACCTTTGCCTAAGCTATGTTGTTTTAATGGGCGCCAAGACCTCATTGCAATGCTGAAATCTAAATTTGTATTTAACAACGTCTAGATCTGGTAGAACACCTTCAAGAATCTATTCACTCAGATCGTGGTATGATTTGATCATTAACCCAACAAACAATTGTATCAGGAGAAGGAATTGGTCTATATCTAATGCTACCTACTGAAAGCAAAGATTGCATTGTAAAAGAATTGAATTTATTATATAAAACAAGTATAGCAAAATTAATAATAATAATAATAAGTTTAAAATTTAAATTGGAGCGTTCCGATTTTAATATTTCCGATAGAAAATTACGTGAAAACGGAGTCTGATAAATTATTGATTTTACTCTTATTCCCAAGCAATGAAGTTACTGAAATATGAAATATAAAACAAAGAGAAACGAGAGATTGCGTATTTCTGCGTCATTCGCGCTTACCACTGGAAATGGCCGAAGCCTTTCCCTCGTACTGGATGATGCTGTGAGCTTCCCACAGTCTCCTGGATGTCGTCATCTTCGTCGATGTTTGATGATATACTGGTAGATTTGAAGATTTATGGTCCGAACCTCGGAACCAACACGTACAACCACACTGGTTAAGTTTTACAAAAGTTAGTCCTCCACTCCACAGAACATCGGAGCGACTCCCGCGTGCAACGATACTCGGCAAGTTCTACACAGATTGTCCTCGTTCCACGGCACGCTGAACGATATATGCACCCGCCGCATCCCCACTCCAGTCCCGACTTCTAGCTTACGTGGTCTCCACTGATTGGCTGACCCACCACGCGATCTTCCCCTCCTCTGGCTCAATACACTCGGCGGGAGGGTTCCGTTCCAACTATTCGCCTTTTCTTGACGCTGCAACCCCGCTTGCGTAATACTTCTTGACAAGAATCAGCCCGTATCTGAATTTCCAGTGAGTCATGTCTCTCATAATATCCTAACTGACGAAACTCCGTAAAATTCCGTAATCACATAATTTTCTATGATATTGTCGTTCGTAATACTTTGCTTGATAGCGTTTTCTAAGACATAGAAAACCTATCTGTATGCTTATAATTTTTATAAAATGCTCCGAAAATATCTTAATAATAATTATAATAAATTAATAATAATAATAAATTAATATGAAAAATTCTCTTGGCTGAACAATTTGCCGCGTAAATAAATATAGAATGGCTTCCTACTGACTTATGCCAGTGGCAAAAAAAAACCTCGAAAAACACGTTACATATTCGCCTCGGATCATCGGATGATTTACCGTGACGACGGTCCATTATCCGATTATCCCAGACACGTTAATAAACCCCATCCAAAATACATATTACATAAATGAAATCACCCTAAATTACAGATATATACACTCATAATTTTTCTTCACGCACTTTGCGTCAAAGTTTGTTGTCACTATGGATTGCACATTGCAATCAGTCCAATGTTTTTCATATAGAATAGTGTTCCACGGATATTTCCGCCTCTCAAATTTCTCTATGTTGGACAAATAGACATAATTAATGTGTGAGCACTATGTATTTATGATGTCATATCACACGCATTGAAGGTGTTCTGATATATTTATATCACCATAGAACTTCCTAATTTCACTGGAGGTCCCTCCCTTATGGTGAAATTTAATCTCACTTATCACTGAGCACACGATCACACTATTGTGCCAGCGCATCGTGACCATAATACTTGATCTCTCTTTATAAAAGATGAAATTAATATTGACTTCTAAAAAAAAACAATAAATGCGCATTACATATAACACCAAATATTTCTGTGCCGTAATCGCCCTGTCTTGTTAAGTTCCCGTAGACCATATTCTACTTAATACTAGTTCTCAACACAGACCAGTTCTCCTCACACAAATAATACCTTTGAACAAATTACCTTCAATTACACACTTACAAATCTTACATGGCGAGGCCGTAAACAGAAATCACGTGTGCCGTTATGTATGAGTTTCATGAAGGACTGTCTCGCATTCTGATGGCCCATCTTTTGTCCCGTGGACACCTTAAGCAAAAATACCCTGTCCAAGCGCTCACCCATCTCTTGGGGACAAATGGGAATTCACCAGCGCTACCAAATTCTGGCCTTGGTGTATCGAGACATTTTAGTGCTCAAGAGCGTCCGACAATCCCGTCATATTTCCCTGTACCTTAAAAACTCTCATTTATTTACATACTACCCCCCTGTGTGACTTCTGATACGCCTGCCTGGAAGACCATCTCCTCCCACGCACCAAATACCACACTTACTCATTTGATAGGCTGGCTCGCCAGCTAAACATCCTCACTTTATGACACATACTTTCGTAGACTATGTATATTATACGTTCCGTATAATCTGTTTCCCTCAATATTCTCCAGCACATATGCTGTTTTGCCAATACGTTTGGAGACTATAAATGGGCCCTCGTAAAGATAAAAGAACTTGGACATGATTTTCTCTAGCTTATTTGACTGTTTCGGCACTCTAAGTAAGACTCTGTCTCCCGGCTCGAATAGGTCAAATTTAGTTTCTTTTTGTTGGCGAATTCTCTTTTGTGCTGACTTAGATAAATTCTGTTTCGCCAACTGGACAATGTAATCCATCCCCGGTTGCTTACCCTCATTTAATCCCAACACCCTCGCTAGTTCATTTTGTGGTCTTTTTCCGAAGTGAACTTCGTATGGCGTCAATTTCGTGCTCTCATGCTGGACAGAATTCAGCCAAGTCTCGACCTTGGGAAGATGTCCAACCCAGGCCGTATGCTTGTCATGCACTAGAGTTCGAAAAAGACGAGCCACTTCCCTTAATGGACGCTCTGCAGAATTACCCTGAGGGTACCTTACAGAGGAATGAACGTGTGTTATACCAGCTTCCTGCATACTGGTTCTCCATTTCTTTGCAGTAAACTGTGGTCCACTGTCAGATAGTATCCTGAGAAAAAAAAGGAAGCTTGTAGTTTAACGTGACCGTTAATCTTGAGATCATGAGCCACGGGACCTCCTTTTTACGTGGAATCCGAACCACAGGACATGGCATTTCACTTCGAAAATCTCACATGTATTGACCGGCAATCGAACCCGGACCCCGCCTTGGTGAGAGGCATACAGCTAGACCGCTGAGCCACCACGCCCCCAGTATCCTGAGAGGAATGCCAAACTCAGGTACATACTTATTAATGATCTGACGGCTACACGCTAGTCCCGTGGCTTTCCTTAGCGGATATAGCTGACATACTTACTAAAAGCGTCAATAACTATAAAAATGTACTCGTAACCGTACTGTCCTTTAACGATCGGGCCAAATAAATCCACACACAGTGTTTCGCCGGGACTACTGGTGAGAACTGCAAATCTCTCCCCCACTAAATATTTAACTGGATATTTACTCCTTTGACAGGTGTCACACTTAGCTAAAATCCTCCTAACATCCCTTCCCATTTTACTCCAAATGAAGTCACGACCAATTTCATAGAAGACCTTGGCAGCACCAAAGTGTCCTAATTCCCTATGAATGAACCAAATTAGCTCCTCCCGCAAAGTGGCAGGAACACATATTGCCCACCGATTATTCCTACATTTCCTTGCAAGAAGCCCATCCTGCATCTTGTACGTGAACCGTCCTACTTTCACATACTCTTCTTCACCTATTTCCAACCTAGCCAGTGGCTCCTTTAACTTAACGTCATCACGTAGCTCCACTAGCATATTTCTCAGTGTCTGTAACGATGCCCTGTTGCTACTGTCCACACATGCACATATTAAAATACCATCCTCTGCTTTAACCACAGGATAATCCCTACATAAATTAGTGTCCCTCGATAGCATGTCTGCAAGAATGTTATCTTTACCTTTAATACATTTTACTGTGAATTCGTATTCCTGCAGAGCAAGAATCCACCTACTAACTCTGTTAGAATTGAGTTTACAAGTTCTCATATACAGTAATGCATGGTGATCTGTGTGGATCTCAAAATTTCCCCCTACTAAATACATTCTAAATTTCCCTAAACTGAAAACAATACCTAAAAGCTCTAACTCAGTAATCGTGTATCTTTTCTCTGCTGCTGTCAGTCCTCGCGAGGCTAAAGATACAATGCACAGATTACCCTCATCATCTTTCTGACATAATACTCCAGCAATGCCTATATGTGAAGCATCTGTCATAACCACATATTCCTCATCTTTTAACGGATATTTCAGCACTACAGCTTTCTCAAAACCTTCCTTCAGCGCTCTAAAAGCCTGATCATGCTTGGACTCCCATCTCCACCGAGTTCCACTTTTAAGCAATTCCCTGAATGGTTCTACCAACCCTGAGTATTTAAAAACGAACCTCCTGAAAAAGTTGCAAATTCCCAAGTATGTTTTTAACTGTTTAACATTCTGTGGCACCTCTGCGTTAAGTGTCTTATTAACCCTACTTTCTTCTGGTGTTACACCTCTACTCGACACTCTATGACCTAAAAATGTCACTTCTGACTGACAGAATGACGACTTAGACAGCTTTAAAGTGAACCCTGCTTGATCTAACTTCTGAAAAACTATATCTAAATGACGTAGATGCTCCTCAAAACTGCGTGAACTAATTACCATATCATCTATGTAAATGGTTACAAACTCTCCTGTGTCATCCCCTAATGCGATGTTTAAAGCCCTAATTAAAGCTGCTGAACTACTCTTTAACCCATAAGGTGTTCTACAAAATTGATAAAGGTTATATTTATGACTAAAAGCTGCAAATGGTCTATCTTTGTACATAAGTGGCACTTGCCAAAAACTGGAACTCAAATCTACACAAGTGAAATACTTCTTCCCCTCAAATGTTTGCATTAATTCCTCTATTGGCATAGATTTCAGCTGATCTGAACTAATTCTACTGTTAACCAAACTAGCGTCTAAACAAATACGAACTGTGCCGTCGGTTTTGGGTACCGTGATCAAAGAATTAACATACGGACTGTTGGAGTGCTCAATAATCCCATCTTCAAGCATCTGGTTAATTTGTGCCTCAACTGCACTCTGATAAGCGAAAGGTACAGGATATCTATGTCCTGTGAATACTGACCTATCAATAACGTTCAATGAATGTGTATAGCAATTGGCCATACCAATGCGATCCTCAAAAACTCTCCTATTACACCATAACACATCATAGAGCCGAACACATTGTTCCACCTCTATATTTCCCTGAAATGCAGCATCACGTAACGAGTCCTCTAGACTTCCGTTCGTAATCACACTGCCCACAAAACATGGAGAACCCCGCTCTACGGCTGGCGATATCTCATTTAAAGTACAAATCACACCTACAATACTACTCCTCTGAATATGGTCATTGAACGCTACTTCTACTTCAGAATCTCCCCATTTAAGTTTCAAACTCCCTACATCATAACATAAGTTACCAGACACTCTACTTAGCCACTCTGAACCCAAGATAACACTGAATACTAAATTTGGAATTACAAGGCAAATCTGCTTCTCTACATGATTATTAATTTTAATGTCTACTAAAACTTGCTTAGAAATTACTTTAGACCTCTTCCCAACAGCTGTGATAACAAAAGTGCTTTTAATTGGCATCTCCTCAAAATTTACTCCAGTTCCTTTCATTTTATCATAAAATGCACTACATATGCAACTCTTCATACAACCACTATCAATTAAAACATCTGTGTACGCCTCGGACACGTTAAATTTAACTATGGGGCTCTTACTAACCACTTCCTGAATAATACCTTCTTCATTTAGTTCATGTAATAATTCATTTCTTACATTTAGGTCATAGGGTTCCTGTATAATTGTATGGACAGGGCATGCTACAGACTGAGATTCTGACCTTACTTCGCAGCCTGGTTCGCGTTTAAAGAACCGCTACAGCTGGCCGTAGTACTACAAACTACTGCACTAGTCTGGTTGTTCTGGGCTGTGTTGTCATTGTTTGGCTGTATATTACTACCACTAGGCTGTCCTCTTCCTTGCCCCCTATTCTGGTTGTAATTATTGTCATTATAATTTCTCCCTTGATTTCCCCTGAAATCATTATTTCTCCCTTGATTTCCCCTGTAATCATTGTTCCTCCCTTGATTTCCCCTGAAATCATTGTTCCTCCCTTGATACTGATTACCATAGCCATTTCCTCTGTTCTGATTTAGCTGATTATTATTATTTCTATTCTGAGCGTTGGCCCCTTCGCCACCGTTCCCTTGAACTTCTTGATGCCTGGCTTCATTAGGTCTATTAATATTATTACCCTGGTTCCGATTGAAATTGTCCTCATAACCCCCTCTCCCTAGTGCATCAAATGTGCTTAACAAATTTTCTACTTGTGATATTGTCTTTACATTCTGGATACAAGCAGCCTCCTTGATCCCATAGGGAAAGTGCCTAAGTAGCAACCTCACCACATCACTTTCCTCCTTCAAGCCATCCAGATATTTACACACTAATACCTGCCCTAAAAAGTATTCGGTCATGGTGGAGCTTCCTTTAGGGTTATATTTACCACACACTACTCCCTCACGATGCTGCGACTGAATAACCTCATTCCAGAACTTTTCACAGAATTTCATTTTAAAATCATTGATATCAGTAAACTTGTCTCTGTAGACAGCAAACCAATTACTCGTTTCCCCCACAAACACTTGTTCTAAAATTTCAACTACCTGGCACCACTCAATACTACCATCTTCCAACCTCTCCCCAAATTTATTTTCTATAGAATTCATGAACTCCATTGGGCACCCTTGTCGATTGCTGAACTTCCCCAATTCTACCTCCCTGTGTGTGCTATTCACAAAAACTGGCCTATTCTGACTATTTTCTTGCCTGATCCTAGCTTTTAATTTTAATTCTAATTCTGCGATTTTCTCCTCAGCCTTCCTCTCAATACTGTTTACTCTTAATTTAATGTTTCCTTCTGATTCTTCTACTTTATCATATAGCTTTGCTTGTTTCTCCTCAATCTTGCTAATGCTCTCTCTATTACTCTCTCTTAAATCATTTACTTCTGCAACTATTTGTGAGTGGACTTTCTCAATTCTACCCCCCAGCTGTTCCTTAACCTCTTTAGTTGATACTTGAATCTTGTCAATTTCTCCCCCCAATTTCTTTTTAACCTGCAGTGTTTCTAATTTAACTAATTCCTTTAAATTTTCAGCCTGTGTGCTGATTCTACTTTCCAAATCCTCCTGTACTTTTCCTAATTTCTTGTCTACATCTGCAATGATCTCTTTAACCTTCTCTTCCATTACTCCTCTGATTTCTCCTCTAATCTGCTCCATTTTCACACTAATTTCCTTACTGTTTTGTTCTAATTTAGCATTTAAACTTTCAGTACTCTCTCTATTTTCCCTACTGTTTTGTTCTAGTTTAGCGTGGTTTTGTTCTAGTTTGGCATTTAAAGCGTCTGTACTTTCTTTATTTTCCCTACTGTTTTGTTCTAATTTTGCATTTAAGGCATCACTACTAACTTTGTTCTGATACATGAACTCGAGAAGTAAAGTTTTTAATTCTGGTTGGCCGCCTACACTCCCTGTTTCAGTATCGGGATTTACCTCCGCTACCCCGGTACTACCATCAATCGACATACTGCTCGTATCATCACTCTCCAGTTGATGACCACTACGTAACCTCATCTGTTTTTCTTTCTCATCCCCCATAATGATATACACTGATACAGACAAATAACCCCCAAAATACAGGCACAGAAATATATATCCTTCTCCTTCCACAAATGTTATTAGGTTTTCATGCCCAAGTTGTCGGCGACAAGTGTAACGTTCAATGATGCCCCTTGTTGGTAGCGACAAATGTAATTGTTTTCACTTTGCTCCACGTTGAGCGTACAAGTGTAGCAGTCTTGCTGCCCCTAACTGTTGGGTGATAAATGTAACGGTTTACCTTTGCCTAAGCTATGTTGTTTTAATGGGCGCCAAGACCTCAATGCAATGCTGAAATCTAAATTTGTATTTAACAACGTCTAGATCTGGTAGAACACCTTCAAGAATCTATTCACTCAGATCGTGGTATGATTTGATCATTAACCCAACAAACAATTGTATCAGGAGAAGGAATTGGTCTATATCTAATGCTACCTACTGAAAGCAAAGATTGCATTGTAAAAGAATTGAATTTATTATATAAAACAAGTATAGCAAAATTAATAATAATAATAATAAGTTTAAAATTTAAATTGGAGCGTTGCGATTTTAATATTTCCGATAGAAAATTACGTGAAAACGGAGTCTGATAAATTATTGATTTTACTCTTATCCCCAAGCAATGAAGTTACTGAAATATGAAATATAAAACAAAGAGAAACGAGAGATTGCGTATTTCTGCGTCATTCGCGCTTACCACTGGAAATGGCCGAAGCCTTTCCCTCGTACTGGATGATGCTGTGAGCTTCCCACAGTCTCCTGGATGTCGTCATCTTCGTCGATGTTTGATGATATACTGGTAGATTTGAAGATTTATGGTCCGAACCTCGGAACCAACACGTACAACCACACTGGTTAAGTTTTACAAAAGTTAGTCCTCCACTCCACGGAACATCCGAGCGACTCCCGCGTGCAACGATACTCGGCAAGTTCTACACAGATTGTCCTCGTTCCACGGCGCGCTGAACGATATATGCACCCGCCGCATCCCCACTCCAGTCCCGACTTCTAGCTTACGTGGTCTCCACTGATTGGCTGACCCACCACGCGATCTTCCCCTCCTCTGGCTCAATACACTCGGCGGGAGGGTTCCGTTCCAACTATTCGCCGTTTCTTGACGCTGCAACCCCGCTTGCGTAATACTTCTTGACAAGAATCAGCCCGTATCTGAATTTCCAGTGAGTCATGTCTCTCATAATATCCTAACTGACGAAACTCCGTAAAATTCCGTAATCACATAATTTTCTATGATATTGTCGTTCGTAATACTTTGCTTGATAGCGTTTTCTAAGACATAGAAAACCTATCTGTATGCTTATAATTTTTATAAAATGCTCCGAAAATATCTTAATAATAATTATAATAAATTAATAATAATAATAAATTAACATGAAAAATTCTCTTGGCTGAACAATTTGCCGCGTAAATAAATATAGAATGGCTTCCTACTGACTTATGCCAGTGGCATAAAAAAAACCTCGAAAAACACGTTACAAGTTGAAAGAATTGTATTCCCTAATTTTTTTTAGCGTATGGCTTTTAGTGCCGGGATTGTCCGAGGACATGTTCGGCTCGCCAGTTTTGTAGCTGCTTTGAGACGGACACCCAATGGGTGAGCTACAAGTACCGTTGGGGAGGAAAGTTGTAAGGGAAGGGCGAGGAGTTGGAAGGTAGCGGCTGTGGCCTATGGTGAGGGACCAACCCCGGCATTTGCCTGGAAGGAAGATGGGAAACCACAGAAGACCATCTTCAAGGTTGCCGGCGGGGGGATTCGAACCTCCTCGCCTCCCGGATGTGAGAGACTGCCATTAGTCATGCCGTAACAACCACGGCTAACTCACCCGGTATATTCCCTAATTAGAAGGGAGAAACAAGATAATTTGAGACGTGTATCAGACACGTAGTTATGCAGACATTAATTCGTTTTAAATAAATCAAGAGAGGGAGGGCACTTATTGAGTGTGACACCTCATTGGAAAAAGACCTAAAGCAACAATTTTATTATTATTTTTTGTTAGTAAGAGGTTTGGGAAAGAACAAATGGGATTGAGGATAAGTGTTCATGGCCGTATTTATAGTATTCGGACGAACGCGACGCGGATGAAATGTTGAACAAGCACTGTTTTTCACTATAGTCTGTTGAAATAGATGAAAAGTTCACTGTAGTAGCACAAAAGTTTATGGTAAAGAAAGTTATTGCAATGATGGAAAATAACTAGTTACACTAGATACGCGAGAGTCTATTGCTTGAAAGTTGTAAATTAAGTTGAATGTGCCAGAGAAAATCCCAACGGAGGACGAAAATTTTAGATATAGATCAGTAGTTCATAAGGAAGATTCCTTAGTTTGAAAAAGTATTCCCACATGTGAGTGTAAAATACATGACAGTATAACTGGTAGATAGAGTGCAGATTCTGGAAGGTTCCAGAGCAATCATGACTGAAGAATAGGGCAAAAGTTAGTCCAGCGGTGGAACGAGCTAAGCATTTTATAGACAGTGGGTAATTCAATGGTATCCCACGTTGTGAGAAGATCTCTCATTTAATAAGCATAAGAAATGCTGCTTCCTATTAAGATTGGCTTAGACAGACAAAAGCCCAACATAGAAAATCCCGCGAAGGATGATTATTGCCCCAAATATAGTAATCTCACACTGCCTATAAAATGATCATTAAAAGCATGTAGCTATTTAAAATCCAACAAAATAAGTTGAAGAACGTAGAAGTAGTACTTAGCTTTGCTTCATGGCGAAGGTGATGTTCCCGTTGACGGTTGAGATTAAAATTCTAACATGGCGTTGAATTTAAAGGATTGCCTCTTGAGTTGAGGAGGCGAGCTCTAGTTGAGCTTCAACTGACTGAGTCGACTGCCGGCGTACAAGTGAGACACGCTCAGCGAAGCACGGAGGGACCAGGGAAGGAAAAAGAGTGGGGGTAGGAGACAAAAGGAATACATATAAGAATAACCAACATTGAAACGTTAATTTCTCTTGATGAAATGGTCTTCAAAGAGTTGATAGTAGGCGACACTAGCGCAGCCTGGTGGGTGAAAAAGTAGACGAAGTTCTCTTGATCACGGAGATGATAGCTGGCGATGGCGACGAGATCTGGTGGCCAGATTGATAAAGAAGTCCTCTTGTACAGGGAAGAATTGAGGAACTTCAGAGATTCGCTGCTAGATGACGCTAGGTGGGTCATGGAAGATATATATCTAGAACAAACTCACAGGTAACATGAGAATCATAAACAGTAAGGAGACATTAGAAGATCACTGTTGGTGTTTGAGAAAAGGGAAGGAATGAACTATAGCAAGGAGAAGCGAAAGCTTACTCTATCTTACCGTGTATTCCAAAGGATACACCAAGCTGGGAGGGGAAAACACCAACAGAGAACAAAACTAACAATTAAGAGTTTAAAGGTAATGGAGCAATTAAAGACAGTGGTCTTATGATGTGACCGTTAGTAGTCAAGATGCTGGCTACCCTAACTCTCCCATCCCTTCCAGGATAACTCTCGGTCACTCTACCAGAAATCCAGACCAGAGGAGGAGAAACATCCCTAACCAGGACCAAGTCCCCCACTTTGATGTCGGGATTGGAAAGAAACCACTTCTGTCTCCGTTGCAAGGAAGTTAAGTATTCCAAGTTCCACCTCTTCCAGAAAGAATTGCGGAGGGCTTCAAGTTTACGCCAAACAATAGGTAAATTAGAATCCCCGTAAGAGCTGGAAAGGGGAGGAGGGGCAGAAAGAGAAGTGCCTATAAGGAAGTGACCAGGTGTGAGTGGAAGCAGGTCATCAGGGTCATTGGAAAGAAGAGTCAAAGGGCGAGAATTAATAACACCTTCAATCAGAACAGACAGCGAATTAAATTCTTCATAAGTCAGAATGCGATTACCTAAAACCTTTCTTAAGTGACGTTTAGTGAGTTTTACGCAGGATTCCCACCTACCACCCTGATGAGGAGCGTAGGGAGGTATAAACCGCCATTTGAAACCCTTTGAGTAGGAAAAATTAGAAACCTGTTCCATGGCAGGAGAAGATGTGAGAGCTTTCTTCCACAAGGAAGCTGCGCCTTGAAAAGTGGAAGCGTTATCAGAGAACATCTCCGAAGGAACACCACGCCTAGCAGCGAAGCGAGAGACAGCTGATAGAAAGTAAGAAGTAGAGGCATTCGATACTAGTTCCAAATGGATCGCGCCAGTAACCATGCAAACAAAGAGAGAAGCATAGAGCTTACCAAACAATTTGCGTTTAGCTTCAGGGGAATTGCGTTGATATTGGAACGGACCCATATAGTCCACACCAGTTAGAGCAAATGGACGTATAGGAGAAGAGCGAAAGGAGGGCAGATCGCTCATTAATTGAGTATTGACTTTAGGTTTCGCTTTGAAGCAAGGAATGCACTTGTGAATTACAGAGGAAACTTCGTGAATTCCATTTATAATCCAGTACTTTTCCCTTAAGAGGCAAAGCAGAGTGCGTGTACCAACATGCAGATTGCGATAATGAAAGTCACGTATAATTAAGGAAGTTACGTGATGTTTAGAAGGCAAAATAACGGGATGCTTTTTGTCCTCCGAAAGCAAAGATTGCGGGAGCCTTCCACCTACCCTGAGTAACCCATTCTCATCAAGGAACGGGGCTAAAGCACGAAGACGACTGGATTTGGGAAGATCCCTTTTAGAAGAAAGTAAAGAATATTCCGAAGAAAAGGCTTCTTGCTGTGTTAGTTGCAAGATCTTAATGGTAGCGAGATTCAATTCATGATTGGTAAGGTGTGGTTTGGGGAGAAGAGGTTGGTCAGCCACAAGATATTTCCATCTAAGAAGATAGGCGACAATTCGAATTAATTTATGAAAAGAAGAATAGCGGGACAACAAGAGATGCGAAACGTTGGAAACAAGACACGAAGCAGTAGATATAGATACTTGAGCGTCAGGCAAGTTGGAGTTTGTAGCTGGAGGTTTCGAAGGCCAACAAGAAGAGTCTTCGATTAACCATGAGGGCCCATGCCAGTACAACTGGGAAGCTGCCAATTGAGAGGGTAAACATCCACGAGAAATAATGTCGGCTGGGTTGTCAGCGCTGGGCACATGCCTCCATTGACATCCCGAAGAAAGAGTTTGAATTTTGGAAACCCTGTTTGCAACAAAAGTTTGCCAATGAGAGGGGTTTTTGGCGATCCAAGAAAGGGTGATCATGGAATCGCTCCAAAGATAGATTTGCGAGAATTCGACTTTTAAGACTTCCCGTAATTTCTTAACCAGTTCTGCAGCCATGAGAACAGCATACAGTTCAAGCCTAGGCAAAGTGATAGTTTTAAGAGGAGCCACCTTCGATTTGGCACAAACAAGGTTGGAAACTGAAGATCCATTTAATGAACCGCGATAAACAAAATATGCACAGCAACCGTAAGCTTTTTCGGAACTGTCCGCGAACACATGAAGGAAAAAAGATGCATTAGGATGAGTGTTAATTAAATTCCTGGGAATTTCGATAAGGGAAAGATCAAGCAAATTGCTGCGAAAAGATAGCCATCTGTTAAGAAAAGAAAGGGGAACAGTGTCGTCCCATTCACATTTGAGCGACCATAGCCTTAGCATGAAAAGTTTGGCTATAACGATAACTGGGGCAAGGAATTGAAGCGGATCAAAAATTTTTGCAATTTCAGAGAGCATTTGTCTTTTGGTGTTAGGGATCTCTTCTGCGAGCGAAACTTTATAGATGAGAGTGTCAGTGCTAGTGCACCAATGAACTCCAAGAGTTTTTATGGATTCGGAGTTTCCACAAATTTCGATGGAGGAGGGGTCTACGTCTTCAATAGGAAACTGGGCGAGAAACTCATGGGAGTGGGAATTCCACTTATGAAGTGGGAAACCTCCATTCCTTAGCAATGCCTGAAGTTCTAAGGACACGAAAGAAGCTTCCTCCAGAGTGAGGAAGGACTGCAAATAATCGTCAACATAGAATGACGTAGTTAGGGTTTCAGAAGCTTTAGAATCAAATAAATGACCATCTTCAGAGGCTAACAAGTGTAGGGATCGGATAGCAAGGAAAGCGGAAGGTTTTAAGCCATAAGTAACCGTCTTTAAACGAAATACCTTAATTGGCTTACTGATTTCGTCGCGCCACAAGATTCTTTGGAGATCTCGTTGTTCAGGCTGAATTAAAACTTGACGGTACATCTGTTTTATATCCGCTATAACAGCTATGGGAAATAATCGAAAGTTTAAGAGTATAGCAGATAGATCTGACTGAATAGCAGGACCAGAGTAAAGAGTATCGTTAAGACTGTTGCCATTAACGTCAGGTGATGAACCATTGAAAACAACTCGGATTTTATCCTTTACAAGAGGGTTTTTCCACAGAGAATGATGATTTAAGACAACCGTTTCAATTGGGGGTGCAATTCGTCATCAGATTTGTTAACAACTTCCATATGATCTAAGCTTTCATACTCATCCATGAAATCAGTGTACTGCTGTTTAACGAGAGGTTCTTTTTTGAATTTGCTCTCGATAGCAAAGAGAGCTTTTCGAGCTTTGGGTTGAGAGTTAATACGTTTAGGGGGATTATGTAATCTTGGCATCTGAACAATGAACCGACCATCAGAAAAGCGAGTGGTAGTGTTCAGGAAATGTTGCTCACAGAATTCGTTTTCTGAAGAGGTCACGTTAGGAGAATCAACGCTTTCGAGCCTCCAGAACTGTTCCAAGTCAGTATTAGAGAAATAACATTGCGATGCGGGTTGGGGAGAATAATGGGGAAGTTGACCGGTGACGATCCATCCAAAATTAGTGTCTCTGGCAACCACGTTTGAGGATAACTTGAGAACCTGTTTACGAAGGCAATTCCAGAAAACATTGGCACTAAAGAGTATGTCAATGGGGTTTTGTACATTGAACAAAGTATCTGCTAGCCTTAAATGCGAGGGAATGTTTAACCCTGAAATATCCACAGAGTGACTGGGAGTGTCTTCTCCAATGCTATTGAGAATGAGACAATTCAGTTTGAGAAAGTTGTTTCTGTGACAAATGTCTCTTATGGTTAGCTTTGAGAACTGTAAAGCTTGCGATTTTGAGCTGTTAATTCCCGATACGTTAATAGAAGTGGGGTTTACAGGTAGGCCTAGTTTTCTAATCAAAGAATTAGACACAAAATCATGAGTTGCCGCTGAATCAAGAAGACCGCGTGCACGGACCCAGTTGCCAAAGTTATCCTGAACTTCGATTTGGACAGTAGACAATAGTACTTGGGCACTACGTATGGACTTGGCATTTTGAATGTACGATGAAGCATTGGAACTGTTAGCATTTTCACCTTTCTGAGAAGTAGATGCTGTCGATGACCTTGCCTGATCATGACGATGTAGTAAAGTGTGATGAACTTTTTCACAATGGAAGCAAAGTCTTGTGGACTTGCAATTTGAAGCAGAATGCGTGGGTGCTAGGAAGTTGAAGCAATGTTTATTCTGGGAAACTAATTTTCTTCTGTCGTCGACTGACAGTTCTTTAAAAGATTTACATAGATATAAGGCGTGGGAATCTTTACAAAGTATGCACTTTAATGGTTCATTTAAACTCTTGCGGGGTTCGCTTTGAGTGTTTAAAACGAGAGAACTAGCAATACGGCGTTCGCTATACCTACTTGGGTAACCAGTAGTGTTTGACTTAAGTTTAGATGAGCTGGACCCAGGTTTTTGGGTACTAGACGCTAAGCGTTCGCTTTTAGGTTTGAGAGACATTAATTCAAATTTAGAACTCGAGGATGAGGGTTCACTTTGATCAGCTAAAGCGGTTAAGAGTTGGCATCTAGCATTTATGAAAGTGACTAAATGCTCGTAAGAGTGATCGTCTCCTCTAGAAAGTTCAATCTCCCAAGCTTTTAGGGTGGTAACATCGACCTTAGAAACTACTAAATGTATTAAGATAGTGTCCCAGTGTTCAGTGGGTAGATCCAATTGGGACAGAGCCTTAACGTGAAGTTGTGTAGTATCAATGAGAGTACGCAAGCTAGTGACGTCATTGTGCTGTGACGCAGGTAAGTTAAATAGAGCCTTCATATGGCGTTGAATACGAAACCGTAAATTTCCGTATCTTTCTTTCAATAATTTAAAGGCAATGGGGTAGTTTTCGGCACTTAAAGGGAGTGCTTCAACTAACTGGCAGAGCTTGACCTCGGAGGATAGATCTCAAATAATGGAACTTGTAGATGACTTGAATGTCTTCATTGTCATGAACAAGAGAGCAAAATAATTCATAGAAGGAATCCCAAGTAGATTCGTCTCCAGAGAAGTGGGGTAAATCAATCTTAGGTAGAATTGGTTTGGTCTTGTGAGTACCATCGCGAGAAAAGGTTTGTTGTTCGTGAAGGGAACTAAGAACAGAACCGTCTTTTTTCTGTTCTTCTTCGAGTTGGCGTAATGTTTTGAAAGCAGAACCTATAGCTTCGTAATATTGGTTTTCTACTTCGACTCGATCTTCGGTTTGATTGAGCATACAAGTTTCTATTTCAGTTTGGATGTTACAATAATTTTCATATGAACGTTCAAAATCCCTTACACGATGTTTAACAAATCTAATTGAGCTTCTGAGGGATCTAGCTCTTTGATGTATTTTCTGGATCGGATAATTTGCCCTTTATAGGATGCTCGTTTAGAAGTAAGTTTTTCATCCTTATCCTTTTCTGTAGGAGCCATGACAAAGTAGGTAAATTAAAGTATAACTTACGAAACTGTGGAACCTTGGAAATGCTGTCAGGCTGGCAGCATCAAATAAGTTGAAAGAAAGGGACACACCAAAGGAGACAGGAGCGGCCTCTTTCCACTTCACAGGCTTTGCACGATGTAGTTATACCTGAAAAATTCAAAGAAGATATTAATGATTTGCAAAATATTGTCAAATAACTCTTGATAAAAAAAAATAGAAAATGTCATGAATGGACTGTCCCGGGTTTCGGCACCAAATTTTGGGTAGATTATTAGCTTGGGAATAACCTATCCCCCAAGGGAAGATGATAAAGAGAAGGAGGTGGGTTTCGGACTGGAGAAAAAGGATGGAGAAATAGGAGGAGAGTCCTACAAAAGTTATAAGTTTAATTTGAAATATACTAAAAGGCGACTGCCACTGCAAATCCGCTCTTCGATACCTAAAGTGAGTAGGGACCTGGGCAAAGATAACGGGAAACGCAGCTGGAACTTGGGCGGTTTGCAAGAAAGTGGCTTTAGTGTATTCCCTCTCAAGCATACATATGCCTACTATGGGGAAGGGTGATGGTCTGGCAAGACAAAGAGTAACAGATTTATTGTGTATCTGTTCAAAGGAGTTTGTTTTTAAACAAGTAATTTGAAGAATGCCAATAATTTGAATCGGTTTCAATATTTTGGTTTTCGAAATTGTAGAATTCCTAAAAAGCGACCAAATGCTTCCAAGAAGGATAGGGATAAAGCAATTATACCTTTGGGATTAATTTTGGTAAGTGTACCAATAGTTGCATTTGGAAATGGCTAAGCTTTCACCCGGCAAGGAGCCGACTAAAAGTTTAGACAATGAGAAACACTTATATTTTGAAAAACCAACCACAAGCAGGAAGCTGGCGTAGCGAGCTATGCTTGCCTTACTGGTCAGTTAGAATTAGCTATTAAAGCTAAGAGAGACTTTACCAAGTTACCAACTAAGAGTTCTTGCTCAAATGCAACAAGTGGTGAAAACCCTATCAATAGATTTATTTGCATTAAGTGGGAAGAGTCAAGGAAGACAGGATCTTGCCTAACCGTTATGTTAGAGAAATGATAAAGCAAGAAAGAAATTTTGAATTTATTTAACATTGCAAAAAGAGTGTAATGAATTTAACAAATATATAATTTCAATTTTGTTAACAATTTGGGGTCGCAGACCTCCGTAAACATTTAAAGCTTGCGCCAGGCAATTAACAATTCTTTTGGTTTCAAACCTTTTATATGTTTTAAAATCTTCGCAAGATTTTGAAATGGCGATGATAAAATGAAAACTTTAAAGATAATTGAAGTGATTAAAGTTAGACAATAAATCAAGTACAAGGTGTGTAATTTAAGAATGTTTGGGTAAATATCTTAGAAAGAGTAACAACTTCGAAAGTAGCAACAACAAAAAGCAGGAAGAATAAAATAGAAGTTTCTCTAACTTCTTATATTAATGCTGAATTACTTGGTTGGATTATGCAAATAGGGCAGGTCACTTATTGTGAAACCTGAAGAGAACAATCGAAAGGAAGTTTCTAGAACTCCTATGTTTAAGTAGGGATCACGAGACAAATGGGACAAGTTTCCCTTTCGTGAAACCTAGAAATAACTCACTTATGAGTTGAAAGAATTGTATTCCCTAATTAGGAGGGAGAAACAAGATAATTTGAGACGTGTATCAGACACGTAGTTATGCAGACATTAATTCGTTTTAAATAAATCAAGAGAGGGAGGGCACTTATTGAGAGTGACACCTCATTGGAAAAAGACCTAAAGCAACAATTTTATTATTATGGTTTGTTAGTAAGAGGTTTGGGAAAGATCAAATGGGATTGAGGATAAGTGTTCATGGCCGTATTTATAGTATTCGGATGAACGCAACGCAGATGAAATGTTGAACAAGCACTGTTTTTCACTATAGTCTGTTGAAATAGATGAAAAGTTCACTGTAGTAGCACAAAAGTTTATGGCAAAGAAAGTTATTGCAATGATGGAAAATAACTAGTTACACTAGATACGCGAGAGTCTATTGCTTGAGAAAGTTGTAAATTACAGTTGAATACACCAGAGAAAATCCCAACGGAGGAATAAAATTTTAGATATAGATCAGTAGTTCATAAGGAAGTTTCATTAGTTTGAAAAAGTATTCCCACATGTGAGTGTAAAATACATGACAGTATAACTGGTAGATAGAGTGCAGATTCTGGAAGGTTCCAGAGCAATCATGACTGAAGAATAGGGCAAAAGTTAGTCCAGCGGTGGAACGAGCTAAGCATTTTATAGACAGTGGGTAATTCAATGGTATCCCACGTTGTGAGAAGATCTCTCATTTAATAAGCATAAGAAATGCTGCTTCCTATTAAGATTGGCTTAGACAGACAAAAGCCCAACATAGAAAATCCCGCGAAGGATGATTATTGCCCCAAATATAGTAATCTCACACTGCCTATAAAATGATCATTAAAAGCATGTAGCTATTTAAAATCCAACAAAATAAGTTGAAGAACGTAGAAGTAGTACTTAGCTTTGCTTCATGGCGAAGGTGATGTTCCCGTTGACAGTTGAGATTAAAATTCTAACATGGCGTAGAATTTAAAGGATTGCCTCTTGAGTTGAGGAGGCGAGCTCTAGTTGAGCTTCAACTGACTGAGTCGACTGCCGGCGTACAAGTGAGACACGCTCAGCGAAGCACGGAGGGACCAGGGAAGGGAAAAGAGTGGGGGTAGGAGACAAAAGGAATACTTATAAGAATAACCAACATTGAAACGTTAATTTCTCTTGATGAAATGGTCTTCAAAGGGTTGATAGTAGGCGACACTAGCGCAGCCTGGTGGGTGAAAAAGTAGACGAAGTTCTCTTGATCACGGAGATGATAGCTGGCGATGGCGACGAGATCTGGTGACCAGATTGATAAAGAAGTCCTCTTGTACAGGGAAAAATTGAGGAACTTCAGAGATTCGCTGCTAGATGACGCTAGGTGGGTCATGGAAGATATATATCTAGAACAAACTCACAGGTAACATGAGAATCATAAACAGTAAGGAGAAATTAGAAGATCACTGTTGGTTTTTGAGAAAAGGGAAGGAATGAACTATAGCAAGGAGAAGCGAAAGCTTACTCTATCTTACCGTGTATTCCAAAGAATACACCAGGTGGTGAAAATAGGGTGACAAGATTCGAATACCTTTGAAACATTTGGTGTCCCCCTTGCCATAACATTTCAGCTGAACCCAATCAGAGACAAATAATTTTATTTATCTTTTTTAAATAGTCTTTAAATGACATTAATATTCAGATATTCAGGATATTTGTGAAAGACTTGAGTGATCCTCGCCCCCAGCCCAAAAAAAATATGCAAGGAAACTGATTCATCAAAGTGATGTTTCATATTCTTCTGCTCGGACGGTGGTTAGAAAATTGAAGTTTGAGCCTTACAAAGTCACCGAGGTGCAACGTTTAAGCCCACGAGATCCAGCCGCAAGAAAACATTATTGCAGTTATTGCAATTGCTCCATTTTTGGGCCAAATGAGTTACACATCGATCCTGACGAGACAAAAAATCATCTTTTGTTTGGTGTAAGAATCAGATCGTACTATAGAAAAACAACGCCGTTGGAGAGTGGAATCTGCATGTGTCACGTATTTGGTGGATAAATAAAAATAAGATCGTAGCTCCAAATATTTGTGGTAGTTTCTGATTACTTAGAAAACGTTTTTAAACTTGCAGAACACTTCATTACCCTGTAAAAATGTTAAATGTTAATAAAAATAGCCTCCATAAGTCATGGCAACTATTTTATATAATGCTATAGCATGGGAAATCCACGATGTGCTTTGAACCGATAAGGCCGTGTGATATCTCAATGCCAACAGAAAATAGGGTTCGAGTACAGGAGTCAAAGGTACAAACGGAAACCGCACAATGGAACTTTGTGTAAATTTGTTATGCACTAGTACAAATGGAACACAAATCAATCAAGCAACATCCAGGGCTCCGTTTCCAAGCATTGGAACACTGTTCAATAACAGACACGGACATGTCAGTTCGGGCAGACAAGGGGTGCCCATTTCGCGGTGAGGCTGCAGTTGCTGCGCGTCCATGCCGGAAAGCTTCCACCCAACGTGCGACTGTTTGGTAATCACCAACAGCTTCACATAGTGCTGCATAACACTGCGTAGCATTTCTGGCACAGATAAAAGCAAATTTCACGAATGATCGCTGTTCCAATCTGCTTACATCCATCTTGTAGCACGGCCAAGCTCAGAATAAACATGTATGGCGCTGGTCCTAGCCACCCGCACTTACAGTCGCCTTATGTCGGGTGAAATCTGTGGTATTTGCCGCGGGATTTCGAATGTCTACACTGGAATTACCGTGATGCCATATGTTCGAAAGATATAACATAATTACCATGACTTATGGAATGACCCTCGTATTTCAATCACTTACAACATTACAACTAAAACCCATTGGACATTTTCTCTATAGGCTCTGTATAATAGGCCTCACAAACATTGCATCATTTTGGTAACTCTGCTCAAACTTATGGGTTTAATCGACTCACTTTTCACTTGTCTTGATGTGGCCTTGTTACTGTATTAAACTTTCGTAGCCTTTTTGGGCATCAGCTCATGTTTCTTCTGATTAAACCTTAATTTAATATTAACATTTTAATAATGTAATTGTGCTCATTTCACAAATCTTTCTTTCTTCAATTTATCAGTAGGCCTACCGCAAGTGTTAACTCACTTCTTATCCACCTTACTCTCCATCTTCCAATACTTTAACACATCACAAAACATCCACGTTGTAAATGCTAAGTGACAGTTACCACGAATAAAAATAGATACACTTGCCGTTTAATTGTATGGCATACGAAATGAAGGTATTTTCTTTAAAGAAGTAAATATAATGATAATGATTATGAGAATTGTTGTTTTAAGGGGCCTAACATGGTCCTCAGGCGAGGCTTTTAGCGGGGCAACCTGCGCCCCCGATCCAGGAGGACGGCCATCCAGCACCTCAGGCGAAGCTTTTAGCAGGGCAACACGCACCCGCCACCAAGGAGGAGCAGCCAGCGACGGGCGGGGACAACCTGGCGGCCCCACGAGATGCCACCGCAGATGACGCCACCCACGCTCCCAGGAGGGAGAGGCAGAGCAACGCGACGCCACTAACCAGGGACGCCGTTGCCACCCACGCTCCCAGGAGGGAGAGGTAGGGCAACGGGACACCTCCAACCAAGGAAGCCAACGCCACCCACGCTTCCAGCAGGGAGAGGTAGGGCATCGGAACGTCAGCAGCAGCCGTCGGGTAATAAGGGGCCCCGCTCAGACCAGCTTTTACAGTGTTCCCGCTGTCTGAGATGGGGCCACTCCCAGGGATCCTGTGGCTCACCAGTCCGCTGTTCAGATACCCATCACCATACCGGCTGCACGGTGCCACGGGACGCGCCGATGTGCGCCAACTGCAGGGACGACCATCCGTCCTCCCACCGCAGTTGCCCGGTCTACCGGTCCATGGTAATAGCAGAGAGGAAGGTGGCTCGTTCCCATGGACCACCCATCAGGCCCCTGCCCCGACAGGCGAGGCCCACTCCCCCTCTCTCCGACCACGGAGACTCGGCACCAGGGATCCCAAGGAGACCGGGTTATGGTGCAGGTCCTCGGACTATTAGCATCCATGCTCGGTAGCAGGAAAGACCCGCGCTAGATCCAGCAGTGCCGAGTTTAACTGATTCCCGGAGACGAACAGGCGAGAAGTTCGGCATGGATCTGGAGCATAATCACTTCTCCCAATACTAACAAAACCACTCAAGTCCTTCCACATTCCTTGCATGTGCTATCACCAAGATGCCAGGTTTTACGTGTAGGCAATCTTTCCCTTCTGCCTGTGCAGCTTTTCCCTGGCCCTACACTCAACCCTCATAACTTTATATTAATATCCTTAATGATGGCTGGTAGATTGCAACTGCAATGAGACAGGCGCGAAGCCTCGCACGGCATTTCCTTTCCAAACCCCCATTCTGTCTCTTCTACTATCGTAGTTTAACAGCATGTCGGAGGCAGCAGTAGTAAGGTCGGCTGCCACGCGGGGGGTGCGGGAACCTTTTTCTCCCCTCCCGAAAAAAAAGGTTACCACCTCGTGGTGTAGCGCTGGCATTTTTGACTGTCACCCAGAGGTCAAGATTCGATTCCCGGCTCTGCCAAGATTTTTAAATTCTGGTCTGAGGGCTGGAACGGGGTACACTCAGCCTCGTGAGGTGGAACTGAGAAGAGAAGGGTTTCATTCCCATGTCAGCCATCTTGGAAGTGGTTTACCGTGGTTTCCCACTTCTACTCCAAGCAAGTGCCGGGATGGTGCCTAACCGGCCACCTCCTTCCAATCCTCATCTGAATTACATATGCACACACGAATACAGTCACCATAATACAATTTATCAAGTTCCACGCACCCCCCGCCCCCAAGTACACGGGGTTACATCACCTTGATGTCGCAGCAAAGACCCTAAATCAATCAACAACAACAACATCTATGAAGAGAACGGTACAAAGAAGGTATGGTATTCAGTCACACGGCTGATTACCTCACGGGTGAGATCTATCGTAGGCTACTAAATCTACAATACGACATTATATTACAAATGTTATTTAAACATTATGTAATTGCATGAAAAATATGTTTAAGAGAATCATTTAGAAAAGGAATCAAAATTAGAAAACTGTTCACCATATTTGCTAAATTGTATTACATCGTGGCATTGCGTCATCACTATCATTTATAGCCCATCTACTGTGCGCTTCATCGCATGCACACTTCAAAGACCTCAGGAGGACAAGATAACGCATTACTGGATTTTCATGATATTATCTTTCCTCTAAGGGTAGTGTACTCGAACGATTCTCTGTTTAAAGGACCGTAGTCCAAATCGAAACAAGAGTGTTTGAATAGATCCCGATCGTTGTACAAAACAAGAGTGGTCTCTGGGGTGAGCTGGCGAGCAGGTTGGTGATTCACGCTGCTCGCTCTATGAATGAGCCCTCAAGAGGAACGACCGTAGCCAAAGGTGTGGGTCAGGGGAGGAGAGGGTGCACGTGTCCCATATTAAGAGTAACCAAGGCGTAGCCATTTAAGTTCATATTTCCTTATCTGATTGTCGGCAGACCCATTCTGAGAGCTCGCTGTCTAGCAGGTGTGATCTTCTGGCTACATAATGTTTGTTCATATTCTTCCACCATTTATGAATAGTTGTTGTTATTGATTCATTTTAGGGTCTTGTGACGTCTTGGTAATCATCCCCGTGTACTTGGATGTAGTCTATGTTGAATTGTCTGATAACGTGTGTTTCTGTGATGCCTCTAATGGTGTGTGTGGCTGTAATAGGTAGAGGGATGAGATAGGTGCCCCGGGGCTAAAATAAGGCACTATCCCAGCATTTGCCTGGAGGAAGTGTGGAAAAACTATGGGAATAAACACACTCAGAATAGCCTCTGTTAGCGCCGGGATTGGAAACTCCGATACCTGGATTTGCTGCAGATCCCCATCACGGTCGCGATGCGCAATTTAACGTGCATGGCTACGCCGGGAGGCTTTATGAACGGATTGAGAATAGAGCTCCCATAATATTTTCATAAGAGAAGCCTGCAGCAAATTGGGACTTTTAGGGAAAAGGCAGGCAAAAGTAAAATAAATTAGGTTGCAATCAAAAGAAGGTTAAAATTCAATCATACGATAGTAGCAATGGATTACAATCATAATTAGCCTCCAATACAAAATACAATGATTTATTCAATCAAATATCAATATACAGGCCTACTTTTAACTTGTCAATAAAACAATCATAAAAAATTGGTTATTTCACCACTTGGAAGTGTAATTACAAGAAATATTGATCTATTCGAGATGTCTGCAGTCTCATGTTATAAGCCATAACTACTTAAACTACTTACAACAGTTTTAATTGTTGCCATTGCTTAAACGCAAACTATTCTTAATTGATTTCTATCACCTGTCCGTAAATTAATTTACAACCGAAAGCATGAGCTAAACTATTGATTTTAACCGTAAAATCAAACGATTTTATACATTTGAAAGTTTCTATTTGTCAAAAACTAACAATTTTGAAACGTGCATAATATCCAAAAGTATTATGCCATGCTTTATTTACTCTTTTAGTTTCGTTGGTAAACATTTAGGATTTACAATACTACTAGGCTACTAGTGAGAAGATTTAGTTATACTCATTACACTGAGAACTTGGCACTACTTTTTTGATGAACCCATTGAATTTAGTGGTGGTCGATGGAGGTGCCACACTGTTGCATATTACACTTTACTTTCCACCATCTACTGCACTTCATCTTCTTAGAGATTCCAACACACACGACACTAAAAGATCAGAAGTTTCTCTAATTAAATTCAATAAAGCCAACATTTAAAGTAAACAATGGTACTGTATTTCAGGGTATTATAAGTGATGCTGGCAGTTGTTGTTATAGCTTCATTCTGCCGTTTGGGTCATCTTGGTCATCAGCAACGTGCACTTTTGTATGTGTGTGATTATATCAGATATGTCCGGCAAGTATAATATTTCAATTTCTTTAAAATGTCCAGTATTTTTCTGTAACAAGATAGCTTGTGCTTAGGTTTTAGGCAGAATGCATTGTATCGTTAACCGACATCACGTATCAAGAGATGTACTCCTGTATGTGGAACATTTCAAGTGCTTCGAATATAAATGAATGACCTTAGCTTTGAAAATATTCTCCCATATCCGAAATATTTACAATTTAAAGGTGCAGAAATGAATTATTCTAAAATATCAGACCAGTGCAGAAAATCAAAGAATTATGATAACATTTTGAATTTCGATAAAGGAAACACTAGATCAATTATTACCAATCTTATTTCAACCCTTTTCTGAACCTTTGAACATTTATCAGTTCTAATTTGCCATCTCAGTCACCGATATCACTACTGTTCCCATTCATAAGTGCTCAGTGGACAATGAAAGCAACTGTCTATGGACACACCTAGGGATCCCATTGGTAACGTTTAATTTTCAGAGCATATCAAAAGAAGAATTTTATACAATAAATACCACAATAAATCATTTCTTATTTCTGAAGTATGTTCTTTGACAAAAAGGCTAGAACTTGGAGAAAATAGTCTGTAAATTAGTTTTGAGTTACAGGTCACCACGTGCGATCAAGTTGTACAATTTGTTGCCTACATTTGAAACAAACGAACCCTTGATGTCACAACTTTCCAGTCGGTCAACGCTACGGGCTGTAATTGAAAACAAAATAAATAAATAAATAAATAAATAAATGAATAAATACAGTTTTTTTAAAGTCGATTTACCCTCCAGGTTGGCTTTTCCCTCGGACACAGCGAGGGATCCCACCATTACCGCCGCCAGGGCAGTGTCCTGGAGATTGAAACACCTGGACAGGGGATACAACTGGGAGCCCAGGCGGCCTCACCTGCAAAGCGAACAGGGGCCTCATGAGGGATGGGAAGGGACAGGAAGATTGGGAGGGATAGGCAAGGAAGAGGGAAGGAGGCGGCCGTGGCCTTACGGTAGGTGCCATCCCGGCATTTGCCCGGAGACGAAGTGGGAAACCATGGAAGACCACATCGAGGATGGCTGAGGTGGGAATCGAACCCCCTCTACTCATTTTGACCACCCGAGGCTGAGTAGACCCCGTTCCAGTGCTCATACCACTTTACAAATTTCGTGGCAGAGCCGGGAATCGAACCTCGGACCTCCGGGGTGGCAGCTAAGCACGCTGACCACTACACCATGGAGGCGACATAAATAACTAAATAAATAAGCAAATAAACAAATAAATAAATTAATGAATAATTAAATAAGCGAATAAACTTGAAGCAAGGCCTGAATAATGATTAAGCTATTTTTAAGCTAATTGAATATGTACTCAATATATATATATGTATAGTATGATATCAGAGTTCGGTATCGACTGAAGTTGTCAACATTTTTAAAAACAGCTCTAATTTTGGCAAACCAATGCCCTCCATTTGTAAACTTTATCTTGGTAATCATAATCGTGGAGAGTACTTTAGACCGCTTGGCTACACTGGTGCATGTTTAAAAGTCAACTTGAGTGGCAGAAAATCATCTGTCTACAGTGGAGTCTATCTGTCTGCTCAGTAAGGAGGCTTGCTAACCATAAATCGTAAAGCATGTCAAATATAATGAGGTACACTTTCATCCCGTATATTCTGTTTAATTTTCTTCATTGAAAGTTGCGTAATGGATACTGTAGGGTGGCATTCATCCTGCACCTAACAATGAGGTTATGTTTGAGCTTTTGTTCGGCAGGAGGACCGACAATAGCGACTGACCGGAGAGGGTTGAAAAAGGGGTAGCTACCACCCAAGCTGCTAACCAGTGTATTAGAAAACCTCTTGGCAAAATGTTTCTGATCTAAATTCATACCCCCTTCAGTATAGCGCACAAGGGAAACTTTTCAATACACAAGCTACACTTCATTGGTTTTAATAGATGATCGAACATGGCGGATGAGTAGCAGCTGATCCAACTTTCAATTCACTAACGTATTTTAATACGGAAAATCGGAAGTTACGTTATTGTAAGGAGAGGTACAGTCAGTTATAGCTTGTACACTGTGTCTGAACTCATAGCCGAGGTGCTCTAAGATCTGTGCCTTTCTAATGGTTGTGCAGACTGGCGGAACTCATATTGAAGTCTTCATGTAGGACACATTATTATTACGGTATTATCCTTATTAACTTATTATTATTTCTTCATTATGGCCATTCATAGAGCGCGCTGGAACTTGTTAGTTAGCTAGATGACTTTTGCCTTCCTATTCTCCAAAAAAGCGGCTTCGGTGGCGTAGTTGGTAGCATGCTGAGCCTCTATGCCCAAGGTCGCAGGTTCAACGCCGGTCGAAGTCGTCGGTTTTTTTAAGAGCGTTAAAAATCCCTCAGTATACCTTCCTTCGGAGGGGAAGTAAAGCCGGCGGTCCCATGTCATAGATGTATGCACAAAAAATAACCTTCCACTAACTACACTTGCGTGAAGCCAAACTTTGTAGGTTAGATTTGATTAACGCTCTATTAGTTCCAACGTTTGTTGTCAGATGCCGGTTGGGGGTGGCATCTAGTAGCGAAGTTCACAGCTAGGTGTCGTAGCGAAAGTAGGAACTACTTGAAATTATTGTCTGCAGTGCTTACTTGAATTAAAAACAGATAACACACACTAATACAGTCATCACAATTAACACCGGTTATCAGACAGATTCTACACACACCCAAGGTACATGGGACTACATCACCGCATTGTCACAGCCCCTAAACTGAGGAACCAACCAACCAACCAACCTTCTCCAAAAATATCTTCATGAACTCACTGTTGCTTCTTGCGTTCTTCTGTCCACCCTGTGCCAGTCCTGCTGCTAGATTTCACTCCAAATGTGAGTTTATTTACTGAGGGTCTGAAGATTTCTCGGTTTTTCATTATGTTCTCCTCGATGTTCAACTCATTCAGTCCCCCCCCCCCCCTTGTTTCCTCCAGCCAATGTATCCTTGTATTTTGTGTATTAGTTACGTATATTGAATAAACTTTCTGTTAGTCTATTGTTGTCCATACTAAATATAGATGATATACCGATTGAGTTGCTACGCTGCATAGGAGATGAAGGTCTGAGCAGGTCTTTTCACTTGGTGTGTAGGATTTATGAGACAGGTGAGGTACCCCCTGATTTCAAGAAGAATGTAACCATCCCTATACCAAAGAAAGTGGGAGCTGACAGATGTGAAGATTACCGTACAATCAGCTTGATTACTCATGCTTCAAAGATCCTGTCTAGAATAATTTACAAGAGGATTGAAAGCCAGATAGAAACGGAGTTGGGTGAAGACCAGTTTGGTTTCAGGAGAAATGTAGGAACAAGGGAAGCTGTACTAAGTCTTAGGCTGATTTTGGAAGGTAGAATAAGGAAAGATAAGAGAACGTTCATGGCTTTTGTAGACTTCGAAAAGGCTTTTGATAACGTTGATTGGACTAAATTGTTTGACATTTTGAAATCGATTGGAATAAAGTACAGGGATAGGAGGGTGATATACAATCTATACAGAAACCAGACAGCAGTCATTCGAGTTGAACGACATGAGAGAGAAGCTGGTATTCAGAAAGGTGTAAGGCAAGGCTGCAACTTATCACCCATACTTTTCAATCTTTACATTGAACGAGCAATGAAGGAAATTAGAGAGAAATTTAAGGTGGGAGTGAAGATTCGAGGAGAAATAATTTCAACTCTGCGATTTGCTGATGACATCGTCATCTTGGCCGACAAGCCTGAGGATTTGAATGAGTTTTTGAATGGTATGGACTCCGTCTTACGGAAAGAATTTATGATGAAAATTAATAAATGTAAAACAAAAATACTGGAATGCAGCCGAAATAAATCAGAAACCTCTATGGAGATCAAATTGGCAGGTGAAACGCTGAAGGAAGTAGGAGACTTCTGTTACTTAGGAAGCAGAATAACCAGTGATGGACGAAGCAAAGAGGATATAAAAAGTAGGTTAGCTCAGGCAAAGAAAGCATTTCTACAAAAAAGGAATCTGCTGACATCGAATATAGATTTAGGTATTAGGAAGTCATTTTTGAAAGCCTTTGTCTGGAGCGTGGCGCTCTATGGAAGTGAAACTTGGACTATTGGTGCAGCAGAAAAGAGGAGAATTGAAGCATTTGAAATGTGGTGTTACAGGAGAATGATGAAGATCAGATGGGTAGATAGGGTTACAAAGAAAGAGGTATTAAGACGAGTGGGAGAGGAGAGATGTTTCTGGCGACTGCTAATGAAGAGAAGAGATAGGTTGGTAGGACACATACTAAGACACCCAGGAATAGCAAGCTTAGTTATGGAGGGAAGGGTCGAGGACAAGAACTGTAGGGGTAGACCAAGGTTAGAATATGTTAAACAGATTGCCTCGGATGTAGGGTGTGGTAGCTATGTAGAGATGAAACGATTAGCTCAGGACAGGGAGGCATGGACAGCTGCATCAAACCAGTCAAAAGACTGAAGACTCAAACAACAACAACAACAACAACAACAACTAAATATGTGCTCAAAAATGCCAACCATCCCCTGCGAACAGTGTTTGTGAAATTGACTGAGAGACTACATAGGTCTGCAGTTTGCCTCTTGATCCAAATTCCATTTTCTTGTGTAGGGCCGAAAATTTTTCTAAGAATTTTGCGTTCTTGCTTTTCAATTTCTGCAATTTTTGAATGGCCTCCTAAAGCAATGGTTTCTGATGTATATAGAGCTTCTGGGTGGACAACGGTTTTACAATGTTTCAATTTTGCACTACGGGACAACACTATTTTTTTAGTGATTCCATGTTAGTCTGAATGCTCTTTGAAGTCTTTAGGTTCTTTCAATTTTGGCCAAACTGTCCGATCCTCAAGGTGGAATTATTTCTTCGAGGTATTTAAACGTATATTATTATTATACTGTAATTACCGTTCGAGTAAGTTTAACTTTTTCAATCCATATCCATTGCGGGAAGGCATCCGGTGTGAGCTCAGGCTCAACTTTGGGCAGTTTCCTCTTCTAACATTCTGCCTCGCAGGTGAACGAGGCTTGCTCTTGATGATGATTATGTTAATGATGATGATCATTTTTACTTTAATGGGCGAAGCATCCTGACCAGCTGCCCCTAAGGCTTGCTTTTATTGATGTTCAGCGTGAGAGTCCGTGTTACCTCTCCTCACATTCTCTCACACTAAGCACTCAATCGACCCACCCACAACTTATCAGCCCGAGTTGACCAATGGACAGTTAGCTGAGCTGGAGAACCATGGAGCAAGAAAATAATCAGCGTCAGTTGATCTTGAACAGGGCTTACATGAAGGAATATGTCTTACATGCGTACCTTGATATAGTGAACAAAGTTTGGCCAGGTTTGTCCTAAATGAAGCTACAACGATTCTGAAATGAGAAGAGCAGGTTGTCGGGATGAGGAAGCTAATTTAATTAAATCCTACTTGGGCAATGCACATTAGCCAAGGAGTCTGAATAGTTAAAGGATTGTTGAGTAACAAGGCAGTACAGACAATGAATACTTGGCCCTCAATTACATTCATTAGCTTGTAGTACTCCCCACCACTACTGGTTTGTGTGATACAATTCGTGGAACAAAGGATTCTGGTGCTTCTGAAGAAGATGGTATCATCACAGAATTCGTCAACAATTGCGCCAGGGGCCCGGGTTAGAATAACCACCTATTGTGTGGGAAAATGCAAACATGCAAATAGAGTGGCAAATTACTCTACAGAGGTGGAAAAATTATTATGGCAAAGCTGAATAGAACCAAATTCGTTATTGCAAATGCATTAATTGGAAGCTTTCATTTGAGTTCGAGTCTCCGTTGCAGGACATTTCTTGGTTCTATTTTCTTATGTATTCACCGAAGCTACAGATCTTCTACGAACCAACATCATTAGGCATTTACGCATTCAACTTAAAAACGATTTTATATTATTTTATTTTCTATTAAACAATACCTAAAGGCTAATCTTTAAGGAAGCAAAATGGCGTGGTGCCGGAACTTACCCTATCCAAAAATAAATCTGTCATCTTTTCTTCTTTTGTTACGAGTAGGTCTAGTGTATGGAATTATTTCACAGAAAATCATTGACTGGAAATCATTAATTTAATTAATTTCCAACCGCGTTAGCTCAATTGTCAGTCTGGTTAGTTTGCCAAAACATATTTTCTTCTACGGGGTGCAGAAAATCTATACATTGTTGAAATTCTGTGAACCATTTAACAATAGCGATTTTTTAGCCTACTTTCGATTTTTGCAAAAAATGAAAGTAGACTTATGAGATCAACACAGGGCGAAAAAAGTGTGTCTGTCTGTGTGTGTGTATGTGTGTGTGAGAGTCTGTGTGTGTGTGTGTATGTGTGTGTGTGAGTCTGTGTGTGTGTGTGTGTGTGTGTGTCTGTGTGTGTGTGAGTGTGTGTACTCTGAATGTCTGTCCCCCCCCTATCAATTCGAACACGGTGAATGCAAATTGAACGAAATTTGGTACAAAGGTAGCACTAGCAAAGGACACCTCAGTGTCATGTTTTATATCGCCGCCATCTTTACTAAAACTGAATGGCGGCCACTCAAACGTTCAAAACGTAAAATCAAATAACGACTAACCAAATCATCCGATCTCTACCAAATTTGGTAACAACATACCTTCGTATAGGATGCGTCTTGTGACCAAATTACAAGGTCGTCCGCCATACCATTTCAGGATGGCGTCCGTGCGAATTATGCAAACTTTATAATCCATATCATGGGACCCACCAGTTCCGATTATCGAGCCGAGAATCGTTTTAACTGTTCTAAAGGAAGAGGCACGTTCGAAATTAAAAGTTTATTTTGTAATACTATAGTGCAGACGTGATTTTAAAAAGCTGAACTGATTCAGTAATAAGACAAGATGGCAGCGGATATCTTGTGCCGGACTTATATTTCACTAATTTGAGTATTGCATGCAATATAGCGTACTGATAAAAAATAAATAAACTTTGTATGAAATGCTTTATATATAAATAATATACTCCAGTGATGAAATCGTTTAGTATAAATCATTATTTGCTAACAAGTTCTATGTAAGTCATTTTAAATAGAACGATATTCGTTGACACAATTAGCTCAGTGGTAGAGCGTTAGCCTATCGCTGAAATGCCTATGGTCAAACCCGATCAGAGCTAGGTTTTTTGCTTGAAATGTTATATGTTTATTGTTTTGTAATGACTCAGATGTTTTAAAATTAAGCGTTATATTGTGCACATTACGGTGTAAAATATATATTTAATTAAAACATAATTCGCCAGCAGATTTACTCGGGACATCTAGCTGCCAAAAAGGTAACTTCCAGATTTTATTGAAAAGTTTCTTCTTCTGGCCGCTAGAATGCACTCGCTCTGTTAGGATTATATTGTTCGATATTTCACCAATAGATGTCACGACTAGTCTACGTGGGGATCCATTGATTACTATACCATTATCATTCTATGCGCATCGAATTTGAAGAATGACAAGATGATACTACGATACATTTTAACTTTTTATTTTAAAGGGTTTGTAACAGCCTATTATGCGTTACTTGAAAATGTTATTAAGCGTTATATTGTGCACATTATGGTGTAAAATATATATTTAATTAAAACATAATTCGCCAGCAGATTTACTCGAGACATCTAGCTGCCAAAAAGGTAACTTCCAGATTTTATTGAAAAGTTTCTTCTTCTGGCCGCTAGAATGCACTCGCTCTGTTAGGATTATATTATCGAAAATATCCACATAGTTTGTATACACACGTCTCTGTAGGGTCATGGAAAGATTTGTTAATTCAATTAGGGTTGTGAAAGCCATGCACAACCAGACGTGTAAAGACATGCCTCAACTCAAAGTTGGATGTTGCCCACGGCAGGTCGTAATAATAATAATAATGTTATTGGTTTTACATCCCTTTTAACTACTGCTGATTTTAGAGACACCGGGGTGCCGGAATTTTGGCCCAAAGGGGATCTTTAACGTGCCAGTAAATGTACTGACACGGCTCCCTCGCATTTGTGCACCCTCAAATGCCAGCTGACTGCGCCAGGATACGAACCTGCAACCTAGGGCCCAGCAAGCGAGAACGTTACCGCTGAGCCACGCCGCCAGTCCGGTCGATTATGTCTCCAGATCCATAACATTCTTGATATACTTCTTATCTTTCTTTCTTCAATGATGGTAGCAGTTTTTATCTAGGTTGTGGCGTTTGGTAGAGGCAAATCGTTTCTAAGGTCTTCAACAAAGAATAGTTCTATTATACTCTTTGATAATAACAACGAGTTATAACTATACTCATACATTTAGGAGAAAGTAGGCTATATGTTCTTTACTGAACATCTTGTTTAGTTTTACTATAATAATTAGGCCATCTGTATAATATTTACTAACTGGAGCTATACAAATCATAGAGATCAAATTGAGAAAGAAAGAAAGAAAGAAAGAAAGAAAGAAAGCGAAGGAATCACTAAACTTTTAAAACCCACACTAAACCAAGAGTTATGGTGTTTGAAGCCATGTTCAGTGTTGCGTTAGTAAACAAAAGTGCGATGCTTTTCAGTCGGTCAACACGATTAAACCCAAATGAGATGGGTTATTCCCTAATCCTGAAGAAAATTACATGAGATGAATAAATACTCTTGGATGACCAGTTTCAATCGTCAAGTGATCATCATCAGATCCATTACACTTCGGCTATAACATCTATGTCTGAAAGTATGGGTGAAAATATTTACAATATATACACATATTTAGTTGCAGTAGTTGTGGTCTATGTGATGTTTTGTTAAGATACTGGAAGTGGTGATTGACCTCCGGTATTTCCTTGTTTGGAGTGAATATGTGGTTGTTGTAAATGGTCAATTCAGATTGTATTGTACAGGCTACTTATCTGGTTGAGTATTGCGCGGTCCTGGTGAGAGCAGTTAAGGGGAGATTGTACCTTGTATACTAACCATGTTAAATTCAGCAATTTTAGGTACATTTTTCTCGTGAGCCGTTCAAAATAATATTATAATATTTGTTATTAAATCTGTCATCGTTTCTTCTTTTGTTACGAGTAGTGTATGGAATATTTATAATATTTTATAATATTATCTTGAGCGGTTCACGAGAAATATGTACCTAAAATTGCCGAATTTAACATGGTTAGTATACAAGGTACAATCTCCCCTTAACTGCTCTCACCAGGACCGCTCAAGACTCAACCAGATAAGTAGCCTGTACAATACAATCTGAATTGACCATTTACAACAAACACATATTCACTCCGAACAAGCAAATACCGGAGGTCAATGACCACTTCCAGTATCTTAAAAAACATCACATAGACTATAACTAACAAATATTGACGAGTTGCATTATCTTAACTAATAATGTAACCAAATATTTGTACATATTGTAAATATTTTCACCCATACTTTCAGACATAGATTTTATAGCTTAAGTGTAATGGATCTGATGATGATCGCTTGACGATCGAAACTGGTCATCCAAGTGTATTTATTAATCTCATGTATTTTTTTTTTCAGGATTAGGGAATAACCCATCTCATTTGGGTAGAATCGTGTTGACCGACTGAAAAGCACCAAACTTTGTGTAAACCAAAATGTGTTTCAGCTCAACGATATACAGTACATCCAGGAAGTTACTTGCTGTGTCTCTTCATCTAAGAGCTGGATATAAGTCCTGGTTCTGGTACGGAAGTGGTGGCGCAGCGGTCAAGCTGTTGGTCTCTCACCAAAGTGGACCGGGTTCGATTTCCGGTCAATGAATGTGAGATTTTCAAAGTGAAATGCCATGTCCTGTGGTTCGGATTCCACGTAAAAAAATGAGGTCCCTTGGCTCATTATCGCATCATTAACGGTCATGTAAAGCTAAAAGCTTCCTTTCGTTCTGGTGGTCTAAGCGACAAAGGCAGAAGATTCTGGCTCGATTCCCGACTGTGGTTTCATTTTCAAGTCTTACTGTCTGTTTCGTGGCACATTGGCTAGCATTCTTGGCTGTCACCCCAAGGGCTTTGCTAAGAATTTAAATCCTGGTCTGAGGGCTGGAGTGGGGTACACTCAGCTTCGTGAGGCAAAACTGTGAAGAGGTATGTTAGATTCCCAGCTCTCAGTCATCCTGGAACTATTATTCTACTCAAGGCAAATCCCGGGATAGTTCCTAACTTAACCCAACGGCCGCCTCCTTCCCCATCCTCACATGAATTATAAATACACACATTGCTACAGACACCAGAATTACACAGGTTTCAGACCAATTCAACACGGGGCTAGATGACCACCATGTCGAAAGCCCTGAAATGAAACAACAAGAACTCAACAGATCATTCATTTCATTATTCATCAACTCTTCTGATGAGATTAATATCATGGTAGATTGCTTTTTAAATGCGTTTATAAGATAATGTTTCTGAAAACGAATGATCCACGACCAACTCACCAATTTCTTGTAGCTATTGCGAAGTTGAACGTAATTGTTTGAGCACTTTGACCTCGCGCGAGACAGGTCCGCCTCCAATTCTCACCACGCGGTGCAACTCCACAGTATCTCTGAAGAAACATCATTATTATGTAGTAACAAGAGAAAATGCTGAGGAAGTTACGGCTCTGTACATTACACCATTTGTAGATTCAAGGTTTAGTGGCTATGGTTATGTTGGATGTTGTACGAATAGACTTAACTACTTGGTTATCGTTGCTATTGCTTTACGTCGGTGCTTCGAACAAGTGTAGCCTACCTACTGCGTTTAAAGTTAATTTGATTGTCTGTGTTATTACGGTGCCTATACTGTTGTGTTATTTTTAAACTGAATGTAGGATTAAGAAAGATGCAGCCAAGGCACGAGGGTTGATGGCGGTTAGATTTTACCCCAGTTATCTGTACTCTTCATAATGTGTACTTAACCGCACTAGCAGGCATGACAAGAAACTGTGTTGTAGTTGACAAACATAGTTGCCAACCTCTTAACACGCATTGGATCATCTCTGCCATCTGGATTTGAGTTTCCTTGAAAAACATAGTAAACTCTCAACAGGATTCGTATGGCCTTGTAACTGTACAGACTTCCAATATAAATGGAAAATAATTCATTCACCTAACTATGATTGTGGTGTCCCTACAGTAACAGACCATCCAGCATATCATCACCAAGTGTTCTAAAGAAAGTACAGTGGCAACGTCACTGATTTCACTCATGGTTCACCAGAGACAATTACTTAGATATAAATATATAGTTTGTCTTCCTTTCCTAAACTAATTATCATCTGTATAGGCTATTGTATTTGTAAAGCTATTCGCTAAATAAAATAAACCAACCTTTCATTGTATGAAAATGATAATTGGTGAGTGCGGATGGCGAATAAAGAATTTCCTTTGACTGCACATATATTATGTAGAGAAAGGTTGATGGATTCATTCATTGATTGTTTATTTAAGGATTACATACATAGGACTAAAAAGCCCTACTGGATATACTGTATGTATATATCTCAAAAGAGAAAGACTACTGGATCACCTCAAAGCTCTGAGAAATTGTCTCATTTATTTGTCATATTGAACACACACAATGTTGGCACTAGAGCCAATGTAGGGCCTTGTTCTAGAAAGTGGCCGCTGCTCATCCATTTGGCGTGTAGATTACGGGGTGACACCTGGTCAGCGTGGCTTGTCCCCCTGGCCGTTATTCTTTGGTGTCTTGGGTCTCTGATCAGACAGCTACTCATTTACGACGGTGAGTGTACTCCATTCCAACCATCTCGTTAGTTTCTAAAATCTCTGACGGTGTCGAGAATCGAACGTGTCATTTTCAAAATGTGACGAGTAGGCTATTAACTGATGTAGTGGTTGCTTCCATTAGGGGCCTGGATTATCATTGGTCATAAGCCCTGTGTATGTACGTATGTATGCATATATCTATGGACGAGTGAATGAATTAAATTTGTCTGATAACTTGTGTTGACTGTAGTAGTGTATAAGCTCTAATTATTTGGGTCTATAATTTGGGCAGGTCTCCTAGGACTTGAAATAAGATAGTGCCATCCCAGCATGTTCCTGGAGTTAATATGAAAATATCGGTGAAGACCACACTCAGGTTTGATATTTGTGTAATGACACCGATTTTTTTCATCTTTTGTGCATATTCAAGCTTAGAAATTGTTCAACTTTTGTTCATATTTATGTTATTTTACTGCATAAATGAATTTCCTGTGCAAGCATTTTCGAAGGTTCTTCTGATCAGACAGCACTAAGATTGGTTGCATTTTTAGCCTGCTTTTCACATTTTGCAAAAATGAGGAAAAAGTAGACTTGTGCGATCGATCCGGGAAAATGTCTGTCTGTCTGTCTGTCTGTCTGTCTGTCCTTCTGTCTGTCTGTCTGTGTGTGTCCCCCTATCAACTCCTAAACGGCTGCAGCAATCGAATCCAAATTTGGTATGAGTAAAGATCTATACCGGGACATCTCAATGTCACACTTGAAAATTATGTCAGTGCTACCAACTGCTGAAAAATCGCAATTGAAATTTGAGCTCCATGTTGGATATCTTGGAATGTATAAATGGGAACTATTCCAAAATTGGCACACATAGAGATAATAATACTTCAGTTTAATTTTCAGGAGGCCATACATGACATTGTTGCCAAAATGATTCTAAGCCTACTGATAGGTCCCATTTTTAAATTCATATAACTTCTACACTATCAATTGGATTTCAACCAAATTTCGTATGTACTGTGTGTACATAAACACATGTGACTGAGCGTATTATTAAGAGCCACCAGGGCAGCTAACTGTCAATAAATGCTTTCTCTATTTTTTTTATCCAAATACCAATATATCAGAAATTATGTGAGCCAACAGCTTTAAACCTTGCACACGTATAGTGCCTGACATTCTACATTAATTTGGAGCAACTAATGTATGTCAGTGCTACCAACATGATTCTAAGCCTGCTGATAGAACCAATTTTTAAATACATGTAACTTCTATACTATCAATTGGATTTCAACCAAATTTCGTATGTGATATGTGTACCATAACAGACATGACAATGCGTATTCATAATAGAAATCAGGGCTGCCAACTGTTAAGAAATGCTGTTTATATGTTTTACCCTAATATCAATATATCAGAAAGTATGCAAGCCAACAGCTCTAAACTTTGTGCACGTATAGTACCTGACATTCTAGATTAATTTGGAGTAACTAATATACGTCAGTGCTGCCAACATGATTCTAGCCTGCTGATAGGTCCAATTTTAAAATACCAGTAACTTCTATTCTAACAAATGGATTTCATCCAAAATTGGCACAACAATATATCATAATATTTCAGATTATTTCTGACCAACACATGCATGACACTGCTGCCAACATGATTTTACGCGCGCTGATGGCTCCAATGTCTAACTGCTTGTAACGTCTATGCTATCCATTGGACTTCAACCAAATTTTGTATTCTGTACCTTAAGAGATGGAACTAAGAATATATTCTGTCAGCAGGGCTGCCAACTGTAATGCTCTATTAGGCTACATTATGCCAGGTATATTTCAAACTAATTGGAAATTTCGATATTACCAACTTAATTTCGTCATTATTATAGATAGGTCCATATAGATTAATCATTGGCATGAATCTTAAATTTAAGAAAAGTAGGCTCTTTAGTTCGTCACGGAACTTCTTGTTAACCACCACACCATCAGCCCTGAACAAATCATGGAAAAAGGTAATATCGTAATTAAACCGACAGAGTACTGAAAACATCGAATTTACAGACATGCTAACAAGCAGCTTCGAGCTAGTGTATCGAGGTATGGTGTACGGACGGTGTGTGCTTTGTTGAACAAACTGTTGTGAGGTTTGAAGCCATTTTTCAGTGTTGCCTAAGTAAACAAAAGTTTGGTGCTTTTCAGTCGGTCAACACGAATGTACCCAAATAGAGCTGGGTTATGCCCTGATCCTGAAATAAATTACATAAGATTAATAAATACACTAGGATGACCAGTTTCGATCGTCAAGCGATCATCATCAGATCCATTACACTTAGGCTATAACATCTAAGTTTGAGAATACAGGTGAAAAATATATACAATATGTACAATTATTTAGTTGCAGTGTTGGTAATGCAACAGTCGGTATATGTTAAATGTGGTATATCTAATGTTAGGTAAACTTCTAAAATAGTGATGAAAATCCGGAATTTGTCTGTTTGGGGTGATTATATGGTTTTACAAAATCAACTATGGTTATACTGAAATAATGCAAGCTTATACTTATCGAGTTGTCTCTTTAACTGGAACTTGAAGCAGTTGCGTGTTTCCATAGACACCAGTTGTAGTCGACTAACCCCGAGTGTTCGCTGGGTGGAACTGGTTTTCCCCTTCCTCCCCCTTTAGTTGCTATGTTCTTCCAGAGGTCAGTGCCATGTATATTTGTGTGACTTTGCCAAATCTAGATAAAAGTGTATGCTATTGAATGCAGGAGTCTGCAACTACTAAAGACCGTGGAACTATCTTCGCCACGCATGGGCTAAAAAGCCATTTATACTAAGCGGTACACGGTCTATTGAAGACGTCCCGGCACCTTTAATACTGCCGCGCATATCGGCCTAGGTTTATTGCAGAAAAATGTACATAGTACACCTGATCCAAATAACATTTACCTATAAACACCGCTATTTCCCCCCCTCCCCCTTTTTTTATCTAGCTTCGCTGTATCGCTAAGTTGTGTCTTGTTTTCGACAGGGTGTGTTTTTTAGTAGAGCGAAAAGGGGTGAACTCTCCATAAAAGTGTGTTCATTTAGATTGTTGGGATTGTTTTGATTGGCTAGGTGAATCTCGATTGCTTCTTTTATGTCGAGAGCTCTGCCTTTCGATTCGAGATGAATTATTTTTAGATCAGTCTCGATTTTAGTGAAGCTGTGCCCCGTGTCACACGTATGTTCGCATACGGCTGAATGTGTTCCGTATCTTATCGCATTCCTATGTTCATTATAACGTGTGTCTACTCGTCTTCCGCTCTGTCCAATGTAATTAGCTTGACAACCAATGTCTTGGCATGTAATAGAATATACCCCTGACTTTGAATACGGGTCTTGTTTATTTAAATTGCTATTTTGCAGGTGCCTCCCGGTCGTATTATTCGTTGTGAATGCTATTTTTATGCCTTGCTTTTTGAATAGATTAGTGATTTTATATGTGTTCTCATTCACATAGTTGAAGCGCGCGAATTTTTTCTCATTAATGTCCGGTTTTGGAATCATTTTATCTTTATTTTTATGTTTGGCTACAATTTGGTCTATTTTGCTTGGCGGGGAATTGTTTTCCTTTGCTATTTGTTTAATGGTTCTTATTTCCTTATTATAATTGTCTGTTGACATGGGTATGTTTAAAGCTCTGTGCACCATTGAATTGAACCCCGCTAATTTATGCGTACTGGGGTGATTAGACTGATTGTCGATTGCATGCGAGGTTTGTGTGGCTTTTCGGAATATGGAGTATGAAAGCTCGTTGTCCTTACGTTCAATAGTTATGTCGAGATAATTTATTTTTCGATCTGTTTCAGATTCCATGGTGAATTTGATTGAGTGGTGTAGGCTATTAATTGATTGGAGAATTGTTTCTTCGCTTGTTAATTCAGTATCGTAGATGCAAATTACATCATCTACGTATCTTTTCCATATTACTATTCCCTTTGTTGAAGTATTTTCTAAGAACTCATTTTCTAGTGCATTAATGAAGATGTCAGCGATTAATCCGCTTAGTGGTGATCCCATCGCTAATCCTTCTGTTTGTGTGCACATTTTATTGTCGAATTGAAACGCGTTTTGGCCGAGGACGACCCTCAGTAGTCGCACGATCTCTTCAGTTTATTTTTCCGAATTGTTGGATTTTAAGTTACTTTCGATGGTGTTGATTGCATCATTAATAGGAATATTGGTGTACATGTTAGTTACATCGAAAGATACAAACCTCATGCTAGGTTTCATTTGTAGGGTGTTCAGTGCTGTTACTAATTCCGTTGTGTTCTTTAGAGAGTTGTTTTTGTCGTTGGAAAGGCGGCGTTTTAAGATTTTTAGTAACTCTTTGCTGATTTTGTAATTAGGCGCATTCCTACAATTGACTATTGGTCTCATTGGGCACTCATTTTTGTGTATTTTTGGTTGTCCCCTCAATGACGGTATTTTCGAGTTCATGTTTATTAGTTTTGATTTTTCAGCTTTGGTCAATATGTATTCTGTTTCTTTTAATACACTTTTTATTTGTTTTTGGAAATTATTGGTGGGGTCTTTTGCTAATTCCTTGATTTCGTTGTTGTTTAGGAATTCGACTGTTTTTTCAATGTATTCTGTTTTGCTCAAAATTACTGTGGTATTTCCCTTATCTGCTTTTGTGATGATTAAGTCATGTCATTAAGACTGTTGCATTACCAACACTGCAACTAAATAATTGTACATATTGCATATATTTTTCACCTGTATTCTCAAACTTAGATGTTATAGCATAAGTGTAATGGATCTGATAATGATCGCTTGACGATCGAAACTGGTCATCCTAGTGTATTTATTAATCTTATGTAATTTATTTCAGGATCAGGGCATAACCCAGCTCTATTTGGGTACATTCGTGTTGACCGACTGAAAAGCACCAAACTTTTGAACAAACTGTGGCGTAAGGATGAGAATCACATCAAAAGTCACCGTTGTCAGCGATCATGGTACTCAGCTTTAGATTACTGTTCCTCGTATGTCTAAAGATACCGTACCAGTACTTGACAACAGTTGGATTATGAAAGGGCCTTGGACTGTGTAAATCACACGAAGATGTGTGATGTGCTTACTGTGATGATGATAATTGTTGTTTTAAGGGGCCTAACATCGAGGTTATCACCCCCCCCCCCCCCTGTGCTTACTGTTAGACAAATTTGTATGTAAGAACATCGCACTGTCTTACCGCGTAACCTTTATTTGGGACAAGAAACCACTCTTAGAACTGAGTATGGCGACTCGGAATGGTTGCATACTCCTACCTTACCTGTGTAATTTATATGCTAACTAAGTACATCAGAGAGAAGCTGGATTGAACAAGGCCTCTTATGAATTTAATGTTTATTGTTGTAGTTAATTCATTTAGGGGTTTTGCGACATGTGTACTTTGATGTGTGTAGAATTTGTCTGATAACCTGTGATGTTACGGTGTCTGTAGGCTAGAAGTAGTGTGTGTATTAGTAATGTGGGTGAGAATTGGGAAGGAGGCAAGAGCCATCCCGAGTAGAAGTGGAAAACCACGGAAAACCACTTCCAGGACGGCTGATATGGGAATCAAGTCCACCTCTTCTCAGTATTTCCTCACGAGGTTGAGTGGACCCCGTTCCAGCCCTCAGACCAGAATTAAATTTCTTGGGAGAGCCGGAAATCGAACTGGGACCTCCGACAGTCAAGAATACGCAGTCATCAAGGCCAGCCGACCAGCAACTGCCGCCTCCCAGAAGTCCAGACCTAACCTCATTGGATTTTATTTTTCTGGGGGTACATAGAAACGTTGTTTACCCAGAAAAGATTCGTGATTTGGTGCATCTTCGAGAGCGAATTGCTGCCGCCTTGTCTCCTCCACATAATTATTATTCAAAGCACGTGGCACGAATATTGTACTACAGATTAGATGCCTGCAGAGAAACAAACGGAGCTAAGGTATGAAAAGAAATGTTATATTTTCCATGTATTTTAAGGCTAAAACCATTACATTAGTCTACCTTTAACAGTTTTATAGCAATTATTTAAAATCTAGACATTATTTCTAATATGCTGGTCACCACTGCATGTCTAACTTGTATTCACCGGCTTTCTAGAGTAGGTATTACATCCAATTACGTTAATAAGATAATACATGTACTTCAACGTTCCTACGTCTTCTTTTTGAAATCAAATCACCACACTTCATCTCAAATCACACCACATCATATCACGTCACGTCACGTTATGTCTCGTCACGTCACGTTATGTCCCATCACGTCACGTTACGTCACGTCACGTCTCGTCACGTCACGTCACGTCACGTCACGTCAAGTCACGTCAAGTCAAGTCAAGTCAAATCGAATCGAATCGAATCGAATCGAATCGAATCGAATCGAATCGAATCAAATCAAATCAAATCAAATCAAATCATATCATAACAATTAAATCAAATCAAATCAAATCATATCATATCAAATCATATCATATCATATCATATCATATCAAATCATATCAAATCAAATCAAATCAAATCAAATCAAATCAAATCAATTCAAATCATATCAAATCATATCAAATCATATCATATCATATATCACGTGTGCTACCCTTTAAAACAACGTTTTATGTCGTACTTTGTTAGATATGGCCACGTAATTGCCTGATACAAATGTTCAACAATCATTGTCCAACGCAACTAGTGAAACACGATGCCTTCTCTCCAATTAATTGTAAGTTACCACTTTCTCCAGTTAGTAGAACCTGTTATCTGCTTAACAACAACGCCTCTTTACACCTGCAGCATCTATATTTTGGAACTACAGCCTGCTATTGTGTGGAAGGCTTTCACCAATAGGCCTAATTGAGAGTTTTGTTTCAACGTTAAGGAAGTCTATGTGTTCTCCTGACTCTATTCCTGCACGCCGAGATTGTAAATTCTGATAACTAATTGGAACGCGTCAATCTATTGCATTGTACAGTACTGCACAGAACAATACCCGGAAGTGCCGTCTCTTCTGACACAACTGGACCAACAGGCCTCGACCATTAGCAGGAGAAAAATGATTCTTATACTATTGTAGCTTGGAACATGGAAGCTATTTGGGCGTGTGTGGAATCTGTCTGATATCAGGCCGAGTGGATAGCATACTTGGTAAGGCTCTCACCTGATATGCCCAAGGTTGCGTAGCTAGCGCAGTTGATCTGGCATGTGACTAAATTTAAATATTAAGGACACGTGTTTGTTGTTGTTATTAATCATTTATTTTAAGGAATTGGGACATCTTGGTCATCAGCCCCGTGTAGTTGAGTGTATGTTGTGATTGTCTGATAACCTGTATTTATGTGATGGCTGTAGTAGTGTGTGTAGCTGTATCAGGGTCAGGGATGAGATCAGTGCGCCGGGACGTGAAGTAAGGTACTATTCCGGCATTTGCCTGGAGGGAGTGTGAAAAGGAAACGGGGAAATGCTACATCCAGGATAGCCGCAGTCAATGGCGGGTATTCGAACCTCCGATTTCCAGACTTGCTACAGCTCCCCATCGTGATCTGGTGAGCGATTAAACGCGCTTGGCTACGCCGCGGTGTAGGTACAAATTAAGATGTGCAAGGAGTCTCGCAGTCTCTCAGTCAACATGGGTCCATATTTTGAGTTCCAGCTGTTTGAGGATACACATTTCTTTCGTAGATTGACAGGAAACCTCTTACAGAAGGCCCTTTGAGTGGAGCTTAGTACTTTCCAGACAAGAATCGTAGTCATGGCTCATACAGTAAATATCTGTCTTTTCCCGATCAACTTCCTGTGCCCCACGAAGCTAATAATAGGATCTATAGCCATTGCATTATTTTAACCCCTGATGATGGTTACGTTGTCTGGCCCCCTATTGGAGTAATTTATTATTATTATTACCGCTAACGCCCTACCTCGAACCTCGCTGGTATCGGAAGAGTGTGGGTTCCAACTCTACCTCGGGCATCCTGAAAATAGTGTTCGTGGTTTCCCATTTTCATCCCCAAGCAAATGCCAGTGGTTCCTTTCAATAGGTCCACGACCGACTTCTTTCCAACTCCTTTCCCTGACTTTTCCTTCATTAGACCTAAGTTAGTAGTCGCATGGGCAATCAGCTTACCACCATCTCCACCTGTATCTGCTAAGTGTGCTCAGCCCCAAGAAACTGTCCTTGTGTCGTTAGAGGAATGATCCCTCGCAGAGTCCATGGGACATGGGTGAAGCCGAGCTTGGAAGATAAGTGATAAAAATATAATATATTATATATTATAATATATTATATATATTATTAGGAAGTGTGACTGGATGTGACTGGGCACACCTGCTGATCAGCAGAGATTCTCATCGACCTATGCAAAGTCCGCTTGTAGCAGGCAGCGACTGTACTCGTTCCGCAGTATTTCACTGAACATACATGTTTGATGGCGACCAATAAATGATTAGTCTCGCTATTGATCTATTCTCAAACCTTGTTCTGGAAATTGCTGATGAATGTGTTTCCTTTCGGAACTTGGCGTGTGCCTATTAACTTGGCCTAAAAGGGTACAAAACTCACAGTTGTGCGAAATTACCGCATTGTTGTTGGGAGGAAAGGGTTGAGTTATAGCATACCAGGTCATAAATTTCTGAAGCCGATCACTTCCCCAACATTCACCGATTTACTCTACGACCGTAAAGCTTGAGGCTGGTTCGATTTAGCATTACTTTGAGTAATTGAATATAGGAAAATATAACATAGGCCTACTATACCACATCTCATTTTTCAAATTTTCCCCCCAAATATAATTGGCGATAAAATAATTCTTCCTATGAATAGTTCAGCACTATTTTTTTAAAAATTACACCATCTTCTCTGTCTCTCTAATATTGAGGAGGAATATTCTATTGTTCAAGTTAAAGGAAACAATATTATCACTACCATTACCATGGCTAGTGATTTAGAGAGATTTTATAATATTGTAAAATTGTAGAGATTTGAAGCCATTCTTTCAGTGTTGCCTACACAAAATTGCCATTTGGAGGTCTTTAGTCGGTCAACAAGAATATGCCCAATGAATGGGTGGGTTATAAGATTTAAATATGTAAATACACTTCTGGAAAAAAAATACATGATAACTAACACATGTAACTCATTGTTTCATTTGAGGAGCTTGAATATCGTCGTAATTTATCCCGTGTAGTTGGGTGATAACGTGTGTTATTGAGGTGTCTGTAGTACTAGTGTGTGTATTTTTAATTCAGGTGAGGATTGGGAAGGAGGCAGCCGTGGCCCTCTTAAGTTAGAAACCAGCCCGTTATTTGACTGGAATAGGAGTGGGAAATTACGAAAAACCACTTCCAGGTGGTTGCACCCATGAGGTTGGGATCTCAGTTTTTCCACTCGAGTCTGAGTGTACCCAGTTCCAGCCCTCGGACTAGAATTACATTTCTTAGCAGAGCCCTGAGACTCAGGGGAGACAGCCAAGAATGTTAGCCATTGTGCCACGAGGCGGACGATTTTCTAACAGGTGGGTTGCATGCTTTGTTGCTACTCATACTTTAGAACCACCATGTTTTTACAAACACTGATTTTTTGTAACGTTAACGGTTGCAGCGCTTGTCACCACTAACAAAGGTCTTATGTATGACTTATTTGTTGATTATTGTTGCTGTTTCATTGAAGGGTTCAGACACCGTGCACCCAAGTACTTGGGTGTATACCAGGTGAATCAGATGCCTCTAGTACTATTGTTTTATGCAGCCCAACTAGCGTTGTTATCAGAAAGGACGATATTTCTCTGCCTGCATCCCGTACAGCACTAATGCACTGCAAGCAGCATATCCTGCAAACGTTACTGAACACTATTATTTTCCCCTCGATGTGACTACAGACTAATACAAGTGAAAAATGATAGTGTTCAGTATCGTTTGCGGGATATGCTTGCAGTGCATTAGTACCATACGGGATGCAAGCTGAGAAATATCGACCTTCCTTCCAACATGCGTTAGTTGGGATGCATGAAACAATATTATTAGGGGCAGCTGATTCACTTGGTATATACCGTATATAAAATTATCTGGCAGATTTTGTTTGCTTACTGTCGTTGTGTCTACTGTGTAGTAGTGTGTGTATTATTTTGTAATTGAGCTTAGCGTAGGGAATTAGGTGGCTATGGCCTTAAGTTAGGAATCTTCTTGGCATTTGCGTAGAGGAGAAGCGGGAACCACGGAAAACCACACTTAGCATGATCAAGGTGGGAATCAAACTCATCTCTTCTCAGGTTTGCCTCATGAGGCTGAGTAAACACATTTCCAACCCCAGACCAGGATTTTTTTTCGTCAGAGCCAGGATAGAAACCAGACCTCAGAGGTTACAGCTAAGTATGCTATCCAGCAAATCACGAGGTGGTCTCGTATTTCTTTTAACGTACCACCGGATTTTGCGTAACTAAATCATTGACACAGTATCTGTGATTAGAGAATTCGAGGTATAGAACGCTGTCTATTATTAGGCTACCTTGAAATAGCTTTTCGTGTACTTCATTAGTAGTAAAACAAGAAAACCAAACATAACCTAATCTAATGCAAAACCCCAATATTGTATTATTAGTTAATTGGTTTTTATTTAATCAGTAGGCATATCAATTGAGTAGCTGTCTGACAGTGAGACAGTGTCCTGGTTATCGCCAGAGAGAACCCGACACGATGACCACGCGTTACCCCGCAATCTGTAGGCCGAGTGGCAGCAGCGGTGCTTGGTAGGACAGGGCCCTTCATGGTGGTGGGGGTAGTTGGTAGTTAATCAGAGATTCATATTCACAAGAGACGTAGGCAACCCGATCAGAGCTCTTCGACATAACAAGAGATCACAAACCAGGCATCCTGAGCCCGAGTTTGTATGCGTAGAGCAACCAGTTTCTTTCGCTCGCCCTCTTGCCACAGCATTTGTTAGGTTTCTATTAGACATCACGAGGCTGGGAGACCTCGTATCAGACCACACCAAGACTTTTAAGTGCTTGACAGAACCGGGAACGCATCGGCGTCTTCATGGGTGACTCCAAACAACGCTATCCACTACACGTTGTTTTCGTCTATTGATAACCTCTTGTAGACTGAGCATTTCATCTGCCTCGCGTGATATTCACTATCGGAAAGTTAATCTCATTACGAAAATTAGTTTTTTCCCGATCGTTAGGAACGATTTGAAAAAAAAAATGTTCGTGTTTTGTAACTATCGTCAGTCGTGATTGTTATATTTTTACGTTTTTACAAATAGTCTCGGGACTTCAGACCCGACAAATACACCTTGAAATCGTTTAACATATATTCCTAGATCTACACTTTATAGCCTAGTTCATAGCCTCATATGTTACCTCTCCATTTATTGGAGTAAGTTAACTCGCGTAGCTCACTGATATCACTTGAGCGACTTGTGTGGCAACAATATCGTTCCAGTACTTCAAACCAGAAATAAATTTCTAAGCAGAGTGGGGAATCGAACCCCTACACCATGAGGCGTAGCCTACTATTCTTGGAGAATACGTTAGGTCGCAACTGTGGGCTCACTGCTTGGCCTATCAGCATCTGAACTCTATCTCTCGCCCATTTCCATTGATACACATTCATTTCTTCTTATTACCTCGTCTCATCTCGTCTCAAGAGGTTGTAGTCAGAAAGGGCATCTGGCTGTAAAAACAACCCACAAATTGGAAAGTCATCGTACCTCTTCCCCGACCCCGTTGAAACTGGAGTAATGAGGGATAAACATACTAGGACATAATAGCGTACTGGAATAGTGGGAAGTGCATATTTCGTCTCTCCGATGAAAGTAATAATCTGGAACCAAATTTCTTTGTCAATAAAAGTGAGCTTTACAACGGAACCATTGCCTTTTCATAACAGTCAACTTAAGAGCTTACTACATCGTTATAATTTAATGAGTTCCTCTCCTATCGCTGTTATTTCCGCTAATTCCAGTCAACGCCACAGTTATGACAGCATTCTTGTTTCGATGCTTCTCTAACGGGCTAGAAACTCGTCATCATAAGATCCAGGTAGTTACAGAGTGAGATGATCTGGTGTGACTATCAAGGTAATGATTTATAGGCACTTAAATGTCTGATAGCTTACAGGCACTTACAATGCAGAATGGCTTCCATTAATGACAACATGGGTACTAAAACCAATCAAAAAGTACAAGCTGCTGAGCATTTAAATTATCCGACAATCCAAATCCCTGCGTCGCGTCGCGCCGGCTGAGTGGCTCAGTCAGGCTAAGCGTTGGCCTTCAAACCCCAAGATAACAGGTTCGATCTTAGCTCAGTCATATGACATTTAAGGGTGTCTAAATGAAACAACCTCGTTTATCGGTACTGATGAGCACGCACGAGAAATTTATGGCTCTATCGTTAACAAGAGTTAGACTATACGTAACTGCTAAATAGGAATAGGATATCCAGTCTTTCTCAAATCGTGGAATATACAGTATACCAAAAGTGGTATAGGCTAATAGAATTAACGAACGAAGCTATAGGACCACGATGTCACAACCCATAAAATAAGCAACAACAACAACAACGCTTATTGAATTTGTAAATGGGATCTGAACTAAAATAGTTACTGAACTAAAATAGTTACTGAAAGTAATATAATATTTCATTTGAAACTCAGCAACACGGAATCAGACATAGTGTACAGATAATCATAATTATTCACCACAATAAGCAAAGGAAGGAAGCTTCTAGTTTAACGTGACCGTTAATCTTGAGATCATGAGCCACGGGACCTCCGTTTTACGTGGAATCCGAACCACAGGACATGGCATTTCACTTCGAAAATCTCACATGGATTGACCGGGAATCGAACCTGGACCGCCTTGGTGAGAGGCATACAGCTAGACCACTGAGCCACCACGCCCCCAGTCTCCACAATAAATGTTTGTATTATTCCTTCTGTTGCCGCTCTCCTTTGCCATTGGTTTCGCCACTTATTTTTATCCTACTTTTCACATTTTGTAAAAATGAGGGAAAAGTAGACTTATGAGATCGATCTGGGAAAATGTGTGTTGTCTGTCTGTCTGTCTCTGTGTGTGTGTGTGTGTGTGTGTGTGTGTGTGTCCCTTTCAACTTATAAACGGCTGCAGCAATCAAAACAAAATTTGGTATGAGTAAAGATCTATACCAGAATATCTCAAGCCCATATTTGAAAATAATGTCAGTGCAACCAACTGCTGAAAAACCGCAATTGAAATTTGAGCTCCATGTTGGATATCATGGAAGGTATGCATAGGAGATGTTTCATAATTGGCACACTTATAGATAATAATATTTCAGTTTAATTTCCAGGAGGCCATACAAGGCAGTGTTGCCAATGATTCTGGGCCTGCTGATAGGGCCAGTTTTTAAATGCATATAACTTCTACACTATCAATTGGATTTCAACCAAATTTCGTATGTACTATGTGTACATAATCAGATATGATTGAGCGTATTCTTAGGAGCCATCAGGGCTGCCAACTTTTAATAAATGCTATCTCTATCTTTTTATCCAAATACCAATATATCATAAAGTATGCAAGCCGACAGCTTTAAACTATGCACTCGTATAGTACCTGACATTCTAGATTAATTTGAAGTAACTAATATACGTCAGTGCTACCAACATGATTCTAAGCGTGCTGATAGGACCAATTTTAAAATACATATAACTTCTATACTATCAATTGGATATCGACCAAATTTCGTATGTGCTTTGTGTACCATAACAGATGACAATTCGTATCCTTAAGAGCAACCAGGGCTGCCGACTGTTAATAAATGCTGTCTCTATTTTCTTACCCTAATATCAATATAGCCTATCAGAAAGTATGTAAGCCAACATCTCTAAACTTTGCACACGTACAGTACCTGGCATTCTAGATTAATTTGGTGTAACTAATATACGTCAGTGTGCCTGCTGATAGGTCCAATTTTAAAATACATGTAACTTCTATACTATCAAATGGATTCCATCCAAAATTGGCACAAGTAGAGATCATAATATTTCAGATTATTTCTGACCAACACATACACGCCATTGTTGCCAACATGATTTTACGCGCGCAGATAAATCCAATGTCTAACTGCATGTAACGTCCATGCTATCCATTGTACTTCAACCAAATTTTGTATTCTGTTCTTTAAGACATGGAACTAAGAATATATTCAGTCACCAGGGCTTCCTACTGTAGTGCTCTATTACGCTACATTATACCAGGTATATTTCGAAATAAGTAGAAATTTCAATATTACCAACTGAGTTTCGTCATTATTCTAGATTAATCATTGGCATGAATCTTACATTTTAAGAAAAGTAGGCTCTTTAGTTCGATACGGAACTTCATGTTTCCTACCACTCCAATTTTATTAATCGATACAGCATGAACCAAATAACACCACTTTGAATAGGTATAGTGCATACTTTATTACAAGCATATTTAAGTTTACGTTGTTAGTATTTAGTAATACAAGACTACTTTCTTGAAAGAACAGCACAGGGAAGTGACGCCATATTAAATAGTCTGGATGCTATAGTAAGGACGTGTACAAGAATAAATTTGTCAACACATAACTTAGTATTTTCAGTAAATATGTAATTTGGGTTTCTGCAAACAAGACAGATGTTGTCATCGTGTGCACAAGTTATAAAAAGATCATATAGCCTACACTTTCGCAGATAGGTTGTGACTCTCCTTTATTGCATTACGCCGCGCCGCACCGGTAGCCGAGCATGTGCACTGCTAAGGATTTGGTCGTGGTCAAGCGAGCGACCGGGGACTTCAACGAGTGACTAGACCCGTTACGTTAGCCGGCCGGCCTCACGGAGCGGTCGCTGACCCTTCTTGGCTACAATAACAACACAGCACAGTGAGTACTCTTACTAAAATGTGTGTCAACTCGTCAACTGCTTGATCAGCAAGAAGCCAGCATTATTATATAACAGTGCCATATCAGACACAGCTCTTATGACCGTTCCTTTCACCAGTGCCCGGTTTATCTAAAATAGTCTCATGTACTGACACCCGACCTATCAGGCGCGGGGCAAGAGGGGCAAATAAGTGGTTTTCTGACTTATAGGGAACAATCTTCGTTCTAATAATAATAATAATAATAATAATAATAATAATAATAGTAATAGTAACGGTAGGCCTAATAGTAATAATATGGTTTTGACATCTCATTTAACTGATGTGATTTTGGAAACACCTAGTTCAACTTAGCTTGCTTCTTCGTCGTCATTATCCACTTATCACACTTTGTAATCCCCCCGAGTGAGATTCAGAAATAACATCAAAAGAACGCTGATTCAGAAGCAGTGGGGGTGGTACAAAGGGCTTTACCCCATGCCATCTGACGGTAGAAGAATTAGCACTTGATTTTGCACCGAGGGGTTCCTTATCGAATCACAAATTTCTTAAGCACCCTCGATTGCCAATCGTAATCGACTATGCCAGGATTAAATCCCGTAACTTTGGGAAAAGAAGGTGAGAATTTTTCCAATAGCCCCACACAGACAGTTAAAATATTAGTCAGATGATTGGTCTTAATATGTATTTCATCAGATTGGTTAAAACAGGGTGAAAGATCGACCTCACACGTATTTTTAAATGTAAACATTTTGTGGTAGCAAGTATACACTTAGCATCACTGTGCATTTTCATCGTACTGTAGGCCTCCATCAACTTCTAAAGGCAATGTCTTGTCTCCGCAACCATTGCTCTCTGTCTTCAGCACCTCGTTTCATCTCATACTAGGAGCCATATTGAAGAGTTAGTGTTATGTCTTGCAGGAAACATTTTCTAGGTCGACCTCGGCCTTTCTTCCCTGTGATCTTTCCTTCTAGGAGATTAGTTGAGAAAGCGTTATGTCGCAAGATGTGGGCTGTGAATTTAGCTTTTCTTTTTTGGATAGTTGGTCTCAGTTCTCCTTTCCCTTGAATTTCTTTCAGGATGCTGATGTTAGTCCTCTTTTCAATCCATTTAACCCGTAATATTCTCCGCCAGACCCACATCTCAAACGCTTCAAGTCGCTTCCAATCCTGACCTCTGATCGTCCAAGATTCACATCCATACAGAAGCACACTCCACACAAAGGACATGACAAATTTCTTGCAATATCCAAATTTGCATTAATCAAAAGATTTTTCTTATTATTGAAAGCCTGCTTTGCGAGCGCTATCCGCCTTCTAATGACTTTACTACACCTGCTTTCATTGGTGATTAGACTTCCCAAATAAGAGAAACTGGTGACTTGTTCCACTAACTTGTCCGTAAGCTTAATGTTTGTGTGAATGCTCTCAGGATGTTTACTCACTACTAACACCTTGGTCTTCTTAGCATTAATGTTCAAACGTAACTTTGACAACGCTGTAGGCCTACATAAATATAATTTATTCCAACATTTGAAAGACGGTTCATGTGCTAATTCGTGTCCATTACTGTAAATCGTATCTTTACCGGTCGTGGTGACTTTAACGCGCTAACTCTCGCCTCGCTGGCATCGGGAGAGCGTGGGCTGGAAACCAACCTTGGCCGTTCTGAAAATGGATTTTGTGGTTTCCTATTTTCACCATCAAGCAAATGCCCGGGATGGATCCTTTCAATAGGTCCAAGACCGATTTCCCTGAAAAGGAAATAAATGGTCATTGGCTGCATTAATAAAACTAAAAAAAAAATCGTATCTTTTAAAGGGATGAAAACCATCAGGTGGGATGGGGTAAACCCCTTTGTCTCTTCCCCACAGCTTTTGGATCTGCGTTCTATTGGTCTTATTTCTGAATCTCCCTCAGGGGGATAAGGGGGTAATGACGATGAGGAAGCGAGATAAGTTGAACTAGGTGTATTCTCTCTACAGTGTGCAATAATCATGTTTCATGTCCAATAGCCTAGAACATCTTTTGGTCATTTTGATCCCTGATAGTGTATGGTGCTGAAGGACACGGTACGTTCAGCTCTCCCCTGCTTACCTCTAATTTTCCTATGGCGATGATCTCACAGTTTAGGGTGTTGTATCACTCTTACCTTCCCCTTAAACTGGAATATCGAAGAAATAATGGAAGGTGAAAAACGTGGAGAGAAAGTGAGTTGTTGTTCGCAATTTCTCCTATCTGAGTGACTTTATTTTACTCGTTGTTTCATTTAGCAACTGACAGAATTCCTCTTTCTGTTCGGTGTTCGAGGTTTCTGTGAGAGCAGTAAAATTGTGGTACTTCCTCTTGAAGCGGGCTGTCATTATATGGTTCACCATTACATGAAACATTCCTTCACAGTTTTTTTTATCAACAAGAGACTAATTCAATATTTGTGCTCTACGACATCTGCAATGGGGCCCGAGTACAAAAGCGTAAGCCCATTTTGTGTTTACTTCGCTAAGTCCAAGTAAGTTTATGTCCAACATGTAGTTCATCGTCTCTTCCGTCTTTCGTCCCCTGTTTAAACTGACTGGTTTTCCTGAACACTCTAACATTCCAAAAGCCTATATTCGTTGTCCTTTTCATGCCAAAAGTCATTAACAAGGATAAATTCTGCTTCCATGTACTACTGTTGTTTCTTTAACTTCGTGATTTTAGGAGTATGAGTGAAATTAACGTTGCCCGCCCTAAATCTCCAAATAAGAAGTTCGAGCCGGTACTTAATGTATGCATAGGCACACTGCACTTTCAATCTAGACAGTATGACTGTTACCCCAAAACTTCACTAATGTATTATGAAGTAGATATGCTGGTCCCAGAGCGAACCACTTTCATTAAGGTTCGTCGTGGGCTGACCTGTCGACATCAACATTCAGAGTGAGTAGAAAGTGAGATAACTTAATTCCTTTTAACATTGAATTCAAATCACGATCCGTATAGCCAGCATTAGGAACATTTTCACCCCCAGAAACCTTTGTCTGCATGCAGGCTTTGTGGATAGGTTACGAACACCTACAGTACATGAAGGTAATGCTTTCATTAATGTAGACCCCTCGGCAAACGTAACTGTTATGACCACGAGAAAACAAATGTGAACATTTTCCAATAAGTTGTGCGTAGCATGCTGAGCTTCTATGCCCAAGATCGCGGGTCCAAACCCAGCCGATGTCGTCGGATTTTTTAAGAGCGTTAAAACTCCCTCAGTATGCCTTCCTTCGTAGGGGAAGTAAAGCCGGCGGTCCCATGTCATAGTCATATGGCATATAAAAGAACCTTCCACTACTTGTATGAAGCTAAATTATAGGTTAGATTTGACTAACGCTCTTAGGTTCCAAAGTTCGTTGCCAGAAGCCGAATGCGGTGGCATCTGGTAACAAAGTTCAATACTAGTTGTCGTTGACGGTGGCGTTTGGTAGCGAAGTTGGAACTATTTGAAAATTGAATGTCTACAGTCCTTACTTGAAATAAAAACAGATAACACACACTAATACAGCCATCACAATATTAACACCGGTTATCAGATAGATTCTACACTCACCCAAAGTATACGGGGCTACATGACCACGTTGTCCCAGCCCCTAAACTGAGGAACTAACCAACCAAGGTTAAATCCGTAACCCTGGAGCGGAGTATTTGCCACACTGAAAGATCAAGGAGTGTTCTCTACTTTTCTCACAACAAACTATCGGCCACCGCTGTGACTTGGGGTGTTTGAATTCTGGCATGTGTGTTGAAATTTGAGTAAGAATCTCTACTCTAGAGTCGAGACCATACTAAGAATTGTTTCCTCCTCAACTCTTGGTAAATTCCGGGTTGGTGCCTAACATAAGGTCTCGTTTTGAATCCTAGCCTCACTTAATGCACATCTTAATACGTCCTTCACAATAACACAAGCTATTCGGTAGGTTCTACAAACACACACTTAGGTGCTTGCGGCTCATGTAACGTCCCAAGTTCTTAAATGGAGTAACAATAGCAACTCAGAGAAAAAAAAACAATGAAAACTTTAGAGAACAGATCTCCAGGGGGTGGTTATAACTGTTGAATAGGAAGTGATAGTAGCTGGGATTCTAACCCGAATCTCCTGCTATTCTGCTTACTGTTAGCCATTTACTTGAATGCGGCCACACTTCGTCTGGGACTAATTTTCAAGTTTTCGGATGAAAAATGCATTGAGGGCTCCTGTATGAGACCACCTGTGCGTCATAGACAGAACATGACTTACGGTTTTTAAAATCATGTAGAAATGACTCCAGTGAATAGTCTTATGAGTGGTCATAACTGTTGATTAAGATTCTAGAATGTGACTATATTTGGGATTTGAAGCCGAATCTCGTAGAGGCTCATTTAGCCACTTGGTCAACTCTACTGCTATCACATTTTCAAGTCTACATAATATTTTCTTTATCATCACATAGGCTTATCCTCCCAGCTCGGCTTCACCCACGGACTGTGCGAGGGATCATTCCTCTACCGTCGCAAGGACGGTGTATGGGATGGAAGACATTGTGTCAGCGGAATCAACTAGGGATGATGACAGGCTGATCGCCCAGGAGACCGCTAACTTGAGTCTAATTAAGGAACGGTCAGGAAAAGGATTTTGGAAGGAAATCGGCCCTGAACCTATTGAAAGAAACCATCCCGGCATTTACCTGGTGGTGAATGAAAATGGGAAACCACGGAAAACCATTTTCAGGGCTGCCGAGGTGGGATTCGAACCTACCCTCTCACGATATTAGCGAGGCACGAAGTAGCGTGTTAGTGCTCTCGGCCAACGTGGCCCGTCTAAATAATAATATGTAGAGATTTGAAGCCATTCTTCTTTCAGTGTTACCTATACAAATTGTTTTTGTAGCTTTTCAGTCGGTGAACATGATTGTGCCCAATGAATGGGCGAGGTACAAGATACAAATACACACATCAAAAAAAGTTTTGCATCACCTCGGTTCCCAGATCTCCGGCATATAGACGTTGACTGTGTATATTGTATCCAAGATACAGTCCCTTTGACTGTTCATAGATGTCACTAAAACTGCTCAAAGATGTAAACAACCATGCATGAGCAGGGCCTATTAGACGGAGGGGGTACGACAGCCGATCAGTTCCAGTCATTCCACCAGGACGAAGGTACGCTGCTCATGTTGTCTGTAGTTCTACCATGCCTAGAAGGTCAATACCGCAGTTCGATCGCGTCCGCATTGTTACTTTGTGTCAAGAAGGGCTCTCAACAAGGGAAGTTTCCAGGCGTCTCAGAGTGAACCAAAGCGATGTTGTTCGGACATGGAGGAGGTACAGAGATACAGGAACTGTCGATGACAGGCCTCGCTCAGGCCGCCCAAGGGCTACTACTGTAGTGGATGACCGCTACTTACGGATTGCCGCTCGGAGGAACCCTGACAGCAATGCCACCATGTTGAATAATGCGTTTCGTTCAGCCACAGGACGTCGTGTTTCAACTCAAACTGTGCGCAATAGGCTGCATGATGCGCAACTTCACTCCCGACGTCCATGGCGAGGTCCAGCTTTGCAACCCCGACACCATGCAGCGCGGTACAGATGGGCCCAACAACATGCTGAATGGACCCCACGGAATTGGCATCACGTTCTCTTCACCGATGAGTGTCGCATATGCCTTCAACCAGACAATCGTCGGAGACGTGTTTGGAGGCACCCTGGTCAGGCTGAACGTCTTAGACACACTGTCCAGCGAGTGCAGCAAGGTGGTGGTTCCCTGATGTTTTGGGGTGGCATTATGTGGGGCCGACGTACGCCACTGGTGGTCATGGAAGGCTCCGAAACGGCTTTACGATACCTGAATGACATCCTCCGACCCATAGTGCAACCATATCGGCAGAATATTGGAGAGGCATTTGTCTTCATGGACGACAATTCTCGACCTCATCGTGCACATCTTGTGAATGCGTTCCTTCAAGATAACGACATCGCTCGACTACAGTGGCCAGCATGTTCGCCAGACATGAACCCTATCGAACATGCCTGGGATATGTTGAAAAGGGCTGTTTATGGACGTCTTGACCCACCAACCACTCTGAGAGATTTACGCCGAATTGTCGTTGAGGAGTGGGACAATTTGGACCAACAGTGTCTTGATGAACTTGTGGATAGTATGCCACGGCGAATACAGGCATGCATCAATGCAAGAGGACGTGCTACTGGGTATTAGAGGTAGTGGTGTGTACTGCAATCTGGACCACAAATGCTGAAAGTCTAGCTGTATGATGGTACAACATGCAATGTGTGGGTCTCATGAGCAATAAAACGAGCTGAAATGTTGTTTGTGTTGATCTCTATTCCCTTTGTATTTAAAGGTTCCGGAACTCTTGGAACCGAGGTGATGCAAAACCTTTTTTGATGTGTGTATATAAATAAAATCCTGTAAAAATTTGATGTATTCTTCTTCTGCGCGAATGGGTCTCCTAGGGCCACGCGGGATCAACACTTATTGGCCTTGATGTTTGCCCAATATTTCTTCAAGCAAAACGATTGAGCGAGTCTTCATTGCTGCGACCAGACATGTCTTCTCTCTTCTCCCTCAAAACCCCGTGTTTGAGTAATTTTCATAATTTCCTCTCGATCCTTGAGATTGGGAAAACCTAATTCAGCCAAGTCCTTTTCCGCCTGTTTGTACCAATTGGAACTTGTTGCCTTTTAGGTAGATTTCTTTAGAAAGCTAACTATTGCAATGGGTACCATGTTTCGACTTCCGGAAAATTTCGACATATCTTCGCGTTTCACATCCCCCAGACCCCAAAACCACCGTCAGTTCAAAAGTTTATATATAATTTATGTATGTATATATATATGTATATCAGTTTCTTGTGGACACGATAACTGCCGTAATTTTGCACCAATCACTTTGAATTTTTTACCGAATATGTATATCTACAAAATCTCGGTCGAGTTTGTTACTGGGCTAAATCGGTCGAAGGAGGTAAAAATGGGGGGCTTTTTTCGAAAAAGTGAAATATTGCTATAACTCTCTTAATATGTGAAATATCGAATCTGTTCAAAGTTCATACTATGTGTCGGATAAAGACCAAAAATTTATGTTTGAAGGTTTTTTTATAGCACCAACCATTGACCAAAGGGGTGGGAAAAAGTGGGTTTTACGGGAAACATTAATCATATCTCGCTTAGTAGGCACAATATCAAAACCGTACAAAATGTACAATATTCCCCTAATAATTACCTAAAACTTTTGTCTGAAAGAATTTTTGATATGACCCACCATTACGCCAAGGGATGAGAGAAATGATTTCGGAATTATAAGAAAATGCCAAGAGCTATCAGAGGAAATCTGACATTCTACGGATCGGAGCGAGGAATGTTAGAAGTCTGCTAGGAAGTGGAAGGTTAGAAAACTTAGAAAGGGAAATGGATAGGTTGAGGTTGGATTTGGTTGGGATTAGTGAAATGCGATGGCAGGAAGAACAGGACTTTTGGTCAGGAGACTATAGGGTCATTAGCACTAAATCAAACAATGGCCAAGCAGGGGTTGGCCTCATATTGAGTAGGAAACTTGGACAGCGGGTGGAATATTAGGAGCAATATAGTGAACGGATTATTGTAGCAAAAATCAATACAAAACCTACCTGCACTACAGTGGTACAAGTCTATATGCCTACCAGTCAAGCTGATGATGAGGATGTTGAAAAGGTCTACGAAGAAATAGACGAAATTCTGAGGTATATCAAGGGTGATGAAAATGTTATAGTAATGGGAGATTGGAATACTGTGGTAGGAAAAGGGAGAGAAGGGAAGATAGTAGGAGATTTCGGATTAGGTGAAAGGAATGATCGAGGAAGCAGGCTGGTAGAATTCTGCACCGAGCATGAATTGGTCATAGCTAACACCTTATTCAATAACCACAATAGAAGAATATACACATGGATGAGACCAGGAGATACAGGGCGTTACCAAATCGACTTCATTATGGTCAAGCAGAGGTTTCGAAACCAGATTTTGGATTGTAAAACATATCCTGGTGCTGACATAAACTCTGATCACAGGTTGTAATGAAATGCAGATTAAAGTTGAAGAAACTGAAGAAAAGTCAAAAGCCAAAAAGGTGGGCAACAGACAGACGGAAAGAGAAGGATGTAAACGAAAGATTCAAGAAGAGTATAAAGGAAGGACTAATGAAAAACCCTAAACAAACTTCAATTGCAGACGAATGGGCACTTTTGAAGAATGAAATAACAAAATCCGCAGAAGAAAACATTGGTAGGAAAGAAAGAATAGGTAGAAAACCGTGGATCACTCAGGATATACTAGAATTGATGGATGAAAGGCGGAAACACAAGAATCTAAGGGATGAAAAGGGGAAAGCAGAATACAGACGTCTGAGAAATGAGGTTAACAAGAAGTGCAAGGAAGCGAAATAAGAATGGTTGAAAGAGAAATGTGCAGGTATAGAAAATTGTCTGAAATTAGGAAAAGTAGACACAGCTTATCGAAGGATTAAGAATACTTTTGGGGAAAAGAAGACTAAGTGCTGTAATATTAAGGACACAAATGGAAAGCCTCTAACAGATAGGGAAGAAAAGGTTGAGAGATGGAAAGCTTACATAGAGAGTTTGTATAAGGGAAAGGAGATTGAGAATCATGTAATGGAAAGGGAGGAGGAAATTGATGAGGATGCGAAAGGAGATTTAATATTGAGATCAGAATTTGATAGAGCTTTGGAAGACTTAAGCAGGAACAAAGCACCAGGCATAGATGATATACCGATTGAGTTGCTACGCTGCATAGGAGATGAAGGTCTGATCAGGTTATTTCACTTGGTGTGTAGGATTTATGAGACAGGTGAGGTACCCCCTGATTTCAAGAAGAATGTAATCATCCCTATACCAAAGAAAGTGGGAGCTGACAGATGTGAAGATTACCGAACAATCAGCTTGATTACTCATGCTTCAAAGATCCTGTCTAGAATAATTTACAAGAGGATTGAAAGCCAGATAGAAACGGAGTTGGGTGAAGACCAGTTTGGTTTCAGGAGAAATGTAGGAACAAGGGAAGCTGTACTAAGTCTTAGGCTGATTTTAGAAGGTAGAATAAGGAAAGATAAGAGAACGTTCATGGCTTTTGTAGACTTAGAAAAGGCTTTTGATAACGTTGATTGGACTAAATTGTTTGACATTTTGAAATCTATTGGAATAATGTACAGGGATAGGAGGGTGATATACAATCTGTACAGAAACCAGACAGCAGTCATTCGAGTTGAAGGACATGAGAGAGAAGCTGGTATTCAGAAAGGTGTAAGGCAAGGCTGCAACTTATCACCCATACTTTTCAATCTTTACATTGAACAAGCAATGAAGGAAATTAGAGACAAATTTAAAGTGGGAGTGAAGATTCAAGGAGAAATAATTTCAACTCTGAGATTTGCTGATGACATCGTCATCTTGGCCGACAAGCCTGAGGATTTGAATGAGTTTTTGAATGGTATGGACTCCGTCTTACGGAAAGAATTCATGATGAAAATAAATAAATAAATGTAAAACAAAAATACTGGAATGCAGCCGAAATAAATCAGAAACCTCTATGGAGATCAAATTGGCAGGTGAAAAGCTGAAGGAAGTAGGAGACTTCTGTTACTTAGGAAGCATAATAACCAGTGATGGACGAAGCAAAGAGGATATTAAAAGTAGGTTGGCTCAGGCAAAGAAAGCATTTCTACAAAAAAGGAATCTGCTGACATCGAATATAGATTTAGGTATTAGGAAGTCATTTTTGAAAGCCTTTGTCTGGAGCGTGGCGCTCTATGGAAGTGAAACTTGGACTAGTGGTGCAGCAGAAAAGAGGAGCATTGAAGCATTTGAAATGTGGTGTTACAGGAGAATGATGAAGATCAGATGGGTAGATAGGGTTACAAACAAAGAGGTATTAAGACGAGTGGGAGAGGAGAGATGTTTCTGGCGACTGCTAATGAAGAGAAGAGATAGGTTGGTAGGACACATACTAAGACACCCAGGAATAGCAAGCTTAGTTATGGAAGGAAGGGTCGAGGACAAAAACTGTAGGGGTAGACCAAGGTTAGAATATGTTAAACAGATTGCCTCCGATGTAGGGTGTCGGAGCTATGTAGAGATGAAACGATTAGCTCAGGACAGGGAGGCATGGAGAGCTGCATCAAGCCAGTCAAAAGACTGAAGACTCAAACAACAAACATCAGAGGTTGCCATGGCAACACTACTAAATTTATGAGGGATGAGCCATCAGACGTTGCCATCACAACGCACTTGCACGAGATCAGATTCTGATTTCCATCTGACTAAGTGTGAAGCGGCTTCGGTGACGTAACTGGTAGCATGCTGAACTTCTATGCCCAAGGTCGCGGATTCAAAGCCGGCCGAAGTCGCCGTATTTTCTAAGAGCGCTAAAAATCCCTCAGTGTGCTTTCCTTTGGAGGGGAAGTTCCAACGTTCGTTGCGAGTTGCTGGTTGCGGTGGCATCTAGTTCAAAGTTCACAGCTAGGTGTCGTTGACGGTAGTATCTGGTAGCAACATTAGGAACTACTGCTTGAAATTGACCGTCTGCAGTCCTTACCTGAATTACAGACTAATACAGCCATCACAATTCACACCGTTTATCAGACAGATTCTACACTCACCCAAAGTACACGGGGTTAGATGACCGCGTTGTCGCAGCCCCTAAACTGAGGTACCAACCAAAATCTCTGCGGGAGATATAATTTTGCGTGAAGAAGTAACAGACCGTTACATAGTTACACATCATTGTCGAAACCTTGCATAAGGACAGTGTGACCACAAGTATAAAAATGGACCCCAAATGACAAGAAGGTTACCGTCCCCATAAGACAATAAAATGTTTAAAATATGCATAAAATGACGAAAAACAAAGTTAATTAAGCTCCAATTATAAAATACTTTCTCGCAATAAATGAGGTCTGATCCTTCTACGAAAACCTGCATATTCTGCCTATTTTCGCCTATCCCCAAGTTTGTCCGGTGAAATCTACCTCCGCCTTCCGGCGTGCCGAGAGGACTTTTTTCTGCAAAAAAGGTGTATTAGTAACATAACATGTATTAGTAATATTCACATTCGTCGGGCACAATCGTGTTGACCGACTGAAAAGCTACAAAACCAATAAATAATAATAATAATATTAATGAATGTCAAGACCGACTGGCTTAAGGAAACAGAGGAAGGTTTTCTGGAAGTTGGCATCGTGGATGAAATCATACAAGACAGATCCAACTTCAGAACAGTTGTCAACAACTATCATTTTGCGGAGAAAATTAGTACTAGTACCAGGAAACCATGGACTGGAGAACGGAAGAAACTCTTCAGTGCCCAGATAAAGAGATTTTGGGAGAAGGAAAGATCAACAACATTTGCTAAATGAGTTCTCTCTCGCTCCTTAGATGGGCATAACGATGTGAAAAAGAAAATACAGTAATAATAACAACAACAACGACCTTGATCCATCCGTTACACAAGAAAGGCAGCATGAAAAACGGCAACAACTACAGAGGAATATCCCTCCTACCGGTAACAAACAAAATTCTCTTACTTGCTATCCTGGAACGATTAGAAGCCGAAGTCGAGCATCAAATAGGAAAATACCAAGGGGGATTCAGAAAGGGTCGTTCAACTGCCGAACAGATCCATAGCCTCAAAACGACCATTAGATATTGCAATCTCAGGTCCAAATCGTACGTATCAGTCTTTGTGGACTTTAAGAAGGCTTACGATTCGATAGACCGCGAAGTTCTGTTGAACATCCTTAACGAATTCGGGGTTGACCTGAAACTGCTGGCATTAATTAGAGCCACCCTAACTGAAACAAATCCAAAGTAAAGTTCCTGGGATGTCTGTCGGATTCCTTTGAGGTCAAAACGGGAGTCAGACAAGGTGACGGGCTCTCTCCAATGCTTTTCAACTGCATTCTCGAAAATGTCATTCGGACCTGGCGAACAAAATTATTAGACACTGAGTATAGCCCTCTGAGAATGGGAGCAAAATCCAAGGGGATCATAGTCGACTGTCTAGCATTCGCTGATGACATCACCATTCCGTCGAACGACGAAGAAACATATCGACCTTTTAAAAGAAATCGCTGAACAAACTGACTTGCAGATATCATTCTAAAAAACTGAAGTAATGACTAACATCAAAGACGTCCCAGCAAAACTGCAGACAAAATACGGGAAGATCAACAGAGTGGAGAGATCATCATGAAAAGTGGGCTGGACAAAGAAGCACTCAAGGAACGAGTACGCAAACTCGAAATAGCCTATCAAACATCGCACTCAATATACAACAAAGAAAGCCTGTCCAAGAATACTAAACTACTTCATTATGAAACTGTTCTGAAACCAGTAGTTATGTATGCAGCCGAAACCCTATCCCTAATAGTAATAAAGGACTCCTTGAAGAACTGGAGAAAAAAAAGAGCGTAAAATCGTCAGAGGTATATTGGGATAAAATTACAAGAATGGCATCCTGTATAAAAATCCAACAAAGAAGTCGACAGTGAAATAAAGAAAATTTCAGAAACGATCCGTAAAAGGCGGGCACGGTATTACGGTCATCTCAAACGAATGGACGGAAACAGGCTGACTAAACAGATTTTTCATTTCTTTGACTCCAAACCCGAAACCACAATGCCCTGGTTTATGAATACCAAAAACGACCTGAAAAGCTGCATGTAAAACCCGACGACGCCTTCAATAGAGATCTCTTCCGCAAAAATGTACTGACTAATGGACTAACCCGAGACGAGACACCGAACCCGAAAAGAAGGCAAGGTACCACCTGGACAGCGGAGCGCAAGATGGCCCACTCATAGAGAATGAGGGAATTCTGGGTTCAGAGGAAAGCGAAACAAATTGCCAAGTGTAGCAAGACTTAACATGGTCCTAGATGGCCTCAACGAATTATATATATAACAAATAAAGGCCCTTTAGAAGAATGAAGCTCTCAATAGTTCGACGTTCCTATATAATAAAGGTTGTACTGTATGATGGTCCAGAAATCGTATCCGTAGCGTAGAACTTCATAGCAAAGATAGCACACATGTTAATATGGTATAGTCCTACTCAAACTTCTGGATCATTATACCATCGTCGATAGTTGGAAATTCGTACATGAGAGATAAGGACAGTGCAGAAAATTTATTTGAAAGTCTCAGAATAAAGAAGAATAAAAATGGATCTAGCTAGTCAATCGTGCATATTCGCTGATTTCCATACTCACCCGCCGTGAACCCAGGAGGATGTACCACAGTCCACATCGTGAAGAGGTGGATTACAGACATCCTGTCACCTTGTGCGTCTCCCAGAGGTAAGGAAAGGAAGGAATTTTGTAGTTTTACGTGACTGTTAATATTGTGATCATGAGCCACGGAATCCAAATCAGAGGATATAGCATTTCACTTTGAAAAGCTCACATGCATTGACCGGGAAAGACAACGTAAGTGACAGAGTCAAAACAGTATGTAATTAATACTTCACTTCGTGTCCATTTAGCCCCAGTGTGAGTGTGGAATAAGTATGATAACTTGTGTTAATGTGGGGTCTGTACTAATTTGTCTTTTGGGGCTAGTATTGAGAAGGAAGGGGTCATGACTTTGAGTTACCATCCCGGAATTTGCCTGAGGTTGAAGTGGGGAACCAAGAAAAACCACTTCCAGGAAGGCTGAAGTGGAAATCGAACCCACCTATTCCTAGTCATTGTTGCGAGGCTGAGTGAACTCCTTTCCATCTCTCAGACCAGATTACAATTTCTTGGAATCGAACCCAGGACCTCAGGGAGGGCAGCCATTAACGCGATTCCAAGGTCAGAACAGATTATAACTTTGGGATAGGAAATAAGAGAGAACCGGATGAACAGGGCCTAGCTGTAGAACCTGAGACTGAATCATAAACGGGCACAGGACGAGTTCATGCAGGGTCATCAGCACCGTAATCTGAACTTTAAATCCTACATCTCCAGGGACTGTATACGCCTACTAGTGAAACGTGAATGGCAATTACGGGTTCCAGAGTTCAGTCTAGTATTGCTTTCAATTATTTGTGGTGGATTTCTCTCTTAGCTTTTCCTATCTTAACTGCCTTGGGTTTTTCAACTGTGACGCAAATGGAGCATCCGAGAGCCGCATGATGGTAATATCCCCACCTTTCATATACTTTCCCCTTTTTTCCCCTTCACCTTCTTCTTCAAGGAACTGCCTCGTGGTGCAGTGACTAGCATTCTTGGCTACCACTCCTGGTCCGGGTTCAATTCCTGCCTCAGCCAAGACATTTAATCCTCATCTAAGGGCTAGAACGGAGTACACTCAGCCTCGTGGGGTAAAAACTGAGAAGAGGTTTGTTCAATTCCCACCTCAGCCATCTTGGAAGTGGTTTTCCGTGGTTTCCAACTTTTGCGCCAGGCAAATGTTGGGATTAATACTAACGTAAGGCCACGACCATCTCCTTCCTAATCCTCACCTGAATTACAAATACACACACTATTATAAACACCACAATAACACAGGGTATCGGACAAAGTCTACACACACCAAAGTACACGGGGCCAAATGGCCACGATGCCCAAGTTCCTCAAACGAAACAACAACAACAACAACAACAATCTTCTTCAAAGGGTATGCATTCTTGCTTCTCCCTTCTCCATTGACGGGGATATGTTCAGATGTTAACTTCCATTCACTGAAGCGTCGTCATCAAACTCTGCCACTGAGTGTGTGTAACGAGCGTCAAGAATTGGTGTGTTTCAGTTTAAGGCAAACAGCACCACAAGACTACTGAAGTTCTAGTTCTTCCAAGAGTGAACGTATGACGAAGAGAAAGAAAGGAGCCATGAAATGTAAAATTATGAAGGATAAGCTCCCAATTGATCTAGCTATCTTTGTAAAAAAAACTAGGAAGGATGGACTTTGGCAGTATGGCATAATTAGGAGTAACGCCAGATTTCGGCTCATCCAAGGTTGTCATTCATGTGTCGTTAGTATTCAATCCTTCCGGAGTTAAGTTCTGAAGATGATATTTTGGTCCCGACGTTCTTGGTTTAAATTCTGATACCAAACATTTATTTTTATGTGTCTATTGCCCTCTCCAAGAAACTCGTCCTACATCCACCAATGATTCAGGCCCACAGCCCCAGTGTGACGCCGTAGAGTAATTGCCTAATTTATTACAAAATACCTGTACATAATATCCTACATCTATTAAATAGGCTAGTGTTCTCTTTCGCCCAAAACACTTGATCTGTATTTAACCCATGTACCATTGGTTCAAGGGGTCGAATCCATGTATTTTTGGTGAAAGGAAGGAAAGAAATATACAGTCTTCAAAGGAACATAGAAAGATTTTATACAAGAGAGCAGGCATAACGTTGTGAAATAAACTGAGGCCAGGTGGCCGGGAAATGAGATTACGCATGACGCATCGTTCGTAGCCTATCATAGCTATATTTAGAACGAGTGGAACTTTCCGTCGATTAGACAGAGACCTTGTTTCGGAAATTAAGCTTACGATTGCATTAAAATGGCAACCGCGCAGCTGTACCAGAAGAATAATAATTAGATTTAACCCATTTGCAAGAATAATATTAACTAAAGAAATACATCATTGTGAATCATTTCGCATTAGAGATTTTTGTGTGGAGGCAGATGTTATAATAATTGCCTAGAAGAGAAGTGCAGACGTGGCCCTACGTCATCGGGAGGTCCCCGAGACCCAAGGAGTGGGGAATTAAAAATCAACTGTAACACCCACACAGCTGAGGACCAAATTTTATTTAATATCTCAGAACTGCACGATCGATTTTCAGGTGCAGAGAGGTCATTTTACGTTTAGAAAACAAGCTTTCCAGAGATATAAATTTTATATGTGTGCGACCATTATTTCAGAAGTTGGTTCTGGAAAAGGCGTGGATTTTATCTTTTTGTTGCCAAAGAGTATAAAAATCCTGGCAGGACCAAGCCAGTCATGCAGTTTACAAGCATTCCTTGAGGGGAAACGCTGTATCACATCGTATAGACAGTATCCGACAGCCAGAGGGCGTCGCTGTATCAACAACCAACGTGCATCCGTAAGGAGTAGCCGAGAAGTATTATTATAGTATCGCCGTGTGGAGAATTAGGAAAATCCTAATATAGGATCTAGTTCCGCCAGTATCAGTTTTACAGTGAAAAGTTCAGTAATTACAGTCAGAGTAGGCTGCGAACTTAGAACAGGCGATAGGTCTTCAGAATACAGTCCAATTAACGACCGAAAATATCGTAACGTTTTGAAGTACCATAACAGCGAGATAAACATTCTATCAACGTTAAAGAAACCGACCAGGGTCGGACAAAACAAGGTTCGCATAGGGTTCTGAAAAATAGGAATTCGAGAACAGAATAAGCAGAGAGGAGAAGTAAATTCTAGACATTGTTTCATGGAAACAAACGAACTATAAAAAACACTAAGTTACGAGGAGTATTAGATGCTAGAAATTAATAGTTCACCGATAGAGAATCTGGGAGACCGTGGACAAGACAGACTTTCGTTAGACCAACCAATAGGGTCTAGAAAGAAGCAGTTTAGAGCTAATAAATAATAGCCGATCGTCAGGAAACCGGATTTGAAGGAGTACTATTCCAGGGAGGAGATAGATGGTTCGAGACTTTCATTCTGGTCAGATAGGAAGCCGACATTTACGAATTTCACCCTTGGAGACGGGAAGTCAAGAAATCACGTGTGAAAGGCATAATAAAAGCCTTAGTGATTAGAATCTGTGTAGTGTAAATATATAAAATTTGTGTTAAATAGTAAGGTTTTAGTGATTTTATTGTGTATCATAGAAGAATACACTAGTGTAATTTAAAATGTCACCAGTGTTTAATGTATATGAGTTATATGTGTGTCAAGATATGTCAGTGTATGAAATGAATTTGTGCAATATGGAGTAATCACAAATTGTGGGCGAGATGAAACATCGTTGGAAAGTACGGTCATGGACCGATCTGAACGTGTAAGTAACTATTTTCATTATGTTATGTGTTGGGAATTTGTTTGTGTACAATCCACCCGAGTTTGAGAAATAGGGATGTTTTTGAATAACAAATAACAGAATAAGAGCACGATCTGAACAGAAAAATTGATAAATTATAAAATAATTATGTGAAATGAATAAATCCTTTAGAGGAAATGTACGAAATAAAATATCAGTGTATTTGATAAAAGTTATAAAAGCAAGCGTAATAATTATAATAATGAAAAGTATATAAATGAAGATTAATTTGAATTATATGAAAGTAATAGCTTTTGAGCTTTTGTAAAAGTATAAAGACATGGTGAATACATGTTCTTAAACTATAGCGATTATTGTCACGGGAGAGGATTAATATAAAAGAGTGAGATATAGATCCATTGTTGATGTTGAATTTATCAGTTCTCTGGAAGACGCTAGGCCTTAAAGTAAAGTATAGCGCATTGTCGCGCATTAAAGTAAATTGTCACGCTAGGAAGGCGTTGAATCTAAATATACTTGGTAAATTAATTGTGAGGGACAGTTGATTGCGGTAATTGAGCTAAGATAAGTCCTCTAGTATGGGATTGGTTCTCGAGGCCATGTGTGTTATATTGTATTGAATAATGGGTGCGAATTTATTGTATTTGATGAGCGCGGGTTAGATCGAGGTCGCCCTTTGCCGCTAATTTGTTGTAAGTCCTCCAGTATGGGATTGGTTCCCGAGGCAGTTGAGAGAGTCGAACCCAGACTCGTATAGTTGTGGAAGCCCCTAAGTTTTGTTGTTGTATTGAATTATTCTTACCCATCAATGATGACACTTCATAATTAATAAATGCCAAGGTTACGAAAGTGGTCTATGAACCTAAATAATGTTGTAAAAATAATGAAAGAAACGCCAGGTCTGTTCAGAGAACTGTGGAGAAGAAATAGCTGTTTTAAAAGCATGAATGTAGCGGTCTTGAGAAGACGAGACATAGAGCCTCCCCCTCGTAGGCAATAAATTACGTCAAGTGTTACGGTCAGACCCCTTGTTGTGGTAGGGTCGGAGAAGACTGTCTGCTGGAAGTAGTAATACACCGTGAGTGTTTAAGAATTTGTTAATGACCCGGGATTTGAACCGAGGTTCTTGGAGATTAAAAGTACCGCTTGCCTGTTCAGATCGTTAGCTTTCTTATATGATAATGGTCTTTAAGACAAATAAATAAAAATCCCTAATGTAATGTTGTATTGAGGTAGGATTTCACGAGTTCATTGAGGACAATTAGATTTCGGGAGTGATCTTAATTTTTGACTTTGTTCAAGTAGTCTTTGGTAACTCTGGAGTACACAAGTAATTTCCCAATCACTGTAGTGAATTTGTTAACTTGAGAGAGATGGTAACGTGAGAACATTGTGAAATGCCCAAAAATTTAAATAAAGGAATAACATTCATTTTAAATAAGATTATATATTTGTTTTGATTGTAAGAAGCTCATAAAAATGATTTTGAGATTTGTGAGGAATAACGCATCTTATAGTGGAAAGTATCGAGCCAGGGGAGCTCGTGTTTGTATTGAACTTTAAAGTGACACTTTATGGAAGTAAAAAGAATTATAATTTTGTTGGTTTGAAGGAAACCATGTATTTTAATATGATATTTGTTTGATTTTATGTGTTCCTTGTTCACTTTGAACAAGTTAGAAGGATTGGTCAGTAGTTTAATTGTTTAATTTGTTTGTAGCGCCATAATTTTGGTAAATTAAATGTTTTATAATAGGAGTTAGTTTTGTTGTTATTTTTGGAAGTGTATCCTCTATTTAATCCAAAATGTGTAAGTCACAGGGTGGGAGAACGTACCAAAACCCCGAAAATCCCGATTTGAGCATTGCTGGCATACAGTGATTTGCATATTTCTTACTGAAAGGGCACAGTATATAGTTAACTGTAAGAGGCGCGAAAACCAAGCTTAATGTTTGATACTGAATATTCTTCCAGATAGACCAGAAGATTCTAACCTTAGTAGCAGTATTCTTAGTAGGCCTATTGCGGGCATTTTATAAATCTCTCAACTTTCGATATATGAACAGTATTTAATTAAGCTGGGAGAAAAGAATCTACTTAATTACTTACTTATTTCTTACTTGATGACCCAGTGGTCTAGCTGCTTGCCCTCTACCAGCCAGACTGGGTTTGATTCCCAATTAATGCATGTGAGGTTTTAAGCAAAACGTCACGTCCAGTGGTTCGGATTCCAGATAAAAAGGAAGTCTCTTGGCGTATGATCAAGAGGTTAAGAGCCACATAAAACTTCAAGCTTCCTTCCTTTCTTCTCCCGTTCCTTTCTTCCTTCCTTCCTTCCTTCCAAGTGTCATAGCGCAGCTGCTTCTCTATTACTAAGGTGAACCGGATTTGATTCCCTGTCAATGCATTTGAGATTTTAGAAGTGAAATACGAAGTCCTGTGGTACAGATTCCACGTTAAAGGACGTCCATGCTTCATGATCGCAAGATCAACCTTCAAGTAAATTACACGCGTCCTTTAACGCTTGGAGAATGCATTGTAACGACAACATAGTTCACGCATAGCTATTTGGTTTATTATGTTAAACTAATCTTTTCCTACTTTCCTGTAATCTTGGGTAAAAAATAAACCTTAGTTCTTCATGCTCCCACTTAACATTTACAACTCACGCTCTGATCTATTTTTCCTGGAACACTTTTGCATCGGGAATGGTATATCTTTTATCATCCTGAGATTATCTGAGGTTTCATGTTACACTGCAAACATTCAGCGCTTCTTGTTGTTACGTCCAGGTTATTAATAGTGTATAGGATAAACTACTTACTTTGCTTTCCAGTTACGGTAACTGAATCCCACCTCACCAATTTATCCCTTTCAAATAATGGTGCGAGTACAAGGAGAATAGTTATGGTGCAAGATTATAGGCTTGTTAACTCCTGAACCAAGAATTATTCCACCATCAACTGTCACGTAAACCTGACTAACAACATAAACACTCTTCATGGCATATAATCTTGCGCTTATACAAAAACTGCTAGTTGTACTCATCGTTTACAGGCTAGTTTATGGAGCTTCAATAGCTGAATAACTGTAACAGTCCGTCATATCCCTCAAATGGCCATCGAGCATTGGAGGGGATTCCGTCGCCCACGCTCGCCGAATTTCTATTGCAGCAAGCAAGTTGAAGTACCGGTACTTGCTAACCCCCATCTTCCCGCAGTACTTTTTAAAATGGTAGGGGTCTATGCTAGGAATGGACTGCTTTAAACCAAATTTTAAAAAATGCTTTAATAGGCCTGTCTTTTCAGTCGAACAGTACGTATTTATACCCAATCAACTGCACTCCGCATGCGTTGCAATGTCAGCCAAAGAAAGAAAGAAAGAAAGAAAGAAAGAAAGAAAGAAAGAAAGAAAGAAACAGTTTGCGTTGTAATTTTGTTTATTGAAGTGCTTTTGGATACACAGCATTTTTTTGGTATTTATGTAACCTGTCACTAAACTGTATGAAATACACTCATTTGTGGAAACGACTCACGCCATCTATTGTGAAATGGATTAACTAATTCAGAAACCTTTGTGGGAATATGCACAACAACTCACCAAAGTTTCATCGCATTTGGATGAATGGTATATGTACGCATGCGGGACAAACAAACAAACAAACAAACCAACTATCAAGAAATATTCATTTTATAGTCTATATAGAGATTATATTAGGGGGAAATTTAAGACTCTATCTGAAAGAATATACATGAGGTTAATTATTGTTTGCAGAGATTACAAGGTAGATGGTTACAAGGTAGGCAATTTTTTCTACGTCAAGCGAACATCAATCAAATACCAGGAGAATAGAGTTTTATGCAGCCGAACTAGCGTTGTTATCAGGAAGGTCGATATTTCTCTGCTTGCATCCCTATGATACTAATGCACTGCAAACATATCTCGCAAGCGATAATGAACACTATTATTTTTCCCTCAACGTGACTAGAGGCTAATGCTTTTAACTACTCCGGCTCTTAGAGACGCTGGGGTGCCGGAATTTTGCCCCAAAGGGGGTCTTTAAGGTGCCAGTAAATCTACTGACACGGCTCCCTCGCATTTGCGCACTCTCAAATGCCAGCTGACCGCGCCAGGATCGATACTGCAGCCTTGGGCACAGCAGGCGAGAACGTAACTGCTGAGCCGTGCAGCCAGTCTGAATTACCTGCGCCACGCTACTACGACGACTACATACACCACAATAACACAGGGGCAGATGACCTCGTAGTTCCACCCCTTAAAACCTCAATAATTAACTAACACAATAATACAGGTTATCAGACAAATTATACATAGGCTACACACCCAGGTACACGGGGTTAAATTGCAATGATGTCCAAGTCCCTCAAATGGAACATCAAACAGCTTTCCCAGAAAGAGTTTTCAATAAATTGCTTGTTAATCTAATTGTTAATGGGGCTACACTGAAAATGTCTTCGGAACTTTCTATACACATCTAATGTTAACTAGAAGGACCACAGCGTCATCAGACACCTGGAGGGAAATAAAGCTGTAAATAATAGGCTAATAATGTTATTAGTTTTACGTCCCCTTTAACTACTGAGGTTTTGGAGACGCCAGGGTGCCGGAATTTCTTCCTGAAGGGGATCTTAAAGGCGCCAGTAAATTTATTGATACGGTTCCTTTGTATTTGCTCACATTCAAATGCCAACTGACTGCACCAGAATACGAACCTGCAACCCTGGGCCCAGCAAGCGAGAACTTGGTCGCTGCTCCACGCAGCCAGTCAGGAAATAAAGCTAACATTGTGGCTGTAAATTTGGAGACCTACTTCGCGAAAATACTACGACAAATATTTAATCAACACGTAAACTACGTACAGTATATGGAAAGGAAGGTAGTGTCATGCAGATTCTGTTAATAAACCAGGTATTTAAAACAAGTAGTTCCGTGAAGAACTATACAGCCTATTTTCATATATCCTACTTATGTTAATTGCCTCTATCTACATACAAAATTTCAGTTTGATTGCTGTAATAGATTCGTAGATATTGAGAACCGACTAGATATTTCGGATGGTCGACAGGTTGGATTTTATATATGTAGGTCCTAGAGTTATGTACTGTTACATGAAGATTATTGTGTACGTGTAGCATTCAAACTTCAATCGCATGATTAGGACACAAGAAGTAACAAGGAGATTTTAAAATTTCGCACAGCTGCCATCTTGTGGTTATGGAAACAATTCAAATAAATTAGATGCCAGTGGATTAACAATCGTATAAGGATTTACTGTACCAAGTTTCACTGCACTCGGATGGTTAAATTACGAGAAACGTCCATGTGAATATTTATACTTCACGTCGCCGCCATGTTGGATTTGTGATCACCAGGTTAATTAAAGTCCAATAGGTGAACTTAATTTCATAGCCCCTATGAACATTAAAAAAATCAGTTTGATTGCTATAATAGATTCGTAGATATTCAGAGCCATCTAAATATTTCGGATGGTCGCCATGTTGGATTGTTAAATGTATAGGCCTTAGAGTCATGTACCATTAAAGGAAAATTATTGCGAAGGTTCATTATTCAAACATTCACATCGATCGCATGATTACGACACAAGAAATAAAAACGTAATTTTAAAATTCGCCAAGCCGCCATCTTCAGGTTATGTAAACAATTGGACTAAATTAGATACCAGTATATTACAATGTGTATAATCATTTCCTGTACCAGATTTCATTGTGGTTGGAACAATAATTCGCGGGAAAGGTCTATTTAAATTTTTCAAATTCGCTTGGCCGCCATGTTCGTTTTGTAGTTAACCGGTTTTTGAAAGTCTTATAGATGAACTTCCAGTAGTGCTCTTTATCTCCGTACAAAATTTCAGGGTGATACCGCTAATAGTTTCAGAGATATAGAATGCTGGTGAAATATTTCGCACATCCGCCATCTTTTGGTTATGTAAACAATTGAACCAAGTTAGATGTCGGTGCATTACAATGTGTATAAACATACACTGTACCAAGTGTTATTGCGTTTGGTTGGTTAAATCGCGAGAAACGTCTATTTTAAAGTCGCAAATTCGCATGGCCGCCATGTTGGTTTTTTAGTTACCAGTTTTTCAAAAGTCACATAGGTGAACTTCTAGTAGTTTCCTTTATCACCATACACAATTCCAGGGTGATATCGGGAATAGTTTCGGAGATATTGAATGCTGGTGAAATATTTCGCACAGCCGCCATGTTGGAATGGTGAGACATAACAATATTTGAAGGGCACGGTCGGGGTCGTCTAGAATAGTGCTATGAACTTACCGAGTTTCATTGAAATCGCTAAAGCCGTTTAGAAGTTATTAGTGGGACACACACACACTCCTCACACACACACGGACAGAAGGTGATCTCATAAGCCTATTTTTAGCCTACTTTCGATTTTTGCAAGAAATGAAAGTAGACTTATGAGATCACTACAGGGCGAAAAAAAGTGTCTCTGTCTGTGTGTGTGTGTGTGTGTGTGGGTGGGTGTGTGTGTGAGTGTGTGTACTCTGAATGTCTGTCCCCCCCTATCAATTCGAACACGGTGAGCGCAAATTGAACGAAATTTGGTACAAAGATAGCACTAGCAAAGGACACCTCAGTGTCATGTTTTATATCGCCGCCATCTTGACGGAAACGTAATGGCGGCCACACAAATGTTCAAAGCTTAAATCAAATTACGACTAACCTAATCATCCGATCTCTACCAAATTTTGCAACAACATACCTTTATGGAGGGAGCATCCTTTGACAAATCGAATAGGTCATTAGCCTAATAGTTTGAGGATGGGGGCCATCTTTGTGTCAAAATCGATTACCCCTATTAATTCGAACACGGTGAAACCGAATGGAATGAAATTTGGTACAGAGGTAGCACTAGCAAAGGGCACCTCAGTGTCATGTTTTATATCGCCGCCATCTTGACGGAAACGTAATGGCGGCCACACAAATATTCAAAGCTTAAATCAAATTATGATTTACCTAATCATCTGATCTCTACCAAATTTTGCATCAACATACCATTATGGAGGGAGCATCCTTTGACCAAACTAATAGGTCATTAGCCTAATATTTTGCGGATGGCGGCCATCTTTGTATGAAAATCGATTCCCCCTATTAATTCGAACACGGTGAAACCGAATGGAACGAAATTTGGTACAGAGGTAGCACTAGAAAAGGCCACCTCAGTGTCATGTTTTATATCACCGCCATCTTGACGGAAACGTAATCGCGGCCACCCAAATGTTAAAGGCTAAAATGTAATTACGACCAACCTAATACTCTAGCCTCTACCAAATTTTGCAACAACAAATCTTTATGTGGGAAGCATATTCTGACCAAACTGCTAGATCATCAGCCCAATAGTTTGCAGATGGTGGCCAAGTATGTGTGCAAATCGATTCCCCCCATCAATTCAAACACGGTGAAACCGAATTGAACGAAATTTGGTACAGAGGTAGCACTAGCAAAAGGCACCTCAGTGTCATGTTTTATATCGCCACCATCTTGACGGAAACGGAATGACACCGAAATGTTAAAAGCTTAAATCAAATTTCGACCATCCTAATAATTTGATCTCTACCGGATTTTGCAACAACATGCCTTTTTGTGGAAAGCATCTTATGACTGACTACAAGGTCATCAGCCCAATAGTTTGCAAATAGCGGCCATGTATGTGTGCAAATCCATTCCCCGATCAATTCAAACACGGTGAAACCGAATTGAATGATTTTTTTTACAGAGGTAGCACTAGCAAAGGGCACCACATATTCATGTTTAATATCCCTATAGCACGTTGTATTTCAACAAGCTACTACAACCAACATTCAATTATACTCCTTGAAAAGGACAAAGAGTTATAACAATACCCATGCATTTAGGAGAAAGTAGGCTATATGTTCTTTACTGAACATCTTGTTTCAAAATTGAAAATAGGCTAATAATGCAGTATCTGTTTAATAGGGCTTGAAAATATGATCGGAGTCATGATTCGAACCCAGAGCACTTGTGCGCCAATGGGAGGTCAAGTAATCTTCGTGTCATTCCAAAAGCCACCGCGCCGCAATAGCCCGTCCAGACTATAAAGGGTGCCGTCTTCGCGGCGTGGTCGTTCCGGTGTAAGTGGCAAAACGCGCCTGCCCGGACAGCAGCAGATTCAGGCTCGAATGCCCACTGTGTTTACTCAACAGATAGACCTATTATTGATCTAAGAGGTGCTACTGCCTACAGTCATTCCTCTACCGTCGCAAGGACGGTGTCTGGGAGCTGAACACACTTTGTCAGCAGATACAAATGGGGATGGTGGTTGGCCGATCGCCCAGGCGACCACTAATAGGGTCTAATTACGGAAGTGTCAGGGAAGGGATTTTAGAAGGAAGTGGGAAGTCGGCCGTGGAATTGTTGAGGGGAACCACTTGCCTGATGGTGAAAATGGGAAACCACGGAAAACCATTTTTAGGACGGCCGAGGTAGAATTCGAACCCACGCTCTCCCGATGCCAGCGAGGCAAGAGTTAGCGCGTTAACGCTCTCGGCCACCGTGGCCGGTACAGTCATACAGGGGCGGATCCAGAGGGGGGCGATGAGGGGCGATCGCCCCCCCCCCTAAGAGAAAAGAAAAGAGGGAAAAAGAGAAAGGAAAAAGGGGAAAACGAAGGAGAGGAGAGAAAAGGGAGGAGAGAAGCGAAGGAGGAGACGCACCATACGAACTATAAACAACGATTTTAACCTAACTAGTATTCAGTTAATAATCGTGCAATATACAGTATATTAAATTACCTAGCCGCGACGCTCTCTTCTCGCTACCCCCGCTCGCTTATTTTCCAGCACTGTTGCTAATGTTGTGACGAGCCGAGCTGACTGAGCACAGCGCAGCCGACGCGCCGCCTGTCCGAACGGAGCCGAGTACAAACGAACAATCCCCTTCGGCCCGCTCCAACCGCGCCTGAGATATGTCTATCGAGGTAAATTGTATGAAGACTTCACAAGCTTTATAAATCTCCGAGAAACAGTGCACAACCGTTTAAAGGGAAAAGACGTAATTAAAGGGAAAGTAAATGGAAGAAAAAAAGACGAAATCCCAGTATCCGAACAGGAAAATATCGTCCGAGACGAAGGGAATGTCGATAGAGAAATAAAATTAATACTGAAGGGCTAACGCAAGAATCGCCAAATCCGAAAACTGGAGAAGAGATGCTAAATGATGACAATATTGAAAAAGCAAACAGCGTGACGGAAACAGAAACCGAGCGAGATCTACAGGAAGGAAAAGAACCAAAGAAAGCAGAAACCGAAGAAGAAATCCACAAGCAAAGATGGAGAAGAAACTAAGGAGGATTCGAAGAGGAAATTTAAAGCCAAAAATAAAGACAAGAAACAAGTTGCAGAGCCTACTATCAAGAAAAATAAGAAAAATGTAGCAGAACCAGAGGATGAAGATGAATACGACCAACAAACAAGAGATGAAGATGCAGATGCAAGAACTATAGAGGAGAAAAAGAAAACGCAAACCAAAGAGAGAACCAGCAAGATACAAGAAACCAAAGGAGTCCCAGAGCCTACCGTAACCGGCAGAGACGTGGGTAAAACTGTGTTGAGTATTCTCAAGCATCACAGTCTTGTCCTATGTGTGTTGGCGTTGGTACTGACGGGTGCGCTATCATGGAGTCAGTAGCTTGTGGTGCTGCCGCCGAGGTGCAAACCGAAGCAGAGCATGCCGTTAGGTGCCCTTGTTATAATCTCGCTCTGAATTTGTCTATTTCGAAGTCCTCGAAAGTCGTCGCCGTGCGAAATGCAATTGGAGTTATGAAGGCCACTATTACGTCCATTGATTCGTCCTCAAAACGCTCTTATGTATTTAAAGCAACTCTAGGTGAACTTTTATGTGGACTTTCTGAGACGCGGTGGATCGAGCGGCACGACGGTTTTGTACAATTTCGCTCTTCACTCCCGAACATAGTCGAGAGTTTAGACTCGATTACTTTATGGAAAGACTCAGAAAGTGCTTCTAAGGCAAAAACGCTCATAGCTGCTCTTTGTGAGAGGGATTTTATAGTTATCGTCATTTGCTTGTCAGAAATCCTTGGAGACACTAAAACACTCAGCATTTTGATTCAAAAAAGGGCAAATAGACTTGAAGGAAGCCCAGGATGCGCTAGACTACACTACTACTGTGTTGAGCAAGAGGCGCGAAGAGTGCGAAACACAATTTGCTGAGCTCTTCCAAGAATCAGAAGCGCTGGCAAAATAACTTGGAACCGAACGTCTGCTCCCACGCATCGCACAACGGCAAAAGCACCGCAAAAATCATCCAGAGTCAACCGTAGAAGACTACCATCGCCGGGCCACTTTCATACCCATTTTAGACTACGTCCTAGAAGATCTAAACACTCGCTTCCCTAAAGCAACGCAAGAGTTACACAGCCTATCAGCAATGATGCCAATATCATCATGGACGTCAGCGGATGTGGACACAATCGCTGCAAAGTACTTCAAACTTCTCAATCAACATTCTGCCGCGTCGGCGGCAAGGCTTCTACAGGCTGAACTTCGTATGTGGAAAGTAAATTGGTCCCGGGAGCTTGAATCGGGATCAACCATCCCAAAGAAAGCTATGGAAGCTTTAATTGCCTGCGATAAAGAGTTGTACCCCAGTATTCATCGATGTCTCAAGATTTATGCTACTTTACCCATCAGCGCTGCTTCATCGGAATGGTCATATTCTTCTTTGAGAAGGCTGAAGACGTGGTTGCGGTCAACTATATCCGATGAACGATTAAAAGGACTTGCTTTGTTGCACATCCACCACGATGTTTATGTTGACCCATCTCGCGTGATTGATCGGTACGCGAAAAAACCAAACCGGCGACTAGAGTTTGTTGTTTAGCTTAAAATTGTTTTTATGAACAAAATTGCTGTATTTGTAATATTTACGTACAATTAGCAATACACATATACCTGTCATAATTTCGGGTAGCCTTGTTCTTATTTCGCTCAACCTATACCCCTAAAATAAAGGTTAAATATAGTTTTAAACTCCCGTAAATCTGATTAAATCGTGTCTTTAATGATCTTTTTCTCGTCGATTGATTAAAATTCCTCGGGCCTCAAGCCGGGTTTTTATTTAATCTTGAAGCTATTGTCTAAGGCTCTAAGCTATATAATTATTTTTTTACGGTTGTCAGTCATCAAACTATATAACTCTGATTTTACTCTCCTGCCCTTTAATTACATTAATAGAGTAACTATAAACTATGAACCCGGTATGATAGCGTTTTGGAAAAAAATAAAAGTCTATCTTTACGAAAGCGCTCCATCGATATTATTGGCATGGCAAATGATAATATAGAGAGCAGTGTCGGACTGGCATTTGGGAAGAACGGGAGTTCCCATCGAGGCCTCGAGCCAGGAGACTCTGAGTGCCGAGGCCCGCCCATAGGCCCTTGCGCAAATAGGCCTGTGACCCCAGTTATTAGCTAGCTAAGATATTCTGCGTCTTTGTTTACAACTTAAGAGACGGAGGGCTACTCGCCAAGGGGACAAAGTCAGTCATTACCTATGAGGAGGTACGGGGGACTTTTGACCCCCCTCGGACCATTCAAGGCATCTGAGGCATCAAGGGGCCTCGGGGCAGGGCCGTGCAATGGGCAAGGTGAGGCAGTGCTAACGAGAAATTTACTCGTGCCGGCCGAGCGTAGCCCTACTCTATCCATTTCTGAGCAGTGCAGCACGACAGCACACTAGCACTGCAGCGCTTAGTCGCACAAGCACTGTCCATTTGACCGGGTACTGAAGTACGTTTAGTACTGAGCGCGGAGCCTGGACACTAGGCGCACTAGAGCCAACATTGTGTCATATGCGTGTGGTCTGCCGTGCTCATAACGTGGGGAGGACAAAACTAGCATAGTGGGAGAGACACACATTAATGAATCAAACCGAAGACATGTAAAACATGATATTTGGACGCACATGAACCAGATCTGCAGCAAGGATACAGAAATGTGCATACTTTTTGGGTGATGTAGCAGGTGCAGCGAGATATAATAGTCCTAAAATAGAATCAGGGGCTGGTGTGGAATCAGGAGAGTTAAAATACATTTTTTTAATTTGCTGACATAATGTCACAAACCAGCCGAGGTAGCTAAACACGTTAACGTGCATGGTCAGACTACTCCAAACTCGAAAGACCACACACAGCCACTCCATACATTACCTCATTAATTTCATTTGCCATTAACTCCTCTCATGAGATTGGCGTCATGAAGGCATCTATCCGCGAAATCATTCCCACAAGGAAACTGTCTCATCACATCCCCTACCTCATAGCAACCGGAATAATTATGGGTAGAACCAAATAAACTACATTAGGACTATAAAACTGTATTTCAATAACAAGATTCTGAATTCACCAAACGACTAGATGGATATGTGAGTTCGAGAAACAATCGTTAGTAAATTCATCAGGATTTTAAAAAGAAACATATTCCGTCGCAATCTAAGGTCATTTATGACTTTTATTCTCATATTCAAGTCGCCTCCGTGGTGTAGTGGTCAGCATGATTAGCTGCCACCCAGGAGGTCCGTGGTTTCCCACTTCGTCTTCGGGAAAATACCGGGATGGTACCTAACGTAAGGCCACGGCCGCCTCCTTCCCTCTTCCTTGCCTAATCCTCCCACTCTTCCCATCTCTTCATCAGGCCCTTGTTCGCTTTGCAGGTGAGGCCGCCCGGGCGACGTGCTAGTCACACTCCCCAGTTGTATCCCCGACTCAGAGTCTCAAGCTCCAGGACACTACCAGAGGCGGTAAAGGTGGGATCCCTCGCTTAGTAGTTGGGAAAAGCCAACCCTGGAGGGTGAACGATAAAAAAAGAAAGAATTCTTATATTCAACATGACCTGAAACAATACCTCGTGGAATTTACCTACACATAAGATATACGGCAAAATAAGCAAGAAGACACGAAATCCTTCAAACCTTCAAGTTTTAGGACAATATTCATTATTTCAACACAATGGAGACCAATTAGCCTATTTTTCTCTGAAAATTACAAAATATGTTGTCTGTCTTTCTACCAGCTTGTCTGTACTTCTTTCGGTGGAGGGCCTGAAACTGTTTTGTTTGTTAGTTCTTGGAACTATTCGACTTTAGGGTTATGGTACGCGAACCGTCTTCCTAACTTATCAGGGGCTATGTAATGCCAAACATACGAAGAAATGTGTACTACTATAGTTCGCCCAGTGTAGAAATTGCATGGTATCGTGCAATTGCTTGCGTTGACAATGAAAGGGACCACCTTGTGGTGTAGCGGCTATCATTCTTGACTGTCGCCCCGGTGGTCCGGGTTTGATTCCTTGCCCTGCCACGAAATTGAATTTCGGTTTGGGGTACTGAAATTGTATCAATGATACGTAAGTCATCCAAGCGGTGCTCATTTCGAGGACTTGCGCCAGGCCAGTGAGCACGAGTTTTTAGCCTACTTTTCACATTTTGCAAAAATGAGGAAAAAGTAGACTTATGAGATCGATCCGGGAAAATGTGTGTCTGTCTGTCTGTCTGTCTGTCTGTCCGTCTGTCTGTCTGTCTGTCTGTCCTTCTGTCTGTCTGTCTGGCTGTGTGTGTGTCCCCCCCTATCAACTCCTAAACGGCTGCAGCAATCAAAACCAAATTTAGTATGAGTAAAGATGTGCACCGGAATAGCTCACGTCCATATTTGAAAATGATGTCAGTGCTACCAACTGCTGAAAAAACGCACTAGAAATTTGAGCTCCATGTCGGATATCTTGCAAGGTATGCATGGGAGCTATTCCAAAATTGGCACACATGTAGATAAGACTATTTCAGTTTAATTTCCAGGAGGCCAACCATGACAGTGTTGCCAAAATAATGTTAAGCCTTCTGATAGGTCCAATGTTTAAATGCATATAACTTCTACACTATCAATTGGATTTCAACCAAATTTTGTATGTAATATCTGTACATAAACAGATATGACTGAGCATATTCTTAAGGCCACCAGGGCTGCCAACTGTTAATAAATGCTCCTAATTTATTTCATCCAAATACAAATATATCAGAAAGTATGCAAGCCAACAGCTTTAAACTATGCACACGTATATTCTGACATTTTGGATTAATTTGGAGTAACTTATATACGTCAGTTCTACCAACATGATTATGAACCTGCTGATAGTACCAATTTTTAAATACATGTAACTTCTATACTAACAGCTGGATTTCAACCAAATTTCATATGTGCTATGTGTACCATAACAGATATTACTATTAGTATTGTTAAGAGCAATCAGGACTGCCAACTGTTAATAAATGCTGTCTATATTTTTTTAACCCTAATATTAATATATCAGAAAGTATGCAAGCCAAGAGCTCTATACTTTGCACACGTATAGCACCTGACATTCTAGATTAATTTGGAGTAATTAATACAAGACAGTGCTGCCAACATGATTCTATGCCTGCTGATATGTCCAATTTTAAAATACATGTAACTTCTATACTAACAAATGTATTTCATCCAAAATTGGCACAAAAAGATATCATAATATTACAGATTATTTCTGACCAGCACACGCATGACATTGTTGCCAACATGCTTTTACGCGTGCTGATAGATCCAATGTCTAACTGCATGTAACGTCCATTGGACTTCAACCAAATTTTGTATTCTGTACCTTAAGAGATGGAACTAAGAATATATTCAGTCACCAGGGCTGCCAACTGTAGTGCTCTATTAGGCTACATTATACCAGGTATATTTTGAACTAATTAGATATTTTGATATTACCAACTTAATTTCGTCATTATTCTAGATAGGTTCATATTCTGTAGAATAATCATTGGCATGAAAAGTAGGCTGTATAGTTCTTCACGGAACTTCTTGTTTTTTATACATTCTTATTCTGCAATTCGAATTGAGAGCACGTCACTCCGTAGAGTTGTATTTTATTTCTTATGCTTCCTCGACCTACAGGGCTGCCAATATACAAAGCTTAACTATCATAATAAGGTGAAAAAAGAAATAAGAGAAGGTTAACAAACTATGAGTATTGAACTATGAAATATATCTTATACATATAAATTAGAATGAAAGACCTGAAGAGAGGGCAAACCACAACTAAAAATAAATAATTAAAATAGCAGTTCAGCCTTAAAATACACATAATTTAGGAATATAAGTGAAATGAAAATCCACAGCCTGCTTCCAGTCTCCGACCGGGTCAGGGAATGGAATGAATGAAGCCCCCATCTAGCGGCTGGACCCCACCATCAGATGTGAATTAACCTCCGGCATAACAAAACAGGTAGTTTAGAGAAAACGATAGGCTTCAAAGAGAAGTGAAAGCTTGTGGTACGTTTCGAATAAGCGAGAGGATCAACATCAACATTTTTAAATCACTCATCAAGTTTGGGTATGCCTAAGTATAAATGACCTAATTTTGCTATGAATGAATCCATTCAATAATAGAGAATTCATCTTCAATCTACTCGGGAACAGTATGAGACGTAGTCTATTGGTACCCAATAACATTTTATTGCTAATATTAATATATAATAATAATAATAATAATAATAATATGAAGGGAAGATAAGAACGGCTTTACGAAACCATGTCGGTACGGGCTGGCCGCGCGCCTGAACTGACGAGTTCCAGCGTAGACAGTGCTGACAGTGTGAGGCTAGGTCATACGGCCCTAAAAGCACTTGCCAGGCTTGCAGGGCACCACGCCATACTATACACAGCTCGCTCACACATGTAGCGAGCGGCAGGTGGGGAGAGGCAAGGACATGACGTCACGCGCTTGTAGCTTACTTCTTCGACTGCCCGTAAGGGAGCAGCAGGATAGAACATACTACAGGCACTAGCTACGCAGGGCCCTGCCTCGGGGTGTTAAAATTAATGACCTCGGCCCTTGTGCGAGTAGGCCTCTAACATCAGCTTATTATATTGTATCTAAAAATGGGGAAAAGGGGGGGGGGGTAAGTTCCGAAGGGGGCTCATTACGGTCACAGTATTTCAATGCGCGCGATCCCCGTGTCAGTAAACTCAGCATAAAAAAATTTTTCAGCGTAAAAATTGGAGCAAGTCACTGGGGTGAGGGTGGGTGAGGGGGATGGTAAGGCCCCTACTCTCCCGCTCCCGTCGAGGCCTCTTAGGGCCAGTCCGAAACTGATAGAGTGTACGTAAGTATAGGTAAGTATGAGCAAACAAAATATTGTTTAGTGACCACACAGAAATTGGGAAAGTAACGAAAAATTTCACATTTCGAAAAAAAATGACATTTTGGTAAAATTATGCGCAAATAATTCGATGTTCATTGTTAACTTTTAAATTTGCATTATGGTATATTACCCCCCCCCCCCCTCCATTTTGAGGACAGATATCATGACTGCCCCCTCCAAGATCACGGTCTGGATCCGCCCCTGCAGTCATATCTACCATTCAGATTATTTGACAGTTCAGCTTTTATTGCATAACGCACTTTACTTAAAACGTATCCCTCGAACAACACCATTCTGTCTCCTTCCCTGGATTTTTAAACAAATACAGATTTCTCGGTCGGGATATTACTCCTGAAATAAGCTGAGTGTTGGATTTAAGGAGCCAAGCCTGGAACACCAATCAGCGATCGTTCAAGTAGACTTCCGCTTATCATGTGCTACCTTGACCCTCATTTCTGTTCGTAATAATTAAAATACCATGTGTGGAGCGGAAGAGCGGACAAGAATGTTCAGCCTAAGGGCCCCCCTAATAAAATGTCGGCCACGGTCTACCTCAACTGATTGACACGTGTGAACCAGACATTCCCGCGCTTCAAGGCACGCATTTCAACTGCCGCATGTATTCAAAGATCGACGTATTCTTCTGCTCTTGATTTTCGCAAACAATGGAAGGAGACTTATGCGATCTGCACGGGCCAGAAGTTCGTGTATCTGTCTGTATGTGTGTGTGAGAGGGTGTGTATGTCTCCCCCCCCCCCTCCCCCCCCCACCCACCCCATCAATTCAAAAACGACAAATCGAATTGAACAGAGGCAGCACTAGCAAAGAGCACCCCAGTGCCATGTTTTGTATCGCCTCAATCTTAACCAAAGGTAAATGGCGGCCACCAAAATATGCTAAGCTTAAATCATATTACGACTAAACCAATCATCAGATCTCTACCTAATTGTGTAAATACCTACCTTCATAAGGGGCGCGTCTTGCGCCCAAACTACAAGGCCATCAGCCAAATCATTTCAGGATGATGACCGTGTGAATCATGCAAGCATACCAAATTGTGTAAATACCTACCTTCATAACGGGCGATTTTTCTAACCGAAACTTTGACTTAACCTCACGCCTATAATTTGAGCTAACCTCATTGCCAAGAGAAGTCTTTTCGTACCACGTCGTGTTCTTTTGCATGCTGCCGTTTTGATTGGCTTATGGATCTTTTAAGCATAAAATGGCATCTTCATTGATTATACACATAATGGTGAAGTATTGTAATTCCACGGTTGTCATCTCAAGTTATTAACCTTTGCTTAAAACGGGACTGTGAATGCACTGTGTACTGGTTTTCTTCATACATCTTCATTAACATTTGCAGGCCGAATACTATCACCGCCACAAACTACTTCATTTTGATCTATACCTTAATTTTTTTTACAACCTATAAATATGGTGCACCATATTAGGTTAAATGACCGTTTATATTTCAGTGCTACGCTTTATCATAATTGCATTATGTTAATGCTTTACAATTGGCTGATGAAGGGGATACAAATTGTTAGTTAATCCCTGAAACATGTACCAAGAACAACTTCATTAATAATTATTTTCAATAAAGTATTGATTCAGGCGGTTATATAATTCTTATTGAAAACTATTTAAGCACATCAATACGGAACCATCATGAGTGATTTAATTAATAGAATTAGCCGTGCTAGGTCACACGACAAGATAGTGTTCGACGCCTGGTGCCTGACCCACATTTCAGTAGCATGACATTGTTGCATTCAATATACTGATAGAAATAATATACATTTAGTATGAAATGGTTTATAATGAAGGCACGCTACCCTGAGGAAACCGTTTATTCCAAGTTATGATATTATAAGAAGTTGTATCTAAAGCTGTTGACAACACTGAGTAGCAATGGTTAGGTTTTGGACAAGTGGTATCACGTCGAACTGTCACACGTTTGGCTGGAATTCAAAACCAGACAAGCTTGATTCTTTTACTTGATTTTTATATTTATTGTTTTATAATTACTCAGACGTTATACTATTACGCATTATATTGTGACTTTTGCAATGGAAACTATGCTATATACGTACTTTAACACACTACCACAGCGATTTCTTTCACCGTTCTTGAACCGCGCTATATTCTGCAACATAGCTTCTGACACGTAAACCAAATAGTAGCCTATTCTTTATACAATATTACTGGCGATTTATTTCGGTCGTTAACCTGAAAATTGGCCAAGGGATTGGTGTAGCCAATGAACTAGCCCCTTTCTTGTGGAAGCTTGCAATAAAACGTGCGGTGTAAATCGTATTTATTTCCCATTAGAAAATTACTCAGTATAAAACAATAAATCTAATAAAACCCAAATTAAAAATCCAACCATTACATGATTCGAACCCCGGCTACACGGATGAGAGCCTAGCAACTAAACCACGTGACGTAAGTACCATATCGAGATACGCAGTCAATAATAGTCCAGTACGTACCGTAACGATTGGAATAAGGAAAATCTTTAGCACAACGTACAGTACAACACACCAAGTTGTATTTCAAAAAGCTACTACAGCGAACGTTCGATTATATTCCTTGATAAGGACAAAGAGTTATAACTACACCCATACATTTAGGAGAATGTAGACTGCATGTTCTTTACTGAACATCTTGTTTTCAGCATACAGTACAAGTTTGAACAACTACTTCTCTCTAGACGACCAAGTGCAGAGAAGTTTGAGATAAGGGCCATTTCCCAAATGTTTAAATGGACTAGTCGTTAATGACGTTTATTTATTATGCTCATTCATTTGAGTTGAGTCCGCCTTGTTGCGTAGCTCTCACTGAGGAATCTAACCTATCGGTTTAGACTTCAGTAGCTGTCCAGTAGGCTACACCAAGTCTCATAAGCATTGGGTCATTCCATGAAGAGTTTAGAGGAATTCATATATTGGGAACTGACATGCAAGCCCCTTAATTTGTGGAAAGGAAAATCATAAAAACTCAGCAATTTTTCTAGGTTTATGCCGTGTCTTGTGTGGGGTTTCAACTAGGAACACCAAGCTGGCCCATCAGCGGGCTCTTGGTGTCCGTGCCCGGGCTCCCACAGGAGTAGCGAACTGCCCGCTACCTCCCTTTTTATGAAGCGCACCTGCGGCTCTTTACTGAGAGAACTAAAAGCTCAAGCAGCCTTAACCTCCCTATGAAGGCTTAGAAAAAGATGGTATATTGGCTTTCACGGCCAGTGTATTAAAACTCAGCAATTTTTCTAGGTTTGTGCCGTGTCTTGTGTGGGGTTTTTCCTAGGAACACCAAGCTGGCCCATCAGCGGGCTCTTGGTGTCCCCGCCCGGATCCCCACAGGAGTAGCGAACTGCCCGCTACCTCCCTTTTTATGAAGCACACCTGCGCCTCCTTATTGCTAGTGCTAAAAGCTCAAGCGGCCTGGCCGTGAAAGCCAATACACCATCTATAAGGAAAATCGTGTTTACCAACTTTCAGGTGTTTTTTTTTTTTTGCCATCCTAAAAAGAAAATAAAAACAACTTTTAAATAGTCAATCTAAATGGAAACAACGGCGTTGCATAGTACAAGAATAATAACAACACAATAACGGAAGTGCAAAGTTTTACAGACACATCTCCAGGTCGAAAAACTCCAGAACGGCAAAGTAACTACTCAACATTATAACAAAGAATGGAGTGGCTGACAGAGGTCCCGAGGGACCTACAACAGGTCAATATAGAAAACATCGAGCACCACACCGAGTGCCGCAATAAAATCATACATTTTAAGTTTGAGCAATGAACAACCCGGAAGAAAATGGACAGGTGAGCGGAAGAAGGAGCATTCGGAGAGGATGAAGAGATTTGGGTAAGAAAAGTGGGAAACGCCCGAAGATGAAATCGTGAATTCAAGTTCAATAATCTCTCTCCTAAAGGGGAACAATCTATTAAATAAATAAATACCGTAATAACAATAGGCCAAAGCGTGCTGTAGAGATATTCCTATTACATTAAAAAAAAAAATGCTATGCCCCCTTATTCAAACCTTTAAACGCACCTTAAACACTGACAATTTCTAAGCACCGTCATCATCAACAACAATGTCATAACAACAGCAAATGTTTTAGTGCTGGTGTGAAGTTGTTGTTGATGATGATGATGATGATGATATTGTTTCTCTAATGGGCCGAACGTCTCAAAAATCGGCACCTAAATGTAATTCACTTATAGAGGATGGTTGCAGATGGGGTTCGAACCATCTGCCTCCCAAATCCATTGATAATGAGGTTTTTTTAATTTAAGAGGCTCTTTGACATGGTGGGCGTCTGTCCTGTGTATCTGTGTGTGAAATCTCTCAGATATACTCTGATTGCTGGTTTGGTTGAGGGATGGGAAACATTACTTGGCTCATTGCCCTACGGGGGAATCACCGCAATAATTTGATCACTACTGGAACATGAACGTGAGTGTAGGAACGCTGTTGTGTTTACCTGGACCGGCCAGCAGGTGTCTCTAGCGTGGTGAAGGAGCGGCCAAGGTAAAGCAAGGCAGGCAGGCAGGCAGGCAACTGTGGAGTCTCGAGTCGAGTCAAGAGTGCTTGCTTGAGTCATGTCTGGGTAAGTGTCAGTGTGTGTGTTCTGTGTCGTGTGTGAAGTGTTCATAGTGGTCAGTGTATCAGTGAGTGAGACCAACATCCTCAGAGGAGTTCCTCAACATCTCCGCCAAGACAACAGTTCCTGAACTCTGGGGTAAGCTAACACATCGCTTGACCTTTGTACTCGCTGCCCACGGATTGGCATGGGCAGCCTGCCCCTCATCTTATTCGTAAGGAACTGAAAAATAGCGAGCAATGTTGAGTATGGCACCAAATAACACATTGTTGATGTTCATTTAGCGGCTTGGGATATACTGGTCATCAGTTACATGTACTTTTGGAGTGCATTGAATTTGTCTGATAACCTTTCTTCTGTAGTGACCGTGGTAGTGTAACTAGCCTATGTATTAGGGCTAATGACTGGGGTAGGTGTCCCTGGCACTTGACGTAAGCTAGGCCTACCATGGAGGGAATGTGGTATATCTCATGATTTCAATAGTGAGCGAAACTCAAATATCTTCGGACTTACAGCCCTTCTGCATTCGTGGGGCGTGACTCAACTAGAATAAATCAAGTTGCAGTGTTATTGTTTCTTCAATTAAGGGTTAGACATCAACCCCCGATTCATGTGTCTGATATGTGTAACTACAATATTGTTAGTATCTAGGATTGACACAGGTTCCTCGGGAGTTGAGGAACGGGGTGGTGAAAACTAATAAGTGAAAAGAAAGGGAGGATATAGGAATTTGACTGCGCCCCAATATTTTATTGCAGTGAGTGTAGCGAAAGCCGGGAATCTAAGGCCACGGCCGCCTCCTTCCAAATCCTACTCAATTACAGACACTGCGATAGCAAAGGTTATCTGACAAATTCTACACACACAGCCGTGTACGTGGGGCTGAAATGATCACGATATCCAAGCCCCTAATTGAATAACTACAACACACAGGTACATTGTGGGGTTTGAAGCCATTTTTTTCAGTGTTGCCTTAATAAACAAGAGATTAGTGCTTTTCAGTCGGTCAACACGAATGTACCCAAAAGAGCTGGGTTATGCCCTAATCCTGGAATAAATTACATTGATTAATCTCATGTAATTTATTCCAGGATTAGGGCATAACCCAGCTCTTTTGGGTACATTCGTGTTGACCGACTGAAAAGCACTAAACTCTTGAACACACAGGAATTAAATAATTTGTTGTTGATGATTGATTTAGGTGCTTTGCGACATCGTGGTCATGTAGCCCAGTGTACTTGGGTGTGTTTGTAATGTTTCTGATGACCTGTGTTATTGTGATGGCTGTATTAGTGTGCGTTTTTGTAATTCGAGTGAGGATTGGGAATGAGGCGTCCGTGGCCATACGTTAGAAACCATCCTGGCATTTGCCTGGAGTAGAAGTGGAAAACCTCGGAAAACCACTTTCAAGATTGCTGAGATGGGAATTGAACCCTCCTCCTCTCAGTTTTGTCTCACGAGGTTGAGTGTACCCCGTTCCAGCCCTCAGACCAGAATTGAATTCCTTGGCAGAGCCGGGAATCGAACCCGGGCCTCCGCGTCGATAGCCGAGAATGCTAGCGAGGCGGATGGAATAAAATGAACGGAACTCTTTACATTCTTTTGGTATGAAACAAAGAAAAATTAATTTTATTGGTTCCAAGCAATACCGACAGTAGTGGCTACGCTGGCAAAAGCGCAGTGTTAGGTCATGGGGCCAAGCTCTCTGCTGACTCGGTAGACGCGTGGGTTCGAGCCCCACCGTCGACCGTCCTTGAAATGGTTTTCCGTGGTTTCCCATTTTCAACACCAGGCAAATGCTGGGACGGTACCCTCTGACAGGCCACGGCCGCTTCCTTCCACATCCTTGCCCAGTTTCATTCACCATCATTCATTTCATCTCTCATTAACTCCTCTCATGAGGTTGGCGTCAGGAAGGGCATCCGGCCGTAAAAACATTGCCACTAAGACTTCCATCGCATCTCATCCCCGACCCCGTTGGAAAACGGGAATAATAAGGGGTAGACATACATTGGTTCCAAGCAATGTACTGTATAGACATGAAAGAAAATCCACAGCCTGCTTCCAGTCTCCGACCGGGTCAGGAATGGAATGAATGAAGCCCCCATCTAGCGGCGAGGATATGAACTGTGCCGGCTGCCGAGGCCTGACGCACTCCTCTGGGGGCAATGAGTAAATGAATGACAGATGAAATGAAATGATAGTGGAGAGTGTTGCTGGAATGAAATTTTGACAGGGAAAACCGGAGTACCCGGAGAAAAACCTGTCTGCCTCCGTTTTGTCCAGCACAGATCTCACATGGAGTGGCCGGGATTTGAACCACGGACCCAGCGGTGAGAGGCCGGCTTGCTGCCGCCTAAGCCACGGAGGCTTCTGTATAGACATAACTTTCATTAATGATAGAGCTATAAAGCGGGAGCGTGATGGCGCTGTGGTTTAGCTGCTCGTCCTTCATCCGGACGGCAGGGGTTCGAATCCTGGTGGCAGCGGGGTGGAATTTTCCCCTGAAAAATCAGTGGCGTTAGGAAGGGCATCCGGTCTTAAATCTCCGGCGACCCTAATAAATTGGGAAAAGCCGAGGAAAGTTAGTTAGTTATAGAGCTATAAAGTCCCTGAAAAGGAGAAGTAGATCACAGCGATATCGCCATTGTCTAAGAGAACAGTTTACCTACCTGTTGCTGATCGTGTTTTTAGTGGGTGTAAGAACGTCAGAGGGCGTGCATGCTCCACTGGTTCTTTTATGCCAAGAGCTAGGCACAGCTGACACCCCGCTGTGCATCACCTGTTTCCTTTCCTTTTTTAACGGGCACTTTTTAAAAGCCATCTCTAAAGAGGAATGTGAAGCCAATGCTGGAGGTCTACAATTAAGTTTGAAGACTGCGCAAGACATTGAGCCACACTTCAACTCCTTCGTGTGAATACTCATGTACCGAAAGGGAATTGGAAACCTCCCAAGTTAAGTGATTCGATCATCATCTTGAGTGTGGGTGTCTCTCCCAACTCAAGAAAATGCTGGGACGGTGCATAAATTTTAGTTCCGTATAACCGTAAATCAATGGTCGACAACCTGGGAATGTAGGGACTAGCCTACTTCGGAAAATCGGAAGCGGTCAAGGATCTATCACTATATCTGTTTAGCTTGATGTTGGAGAGAGTGTTTGAAATAGGCTACATAATATTTACAGCAACGTTTAACATGATTAGAAGAAAAATAGAAAGCAACTACCGGACATAGGCCTAGTAGTAACCCTGAAATAAAAGAAAATTGCGTAGGAACCTTCCAGATTTTACTGTGTTGTGGGATTATTGTTATCCTCCGGGTGAGGAGTTCAGCTGTGATTCATCAGTTTCTGTACTTTGTATTTTTTACTTTTTATTGAAAAATATGGACAACTAGACCTGGTAAATAATAGGCCTACTGTGTGCCTATTACCACTTATTATTCTCGTTTTCGACGGGGTAAATAGCTATGTGGCAGTTGCTTTTACGACCGGATGCCCTTCCTGACGCGAACGTCTGTGAGAGGAGTTAATGAGAGATGAAATGAAGGAAGAATGAAGCTGGACAAAGAGATGGAAGCAAGTGGTTTTGGCCTATTAGAAGGTTGAAAATGGGAAACCACGGAAAACCATTTCAAGGACTGCTAACGGTTCGAACCTACGCCTACCGAGTCCACAGACAGCTTACGATTAGCCTCTTGGTCTAGTGCTGCGCGTTAGCGAGCATAGCTACTGCTGCCTACTAAATTATTAAAACAAAACAGGAACTTACACAGTCGTATTCAAAGATATTCAGTGAGACGTTTGGTTGTCACTGTCATCAACTAGCTTTTTGAATGACACCAAGTCGAATACGCGAGTTGCAATGATCATCAGTCAATCTGTTTCTGGTTTTATTTTTTATGTATTACAAGTTAGAAAAAGAAATATGGTTCACAAAGTTGTAGTATGTTTAAACAAAACAAGGATTTCACTTTCAGAACCACATAACTAACACAGGACATTTCTTTTCTTCGGGAACCACAGTGCAACATTTGGTCCCAGGTAGTCCAGTTACACTTTAAAATTTTTAGCGTTACGGGTACAAGTTTTGTACCAATGCCATCTTCATGAAGGTGCTTTCCAATGTTGCTTGGCAAATGCACTTTCAAGTAGGCCTATGGATGCGAACCAACTTGGCCAAGTAACAAATGTTAATGGTTTTCATGAAGTGCTTTGTGATCTACCAGACCCACCTACACGATCACCTGGCAGTAGACCCTTGTCTTAAATTACGATTACTTACACCAGTGCTATTCTAAACATTAATAAGTATTGTTCGTAACTTGATGATCCCTGATCCTTGCTCACCAATGGTACGTGAGGGGTGGGGACGGACGGACGACATATCTTTTGTTTTTGTTGTTGTTAATTCGTTTTAGAGTCTTGCAACATCTTGATCATCAGCTTTGTGTGCTTTGATTATTCTGATAACCTATGTTTCCTTGGTGACCGTAGTACAGTAGTATATAGTGTGTGTAACTGTAATAATTAGGTTTGGGAATGGGATAGGTTGTTGTTGTTAATTAATTTCGTCGCTTTGCGACATCGTGGTCATGAAGCCCCGTGTACGCGTGTGTAATTTGTCTGATAACCTGTGCTATTTTGATGGCTGTATTAGTGTGTGTATTTGTAATTCAGGTGAGGATTGGGAAGGAGGCGACCGTGGTCTCAAGTTAGGAACCCTCCTCTTTTCAATTTTGCCTCACGAGGCTGAGTGTACCCTGATCCAACCCTCAGGATCTCTCAGTTTTGCCTCACGAGGCTGAGTGTACCCTGTTCCAGCCCTCAGACCAGAATTACATTTCTTGGTAGAGCTGGGAATCGAACCCGGACCTCCACGGTGACAGCCAAGAATGCTAGCCACTTTGCAACAAGGCGGACAATGAGGTAGATATCTCGTGGCTTAAAATAAGGTGCTATTCCGGCATTTGGTATGGATGGGTGTGGACAAATCAGAGGGGACCACACTCAGGATAGCCGCTGTCAGCGCTGCACAGTGGATCAAAATCAAAATCTAGGGGGACAAAATTATTTTTACGTTTAATCATGAATTTAGAGTGAAAGCAATGTATATAATTTGTTTACTTCATAATAAACATCAGTTAAGACCTTTTTAAGCTACGTCTACACATGCAAGAAATTGTCTATGACTAAGGGTTGGATAGAGCATCCAGTTGTCTCTTCAGAACAATTTTCTACCCCTAATTTACTTTTAACAAAGTCACAAAGTTCCACTTTTGACTTAATCGTCGAAAAAAAATCTTATGACAGGCGTAAACTACAAGACTTTATCTACATTTTAACATTAAGTAGAAAGTGACGCAGAGTGACGTGACATACTAAAAATCTAAGTGAAAATATAATTTTAAAAATAACAGTTAAATATTATATAATGCAAATATAGCTAAAATTACGTAACAATTACGCTCATTAATAAATGAAACACGTTACAAACTTCATACCATTAGCTGCATGTTCCATCTTAAAGCATCACACTAACCACAAAGACAACCAAACCACAGCCACTTACATTCACCCTCCAATTCAGACTGCTCGAACAGTGGTGACAGATTTACACTAAAATGCGTTTATATCCCAGAATAGTGAGCGGCAATTATATGAGAATGCTGTAGATGTAATAAATTTTGTTTTTTAATTATGAAAATAAATAATTTTGTCCTCCTAGATTTCGATTTTGACCCACTGTGCGCTGGGATTGGAACCTCCTATCTCCAGCTTTCTGGAGTTCCCCATAACCCTGCTATTGAGGGATTTAACGCGCTCGGCTACACCTTAGGTTTTTGTTTTTCTGACAGCAATAATATGGAAGAGTGTTTTCTGTGTCAATAAAGTTGAAACTCTAGGAAAGACGAAGACGGCACGAGGAGTTGTCTGCAGTCCTTTTGGATGTGACTAGTTAACGTTTAACCCATTGCGATAATGCTATCAGACAATATTCACAGATCAGGCAGCTGATGCTGTCACCACCTACGTCCAAACACCGGCGCAGTTGGTTGGCAATTAAATTAGGTAGATTTACTGGCACGTTAAATAACACCAAAATAGCGGCACCTTGGCACTTTAAACCACGCAGTTAAAAGAGACGTTAGCACATATTAGTGTTACACACACAAGCACATGAGGCTGATGTCCAAGTTGTTCGATCCCCTAGACTAGAGCAAACACTCAGGCTATAACAAACAACTAGGAATCATCTTATAAGTTATATTAGAAGACACGATCCGAAAAGAACACAAAACAGGAAAATGTAACACCAGAAATTTAATTTTGTCCCGTACAGTTAGTTGTTTCTTTGTTGTTGTTGATTAATTTAGGGTCTTTGCAACATCATGGTCATCTAGCCCCGTGTACTTGGGTGCGTGTAGAACATGTCTGCTGATAACCTGTGCTATTGTGATGGCTGTATCAGTGTGTGTAGTTGTAATTCAAAATTGGAAAGGACGCGGCCGTGGCCTTAATTTAGGAATCATTCCAGCATTCGCCTAGAGTAGAAGTGGGAAACCCCACGGGAAACCATTTCAGGATGGCTGAGGTAGGAACTGAACCCGGCTCTTCTCAGTTTTGCCTCACGTGGCTGAGTATACCCCGTTCCAGCCCTCAGGCCAGAATTAAATCTCTTGGCAGAGCCGGGAATCGAACCGGGTCGCCACGGTGATAGCCAAGAGTGCTAACCACTACGCAACGAGGAGTTACCACCACGACATTGCTCTCGACTGTTTCATTTCGGAAGGCCTCAAGTAATGTATGTTTCAGTCAGACTTCGAAAGAGTATGACATATATCTGCCATATGTGGAAGTTGTTAAGTATTCTCCTTAAAGGGAGCGTGATAATGCAGTGGCCAAGCTGCTTGTCTTTCACCAAAGCGGCCTGGGTTCGATTCCTGGTTAACGCATGTGAGATTTTCGAAGTGAAATACTGTATCACGTACTGTGATTTGTATTCCAGGTAAAAATTGAGGTGTCGTGGTTCATGATTGCGAGATTAATGGTCACGTAATACAACAAGCTTCATTCTTTCCTTCCTTCCATTATTCTTTTTGTCGTGTGGCCTCCTGACAGGCCGAGTGCAGGTCTTTCTAGTCGACGCCCGTGGGCAACCAGCGCGTCAGGATGAGAGATGGAATGGATGAAGAAGAATGAAACTGGGCAAGGATTTGGAAGGAAGTGGCCGTGGCCTGTCAGAAGGTACCGTCCCAACATTTGTCTGGTGTTGAACATGGGAAACCACGGAAAACCATTTCAAGGACGGCCGACGGTGGGGCTCGAACCCACGCGTCTACCGAGTCAGCAGAGAGCTTGGCCCCATGACCTAACGCTGCGCTTTAGCCAGCGTAGACACTGCTGTCGGTATTCCCTGTTAATATAGCCACTAAGAGTTGCCAAGGCTGGGATTCAAACCATACAGTCGATTTCATACACAACACGATTGATCACAATGACTCAGTGCGTTGAAACTTCTGCCTGGCTATAAGAACTTGGACTGGAAAGACAGGAGCACACGACTCTCACCATCAGCTAGCCCTAAAATGCTTTACCATTTCGACTGTTAGCAAATGATAAAATCAAAGTTGCAGGATCGAATCCTGGCGCAGTCAGCTGGCATTTGAGGGTGCGCAAACGCGAGGGATACTGGCACGTTAAAGATCTCCTTCGGTGCCAAATTCCGGCACCCCGATGTCTATAAAAGCCAGAGTTGTTAAAAAGGGACGTAAAACCAATAACAGTATTATTATTATTAGCTTGCCACGGTGGGTGAGTGGATATCGTGTCGGTCTACTAACCCCAAGATTGCAGGTTCGCTCCTGGCCGTGGTAAGTGATATTTTTTTTGAAAGGCGGCAAAAATACGATACGCATGTCATACGATGTTGGCATGTCAAAGAACCCATTTGAATTCAATAGGCCGAGTTCATAATGGCAAAATTAATCTCGAGAGTTTCCGCCAACACAAAGTTCCTCATTTCTCTACTAGAAAGCGCTATAGTGTTCAAGGAGATTAACATCTAACCTCCTTGACTTTCATAGTCAAGGAACAACGAAATTCGACATGCAAGCTACCCTCTGGGTTTCATATAGCAAAGCTTGCACCAGGCACCCGAAGCCATATGATATTATTATTATTATTATTATTATTATTATTATTATTATTATTATTATTATTATTATTATTATTATTATATTTCTCTATCCTAGTACCAAATAAGTATGGTGTACACATACTAGTACAGATTCTATAAGTATAATAATGCATATTAACACTCAGAGTAGTTTAAGTACACTAGACTGATCAGTGGCGTAACTAGGGTTTGCTTCTGAAGGGGGATGAGCCGAGTCAAAATTACACTGGGGTATGAGGGTTCGGACATAATGGGACAATGAAAGCTAATATACAGTCCCGAAGTTTCAAAACCTCCTATCTATTCTTTTTTCGTATTTGATGCGTTGTATTTGCGCTTATCAATGTCTAAATATTTAAAAATTAACAATTTTGTTCATATTAACTTAAATTATAAAGTCCAGTTTTCATTGCGAAATCATCTGGTCCTGTCTATTCTCTGACGTTGTGTAAATATTAATAAACTACAGTTTCCAACTAACGTTTAACTTAAAACAACAATGCAACTTAACACAATATTATTCACGTTCCAAAGTGGCACTTTAAATTGGATACAAGTGGTGTATTTTTTGGAAAGGGATGCGGAGATAGAGCCGCACCCATCTCACTGTCACCCCTCTGGCGAACTGAACAGCTGACCATTTGGCTCATTCAGTACTTGTGTAAAGTTAGGGCAATGCTATGTTACACGAGTGAAAAGAAACTCTTTCAAACACAATCCAATCATTTGTCAGCCAAAGATTCAACATTAAAGACTTCATCAAATTTCATATTTTTGGCTCTGGGTGTGGGGATTGATACCCCTGATCACCCCGTGCTTACGCCACTGAGGCTGTTCCAAGCCTCTAAATGACCCTCAAAATTAGTTTCTCATCCCCACGAGCGTGCAGTCTGTCTGAGCTATGTCTGTGGATGTTGAAATCAAGTGTTTCTAACCCAAACTCAGCGGAGTCATTGAAACTACAAGGTCATCCGGATCGGTGTCGATTTGCGTGTACTCTGGCGTGTCGGTTGAGAGACAGAAGGCAACAACCGGATCCACATTCCTCTAACGTCTTGGCTAGCCCAGTGATGATCGTTATGCATGCTAATAGGTTTTCCTGACGTGATAGCTCAGGCAGCAGGGCATCTCACTACAGCGTGGCACGTCTCATGTGGGGATGAACCACAGATTACCTGGGATGAACTGATTACGGCATACATGAGATACCTTCACTTGCAAAGGGATACGCTTTTAAGACTGTTCACCTCTTACCTTACAAAGGCACGACCAGTCTACGCGAAACGACCTTCATGTTATGCCATTTCTTTTTCCGGAATGGGAGGTTCAAATCCCGGCGCTGATAGCAGCTATCCTGAGTGTGGCTTCTCCACGGTATTTCCCCGGTATCTCCCACACCCCTTCTAAGCAAATGCCGGGATAGTAGACTACCTTATTTCAAGTTCCGGTACACCTACCCTATCCACGACCCTAATAATTACAGCTACACACATCACTTAAAGGAAGGCTATCAGACAAGTTCAACACACATCCAAGAAGGACAGGTCTGATTTCCAAGATGTCCCAAGCCCCTAAAATGAATTATCAACAACCTTTTCCCTTGCAACCCATTCATGTCGTATGAATCGAAATTCTTCCCTGGATAATGAATTTCTCTCCCAGTTCATTCCAGATATTCCTCAGGTACCCTCAAATATCCTCCAAATCCATTTATCGTTCGTGTTCAACCTGCGCCATTACCTTTCGATCATTATTCATGTGTTTATTTATTTAAATGTAATCGACCGAGGTATCTACGTAAGCTAAGGTGCAAAGATATGGGGCCATGATATCACAATATTCGGCAGACAAGTGGTTTCCAATGCCACCGTTACTGAAATGATTTCCCGTGGTTTCATACTTTTAACCCAAGAGAAATGCCGGGACGGACGGTACCTTCTAATAGGCCACTGGCTCTTCCTTCCAGCTCCTTGCCCAGTTTAATTCATTTCATATCTCATAGACCCCTCTGATTCCGTACTTTTTTGTTTGTCATTATAATTATTAATTTTATTATATTTTTGTTTGATTAATATTGGGCTGTTCTTTCTTATTTAGGCTTACAGCTCAAAAATTTGTAAATGGTCAACAATTGTGTTTGAACTGCATTTTAAGGGGAAGATGACATCGATGATCCGCCTCTTAAAACAAGAACAATCATAATAATCATCGACGTTGGCGTCAGGGATTGGTGGATTGTTGGACGGCTACTTTCGTGCTGATACCTTGAGCTTTTCTGTTGGCCCAGTATTCTTTCATCTTCCTGCTGAACTTTCTTACTGATATTTCACCATTCCGTTTATTTATAAAACATAAAATATAAAACCATTCCGTTAACCGCTATAGGCTACTAATGTTCTACGGTCCGCCTTGTTACGTAGTGGTAGGTTCGATTCCTACCTCAGCCATCTTGGAAGTGGTTTTCCACTTCTACTCCGGGCAAATGCCGTGATGATAAGGCCTCAGCTGCATCCTACACAAATGCTACCTCAATTACAAATAGACACACTAGTACAGACATCACAGTGACCCAAGCATACGGGACTACATGACCACGATGTCGTAAAGCCCCTAATAGAATCAACAACAACTAATGTTCTACGTGTACTGAGGTGCAAAAAGCTGAAGTCGCTTTCGCTGATAGAATGTCAGGGTCTGTAACGGTAGTGACCTCCGACCGCTATCTTGAGACGGTGTCGTACAATCTCTTTGTTCTTGGAGACTGGTAGCCCTAAGCTGTGAGAGCGGAGTCATATCTGCTACTGATGATGACTGACCAGTGCGCGCGGCTCGGGATCATTCTTGTGAAGGTTATCTTAACGGGATACTCACGTGCGGCTAACAACTCTTCAGCAGCTTAGGTCAATAACGTCACAACTGAGTTCCGTAAAGCAGTAATCCTCCTCCATTCATCAGTCACAACAGTCATTTCTGTCCTAACAGCAATCTTTTTGCATTATAACAATTTCGGACCTGTTGTTTGAGTCTTCAGCATTTCACTGGTTTGATCGTTTCATCTCTACATAGCTACCACGCCCTACATCCGAGGCAATCTGTTTGACATATTCTAACCTTGGTCTACCCCTACAGTTCTTATCCTCGATACTTCCTTCTATAACTAAGTTTGCTATTCTTGGGTGTCTTAGTATGTGTCCTACCAACCTATCTCTTCTCTTCATTAGCAGTCACCAGAAACATCTCTCCTCTCCATCTCGTCTTAATACCTCTTCATTTGTAACCCTATCTACCCATCAGATCTTCATCATTCTCCTGTAACACCACATTTCAAACGCTTCAGTTCTCCTCTTTTCTGCTGCTCCAACAGTCCAAGTTTCACTTCCATAGAGTGCCAAGCTGCTGCCTTCAAAAATGACTTCCCAATACCTAAATCTATATTCGATGTCAACAGATTCATTTTCTGTAGAAATGCTTTCCTTGCTTGTGCTAACCTACTTTTTATATCCTCTTTGATTCTTCCATCACTGGTTATTTTGCTTGCTAAGTAACAGAAGTCTCCTACTTCTTTCTGATTTCTTTCGGCTGCATTCCAATATGTTTGTTTTACATTTGTTCATTTTCATCTTGAATTATTTCCTCAAGACAGAAACCGTACCGTTTAAAAATTCGTACCTAAGTGCCGAACATGTGGATGACATTGATACTAGAACCTGGCTCGCCAAATTCTCTAGAACGGGTGTGAAAACTACTACTCCACATAATTCTAGTACTGTACTTGTATATTGCTTAGTGTAGGTGATAGCTGTTTTAAGAGGCAAAGCATTGGAGTTTTTCAACACTACCACGGCAATCTCTGAAAACAGGGTATAAAATGCACGTTAAGAGCACCAGTCCCTTGTCTTATTCAAACATTAAGATGTCTTCCGACAGCTTGAGAATTGTAATTCATGCATACTTACGTAGGGGTGCCGTGATCAACAAGATGGTTCGCTCAGGGTCAGTACCTTGCATTGCATTTTGCTTGGCTTTACCCTTGCCAATACCCAAAATGTGGGTATATCGGATGCCTTAGAAAAGATGTCAAGGTCGGGTACGACTGCCAGTATTCAATATAGTTCTATTAAGTAATACAGGATTCAACAATTTAGTTAAGATTAAGCAAATTAAGTTAAATTATAACGTTGCTCTTCCTGCTCTGTATGAATTTGTTATCCTATTTCTATCTGTTTTCATCATATTGTACTGTAGTATTTTAATTAAATAACTGTCAATTTGCAAGTTAAGCAAATTTAGTAGGAATTGAAAGCAAATTCATAATGTGTGCAGTGTTTCTGAATTTAGTAAACTGTGTATTCTTCTTCCTCTTCTGCTTTTACGGCCTCATTGGACCACTTCATTCAATTATTTCTTGGTCCTCTTCTTAAGTACGTTTTCTTTCCGCGTTGCCCAGTAGCTTTTCATTCACTCTGATCTTCTCAGGCGTTCCTCATCTGTAAATACCCTTTTTACTGTATGACGTTTGTCTATTTTTGTTTGAAATCTTATTTTTATATCTTTCAGTTTTTTAATTTTTTTGTTTTGTTTTGGAAGTCATTAATTCTTTCATATCTTCTCTAATTTCCTTAATCCATCCTACTTTTTTCATATTCCAAAGTTTCTCTACAATTTTTCTAGTTAATCTGGTTTCCGGTGTCCTCATAATGTGACCAAAAAAAGATATCCGTTTCTTCCGAATAGTATCATTGATGGGCTCCAGTTCTCTGTATAGGCTACCACTTCATTTGGTACTATCCGCCATTGTCCATCTTTCTGATATTTTTTATTGATGCATGTTCTAGCTATTTTTCTTTCTACTTTTAAAATTTTGTCGATTGTGTTTTTCTGAGTAACTTTAAAAAGAGTTTCGCTTACATATGTCACCTCTGGTTGAACCACTGTCTCGCAATGTTTTAATTGTGTTTTGATTGATAGACATTTTCTTTTATATGTAGTGATATTTTAACAATAGTAATAATAATAATAATACTTATTATTAAAACTCAGCAATTTTTCTAGGTTTGTGGCGTGTCTTGTGTGGCCGTGAAAGCCAATATACCATCCATTATTATTAATCAGAGGTCGGATTAATTGTCATGAACCTCTGAATGTGAGCGAGGAAGATGTTTGGCTCAGAGTCATACTGGAGTGAATTAGTTTTTACGGCGATTAATTTACAGTTAATCTGCATAACCGTATGAAGGTCGAACCAGAACATCACATCACATGAATTAAATTGGACCCCGAGCGTAGCCGTGCACGGTAAATCGTTCATCACGACCGCAGCGGGGAGCTGCAGCAAATCGGGAGATCGGAGGTTCGAAATCCGGCGCTGACAGGGTTGAACCTAAATGTAATTTTTCTACACTCTCTCCAGGCATATGCCCTATTTCAAGTTATGAGGCACTTACCCCATCCTGAGTGTAGTAATTACAGTTACACACATTAGACCTACTGTTCTACATTACTACAGAAACACAGGTTATCAGGAAAATTCAAAACACACCCAAGTACACGTGGTTGATGATCAATTCTAATACGATTTAAAAACAATAACCATAAATTACATTGGATTCAAGTGATGTTTTATAAGCTGGTAGGGAATATAATGTTTTAAACCTCCCCCAACTTTCATTCTCGGGCATATGATTGAATCTTGAAACAATTGCGATCATTCTTTTGGTCAAGATTACTTGCCAGTCATTTCAAACTTACACCTACATGACTTTCAACCTCTTTGTGATGCCTTTTGCGATTAAAAGGGTAGCCTGGCGGTGAGAGGCGAGAGAGATGTTTCCCTGAATTCCCAGAAATTGATGAGAGTAATGATGGCCCGGTCCGAGCATCGAGCCGCCTACGGCCATTTGAGGATAATAAATCGTAGCATGTTGTTCTCTAAGAAAAATAAATGCTCAAATAAAAGGAAATTACAGTTGATAAATGTCCTCCTTTCAACTCCAGTACATTGGGCACATAACTGCCAAATTGAGATGAGATTTGTGATTTAAAATACTCGTAGTCAAATATCCACGTTAAACATACATGATTATTCAGTACAAAGTTTTCTTTTACTGTCGGAAGTTTTCACTAATGTTGCTTAATTTTATGACATATTTGTCCGGATATAAAAATCAATTCCGAGGTTCGAATCTCTTCATTTTAAAGAATTTCCTGGATTTCTCAGAGACAAGTATCCTCCCCATTACAAATGGGTATAATCGTGTTCACCGACTGAAAAACACTAAATTTCGACAAGTATTGTTAATCGAATTTGCGAGTGTGTCCATTATGATGTTGTTTCATTTGAGGGACTTGGACATCGTGGTCATATAACCCCGTGTACTTAGGTGTATAAATGAATACATAATTAATTTATCTGATAACAAGTGTTATTGTGATGTCTGTAGTATTGTGTGAATTTGTGATTTAGGTGAGGATTGAGAAGTTAGGAACTATCCCGGCAAATGCCTCGAGTAGAAGTGGGAAACCACGGAAACCCACTTCCAGGATGGCTGAGGTGGGAATCAACTCACCACTTCTCACCTTTTGCATCACGAGGCTGAGTGCACCCCGTTTCAGCATTCAGACCAGAATTTAATTTATTGGCAGAGCTGGGAATTGAACCCGGACCTTAGGGGTGGCATAAGAATGCTAGTCACTGTGCCATATGAATAAACGCATACAAATTGTCAATTGTAACTCTTCAGTCGGTCAATACGAAGTTGCCCATTGTCTGGGCGGGGTACAATATAATACAGTATATGAATAATAAGTATAGTAAATAACACTCCTGGAAAGAAATATATGTATTAGTTATGATCACTATTATAATGCATTGCTAGACGTTCCGTTTTACCCGGAACAATTCCGTTTTATCTTGTTTTGTTCCGCGTTTCATTTTAATCTTTAACGGAACGCCAAATATTCCGTGGTTTTTTTTTTGGTTAATTTGATAATATATTCATTTTCGCACCAATTTTCAAATGTCCCGCTTCAGAATTGATTGTAATATCTAGCTTGTTTCTGGTGATACAGGTGCAAGTTTGAAAGAGAAAATTATTTCTATGTCTGTGTACATGTTATAGATTTATTAGGGGCAACAAAATTAAGGAATATCTTAGTCTTTGTGAAGTTAATACTCAGCATGTTCCCCCTCCAATGCTTTTACGGAGAGAGTTTTTTTTCTGTCATGAATATCAAATAGAGAGAATTTGGAAATTTTGATAAAACAAGAATTGTTCACATATTACAATTAGGACGAACATCTACTTACAAATAAAAAATCCTTTCAAAGGGTAATTCAAATGAAAAACATTTGTAAGTTGCTGGTGTCGTAGGCCTATATGATGTGTCAGCAATATCTAGCTCTAATTTGTGTATTTGATTATGTAATGCTTATTTAATACATATGTGTATTATTTATTACAACATTTAACAACCTTGATTTAAAAAACAGAATGTTTTGGGATGTGTTACGTTTTTCCATTCTTGAAATCTGGCAACCCTAGCCTAAATGCAGTCCTCCAATTCTACCGTTTGAAAGATACGTGACCCCAATAATTGGTGGAATGCAGTACAGTTCTTGTGTTTTGTATTTCTTTATTGGGGAGCTTGTGACCACAACGAATATATGCAATTTTTTCCAGGAATGTTATTTACCAAGTAAGTTAATTTTCTGTTAGGTAGTCAGCCCGAAGGCTGGTTGGAACCTCAAAAAGTACTGCCGTTACGTTATGTAAGTAGATACCCACAAAAACACAAGGCAGCGCTATTTTGAGGCGTTCTAGGCAAGAAGAGGAGTGAGGTAGTTTGTCATTGCTTTCCTCACTGAGTCAGAACAGTAGTCCTAACCCTATGAGTAGAACCTTTCACAGGCACTGACTGTGCCCCGAATGCCATTACTAAGCACCACCCATACCTCAGTAGCTTCCATATAATCACAGCCATGAGTGAGACTGAGACATCGGTGAAAAGCCACCTTAAGTTACTTATTATTCGTGTACTGTATTCTATTGTACCCCGCCCAATCATTGGACAAATTCGTGTTGACCTACAGAAGAGTTACTACTGACAGCAGATTAATTCTCTGCTCAGTTTTCATTCAACTACAAACAAACTTTAGTTAGACTCGTTGGAAGAATCCCACTCTTACTCTCTCCCCTCCTCGTTCTCTGACGCTTGGTCATTATCGTTCGCACTGCGTGAGATAATGTGTGGCAAAAGAAGGATAGCCTAGTCATTTTTTCAGGACACCATAATTTTAAGGGAGAGATCTGACAACCTTGTAGGGCGTCAGGCCCTCCATTTCTACCTCTTGAAAGGTACTTGACCCCATTAATTAGTTGAAGCCAGTAAAGTTCTTGTGTTTTATATTTTTTTTTATTGGGGAGCTTGATATATGAGGTTTTCAACCTTGAGTTAAAATACCTCAGTTTGAGAAACCAACCTCCTTTGTCACTGTTGGTAGGTGAGACTAGGCTTCGACCGTTAAGGGCCTGGCCTAATGGCGACAATTCATTTAAATTGGAAAGTGTATATACAGTACAGAATATTCAACTTCTATCATATTATTGTAGAATTAGTTCGATACAAGTATTATTAATGCGATTTATCTGTAAAGACTTGTTGTTCCTTCGCTTAGGCCTATGCGTTCTCAACCTAGTGCTCACGAGCATCAGCTCCCCTGAGATCCTTTGCTCAATTCAAATTCCGTTACACGTACCGGAATAACAGTGTTTTCATTAAACGATTTGACAGTCAGAACATCATTTTGTGAAATAGAATTATTAATCTACATTAAAAATAATTGGACATCTCTCTTTTATGAGTAACACGAAATATGTTGATTCGACTCGACTGTCCTCACGTAAATAATATCTTATTTGCATCTGTTATAAGACTACCATGTGAGACACACGAATGGGAAAGCGTCAGAGAGGGAGACCGAGGCGGAGATGGTCCGACTTTTATTCTGCGTGGGCAGGCCCACAAGGGGGCAGAGCAGTAAGAAGCAGGAGCACATGGAGGACCATGGAAGACTACTGAATGTGTCAAAGTAATTAAAGTCAAATGAAACGTTAGTAGATCCCAGAAAGAAAACTCGAAGTGCAGCAGAACAAAATGAGACAACAATTAAGTGCAAATGTTATTTAATGAGCAATGCACGCAGAACAAAAGACAAAACAGTTCAGACAGTTACCATGTACAAACCTAATGCGAATAGCTCACCGGATTAGCGAAGTAAGAGCTACCCTCTATGTAGGAGGCCTTTGCCCTTCCAGAGACATTGAGGCTATTATTATATGCAAGTAGTTGCAGCATGCCTGGTAAGCGGTGAATTCCTAGTTATTTCAGCACTTCTGAGGGATGGAGAGAGAGAAGGAAGAGGAAATAGAGGCGCATGATAATTGCATTCTTCTTCTTCTTATTATTATTACTATTATATTCGATTTAATGGTGCCCGGGTACTTGGTATGGCATGAGGGTGCTGATCACATTCTCCAAAATGTTGAGAACTCATGGATTAGGGGCTTGTACCATTGTGAACATAATTCCCGTAAACTTGTTTGTATAGGGATCTGATAACGTGTGTTATTGTGGTGACTCTGTTAGTGTGCATAACTGTAATTATTTGGGTGTAGGTTTAGGGTAGGTGCACGGGACTTAATATAAGTGACCACTCTGTAAGGGGTGTGGAAAATCCCTGGGAAAATGCCATTCTCAGGATTGTCGCTGTCATTCCCGATATTCGAGCCTCGGACGTAGCAAACTTGGTTACGTTGCTGGAAAAGGAAATTATGGTTTAGGTTGGAGAGGGTCAGTGGGATAGACCAAAGTAAACATGCAAGATATCTCCTTGTTCCAACAAGATTTTTATAAATATCAATGATTCACAGATGTTTGAATTATGGGAGATTAGCATCCATGTCTTTAGGCTAAAGATAGGAAAATGCAGGAGAATATAGGCTAAAAAGCAATGCAAAGAGAAAGTTTGAAAATGAAATATAGAAGGCTAATAAGTTTGGGAGCCTGGTAGCATCAGAGCAAGAGTTGAATAATGTAACTTTCCAGTAGGCCAACGCGTAGGCTATTTATGCCCAATACTATTACACTGAAAATATAATATTCTACTTTTAAATAATATTATTAGCTCAGATTACGAGAAGGGGTTCAATGTACAGTCTTATATTTCCCGCCTAATATAAATGGGCATAATTACCTGGTGTAGTGGCTGTCACCCCGGTTTGAGGGCTTGAACGAGGTTCACTCAGCCTCGTGAGGCAAAACTGAGAAGAGGTAGGTTCGATTCCTACCCCAGCCATCATAGAAGCAGTTTTCCGTGGTTTCCCACTTCTACTCCAGGTGAAAGCTGGAATGATTCCTATCTTAGGCTACGGTTGCTTCCTTCCCAACCATCACCTGAATTATTAATACACTCACTGAAACAGCCATCACTATAACACTGGTTATCAGACACAAATTTCACACTCACCCAAGTGCACGTTGATGAATGACCATGATCTACAAAACCCTCAAATGAAACAACAACAACAACAAACGACTTGTTGATCGAATAAAAACGTATCGTGGCGTAGCCGTGCGCGTTCAATGGCGCACCACGACCGCAATGGGAAGCTGCAACAAGTCTGGAGATCAGAATTTCGAATACCGGCGCTGAGTGTGGTTTTCCTTGTATTTTTCCATACTCCTTCACGGCAAATGCTGGGATAGTACGTTATTTCAAGTTCCGAGACATCTGCCTCATCCTTGTCTCTGTTACAGCTACTCAAACTACAACGGTATTCTCAGAAACACAGTTTATAAGAAACGTTCAACACACACCCAAGTATACTGAGCTAATGGCCAAGATGTTTCAAGCCTCTAAAGTGAATTAACAACAACAAACTCAGTTATTTGTTAAATAGATAAAATGGCTTATAAGCTGTCTATTGTCTGCGCGCCAGGAGAACTCAGTTCACTACGCTGTGACAGGGTACGGGGGTTCAGCTGCACTCATGCGCGGTCTGTCTATTCCTGGCCTAAATATATCGACTGTTAGTTACTGGTACCTCCTGCATTGTGCTTGTTGTTCATCGAGCTTTAAGTATGAAGTCTGTCACTACATGTAGTCTGTCCACTCTTTCCATTTGCAGGGTACAGAATAGAAAGAAAGAAAGAAAGAAAGAAAGAAAGAAAGAAAGAAAGGCGTGAATGAATTTAACTGGCAGTGACCGACTTGATGTCTTTTGAATGCGTGGTATGTGGTAGCGGGAAGATATCTGCAGTTCAAAATTAGCTTACATCTCCTGGCGCACAGACAATATACTCAATGTCAGTCGTGCAGAATTGGCCAACGACGGCCGGCTACGAAAGATAAATAAAGAAAGGAAGTGGAATCTTACTCGTATGTTATTCTAGACTCAGATTAAAATCACGTAGTCACCCGATTATTTGGTAAATTGTTTGACAACTGTTAATATCAATATGTTTTCTTCTTTATTAAAACATGATTTCGGCCCTATAGTGGAGCCCCTCTTCAGCTTTGTTGCTTAATGGGAGACCCTACTGAGTTTTGTAAGTCCTGCAATTTTCATCCGATATTCACCATATTTGACGAATTAAGTTAATGTATGTTAGAAAAATTAAGATTATTCTCAAATTTGGAACAATTTGGTAACACGGTTTCAGATTTATAACACATTTTAAGAAAATAATTTGGATGATTTCAAAACTTCCCTTGCGTACCAGTTTTAGAGTATTTAATTTGAAACTTTTTTGTGACAGTTATTAGGCCTATGTGAAATTGGTATTATTATTATTTGAAAATTTGAAATATTGATATTATTAAAGTATTTTTTCTCTCATCCTTATCATTTATTTTTAGAAACTCCAAAATTTCCATATGTGACTCAACGTATCTCCGTCATATATAGGCTAATTATTTTTCAAAGTGGACACCAACTGTTATGCGTCTCTCGGGGTCCTGTAGGCATGCTAAGCTTGAAGGTAATCAGGCATTAACTGTTGCACTAACAACATTTTGAATACGGTATTAACAAAATGAAGATTTGTGTAAAAGTAACTTTTAGGGCAAAAATTTCAATTTCGATTTTAGGACCATTTTGGCTTAAAATGGTCCTCAACACTTCATATGTATTTCATAATTATGTCCCAATGAGGGACCGAAAGCATGTGTCAATAAAGAAGAAAACATATTGAGTATTAACAGGTGGTTGGTTCCTCAGTTTAGGGGCTACGACAACGCGGTCATGTAGCCCTGTGTACTTTGGATGTGTGTAGAATCTGTCTCATAACTGGTGTTAATTGTGATGGCTGTATTATTTCAGGTAATGACTTCAGACGATCGATTTCAAGTAATTCCTACTTTTGCTATCATTTGCTACCATCAACGACACCTAGCTGTGAACTTGGCTACTAGATGCCACCGCAACTGGAACCTGGTGGCGAAGGTTGGTACTTTAAGAGAGCGTTAATCAAAGCTAACCTACAAATAATTTAGTTTCACTCAATTGTAGTTAGTGGAAGGTTCTTTTACATGTCATGACTCTATGACACGGGCCCGCCGGCTTTACTTCCCCTCCGAAGGAAGGCATACCGAGGGGTTTAAACGCTCTTAAAAAAATCCGACGACTTCGGCCGGGTTTGAACCCGCGCCCTTGGGCAAAAAAGCTCAGCATGCTATCAACTACGCCATCGAAAAAAAAAGATTCGTGTTGTGTCAATATTTTGAAACGATTGATAGAATAAGCCTTGGCGAGTAACGGCATCTCTGAGTCTAGGAGCCTTAGAACGTCAAAAATGTTGCGTGGCTGTGGAAAGTACAGCCGAGCTGAGTCATGGTTTCTCAGGTATCAGAACCGGACAGTGGCCGAGTTCAAAAGCGTGAGCAATGCAGCCCGATCACGTGAAACTCAATGCTGTATCGTTAATTTTATGAGGCTCTCGTAAAGCCGAGTAAATCGTAATATGAATCACATACAAGCGCTCCTTAGTTTATTTGTTTGCCAAAGAGCCTGGGTTTTATTTCAACCCTATTGAGTAGGACTCAAGTGAATTCTTTCAAATCACTGTAATCATTCGTAAACGTGGGTTGGTGGCCATGGAGTTCCAGATGACGTCGGCGTTGTTTCCACTTACTTGTTTCGGGCTTCTGTCTTTCTTTCTTGCCGACCTCTCTTGTTCAATCCTTGTTTTTTCCGATCCTCATGGCAATACGCAAGAAGGTCAGAATATGGCAGTTCATCTCAGATGGTTTGTACGGTAGCAATTCGTCTCAACGTCTATTTTGAACAATTTGTCCGTATTTGTCCCATTGTAAATGTTGTCACAAATTGATACCAAATTTAAAATCAACTGGACATTTGTAAAATCATTGTATGTCATCAGACATATCCATGTTTAATTTTAAATGATGATGACCGATGATGTATTCCACTAAGGGCCCCTGGGCTTTGTTTTACTTTTTTTTCGGGGGAATTCAGGGCGACGCGTCGTAATAAATAAGCGACTGTTAGCAACCGCTTGTAAAGTTACAGTTTATATTATCTACAATAACTAGCAGATGTAGTACATGCAAGCATGAGTGGCAACACATCATGTTGTTGATTCATTTGAGGGGCTTGGGACATCGTGATCATCAGACCCGTGTAGTTGTGTGTGTGTTGAACTATTCTGGTAACCTGTATTCCTGCGATGACTGCAGTAGTGTGTGTGACTGTATTAGGGATACGGATGGGGTTGGTGCCCCGAGACATCAATTAAAGTACTCTCTCGGTATTTCTCGGTCTTTACCTGGTGGGAGTGTGGAAAAATCTGGGGGGGAAATCACACTCAGTATAGCCGCTGTCAGCTGCAGTTGCCCGCGGGTCCATGTTACACGATTTAACGAACACGGTTACACTTCGGGGTACACACCATGCATTCCATCAGTTAGATAATAACCAATCACTAGCTGGGTAAAAATTGCTAAGTTTTCACCTTTACTAACCTTTGTAAGACGACTGCGACTATATTGTTTCCTACCCCCGAAGTCATGCCGAGCGTACCATGACTAAGGGCAAGCTGGAAGTCCGGAGGCAAAAGTTTTGATTCCTGGCACTGAGTGTATTTTCACCCAACCCTCCTGGTAAATGCTGGGATGGTACCTTATTTTAAATCATGGGGTACCCACCACAAGCCTTGGGTGTGTGCAACTACGATGCGCGACTATATTTGAACATGACAACGTATTCTCGGACTAATTTGTTAAACTGTCGCTCTTCCGAAATGTCAGCTTCGTATATTGTTTAATTATGTATTTTGCGGAACGGGAAGTTCTCAGGCGAAATGAAGAAAAACCGAGTTGCAAATAACTCTTCTCTGAAGTTTTAACTCCACACGATTCGACAGTTTTCTGCTGGCTGTATCTGGGATAATATGTTCACCCTCTAGCCAGGCTGTAACTGGGGTGATAGACTCACCCCTAGCCAGCTCGTAAACTGTCGCCTCAGTATTTGAATGGAGATTGTTGGAAGAAATGAAAACGTAAAATCACTTATAGTGGGTGATGTATTGAAGATAAGAGATATGCTCTCGCGGACTTTTTTTTTTGTAGAACTTTTCATGCTGAACAATTCTTACACTCATAGTATATAGATATTTTTGACGGTTTGCCCAGCGTAAGCTTAAAAAGTGCACGGATGCCATGTGTATTTTTCGACTTTTTCACTGAAATCGTTACTGCTCGGCTTCCTTTGATCATAAATACATTTTTTTTACAGAAATCTTGTTCGAGATATCCTTTACAGAATTGTGAAATCCGCATCAAAATCCATCCAGAGGTTCACCCGTGACATCCAAAAATGACAGTATCGACACTCGAGCGCAGCAACAGTAGCGACATTCGAGCGCAGCAACAGTAGCGACATTCGAGCGCAGCAACAGTAGCGACATTCGAGCGCAGCAACAGTAGCGACATTCGAGCGCAGCAACAGTAGCGACATTCGAGCGCAGCAACAGTAGCGACATTCGAGCGCAGCAACAGTAGCGACATTCGAGCGCAGCAACAGTAGCGACATTCGAGCGCAGCAACAGTAGCGACATTCGAGCGCAGCAACAGTAGCGACATTCGAGCGCAGCAACAGTAGCGACATTCGAGCGCAGCAACAGTAGCGACATTCGAGCGCAGCAACAGTAGCGACATTCGAGCGCAGCAACAGTAGCGACATTCGAGCGCAGCAACAGTAGCGACATTCGAGCGCAGCAACAGTAGAGAGATAAAACGATATTGATAGGTGCTAGCCCTAGTAGCAAGTTCGTTAATTGGATCAAAGTAGGTAAAGCACAACACAAATGGTCCTTTAAAGAAATATTAGCTTTATTGCAGGTCAGAAAGTTACACCACACAATAAGCAAATAGAAACAATAAGCTGTCTTTTTCAAGTTTGCTCCCTTATGGAGGACACTCACCATTTCACTTGCTCACGGAGTTAATCCATCACTAATGAGACCGGTGCCTTCGCTAGAAATAACAACTCCTCTTCCTCAAGTTCACAAGCCACAGTCTGTCACTCACTGTTCTTGAATACTACACACTGTTTCGCAAATTCACACGTCACCGCATTACCTCTGCAATTCACACGTCACCGCATTACCTCTGCAATTCACCCGTCACCGCATTACCTCTTTTGCACAGGTATAAACACACTCCTTGGTTTCACAATTCGCACGGCACTTCGCCTCAATACTTCTGTCGCACTGATAAAAACACACTCACACTGGCCAGGGTCGCTCTTTATATATCGGGCAGAGTAGACCAGGGTTCACACCTTCTCGAGATTTCCAATACTAGGCGGGCCACGAACCTTCTGGACCATGTCCTTGTTCATACAGCCCTGCTGCGTAAGGCGCTGGTAACACACAGTCAGGGATATCCTGGGGCGGCCTGAGTCACGCGCGAGGCAACGAAGCTGTCTCGCACTCGTAACAATATCATCACCTTTCACAGTAGCACTTTTTCACGAACGTCGTCGCTGTCTTCCAACAATGTATTTGACGTTGTCACGTCAATAAAGGATCTCAGAGGAGTTTGTGCGTGATAGCACTTAGTGACTCGGATGACGAGAGCACCACATTTCATTTAAAGAGCACCGTGGTGTTTGCGAGCACAAGGTTGTAACGCCTGTCCTATATAGAGTCATCACGGAAACACATAGTATCAGACAAATCCAACACACACCTAGGGACACGGGACTGATGACCAAGACGCCCCTTCAAATCAATTAACACTAATGTTTCCTGCTCGTGATGTGAACATAGCGTGATGGAGCTGCCAACCTCGTACCTATAATACCGGAACACACACAACATCTTGCCCTCCTTGCTGGAATGTTAAGGACTGCCTCATCTCACTCTACAAAGTGTAATCACCTCTTTTAACACACATCGTCATGAGGGTTCCTGGGTCGTCGTCGTGTCTCATTCCGGGAACTGATTGAACGAGGACATGATTGATGTTTGAAATATGTAGAGCAATTGAGTCGCCCAGCTCTAAAAAAAACTTACAAGGTCATGTGTGACCTCTCCACTTTAGTTTGACTCGACTCCTTTAGTCATAGTTTTTAATGAGTTCCACAGATATCGGTGCTGCCAAGAATTTAAATTCTATTCTCTTATTGTCGTTTCAATTAGGGGCTTAAGGCATCGCCGTCATCAACCCTGTGTACTTTTGTGTGTACATACTGTATGACAACCCGTGTTATTCTGCTGTCTCTATTAGAATGTAAACTTGTAAATCCGTAATATTAAGGTGTAGATGGGAAAGAAGATGAGAGAAAGAGTTTCAAATCAACATAGAAATTAAATTGATACATACGCTATTTGTGACAAATTCAGTTCTTAAAATTTCATTCAGGGCACAGTCAGTGCCTGTGGATGCTGTGAAAGGTTCCACTCATAGGGTTAGTACTGCTGTACTGACTCAGTGAGGAAAGCAACGGCAAACTACCTCACTCCTCATCTTGCCTAGTACACCTCAATATAGCGCTGCCTTGGGTTTTTGTGGGTATCTACCCACATAACTTAACAGCGGATCTTTTTGAGGATCCAACCAGCCTTCGGGCTGATTATCTAACAGAGAGTGGTACTAGGGCTAAATCCTCGATACCTTGTCTAAGTCTACAATATGTGTCTAATAATATGCTTCATTCCTCGACTGCCACTACCGCGAACGCATAAATGAATCACCGGAACACATGTGATTTTATAAATACTTCACAAAGTACAACACAAGTTTCCACGTTTTTACCACCAAGGGGTAGCAGTTTTCGTTTCGAAATCCATAGTAAAGAGAAATTAAATAGGTGACTCAACCCAACAGTTGAGATGAACTCGTTTCTCAAACCAGAATTAAAATTGCCCATTTACGTGGTCTAGCTAGAGGAGAAGTCGGCAGAATGTGAAGCTCCATTACGTCAGGTGGCGTCACTTAGAATAACAGCCGCAATGCATGGAGGAACAAAATAGTAAAACGCATATTTCAAGTACTACGGAATCAGCCGTACTGCGGAGTTCGCCAAGTCTCATATATTTGGGGCTAAGACTGGGAAGAAGACGGTTGTGGTCTCAAGTTAAGTACTGTTCCACCATTAGCGTGGAGTACTGTAGGACTATCTTATTCCCTGTTATTCTCACGGTGCTGAGTGTACTCCGTTTTAGCCCTCAGATCAGAATTAAATAGCCGGAAATCGAACTTAGTTCCTTTAGGACAGGAGTCTCAAAACGTTACCCTAGACAACGCTTCTTCCACTGATGCCCATCGGGAGAGGGCCTCCGAGGAGAGCTTAGTGCTCGGTACCAAACTGTCCCCACTCACTACCTTGGACTGCTTCGATAGACGGAACAGTTTTGTTTTTATTGGTCTCCGGTGTGACAGCCTGCGTCACCTCCCCATCACAATACCATATCTATCTTCCTCGCCCCGGGTACTCGCTCGGCTCACACACAGATGAGCAGCTGCAATGTAGAGGCATTGCCTGGACTAAAATGTCAGCATGCTGACAGGGACATGTTGAGAAGAGGGTTCTAATTCCACATCAGCCATCCTAGGAGATGCTTTCTGCGATTAATCGATTTACAGACAAATACTGTCAATGGCACGTTCTTCTTAAATTTAGACGCAACTGCAAGTACACACTCTAGCACAAACTCCATAATGTACACTTTTTGATAGATTCTACACACACCCAAGTATATGGGACAATATCCTGTATCAGTGGCGTAACTACTGGAGGTGATAAGGGGGATCAGAGTCAAATAATGAAAATATGAAATTTGATGAAGTTTTTAATGTTGAATTTAACCAATCTTCGGATTGAAGACAAATGATTGGATTGTGTTTGAAAGCTTTATTTTCACTCGTGTAACATTTTTAGTGTTAACCCAACTTAACACTTACAATGCTGAATGAGCAAAATAGTCAGCTGTTCAGTTAGCCATAGGGGTGCTAGTGAGATGGGTGTGTCACTATCTTTTCTCATCCCTTTCCATAAATTCACCATTTTGGTGGCTTCGGTGGCGTAGTTGGTAGCATGCTGAGCTTCTATGCCCAAGGTCGCGGGTTCAAACCCGGCTGAAGTCATCGGATTTTTAAGAGCGTTAAAAATCCTCAGTATGCCTACCTTTGGAGGGGAAGTAAAGCCGGCGGTCCCATGCCCTAGATTTATGGCATGAAAAAGAACCTTCCACTAACTACACTTGTGTGAAGCCAAAATGTGTAGGTTAGGTTTCATTAATGCTCTTAAGTTCCAACGTTCGTCACCGGGTGCTGGTAGCGATGGCAACTAGTAGTAGCGAAGTTCACAGCTAGGTGTCGTGGACGGTAGCATTTCGTGGCGAATGTAGGAACTACTTGAAATTAACGTCTGCAGTCCTTACTAGAATTAAACACGGATACCTAGGTAACACACACTAATGCCCGAGTGCACCAACCTCGGTATTCATCAGTGTTTACGAAACCGTGGTAAAACTTTTACCGTGGTATTGTCGTAAAAGCAGTGCACCATTACTATCGCTCGGTTTCGTTACCGCGGTTTCTTGATGCTTGCTTTTCTCGCTATTATTCCCACGGAAGAAATTCGTTAATTTCGATTGTCACTTGTCTTCAGTTTATCCAGACGGCAGTGATCCTTTCGACAGTCACTTGTCTCCCATACTGTTTACATTTTGTCTCAACGCGAGTAATCAGCTGTGCAAAACAATGGAAAATAAAATGATGAAACGTCCTAGATCTCCCAATTTCAGCCCTCATGAAAATTTCGGGAACTCGAGTAGTATACTTTGCCTGCTGCCCTTGAAATCCGAAAAATTTTCTATAGGAATGGCCAATGTTACTAATATATATATATTTATATATATATTATCGCTAGAGGGTGTTACTGAATTTTTTCAGAGTGCCAACATTATTGTTTCCAGACCAATATTTTCATCCAGACCAAAGGTTTTCGCCTAGACGCGCTCTCAGCCGATATTCGTGAAATATGGTGCTATCGTGAGTCGAACCTGGCCATCTTGCTACTATATCTCTTATCATGAGGTTCGAATCGCTCACAGTTTGCATGTTTAGAGAGAAATGGCCTTTCCTGTTTTTAAATACCTCCCCATTTTCACCTCGGGAAGACTGTATTCTCACATGAGTGCAGTCCAGCGCACCCAATACACCTGGGAACCCAGCTATTCTGTGGAAGTCTTCCATAACCTCTCTTTGTTCCCATTGGGTAAGTGGTAGTTTAATAAACTGTGGCGGTAACGAGGCAACTACATTAGAAACCTTGTGTATTATGCGGCATGCTGTTGTCCTGTCAACATCACACATGTCACCGATCACTCCCTGAAATGTCCCAGTTGCATAGAACCGCAGTGCTATACGAAGACGATTTCTAGGCGATTTCGGATAGTTTCTCCCAGTAGAGAATTTCAATTGTTCACCAATTACGGTATGTCCAAAATATAACTTACTACTGTCTCCTTCCGTAATCGAAATATTCTCTGGAATTAAGCATCGCTCAGTTCTTCGAATAAATCTCGCCTCTCTTCTATAAACCTCCCTTCATTCCTTTCAAATCGATTAAGACACTGGAGATATAACCTGTAGTTGTTAAGCTCCATTTTGGAATCTTTACCACAGAATACAAATGAAGAAAACTTTACCACGGTTTTCTTAGATAACCGCTCCCTCACGGGCGGTAAACATTTTACCGCGGTAAAACTCGAAACCGAGCTTGGTGCAACAGAAATACGACTTTACCCAACACCCTCTGAAGGAAGGCCAGAGTGCTCTGACGTCACCAGACCTCACGGCTGAGAGTGTGGTCCGATGGTTCTAGGCAAGGCAGACATGTTGGATGTTTGTTTTCTGTTGTTAAGTGCTGTGAATCTGTGTTTAAAAATCGAAAAATGTTTATGCCCTGCTGTGTGATTGGTTGCAGTGGAAACTATGTTATTGGATCTAAGGTCCATTTGTTCAAATTGTTATGTGAAAGAAGATTTTAAAGTAAAATTGACTTCGTGCCATTCCAACAAGATTTTATGCCAGCTCAGAACACTAGGGGTAAGTGAATACATTATTTTGTTATCAGTGGTCTTATATTTCGGTATAAATATCTGTTAACTTTTTTAAAATTTAATTTAATTTTCAACTGCATCATTAGGTTTTATTCCCGAGTTCTAGATGTCAATATCACTGGACCTAACCTACATTTCTAAAACTGTACGATATAGGCTACTTCCCTATTTACGATGTTCAAGACTCATTAAGGCCTAGAATAGGCTATATTTTATTTCGCTAATTGTGTAGCCTAGAAATAAATAAGAAACTTAGTGCCTCTAATATTAGGCCTATGCTTAAATATCATGAATATAGGCTACAGTGGAAGAAGGAAACTTAAGTGTAGAAGTAACTTACATGTACAGGTTATAATATACTTGCTTTTCCTTTCAGGTGTGCCATGGACATTTCAAAGCAATGGGAATGGATGTGCTCTTGGAAACAAGTTTATTCAATGAAAATGGTGAAAAGTTCACTGTTCCCCTTAAAATACCTCAACCTTCTAACGAACCTTTCCTGGATGCCCATCATATTTTACTAGGGTACTGTATGCCTAAAGAACGTGCCATTGCAGCAAGTAGGGATTCATACTGTATACTGAATATGAATCCTCATGTAAGTTTATACTACTTTTCAGCAGTTCATAGGCTAGTTAGAATAAATTAATAAAACATACAAGCCTTCACCTTTTAACATAGACATGCTTTAGGGCGGGGCTATCTGTGATCGGTGTGGATAAATTTCATACGGTTAGTTACCATGCCAATAAGAGTTTGTTATCTAGACCTCCTATACGGTTACCTAGGCAACAAATATTCATCATCTAGGCCTAAAACCATCATGTTTCTCAGTGAAGCGGAGGAACTTCATCTGTATTAGGCCTATTATTTTCATTTTTCATTGCAAGAGAAAATTCTGTTATCAAAACTGCTTAAGAGAACCTTTCTTTGATCCTCACAACTTGGTTAAAACAGATGCGTGACTAACTTATTCCCACTTTGCATGACAAAATCCAGGGGTGCACGCTACCTATTAATTAATTAATTAATTATTGGTCTAGGCCAAACCCATTGGTCTAGAGAAAGATTATTGATGTGCGACTATTCGCACTGTGCGTGACAGAACTTGGGCTGCATAGGGTGCGCTATCTAGTAATATTTGGTCGAGGCAATTAGTACCTTATGCGTGGAGTTGGTAATACTGTATTTATTTATTTGATGAACAGAACTAAAATGTAATATTTATTAAACGTCGTAGGCTACATGTTTCTGTATTATGTTGATACTGGTCAGCGTAATTGGATTATAAACTAGGTTAACAACTATTGTTCTTAAGAGAAATGGATGTCCTTACAATAATAAATGTAATTAAACGTTTCTTAAGTTACTGGTTTGTATTTTGGGCTTTCGCAAATCATTCCAAGAGTTGGATCAGCGATATAGTATTCGAGTGTCAAATACTTAAAAGTTGTTGCATCTAGGCTGTGTCATTGGAGTTGCGATGGACTGTGGTGAAATTGTTAACATGATTGAGATTTCTACGTTCAATATCTGCCATTACTAAACCATTATTTGCTGGCTTATTCTCGTTGTAGTTGTTCGAATAGCTTCAAAAAAAAAAAAATTTATATTCTCCACAAAGTCTTGGTATATTTATCATTTCGTGTTGTTTTATGAATGATTCCTTGTATAAAGTTTCAATCGAATTAATGCTCTTGTGTTCTGCAGGTTTTATCTGCATCGGAGTTGAAAAAGGAAATTGTTCCAACGTTAATTGTATCTTGAAAATCACCTGTTGCTGGTGGTATTACTATGTATAACGTAGTTGTGAGAGCATTATCTAGTAACTTATCATGTTATGTGTAACAAATTATTGGTACCAAATATGTGGGGTTGGCAATACTGTACTTGTGCATAATTCACGCGGATAATGGCCGACACGGCTGGAATTTTACTATATAAGTCGTGATACAGAAAGAGAAAGGTGGGTGGGTTATAGACTGCGGATGATATTAGCCAAAATACCTTCTGTAATGATACAATTTGAATCAGGAAATGAAGTTTACTCCTCGGCTATCTATAACCCACCCAGCGCACCCTATTTTAGATTACGACTTATAGAGTAAAATTCCAGGTGTGTCGGCCATTATAGCCTACGCGTGAATTATGGACAAATATAGTATTAGAATACGTATATATTTACCATTTTATTGTGATAATAGTTGACCATATTGGCTAGTGGTAACTTATATTTATTTATTTGATTAACCTCAGCCTTGACAATACTAAAATGTAATATTTATTTAACGATGGAGGCTACATGTTTTTGCATTCCATTGATACCGGTTCTGTACCTTCTTTAGCATCAGCGTAAATGGATTATGAACTAGGTTACCATGTAGTGTTAAGAGAAATGGATATCCTTATAATTTAATTAAAAGTTCCTTGAGGAACATGGCTGCCATCGTTCAATGGGCAAGAAACAAAAGCACTTATTTCCAGTGCACTAGTGATAATGGATAGCAATTTCAATTGTTTTTTTTTTTTTTTTTTTTGTCGTGTAGCCTCCTGAGAGTTCAATTGGTATTGTCCCCTAGATTATGAATATAAGGTATGAAAATCATGTATTATCCATATTAACGAAGTTGTTAGTTTCATAGAGACATGTTCTCGTCTCATTCACTATTAATATAATTACTAGGTAGGACCGCGTTAGCCATATATGCTCCCTTGGTTTTTGTCACGCACAGTGAAATTAGTCATTCGTATGACCGACCTCATGACAGGTGTATTTTGTAGGCCTATCTTACATGTTGGCAACACGAACGTGACATCAATGTATGTACCTAGGTACGGTAACAGTTGAAGAGACCTCATGCACTTGAGGAACATGGCTGCCATCGTTCAATGAGCAAGAAACAAAAGCACATATTTCCAGTGCACTAGTGATAATGGACAGCAATTTCAATTGGTATTGTCCCCTAAATTATGAATATAAGGTATTGAAATCATGTATTATCCATATTAACGAAGTTGTTAGTTTCATAGAGGCATGTTCTCGTCTCATTCACTATTAATATAATTACTAGGTAGGACCGCGTTAGCCATATATGCTCCCCTGGTTTTTGACACGCACAGTGGGAATAGTCACACAGTCAAAGAAAATTTGCAAATTAAGAGTTAAACAAATATTGTTAGTGTTATATATTTCCACACTATACTGCAATTTTTGTAGCGGGGAGCGTGATGGCGTAGTGGCTTAGCTGCTCGTCTTTCACCCGGACGGCCGGGGTTCGAATCCCGGTGACAGCGGGGTGGAATTTTCACCTGAAAAATCACGTGGCGTCAGGAAGGGCATCCGGTCTTAAATCCCCGGCCAAAACCATAATGAGCCGAGTTGGCTCCGGCGACCCCAATTAATTGGGATAAGCCGTAGAGAATGATGACTGCAATTTTTGTAGCAAGAGTATCATGACTTCACTCATAATGTTGCCTGCAGGAAGATCTTTGTTATCGGTAAGGTTTACATTTCTGGATGGATGTGTATGTGTCCATTAGCTGGCTTTAACAGTAGGCCTATTTGGATGGTGGATTCATCTTTTGTCACGAACTGTAGAATTTGTCACAATTTGAAAAGCCACACAGAAGGTTGCATGCAGATGATACACAGGGAAAATATCAACCACGTAAGCATAAAATACTTGTCGATAATATATTCAATGGTACACTGGCATTCATAGGTTCATGGTTTTTGGCAACTTGTGCTAAATTTCAGCATTCCACAGAGCATACGTACAGCTATTGTGAATCACCAGGATTAGGTTTTGAAATCAATAACATCAATAGAAGCAAGGCATGCAACACTGTTTAAACATAAGTTATTGGGTAAGCTCAAATTATCTTGTTCTGCCATTTTCCATACCGTACTCAACAGCAGTGAGTTCCTGAGTTCTTAGCCTCATGTAAAATCTACATTATGTTGCAGATTGCCATCTGCCGTAGGAGTTATTGCACTTGAATTGGATATACTGGTCAAGGCTTGCATCCAGGAGAGACCGGCATCCTCCCCCATATGATTGGAGAAATAAATCAGTGATAGAAATAAAAGGATATAGAAGGTTGACTATTGACATTTATCACAGATAGAACTGTCCTCCTGGTGCCTGAGGGCTACAAGATGTGACTTGCATAGGGTGAAGAGAACATTAACTTTTATGTAGTCATAAATTTCAGTGGCATTCATTTGATTTATTTGTGGACAGTGCAATGACTATACTCCATGTAACTTATAGGTGTATAGCAAGTGTCTTTCTCATCTTATGGTAAAAGCATAAAACATTTTTTTATGTGACATCTTATGCAAAACGAACTGGAACGTTGTATGTCATCTCATAGAATGAGATCTTACCCCACAAATTTTATTGCACATATTCATTTTTCTACCTTTATGTAATTCAGGCATTGAAACATTGCTAGCCTGTTGTGGTGGACATATTTCATATTATGATTATGATTTCATTCTCTTCAGGAAATGTAGGCCTACTGTAGTTCTCAAATCATTTATTACTAATCATTAATGTTATCCATTTTTCTTGTTCATCTTTCACTTGATGTAAATAGTTTCTAAAATATGATTGTGTAATGAATGCATGGTTTATTGTTTAACTGTAACAACAGATATTGAGGTTATAATGGAAACATCATAGCCTAGATCTAAAGTTGAATACAATTTTGTAATTTTAAATAGCCCATTATGTCTTCCCGAACTTTACAACTTTACAAATTAATATCTAGTGATACCTGCCAAATTGTGAAGTAATGAGCTGTCTTAGATATCGGTACTTTTCGAAGTGATATTTTAGCCATGTTTTCATAAATTTCAATCAAAGAGTGCCATATCCACGAGGTATGTAGGCAACCCGATTAGAGTCCCTGGCTGTGTGAAGAGATCAGTATCCAGCCATCCTGAGTCGCTGTTTACATATGGTAGGGTGGCTAGGTCCTTTCCACTCCTCCTCCTGCCACAGCATCCGGTAGGCTCCCATTTAGTATCACGGCGCTGGGACACCAGACCAAGACTTCAAAATTTTTGACAGCCAGGAATTGTACATGACCTCCGGGGTGACAGCCAACAATGCTAGTCACTGTGCCATGAGGTGGTCCATAAAATGTTATACACTATCTATAATATAATTCCCTCCTTGTTTCCTTTCCTTGGTGTACGGTACTGTATATTTACCAGAACACAATCATAGTAAAGAGTACCTGTATTAATCTTACATTCTACTCATGTTATTGGTGATCATGATAATAATATTATTACAGCGATCAAGTATCAATAAAAAACATGTAAATTGGAATTTTTTAAAAATAATCTTAAATATTGTTCTGTAAAACTAACAAATTTTCTGCAGAAATGACACATAGAAAGCCTATGGAGATTTCAGATGAGTTGAGAAAATCCCTATTTGAAAGAATGAAAAAGTACTGGAAAAAGTGCAAGAACCAAGCAGTACTACCTTCAAAGAAGTAGTGATAGTGGAACGACTCAAGTGGTCCAATGTGACCAATCAAGATTAATAATAATAATAAAAAAAAGGAGCTAAAACTGTGCCGAGTAGATTTTGTCACTATCTGCTTGTGCGCAAGTTGTAAATGTATTTGCTGGTACTAGTACTAAAAGGTTCTGTTTGTTGTTGATTAATTGAGGGGCTTTGCAATGTGTAGCCCCATGTACTTGGGTGTGTGTGGAATTTGTCTGATAACCTGTGCCACTGTGATGGCTCTATTAGTGTGTGAATTTGTAATTCAGATGATATTTGGGAAGGTGGCGGCCATGGCCTTCAGTTAAGAACTATCCCGGCACTTGCCTGGAGTAGTAGTGGGAAACCACGGAAAACCACTTCCCGGATGACCGAGGTGTAAATTGAATCCACCCCTTCTCAGTTTGGGGCAGATGACCTCTTGGTTCCGCCCCTTAAAACGAGGCTGCGTGTACACCGTTCCAGACCTTAGTCCACAAATACATTTCTTGGCAGAGCCTGTAATCGAACCCGGGACTCTGCGGTGATAGCCTAGAGTGCTAGCCACTACGCAACGAGGCGGGCACTTCTAAAATAGGATCCGATCATGATTCCTAGTTAAATCAACAGTACCATATTTTGTGTTGTGACTTACGAATGTTCGTAGTCCCTGTCCTGTCATTCTCTGTCAAAACATAACACTCCACACACACCATGAAGTATCGTTTCGTATGCTTCTCGGCCAAGTGGAAGAATATAATTTAGCGTTGGTATGCTGAGTCCAGCAGTGGAATATAACATTTATCGCACTGAGAACAGCGCATAATACGATGCATTTCGTCTGCTCGAACCTACCGGACCACACTGTGTGACGTCACCCACGGAGCGCGCAGGCTTTTAGTATAGAAGGTGTTGCTTTACCCCGGTAAACTAGGAAGTTTACCGCGGTATTCTCTTTACCGAGGTTGGTGCACTCGGGCATAATACTGTCACCACAATTTACACCGGTTATCAGACAGATTCTACACACACCCAAAGTAGACGGGGCTGCATGACCGCGCAGCCCCTAAACTAAGGAACCAACCAACCAACCTTAGTTACCATTCTGTTAGAACCGGTATCCGAGTGTGTCATTGTGGAAAGTGAATAATATTGTCAAGTTGTATTGCTGTTTCAAGTTAAACTTTATTGTTGTAAAACTGCAGATTATTAATATTTATACAATGTCGGGGAATAGAAAGAGTCAGATGATTTCGCGAAGAAAATTAGACTTTATAATTTAATATCTACAAATTTGTTAATTATCGAGCATTTACGTATCAATAAGAGCAAATACAATATATCAAACTAGCGGACCCGTGCGAGAACTCTCGCATAATGGGTTGTGTGCGCCCCATGTGTACAGACTACCCGCTGGGCTCCAGTGCTACGCGGGGTGTACACGACACAGTTCTGCCAGGGGCCATCGTCTTGTTTATTTGCTCAAAAGCACTTTATAAACAAATACATATATTTCCGCTAACTTTTCAAGAAATGCAAGATTCTTCCTGTACTATTGAGACGATTTGGAAGATTTTGTTACAAACCACACCTTCTAACTCCCTCTGGTTTAGGAGCTTGAGTATTGTGAAACATACACCTTAGCGAATTATATAATAAGATGTTAATGAAATCAAACACGAAAATAATATACAGAGGGGTTTTTGAAACCAATGTAATTTGAACTCAGCTCAACCCCCCCCCCCCCCCCCCCCCCCCCCGCCGAAGCGAACCCTTGTTACGCCACTGCTCTGTATTTCGAAAAAGAGTCCGTGAAGGATTTGGCGGGAGCGATACAAAATGCCTGCCGGGGTGCTCCTATTGGTAGCTGGCACAACACGTTGCCAGCGCGTGTTCATTCATTCAGACGCTTACCAGCCATTGTTTCCCGTCATAGTTTTCAAACAATACCGTCTGTCTTCCAATACACCGTCATAGTTTTCAAACAATACCGTCTGCCATCCAATACAATCCACCAATGCAAAAACACAAGAAAGATATCCGCACGGAGTGACTTGTTTGAGGTCCAGCGCTTAAATACTGTATATTCTTACCTTAACATGACTTGTGTAGCTTACTATCACGAAAGCAATTGTTAAGACTGAAGAGTCGTGATACAGCGAGTGTGCATGGTGTTATCAGAACCCTTATTTGTGTGTCAACTGCACTGTAAACTACCTATCTTCGCCCAGACTTATTTCATCTTCAATAATACAGCTGCTTATTGCTTGGTGAGTGTTGGTCTATTCATCAGATTACTGTAGAGTGTTTGCACTCTTTGTTGTATTATTGAATTAAATACCGGTGTAATAGGTCGACAGATAGCATGACTTGCACAGTAATACTTTATTTATTTATTTACTTACCCAATTATCTATCTATTCATTCATTTATTTAATTAATTAATTTTTATTTATTTATTTTTTAATTAATTTTTTAATTTGTTTATTTATTTCTTATTTTCCCTCTTTATTGTATTTAATTGAATAAAATACCGGTGTTATACGTAGACAGATTGCATGACTTGAGCGTGTTCACTTGCTTGCTTGTTTGTTACTTATTTATTTAAGTCTATTTATTTTTAATTTTTCCCGGCGTTGGCTCAAGATCGATCGATAAAATACAGGGTCTTTCTTATCGGTCTAGCAACATAGCAGCGCAGACCAGCAATATATCTCTCGGCAGCGAGCCACCCGGCTACGCATATATTTTGCAAGTGCGCTGCGATGTTGCTAGACCGATAAAAATGACGCTATATTTTACGTTTAATAATATCGATTGAATGTCCGAAGTGCAGCTCACTGTATTATTCGAATCAGCTAATTTTAAAACTCGGTAACTTAGCTCACCTGTTACAAACTCCCACCATATCCTTCACGTTCACAATAATGTACCGTACCCATGAATGAGAGAACAACAGCGCTAAGAACGTGAGATGAATACAGATTGATTTCTTGCTGCTTGTAGATCATTACGTTTGAGGAAGAATTACAGTGTATTCAATTAAGAAGAAATGCTGTTCTGGCGAACCTCCAATCTTCATCTGTATCCCTCTGTACGTGTGCCAATATATATTGCACTCATTATAAATATACAATTCTAGTTTTTACATGTAATAATGAGGCCACAGTTGGCTCTAGGTTCTCTTGGCTGGTGTATGTATGTGTCATCTGCGAGGCTCCAAATGTTTACATAGCCTACTACTTTGTAGCAACCTTAATAATGTAATGGGGTTGACACTGATCTGTTGTGGTTTTAGATATGCAGGGGAGTCGAAGGTTACCTTTGAGGGTTTCTTTAACGTGCCGATGGATATGCCGACTCGAGGTTGTCGCATTTAAACACTCTTAAATGCTCCTTCCCGACCATGAGAATGATTACGACGGAAGTTCCCTAACCGGTTATGAATCGTGTTTTGGAAACTCTGACTAAAGAAAATTAATCGTAGGGTCTTAGGATATTATGATCTTAAGTTTCACCTAATTGGGTGGGTGTATAATCTAATAACCCGTGTTACTGCTTACAACACGTTTGGCCTAGCGTTTGGAAAGGGATTATCGTGACTGTAAGTTTCATAGCATCCTGATATTTGCCTGGGATTGCCCTCATAGAGCTTCATGCATTCCGTTTCGTCTCTAGGCCAGCTCCTAGACCTTAATTTAAACTTTTGGCAGAATCGAGGTTCAAAACCTAATCTCTGAACAGGATTATCAATTTACACACATAAACCGTGACGACGGCTACTTTCAAGTATTTTCTAGATGGTCACTTGGAACATGGTATGACTGCAGGATATCTTGCCTGTACATAGTGAATCATACAAATAGTTTCACAGTAACGTGGCAGCATCTTCAGGGGTGAACTCTGTATTATCTTGACTTCTGATTCTTGCGATGTTCTTGCCTATCAGCGTTGTGGGTTGATACATCCTACTGAGACCAAATACAGTAGATGACGTAGCTAATACAAAGACAGAGTTGAGGTGAAACAGTGATGACAAGAGACTGAAACGCCAGCCGCCATGAACACGTGAAGTAGCTATCGCGTGGCTGTAGGTGATAAATATGCTTAATGCTGTGCAGAAGATATTTGATCTTCGAATAGTATTCATTCATAACACCAACTGGTATTCCTCACTTTTATCTCATTAAAAAGTCTGCAATATTCTTCTGTAATATAATTTATTGATTCATAGGCCTACATTGTACGTTATCTAGTTCTTTCCTTGATATTACCTTTGGACAGCGGTATTCACGAGCGTTTCTCATATAGGCTTACACAAGCAGTAGTATCAACCATATTATACTGTAGGTTCATGAATTATATGCCCATGGTATGTTGGCGCAATTGGTACGAATAGTTGGACCCTTCTCAGGAATCGCTTGTGGTCGTCAACTCCCGAACTCAACAGCCGTGAGTCCTTGGGGGTATAGAACTATCCAGGGTGTACCAGTAGTGGTGGGGCTACACATGCCCTGTCTCCTGTAGGGCCTTGTGCAGAAGGCATGAAAAGAAAAAAAACTGACCCCTCGCAGAATGAGGGGATCAGGAAAGATTAGACAAGGGCCAATTAAGGCGGGAAAGTGAAAGACTCACTAGGTTTCGGATACCGTATACCATCGGGGTCGGAAGAGAACAAGAGTTGGCCAAGGGAGGTCAACAGGAAGATGACAGAGAGGAGCCCGGTACAAATAAATGGAAGTAATGCCGGACTCAGCTGGGATCCCGTGGTCACCAACCCATATCCCGCTAGTTGTGAGCCCCTATGTGGCCTTATGCTTGTTACGTTATATTCACGATACATTCTTGTTGTATCGTTTAAGGAGCTTGGACATCGTGGTCATTTAGGCTAGTCCTGTGTACTTAGGTGTGTATATACACAATGTTGTCTGATTACCTGTGTTGTTGTGATTGCTGTATTAGTGTGTGCATTTGTAGTTCGGGTGAGGATTGTGAATGAGGTGGGCGTGGCCGTAAGTTGAGAACCACCCTGTCATTCGTCTGGAGTAGAAGTTGGAAACCCCGGAATACCACATCCATAATTGCTGAAGTGGGAATTGAACCCAGTTCTTCTCACGAGACTGAGTGTACCCCGTTCCAACCCTAGACCAGAATTAAAGTTCTTGACAGAGGCCGGACCTCCCGGGTGACAGCCAAGAACGCTAGCCACTACACCACGAGGTGGTCCCATGACATATTAGATGGCTGTAGTCATTCTGTAATGGGATAGGTCATTGAATTCGTGTTAATAACTTCATTAATGCTAATAACTCATTTTATGGACTCATACGAGGAGTAGGCCACTTTCACGAGCGGTGTGCATTAACACACACAGCCGTCATACACAAGTAGCCGAGCAGTGTTTCGTTGCGGTTGCCTCATTGTCTTTGCCACTACAAGTTGTTCAAAGTAGAAATATCTTTAACGCATAGGCCTAGGTCATATGTGTGGCTCACTCTGTGTGATCATGGACATCACCACGGCATACCAGATGCCGCCGCAACAGCGCCTCGTCATCTAAAATTTGAGGCTGGAGCGTGCCCCACGGAGGTGTACGGGGTTTAACCTTCCTCCCGACTTCGGTCACATTTCAAAGTCTTACTCTACAAGTTGTTTAATGTTTTGTGTTGTGGTATGCGAGGCGCACAGTAAGTTCAGGTTCGTTTGATGGCTTCGGTGATGAGACTTAGCAGTTATCATTGAAAAAACTATTGTTCGCACACGTACGTGGGCCCAAACATGCATAATATGCCGGCAGCAAGCCTATGCGGACGGGAAAATCACGGTTGCTGTCGTTTTAGTTGCAGGTCCGCTCAATTTCACAGGTTAGCTCCGACGTCAAAGTAGAGCTCCCATGTCACAGTGAACCGGACTGTCTTAGGATAACGCTAGGGCGTAATGTAATCGCTCCTGATTTCTGTAACATTTCTCCCCTGATATTTCTGGATGTGAATTTCATTTTTTAAATTCTTTTAATAGCTTATCCTCCCAGCTCGGCTTCACACACATACTCGGCGAGGGATCATTCCTCTACCGTCGAAAGGACGGTGTCTGGGAGCCGAAAACACTTTGTCATCAGATACAACTGGGGTTTTGATTGGCCGATCACCCAGATGACCGTTAACTTGGGGAAGTTTCAGGGAAGGGATTTTTGAAGGAATTCGGCCGTGGACCTGTTGAATGTAACCGCCCCGGCATTTGCCTGGTGGTGAAAAATGGAAACCAGGAAATCCATTTTCAGGACGGCCAATGTAGGATTCGAACCCACGCTCTCTCGATGCCAGCGACGCATGAGGTAGCAAGGTGCCGTGGCTGGTGATGTGAATTTTTACAGAAGAATTTTCAGGGACTTTATTGTTCACCGATTCTACCCAGGGAATTTTCATGTATTTTCTCGTACTAGCTTGTGGTGTACATATCGCATATCTGGGAGCAACCTGAGAGGATCTCCTGCCAAGAGGATGTCATAGCACTTGGCAGCGACTCAACACAGTGCACTGTGCGGAGCGCTACTAAAATTAAAACGCATGAACTCGTAGGCTTGGAGAACATTAATCTAGTCTGCTCTTAACCTAGGAGTGCGAATTGGGTTCATGGGGGCTTATTGAGTTCGACATCCTGGCCCTTTCTGTTTCATATCCAGGAACTTCATGGAGCCTGGGACATAAAAAGAATTTCGAGTGGCATATTGTGCTTATCTACCGATGATACTAAATTCTCAATTTGCTGCAATGTCAACAGTTTTGCTTGAAATAACTATGAGATCTTTAAGCTATAAAATGAATGTTTAAATGTGTTGAGATGTTTATATGATTTTGAACTTCTTAAATATAAAACATTATATCCCACTCCTAATTGAAATACACTCAGAATTCCCTTTAGTTATGTGAAGTAAAGTTCATATTAGCGCCTAAACTAGAAAGATTTTTTATATTTTCAATTACAATATATTCTACCAGAAAATATTCTACCAGGAACTTCATTGAGGCCGGGACATAAAATGAGTAACGAGTGGCATATTGTGTTTATACTTTATGAACAAATAAAGTAGAACTATCCATGCTTGTTCATGCTAGAGTCTAGTTCTTATACTAAAGAAGTAAGCTTTAAACCAGCTAAAATCCATTCCATATCGTCTTGTGGATAATTGGTCAGTGTAATGCAACTTGGAGGAAACGAAGATTGGTTAATGAGACTAGAGTCTACAGGCTTCTTCTACTTATTTTTCATTAGGGGATTTAAAACCCACGATCATCAGTCTCGTGTACTTCACTATGTGTGTGTATTAGTGTGTATGTACCGGTACTTATAACTGGAGTTATGATAGGGATAAAGATGGCAGTTGCCTTGAGTTAGATTATTCAACAGTTGCCTGGTTGAGACTGGGAAATCATGGAATAACATTTGTACTGAATTCGTTCCAACGCGGGGCAGTTACCCTCGATGTTCCATCCCTTAATACAAGAATCATCATCATCATGATCACATACCGAGCTATCACGGTCTGAATAGGTTCTGGCACCAGGATTCACCATTCACACAAAACCGAAAAGCCTGCCCACACTGTGCACAGAGATGCTTCAAGAAATGAGCACAGCACCAAATTAAGCATATATTTATCTTTCTCTACAGCGTTCTTTATACTATCTCCCATTACCTCTAAGAACTGTAATTTTATATAGGATGTCAAAACGGTTCTGCGAGTTGTAACAAATTTGTCATTAACCTTCAAGCAGCTAAATACAGAGTTGACGTATTAGATTGTCACAGTCATCAGGACAAGCAACTGTATTTACGAATTCCAAGGCTACTTTTTGTGTCCAATAAATGCGCTTCTCCTACGCTCCCTTCTCCTAACATCATCATCCAATGTTGCCAGATCTACTTGTCAATCCACCTCAAAGTTCATAATCCACGTCAGTACTTTAAAATCCAAAATCCTGCGAAATATCACTATTCATTATGCCATCAAACACACATTTATCGCTATTAATTTGTTTCTTTATATCACCTGCCAGTTCCGCTTCCTTACCTCAACCCATCGCGAAATCTTTCATCTGATGTACAAAACGTATTCACACAAGATAATTGTTTGTTGTTGATTCACTTAGGGACTTTGCGACATCATGGTCATGTAGCCCCGTGTACTTGGGTATGTGTGTGTGGAATATGTCTGATAATCCTAACATGTGTCATTGTGATGGCTGTAGTAGTGTCTGTATTTGTAATTGAGGATAGGATTTGGAAGTAAACGGTCGTGGCATTAAGTTAGGATCAATCCCGGCATTTATCTGGAATAGAAGTGGAAATCCACTTCTAGGACAGCTGAGGTGGGAATCGAAACCTTCTTTTCTCAGTTTTACCGCTGAGTAAACCTTGCCCGGCAGAGCCGGGGGAATCGAACCCAGGGCCTTTGAATCCGAAGTATAAATACGAACCCGAAAGCACAGCAAGCCGCGTTTATCAGAACGGGAACATTCGCTGATATCCAGGAACTTTAAAGAAAGCCTTGAAAGGTCGACGATTCCTATCGGACGAGGATGTGCAGCACGCGGTGTTTCACCACACTGGGATCTCCAACCTGGTGCGTCAGTGGGATGTAATACATTAACGTTTAGTATCATCTTAAAATAGACAAGTAATTCCGTGACGAACTTAAGAGCCTACTTTTCTTAAAATTTAACATTCATACCAATACAGTAATCTATATAGTGTAGCCTACTCTTTGGAAGGGTTTAATAGACCTATCTGCTTGCTACTGTGGGTGAGTGGTTAACATGTCGGTCTACTAACCCGAAGCTTACAGGTTTGCTCCTTGCCGTGGTAAGTGATTTTTGAAAGGCGGCAAAATTTATGACACGCATGTCATACGATGTTGGCATGTCAAAGAACCTATTTGAATTCAGTAGGCCGTGTTCATAATGGCAAAATTAATCTCGGGAGTTTCCGCCATCACAAAGTTCCTCATTTCTCTATTAGAAAGCGCTATAGTGTTCAAGGAGCTTAGATATCTAACCTCCCTGACTCTAGTTAATTAGTTAGTTAGTTATTGTTGTTTTAAGGGGTGGAACTACGAGGTCATCTGCCCCTCTCCCTGACTCTCACAGTGCTTCAAGGAACAACTAAATTCAACATGCAAGCTACCCTCTGGGTGACAAATAACAAAGCTTGCACCCGACACCCGAGGCCATACGATATTATTATTATTATTATTATTATTATTATTATTATTATTATAGACCTATCAAGAATAATGACGAAATAAAGTTGGTAATACTGGCTTTTATGATTTGTTCTAAATATAGGTTACCTGAAATATTGTTGCCCAATAGAGCATTGCCCTTTGTTAGATTTATAAGGAGTGATCAAAATGCTTCCGTTTGTCGGCCATACAGTCCACAATCGGTACGCCAATCAGGCAAAATCGCCGCGAGCATTGAGGCACTCATCCCACTGACGCACCAGGTTGAAGATCCCCGTGTGGTAAAACACCGTGTCCTGCTGGGTGAAGAAGTCCGTAACCGCCTGCTGCACATCCTCGTCCGACAGGAATCGTTGACCCTTCAAGGCTTTCTTTAAAGTACCGAAGTCGTGATGGGGAGAGATCAGGCCTATAGGGCGGTTAATCGAGTGTCCTCCACTTCAGTTAGCGTATCATCTGCGTTACGACCTTTGCAGTATGGGAACGAGTGTTATCATAAAGCAACAGCACCCCTTTTCGCAGTTTTCCCGGATGTTTCGTCTTAATTGCACGCCAAAATTTCTCCAGTGTTGCGCAATACGGTACCGTTACCCAGTGATAGAGACACCAGGTTCCTTAAAATCAATGAGCAATGGGCCTCGGTAATCAAATAACAGGGTGAGCATCACATTTCCAGCGGATGAGGGACTAGGGGACGATGGATGACACCACTGCATCGTTGACGCTTACGATTCTGTTTCCCAGTGGTGGCGCTAGCCTGCAACAATGCGCTCCAAAAACGTGTTGCCTTCAACATTGAAACGCATCAGGTGCTGCAGGCAAACAACCACCTGGCCGCACGCCCTCAAACGGAGACTATTTGATCACCTTCCATGGATTCTCTGGCTCAAATTCTCGGAGAGTAGTTGGTAGTTTTGCTGCATCTGAATTCTGAATTCTGTAATATCTTCTTTTTAGATTCATAATTTCTACGCTGTTTTTTAAGACAATGTTTTATGCTTAATTTTCAAAATTTATTGTAACAGATCTGGTTTTTTGAAAAAAAAATCTATGTGAACTTTAGATAGAGTACTACTCATCATATACCAGCCGAAGAAGGTCACAATGCGACCGAAACCAGTACGGTTTTCAATGAAGTGCATATTGACTTTAGGTGGAAATAAATAGTTTATAACCTACTAGAAAGTGGTTCTATCGTAAGATGATAAATGTGACGTGGAGAGACAGGATATCGAACACAAGAGTTCTCGACACCGTGAACCAACGGAGATCAATCCTACGCACAATCCGTAAACGTCGTCTCGCATGGTGGGGTCACACAATGCGCCACTCCAATTTAATGAGAACTGTGGCAGAAGGGTTCATTGAGGGGGGAAAATCCACGAGGAAGACCTAGAAATACCTTCCTTAAACAAATGCTAGACGACACCCAAGCCCAGAATTATAATTCAATGAAGGAAGCGGCAAATGACAGGACGATCTGCATATGTTTTTATGGCAACTGGCCAGTCTTAGGACTTTTTTTTTTTTTGTCGTGTGGCCTCCTCAGAGTCCGAGTGCAGGTCTTTCCATTCGACGCCCGTGGGCGACCTGCGCGTCGGGATGAGAGATGGAATGGAGGAAGGTGAATGAATGAAACTGGGCAAGGATGTGGAATGAATCGGCCGTGGCCTATCAGAAGGTACCGTCCCAGCATTTGCCTGGTGTTGAAAATGGGAAACCACGGAAAACCATTTCAAGGACGGCCGACGGTGGGGCTCGAACCCACGCGTCTACCGAGTCAGCAGGGAGCTTGGTCCCATGACCTAATGCTGCGCTTTAGCCAGCTGAGCCACTACTGTCGGTTGTCTTAGGACTGCAAACCAATGATGATGATGATGATGATAGTAAGTTAATATAAAGAATGTTATTTCGTTTAGGTGTCAGAATATATGTTGGCTGTAGTAGACTCTACCGCCGTTGTTCACCTCGTTGCGTAGTGGCTTTCACCGCGGAGGCCCAGGTTCGATTCCAGGCTCTGCCAAGAAATTTATTTCTTTTCTGAGGGCTGGAGCCGGGGTGCACTCAGTCTCGTGAGGCAAAACTGAGAAGAGGCGGGTTCGATTCCCATCTCAGCCATCCTGGAAGAGGTTTACCGTGGTTTCCCCACTTCTACTCCAGGCAAAATGCCAGGATGGAAACAAACTTAAGGCCACGGCCGCTTCCTACCCAAATACACACAAGTACACACATTAGTACAGGCATCACAGTGACGCAGGCTATCAGACAAATTCTACACACACCCAGGTTCCTGACCACGATGTCGCAAAGCCCGTGAAGAATCAACAACAACAGACAACTTAGTAGTTTGGTTGTTTACAAACCCCCGTCTTAATTCGCGCTCCACGTCTGGAAAGGGAGGCTGCTTGTTCGAAGATCCGAGGCTTCAATCACGACGATGACAAAGGCCTTCCAGGGTATGATCTTCCCCGGATCTTTCCACACCTACACCAGGCAAGATTAGAACCGTCTTTTTCTAGGTTGTCCTCATGAAGCTAAGTGCACCACATTTCAATCGACATACCCGGATTCAAATCCTCCAGAAGAATATAACCGGATCGTCTAAGTAGTGAACTAGGCTACTGTTCTTAACCCAAGACCATCCACGATGCTGTGATTTGGTCGTGCCTGCGAATGAAGGGTCGGCAACCTTCTGACTTGTGACACCAACAGGTCGCGTCCTACTGACATTCGCCTAACTGTTACACTACGTACACAATTAAGTCTCCGGCCAACTTCCAATGACCCGCCTAGTGACATAGTGGCTAACAATCTTAGCCATAACCATAAAGGCCCGTGTTCGATTCGCGGTTCTGCCAATACATTTATTTCTGGTCTGAGGGCTGGAATAGGTTTACTTTCAGCCTCGTAAGGCAGAACCGACACGAGGAGAGGTAGGTCCTACATCAGCCATCCTAGAAATCGTTAATAGTGGTTTGTCCATTCCTTCTCCAGGCAAATGATCTTCCCCGGACATTTCCAAGGTTTGACCATTCTGAGTGTGGGTTCTCTTCGAGGATTTCCTCACTCACACCAAACAAATGGTCTAGGGGTCTAGCAGGGTAAGTCACCGGGCACCTGTTCCAATCCAAGACCATAATGTAATTAGCTACAATTACAAGTCATCCCAATAACACTAGTTATCATACAAATACCATACATACTTAAGCAGGCTATATGGAGCTGCGGACCTAAGATTTTCATGTCTCAACTGAATCAACAGTAATAATAATAATAATAATAATAATAATAATAATAATAATAATAATGGAATTGGTGTTATTCTCTCTGACTGCAAAGTCAATGGCAAATTGCGATAGTTGTTTTTGAAAGTGGATACTGCTGGCATTCCTCTATAAATTCTGTATTTTACTGATTCGGAATTAGTTTCATCAATATTTATGCTGTTGTTGATTGATTTAGGGGCTTTTAAACATCGTGGTCTTGTAAACCCGTGTACTTGGGTGCGTGTGGAATTTGTCTCATAACTTGTGTTATTGTGATGGCTGAAGAATATTAGTGTGTGTATTTGTAATTCAGTTGAAGATTGTGAAGGAGGCGGCCGTGGCCTTAAGTTATGAACCGTCCTGGAATTTGTCTGGAGTAGAAGTGGGAAACCACTTCAAGATGGCGGAGTTGGTAATCGAACCCTCCTCTTCTCAGTTTTGCCTCGCGCGGTTGAGTTGACCCCGTTCCAGTCCTTAGACTAGAATTAACATTTCTTGGCAGAGCTGGGAATTGATTCATCAGTGTACCTAATTTATTGAAGTACTAGAATTTGAATGTCAAATATAGGCCTGTCTAGTACAGTGGTAACTTGTTTTAGTTTGGGCAGCGTGTTGATTTTTAAAGTACCAATGAAGCGTTTGCGTTTAGTTGGGGGAGTCTTGGGAAGCTCCGATACATTCCCACAGGGTGTTCTCGGTTCCCAGAATCCGACAACCGAGAAAACCTAGTATATCAACTAGGCCCTGGGGGTAGAAACGTTGTTATTAGAATCCATCATGCTAGCTAGTCAGTTGAATGTAATGGGGAGGTCAATCATAATTGGGAAGAAACGAGGATGCATTGAGCTAAATACGTTCTAACGTGGTCCTTAGTTGGGTATAACGAATAAATAATAATAATGATATAATTACAATTCAGATATTTGAGACATTGAAAATCAAGAATGCAAACTTCTTAGAAAAATATTCGGCCCTACACAAGAAAATGGAATTTGGATCTAGAGACGAACTGCAGACCTCTATAGTCTTACAGACAGTTTCACAAACACTGTACGCAAGAGAGGGTGGACATTCTTTGGGCACATATTTAGGATGGACAACAATAGACTAACAAAAAGATTATTCAATATAATTAATACAAAACATTCGAGGATAAATTGGCTACAGGAAATAAGGCGGGGGGAGGGAGGGGGGGGGGGGGGGGCGTGATTGAGATGAACATTGGAGAGAACAAGTTGAAACACAGAGACATCTTTGGAACCTCTGTAAATAAGCACACATTTATGGTGAAATCTACAGTGTGTCCGCAAAGTGTCTCCGCAGTGCGTGTCTCACCTTGCGGGACGTGTTGGGTTGGCAGTACATTCTGTTATGTCATTACAAGGAAAAAATTACATTAAATGAAGTATATTAAGTACTCACCACTATCACACTGTGCTCCGTAAAGTTTCCACCAGCACGGAAAACCTAATCCACTAAAAACACACGCTCTTCATTAGTAGCCACTGCGGAGAGGCTTTACGGACACACTGTAGTAGCAAGACCGGTACAAGATGGACGGAAGAACGCAAGAAGCAACTCAGTGAGTTCATGAAGAGATTTTGGGAGAAAAAGAAGGCGAAAGTCATCAAGCCAACTTAATGTTCCAACGCGCTCTGTGAAGAATGGGCTTAAGAAGGAAGGAAGGATGGTAACACTGATTATGTAACTATTATTAGCAATTGAATGTATAATTACCTGACAATAGCTTGCCACGGTGGGTGAGTGGTTATCGTGTTGGACTACTAACCCCAAGCTTGCAGGTTTGCTCCTGGCCGTGGTAAGTGATTTTTGAAAGGCGACAAAAATCTCTGGCACGCATGTCTTACGTTGTTGGCATGTTAAAGAACCAATATGAATTCAGTAGGCCGTGTTCATAATGGAAAAATTAATCTCGGGATTTTCCTGCAACACAAAGTTCCTCCTTTCTCTACTAGAAAGCGCTATAGTGTCAATGAGCTTAAATATCTAATCGCCTTACCGTCATAGTGCTCCAAGGAACGATAAAATGCGGCATGCAAGCTGCCCTCTGGGCACAAACAACAAAGTTTGCACCCGGCACCCGAGGTCATACGATATTATTATTATTACCTGGCAATAAATCTCCTGCTGACGTAGGTTGTAGGCGACAAGATAGTTAACAGGAGTGTCGTGTAGTAACTGAGTTTCAACCGCAATAAAATTACGAGCTAGACTTGAGTTGGTCTACACTTTGCCCACAGGCGCGTGACATCAACGAAGCACGTAGTATTTAGCACTGCATACGGCTGGGATTGATGTCTTCCTTGAAGGAGACTAAACATCTACAGTAGGTCATATCTCAGTGAGAACAATAGTTTTCAACTTCCTCTCTTGCGATCAACAGGGCACTAAAATAAGAATTAACGCTTCAAGAAACACAACAGACGAGTAATTAAATGCATTGTATGCATTGCCATGGATTACGGTCATAAACATCGTTATGAAAGATTATGAATGGATTATAACTCAAGGCCATTAGATAGTTATTATTTCAACAGGTGATTTATCAGATATACATTGCAAATACGTTTACAATTGACCTTTTTATTTTTAATTAATGATCTCAGACCATCCAACACGAACACAATTTTCCAATACCGGTACTGAAATCCGCCTATCAGTGGACACCCAGAACAAGAAGTGTCGAAATCAGTACATTGTTTAGAAACTGGCTTCCTCTATGAATCAGTGGCAGAGTGTTCGACACATCACCCCAAGATCGCGGGTTCAATTCCCAGCCGACAAAGACTGATTTTTTAAGTGCCGGTACATGAGAAGTTTACAGCTCGTAAACGGTCATGCGTGGCACATTTGAAGACTACAAGTCGAAGCTAATTCGGCCTAAATCACATTCACAAGTCACCCAACAGAATTATGATTTCCTCTGCTAGAAAGCTGTACAAACAGAAATTCGAGCGTAGATCGCTTATATGACTTCAGCAAGTAGCTGAGACTCCATTATTAGACTATGCTGATGATCGTTATTAAAACCATTTGACTTGAAATACCACAACACATCCAGATAAAATTAACATGTATCAACTTTGCAACACACTTATGGAAGCTTACTTATTCACTGATTATAATTCTATTCTGTGGGCTTGTTGCTTTGGGTGTTTCTTCGTGGAATAGCCAAGTCTTCGTGGATAAGTTGGAGGAAGGAGGGTGACCGTTTACGAGTGTATTTGTGATATTTTTTTAGCCTAGCAGCCTTGTTAATATTAACAAACTTCGTATTTTTAAGGGTCTTATCGCTTCGGTTTTTAACAGCTTTATTGGCAGTACTTTTGGGATTGTGTAATATATTATAAATATCTTCACCAACATAATCGTAGACATAGTTACAAGGACTAATTTAAGCAGTCTCTGAAGTTGACAAGTCTCAATCCAAAAGCTTGGGACACACTTGTTGCAGACCGTTCAACGTGGGGTCATATCATCCCGACTTCTGTCAAAATGTTTGATGTGGAACGTCGTAGACATGAAGTGGCCAAGTGACAAGTACGAAAACTCCGTGATATGTGTGGAGGCTTGTTCCACGCTAGGATTGGACTGTTTAGTACCGGAAGCATATTCACAGACTTGAGTGAGGAGTGACCTGATTTGAAAGAAGATTTATTTATATTCTACTCGAAAACAAGTTAAAGGTCGCGACGACGACGACGTAGACATAGATTTAAAGGGATCTGACGATGATCGCTTGACCATCGAAACTAGTAATCCACGTGACTGTATTAATCTCATATAACAGGTTTATGGAATAACACCCAACTACAAATGGGTACAATCGTGTTGACCGACTGAAAAGCATTTTATAATTTTGTTTACTAAGCAACACTCAAAAATGGATTCCTACACGATAATGAAACCACCATGTTTGTAATATTTGTAGTGATGGGGAAGAATCGGTAAAGTTACATTCCTAGTAATTTAAGGTGATGCGCACCAGGCCCGACGAAAGGGTGGGGCAAATGGGGCTGCGGCCCTGGGGCGCGGACTTGCCAGGGTGTGGAAGGGGGGGGGGGGGGGTAGAAGAGCCCTTAGTAGATAATTTCACTGAATGTAATTTTCTAAAGATTGCTGAATTCTTCTGACAAGACCAGAATATATTATTTAATGTAACAGCAACTCGTTAATAGTCTGCATAATGTCACAAAGAGAACATGAAATACATTTTATGTTAACCATAATGTCTTCAGTTTCTCTTCCAGGGAAATAGCAAAGTTCCCAAAGTTATTAATTTAATGTATGACATGTTGAAATTAAAGAGATGCTGCAGAGCGGAAAGTTTCTAAATCAATATTTGAAAAATCGCGTTGTTTGTATGGTTCTGAAAATCTTCTTGCTTGTCCTTGTGGTGAGCATAAACAGAGACATACAAAAAACATCCGAATTATCCACATTGATCAAATTCAAGAAGTAAAATAAAACAATCATGGGAGACAATAATAGAGTTCTGGATAAAGGAAGAAAAGGGAACCTCATATTTAATTAGATATACTAATTTACATGGAGGATTTTTTATTTGAAGGGGGTGGGGGGAGGGGGAGGGGGGGGGTTGTTACTTCCAGCATAATGTTATTGGACGAATAAAAAATAAAGGGTTCGGAAGTTCTAGTTTTGGGCCCCACTGTCGCTCTCTACGGCCCCGAATTGTGGACTATACTGTAGATAAGCATCCACCCCGCATCCGCACATTTGTTATCCAAATCCACTCCCATTACAGTCATATTTTTTAAAATTATTAGATAAAGCATAACATTTTAAAGCAACACATTTAGACATTTGAGGAGAATGTAATTCCGGGCTTTGTATGTCGTGTGCTATGTTTAAAATGAATGTTATACAGCCAGAATTGCAACCCTTTCAGTTCGGAGTGTTGATTATGCTTAATGACATCATTTGAATAAGATTAGCTTAAATCATTTGTCATGGAAAAAACTTAACTGAAAAATATGATATGTCATAAATATCCGGGTCTTAGTAATGATATCCAACAAGTTCGGATTGTATTGTAAAAACTATCCGCAAATTTACTTCAAACATTATCCGCAGCTTGTCCGCTATCCGCACAGCCATGCAAACTATATCCGCATGGCGAAAAAAAATTGGATATCCGCATCCGCGCAGATCTTTAAATATAGACGATTCATCGTGTTTTCAGGCCCGGGCTCCTGACTGTAATCATGAAATGAAAATCCACAGCCTGCTTCCAGTCTCCGACCGGGTCAGGAATGGAATGAATGGAGCCCCCATCTAGCGGCGAGGATAGGAACTGTGCCGGCTGCCGAGGCCTGATGCACTCCTCTGGGGCAATCATTAAATGAATGACAGATGAAATGAAATGATAGTGGAGAGTGTTGCTGGAATGAAATGATGACAGGGAAAACCGAAGTACCCGGAGAAAAACCTGTCTGCCTCCGTTTTGTCCAGCACAGATCTCACATGGAGTGACCGGGATTTGAGAGGCCGGCGTGCTGCCGCCTAAGCCACGGAGGCTCCGCGATTCGTTAAGTTGGTGTTGCGCAATAAACGCTCTGTTAGGTGTGGTACCACACTGCTAAACGCGCCACTCCTGCTGGGTTATTAAAATACCAGTGCAGGTATCGGTTTCGAGCATAATGTTATGATTTTGCATGTTCAGGCGATAACTAAAGGCAAACATGCATTGTTAAGATGCATGATTCTTGAATTCATTGAACCAAGGCCGACATTTCCAAAGAAAAAGTATGGTCGCGTAATAACCAATGTTGTTCATTCAAAATGAAATGGCCTTGTAAAGTTGTTGTTGTTAATTCATTTAAGGGGCTTGGGACATCTTGGTCATCAGCCCCGTGCAGTTGGGTGTGTGTTGAACTTGTCTGGTCACCTGTATCGCTGACTTTAGTAGTGTGTGTAACAGGGACAGGGATGGGGTAGGCGCAACGGGATTCGAAGTAAAGTACTATCACGTCATTGCCTGGAGGGAGTGTGAAATAAACCGGGGAAAACCACACTCAGGATAGGCGCTATCAGCGCCGGGATTCGAACCCAGACCTCGGCGGTGGCAACTAAGAATGTTTGTAGATTTCCTCCAGGGAAGGATTCTAAAACGACAGGAGTTAAAAGGTACGCTAAATTATTAATATTATTGATATTATTCACTAATTAAGTTCAATTTATGAAAACAAATCTTTAAGTCCTTTGTGGGTCATAAAAAACATGTTATTGCTCATGTGCCTTGCACCGTCTCAGAGCTGTCGCGACCAGGATAAAGAAGATGAAACCTCGATGGGTTGGGTCATAGCGCGGGTCGTGACGTCAGTGGGCTGCACCGTTATTATTTTGTCGTGGCTGAGAAAGGTGTGTGGAGAGAGTCCACTGTGTCAGAGTTCAAAGGATTGTAGGTCAAACATTTTCAAGCAAGGGAATTACATTTAGCTTAGGAGTGATAACAGTCTGTACAAATACTTAGCTTTGACACCGCCGTAGTATAGGCCTATTAGCTTCCCACCATGTTGGCTGGGTTCAATTACCGGCTTTGTTGCAGGGGCTTTGGTGAAGGTTGTTTTTATTTCACTTATGGGCTTGGGCATCGCGGTCTTCAGTCCCGTCTATTTCTGTGGGTGTTGAATTTGCTGTAGTGTATGTAGGGCCTACTGTACTTGTAGCCTAATTGAGACTAGGATTGAAAAGTGGGTGGTATCTTCTCGACATTTGCCTGGAGGGTATGTGGAGAAAGACGAGGAAAACTCATTCTCAGGACGTGCGGTGTCGATGCTTGGGTTCGAACTTTCCACCTGCGGACTTACAGATCCCCCTTACAATTGTGGCACTCGGCTTGACACGTAGAGGTATATTAGATATGTTGTTTGAGTCTTCAGTCATTTGACTGGTTTGATGCAGCTATCCATTCCTCCCTGTCCTGAGCTAATCGTTTCATCTCTACATAGCTACCACACCCTACGTCCGAGGCAATTTGTTTAACATATTCTAACCTTGGTCTACCCCTACAGTTCTTGTCCTCGACCCTTCCTTCCATAACTAAGCTTGCTATTCCTGGGTGCCTTAGTATGTGTCCTACCAACCTATCTCTTCTCTTCATTAGCAGTCGTCAGAAACATTTCTCATCTCCCACTAGTCTTAATACCTCCTCGTTTGTAACTGTATCTACCCATCTGATCGTTATTCTCCAGTAACACCACATTTCAAACGCTTCAATTATCCTCTTTTCTGCTGCACCAATAGTCCTAGTTTCACTTCCATAGAGCGCCACGCTCCAGACAAAGGCCTTCAAAAATGACTTCCTAACACCTAAATCTATATTCGATGTCAACAGATTCCTTTTCTGTAGAAATGCTTTCCTTGCCTGAGCTAACCTATTTTTTATATCCTCTTTGCTTCGTCCATCACTGGTTATTTTGCTTCCTAAGTAACAGAAGTCTCCTACTGCCTTTAGTTGTTCACCTGCCAATTTGATGTCCATAGAGGATTCTGATTTATTTCGGCTGCATTCCAATATTTTTGAATAGCTCTTAAGGAAGTCTTTTGGGCGAACAATGAACTCGTTTAACGGATTTTTTCTTTAGCCAAGTGATGTGACATGTGTTAATGGTGAAAATTCATGCATTAGAAGTGTTTCCACGAACCGGTATTACATTCTCGACTTGCTTCCTTTCAGAAATAGTTGAAAGTTATGAATTACTCAATTAACTAGAACGTCTAGCCAAGCATCTTCAGTGTGGGATCCAAGAAATCGTCCGCCTCTTCTCGTAGATCAGACCAGGGTAAGATATTTCAGTAAGTCGTCGCACGGTTAGTTAGTTACTACCGTGAATCACCTGCTAAGAGCCGTGAGTCATTTATCGCAATGAGAAGATGTTGACTCTGCGATCATTTGGTCTTGTTGGCCTTACCCCAAATCGACTGTAATTTTCTCTTTTTAATTTGTTAAATTATAATTTTTGATTTGCATGCTCACCGCACAAAATTAGTCAGCCCAAGAAAGAGCACACTAATCGCTTTAGTGCACTGCAGATGGTGTTGCACCGGTACCTGGCGGTCATGGGATCCTTCACCGCCGACACATAACCATCACAGTGAAGCAATATGTATGGTGTGTCAGTCTTCAGGCTGCAGTTTCAATGGCCAAACAACTCCGAAAATAGATGGTAGCTGACTGGAGACTGATTTCTGCATTTTTTTTGAAATCATCCAAAGCGTCATGGCCCAATGAGGCGTTTTTAACCCATCGTGTGTGTAGGGGAGGCATGGTGGCGCAGTGGTCAAGCTGTTGGCCTCTCACCACGGTGGACTGGATTCAATTCCCGGGCAATGCTTGTGAGATTTTCGAAGTGAAATGGCATGTCCTTTGGTTAGATTTCATGTAAAACAAAGAGGTCCTGTGGCTCATGATCGCGAGATTAACGGTCACGTAAAACTATAAACTTACTTACTTTACTATCGTGTGTGGAATATTTCGCTGCCGTGCAAGCATTTCCTATTCCTTGTAAACACGACACCCAATCACAACAAGTGGTTCCGTGAAGAATTAAAGCCTATTTTCATATATCCTACTTATGTTAATTGCCACTATCAACATACAAAATTTCAGTTTGATTGCTGTAATAGATTCGTAGATATTGAGAACCGGATGGTCGCCATGTTGGATTTTTATATGTGTAGGTCTTAGAGTTATGTAATTTTACATGAAGATTATTGTGTACGTGTACTATTTAAACCTCAATCACATGATAAGGACACAAGAAGCAAAAACAAGATTTTAAAATTTCGCACAGCTGCCATCTTGTGGTTATGGAAACAATTGAAATAAACTAGATGCCAATGGATAAAATTTGTATAAGGATTTACTGTACCAAGTCTCACTGCACTCGGATGGTTAAATTTCGAGAAACGTCCATGTTAATATTTATACTTCGCGTCGCCGACATGTTGGATTTGTGATCACCAGGTTATTGAAAAACCTATAGGTGAACTTATGTTCATAGCCCCTATGAATATTAAAAAATCAGTTTGATTGCTGTAATAGATTCGTAGATATTGAGAACCATCTAAATATTTCGGATGGTCGCCATGTTGGATTGTTATATGTATAGGCCTTAGAGTCATGTACCATTAAAGGAAAATTATTGCCTAGGTTCATTATTCAAACTCTCACTTCGATCGCATGATTACGACACAAGAAATAAAAACTTAATTTTGAAATTCACACAGCCGCCATCTTGAGGTTATGTAAACAATTGAACTAAATTAGATACCCGTGCATTACAATGTGTATAAGCATTTGCTGTACCAAGTTTCATTGCGTTTGGATCATTAAATCGCGAGAAAAGTATATTTAAAACGTTCAACTTTGCTTGGCCACCATGTTCGTTTTGTAGTTAAACGGTTTTTGAAAGTCTCATAGATGAACTTCCAGTAGTGCCCTTTATCTCCGTACAAAATTTCAGGGTGATACCGGTAATAGCTTCAGAGATATAGAATGCCGGTGAAATATTTCGCACAGCCGCCATCTTGAGGTTATGTAATTAATTGAACGAAGTTAGAGGTCGGTGCATTACAATGTGCATGAACATATACTGTACCTAGTTTCATTGCATTTGGTTGGTTAAATCGCCAGAAACGTCTATTGAAAAGTCGCAACTTTGCTGGCTGCCATGTTGGTTTTGTAGTTACCAGCTTTTCAAAAGTCACATAGGTGTACTTCTAGTAGTTCCGTTTATCACCGTACAAAATTTCAGGGTGATATCGGTAATAGTTTCGGATATATTGAATGCTGGTGAAATATTTCGCACAGCTGCCATGTTGGATTGGCGAGACGTAACAAAATTTTAAGGGCACGGTTGGGGTCGTCCGGAATAGTGCTATGAACTTACTGAGTTTTATCGAAATCGCTCCAGCCGTTTAGATTTTATGAGGGGGGGGGGGGGGACACACACACATACGAATCACACACACACACATACACGGACAAAAGATTATCTCATAAAATGAAAATAGGCTAACAAATGTGCAATAATCGGTATATTTCACGGGGTAACCATAATATGACATCCGTGAACTGACCGATAACAAAGCGTCTTCTTGTAGGTTCGAAATTTCAATATTTTCATCGAGCGTCAAATTATTTAGAATATGGATTAGTCCACATTGTCTGCAGGTAAGTCTTATCTACCTGAAACAACTCACTGTTCATTAGATCCCGAACAGCTACCAAATTGCGAGGATGTTGATATCTACGTTCCATCCGATGTTCCAAATAGTCCTCCACATTTTCTTTGAGATTAAGATGGGATGATTTAGTTGGCTAGCTGTTGAGGTGCGTCAGGGTGCCTATCTGTTTCAAACAAGTCTCGTTTGCCGGTAACCCTGATAACATGGCTGTTGTCACAATGGGAAATAACTTAATATTTGTGCATACACCACACACGAAAGTATCACTCCGCAGGGCATTATTTTGAATCTATGTGTATTTCTAGCATTTGACGCCAAATTTATTGTTGTTGAATCATTTAGGGGCTTTGTGACATCGCGGTCATGTATCTCCGTGCTCTTGGGTGTGTGTTATCTGATAACCTGTGCCATTTTGATGGATGGATGGATGGATGGATGTACTAGTGTGTGTATTTGTTATTGGGGCTATGATTTGGGTGGAAGGCGGCCATGACCTTAATATAGTTACCATTCCGCCATTTACTGGAAGTAGAAATGGAAAACCACGGAAAACCATTTACAGGTTCCTCTCAGTTCAGCCTCACTAGCTTGATTGTAACCCAGGGGGGTGTGGTGGCGCAGTGGTCAAGCTGCTTGCCTCTCACCAAGGTGGGCCAGGTTCGATTCCGGGTAAATGCGTGTGAGATTTTCGAAATAAAATATCACGTCCTGTGTTTCGGATTCTACGCAAAATGGAGGTCCCGTGGCTTATGATCGCGAGATTAACAGTCACGTAAAACTACAAGATTCCTTCCTTGATAGTAACCCGTTCCTGCCGTCAAAGGAGAGTCGGGAATCGAACTTGGACGTCCACTGTGAAAGCCAAGAACACTAGCCACTATGCCACGAGGTAAATTCTCGATGTCAAAGTGCACTGACATACAACGTTCAGATTATTGTAGTTAAAAATAGTCATTAATATTACAAAAGTCTGACTTAAATGGCCCATTTAGTGAATGTGGTCTTATGGTCGCCATAGCTGTGGGGTCGAGCAACATTTCGTTAATCTACAGTAGGCTATTGACATTTTACTGAAACACAACTCCTTAGGATTGTCAACCCTTGCCATGATTCCTGAGGAACAAAAGGGTGATTGATAAATTTTATGTGAACAAAGATGGGAGAACTGATTTTTCTTCAAATAAAACTATTAACAAACCGTATAATAAGATAACGTGCTCTCCAATAAAAGGAACTACAGATTACCTCGATGGTCCTCGCTCCGAAAATTACGGTCATCGTCACCACCTCAACTCAAAGCACTAGGTAAATCTGCAGCCTCTTAGGATAGTTGTTTTTCTTGGGTATTTTTTTATAAAACGGGAAAGTCCGCTGTAGAAATTGTAGCCACTGAAGAATGCAACCCCTGCACTTGAAGTCATACAAGAACAAATTGCTACTCAATACCGGACGAAGATATACTCGTTGGCAGGAGGCTTCAACTAACAATGGTTTGTTCATGTGACAACATACACTATATGTGTTTAAATTTTATATGCTGTACTATAATACTTAAAACCTGCTATTTTATAATGGCCGCTCCCTTTAAAGAGACTATTTTGTATCGTGGAACCGTCGCTGATCGCTAACAGTAATACAGGCTTCACTAGATCATAAATGAAATTTAATTCTCATAACATCTTCTCTCACCCACTCCGAATTAAGCTACTGAATTTTGTAACAAATGTATGAGAATCAGGGTCTCGGTAGATGAGTGGGTGTTAGGTTCACTTCTCAATAAATCACATAGACTCCTCTAGAATGCATATTTTATTATTTGTTATGGAAAGGTTCTCAATTCACACGATACACACCATATTGTTTTTGACACTGAACTTCACTGATATCAAAGACTATGTCAAAGATACTGCACTACACTCTTGTGCTTGCTGCCAACTCAACATTCTCCCACCTTGAGTTGTGGAAACAACTCAACAAAACTATAAAATAACTTTTTTCTTTTTCTCAAAATAAATGAACACAAAAATAAATAAGTCACTCAAAATATCTCTTTGGTTTAACCACCACTCTCCCACTACTGGTTCTGATGAGATCAGAAGTGTTAGTAGATGGTTTAACTGTCTTTGGATTTTTCTCCTTCTTCTCATTTTCATTCCGCTCAACTTGCAGTCTTAAAGCATGATCTTCTCCAGATGTCACTTCAAGTGGATACACCCTCTGTACTGGCCTCAGTAGCTCTCCTTTTGTAGTCGCCAAGCGAACAACTCTCACGACACCACCTTTGCCAGGGATGACCTCAGCGGCCAGTCTAGTCTCTTCGTGTTGTCACTGGCTACCAGTACTACTTCACCTACGCAGGGTTTGTGATGACTTTTCCTAATGTGGTTCTTCTGTATTAGCTGTCCAAGATATTCATTCCTGAATCTTACCCTTAATGTTTCCTTTACTTTCTGTCTGTACCTGAATCTTCGGTCAAGTTGTATGTCCTCTATCATGTCGATATCGGGCATTCCAATCTCCTTGACTTCCTGTAGGAACATTGCAGGGGTGATAGCCATCAAGTCTTCTCCATTATTGGACAGGTAAGTAGGTCGTGAATTCATGACAGCTTCATTGTCACACAGAACAGTCATCATTTCTTGGTACGACAGACATGACTTTCCCAGAACTTTCCTGAGCATTTGTTTGAGGACACCAATCAGCCTCTCCCACCATCCTCCCCACCATGCTGCAGTGGGAGTATTTAATTTCCATTTTATTTGGTGTACAGAACTATATTCAACAATTTTATCCCACTGAATTGTCTCCAACATATTGCAGGTGCCTTGAAAGTTTGTCCCATTGTCACTATAGACAATCATTGGCCTTCCACGTCTGGACACGAAGCGCCGAAAAGCTTCGAGGAATGTTGCAGTAGCCAAAGATGTTACTAGCTCCAGGTGTACTGCACGAAAAACCGCACACGTGAACAAACAGACCCAGGCTTTCTCTCCACAAAATTGCAAAGAATGCAAAATGCTTGCTTGCGGGTTGTTCTCAATGTACCATGAGAGTCTCATGTAACTCCATTTTACGTCCAGATTGGATGGCTAAAGTTAAAGGAACGAAGACAGTATGCCATGGCTCTGACTGTGATAAAAAATTCTAAAATTCAAAATTCCGTCTTATATTTACTGCACACTAACTCCCATGCATAACCGTGCGAATAGACACACTGCACAAATGCTCCAGATACCTCATCACAGAACCGAAAATTGCAAAGGTTCATTCCGTATTTCAGCTAGTATTCTCTGGAATAAATATAAATTGCACCAGTATTCAGGTCTTCCTATCAGAGCGATAAAACACTCCCTTCATTGTAATCTATCAGCTATACAATTATCATGTTCAAGGTGAACGGATGTAATAACAAGAACTTCTATTGTCAACTGAATGTTTAGGTTAAGTTTTTTCTTTCTTCATTTATTCTATTGTATTTAACCGCCCTCTGAATGAAGAGAGCTGCATAAAGAGGCTTTGTAGCCTCAGTGGCCTGTATAAGAGAAACAATAAATTCAAATTCAAATTCACCTTTCAAAATCAGAGGCCCGGCAAATTCGACCCCTGTTATTTCAAAAATTGAGGCTTCTGTCACTCTATCTATGGGGAGATGAGTTTGTTTTGCTTCAAGATGTTTTCCATGGTACCTTCTGCAGACAACACATGTTTTAATTGCACCCTTCACTGTTCTCCTTCCTACAAGGATCCAATATTTCTGTCTGAGCCCACTGAGCAGAATCTGGGTTCCAGCATGACATAAGACGTTGTGCTTCTCCCTAATGTGAGTGTGAACTGTTGTATGCTTCGCAGGAAGGATAGCAGGACAACGGAAAGCATAATCATCTTTGCGCGATATAATTTTTGTTTTCAGTCTCATCACTCCCTCATCATCCATGAAAACACATAGTGAGTTGAATCTTTCATCCTTTTCACCAACAAAACACTCCTTTTGTACGAACTTCATCACGACTTTTTCTGCTTCTGTGATTTCTTCAATGGATAGTTCGGTAGTTCTTCTATTATTTTTCTGTCGACAATTATACAGAAACCTCAAGATCCATCCTATCATACGAACTGTTCTACGGAAACTTGAGAAATAGTCAAGGTGCCATTCTTGGGTATTGGACTTGTCTTCTAACACCGTCATAGTGTTGACTTTCTTTTTTCTTTCTTGGAAGACTTCATCATCGTTTGTTGAAATTTCAGGGCTAGGCCATTGTGAAGTGGATTGTTTTAGCCATTTTGGCCCTTCCCACCATCTCTGTTGAAGTAACTGTTTTGTGCTACATCCCCTTGATGCCAGGTCAGCCGGATTCATGGTTCCTGGAACATGCCGCCACTGTTCTATTCTGGACAGTCTTCGAATTTCTTGCACTCTGTTCCACACGAAGGTCCCCCAAGGTTCGTCTAACTTGATCCAGGACAATACAGTCGACGAGTCACTCCAATAATAAGTAACGATTTCTTTTGCAGTTAATGTTGGCAGTACTGACGTCACTAGTCGAACCCCTATTGTAGCTGCTAATAATTCCAGGCGTGGTATGGTGATACTCTTCTTGGGTGCCACTCTTGTCTTGGCTTGAACAAATCATAGATCTATATTGTCATCCCTCTGTATTCGCAAGAATATAACTGCAGCATACGCAGTTTGACTGGCTTCACAGAACACATGAAGAGATATATCTTCAAGCGACTGGACACTACCGATCAAACATCTAGGAATCTTAATCTCAGACAGCTGAGGTAGTTCTGCCAACCACTTCATGAATCTTCTCTTTGATGTGATGTTTCGTCTACTCTGGTGTCCCAACCCAACTCAGTGGCCCATAGTTCTTGCAAGATTAATTTTGGACAGAGAAATACCAGACATGAGAAGCCAATAGGGTCAAACACCTTATGTCCAGCTCCTAGTATAGCTCTTTTGGTGATTACATCATATTTGAAATCGTTAACATGAGTTAGATTCAGTTCAATGGTATCTTCTCCTTTATTCCAAATGAGCCCTAGCACATGAGTAAGATTTTCAGCTGTACCATCCTGAGACTACTCCCACCCTCGGAGATTGAAAGATGCCTTATCAATTATTATGCTTGCCTCTCGCATGAATGAATGAAGGTCATTTCTGTTGTTAACACTAATAGCACAGTTATCCACATAAAAACATTCTTCCAATCTTTCTATTGTTGAAGTTGAGTAGGAACTATTATCGACTGTTCGTCTCTTCAACTCGTTCAAGTGGAGTTTGATGGTTGCTGACAATAGGAACGGAGAACATGCAAGTCCAAAGACAACTCTATTGTGACGGAACACTTCTACCTTCCCTGTACTCTCCTCCTCCCACCAAAGGAATCTCAGAAAATCGCGGTCTCTAGGATTAACACTTATTTGAAGAAATGTTTTTTCTACATCGACCGTCACACCGATCTCATTTTCTCTGAACTTCAGTAGTGAACTAGGGATCAATTCTATGAAGTTAGGCCCTTTTTCAATACATTCGTTCAGAGATGGAGCGTTTCTCTGCTTCGCCGAGGCATCAAAAACAGGCCTGATCTTGGTGGTGCTGTTTTCTTTGAAGACAGGTCGGTGAGGTAGATAGTGTCCACCATTCTTCAGTTCTTCTTCAGGTACCCTCTCGATGATTCCTTGCTCCAACCAACTTCGTAAGACATTATCGTACTCCTGATAATGTTGTTCAGCTTGTAGTTTCTTTGTAGTGATTTCTAATCTGTGCTGAGCAATTTCGCTGTTGTCAGGGAGAGGTGGATGTTGTTCACTCCAAGGCAGGCACACTTCATATCTGTTATCTTCATTCAGTCGTGCAGTCTCAAGGAAGTTATTTCTAACACGCTCATTCCTCTCGACGATAGATTCTTCCACAACAGGGTCAGTAATTCCAAGAATTTCTAAGTCCCAGAGATCAGAAATTCTTGTATGTTGGGAAAACAATGATGACACTAATAATGATGCCGAATCCCTTTGGGCCTTGTTACCTATGACTTTTCCCATTAGTGTCCACCCTAGGGAAGTCTCCACCAAAACTAGGCCACATTTTAGTTGATGTTTCCTCCCAGTGAGCAGTTCACCCGCCTTATCGGCCCCAATCAGAATCTGCACAGGCCCTCGCTCTCGCACATCAGTTCAACATATTTTCAGATCCCTTATCTCCTCACTCCAAGAACCATTCTTAATATATGGGACATCTTCACAAATAATCTCTTGGCTTAAAACTTCCAGCTCCTTGGAATAGTTTCCCTCCAATCGCTTTAAACTTATTCTGTAACAGTCGTGTTTTGCTTCTCGAGAACGTACTCCACCAAACAAGGAATGTATTAAAGTTTCCTTCCTGATTGACTGATACCCCATTTCTTCGGCTAGGTCACGTGCAATGTAGGATTTAGTAGACCCAGTATCAATGACAGCTCGTACAGTTTTTTGTTTACCCTTTCCTTTAACGACAACTGCCAGGGTTTGCAAGTACACCTCAGGAGAACAAGACACATTAGCTAAAGCCTTATCCACATTATTGCCATCCTGGTGAACCAAATTCCTGTCTCCCTCGTAATTCTGTTTGGACACACTCTCATTTTCTTTGTCACGGAGCTTATAACACATTAATACCACATGTTAACCACCACAAACAATGCATCTGACAATCCGATTTACAAGCTCTACTTGCATGGCCCCTCTTTAAACGAGTGAAGCAACAGTGTTTATCAGTTAAGATTTTCCTTTCCTCCCCTACAGTCATTTTTTGAGCTTTAATGCACTCTGGGCTCGAATGAGGTTTAAGACAAAAAATACACTCCTGTCTCTTAGAAACATCAGCAAACAAAGCAGAAGCAGTAGGTATATTTGGTTCAATGACATCCCTTGGATTCTTGTCTCCCTTAATCTTAGATCCTTGGGATGGGCTAATACTAAACCCTTTCATAGCCAATGAAATTCTTTCTTCACTTACTACTTCGTTTTGAAGAAAAGCCATGAGCTGCTGCAAACGATCTTTGGATACGGTATCACACCTGAAGGAAGTATTCCTCTGCCATGCTCTTAGTAGGTCTTCTGGCAAAGATGATTCAATTAGGAGATACAGCATTGCAGTACATTTTTCTGTAGTAACGCCTAAACTTTCCAGCGATCTGAGATGTGACTCTAATTTATCATACAAGCTACTCAGTGTTGGCCTTTCTTTGGAATTGACTGCATTCGTCAGTACTAGTTTGAGCAATTCACGATCATAAACTTCCACCTGCAAGTCCTCTCTACCAAATCGAGCTCGAAGACTCTCTATAGCTTTGTCATAATTCTCGACAGTGGGTGGAAAACTAGTAACTAATTCATATGCTCTGGAACCTTCTGTCATAGCCTGAATTAAATATTGGAATTTATCTTCCTTCCCAATGTCCTCATCCTCGTGAATTTTACGGAACTGGCTCCAAAAATATAACCAATCAATTATTTCACCAGAAAACTTCTTAAATTCTATTCTTGGAAGTCTATATTTCCTTTTATCACAAACATTGTCATGCACTACGCTTTGTGGAAGGGTAATGGAAACAACGGGATTCATAAAACGTGTTGCTTTTGTTCTACAGCTAAGGAATTTGTGTTCGTAATCATCAGCTGATTCACATTCCGTTTCTATTTCATCATCACGCTCGTCGTCTATCATCTGTTGAAATATTAATTCATCTAAATTAGAGATATCATCATACTTCTCTTGAAGGATTTCACTTGCACTTTTTCAGTTTCAGTTTGATCATCTTCTAACGACGTCATTAGTTGATTGTGTGAGCGCGTAAATAACCGCCGCTTTACGGTTCTTTCTTTAGCGAGTCTTTCCATCTTCTTTCTTCACGGGAGCCTTTTACTATGAATGAATCGTGTCACTGGTCGCCATAAAATGTTAGGTTCACTTCTCAATAAATCACATAGACTCCTCTAGAATGCATATTTTATTATTTGTTATGGAAAGGTTCTCAATTCACACGATACACACTATATTGTTTTTGACACTGAACTTCACTGATATCAAAGACTATGTCAAAGATACTGCTCTACACTCTTGTGCTTGCTGCCAACTCAACAGTGGGTTTGAGCTGGCTTGAGCCCCACCCTGTATATTTGACGCCCATGGTGATATTATAGCTTGTACTGATAATATAGCCGTGACAGATCATACAGTGGGAAGGAAAGCCAATGATTAGATGGTATATTGGCTTTCACGGCCTGTGAATTAAAACTCAGCAATTCTTCTAGGTTTGTGCCTTGTCTTGTGTGGGGTTTCACCTAGGACACCAATCTGGTTCATCAGCGGACTCTTGGTGCCCCCATCCGGACCCCCACAGGAGTAGCGAACTTCGCGCTACCTCCCTTTACATAAAGCGCACCTGCGCCTCTTCACTGCGTGAACTAAAAGCTCAAGCAGGCTTAACCTCCCTATGAAGGCTTCCAAAAATATGGTAAATTGGCTTTCACGACCAGTGAATTAAAACTCATCATTTTTTCTAGGTTTGTGCCGTGTCTTGTGTGGGGTTTCGCCTAGGACACCAAGCTGGCTCATCAGCCAGAAGAATTGATGAGTTTTAAGCCAATGATTAGTCTTTATGATTTTTAATTATCTTCCATTTGTGAGAATTCTAATCATTTTGAACACTTGGCGTAGAAATAGTGTATGCAAAATTCCCATGCATATAGTAGCACATATGGCACACGCTTTTCGTGCCTTTATTTATTTAAATGTTTTATTCGCAGAACGTGAGCCATAATCACAAGAAATGAACTGACACACACTGTAACCGGTTCTTCACTTTTTTTTTTTTTTTTTTTAACATCCAAGATGGCGGCCAGCAGGTGTGTATCAGTTAGAGTGCTCCAACTTTTCCTCGTGTTCTACCTAGTAAAAAGCTCAGTGGGTGCCTCGAAAAAGATCCTCGATCATTCTTTAACAATTGAAGACTCGTGTGTGAACTCGGACCTGAAGGAACACCTCATGGTAGTTTGTAAACTCAATATATCTTCTCTTACATGGTGTGGAAGCGAGGGGCTGATAGTCACGGCAGCAGGCAGAGGGCGCCCAGCACTGCGTGGGGTTGCCAGACCGCCCGCTACATTATTACATCTCGTGGTGCTGTCTGTGGCTCTCAGTGGAGATGTGGAGATGAACCCAGGGCCGAATAAGGTGTGTATAATTTGTGATTCGAAGGGTCGTGTGAATCAGTTATTTGTGACATGTACATCTTGCCACTCTCAAGCGCACAGAACTTGGTGCAAAAATCAGTGCTTCAAAACACAAAATAATCACCTCTGGGAAACAATCGTGGCTATGTTGGAACTGTTCTTTACCTCAGTTCTCTAACTCATTTTTTAATACATCGACACAGAGTGCAAATAGTGTAGATAGTGACGTAACACCCTCGGATAGCAAAGCATTGTCCATTTTTTCCTTCAATGCTCGAAGTGTAACATGTCCCTCCAAACAACCGGACCTGCGTTCTTGTCTCACAGCACTTAATCCGTCAATTGTGTGTTCAGGGGAGACATGGCTGAAAAAATCCACTAACGACCCAGAAATATTTCCGGTAACATACACCATGTTCCGCAAAGATCGAACCTGGACATCAGGGGGAGGGGTACTAATAGCCATGAAACCAGAGTTAAGGCCTGTTCGCCAACGGGAGCTTGAAACTGATGCTGAGGCTGTGTGGGTGGAATTCACGTGTGCGAACAATACATTTCTAATAGGCTCTGTATACCGTGCTCCAAATTCAACTCGGCACATCAATGATGAACTTTTGGAGTCCCTCCGTCGTGTACAATACATCCAGCACAAATACAAGGCCATTTACATAACAGGCGATTTTAATTTAGAAATAGACTGGCAAAACTCTCCTCCCACTCCCAAGGATCCCATTGCTAATGAATTCCTTACCGCATTCTACGATTTATTCCTTGACCAATTAATAACCGAAGCAACTCGAATCACACAAACTACACGCTCCACAATAGACCTATTCCTAACAAGCCTTCCTTCCTCCGTACAGAAAGCTGAAGTCATACCCGGTTTCAGTGATCACGCAGCCATCTTTACCACATTGCATTACAACAAACCACGCAGCAAGAGCACAGTGAGGACAGTATACAATTACAAAAAGGCAGACTGGAAATTGCTATCATCTTTATTCCTCAAACACCTTCCCACCCCATGTATTCTGGACACCAGCGACATCAACTCAGTGTGGCACGCCTGGCGAAATTGTTTCTTTGAATGTGTGGATATAGCTATACCGAAAATAACCATTAGTGGGAAGAAAAATTCTCCATGGGTGACGAAGGAAGTCATTAAAATGATTAGGAAAAGGAACGTTTTATACAAGAAATGGAAAAATTGCTCAACTGACATCATGTGGGAAAAATACAAGAACATCAGGAACCAAACAAAGAAATTAATTCGCGAAACATACGACAATTATATTCACAAAATAAGCAGCACCAGTGAAATGTGGAAATTTTTGTCCAGAAGACGCGGCACCGCTGCGCCAGCCTCATTTCACTGTAACGGTACATTCCTCAGTGCACCCCAAGATATTGCAACAGCGTTCAGTGACAGTTTCAAGCAGAATTTTTCTAAGCCGGATATGACCACGAACCTGCTTCTGCCAAGGTCATCACTTCCACCCCTCCCACTCTCCAACCTGTACTTCACAACAACTGAGGTGATTCAGTGCCTACGGAAGATTAGACCACATGCGGCGACCGGCCCAGATGATGTTCCCGGACGGATCCTGCTGCAGTGTGCGGAAGCATTAGCGCCCTCTCTGAGTGCGTTATTCAACCTGTCTATCAACCAAGGTTCTGTGCCGTGTGAGTGGAAATGTGCTAACGTGGTGCCAATCTATAAGCAAGGTGACAGAGAAGATGTTGCAAATTACAGACCAGTGTGTCTAACATCTATAATTTGTAAATGTATGGAGCGGCTAGTAGCAAACAGTGTGCTGGAATTCCTACGGGAGAACAATCTGCTCGACCCAAATCAGCACGGTTTTCTTCCGGGTCGTTCTTGCACTACTCTATTGACAAAAGTCATTGATGAGTTTCAGTTCTACTTGAATCAGCCAGAAGTGAAACAAGTGGACTGTATTGCACTGGATTGGGCTAAGGTCTTCGATCAAGTGTCTCATGAAAGACTTTTGTTAAAGCTACAGCAGCTTAACATACGGGGTAGCTTACTTGCATGGGTGAGGTCATTCCTAGAGGGTCGATCACAGTGTATGGTGTACGGAGGAGCTCGATCGCAGGCTGCTCAAGTTACTTCTGGAGTGATTCAGGGCTCTGTGATCGGACCTCTTCTCTTCACTATATATGTGCTCGATCTTCCTGGCTGTGTCACCTCATCAATGTCACTATATGCAGATGACACCGTGCTATACAGGGGCATTAAATGTGAAGAAGATTCCCTCTGTCTTAAATCAGATCTGGACAACTTATCGCTGTGGTGTTCTGTGAATAATTTAAATATAAATGTACAAAAATGTAAATACATAAGAATAACCAGGTCACAAAAACCCATTGAGAATGAATACAAAATTATGAACAGTGTCATCCCACAGAGCACAAACTTAAAGCTATTAGGGGTAACAATCTCCGACACCCTGAACTGGAACATGCAAAGTGAAGAGGCAAGATGTAAGGCCACCAAAGTTCTGGGTTTCTTGTACAGAAACATGAGAGGTTGTAAACCTAGAGCCTTCAGGATGGCTTACACATGCATGGTCCGTCCGATATTAACGTACGGCTTACCTGCTTGGAATCCCACTACAGCGGAAAACATGAACAAGCTCCAGCGTGTACAGCGCCGCGCAGAAAGGCTAATAGCTCGTTATTCCCCTTCCCCTTTGTCAAAATTTCCATCTATAGAGGCAACAGCCAAACAAATTGATCTAATTTTTCTTAAAAAATCCCTTACAGGTTCCATTAATATTGACCCTTTTTGCCGACTGTCATTGGCATATCGCTCAGTTCGGAGAGGACGAGGTGTAACCCTCGTTCCGCCCTTCGCACGTAGCAATGCTTACCTGACAGGTTTCTACGGCCGCTCAGCGCGGTTATGGAACGCGCTGCGAGGGGATGCCAAGATCTTGCCTCTTAGGAAATTCAAGCCGTACGTAAAAAAGTACATTGTATAAATAAACGTATGTATGAGTGATTGATTGTCTCGCTGAATGAATGAGTATCTGAATGGAATGAATGTATGTATCGCGTGATCGAGGTTATGAAAGTGCGTGCGTGAGAGAGTGAGTGAACAGGAAAATGTACTATGTCAATATTCTAAATATGTAAATACTGCAAATATCTTTGTAAAACTTGTAAATATTGTTAAAACAAATGTAGATGTAAGCTGTGCCTGTGAAGCATGAAATATGTATGTGGGGCTTGCCCTTTTTCACTAGGCCTTCCATACTTCGTGTACGATTTATGGTAAATAAATAATAATAATAATAATATCGTGACGTCTAGAGGCCAGTTTTTACAACTTTACGATGTTTCCGGGACGGTGATCTTCCTTCTCAAACGATGTTTCCTGCTGTGATGCTCTTCCCAGTCAGAGTTGTTTCATATCAGGGGATTGGAGATCGTGGTAATTTAGCCCTGTGTACTTGTGTGTGTGTGTTTGCATAGTTACCGGCAGTTAGCTCTGCACTTCCCCATCCTACTCCCCCGGTATACTACTGCAGCGTAAAACATTTGTTACGCTGAGCGTGTCCGTGTCTGATTGTGAGAACCCCCTGTCACGCGCGTCAATATTCTTATAAAGGGAAAGTATTCGGCCCACGCCCCGCACCGCTCTAAAGGTCAAGTGCATGGCTAAACGCTGGTAACTCTATAGGATAAATTAATAATATAAAATAAAATGTCTGATAACATGTGTAGTAGTGTGTGTGTTTGTTGTTCAGGCGACGATTGGGAGGTGGCGGCAATGGCTTTAAGTTAGGACCCATCCAGGAATTTGCGTTGAGTAGAAGTGAGAAACCACGAAAACCACATCCAGGATGGTTTGAGGTGGGAATTGAACCCATCTCTCTTCAGGTTTTGTGTCACGAGGCTGAGAGTAACCCGTTCCAGCCCTCACATCAAAATTTAATTTCTTGGCCGAGCCGGGATTTAAACCCGGGCCTAAGGGGTGACAGCCAAGAATACTAGCCTTTCCCAGTTAGAACACGCATGGACATGAGTTCCGCGACGATCGACTGCAGCTTTCAATATGTACTTTCTGCCACTGCACTCTCGAAAAAATAGTATGGATATTTGGGAGCTAAACGGATGATTAGTATTTTAGCTAGTTGGTATGATGCTGAGCTTCTATGCCCAAGGTCGTGGGTTCAAACCCGGGCGATGTCATCGGATTTTTAAGAGCATTAAAATCCTTCAGTATGCCTTCCTTCGGAGGGGAAGAAAAGCCGATCGTCCCATGTCATAGATTTATGGCATGAAAAAGAACCTTCCACTAACTACACTTGTGTGAATCCAAAATTTGTAGGTTTGAATTTGATCACGCTATATTAATTCAAACTTTCACCGCCAGATGCTGACTGTGATGCCATCTAGTAGCCAAGTACGCCGGCTAGGTGTCGTGGACGGTAGCATTTGGTAGCATAAGTAGGGACTACTTGAAATTATTGTCTACAGTCCTTACTTGAATTAAAACACACGACACACACTAATACAGCCATCACAATTAACACCGGTTATCAGACAGATTCTACACACTCCCAAAGTACACGAGGCTACATGATCACGTTGTCTCAGCCCCTAAACTAAGGAGCCAACCAATCAACCAACCAGTATTTTAGCAAGACCCTGGATCGAACCGTAGACGTGTAAAAACATGTAGTTGGTAACATTCTGAGCTTCTATGCCCAAGACCGTGGGTTCAAACCCGGCCGAACTCATCGGATTTTTTAAGAGCGTTAAAAATCTCTCACTATGCCTTCCTTGAGAGGGGAAGTAAAGCCAGCGGGCCCATGTCATAGATTTATGGCATGTAGAAGAATCTTCCACTAACTACAACTGTGTGAAGCTAAATTTGTAGGTTAGATTTGATTAACGCTCTATTAAGTTCCAACGTTCATCGCCAGGTGCCAGTTTTGGTGGCATCTACTAGCCAGGTTCACGGCTAGGTGTCGTTGACGGTAGCATTTGGTAGCAAAAGTCTACAGTCCTTAGGCTACCTAAATTACAGATAACACGCGCTACTACAGCCATCACATTTAACACCGATTATATCAGACAGATTCTACACACACCCAAAGTAGGCTACACGGGGCTACATGACCGCGTTGTCACAGCCCCTAGACTGAGAAACCAACTAACCGCAATGAATCGTATCTCTTCCCCAACCCCGTAGAAACGGTAATAATAAATCAGGGTAGACATATACAGGGTCTTTCATATAAAATAAGAACGGCAAGCGGCAGTTTTGTTATTCGCTGCTGCGGTGGCCTTGGCCGAGCTTGTGGCGCGCCATGGCCCCCTGCTGTACTATTGAAAGCGCTCTCATAGTACATACGAGAGCTGTTTTTAGCCTATTTTCAATTTTGAAAAAATAGGCTTATGAGATCACCTTTTGTCCGTGTGTGTGTGTGTGAGAGAGAGAGAGAGGTGTGTGTGTGCCCCCCCCCCCCTAATAAAATCTAAACGGCTGGAGCGATTTCAATGAAACTCGGTAAGTTCATAGCGCTATTCCCGGCGACCTCGACCGTGCCCTTCAAATTTTGTTACGTCTCACCAATCCAACATGGCGGCTGTACGAAATATTTCACTAGCATTCAATATCTCCGAAACTATTACCGATATCGCCCTGAAATTGTGTACTGTGATAAAGGTCACTACTAGATGTTCACCTATGAGACTTTCAAAAACCTGGTGACTACAGAACCAACATGGCGGCCAAGCGAAGTTGAGACTTTTAAATAGACTTTTCTCGCGATTTAACTATCCAAACGTAATGAAACTTGGTACAGCAATTGTTTATACACATTGTAATGCACTGGAGTCTAATTTAGTTCAATTGTTTACATAACCTCAAAATGGCGGCTGTGCGAAATATTTCACTGACATTCTATATCTCCGAAACTATTACAGATATCACCCTGCAATTTTGTACGGTGATAAAGGGTACTAATACAAGTTTACCTATGTATATTTCATAAACCTGTAAAATACAAAACGAACATGGCGACCAAGCGAATTTGAAATATTTTAATAGACTTTTCTCGTGATTTTACTCTCTAAGTGCTGTGAAATGTGGTACAGTAAATGATTTTGCAGTTTATAATGCACTGCCATCTAATTTAATTCAATTGTTTACATAACCTCAAGATGGCGGCTGTGAGAAATTTTAAAATTAAGTTTTTATTTCTTGTGTCGTAATCATGCGATCGAAGTGAAAGTTTGAATAATGAACCTAGGCAATAATTGTCCTTGATTGGTACATAACTCTATGGCCTATACATATAACAATCCTAAATAGCGAGCTTCCGAAATATTTAGACGGTTCTCAATATCTATGAATCTTTTACAGCAACCAAACTGAATATTTTAATGTTCATAGAGACTATGAACATATGTTCACCTATAGGACTTTCAGTAACCTGGTGAGCACAAATCCAACATGGCGGCGACGCGAAGTATAAATATTTAAATGGACGTTTCTCGCGAATTAACTATCCGAGTGCCGTGAAACGTTGCACGTTAAATGCTTATACAAATGTTGATCCACTGGCATCTCATTTATTTCAATTGTTTGCATAATCACAAGATGGCTGCTGTGCGTAATTTTAAAATCTCGTTTTTACTTCTTGTGTTCTAATCATGCGATTGAAGTTTGTATACCACACGTACACAATAATCTTAATGTAATAGTACAAAAATAAGAATCCAACCTGGCGACCATCTGAAATATTTAGACGGTTCTCAATATCTACGAATCTGTTACAGCAATTAAACTGATATTTTGTATGTAGATAGAGGCAGGATGAGTAGGATATATGAAAATAGGCTGTATAGTTCTTCACGGAACTACTTGTTTTTTCTCAAGTTCCGATGGACTGTATAAAAATAACAGATTGACATCTCAAACTGATTTTACTACAAAATGTTTGCTTATTTTATTCTTATGTCACAACATAATCGCCAAAAACGATTGAAACATTTGTCGTATCGTTACACCAGCTTTCCAATGACCTCGGCAAAATATTCTGCCGCCACAGAGGAGGGTACGTCTGGACAGTCTCCTGAAGTGTTTCCTTTTTGGCGAGGCGTTGCCGCCCAACAATACCTTCAATTCTCGAAAAAGGTGAAAATCATTCACGACCGCACTGTGCCAACGTTACGATAGACTTTTACGAAGAATTCAAGTGTGAAGTTTTGACCATCTGCCGTTTAGTCCAAACCAGCACTGAATGATTTTCGCCTTTTTCGAGAATTGAAGGATGGTTGGGCGGCAACGCCTCGCCAAAAAGGAAACACTTCAGGAGACTGTCCAGACATACCCTCCTCAGTGGCTGCAGAATATTTTGCCGAGGGCATTGGAAAGCTGGCGTAACGATACGACAAATGTTTCAATCGTTTTGGCGATTATGTTCAGACATAAGCATAAAACAAGCAATCATTTAGTAGTAAAATCAGTTTGGTTTGTCAATCTGTTATTTTTATACAGTCCATCGGAACTTGAAAAAAAATACAGCCCTCGTATGTACTATGCGCGCGCTTTCAATAGTACAGCAGGGGGCCTTGGCGCGCCACAAGCTCGGCCAAGGCCACCGCAGTAGAAAATAACAAAGCTGCCGCTTGCCGTTCTTACTTTATATGAAAGACCCTGTACATTATATTTGTTATGCCGTATACTTATTGTACTGTAGATGGTAGGGTTCGTAATAAAGCAAAACGTTTATATTCTTTTATACTCTCCACGAAATCATGAAGGATTAGTCATCATCAAACTACGTGGTTCATAAACAAAGGCTACGGGGTAGATGACCTCGATTTTCAACGACTTAAAACAACAATCACCAGTACCATTACTGCTGGGAAAGCTAATGCCACTTTCGACAATCTCGGATGAATGTATTCCGTGGTTCCCCGGATGCTATCACCATGTTGGGTGATTGCGTGACTACTCTCTATTAGGAAGTCACTTTACTGTAAATGTTAAAGGAGCCGGCGAACAGTGGGCTATTGCTTACAATATCTCTTAGTAGTATAGGCGTAGGTATGGGACAGACAATTAAGTGTGGTTAAAAGTACCATTATATTTTCTTCAAAGAAATTATGGATAAAATGACCTTAAACTTCTTGAAAAAATTTGGCCAAAGAAAATATGGTTATCTTAACCATTACATTTTTTCAGATAAATTATGGTTAGGACTAACCATAATTTGAATTACCTTTTATGGCTAAAGATAACCATAAAAAGTACCTATAATTTCATATGAAATTATGGCTACTACTAACCATAACACACTATCACATTTATGCTTAAAATTAACCATTTAATGTTCACCAACTTTTAAAGAAATATGGCTACTACTAACCATAAAACGTAATAAAAAATATTGATAGTAATGATGGTTAAAACTAACCATAAAACACTATTTAATTTGTGGTTACTATTATCCATAAAAATTAACCATAAAAATAATAAAAAGTTATGGATAACGTAGCCATAAAATTACCAATGTTATTTTTAATAAAATATGGTTAAAAGTAACCATAAAAATGACTCTAATATATAAATGACAAAGTTATGCTTACCTCTACCTATAAAACGAAACACAAATTTATCCTACAGGCACCTAAAACAAGGCTAAAATTACCAGTAACCTTTTAAAGAATTAAGGATAAAATAATGGTTAAAACAAGGCTAAAATTATCAGTTACTTTTTTTAGAAATTAGGGGAAAAGTACTGGTTAAAACAAGGCTAAAAATTCTGACGAATTTTTTAGAAACAATGGATAGAATAATGGTTAAAATAACTAGTGACTTTTTAAAGAATTATGGAAAAAATAATGGTGAAAATTTTTGCAAAACTCCGACATTTCAGAGAAACCCCCAGGGGTGTTTCGAAGCCAGCGCTGGTTTTCTAATTTCTCCTCGTCGACACCCCTAGGGAGTTTTTTTTTCCTTTTTCAGCTTCTCCTTCCAACTTCTCATTCCTTTCCTTTTGAGTGGCCACTCCCATCTACTTTGCATCTCTCAGAATGCCTCTAACAGACCCTGGAGAGCATTTGCTTCTTACTCCTCTTTTCTCTCTCTATTAATGACTCAGTTATTTTTTTGAAAGGATTGAGTGGGATTCGAACCATAGAAAACGGGGCGCCTCCGTTTCTAAGCGAACAAATCTCAACAAACCAAACACTTGTCCTCCTGAGCTACGAGGAAAGCGATGGGAAGCTTAGTTTGAACGCCTTATGTGGTGCAATTTCTTACGAGAAGTGCACTACGAAGAGCGTCTATTGTTTGCTAATAGATCGCGCTGCACATACTACGTAGTTTCTTGCTTTGCTACTAGTACTTCCGGTGTAACAAGACTAACAGCTGGGGGCTAAGTAATATTTAATTTAGCACATCACTTCCATGCGAGTGAACGGATGGCACAGAGAGAGAGTGCATGCTGCCAAGGTTATCTTATCGACTAAGAGCGTATCAAGGCTAACGGAGTTTCCTGGTCAAGTTCACTGATAACTTATTTTTAACTTCTTCCTTCTTTTTTCGCACTGTGCTCAGCCGAAACTATTAGTTTCTTTACTTGCTCTTCTAATTCCATTAATGCCTCACCAATTTCTACACAGTCACTTTCATCACTAACGCGTGCTAAGATAGTTAGTTGCAAATTTTGCAGCTTGAGGTAGTAATCGAAGACTATTTTCTTAATACACTCAGGCACATTATTTACGTCGACGCAACGGACGATAACGGCGTATTCAGGTTCCATATTTATTAACTGTTTTTTATATCTATAAATAACAAAATTTTGCAGACTTAATTGCCTTTTCACCTAAAATATCATTTTCTTAATTCTTAGTTTTTAAGTTCAATTAAACTTAAAAACTAAACTCTTACTAATTAAATAATAACAATAGTTATTTAACCGAAACTATTAGTTTCTCCACTTGTTCTTCTAACTCCTCTAAGGCATCACCAATTTCCATGAAATCACTGTCATTACTAACGCGTTCTAAGATTGTCAGTTGCAAATTTTGCAGCTTAAGGTAGTAATCGAAGACTATTTTCTTAATACACTTAGGCACATTATTTACTTTGGTGGGTGTATTTGAAACACAACCCCCTTTTAAAATATTTGTCAGGCTGCAAGGCATTATATTATATTCGGGTTCCATATTTATTAACTGCTTTTTTTTTATCTTTAAATAAGAAAATACTGCAAACTTAATTGCCCTTTCAAATTCAACAAATTTAAACTAACTCTTTTTTATTCTTAGTTTTTAAGATCAATTGAACTTAAAAACTAAACTCTTACTAATTTATTAAAATGAATAACAATTACTTTCACATTTAAAAGTTTTCAGTTTGCCGAAGTCACAATTTTTAATAAAGATAGAGGTTATACTTCGCCAGAACATTATAAAACTTTTGTTATTGATAGTCTAATCAATGATGAGTTAATGGATAACAGAAAAAATGGTTCACTTTCACATTTAAAAGTTTTCAGTAACTATTCCATGCTTAGCATCATAGGTTAAATTCTTTTTACCGTACATAATTATATAAGCAAGCGTATTTTCTGGTATATTGGCATTAAATGTTGCTACCAATTTCATACTGGTTTTCTGAGGTGTTACTACATTTCTACGCCGACTTATATTGATAACATAAATAGGATAAGAAGCAATGAACTCTGTGGGAGTTACAACAACATCATACTTCAGCTCAGTTATACGCTTAAAGTCCCTAAAAGCATAATAGGCATTTAGATAAGTATTAGGAGGATTGATATTCCACATTTCTTCCGGAAACATTTCGTTTCTTCCGTTTTTCATGTAAATATTTTGAAGCTGAACATGATCAAATTTGGAACTATTCATATCTTGGTTACCTTTTTTATTAGTTTGAAACACAACAAAAATGAAATATGGCAGATCAAACTCCATTGAATTGTAGTAATTAGTAATATCTATTTCAAAATTCCTTTTCCCACTTAGGCCTGAAATTTCTTGAGTTTGAAGGTCAAAGAATGATATAGGTATTCGTGGTTCTTGCAGTATTTTTTCTCTCAGTTCAAGCTCATAATTTGGTTCGTATTTTACAACAGGAATTTTTATCTCCATTGACTTTACGGTAACTTTTCCTTCCTCCGGGAGAGTTCCAGGTGCATTGCCCCCATCGGGATTCTTAGTCCACCATCTATACAGAGCATCGTTCGCATTTTGACTCCATGTAAATGTAACAGTTAAATCTCCTTCCCACATAATCTCTTTAAAATCCTTAAAAAAGCCACCAAGAAGACTTAAAGGGTACCTTAACTCATTTGATTTTTTCTGCAATTTACCATTATTAAGAAAATTACCTGAATATATCATTTTATCACTATAAGAGGCTGTTAAATTAAACAGAACCGTTGAAGATATATTTGGATGGTCAATTCGATAGATAGTGTGTCCTCGTTTTTTCACGGTTACAGTGCTCCAAAATTGAGTGGGGTAATTGTCAATTAGCTTTACATTTGACTTTCCTTCATAGTTAGTGTAATCAGTTCCATCAGCATGAGTTACATCGAAAGTAATATACAGGTGCGCATTATTATCAATCCAACCATCACCAACTTTAATATCTATTTCCACGTCCTTGTTTGGCAAATTTAAATTGTTTTTAGTCTTTTCATTTACAGGAAAAGACTGCCACTGGTAACTTTCTACTTTGTTCATTTATTATAAGAAAAATAATAGAAAATTAAATGAAGAGGAAATAATTAACTCATCTCTAAAATTACAGTAACTGTTGCGCCGTTGAAATCTATTACTTCGTCATTCTCATTGGTCACAGTAATTTTTAAATTCTGAATTTTATCGAAAACTGGGCAAAATACAGGATAATTCGGCTCATAAATTATTGGAGCACTAAATTCTAGGGCTGGTTTAAATGATGCTATAATATTCGTTTCACGGTGAAAATGCTCAGAGTCTTTTACAAACATTCCATCCGCTAAATTGAAATGAACGCGGATATTTTCGAACGGAATTATTTTAGGTAAGTTTCGAGCAAGTGTTTTGGTTTTTGGTTCTACAATTTGATTATTAAAACCTAAAACTGAACCAATACTTTCTTCTTGGTCAAAATATATTTTATAATCACTAATTATTTCCAATCTGTTTAGAATTTTATTTTGTTCAATACTAATGTTAGGTTCTTGACCTTAAATAGCTTTTTGTAAATTTTCTACATTATATTGACCTGGTGGAATAAACATTTCAGTTATCGTGCCTGATACTTTTTCATAGTGTACTTTATTGTTTTTTGTTGTAATATTTGGTGTTAGAAAGGTTGAGTAAAACCCTATTAATCCAACTTTTCTAAATTCATCTCGCAATGGAACATTTAACCTTTTCTCTAAAACCGAAGTTTTACCACTTAGTTCAAAAATTCTCTTCATTTATTAATTCATTCATTAATTAATAAAATAAACGAAAATGAGTAAACGAAATGTTGTAGATTGGGACCCACAAGTAAGACTTGTAGAAAAGCAAGTAAAGAACAAACATGGCAAATTATTACCGAATTCCATTCGTTGTGCTATAATAGGCCCCAGTAATTGTGGTAAAACAACCTTAATGATTGACAATTATATTTTGGCACCTGGATGGTTAAACTGGGAAAAAATAAACAACCTTTACATCTTCTCTAAAAGTTTAGATCAATCTAAGTATCAACAGTTTATGGAAAAATGTAATAAAATCGAAGAGAAGTTAGGAAAGTCCATTGCACAATTTATTCATGACGATGAAAGCATAATGCCCCTGGATAAATGTGAAGATAGGTCAGTTGTAATTTTCGACGATTTCATACTGGAAAACCAAGACATAGTTCGAGAATATTTTACACGAGGAAGACATAAAGGGATTGACTGTTTTACTTAGCTCAAACGTATTCAAAAATACCAAAACAATTAGTTCGTGATAACTTAAACTTCTTAAACATATTTAGGCAAGATAATACCAATTTAAATCATATTTATCAAGAATTTGTTGGTGGCGATATGAAATTTGAAGACTTTAAGAATATCTGCAGCAAATGTTGGAATGAGGAGTTTGGTTTTATTACTATTGATATGAATCGCAAAGCTAACGATGGTAAATATAGGAATAAAATTAAAACGTTTCTAAATGTTGGGTAACTACTCCAGGGGTATTGGCAGGTTTTGGGTTGAGTATTCTAACACCAACATCGTTAGCGTACAACTTCAGCGTCAACGTACAGCGTACAACGTACAGCGTCAATGTCAGCGTCAAATGTCAAACGTCAATGTTAGCATCAAACGTCATTTTTTTAAAATTTCACCTATAATAAAGATGTTTGCGAAATACGATCAAAAGGTAGTTCAACAAGCAAGAAGGAATAGGAAGAAATTTGAAGAATTAAAAGACGAATTTCGAATATGGAAGAAGCAGCCTATAACGGAATACGAGAAGTATAAAAAAGAAGATCAACCTGTCATCGATGCTGTTAATGTTTTAGGCAACAAGTTAAATGACATCGGTGAAAATGTTATTAAAGCTATAGAAGAAAATAGAGAAGTGGAGAAGCAATTAATTCCTTACAGAATTGACTATAAAGAAGACTTTCCTTCAGATTCCGAAGGTTCCCATTTCTTGGATGAATATGATGTCACTGATGAGCAAAAAGAAGCTTTAAAATCGGCAAGAAAGGTCAGAAAGAATTTAGAGTCGCAACTTCAGAAAGAAAAGGGGAGGAGTTTATTTCAAGAGGCCGATGAAGAGTATGATAAAAGTGAAGAAAATGTTAAGAGGAAAGGCATAACTGATTATTCTACGGTCCACTTAGGGGTAATAATTTCAAAATATTTACCTAGAATTAGTGACCCTAAATTTGGAATAAGGTATGATAAGAACTATCAGGGTTATTATATAGGTGACTCAAAAGTTGAATTCAGTAATGACGATATTATTATTAAGGGTAAGAATTTTAAAGCTACAAAGGGTTTAATGCTATTTTTAACCTTAAATGATATACCTAACGATGATGAGTATACAGACGAAGACCGCAGCACATATAAGACTATTTTAAAAATTACAAATGCTATGTATCAAAACAATGACCCAAATAGCACTAAACCTAAAAGTAGTGTTGGCAAAAAATATAATACGTTGATAAAGGATATATGGCTTTCAGAAAAAGTTAGTAGAAAAGAAAGAGCTGCATCTCTAACCACTCCTCCTAAATCAGGATTTGGTTTTGTAAAAAGATATTCAAAAGCACCGATTGAATATGTGTGGCTGGATGATGTAAGGGAATTAATAGGCAGATTAATGGTAATTCATGGCGAAGAAAATGCTGGAAACAACGTCTATCACAATGAAAAGGTTGGAATAACGAAGATGCTTACGAGTAAGTTTAATGACTTCATTGTTAATAATCCTAAATGTATTCCATATCTAATTAGGTTTTTAAATAACATTCCCCATACATTCTGGGAATCTGAAAAACATGGAAAAGGATTAGTTAATTGGATGATTAATAAAATAGGTGAAAATAATATTGACTTAACACTCCCGGGATGTAAATTTTGTGGTCCTGGTAATCCATTAGACAAGCAACTAGCCGAAGGTGTTCAGGGTTCCAACCCATTAGACGAAGCATGTAAATTACATGATATAGCATACCGCGACCATACAAAATTAGAGCACAGACATCAAGCAGATAAAGAATTACAAAAGGCTGCAAAAGAGAGAATATTCAGTAAAGATGCTAACATGAGTGAGAGACTAGCAGCTACAGCCGTTACTGGAATAATGTATGGAAAAAGAAAAATGGGAATGGGGTTAGATGAAAATGGTTGGGGCGTCTGAGTATAAATTTGTAAAATTTTTGTTTGTAATTTTTTCATTAAATAAATGAAAGGATTTAGTATTGATTACAACGTTTCCCAAAAAGGGAAACTAAAACCCAAAGCTATTAAAATAAAACTCTCCAACGAAGATCTGAAAAAGCATGACTATCTAGATGAGTACTTGACAGATACACAAAAGAAGCAGAAAGCAAGAAAAATTCAAAAAGGTGGTAGCTTACTTATAAGTTTGTCCATTCCAATTGTAAAGAAAATATTCGAATATCTCAGTAGGAAGAAAGAAGGTTCTGGAATTAATGAACACCAAGGAGGATTTTTGCCATTAATATTAGCTGCATTGGGTGCCATTGGTTCGCTGGCAGGTGGCGCTGCAGCCATTACAAGCGCTGTTCATAAAAAGCAAAAAGAAGATGCGGAATTGGCTGAACAAATTAGACATAATCTGGTGATCGAAAAAAAGACTGGACAAGGTTGTTTGGGAATAACTAAAATTAAAAAAAAAAAAGAGAAATTTCATCGATATTGAGTGGTATACTTTCCAACTATAAGCACCCTTTAAGTAATTTCGATATACTTAAAATAATACACGAAATAAACATAAAGCATTTTCAAAATGTTTTTATGATCGATGAATTGCCTACAAAACCTAATGATTGTGAATCAGGAATTGTAAACTTGGATACGTCGGATCATGCAGGTACTCATTGGATTTGTTACTTTAAAAAGGGTAACCAAAAATTCGTCTTTGACTCATTTGGTGGAGATGTTCCTGAAAAACTAGTAAATTATTTGGGAGCTAGCAACCTATTTTATAACGCCGAAAGAATTCAAATGTTTGATGAATATATATGTGGTCATTTATGTGTCCTTGTTTTAAAGTTGTTTTCGAATTGGGGTTCCCGTAATCCCGCTCATTTTAACGAAATTATAGATTTAATAAATGGACATATTTGGAAATAAAATTATAAACGGAGAGAGTAGTTCATTAAATATTAAAGCTATCACAAAGGATGATTTAGAAAAACGATTTTCAAGGCTAGTTACGGCTCTAAATAAACGCCTTAGTGACCTTTTTTTGTTTCAAAAACATGGATTGATTTTCAAGGTAAAAGGATAGCGAATATTGAAGATCCAATCAACAATAAAGATGTAGTTAATAAGCAATATCTCTTAGAAAAGCTCAAACCATTTACTACTGAAGGGGATTTTCCTAAAGATAACTACTTCACGAAAGAAGAAATAGAAAAATTGTTCTCGGAATATGCCACTACTTGTCTTGCACCAGTATCAACATTAACAGAAAAGGTTGACAACTTCGAAAGAAAGGTGTTTGATAGGATAATATTACAAAAGGACCTTTTTGCAGAGAAAGATAAAATTAAGCATATTTTTACATACAACGCAACGATTAGGAAAGTATTTGTTCGTATCGTAGACCCAGATAAAGTATTTACTTCATATACAGATGACGCTATTAAAACAGTATTAGACGTTTATATTGCACGTTCCAAAGAAGAAAAAATTATGGTAGATACTAGTAAGCCCTTCAACGTTAAATCTGGTGATGCTTTATGCTTTAAAAATAAAATGGGCAGCGTCATTTTAAAACTTCCAATAAATGTTAGTGTGACGATGTTTGGTGAAGTAATACTTGATGCATATGAACCTCATCCTGATGAATCGGTCGAATAACACTAATGTTAAAATGTTTTAGTTTTTAATGGAGAAAATATCCATTAAAAACAGTCTAATGTAACAGGTTTTTATACAACATCTCTATTGTTCCTTTAAGAAGATCAGGAGTAAATGGAATATTGAAATGGTTTCCCGAATAGCTAATTTTTATTTGTTCTTTCATAAGCACATACAACCTTACGCTATTAGGATCATTATATTTTTCATAAACTATTTCACAATCGGGGTGCCGCCTGCATATTTTTTTGATTGCTTGATTCACCTGTTGTCTCTGCGCCCTTATTGCATAGTACCTGTACTTTTCGTTTGGTTCATGCTTATCTATAATAAGCAGACAATTATTCTTACTAGTTTTAAGTGCAAGAGGTGTGGCTAATGGGGTAAGAGATTCGTTTTCTGCTTTCTTTATTTGAAGTTTCTGCATTAACCCAACTAGTTGGTTCTTATATTCTTCTTTAATTTTGTATTCTCCGTACTTTCGAATTGATGGAAGGACTTCTTTCGTTACCCATTTCTTAAATTTTTTAGCTTCCTCTTTTTTAGATGATAAAATAAGCGAATACAACCCAGATTCATTAATAAATATGGTTTGAGGATGTGTATTTTTTAACCCCGCCAAAACGGCGAGGTTATTTAAGGTATCGAATGTACCTTTGTCTTCAATTGCAACGTGTTTTCGAATTGCTTTATCTGTATCTCTATACTCCAATATTAAAGCAATATCTTTAGCTTTAAACCATGAATCGTTATTTTCATCAATAGCAATAACCACTTGTTTGCTATTATAGACAAGTTTGCTGTTCAGAATATCGGTAATTGATTCCATTAATTAATTAATTAATTAATTAAAATATAAATATAAATATAAAAAGTTAATTTCCTCAACAAAGGGTAGACCCTTGTTTCTTGTAAGATAGTTTGCGTTCTTCAATGTTGGGTGTCTGAGTAAAACCAATGCTTATTTTATAATTAATTTTTATTAATTAATTAGTTAATAAATGAATAATCACATTTGGTGTTTAAAGTGCAAAACGTTTACTCAAACTCTGCATCCTCACACCCTTTCGACAAAAAATGGTCGAACTAGAATCGAAGGTTTATGTTCCGAGTGTGGGAGTAAGAAAAGCAGGTTTGAAAAAAAAAGTTAATGAGAGTGTAAAAATAGGGAGTTCTACCCAAATTAGAGAGCCACCCGTTAGCATTCGGGAGGAAATTATAAACGAAATTCATAAGCCCATGAGGAAGAATTTTCCGAGAAGGAGGGTTACAACTCACGGCATTGATGACATTTGGCAAGCGGATTTGGTAGAAATGGACTCTGGAAAAATAAAGGGGATATCGAAGCTTAATAAAGGCTACAAGTATTTGTTAACAGTCATTGATGTATTTTCAAAGTATGCCTGGGGTGTACCAGTCAAAGATAAAACGGGTAAAAGTGTTGCTGAAGCGTTTGATGATATTTTAAAAAACAGAAAACCCAAAAATCTTCAAACAGACAACGGTAAAGAATTTTACAATAAAGAATTTTCAAAATTGATGAAAACATTTAATATCAATCATTATTCGACTTTTACTGAAGTAAAAGCTTCAGTTGTAGAACGATTCAATAGGACCTTAAAAGAGAAAATGTGGAAGCAGTTTGATATTCAAGGAAACTACTGCTGGGTTGGCATTTTACCAAAGTTAATTAATGGCTACAATAATACGACGCACACAACTATAAATATGAAGCCAAAAAACGTAAACAAAGCTAATGAAGAACATTTGTTGAAAACTGTTTACACTGTAAGCGTAGGAGCGGAAGAAAAAGCGAAATTTAAAGTTGGCGATCAAGTCAGAATTAGTAAACTAAAAGGTATATTTGAAAAAGGATACACAGGAAATTGGTCGACTGAAATATTTGAAATAAAAGATATCGTTTATTCCGACCCTATTACGTACAAATTGAAAGATGTAAATGCGGAAGAAATAAAGGGGAACTTTTATGAGCAAGAATTACAGAAAACAAAGTATCCAGAGGCATATCTTGTTGAAAAAGTTTTAAGAAAGAAAGGAAATCGGGTATATGTCAAATGGCTGGGTTTTGATAATTCTCACAATAGCTGGGTTAATAAAGAAAATGTTATATTATAATTTTTTGTATATAATAAATGGACGCCCGAGTAAAGCGAATAACCCTTTCTTTCTTCCTGTTTTTACTACATCCTACTGAAGATGTAGAAGTATTTATAAATCAGTTGTCTGAGGATAGTATAGATTATCTTTTTGAACTTAATGGTGATGACATAGATAGCTGTTACAATTTTCATAAAGCTACGAAGGAATCCTTAATTTTACGTTAATTTTGGTATTTGATTTTAATGGTTACTAACCATTAAAACCATAAATTTTCTACTTAAAATTTGTCGGGGAGTTACGAAAATTTAAGAAAATGTTTAAAAGAATTCAAGATTGTGCGCTTTGCAACCACCATAGACTTCTTTTGTGCCGTGGTATACCATTTTCAACCCTATCATTTTCTTTTTTTCCTTTCCACAACTTAGCACCTTGTTGTATTTGTCAGGCAATATAACCTTAAATTCACTATCAAGTTCTAGAAAAGTTTTATTTACATATTTTGTATTTATACCTTCTACATTTGTTATAAGGTATTCGTTCCCTATTTCTAACTCACTGAGCTTTTTAAACGTCTTTTGTTCGTTGATCCTGTTGAGCGTCTTGAGAAATTGATTTACTTCCATTTATTACCTATAAAAAAATAAAATAAAATAGTCAAGTATCCAAAATTACGCAGATAGTTGATAGCAAATTGATTCTGATTTTCATGAGATAATATTTTTAATTGAACCTTTGTTAGGGTAACAATTATAATGCAAAATGTAATTTATATAAATTATTTATTTATTTATATAAATATTTTACTATCATTTCTCTCGAGTAATGTCTTATAAATATTTTTATTAAAAAAAATGAAATTTTTAATTTAAAAAAAGTTATATAATAAATGGATTTAAAACAAAATATTAAGCACCGAACCGGTGCAACTGTAAAGGAACTAAGGGTTCTGGCAACGGAACTCAAACTAAAAGGAGTATACAAGATGAAGAAGGCTGCTCTTCTTGAAGCTGTAAGCAGTGCTTGGAGTAATGCCGGAGATAGTGCTTTGTTTACGTATCAAGAATCAGAGCTGCCTAAGAAGAGCGTTCGTGAACTAAAACAAGTCGCCAGAGAAAACAAAATTAAGGGCTACTCAGTAATTCATTCAAAGAAAGGGTTGCTAAATTTAATAGCGAAAGAAAAGGAACGTTTGGACAAAATCAGGCATTTTGGATTCGATCAAGACCTCTTTGAAATTAAAAAGGAACCAAAACCTGTTCAGTCTAAGGACTTAAAAATTGTAAAGCAAAAATTGGGCCAAATTTTTCCTTTTAAGAAAAAAATATTTAATGAAACAGTAGCTAAAAAGTCACCTTTCGAAATTCATAAAGGTAATCGTACTGTGCTGATCAAAAAGTTTAACGTATTGTAACGTGTTTTTCGAGGGGTTTTATGCAACTGGCATAAGTCAGTAGGAAGCCATTCTATATTTATTTACGCGGCAAATTGTTCAGCCAAGAGAATTTTTCATGGTAATTTATTATTATTATTAATTTATTATAATTATTATTAAGATATTTTCGGAGCATTTTATAAAAATTATTAGCATTCAGGTAGGTTTTCTATGTCTTAGAAAACGCTATCAAGCAAATTATTACGAACGACGATATCATAGAAAATTATCTGATTACGGAATTTTACGGAGTTTTGTCAGTTAGGGTATTTGAGAGACATGACTCACTGGGAATTCGAATACAAGCTGATTCCTGTCGAGAAGTATTACGCAAGGCTGGGTCGCAAGGTCTAGAAAAGACGAATTGTTGGAACGGAAATCGACTTCTCCCTCTCGCGCGCCGAGTGTAATGAGGCAGAGGAGGGGAACTGGCGGCGTGCTCAGCCAATCAGTGAGGACGACGTAAGCTAGATGTCGGTACCATGGTGGGGGAGCCAACAGGTGCATATATCGTTCGACGCGCCGTGAAACGGGGACTATCTGTGTAGAACTTGCGGAGTACGGTTGGAAGTGCGTGTCGCTCCGATGTTCAGTGGAGTTGAAGACTAACTTTTGCAAAACTTAACCAGTGCGGTTGTACGAGTGTTTGGGTCCGAGGTACGGACCATAGAATTATCTAATCTACCAGAATATCATCAAATTCCGACGGAGATGACGACGTCCAGGAGACTGTGGGAAGCTCACGGCATCAGCAAGTACGAGGGAAATGCCTTGGCAATTTCCAATGGTAAGCGCAAATGACGCAGAAATACGCAATCTCTCATTTTTCTTTGTTTTACATTTCATATTTCAGTAACTTCATAGCTTGGAAATAAGAGTAAAATCAATTTATCAGACTCCGTTTTCACGTAATTTTCTATCGGTAATATTCAAATCACAACGCTCCAATTTAAATTTTATAGTTATTATTATTATTAATTTTGCTATACTTGTTTTATATAATAAATTCATTTCTTTTACAATGCAATCTTTGCTTTCAGTAGGTAGCATTAGATATAGACCAATTCCTTCTCCTGATACAATTGTTTGTTGGGTTAATGATCAAATCATACCACGATCTGAGTGAATAGAGTCTTGAAGGTGTTCTGCCAGAGCTAGACGTTGTTAAATACAAATTTAGATTTCAACATTGGATTGAGGTCTTGGCGCCCATTAAAACAACATAGCTTAGGCAAAGGTAAACAGTTACATTTATCACCCAACAGTTAGGGGCTAGCAAAACGTTTCATTTGTACGCTCAACGTGGAGCAAAGTAAATACCGTTTCACTTATCATCCCAGCCTAAGCAAAGACGTTTCAGTATGGCAGACAACTTATACTATACACATAAAAGATTTGCAAGGGAAACCAATAGAACAAATGAAAGCGGTCAGAAAAGGTGTGCATGCAGCCATAAAAGAAGTAAGAAAACTAACTGATTTTAAGCCAGGTGATCAAATGAAAGTAGTTGCAGAAAATAATAATTTTAACCATGTGATTTCATCAAAAAGAAAAATAAAAGTTAATGCTTCACATCTACTTGACCAGATTGAAAGAATAATAACATCTAATGAAAATGTAGATATTAACAATACCACTTTTCACTTCGAGGTTTACAAAATTCCCAGAGGCAAAGGAGCAAAGGGTAAGAAAATAGTCAATATTGCTAAAGATGTTATGGCTAAAAAAAGCATAAACAAAATAACCAACACCGATAACCTGTGCGGGGCAAGAGCAATAATCACAGCCCTCACGTATGAAACTAGAAATATACTTGACAGGAAATTAACTGATAATGAAATTACCTACATTAGGAAAGGACGTGGCCTGCAGGAAGAATTAGCAAAAGAGTTATGCACAAGATTCGGAATGAACTGTGAAGATGGGTTTAGTTTAGACGATATTAGAGATGTTGCACATCTCATGGGTGTTCGGATTAAGGTTGTTTCGGCTGCCCATTTTAACAAAGTAATCCAGGCCTCAGGTGTAAATGACGCGATAACAATTTATTTGTACTTGCATAACGACCATTATGATTCCATTAATAATATACGAGGTTTTTATGGAAGTTCATATTACTGCAAAAAATGTGATATACCTTACGATCATCAGGACAAGCACTCGTGTAAAAAAGATAAAAATGTGTGTAATTTGTGTTTGTGCCCAAAACATGATTTCCCAGAAGGTATGCGACCCCGAGTATACTGTAAAAAGTGCAATAGATATTGTTTTGGTAAAGATTGCGTTGATAACCATGAGAGAGTGTGTGAGGTAGCTTACAAGTGCAAAAAGTGTAATAAGATATGTAACAGAAGTGATAAGCACAATTGTGGGTACTCTAAGTGTTGGAATTGTAATGATATCGTGAAAAGAGAAGAGCACCAATGTTATATGCAAGGAAAGAAAAACCGTGGGGGATACTGTATGGAAGATTGTATTTGCAATGGAAAGGCTGATAAGCGATATAAATGGTGCACTTACACGGAAAACTACTACTTTTTCGATTACGAAGCTGAACAAGATACCGGAGTACACGTCCCAAACTTTGTATCCGTTTATGACTTTAATGGTGTTAGGCGGGCTTTCCTAAAAAATGACGAATTTTGTCAGTGGCTAATATCAGACAACCACAAAGGTTTTACGTGTATAGCACACAATGCAAAAGGTTATGATGCGCATTTTATTTTACAATATTGCGTCAATAATGGCATTAAGCCTAAAACTATTTACCAAGGGTCTAAAATTATGGAGCTCAAAATACCAGCCCTAAGGCTCAGAATAATTGACAGCATAAACTTTATCCAAGGAGGTCTCGCATCCTTTCCCAAAACATTTGAACTAAAAGAACTAAAAAAGGGGTATTTTCCACACTTTTTCAACAAGAAAGAAAATCAAAATTACGTAGGGTCCATTCCAACTACTAAATACTATGGTGTTGATACAATGAAACCTGATGCTAGAAAAGTATTCTTAGAATGGCACGCTGAAAAAGTGAAAGAAAACTACGTGTTTGACTTTAAGAAAGAATTAGCCGAGTATTGCCATTCTGATGTCGATATATTACGGCGAGGTTGCCTTGCCTTTAGACAGTCATTTTTAGAAATAGCAAATATAGACCCCTTCCAATACATAACTATAGCCAGTGTTTGTATGGCAATTTACAGGTCAAAATTCCTTAAAGAAGACACGATTGCTGTAGTCAAAGAGCAAAAAAAGGAAATGTTCAGTAAGGAGTCTATAGCATGGTTAAGTTCGTTCCCTAATGTTCGACACGCATTAAACGGTGGCGAGGTCACAATTTGTAGAGCCAAAGTCGATGGGTACGACTATAAGACTAAAACTGTGTACCAGTATCATGGTTGTTTTTGGCATGGTTGTCCCGACTGCTACTCAGGCGATACTATCAACAATGTAAACAATGAAACTATGGATGACTTCCTTACAAAAACTATAGAGCGAACACAAGCTCTTAAAAATGCCGGGTACAATGTTGTAGAGATGTGGAGCTGTAAATGTAAAAATTCTAAAGCTTATAAGGAAAGCCTAAACAAAACAAAAGATGTTGTAGAACCTCTAAACCCCAGGGACGCATTCTTCGGTGGTAGGACAAATGCCACAAAGTTGAAAGTTTCTGGAAAAAAGCTGAGATATATAGATATATGCAGTTTATATCCAACAGTTATGTTTTATGACCGGTACACTGTGAGACATCCCACTAAAATATTTAAGCCAGAAAAATACAATAAAGACTGGTTTGGCCTAGTTAAATGTAAGGTGCTTCCTCCAAGAGGTTTGTATCATCCAGTGCTTCCGGTAAAGCTAGATAAGCTGATGTTCTCTCTGTGTGGGAAATGTGCGAAAGAAAAGGTAGGACCTTGTAACCACAGTGATAAAGAAAGGGCACTTCTTGGAACTTGGACTACAATCGAACTTAATAAAGCTCTAGAGAAAGGCTACAAAATAGTAGAAGTTTATGAAGTATGGCATTCTGAAGAGAAAAGTAATGAGCTTTTCAAGGACTATATTAAAACCTTTATGAAAATTAAGCTAGAAACTAGTCCTTGGGATGGTGATTACAAATCTAAAGAAGAATATGCCCGAGTAATAAGAAAAAAACAAGGTATAAAGCTTGATATTGACAAAATTAAACCCAACGCTGGTAAGCGAGCTGTTGCTAAAATATGCTTAAATTCTCTTTGGGGAAAGTTCGGTCAGAGGCAAAACATGTCACAAACAGAGTTCATTGATGACCCTAAGAGGTGGTACGAATTGCTATTAGACGATAAGATAGAAATTACTAATGTAATGTACATCAATGATGAAGTAATTGAGGTAACATACCACTACAATGATTTCTATGTAGAAAATAGCACAAATACGAACATAATTGTGGCAGCTTTCACCACTTCCAATGCTAGAATAAGATTATACGATATGCTTGATAGATTAGGAAAGGCAGTAGTTTATTATGACACTGATAGTATTGTTTACATAGATGATGGAACAAACACCGTAGAGACCGGTTGTATGCTTGGTGAATGGACTGACGAATTTGGCAAAGATGATCATGGTACTGATTGGATAAGCACAGGTCCTAAGAGTTATGCGTACGAAACATATAAAGGCAAACAGGTTACCAAAATTAAAGGATTTACACTCAACCACGAAAATGCCAAAAAACTTAACATGAAGACAATGACTGACTTAATACAAGGTTCTAATAATAAGGTTGTTATAAGCAATAACATGATAACAAGAGATAAGAAAACAAAAAGCCTTGTAAATAAAAATATTGCCAAAGAATTTAAAGTCGACTACGACAAGCGTATGATCCTGGAAGAAGAAGACAACATAATTGATACACTTCCTTGGGAATACTAAATATAATAGTGTACACATCATTTTTATAGCTATTTACACCCTTGTATTAACCATTATTTTATCCTTACTTCTTTAAAAAGTTACTGGTAATTTTATCCTTGTTTTAAACATTATTTCTAAAAAAAGTCGTTAGAATTTACAGCCTTGTTTTAACCATTATTCTATCCTTAATTTCTAAAAGTCACTAGTTATTTTAACCATTATTCTATCCATTGTTCCTAAAAAATTCGTCAGAATTTTTAGCCTTGTTTTAACCACTACTTTTCCCCCTAATTTCTAAAAAAGTAACTGATAATTTTAGCCTTGTTTTAACCATTATTTTATCCTTAATTCTTTTAAAAATTTACTGGTTCCTTTTAGCCATTATTTTAGGTGTTTGTAGGATCAATTTGTGTTTCGTTTTATAGGTAGAGGTAAGCATAACTTTGTCATCTAATATATAAAAGTGAAAGTCTGTATGTATGTATGTATGTATATATGTTGGTTCCGTATACAAATCTACACCGTTCCACCAATCTCAACCATATTTTGCATACACATAGTTTAGGACCCAGAAGGAACCGCTGGCTACATGCATTTTCGATAGTCTTTCTCATTCTTCTGATTTCGGCCCTTTTTCACTCAAAAACAGGCTAATCAAATCATAAAATGTACTCATGAAGGAATGGCAAGGCAGATAGTTTCCATGGCAACATAGCTCAAGTCCAGACACGGCCGACTTGATGCCAGTTGTGCTCTGCACTACCGGTATAGAAAATGAGGATCTTTACTTGATATCCCGTTAGTTACTCAACTGCTCACACAGCACTGTCAACCGAGTTTAGCATAACAAAGACTTGACACTATCTTCTTTCTACTATATATTTTTCAAATACCACTCACTCACTCACTCACTCATTCATTTATTCATCACGAAATCTCAGAAACCACCGAACGGATTGGAATGAAATCTGGTATGCAGCTTCCTCAAGGGCCGCAAATGCCCACTAAGAGAGACATTTTGGCTATTCAGGTTCTAAAGGGGTGTTAAGGGGGTAGACCTGCATTTAATTGAATAGCAATATCTCCCGATTGGTTTCATGGGGGGATGTGATACTCGGCATATAAACTCATCATTAAAAATAAGAAGACATGTGTCTGAGGCTTTTTCGATGTGGTGTATATAATGAGGTGAAAGGGGTGAAAAGTGGGGATTAAAAGATTCTTAACGGAGCGTGTGTCTCTTAAACGACATAGGCGAGGAGTTTGAAACACAGCGAAAAAAAATCAACATAAAAAAGAAGTAAATATGTGTTTGACAGTTTTTTCATAAATCCAATTTAAGGGGCCCATGGGGAGAGATGAAATTCTGGGGGGGGGGGGGGGGGAACAGGAAAGAAAGTGTCCTAACTGATTGACTGACTGGCTCACTCATCAAACTCAGGGGGAAAAACTGCTTTAAAGTAAGTAAATAGCTGTTCGACGAATGCACGCTTTCCAAGACGTAGGCCTACCTTGGTGAAATCTGGGAATATTCCTAACAACTTTATCTCCCAGAATCCATTTGAAATCCTCAGCCGTTCCGATTCCCAATTAGAAGAAAGACAAGATACCGGTATTGAAAACGGGACATCCAGATACGACAAACCTATCCATAACCTTACTAATAAGAAAAGGAGACGTCCCCGTGTACTTGTCATGGGTGACTCAATTCTGCGAAATGTAGGCCCAGTAGTTGATGATGCCGCAGTCTATTGCTATCCAGGAATAAGAACTGAGCAATTAACTAGAAAGGTATGTGCAAACGAGGTTCGTGAAGACCCTGAGGTGGTAATGATTCATGTAGGGACCAATTGTTTGAACAGTTCTCCAACACCAACTCACATTATGAATGACGTGGACAAGCTCGTGGACGAAGTGAAAAGTGCCTTTCCGAGTGCAAAAGTGTGTATTAGTGGTGTATTGCAAAGACGTGACATAGACCCACGATACATTAATGCAGTGAATTCAACACTGGATTGGTTGTGTGGTGAAAAAAACATTATGTTTTTAGAAGGGAACTCTTGGTTACAAGACAGGGACCTTGCTTATGATGGTCTCCACCTCAATAGAAGAGGAACAATGAAATTTGGAAAACTTTTAAACAGAGTTGCCAAGTTTTTACTCTCGGAAAACTAATTGCTGGAACGAGTGATGACATTTTATTGTTTAGAGAGAAGAAAGCGCTGACTACAAGTGGACACCTAGGTGAAGTACAGTGCAGTGAACATAAGTACAACTGTTTGGATGATTTCATGCAACAGGACTCTAATATAAGTGCATGCATAAACTCATTAGAATTAGGCCTAGGTGGAGAGGTTAGGTGTTTGTACATTAATAGCAGAAGTATTCGGAATAAGCTCGATGACATTGAAATTCTCGTGCAGATGATAGGTCAGATAGATGTATTGGTAGTTACAGAAACCTGGGTGAAAAGTAATGAGGCAGATTTTTATAACTTCAACAATTTCACAAGCGTGTTTGCTCATAGAGATGACAAAGTTGGTGGGGGTCTGGGTATTTATGTATCACACAAATGGAAAGTGAACGGTAAAAGAAAGTGTGAAATGAATCATAGTTTGATGTGGATTGAGGTATTCAGAGATGATGTTAAAAGTAATAGGCCAACATACAAAAGCATTGACATTATTGCAGCATATAACCCCAATAGAAGCAATGCCATACCCTTCTTAAATTCATTTGAAAGTTTTCTTAGCCAGATAAACAATAAATTATGCATCTTCCTCGGAGATACCAACATTGATATCCTAGCTGATGATCAATTAAGAAGGAAATATCTAAATTTAATAGCATGCTATGGTTTTAAACAATGCAACACTAAATATGCTACACGACTTTGTGACACTGCAGCTACCTTAATAGACCACGTGTCACTAAACAATTCAGAATTAAGTTATAAAATATCAAATGTCAGCAATGATATTAGTGATCACAGTATATTAATTCTTGATATTTCCAAGACCAATTATAGCACGTACACTCTGTCACATAAGCCGACAAAATCAACAACACACGAGGACTCTTGGTATAGGCAACACACTCCTGAAACTAATATATCTATAAATGCAGATTCCCATAATGATGCAGATAGTACTGTTAACTCTCTATATAACTCTTTCATCAAACAATTGAATCTAAGGAACAGGCATAGCCAAAGAAAAATAACAAACAATACTAACAATAACAGACAGACTACTAACTTACCATGGGTCACAGCTGAACTCCTTACACTTATAAAACAACGAGACACTCTGCATGCAAAGCTCAAAAATCCCCTTCACAGAAATAATAATGATATGAACCAAGAATACTGTAGATGCCGGAATAATGTAACAAACTTAAAAAGAAGACTAAAGTCAAATTACTACTCAGATAAATTCAGAACATATGGAAACAATTCTAATAAAACTTGGGAGACTATCAAAGAAATCATACACAACAAAAAACCAACAGTTGAGACATGCACTTCACTTGAAATAGACAACAAAATTATCACAGACAATCAAGAACTATGTGAATCATTTAACTTGTTCTTCACAAACATTGCTGGAAGTCTAGCAAAAGCTATTCCTGAACAGAAGGAAATCCTCAGTAAGGACCACAATCAGTCAAATTCTCTCTACTTATATCCGACAGATGAAGCAGAGGTCAAGTCCATCATCACAAATTTAAAGAATAAAAAGAGCTGTGGATTAGATAGGATCAAGACAAATTTCATTAAAAACAATATACAATCATTTATTAAAATCTTGGTTGAAATGATTAATGAGTCCTTAGTTACTGGCATGATACCAGATGACTTAAAAGTGGCCAAAGTAGTTCCTATATTTAAGGGTGGTGACAAAAGAAATCCAAATAATTATAGACCTGTTTCTATTTTATCAGTAGTTTCAAAAATTCTGGAAGAAGTGGTAAAAACAAGATTGCTTTCATTTCTGAACAAGAATACATTCTTTCATAATATGCAATATGGATTCAGGGAAAATTCTAGTACTGAGGCAGCAACTATTGACCTAATAACAATGCTACAAGAAACTATTGACAAAAATAATATGGCAGTTGGGTTATTTATTGATCTCACAAAAGCCTTTGATACAGTAGATCATAAAATACTGTTATCAAAATTAGAAAATGCTGGTGTCCGAGGTATAGCACTAAAATGGTTCCAAAGCTACCTTATTGGAAGAAAGCAGCATGTAGCTTTGAATAAATGCATAAGTTCAGGAAAATATATAACTCATGGAGTTCCACAAGGATCTATACTTGGACCTACATTATTCTTAATTTATATAAATGATATTGTGGAATGTAATTTGAGAGGGCATATCAAATTGTATGCAGATGATACAAATATCTTCTACACTGGGAAAGACATAATTGAAATCATACAAAATGTGCAACAAGATATAAATACTCTCTCACAATGGTTCCAGGCCAATAAATTAACAATGAACCTACAGAAGACCAATTACATGGTAATTTCAAAGCAAAGCATGAAAGAAATCACACATGACAAAATATATATAAATAATATTGAAATAAAAGAGGTTAATCAGGCGAAGTATTTAGGTCTAATCATCGACAAACACCTGACCTGGATTGAACACGTTGAACGAATTGCTAAGAAACTCTCACCTATAGTAGGGATCCTAAGGAAACTTCGGTATCTTATTCCCCTAAACCTTGTAAAACAAATCTACTATTCACTTGTACATAGCAAGCTCCAATATTTAAATGTTATTTGGGCTCACTGCAGGAAATCCACACTGAATGATTTAATGACTATTCAGAATAGGGCTATTAGAAACATATTTAACCTTCCTTACTGCACTCCAGTAAAAGATCTGTACATCAGAAGTAAAATTCTACCCCTCAGCATAAGTGCAGATCTCCGAGCAGCTATGCTAATATACAAAATTAAACACAACACAATACTCTATAGCTCTCCCTACATCTTGAACTCGGACAATCATTCTTATGGAACTAGGCATGCGAAGGACGTAGCCTTATATATCATTCACTCTTCTAAATACGGTAGAAATAGTTTCAAGTTCTCTGCATCACAGTCATATAATAAACTTCCCGATGAAGTAAAAAGTGCACCAACTTTGTCAGTATTTAAGAGGAAAACTACGAAAGTATTGTGGGAAAAATTCGATGCATCGTAATACATCAAATAAGCTTAAAAATCCTGTGCTTATCATTTTAAGAGACCTTGGTCTAAACAATCTTAGATATAGTATCAACTTTACTAATAGACCTATGCCCTTATTCATCAATTTGTGTTACCTTCAGAATTTTCTTCCTGGTGTGTAAACACACATATTACTGTACAATTCCTCTGTACGAGCCTATGGCTCTTTGGAATTAATTGAATTGAATAAATATCAAAGATTCCTAACGGAGCGTGTATCTCTTAAACGACATAGGCGAGGAGTTTGAAACTCAGCGGGAAAAAAATCAGCATAAAAATAAGTAAATATGTGTTTGACCGCTTTTCCATAAATCCAATTTAAGGGGCCCATGGGGAGGGGTGAAATTCGGGGGGGGGGGGGACAGGAAAGAAAGTGTCCTAACTGATTGACTGACTGACTCACTCATCAAACTCAGGGGGAAAAAAACGCTTTAAAGTAAGTAAATAGCTTTTCGACAGATTGTTTTTCAATCAAATTGAAGGGGTTCATCGGGAGGGGTGAAATTCTGAAGAAAAAAAATGAAAGGAAATGTCCTGACTCATTCACTCACTCAACAGCCAAAAATATTGAAGTTGGAAACATAACATTTCGGGGATATGTTCGTTGTATGTCAAAACCGTACACTAAGGGAGGTTTTTTGGATATTCGGGTTCTAAAGGGGTCTTAAGGGGGTTAAACCTGCATTTCATTGAATATCAATATCTCACGAGTGGTTTCATTTGTGGATGTGATACTCGGCATATAAACTAATCATTAAAAATACGCAGACATGTGTCTAAGCGTTTTTAGATGTGGTGTATTATTATGAGGTGAAAGGGCTGAAAAGTGGGGGTTGAAGGATTCCTAATGGAGCGTGTAGGCCTATCTCTTAAACGACATAGGCGAGAAATTTGAAACTCAGCGGAAAAAAATCAGCTTAAAAAGTAAGTAAATCGGTTTTCGACTGTTTTTTTCATAAATTAATTTAAGGGGCCAATGGGATGGGGTGAAATTCTGGGGGAAAAAATGAGAGAAAGTGTCCTAACCGACTGACTCAGGGGAAAAAGACAGCTTAAGAAATAAGTTAATAGGTGTTCAAGCGTTTTTTAATCAATCCAATTTAAGGGGCCCATGGGGAGGGGTGAAATTCTGGGAAAATAAATGAAAGAAAATGACCTGTCTGACTCACTCACTCATCACGCCCAGCGAAAACTATTAAAGTTGGAAACATGACATTTTGGGAATATGTTCGCTGTATGTCGAAAACGTTAACTAAGGAATGATTTTTGTTTATTCGGGTTTTAGAGACGTGTCAAGGGGGTAAACGTGCATTTCATTGAATAACGATATCTCATGAGTTGTTTGTTTGGGGATGTGATATTCGGTATAGAAACTAATCATTAAAAATAATCAGACATATGTCTAAGGGTTTATCGATGTGGTGTATATTATGCGGTGAAAGGGGTGAAAATTGGGGGTTGAGGGATTCTTGACGGAGCGTGTATCTCTGAAACGACATAGGCGTGAAGTTTGAAATTCGGTGGGAAAAAACAGCTTAAAATACAAGTAAATAGGTGTTCGAACGTTTTTTTTCATAAATCCAATTTAAGGGGCCCTTGGAGAGGGGTGAATTTATGGGAAAAAAAAACCAGGAAAGAAAGTGTCCTAACTGATTGACTCACTTACTCACTCATCAAACTCAGGGGGAAAACAGCTTTAAATAAGTAAATAGGTGTTCGACAGTTTGTTTCATAAATCCAATTTAAGGGGTTCATGGGGACGGGTGAAATTATCAAAAATAAATGAAAGAAAATATCCTGACTGACTCACTCACTCATCATCGCCCAGCCAAAATTATTGAAGTTAGAAACATGAAATTTTGGGGATATGTTCGTTGTATGTCGAAAACGTCCACTAAGGAAAGAGTTTTGGATATTCAGGTTCTAAAGAGGTGTTAAGGGGGTAAACGTGCTTTCCATTGAATAACAATATCTCACGAGTGGTTTCATTTGGGGATGTGATACTTGGCACATATACTAATCATTAAAAATAAGCTGACACATGTCTAATGGTTTTTCGATGTAGTGTATATTATGAGGTGAAAGGGATGAAAAGTGGGGGTTGAAAGATTCCTAACTGAGCGTGTATCTCTTAAACGACATAGGGAGGAGTCTGAAACTCGGAGGAAATCTATCAGCTTAAAAATAAATAAATAAATGAATAAATAAATAAAATAAATAGGTGTTCGACCGTGTTTTCATAAATGCAATTTAAGGGGCATATGGGGAGTGGTGAACTTCTGGAAGAAAAACGTCCACTAAGGAAGGATTTTTGTATGTTTGCTCTCATCGACCAACCAAAACTATTAAAGTTAGAAGAATGATATTTTGGGGATATGTTTGTTTGTTGTGTGTCGAAAACGTCTACTAAGGAGGGATTTTTGGGTATTCAGGTTCGAAAGGGGTGTTAACGGGGTTAAACCTGCATTTCATTGAAAAACAATATGATACGACTATGACGCGGCGAAGCGAGGCTAAAATTGAGATGGTGTGTGTCTGTGTATTACTCAATCTCGCAAGTACCACTGGTCCGATTTACGTGAATTTTACATGGAAGTAGCTGATTTACCTGGTTAACATATAGGTTACCTTTGATTTCAATACTTTGCACTATTTAAAATGGCGACCATTTTAGTGACGTCACTACACCCTTTGGTTTCAAACTTTCATATTTCCATTTCAAATAAAATGAGAACGCTAAGAAATAGCAAACTTTTGATGGCATATGTGAGGTTTAAAATTACATTTTCTATCCGAAAGGTATCTGCAACTGTTAGCGAGTAAAACCTAAATTTGTGCTATAAATCACGGTCAACGCCGAGCGGTGTAGTTGGACAAAATGTTCCATCCTTAATCTCCCTCTGCGCAGCACCTCGCCTATCCCCTGTTTTAACTGTCACCTTCACATTTTAATTTATTTATGACGCGTAGCGAAGCACGGGTACTTCAGCTAGTTTATATATAAGAGTCATTTTTATGGTTACTTTTAACCGTATTTTATTAAAATAACATTGGTAATTTTATGGCTACGTTATCCATAACTTTTTATTATTTTTATGGTTAATTTTTATGGATAATAGTAACCACAAATTAAATAGTGTTTTATGGTTAGTTTTAACCATCATTACTATCAATATTTTTTTATTACGTTTTATGGTTAGTAGTAGCCATATTTCTTTAAAAGTTGGTGAACATTAAATGGTTAATTTTAAGCATAAATGTGATAGTGTTTTATGGTTGGTTGTAGCCATAATTTCATATGAAATTATAGGTACTTTTTATGGTTATCTTTAGCCATAAAAGGTAATTCAAATTATGGTTAGTCCTAACCATAATTTATCTGAAAAAAAATGTAATGGTTAAGATAACCATATTTTCTTTGGCCAAATTTTTTCAAGAAGTTTAAGGTCATTTTATCCATAATTTCTTTGAAGAAAATATAATGGTACTTTTAACCACACTTAATTGTCTGTCCCATACCTACGCCTATACTACTTCTCTTGAAATTGCAAATCAAATCATTATTTAAACGATTGAAGCAAAACTGGTTACAGGTCCATATGTTCAAAGTTAGTAGCTACAAACATGAATAGGCTACCTATTGAAACCCATGTCTGAAATATTCCGGGTATGTTTTCCACAGCTTTGGCAGTTTAATTTCTAGACTAGCAGCTGGGATGGGCTACATTCGTCCTCGTGAGGACATGTGAGAAGAGATAGTTTCCATTTGTTCCTCAGTTATTCTAGAAGTAGTTTTCAGTGATTTCCCCGCTACTACACTGCTAACTCATGGCCACGGCCAGGTCCTTCCCTAGGTATGTGTATACTGATTCCATAGAAACACTGGTTATAAAATAGATTCCACACACTCACTAGGAAGTACACCGGGTTGATGACCACGATGTCCCAAGTACGTAAATGAAATAACTACAACAAGAAGCATAAAAGTTTGAAGTTTAATTTTGTGAATTCTTGTCGTAGCTTGAAATAAGGTACCATCCCGACATTTGTCTGGAAGTAATGTGGAAGAACCCCGGGAATAACCACAATTAGGTTAGCTACTGTATCGCTGAGATTTGAACCTCAGATCTACGAAATACAGCTTACCGTTGCATTTGTGAAGCGTGACTAAAAAAATGCACAGTCATTACTGACCACATAAAGGGTGCGGATTAGTTGCGTAAGTTGAAATTACTAAGAAACCATACCAACTTCCTGTTTGGTCATTCGTCAGTTTCTTCCAGGCTGACATCGTGGTAATATTTCTTTGTACGACTTTCCGAATCGTTCACATTCTATAGAAGAACTACTGTCACATTTACTGTGTAAATCAATTATCGAAACCGATGTCTTTGTAATTAACAAGTGTCGGCAGAATTGTTTCGTTGTTGTCTATAATTCATTTAGGGACTTTGCGACACCGTATACTTGGGTGTGTGCGGAATTTGTTTGATAACGTATCTCATTGTGATGGCTGTGGTAGTGTGTGTATTTGTAATTAAAGGAAAGCATTTCTACAGAAAAGGAATCTGTTGACATCGAATATAGATTTAGGTATTAGGAAGTAATCTTTGACGGCCTTTGTCTGGAGTGTGGCACTCTATGGAAGTGAAACTTGGACTATTGGTGCAGCAGAAAAGAGGAGAATTTGAAATGTGGTGTTACAGGAGAATGATGAAGATCAGATGGGTAGATAGGGTTAAAGGCGAAGAGGTATTAAGACGAGTGGGAGAGAAGAGATGTTTCTGGTGACTGCTAATGAAGAGAAGAGATAGGTTGGTAGGACACATACTAAGACACCCAGGAATAGCAAGCTTAGTTATGGAAGGAAGGGTCGAGGACAAGAACTGTAGGGGTAGACCAAGTTTAGAATATGTTAAACAGATTGCCTCGGATGTAGGGTGTGGTAGCTATGTAGAGATGAAACAATTAGCGCAGGACAGGGAGGCATGGAGAGCTGCATGAAACCAGTCAAAAGACTGAAGACTCAAACAATAATAATAATAATGTTATTGGTTTTACGTCCCTTTTAACTACTGTGATTTTTGGAGACGCCGGGGTGCCGGAATCTTGTCTTGAAGGGAATCTTTAACGTGCCAGTAAATGGCTCCCTCGTATTTGCGCACCCTCGAGTGCCAACTGACTGCGCCAGGATTCAATCCTGCAACCTTGGGCACATGTATTTGTAATTGAGGCTAAGGTTAGGAAGGTGGCAGGAGCTATCCTGTCATTTTCCCAGAGTGTAAGTGGTAAATCACGGAAAAACACTAGAACAGTTGAAGTGGGAATCGAACCCATCTGTTCTCAGTTTTATCTCACAAGGTTGAGTGTACCCAGACCCAAATCTCAGGCCAGAATTATATTCCTTGGAATAGCCGGGAATCGAACTCTGTACCCCTGGATCCAGGGTCTCAGTACGTAGGGCCTACCACAAGATCTCAGAAGGCGGCAAGTTCGTTTCTCATTTGCCGCTATCCAAATATAATTCCCGCGAAGTAAAATATGTGTGAAAAAATTGAAGTATTTTGATACGTAATATAGGGTATAATGGAAAATACTGTGTACTATAAATAACATCACGTAGAGAAATATATTGTTTTACACTTTATATAAAATAATATGAAGCCTCCGTGGCTTAGGCGGCAGCACGCCGGCCTCTCACCGCTAGGTCCGTGGTTCAAATCCCGGTCACTCTATGTGAGATCTGTGCTGGACAAAACGGAGGCAGACAGGTTTTTCTCCGGGTACTCCGGTTTTCCCTGTCAAAATTTCATTCCAGCAACACTCTCCACTATCATTTCATTTCATCTGTCATGCATTTAATCATTGCCCCAGAGGAGTGCATCAGGACTCGGCAGCCGGCACAGTTCATATCCTCGCCGCTAGATGGGGGCTTCATTCATTCCATCTCTGACCCGGTCGGTCGACTGGAAACAGGCTGTGGATTTTCATTTTCATAAAATAATATAATATATGTCAGCAGACGCGCATAACAAGGAAGTTTATCGTGACAAATTTGATGTTTATAGTTCGCGTCCTCTGTAAGTTAGCTACTTAGGATGAAACCTAACACTTATCTCCCATCACTTTACACATTGTGATTTATAGTACTTTCTTGCTATTGTGTTGAAACAGGGTTACCATTAGACTACTGCCGCTACTCATGTTTCAAGGGGGCTGCGTGGCGCAGTCGGTAGAGGCGCTGAGATTCTAACGGATAGGGAGTGGGTTCGATCCCCACCCAGGTAGTAGATTTTAGAAACAAAACTACCACTTTCGGAAAGGCAAATAGCCCTGGGGTTCACTCAGTCTACACTAGAAATGAGTATCTGGGTAATTCCTTGGAACTAAGACGGCCGGGCGTGTAGCTGACAATTCCATCCCTTCTAGTGCCTCTACCTTCCACTACTCCCAGGGCCCTCATGGTCTGTATGGAGTTGGCTTTGCTTTGCTTTTGCTCATGTTTCAAAGTTTGCTCATGTTTGCAGACCACTTGCTGACACTTAACTGGCACCTGTAATGAACCTTGAAAGTTGGCACCATAATATAAGTCGATTGTACTTTGTCTAGTGTGACGTCATCCATGATCGCCACCCTTCACATCGTAACCAAATTTAAAGCCATAACATAACAACAAACTGAAGAACATTGATACATTCTCACTTCATTCAAACTGCCTATTCTGTGTAATAGATACCGACTGTACGTAATATTGTATTTGATTGGCATGTGATTATATCATCTATAGACCTACTGTTATGTTATTGAAACATGAATTTACGACGGTCATAAAAGTAAAAATTCTATGTTGGTATTAATTAGCCTTTCAAGATACGAGTGCGCTGAATTTGGCTGCACCAGCGTTTGTTGTTTATAACAGCAAGGACCTTGCGGGACGAGCAGAGGGACACATCGATGACGGAGTGCAGTCCCCACATAACTCAAGCACCATTGCGCGTGCTACTTGTGCTAGACAGAAATTATAATGAGAATTGAGAACGGAAATATTAATAATAATGGGTGAATAAGAATGATGCGTTTATAATTGTTTCGCAACAGCATAGATACGCGTAACAGGAGCACTTGTCACCACGGAGAAGAGAACGATGACACACTGCTGGAGCTGAGTCCTATCCTACCCGCGCGACTGTACTTGTCGACTAACCAGGCCTACAGCGGGACACAAATAAACAAAGAATAGTTCTAACCTCGACCACCGACAATCGTATCTTGAAAGACTAATAGCATAATTCCGGTCGACAATTTTTCCTCAAATAATAAATAACCTGGCTTTTTGGAGTTGAAGGTTAGAGTAGATGACTAAATCCGCGCCTGAGACTGACTCCATCATCCTTCAGGTTTATATCGATGTTACTTTATCGCGGGAGCTTGTAGCTCCGAGACTTGAAGTATGGTCTATCCTAAGATTTCCCAGGAGTATAGAAACAGAAACCGCGCACAGAATTTGATCACTGGTCCTCATCTGGCATGTGTCTTCGCATAGCATTAGTGGATATGTTAATTGCTCATTTTGAGCCAGGTTTAACGACCTGATGAGTCACCGTGGCATTCCGACAGACACACACAAGAATCACATCAACACCAGAGAAGCAATAAACCACGATTAAACCAAGCAAACTTGCTGTTCAAGTCTCATGATCATCAGCTAGAATTACTGACTTACAAACTTAATAATTAGGTAATATATTAAATTCTTTGAAGCCTCCGTGGCTTAGGCGGCAGCACGCCGGCCTCTCACCGCTGGGACCGTGGTTCAAATCCCGGTCACTCCATGTGAGATCTGTGCTGGACAAAACGGAGGCAGACAGGTTTTTCTCCGGGTACTCCGGTTTTCCCTGTCAAAATTTCATTCCAGCAACACTCTCCACTATCATTTCATTTCATCTGTCATTCATTTAATCATTGCCCTAGGGGAGTGCGTCAGGCCTCGGCAGCCGGCACAGTTCATATCCTCGCCGCTAGATGGGGGCTTCATTCATTCCATTCCTGACCCGGTCGGAGACCGGAAGCAGGCTGTGGATTTTCATTCATATATTAAATTCTTGCGTACTTACTTACTTACTTACTTACTTACTATCATTACAATACTCTAATGTTTTCATTATTGTCCACATCTCACTTTCCTTGTAACTTACTTGACCAAAGACTTCACTCAAAACGTTCCTTTCCCATTAAGTTTCTATGCTAACATCCTCGCCATACTCCCATATACTAATATTAGTATGATATAATTGTCCAGGGGGGCGTGGTGGCTCAGCGGTCTAGCTGTATGCCTCTCACCAAGGCGGTCCGGGTTCGATTCCCGGTCAATGCATGTGAGATTTTCGAAGTGAAATGCCATGTCCTGTGGTTCGGATTCCACGTAAAAAGGAGGTCTCGTGGCTCATAATCACAAGATTCACGGTCACGTAAAACTACAATCTTCCTTCCTTCTTTATATAATTGTCCAGTTTTAATTTTAATTTTTCACCTGAATTTGCGTTCTTTGGAGGAGAGTGCAACCCAACTTACGATTTGGCAACTTGGGGAAATAATTAGTTTGAATATAGCTGCTTGCACCCGGAGTTTTTATTTAATCGGATTTTTGCATTTTTACATAATACTGTACTTTCAAGCTACCAAGTTTTCTCCATTTCAAATTTTGTTTGATAAACCTTTTATCATTTATGAGGTTTTTCCATCACACGCTATTATTTTCTTTCCCTTGGCTCTTTCAATTTCCAAAGTATACGTCATAGTAAAAATCTATACTTTTAAACTGCGATTTCAGCTTGAAACGACAAATATTTAGTTGATAGTGCACAATCGATATGCGATCCACTAAGTAATGAGGATAAGGCAATGGAATATGAGAATCATGGAGTATCAAAATAAGACGTCACAACCCCAGTCAGCGTCCCGTCGACCCAGACTTATAGTCTGTATTATGAAAGAAGTACGCTGACAGCTGGGGAAATGAACGTGTTGCCAATGCGATAGGTTATCTCAACGTATGTGCGTGTACCGCGAGAACTACTGGACTGATTCTCATGCAGTTTTCACTGTTACCTGCAGGCTCTTATATCCTGTGAAGGAACACGCAAATCCAGTTCAATAGGTACTGCTCGGGTCTAAGCTCTATGAACTTGCGGGGTTGATGTGACGCGGGAGGTGGGAAGAGAAGGGCCTGTCAACCGCCCGTCGTATCATCTGGAATTCCTGTTAATTCCAATTTTCATTTCATTTCATATTTATTTATCCGTGCCTTACTTTATATTTACAGTACGCTGAAGGGAGTCTCTGAAAAGAGCAAAGCCCCATTTCGCATTCGGGATGCGTCAGAGCCCCTAATATATATACACTGGATTATATTTACATATGTATCCTACACAAGATGGCAATTAGTGAGAATGGAGCAATGATTAGTGATTACATTATTTACAGTATACATTAGGGGGATGGTAAATGCACATTTCTATAGAATAAGGGAGGAACAACAAGAGAAGAGATCAATCCATAGTGCAAATAGAGATACACGGGAAACACTAGCAAAAACAAAGAATCGAGGCATAATTTATGAAGAACGACCTACTTGTTGAACAAATAATGCCGCAGCTTCCTCTTGAACTGAACGGCACTATTGTTGCTGGCCTTCAGGGAACACGGTAGGCTGTTCCATGCACAGACCGATCTATTTACAAAACCCAGTTTGTACGACTCAGTCCTGGGTAGTGGGGCGTACAGCGTAACTCCGCGGCCCTTGTGAGCTGATCGGTAGCCAAGGGAAATTTTGTCTAAAATAGCAGATGAGTCTGTATTATTAAAATGTTTTCGCAGGTATAACAAATCAATTTGGGTAAATAGGTTCTCAATAGACGGAAGGCTACATTTTTGGCGTCTTATTTTATAGTCTACGTCGGAATTTTTCGAAAGAACGAATTTAGTGGCACGATTTTGTATCTGTTCTAGCTTAAGGATATTTCCCTTGGAACCGTGGCTCCATGCAGGGCACGCGTGAATTAGCAGCGGTCGCACTAGGCTCACATAGGGCCGTTGCCTAAACCACTGTGGTGTTGCGAATGAGTGAGTGACCGACCAATGTGTTTGGTTCTTTTACTACGCACGGGCCGGGAACCCCACACATCTCTCCTCATCGTCCGCGATCCACATTCCTCCCAGAGCTTGGACTCGAGCAGTACACGGGGTAATAAGGACGCTGCTCACCGCTGTCTGTGAGGATAGTGCAACATGGTACGTTGTTGTCATGGAAACAGTTAGCCTGCTCACCTCCTCTACACACCGCACCTTAGGACTGGATGACAGCTGTCAGCGTTGTTCTTTCGTAATACAGACTGGAATGTCACGATGATTAATGTCTCCAACAACAGCGTGTAAATGATAACCGTAGGCTGACTTCAAATATGTGCTTTATCGTGTGGAAATGACTGTTGATCGGTGTGGAATTGCTGTGTTCACACACAGACAGCGTAGATGTTATTTGGTTCTCAGCTATACATCACTTTTGCAGTTAAAATTATGAAACAAATATGTAACTGACGTTCTACTGTATGTATATTTAAGCTCACGAATTTCTGAACCAAGTTTACAGCAGTTGTTTAAAACTCTTGCAATGCTTGTGTTATTGCCTGCATGTCTAGCTGTTGTAATTGCATTTTCTGGGAAGGCTGGAATTTTGTATAAACCTCTTGTAATTGTTACCTCCACAATTCATAAATTTTGATCTTCCACTCCTTATATTTCCGTTATATTGTTTTGTTATTTTTCAAGATAGCTCCGAAGTTAACATTATAAACGGCTTGACCACGGATTAGTGTATTGCCCCGTGTAATTGCAAAATGAATGAGCAAGTGTGGGAACATAACCAATGTATTCACTACTTGTTTATTGATTTCCTCAAAACATATGATTCAATTCATAGAGAGAGCCTGTGGAATGTCTTGACAGAGTTTGGTTTCCCTCTTAAACTTATTAACCTTTGTAGATTTTGTTTGGATGTCAATAAAAGTAGAATTCTCTTGAATGGAAAAAGATCTGACCCTTTCACAAACAGAACCGGTTTAAGACAGGGCGATGCTCTGTCCCCTCTTCTCTTCAACATTGCTCTCGAAAAAGTTATCAGATCACTAAAATTAGTTCCGGCTGGCATGCATCTCGGACAGTATCATAAAGTGCTTGCATACGCAGATGATATCTTACTCATAGGAAGAAATGAGATTGAGATAAGGAAATTGTTTGTTGAACTTGAGGAGATAGCTTTAAAATTAGGCCTCAGAATTAATGACCAGAAAACTTTGTACATGGTAATGAAGAGGAATATTGACGTGTTTGGGAATCGGCTACCTCTTCTTATTGGCAAGCATAGTTTTGAGCAGGTTGAACATTTCAAATTCTTAGGAGTCTTGATTGGTGAACAGAATCATGGAGAAGTGGAAATTAGAATACAGTTAGAATACAGAATTCTAACACAGTGTACCGTACTACTTTCCGCAGTCTTTAATGGGATCCAAATTTTTGATGAGAAACACAAATCTTAAAATAGACAATACCATCACTAGGCCAGTTCTAACTTATGGTGCAGAATCATGGAGTTTAACAAAACAGGGAGGACACCAGATGCAGGTTTTCGAAAATAAAGTGCATAGGAAAATGCGTGGACCATTTCATATCGTGAATTGAAGAGGATGGCGGAGAATAGAGAAGATTGGCGAGTTGCTGCAAACCAGCCCCAGGGCTGTTAACTTAAGAGTGGACCATTTTTTGACCCCGCATCTCAAAGCTGGAATAGAAGATCAAATAAACTCGCTATCACAGCAAGCACCAATACTCAACATCATTAACTCCAGAAGACTTGAATAGGCTGGTCATGTACTAAGGATGGGAGATGATAGGATGGTCTTACAAATCTTCAAAGAAGAACCAAGAGGAAAAAGGCATGTAGAAAGACCACGAAGTTCCTGGAAAAATAAAATCTCCACGCAAGCATGTGGACAACTGGTAATAACTCGCCCAAAATAGAGTTCAGTGGAGGCATTTTGTGAGATCGGTGCGGGATCTTCGTGTACCATAGAAGCCTTCTGAGTGAGTGAGTGAGTGAGTGTGAGTTTATTGCAAATATTAACAAAGTTTGATACCCCTCGTCTTGTGTAACATATTATTATTTATTTTGCTGTCTTTGATGTGAACCAAGCTCAAAGATATGGAGAATGGAACATAAATTCTAAGACGCATTAAGCCTATATACCAACAAATAGACTTAAAACTAAACTGAGCATGTTGTCTATTATACAGTTGTGATTATTAATGTTGTGTATTCAATTGCTTTGTCTTACAATGAAAAAAAGTATACAAGTAAAATGGCCGAATTTGTGGCAAGATAACCAGGAGTAACTCACACAGAAGAAAGATTGCACGGCTGATAGCGAAGTAGGTGACATGCGTGGCCGTCAAATAACGGTTACAAGGGAAATCACTCTATCCATCTATTGCCGAAGCAACACCGACGTTTTTGAGGTATTTGCGTCTTTGTCGCCTAAAGTGATATCAATGTTTTTAAACTGCTTTCGTTTCCAGACGGATGTGACATTCGGCATCTATATAATAACTCTGAGAGCTCTTCATATAATGTCCTCTGCCTATCCACTCGTAGCGCAGTGGTGCACCTCTCCCTTCAACGCACGGAGCCTATAGCTCTCAGTTCACATAGGCTAATGGGACACAGTGCACTACACCAGCGGTGGCGGTCCGGGTAGGGTGTACCTAGAGCCTGCTGAAGAGCTGGACTTGGCGAACGTAGGGGAATCCCCGCACAAGACATGGCAAAAATCTAGAAGATTTACTAGATTTCTAATATGTTCAATGCTACTGAAACGAACATGGAACAATATAAATATAGATTGCTGTCTTCTTCCAGAAGAAATAAAAGTACAGTAATATTTACTTGCACAAGCTGAGGTTGCATAACATTTTATACAATGCATTTCTTTTGTTATGCAGATTGTCTGTGCAAGTGTTTCTAAAGATCGTAATCATCCTCTGGCCTCGCGGCAATTTCCAACACCCCCATTGTCTCTTGGCGCGTCTCGCTGTTGCTCCATTGCTCTGTCTGCCCCGGCTTTTGTTTGGCCTCGCGAATCCAATATTGCTGCAGGCCACGCGGTTCCTGCAGTTATTTTACAGTGACTTGCAAGAACTAGCGAGAAAAGGTTATTCATGCTCTTCGTGATGAGACAAGATCAATTCATCACCATGTTGGGAAGTGCTTTCCTCTTACGTAGTTAGTACCTTGCTTTCTGTAGGGACAACTCCACGCAGTGAGGGACGGAGGTAAATCTTTGCAGTAAACAAGAAACCATATTCTCAAAGAATTGAAGAAGTCATATGCAAAACAGCACACGTCCACCGAACATAGTTTTGATAAAATAGGTGTTTCTGTTATTTCATTATTAAATGTGTAGCCTATAGACTTGTGGTTTTTTGTTTGTTTTGCCTGTGCTAGAAATGAATCCCAGAAAGGTTGTGTGAGGGTATTGGTTTTGTATGTGTAATAACTTCTTCTAAAACAATATATTAAGTACTTGGACATAATTATGTCATTTTGCAACTCTCTATATTTATTAAGAAATATTGAAATAACAAAACAGAGATTCTGAGCAAAATACATTAAACATATGAACTTCTAATCACTGTTTGTGTCCCAACGTTCACTCTGTATTATCTCTAGTAATGCTCCCGTACTTCTACTCTTGATACGATAACTTAAACTCACTCCAGTACTTGACCAAAACAGAACAAGGAGCCGAACCCAGAACCTTTAGGACGGAAGTGTCAATACGTAGCCCATCCCTACACCATAGAAGGTGACAGTCTTCTTCTTTTATTATCTTCACCTTTACCCAGTCTCTTAGCCGCCTCGTGACTTTTACCCGGTGACTGTGGGCGGTATATCAAGTGGCAGGCCAATGCTCACCCAGAGTTTAAGTAGACAACCATTTTATGGATGGCCGAGTGTTGTTAAAATGAAAGTTATGCCACAAGACTTCGTAAAAAGAAGTCAAATTTATAGTTAGTCAACCTTTTTCTTTAAGTCACACTTACCTCAAAGACATTAAATCTTACGTGAATGGAAGTTAAAACCCAAATAGTCTATCAGTCCCTTTTCAATTTGCAATAACCAGTTCTTCATGAAGTATCTCGCTCTTCAATTTCACGTCCAACTGCCAAGAACGCAGTAGTAGAAGGCAGACGTCAAACCCTCAGAGATACTCAAACCGGCTAACCACAGGTGAAAAAACATCGTGCACGCAATTGAAATACGATAGACAACGAAACACTTAGGTAGCCTGTCGCCTATATTTTAACGTAGTTTTCTTGCTTCCTCCTTCCATCCTTCCTTCCTTTATTCATTCGCCTTCCCTTCGTTCATCCGTGATAAATTAAAGACTTACTCTCCAATTTTCTTTTCGCTTTGTACTACCTTTCCCCATTGGATGCTTAGTGTTGATTGGTTATAGCAGTATTAGACGATCCGATCCATCTTCGAGTACTGCACTTCGGCCTTGTTGTGAAGTTCTACATAACGTCCCATGAAAAAAATACAATATCCTTGACCTGGCACAGTTGGATACAGATTCTAAGAAGTATATTTAGTAGACCTAGTTCCGGAAATACTGTACTTGTGTGCCGTTATTATAGACAGAAAGGTCAAGCAGAGCGTATCGTAGCGTCAATGACATCGAGCCAAGTTTTCTACATTGCATTTTACTTGGATGAATGCAGGGAAAAAACTCACGTCATCCCAATACGTACGAATTGTTGATTAAAGTACCCTTCGCACCATAATAGTTTGATTACAAAACAATCAATTAATTCACAGTTATAAGTCACCCCGCAACGGATTCTCAGCCAGATGGAAGTGCAAAACTATATGTCGAAACTGGAGAGTGGTTCACCTAGATTACTTCAACTCAAAGGAACTTCACCAGATAGCTGAATTATTATTATTATTAATAATAATAATAATAATATTGAAATCATACATAACAGGGAGGAATTCCAGTGACAGATCAATTCTACGGATGTTTCAAATTTACAAGTGCATCGTCAACCCAAGAGGGTGATGTCGGAGGAACAAAGACAGACAGCCAAAGTATGAAGAAGTTCTGGGAAGAAAAGATAAAGAAAACTATTGTACCATATTCTTAATTTATGTTATACGCGGTCTATAATTGGCCAATTTCTTTAATAAATATAGGCCTATATATAATTAATAATTATATATTATATTATTATTATTATTATTATTATTATTGTCATCATCACAAGTTCGTTCAATTTAGGTACTATATATCCTGCAAGATCGGCTCCCCCCTCCCAAACTCTTCCAGGATCATCCCTCTTACTACCATAATTGCAGACTGAGAACATACTGTATTTGTTCATAAGCTCCCTGAACTTGTTTATGTATAATATCTGTCAGGAAACCTGTGTTGTTACTTTAATTATAATTGTTGGATTGAAGTTGAAGCCCAGGGACGTAAACTAGAGTTCGATCCCGCCATTTACCTGGAGTGAGTATGGAAAACCACCAAGAAAACCACTCGGACCTATCACTGCTGGGTTCACGTTAAATACCAGGCGGTCGACTTGGGGATGTATTTGGTATTTCTATAAAAAGAACCTTTTCAGCACGATGCTAAAAAAAAGACTTGTGACGAATGGACCATAATGGAATGGAGTAACAATACTCGTTCCGAATGAGAAATGTGCTGCCACCTGACGACCCATGTAGTGTACGGATTATTAGTTCCACCTTGCAACACTCGGTGACATTTGACGTGTCTATTGCGTACACGATTAAAGCCATTTGGGGGATACAATCGGCCTCGAGGTGTCACATTCTTAATACTGTAGATTAGAATAATGAATCTGTGCAGTATACAGGATGTTTCAAACAGAGTTGCCTCCCTTTTAGGACATATGATATGGAAACGTACTCTTCTAAATCCGAAATCACAACCTCCGCTGGCATTTTGCTACGGAGTTACAAGACTTAAAACATTATTTCCTGTACTCGGAGCATTTCGGTACAAAAACAATGCATGCAACTCCTTCAAGCCAGAAATAACACGTTCACTGCAACATTATGGGATTGTTCACCAGACAACTGACAATCAGTATATTATTCAGTCGAAAGCTTCGGTCTGAGCGTCGACAATACCTATCTGTGTACTTGCTGCCAGTCCTGGCTTTTGACAAGGGAGAGTCAATATATACTGTGGCTGTAGGAACAACAATTACAACCTTGGCTTTTACAAGAGACACTATGCTTCGTAGCATGCGGCCGTCTTGTTTGCTTGGTAACCAACATTTAGGGGTTTTGTGATATAGTGGTCATATAGTCCCGTGTACTTGGGTGTGTGTGACAGCTATAATTTAGAGGAAGTGACTCGCTCTCTACAACCCTTTTGTAACCATTATGATTCAACTCATGATTTCTCTAGCACTTAAAACTACAGCACCGCGCACCCACGTAATATAGCCTATAAGTTACGACGTACTTTATTTCTATTATCATCTTTGCAGTAGTAATATATGTCGGAAGTGCCCCACTTTCCATGGGCCTGCCTGTCCCGCTAGTCCTGGGTCGTGACCCACCTTACTGGGGCGAGTATTCGGTATCACTCTCTCACACTTGACTGAGTCTAGTTACCTCTATCGTAGTTGCAAGATGATAGCAAAACACAACCACAACAATCTAAAAGAATGAAGCAATTTTGGGTGACCAAGAAGTATTCATATAGCAAAACTTGATGTATTGATTTAACGAGCTCTAGTAAGGGCTATTCGATTAAATAAATAAATAAATAAATAATGAATGAATGAAAGAAAGAAAGAAAGAAAGAAAGAAAGAAAGAAAGAAAGAAAGAGAAATAGGCTATTAAATAAATATATTTAGATCGTAGATAAATAAATACCGTAGTTAGTTAAGTAAACATTAAATAAACAAGATGTTCAGTAAAGAACACATAGCCTAATTTCTCCTAAATGCATGGGTATTGTTATAACTCTTTGTCCTCTTCAAGGAGTAATTGAATGTTGGTTGTAGTAGCTTGTTGAAATACAACGTGCTATACGGATATTATACGTTGATTGATTGAATCCTCACCTGAATGATATATACACACACTAATACAGCCATCACAATAACACGGGTTATGAGACAAAATTCAACACTCACCCAAGTACACGGGACTAAATGACCATGATGTCCATGCATCTCAAATGAAACAGCAGCAACAACAGCTTCTTACCCAAATCCTGCCTCGTATAAAAGTACACACACTAGTAAGCCTACAGACCTCACAGTGACACAGGTTATCAGACAACTTCTACACACACCCAAGTACACGGGGCTACAAGACCATGATGCCGCAAAACCCCTAAATAATCAACAACAAAAATAACAACAATAGACTCAACCCGCGGATCAAGGACAAAGAATTTAAATAGCTCTAGTCGAGTGTTGAAATGTGTGGTTTTATGAGTACAGCATATTATATAATCTTTCCGATTGCAAATACACACAATATATGCTTAACATTATAACGTGTGAGTAGTTATGAACAAATAAATACAAAAAAAAACGAAGTAAAAACAAACGAGACCATGGAGATTCGAACCATGCAACCCTTCACTATGAAGCTAGATCGCTACCACTACGCCACGAATGCGGTACAATATAGTTATGTAAATAACTTCTTTAGTACGAATGTATCATATTTTGTGTTGTAATCAACGATTTCATTAGCGTTTTTTGGTGCTTCTATAAACCATTTGATACTAAATATGTATTATTTTGTTCAGTGCATTCCTAAAAGGATATAAACTTACGCAGTTTTACGAATATAAATGGATTTACGGCCACAAATAGAGGCCATTTTGTGTTCGACCCACAACCATATGGCCTGGTCAATCAGACCTGTGAAGTCACTTCTTCGGTTACATATTCTATTATAATAGACTAATATCCTACCGGTCACCTCCTTGAGGACAGTTTAAACCTCCATATGTACGATAAGCTGAATTGTTGAGATCAGGCCTTGTTGAATCGTAAGTTATGGTTGGGATATAATACCTGCATGATTCATACATCCACCATCCTGAAACTTTTAGGCGGATGACCTTGTAGTTTGGAAAAAAGACATTTCCCACATTAAGGTATATTGTTACAAAATTTAGTAGAGATCGGATGATTAGGTTAGTCGTAATTTGATTTAAGCTTTGAACATTTGGGTGGCCGCCATTACGTTTCCGTCAAGATGGCGGCGATATAAAACATGACACTGAGGTGCCCTTTGCTAGCGCTAACTCTGTACCAAATTTCGTTCAATTCGGTTTCACCGTTTTTGAATTGATAGAGGGAATCGATTTGCACACATACATGGCCGCCTTCCACAAATTATTGGGCTGATGACCTTGTAGTTTGGTGAAAAGATCCTTCATACATAAAGATATAACGTTGCAAATTTTGGTAGAGATCGGATGATTAGGTTAGTCGTAATTTGATTTAAGCTTTGAACATTTGGGTGGCCGCCATTACGTTTCCTTGAAGATGGCGGCGATAAAAAACATAACACTGAGGTGCCCTTTGCTAGTGCTACCTCTGTACCAAATTTCGTTCAATTCGGTTTCACCGTGTTCGAATTGATAGGGGGACAGACATTCAGAGTACACACATTCACACACACACACACACACACAGACTCACACACAGACAGACACACAATTTTTGGCCCTGTGTATATCTCATAAGTTTACTTTCATTTTTTGCAAAAATCGAAAGTAGGCTAATAAATGCCGTAGTTAGTAAAAAATTAAATTAATTAATTAATTAATACCGTAGTTAGTTAATATTAATAATTAATTTAAAAATAAATACTTTAGTTATTTAATTATAAAATACATAAATAAATACTGTAGTTATTTAATTAAACATTAAATTAAATAAAAAAGTAAATAAATAAAATTATGTTTCACAAGTTGGCTCTCTAACCGTAACTAAAATGTGTATACATACTGTGTACTGTGGACTGACAACATCAGGGCTGACATGCACGCTGTTGGTCTAACACCAGAAGATGTCAACGGCAGAAAGAAGTGGAGGAGATATAGCAAAATAGCAGACCCCGCAAGTGATTAATGCTAGGAAGAAGAAGATACTGTATTTGTAAATGGGGGCTAGAAATGGCACAAAGATGGCTGTGGCTTTGAGGAATCCAATTTGACTGGAGTTGAAATGACAAGGCCATAACAACATACATTTTTAGGGTTTTCGACGAGGCATCGCTATCTTCAGTCCAGGATTTTTCACCCCACTGACCAACGTTTCAACACAATAACAATCTGTCGTGATTTGCTTTACGTTTCTCCGGAGCGACCTGCGGCATGCCATTCTGGTTGACGCCCTCAGACGATCTGTGTGTCGTGATGATGGAATGAAAGGTGAAGATGCCACGAACAGTCCCTGAGACAGAGGAATTAACTATACGAAGATAAAATCCCGACCAGAATCGAATCCAGGGCCCTTCAAGCCAAAGACTACCCCCCCCCCCCCCCCCATCCACTCAATCACGAAACTAGACGTTTTTCTAATGTTCTCTCGTTAACTTTAGCAGTGATTCGATGTTACTTTTGTTGCTTCATTTTAGGGGCTAGAGATTCATTCATTCTTCTTCCTCCTGAACTCCGTTTGTGAGGAATTCGAACCTCAGATCTCCGACCTGCAGCTGAGCATTGCAGTAGATAGCGTGATTTAACGCATTTGGCCACAGTGCTGGGTGAGTTAGGTAACTTCTCTCACCTAAGTTAAATTAGAGATACTCTTGATATTGAATTTAGGTTTAATTAACCCAGAGTGTAGCCTCACGGCACGGGAGTGAAAGTGCAAGGCCAGCAATCAGACATGCACATCATGCGAAGTACTGGCTGGTAAGATAAACTACGGTATAAGAACTCGTGCAAATTCACAAGTCTGAAAGCAGATACAGTGGTCAACTTTCAGTTGCGGCTATTAATGAAATTTCCCCATAAAATGTAGCAAACCTTGAAATAGAAACTATTTGCTGTCGAAGAGAGTGGTTAGTGGTTGTGCTGATACACGATGGGGAATATGTCTATTTTTTTAAAATTAGGAGGCAGCCGGGTTTAAACCGGGGACCTCTCGATCTGCAGCCGAATGCTCTGCCACTCCTTTACTTTACTTGTTACATTGTACTTTGTTCTGTTTACATTATTTTCTGTATTTCTCTTATGATGACGTCACAGACACCCAGTCCCCGAGCCAGGAGAATTAACCACACGAGATTAAAATCCCCTCTGCCTAGCCGGGAATCGAACCCGGGACTATTTCGGCCAAAGCCTAGCACGCTAACCAATTAGCCACGGAGTCGGACACTAAAGAGCTCTTGTTACATTATTTTTAGTATAATGTCATCATATTATGAAGTACCGGTTTATGAGATTGACTTTTGTTCGTGTGTGCGTAGGCTATGCCAGTCTTCTCAAATAACATCTGATCAACAAGACCTCAATGGTGCCTTTTCAAACTTTCAAAATCGTTACCAATCTAACATACCGGCCACGCGAATTATTTCACTAGTACTCAATATCTCAGAAACTATCGTAGCGAATATGATATTGCATGATGATAGAGGACTATAAAGTAACGTATGTGACATTCAGAAATATGATATGCGCACAATAGACTACTAACATGACCAAGTTCACATATTTAAATTACCATTTTTGGTGACCTGATCATTCTAGCGCGGTGAAACTTGGATTGCCAAATTTTTATTTAAAGCTTAATATACGGGCCATAAATTAAATCAACTGTCTTCAAGTAATTGAAGATGGCGGCCGTGCGATTTTTAACATTATTTTTAGATCTCTTTTCCTATTCAAGCGATTGTATGATGAACCACTACTGGAATCATATTCTACTGATTTATAAAACTGTTGATTACATGTAAAGAATTATAGATGGCATGTGAATTCCTCAGAATGAATTCTTGTAACTCGTCACCGATTGATCCGATCTCTGTGAAACTTGATATATTGAATTACAGTATTACAATAATATAGACCTACAAGTACATAAATCATAGATGGTGCTGGAATACATTTCTCATAAATAAATTCCCGTAACTCGCCAGAGAATGATTCGATCTTACGGTAGTGGAGCTTGGTAGGATGGACCAATGTTATGATTAAGGATTCTGTCACATAATTTTGTAGTGTAGTTCGCCTCAATTATAGATGGCGCTCATGCTAACTTCTAATGATGGACGCCTGCTATTCAATATCTATAATTGATCTGAACACACTGAAAGTTGACAAGATAAACCTTCACAATCAACCACGTATGCTTGTATATAATGATGTAGTCATGAATGCACGATGCTGGCTGAGCAAAATATTAAACTGTAAATTATATATGTGTTTTGTTTCCTATTATTGCGATCAAAGTGAAATTTAGTAAAATGAACCGCTATATACTGGTATAGGATCCTTTGCCTTACTGTAGTTTTCATAAATTATAAACGGCGTGCATATCAATTCCTGAGACTCGTCGCAGAATGATCCGAACTCGGTGAAATTTTGTATAATTTACCAATGATATGAGCTAAAAATTCCGGCATATATACACACATCAAAAAAAGTTTTGCATCACCTCGGTTCCAAGAGTTCCGGAACCGTTAAATACAAAGGGAATAGAGATCAACACAAACAACATTTCAGCTCGTTTTATTGCTCATGAGACCCACACATTGCATGTTGTACCATCATACAGCTAGACTTTCAGCATTTGTGGTCCAGATTGCAGTACACACCACTACCTCTAATACCCAGTAGCACGTCCTCTTGCATTGATGCATGCCTGTATTCGCCGTGGCATACTATCCACAAGTTCATCAAGACACTGTTGGTCCAAATTGTCCCACTCCTCAACGACAATTCGGCGTAAATCTCTCAGAGTGGTTGGTGGGTCAAGACGTCCATAAACAGCCCTTTTCAACATATCCCAGGCATGTTCGATAGGGTTCATGTCTGGCGAACATGCTGGCCACTGTAGTCGAGCGATGTCGTTATCTTGAAGGAACGCATTCACAAGATGTGCACGATGAGGTCGAGAATTGTCGTCCATGAAGACAAATGCCTCTCCAATATTCTGCCGATATGGTTGCACTATGGGTCGGAGGATGTCATTCAGGTATCGTAAAGCCGTTTCGGAGCCTTCCATGACCACCAGTGGCGTACGTCGGCCCCACATAATGCCACCCCAAAACATCAGGGAACCACCACCTTGCTGCACTCGCTGGACAGTGTGTCTAAGACGTTCAGCCTGACCAGGGTGCCTCCAAACACGTCTCCGACGATTGTCTGGTTGAAGGCATATGCGACACTCATCGGTGAAGAGAACGTGATGCCAATTCCGTGGGGTCCATTCAGCATGTTGTTGGGCCCATCTGTACCGCGCTGCATGGTGTCGGGGTTGCAAAGCTGGACCTCGCCATGGACGTCGGGAGTGAAGTTGCGCATCATGCAGCCTATTGCGCACAGTTTGAGTTGAAACACGACGTCCTGTGGCTGAACGAAACGCATTATTCAACATGGTGGCATTGCTGTCAGGGTTCCTCCGAGCGGCAATCCGTAAGTAGCGGTCATCCACTACAGTAGTAGCCCTTGGGCGGCCTGAGCGAGGCCTGTCATCGACAGTTCCTGTATCTCTGTACCTCCTCCATGTCCGAACAACATCGCTTTGGTTCACTCTGAGACGCCTGGAAACTTCCCTTGTTGAGAGCCCTTCTTGACACAAAGTAACAATGCGGACGCGATCGAACTGCGGTATTGACCTTCTAGGCATGGTAGAACTACAGACAACATGAGCAGCGTACCTTCGTCCTGGTGGAATGACTGGAACTGATCGGCTGTCGTACCCCCTCCGTCTAATAGGCCCTGCTCATGCATGGTTGTTTACATCTTTGAGCAGTTTTAGTGACATCTATGAACAGTCAAAGGGACTGTATCTTGGATACAATATACACAGTCAACGTCTATATGCCGGAGATCTGGGAACCGAGGTGATGCAAAACTTTTTTTGATGTGTGTATTTTGTTAGTGTAGTTCACTTCAATTATTCACACATCAAAAAACGTTTTGCATATTGCGATTTAGTGACTTGTTCATTTTGCTATGTGTGTGTAATCACAATATACACAATATAGGGTAAACACATAGAAAAACAACACACAATCTGCTCTGCAAAAGACACAGAAACACGCAACGAATAACAAAAGTGATAATGTGGGACTGAGCACACAAACGTTCTTTCCATGTTGGGGCATATCAACACCGTGTATGGCCACCACGAGCTATATGGCATGCTTACAGATGACGAGGCATACTGAGCACCAACGAATCCAACGTGGTTTGGGGCAGATTATCCCACTCTTGGACAGCAGCTTCAATCAGTTGCTGATTGTTTGTTAAAGGATTGGGACGGTGCGAAATTGCCCTCTTGAGCTCCTTCCATGCATGTTCAATACAGTTCATGTCCTGAGAATAGGCAGGCCACTCCATTCTCTGTATGCCATGCATCTGAAGGAACTGATTGACCACCCTAGCTTGATGGGCATGAGCATAATCGTTCACTAGTGTAAAGCCCTCGCCCATTGTGGCAGCGAATCCTATAACGACTGGTCCCAGGATGCTGTCTCTGTACACCAGACCAGACATGTCACCGTGGATAGGAATTAGAGGCATACGTCGACCAAACATGATTCCACCCCAAAACATGACTGATCCTCCTTACTGTTGGTGGTGTTCCTGGATGAGGTCTCCATTGGTTTGCACCCATACAATAGGAGCATTAGCGTGTGGCGGCGAGTGGGTGAGAGATTTCACGAGCCCTTCATCCAGGAAGGCCACCAATAGGAAAGAGGTTCAGTCATGTTTTGGGGTGGAATCATGTTTTGTCGACGTACGTCTCTAATGAACATTTCTTACTTAACTTACGCTCTATCAAGCCTATTACAAATAAAGTTGATCAAATTAATCAATACGATGGGCTAAATATTCTAGTAAATAATTATTTATAGTGTTGAATTCATGTACTGTAGATATCGCCTCATTCAAACACATTTTTTTCAGTGCAGAAAGTGTGTGTTTTTGGGAGTTATCTTGAGCAATGATGGCAGCTTTGGTAAGAAAAGAGGCAAGTTCTAGTTCCGTAAATTTAAGGGGCAGATGACCACGCTGCTCCGTCCCTTAAAACCTCAATAATTAATTAATTAACTAACTGACCGTAATATTACTATCTTAAAAATTACTAGGTAAATTTTAATGCCTATTGTCTAAAATGGCTAAACAGTTTCAAAACTGAGCTATGAGTTTTAAATTGTTTCCTAATTCAACATTTTATCGCAATGTTCATAATAACTACTAATAGCTATTTCTTCCACCACTTGGAAATTCTATTTAATAGACGAGAGAGTTTTGAGACGGAAGGGACCAGTAGTATATTAGTTATTCATGGAACTACTTGTTTGGGAAGTATTGCACCGTGAATTCACAACAGTCGCGAAAGTAAATATAGCATATATATAATAGCAGCAAAATTGCGTCTATATTTCCTTTCTGCTGTTTATTAATCACTAGTTCCTCTTGATTCAATTAGGGGCGTTACACTATCGTGGTCATATAGCACAGTGTGTGGAATTTGTCTGATAACCTGTGCTATTGTAATGTCTGTATTCGTGTATGTATTCGTAAGTGGGGCTGGGATTGGGTAGAAGGTGACCTTGGCCTTAAGTTCGGCACTCTTCCAGTATTTACCAGGAATAATAATAATATCGTATGGCCTCGGGTTCCGGGTGCAAGCTTTGCAATTTGACGCCCAGAGGGCAGGGCAGCTTGCATGTCGAATTTTGTCGTTTCTTGGAGCGCTCTAAAAGTCAAGGAAGTTAGATATCTAAGCTCCTTGACACTATAGCGCTTTCTAGTAGAGAAAGGAAGAACTTTGTGTGGGCAGAAAATCCCGAGATTAATTTTGCCATTATGAACACGGTCTACTGAATTCAAATGTGTTCTTTAACATGCCAACAACGTATGACATGCGTGCCGTGATTTTTGTCACCTTTCAAAAATTACTTACCATGGCCAGGAACGAACCTGCAAGCTTGGGGTTGGTAGTCCGATTTACCAAGAATTGGCAATCAAATCCACTTCTCAGTCCTGCCTCACTAGGCTAAGTGTACCCTGTTCCAGCCCTCAGACCAGAATTAAATTTCTTGGTGGAGCCTAGAATCGAACCCGGACACCTCCGCGGTGACTCCTCTACACAACGTTAAGAGGTAATACAGAAGTTACGAGCTGTTAGTCTCATCTTGATGTGGGGTCCATAGCACCCATTCTCTTTGGTAATTGCGGAGTGGGAGTGCATTGTTCTGCGAGCGATGACGTCACGATAACCTGGATATAGGAACAAAGGTTTGTTTGGAGAATGGAGCGAGGCCTAATTCATATTTTCATGAGGCTACTATTGATAGGTTTCGTAATTAGTATCCGGCTAGCCCGGTTCTTCCTGTAGTACCATTCTCTCACCAATTCCTGAAAGTCGAACAAATATTAATTTCCACAGGTTACCGGTATCTCCTGGGTATCCAATTTACCGAGTCCATTTCATTATTCATTGCAAAATATTTGATTTCTGATCTGAAATCACTAAGATGTGTTGCATGGGAAGAGCGGGGTGTACATTTTTTCGAAGCAAATGCTTGGATAGTACCATTGTTCAAGTTCTGGGAAACTGTCCTAAACGTAGACCCAAATAATCACAGTTACTCATTGTCGTACACAGGGCTGATTACCAATATGTCTCTAACTCCTAAACAACACAAAAAATAACCCATCAATATCTGAATATTTGAACAGATAGAGATGATGATCGATAAGTTTTAACAAAACATTTCTCAAGATATGATACCGAGTATCGCCAAAAGTATCCCGCTCTCTGCAGATTGCGAAGGGCCCTCTATGGCTCAAATGATTAGACGTCATCGCTGCACCCTGAGTTCAATTCTCGATCAGTGCATATGCAATATGTTGACCGACTGTAAAACATTAAATTTTGATCACTGAAAAATGGTTTCAAACATCTTCGAAGAATTTATATTAACAATTGAAAAGCCACGCCTCTTTGGTGTCTGCGTAGATACTGTGTGAACCACCTCTTAGTTTAGTGGCTAGCATTCCTTGGCTGTGACCTCTGAGGTCCGGATTTGATTCCCACCTCTGCCAAGAAATTCAATTTTGATCTGAGGGCTGAAATGGGGCACACTCAGTCTCGGGAGGCAGAACTAATAATAGGTGCGTAGACTGCGATTTCCACCTCAGTTATCCTAGAAGTTGATTTCCGTCGTTTTCTACACTTCTACCCCAGGCAAATGCTAGGATAGTGCCCAACGTAAGGCCACGGCTGCTTTCTTTGAAATCCTATTCTCAATTATAATGCACTACTATAGACATCACAGTAAAACACATTGTCAGACAAACCCTCCACACACACACACCTCAAATGAAACATCGACTACGTAAACATGTTAGGCCTGATGGCTCATACTTTTCTACATTCAAGTGCTCCAGTTTCTAAGGGGTTGGGGCTGAGATGAGACTCAAAGTTATTATTTGACTTTACGGCCAACCTCACCGGAGGAGCTAATGAGAGATAAAATAAATGAAGATGAATGAATTTTGACAAGAAGTTGGAAGGATATGGCCGAGAAATCAGTAACAGCCCCGTGTCTAATATGTCTGTGGTATAGGGGAAAAAGTGGTCGTGACCTTTATGTTAGGTTTGCCAGAATATAAAGTGGAAATCCATCGAAAATTGATGATGATGATGATGATGATGATGATAATTGTTGTTTTAAGGGGCCTAACATCTGGGTTGTCAGCCCAAACCTTGGAAAATTATTTGTTGGTTGGCTAAGAATGAGATTAGAATCAAATCTTGTCCTCAACTGTCCTCGCGAGGTTGAATGCATCTTGTTTCAATCCTCAAAATGGCAGGGCCATCTGAACGGGAAGCTAGTAGGCCACAGCGATGGGTTATAATTTAGATCCCTGCGCGGATAAACAAAAAGTTATCCGCCCCGAATCCGCCCCGCATCCGCAAGACTGTTATCCGCATCCGACCCACACCCGCAAGACTGTTATCCGCATCCGACCCACACCCGCAAGACTGTTATCCGCATCCGACCCACACCCGCAAGACTGTTATCCGCATCCGACCCACACCCGCAAGACTGTTATCCGCATCCGACCCACACCCGCAAGACTGTTATCCGCATCCGACCCACACCCGCAAGACTGTTATCCGCATCCGACCCACACCCGCAAGACTGTTATCCGCATCCGCCCCCACTTCCGCAAGACTGTTATCCGCATCCGACCCACACCCGCAAGACTGTTATCCGCATCCGACCCACACCCGCAAGACTGTTATCCGCATCCGACCCACACCCGCAAGACTGTTATCCGCATCCGCCCCACATCCGCACAACTCCTATCCGCATCCACCCCACATCCGCAAGACTTTTTCCGCATTCGCACTTTTGTTATCCGTATCTACAGTAATACGGATAACAGTAATATTTTTAATTAGATAAAGCATAAATTACTAAAGCAATAAATTTAGACATTTGAGGAAAATGTCGCGTCGTTCCCTTAGGCTTTGCATGTCATGTGCTATGTTTAAAATGAATGTTATACAACCCTTTCCTGTTCAGAGTGTTAATTATGCTTAATGATTTAATTTGAATGAGATTACGTTAAATTATCATCTTACATTAGTCATGAAAAATACATAACGGAAAAATATGATATTTCAAAAACATCCGGGTCCTAGTAATGCTATCCAACAAGCTCGGATTGTATTCTAAAAATTATCCGCAAATTTTCTCCGAACAATATCCGCAGCTTATCTGCTATCCGCACAGCCATGCAACATCCGCGCAGGGCTTTAGTTATAATAAATAGTTAGGAAGAGTACAGGCTTTACTTTCCTGACAAAAGTGTTATGTTTCTTCGTCCCAAATATATAAGAAAAGGAAAGGAACTCCTCATCTGATGTGCCACCCCTTTTGATACAATTTAAGGTCAAGTACAACTTTGTCAAGTCTTCTAGTTCGTGCTTGTTCATGTACTGTTACCAAAAGTGGTTCCGTTCAGAATTTACAATATAGATTGCTAAACAACAGTCACGTCATGAAATGCAAGGCCTTCCAGATATGGGGCACGTTTGTCTGAAGGCCGTCCTAACGTCCACACGACTTGTTCGATGCCAGACTACAGTTATACATTTTGCCGCTTAAGAATATTTGATGTATAATTCGTAAATGAAACTAGGGAATTAGGTAACGCTCCTGTAAAAGCCATTGATAATAGATACTAGGATGATTTGATGACTTGGCCTTTGCCTACCTGTTCTTACAAAATTTCTTCATCAATACGCATCGTAGATTCTTGCATTCCTCTGATCAATTCTTACCAGTCTTTTTGGTGGGGTTTTCCCTAAAAAGTATGTTTATTTACTCATGCTATGTGGGCTTCACGTTAGTCACCACAGAAACACAGGTTATCAGACAAATACAACATGAACGCAAGTACACGTGACTGATGACCAAGTTGCTCCTAGATGCTAAAAAGGAATTATAACCAACATTGCGTATTTTCTGTTAAAGGTAAAAATCATTTAATTTTTGTTGGTGAATGAATACTTATCTAGCTATGAATTATGGTTGATTTCCATTAATTAGATATCTTCTCATTGTGGTACATGTTCACAGAAAATACAGAGCTATGGTAGAATGCATAAATATTTATATTCGTAGGAAGAAAATGTGATTGTCTCCCTTGCTACATGAATAAGCCCTTAATAAGCCCCCCCCCCCCCCCCCAGGGGCTCACATCTAGTGGGACGTGGGTTGGCGACCATGGCGCCCCAGCTGAGTCCGGCTTTGCTTCCACTTACTTGTGCCGGCCTCCTCTCTGTCTTCTTTCCTGTCGACCTCACTTGGTCAACTCTTGCTCTCTTCCGACCCCGACGGTATTACGGTATCCGAGACCTAGGGAGTCCCTTTCTTTCCCGCCTTAATTGGCCCTTGTCTCATCTTTTCTGATACCCTCCTTCTGCGAGGGGTCAGCCTTCTTTTACATTTCATATAATCTACTGCCTTCTGCTCAAGGCCCTCATGGAGGCAGGGTGTATGTAGCCCCACCACTTCTGGTGCACCCTGGATATTGCTACACCCTCAGGGGCTCACGGCTGATGAGTTCGGGAGTTGGCGACCCCGAGGGATTCCTGAGCTGGGTCCGGTCTTCTCCCTTTTTACCGTTACCTCTGGGGCGGACCCTCTCCTCTTTCACTTTCCTATCTGCCTTTCATGGCTCTCCTTCCTTCCAAGTCCCTCAATCCGCATTCTTCGAGGGTTGAGGGCATTTATTTTCCTCCTGTCCTTTATTTGGCTTATTCTCCTTATGTTTTCCATTTCTTCTTCTAGTATATAAGTTAGTTTTAGTTATAGTTTACTTTTCATTATCATCTTCACGATCACCTCAACCATTAGGGGCCAATAACCTAGATGTTAGGCCCCTTAAAACAACAATTATCATCATCATCGTCACCTTAATAGGCTATGGAAAGACCCACCACGTAGCGTAGGGGTAGCATGGTTGCCTCTTACCTAGGAGGTCCGGTATTTCATTCACGGTACCGTGAAGGATTATAGAACTGGCGCGAGGGCTGTAACGGGGTGCACATGGCCTCATAAGGGCAACTGAGTAGCTGTCTCACCCGAGAAGCAGCAACCCTGGTCAAGAACGCCAAGATTAACAACTGAGGGGGCATGTCACGTTACCCATCGCAGTCGTGGTGGGCGATTGAACGCTCTCGGCTACGCTGCGGGGTGTATATTCGTTCTTATAGAAACAACACTCAAGTAGGTCCATACATCTTAATAGTCAGGAGATAAGTTTTTACATTCATTCAGTCTCTCGTTTGCTCTTAATGGGTCCATGTCAAATATGGGGACAAGGCCTGAATACACACACATCGTGCTAAAGAGGTCGACCGCTTATTACAGTACTTGGCCATGTTTGGTGCGGTATTGCTAAGACGAGCACCTGTTGTTCAGGTTATGCAGAAACTATTCAGAATAGAGTGTCACGGAGAGAGAGTCCTAAACCCAGAGTGAATTACTGAATTACTGAATTAACCTCTGCAATAACGCTCGTGTTGGGACAAATTATAAAAACAAGATTGGTCTTACCTTCACTTTTTTATACCTTCCATCTTTTTTTCTCCCTTCTCCTCCCCCTTTCCCTCTCCTCGCCCTTATTTCTTTCTTTCTTTCTTTCTTTCTTTCTTCCTTTCCAATCCATTACAAACCCAAGGTTTATTTGGGTCCTCCCAAAACCAGTCTGCAACCTTAAGAATGGTGTTCAGAAAGTTTGGACAACCGGAAGTGAAGAGGTGCCTACAAATATAAGAAGCACTGCGAAGAACTATAGAGCCTAAATTACTTTAAATTCTAGATTTAAAAAAAAATGTTTGTCTGCCATGGCGCCTGAGCCGAAGCTCATGATGTTGCAGTACGCAAATTTAAAATGTGATAATTCACATAATTATGATATTACGTATATTCGACACACTTACAATAAACATATAATTGATTTAAATACAATAATAAAGAACAATTATATATTTTTTTTAGCGTATGGCTTTTAGTGCCGGGAGTGTCCGAGGACATGTTCGGCTCGCCAGTTTTGTAGCTGCTTCGAGACGGACACCCAATGGGTGAGCTACAAGTACCGTTGGGGAGGGAAGGAGGGAAGTTGGAATGTAAGGACGAGGAGTTGGAAGGTAGCGGCTGTGGCCTATACTGTAGTTAGGGACCAACCCCGGCATTTGCCTGGAAGGAAGATGGGAAACCACAGAAGACCATCTTCAAGGTTGCCGGCGGGGGGATTCAAACCTCCTCGCCTCCCGGATGTGAGCGACTGCCATCAGTCATGCCGTAACCACCACGGCTAACTCACCCGGTAACAATTATAGTACTGTAATGGTATTGGTTTTACGTCCCTTTTAACTATTGTTCTACGGCTTTTTGAGACTCCGGGGTGGCGAAATTTCGTCCCGAAGGGGATCTTTAACGTACCAGTAAATCTACTGACACGGCTCCCTCGCATCCGCACATTCTCAAATGCCAGCTGACTGCGCCAGGATTCGATCCTGCAACCTTCGGCGCAGCGGGCGAGATCATTACCACTGAGCCACGCAGCCAGTCGACAATAGATAACATACAATGGTAAATAATATTGTTGTTGTTGTTGTTTGAGTCTTCAGTCTTTCGACTGGTTTGATGTAGCCCTCCATGATTCCCTGTCTAGAGCTAATCGTTTCAGCTCTACATAGCTAACACATCCTATATCCGAGGCAATCTGTTTAACATATTCTAACCTTGGTCCACCCCTACAGTTCTTATCCTCGACCCTTCCTTCTATAACTAAGTTTCCTATTCCTGGGTGACTCAGTATGTGTCCTACCAACCTATCTCTTCTCTTCACTAGCAGTCGTCAGAAACATCTCTCCTCTCCCACTCGTCTTAATACCTCTTCATTCGTAGTAACCCTATCTACCCATCTGATCTTCATAATTCTCCTGTAACAATACATTTCAAACGCTTCAATTCTCTTCTTTTCTGCTGCTCCAACAGTCCAAGTTTCACTTCCATAGAGTGCCAAGCTGCAGACAAAGGCCTTCAAAACTGACTTCCTAATACCTGAATCTATATTCGATGTCAACAGATTCCTTTTCTGTAGAAATGCTTTCCTTGCCTGTGCTAACCTACTTTTTATATCCTCTTTGCTTCTTCCATCACTGGTTATTTTGCTTCCTAAGTAACAGAAGTCTCCTACTTCCTTTAGATTATCACCTGCCAATTCGACATCCATAGGGGTTTCTGATTTATTTCTACTGCATTTCAATATTTTTGTTTTACATTTATTAATTTTAATCATGAATTCTTTCTTTAAGAGAGAATCCATACCATTTAAAAACTTATTCAAATCCTCTGGAGTGTCGGCTAAGATGAAGATGTCATCACCAAATCTCAGAGTTGAAATTATTTCTCCTTGAATCTTTACGCCTACTTTGAATTTTTCTCCAATTTCCTTCATTGCTTGTTCAGTGTATAGATGAAATGTAATGAAATAAATGACTGGACGTTACAGAGAATTGGTCACCTGAAATGTCTCTCAGTCTATGTTTGAAGATTGATAGTGACAAGGCATGTTCTATTTCATTTCGAAAGTTATCGAAAGGAGTAATTGAATTAAGACCAGTTTTGTGCGAGTGGATACAAGGAAAATGAATGTCGATGGTATTTCTTATATCGCAATTGTTTTTGTCTCACATACCGAATTTGAATGCGCCAAGTTACGTTTAATTATACCAATCATGGTAGCTGAAGCATTCTGCCGGAGATCATCAAGTGAATGAACTTTACAAAACAAGCCCAATGCATGTAATATGACTTTCGATGAATGCGTGATATAAAGATAAACGGCTTTCTAATAACCTATGATTTTTTTAATCTAACCTGCGTAGAATATCAGCCTCTATTCATTTATTCAGAATATTAGTATTAACTACAGCATTATGTTGGCATAAGTAGTTTTGACCGCATTATTTAAAATTGTTTTCGTTCAGTGATTCTAAGAAGTACAGTATAGAGTCTAGGGCTCTAAATAGCTTTTCTTTTCTTAGTCGTTTACCCTCCAGGTTGGTGGAACCCACGGACTCAGCGAGGGAACTCACCACAACCGCCTCTACAGGCAGTGTCCTAGAGCTGGGAACATCTAATCGGAGTGGATACAACTGGTGAGGTGTGATTGTCACCTCGCCCAGGCGGCCTCACCTGCAATGCGAACAGGGGCCTCATGAGGGAGGTTAATGGATGGTCAGGATGGATAGGCAAGGAAGAGGGAAGGAGGCGGCCGTGGCCTTGAAGAAGGTACCATCCCGGCATTTGCCCGAAGACGAAGTGGGAAACCACGGAAAACCACTTCGAGGATGGCTGAGGTGGGAATCGAACCCCCTCTACTCATTTGGAACACCCGAGGCTGAGTAGACCCCGTTCCAGTCCTCATACCACTTTTCAAATTTCGTGGTAGGGCCGGGAATCGAACCCAGGGCCTCCGGGGCGGCAGCTAACCATGCTGATCGCTACGCTACGGAGGCGACGCTCTAAATAGCAAAGAGCTTTATTAGATAGTTGGCTGGCTCGTTTGCTCTGAAATTTATGTATACAGTACTTACATATATCTTGAGGCATACAATGTAGGCTATATGCAAAATTTGTTAGAAACCCATTAGCTGGTGCGGGTGTTACATACAGTTAAAAGCACATTTAGAATTATGCAGGTAACAATGAAATATAGGCTACAGTATGTGTGACTCAAAATTCATCTGCAATTATATGTTTTAATAGTGCACAGAGTTTGATATTGAATCAATGGTTCAAGTGTTTGGAGAACGTAACTAGCCGTAGGTAGACTGAGACTATGGACGTATACTCAATCATATCACATTAGGAATACATTCCATGTGCAAAATTCGGTAAAAATATTATATACGAGCTACATTCAATTGAACATGGAACCTATTAATACGCACATATTTACGTTCTTAACACTGGCATTAATAATTAAATTAAAATTAATCTCCTAATACTGTCACAATTTTAATTTTTTTCATGCGTAGATTGTGAGAGATTTAGTTCAGGGTTCACAAGTCCTAAGAGTATTAATTGATAGAAGCGGCTTCGATGGCATAGTTGGCAGCATGCTGAGCTCCTATGCCCAAGATTGTGGGTTCAAACCCGGCCGAAGTCGTCGGAATTTTTTAAGAGCATTCAAAATCCGTCAGTATGCCTTCCTTCGGAGGGAAAGTAAAGCCGGTGAGTCCATTTCGTAGATTTATGGCATATAGAAGATCCTTCCACTAACAACAATATTGTGTGAAGCTAAATTTGTAGGTTAGATTTCATTAACGCTCTATTAAGTTCCAACGTTCGTCACCAGGTGCCGGTTGCGGTGACATCTAGTAGCCAAGTTCACATCTAGGTGTCGGTGATGGTAACATTTGGTAGCAAAAGTAGGAACTACTTGAAATTGATCGTCTGCAGTTCTTACCTGAATTACAGATAACACACACTAATACAGCAATCGTAAATAAGACCGGTCATCAGACAGATTCTATACACACCCAAAGTACACGGGGCTACATGACCACGTTGTCACAGTCCCTAAACTGAGGAACCAACCAACCATTAATTGATAGTTCGTAGAGCTTATGACTCTGCAGCATGTGCATAGTCACATCTCTTGAGGCACTCATTGTGATAAAATGCGTAAACATTTCACAGCATTCATTGTGCACATTCAAAGCGTGTTAGAAATCCATTTAATAGTATAGAAGTTACATGTAGTTACACACATGTACAGTATACTGTATATATGCGCATAAGCATGCCTTACGTTGGGAACACTGACAATGATTAGGTAACATTACACTTTCTAAAACATCTTAACCTAACAATGGTTCAAGTTTGAAGTTCGTTACATGCGTAGATTATGAAATAACGAGTTTACTGTTCAAAAGTCTGGTGAGTATAAGTAGTCAGTTGGCAGCCCTGGTGACTCTGAAAATATGCATAGTTATATCTCTCGAGGCATAACTTGTAGCCTACATGAGAAATTTGGTAGATATCCATTTAATAGTCTGGATGTTGCACGTAGTTAAATATTGAACCTACTGTAATAGCGTGTTTAAAATTATATTGGTAACTCGGAAATTGACTGTTTACATTAAGTATGTATATTTTTGTTAAAATACTGAGCCCTAGATTCAAAAGTCGTAAGTGCATTAATCGACAGTGGACAGCCCTGGTGGCTCTAAATATACGCATAACTAGATATTTATTTTAAAGCATGCATTGTACAAACGAATTAAAGTTGAAATTTGTTAGTATGAAAGTTGCATGCAGTTAAACAATGGATGGGTTACATTTATGGGTTACTAAAAACGAATTTGTAATATTATGGTCTATATGTTAGTCCCCTTGAAACAACAATTATCATCATCATGTTTTCATGCATAGTTTTTGATATCCAACCTTGGGTTCAAATTTCAATTGAGGTTTTTTCAGCAGATGGCAGCAATGGGCTCATTTTAAAATACTGCGTTGATGTCTTCAAAAATATAACTTCACTCATAACAAATTTGGTTTTGATAGCTGGAGCCATTTAGGAGTTGATAGGGGGAGGAGAGCACAAATAGACAGATACACACAAATATCACTTCAGAGTGACATCATACATTATCTCATCTCATCACATGCTGTTAGATCCATTGTTTAACTGCATGTAACTTCCATTCTATTGAATTTCAACCAAATTTTGTCCATGCATTTCATGGTTACCGAAAAATGTGACATGTACGCCAAAAATACCCTAAGCCGTATTAATTATGTTTTTTCCTTTTCTTCCCATCCCTCAGTTTCACTGTCTGCCCGTCCACATTTATGTTCACTGGGACTTGGACTGGGAGATATGGCCTATGTTTTGAAAAAAGAAGTCAGTATTTGCATGTTGACCACCACGTGGCGCAGTGGTTGGCATTGTTGGCTTCCACCCCAGAGTCCCCGGGTTTGATTCCCGTCTCTGTCATGAATTTAAAGTCTTAGTGTGATTTGGTACGGGGTCTCCCAGCCTCGTGACGTAAATGGGAACCTGCCGAATGCTATGGCAGGAGGAGGAGGAGTGGAAAGGAAGTAGCCACCCTACCACACATACACTCCAGCTCAGGACACCTGGTTTGTTATCTCTTGACACAGTCAGGGACTCTAATCGGATCGCTTACATCCCTAGTGGCTATAGCACTCTTTGATCTCGGATTTGTATGTTGCGAGTGTAGACATCTAATCCTGGAAACCACACTCAGAATAATCACCGCAATTCAAACAACCCATGTGGGGAGGGGTGGCACAGTGGTCATGCTGTTGGCCTCTCACCAAGGTGGACTGGGTTCGATTCCCGGTCAATGCATGTGACAGTTTCGAAGTGAAATGCTATCTCCTATGGTTCGGATTCCACGAAAAAAGGAGGTTCTGTGGTGCATAATCACAAGATTCACAGTCGCGTAAAATACAATCTTTTTCTTTCAAACAACCCACGCATAAATATTATTATTCCATCATTCATTATTTCTTGCCGTCCTCTCAAGGGAACCAAGTACCCTTAAATGGGATGAATTTTTATTTTTTTTATTTTTTTTCACTTTCATGCTGAGGGATGTCTAATAAATGTAATTCTAGAGTTTCATATCCTAAATCCATCTGGAAATGTCTCATTTTTAACAATTAGTGCATGCTTGTAACCTTGGTGACGCCCCTTTTCATATGAAGTTCACTTTATCAACTTCTATTCCGTTACTTTTTGTGTCAGATTGATGTGCGTACCCTCGTTTTAAAGAGGAATTAATGTAGCTGAAGTTGGTCCTACTGTCTTTATGTCACCTTTTGTTTTTACACAGGGAGTTGGTATATTTTGATCCATAACACAGGGAGTTATTTGTTTTGATACAAACCATATTATCTTGTTTGCCGGAGAAAAATGGGTAATGTTAAGAAATTTGGCCGAAGAAAAACTCATGGAAATCAGTATAAGAACAAGAATACATCTTTAAGGAGCAATAAATGTAGTGGTGCAGGTAGTGGAAGTGTAAGAAACAGTGAAGGAAATAATATTCAAAGTGAGGTTAGGCCTACAAGCAACAGTGGGTCCACTCTGACTGTACAGATAGTCCAACAAGTGCATCAAGGAGGAAAATTTCTTCTTCAAGATCTATGTTTAATAAATTTGGCAACAGTAATACAGATGTAAATAAAGTGACCACAGGTTTTCAGTTTGTAGATATTGAACTGCTGTCTGAAGCTTTGAGACAATTTGTAGAGTGTAAGTATTGTAATCATGTGGATTGCATATCTGTGCATGAAAACACTGACAATCGAATGGGCCTTGCTAGTGTCATATGTATAAAATGTGATTATTGGGAAAGAGAGTATCAATAAGAGAAAATGTGCATGACTTGGAAAAGATGAGAAAAGCAGTGTGGTGCACATATTTTCATAAGCTCTCGACAGACAATCAACCTCAACATGGACTCTGCCCAACAGATTCATGGTGTAAGTATAATTCTTCTGAAAGGGCAAACTACAAGCACCAAGGCCTTCCTGAGCCTATTTTACATGCCATAAAACCCATATATCGGGATTTGGCTCACCCAGACCTGCTAAGAAAATGCTTACATGGCAAAATCCAGAACCCGAATGAGTCGTTTAACAACATTATATGGACTATAATACCCAAGAATGTGTTTGTTGGGTATGATACCCTTAAAATTGGGGTGCTGGAAAGTGTTCTGTGCTTCAACATGGGAAACATTGGAAAAGCACAAGTGCTTGCCCACCTAGGGATTGAACCAGGCCTTAACACCATACATCAGCTTCAGAAAATGGATGACGTGCGTGTGAAAAATGCTGATCGACAGGCACAACAGATGACCAAATTAGCAAGAAAGAAAAGGAGAGGAGCCAAACGGAGAAAGGAAGACATGGATGATCCAGAGTATGGAGTTGGAAAGTTCTAAACCACAAAAAGTGCATGTTCTTTTCTAACTTAACTTTGAAGTTAAATATCTGGAAACATTATTTTCTTTTGGTGTGGGGTGCTCATCTTGGAAACTACGAAAGATACAAGGGTAAAACTAATACCACTTTTGAAACTAACACTGATCTCCATGTTAAACACAAATTCATTATAAAATAATTCATACTTTGCTCATAAAAAAATCATGTGCAAGAAAAAAATTAGTTTTTTTTACTTACATGAAAAAAGTAAAATATAAAATAAAATGGATGAACTAATTTTGTTTAAAATGCCTTTAACGCAGAGATAAAGGCGACTGTTACAACAATATCAAATTTCACTGCTCTATCTGCAATACTTTGGAAGATGAGCACCCCCAAGTTTTACTAAATTAACATTGTTCGTATAGGGAGTACTTGGTCCCCTCAAAGTAACTTACACGTGTGAACACGCATAGCATTACTATGAAGCATGGTGCAACTTTCGCTCAGACTACTGGTGACTGCATGTAGTAATTGAGGAAAAGCAATAGAGCTTCCACGAGTTAAAATGGCACCGGAGCTTAAGCATAGCGAACTTCCGGTCCGTGAATCTCCATTTGATTTTCATTGCCAATGAATCGTCCGTGATTATTTTCATTATTATTTCGAATTGCGGTTTTGTTTTAGGCGTTCAACTTATGAAATAAACACTAGAGGGTTGGCCTTTCTTGAATATTCCAAAGACAAGTGTCTCCTAAAAGAGTAATTAGTAAAAATTCGCAACAGAAACGACCATAACAAACAGCTTGGTTACAAGTGTGCGATCTGCACATATCAAACGGCAGTGGTGTATCATATCTTAGACTACAATTGTATTAAATTGGTGCTAATTAAATATGTTATATGGAAGAATATTATAACCATTTGCTAACCGGTTGTTATATTGGTATATTATGCATTAACTTGACCCGTTTAAATGTTAAAACGTGACGAAACGAGTTATAGGCTATTCGCCATACCGGTAGGCCTAATATTTATTTACTAACAACTCGTTGTTTCTTCCTTAACATTTAATTAATCATTATATAATTATAATAGCCTAGGTATCTATTAACACGTATTTAACCAATAAACATTTTATAATTACATACCGGTACATATTCTACGTAGGCTACTTAGGCCTATTGCAAGAAAGCGATATTTGATAGCACATTCGGTTTCACCTTAAAATCCAACCGTGCCTAGTTTTCAGTATGGAAAATATTACCGTGAGTTAATAGACCAAACAACAGACGACAAACTTTTTTAAGAAATGTCTACTTTAAGTACGGTACGCTACCATACGACAATCATTGAAAAGGTAAATTTCAAACACGAAAAAAATTCATTTTGCAGGGATTAATGAACCCGAAACCTTCTAATAGAGGCATGGATTGTCTGTCTTTACAAATATTTTAGTCAATAATTTAAAACAAGTTGCCTGAAAACTAAATACAAAGAGCTGCGTGCCTACTACAGTTGCTCTGTGAGAAAAACAACCTTGCCAAGAGTATACGACGTGCATACAGTTAAATACAATCATTCAATTGGAGAAACACTTTCTTCGACACGATCTTTTAAAAAATTTCATACATAATCTGTTGTAAATTGACGGGAAAATGTGCAACATTTAGATACTGCGAGTGTTGTAAGCGGCACAACGTTAGCTGACATTTCGCATCATTAATACATAAGAAATAAACACATACAGAGCTTTCTCATTGCACACAGCGGAAGATCATATCGCTCTTGGTGCATTTTACAACTTTTATTTCTCCTAACAACAATAATTTGCTTAGTTACTTGCAAGGAAAATTGTAGTACACAGTTCCCATTGCTTCCATTACTTGACTACTAAACTGGAAGCTGGTAATGCTTAACCATACGCCAGTGGCGCGTCCTATGGCAAGTGAAAGAACGAAAGAAAGTGTAAGCTCTATAGAAAGATACTGCTGATGAAATCCGAACTATGACGTTCTTAGTTGAGCTATATCACCTGTGCAACATGAGAGCTGCGGTGAGCGCTTGGTGTAGGCTGCGGTGAAAGTGGCGACAGTGTCCTTGTAGCGGCCTACACTGTCTTACCTCCGGAATGTGGTCCAGGTGGTGGGTTCGGGTCCCGTCGAGTCAATATCATCGAACCTGGGACTGACAGACAATAAATACCGCACTAAGAGCCACAATTAGCCATATTTTATTCCACCTTTTGAGGTTAAGTTGTGTGAATTGATAATCCTGTCTCGAAAATCCTGGAATTGATTCCCGATTCTGTTGGACTGAGAGTTGGAATGGAATTCGCTTACTGTAGTCTCGCAAGGAGTGTTCGATTTTAGCGGCTTCGGTGGCGTAGTTGGTAGCATGCTGAGCTTCTATGCCTAAGATAGCGGGTTCAAACCCAGCCGAAGCCGTCGAAGTTTTAAGAGCGTTAAAAATCCCTCAGTATGCCTTCCTTCGGAGGGGAAGTAAAGCCGGCGGTCCCATGTCATAGATTTATGGCATGTTAAAGAACCTTCCACTAATTACACCTGTCTGAAGCTAAATTAGGTTAGGTTAAGAAAGTAAACAACGCCCTTAGGTTCCTACGTTCGTTGCCAAGAGCCGACTGCGGTGGTGTCTAATAGCTAAGTTCTGAACTAGGCCTAGTAGTTGTTGACGGTGGCGTTTGGCGGCAAAAGTAGGAACTATTTGAAAAATTCAAAGTTGCAGTCCTTACTTGAATTAAAAAACAGATACACACACTAATACAGCCATCACAATTAACACCAGTTATCAGACAGATTCTACACACACCCAAAGTACACGGGGCTACATGACCGCGTTGACGCAGCCCCTAAACTGAGGAACCAACCAACCAGAGTTCGATTTCCACCTCAGCCAACGTCTCTAATTATCCATTTCTATTACTTCACTTCAGGCCATGGACACTTCCTTACCAATCCCAGTTACTACACACATAAGAACAGAGACCACAGTGACACAAGTTATTAGACATACTCCCCCCACACACACATCAAAATACGCGTAGCTGATAGATGACCATAACAACAACCCTACTCATGGGTTGTATAGACAATAAATTTGTTCCTAACACACCACACTAACTCCCCTTCATCTTATACTACCCACTGTACGCAGGAGACTGCACAGTGTACAGCATTGCCGCTTGAATGGTACAGTTAATAAATAACACCGATTACTCAAATATCCAAAGAATTCAAATCAAATTATCGGTAATGTATCGTGTGTTGCATTCCAACACTGACTTGTAATTAACCATCACCTAAGTACTGAAGTAGGAATCACCATTGTGCAAGTACTGTAATTATTCCAAGGGCCAGATAACCTTGGCATTCCACTCATTAAAACAACTAACACCACCACCTAATAATTAATTCCTGACAAATGATCCTGTCTAATGACCATGTCAGTAGAGAGAGCTTGACGAGCCATCACTAAACCACTCCCTACAGTACATCTTCATGGTAAACATTCCTATTAACTAAAGTGGGTTGAGAAGCACAAACCATATAACGTGCTATGGGGAATCCGACAAGGAGCCTACACTCCTCAAAAGACTGCTGAGAATGTACACTTGGAAGTAATCATGTCTAGTAATCATCGTCTTTCAAAGGGGCCCTCAGGCGATCAACTGAAGAATTCTATACAATAAAGCAGGTTGAGTCTGTGAGCACTACCCTCAGGCCATACCATGTGCCCGAGCACCATTAAATTGGCTAGAATAATAATAATAATTTGATTGTATTTATTAATTACTATTGTTAATACATTTGTGATATGTCTCACGAATCGGACAGCAAAATCAGTGCGGATTATCTGTGAGACATAATAATTATTTATGCAACATACATAAAGATTGCATTTCAATACAAGAGTGCATGCAATAATAAGTTTATGTTATACATTAATGTTTAGTGATAATTTTAATGCGACGTATAGCTAGTTGTTTGCTGTTTATGTTGGACAATCCAGGTGGTAATTCAGTAAGTAGCGATGGTACAATATAATTTAGTCCCTTGAAACCATAGCTATTTACACATAAAGGTTTTTCATATTTATTATTTGTTATGGCTCTTGTGTGTATGTTGTGGGAGACCTTATGCCTGAATCTTGCATAATAATAATATAATAATAATAATGCAACAAGCATGGGTCTCTCTTTCCTTTTCCTATCTCTCTCTCCCTCTGAAGTGCTAAAAGAGCTAGGGATTCACCGATCACCAGGCATGCTGCAACTACTTGCATGAATCATGCAGATAAGATGCATATACGACAGTCGAATCTGTATCTTTCTTGTTACTTATAAAACAGGAATGCCCAATTACTTTTACTGTAGATTAAAAATACTATTTCACGAAATGATAGTATTTCTGACTGTTAAAACTTGTAATGAAAACACTATTATTCTGGTTCATGCAACAGAATTTGAATTGAAGAATGGATCTCAGAGGAGCGTGTGCTCACGAGCACCAGGTTGAAACGCCTGTCATAGTATGTAGCCTAAGTAGAGAAATACCCCTTCCTGTTGTAACGTGTTTTTCGAGGGGTTTTATGCAACTGGTATAAGTCAGTAGGAAGCCATTCTATATTTATTTACGCGGCAAATTGTTCAGCCAAGAGAATTTTTCATGTTAATTTATTATTATTATTATTAATTTATTATAATTATTATTTAGGTATTTTCGGAGCATTTTATAAAAATTATTAGCATTCAGATAGGTTTTCTATGTCTTAGAAAACGCTATCCAGCAAATTATTACGAACGACGATATCATAGAAAATTATCTGATTACGGAATTTTACGGAGTTTTCGTCAGTTAGGGTATATCGAGAGACGTGACTCACTGGGATTTCAAGTACACGCTTAATCTTGTCGAGAAGCATGACGCAATCTTGGGTCGCAAGGTCTAGAAAAGACGAATTGTTGGAACGGAACCCTCCCGCCGAGTGTAATGACCCGGAGGAGGAGAAGATCGCGTGGTGGGTCAGCCAATCAGGGGAGACGACGTAAGCTAGTTGGGACTGAAGAGTGGGGAGCCGGCGTGTGGTGATATCGTTCGACGCGCCGTGAAACAAGGACTATCTGTGAAATACTTGAGGAGTATGGATGCGCGTGCGTGTCGCTCCGATGTTCAGTGGAGTTAGTGACTATCTGTGAAATACTTGAGGAGTATGGATGCGCGTGCGTGTCGCTCCGATGTTCAGTGGAGTTAGTATCTGTGAAATACTTGAGGAGTATGGATGCGCGTGCGTGTCGCTCCGATGTTCAGTGGAGTTAGTATCTGTGAAATCCTTGAGGTGTACGGTCGCAAGTGCGTGTCGCTCCGATGTTCAGTGGAGTTAGCGACGAACTTTTGTAAAACTTGGTTGTACGAGTGTTTGGGTCCGAGGTACGGACCATAGAATTATCTAATCTACCAGAATATCATCAAATTCCGACGGAGATGACGACGTCCAGGAGACTGTGGGAAGCTCACAACATCATCAAGAACGAGGGAAATGCTTTGGCAATTTCCAGTGGTAAGCGCCAATGACGCAGAAATACGCAATCTCTCATTTTCTTTGTTTTACATTTCATATTTCAGTAACTTCATAGCTTGGAAATAAGAGTAAAATCAATTTATCAGACTCCGTTTTCACGTAATTTTCTATCGGTAATATTCAAATCACAACGCTCCAATTTAAATTTTATACTTATTATTATTAATTTTGCTATTCTTGTTTTATATAATAAATTCATTTCTTTTACAATGCAATCTTTGCTTTCAGTAGGTAGCATTAGATATAGACCAATTCCTTCTCCTGATACAATTGTTTGTTGGGTTAATGATCAAATCATACCACGATCTGAGTGAATAGAGTCTTGAAGGTGTTCTGCCAGAGCTAGACGTTGTTAAATACAAATTTAGATTTCAACATTGCGTTGAGGTCTTGGCGCCCATTAAAACAACATAGCTTAGGCAAAGGTAAACAGTTACATTTCTCACCCAACAGTTAGGAGCTAGCAAAACGTTTCACTGTATACACTGGATATATTAACACACTTGTGGACAATAATGTTCAGTAGGCACGGCGTTGACAAGATCCGAAGAAGCATACTGTAAATTTATTTTTGGTAGACAATGTGGTGCAATCTAGAGTTCAAGATTACGTAGCGACCAAATCAATAACACTTCCTACTGCCTAGACTGAAAAGATTGCTGGAAAAAACAGTCTCAATATGGGGGAAATGTGTACATCTTACCTGCAGGTTGTAAGTATCGTGAGCTGTTGACAAACATGCAGTATTTAAAACAAATTCCTAAATATTACACCAGAACGAGTAATACATTAGATATGAATGTAAAATAAAAATTTGAAACATTGTCGTCACCAAATCTGTATTATTTATGTTTGTGAAGTGTCAATTGTTGACTTAAGCAGCCACAATCATGAGTCAATATTTTTTAAGTTTAATATTCAGTGTATATACATAAGTGAATGATTGATGTGTTACTATTATATTCTTAATGAGACACATGAGTTAGAACTGTGTTGTAACATATCTACGTCAGGAATGTATATTTCTCAATTCGCGATATTCTCAGATTTGAGTAGCAAGTGAGTCACCAAGCCCTTCATACTCCTGGCTTTGTCTTGTTGAGGGATGGCTTCACCTACCTCCGAGCTCTTAAGGTCTAGTGCATAGCTAATCGCCGGTATCTGTATCTTCTACTGAAATTCGAATTGGCATGCGACTCATTGCAGTAGTTTTGACGCCAATTCATAACGAGTGACAAACATTATGCACCTCTTCATGGATAAATACAACGCTTTAGTCGAAAATTTAAAATGTTGACACAGAAAGCTTCTGAAGCAGTTAGGTTAGGCTACCCAAAACCCTACATTGGGCAGTCGCTACTTTATTTGGCTATTTTGAAATATCATCTATATAGCTTTGGAATAAACCATTATGGTTCTTTGGTTGCATTCCGCATTGACTTACAAATCAGAATCTACTGTATGGACCCATAACAATTTTGCATGAATACAGACCCGTATTTGGAGCTCCTGACGCCCAAGGGAAACAAAAATCAAACCTTTCCTGCCCCCGAATTGAAATATGTGTATTCATTAAAGTTGCCTTAGCATATGGGGCTGTTTTTTCACCAGTGTGTGTATTTAGCTATGAGTGTCAAACACAATAAATATGCGTTTACTAAGATAGAAAAAAATTGATAGAAAGAATATTGATATTAAATATTAAAACATAGGCTATCATACACAACCAGAACACCAATTATTTAAAAAATAACAAGGGGATTCTTCCTTGCCTTGTCGTTTGCAAACAGGTTTAGGATTTCTTCATTAGTACAATTTCATTTTCAAGTCAGATTCAACAGAAAGAACACCAAGAGGACTAAGACGATCCTCTTTCTATTATGACCTTAAATAATCAACATCGTCAATGTGTGATAAATATTCCCTCGTAGGGGGAAGGAGAGGTTTAAACTTTAGTAACTTGACGTTTAATGCCCAGGCGGTTCTGCACAGTTTTTCAGAATGTTGTCGTTCCTAAAACCTGCCACCATGGGCAATTGCCCGTAAATACGGGCCTGCGTGAATATATAATCTGTATTCATGAATCCTCATCGTATTACGCTATAAACTTGATTCCCTTCTGTACTTTCGTTGTATTAGCGTCTTCTTTATTGTACTGTGGATGCCGATTTTTAAAATCTTTTACATATAATTTTTGATATTCACAATAATTTTAAGTGGTTTGTTTTAGCTACACTTTTTGTTTCTTTTGGTAACTTATACTGTCACAAAGTCGTTTGATTTTTACAATTGCATAAGTAGATAGCTTAACACTGATTGTATGTGTGCACTATTAATGTTAGTTTTCTTCCCTTTCCAGGTGAGTGGATGGTGTCTGAAGAAAATTTGCTGATGTCTATGAATTACGCGTATCTTGCAAATTCGTCTCCTTAAGAAATCTGTGAGTTATGCATGCTAATTCACAATTTATTTCAGTTTGTTAATCATTTGGTATACGTGTTGTCCGAGAGGTAGTCCGAATAGGGGACTACTGTAGTAGCTCATCCACTCCACCCTCCAAAATTATTCCCGTTTTGTTTGGCTCGCCTGTAGAAAACGTTAGTGCAGGATTAATGGTCTGAATGCATTGCAGTTTGTGGTTATTGGGAAAATATTAAAACTACTTCAAGGGAATGGGCTTACAAAACCTAAAATATCTCAGTTTACATGTATTTATGGAGATGGTATATCGATTTATGCGAGACACTAGCAGTTGCGATCTTCTCTTTATATAAAAAAGTAAAAATACAAGGAATAAAAATATTTCGCGACTAATTGGGGGTTGGACGTCTAACAGGGCATAATTTCAAATCAAAGCAATCACTTACTTTTGAGGTAATGGTTATTTGTGTTATCATAAGGCTAATCCATCCAATTTTTACAAGCATGTGGAATTTTATTGCTTCTCATTATACCATGCATATTACATTCTATTATTGTTGTTAAAAACTAATGGGTAATATAATTTTAAACTTGGGTGACAGAAGGAAGTAAATTCTGGCTTCGTGGCCCATTTTAATTGTATTGTCTGCTGACCATTCCGCTCTCTTTCCTAGACATGCTTCACACTAACATTTCACATCATTCTCTCTTTACTGTTCATGGAACTTGTCTTGAAGGCCATATTTGAACAAGTATTTCATTCTACATAAGCATATGCAGCAAATGCCTGTATTTATTTACCTTCACATTCGAGAAAATGTATGAAATTTGTGTTGAATAATTGCAACTTCATATTCAAATTTTGAAAATAGATCTTTACATTACTAAACTGTTGCATAATGAACTTTTCATCCATAAATATATTTTTTCCACATTATAACCATTATATTTAATATTTGAAAGCATCCGCACCGGATAGATTTCTAAGCCTAGGGTTGGTTATATTCCAAGCTTAGCTTAAGCGAGTGTTTAAAATGTGGCGAAGAAATACACCCAAGAATGGTCACTAATAATAGTTTTTGTCTGTTTAATTTCTGATTTCTCTTCGGGCACAGCACGTGGAATGGTTCTAGCGAGTAGCCCCATGGATCAGATCAACATGTTCCTTCATCGCACTGTTATGCATTGTGTTTTACTCATATTCAACATAAGCCCTCAGGAAACAATTCCCCATATATTGCAAGTTGTATGAAGGAACTCTCCATAAGAACAGGGCGTATTTAAAGACCCGCAACAGTATTTCCAAACAAGAAGCAGTGGTCCTGTACTGATTGTAGGTCGTGTATCACGACTAGGAAATGCCAATCAGGTAGTGGTCTACTCTAGAAAGTGCACCGCCCACGACAAGACAACAGGCCCTATTGTGGAGGTGGCCATGAAATACTGGACGCGCTCATACGCTTCCGGTAGTCCGCCAGTTTCTCAACCGCCTGGACAAATCACGGCGTGTTCCACATATCTATTTATTATTTATTTGCTTTATTGCTTAATCGATCAATATTTAATTAATTTAATAGATGGATTCGTAGATAATTCGATAAAATAAGAAGAGTTAACACCATCTCGTGGTGTAGTGGCTTGCTTTATTAGCTGGCATCCCTGAATTACGGTTTAAATTTACGGCTCTGCTAAGAATTTTAAAAATTCCTATGTGGTCTGATAAGGGGAACATACCTGATGCTATGGCAGGAGGAGCAGTGGGGAGTAACTGACCACCCTACGGCACGTAAACTCCGTCCCAGGATGTCTGTTGAGTGATCCCTTGTCATAAGTCAAGGACTCTAGTTGATCACTTATGCCCCTTGTGGATATGTCACTCAGTTTAATTGAAAAAGGACTCAAGAAAATCTGTAGTGTTGAACTATGTGGTCATGCGTCTAAAGCGTAAGAAAATACATTGTTTTGTGTATTAAATCCTTAATAAACTCATAAAAATCGAAACCAGTTTAGACCATACTAAAGTACGACAAGGAAAGAAAGAAAAAAAGAAAGCACGTTCAACTAACCATTTACATAGATTTAAGTTGTTCCAGTACTGCTAACTGTTAGTAATATATGGTAGCAATCTTGGAGTTACCCTTGTAAAATTAGCCAGACGCTGGTTTTGGCTTAACATTTTATGAAAGAGGTTTGCACTTCTTACAAGCGATTTGTGTTGTTATGGGTGATTCCGGTAATACCAATAGTAGGTTCTAAGTAACAAGAGATATCAACTCAACTGTTTCGTTTGAACAATACGTAATTAATTTATCCAAGGCTGACGAATCGTAATAATTGACATAATTGAATATAGCTTAGCTGATTTCATTGTTGCAACTCGTTGGAACTCGTTAGTAATATACAGTAGTTGGTACCAAATTTACGGCTACCTTTGGTAAATTCCTTTCAGTTGTGAAAAGTAGGCCGTTTAGTTCTAAACGAGACATTGTTTGTTCGTATTTGTTTCTGATTTCGATGGCGAATATTCTTGTTGCTTCAATTAGAAGATCAAAACAAACAGTGATCAGCCTTATGCCCTTGCTCTCTGCATGAAACTCATCCGAATACATGTGTTATTGTAGTGTCTGTATTAGAGGATGATATAATATGGATATATCATAATAATAGTAACAATAATTGCATTTTATTTTATTTATTTCATATTATATGGTCAACAAAGGGCTATTAAAATCAATTATACAAAGACAATTTTTCTTCTCTATGCTTCTAATATTTTTTCATCCTCTCAGATGTCAAGATCATTTCTTCAGTGGAGAACACCCTTCCATTTGCTCTTTTATTTATTTTGATTTGGAGTCTAAAATGAGAGTCGTGTAGAATCTTAATAATAATAATAATAATAATAATAATAATAAACTTAGCAAATAAAATCCTCATCTTTCAGGAAAAGAGAAAGACTCGAGTACCATGTTTGAAAGAAGTTTATCAGGATCTTAAAAAATGTGGCATTGAGGAGGGAGATATTGCAAACAGAAAAGTGCTCAGAAGGAAAATTGCGGAGGTGACGGATCTGTCCGTAGAGAAACTCAAGAGAACTCGAAGGGTGTTCTCGGACGAGGAACGAGCATGAGTGAGCCAACGAATGAAAGAGTATTGGCGTAACAGGAAAGAACATCAACAGTCAAGGCAGTTGTGTAATCGTAACCCATAGAAGGTTGAAACGATCCTAAATAATAATAAACCACTGTTCCTCGTTACTTTTATTGGCATGCCTTTTGTATGAATCGAACTACTGTACTTGTTGGGCACACTATAGGCACTTATCACGCGTTTGTTTGCTCACCTCAGTCTGTTGATGCCACGGTAATGATGAATCATTCGCGCTATTCAATTCACTTGTATATTCGTATTGTGTTCAGTCAAACCAGTGTTTGGTGCTGTTTTTGTTGCTTCATTTGGAAGATCAAAACAATGTAGTAATCAGCCTCATACCCTTCCTCTCTGTCTGAAACGCATCAGAGTGTTATTGCGGTGTCTATATTAGGGGACGAATTAAATATGTGTTTGGACTAGGATAGAAAATAGGTGTCACGTGATTTGAAATAAGTTACCACCCCAGCATGTCCCTGAAATGAACTTGAATGTAACCGGGGAGAAGTCACCGTGACACAGGATCGAACCACTCACGTTGACGCATTGAAACGTTATTGCTAGGCCCTTACTGTTGGGTGATAATTGTAACTGTTGACCTTTGCCTAAGCTATGTTGTTTTAATGGGCGCCAAGACCTCAATGCAATGCTGAAATCTAAATTTGTATTTAACAACGTCTAGCTCTGGGAGAACACCTTCAAGAATCTATTCACTCAGATCGTGGTATGATTTGATCATTAACCCAACAAACAATTGTATCAGGAGAAGGAGTTGGTCTATATCTAATGCTACCTACTGAAAGCAAAGATTGCATTGTAAAAGAAATGAATTTATTATATAAAACAAGTATAGCAAAATTAATAATAATAATAAGTTTAAAATTGAAATTGGAGCGTTGCGATTTTTATATTACCGATAGAAAATTACGTGAAAACGGAGTCTGATAAATTGATTTTACTCTTATTTCCAAGCTATGAAGTTACTGAAATATGAAATGTAAAACAAAGAAAAATGAGAGATTGCGTATTTCTGCGTCATTTGCGCTTACCACTGGAAATTGCTAAAGCATTTCCCTCGTACTGGATGATGCTGTGTGCTTCCCACAGTCTCCTGGACGTCGCCATCTTCTTCGTTATTTGATGATATTCTGGTAGATTAGATAATTCTATGGTCCGTACCTCGGACCCAAACCGTACAACCACCACGGTTAAGTTTCACAAAGATAGTCGCTAACTCCACTGAACATCGGAGCGACACGCACTTGCAACCGTACTCGGCAAGTTCTACACAGATTCTCCTCGTTCCACGGCGCGTCGAACGATATATTTACACGTTGGCTCCCCACTCCGGAGCCGTCTTCCAGCTTACGTCGTCTCCACTGATTGGCTGCACCCCACGCGCTATACTCCCCTCCTCTGCCTCATTACACTCGGCGGTAAGGGGAAGTCATATTCCGTTCCAACAATTCGCCTTTTCTTGACGATTCCACCCAAGCTTGCGTCATGCTTCCCGACAAGATTAAGCTTGTATTTGAATTTCCAGTGACTCATGTCTCTCATAATATACCCTAACTGACGAAACTCTGTTAAATTCCGTAATCACATAATTTCCTATGATATCGTCGTTCGTAATAATTTGCTTGATAGCGTTTTCTAAGACATAGAAAACCTATCTGTATGCTTATAATTTTTATAAAATGCTCCGAAAATATCTTAATAATAATTATAATAAATTAATAATAATAATAAATTAACATGAAAAATTCTCTTGGCTGGACAATTTGCCGCGTAAATAAATATAGAATGGCTTCATACTGACTTATGCCAGTTGCACAAAAACCCCTCGAAAAACACGTTACATATTCGCCTCGGATCATCGGATGATTTACCGTGACAACGGTCCATTATCCGATTATCCCAGACACGTTAATAAACCCCATCCAAAATACATATTACATAAATGAAATCACCCTAAATTACAGATATATACACTCATAATTTTTCTTCACGCATTTTGCGTCAAAGTTTGTTGTCACTATGGATTGCACTTTGCAACCAGTCCAATGTTTCTCATATAAAATAGTGTTCCACGGATATTTCCGCCTCTCAAATTCCTCTATGTTGGAGAAATAGACATAATTAATGTGTGAGCACTATGTATTTATGATGTCATATCACACGCATTGAAGGTGTTCTGATATATTTATATCACCATAGAACTTCCTAATTTCACTGGAGGTCCCCTCCTTATGGTGACATTTAATTCCACTTATCACTGACCACACGATCACACTATTGTGGCAGCGCCTCGTGACCATAATACTTAATCTCTCTTTAATGTAGATTAAATTAATATTGACTTCTGAAAAAAAAAACAGTAAATGCGCATTACATATAACACCAAATATTTCTGTGCCGTAATCGCCCTGTCTTGTTAAGTTCCCGTAGACCATATTCTACTTAGTACTAGTTCTCAACACAGACCAGTTCTCCTCACACAAATAATACCTTTGTACAAATTACCTTAAATTACACACTTACAAATCTTACATGGCGAGGCCGTAAACAGAAATCACGTGTGCTGATATGTATGAGTTTCATGAAGGACTGTCTCGCATTCTGATGGCCCATCTTTTGCCTCGTGGACGCCTTAAGCAAAAATACCCTGTTCAAGCGCTCACCCATCTCTTGGAGGCAAATGGGAATTCACCAGCGCTACCAAATTCTGGCCTTGGTGTATCGAGACATTTTAGTGCTCAAGAGCATCCGACAATCCCGTCATATTTCCCTGTACCTTAAAAACTCTCATTTACTTACATACTACCCCCCTGTGTGACTTCTGATACGCCTGCCTGGAAGACCAACTCCTCCCACGCACCAAATACCACACTTACTCATTTGATAGGCTGGCTCGCCAGCTAAACACACTCACTTTATGACACATATTTTCGTAGACTATGTATATTATACGTTCCGTATAATCTGTTTCCCTCACTATTCTCCAGCACATATGCTGTTTTCCCAATACGTTTGGAAACTATAAATGTTACTGCGTCACCTGCTTCCAACCTTGCCAGTGCCTCCCTTAAATGAACGTCATCACGTTGCTCTACTTACCTATTTCTCAGTGTCTGTAACGATGCCCTGTTGCTACTGTCCACACATGCACATATTAAAATACCGTCCTCTGCTTTAACCACAGGATAATCCCTACACAAATTAGTGTCCCTCGATAGCATGTCTGCAAGAATGTTATCTTTACCTTTAATATATTTTACTGTGAATTCGTATTCCTGCAGAGCAAGAATCCACCTACTAACTCTGTTAGAACTGAGTTTACAAGTCCTCATATACAGTAATGCATGGTGATCTGTGTGGATCTCAAATTTCCCCCCTACTAAATACATTCTAAATTTCCCTAAACTGAAAACAATACCTAAAAGCTCTAACTCAGTAATCGTGTATCTTTTTTCTGCTGCTGTCAGTCCTCGCGAGGCTAAAGATACAATGCACAGATTACCCTCATCATCTTTCTGACATAATACTCTAGCAATGCCTATATGTGAAGCATCTGTCATAACCACATATTCCTTCTCTTTTAACGGATATTTCAGCACTACACCTTTCTCAAAACCTTCCTTCAGCGCTCTAAAAGCCTGATCATGCTTGGACTCCCATCTCCACCGAGTCCCACTTTTAAGCAATTCCCTGAATGGTTCTACCAACCCTGAGTATTTAAGAACGAACCTCCTGAAAAAGTTGCAAATTCCCAGGTAAGTTTTTAACTGTTTAACATTCTGTGGCACCTCTGCGTTAAGTATCTTATTAACCCTACTTTCTTCTGGTGTTACACCTCTACTCGACACTCTATGACCTAAAAATGTCACTTCTGACTGACAAAATGACGACTTAGACAGCTTCAAAGTGAACCCTGCCTGATCTAACTTCTGAAAAACAATATTTAAATGACATAGATGCTCCTCAAAACTGCGTGAACGAATTACCATATCATCAATGTAAATGGTTACAAACTCTCCTGTGTCATCCCCTAATGCGATGTTTAAAGCCCTAATTAAAGCTGCTGAACTACTCTTTAACCCATAAGGTGTTCTACAAAATTGATAAAGGTTATATTTATGACTAAAAGCTGTAAATGGTCTATCTTCGTACATAAGTGGCACTTGCCAAAAACTGGAACTCAAATCTACACAAGTGAAATACTTCTTCCCCTCAAATGTTTGCATTAATTCCTCCATTGACATAGATTTCAGCTGATCTGAACTAATTCTACTGTTAACCAAACGAGCGTCTAAACAAATACGAACCGTGCCGTCGGTTTTGGGTACCGTGATCAAAGAATTAACATATGGACTGTTAGAGTGCTCAATAATCCCATCTTCAAGCATTTGGTTAATTTGTGCCTCAACTGCACTCTGATAAGCGAAAGGTACAGGATATCTATGTCCTGTGAATACTGACCTATCAATAACGTTCAATGAATGTGTATAGCAATTGGCCATACCAATGCGATCCTCAAAAACTCTCCTATTACACAATAACACATCATAGAGCCGAACACACTGTTCATCCTCTATATTTCCCTGAAATGCAGCCTCACGTAACGAGTCCTCTAGACTTCCGTTCGTAATCACACTGCCCACAAAACATGGAGAACCACGCTCTACGACTGGCGATATCTCATTTAAAGTACAAATCACACCTACAATACTACTCCTCTGAATATGGTCATTGAACGCTACTTCTACTTCAGAATCTCCCCATTTAAATTTCAAACTCCCTACATCATAACATAAGTTACCAGACACTCTACTTAGCCACTCTGAACCCAAGATAACACTGAATACTAAATTTGGAATTACAAGACAAATCTGCTTCTCTACATGATTATTAATTTTAATGTCTACTAAAACTTGCTTAGAAATTACTTTAGACCTCTTCCCAACAGCTGTGATAACAAAAGTGCTTTTAATTGGCATCTCCTCAAAATTTACTCCAGTTCCTTTCATTTTATCATAAAATGCACTACTTATGCAACTCTTCATACAACCACTATCAATTAAAACATCTGTGTACGCCTCGGACACGTTAAATTTAACTATGGGGCTCTTACTAACCACTTCCTGAATAATACCTTCATCATTTAGTTCATGTAATAATTCATTTCTTACATTTAGGTCATATGGTTCCTGTATAATTTTATGGACAGGGCATGCTACAGACTGAGATTCTGACCTTACTTCGCAGCCTGGTTCGCGTTTAAAGAACCGCTACAGCTGGCCGTAGTACTACTAACTACTGAACTGGTCTGGTTGTTCTGGGCTGTGTTGTCATTGTTTGGCTGTATATTACTACCACTAGGCTGTCCTCTTCCTTGACCCCTATTCTGGTTGTAATTATTGTCATTATAATTTCTCCCTTGATTTCCCCTGAAATCATTGTTTCTCCCTTGATTTCCCCTGTAATCATTGTTCCTCCCTTGATTTCCCCTGAAATCATTGTTCCTCCCTTGATACTGATTACCATAGCCATTTCCTCTGTTCTGATTTAGCTGATTATTATTATTTCTATTTTGAGCGTTGGCCCCTTCGCCACCGTTCCCTTGAACTTCTTGATGCCTGGCTTCATTAGGTCTATTATTATTATTACCCTGGTTCCGATTGAAATTGTCCTCATAACCCCCTCTCCCTAGTGCATCAAATGTGCTTAACAAATTTTCTACTTGTGATATAGTCTTTACATTCTGGATACAAGCAGCCTCCTTGATCCTATAGGGAAAGTGCCTAAGTAGCAACCTTACCACATCACTTTCCTCCTTCAACCCATCCAGATATTTACACACTAATACCTGCCCTAAAAAGTATTCGGTCATGGTGGAGCTTCCTTTAGGGTTATATTTACCACACACTACTCCCTCACGATGCTGCGACTGAATAACCTCATTCCAGAACTTTTCACAGAATTCCCTTTTAAAGTCATTAATATCAGTAAACTTGTCTCTGTAGACAGCAAACCAATTCCTCGTTTCCCCCACAAACACTTGTTCTAAAATTTCAACTACCTGGCACCACTCAATACTACCATTTTCCAACCTCTCCCCGAATTTATTTTCTATAGTGTTCATGAACTCCATTGGGCACCCCTGTCGATTGCTGAACTTACCCAGTTCTACCTCCCTGTGTGTGCTATTCACAAAAACTGGCCTATTCTGACTATTTTCTTGCCTGATCCTAGCTTTTAATTTTAACTCTAATTCTGCGATTTTCTCCTCAGCCTTCCTCTCAATACTGTTTACTGTTAATTTAATGTTTCCTTCTGATTCTTCTACTTTATCATATAGCATTGCTTGTTTCTCCTCAATCTTGCTAATGCTCTCTTTATTACTCTCTCTTAAATCATTTACTTCTGCAACTATTTGTGAGTGGACTTTCTCAATTCTACCCCCCAGCTGTTCCTTAACCTCTTTAGTTGCTACCTGAATTTTGTCAATTTCTCCCCCCAATTGCTTTTTGGCCTGCTGTGTTTCCAGTTGCACTAGTTCTTTTAAATTTTCAGCCTGTGTACTGATTCTAATTTCCAACTCCTCCTGTACTTTTCCTAATTTTCTGTCTACATCTGCAATAATCTCTTTAGCCTTTTCTTCCATCACCCCCCTGATCTCACCTCTAATCAGTTCGAATTTGTCACTCATTTCCCTACTGTTTTGTTCTAATTTAGCATTTAAAGTTTCATTACTCTCTCTATTTTCCTTACTGTTTTGTTCTAATCTGGCGTTTAAAGTTTCATTACTCTCTCTATTTTCCCTACTGTTTTGTTCTAATTTAGCATTTAAGGCATCTGTACTTTCTTTATTTTCCCTACTGTTTTGTTCTAATTTAGCGTTATTTTGTTCCAGTTTTGCATTATTCTGTTCTAACTTTGCATTTAAGGCATCACTACTAACTTTGTTCTGATACATGAACTCGAGAAGTAAAGTCTTTAATTCTGGTTGGCCGCCTACACTCCCTGTTTCAGTATCGGGATTTACCTCCGCTACCCCGGTACTACCATCACTCGACATACTGCTCGTATCATCACTCTCCCGTTGATGACCACTACGTAACCTCATCTGTCTTTCTTTCTCATCCCCCATAATGATATACACTGATACAGACAACTAACCCCCAAAATACAGGCACAGAAATATATACCCTTCTCCTTCCACAAATGTTATTAGGTTTTCAGCCCCAAGTTGTCGGCGACAAATGAAGCGTTTTTGCTAGCCCACACGTTGAGCGTACAAGTGTAATGGTTTCCTTTGCCCTCACGTTGAGCGACAAATGTAATGGTTCTTAACGCCCCATGTTGGTAGCGACAAATGTAGCATCTTCGCTTGCCCCTAACTGTTGGGTGATAATTGTAACTGTTGACCTTTGCCTAAGCTATGTTGTTTTAATGGGCGCCAAGACCTCAATGCAATGCTGAAATCTAAATTTGTATTTAACAACGTCTAGCTCTGGGAGAACACCTTCAAGAATCTATTCACTCAGATCGTGGTATGATTTGATCATTAACCCAACAAACAATTGTATCAGGAGAAGGAGTTGGTCTATATCTAATGCTACCTACTGAAAGCAAAGATTGCATTGTAAAAGAAATGAATTTATTATATAAAACAAGTATAGCAAAATTAATAATAATAATAAGTTTAAAATTGAAATTGGAGCGTTGCGATTTTTATATTACCGATAGAAAATTACGTGAAAACGGAGTCTGATAAATTGATTTTACTCTTATTTCCAAGCTATGAAGTTACTGAAATATGAAATGTAAAACAAAGAAAAATGAGAGATTGCGTATTTCTGCGTCATTTGCGCTTACCACTGGAAATTGCTAAAGCATTTCCCTCGTACTGGATGATGCTGTGTGCTTCCCACAGTCTCCTGGACGTCGCCATCTTCTTCGTTATTTGATGATATTCTGGTAGATTAGATAATTCTATGGTCCGTACCTCGGACCCAAACCGTACAACCACCACGGTTAAGTTTCACAAAGATAGTCGCTAACTCCACTGAACATCGGAGCGACACGCACTTGCAACCGTACTCGGCAAGTTCTACACAGATTCTCCTCGTTCCACGGCGCGTCGAACGATATATGCACACGTTGGCTCCCCACTCCGGAGCCGTCTTCCAGCTTACGTCGTCTCCACTGATTGGCTGCACCCCACGCGCTATACTCCCCTCCTCTGCCTCATTACACTCGGCGGTAAGGGGAAGTCGTATTCCGTTCCAACAATTCGCCTTTTCTTGACGATGCGACCCAAGCTTGCGTCATGCTTCCCGACAAGATTAAGCTTGTATTTGAATTTCCAGTGACTCATGTCTCTCATAATATACCCTAACTGACGAAACTCTGTTAAATTCCGTAATCACATAATTTCCTATGATATCGTCGTTCGTAATAATTTGCTTGATAGCGTTTTCTAAGACATAGAAAACCTATCTGTATGCTTATAATTTTTATAAAATGCTCCGAAAATATCTTAATAATAATTATAATAAATTAATAATAATAATAATAAATTAACATGAAAAATTCTCTTGGCTGAACAATTTGCCGCGTAAATAAATATAGAATGGCTCCCTACTGACTTATGCCAGTTGCACAAAAAACCCTCGAAAAACACGTTACAGCATAAGAGTTGAACATTTAAATTCCTTCAGGGCTCGAAACCGAATCGCCTGTGTTCTAATGTTAATATTGATCATGTTACGGGATTTTTCGTCCCTTTTAATTACTGCGACTTTTAGAGAAGCCGGAGTTCCGGGATTTAGTCCTGTAGGAGATCTCGAACGTGCCATTAAATCCTTGTTGTCTAGGCAGATGCTCGAACCGATTACACTACGAACGATCCACAGCCAAGTAGCTGATTTCTCAACCCTCGTATAATGCCTGTAACTATATGGCGGAGCACCGCCAACTGTCCTGCTCGGACAACCAGCATTCAACCGGTGGAAAATATTTCAAAAGTGGGAAATTGCCTTTCGAACTTACGGTTCATCGCGTATTCTTGCATTGATTATTTCAGCTCCATTTCGGGGGTGATGAACTCTTTATTCAACTTGCTCTCATCAGAGGTTGCCGAATGACAAAGTACGATATATCACTTAGCTTTTAAACAATCATTAAGATATTCACTAATGATATAAATGATGAGTCATAAACTATTGAACCTTTCAATGTCAAGGAACTAAGTTAGTAAATTGAGATAGATTTATATAACTGAAATGTTATGGTGTTTGAAACCATTTTTCGGTGTTGCCTTAGTAATATAATTAACAACACGATTCGAAACTGGTCACCCAAGTGTATTTCTTAATTTCGTTTTTTTTTTCTGGATTAGGGAACCACCCATTTCAAATGGATACAATCGTGTTGACCGACTAAAAAACTTTAAATTTCGATAACTTAAATGTATCAACCAGGGATTAATGAATGATGCTTCTTTCGCCTATCATTAGCTCTACAACCTTAACAATTCCGTACCTTCCACTACACCCAGGGCCTCCATGGCCTGTACAGAGTTGACTGTGCTTTGTTTTTACTGTATATTATTCAGAGAAGGTGTGAAACCCAGTGACATGAGCAGTTATGGCGTATTTAAGTAGAAGAAACGTTCGTTGTCACTGAGAGAATGGGATGATCTCTGAGGTGCGTTAACATGAAACTCGGCAGACGAAGACCTTCGATAAAGGGGAGATTCATGGCATTGAGTAAATTCGAGAAAAAGAAAACATTCCAAGAACATTGTCGATTCCTTCAATATGTAATAAACAATAAGTGTTGTTGGTTTGAGAGAGAGAAAGGAAGAGTCCGCCTCGCTGCGGAGTGGCTAGCATTTTCGGTTGTCACCACGGAGGCCCGGGTTCGATTCCCGGCTCTTTCAAGAAATTTAATTTTGGTCTGTGGGCTGGAACAGGTTACACTCAGCCTCGTGAGGCAAAACTGAGAATAGGCAGGTACGATACCCAACTCAGCCATCCTGGAAGTAGTTTTCCGTTGTTTCCCACTTCTAATCCAGGAAAAAGCCGGGACGGTACCTAACTTAAGGCCACGGCCGCTTCCTACACAAATCCTACCTCAATTACAAATACACTATTAGGCTACAGACATCACAGTGATACAGGTTATCAGACAAATTCTACACACACCCAAGTACACGGGGCTACGTGACCACGATGTCGCAAAGCCCCTAAAACAAACAACAATAACAACAACAACAGAAAGGAAGAATGAAGGAAGGGTGGGAAGGAGGTTGCAATTTTATGTTACTCATATGACATAATTCTTTCTTATTTCATTTTTCTTCGTGAAGTCCGTCCCCGATTACTTCAGTGTTTGGAGAAAGGGATTGAGAGCTGTTCGAGAGAACTCATTCAGGATTTGTAGTTTTATTTTAGAAGGACGTTATGCTAGAAACATAGGAAAAGGAGCTTAAGAAATGTGTTCAGTGGAACTAACACAGCGAAGATGACTCGAGGAAGTTGTCCACATTCCTTTGTACTGAAACTAACAGTACCAGCACAACAAATGGTAATGACAAGGTTGTCGCACCGCGCCCTGCTGCATAATATATTAGCATTCAACTGCATCGCTCCACATCCGCGACTCCACCTGTCCTTCAGTGCTGCCAGGGACTAAGTAACGTCTTCAACGTTTATAGCAGAGGAATAGCTTGTCACGGTGGGTGAGTGGATATCGTGTCGGTCTACTAACCCCAAGATTGCAGGTTCGCTCCTGGCCGTGGTAAGTGTTGGTTTTTTTTTTTTTTTTTTTTTTTTTTTTGAAAGGCGGCAAAAATACGATACGCGTGTCATACGATGTTGGCATGTCAAAGAACCCATTTGAATTCAGTAGGCCGAGTTCATAATGGCAAAATTAATCACGGGAGTTTCCGCCAACACAAAGTTCCTAATTTTTCTACTAGAAAGCGCTATAGTGTTCAAGGAGCTTAGATATCTAACATCTAACCTCCTTGACTTTCATAGTCAAGGAACAACGAAATTCGACATGCAAGCTACCCTCTGGGTGTCAAATAACAAAGCTTGCACCCGGCATCCGAGGCCATACGATATTATTATTATTATTATTATTAGCAGAGGAATAAAACATGGGCACTCTCAGAAGGGGAATGGCGTTAGAGTAAGAGGTGATGATGATAATAGTTGTTTTAAGGGGCCTAAGATCTAGGTTATCGGCCCCTAATGGTCTGGGTGATAGCGAAAATGACAATGAGATGTAAACCATAACGACAATTAAGTTAGACTGAAAATACTTACAAAATGGAACTCAGAATGAAGTGACTCACAAAATGTAGAGTGGAATAGCCTACTAACCAAAGGTAATTTAGAAGGGAACTACTCACAAAAGGAATAGATTGAAAAATACGCACCCAATGTAGTTTAGGTTCAAAATACTTTCAAAATGCAATTGCAATTGAAAACACAAAATGAATTTTAGATTGAAAATTCCATACCAGATTCAAAATACACACAACATGCAATTGAAATTCAAAATACTTACAAAATGCAACATAAATTGAAAATATTTACAAAATGTAATTTAGATTCAAAATACTCATTTGGATTGACAATACTTACAGAATGCAATTTAGATTCAAATACTCACAAAATGCAATTGAGAATCAAAATACGTACATAATGGCCATCCTACAAAATGCAATTTAGATTTAAAACACTTACAAAATGTAACTTAGATAGAAAATACCTACAAAATGTAGTGTAGAGTCAAAATATTCACAAAATGGAATTTAGATACACGGGGAGCCAATTCATAAAAACAGTGCAGGAATTTTAAAGAGAAAAGGAAATATAATGAAAAGAAAGAGAAGGCTGATCCCCAGAAGAAGGAGGGATCAGGAGAGATGAGACAAGGGCCAATTAAGGCGGGAAAGGAAGATTCTCCCTAGGCCTCAGATACCCTAATACCGTCGGGGTCGGAAGAGAACAAGAGTTGACCAAGAGAGGTAGACAGGAAAGAAGACGGAGAGGAGCCCGGCACATGTAAGTGGAAGCAATGCCGGACTAAGCTGGGGTCCCGTGGTCGCCAACCCACGTCCCACTAGATGTGAGCCCCTGGGAGGAGGGAATAAGAGGACATTCTTAATTCAAAATATAAAATAACAGCTGAAGAATACAATTGGAATAATGTAGTCCATAGCTGGCTGAAACGACTGCCATAGGAAGTTGATCAAAAATCTACAAACATTGGTTCTTAAGTCCGGTGAATCCAGTAGCAAAATGTTCCTAAATAATCCTTAAAAACTTGATAATATTAAACGTCAAATTAGAATTCCAGAGACAACAGATCCCAAGGCCTAGCTCAGGGTCAAAGCGTGTAACAGAGCTATTCATTTGCTGCCGATTCGATTCCAGCCTCGGGTAGAAGTGTGTGTGTGAATCGTTCCTGGCGAAATCGTCCCGCGATACTTCCCGGAATACTCCGACCATAATTAAATTTCTTGGAAGAGCCGGGAATCCAACTCGGGCCTCCGCGGTGAGAGCCAAGATTGCTAGCCACTACGCAACGAGGTGGTCTCGCCCGTATTAAGAACGACTATACCCTTAATACTTCTTATATTATCTAGTATATTTTAATAATAACAGAGATTTATTCCAGGTGGCAATCCTAGTAAGGAAATAAAAGCCGCACCCCGGAGGGCCTGAGCCTCCTGGTGTGATTCATCGAGCCCAAGATGTAAGTGGAGAAAGTGAGGTACATCGCTCACGTAACACCTCGTAACCCTGAGCAGTGAGCTGACCTTTCAGTTGAGCTGCTTCTCATGGAATTTAACATTCCATGGGTGTGTTTCTACTTCGATGTTCCTGCAGCGTAGCCATGCGCGTTAAAACATTCATCATGATTGTGATGGGGAGCTGCAACAAGCCCGAAGACTGGAGCTTTTAATCCCGGCACTGACAGTGGTTATCCTGAGTGTGATTTTCTACACTCCCTCCAGACAAATGCTGGAGTAGTACTTATTTCAAGTCCCGGGACACCTACCCCATTCCCGCCCCTATTAATTACAGCTACACACACTACTATATTCAACATATAAGCTATCAGACAAATTCAACACACATCCAAGTACACGGAGCTAATGATCTAAGATGTCCCAAACCCCTAATGAGAATTAACAACAAAAACAATCTACTTCGATGCTCTTAGATAATGTCGGGGCCAAAATAAATATTATTAGCCTATAATTATTATTGTGTGCGGTCTCCTGAGAGGCCTGGTGCAGGTATTTCTAATTGACACGTGTAGGTAAAAGAAAGCAAACACATTAACCATATTGGCTAATATTTCCGTATTGACTTGATTCTTCAACCTAGTATTGACAGGCTTCTCTCGTTTACAAATATTACATGTAGTTTACCTGTGCGTCGTGATAAGGACCATATGACAAGCAGTGCTGAACTGGATCGAGCAACACTAGCATGTCGCACACTACGTCCACGTGTTGCCAATGAATTGAATCGCTTATTATTGAAACGGGATAACTCTTTAAAACAAGTAGTTCCGTAGAGAACTATACAGCCTATTTTCATATATCCTGCTCATGTTAATTTCTTCTAACAACATACAAAATTTCAGTTTAATTGCTGTAACAGATTCGTAGATATTGAGAACCGTCTAAATATTTCATATTGTCGCCAGGTTGGATTTTTATTTTTGTACTATTACATTAAGATTATTGTGTACGTGTGGTATTCAAACTTCAATCGCATGATTAGAACACAAGAAGTAAAAACGAGATTTTAAAATTACGCACAGCAGCCATCTTGTGATTATGCAAACAATTGAAATAAATTAGATGCCAGTGGATCAACATTTGTATAAGCATTTAACGTGCAATGTTTCACAGCACTCGGATAATTAATTCGCGAGAATCGTCCATTTAAATATTTATATTTCGCGTCGCCGCCATGTTGGATTTGTGCTCACCAGGTTAATGAAAGTCCTATAGGTGAACATATGTTCATAGTCTCTATGAACATAAAAAAAATTCAGTTTGGTTGCTGTAAAAGATTCATAAATATTGAGAACCGTCTAAATATTTCGGAAGCTCGCCATTTAGGATTGTTATATGTATAGGCCATAGAGTTATGTACCATTCAAGGACAATTATTGCCTAGGTTCATTATTCAAACTTTCACTTCGATCGCATGATTACGACACAAGAAATAAAAACTTAATTTAAAAATTTCGCACAGCCGCCATATTGAGGTTATGTAAACAATTGATTTAAATTAGATGGCAGTGCATTACAATCTGCAAACTCATTTACTGTACCACATTTCACTGCGCTCAGAGAGTTAAATCACGAGAAAAGTCTATTAAAATATTTCAAATTCGCTTGGTCGCCATGTTCGTTTTTTACTTTACAAGTATATGAAGTATACATAGATAAACTTGTACCAGTACCCTTTATCACCGTACAAAATTGCAGGGTAATATCTGTAATAGTTTCGGAGATATAGAATGTCAGTGAAATATTTCGCACAGCCGCCATTTTGAGGTTATGTAAACAATTGAACTAAATTAGACTCCAGTGCATTACTATGTGTATAGACACTTGCTGTACCTAGTTTCATTACGTTTGGATGGTTAAATCGTGAGAAAAGTCTATTTAAAAGTCTCAACTTCGCTTGGTCGCCATGTTCGTTTTCTACTTTACAAGTTTATGAAATATACATAGGTAAACTTGTATCAGTACCCTTTATCACCGTACTAAATTGCAGGGTGATATCTATAATAGTTTCGGAGATATAGAAAGTCAGTGAAATATTTCGCACAGCCGCCATTTTGAAGTTATGTAAACAATTGAACTAAATTAGACTCCAGTGCATTACAATGTATATAAACATTTGCTGTACCAAGTTTCATTACGTGTGGATAGTTAAATCGCGAGAAAAGTCTATTTAAATGTCTCAACTTCGCTTGACCGCCATGTTGGTTTTGTAGTCACCAGGTTTTTGAAAGTCTCATAGGTGAACTTCTAGTAGTACCTTTTATCACCGTACACAATTTCAGGGCGATATCGGTAATAGTTTCGGAGATATTGAATGCTAGTGAAATATTTCGCACAGCCGCCATTTTGCATTGGTGAGACGTAACAAAATTTGAAGGGCACGGTCGAGGTCGCCGGGAATAGTGCTATGAACATACCGAGTTTCATTGAAATCGCTCCAGCCGTTTAGATTTTATTAGGGGGGGACACACACACGAATCACACACACACACACACACACACACACGCACACACACACGGACAAAAGGTGATCTCATAAGCCTATTTTTTCAAAATTGAAAATAGGCTAAAAAGAGGGGGAAAAGACAATACCGTTTTTCTCTCTTTCTGATTCTATGGAAATTGGCAGGCTATAGATTGGTGCGAAAATGAACGTCTCTAGTCGCAGGGGACATCAAATTTGTGTTTATTGCTAAGAGCTGACAGCTTCACAATATTAAACAAGAATTTCCGTGAAGAACTAAAGAGCCTACTTTTCTTAAAACTTGAGATTCATGCCAATGATTAAACTATATGGATCTATCTAGAATAATGACGAAATTAAGTTGGTAATATCGAAATTTCTAATTGGTTCGAAATACTGTATACCTGACATAATGTAGCCTAATAGAGCACTACAGCTGCCAGCCCTGGTGACTGAATATATTCTTCGTTCCACCTCTTAAGGTACAGAACACAAAATTTGCTTGAAGTCCAGTGGATAGTATCGACGTTACATGCAGTTAAACATTGGATTTAACAGCGCACGTAAAATCATGTTGGCAACAATGTCATGCATGTAATGGTCAGAAATAATCTGAAATAATATGATCTATTGTTGTGCAAATTTTGAATAAAATCCATTAGTTAGTATAGAAGTTACATGCATTTTAAAATTCGACCTATCAGCAGGCTTAGAATCATCTGGGCAGCACTGTCGTATATTAGTTACTCCAAATTAATCTAGAATGCCAGTTTCACAATACCGTTGTGCAAAGTTTAGAGCTATTGGCTTGCATACTTTCTGATAATATTGATATTAGGGTAACAAAAATAGAGACAGCATTTATCCACAGTCGGCAGTCCCGGTTGCTCTTAAGAATACGCATAGTCATATCTGTTATGGTACACATAGCACATACGTAATTTGGTTGAGATCCAAATGATAGTATAGAAGTTACATGTATTTAAAGTTGGACCTCTCAGCAGGCTTAGAATCATGTTGGTAGAACTGACGTATATAAGTTACTCCAAATTAATATAGAATGTCAGGTACTATACGTGTGCATAGTTTAAGGCTGTCGGCTTGCATACTTTCTGATATAATGATATTTGGATAAAAGAAATTGAGAGCATTTATTAACAGTTGGCAGCCCTGGTGGCTCTTAAGAATACGCTCAGTCACATCTGTTTATGTACACATAGAACATACGAAATTTGGTTGAATTCCAATTGATAGTGTAGAAGTTATATGCATTTAAAAGTTGGACCTATCAGCAGGCTTATAATCAATTTGGCAACACTGTCATGTATGGCCTCCTGGAAATTAAACTGAAATATTATTATCTGTACGTGTGCCAATTTTTAAATAGCTCCCATTCATATCTTCCAAGATATCCAACATGGAGCTCAAATTTCAATTGCGATTTTTCAGCAGTTGGTAGCACTGACATTTTATACGGCATTGAGATATTCAGGTATAGATCTTTACACATACCAAATTTTGTTTCGATTGCTGCAGCCGTTAGGCAGTTGATAGGGAGGGGGGGGGGGACACACACACAGCCAGACAGAAGGACAGACAGACAGACAGACATATATTTGCCCGGATCGAATCGATCTAATAAGTCTACTTTTTCCTCATTTTTGCAAAATGTGAAAAGTAGGCTAACAAATGAAATTTTAAATTTCAAGAACGGGTGGGTTCTTTGTAAAATTAGAGTTGTTGGCAGCGATGGAACAATGGGAAAAGACTCTAGTGGACATGAAAAAGTGCCATTTGCTCCCCTACAGTTCTTGAGTACGTTACTAAAGAAGACTAACTTCCTACACCTTTCATTTAATAACTCAAGTTTCATACAAAAAATTACATGCCGAAAAAGTCCCGGAAACAATGAAAACAATGATGATTTTAAAAGACTGTTAAAATGTATAGCAAAACCACGTTATGGAGTATTCTATGGTCAGTAATAATCATGGATTTCCTCAGTTGAGAAGGAAGTTGAAATATTAGCAAATTGGTTTTGTATGTGCAATCGTTTAACTTACTGTTTATATTTTTATAACAGTCCTCTGACAATAGTATTAAATAACATAAGTTACGCTTAGATATTATCTACGTATTATGTAAATAAGTAATTGCTACAAGAGGACAAATCTAGATCGTAAACATCAAAGTAGAACATGGTAATGTTATTGACATATCTCCAGTAAAAACCTGTAAACAGTAACGTTAGAAACATTCTCATCGTGTCCATACAAAGAAAATCGTACAATGTGTTTTTTTTCCTTCTCCTTAAAAAAAATTTGCAAACTGGAACTTGTCCTCGTTAAGAAGTAAGCGATTCAATGAGAGTGATGAACTACATGCTGTGTAACCAGACTAATTAAAATACTTTCTTGTCGCCCAGAATAACTCGTGACAAGGTGTTGGCTTTGTAACTGAGTTCATGCTTCTCGCCCAACCTTTGGCAGGGTTGTGTGTGTTCATATATAGGTGCGTGTCTTATTTATTGATGTGTAACATCTTTCCGCTCGGTTGCTGGATAGTTTTGTGGGAGTGATTTTGAAAATTGGGGACGGAAGTGGATCGGAACGATCGAGCTGGCAGTGGTGGATCGAACGGAAGTATACACTGCCCGCTCGATCGATCGAACGGAAGTGTACTAGCTGGCAGTGGTGTAAAACGGAAGTATGCACTGCCCGCTCGATCAATCGATCGGAAGTGTACTAGCTGGCAGTGGTGGAAAACGGAAGTATGCACTGCCCGCTCGATCTATCGATCCAGCGGGCAGTGGTAAGACCCAGCTGGCAGTGGTACGAGAAACAATGAGCGCGCGGTGTCGCAAATTGATACCATGACGTACTCTCGGCCATGTGGAATGTATATGATATACTGAACGGAAAACGCTCATGCGAACTCTGGTGTCAAGTGATTGAAACAAATGACATGGTACATGTTCGAAGTCTTCGTATCAGTATTTAAATGGTAAAATTCCTTAATATCAAACATTGTAAGTAGTCGGCATTGCCGGTATTATGTTTCTGCACAATAGCTATTCAAATATTAACCCACATAACGGTAATGCAGTCATCAATATAATATAATCGTTGTGGTACGAGAATTGAGCTAGCCTTCATGAACTATTACTGAATACATTCTCTTTACTCACAAGAGGGCCTATTCATAAGGCATTCTAAACTCAATTTCACGCAGGAACATTATCGAAACAAGCAAAATATAATTGAAACTTAATTCCATAATGCAGTATTATTGGAACGTGGAAATAAGTCACCATCTTGTGCACAAAATTTGCGTAGTCGAAATAGCCGTGGGGTTAGTGCTTATGACTGTGAATTTAGAGATCTCGGGTTCGAATCCCGGACGGGGTAGATATTTATGCTGCCAGATTATCATTTTAAATAATATTTATCATATCAATATGACTCATTTTAACAGAATCAATATGAAATGACGTGTTGGTCTGTGAATGAAGAGGACCTGTTTATAAGGAATTTAAGGTTATGAGCGGTGTCGCATCTATTAATCTAGTTTATCCATATCGTATTCTTTATTTAGGCTAATGCTGGAGGAAGCTACAAATCATCTAATAAAACGAGTTCCGTATTATAAACTACAATATCTGTAAAACACTCCCTTTTACAATAGATTAATATTTGTGCCAATAATAGTATAAAATACCGGTGTATCAACAATTTCACGTGAGGTTTCTTCTATGTCAGTTGTTACACATCATAATTATGCGACTATTGTAAGGCTCGTAATTTTTAGCCTACTTTCGATTTTTGCAAAAAATGAAAGTAGACTTTGAGATCGACACATGGCGAAAAAAAGTGTGTCTGTCTGTGTGTGTGTGAGTCTCTGTGTGTGTGTGTGTGTGTGAGTGTAAGTACTCTGAATGTCTGTCCCCCCTATCAATTCGAACGCGGTGAACGCGAATTGAACGAAATTTGGTACAAAGGTAGCACTAGCAAAGGACACCTCAGTGTCATGTTTTATATCGCCGCCATCTTGACGGAAACGTAATGGCGGCCACACAAATGTTAAAAGCTAAAATGTAATTACGACCAACCTAATAATCTAGTCTCTACCAAATTTTGCAACAACTTATCTTTATGTGGGAAGCATATTCTGACCAAACTGCAAGATCATCAGCCCAATAGTTTGCAGATGGTGGCCAAGTATGTGTGCAAATCGATTCCCCCTATCAATTCAAACACGGTGAAACCGAATTGAACGAAATTTGGTACAGAGGTAGCACTAGCAAAGGGCACCTCAGTGTCATGCTTTATATCGCCGCCATCTTGACGGAAACGGAATGATGGCCACCCAAATGTTAAAAAAGCTTAAATCAAATTACGACCATCCTAATAATTTGATCTCTACCAGATTTTGCAACAACATGCCTTTTTGTGGAAAGCATCTTATGACTGACTACAAGGTCATTAGCCCAATAGCTTGCAAATAGCGGCCATGTATGTGTGCAAGTCCATTCCCCATATCAATTCAAACACGGTGAAACCGAATTGAATGATTTTTTTTTACAGAGATAGCACTAGCAAAGGGCACCTCATATTCATGTTTAATATCCCTATAGCACGTTGTATTTCAACAAGCTACTACAACCAACATTCAATTATACTCCTTGAAAAGGACAAAGAGTTATAACAATACCCAGGCATTTAGGAGAATGTAGGCTATATGTTCTTTACTGAACATCTTGTTTTTCTAATAATAATAATAATAATAATATAATTACCCCTGACACTACAGCCCATGAAGGACCTGGGCCTACCAAGCGACCGCTGCCCATCTATTTGGCCTGCAGATATTGAGGTTAAGCGTGGTAGGCACATCGGGTCCCCTCGGCCGTTAATCTTGGTTTTCGTGGCCAGGGCCCTCCCTTACTGTCAGACAGCTATAATCCCTGACGGAGCCGGGAATCGAACCCGGGGCCTCCGGGTGTGAGGCAGGCGCGCTGCCCCAACACCATGGGCTTATTTAGTTCTACTTCCTGTAATTATATGCACGCAATTATCACAAAATGTACTGATACAATGGGTTGTTAAGTTTACATACGTTTGGCATAATTTTAATAAGGACTGACTACTGTATTTGGTTTCGTAACATTTGAAAAGATCCTTTGATGATCAAAATAGTATATCAGAGTAAAGTATACTTAGTAACATCTACAATAAAAAAAATAACGAAACACTTTTGAGATTGTTCCTATCGCTCCTATGAACATCTCCATAAACCTGACACCGGAAAAGGATTCGATCCTGCAGCCTTGGGAACAGCAGGCGAGAACGTTACCGCTGCACCACGCAGCCACTGTAGAGGATACGAGAAGCAGAGGCAGATCTAGGAGGCGATTGTTAGAATCATACTTAAGAATTTCAAGGAGTGTGGGATGGATGCAGAGGAGTCCGAATGGATAACTGCTAATAACTTCGTTCGCTCACAGAGGCTTGCTGACAGGAAATGGACGCTGAAAGATGAAACTGTGACTGAAAATTAATAAGGAGCCTAGCATCTCGGTTATCGGCTCTTTCACTAGGAAAGCTGGAAGGAGAACTTATAAGACATTATCCACCATTAAGTGTTCCCACGTTGTGCTAGTAAAACAGCCTAGGACGTAATTTTGTAAGAAGCGTTTTCTTTCAATATGTACATGATATGCACCGTGCAACATCCTGTATAGAGTTTCACCGGTAAAGAACTTGAGCATTTCAATGAATGAAAGTCTCTCTGGCTGATACAATTAGGTTATACAAATGTTAACATACCAGAACAGCCGTTATGTTTCTTGTTAGTTGGTAGGTTAGTTGGTTACTAGTTTCTGCTAATTAGTGAGACTAGACAGATAATTATCCAATTATCTATTATACTAGAGTCACGCCTGGTGGAGGTGGCCTTTACGCGCTGATACTAGCACACGTGTTGTTCCACTTCTCCCTTAAGCTTCTGTTTTAACTTCAGTAAAGAGATCTAGGAACTCAAGTTTATAATTTAATTTAAAAATACGAACAGAGTATTTGATAAACTGTCCCGGATTGGGGATAGTCTTTAGGACTTAGTATATAAAGTGCATTTATTAAGATAGCGAGTTGATAGCTGGCATGCTTTCTTGCACACAGTAATCTCGTTCCCCAACACTTACGCAATCCAAAATGTATCCGAAAGGATTCAAAGAATTTGTAAATGGCACTACAAGACCCGATGAAAAGTTATATTAGGACTACATTCAGGTATTTCAAATCATTCTTCTGTTTACAGTAATGCTTAGTTGTTTGTTGTTTTGTTTTGGTGGTGATTCTTGGAGCTTTGCCACATCGTGGTCATGTATCCCCGTGTACTTGGGTGTGAGTAGACGTTGTCTGATAACCTGTGTCACTGTGATGTCTGTACTTGTAATCGGGGTAGACTTTGGGTAGGAAGCGGTCATGGCCTTAAGTTAGGTACCATCCCGGCATTTGACTGGAGTAGAAGTGGGGAAACACGGAAAACCCCTTCCAGGATGGCTGAGATGGGAATCGAACCCGCTTCTTCTCAGTTTTACCTTACGGGGCTGAGTGTACCCCGTTCCAGCCCTCAGACAAGAATGAAATTTCTTGGCAGAGTCAGAAATCAAACCCGGACCCACGGAATGGCAGCCAACAACACTAGTTATTACTGTATACAACGAGGTGGTCACTGTATACAAACAAACAATTAGTTATGTAGAAGCATTGTTTCAATCATTATTACTTTCTGGGGGGGGCGTGGTGGCTCAGCGGTCTAGCTGTATGCCTCTCACCAAGGCGGTCCGGGTTCGATTCCCGGTCAATGCATGTGAGATTTTCGAAGTGAAATGCCATGTCCTGTGGTTCGGATTCCACGTAAAAAGGAGGTCCCGTGGCTCATGATCTCAAGATTAACGGTCACGTTAAACTACAAGCTTCCTTTTTTTATTACTTTCTGTTAAAATAGGCTGCGCATTCATTAACGTCACCTTTCCCATGCAATTACTGTATGAAAATAATACAATGAGCGCTTTAATTCTTTTCACTCATTATGACAGGTAATGTAATGAGTACTTTTAAAATTAGCGATAAGAGCCCATGTGACGAAGTCGCGAGGTCACTTACCTAGAGGCTGGCTGCGTGGCTCAGCGGTAACGTTCTGCCCAAGGTTGCAGGATCGAATCCTGGCGCAGTCAGCTGGCATTTGAGGGTGCGCAAATGCGAGGGAGCCGTGTTAGTAGATTTAATGGCACGTTAAAGATCCCCTTCGGGGAAGTATTCCTTTTAACATCTGGGGCGTAAAACAAATAACATTATTATTATTCACTTACCAAGAAGAGTTTACAGTAAAATTACGAGTTGAATCGTGTCCATTTCAAGATAAAGCTGGGATAAATGTTTAACGCAATCCTTTGAATTCACTTGGGTATTTTATACAGAATGTTAAAATAAAAATGACGTATATTTTAAAGGGTGATAGAATGCATCAAAGCAAGACAAAAATGTCCAATAAACATGGGCCCTACTGGGCATACTATCTGTGATACAGAGTACTGTACACAAACACGAGTGGAACTGAACTCTATGCGCAACGACTCTGCTCATATCCGTCACCAAACATTATTCCTTGCGACGTATCAGTATTCCATTCCAGGGGTGTCAATCATGATTATGTGGTGATCTCCGTCTCTTAAGAACAAATGTTTACATTTCAAAGTATACACTCATGCTTATTAGACATTTGTTTCTTGTTGGATATTTTTATTTTTACACCCTATATTTGAATTATGTTTATCCTGCCGTGTCTATAAGGTATTATGAAATTCAATTCCCCTTGCTATCGCCATTTGATACCTTCTGGATGGTAGTAGCGAAATGCACATTGAAACAGCATAAAAGCTCTTTCTGACATTCTTTCCTGCGGTTTATATTGTTGTTGATAGATGTAGGGGCTTTGTGACAGCTTGGTCATGTAGCCCCGTGTACTTGTGTGTGTGTTGAAAGTGGTTTATGACTGGGCGTAAAAGTGGTGAAGCAGAGTGGCGGTGAAACAGCATATTTTCTCCCCGGTTAGTTAACCGCTCTCTAGTTATGATTGTTGGTTGGGCTCTGCGGTAAGAGATTGTGCAAGGAAAGATCACTGTGCCGCGAGCCAACTGCGAGCGAGGTGAGAAGCACGAGTGACTTCAATGCGTGTTTGGAAAAGGAACTTTATCACTTCACAGTGATACATAATGCCGTCGTGAAAATAAAACTAAGATTTACACGGCAGCCTCCTTCTCAATCCTCACCTGAATTACATTGGATACACACTATTACAGACACCACAATAACACAGGCTATTAGACAAGTTCTACACCACCTAAGTACACGAGGCAAATGCCCACGATATCCAAGCTCCTCAAATGAAACAACAACAGACTTCAGTATGTGTTATGACAAAAATAAAAAGAGACCTGATTTCTGAGAACTTAACGAGTTCCTGGAATCATTAAAAGACATCAGATAATAATGTGTGTCCTCAAGTGAATTTCTACGAAAACAGCATTGATGACGACTGGCAATAGATGATTAACGTTGGAAGTGGATACTTAAATCTCACATTCTACTAATCCGGCTAACTTGGATATGTCATATTGCAGGGGAAGTAATAATAATAATAATAATAATAATAATAATAATAATAACAATAACAATAATGGCCGCAGCGTTTCTTAGATCACACAACCTATACAAGAAAAAGGCAATTTCAATGCAAGCATAACTCTAACATTACAAAACGGTGATTAGAATCAGATAAGTTTGAGAGAAAGATCCTTAGAAAGATAATGGGCCCGAAGATAGTGGCTGGAGAATATACGTAGTTTGCGAGGCAGTACGGAAGTGTATGTAACGAACGACTGTTGTAATCTATAAAGAAGCGAAGACTCAAATTTCTATGGTCATCTATTTAGAATGAGCGAAAAGCCCTTGACTAACAAAATCTTCACCACACTTGATGGCAGACCTAAAACCTCTGTTAGGTGGTCCAGGGAGGTCAGGAAGGATCTGGAAAAAATTGGGTAAGAAGCGCGTAGACATCGCTAATAGAATCAAGTACCGGCAGCCGATCTGTAACTTCAAGGGCTTTCACGAAGAAGGCAAGCTGAACAGTGGACGGGGGTGGAAAGGAGACAGACTGCTTGGGAAAGAATGCAACGACACTGGGCTACAAAGAAGGTTTCTATGAATTTGTAACAGTTATTTAACGTGACATCTAATGGCCGTAAACGAAATAAGAATAAGAATATTACACGTGGTCTCCGGAGTGGCCCGGTGCGGATCTTTATAGTTGACGCCCGTATGTGACCTGCACGCCGTGATGAACTGTGGCCGTGGGTGGTTCTGGTATTTTACTTTGCGTGTGCACTTTTTCAGCAGAAACTGTTGACAGTGCATCCTGGTTGACAGAGCGATGGCTATACATTTGAACTTGCGATTATACAATGATCCATTATCTCACATGCTTAAGAAGCCTTTCGTTAAAAAACACCTAGGGCGTTTCATATACCAGCGAGCACACATTTCACAAAATATTCAATATCTCTGCAACTAGTTGGGAACTTTTCTTGAATTTGGCCTCGCATATTTCTTGGGTGTTTTATATAAAAATAAAAAAAATAAAAATATTTTGTATGATGCGATTGGTTTTTATTGGCGAGAATAAATACATCTACGGAATTTTGCCAAATGTTAAGTAAATCGTCCAATTAGTTTATTACATTTTTGTAAAAAATATTTTTAGTGAAGAATACAACTTTCATGAAGACAACTATAAAAAGTTCAACATACTCTTACACACTTACTTCATACAGCTTCTCTCTGAAACCCAGATATCTCAAAAGCTACTAAAACTGTTCTCATTAACATTGGTACAGAAAAAGAGGAACCTGTCCTATCAGATGAACTTATAAAAAAAACTGTGAAGTTTTCTTAGTGTATAAAGCCCCTTAAGACCTAACCACGTTCTTTAACAATTGTTTGGCAGAGACAAACTGAAATCTAAGGCATTCGAACTCTTCGAACAAATGCTTCGTGAAACACACATTAAAACATCCGGCCTGTTTGCCATTTCTTGATGAATGCAGTGCATTTGCATTTGTCTGTTGGCACAGGCTAGAGTAAAATGTGGCTTTTCACCGCTGTCTCAGTCTCACTCATGGTTGTGATTATATGGAAGCTACTGAGGTATGGGTGGTGCTTAGTAATGGTCTCAGGCCACAGTCAGTGCCTGTGGATGTTGTGAAAGGTTCTACTCATAGGGTTAGTATTGCTGTTTTGACTCAGTGAGGAAAGCAATGGCAAACTACCTCACTCCTCATCTTGCCTTGTACGCCTCAATATAGGCATTGGGGTTTTGTGGGTATCTACCCACATAACATAACGGTGATACTTTTTGAGGATCCAACCAGCCTTCGGGCTGACTACCTAACCGACAGACTCTGAAACTTTATACATAAGCGCTCCGTTAACCGTCGGCCCCGTGATATTGGGTAGCGCACCTACCTCTCACCCGGAGGTCCCGGGTTCGATTCCTGGCTCCATCATGAGGACTGAAGCGGGGCACACTCAGCCTCGTGAGGACGATTGAGTAGCTATCTGACAGTGAGGCAGCGCCCCGGTCAGGAAAACCCAGATTAATGGCGCTGACCACGCGTCACCCCACAATCTGTGGTCCAAATAGCTGGACAGCGGTCGCTTGGTAGGCCTGCGAGGGTTGTGGAGCCACGGAGTTTGGTTAGCACAGAATTTTCTGAAGTCATTTTTAGACCAAACACATGTGTACGAGCCAGTGACAGAGATCCAAATTTGGAACGCAGCTCGAGCTTACGGAGTTATGGGCCTGCGTACTGTAGATTTATTTTATTACCACACGAATATATAATAAAAATGCAAAACTACAAAGAAATTTACTCCAATTCCTTACAATTAAGTGGGTGTGCACATACAAATAGACACCCGCCACTACTGGTGATGAGGATGATATAAATGATGATGACGTCACAAACACGCAGTCTTTGATCCCGGGGAATTAACCGAACTAAGTTAAAACCTCACCATCCAACCGGGAAATGAACTCGGGATCTATCACTCCGAAGTCAAACTTGGTTACGACGCTGGGCGTTGGGGGAAGTAAAACATGATTTTCTGAAAGATTAGAAAGAGGTGTGATCTGAATCACAGCAAGTGGAGAAAATAAATCAACGAAAGATTAGAAAGAGGTATGATCTGAATCACAGCAAGTGGAGAAAATAAATCAACGAAATTTTTCAGAATATATTTTACCTTTTCAGCAGACATCTCTAGAATAAAAAATGTGACGTCTAGCAAATTCCATTCAGAGTGCGTCATCAACCTTGAAGTTACCGACAGTAGTGGCTCAGCTGGCTAAAGCGCACCGTTAGGTCATGGGACCAAGCTCTCTGCTGACTCGGTAGACGCGTGTGTTCGAGCCCCACCGTCGGCCGTTCTTGAAACGGTTTTCCGTGGTTTCCCATTTTCAACACCAGGCAAATGCTGGGACGGTCCCTTCTGATAGGCCACGGCCGATTCCTTCCACATCCTTGCCCAGTTTCATTCATTTACCTTCATCCATTCCATCTCTCATCCCGACGCGCAGGTCGCCCACGGGCGTCGAATAGAAAGACCTGCACTCGGCCTCTGAGGAGGCCACACGACAAAAAAAAAAAAAAACCTTGAAGTTTATAAAGGATGGTGTTTAAGGAGTGTAGTCTCATCCAACGATTACTGCATGTTTGGTTTTCTTATTGCATATCACATAAAAGAACGAGGTAGCTCCAATACCACTGTAGCTCACTGACATATCTACCTAAATTAAGGAAAAGTTACTAATGAAATATGCAATAAACTTCTATACCTGAAAGAGAAACTCCACCTAAACGATTAGTGTCTGCTGGATTCCTTGAAGACAAGTGTGTACTATGTTCACCTTGTGATATAGCGGAGGTCCGGGTTAGATTCCCGGCTCTAACAAGAAATGTAATTATGGTTTGGGGATTGGAACGGGGTATACTCAGTGAGGCGAAATTCAGAAGAGGTGGGCTCGATTCCCGCCTCAGCCATCCTGGAAGTGTTTTTTCAGTGGTTTCCCATTTTTCTACTCAAGACAAATGCCTGGATAGTTCCTAACTTGAAGCCACGGCCGCTTCCTTGCCAATCCTCACCTGAATTTCAAATACACGCACTACTACAGTCATCACATTTACACAGGATATCTGACAATTTGTATGCACACCAAAATACACGGGGCTAACTGACTACGATGTCCAAGCTCATCAATGAAAAGAAACACCATTTTAGGTTTTATTTTCCTTGTCAGGCAATATACAGTAATTTCCTGGAATTATGATGATATCTATTAATGTCATGTAGAGAGAGCCCACTGAGTCAAGTAATTCGTACGGTACCCGCTGAGTCCATAATGATATCAGAGCGGGGGACGGGATGGTACATCGGTCAAGCTGCTTGCCTCTCACCAAGGCAGTCCGAGTTCGATTTCCGGTCAATGTATGTGTGATTTTCGATGTGAAATGTCATGTCCCGTGGTTCGGATTCCATGTAGAAAGGAGGAACCATGGTTAATGGCCGCGAGACTAACGGTCACGTAAAGCTAGTAGCTTTATTTCTTTCCTTTGGTAGCAGCGAGAAATCTACCGTGAAACACAACATACACTTGTATAGAGATCCTGAGTAGGCCTACATGAATTTACTGATTTTATGCTTGAAAGTGTCTCAGGCAAGGTTACACCGTGACAATTGTCGTTATTGTAACATTTTAGATTTTCAAGATTGCGGATGTGTAAAAAATTTCGTTTGACATTCCTGTAAATATCGCTAAAATTGTTTATATATGACTTTCATTTATTAAGTTTCGTATAATTCGACTATTTCATCCTGAGGAATTAACTTTAACATTTGAATATTACGCCCAATCGCCATCTTGAATGTTTGAAGTCGTTTATTTCGTGCCGTTTGCAGATAAATCTTGCTACGTCTAGTCATTACCCAGCCAGGACATTCAACCTGTGACAGCAGTTCAACTAAATCGTAGAAACAATTTTTCGTTATATTTTCCCTCCATTATGGTTTAGCGTGCTGCCCCTCCAGAAGACTCGCCTAATTTTAACATCCCTTCAAACCGTTTAGAAACGCTGTGCTGCCAGAATATTACCCTGAAGGGGCTCCTTAATGTGCCAGTACAATATATCTACTGGCATTAGATTATTGTATTAAATCTTCCTTAAATTTCATCGAATTGAGCCGGGATTAAATCCGCAATCTGAGATTTAGAAGGTAAACACTTAACCAACTGCGCCACTCATTGCGACATGATACCTAGCATTAGGTCACACCAGGTCCCTTCCCAGCTCAAATTACAAGCACACACACTAGTACAAGGTCATCAGACAGGTTCCATACACACCCAAGTACACAGGTTTAATGACTACAACGTTCCAAACCTGTAAATGAAAAGTAAATATATTTAACAAATGAACTTTTTATGTAGGCTTGAAGGTTTAACAGACAGCGGTAGCTACGCTCGCTTAAGTGCAGTGCTAGGCTATGGGGCCAAGTTCTCTGCGGACTCGGTAGACGTGGGTTCGAGCTCCACTGTCGGCCCTCCTTGATTTTTTTTCCGTGGTTTCCCCATTTTCAACTCCAGGAAAATGCTTGAACGGTACCTTCTGACAAGCCAATGCCGCTTCCTTCCACATCCTTGCCCAGTTTCATGCATCTTCATTCATTTCATCTCCCATTAGCTCCTCTCGTGAGATTTGCGTCCGGAAGGGTATCTTGCCGTAAAAACCATCCGCCACATAGAATTTCATCGCATCTCATCCCCGACCTCGTTGGAAACGGGAATAATAAGGGGTAGACATACATACAATGTAGGCTTGACGGTTTTCTATTCTTAGTGAAATAACGTGTTTGTGTGAGATAATCACCACGTGGGTAACTTCCCTCCGGTGTCTTCAGAGTTGTGCGTACTTTCAATCCTAATATCAAAAGAAGAGATTTGGCGATTCTCTGAAGAGAGTTTCAGGCGTTGTCTAGGTAGTCCCAACATCCTATTGACACTGCAAAAGAACTGTGCTCCACAGCTTCTACTGTACAAACAACTGCTATGCATTGCCATAGTTATCACAAGCAAGCCTAAAACGAGGAAACGTCTGGTAGGCACAAAGTCCATCTCCATAGCAACAGCCTTTATGATAAATATAGGACAACCCCCAATTTTCCCTTCGGATAACTAACTTTGGGTGGGGGTTAAATTCCTCTTATTATCCAAGAAACCGCCACCAATCAACTTACGGATGGAACGTATCCAGAAATAGAAATCTGGGATCCTAATGTCTTCGTGAGTTTTCAGCTGTAGTTGCCTAGCAATATTCCATGCAAACCGGAAGATTATACGCGTTAAAAGGCCTTCATAACTCCTTGGAGAATATGAGAGGAAGAAACCTATTTATTACATCAAATCTTAGCTTACTGTAGAGATTTTCATCTAAACTTTGTTCCCAGTCAGTCACGGAAAACACTTTTACTTTTACTTTATTGGACTTTGATCCATCACCTTTCAAGATGATGACCATCCCCCCTCCTACGCCCCCATGCCCCACCCCTTCAAAAAAAAAAAAAAAAAAAAACATGTTACGTGTCGTATGGAAGGGAATGGTTCACCACCAAATACCGTGCGATAAGCATTATTAACTTTTGAAAATGCAATGATTTACATGCTATCCCTTTGAGGTCCTTGCTGTTGTGTTCACTACTTCAGTTCAGGAATTGCCATAATACCTGCTTCATGTGGAGAGGTCAGGACGTCAAGGTGGCCAGTAGCAAGCCAAGTACACCTACTCAGTCCAGAACCTGGAAACTTGCCACAGGTACTGTTGTATCATCATGGCGTATTGTGCCGTACCTCATCGTGCTGAAGCAAGCATTCGTTTTGGATGCCAAGGTTAAGCTATTCAACTATTTCCTCATTGGAGCTATCTTCGAAGCAGTATGGCTTTTTTTTTGGCATTGTTATGATGCGAAAGGACTTTTCTTTTCTAATTCCAAGAAAAGTGCAAATTATATAGAGTAACACTTGATAGCGAGTTGCATTCGGGATTCGAATCCGAATAACCTGCACTGCGAACAGGTACATCCTCCAGCCGACAATGACTTGCACTTAGCAGATTCCCTAGTCTTAGAATCTTAGATGAAGAGGACACTGCAGAGCGACCTCGTGTAGACTACGGTAACATAGATATAGTGAAACCAGAACTCTCTACGTGTAGCCACTGGACGTATCAGCAGTTGTACGAGAATGGATCCAACATCGCCCAAACAATAAGATAAGATCATATTTCCTACCACGCCATTCACAAACAATTACAGATATCACACTAAAACAAGCAAACTAACAATATCTTAACAAACAAGATGTTCAGTAAAGAATATATAGCCTACTTTCTCCTAAATGCATGGGTATTGTTATAACTCTTTGTCCTTTTCAAGGAGTATAATTGAATGTTGGTTGTAGTAGCTTGTTGAAATACAACGTGCTATAGGGATATTAAACATGAATATGAGGTGCCCTTTGCTAGTGCTACCTCTGTAAAAAAAATCATTCAATTCGGTTTCACCGTGTTTGAATTGATCTGGGGAATGGATTTGCACACATACATGGCCGCTATTTGCAAACTATTGGGCTGATGACCTTGTAGTCAGTCATAAGATGCTTTCCACAAAAAGGCATGTTGTTGCAAAATCCGGTAGAGATCAAATTATTAGGATGGTCGAAATTTGATTTAAGCTTTTAACATTTGGGTGGCCGTCATTCCGTTTCCGTCAAGATGGCGGCGATATAAAACATGACACTGAGGTGCATTTTGCTAGTGCTACCTCTGTACCAAATTTCGTTCAATTCGGTTTCACCGTGTTTAAATTGATAGGAGAAATCTATTTGCACATATACTTGGCCACCATCTGCAAACTATTGGGCTGATGATCTAGCAGTTTGGTCAGAATATGCTTCCCACATAAAGATTTGTTGTTGCAAAATTTGGTAGAGACTAGGTTATTAGGTTGGTCGTAATTACATTTTAGCCTTTAACATTTGGGTGGCCGCGATTACGTTTTCGTCAAGATGGCGGTGATATAAAACATGACACTGAGGTGGCCTTTTCTAGTGCTACCTCTGTACCAAATTTCGTTCCATTCGGTTTCACCGTGTTAGAATTAATAGGGGGAATCGATTTTCACACAAAGATGGCCGCCATCCGCAAAATATTAGGCTAATGTCCTATTAGTTTGGTCAAAGGATGCTCCCTCCATAACGGTATGTTGATGCAAAATTTGGTAGAGATCGGATGATTAGGTTAATCGAAATTTGATTTAAGCTTTGAACATTTGGGTGGCCGCCATTACGTTTCCGTCAAGATGGCGGCGATATAAAACATGACACTGAGGTGCCCTTTGCTAGTGCTAGCTCTGTACCAAATTTCATTCCATTCGGTTTCACCGTGTTCGAATTAATAGGGGTAATCGATTTTGACACAAAGATGGCCGCCATCCGCAAACTATTAGGCTAATGACCTATTAGATTTGTCAAAGGATGGTTCCTCCATAAAGGTATGTTGTTGCAAAATTTGGTGGAGATCGGATGATTAGGTTAGTCGTAATTTGATTTAAGCTTTGAAGATTTGGGTGGCCGCCATTACGTTTCCGTCAAGATGGCGGCGATATAAAACATGACACTGGATTGCCCTTTGCTAGTGCTACCTCTGTACCAAATTTCATTCCATTCGGTTTCACCGTGTTCGAATTAATAGGGGTAATCGATTTTGACACAAAGATGGCCGCCATCCGCAAACTATTAGGCTAATGACCTATTAGATTTGTCAACGGATGCTCCCTCCATAAAGGTATGTTGTTGCAAAATTTGGTAGAGATCGGATGAACAGGTTAGTCGTAATTTGATTTAAGCTTTGAACATTTGTGTGGCCGCCATTACGTTTCCGTCAAGATGGCGGCGATATAAAACATGACACTGGGGTGCCCTTTGCTAGTACTTCCTCTGTACCAAATTTCGTTCCATTCGATTTCACCGTGTTTGAATTAATAGGGGCAATCAATTTTCACACAAAGATGGCCGCCATCCGCAAACTATTAGGCTGATGACCTATTAGTTTGGTCAAAGGATGCTGCCCCCATAAAGGTATGTTGTTGCAAAATTTGGTAGAGATCGGATGATTAGGTTAGTCGTAATTTGATTTAAGCTTTGAACATTTGTGTGGCCGTCTTTATGTTTCCGTCAAGATGGCGGCGATATAAAACATGACACTGAGGTGTCCTTTGCTAGTGCTACCTTTGTACCAAATTTCGTTCAATTTGCGCTCACCGTGTTCGAATTGATAGGGGGGAACAGACATTCAGAGTACACACACTCACACACACACACACACACACACAGACTCACACACACACATACACACACACACAGACACACGTTTTTCGCCCTGTAGTGATCTCATAAGTCTACTTTCATCTTTTGCAAAAATCGAAAGTAGGCTAAAAATTACATACCGGTATAAATAACAAATCTTGAAAAGTTGCGCAAGTTCTGTAACTAAATAGTAATACATTATGCAACGAGCCTATAATGGCAATAATTAAGACACGAGTATGATTATAAAGCGAGCGTAGCGAGTTTGATAATTTCCATACGAGTGTCTTACTTACCATTATAGGCTCGTTGCATACGACTGTTTAAGTTCGACCATAATTATAACTATTTTATGTTCGAACATAAATATACATAAATATCTGTCGAGATTTCACCAGTTTTATGTACTGAACAGGGCGCATGGGACGCTGAGAATGCCTTGTATTTGACCATGGCCTCCTGGAATACCTCACAATGACACTCGCCACGCAGTGAAATTTAAAATAAGGGGACCATGGAAGTGAGCGCAGGTGTGATGCTATCCTCACCTAATTGGTCACACACCTGTTTCTTGAGCTCTGATTGGTGGGAGAAACTGTATCATAATGAAAACTTAGTTTTATGACATATAATATTTACATTTCGCCAGGGTTGAACATAAATGTACATATTGTAAATACCATCACCCACACACTGTACTTGTACACATACATTTAAAGGTCTAAGTATGAAATATCTGACGATGATTGCTTGACGATCGAAACTGGTCATCCAGGTGAATTTATTTATCAATCTCATGTATTTTTTTTTTCACCAACCTGGGCCCAATGTTTGGGAAGCCAGGCTCTGCCTGTCACAAGTCAGGACAAAGGGCGAGTGATAGAGGACTAACACCTCTTAAAAAAAGTCCTCTCGGCACGCCGGAAGGCGGAGGTAGATTTCACCGTACAAACTTGGGGATAGGCGAAAATAGGCAGAAAATGCAGATTTTCGTAGAAGGATCAGACCTCATTTAATGCGAGAAGGTATTTTATAATTGGAGCTTAATTAACTTTGTTTTTCGTCATTTTATGCTTATTTTAAACATTTTATTGTCTTATGGGAACGGTAACCTTCTTGTCATTTGGGGTCCATTTTTATACTTGTGGTCACACTATCCTTATGCAAGGTTTCGACACTGATGTGCAACTATGTAACGGTCTGTTACTTCTTCACGCAAAATTATATCTACCGCAGAGATTTTGGTTGGTTCCTCAGTTTAGGGGCTGCGACAACGCGGTCATGTAACCTCGTGTACTTTGGGATGGCTGTATTAGTCTGTAATTCAGGTAAGGACTGCAGACGGTCAATTTCAAGCAGTAGTTCCTAATGTTGCTACCAGGTACTACCGTTAACGACACCTAGCTGTGAACTTGGCTACTAGATGCCACCGCAACCAGCAACTCGCAACGAACGTTGGAACTTCCCCTCCAAAGGAAAGCATACTGAGGGATTTTTAGCGCTCTTAGAAAATCCGACGACTTCGGCTGGCTTTGAACTCGCGACCTTGGACATAGACATTCAGCATGCTACCAGTTACGTCATCGAAGCCGCTTCACACTTAGATGGAAATCTGAATCTGATCTCGTGCAAGTTCGTTATCTTTGCAACGTCTGATGGCTCATCCCTCATCAATTTAGTAGTGTTGACATGGCAACCACTGATAGGTCTTGGCATTTTCTTATAATTCCGAAATTATTTTTCTCATCCCTTGGCATAATGGTGGGTTATATCAAAAATTCTTTCAGACAAAAGTTTTAGGTAATTATTATGGGAATATTGTCCATTTCGTACGGTTTTGATATTGTGCCTATTAAGAGAGATATGATTAATGTTTCCCGAAAAACCCACTTTTTCCCACCCCTTTGGTCAATGGTTGGTGCTATAAAAAAAACTCATCAAACATACATTTTTGGGCGTTATCCGACACATAGTATGAATGTTGAACGGATTTGATATTTCACATATTAAGAGAGTTATAGCAATATTTCACTTTTTCGAAAAAAAAAGCCCCCATTTTCACCCCCTTCGACCGATTTAGCCCAGTAACGAACTCGACCGAGATTTTATAGGTATACATATTCGGTAAAAAATTCAAAGTGATTGGTGCAAAATTACGGCAGTTATCGTGTCCACAATAAACTGATATACTTATATACATATACATACATAAATTATATACAAACTTTTGAACTGACGGTGGTTTTGGGGTCTGGGGGATGTGAAACGCGAAGATATGTCGAAATTTTCCGGAAGTCGAAACATGGTACCCATTGCAATAGTTAGCTTTCTAATGAAATCTACCTTTGGTTGGTTCCTCAGTTTAGGGGCTTCGACAACGCGGTCATCTAACCCCGTGTACTTTGGGTGAGTGTAGAATCTGTCTGATACACGGTGTAAATTGTAATGGCTCTATTAGTCTTAATTCATGTAAGTACTGCAGACGGTCAATTTCAAGCAGTAGTTCCTAATGTTGCTACCAGGTACTGCCGTCAACGACACCTAGCTGTGAACTTGGCTACTAGAAGCCACCCCAACCAGCAACTCGTAACGAACGTTGGAACTTCCCCTCCAAAGGAAAGCATACTGAGGGATTCTAGTGCTCTTAGAAAATCCGACGACTTCGGCCGGCTTTGAAACCGCGACATTGGGCATAGACATTCAGCATGCTACCAGTTACGTCACCGAAGCCGCTTCCCACTTTGTCAGGCGGCTTCGGTGGCGTAGTCGGTAGCATGCTGAGCTTCTATGCCCAAGATACCGGGTTCAAACCCGGCCGAAGCCGTCGGATTTTTTAAGAGCGTTAAATAACCCTCAGTATGCCTTCCTTCGGAGGGGAAGTAAAGCCGGAGGTCCCATGTCATAGATTTATGGCATGTTAAAGATCCTTCCACTAATTGCACCTGTGTGAAGCTAAATTGGATAGGTTAAGAATGTATGCAACGCTCTTAGGTTTCTATGTTCGTTGCCAAGAGCCGACTGTGGCGGCGTCTAGTAGCTCAGTTCTGAACTTGGCCTCGTATTCGTTGACAGTGGCGCTTGGCGGCAAAAGTAGGAACTATCTGAAAAAATGTTAGTTGCAGTACTTAAATTAACAAACAGATAACACACACTAATACAGTCATCACAATTAACACCGGTTATCAGACAGATTCTACACACACCCAAAGTACACGGGGCTACATGACCGCGTTGTCGCAGCCCCTAAACTTAAGAACCAACCAACCAACCACTTAGTCAGATGGAAATACTGAATCTGATCTCGTGCAAGTGCGTTGTCATGGCAACGTCCGATGGCCCATGCCTCATCAATTTAGTAGTGTTGCCATGGCAACCACTGATAGCTCTTGGCATTTTCTTATAATTCCGAAATCATTTTTCTCGTCCCTTGGCGTAATGGTGGGTCATATCAAAAATTCTTTCAGACAAAAGTTTTAGGTAATTATTAGGGGAATATTGTCCATTTTGTACGGTTTTGATATTGTGCCTATTAAGAGAGATATGATTAATGTTTCCCGAAAAACCCACTTTTTTCCACCCCTTTGGTCAATGGTTGGTGCTATCAAAAAACTTATTTGACATAAATTTTTGGCACTTATCCGACACATATTATGAACTTTGAATGGATTCGATATTACACGTATTAAGAGAGTTATAGCGAAATTTCACTTTTTCGAAAAAAGCCCCCCATTTTCACCCCCTTCGACCGATTTAGCCCAGTAACGAACTCGAACGAGATTTTATAGGTATACATCTTCGGTAAAAAATTCGAAGTAATTGGTGCAAAATTACGGCAGTTATCGTGTCCACAAGAAACTGATATACATATATATATATATACATATATATATATATACATAAATTATATATAAACTTTTGAACTGACGGTGGTTTTGGGGTCTGGGGGATGTGAAACGCGAAGATATGTCGAAATTTTCCGGAAGTCGAAACATGGTACCCATTGCAATAGTTAGCTTTCTAATGAAATCTACCTAAAAACCTGGGACCAGCTGACCCGGCTGGTAGTACCCTGTAAGGGACCCTTGCCAGGGTTACGGTGAAGTCCACAACGGCTGCTACAGTGGAGAGGATAATCTTCGGTACAGTGTATATGGCGGATGTGGCAGCCCAGTGCTCGGGATTTTAATAGAGTAAAAGGTATCATCCTCACTCCGAGGATAGATATCAGTTATAGCGTCTGATCCGGAGCGGGCGGCTACGAACGGCGTCTGTACCCCATGTTAGGGGCGGCCGAATTTATATGCTGGCAGTAGCTTTAAAATGCTAGGCGTCAGACTCAGCGACAAGTCGGCCGAAATTTAATTGTCGTATCATGATGCACCAAGTAAATTGTAGTATCCAGGCTAGGGCGTCCCCCGCAGGCGACGCGCCCCGACCCCGCCCGATCGGGGTGGGAAATGGACGAGGGCTACCTACCCAAGGCCGGGGCAGGCTAAAGAAGCAAGGCTCGATTACCAGATTTGCGACAATCAACGTTGGGACAGTAACTGGGCGCAGTCGTGAGTTGGCTGAATCGCTCCACCAACGCAAAATTGATGTAGCCTGTATCCAGGGAACAAAGTGGAAAGGCGCAAAGGCGCGTGATATTGGTGATGGTTACAAGCTCTTCTACAATGGCAAAACATCTGACCGAAATGGTGTGGCAATTGCCATCTGTGAACGGCTACGGAATAGTGTCACCAGAGTAAACCGTATCTCTGATCGCCTGTAGAGCATCCAGATAATTACGGATGCAATATCACTCCATATCGTCTCATGTTATGCACCACAGACTGGGTGCCAAGCTGAAGAACAAGACAAATTCTGGGGTGATCTTGAGACATTAATACATTCAGTTGATCCTAATGAGTCTTTGATTATTGGTGGTGATCTCAATAGTCATGTTGGTAGATCACGTGATGGATTTGAACGCGTACATGGTGGTTGTGGTCATGGGACGCGAAATGCAGCTGGGGTGCGTACTTTAGAGTGTGCCGAGGCTTGTGACCTAGTGGTGGTGAACACCTTCTTCAAGAAACGGTTATCACATCTCATCACATACAACAGTGGTGGCCATCAAACTCAAATTGATTACTGGTTGGTGCGTAGAAGAGATCTGAGATTGGTGAAGGACTCCAAGGTCATTCCTTCAGAAAATGTTGCTCCCCAACATAAGCCCTTGATCTTAGATTTCCATATTACTCTTCGTACTCCTTCACGACCTATCACCAATACTGAACATATAAAGTGGTGGAAACTACCTGGCCATGAATTGCTACTTCTAGATTCTATTGGTCCTCTTCCTGACAACATTGATCAACTAACATGGAATGAATTCACCTCAAACATCCAGGCAAATGCAAAGAAAGTAATGGGTATGACAAAACCGGGACGACAATTTGTTGATAAACAAACTTGGTGGTGGAATGAAGACGTGCAACGAGCTGTGAAATCTAAGAAAACTGCTTACAAAAAGTGGCTTAGATCAAGAACCGATGCTGATCTAACTCAATATCGCCAGCTCAAATCCGATGCAAAACACGCTGTTGCAGTTGCTAAATCCAAGCAACTAAGTACATTGTACAAACAACTAGAGGAATCTACTGGGGTCAATAATATTTACAAGCTAGCCAGATCTCGTCATCGTGCCACAGTTGACATAGGACATGTCATGCATGTCATGGATAAGCACGGGCATCTTCTAACAAAACCAACAGAGATCCTTCAACGATGGCATGAACACTTCAATACTATCTGTAATGAAGAGTTCCCTCACCCACCGATTCCATTAGCCGAACCTGTACAAGGTGCAGTTCCACCTATCACACCTGCCGAGGTCAATACTGCGATCCACGCAATGAAGAATGGCAAGGCAACAGGCCCTGATGATATTCCTGCAGAGCTATGGAAGCAGTTGGGTCATGCCTCTGCAGAGTTCCTAGCCGAGTTCTTTAACAAATGCCTTGCGAGCCACCAGATCCCGTCAGCTTGGCAAACTAGCGTCACAATACCAATATGGAAAGGCAAGGGCGATGTAACTATCTGTGCCAATTATCGTCCCATTCGTCTCTTATGCCACATAATGAAGATTCTAGAACGTGTGATTGACACTCGCTTACGTAGCATTGTTACCATCTCGCCTAACCAATGTGGATTCATGAAAGGTCGCGGAACAACTGATGCTATCCATGCAATGCGGCTTCTGATAGAAAAGTATATGGAGAAAAGAAGGACAATTCACATGGTTTTTCTGGATCTGGAGAAAGCATTCGACCGGGTTCCCCATCAGCTTATATGGTATTCTCTTCGATCTCATGGCGTACCAGAAGCTTATGTGCGTTGGGTCCAACTCCTCTACAATAATACAACTAGCTCTGTACGCAGTGCTGCTGGACTCACCAAACAGTTCGATATTCGAGTTGGGGTTCACCAGGGATCTGCACTATCTCCACTCTTGTTTATCCTATGCATGGATACAGTGACTGCCGATTTGCAGAGGCAACCACCATGGACATTACTGTACGCCGATGATGGCATGCTTGCAAGCGAGACCCGTAATGATCTAGAGCAATTGGTCAACCTCTGGAATGCGAGGCTCTGTGAAATTGGACTACGGCTCAACCTCACTAAGACTGAGTATCTTGAATGTGGTTCCCAGACAGATGGGACCATCATAGTGGATGGCACCCCACTACCAAAAGCTTCACATCTCCGATACCTTGGCTCCGTTGTGAGACCTGATGGTGATACAGTCTCGGATGCCCGTGCAAGAGTGAATGCTGCATGGATGAAGTGGCGCCAGGTCACAGGCGTTCTCTGTGACCGCAAGATCCCTTTGCGCCTCAAAACTAAGATCTATCAATCAGTCGTCCGCCCTGTTGCTTTGTATGGAGCTGAATGCTGGCCTAATACAAAGAAACATGAACAAGCTTTGCACTCAATGGAGATGCGGATGCTAAGATGGTCCTTGGGAATTACACGGCTGGATCATATTAAGAACGAAGACGTCCGCAATACTCTTGGAATTGCCCCTCTTCCAGCCAAAATGAGGGAGACTCGGTTGCGTTGGTACGGACATGTAGCCCGAGCAAATACAGAGTCCATTGTAAGCAAGTCACTTGCTCTCGAGCCTGATGGACAAAGACCTCCAGGACGACCAAAAAGGCGTTGGATGGATACCCTACACGACGATATGCGCATCGTAGGTCTTCGTCCTACAGATGCAGCAAACCGCAACAAATGGAGAGCGAGGTGCAGAGTGGCGGACCCCAAAAAATAATTGGGAACAACGCCAGGAAAAAGAAGAAGATGTATTTTTTTTCAGACACCCATTACAATTGGGTACAATCGTGTTCACCGACTGAAAAGTATTAATTTCGATTACTAAGGCAACACTGAAAAATGGGTTTCAACACAATAATCTAGATATTAGAGTATGGTAACTAACTTTGATTGATGCTTTGTTTCCAGGAGCCACGATGGGTTCTCTGCGTTCGGTGGTCCTGGCAGCCCTCCTGCTAGTGGTGAGCACACAAGCCCAGCTCAACAGAGCACCACAGTTCGTGCCTGGAGGGGACATGGCGCGCTTCTCCCTGCCTGAAGACACTCCTGTGGGCTCTCCGGTGTACCGCTTGCAGGGAGTGGATCCCGAGGGCTCCAAGGTGCACTACAGCATCAGTGGCGAGCATCTCACAGTGGAGAGGGGGTCGGGAGTGGTCACTTTACTGAAACCTCTAGACCGAGAGACCCTGGACCTCATAGAGGTCATCATCAGCATAACAGGTGAGTTATACAACATAGCAACAGTTTTTTTTGTCGTGTAGCCTCCTGAGAGGCCGAGTGCAGGTCTTTCTAGTCGACGCCCGTGGGCGACCTGCGCGTCGGGATGAGAGATGGAATTGATGAAGATGAATGAAACTGGGCAAGGATGTGGAAGGAAGCGGCCGTGGCCTGTCAGAAGGCACTGTCCCAGCATTTGCCTGGTGTTGAAAATGGGAAACCACGGAAAACCATTTCAAGGACAGCCGACGGTGGGGCTCGAACCCACGCGTCTACCGAGTCAGCAGAGAGCTTGGCCCCTTGACCTAACGCAGCGCTTTAGCCCGCGCAGCCACTACTGTCGGTATAGCAACAGTAACAGTGGTGAACACCTCACAGTGGAGAGGGGTGGTCATCTTATTGAAACACCTACACCGAACGATCCTGCACCTTAGAGAGATTATCAGTATAACAGTTAAGTTACAGAACACTTGTATCCAAAGCATTTTCCTGCATTACAAATTCTGTTGGTGAGGCACTCACGTTTTGAGCAAACATTAGCGGGATTCTGATGGTTTGTGATTTATGAATGCTCAAGTGAAACACCCTTCGCAGCAAATTTACTGACACGTTGAGGAACTTCCTTAGGATACAATTGGAACACCCTAACGCCTCTTAACGGCTCTTGTCAGTTAGAGGGGAGGTGTTGAAACAAATCGCATCATCATCATCATAATGTCAGCGTTATCCCGTTTGTACGGGATCCGCAGCTTGTTTGTCTTCCCACTTTTTCTATCGGCCTTATCTCCTGGGTGTAAGTCCCATTGCTTCAAGCCTTTGTTTATTGTGTCGCTTTGGTCGTCCACGTGGTCTTCGTCCATCAACATTATGATGGTGGGTAGCTTTTATGACAGTGCCAGGTGCTGCCCTCACGACGTGTCCATACCAATGAAGTCTGTACTCTTTTCACGAATTGGTGCCACCACGTTCTGCTGTCTGATGGCAGTGTTACAGACATGATCAAGTCGGGAAGTTCCCATTGTTCTGCGTAACATAACCGTTTCCTTAGTACGGAGAGAATGTTCGATTCATTTCGAGGTAGTCCAGCGTTCAATGTTGTAAAGTGTAACTGGTCTTACCATTCTGCGATAGATCTTAGACTTCATATGAGTTAGCATTTGTTTGTCACAGAGACACCTGTAACCTCCCTCCATCAAATCAATGTCGCGTTGATTCTCTCATGCGTACTTCTTCATTCAAACAGCCATTGCTATGGAATCCCGGATAATGGAGCTTGTCTACCTGTCTTAAGATGACTTTGATAATTTTGTTGGAGCCATTTGTTAGGACAGAATCAAGAAACATCGTCTTTTGTATTTTAAAACGGAATCCAAATTGTCAAAGACGGCCAGGCCATATTTCTATTGATCTTGAGAATCTTCTCGCAAGATGGCAGCGAGCATCACATCATTAGATGTCTATGGTACTTCCCGAAGTATGTCTTTTGTTACAATGTCCATGGCTAAGGTGAAAATGAGAGGAGCCAGTGCTGAACCCTAGTGTACACCTACCGTGATAGGGAAACTCCCTGATAAGTCATTTGAACACCGAAATTGGTTGCTAATGTTATCACAGAGCAATTTTATCCAATCAGTAAGTGATTCAGGTATGCCATGATCACGAAGTAGATAGCCTACTAGATTAGTCGATGTGGCACACGATCAAAGGCCTTCTCGAGTTCAAGAAAGGCTAGTTGTAACGTTGTTTTGTTTGTTCTTTCTTTTACGATATTTCTTCATTAGTTGGTGGACTGCAAATATGGCGTTAGTAGTCCCATATCCTTTGACAAATTCACACTGATAGAAAAGGTGGACGGAGCGATACTATGCAAGCAGTGATCGAGGATTCGTTCGAAGATTTTCACGGTGTGGGACAGGAGACTGATTGGTCGTTAGTTGCCAAAATCTGCAGGATCACCTTTCTTTCTAAATATAGAGACCGTGTTACTCGATGGCGTGTCAATAGGCGAATGGCGAGGCTCTGTGGCAGCATTAAAGAAGTCTGTCAACCAAGATATTGCCAAGTTTTGAAGGCCTATGATTTTCCATATGTCCACTGGTGAGTCATCAGGACCCGGTGCCTTGGCATTTTTCATCTTACTAACAGCATCGATAACATTTTCAGTTGTATCGGCTGAAACTGGTCCAGCAATTGCCTACCTATCTGCAATTAATGGACGAAGTAATTCAATGTTCGGTAGTTTGTTGGAATGTTCTTGTCACTGACATAACATATTTTCTTGATCATGCCATCGATAACAATCTTTCCCCTGTACACACAGATAGTGTTCAATATCTTGTGCTGCCTTTGATCGGGCCAGTGTCAGTCGGTAGATAGTTTTTATGTCTTCTTTGGGATCCAACTGGTGTTTATGTCTTCTTTGGGATCCAACTGATCGTAGGTATGTTGGTAGTGATCTGCGTTTGCTTCTACGACTGTGCTATTTGTCTATAATTTTGAGGTCTTATAGTTCTCCTGCCTTTCCGCACTCTTAATAGTTTGTTATTCCCTGTACACTATCTTCTAAATAAGAACCTTATCTTGAACCAGATTTTTCTACATCCACAACTGTTCAATTCGACAAAGCCTCGGCTTTGTCGTCCAATGTACAGTCTTTTTTTCAATGCTTGTGATGGAATTGCAGAACATTGATCAGTTGTAATCAACTAGAAAGGTATTAATTGGAGGTGACTTAATGCTTTCGTTTATAGTTGATTCCTGTGCAGTATTTCCATTTGTGAACTTTGATCTTGATTCTTGATATCAGTAATGGGAAGTTTACATTGGGCAGCTAGATACTTGGAAGGGATGATTTTGGTTTAGTTTCAATCGGGAAATCTCTTTCCGAATCAAGGTGAAATCAATCTGGTTACCGTTGCCAACATTGTAGTACCATACTTGCTGAGGTGGAAATAACGTTTTCTGAAGAACGTATTACAATTAATGATAAAATCATTTGCCTCCCCAAAATCCAGAATGTTATACCTATTTGCATTCCTAGGTCTATAGCCGTGACTGCCATGCCATTGGTATCAATCAATAGTGCTTCCAACATGCCCATTCAGATCACCAGGTAGCAGGTCTTCTTAATTGACTGTGTCCTATAGTTCATCATCATCATCATCATCAATATTTCATTAACAGAGGTCCTCGGATCTTGTCGATTTAGTGATGTACTGAGGAACTCCCGTCACCATTAAATCAGGCCCTTCGTTGTTGAAGAATTCAGTGGAATGGATTTAACCTTCCTGAAGAACATTGTGGGGTTTGAAGCCATTTATCAGTGTTGCCTAAGTAAACAAAAGTTTGATGCTTTTCGGTCGGTCAACACGAATGTACCCAAAATGAGCTGGGTTATGCCCTAATCCTGAAATAAATTACATGAGATTAATACATACACTAGGATGACTAGTTTCGATCGTCAAGCGATCATCATCAGATCCGTTACACTTAGGCTTAGTTCGAATGGCTTTTTAGTCCGCGCGTGGCGAAGACAGTTCCACGGTCTTTAATAGTTGTGGATCTTCCTGTATTAAATAACATATATTCTTATCTAGATTTGGCAACGTCACACAAATAAACATTGCATTGACCTCAGACAGAACATAGTAACAAAGGGGGGAGAAAAGAAAACCAGTTTCGTCCAGTTAACACCCGGGTTCAGTCGACCACAGCTGGTGCTAGAGTGAACATAAAACTGCTCGAAGTCTCAGCCAGGAAGACAACCGGATAAGTAACGGCCTGTATTATTACAGTATAACCATAGTTGATTTTTTACAACAATATAATCACCCCAAACAGACAAACTCCGGATTTATATCACCATTTTAGCATTTCACCTAACATTAGATATACTACATTTAGCATACACCGACAGTTGCATTACCAATACTGCAACTAAATAATTGTACATATTGTAAATATTTTTCACTTGTATTCTCAAACATAGATGTAATAGCCTAAGTGTAATGGATCTGATGATGATCGCTTGACGATCGAAACTGGATCCTAGTGTATTTATTAATCTCATGTAATTTATTTCAGGATTGGGGCATAACCCAGCTCTTTTTGGGTACATTCGTGTTGACCGACTGAAAAGCACCAAACTTTTGTTTTGTCTTCATGAAGAAGTACACGGTTTATCAAGTAATTTCTAGGCGGATAGGAATCATTTCGAACAAGGTATTCTGACAGATCCGACCGTCAGGTTCAAACAGTATCTAGGCCGTCTTGAATAAATTAACACTAAGAAGGGGGACGTATACCACCGAATAATCACTTCGAATAGGGAAGCAGAATCTTGTATTTTTTCATGTTCGTTAATCTTACGATCAATAGCTACTGAACCTCCTATTTACGTGGAATTCGATCCACAGGATATTTCACTTTGAAGATCTTACATGCATTGAACCCAGTCCACGTGTCCACCTTGGTGTGAGGCAAGCGACTTGACCAACTGCGCTACCACGTTCCCTTCTAGGAAGAAAAAATACCCCCCTTGATAAGACTGATCAGAAAAAATGGTATTGTGTCAACCTTTTTTATCAAGTTCTGGAAATGGTTCAGATCCGAGCACCGTAAATGGTTTTGAGGCGTGAAGTTGGTAGGTTGGGCTACATACACCTGTCAGTATGCTTACTTTCCTAACAGTTTTTCGGTTGGTATGGGATCGAGTATGATAGCAACACAGTGACACGACGTGCAGGAGTTAAGCATATCTCATGTTACCATAAATTTCAGCTTTATAACTTTTACATGTTTTTATTTGTATCTTGCATACTTTGATCTATTTTTTTAAATAGTTGTAAAGCTCTGAAGACCACTGTTGGATTCAACCCGTGTGAGTGTCATCAAAATTGATTGATGAAAAAATATATATAGGCCAATTTCAATGTAGCGTTTCTCAATCTATGAAAGATAATTTCTTGAATGACACACTCAAGTTTGTATCCAGGAATAAAAAATAAACTTACTGTATCATATATTTTGAGCGAGCAATACCACTGTCATCATAATGTCCAGGCCGTCATGTAGCAACCATGACCACGTGATCAGCTGATCGACAGGGTGGGAGATGTAACGGTCATTTGCTTAACTGTGTGTGGTTGTGGTGTGTTGATTATACATTTTAATTAGTGTCCGAGTGAAAAGCAATACGTAAGAATGCTACTACTTACGTCATCCAGAACGAGGATTACTCCGTTTGTTTTCTGAAGCAAATGTTAATTTTGTAGGTAGGTTATTAGCCTATAGGCCTATCTATAAAACTTTTGAGTTGCATGCATGTTATGGTTCAGTTAGAACCTTTACGTCGCTTATTTTCGACTAATGCAGTCTCTTTGGATGATAATACAATATTCTATTTGTTCATTGAAACAATTATTCCTTTCCAGGTCCCTAGTATGCCGAAAAGTTGTTGTGTTACCGGTTGAAAAAGCAACTATTATGATGGAGATGATTAGGTTATATGCCTTGTTTTTTCTTCCCCGCCGAAGAACATTTAAGAAAGCAATGGAAACTTAAAATTCCTAGAAATGATTTACGCATTACATGGAATACAAGAATGGTCTGTGCATTGATTACAGTTAAAGATACAGTAGGTTACGTTGTGCAGCATGAGCCACGAGTAGTTTAGAATGTGATCTGTTGAATAGCCTAGCATTTATGTAGACATGTAGGCCTATGGTAGGTAGGTTACATTAGTTATTATTTTTTCTGTACTGTAGCTTACTCCATAAGAGCTTAACATCTAGTGCTGGTATCACAACAGTAGCTCAATACTGACTGAAATGAAGACACTTAGATTAGGATAATCGGTAAAACTTTTGGAGAGGTATTCCTTTGTATACAATTTTTAGTAAAACTTTTTGAGAAGTATTCCTTTGAATATTTTTTTAACTACTGAAACTAACGATTAATGGATATTCTTAATGGTTCCACATCTTATAAATAGGGTGAAGATATTCATTCGAAGAAGTGCTTGGAAGAGAGTAGCTTTTCAGTTTTTTTTAGTTGTATATAACAAAAATGTTCTGTAATGTTTTTCAATATCTTTTATCCGGAAATAGGGTGAGATTTGTTTTGTTTTCTTGCTGAAGGGTCAGCTAGTAGTTATTTTATTCAGAGAAGATTCTCTATTAAGTAGCCCTGATTTTTGGACCTTATACCATACATTTTTCTAGTGGTCAAGTGGAACCGCAGTGATTTGGTAGGCTACATACAAGTTTATTCGAAAAAGTGGTTCTTGAAACTTTCTTTTCTGACAGGAGGGCAAGGGGGACATAGTTTTTTTATACATAATTATGTTTATTCGAAGAAGATCCAGTTTTGTGAACGTCATTCATTTTTGTGAGATGAAATCAAGATGGACAACAGTGATTTTTACATTAGTTCTTTTTTTGGAAGGATCCTAAGTAAAGTGACATTGATTTTTGAAATTGAACCATTTTTCTGACAGGTTAAGGGGGATAACGGTTATATTGTACAAGATATATTTATTTGAAGAAGATCCTCATTAAAGTAACAGTAACTGTGGCTTTTGGCCCCAATTACTTTTTAGTGCATAAATATACAAAAATGCAAAAGTATATTTTTTATATCTGGATTTTGCTGGTATTGTTAACAGAGGAGGAATAATTTTCGTAACTTTGTTTTACTGATTGTCAAGAATGGCAGATTTCCTACTTAGCCTTTTTTCTCATGCAAGTCCAGAAGTGAATAGCTAGTATTTTTGTAATGTTATTCTGTTTTACTGGTGAGTAAGGATACTGGCAGTTTTTGTGGGTGAGATCCAGAAAGGAAGTTACCTTCTCTGTTGATTTATTTCTGGTAAACAAGGTCTATAAATGAATATGTCTGTTACTACCGTATATAATGATTTTTGGGGCATAGTGTTTAAGAAGGCAGTGAGGAGGGGGGGGGGGGAGCTGTTTCTCTAAAAGAAATGAAAATAAAATACAGAATTAAAGATGAACATATTAATTTGGTATCTTATCCTTGCAAGAGATTCTGAAGTTTTGTCGAATTTTATAACTTAAGCTCAGTTCGAACTTGAATGGGTTTTTCTGGCAGTAGGCACAGAAAAGTGTACCTGTCTATGTATTGTTTCTGTGAGTACATACATTTATTTTATTAACAAACTGTTCCTGCAAATTGTTTTGTGTATTGAAATATTCGAATGTTTCCTTCTTTCAATCCCAAGTTGAGCCATATCCGATTTATCGACGTTGTGGTACATCTTGAGTAACTGTTTCAATGCCTCTTTTTATTGATATAACATTTACAGGACGTCAAAATGCTGCAATTTTTCCCTGTCTGTGTGTGTCAACGTCCTAGTAAGTTCACCGACGATGTACCATTTTGTTCACTCGTAAAATGCCCGCTACAACGGCAGGATTCAAACTAGCGGAGCAATAATTAGGCCTATTTAGTGGTAACTTATCTAACTGCCAGAGAACTCCAAATAGTATAAAAAATTCCTATAAATATGAATTTATATTCGCTTTGGAGTGACTGCGTGTGTAAGGAGCCGTCAGACTTGCTGCTGCGGCTGAAACTACCCTAAGCGTGACCTCGCTACAGGAGCCTTGCGGCCTGGACATTACGATGGCAGTGGCAATACGATGATAAGAGCTTTGTTGTAAATATTCAGCTAAGAAATAGCCTGTTCTCAAACCGTTTCATTATATATGAATTGCAGCCAATGGCCATAGGTGCGTATTTTTGATTGAACGCCTGAGGGCTCCCAACAAGTTCAATTAGTTCCAACTTTGCCCATCAGATTCCACTGTCACTAACACCTAGCGGCGAACGGTGATAGAGCGTTTCTAACTAGCCAAATATAACCTACAAATTTTGCCACACACTATCAATTGCAGTGGTAGGTTCTTTTACATGCCATAAATCTATGATATGGGCCCGCCGGCTTTTCTTCTCCTGCGATGGAAGGCATATTGAAGGATTTTAATGCACTTAAAATCCGACGATTTCAGCCGGATTCGAACCCGCGATCTTGGGCATAGCAGTTCAGCATGTTATCGACTACGCCACCGAAGCCGTTTTAAGCACTGTTCGGTAAGATGGTTTTATTAATATGCAACCCTCTGTTCCGTTAAACACGGTGCGGTAAGATGGTTTCATTAGCATGCAACCCACTGTCCTTGACAGTCTTGCTGGTTTCATAATCATCAGGAGTAAATTTGTAAAATCTGAACAGTATCAATATGCTTCATAAAACCGTATTGAGCGTTTATATTCTTGTAAATAGCAATGATTTTATATCGTATGTGACAATATATTAAAATATGTTGGTTTAGCCTGTCTCAATATGTTGTGTGTTATTGCAGATGAGGGGATAGCGGGTTCGGAGCCGAACACCGTGTCGCTGCGGAGAGAGCTCCCCGTACTGGATGTGAACGACAACCCACCAGTATTCCAGGGCCGACCCTACAGCTTCACGGTACCCGAGACGGCGACGCTAGATACCATACTCTTCTCCAACGTTACCGTCACGGACGCTGACGGAGGCGTAAATGCTGACATTGTCATCAGATGTGTGGGTGGTGATGATAATGCCGACAATGCCTGCAATACCTTCGGCATCACCACAGAGAAAGTAAGTATAACGATTCGTTCACGTTCACATTGTCCAACAGGAAAGCGTTAGAATTGAAAATGATACCCCCATTGGAACTGAATTCCGAATTCCGTGCAGTTGGGAGGATGCCTTTTTCATTACCACTAGGACGGTTTCGTTGTGAAGGGCGCTGCCAGACAAAGACCGAAATACAGTCGAACCTCGATATCTCGAATCGTCAAAATAAATTTGACTTATCAGATATTCGAGTTATAGAGATACTTACATTATTTAAATTACTCATGGTGGTTCCGTATTGATATGCTAAATTAGATCTTACTAAGAATTGTACACCCGCCTGAATCAATACAATAAAGAAAATTAATTATTTAACTTGTTTTAGTACATGTTTCGGGGATTAATCAAATTTTATCCCCTTCATCAGCTAAAAAACATATTGAAAAACAAAATAAAACGTAGCACTGTAATAAGATAGGTTTATTAAACCTAATATGGTGCACCATATATTTAGGTTATAAAAATTAGAATAAAATGAAATGAAGTAGATGGTGACGGTGATCAGTTTGCAAGTGCTAAAGAAGATGTATGACAAACAGTAGACACTACATTCATAGTTCCGTATTGAGAAGATCAAAAGCTTGGAATGACAGACTTGGGATATCAATACTTCACCAATCCTTGTATAATTAATGAAGAGCCTGTATGCTTAAATATCCATAATCCTTTTCTAATCAAAGCGGCTTCAAGTAAAACGACGTGGTGGAAGGTACATCTCTTGGTAAAGAGGTTAGCTCAAAGTATATGGTGTTTGAGGTTAAGACAATGTTACATTTAGAAAATGATTTGTCTATATACAGTATAGAAACGCCTGATTTGTCTTCTCTTCCCTCTATGGTGGACCTGAAGCTAGACAAGGCAGTCTGTCTTTTGAGGATGGCCTCTCTTTAAGTGGTTTTACTTGAAACTCAGACCGAAGTCACAAATATTTTCTTTGTCCAGCTGAGTAGATGCGTTCGCAGAGGGGATATTTAGGGGATATATCCCCCTCCCGAAAAGCCTGATTTGTCTCCTCTTCCCTGTGTGGTGGACCTAAAGTAGGTCACCATATACGGCAGGTGAACTGTTCCAGAAGATCGGCTTAGAAAAGAATCACCTGATCACTCTTGCTGATAACATCATTGCTGCCTCTGTGGCTATATTGCAGCACCATATCTACATGAATGCCAACTCCTGACATTTCTGAAAAGAAAATACCACTAGATTTCAAATTGTTTCAAAAAACATGTTTGTTAATGAAATATCCTAACAAGGCTTGAGGGGTATGCTGTGTCTTAAGGCATATTGGTAGAACTCAAGCAGCTCCAGTTTTTTATTACATTGTGAATAAAAATATGTTAAGTCCTCCCGAAATAATTTTCTGGTCCGCCCTGCAGCTGAGAGTTTCACAGTCAGCCTTTCTATATGGAAGAGTCGAAGATGTGTTTCTCTGATCCATGGGCCATCCTAGTAGACTGCTGACGTACAATCCCAGCACCATTATACATTGCAGAATTATGCCGTGTGAGTTTTCAGAAGTAGTGGTCATGTTCTTTAACTCATTTGGTATGAGAGGGCATGGAAGCTCAAGTTGAGTGGTTCGAATCTGGCCCAACTGTGGTTATTTTGAATCTAGTTGGCCCCCTTTATTTTTTCCATCGCAGGCGCAATGAAGTTCCGTCTGAATATCGCGGCTGTGCTCGCCGAAAAGTACTCATAAAAAGGCCATAGATGGCAGAAGTTGCTTCTTGTTATGGGAAATCCCTGTAATGTATCGTTATGTTTTCTTTCTCCTTGTGCAGTGTTGCCTATTGTACGGGCTGGACTGAACAAACACGATATTTGACCCTCTTCGTACGGTTAGACTAACTTATGACTCTTGTGCCGTTTGCATTAGATACGGTCTTGCGGAAATCCTTAGTGGATCTATTTATTTACTTGCTATTTAAGTGAAACAATGAAATCAGAAGTCGCAATGAAATGACACGCAGTGTATATAGGAAAATGTCCTCGTGCTTCAACAATGACAACTTAAATCTGAAGCTCCGACAAAGATTGGCTCGAACCTATGTCTGGTCGACACTCTTGTATAGTATGGAGGTTTGGACTTTGAAGGTCAACACCATGAAACGATTAGAGGCCTTCGAAATGTACTTAGAGGCCAAAAATATCAGTTGCTTCGACTAATACTACAAGGCAGACGAAGGCGTGGCAGAAGACAGATGTCCTGGCTTCAGAATATCAAGGAGTGGTCACGGATTTGATCTGTTGAAGAATTGTTCCGGCTTGCGATGGACAGAGGCGCCTTTTCCATGATGATTGCCAACGCTCGGGGGACCGAACACGGTACTTGAAGAAGAAGAATGAAATATACCCACTTCGTCGACAGTTAATATTTGTGTTCTAGCCAATCAAAGTATACAATATGATGGATCCATATGCGAGTGTTACGTACCAACTCAAAATATGTTAAACTCCATAACAAAAAGTTGTCTGTACAGTTCGAACATAAAATCGCCGATTTATTTTGCTATTTTGTGTATTATTATTAGTCTATTATTATTTATAGCTAGTAATTTCCGTGTAAAAAGTGGTCAAAAAGTAGTGAAGACTGTCAAAATTTATATACCGTATGTACAAAAAGTGTAACGACTGCATAAGAAATTCTACTGTATGGTCCCCTAGGATAAATACTTTTATCTTCTTGTTGTGAGGTTGGCAATGCTGCCCCTGTGTCAATACAGTATATAACCTATTCCTTGGCGAGATATTTTCCGTGTGCCTATTTATTGCGTATTTTCACGGTTTTCTGGAGAAATTAAAAATCGGAAGCGGGCTAGTGATATCGATAGCTACCCATATGTGTCGGTGTTGGATAATACACACGAAGAAATTCCATTTTATAGTAATAGATGATGATTGTTGTTGTTGTTGTTGTTGTTGTTTTAAGGGGCGGAACAGCAGGGTCATCTGCCCCTAACAGGAATACCGTTCCAGGAGCAGAGTTTATTTTTATTTGTCAACAAGTTTCTCTTTATTACCTCCTTATCCTCTTTAATGCTATCTAACTTTATACTTTATTGTCTCTCAATTGCCTCCTAATTGGCCAATCCATGCTTAACTACCACCTTGTTAAGAGACCAGGATTCCTTTATTTGCCATTTGTTGTTTGAGTCTTCAGTCTGGTTTGATGTAGCCCTCCATACTTCCCTGTCCTGAGCTAATCATTTCATCTCTACATAGCTACCACACCTTACATCCGAGGCAATCTATTTAACATAGTCTAATCTTGGTCTAACCATACAGTTCTTGTCTGCAACCCTTCCTTCCATAACTAAGTTTGCTATTCCTGAGTGTCTTAGTTGATGTTCTACCAACATATCTCTTCTCTTCATTAGCAGTTGCCAGAAACATCTGTCCTCTCCCACTCGTCTTAATGCCTCTTTTTTTGTTCCTCTATATATCCATCTGATCTTCATCATTCTCCTGTAACACCACATTTCGAACGCTTCTATTCTCTTTTCTGCTGCACCAACAGTCCAAGTTTCACTTCCATAGAGTGCCACGCTCCAGACAAAAGCTTTCAAAAATGACTTCCTAATACCTAAATCTATATTCGATGTCAACAGATTCCTTTTCTGTAGAAATGCTCTCCTTGCCTGAGCCAACCTACTTTTTATATCCTCTTTGCTTCGTCCATCACTGGTTATTTTGCTTGCTAAGTAGCAGAAGTCTCCTACTTTCTTTTAACCTTTGCCATTTAACTATTACATTCCTCAATATTTTTGCCAGCGAAGGGCTAACATATTTTTACTTGTTCAATACTTCCCCTGTATACATATCCAAAGGAAAATGATAATCTTAATGATAGAATTATGAACTTTAATCAACCTAATTCATTATAGTTAACCCATAACAGAATCACTTCTTCTGGTTCTGTACTTCATGCCAGTGATTTAGAAAAGAAAAATCACGAATTGAAGAATATGGCTAGGAAGATCTGACGTAGATCACACATCACAATCACTGAGAAGATGTTATTGTGAAATTCTATGTGATTTTAAATCATTTTAATTCCCCTCCACAGTGTTTTATAACTTCAAAATTCTGATAATTTTCAACTAAGAATTTCCCCCACTAAGTAGTTATAGAAATATTTCTAACTCTGTTTTAATTTTTAGCAAGCAATGTGCTTTCTAAATTGGAATGGCTATACAAAGGAAATGCTTTTTGTACAAGAATTCCTTACTTCTACACCAATAATCAGATGTACTACACTGTTTTTCTTTCAGATTGGCGAGGGTCATTACATGGCTAGCATCTCACTCTTGCGACCCCTTGACTATGAGCGGCAGACAGGATACAGCCTTAAACTGCGAGCCTCTGACCAGGCAGCGGAACTCTCTAAACGTTTGGTAGCCACTGCCAATGTGGCCATAGATGTCATGGATGTGCAAGACCAGCCACCCATATTCCTCAATGCTCCATACTCAGCTTCTGTAGCTGAGGGAACAGCTCCAGTGAGTAAACTAGCTCTCTTAGCCTTTACTTTATGTCAAGCTGAGTAGTGCATTTGGTTTGTCATAGGCGTTTTTGAGTCTGAGGAATGTTTAAGTCCATAATAAATAGCAGTGAAGATTTGCCAGTTTCCAGTTTGAACAAACTGCCATCTTTTTGTATTCATGCATATAAATCTTCACAGTTTTTATATTTTATTTTTGCGGAGACAATTTTATGTTCAAACCTGTGAAATTATTAACTTTATTATTATTATTATTAGCTATGTTGACTGAATAAAAGTTAATAGTTATGGACAAACTGTATAAGATTATGTCAATTAATTAAGTTTATAATAAGACACCTGTTAATACTTTAATGCTTTTGCTTCATACGATTGTGTCTGCAATCGCTTCACTGATATTTATGGCTTTATCGGCAAAGAGTCTCTCCTCAAACTTAATTCTGGAAAGGTTATGATATGTATGCAGAACAGTAAGTACTGAATAATGGCCATTGGCTACAAAAAACATTAGTCCTAATATTAGATATTTACCAACAACGTAATAATAATATAATATTGTATGACCTCAGGTGCCGGGTGCAAGCTTTGTTATTTGACACCCAAAGGGTAGCTTGCATGTCGAATTTCATTGTTCCTTTAAGCACTATGAAAGTCAAGGAGGTTAGCTATCTAACCTCCTTGAACACTATAGCGCTTTCTAGTAGAGAAATGAGGAACTTTGTGTTGGCGGAAACTCCCGAGATTAATGTTGCCACTATGAACACGGCCTACTGAATTCAAATGGGTTCTTTGACATGCCAACATCGCATGACATGGGGTCGTAACTTTTGCCGCCTTTCAAAAATCACTTACCACGGCCAGGAGCGAACCTGCAAGCTTGGGGTTAGTGGACCGACACGTTGACCACTCACCCACTGTGGCAAGCTAACAATGTAATTATATTCATATACCTGATGAGTTAGCTCTACATGTGGGGTTTCTGCCATCATTGAAATGGTTTCTGTGGTTGCCCATTTTAAACTCCCAGAAATGCTAGTTTAGTACCATCCAATAGACCACAGCAGCTTCCTTCCAATCCCTTGCTCAGTTTCATTCAGCTTTATTAATTTCATCTTGCATTAACTCCTCTCTAGAGGTTCACATCAAGAAGGACATCTGACCGTAAAAACCATTGAAGAAATAGAGAACTCGCACTTCATCCCTGACCATGTTAAAATGTAAATAATAAGGGGTAGAAGTAGACTACATAATTTTTGAGTTTGTGGTTTTCATCGTTATATGTAAACTTGTCAATTGACGTATCTTCATGTTTTAAGACACGCAGAATTTAATGATAAAATGTAAAAATTGGTTCCAAATTTTTTATTTTCAGCTAAACGAATACAATATTTTTGTTTTTGACAAACTACAAAATTGGTATTGGAACTTTTCGGTTGGTCAACACAATATAATCCCAATTACTGGGAAATGCAAAAAACATCCGGAAAAATATTACTTGCGATTAAAAAATATTTGTTATGGATCACAGAAAAGAGAAAAAAGTATGATTTCATTATTATTAGGTATGTTGACTGATTGAAAGTTAACAGCTATGGATAAACTATGTATGATTGTGTCTGTAATCACATCACTGATATTTACAACTTAATCGACAAAGAATGCACTCCTTTATTTTTCTCTCTTTTCTGTGAACTATAACAAATATTTTTTAATTGCATGTAATTTTTTTCAGGGTGTTTTTCACATTTCCCAGTAATTGGAATTATATTGTGTTGACCAATTGAAATGTTGCAATATCAATTGTCAATAAGGCAACACTGAAAAATGGTTTAAAATCTCTCTAAACTACCAAATGCAAAATGTATCATTCAAAATGTTATATGGTAGATTTTGAAATGCTATAGACCACAATCACTAATATTCACATCAATGGTGCTTTATTTTAGTCGTAAAATTTAAATTTAAATTAAGCTTCATTAAAAAATATTATTTTTTCCCTATAGGGATCTTCAGTGCTGCATGTACGAGCACGAGATGGAGATCTGGGAGCATCACGGACTGTTCTTCTTACGCTCGAGGATGACACACTGGGCTACTTCCGTCTGGAACCAAAAGTCTCCGGTAGTGGTCAGGGGTTAGATCCAGTCGTCAGCTCGGCTGACTTGGTCACCACTAGCGTAATGATAGATCGAGAACATCCAGAAATTCTACAGAATGGTGGCATCTACACATTCACAATCAAGGTTAACAGCCCATTGCTAATTTGTATGATTTTGATTTGAACTGAATTGCAAAAAGAAGATAGTCAAAAGTGAGGATTCTGAACAACATCCTATTAAAATTCGACCATATTCTATAGAAAGCAACCAAACATCATGAACAGCCCCATATTTAGGTCTCCTGACACCCAGGCAAAAAACCTTTGCTGCCCCCACCTTGAAATACTGGTAGACTACTTATTTACTCAAATATTTTTTCAAGTGTCCTTAACATATGGAACTGTTTTTTTACTTAGGCTAATTATAGTGGCAAACACTATCAATACAGTACGGTATGCATTTACCAAAATTATGGATGGAAAAGCTTAAATACAAAGAGTTTACAATAAATTTTAACAGATAAATACACAACTAGGGGACAAAACACCAATTATTTAAATAACAAGAGGCTTATCTACAAAATATCTTTTCCACTTTTCAATACAAACTAGCCACTATCTTTTGTGGAAAAGATCTTTCATAGATTAAATTCAATACAAAGAGTAACCATGACTAGATTCATGGAAATCGGTACATAAACAAAGGGCTTCCTCATTGCCCTTTTCTTAAATGCTTCTTCTTTCCTTTCTCTTTTCCCATTCCCCAAAGATCGATACTGAGTCCCACTCGCTTTCTTCTTTTTTCAGTGACTATCAAAACTGAAACTGAGATAATGAAAGAAAGTGAAATTGTCAATAACATTAACAAGTGAAAAACATTACCATAAACAATTCTAACATAACCTGCAAAATTACAATGCTGGTTAATGCCATTGTAACATGACTATAAAATTACCCATCACAATATGAAATGACACACACTTCTTGATAGACACAGACTTGCACGGACAATCATACTTCTTGATGTTACAAGATTTTTTATTCATGTGCTAACTTCTTCTCGCCATTGCAGAGTGTTTCTCTATGTCACTACCAGTTTCCACTATGTGTGCGTGGTGTGGAATCTAATCAGTATTGCCAATGAATATTCACCTGTGGGCAGGATACATAATTCTTAGAAACATGATGTTCAATGCCTATGCTTTCTTTTTGGTGCAGTATTCCAGAAACTATGCCACCCCTAAAAATTGAAGTCAGATGACCTCATAGTTCCACCCCTTAAAACCTCAATTACTAACTAACTGTTCCCCCACTTCCCCTATAAATATGGGTCTGATCATGAGGGTATGCTGAACTATGTATAGAAGGAATTCCCAAATTTTTCTTGGTTTGTGGCTAGGGTTGCACTGCGTCCATCTTGAATTTTTGAAAACAATAAATTAAACAATATTAGACACATTTAACTCTAAATAAACATTCACTGTGCCATGTGTCACTGCATTCGGATGATTAACTTGCCAGAAAAGTCATTACAAAAATTTGAAATGTTGTTTTTGTGCTTATCAAGTTTGTGAGAGTCACACACATGTAGGCTATTTACCTACATAATATTTCTCCATCGCCAAACGAAATTTTAGTTTTATTGCTGAAATAGTTTTGGTGAAATACTTTGTGTAGCCACTATGTAGGGAGGGTGGGCCACAGTGAGACAGAAAAAATATATTTTAGTATACTGTCTTATTTTTCAATATATGAAAATGTCTTTATATACTGAAATATAGGTTGATTGTTGTTCATCAATTTCATACCCTTAGAATTTCTAAAGCGTCCACACTTTTCTGTAAAAATAATAAATTGTGAACATGTTGCAGCCGTCTCACTGTAGCCCACCCGTGGTCCACACTGAGACAGATGATGGTCCACACTGGGACACAATGAAAAGAATTTATTTTAACTGGTTAAATACATAGTTAAACTCTAAAACAAAGAATTAATGCCAGAATACACTACAGCACATTCAGATACCCAAAATTTACCGAAAATTTTAGATAAGGCTTTTGTCTTTTTGTTTTGCCATAAGCACAGGAAACCGGCAACAGTGATCTGTTGTCTTTCGCGGGGACTGAAGCAATATCTGCAACCTCTGGGTAAAAAGAAACTGCCTATCAATTTTGCACTTGTTCTTAAGAATTTTACTTCATAATTCCCATCATATAAATCTCATTTCTCTTCCCCGATGTAAAATCTTGAGTGTTTCCCTGAAAACTCAACCAGAACGAAGTCACCTTCCTTAGGTTTGCGAGCAAGTTGATGACATGTTAGGAGCTCGATTTCTTCAGTATCTGATGAGCTGTCTGAATTAGAAGAATCATCAAAATCATCATCCATGGAAATGTCTGTAGCTAGGGCTGCTTTCTTGGATTTCAAGTTCCTTTGGCAGAACAAACTCTTCTCACAGCTCCTTCTTTTTTTTTGGTGGATTTAAGGGCAAGTTTTTTTTTCTGGAGGTGTCAGTTGGAATGAAAGATCTCCCATTTTCTCTCCTAGAAGTTGACTCTGCCCTCTCCTCAGCTTTTGGGTAGCACCGCATATCTTTCTCACTGTCTCACTGTAGCCCACCCTACTGTGTCTCACTGTGGCCCACTTGCGACATGTAAAAACAATAATGAATCGTTTATTTCAGAAAGGGGTCAAGTGACAAATATGCCATTGTGAGAAACTCAAAGAAAACTTCATATCTCATTCAAATAATTTTTCATGGATCTTAAACACTTACCACAAATTTGTACATGTATTTTAAACGTAATAACATAAATTAAATTTTTTAAATTTTTTATATTTTGTAAAAACAGAACTTAAAAACTTTGTACTTGACACCTTTCTGCAATAAAGAAGTGGAACAAGGATATTTTTTAGCACAACTGAGAAATGCTTTGCGATTTTGTAATGAAAACGAATTTTATGCAAAACAGTTTATTTATATGTGTATTAGATAACATTATTAATGCAAGAAAACCATTATTGTAACAAACAAAACCTGTTGAAAAGGAACTGGTACTTTCTTTTAACCTGATCAGTCTCAAAGTTCAAAGCTATACATTATCATGTTGGTAGTGCACTGATTTATTCGTCGTCTAACTCCACAGCACATTCTGCATCCGTAGAAGGCCATTGCAATATATCGTTGTAGAACTCATCAAACCCAACAAGATAAGTTTTGAGGTTAGTGAGGTCTTTTATCTTCTTCACATTAATGGGAACCTGAAACAGAAGCTGTTTGTAGGTCCTAGGCCAAATCTAGAGATAGGGTAAAAGAATTGCTGGTTGAAGTATTATATTTTTAGGTTTTCTTAAGGCCTGTATTGTTGTAAAAACACTTACCTTCCCTGAGGGAAACGCCATCTCAGTCGGCAAGTTGGGGGGAGAAGCTACTTTCAGCAGAGTGAATGTTGAATGAATAGCAGTGTTAATGAATGGCAGAACCACCACTTTTCCACGAGTATTTTTATTATAACAGAACTGCATGTATTGAGAAATTTTAAACATTTCTTTGCGGTTCTTGGGAACACCTCTGCCAGAGGTTCCATCAGAGTTCGTGGCCTTTTTGTATGATTGTGGCCACCACTTTTTGAAGCTTATATCATTAGGGGTGACTTTGTGAACCGTAAAACGATTGCTTTTACTGGCTCTCAGTATCATCTCAATATACTCCTCCGGAATATAAATGCGATCAATTTTCTTGACAATGCGCTTGATAGCTCCAAAGTCTCTGTCACAAGGCGAGAATGAATGACCTCGCACTGGGAAGTTGTGGGTAATGGTGTCAAATCTCCCTCTGTCGCATAGGTTCATCAAAAACCTCACAACGGTATGGTTTTTGTTTTGACCTGATGGTCCATCACTGAACAGGATGAGATTTTTAACTGTGTTAGGCACTTCGGTATTTATATAGTTCAACAAGAAACTACACACTTCATCTGGAGATTTGTTGCCCTCTCCCTCGTGGTAAACATACAGTTTTGACTTGTTGCTTTTCAAATCGTGTATACAAAACACGTTTACCCACAGCTGTCGCATGTAAAATATTTCTTGGACCGGAATATTCGGGAGCGGCAGGTTTTGCATGAAGTCGAAGCACAGAGCAGCAGTATCTTCATCCACATTTTTTTACATTTCTTTCATAGTACTGTAATACGTGCTTGCCCTTCTTCTGTGTATCATAAGTTCTGCTACTGCAGCCCGCTTGGCATTGTCATTTAAACAAGGATCTCTAAGTTTAGCTTTAAGACTTTCGCACATACTGCATACATCAACCTGTGGTCCACCGAAAGAGTAACCAAAGTTTTCCAAGAAATATGTGTAATAAAAATTGTATTTAACAACATCTTTCAAGTCAGGATTTTCATCGATGAACATTTCATGCATTTTTGTGATACTAAGACGAGCATCCAAATACTTTTTTTCTTTACCACCATAGTGGGTCACTTTAACTTCGTATTTTGAAATTTGATCATGAATTCGCACACAAACACTCCCAGGAACTGCATTGCCACTCCTGTTCTGACCTCTCTTGTCTTTAGGAGTTGTATTTGTAAGTAATAACCGGCAAATCCTTTCCAGCCTTTTACGTGAAATGCCAAGTATCTTCATAAAAACATTCTTACAAACATTATGTAGAACACCATTCATCTTTATATTATATACATAAGTGTGGTTTCTTTTAAAAGTTTGATCGTTATCACTTTCATGCTTTGGGTTATGTAAGCCTATGCCTACTTTCTTTCTACGTTTAACCTCCTTAACCTCCACCAATGTTTGAATGTAGGCATCTTGTGAATTTTTGTTCTCAAGGTTGTGAAAATAATTCCAATTATCATCTATTACATTCTCATGAATATTTATAGAACATTTGGCTGAACACTTGCATGGGAGGTTCTCAGGCTTTTTCTTCGGGGGTACTTGAACACCAGAATAAGAAACATAACCTGCGCCTTTCACTCTTGCTTCACGAATAGTATTTCGTTTGTATGTTTCCTCCTTTCTCACACCCCGTTTTCTTTTTATAACAGGCTCATCGTCCGAGCTGTCCGACATTGTTCAAATTAATGCTATTGACACACTTAAAACACAGCACAGCTAAGCTGAAAAGAAGAAGAACGTGATACATATGGCTCTGTAAGAAGCAGGGCCAACCTCCTAGGTGCGCCACAAAATTTACCTACAGCTTAGAACAGAAACGAGTCAAGCAGCGTCCCTTGACACCTTTCTGCACTAAATGCAGTTTTTAACATCATATTTTACTGCAATAACAGGCGGAACTTGACTCTTTTCTGCACTAAAACATGCGTCTACCCCTGCCGAACGTGTTTCTACAAATAACTCATTTCGTCATATTTTGTCACTTGACCCCTTTCTGAAATAAACGATTCGTTTACTATCTCACCTACAATACTGAACAACCTGACAATTCCAATAATTATTTAGTAATATGTATGTATTTCGACCATATCATATTCATTAATGTACAATGATACACATAACTATAAAAAAACAAACAACAAAGGAAGAAAATTTTACTTTTCTTACCTCAAAAACGATGATGTTGTTTATATCCCACAAAACATGCTTCTTTCAAAGATTAAACAGGATCAAAATGCCTGCTACCAAGAGAGCCAACCTCTAAGAATGAAAATCCACAGCCTGCTTCCAGTCTCCGACCGGGTCAGGAATGGAATGAATGGAGCCCCCATCTAGCGGCGAGGATATGGACTGTGCCGGCTGCCGAGGCCTGACGCACTCCTCTGGGGCAATGATTAAATGAATGACAGATGAAATGAAATGATAGTGGAGAGTGTTGCTGGAATGAAATTTGACAGGGAAAACCAGAGTACCCGGAGAAAAACCTGTCTGCCTCCGTTTTGTCCAGCACAGATTTCACTTGGAGTGACCGGGATTTGAACCACGGACCCAGCGGTGAGAGGCCGGCGTGCTGCCGCCTAAGCCACGGAGGCTTACGCCAACCTCTAAGAAATATTTTAAAAAATCCCTCTTTCAAAAAATAGATTTAATGAGCTTGTCTCACTGTGGCCCATGTCTCACTGTGGCCCACCTTCCCATATTAATTAAATGTAGGTCATAACATTATGTACCAGTAGATAAGGATTATTATGATGGTTCATTACACAAAATTCCACTTAGATCATCACTTGATTAAGAAATAAGAACATCTTTAAAAAAATTAGCACAGCTGCCATTTTCAGTTTTCAAAATATTTGAATTGCATAAGATGCTGATATTTTATGTTGTACATAGAGATTTATTCTGCATTTTTACTGTCATTTTTTTAAGCATAGTACAGTATAATGTTATTTCTAATGCACAAACTTCACATACCATTTTCTCATCAGGCTACAGAGTTGATCAACAATGAGCTGCCAGGTGATTCAGCTACATCACAAGTCACAATTGTTGTGACAGACATGGATGATCAAGTTCCCACATTCAACCAGGATCACTTTCACATCAATGTCTCAGAAGATATAGGTAATATAATCTATTTCAACTATGAATATGGACACTGATTTTCAGAATCTAATGGTGTTTTTGATATGTCGTCCTATTATTCTATGTTCTAAACTCAATTAGTAGCAAAGTGATTACATACTGTGTAACAATACTTATAACATGTCATCATCATCATCATCATCATCATTTCCCCTTATCCAGCTCCAGCAGGGTCGGGGTATTTATGGCACTTCTCCACTTTCCTCTTTCCTTCCACAATTCTTCTTCCACGATCTTGTCCTAGTCCAGATTTCTTTTTCTCACGCTGTTCTTCACTGAATCGATCCACCTTGTTCTAGGTCTTCCCCTTGCTCTCTTACCCTTGCACTTGGCCTCCAGCATCTGTCTTGGTATTCTATTTTCCTCCATCCTCTTTACATGTCCAAACCACCTTAGTTTATTCTTCTCAATTCTCTCATTTAGTTTTCTCATCCCAACTTCCTTCCTAACATCTTCATTCCTCACTCTGTCTGTCCTTGTCTTACCTATCATACTTCTTAGGAATTTCATTTCACTGGCTTGGATTCTACTCTCTTGCCTGCTTGTCAGGGTCCAAGTCTCAGCTGCATAAGTTAATATGGGTACATAGTACATTTTATACATTACCTCCTTGCTTTTCCTTGGTACTTCCTTATCCCAAACAAGTTTTCTTACACTTTGATAGAATGCATTGCTCTGCTGTACCCTCCTGCCAATCTCCATGTCCAACCTACCAGTTTGCATCAATTCACTTCCTAGGTATTTGAACGTGTCCACAATTTCCAAACTCTGACTTCCAATTTTCACAGTGCCCTTTCCTTGTCTTTCCCCTCTCGTCATCACCATGGTCTTGCTTTTCTCTATACTGATTTTCAGGCCATACTTCTGAATACTTTCGTTCAGTGCATCTAGTTGTTTTTGCACTTCTTCGGTGTTCCTTCCCCAGACCACAATATCGTCTGCAAATAATAGTAACTTCATTTCTTTATGTCCATATGCTTCCTTTGTTTCCTTTACATTTTCATCCATGAACAAAAGAGGTGACAGCACACTCCCCTGTCTTAATCCAGTCTTGTTCCTAAACCAATCTGTCTTTCCAACTGGGGTCAGTACCCTGCTAACACAGTTGTTGTACATTGCTTGCACCATTTCCAACATTTCTCTTCCCAGTCTCTTCTTAACCATGGTTTCCCATACCTTCTCTCTGGGGACACTATCATATGCCTTTTCTAGATCTATGAAAGTCATGATCAAATCCTCTCCATATTCCCAGTTCTTTTCCATCACCTGCCTCAAGCTAAAGATTGGGTCCACTGTGGATCTTCCACTCCTGAAGCCATACTGTTCCTCTTGCAACTCTCCTTCCACCTTTCTTCTCATTCTTCTTTCTAATATCCTTTCCAGTATTTTTACTATCTGTGATATGAGGGTGATCCCTCTATAGTTATCACACACTTTCTTGTCCCCTTTCTTAAACACTGGTATTATTAGCCCTTTCTCCCAGTCTTCTGGTACACATTTCCGTTTCCACACACACTTTAGCAGTCGATACAGCCATTGCATACCAACAGGCCCAGCAGCCTTTATCATTTCTACACTGATTTCATCCACCCCTGTTGCTTTTCCCATCTTCATTTTCTGTACTGCTAATTCCACCTCCAGCATTGTTATATCATCTTCTGTTATAGAGTCATCAGGCTGTGTCACTTCGATCTCACCAGTACAATTGCTCACATTCAATAGCTTATCGAAATACTCCTTCCATCGTCCCTTTATCTCTTCTGGGTGTGTTAACAACTCTCCATCTTCCTCTTTCACCGGCTTTGTAGTAACTCTTTCTTTCCTCTTACTTCTTAGAAGCCCATACAGCATCCTTTTACTGCCACTTACATCTGTTTCCATTCTTCGTGTAAATTCTTCCCAACTTTTCTTCTTTTCTTCTCCTACCACTTTCTTACACCTCCGTTTGCTGTCGTGATACTTCCTTTTGCTTTCTTCTGTTTGATCTCGGTTCCATTCTTTCCATGCAGACTTCTTTTCTTTCACTGCTTTCCTCACTTCCTCATTCCACCATGGTGTCTCCTTCTCTTTCACTCTTGTTGACGTCCTACCACAAGCACTCTCTGCTGCACCAGCAAATGCCTTTTTAAAGTGGGACCATTCCTCTTCTACATTTTCCACTTCAGTAACTGGGATTTGTTGCTTCAATCTCTCCTGAAAATCTTCCTGTACAGCTTTGTCTTTCAATTTCCTTTAGGTTTTTCAATTTTCCCCATCTAAATTTTGCCACTACAGCTCTATGGTCCCCATCAAATGCTTCTCCTGGTAAAGCTGTCACATCCATCAGCTTTCTGCGATTTGTCCTTTCCACCAGGAAGTAGTCAATTACTGATTTTGTTCTTCTATCACCCCACCCATATCTCGTAATTTTCCTGCTGTTTTTCTTCCGAAATCATGAATTAACCACTATCAGTCCATTCCTTTCACAAAAGTTTACAAGTTCCTCTCCTTCCCGGTTCTTTTTCCCATATCCATATGGTCCAACGACTTCTTCCTTTCCTTGTCTCTCTATTCCGACTTGTGCATTCATGTCTCCCATGATCACCACTTCTACATCTGAGATTACTCTTTCTACATCCTCCACGAATACTTCAATATCTTCTTCTCTGTTTCCAGTCTGTGGTGCATACACTTGTATGAAGTCAATCACGTCATTCTTCATCTTCATTCTAATTTTCATTATTCTGTCACTCACACACTCTACCACTTCAACATACTCCTCCAGTTGTTTCGAGGTTATCAGTCCCATGCCATTTTTTGCCTCTTGGCCACCACTCCAGTATAATGTATATCCTTTCCTCAATTTCCTCCTTCCTTTACCTTTCCATTTCACTTCACTCAGCCCCATCATTCCAACCTTCTCCCTCTCCATGAAGTCTACCACCTCCTCCACCTTACCTGTCAGGGTCATGACATTCATGATTCCCACTTTCATTTCGGTTACTGGTCGCCCATTTCTCACAGTTCCCCCAGTACCAAAGGAACTGCGCATCGCCTTCAGGGTACGCCCTAACCTTTTCCGAATCATTGGAAGTGCCATTTCCATTTTAGGCTATTATTACGATGGGGTCGCCACTCCCAAAGGCATTTTATGAAGCTACTGCCAGCTATTATTCAGGCCGCCCCTAACATGGAGAACAGACGCCCTTGCAGCCGCCCCTAACATGGGAAACAGACGCTGCCGATTGATGCTGTAATCATACTATTCCCTGAGTACTGGGTTGCCTCTTCCGCAATCTCCACCGTTCTGAAGTCCATCTTCTCCGCTGTAGATTCCGTTGAGGTCTTCGCACGTAACCCTGAGCACAGGGCCTATGTTATACCCCATAGGACTGGGTCCTCACCAGAACTTAGCCGGTACTGTAGTTCCATGGTATATTACAGTACCCCCGCGACGTGGACGTGCCTGGCAAGAATTATCCATATAGCCAATTAGGATTGACTCATGGACCGGGTTAAGGAGCTGTCTAAATCCAACATGTATCTTTCTATAACATAATAAGACCCCATCTGAACAACGCTGTGTACAAAAGGCAGCAATTAATAAAACCATGTTTAGAATGGCATCGCCATGCTGTTGATGTTATGCCACTCAGGATTGGCGTCACCCCACTCTCCTTGAAATAGTATTTTATGCTATCCCATTTTCAACTCGGGTAAATGCTGGAATAATACATTCTAATAGGCTACAACCAATTCCTTCTAATTTCTTAACCTAATCTCTCATTAGATTTGCATCAGGAAGGTCATTTGGCTGTTAAAACCACTGCCACATAGGAACTCAACTCATGTCCAATCTTGCAGAAAAGTAAATAATAGAGAGTAGAAATAAATATGCTTCCTACATTCCTGTTAAAATTCTATCATTTTGCCCTGTAATCATCCAACAGACTATCATCACAACTAGGTCATCAGCATAAGACAAACCACTTACATTATTATTTCTAACTTAAACCCAACCTGCAATTAGCAACTTTCAATAACCTAAATACAGTAATTATTCATTCCATCCAGGAGAACCATTTCTCAACTGTAATGTATAAACTTATGTCATTAATAAAGAATCTACTTATATAAAATGATTAATTGTCAACAGGTATAGACACTCCACTGCCAGGGCTGAACATGGTGGCTCATGACCGTGATGTTGGCGATAATGCTCGCTATAGTCTCAAGTTACGTAATGTACGCAATGCAGCCGGAGCTTTCACAGTTCATCCTTCAAATGCCACAGGGCGCTCTCCGGTTGTGGTACGCGTCACAGATGTGCAAGGTCTGGACTATGATGTGGATGATCACAATCTTAGAGAAGTTGTATTTGATGTCATTGCTTCCATCAAGGACAAAGATGTGAGTAACAATGGGTATCATCAATAAAAATTGATAATATATTTAACATTCCAGCTTATCACTAATACATGTTTTTTATTGATTTGTCATTCATTCATTGATTATACTAGTTCCAGCTGGTAGATTTATGCATATTGTTATTTCTCTTCAACCCATCGAGTAGACTAGGGGAAAAAATGATATGCGTTGAGGAGATTCCTTTTTTTTAATGAATTATTATTTAACTTATAACACAATTTTTTGGCTTGGCTTGCCTTATAATTTCTAGGAATTTTAGAATCCATATTGGTTCCGTATTGACGTATCGAGTAGATGGAACAAATATATTGAATGTGTGCCCAAGACCAATAAACTCCAGTCCTATGCCACCTGGATCTGATAAAAGTTTTATGTTCGACCCTGACAATTATATGCCTGGAAACTGTATCATAATGATGGTCATTATAACACTATTTTTCATTATGAAACAGTTTCTCCCACCAATCACAGCTCAAGAAACAGTTGTTTGACCAATTAGATAAGGATATCCTTCGCGCATGCGCTCAAAATCCAACATGTCTATATAAATTACCGAAAGTGCACCGCCCATATGTTCTCGTAAATAAACAGGTGAATATGAGAGACTGTACCTTAATATCCTTAAGTCCAATTTCTACACAGCGGGTTGTTTTCAAACGATTTCGGTGACGTTTTTACTGAATACTGATGCTCAATCTGCACATATGGCATTGAAGCTCACAGAGCGCATGCGTCGGTCGGTCAGTGAGCTTGGACATCAGAGATATCCTACCCTGCGCAGCACCCGATCACAAAATTCTAGTGACAATCTCAACAGATATTTATGAATATTTATGTTAAAACATATAATAAAGTTATAATTATCGTCGAACATAAACAGTCGTATGCAACTCGCCTATAATGGTAATTAAGACACTCGTATGGAAATTATAAAACTCGCATACGCTAGTTTTATATAAATACTCGTGTCTTAATTATAGCCATTATAGGCTCGTTGCATAATGTACTATTATGTTCGACCCTGGCGAAATGTAAATATTATATGTCAGAAAACTTTGCTATAATGAGGCTCATTATAGTACAAGTTTTCATTATGATACAGTTTCTCCCACCAATCAGAGCTCAAGAAACAGTTGTGTGACCAATTAGGTAAGGATAGCATTGCACCTGCACTCACTTCCATGGCCCTCTATTTTAAATTTCACTGCATGGCGAGTGTCATAGTGAGGTATTCCAGGAGGCCATGGTCAAATACAAGGCATTCTCAGCGTCCCATGCGCTCTGTTCAGTACATAAAACTGGTGAAATCTCGACAGATATTTATGAATATTTATGTTCAAACATAAAATCGAACATAAACAGTCGTATGCAACTCGCTTATAATGGTAATTAAGACACTCGTAACATACTCGTATCTCAATTATTGCCATTATAGGCTCGTTGCATAATGAACTATTATATTCGAGAAAGCTGATAATTTTGACCCACAAAAGAAAAGAAGTTGTTCTGGATGACTTCAACTGCTGTGGTGTCAGCTGCAGCTCTTACACATTAAACAGGTACAGTGTAGAGTAGAGCTGAAGAACTGGTCACATAGAGAAGGACTCAAGCCAATCCATGGCCCCAAATTAAGGCTGTGGTGAAGAGGTTTCAATCCGAATAAAGAGCAGCCCAGCAGGTGATTAAGATAGTAGAGGAATCTATTCTGAGACCACACCACAGCCTCACTGAAACACAGTTTCAACTTTAAGAAGGCAATTTGGGACAGTTTTGTAATTGAATGGGATCAAGAAGTGATCAGGTTGGAAACTGAACCTAGTCATTACAAAGATTTCAAGAAGCTCATAAGATGTTGTTCTGAGTTCCTGTCCAGTCTCCATTCTAATTGAAGAATATTAGGTCTAGTACAACAATTATCCTTTCTCCAAAGAAACTACTGTATTTCTGAGGTAGAAAATGATCTTATGAGATTAGGTGGAGGGAGAGAGGTATGATGGATGAAACTTCTGACTGATCTTGATATGAAATACAGCAGTAAAAGAGGTTGTAGGCTAATCAAGAACTATCCTCTCCAGTCACAATAGAGGGCAGCCAAACACAACCATCAATAAGATAAAACTAATAAATCTACTAATTTTATTCCAGCCAAGTGCCAAATCAGGGATGATGCCCCATCTAGTGCCAAGGAATGGAAATGTGGCACCTGGTGAAGATTGCCACATTCCTTTGGAGCAATCATAAATTAATGAGTGTGGAGTACTCCCAGTATTAAATTGCCAGATGAAACTGGAGTATCCAAAGTAACCTGTCCCACCTCCTCTTTGTCCAACACAATTTCACATATATCCACCAAGACTTGAACCGGGAATGCAGAAGTGAGAGGCTGACATTTAACTGCCAGTTCGCCCTCATTGTGTACTGTAGTGGTTAGCACTATTGGCTACCACTTTGGTAATCCACATTCAAATTCTGGCTCTGCCAAGAAATTTAATTCTGGTTTGAGGTACTGCAAGTCATGCCAGTGGTGTCAGTTTCCAAGACTTGCACCATACCAGTGGGCCACTCAAGTTTTCCATCTAATTGCCAGAGCCACAGAGAGGCCCACCTCCAAATAAGAGATAACACTTTCTTAGTGCAAACTCACCCACCCTGATCTCCCATTACAAACTGTAGTAGGCAGAAGACATCTTTGATTGTCTCACACATAGCCATGTATTAAGATTCCTTGGTGGAGAGGGCCATTATCCCTTGTTTTGTTATGCACCACAAGACATTGCTGGTCAACATATATAATAAATAACCCCTGGCACTACAGTCCGTGAAGGGCCTAGGCCTACCAAGCGACCGCTGCCCAACCGTTTGGCCTGCAGATATTGGGGTGATGAGTGATCAGCGCATCGGGTCCCCTCGGCCGTTAATCTTGGTTTTCGTGATCGGGGCGCTGCCTCACTGTCGGACAGCTACTCAATTGTCCTCACGAGGCTGAGTGCACCCCGTTGCAGCCCTCACGTCAGTTTCTAAAATCCCTGACGGAGCCGGAAATCTAATCCGGGGCCTCCAGGTGAGAGCCAGGCGTGCTACCCCAACACCACGGGGCCGGCATTGCTGGTCAACACCCAAGGGGCAATCGTGCAGGCAAATAACCATGAGATGTTGCAAAGAAGCAAGCACATTACCTAGCAGACACCATTTTATTAGGCTCTGTTGATATTTTGTGACAACTGTTATAAGGAGGCCCAATAGCTTTCCTTGTCACTGAATAAGGTCCACTGGCCATTATCAATACTTCATGCTAAGATTTAAAGTCAGGATCTATGGATTTGTATTCTAGGATTGACATTGTTTCAGGGTAACGACAAGGAAGTTGGCAGTTCTCGAGTAACTGTTAATCTGGTAGATGCCAATGATAACTCCCCCATGTTCACTCTCCCAGTGTATCGGGTGCGAGTCATGGAGGATGCCAAACCAGGCTCCTTTATAGCAAACATGAGTGCTACAGACAAGGACAGCGGAGAATTCGGCAACATTTATTATGCCGTTCGAGGGTTTGGTGCCGAGAAATTCTACTCTCATCCCACCAAGGGTGGACTGTACGTAGCAAATAAATCTCAAGGTAAGCTTATTGTGGCACAACTGAATTACTGTAGTTTTAAAAACAACTATATTAATATAATTCTTAATACTGTAATTATCAGCCTGATATTCAATTGTTCTTCACTATTAATTGGTCAAGCATCAGCGCTTATTCACATGTTCAAAATACGGTTAAGTTACCCGGGGCGGCCCGTGAGGTAGTGCCGGTGTGCCATGGCACCACTAATGTGCCCTCTCAATAACAGTTTATATTAAATTTAAACTTCAAGGAAATGGCAAGCATATCTTATTGTGCATTCATTTCAACGAGCGCGCGAACTGGTAGATGCCAAACCAGGCTCCTTTTCCTGGTAGGTGGTGCTTTTCTGATCGAGTGAGCCAGGCCACACGGGCTCCACCTCCAAAAATAAGATTCAACACCAATAAAAGCTAGTTTGGCTTGGCTTTGCATGTGTTGTATTGTGTTGGGTTGGGTCACAGATTACCCTAGGTAGAGCCAACAGCCGCATGGCGCATTCACCAGAGTGCAGCATCCAAGCGCAAGCTAGAATTGCTTGAGGTGATTTATATTTCAACCACGATATGGCAGCACAATGCAGAGGACGCGGCTCCAGGGCTCCCTACTTAATGCTTTGTCACTATATCTGGCAACTATTATACAAGATGCTATTAGTTCTATCTTGTTAGACATTTAGCGACATTTTCACACTCATATTGTTGGCAGGAATACTTATTTCTCTATTTATAATGTAACAATCCGGACTTTTTGCAGTAAGCTTTGCTTTGTTTCGTTGGTTTAAGTTGGCAACATAGTTATGCCTACCAGAACGCAGATACAAATTCTTGGGTTTGTTGACTTTTCTGGTGGCATTGCTAGTGTTAAATAGTAGCGTCGTTAAATTATTTTTGTGATTAATTATATTGAGTGCAGTGGATATCCTTACCAAGTTTAGGCTATACCTGTATGTGAGGTAGTCTTGACGGTATAGCATCTTGTTCATTTTATTTTACCAGTTTATTTTGCGGTGGCCGCTGAAATTGTGTAAAAGTTGTTTTGTGAGTCTTGTATACTTACACAGTTAAATACTGTGATTCTGAAACTTAGGCCTATAGATAAAATATGCAGTGTCTATATTTGAAACATTTCAACGATTCGATTGCAAATTTTGAATTTGCTGGCACCACCAAGATAATTATTACTAGCCACCACTGTAAGTTACTACTTCTTCTAAGCAAATAGCTTAATGCATAATCTATGGAGATTAGTGCTACCAAAGATATTTTAAAGGTAGTATTGGTAGTGATATGTGACAAAGAAATATAATAGATCTCGGTTAATCCTCAAAAATTTGTGATCTTTCTAACATTGTATTAAATATTTTAAATCTGGAAGTAATTCCAGTGTTTCTTGCAGCCGTTGGGTTGTTTGGATCCTCAAAGAACACTGCAGTAGGTTATCTGGGCACAACCCCACCCCCACCCCCCTCAATAAAACAAGAGAACACAATAATGAGGCATACTAGGCAAGGTGACGAATAAAGTAGTTTGCTATTACTTTCCTCACTGAGTCCATGCAGAGTACAGAGACACTGGCTGTACCCTAGACGGCTGCACCACCCATACCTCAGTGGCTCCTGTATACAGTAAACATAAATTTCATAGAAAAATAAAATTATATATTTAACCTGTGCAGAGGTAGCTTTAATTGAATTATCACAACTTCCTTTAGCCAAAGAAAGAAGATGGGACTCCATGTTCCTCCCTCTTCTTATCTATTTTTTCCTTTTATGGGGATAGTGTTTGGAATGGAAATGACGGGAAGGAGGCCAAGGGGAAGACCAAGGGACAGATGGACAAAAGGAGTTAAGAAGAGTGTGGAGGAAAGAGGAGTGTGCTGGGACACAGTAAATGACGAGAGATGGTGGATGGACAGGAAACGATGGAGAGGCTTATGTTCCAAGCAGACCCGACCAGCAGTTGGAAACTGCTCAAGATGATGATGATGATGATGGGGATAGTGTTATCTCACCTCAAAACTTTTTTTTTCCTTCAAGGGTTATTATGCAATACTGGCATATAGCAGTTATAAATTGAAAAATCTGTTCTGTAAGTAGAAACGGTATCAAACATTGGAATGTTAAAATTTAATTATTGTGATATTTTATGTGACAAGCACCCAATTTACAGTAAGTGGTGCAATAATTAAAATAACAAGATCCATACAATTAATATCCTCAACACTAAATTGCCAAGCTTACTAAGACATGAATATTCAGAAACACTCAGAAACATTCAGCACTGACAGTCATCACACCAAGTGTAGTTTCTCCCCACAATTTTCCACATTACAGTTACACACACTATTACAGCCTCCACAATAATACAGGTTATGAGATAAATTCTATACATTTACTAGTAGAAGGGGTAATGACCAATATGTCCCTAAGCCATTGCAATAGCAATAATAATTACCGCACTATAATGAAATCTCAACTCATCTGACAACCAAAGGCCATCGACTTCTAAATCGTCTGTGTGGGAAGAACTATTCTTGTTTGCCCAGTATGGAGGACACCGAATATTGAAAAACTAGTAAGGAGTAAAACGATTAAGAAGTCCCGGAAGAACAGTGTTGGTGAGCAACAAACATAACATCTTGATTTGTCCCATTCGTGATTGAAATAATGTTGTGTGTAAAATCGAACAATTCAGGTACTGTTTCGTTAACTCCAATATATGCCGTACAAAAAAGATAATGACGCGTATAAAGCTTCATGTAAAAACTGTATTTCACCATGCAGTCATGAAACCAATGGGCATTGCACATGTTCTGCCTGTGTTTAATAGCATAACAAAACATTCATTATTCAATTTTTTTATTTAAGTTATAAATATATATTATTAATAAGTAATAAGAATGTTGGATCGATGACTGGGAAAGGAAGAGAGGTTGTGGACCTACTGATGAGAAGAAAAATTGGAATTCTGTGTGTCCAAGAAACTAGGTGGAAGGGTAATAAAGCAAGAGAGCTTGGAAGTGGCTTTAAATTGTTGTACAGTGGAGCAAACAGAGCGGGAAGAAATGGTGTTGGAATTATCCTGGCTAACGATTTGATCCCCTCTCTAGTCAGTGTAAACAGAAGAAGTGATCGCTTGATGTGTGTGAAGCTGTGCCTTGGGGAAGAGTTTACCATTGTAAGTGCCTATGCTCCTCAAGTTGGCTGTGAGGAGGAAGAAAAAGATGGTTTTTGGAGGGACCTGGAGCCGGAACTTTCTAGTATATCAGCAGATGAAAGGGTATTTCTGGGTGGAGATCTAAATGGACATGTTGGCACCAGTGTGGAAGGGGAAGTAGTGAGGAGAGTGCACGGAGGCTGGGGATTTGGTACGAGAAATGAGGAGGGTGAGAGAGTGCTGAGTTTCCTTGGCATTAGATCTAGCAATATGTAACACCTTCTTCAAGAAAAACGAAAGGCAATTGGTGACCTACAAAAGTGGAGGAAGAGAGAGCCAAATAGATTTCCTTTTGTGCAGAAGAATGCATTTGAAGGAGGTTAAGAATTGTAAAGTTATTGTGGGGGAACATGTTACACCACAACACAGAGTGCTAGTTATTGATTATGAATTCACGGGCATTAAGAAAAGAACAGCAAGGAAAATTACTCCAAGAAATAAATGGTGGAAATTGAAAGATCCTATTTTGAGAAGTGAATTCAAGGAAAAGGTGTTGCAAGGAACACGGCCAGTGGAAGGAGTTCAGAGATGGTGGACAGTAAATACAGAAGCAATCAGGAAAGCAGGTGTAGAAGTTTGGGGGAAGATGTCTGGGAAAGGTGCTCCCCTGGATAAAGAAACATGGTGGTGGAATGATGTGGTTCAGGATGCCATCAAGGCAAAACGACAAGCAAAAAAGAAATGGGATGAGTCTGGAAATGACGAAGACAGAGAACACTACAGAAAGGCAAATAAAGTTATGAAAAGAGCTGTAGGGAAAGCAAAGACAGCTGCATGGAAGGAAGTCTATGAAGAACTAGAGACCACAGAAGGGGAGGCCAAGCTTTTCAGAATCGCTAAGGCACGAGACAGGGCTTCGAAAGATCTCACACACATCAGGCAGATGAAAAGTGAACAAGGAATTGTAATTCAAGATGAAGAGCATATTAAGAAGAGATGGGAGGAATATTTTGAAAAGTTACTAAATGAGGAAAATGCCCGGCTTGTGTTTGAGGATGGTATCCCAAATCACAACGTAACAACTGGCATATGCAGGGAAGAGGTTGTAACTGCTATTAGGAAAATGAAATGTGGAAAAGCAACTGACCCCGATGAAATTCCAGTGGAGGCTTGGAAATGTCTGGATGAAGAGGGCATAGATATGTTGTGGAATCTATTCCAACAGGTACTTCAAGAGGAAGTAATGCCCAAGGAATGGCGGGAGAGTATCATAATTCCCATTTATAAGGAGAAAGGTGACATTCAGGATTGTGCAAATTACAGAGGAATAAAACTCATGTCGCACACAATGAAGATCTGGGAGAAAGTTATTGAAAGTAGGCTTCGGGTGGAGACGACAATAGGAGATGAACAGTTTGGATTTATGCCGGGAAAGGGAACAACAGATGCTATTTTTGCACTTAGGCAGGTCATGGAAAAGCACAGGGAGAAGAGAAAAGAACTACATATGGTGTTCATAGATCTAGAGAAAGCGTATGATCAAGTGCCCCATCAGGAGGTATGGAGATGCAAGGGAGTACCAGAGAAGTATGTGCGCATTGTTCAGGATATGTACCGTGGAGCAAGGACACGAATTAGAAGCAGTGTAGGATTGTCAGATACTATACCGGTTCAAGTAGGTCTTCACCAAGGATCTGCACTAAGCCCCTATATTTTTGATCTAATAATGGATGTCTTTTCTGAAAACTTCAGAGAACCAGCTCCTTGGTGTATGCTATTGGCAGATGATATTGTCTTATGTAGCACACACAGGGAAGAGCTTGAATATAAACTGGAATGCTGGAGAAGAGCCATAGAGGACAGAGGCCTTCAAATCGGTAGGAATAAGACCGAATACCTGTGCCTTGGAGGAACTGGAAATGAAACTATTCAGATGGATGGTAGCCAGCTACAGGCAAGGGACAGTTTCAAGTATCTGAGATCCACTGTATCTAACAATGGCAATCTAGATCTGGAAATTACCCACCGAATTCAGGCTGCCTGGTTAAACTGGAAAAGGTTATCTGGTGTTCTCTGTGACAGGAGACTGAATATCCAAGTAAAGGGTAAAGCCTATAAATGTGCAGTGAGACCTGCAATGCTATACGGAGCAGAAACTTGGCCAGCAGTGCAGTCACAGTGCAAGCGACTGGAAGTAGCTGAAATGAAGATGCTAAGATGGATGTGTGGTGTTGCAAGGAACGATCACATCAAAAACACCTTCATACGAGGCAGCGTAAAAGTGACTAAATATCAAAAAAGGTGCAAGAAAGACGTTTGCTCTGGTATGGCCACATTAAGCGCAGGGATGAGAGTTATGTAGGAAGGCGAGTGCTTGGTCTGGAGGTGGAAGGCAAGAGGGAAAGAGGCAGGCCTAGAAGAAGATGGATGGACTGCGTGCATGATGATCTCCGGGAGAAGCAGTTAACAGAAAACACTATTTGGGGCCGAGGAAAATGGAAACGACTTGTCAGGAACGTCGACCCCGCATGAACGGGAAAAGACGAAGAAGAAGAAGAATAAGAATTTAAACCCTATAGGTTAACAGAGCCAAATATACCTTTGATAATGTGCAAGTATTTCTATAAAGAATACTGCGCACACATAGTTGAGGGCAGCCCCCCACTGCTGGACATGTTTGCCCTCCCTTCCACCGTCCCTACATTCTTCTTTTCAAGTTCTGTTGGAGAAACGGAGCACGGAATCTCCAGGCGGTGACGTCACAGAGCCCTGTGTTTGCAGGAGACTGTAGCCTACTAAAGTATGGGTAGTGTTGAGTAATGGCATTTGGGGCACAGTGAGTGCCTGTGGATACTGTGAAAGGTGCTACCATTTAGGGTAAGTACTGTACTGCTGCACTAACTCAGTGTGAAAAGCAATGGCAAACTACCTCACTCCTCACCTTGCCTAGTATGCTTCATGATAGTGCTCACTTGGTATTTTGTGGGTTTCTACACACACAACCTATGGCGGTACTTTTTAAAGATCCAAGCAACCACTGGGTTGAGTACCTAACAGACAGAATGGAATTATGTACCAATGTTAAGATACCTTGGTGGCTTGCATCATCATCATCATCTTGAGAAGTTTCCGACTGCAGGTCGGGTCTGCTGGGTGGCTTGCATATTATCTCTTAAACTGATAACTGACCAAATGCGGTAACTTAGTTGAACAACTTAAATAAACTTATCATGTGCCTTGTCCACAGGTCTGGACTATGAGACTCAGAAATCCTACTCGTTAACATTTGAAGCACGTGATGGAGGTGGACGAGTGTCAACAGTGAACTTGTTTGTGGAAATTGGTGATGTGAATGATAACAAGCCGATCTTTGAACAGCGCGAGTACAGCCGCACTGTACGAGAGGGCGCCACAAGTTTTGAGCCACAGCTCTTTGTTCGGGTAAGTTCATTTCAATGTGAAATCCCATAATGCTTATCCATCTCTCAAAACAGTTTCTCTTCTTCAACGTATATATCCCTGGAACTGAGTTTTCAACCAGCTAAACCTCCAACAAAAATAAGTTACTCTAAATCCAGGGCTTCAAGAGTATAAATTAAAGAGGGATAAAAATCATAATTTTGAATTATGTCTTAATCTCCATTTTTTGCCTCCTCCCCCCAGGTAAAAATAATCAATGAAATAATGACAATTACTTATTCAAACAAATCCCAAATGTGAAGTTCACTATAAACAATAGATCACATCTTTTCAATAAAATGGGAATTTGAACTTTTCTTGTAATCGACAAAAAATGGTTGATGTAGTGGTGGTGGTGATAATTGTTATAAGGGGCAGAACGTAGAGGTCACCTACCCCTGTGATTGATGTATTAGTCATGCTTGCTATAGCCTATATCAGCGTTTCCCAAACTATGGTACGCGTACCACTGGTGGTATGCTCGCACTGCTGTAGTGGTAAGCGGTGATGTTACTAAAATGTAAAAAAATATTAGTTACATTATGAAAAATATAAAAATATAAAATATAACAACATTGATATGTTGCTGGAGGACTTTAAGGCCAAAGATAAGGAGCAGTTTCATGAATTGAATTGTGATTCAGAACCGAGGCAAACTTTTTCAAAAATGGCTCTTGTGAACTTTGGGGTTGAGAGGCGTGCAGACTATGCACACAAAGCTGACTAAGCAGTTAGATTTTTACTGCCTTTCACTACTTCATACTTGTGTGAGACTGCAGTTTCTTCACTTGGTTATCTCAAGAATAAATTCCAGAATAGGCTCCTTACAGTGGAAAACAATCTTCGTTTGAGATTAAGTAATCTTAAACCAGACCTTTTTAAGTTGGCTTCTAATCTTCAAGTTCACATTGAAGTAGTTAGTTGAACTTTGGTTTTTATGTTTAATTATTAAGAGTTCTTTTATTAATATTATTTGCACAGTGTCATTTCTGAATGTTATAAATAATAAAACAACTGGACACACTTTTTATTATTTGAACTTTAACTCTAACAAACACAATTTATAATACATCTTTTGGTCTGCTACATAGTGGTGAGGGGGGTTATAGTTACTATATCTCCTAACCGTTAGGTGGTACGCGAGAGATTCTCATCTCTTAAAGTGGTACACACACAAAAAAGTTTGGGAAACACTGGCCTATATCATCTCCATCAAGGACTAAAAGAAAATATGAAAGCCAGGTAAAAATACTTTCTTGCCTGGGATACCTAGATATATACAGGGTGAGTGGTGTGTGACTAGGCAGCTGGGAACAAACGATTCTCCAGGTCAGTGAATTGTATACTAAAAGGTTTGTGGTTCATGAGAAACCAGAAGGAAAAGTGTGTTACACTTGGCTGTGTATAAGATTAGAACCAGGAAATGCAACTGGGGCGAGTCAAAGTCAGTGGTGGTTCCTGCTCTTTGAAAAGGGTGGGGCACAGCACATTTTTGAGAGAGCATTCGCTCATAATGGTACATGCTGCCCGAACCATGAGTGGACCAGGAAACCGATGTTACTCAATTGGTTAGATTGTGGCGGCCATCTTGATCATCATTTCTCTGCGGTTTTACTGTGCTGTGATGATGCAGTGGTCAAGCTGCTTGCCTTCCACCAAGGCTGGTCGGGTTCGATTCCTAGTTAATGCTTATGGGATTTCCGAGGTAAAATGTCACATTTGGTGGTTGGGATTTCACCTAAAAAGGAGGTCCCGTGGTTTATGATTGTGAAGTTAATGGTCACATAATAGTACAAGCACTCATTCTATTCCTTCCAATATTCCTCAAGTAGATTACTTAAACCCTATCATTTCATGGTTTCATTAGAGACATTAACAATGAATACTTCAAATTCCTGAAAATTCAGTGAATATTATTCAAGTTATTTTTCATTTCCGATCTAATAACACTGTGGTATGTTGTGATTATTAAAAATAAACTGAATTTAATTGCTCATCATTGACCCAGGAGTGACTTATATGACAGACAGCATATATTTTATTAAATGATTTTAAAAAATGGCACGTGTTAAGGACAACTTACTTTCCTGGCAACATTTTGCAATATTATGTTGTTGCAAAAAGGTTTGTCCAATGGAGAATTCGAACCTTTGCTCCTCCAGTCCATTACTTGGCAATCCAGTGGTTATCCACGTGCACTACACCCCAGATTTGATGGAATTTTGTGTTAAGACCTCCTAGAGTACGTTACTCCTCCAGTTTGCTGTTCCAAATGCTCTCCACATCACTATATCTTAGTTTTAAGCGTTAATTTCATGATTTGCATTACCCAGCCACTTAGCACAATATTTTCACTCAGATGATATGTTGCACTACTAAATTGCAGGCACATCATATTATTCGAACGGTCTGTAAGTTAGACACATTGAGGGAAAAATAATAGTGTTCAGTATCATATGCGGTATATGATTGCAGTGCATTATATAGCACCATTCAGGGATATAAGCTGAGAAATATCAACCTTCCTGATAACACACGTTAGTTGGGCTGCATAAAACAATATTATTAGGTGCAGCTGATTCACTTGGTATATACAGGATCTTTCATATAAAGTAAGAACAGCGAGCGGCGGTTTTGTCATTCGCTGCTGCAGCCGGCTTGGCCGAGCTTGTGGCGTGCCACGGCCCCCTGCTGTAGTATTGAAAGCGCGCGCATAGTACAAACTTGACCTTGCAATAAGCGTGCAGGTGTTATCAGTGGCTAGTCTGAACCTCAACTGCTAACATGGTCAGACAGTTATCATTGCAACATCGTATTTTTGTATGTAACATTTTTTAGATTACGAGTTGGCCCGGCGGGTACGTGATGCATTTATTCAGCAATTTCCTGATGACGTGCCACCTTCACTAGCACAGATTCACGTAATTGTAAATAACTTTGACACTACTGGCTCAGTGCTCAATAAAAAAACACACAAAAAAAATCAGAAACATTACAGTGGCAGAACTCTCTCGCGCCAGCCAAAATGTGGTTACCAGATACAATGCCTGTATTACCCAGGAAGGACGACACTTCCAGCAACTTTTATAAGGTAATATTTCATAGAGGATTGCACACACGCTTAAAGCAGGGGGCCGTGGCACACCACATGCTCGGTCAAGGCCACAGCAGCAACTGATAACAAAATCGTCGCTCCCCGTTCTTACTTTATATGAAAGACTCTGTATAGAGAGAGAAATATTATAGCGGGAATAACCCTGCATAATACAGTAAAATTGTATTGTATAGGTCTCATTTTAATATGTATTTAATTCAGATGATTTCTCCTGTACATTGATAGCAATATTTTAAACTAGATACCGGTAATCTAATGTTTCTGTTTCCAAACTACAATTTTGACTAAAAACAGCATGTGATAATGATCCACAGGCTACAGACATGGATGGACCTGAGCAGGGAGGGGGGAAGATATTCTACAGTATCCAGTCATCTAACAGTCCAGATGTGTTCTTTGTCGAGCCCATCAGTGGTGAAGTGAAGCTGAACTCTCCAGCTAGAGCAGGAGACACTGTGCGGGGCCAGTATGAACTGGTAATTCGCGCCACAGATGCAGGTACGGTTGTGTGATTCATATTATGTATTATACCTAATCTCACCATAAATACTGTTACAAGTGCTATTTACAAAATATGCCTACTGGGATCAGGTGAAATGTTGACTTTTAAACTACAATGGACACGGCTTATTTAACCTTCAAAACATAATAAGCACAAAACTAACATGAAAGCCAAGCAGTATTTAGATACCTTACTTAAATAGGCTTTTCTTATGGCTTAATAATCCAAGCACAGTTAAACTTGGCATAGTAAATCTTTATTTACAGCTTAATATATTAAGATTCTAATTATCGAATTACTATGAAAAATTCAAGGTGGTAACTGTGCAAACTTTTAAGAAACATGTTTTTATTTCTCATATAATCAAGTGATTGAAATGAAATTTAGTACTGTATAATGAACCAATATATAGTTGCTGAATTATGGAAATACTCGAGTGACAACATGATCCTATGTTTAACGGAAATCATAAATGACATATGGAAAACACAAAGTTTACCATCAGGATGGACATCTGCTTTGATACATCCATTACATAAGAAAGGGAAGAAAACAGATCCCAACAATTACAGGGGAATCTCCCTCCTGCTAGTGACCTATAAGATCTTATCCAAAGCACTTTTAAAAAGAGCAGAAAAAATACTCGACCCTCAATTGGAAGAGTATCAGGCAGGATTTAGGAAGGGACGATCATGTATGGAGCAAATCATCATCATCATCTTGTACAGTTTCCAGCCCCAGGCTGGGTCTGTTTGGAACATAATCCTCGCAAATACTAAATATGAAATACTAAATTTAAAGAACATATTAGACATGAGGAAAATCAGGAACTTGAAATATGTAGTTACTTTTGTGGATTTTAATAAAGCCTATGACTCCATTGACAGAAAGGCACTTATTAACATTCTGAAGGAATTTGGACTTAATAACAAGACAACTGAAATAATTCAAGCAACACTAACGAACACAACTTTCAAAGTTAAATTTAGAGGGGAACTTTCAAAATCTTTCAAAATAAAGTCAGGTGTGGGACAAGGAGATGGTCTGTCACCTCTGCTTTTCAATTTTGTGCATTGGAAAAGGTAATTCGAGAGTGGAGGAAAGCCATCAATACTAAAGGCGTTCAACTAGGAAGACATCCAAATAAAATCACTGTAGATTGTTTAGCTTTTGCGGATGACATTGCATTACTTACTGACTCACTGGATACTGCCCAAGAACAAATTAGAGAGTTGCAAAAACAGGCAGCCAAAGTCGGACTACAAATATCATTTGAAAAAACTAAGTTCATGACAAACATCACCGATGCCCCCAAAAGTATCACAATTCATGACAGTTCAGTATGTAAAACAAATTCCTTTAAATACCTAGGAGAGTGGATAATGAATGACTCACAGGAAAAGACAGCAATAGAAATTGTATGCATAAATTACAAAGGTATTTTCATATGACAAAAGATATATATAATAAAAAAAGCTTATCCTGGAACACTAAATTAAGGCATTATCAAACAGTAGTCAGACCTGAAACTCTGTATGCAGCAGAAACACTTAAATTAACAAGATTTGGTGATTTAGACAAATTAGAGAAGACTGAAAGACGAATTCTGAGAAAAATACTGGGAGCTAAACGAAATAATAACGCAGAATATAGGTTACGACCAAATAGAGAGTTATATTTGAAATGAGAAAAATTAACTGATGTAATGAGAAAGAGAAGATTACAGTTTTTTGGGCACATCTATAGAATGGAAATTAGTAGACTAACTAAACAGATCCTTAACTTACTGACTAGTACAAATCCAAACCCACATGGTTCATTGAAATTGACAAAGATTTGACAAACACCAAAATTCAGACAGACACAATAGCAAACAGATCACTCTTCAGAGAAGCTATTCAAAACGCAAAATTTCAAGAAAGGAAGAAACAAACAACTGGCAGAAAGTGGACTCAGGAGGAGAAAGATCGTCACTCTAGAAGGATGAAAGAAATTTGGAAACAACGGAAATTGAATACAATGGACAATAGCCAACGTTGATTCATCGTACCCTCCAAATGGGTTATTCGAAAGAAGAAGAAGAAGAAAAACCAATATTATGTGAATGGTCTTTCTGGAGAAACTTATAGATATTATACTCCGATTCAGCAGATCAATATCAATTCCATTTTCAGAGAAACTGAAATTGTCCATGTTTCTCAATCTATTTTGCTAGCATTTTGCCCCAGTATACCATTGGGCTCATCACTTAGTATTGTACACCTCACCAAGACCAAGGCTCTTTTGGTGCCTCAAGCAGTATCAATGAAAATTGAATCACTACCGGTACTATACGAGATGCTTTCACCACCACTACTATTTATTGTTATCTACTGGTAGCCTACTGTACTTAACTCAATGGCCTACATTTGAAACAATCTAACCTGACAACCATGAAAAAGGTTTCACCAGTTCTCAATGTCTCCAAAACTATTACAGCAATCAAACTGAAAGTCTCTATGGTGATAGCTGATTATTAAGTACTGGTATATCACATGTATGTAATTAAGAATACTGATGACACTAAAGAAACATTTCAGCCACACAAACAGGGGCAATGGTGGGTGGGTGCCAATGGCAGGACAAGTGAGATCAAATTCCCTTCAGTCAAGCAAGTGTTTGGAAATGGTACGGGCTGACGCAGGGGCCTGTGACGATGGTGCCACCTGTCTCTGGATGGTGGCCACCAAAGCAGTTGGATCTGCACAAGCTTCTTGGATAATCCAACAATCTTTTCTCCTGGTGGTCTGTCAAAGGTGATCTTAGCTCTGTTGCCATGTTTGCGTGCCTTCTTGTATCCACTGGCCTCAACATGCCCGAACTGTCGGTAAGGCCTTGGTTGTGAGCGATTCACCAATGCAACCATCCAACCTCGCACAGCTCCAGCTCTGTTAAATATGTTGTAGAGGCATGTTAAATGTGGTTTAGGCAACAGGAGAAACAGTCCACCATGTTTAAGTAGCCAGTGCAACCCCTTTTACAGCCTCAGATGGAGGCACATGCACATCCTCTGAGATGTAACTGTAGCCGAAAGTGTGTGGCAAATCAACAATTTCTTATTGGAGCATCAATTCTTTTGCTGGCCAGTGTATTTAGTCCATCCCATGGAAAATCTATTTAAATGACAGAGAGTTCTGAGCTGGAAAGGACCAGTAGAATATATGAAAACAGGCTGTATTACTTCTTCACAGAACTACTTACCTATTTCTCAGACAATGTTTTGAAAAATATTTATGGTGAGACTACAACAGTAACCAAACAGTTTTCAACATAATTACCGTATATACAACCTAGTACTTTGTTTTACTGATACTGTACCTGAAGAACCAAAGAGGAGCTGAATTAAACCTCATGATGCAAATGATTGTGCAGTAATATTATAACACTAAAAATAAATCCACACTCTTTGTGCAGGAAAGCCTCCTCTACATGATGATACTCGAGTTCTAGTACGTGTCGGGGTTCCTGGCAATCAAAGACCTATTTTCCGTGGTAACAGAAATGTTGGTAATGCTCCATCTGGCTATGCAGCAACAGTCTATGAGAATGCTCCTCCAGGAACAGATGTGGTACAAGTCATGGCAACAGATCCAGATGGTCAAGATTCTCTCCTCAACTATTTCATAGCTGGAGGAGCTAGGGACAACTTTGTTATAGACAAGAGGTGAGTTGACAGAAAATTGAACAAAATGGAAACTGGCACATCACATTGTGGCATTTATATATAAATAAAGTAAACACAGTATACATTGTTTATTCGGTATTCATTAAAATTTTCCAATACTTGGACAAATAATGGTATTTGGAATACATTTAAAAAAAATCCATATTTCTCCCTGTAATAACATTCTTGTATATTTAAAGAAAACTCATTTATCTTTACATAATAAAGGAAAATAAACATTTCTTATTCAAACATTTAAATCCAAGCTTTGTAAATAAATTAGTAAGTTATATTTTTTAGAGAGCATTAGTCATTACAAGCTAACTTTTGGGAAATCGATAAAACCTGATTTATTCACGAATAAGTTTATGGTAGCGAAAGTTCTTTTGATCATTCTAATCAATGCATTCGCTCAATGCGACAATGTTGACTAAATTTCTAGGAATTAAAGATCAATAAATCAACTAGAAAGACACCGTTCAGTGGGCATGCAGCAAAGCGGTACATATCTCTGGTGTGCAATAAAGGCTTCTCACAGAGCGGTGACCTCAAGAAGCACACTGTTGTTCATACTGGAGTGAAGTAATACACTTGTAGCACATGTGAGAAGTCATTTGCATGGCGGACAGAACTAATGGAACATTGTCTCGCGCTCTAATTTGAGGAAACATCATCGTGTTCACTAGGGAAAATAACCTTACTGCATCACAAGGAATTCAAAAGGTTCAACTATCTTGCGAAACACTTATTAATTCGTTCCGGGACCACATGTGCACAACATAGTGAATGATTTGTGGGATGTTAAAGAACGTGTATAGGTATCTGCATCCAAACTAGATGTTAAAACTCCACCGGTAAGGTTTTGTATTGCATTTTAAAAAGACCTATTTGAAACGGTTCAATATACGTAGATTTTACTGAAGAGCGAAGACTTCGCAGTTTCTGTCATTGTTCAAGTGCTTAGACAGGGTAAGCTTTGTGCTTAGTGGCAATGGGAAGCTCCCAGATATTAATTGATGGCTATTATGATTTCCGTAATACTAATGGATATTTGAGGCCTTGATATCGCCAGACTCAGAAATGAAGATTGTTGTAGCGAATTTTATGCCATCGTAATATAATTTACTTAATCTTTAATCAGCTGCACATCTATATAGAAGGCCCAATCAGAAAGAATAACCCCGAATGCTCCTCAGGACTTGCTCACCTGATGAGTTAAAACTGAGCAATTCCCTGCAAAGCAGGAGGCCATAGCCCTTATGGGATTTGTAAGGCTATTTTATTTTTTTATTTTTTTATATAAGTGAATTAGCTATGAAATTTGAAAAGTCAGAAACTGATGCCCTTTCAAAAAATATTGGGTTTAAGAGACATGGAGACTAAAGAAAAAGAGTTCAAACACTGCATTTTATAATAATAATAATGTATGGCCTCAGGTGCCGGGTGCAAGCTTTGTTATTTGACATCCAGAGGGTAGCTTCCATGTCGAATTTTGTTGTTCCTTGAAGAACTAAGAAAGTCAAGGAGGTTAGATATCTAAGCTCCTTGACACTATAGCGCTTTCCAGTAGAGAAAGGAGGAACTTTGTGTGGCGAAAAATCCCGAGATAAATTTTGCCATTAAGAACATGGCCTACTGAATTTAAATGTTTTTTTTTTAATGCCAACATCGTATGACATGCATGTAGTGATTTTTGCCGCCTTTCAAAGATCACTTACCACGGCCAGGAGTGAACCTGCAAGCTTGGGGGTTTGTAATCCGACACGATAACCACTCACCCACCGTGGCAAGCATTTTATAATAACTCCAACATTATGATGTTTGAAGCCATTCTTCAGTGTTGCCTTAGTAAACAAAGTTTGATGTTTCTCAGTAGGTCAACACGATTGTATCCAATTGTGATGGGTTAATCCCTAATCCTGAAAATTATTTACATGAGATTAATAAATACACATGATTGATTTTATGTCTACCTTTGGTATTTTTGTATGTACAGTAGATTTATTTGACAGTAATAGTTGCTATGAATTACCTCTAGCCAAGGCCGAATCACTGTTTCACGTGAGGCTCGTCTGGACCTGGAGACAAGTGGTGCCCGCTATGACATCATAGTGCATGCTGTGGATGCTGGAACTCCAATACGAGAAACAGCTACTACAACTGTTTTAGTTGATGTTCTGGATGTAAACAACAAACCTCCAGTGTTCCCTCCAGACGCAGCAGCTTACGTGCGCTACATCTCAGAGAGGGTAGCTGTGGGTAAGTGCAAGTTCTACTTCTCTATGTAACTTGAGTCCAAACATCCTTCAGTGTTGTGAGACCATGAATTAATATTGTAACTTTCAGTCGGTCAACACAAAAGAATTGCAATTACTGGTGCGGTAGAGTCTCGATTATCCGACCTAAACTGGATCTGGAGTAGGTTCGGATCTCTGAAATTGTCAGATACTATAGAATGAATTTGAAAATGATGGTTGGTTCCTCAGTTTAGGGGCTGCGACAATGCGGTCATGTAGCCCCGTGTACTTTGGGTGTGTGTAGAATCTGTCTGATAACTGGTGTTAATTGTGAAGGCTGTATTAGTGTGTGCTATCTGTTTTTAATTCAAGTAACAACTGCAAACATTCGATTTTCAAGTAGTTCCAACTTTTGCTACCAAACGCCACTGTCAGCGACCAACTACTTCTAAACTTGGTTACTAGATGCCACCGAAGTCGGCTCCTGGCGACGAACTTTGGAACCTAAGAGCATTAATCAAATCTAACCTATAATTTAGCTTCGCACAAGTGTAATTAGTGGAAGGTTCTTTATCATGCCATAAATCTATGACATGGGACCGCCGGTTTTACTTCCCCTCCGAAGGAAGGTATACTGAGGGTTTGAAAATGAACTAAAACAAATAGGTAGGCTATACTGTATTACTAAAACAATGACAAGTTTTACGGTACGGTACTCTATTTACTGAATTATCAATTCAATCGTACATGCAGTATTGATCAAAAACTCCACAAATGCCTTAAAAAGAAACTTGTCAACAATGCTTGCCCGCTGATTCAGATTTTCTTGCTGCGAGATCTTGCCATCGACGATTCAGGTTATTTTTCATATATTTCAGTAATTGAAATTATTTTGTGTATGAAAATGACACTTTTATTTACTATGAAACACAAAACCCTCTGTGTTACAAATTTCACTTAGTTTGCATTTGTGAACTGATCATCCATTTTTTCCTATCTTAATGTATCATTTACATTCTTTCTTACAACATTTCGTTGCCTGAGTGTGACTATTGGACGATTCTTTGATTGTCTTGTCTTCACTCGATCACTCTTCTTCTGATACACCTGCCCTCACTCTCTTTAAAATGTCCACCTATGCTTGTTCACAAGCATTGATGTTCAGCCACTCAGGAATCGGTTTTGATGCTGATTCATCCTTTTCTAACTGTCTTCCCTATAGTAGATCCACACAGTTATGATTTTCTGTTAAGTCTTACTACTAGTAAACTCTAGCCACAATAAACAGTGCAATACTGAAGAGCATTTGATACAATCACTAACCAGACAATTGAAAGATTGCCTAAGGCAAGGTAAATAGGACCAACAATGCTTTCCTATTAGTTCCGTTTAACTGTAGGCTTTTGCTGTGCAGGATTTTTTCTTGAATCAGCACAGAACAGGATTTTTTTTGAAGCTACCGGTATGTGTGGAAAATCAAATGATCCGTGTCTGGATAATCAAGGGTTTACTATAATTTGAATTGCAAAAGTAGCCAGTAGAGTAAGGACCCCTATTAACTGAAAAATAGGAGGATGACCTTGTATTGGATAAGTACAATTTTGTTTTTAAAATATGAATTAAATGGTAAGAAAGTGACTCATGAGCTACATGATAGCACTGAGTTACTGTACAGTATGTGTAAAGAAATAGCTTAATAAAATATTATCAAATCTAAATGCAACAAAAAAACAACAACTTGGTTCTCTGTTATTTTTATAAGAAAAGGTCCAAATTTATTTATTTTATTTCAAAACTATTACTGATACTCCAAATAATACCTGTATTCATTTTTACCTGTAGGACTATAGCTATTGACTGAACAAGTCCTCCATCGGATACTAGGTTTTTATTTGAAATTCATTACTCATTCCTGTTTCTACTCCTTTTATGGTCTTCATCATTGAAAAACAGTATCAAGAATTTAGCCACCTATTTCTTTGTATTATTTATTTATTTATTTTTATGTGTGTGTATAGTACGAGTATCAAATATATTCTCAATACTCAAACAGGTAGTCAATACTGACAGTCAAATCATTCCACAGTATCAGCTCGAAAATAACGAACCAAAAGATCACTCCTAAATTTGTCGTTTTAAAGTAACTGATGAAGAGAACATGTTCTTTTAATAGTCAATTGTAATTAGCATTAAGCATATAGTATTCAGCATAAGGCCAGTCAAAATTATTATTCATCAACTTGACTCAGAAAATATGTTCAAAAACTTCCACTATTATCGATCTTATTAAATAAAATCTTCTGACTGATATGTAGGTAATTTAAGACACACGTAAGTACTTAATAATAATGAACATCATTATATGCAAATATTTTTCTTGCCCTTAGGTGAATCAGTTCTAAATATCACTGCCATTGACCCTGATTCTGGTGCACAGCTGGAGTATTCTCTAATTGAGCCAATTCGTGCTGTTGATCACACTGGAGTGGCACTTAAGTCTACCACATCATTTGATTACAAGAAAGCTTTCAAGATCAACTCAACTACTGGTGAAGTGACTGTAATACAACGCTTGGACCATACGGCAGCATCTGTCATCATCCTGACAGTACAAGCTCGAGATCTGAATGCAGTCGATAATGCTGAGGATCAAGTGGCTACAGTTGAAGTTACAATATATGTTCAGGCCTACAATGACACCAATCCTCTGTTCACTGTTGGTGGCTGGACACCAACCAACCCGATCATCAAGGTAACAGTGCCTGAAGAACAGCCAATTGGAACTACACTGCTCATGTTGACTGCACGGGATCCCACCAATGGCAACTCTATCAAACGTTTTGAAGAAGTCAAGACAGCTGGAATTAAAGATATCGAGGATTTTGTGAGTGTTGGACTGCAATCTGGAAATGTGGTTCTCAACAAGAGGTTGGATTATGAGAGCTTAAAGCAAAAGGTAAGGCTAAAAATGTAATTCTGTAATATTGCATAGTCACAGTGCTTTTCTTCTGGATAAAAGGGTTCTGGTACTCACTATAAATTTTACTACAGTAGTCTCGCAAACTCGGCACTCCATATTTCTCGGCCACCCTGACAGGAGAAAAAAAATCATGAAATTTGTTCATTTTTGTGTTTCCGCTCAAAGCGTTATTATATTTTCTTTCATCTTCTCCGTCAATGGAAATATCGACAGTTAAATACGACGCAAAACAAGTTGACCTACAGTACATAGTAAGAAGAGTAACGACGACCTGATAAATACAGGTAGCCTACCGGTAGTTGTACAGTACAGTACTGTAAATGCACAAACTGTTGGCAGTTAGAAGTAAACAAACTGTTCTCGCGCAGAGCGTTGTATTTATTTGATTGCGCATTCTCCGCACCGTTCGGTGCCCGGTTGATTTTTATGCAGTACCGTAGTACAGTACTGAACTATATACTCAAGTACTGTAATTGTAGTGTCTTAGGCTAATCGTTTTAAAACTTGTGTTTCTGTTAAAAATAAATGCACTGCATTGCATTACTTTTAAACCAAAACAAACATCTTATTTCTTTTTTAATACATTTCCCGATAACCCGGCATTTTTGCGAACTCGGCCACCCTTCGGTCCACATTAGACCGAGTTTGCAAGACTACTGTAATTGCATTGGCAAATTTTCTGCTGATATTCTCGCAACCAGAGACGGCCCTAACAAGATTTTCAGGTGGTGTGAGATCTCATTGCGGCGCCCCCTCCCCTGTGGAGAATAAACTGTACATAGAGACTAAAGATAACATACCGTACATCTTTTACATTATTTGTAACTTCGACCTCCGAAAGATTAGTTTAGTAGTAGTATGGATGAGAAACAACAGTAAAAATATTTTTTTGGAAAGGTTTATTTCAACTGCTATGTCGCAGACAACGCTCACATGATGCATACGTCAAATTTACATAGTAAGTTAATTTAAAATTGAAACAAATTAAGAAATTAATAACTAAAAGGACCAGATTACCGCCTTCTTTGCTTCTTCGCTTGCATTTTCTTTATTAATTCTGGATAATTCAAGTCCTGGGCAATACTATTTTCTTTAGAAAAAATTGCCAGATTTGACAGTCTATCCTGACACATGGTTGAATGTAAATAAGATTTTATAAGTTTTAATTTACTAAAACTTTGTTCTCCTTTAGCGACAGTTACAACTATGGTTAGCAAAATTCGAAGTTCTGTCCACATATTTGGGAATATATCCTGCCAACGATTTTGTTTATACAACCCCTCGAGTTCGCAGGGTAAGGTGGTATTGAACAAGCTCTCGCCAGCATTGTCTGTCCATCTTCTTCCATAAATACTCTCCTGGCCCCTTTTGTCTTCATATCTGTGTTCAATTGCTTCCATAATTGACACACATATTATGAAATCAAATCACTGCTTATGCACTCAATCCCTAGTCTCTACAGTATTTTTCAATTAAATTACACAGTGTTTCTTGTTGTTGTTGTTGTTAATTCATTTTAGGGGCTTGGGACATCTTGGTCATCAGCCACATGGAGTTGGGTGTGTGTGGAACTTGTCTGATAACCTGTATTAATGTGTCGACTGTAGTAGTGTGTGCAACTGTTTTAGGAACAGGGATGAGGTAGGTGGCCCGGAACTTTAAGGTACTCTCCCAGCATTTGCCTGCAGGGGGTCTGGAAAAAAACAAGGAAAAACCACACTCAAGATAGCCACTGTCAGTGCCGGGTTTCAAACCTCAGATCTCCATATTTTCTGCAGTTGCCTTCTCAGCCATGGTGCATGATTTAACAAGCCTGGCTACACCACAGGACCGCAGACGGAAACCATGAGTCTTCAGAAAGCTTAGAGCTCTCAAAATGGTAAAATGTATGCCAGATGTTTACAAGAAGCTACTGATAAAACTCCGAGGATGCTAAGAAGCTCACTCACATCAGAATATAAAACAACACCTTCTTTTGAGATTCAGACATCATCATCTAGAGCAGTTTCCAACCGCAGGTTGGGTCTGCTTGGAGCACAAGGCTCTCCATCGTTTTCTGTCATTTCCGAGGCTTGCTTGTGTTTTGAAAGCAGTTGATTTATCCACTACTGGCTTGCAAGAATCTTCTAGGTGATCGTTACTTTCCTGTATTCATTATATTTTCTCACTAGTGTATATGCTTCCTCTAACATTGAAAGAAGTGGCAATGCATTTATTGGGCACATAAACGAAGCTGCTATCAATACCTAACTTCAAAATGTGTCCTTGTAAAACTCAATGTCTCCTTGTCAGAGGCAGTGTGAGGGATCTTTCAGTGCATATTCAGACATGGTTGATCAAAAAGTAACAAACATTCTTTTACATTACACTACATGATGTATACTGTAATTATGATCTTTTGACAGGTGCTGAGCTTCAAGGTACGAGCCATAGCTGAAGACCGCACCAGTGAGGCAACTGTGATGATAGAGGTGGAAGACATTAATGATAACAGCCCAGAATTTCCAGAAGAGGTGAGAAAATATATATTTAAGAATGCATTCTCATTTGGTTCGAAATTAAGCAACAGATTCTATAACTTACAGTAATTTTCTACATAGGTGGGAAGTAACAGAATTACCTCTTACAAATACTTCTTCACTAGCCTACTTTCTGCCTGTAATTGGCACATTTTTATTTGTACTACAAGAATCTCCTGGGTGATCGTTACTTTCCTATATTCATTATATATTCTCACTAGTGTATGGTATATGCTACCTCTAACATTGAAAGAAGTGGAAATGCATTTATTGGGCACATAAACGAAGCTGCTATATCAATACCTAACTTCAAATGTGTCCTTGTAAAACTCATTGTCTTGTTGTCAGAGGCACTGTCTGTTGAGGGATCTTTCAGTGCATATTTAGATGTCCTGGGACATAGAAGTAGTCTATCCATTTTGATGCCAATGATTATTTTTAGTGATATATTTTTATTACTTTGTGAATTTGTGTGGATCATTCCACTCCTCCCCCCCTGTTCCTCCAAAAATCTCATATTGTTAAGGAAGATTTAAAAATGTAAAATCAAGATCCAGTATAGAAATATGATTTTCTAAATGCAGATACTTTTAGGTTAGTGATATGTCTACTTTTTCAGCTTCAAAATTAGAACAAATCTATTTACAGAGAGCATTATTTAAATTATTTCAAGCCATATTAAAAATTATCAGTTAGATTACACGTGTTGTAATATAAAAATACTTAATGATTTATGTCGAGGTAATTGCAATTGTAATATTACTGATTATTGTTTTAAAGATATTTTTGCTGGTGAATCATTACCAGTATAAGTTTTCAGAAGAAATTAATTGTAATTTTCCCTGATTACTTCCCTTTTTGTAGTATTTTTGCCATCACTGATTGAATTTTACAGTCATATGACAGGAAGAGAAAAATAGAAACATGGAGAAAGGACCAATATAACAGGCTGGTGAGGACAGAGGGAGACGTATGAAGGATAGAAAAGCATTGCAAAGCTATTGAGTAGATTGGTGGTGTGAATGATGGTAGTTAGTTTGGTTGTGGATATTTATTGTGTGTTTATCCTTGCCTTCTCTGCAAGTGTTTCTCCATCCATCTCCTCCTGCCTGCCATTGTGCTTGTCCTTTATCCTGTTTCTATCCTTCTTTTCCTATCTAATACAGTAATTATTTGTAAAACCACCTTTAGTATTTTCTATATAGGTTTAAAGATGTCACATTAGTTGATATATTTTGCTCAGAAAGGAACATAGCTGGAACAGTGGTGCCTGTAGCCCTGGAGAACTACTGGTTAAAGAAATCTATCATTACTGAATTTGAAATAAAATATCATAAATCATGCTTTTCTCCTTGTTTTCAGTTACAATTTCAGGAAACACCTGCCAAAGGAAGATACTTACTGTTGTGTTTCTCTGTTTAGACATACATAACCCGCACTATGGAATCTGTGCGACACCCAAACCCTATTTTGACTGCACGTGCAACTGACAGAGATTCTAACAACAACAAGACTGGTTATGGTAATATCCACTATTCTTTGGCTGGGGAAAATGCTCAGTTGTTTATAGTTGATCCTGAAACTGGTTTGATAACAGTTGCACCCAATGCTACTCTTGATCGTGAGCGCCAGTCAACTTTAAGGTTCATAGTAATTGCTACTGACACACCGCAAGGAGGTTCCAATCAACGTAAAGGTAGTGCTATGGTAAGAACCATATCTTATTATATCCAAGGACTCTATAGCCTAAATGCAACTTGTAAAATGTACCTAGAGACAATTACTCATATTTATATTGAAATAGAATGCTTCAAAGGGGTAAAATAAGATGGTCAAATATATTGACATGTTGAAAAGCTTGAGTAAGGTCCTAAAATTTATACTTTGGCGACTCAATTGTGCTCCCATCAAATACAACCCTGGGATGATTTCTCCTCATACCCAGTGGACTCATTTGCTTGAAGTACAGTATTAACAGTCATGTTTTGAACATATTCACAAACCAAAAACAAATTACTGATTGGTCACAGTAAGACTTCTCTTTCCTGACTGTGAGGGAGAGGCAACTTCCCCTTCAGATATTGTCACGTAATTCCATCAACATTGCAAGCACCTTCGTTGTTCAGGTTATTCTGACTCATCAACCTAAGATGGTAATACTTCAAAGACATACCGTAAATAAGGATGAAATCAATAGAATATGGCAACTGTTCTTATCTTTTGCTGTCTAGCACATCCACTTCATCTCTCAGAATCAAAGTCTTCTTGTTTGTTATATAATTATGATAATCATAGGTAGAAACTAATCAAACATTAAAACAGAGGGAAAATTGCTGATTTGCTATATACATTGATTGTTGCATTTTAAATGGTTCCAAGATATTTCATGGAACCAGTACCTTAAAATACAGTACAGTAACAAAACACTCTTTAAACAACAATCAAAAGATTTTATGAACATTAATAACAACAGAAATGTCTTCAGTTATACTACACCTCTCTGTCTCTGTTTCATCGTTCTAGTAATACACTGCTTCAAACTATTCTCTATACGTTGTAAGATAGAAAATATCTGGAATTCTCTAGCTCCAGATATTCTCCAAACAATAGTTTTAAGTACAGTACTGTAATTAATTTCTTGATCTACAATAAATGTGGTAAGAGCCTCTATTAATTCATAGTGGTGCTACTTTGTGTAAATAAAACTGCAAGGGTCCATTGTCTATCCAATTCAGAACAAAGTGGTGGCTTTTAGCTCTCGAATCTGCCTGTGCCACCATAACAGGATACTTATGTCAAACAAACATGATATGGTGCGGGATTTAATATTTACCAATTCAGGACTGGGCTTTAAGATACATACAAATTCAAATTTACGGAATGGACTAAGGGTAGCCTACTGAATAGCAAAAGCATATTTTTATGTTTTTGCAGTTAAAGTTGATTTTACAATTGCTTTTTGTTCAACTACATTAATAATTTCCAGTATTACTGTACTATCACTGGTAACTCTTCCCTCTTTCCTAACTTAACTGTATAGCATTGGTCACTTGCATATCTCTTTTAGCAGTAAAAAGCTGCCTTGCTTCAGAAATATGATGGCACATTATTAAAGCATTTGAAGTTAGTCTTCAGAAACACAGCATCAGAATAATAAGAACCTCTGCCTTGCAAAATAACTCATCCTTCAGGACTGTCTAGTAACAGTTGCCTTTCTGCATCTAGACATCCATTAATCATGAGAATTCAAACTAATGACGCCAATGTGAATAGTTAATTATTGTGCCATACCGTATTTGAGAACTCGTCGAGTTGTACTTGGTTGGATGTAGCCTACAGTTTCCTAGCCTTGTTGTTTTCAGGTCATGTTATGTAATGATGTGTAATATGTCATGTTCAAATTTTATTAAGTCTCATCACTGTGTGTACCCCATGTAGAGGAGTAAGTAAGTATGGTATATGTACAAATCTATTATAACAATCTATCGAGAGCATACAAAAAAATAGGCCTCCTGGATGAATATGTGCACAATTCTAGTATGCCTTTCTGAAGCATCATACAAAGTGTTATATGTCCACCCTTAGTGACTCTGCACACATCAAACTCATACTTGAGCTCTTGTTACACATTTTGTAATATATTTGCATTGATTTCCATTGATGCATTATCTCAATTCTTGCAGGGTCATTGGCATAAGGGCAACATAAATGCAGTCTTTTATACAGCAATTGATATTGCAACTGCATGAATAAGGCAACACTGAAAAATGACTCAAAGCTATCTATACTTATATACAGCTCTACAAGAATAAAAGCCAATCGGATAAGTTCTAGCAAGCTTGAGGGCCATTTCATCACATAGAAAATCCTTCTCAACAGTTAGTAAAGCCATTTATTGTACATTGACATAGTACACATCCATGCATGAAGACTGACAGTGACATATTTTCTGACATCTGATGGTGCAACAGAAAACTTCATACTTGTGTTTATGATTGGTATTTATTTTATAACTAGGCCTATACGTTTTGAATGTCAGAAATAGGAAGCAGGTAAAATTGGTCACATCATTTTAAATAACCCTGCAGTCCATCATAATTTATACTGTCCAGGAGCTGGATGCATTAGAAATAAGCTTTATTGTTTAGTAGTTGTATAATATAATTTCATCATCATCATCTTGTACAGTTTCCAGCCCCAGGCTGGGTCTGTTTGGAACATAAGCCTCGCCACTTAGTCCTTTCTTCCCACCACCTCTCCGCTGTCACTCTGGTCCAGTCCTCGCCTCTCTTCTTGACACATTCCTCCACTCCTTTCAGCCATCTATCTCTTGGTCTTCCCCTTGGTCGTTTCTTCTGCATCTGCATCTAATGTATCCTCTTGGGAATCCTCTTCTCATTCATTCTCTTTAAGTGTCCATACCACCTCAGTCTTGACGTCTCAATCCTACCATGCAAGGGCTCCTCTTTCACCATTTCCCTGACCTTTTCATTCCTCAACCTGTCTCTTCTTGTTACTCCGATCCTACTTCGCAGGAACTTCATTTCACCTGCCTGTATTCTGCTTATGTCTCTTTTCTTCATTGTCCAAGTTTCTGAAGCATAGGTCAGTATCGGGATATAGTAGCTTCTGTATAACACTTCCTTGCTTTTTTGTGGGACATCTTTATTCCACACTAAGCTCCTAATGCTTCTCAGAAATGCTTCTGCCTGTCTGCCACGTTCCGTAATCTCTTTGTCATTTCTCCCATTTTCCTCCACTAGACTTCCCAAGTACTTGAGACTTTCCACCTTCTTCAGCTGTCCACCTCCAAGTGTTATCCCACTCATTGGTCTGTCCTTTTTCCTGGTCGTTAACAGGATCTCACATTTACTGATGTTGAACTTCCATCCGTACTCTCCCACTGTTTCTTCCCAAGCCTTCAGTTGCTCCTGAATTTCCTCCTCCTTGTTTCCCCAGACCATGAGATCATCTGCAAACACCATTGCTTTCATCTTATCTTCTCCTATCTTTCCTGCAATCCGTGTCATTACCTCGTCCATAACCACAATAAAGAGAAGGGGTGACAGCGCACTACCCTGTTTCAGGCCACTCATTTGTCTGAACCAGTCTGTTCTTTCCCCTCCAACTTTCACACAACTCACACTTCCACAATACATCTCCTTCACTCTGCCTACAGTCCCTTTTTCCACTCCCATGTTTTCCATTGCTTCCCAAACCTTCTCCCTACACACACTATCATAGGCCTTTTCGATGTCCAGGAAGGCCATCAACAGATCCTCTCCAAATTCATAGTGGTGTTCCTGGAGCTGTCTCACTGAAAATATGAGATCCACTGTTGATCTCCCAGGTCTGAATCCATACTGCTCCTCTCTCAATTTTCTCTCCACTTTGGCTCGTATTCTACTTTCTAATATCTTTTCATATATCTTGGCACAGTGAGATATGAGTGTGACTCCCCTGTAATTTCTGCACTCCTTTCTGCTTCCTTTCTTAAATATTGAGACAATTAATCCTTTCTTCCAATCTTCTGGGGTCTTTTTCTCCTTCCATATCACCCTCATCACACTGTACAGCCACTGTTTCCCAACCTCCCCTGCTGCCTTCACCACTTCAACACTCACTTCATCCACACCCGGTGACCTTCCTCCTTTCATCTTGTCTATAGCCATCTCCAGTTCTCTCCAAGTCAGGTCCTTTTCCATTCCTGTGTTGTGTTCTCCATCTTCCAATGCATTGTCTTCCTCCCTATGACCATTTGGATTCAGCAAATCCTCAAAGTACTCTTTCCACACTGTCTTGAGTGTCTCTTTGTTGTGTACCTCATTTCCGTTTTTGTCCATCATTACCACATCCTCTCGCAGACCTCTTCTCTTACTTTTGACCATCCCATAAAGTACTTTCTTATTTCCTCTACTGTCTTCCTCCATCATCTCTGTCCACTTTACCATCCACTTCTTCCTCTCCTCTGCGACAATCTTGTTTGCTTCTTTCTTCTTTATCTTATAATCTTCCCTTGCCAGATCAGTTCTTTCCTGGAACCACACTCTGAAAGCCTTGTTCTTCCTTCCCACAGCTTCTTTTACTCTCTCATTCCACCATGGTGTCTCTTTACACCGCTTTCTGTTGCTTGTTCTTCCACACACTGCCACTGCAGCTTATTTAATATATGTAAATTACGGTCATTGTTCAGGTGATGGTGGAAGTATTGGATGTGAATGACAATGCCCCAGCCTTCAGCAAGCATCTCTACTCAGCAGTGGTGCCAGAAAATGTTGCTACTGGTTCGTCTGTTCTCTCAGTCACTGCTGTGGACCCTGACGAGGGGTTGGGAGGGGAAGTTGCCTATGAACTGCTGGATGAGGGAGAAGCTAGTGGTAAGCAATACAATCCAAAACTTTGATTACAACTGCAGTCTTTGTATAAATTCATTTAAGATAATAACACTGAGTACGGTATTTGAAAACTCATACATACAAGGGGTGGCCAATTGGTTTGCTGGTATGATCAACCTTTCTATGCTAAGACCATCTGTTATTTATGTCTGTTTATGTCCACACACACAGTTCTATGTGACAATGATCCAAACATTATAAATATATCTACTTACACCAGTATCAGAATTCATCTATTCCATAGCTGCAACCTTAACCAGAAGGGCTAATAGCCACATATAAAATATGGTTTGTTCTTCATTCGGTCAGTATGGTAATGTGCCCAATGGGCAGCAATAAAATTGTCTACTCAATCTTACTAACCTGAAAAAAATTACAAATGATTATATTAACATTGTTATTAACCCCCTTTGAACAGTGATTACACTTTGAAATTTAAGAGTCAAAAATTTTTCAGAAATTAGAACTTGAACCCAAATTCTCCACATTCTGGTTACTTGCACTAACTGACTGCACCAAAATAATTCATGCATGAAGGAAGCAACTTTTGACTCTTGGTTTATTGGCTGAAGCTATAGAATATTTGGGCAATTGATGCTTGTACACCTATGAACTAGACATTTGTAAATTTTATAATCTGAGAAATTGCAATATTATAGGCTCCCTCAAGCAAGTCATACTTTGAAGCATTACATTTGAATGTAAGGCTGTCATTGCCACTCAAACACAAATTTCTATATTTTAGACATTGTCATTTGACAGTGAGCTTCCTAAGGGACCACTGTGATACAGTTGGTTAGCACACTTGTCTGGAATTCTGGGGACTAGAATTTTAGTCTCAATGGTGGTCTCATTTCCTTGACCAGCAAACATACCCACAATCATAAAGTGGACACTCTACCACTGATGATGTAAGATGAAGGAGGAGTAGGAGATGTCAGAAAAGGAGAGGGAGATATAGTAGGAAGAGATGAATGTCCTGTACCAGACTTGTTAGTTAGTTATTGTTATTTTAAGGGGAGAAACTACAAGGTCATCTACCCCTCACCAGACTTGTCTTCGGCTTAGTCTGGCAATAATATTCCTAGTCCTTTTTATGTGTAACTAGCTGAAGTACCCGTGCTTCGCTACGCGTCATAAATAAATTAAAATGTGAAGGTGACAGTTAAAACAGGGGATAGGCGAGGTGCTGCGCAGAGGGAGATTAAGGATGGAACATTTTGTCCAACTACACCGCTCGGCGTTGACCGTGATTTATAGCACAAATTTAGGTTTTACTCGCTAACAGTTGCAGATACCTTTCGGATAGAAAATGTAATTTTAAACCTCGCATATGCCATCAAAAGTTTGCTATTTCTTAGCGTTCTCATTTTATTTGAAATGGAAATATGAAAGTTTGAAACCAAAGGGTGTAGTGACGTCACTAAAATGGTCGCCATTTTAAATAGTGCAAAGTATTGAAATCAAAGGTAACCTATATGTTAACCAGGTAAATCAGCTACTTCCATGTAAAATTCACGTAAATCGGACCAGTGGTACTTGCGAGATTGAGTAATACACAGACACACACCATCTCAATTTTAGCCTCGCTTCGCTCGCGTCATAGTCGTATCATATTGTTTTTCAATGAAATGCAGGTTTAACCCCGTTAACACCCCTTTCGAACCTGAATACCCAAAAATCCCTCCTTAGTAGACGTTTTCGACACACAACAAACAAACATATCCCCAAAATATCATTCTTCTAACTTTAATAGTTTTGGTTGGTCGATGAGAGCAAACATACAAAAATCCTTCCTTAGTGGACGTTTTTCTTCCAGAAGTTCACCACTCCCCATATGCCCCTTAAATTGCATTTATGAAAACACGGTCGAACACCTATTTATTTTATTTATTTATTCATTTATTTATTAATTTTTAAGCTGATAGATTTCCTCCGAGTTTCAGACTCCTCCCTATGTCGTTTAAGAGATACACGCTCAGTTAGGAATCTTTCAACCCCCACTTTTCATCCCTTTCACCTCATAATATACACTACATCGAAAAACCATTAGACATGTGTCAGCTTATTTTTAATGATTAGTATATGTGCCAAGTATCACATCCCCAAATGAAACCACTCGTGAGATATTGTTATTCAATGGAAAGCACGTTTACCCCCTTAACACTTCTTTAGAACCTGAATATCCAAAACTCTTTCCTTAGTGGACGTTTTCGACATACAACGAACATATCCCCAAAATTTCATGTTTCTAACTTCAATAATTTTGGCTGGGCGATGATGAGTGAGTGAGTCAGTCAGGATATTTTCTTTCATTTATTTTTGATAATTTCACCCGTCCCCATGAACCCCTTAAATTGGATTTATGAAACAAACTGTCAAACACCTATTTACTTATTTAAAGCTGTTTTCCCCCTGAGTTTGATGAGTGTGTAAGTGAGTCAATCAGTTAGGACACTTTCTTTCCTGGTTTTTTTCCCCATAAATTCACCCCTCTCCAAGGGCCCCTTAAATTGGATTTATGAAAAAAACGTTCGAACACCTATTTACTTGTATTTTAAGCTGTTTTTTCCCACCGAATTTCAAACTTCACGCCTATGTCGTTTCAGAGATACACGCTCCGTCAAGAATCCCTCAACCCCCAATTTTCACCCCTTTCACCTCATAATATACACCACATCGATAAACCCTTAGACATATGTCTGATTATTTTTAATGATTAGTTTATATACCGAATATCACATCCCCAAACAAACAACTCATGAGATATCGTTATTCAATGAAATGCACGTTTACCCCCTTGACACGTCTCTAAAACCCGAATAAACAAAAATCATTCCTTAGTTAACGTTTTCGACATACAGCGAACATCATCATCATCATCTTGAGCAGTTTCCAACCGCTGGTCGGGTCTGCTTGGAACATAAGCCTCTCCATCGTTTCCTGTCCATCCACCATCTCTCGTCATTTACTGTGTCCCAGCACACTCCTCTTTCCTCCACACTCTTCTTAACTCCTTTTGTCCATCTGTCCCTTGGTCTTCCCCTTGGCCTCCTTCCCGTCATTTCCATTCCAAACATCTTCTTCGGTATCCTCTCCTCTTGCATCCTCCTCACATGTCCATACCATTGTAGCCTAGATCGCTCTATTTTATTTTGCAATGGTTCCTCTCTTACCATCTCCCTGACTCTCTCATTCCTTACTCTGTCCATTCTTGTCACTCCTACCCTACTCCTCTGGAACTTCATCTCCACTGCTCGTATTTTATTCTTGTCCCTTTCCTTCATCACCCATGTTTCTGAACCATATGTCAAAATTGGCACAAAGTAGGTCTTGTAGATGATTCCTTTACATTTTTGTGGTACATCTTTATTCCATATCATCCCCCTAACACTCTTGAAAAATCCATCTGCGCACCTTCCCCGCTCATTTATTTCCATCCTATTGCCTCCCTTTTCTTCAATTATGCTTCCCAAGTACTTGAAGCATTCTACTTTCTGCAACTGCTGTCCTCCAAGTGTTATGCCCATATCCAGTCTGTTCTTCTTCCTCGTTGTGATGACCACTTCACTCTTTTGTGCTGAGAACTTCATCCCATATGATAACACTACCTTCTCCCACTCATCTAATTGCACTTGTACTTCTTCCTCATCCTCTCCCCATACCAGAAGGTCATCAGCAAACAACATTGCCTTCATTTTCCTTTCCCCAATGCTATTTACCACTTTTCGTATGATTTCATCCATCACCACTATAAATAACAGGGGTGAGAGGGCACTTCCCTGTTTCAGACCACTCTCCAGTTGAAACCATTCCGTTCTCTCTCTTCCCACCTTTACACAGCTTTTGCTTCCCTCGTACATTGCTTTCACTCTTGCCACTGTCTCCTTGTTCACTGCTTTTGCTCTCATTGCTTCCCATACCTTGTTTCTATTAATACTATCATATGCTTTCTCAATATCCAAGAAGGTCATCACCAGATCTTTCCCATATTCATAATGGTGTTCTTGTAGCTGTCTTACTGCAAAGATGAGGTCAACTGTTGACCTTCCTGGCCTGAATCCATACTGTTCTTCCCTCAGCCCATCTTCAACTTCTGTCCGAATTCTTCTCTCCAGTACCTTCTCAAATATTTTAGCGCAGTGGCACATGAGTGTAATTCCCCTGTAGTTCTTGCATTCCTTCCTACTTCCCTTTTTAAATATGGGTATTATTATCCCTCTTTTCCAGTCCTCTGGTATTTTCTTCTCCCTCCATATCACTTTCATTACTCGAAAGAGCCACTGTGTTCCTATCACCCCTGCTGCTCTCACCATCTCCACACTCACTTCGTCTATTCCCGGTGCCTTTCCCCCTTTCATCTTCTTTAATGCTTCCTCCACTTCTTCCCATGTCAATTCCTTCTCTGAAATGTCTTGGTCACTGTCTGTTTCTTCCTCCACAATGTCCACTACGCTGGTTTTAGTTGGATTTAGGAGTTCCTTGAAGTATTCTCTCCAGATAACCTTTACTTCTTCCATATTTTCGACCTCCTTTCCATTCCTGTCCACCATTCTGACATTTTCCCCTGTATCTCTTCTCTTTGCCTTTATCATTCCATACAACACTTTCTTACTGCCATCACAGTCCTCCTCCATCATTTCTGTCCATTTCTCCAGCCATTTCTTTTTCTCTTCCTTCACTACTTCTCCTGCTTCTTTCTTCCGCTCTTGGTATTCTTCTCTTGTTCTGTCTGTCCTCTGTTGGAACCATTTCCTGAATGCTTCATTTTTCTTTTTCACTGCTTCCTTAGTTCTGGGGTTCCACCATGGTGTTTCCTTCCACCTTTTCTTTCCACTAGTTCTGCCACACACGACTTCCGCTGCTTCTACCAACACGTCCTTGAACCTATTCCATTCTTCTTCACCTGTTTTCGGATCATCCTTCGGTAATTTGTTCCTCACTAATATCTGGAACTTCTCCTTATTTCCATCCTCCTTCAGCTTCCATGTCCTTATTCTTCTTTCTTGGTTTTCAGTTCTCCTCTTTTCCTTCAGTCCTCTCACCTTGGCGACCAGCAGACGGTGGTCACTGTCCAGGGCTTCTGAAGGTATTACCCTTATATCCGTGATACTCTTCTTTGTCTCCTTCCCGCATAGAATATAGTCCACCACTGATTTCCTAGTCAAATCCCTGCTGTACCAAGTAATTTTATGGCTCTCTCTCTTCTTGTACCATGTGTTTCCAACCATTAGCCCATTTATCTTGCACAGTTCCAACAATCTCTCTCCTTCCTTATTCCTGTTTCCCCATCCTTCACCACCAATCACTTCCTCAAAACCTCTTCTATCAGTTCCGACATGGGCATTTAGGTCTCCCATGACTATCAGGTCTCTCCCCACTAACTGCTTCTGCAACTCCTCTTCAAACTCGTCCTTCTCGCCTTCTGAGCTTCCCACCTGTGGTGCATAGACTTGCAGAATGTCCAGGTTTCTACCTTTCACAGTGATTCTGGCTCTAATTATTCTATCACTTACCCTCTTTACTTCCTCCCTCAGCCCTTCTCTCACCACCATTCCCACTCCATTTCTCTTCCCCTCCTCATTTCCTATCCAGTATAGCTGCAATCCATTTCTCAGTTCTTTTCTTCCTTCCCCTCTCCATCTGGTCTCTGCCAGTCCGAGTACATCCAGTTTTCTCCTCTCCATCATATCCACAACCTCCTCCACTCTTCCCGTCAATGTCGTTATATTCAAAGTTCCGATTCGTAGTCCATTTCCATAGCCAGGTCTGCTTCCTTTAGATCTGTCCTTTCCGAGGCCCGTTCCCGTTTTAAAAGCAGTTTCATATCCACTACTGGCTTGCTAGGCCTAACGTAGCTTCACCATAACCCTGGCAAGGGGCCTGTTTTTGGTCCGCGAGAGGTATTTTATTTCCCTCAAACCCTCCGGACAAGTCCGGCGAGCCCCCCTATCCGCCACCTGGGACGCGCCCGATAGAGGAACAGGCAAACCCCCACGGGATACAGCGAACATATTCCCAAAATGTCATGTTTCCAACTGTAATAGTTTTCGCTGGGCGTGATGAGTGAGTGAGTCAGACAGGTCATTTTCTTTCATTTATTTTCCCAGAATTTCACCCCTCCCCATGGGCCCCTTAAATTGGATTGATTAAAAAACGCTTGAACACCTATTAACTTATTTCTTAAGCTGTCTTTTTCCCCTGAGTCAGTCGGTTAGGACACTTTCTCTCATTTTTTCCCCCAGAATTTCACCCCATCCCATTGGCCCCTTAAATTAATTTATGAAAAAAACAGTCGAAAACCGATTTACTTACTTTTTAAGCTGATTTTTTTTCGCTGAGTTTCAAATTTCTCGCCTATGTTGTTTAAGAGATAGGCCTACACGCTCCATTAGGAATCCTTCAACCCCCACTTTTCAGCCCTTTCACCTCATAATAATACACCACATCGAAAAACGCTTAGACACATGTCTGCGTATTTTTAATGATTAGTTTATATGCCGAGTATCACATTCACAAATGAAACCACTCGTGAGATATTGATATTCAATGAAATGCAGGTTTAACCCCCTTAAGACCCCTTTAGAACCCGAATATCCAAAAAACCTCCCTTAGTGTACGGTTTTGACATACAACGAACATATCCCCGAAATGTCATGTTTCCAACTTCAATATTTTTGGCTGGGCGATGTTGAGTGAGTGAATGAGTCAGGACATTTCCTTTCATTTTTTTTCTTCAGAATTTCACCCCTCCCGATGAACCCCTTCAATTTGATTGAAAAACAATCTGTCGAAAAGCTATTTACTTACTTTAAAGCGTTTTTTTCCCCCTGAGTTTGATGAGTGAGTCAGTCAGTCAATCAGTTAGGACACTTTCTTTCCTGTCCCCACCCCCCCGAATTTCACCCCTCCCCATGGGCCCCTTAAATTGGATTTATGGAAAAGCGGTCAAACACATATTTACTTATTTTTATGCTGATTTTTTTCCCGCTGAGTTTCAAACTCCTCGCCTATGTCGTTTAAGAGAAACACGCTCCGTTAGGAATCTTTCAATCCCCACTTTTCACCCCTTTAACCTCATAAACACATCGAAAAACCCTCAGACATGTGTCTTGTTACTTTTTAATGATAAGTTTATATGCCGTGTATCACATCCCCCAATGAAACCAATCGGGTGATATTGTTATTCAATGAAATGCAGGTTTAATCCCCTTAAGACCCCTTTAGAACCTGATTATCCGAAAATCCTCCCTTAGTAGACGGTTTTGACATACAATGAACATATCCCAAAACTGTCATGTTTCTAACTTCAATAATTTTGGCTAGGCGATGATTAGTGAGTGAGTAAGTGAGTGAGTCTGGACATTTCTTTCAATTTTCTTTTATCAGAATTTCACCCCTCCCCATGAACCCCTTAAATTTGATTTATGAAAAAAAAAACTGTCGAACAGCTATTTACTTACTTTAAAGCAGTTTTTCCCCCTGAGTTTGATGAGTGAGCCAGTCAGTCAATCAGTTAGGACACTTTCTTTCCTGTTCCCCCCCCCCAGAATTTCATCTCTCCCCATGGGCCCCTTAAATTGGATTTATGAAAAAACTGTCAAACACATATTTACTTCTTTTTTATGTTGATTTTTTTTCGCTGTGTTTCAAACTCCTCGCCTATGTCGTTTAAGAGACACACGCTCCGTTAAGAATCTTTTAATCCCCACTTTTCACCCCTTTCACCTCATTATATACACCACATCGAAAAACCCTCAGACACATGTCTTCTTATTTTTAATGATGAGTTTATATGCCGAGTATCACATCCCCCCATGAAACCAATCGGGAGATATTGCTATTCAATTAAATGCAGGTCTACCCCCTTAACACCCCTTTAGAACCTGAATAGCCAAAATGTCTCTCTTAGTGGGCATTTGCGGCCCTTGAGGAAGCTGCATACCAGATTTCATTCCAATCCGTTCGGTGGTTTCTGAGATTTCGTGATGAATAAATGAATGAGTGAGTGAGTGAGTGAGTGGTATTTGAAAAATATATAGTAGAAAGAAGATAGTGTCAAGTCTTTGTTATGCTAAACTCGGTTGACAGTGCTGTGTGAGCAGTTGAGTAACTAACGGGATATCAAGTAAAGATCCTCATTTTCTATACCGGTAGTGCAGAGCGCAACTGGCATCAAGTCGGCCGTGTCTGGACTTGAGCTATGTTGCCATGGAAACTATCTGCCTTGCCATTCCTTCATGAGTATATTTTATGATTTGATTAGCCTGTTTTTGAGTGAAAAAGGGCCGAAATCAGAAGAATGAGAAAGACTATCGAAAATGCATGTAGCCAGCGGTTCCTTCTGGGTCCTAAACTATGTGTATGCAAAATATGGTTGAGATTGGTGGAACGGTGTAGATTTGTATACGGAACCAACATATATACATACATACAGACTTTCACTTTTATATATTAGATGTATATTTTTGTGCAGGTCTATTTACCATTAATCATACCACGGGACTCATCGTCACTCGGAGAGCGTTAACTGGCAAGGGAAGAACAGAACCATATCAACTAATGCTAAGAGCTCAGGATTCAGGGAACCCACATCTCTCATCTGATGTGCCTCTTAGCATCTACATTGGCGATGTATTCAGCAATGATGGAGTTCCAGTGTTTATTCGACCCACCTTGGAGGAGTTTGCACAAGTATCTGAGGTGAAGTATATTATCAAATATTTGCATGTGTATGTCTACCTCCTTATAACTTGTGTTTCTATGGGGTTGGGAATGGGATGCGGTGAAATTCTATGTGGCAAGTGGCTTTTACCGCCATATACCCTTTCTGATCCCAATCTCATGGGTAAGGAGAGATGAATGAAGGTGAATGAAACTGGGCAAGGAGATGAAAGGAAGCAGCCATGACCTATTAGAAAGTACTGCAGCAGCATTTTCCTGGAGTGGAAAATGAAAACCATATTGTACTGTCCAACAAATACTTGATACCATGCTTTTATGTCTATACTAACAAGGGAACATCACCAACACCAAGGAGAAAAATAGCTCATTTGCTTTGTATCAAGTTTAGTAATTGGTCCCACATGAAAATTTTGGCCATAATCCAGTTGCAAAGCTGTTAAGATCCTCTGATTATACAGGTTCTGAACATCCATGCGCGCTGCTTGTGTGCAACTCTTACCGCTTGATTTCTAAGTGCTAAGAGCTGTAATTACAGTAGAGCGACAACCAGGAAACAAATGAGGGATGCGAAGGGATGGGGAGAGAAGGAAAGAGTGTTGGCATATGGGTCAGGTCTGCCCAGCATATTTCAAAGTCTCATTTACCAATAAGTGTTATTTTACATGATAAGATTGAGCAATGGGCATTGAAGATAAATGTGGAGAAGAGTAAAACAGTGGTGGTGAGTAGAGGTAAGAAAGAAGGAAAAGGAGTAATCAAAGTAGGAGATAAGGAATTGGAAGTGGTGAAACACTTCAAATACTTGGGAAGTGAACTGACTGAAGATGGAAGACTAGATTTGGAAATTAGCAGAAGAATACAACCCGGGAGTGCTTTCTACCAATAGGTACGGGGACTAGTATGGAACAAGGATATACCAATTAAGGCTAAAGAAGTTATGTACAAAGCATATTATGTTCCTATAATGACATATGCAGCAGAAACTTGGACAATGACTAAGAGGGATGAGAGCAGAGTACAGGCAGCTAAGATGAGATTCCTGAGAAGTATGGTCCAGAAAACGAGGAGAGACAGAGTGAGAAATGAAGATATACGGAAAGAACTGGGAGTACAGAAACTAAATGACAAACTGGAGCAAAACAGATTGAGATGGTTTGGACATGTCAAACGGATGTATGAAGTAAGGCTACCAAGACGAGTACTGGAACGACGGATGACAGGGAAGAGAGGATGAGGAAGACCAAGAATGCGTTGGATGGACTCGGTGAAGTATAGCATTAGAAAACGGAACCTGGATTGGAACACCATGTCAGAAGAGGAATAGTGGAACGACTGAACAAAGTGGAGGGGAACCATGTTCGCCCGCTCCCAGTGTCAGCTGGAAAAGGGGAAATGAAGATGATGATGATGAAGAAGAGTAAATGATATAAATAAGTTGTACGTTAACTGAGTGCATGTGTACATTCAATATCAAGGCGCTCGGAAATCGAGTGGAGAGAGTTGCATACAAGCAGTACGTGCGAATGTTCAGAATCTGTACATTCAGAGGGTCCTAACTGTGTTGCAGTGAATTATGGCTCAAATGTTCACACAGTGTAGCAGTTTTGTTAGCCCACACTGTTGGGTGAGAAATGTAACTGTTTACCTTTGCCTAAGCTATGTTGTTTTAATGGGCGCCAAGAACTCAACGCAATGTTGAAATCTAAATTTGTATTTAACAACGTCTAGCTCTGGCAGAACACCTTCAAGACTCTATTCACTCAGATCGTGGTATGATTTGATCATTAACCCAACAAACAATTGTATCAGGAGAAGGAATTGGTCTATATCTAATGCTACCTACTGAAAGCAAAGATTGCATTGTAAAAGAAATGAATTTATTATATAAAACAAGTATAGCAAAATTAATAATAATAATAAGTACAAAATTTAAATTGGAGCGTTGTGATTTGAATATTACCGATAGAAAATTACGTGAAAACGGAGTCTGATAAATTGATTTTACTCTTATTTCCAAGCTATGAAGTTACTGAAATATGAAATGTAAAACAAAGAAAAATGAGAGATTGCGTATTTCTGCGTCATTTGCGCTTACCACTGGAAATTGCCAAAGCATTTCCCTCGTACTTGATGATGCCGTGAGCTTCCCACAGTCTCCTGGACGTCGTCATCTCCGTCGGAATTTGATGATATTCTGGTAGATTAGAGAATTCTATGGTCCGTACCTCGGACCCAAACACTCGTACAACCGCACTGGTTAAGTTTTGCAAAAGTTAGTCTTCAACTCCACTGAACATCGGAGCGACACGCACTTCCAACCGTACTCCGCAAGTTCTACCCAGATAGTCCGTTCCACGGAACATCGGAGCGTCCCCCGCGTATAACCATACTCCGCAAGTATTTCACAGATAGTCCCCGTTTCACGGCGCGTCGAACGATATATGCACCTGTTGGCTCCCCCACCATGGTACCGACATCTAGCTTACGTCGTCCTCACTGATTGGCTGAGCACGCCGCCAGTTCCCCTCCTCTGCCTCATTACACTCGGCGCGCGAGAGGGAGAAGTCGATTTCCGTTCCAACAATTCGTCTTTTCTAGACCTTGCGACCCAGCCTTGCGTAATACTTCTCGACAGGAATCAGCTTGTACTCGAATTCCCAGTGAGTCATGTCTCTCAAATACCCTAACTGACAAAACTCCGTAAAATTCCGTAATCACATAATTTTCTATGATATTGTCGTTCGTAATAATTTGCTTGATAGCGTTTTCTAAGACATAGAAAACCTATCTGAATGCTAATAATTTTTATAAAATGCTCCGAAAATACCTTAATAATAATTATAATAAATTAATAATAATAATAAATTAACATGAAAAATTCTCTTGGCTGAACAATTTGCCGCGTAAATAAATATGGAATGGCTTCCTACTGACCTATGCCAGTTGCATAAAACCCCTCGAAAAACACGTTACATATTCGCCTCGGATCATCGGATGATTTACCGTGACGACGGTCCATTATCCGATTATCCCAGACACGTTAATAAACCCCATCCAAAATACATATTACATAAACGAAATCACCCTAAATTACAGATATATACACTCATATTTTTTCTTCACGCACTTTGCGTCAAAGTTTGTTGTCACTATGGATTGCACTTTGCAACCAGTCCAATGTTTTACATATGGAATAGTGTTCCACGGATATTTCCGCCTCTCAAATTTCTCTATGTTGGAGAAATAGACATAATTAATGTGTGAGCACTATGTATTTATGATGTCATATCACACGCATTGAAGGTGTTCTGATATATTTATATCACCATAGAACTCCCTAATTTCACTGGAGGTCCCCTCCTTATGGTGACATTTAATTCCACATATCACTGAGCACACGATCACACTATTGTGGCAGCGCCTCGTGACCATAATACTTAATCTCTCTTTAAAGTAGATTAAATTAATATTGACTTCTGAAAAAAAAACAGTAAATGCGCATTACATATAACACCAAATATTTCTGTGCCGTAATCGCCCTGTCTTGTTAAGTTCCCGTTAACCATATTCTACTTAATACTAGTTCTCAACACAGACCATTTCTCCTCACACAAATAATACCATTGTACAAATTATCTTAAATTACACACTTACAAATCTTACATGGCGAGGCCGTAAACAGAAATCACGTGTGCTGATATGTATGAGTTTCATGAAGGACTGTCTCGCATTCTGATGGCCCATCTTTTATCTCGTGGACGCCTTAAGCTAACAAGCCCTATTCAAGCGCTCCCCCATCTCTTGGAGATAAATGGGAACCCATCAGCGCTGCCAAAAATGGCCTTGGTGCATCGAGACAATTTAGTGCTCAACAGCATCCGACAATCCCGTCATATTTCCCTGTACCTTAAAAACTCTCATTTACTTACATACTACCCCCCTGTGTGACTTCTGATACGCCTGCCTTAAGACCAGATCTTCCACGCACCAGACACCACACTTACTCATTTGATAGGCCGGCTCGCCAGCTAAACACACTCACTTTATGACACATATTTTCGTAGACTATGTATATTATACGTTCCGTATAATCTGTTTCCCTCACTATTCTCCAGCACATATGCTGTTTTCCCAATACGTTTGGAAACTATAAATGTTTCTGCGTCACCTGCTTCCAACCTTGCAAGTGGCTCCCTTAAATGAACGTCATCACGTTGCTGTACCTAGCATATTTCTCAGTGTCTGTAACGATGCCCTGTTGCTACTGTCCACACATGCACATATTAAAATACCGTCCTCTGCTTTAACCACAGGATAATCCCTACATAAATTAGTGTCCCTCGATAGCATGTCTGCAAGAATGTTATCTTTACCTTTAATATATTTTACTGTGAATTCGTATTCCTGCAGAGCAAGAATCCACCTACTAACTCTGTTAGAACTGAGTTTACAAGTCCTCATATACAGTAATGCATGGTGATCTGTGTGGATCTCAAATTTCCCCCCTACTAAATACATTCTAAATTTCCCTAAACTGAAAACAATACCTAAAAGCTCTAACTCAGTAATCGTGTATCTTTTCTCAGCTGCTGTCAGTCCTCGCGAGGCTAAAGATACAATGCACAGATTACCCTCATCATCTTTCTGACATAATACTCCAGCAATGCCTATATGTGAAGCATCTGTCATAACCACATATTCCTTATCTTTAAAAGGATATTTCAGCACTACAGCTTTCTCAAAACCTTCCTTCAGCGCTCTAAAAGCCTGTTCATGCTTGGACTCCCATCTCCACCGAGTCCCACTTTTAAGCAATTCCCTGAATGGTTCTACCAACCCTGAGTATTTAAAAACGAACCTCCTGAAAAAGTTGCAAATTCCCAGGTAAGTTTTTAACTGTTTAACATTCTGTGGCACCTCTGCGTTAAGTATCTTATTAACCCTACTTTCTTCTGGTGTTACACCTCTACTCGACACTCTATGACCTAAAAATGTCACTTCTGACTGACAGAATGACGACTTAGACAGCTTCAAAGTGAACCCTGCCTGATCTAACTTCTGAAAAACTATATTTAAATGACGTAGATGCTCCTCAAAACTGCGTGAACTAATTACCCTATCATCTATGTAAATGGTTACAAACTCTCCTGTGTCATCCCCTAATGCGATGTTTAAAGCCCTAATTAAAGCTGCTGAACTACTCTTTAACCCATAAGGTGTTCTACAAAATTGATAAAGGTTATATTTATGACTAAAAGCTGTAAATGGTCTATCTTCGTACATAAGTGGCACTTGCCAAAAACTGGAACTCAAATCTACACAAGTGAAATACTTCTTCCCCTCAAATGTTTGCATTAATTCTTCTATTGACATAGATTTCAGCTGATCTGAACTAATTCTACTGTTAACCAAACGAGCGTCTAAACAAATACGAACAGTGCCGTCGGTCTTGGGTACCGTTATCGAAGAATTAACATACGGACTGTTAGAGTGCTCAATAATCCCATCTTCAAGCATCTGATTAATTTGTGCCTCAACTGCACTCTGATAAGCGAAAGGTACAGGATATCTATGTCCTGTGAATACTGACCTATCAATAACGTTCAATGAATGGGTATAGCAATTGGCCATACCAATGCGATCCTCAAACACTCTCCTATTACACCATAACACATCATAGAGCCGAACACACTGTTCATCCTCTATATTTCCCTGAAATGCAGCCTCACGTAACGAGTCCTCTAGACTTCCGTTCGTAATCACACTGCCCACAAAACATGGAGAACCCCGCTCTACGGCTGGCGATATCTCATTTAAAGTACAAATCACACCTACAATACTACTTCTCTGAATATGGTCATTGAACGCTACTTCTACTTCAGAATCTCCCCATTTAAATTTCAAACTCCCTACATCATAACTTAAGTTACCAGACACTCTACTTAGCCACTCTGAACCCAAGATAACGCTGAATACTAAATTTGGAATTACAAGACAAATCTGCTTCTCTACATGATTATTAATTTTAATGTCTACTAAAACTTGCTTAGAAATTACTTTAGACCTCTTCCCAACAGCTGTGATAACAAAAGTGCTTTTAATTGGCATCTCCTCAAAATTTACTCCAGTTCCTTTCATTTTATCATAAAATGCACTACTTATGCAACTCTTCATACAACCACTATCAATTAAAACATCTGTGTACGCCTCGGACACGTTAAATTTAACTATGGGGCTCTTACTAACCACTTCCTGAATAATACCTTCATCATTTAGTTCATGTAATAATTCATTTCTCACATTTAGGTCATAGGGTTCCTGTATAATTGTATGGACAGTGCATGCTACAGACTGAGATTCTGACCTTACTTCGCAGCCTGGTTCGCGTTTAAAGAACCGCTACAGCTGGCCGTAGTACTACTAACTACTAAACTGGTCTGGTTGTTCTGGGCTGTGTTGTCATTGTTTGGCTGTATATTACTACCACTAGGCTGTCCTCTTCCTTGACCCCTATTCTGGTTGTAATTATTGTCATTATAATTTCTCCCTTGATTTCCCCTGAAATCATTGTTTCTCCCTTGATTTCCCCTGTAATCATTGTTCCTCCCTTGATTTCCCCTGAAATCATTGTTCCTCCCTTGATACTGATTACCATAGCCATTTCCTCTGTTCTGATATAGCTGATTATTATTATTTCTATTTTGAGCGTTGGCCCCTTCGCCACCGTTCCCTTGAACTTCTTGATGCCTGGCTTCATTAGGTCTATTATTATTATTACCCTGGTTCCGATTGAAATTGTCCTCATAACCCCCTCTCCCTAGTGCATCAAATGTGCTTAACAAATTTTCTACTTGTGATATAGTCTTTACATTCTGGATACAAGCAGCCTCCTTGATCCTATAGGGAAAGTGCCTAAGTAGCAACCTTACCACATCACTTTCCTCCTTCAAGCCATCCAGATATTTACACACTAATACCTGCCCTAAAAAGTATTCGGTCATGGTGGAGCTTCCTTTAGGGTTATATTTACCACACACTACTCCCTCACGATGCTGCGACTGAATAACCTCATTCCAGAACTTTTCACAGAATTTCATTTTAAAATCATTAATATCAGTAAACTTGTCTCTGTAGACAGCAAACCAATTCCTCGTTTCCCCCACAAACACTTGTTCTAAAATTTCAACTACCTGGCACCACTCAATACTACCATTTTCCAACCTCTTCCCGAATTTATTTTCTATAGTGTTCATGAACTCCATTGGGCACCCCTGTCGATTGCTGAACTTACCCAGTTCTACCTCCCTGTGTGTGCTATTCACAAAAACTGGCCTATTCTGACTATTTTCTTGCCTGATCCTAGCTTTTAATTTTAATTCTAATTCTGCAATTTTCTCCTCAGCCTTCCTCTCAATACTGTTTACTGTTAATTTAATGTTTCCTTCTGATTCTTCTACTTTATCATATAGCTTTGCTTGTTTCTCCTCAATCTTGCTAATGCTCTCTCTATTACTCTCTCTTAAATCATTTACTTCTGCAAATATTTGCGAGTGGACTTTCTCAATTCTACCCCCCAGCTGTTCCTTAACCTCTTTAGTTGCTACCTGAATTTTGTCAATTTCTCCCCCCAATTGCTTTTTGACCTGCTGTGTTTCCAGTTGCACTAGTTCTTTTAAATTTTCAGCCTGTGTACTGATTCTAATTTCTAACTCCTCCTGTACTTTTCCTAATTTCTTGTCTACATCTGCAATGATCTCTTTAACCTTCTCTTCCATTACTCCTCTGATTTCTCCTCTAATCTGCTCCATTTTCACACTAATTTCCTTGTTGTTCTTATCTAATTTTGCATTATTCTGTTCTAATTTTGCATTTAAAGCTTCTGTACTTTCTTTATTTTTCCTACTGTTTTGTTCTAATTTAGCGTTGTTTTGTTCCAGTTTAGCATTTAAAGCGTCTGTACTTTCTTTATTTTCCCTACTGTTTTGTTCTAATTTAGCGTTGTTTTGTTCCAGTTTAGCATTTAAAGCGTCTGTACTTTCTTTATTTTCCTTACTGTTTTGTTCTAATTTTGCATTTAAGGCATCACTACCAACTTTGTTCTGATACATGAACTCGAGAAGTAAAGTTTTTAATTCTGGTTGGCCGCCTACACTCCCTGTTTCAGTATCGGGATTTACCTCCGCTACCCCGGTACTACCATCACTCGACATACTGCTCGTATCATCACTCTCCAGTTGATGACCACTACGTAACCTCATCTGTCTTTCTTTCTCATCCCCCATAATGATATACACTGATAGAGACAAATAACCCCCAAAATACAGGCACAGAAATATATACCCTTCTCCTTCCACAAATGTTATTAGGTTTTCATCCCCACGTTGGGCGCCAAATGTAGCAGTTTTGCTAGCCCACACTGTTGGGTGAGAAATGTAACTGTTTACCTTTGCCTAAGCTATGTTGTTTTAATGGGCGCCAAGAACTCAACGCAATGTTGAAATCTAAATTTGTATTTAACAACGTCTAGCTCTGGCAGAACACCTTCAAGACTCTATTCACTCAGATCGTGGTATGATTTGATCATTAACCCAACAAACAATTGTATCAGGAGAAGGAATTGGTCTATATCTAATGCTACCTACTGAAAGCAAAGATTGCATTGTAAAAGAAATGAATTTATTATATAAAACAAGTATAGCAAAATTAATAATAATAATAAGTACAAAATTTAAATTGGAGCGTTGTGATTTGAATATTACCGATAGAAAATTACGTGAAAACGGAGTCTGATAAATTGATTTTACTCTTATTTCCAAGCTATGAAGTTACTGAAATATGAAATGTAAAACAAAGAAAAATGAGAGATTGCGTATTTCTGCGTCATTTGCGCTTACCACTGGAAATTGCCAAAGCATTTCCCTCGTACTTGATGATGCCGTGAGCTTCCCACAGTCTCCTGGACGTCGTCATCTCCGTCGGAATTTGATGATATTCTGGTAGATTAGAGAATTCTATGGTCCGTACCTCGGACCCAAACACTCGTACAACCGCACTGGTTAAGTTTTGCAAAAGTTAGTCTTCAACTCCACTGAACATCGGAGCGACACGCACTTCCAACCGTACTCCGCAAGTTCTACCCAGATAGTCCGTTCCACGGAACATCGGAGCGTCCCCCGCGTATAACCATACTCCGCAAGTATTTCACAGATAGTCCCCGTTTCACGGCGCGTCGAACGAGATATGCACCTGTTGGCTCCCCCACCATGGTACCGACATCTAGCTTACGTCGTCCTCACTGATTGGCTGAGCACGCCGCCAGTTCCCCTCCTCTGCCTCATTACACTCGGCGCGCGAGAGGGAGAAGTCGATTTCCGTTCCAACAATTCGTCTTTTCTAGACCTTGCGACCCAGCCTTGCGTAATACTTCTCGACAGGAATCAGCTTGTACTCGAATTCCCAGTGAGTCATGTCTCTCAAATACCCTAACTGACAAAACTCCGTAAAATTCCGTAATCACATAATTTTCTATGATATTGTCGTTCGTAATAATTTGCTTGATAGCGTTTTCTAAGACATAGAAAACCTATCTGAATGCTAATAATTTTTATAAAATGCTCCGAAAATACCTTAATAATAATTATAATAAATTAATAATAATAATAAATTAACATGAAAAATTCTCTTGGCTGAACAATTTGCCGCGTAAATAAATATGGAATGGCTTCCTACTGACCTATGCCAGTTGCATAAAACCCCTCGAAAAACACGTTACAACAGGACCGATTACTGAACTTGATACAAAGCATGTGAGCTATTTTACCCCTTAAAATATGAGTTCCAGTTGATGATGTTCCCTTGTAAGAAAGTTTTCTCTTGTTCACAGAATTCTTCTCTTGGTTCACCTGTGTTCCAAGTAGTGGCTTCAGATCCCGACGATCCTAATACACCCAATGGAAAGGTCTCATACAAATTCTTGGATAATGGAGTGGAAACCAATGCTTTTAAAATTGGTAAGTACAGTACTATTTATAAGCGGTTTGATTAGCTTCACTTGAAAATAGAATTCATTCAAAACTGTACAATATTTTTTTGAGATTATTATTAGTGAATATCCCATGGATATGAAATGACAGTAAAACAAAAAAACATGCATTTTTAGAATATTTATATCTATAAAACTGTGGATTTAAAAAAAGCTCTTTAGAATTACTACTAAAAAATTAACAGACACTTAAAATACCTTATTGCCACTTCTGGTAGCATTGTATGGAACTGAGTGTTTGTCAGTAACCAACAGATGTGAGCAAGTGCTGCACTCCATGGAGGATGCTGCGCTGGTTCATTGGCCTAACAAGACTAGATCATGTCACCAATGTCCATGTAAGTGCCATCCTTGGTGTCGCACCGATCCCTGACAAGATGCTAGAAGCTCGCGTGCGTTGGTATGGATATGAACTACGGAGTTGCAAGGACATGTAGATATAGTAGGCAAGCGACCACAAGATGGCAAAAGAAGTGGTGGCTTGATCAAATCAAGGAGGACATGAGAGCAGCCAATGTTGAGAAGAAGGACGCTGCAGACCGTGCAAGATGAAGCCAATTGTGCAGAAGAGTTTGAAACGTTTTGCTAGCCCCTAACTGTTGGGTGATAAATGTAACTGTTTACCTTTGCCTAAGCTATGTTGTTTTAATGGGCGCCAAGACCTCAATGCAATGTTGAAATCTAAATTTGTATTTAACAACGTCTAGCTCTGGCAGAACACCTTCAAGACACTATTCACTCAGATCGTGGTATGATTTGATCATTAACCCAACAAACAATTGTATCAGGAGAAGGAATTGGTCTATATCTAATGCTACCTACTGAAAGCAAAGATTGCATTGTAAAAGAAATGAATTTATTATATAAAACAAGTATAGCAAAATTAATAATAATAATAAGTACAAAATTTAAATTGGAGCGTTGTGATTTGAATATTACCGATAGAAAATTACGTGAAAACGGAGTCTGATAAATTGATTTTACTCTTATTTCCAAGCTATGAAGTTACTGAAATATGAAATGTAAAACAAAGAAAAATGAGAGATTGCGTATTTCTGCGTCATTTGCGCTTACCATTGGAAATTGCCAAGGCATTTCCCTCGTACTTGCTGATGCCGTGAGCTTCCCACAGTCTCCTGGACGTCGTCATCTCCGTCGGAATTTGATGATATTCTGGTAGATTAGATAATTCTATGGTCCGTACCTCGGACCCAAACACTCGTACAACCGCACTGGTTAAGTTTTGCAAAAGTTAGTCTTCAACTCCACTGAACATCGGAGCGACACGCACTTCCAACCGTACTCCGCAAGTTCTACACAGATAGTCCCCGTTTCACGGCGCGTCGAACGATATATGCACCTGTTGGCTCCCCCACCATGGTACCGACTTCCAGCTTACGTTGTCTCCCCTGATTGGCTGAGCCCGCTGCCAGTTCCCCTCCTCTGCCTCATTACACTCGGCGCGCGAGAGGGAGAAGTCGATTTCCGTTCCAACAATTCGTCTTTTCTAGACCTTGCGACCCAGCCTTGCGTAATACTTCTCGACAGGAATCAGCTTGTATTCGAATTCCCAGTGAGTCATGTCTCTCAAATACCCTAACTGACAAAACTCCGTAAAATTCCGTAATCACATAATTTTCTATAATATTGTCGTTCGTAATAATTTGCTTGATAGCGTTTTCTAAGACATAGAAAACCTATCTGAATGCTAATAATTTTTATAAAATGCTCCGAAAATACCTTAATAATAATTATAATAAATTAATAATAATAATAAATTACCATGAAAAATTCTCTTGGCTGAACAATTTGCCGCGTAAATAAATATAGAATGGCTTCCTACTGACTTATGCCAGTTGCATAAAACCCCTCGAAAAACACGTTACATATTCGCCTCGGATCATCGGATGATTTACCGTGACGACGGTCCATTATCCGATTATCCCAGACACGTTAATAAACCCCATCCAAAATACATATTACATAAATGAAATCACCCTAAATTACAGATATATACACTCATATTTTTTCTTCACGCACTTTGCGTCAAAGTTTGTTGTCACTATGGATTGCACTTTGCAACCAGTCCAATGTTTTACATATGGAATAGTGTTCCACGGATATTTCCGCCTCTCAAATTTCTCTATGTTGGAGAAATAGACATAATTAATGTGTGAGCACTATGTATTTATGATGTCATATCACACGCATTGAAGGTGTTCTGATATATTTATATCACCATAGAACTCCCTAATTTCACTGGAGGTCCCCTCCTTATGGTGAAATTTAATCTCACTTATCACTGAGCACACGATCACACTACTGTGGCAGCGCCTCGTGACCATAATACTTAATCTCTCTTTAAAGTAGATTAAATTAAGATTGACTTCTGAAAAAAAAATAGTAAGTGCGCATTACATATAACACCAAATATTTCTGTGCCGTAATCGCCCTGTCTTGTTAAGTTCCCGTAGACCATATTCTACTTAATACTAGTTCTCAACACTGACCATTTCTCCTCACACAAATAATACCTTTGTACAAATTACCTTAAATTACACACTTACAAATCTTACATGGCGAGGCCGTAAACAGAAATCACGTGTGCTGATATGTATGAGTTTCATGAAGGACTGTCTCGCATTCTGATGGCCCATCTTTTATCTCGTGGACGCCTTAAGCTAACAAGCCCTATTCAAGCGCTCCCCCATCTCTTGGAGATAAATGGGAACCCATCAGCGCTGCCAAAAATGGCCTTGGTGCATCGAGACAATTTAGTGCTCAACAGCATCCGACAATCCTGTCATATTTCCCTGTACCTTAAAAACTCTCATTTACTTACATACTACCCCCCTGTGTGACTTCTGATACGCCTGCCTTAAGACCAGATCTTCCACGCACCAGACACCACACTTACTCATTTGATAGGCCGGCTCGCCAGCTAAACACACTCACTTTATGACACATATTTTCGTAGACTATGTATATTATACGATCCGTATAATCTGTTTCCCTCACTATTCTCCAGCACATATGCTGTTTTCCCAATACGTTTGGAAACTATAAATGTTTCTGCGTCACCTGCTTCCAACCTTGCAAGTGGTTCCCTTTAAATGAACGTCATCACGTTGCTCTACCTAGCATATTTCTTAGTATCTGTAACGATGCCCTGTTGCTACTGTCCACACATGCTAACCCTACCTTCCTATGGTGTCACACCTCTACTCGACACTCTATGACCTAAAAATGTCACTTCTGACTGACAGAATGACGACTTAGACAGCTTCAAAGTGAACCCTGCCTGATCTAACTTCTGAAAAACTATATTTAAATGACATAGATGCTCCTCAAAACTGCGTGAACTAATTACCATATCATCAATGTAAATGGTTACAAACTCTCCTGTGTCATCCCCTAATGCGATGTTTAAAGCCCTAATTAAAGCTGCTGAACTACTCTTTAACCCATAAGGTGTTCTACAAAATTGATAAAGGTTATATTTATGACTAAAAGCTGTAAATGGTCTATCTTCGTACATAAGTGGCACTTGCCAAAAACTGGAACTCAAATCTACACAAGTGAAATACTTCTTCCCCTCAAATGTTTGCATTAATTCTTCTATTGACATAGATTTCAGCTGATCTGAACTAATTCTATTGTTAACCAAACGAGCGTCTAAACAAATACGAACAGTGCCGTCGGTCTTGGGTACCGTTATCAAAGAATTAATATACGGACTGTTAGAGTGCTCAATAATCCCATCTTCAAGCATCTGATTAATTTGTGCCTCAACTGCACTCTGATAAGCGAAAGGTACAGGATATCTATGTCCTGTGAATACTGACCTATCAATAACGTTCAATGAATGGGTATAGCAATTGGCCATACCAATGCGATCCTCAAACACTCTCCTATTACACCATAACACATCATAGAGCCGAACACACTGTTCATCCTCTATATTTCCCTGAAATGCAGCCTCACGTAACGAGTCCTCTAGACTTCCGTTCGTAATCACACTGCCCACAAAACATGGAGAACCCCGCTCTACGGCTGGCGATATCTCATTTAAAGTACAAATCACACCTACAATACTACTCCTCTGAATATGGTCATTGAACGCTACTTCTACTTCAGAATCTCCCCATTTAAATTTCAAACTCCCTACATCATAACATAAGTTACCAGACACTCTACTTAGCCACTCTGAACCCAAGATAACACTGAATACTAAATTTGGAATTACAAGGCAAATCTGCTTCTCTACATGATTATTAATTTTAATGTCTACTAAAACTTGCTTAGAAATTACTTTAGACCTCTTCCCAACAGCTGTGATAACAAAAGTGCTTTTAATTGGCATCTCCTCAAAATTTACTCCAGTTCCTTTCATTTTATCATAAAATGCACTACTTATGCAACTCTTCATACAACCACTATCACTTAAAACATCTGTGTACGCCTCGGACACGTTAAATTTAACTATGGGGCTCTTACTAACCACTTCCTGAATAATACCTTCATCATTTAGTTCATGTAATAATTCATTTCTTACATTTAGGTCATAGGGTTCCTGTATAATTGTATGGACAGTGCATGCTACAGACTGAGATTCTGACCTTACTTCGCAGCCTGGTTCGCGTTTAAAGAACCGCTACAGCTGGCCGTAGTACTACTAACTACTAAACTGGTCTGGTTGTTCTGGGCTGTGTTGTCATTGTTTGGCTGTATATTACTACCACTAGGCTGTCCTCTTCCTTGACCCCTATTCTGGTTGTAATTATTGTCATTATAATTTCTCCCTTGATTTCCCCTGAAATCATTGTTTCTCCCTTGATTTCCCCTGTAATCATTGTTCCTCCCTTGATTTCCCCTGAAATCATTGTTCCTCCCTTGATACTGATTACCATAGCCATTTCCTCTGTTCTGATATAGCTGATTATTATTATTTCTATTTTGAGCGTTGGCCCCTTCGCCACCGTTCCCTTGAACTTCTTGATGCCTGGCTTCATTAGGTCTATTATTATTATTACCCTGGTTCCGATTGAAATTGTCCTCATAACCCCCTCTCCCTAGTGCATCAAATGTGCTTAACAAATTTTCTACTTGTGATATAGTCTTTACATTCTGGATGCAAGCAGCCTCCTTGATCCTATAGGGAAAGTGCCTAAGTAGCAACCTTACCACATCACTTTCCTCCTTCAAGCCATCCAGATATTTACACACTAATACCTGCCCTAAAAAGTATTCGGTCATGGTGGAGCTTCCTTTAGGGTTATATTTACCACACACTACTCCCTCACGATGCTGCGACTGAATAACCTCATTCCAGAACTTTTCACAGAATTTCATTTTAAAATCATTAATATCAGTAAACTTGTCTCTGTAGACAGCAAACCAATTCCTCGTTTCCCCCACAAACACTTGTTCTAAAATTTCAACTACCTGGCACCACTCAATACTACCATTTTCCAACCTCTCCCCGAATTTATTTTCTATAGTGTTCATGAACTCCATTGGGCACCCCTGTCGATTGCTGAACTTACCCAGTTCTACCTCCCTGTGTGTGCTATTCACAAAAACTGGCCTATTCTGACTATTTTCTTGCCTGATCCTAGCTTTTAATTTTAATTCTAATTCTGCAATTTTCTCCTCAGCCTTCCTCTCAATACTGTTTACTGTTAATTTAATGTTTCCTTCTGATTCTTCTACTTTATCATATAGCTTTGCTTGTTTCTCCTCAATCTTGCTAATGCTCTCTCTATTACTCTCTCTTAAATCATTTACTTCTGCAAATATTTGCGAGTGGACTTTCTCAATTCTACCCCCCAGCTGTTCCTTAACCTCTTTAGTTGCTACCTGAATTTTGTCAATTTCTCCCCCCAATTGCTTTTTGACCTGCTGTGTTTCCAGTTGCACTAGTTCTTTTAAATTTTCAGCCTGTGTACTGATTCTAATTTCTAACTCCTCCTGTACTTTTCCTAATTTCTTGTCTACATCTGTAATGATCTCTTTAACCTTCTCGTCCATTACTCTTCTGATTTCTCCTCTAATCTGCTCCATTTTCACACTAATTTCCTTGTTGTTCTTATCTAATTTTGCATTATTCTGTTCTAATTTTGCATTTAAAGCTTCTGTACTTTCTTTATTTTCCCTACTGTTTTGTTCTAATTTTGCATTTAAGGCATCTGTACTTTCTTTATTTTCCCTACTGTTTTGTTCTAATTTAGCGTTGTTTTGTTCCAGTTTAGCATTTAAAGCGTCTGTACTTTCTTTATTTTCCCTACTGTTTTGTTCTAATTTGGCGTTTAAGGCATCTGTACTTTCTTTATTTTCCCTACTGTTTTGTTCTAATTTTGCATTTAAGGCATCACTACTAACTTTGTTCTGATACATGAACTCGAGAAGTAAAGTTTTTAATTCTGGTTGGCCGCCTACACTCCCTGTTTCAGTATCGGGATTTACATCCGCTACCCCGGTACTACCATCACTCGACATACTGCTCGTATCATCACCCTCCCGTTGATGACCACTACGTAACCTCATCTGTCTTTCTTTCTCATCCCCCATAATGATATACACTGATACCGACAAATAACCCCTAAAATACAGGCACAGAAATATATACCCTTCTCCTTCCACAAATGTTATTAGGTTTTCAGCCCCAAGTTGTCGGCGACAAATGAAACGTTTTGCTAGCCCCTAACTGTTGGGTGATAAATGTAACTGTTTACCTTTGCCTAAGCTATGTTGTTTTAATGGGCGCCAAGACCTCAATGCAATGTTGAAATCTAAATTTGTATTTAACAACGTCTAGCTCTGGCAGAACACCTTCAAGACACTATTCACTCAGATCGTGGTATGATTTGATCATTAACCCAACAAACAATTGTATCAGGAGAAGGAATTGGTCTATATCTAATGCTACCTACTGAAAGCAAAGATTGCATTGTAAAAGAAATGAATTTATTATATAAAACAAGTATAGCAAAATTAATAATAATAATAAGTACAAAATTTAAATTGGAGCGTTGTGATTTGAATATTACCGATAGAAAATTACGTGAAAACGGAGTCTGATAAATTGATTTTACTCTTATTTCCAAGCTATGAAGTTACTGAAATATGAAATGTAAAACAAAGAAAAATGAGAGATTGCGTATTTCTGCGTCATTTGCGCTTACCATTGGAAATTGCCAAGGCATTTCCCTCGTACTTGCTGATGCCGTGAGCTTCCCACAGTCTCCTATACGTCGTCATCTCCGTCGGAATTTGATGATATTCTGGTAGATTAGATAATTCTATGGTCCGTACCTCGGACCCAAACACTCGTACAACCGCACTGGTTAAGTTTTGCAAAAGTTAGTCTTCAACTCCACTGAACATCGGAGCGACACGCACTTCCAACCGTACTCCGCAAGTTCTACACAGATAGTCCCCGTTTCACGGCGCGTCGAACGATATATGCACCTGTTGGCTCCCCCACCATGGTACCGACTTCCAGCTTACGTTGTCTCCCCTGATTGGCTGAGCACGCCGCCAGTTCCCCTCCTCTGCCTCATTACACTCGGTGCGCGAGAGGGAGAAGTCGATTTCCGTTCCAACAATTCGTCTTTTCTAGACCTTGCGACCCAGCCTTGCGTAATACTTCTCGACAGGAATCAGCTTGTATTCGAATTCCCAGTGAGTCATGTCTCTCAAATACCCTAACTGACAAAACTCCGTAAAATTCCGTAATCACATAATTTTCTATAATATTGTCGTTCGTAATAATTTGCTTGATAGCGTTTTCTAAGACATAGAAAACCTATCTGAATGCTAATAATTTTTATAAAATGCTCCGAAAATACCTTAATAATAATTATAATAAATTAATAATAATAATAAATTACCATGAAAAATTCTCTTGGCTGAACAATTTGCCGCATAAATAAATATAGAATGGCTTCCTACTGACTTATGCCAGTTGCATAAAACCCCTCGAAAAACACGTTACAAGTTGACCCTGCTCTGCGGGACAAAGGATAGAGCAAGAAGGAGATTGCCACTTCTGGTTAAAGTGGAAGTGAGAAAAATTAACAATATCGTCTTTGAATTCCCTATACAGTATATGGTTGCCTCTTTATACTGAGTCTCATGTCATGCTTGAAAATACGTATTAGACTGGTGCAGGGTGTGATTAACCGTTAAGTCTGTTGATACTTCAATATCTGTCTCATGCAAGTGTTGCTTTTCTTCATATTTGAGCACAATAATGTCTAGGGTCTGCATTGCCCTCAAATCTAACTTAAGAAGTTTTTTCCTCTCCATATACCACCAATAAGTTTTACTGGCACCTCTCCTTTTCAAATTAAAGGGATATATAGGCTTACATATCACTTGTAATTAATAATTCTCCTGTTCTTCTGGGAATGTATGATTTTGACCATTCATATGGACACATTTCTTCAGTGGGCATTTTTGAAGGAATTACCATTTTATCTAGGAAATGGTGCAATAATTAATATTTACATTCAAACCCAAGAATGACCTCCTTTTCAGATCGTGAATCAGGACTGATTAGCACAAGGCAACTTCTAGATCGTGAACAACGTGAAAACTATACTTTAATTCTCGTGATACATGACCAAGGTGAACCTCCACAGCAAGCTACTCGAGCATTGAGAGTTCAGGTGTTGGATATAGATGACCACAAACCTATATTCAAACGTTCACTGGTAAGTTTCTGGTTTCAAACATAACAGCGCAATGAATATACAAATTAATTGCCTTGGTTTTCTATAATTATGGTACCTTTTATCTTACCATCCTTCATTTCCATTTCTCCATCACAAGGTAGATTCCTTTTTCCTTGTCTGATCATTAGTTATATTTAAACACAAATAGTGCTAAATGTTCCGGCATAATTCAACAAGATGACAGTGTTTCGCCCCGGTGTGCTATTGGGCTCTTCAGTTGGTTAAAGCAAACCTCACCAAGACACTGTCTAGTGCACACTGGGAAGGCCATTGCAAGACGTATTTGATACATGTGTATCCGCGTCACGAGCAAGCCAGTGCACTATGGGAGTCGAAACTCCATTCCAAAGCAATTATAACCTTACCTTGGCATTGAATATACAATTTTCATAAGAAAATATGCATTGTCCGTTGAGCCATAATATATTTAAACACAAATAGTGCTAAATGTTCCGGCATAACTCAACAAGATGACAGTGTTTCGCCCCGGTGTGCTATTGGGCTCTACAGTTGGTTAAAGCACACCGGGGCGAAACACTGTCATCTTGTTGAGTTATGCCGGAACATTTAGCACTATTTGTGTTTAAATATATTATGGCTCAACGGACAATGCATATTTTCTTATGAAAATTGTATGATCATTAGTTTACCAAATGTACTGCATGATTTGGTTACAAAATTATTTAAGTCAAGTCGAGGCTTGCACAACTTGTAAAACAACATGGACCCTACTTTCTCCAAGGAAAACGGATGGATCCAGATAGTTAAAATATGATGTGCTATTCATTGTAAGAATGACAGAGAAATGTATTATATTCTAGGAACATTTTAAAATTCAGAATCGCCAAGAATTTCTCCAAATATTAACTTGATGTAATTTCAACTGCTAGATGAGGATTGAATATTTACACACATTATATTTAATGATGATTCCAATCTGATATTATTGCTGCTAGAAATATAAATACGCTCACAGTCAAACTTGTAACATGGCAAATTAAAGTTGCCGTTGAACTCGTCACTGTTCATAAATGAGAAAGAAATTTAAGAATCATCTCAGTTCCAGGATGCTGGTTATCTGCAAGACCATCACTTCTTTGTTTTTTCCAACCAGCACTTTTTTTTCTTAATCCATATCAATTTCCATCCAGACATGCTAGCCATAAAAGATTCCAAATGTATGGCATGAGGATTTACAGAATACCATTCTTCCAATGGCTACTGACATTCTGTCCTCAAACCATTTCACTGTTCGAATTCCACTATCAATCAAGGGATGTAATGTTTTGTAAACAAAACAAAAAAGAAAAATTTGCTGCCTGTGTAAGCTTACAAAGAATGTATGATAACTCTTATCACATCTTCCATTTTACTGATCACAACATACAATATCATCCTTGCATTTACAAAGAACACCAAACTAGGATTAGTGGTTTTATACTCTGCCTTATTGATTTCTTTACAGGCTTCAAAAGGCATGGAGCTTTGTTAGCACTATAATTGGCTGATTTTCATCAAATTCTAACATGTTATTTCTCCAAATTGAAAGAGTGATGTACAGTGAAATAGCCATTAAAAGTACTCTCTTGCTGACAGGAAGATGAGCCTACAGTTCTTGCAGTTGAAGAAGAAGCTGATCTTGGCACAGAAGTGGGCACCGTAGAAGCAGTTGATGAAGACATAGGAGAAAATGGAATGATTGACTACCTCATCACATGTAAGATATAAACACTATACCATAATTGTAATAAAATTCTAATTTTCGTATACCTCTAAAATCAGGCTAGCAAAACAGTGGATCACTATAATTTTCCATATGCTGTATATGGACTACCAAGCTGGATTTTTTAAGATTTTCTATTGACTGTGTTCATAGTAGATCTTGTCACCTGGCCATCATACTCTGATTAAAGATAGATAGATACAAAGGGCAAAATAGAGAGAAGGGCAACTTACTGGGGCAAGAAGACAATAGCTACGCACACGTATCACTAAGTTGCTCTTGTTCTCTAGTTTTCCCTTTGTAGCTTGATAATGTTGCCTGTTTTGCCATTTTATAAGTTTTATTAGATTGATTAGACAGATTCACAATATGTAATGATGATGACCATCAGGTTTACAATGTCAATGACATATTTATATGCCCAACTTGTCATCATATTTTCATATAACTAAGGAAAAAATACAACAGAGCTCAAAAACATAAAGACATAGGAAAACAATCCAATAAAGTATTACATTATTGATTTATCATTTCCATTCTTTCCTATTTTTGTCATTTAGTCCTCTTTCGTACTGCGGATCCAATATGGATTCACATTGTGGTCGACCTCCCTATTTTCCTTCTTCTCAATGGTGTCTAATCCAATATATTTTTAATGAGTTTTTCACTACCTATTCTTTGCACATGACCATATCAATCTACAGTAATGGCTTTTCTTTTACAAAACTCAAAATAACACACGATGCATTGCTAATTTGTCAAATTTTGAAATTCTAGTAGATAGTCTCAAAAAATTTACTCCTTTTGATGATAATTGAGCATTTGTTTACACTTCTATTATCATGATGCTCTGCTTCATAAGTTAATGCAAATTAAAATTTGATTAAGGTTTAAAATTTGCCTGTTTCACCTTTATAATAGTAGAGGGTATTCGGTGTTGATGTTGACCCATTTAGGGACTTGCAACATCATGGTTATTTAGCCCTGTGCACTTGCCTGTGGGTATGTAGACATACAGGCTACTGCATAGTCTCCTATATATAGAATTTGTCTGATAACCTGTGTTATGGTGTGTCTGTAGTTGTGTATGTATTTTTAATTGAGAATTGTTATTGTTTCCTCCCATAAACATAACTGATTTCCATCTATCACAATTTAATAATAATATGGTAATAATAACTAATTATTATTATTAGCTTATCCTTGGACTATTATCTAGTTGTAGGTATCACAATTTAAAGTACCGTACTGATAAAAATTACAATTGTTCATTTGTTATGCACATTGAAACTTCATTAGAGGAAACATTATTTTAGATACCGGTAAATAGTAATATTAACTAATGGTAACATAAAACATGATGGGCAGATGATCTTGCTGTTCTGCCCATTAAAACAACAATAACTTAACTAACATAGAACATGTGCCAGCCTGTATGTAAGTACTAAAGAAAACATAGATTCCTTATACTTAACCCCATCACCATAGCAACAAGGAGAATAACAAAACTTGTGTCCTTCTTTACTTCTGTTTATAAACTGAATATTATGCTTCTCTGCTGGCAGGTAAATATTAGTAGTCTACCAGTAAAGTTGGAATCAAAATGAATTGAACTTGTTCCAAACAATAGCATTCTAGAATCCTTCCTTGATGTCTGATATGAAATAATGAATGCATTTTAAAATACAAATGTCAATAGACAAATCTCTTCTTCTTTAACAGAAATAATGAAAGAGCCTTGGCAATAACTATTTATAATGATCATTCTTCTGTATCTTTTAAAATAATTTTTCAGGCTTTATCAATGATGTGAAAGTAAATCTTGTATAGGCCTTGTGCAATAGGTTAGTGCTACTACACTCTGCGAGCTGCCTGAATATGATTGACAGTTCTTGCCTCACCATTTGGTCAGGGAACAAGGTTGCCAAACAGTTAGAATAACAAGCGATCACGCTGTATAAGCCAGAGATACAGCTGACCAGGCACTGACGCACGTGGGCTGTAATATTGCAACGCATAGTATTATACTGGAAATATCTGTTCCCGAAGGAAACAGGATGTAAATTGTCCGATTGAGCTATGTACATTAACAAATTCACAAAGAAATTTGATAAAATGGTCCGGCTAGCTCAAAACAGTTGCCAGCGTTTCGCCCCAGTGTACCAATGGGCTCTTCAGTTGGTTATGGTACACCTCACCAAGACGCGTGGCTAGTACATACTGTGAAGGCCGCTGCAAGGCACAAAATGTCGCCACGAGCAGCGCCAATGTACTACATTTTAACCGACTGTGTGGATCTTGCTGACTTACGAAGAAACCTCGGTTTGCAGACGACACTCAAACTTATATAAGCCGATGACACGGTGGCTGCTGATCTCGTCATCCGCTTTATAATAGTGAGAATGGGTTATGGCCAGCAATCTAAATTTTCCAGTGTACATTGACTCAACAACTTGTTCGATTTTAATGCAGAATTTTTGTTAATATTACAATTATTAGTTTAAATTAATTTTTTGTTTCATTAATTTTGGTCTTTTCAAATTTAGGTGTCCACCTCTAAATTTTAAATTCCATTCCAAATTTGTATACTTTAATCTGTGTTAATAGGGGCAGATGACCTCGTAGTTCTGCCCCTTAAAACTACAATAACTAACTAACTTGAGTAGAATTCTTGCTGCATAATTTTCTGTTGGGATTCATTCGATGTTAATCCCTTCTTCGATTATTAGAAGAAATATTGTCATAACTGACATATTTTTAAGGAAAGTTTTATAAGGTTTTATTGCAAGAAGATAAAGTTATCGTACCAACTTCAGATTAAAAAACCCACAGCATAATACTTCCACTGTGTTCCACCTTTGTCATCATCAGCATCCATGTGTGTTCTCCTCAAGATATGTTTTGAATTTTTTTAAATTGTATTATTATTGCAACATTTATCCTATAGTTCAGTTTCTTTAGACATATTTTATTGGCAGTTTTTCTTTACTCAGGTTTTTTTGTAATTTAAAATGTTTAGTTACTGTTCATTTGTATATTTTAATTCCAACCGAGGTGTTTTTCTGTTTATGGTTTGTTATTGTACACATCATGTCTTTTTGACTGTCTCTCATACTAACTGGAATATTGCTTATACAGATGGGAATGAAGATGGCTTATTTAGCATTAACCGTACTGAAGACAACAGAGGTCTAATCACCATTGCCAAGCGGCTGGATCGTGAGGCTGCAACTGAACATGTGCTAACGATTCAGTGCTTCAAGAAATCCTTAAAACCCATGAGCCAAAGAAAGAAATATAATCGACAGGTAAACTGCATCAAATTATAATGTATTGGAAACCAACTCTTAATAAGGCCTTTTTATTACTACCCATCTGACATTGTGAGCATATTTCAGTAGGCTATATTAATTTCATAAGCTAATAAAATTGGTGCTCCTTTGAACTTTTGCTTATAATAGGCCAATAGGCCTAGAAACTAGATTAAAATTCTATGAGCTACAATCATTAAGTTGGTTGTTCTTTTGATTATGTCACGTGTGTTTACTAATTTGGTTATGCCTCTTATAGATGTGCTATGCACTAATCTATGTCCATTACCTCCCTGTTAATACACTCGTGGAAATGAAAAATGAACACCCTGAAGCAATAGTCCCACATGATAGCAGCTTTGCTTGAATATTATATAGGTGGTACACTGTGTTCATAATCACAGGATCATACCTATACACAGATTGTCTTGGACAAAAATTTCATTATCATTATCTCTTCTCTAGCTACAATGCAGTCTTGTTTTCATGCATACTGATTATGTAGGATGTCATCCTGGAAGACGGTGTTCCACCTGTTGTCGCAATTGATCAAGGGATGATGTTGGTAATGCTGATCACACTGTCCTATCATGTCCCACACATGCTCAATAGAGGACTGATCTGGTAATCGTGGTAGTTTTGGGAGCTGACTAGCATCTTGGAGAGCATGTTGGGTAGTGCGAGAAGTCTGTGCATGGCAGTGGGGAATTCTCCTATGCATTGCATATACCGGTGGTATAGCACCTGCGATTATAATCTATATATATAAAAATCAATGTTACGTGATAGTTTGTCTGTCTGTGGGTATGTATGTCTCCTATGCGTTCATATACCATTCGTCCGATTGCGATGAAACTTGGGTGAGATGTTGAGTACACTCCAAGCAAGGTTTCTGACTTAGTAAATCCATTTTACAATAGGTAGCGCACGCATAGATTCAACAAATGAGCGACGATGCGCGAAGCATTTCAACAAAGTCCCGTATGTGTTCATATACCAATCGTCCGATAGCGATGAAACTTGGGTGAGATGTTGTGTACACTTACGTGAAGGTTTCAAAATTAGTGAATACATTTCACAGTAGATAGCGCACGAGTAGATTCAAAAAATGAGCGACGACACGCAAAGCGTTTCAACAAAGTCCCGTATGCATTCATATACCATTCGTCCGATAGCTATGAAACTTGCGTAAAATGTTGTGTACACTGCAGGGAAATTTTCTGGCTTAGTACATCCACTTTACAATAGGCAGCATAAAAATCAATGTTACGTGATAGTTTGTCTGTCTGTGGGTATGTATGTCTCCTATGCTTTCATATACCATTCGTCCGATTGCGATGAAACTTGGGTGAGATGTTGAGTACACTCCAAGCAAGGTTTCTGACTTAGTAAATCCATTTTACAATAGGTAGCGCACGCATAGATTCACAAATGAGCGACGATGCGCGAAGCATTTCAACAAAGTCCCGTATGTGTTCATATACCAATCGTCCGATAGCGATGAAACTTGGGTGAGATGTTGTGTACACTTACGTGAAGGTTTCAAAATTAGTGAACACATTTCACAGTAGATAGCGCACGAGTAGATTCAACAAATGAGCGACGACAAGCAAAGCGTTTCAACAAAGTCCCGTATGCATTCATATACCATTCGTCCGATAGCTATGAAACTCTCATAAAATGTTGTGTACACTGCAGGGAAATTTTCTGGCTTAGTACATCCACTTTACAATAGGCAGCGCACGAGTAGATTCAACAAATGAGCTACGACGCGCGAAGCATTTCAACAAAGTCACGTTTGCGTTCATATGCCATTCATCCGATAGCGAGAAAACTAGGCTGAGATTTTGTGTGCACTCCAGGGAAGGTTTCTAGCTTAGTAAATCCCTTTAAAAATAGGTAGAGCATGAGTAGAATCAACAAATGAGCGACGACGCGCGAAGCGTTTCAATAAAGTCCCATATAATTTCATATACCATTCATCCGATAGCGATGAAACTTGGGTGAGATGTTGTGTACACTCCAGGGAAGGTTTCTGGCTTAGTACATACATTTTACAATAGGTAGCGCACCAGTAGATTCAACAAATGAGCGGTGACACGCGAAGCGTTTCAACAAAGTCCCGTATAAAGTCATATACCATTCGTCTGATAGTGATAAATGTTTGGTGAATTGTTGTGTACACTCCAGGAAAGGTTTCTGGCTACGTAAATCCATTTTACAATACGAAGCGAACGTTTATCTTTAACAAATGAGTCACTACGCGCGAAGCGTTTCGACAACGTCCCGTATACGTTCACATACCATTCATCCGATTGCGATGAAACTTGGGTGAGATGTTGTGTACACTCCAGGGAAGGTTTCTGGCTGAGTACATCCATATTACAATATGTAGCGCAAGAGTAGAATCAACAAATGAGCGACGACACGCGAAGCGTTTCAACCAAGTCCCGTATGCATTCATGTACCATTCGTCCGTAGCTATGAAACTTGGGTGAGATGTTGTGTACACGTCATGGAAAATTTCTGGCTTAGTAAATCCACTATACAATATGCAGCGCACAAGTTGATTCAACAATGAGGGACGACGCGCGAAGCGTTTCAACAAAGTCCCGTATAAGGTCATATACCATTCTGCCGTTAGCGGTGAAACTTGGGTGAAATATGGTGGACACTCCAAGGTAGGTTTCTGGCTTAGTAAATACATTTCACATTAGGTAGCACACGAGTAGATTCGACAAATGAAAGACGACACGCGGAGCTTTTCAATACAGTCCCCTATGTCTTCATATCCCATTAGTCCGATAGCGATGAAACTTGGGTGAGATGTTGTGGACACTTACGTGACGGTTTCTAACTTAGTAAATACATTTTACAGTAGGTAGCGCATGAGTAGATTCAACAAATGAGTGACGGAGCGCGAATCGTTTAAACAAAATCAGGTATGCGTTCATATACTATTCATCCGATTGCGATGAAACATTGATCAGTTATTGTGTACCCGCCAGGGAAGGGGACTTAGTAAATCCATTTCACAATAAGTAGCGCAAGAGTAGATGCAACAATTGGGTGACGGCACGCGAAGCGTTTCAACAAAATCCCCTATTGCGTTCATATAACCTTCTTCGATTGCGATGAAACCTTGATGAGTTATTGTGTACACGCCAGGAAGGGCTTCGACTTAGTAATACATTTCTCAATAGGTAGCGCACGAGTAGATTCAACAAATGAGTGACAGCGCACGAATCGTTTAAACAAAACCCCGTATACGTGCATATGCCATTCATCCGATTGCGATGAATCATTGATGAGTTATTGTGTACACGCCAGGGAAGGGTTTCGACTTAGTTAATCCATTTCACAATAGGTAGCGCACGAGTATATGCAACAAATTGGTGACGACGCGCGAAGCGTTTTAACAAAATCCCCTATGCGTTCAAATAACCTTCTTCGATTGTGATGAAACCCTGATGAGTTATTGTGTACACGCCAGGGTAGGGTTTCGACTTAGTAAATCCATTTCTCAACAGGTAGCGTACGAGTAGATTCAACAATTGAGTGACAGCGCACGAATCGTTCAAACAAAATCCCGTATACGTTCATATGCCATTCATCCGATTGCGATGAAACTTTTGAAAGTTGTTGTTCACGCTCCCACGTATGGTTCTAAATTAGAAAATCCATTTTACGATAGCTTAGAGGCAGTTAACGGAAATTGAAAAACATGTTGCGTATCCAAAAGCACTTCAAGAAACAGAATTTCAACGCCAACAATTTCTTTGATTGGCATTGCAACGCATGCCGGGTACAGCTTGTGTAAAATAATTCTCTCAACATTTTCTGGACTTGTTTGTGACATTGCAGACAGGAAAATCGAGCTTGTCATCATTCATGTTCCACCGATTGTTATCACGGAAGCCGGCGCTCAAACTCCGCTTATCTTGGTTATTTTCTTTTGGGGTACACACTTTTAGCTGTGAGTGACTGTACATTGGTATCCCACAAGACTATCCCAGTCACTGAAAGAGCTCAACAGCGGCTTGCGGGGAAAGGGAGGGCAAGGGTAGCCCAGCAACGTTCCGTATGGGGTCTCGCGCTAAGGCTAGCAGTGAGGGTAAAGCCGATTGGCTAATTTCAAACAGTACTTTCATTCTGCTCACAAGGGGAGGCATATCAGCACAGCACCTCATGTGTGAAGAAGTATTATGTTGCGAGTTCGCCTTGGCATGAATTACTTCCCATTAATGTAATAACATGTTTAGATTAAGTGAAACACCGGAAGTGGATATTTGCATTGTTGAAAGTATTTTATTCCATTGGATTTTCTCAGCAAGTAGAAATGGAAGAGATCTATGGGATGTAGGCTACTAAAATGAACGTAACTTGGTTTTTCCCGAAATCAGGAAGAATTGTGTACTTGAAATATGTTGGTTTGCTGTTGTTGATTCAATTTTGGAAGGGAATCGGCCATGGATCTATTGAAAGGAAGAGTGCTTCTCCTATGCGTATACCATTCATCCGATTGAATGAAATTTGGGTGAGTTGTTGTGTGCACTCCAGGGAAGGTTTCTGGCTACCAATTATTTTTGTAGCCCAAAATGGTGAGGGACTTAACCGAAGCCTTAAATCCCGCAGTAAACCAATTGCACAATCTGTATACTTATGACACCGCAATGCAAGGTGTAAGAATGGCTAGCTGATTCATCGCGAGATGACATGCTGTCTTACCACAGTTCTAATGCAGCCTTTAAGATTGTCGAATCACTTCACACGGATTATCTGTTACTGATGTGCAACATCTTTCCGCTCAGTTGCTGGATTTATTTATTTAGCGTATGGCTTTAATGCCGGGAATGAATATTTTTGTGGGTTTGATTTCGAATAAAAGGGACGGAAGTGGGATTGACAGAAAAGTGTAACAAGAAACAATGAGCGCGCTCGGTGGCGGAGATTAGTACAACGACGTACTATCGCATATGGTTTACTCCAATGTTTGGAGGCCCCATTACAGCTAATCCAACAATAAATCTTCTTCAAGTTGTCATTCTTTGGTGTGAAAATGCTCATTATTATTTATTTATTATTTATTGGTGCCTTTATTGTGGCGAAGTTAGGGCTCTAGGCCCTCTCTTACACTTAACCACAGACAGTGCAACTTACATGAATACTCAACCTAGCAAACTTAAATACTAGGAAAACTTAAATACTAGAATTAAATTAAATTGGCAACTGCATGATATTAACTAAGCTATTCAATTTAAATGACATACATGTTTAACAAAATTATACTATGGTCATTCACTCACACATTCATACACAAATTGTTCTTATTGGCCTAAGAATTCAAGAGGAAATCTTTACATGCACGTTTGAAAGTTGTTCGGGATGTAAAATTTCTAACGTCACGAGGACAATTATTCCAAATTCTAGTTCCGGACACGAGGAAAGAGTTACTGAAGGCAGATAAATGATGTAGAGGAATTGCAATTATAGACCCAGATCGCGTGTGGCGATCATGAAAGGAAGAAAGAAAACGAAAATTACAAGAGAGATAGTGACGTGTACATTCATTGAGAAGTTGATAGATGAGGGTACATATGTGCAGGTTTCTTTGTTGTTCTACTTTTAGCCAGGAAAAGGAGACACTTGTGAGGAAAATTTCAAGGAGAAAATAAACCTAATGCAGGAATTTAAAGCTCTCTCAAGTTTCTTGTTTTGTTCTCCGGTAGCATCTACTATACAACATCGCAGTAGTTAAATATAGTTAAATTATTTATTTAATCCAATAGCACTATTTCAGAGCACGTAAAATCAATACTTCAAATCTTGCCACATGTCTTTTTTCTCCCTGCCCACATTCGCTTCATCCTCTCTGATCTCTGCTTTCGGAGCTGTTCAATGTTCCGTGGCTGCTTTCGTTGTTCCTCCCTGAAGATCACTTTTTGAATTTTGTCCCGAAATAAATTCCTATTATGTATCTGTAAAGTGAATGTCGGCTTCCTTAAGATCATTTACCTGTATATCATATTTGCTGAAAACAATTATGATTTATTAAGGGTCTGTGTTTCAATCTCTGGATAAAAGTAATGGGCATCTATTCCCCGAGCAACTTGTTTTTCAATGCAAAGTTATGCGAACTCTGGTGTCAACTGATTGAAACACAAACCACATGGTCAAAGTCTTCGTATCAGTATTGAAATGATGATATGCTTTAATATGAAACATTGTAACTAGTCGGCAATGCCGGTATTATGTTTCTGCACAAAGGCTAGTCATACATTAGCCCACATTGCGCGGGAACTGGGCTAGCCTTTCATGGAGGTACATGAAAATAAGTAACCGTCTTGTATTCTAAATATCTGTGGTTGTAATAACTGCGAGGATAACGTCTTGGTCTGCGAATCATGAGATCTCAGGTTCGAACCCCAGTCCCGGCAATTATTTTAGCTACCAGATTATCGGTTTAAACAATATTTATCACAACATTATGTGACATTTTAACAGAATCTACATGAAATTACGATTTATCTAACTTTTAAGAGCGTTAAAAATCCCTCAGTATGCCTTCCTTCAGAGGGGAAGTAAAGCCGGTGGTCCCATATTATAGATATATGGCATGTTAAAGAACCTTCCTCTAATTACACCTGTTCGTCGCCAGGAGCCGACTGCGGTGGCGTCTAGTAGCCATGTTCTGAACTAGTAGTCGTTGACGGTGGCGTTTGGTGGCAAAAGTAGGAACTACTTAAAATTCAATGTCTGCAGTCTTTACTTGAATTAAAAACAGACATCACACTAATACAGACATCACAATTAACACTGGTTATCAGACAGATTCTACACACACCCAAAGTACATGGGGCTACATGACCGCGTTGTCGCAGCCCCTAAACTAAGGAACCAACCAACCAACCTATCTAACTTTTATTACAATATTCTGCACCAAGTAGGAGTTGGGAAATTTGATTGTATTGAACATTATTTCTAGTAGTATAGCGATAGGATAGACTCTATGGTTTCATTCCTCCTCTTAATTTACAGTGATGTTTGTTGAAACAAGTAGCATATCTCCAATTCAATCTATACATTCATCATAGTACCAGTATGATACGGAGCGTAAATTAACATTTTAAGAATGTTCAAGCTGTGTAGTATACGAGTAGGATAACATGTCAGATGTTACACATCATATGCAACTACTGTAAGGCTCGAATCATTTTTATTTTTACCAGCTGGCATGGGTCATTTGTGCACACTCCAGGAAGGGTATTTACAATAGGTAGCACACGAGTAGAAGTTTTCCGATTTAGAAAATCCATTTTACTATAAAGGGTGTACGAGTCGTTTTAACAAATGAACTTCGGTGAACATTTGTGCGCACCCCAATGTACTTGGTCTGTTACTACGCAAGGACCGGAAACCCCACACGTCTGTCATCATAGGCTATATCGTCATCCATGCAATCCACATTCCTCTCAGATTCACGGAGCTGGGACCCGAGAAGTACGCCAACAGCTCATTCTCTAGATGCAACGAGTATCGGCCTAAGCCAGCAAACAAGGTTGAGACTCGGAAGATATCAAAGGTAAAAATCTGAATTACCTATATCAGTTTTAAAATTTCACCATGTCTGTTAAGTAATAGTTTCCTTTTTCATTACGGTAGCCTATTATTAACATTAAGGGCAAATGACCTAGATGTTATGAAATTACAATTCAAACACTTATTTCTATTCTTGGGCTGGCTGCGTGGCTCAGCGGTAACGCTCTCACCTGCTGTGACCAAGGTAAAGGATCGAATCCTGGCACAGCCAATTGGCATCTGAGGGTGCGAAAATGCGAGGGGGCCATGTCAGTAGATTTACTGGCACGTTAAAGATCCCCTTTGGGCCAAATTTCCGACACCCCGGCATCTCGACCGAAAATTGTTTCAAGTCCCATGCGTTCATATGCCATCACCGATTTCGATGAAATTTGGGTGAGTTGTTGTGTGCACTCCAGGGAAGGTTCCTGGCTTAGTAAATCCATTTTACAATAGGCAGCGCACGAGTAGATTCAACAAATGAGTGACAGTGCGCGAATCGTTTCAAGTCCCTTATGCGGTCATATACCATGCCTCCGATTGCGATTAAACTTTGTGCATTGTTGTGCACACTGCAGGAAACATATTTACAATAGGTAAGGCACGAGTAGAAGTTTTCCGAATTAGAAAATCCATTTTACAATAAATGGTGTGAGAGTCGTTTCAACAAATGAACTTCAGTGAACATTTGTGCACTCTCCGATGTATTTCCTCTGTTACTACGCAAGGACCGAGAACCCCACACGTCTGTCATCATAGGCAATCCACATTCTCTCTCAGATTCACGGAGCTGGGACCCGAGCAGTACACCAACAGCTCATTCTCTAGATGTTGGCTTAGGCCAATACTCGTTCACCGTTCATTCCTTTCTACCTGTCTTTGATTGGCATTGCAACACATGCTGGGTATAGCTAGTAGCTTATAAGAGCTTTGTTCCCTTATATGTATTCCAAACGATTTTGAGATGCGCTTACAGTTTGCAATAAATACTTGTTTTGATTGTATTTACACTAACAAGTGATGAAAATAGTAATAAAACCTACTTTTTTTTCAGGATCCATCACAAATACAAGTTCGTATTAAAGTGGAAGATATTGACGATAATAGGCCAAGATTTGTTCAAGATAATATCACTATAGGTAAGCACAATTAGGGCATGTTTAAATATCTGTCTGTCAGGCGGATTGGATCCTCAAAATTCACCAGCATTGGTCATGTGAATAGAAACCTCAAAAACCCAAAACTGTGGTATAATGAGGCATACTAGGCAAAGTGAGGAGAGACATAGTTTGGTATGCTTGAATACAATAGAGTTATTTACTTTCACTTTAATGTTCTAGGCTTATAACTTCTAGACAAACAAGTTACTATCAAGTGATGAAGCAGACACCTGGTGACCACCCTCAGTTTGGAAATATATTCCGAGAATAACTTCCTGAAACCTCCTTTTGTACTATAGGTTCATACCAATTAGCAGTTATGTAGATTTCCAGTTACTGAGTACCCTTGTATCAGTTTTTTATATATTCCTTTTTGCCCTATAATTTTTCAACCCTGTAAATGGTTCAAACTTTTGGGAGTTGGAGAGATTTTCCTATCAAGTACACCATGGGCAATCCAGGTTTAGTCATAAGTGTACTCCCGATTTCAACTCTGAAGCCATATCCACACTATTAAAAATTTTAGTTGTGCATTGAATTAGAATTTACAACAAATATTTTTGCTGCTAGCACAATTTTCTTGCCATATAAAAGTTAACATACTGCGCTTGCAAGTGTGCTCAGCCATAACCTCTAACTATGGGCAAACATGTTTGTGCATGTTTGCAATAAATACTTGTTTTGATTACATTTACACTAACAAGTGATGCAAATAGCATTAAAACAACTTTTTTATCAGGATCCATCACAAATGATGACACATTGTCGCAAAAATCTCTCGTATGTTTTTGGAAAAATTGACAAAGAATGGATTATAAATTATGCATTAAATGTGGCAGAGATGTTCATACAGACATAAATTTCTTTACTTATACAATAATGTGCCTCACATACCAAACATAACGCAAATATTGACTTGTGTGGACACAGCTTTACACATCAATTTATTAGAAAATTATATTAATTTATTATAGCCTCAAAAAGTCCAAAATGCAAATTGGTGTGATCCATGTGGGCAAATGACCTTAAAATAAGTGCATTTGATGTGAAAAAAAAAAATACTGTGTGAAAAGGTTTGGTTTAAATAAGTGGCTAATTGAAAAGCGCATGACTGGTCTTAATTGCACTGAACCACTTGAATTAATATTGTTTCAAATTTTACTCCAGAAATCCTTTTAGGTTTTTGCTATGTATGTTGTGGGGTTTCGCCAAGGTGCACCAAGATAAGCTCTTCAGCGGGCTCTTGGCACACCCTGCCCGGACCACCGCTAGGGTAGCGTATCTTGCACTACATCCCCTATTTATAGCACACCACTATGCAACTTTGCTTCAGGAAAACAGAGAGCTTCCACAGCTTTCCTCCTCCCTATAAAGGTTTTCAAAAAGATGACATGTTGTAAACCAATTTAATCAACTTGATTGCTTTGTTCCACTCTGTTCTTTTGTCTGGTCACTTGTCCTTTCTGCCAGAGAGTGAAGCCTCCTTGAACACATCCTCAAGCAGTGTATTGTCCAACTGGTGAACAAACTTACAAGTAAAGAGTTTAGGTAAATTTCACAAGCTTGCAGGTCCACATACAAAGACTATGGTTGGTCTTCAGATTGTAAAGTATTATGCATATGAATGTGAACAAGCAGGCAAATTTAGTTTTTTGGTAATAAAGAGGTACCAACCGTTTCTCGCCAATTCTTAACAACAGCATGGATACCCACTGTTGAGATAGGTAATTGTAGTGAATACTCTTATTGCTTGTGTTTGATACGTGTTTGTAGCTGTTTGAAACTGCATTCAGGGAGTATATTTTATCAGTCATAATGGATATCGCACCAAATAAGAGAAACAATATTATAACCCTCCACGAATTTAGTGGTATGACTCGGAGACAAATATCAGCTGAATGTAATGTAAGTTTAGGTGCTGTTTGTAATATAACTAGGAGGGAAAATGAGAATGAGAAAGTCTCGTCGAAACACATCAAACAGACAGTCAAGTTTCCACAAAAGAAGATGATTTTGGGGGCCGTTTTCCGGTAGTCCCGAATTCGATTCCGGGCTTGGGCAAAATCATTTTTTTAATGTTATTTGTCGTATTGTAGTCACATGATACAGTCTGGTGCTACGTCAGAGAAGAGAGTGCAAATACAACAATAAAAAAACGATTTTGCCCAAGCCCGGAATCGAACCCGGGACTACCGGCCTTTCGCACCGTAACGTTATCCATTACGCCAGCGCCACATGGTGAAATGAATCTTGCCAAGAGTTAAAGGATTGAGAAAGGTAATAGAGGCTTGGGTCGGTTGCCCAACTGACAGGGTGGAGGGCCTGAATCAACCCTTATTTTAGGGGCTAAGGAGGCCGCTCCGATCCCAAGTTCCCTATCTCAAATTACTTCTATACCCGTCCCCTACAAGACCTATCATTCTCCAAAGGTACATAAAAGACACCCTGTATATATACAAAGATGACTGCTGCTTGACTCATGTACACGATGATACTCTCAGTTGCCATACCTAAGCTCTAGACCATGGAGTGCCTACTTCTTATATCAAGCAGCTACTCAATTGTCCTCACGAGCTCAGGTGCAATCTGTTCTAGCTCTAGTATATTCAAAGAAGTATCCATGTACCCTCAATGACACTAAAATAACAATAAAAAATGTGTTGATTAGGCAGAAAATTTTGGAAATTCTTATATTTCATAATCTAGCTCTAGTAGCCAATTTCAAATCTTTGGTAAAGATGGGAATCAAACCTAGGGCTTCTGAGTGAGATGCAAGTATGGAGGTAGGTAGGTAGTTAGTTAAAAAATATAAATAATAGTCCTTCTAATCTCTGTATAGGTGTTCGTTTGAATGTCCCAGTGGACACTTCACTTCTCACACTTGAAGCAGTCGATGCCGATTCGTCATCTCAACCAATAAACTACAAGCTCATCAACACAACTTTCTTTTCACTGGCTGTGTCTGTTATGGATACTGTGATGATCCCAGCAGATCAAGATGGTGTTTTTCAACTGAATGAAAAAACTGGTGACCTTCGTACTTCTGGCAGTATGCAAGGATATGCGGATGGATATTTCGAGTTGCAGATTATGGCTAACAACAGTGACATCTCTGGAATGGAAACTTATACTACTCTTAAGGTAAGACAAAAGGTGCATCATTGTTTTTTTGCTTAGGGTCTAACACTTCATATCTTAATTCTAAATAGGAGGTAGGAAACATCCTGTTTATGCCATTAACAAGGGTGCAGAAATTCTCTGAATTGTGGAGCCATCCCAATAACCTGCTACATTTCAATGACACACTTGCTCCTTAGCATTGGCTTCAGTATTACTATATTTGTAATAAACCAATGCAAATGTCAGCTACATTTTACAGAGTGCAAGCAAATATGGAACATAAACATTCATACTTCTCTATATATAAAAACTAGCAGAAGTACCCGTTCTTCGAACAGTCTTCCTGCATTGTCTATTTAATGTTCTAGTAGGTTGTGCAACTGCCATTTTGAATTTATGAGTTCTCTTCTTTTGCCTTGGCCATACAAGGTAACATATTCAGTCGTATCTTGTCACTAATTTTCGTTACTGTAGCTCATAAGTGTTGAGAGTTATTTACTTTTATATTTCATAATTTCAATATGGTGGCAACGCATAATGTTTACTCCCATATAGGTGTTACCTTGGTAACAGAAGATCGTTTTAATTATCTGACTACCGGTATCTAGTTAGTTATTGAGGTTTTAAGGGGTGGAACTACGAGGTCATCTGCCCCTATATCTGACTATCTGAATGCCAAGTACTGTGAGCATTGAATCATAAGTTATGGATTACAAAGCTTGCATGATTCATACGTCCACCATCCTGAAATAGTTTGGCTGTTGACCTTATAGTTAGGGTGACAAGACGCTTCCCTCATTAAGGTATGTTTTTCCGAAATTTGAAGAGATCCAATGATTTGTTTAGTCACAATTCGATTCAAGCTTTGTACATTTGGGTGGGCGCCATTGTGTTTCCGCTAAGATGGCGGCAATATAAAACATTACAGAGGTGCCCTTTACTAGTCAGTCCGGACTGAACCGTGGCAGCGACCGGTTCGCTGCGCTTTGCTACCTCGTGAGTGACGTTTTCGAGTGTCTTAACTTTCAAGTCAGTTCACGTACAGTAAAAATGGCAACCAACAGCATTAGGAAAAATACGATAAAATGTGCTTTCCCCGACAAGGCCAATAAACCAGGACCAGCAGAAATACATGAGTGGATTCAGTACACCCTCAAACTCAACGTGGACCAATTACAAGCCATTCAACTCGACAATCTGGAAACTGCTGTTTTCATCAAGTTCACCAGCAAACTACTGATGGAGAAGGTCCTCAACAGTACCAACGGAAAATCCCAGGTACTGAAATTTAATGGCCTATATCTGAGGTAAATATAACTTGTGCGGATGTTGACAGCAAACTAATCCGAATTATGAACCTTCCCATTGAACTGCCGAATGAACGGATAATGTCGTACTTTAGTAAGTACAGGAAGGTTCGTGAAATTAGAAACGAGAGATGGTCCGCTACCTACCTATTCAATATTTTGAGTGGCATTCGGGCTATGCGGATTGAACTAAAAACTGCAATTCCACCCATTATTTCTATAGATGGCTACAAAGCACAGGTTCTATGATGGACAACCTCGATCATGCTTCTATTGTAATGCCACAGACCACTTTCGACAGGAATGCCCAGTGAGGCGCGGTGAAACTGAAAACAAAACCGGCCCTAAGCTTCTCAGTGAAATTGTAGCCAACAAGGAAAGTGACATTGCCTCGACTGCCTTATCGGCACCTTGTTCATCTAACGTCAGTATTCCTCCCGAAGCTTGCCACGGTTGGTGAGTGGATAGCGTGTCGGTCTACTAACCCCAAGATTGCAGGTTCGCCCCTGACCGTGGTAAGTGATTTTTGAAAGGCGGCAAAAATACGATACGCATGTCATGCGATGTTGGCATGTCAAAGAACCCATTTGAATTCAGTAGGCCGAGTTCATAATGGCAAAATTAATCTTGGGAGTTTCCGCCAACACAAAGTTCCTCATTTCTCTACTAGAAAGCGCTATGGTGTTCAAGGAGGTTAGATATCTAACATCTAACCTCCTCGACTTTCATAGTCAAGGAACAACGAAATTCGACATGCAAGCTACCCTCTGGGTGTCAAATAACAAAGCTTGCACCCGGCACCGAGGCCATACGATATTATTATTATTATTCCTCCCGAACAACTTGCCCCACTTGATACGTCAGCTGTAGCACAAGACACGTTGGACGTGTCGCCTTCTCACTCCACCGCCTTATCGCCGCAACCAGCTGGGTCATTGCCTGCCACTAGTAAACAACAACATACTCCCGCCTTACAACAGGAACTCCACGTACAGCCAGCGTTGCCACCTGCGACCGCTACTGGCCAATACACCAATGGCAGTCTAGGTAGGACGTCCACTTCTCTAGTTTCTACAACTGACCAGAAACCTGACACCAGCACTGCCAGCCCTGAAGCGGTCACAGAAGGCGTGACCTCAGGAGAAAGTGCTACCAGTATGGAAGCCTCAAACCTGTCCATATTTAGTTGTGAACCACCGACCGCTGGTATACAATGGTCGGATGAAATAGAAGACGACCCCTCCAGCCACATGGATACAGAAGAGACGGGGTCACGGGACCAGGGGATCATGGACAACAAGGAACTAACTCCTAAAGAACAGGCACCTTTGAAAACCACCTCCAAAGCTAAAACAATCCGGGCGTCAAAAGAGGGAACGCACAAGCCTTATGTGGGCGTCAGGGACCCCCGACTACAAGGCGGGAAGTCGAGCGACAAGCGTTAAAGACCACCCCCTCTCCATCTTGTTTACTTTGGTAAGAAACATGTCTATCTATCTGACGATGTTGTTGACATATACTCTTATGACACTCAATGTAAATTGCATTCCAACTGCTAGTAAACAGTCGCTCTTATGCAACCTCATTCGAGACCAAGATGTGGATATTGTTCTGTTGCAAGAAGTGGCTACTGAAGACCTCCTTACCATTTCTGGCTACGATAAAATAGTTAATGTCAATGAGCACAAACGTGGTACAGCCATCTATATTAAGGATCATATATCATATGCGGCTCCAGTCCTGTTAGTCAACTCACGCGGACTCAGTATCCGTATCCGAGATCTTTTGATTGTCAATGTATATGCTCCCTCTGGTTCGCAGGCCAGCATACAACGCCGGCTCTTTTATACCACAGATATTCTCCCCCTTCTTCATAATCATACAGGCAATATAATCCTCGGTGGGGATTTTAACGCAGTGTTATCGCCCAAAGACCAAAGTGGCCAATTTCAGGGCTGCCCTGAGTTATCTGCCTTAATACAAGGGTTACGTTTAAAAGACATATGGGAACTGAAGCCATCGGGGTCAGCCGGTTACACTCACTACTACCATAATGGTGCTTCTCGACTGGATAGAATATATGTCAGCGGGGAATTGAAGGAACACGTGAGGGAAACAGATGTTTGCCCGGTGGAGTTTTCCAACCATTGTGCGTATCTGTGCAAGATTCGTCAACCAGAATTGGGACCTCGGCGTGGGAGAGGATCATGGAGGTTAAATGATTCTATTCTGACACACTTGGACTTGAAAGATAGCTTTGCCACTGAATGGCATAACTGGAAACGCCACATTCACCGGTTTCAAGATACTCTTGAGTGGTGGTTGAAGTATGCGAAACCCAGAGCTGTTAGGTTATTGAAGGCCTACAGTGCTGAGAGAAGACGCCACATCCATCAGACGACAGATTTCTACTATAAATGTTTACGACAGTTATACAATGAAGACCCTACCAACCCTAATACATCATCATCACCCTGTACAGTTTCCAGCCCCAGGCTGGGTCTGTTTGGAACATAAGCCTCGCCACTTAGTCCTTTCTTCCCACCACCCTAATACATATCGCAGAATAAAGAAAATCCGAGCGCAGCTCCTCACGCTGCAGCGCAATGCAATGGAAGGACTCAAACTTCAAGCACAAGATCATCAAAATCTGGCTTCAGAGGCACCCTCCGTTTATCATTTTATACGGGCGTGCCGTAAAGGCCGTCAGAAATACATCAACCGCATTGCGACACCTGAGGGACAAATGGTGACTATTCATACCTTAATCACAGAAACGGTAGAAAACTTCTTTCAGTCCTTGTATACAGACTACTCCCCAGTCCCACTTCACTACCAGCATCCGTTCTTCGATGGTGTACGAGGAAGTCTTTTGCACAGAGAACAAGAGTGCTTGACCCAGGACATCACCGCCGAAGAGATATATACCTCCATACTCCACAGTGCGCCGAACAAGAGTCCTGGTCCTGATGGCCTGGGGAGGGCTTTCTACATGATGTTTTGGACCACCATTCGCGATGAACGTACAGCAGTAGTGAATGATGCTTGTCGTCCTGGACGGAGCACAGACACCCTGAAAGAAGGCCTGGTGGTATTAGTCCCAAAAATTACACAACCAACACAGCTCAGTGACTTTCGCCCACTGACGCTTTTAAACTTTGACTACAAGATCTTCACAAAATGTATGAAAACGAGACTTCAGGCCTTAATGGAGGACGCCACATCTCGCCACCAATCGGGTGGGGTACCAGGCAGGTGCATTATCAACACTACCTGTGCTATTCGCGATGTCATTAGTGAGTCGCTGGTCAGTAATAAGAAGAAACTGTTATTATCACTGGATTTTGACCATGCCTTTGATAGAGTAAACCATAACTACATCCTTGCGACCCTTCAAGCTATTGGCTTCGATATGCGGTTTATTGCCCTCGTGGGTAAAATTCTCCATGGTGGATCTTCAAAAGTGAACATAAATGGGTATTTCATACGACCTCTCCTCATTTATCGTGGAGTCAGGCAAGGGTGTCCGATATCCATGATTCTTTTTGTTCTATCCCTGGAACCTCTTCTTTGTAATCTCCATACATCTTTCAATGGCACGGAGATCAGTATTTTTGCGTATGCGGATGATGTCACTCTTGTGGTGGATCGAACCGCTGACATGCAGCAATTGTTCACGGACCTTGATGTGTACGGGAGATATTCTTGTGCGCGGCTAAACCGACGAAAAACAAAGGCGATGTGGATTGGGAAATTGGACCGCGTCCAAGGTGTTCTCCCGGCGTGGGTAACAATAGCCTCAGAACTCAAAATATTGGGTATATCTTTCTTGAATAGCGTGCACCAAATGATTAAAAAGAACTGGGACGTTGCCCTACATTCTGTGCATGGTGTCTTGCAACAAGTGCGGTACCGCTCCTTCCTCTTAAACCAACGAACAATGTACGTGAATATGTTCAGCTTAAGTAAAATATGGTATCTCAGTCAAATTCTTCCCATGCCAAGGATGGTGGGTACACGTATTATTTCCGCCGTAGGATGGTTTATTTGGCAAGGAGCTCTGTTACGTCTTTCCCGCAGCACATTATCATTGCATAAATCCCAGGGAGGTCTGGGACTCATTGACGTTGAAAAGAAAGCTAGAACTTTATTCCTCAAACGAAATCTTCAACTGCTTACAGGCTTCAGGACCAATGAGTCACATAACTTCCTACGGAGAGAGTCCCCATGACTGCTCGAACCCACCGGCTTATTATGATATCAATCATCATGCACCTCATGTCCGGTATCTGAGAGTTGAATTAAGCTACGTGCCACAAGATATCATCTGGTCTACAGATATCTCAACTAAAAAGCTGTATCGTTCTCTCTTGGCACAACAGTATGTTGCCCCCAGAATTATGCAATCCGCATTGATCGTCAACTGGAATCGAGTCTGGAGGAATGTCTCCAACCGCATTCTTCCCAGCGCAGCGAAGGAAAGTTGGTATAAAGTAATACATGACCTTATACCAACTAACAGCAGACTCCATCGCATTCACATGGTGGAGACCGCATTATGCACTTCATGTTCCAATCAGGATACAATCCTGCACCGATTTACGCAGTATGATCCAATTCGATCGACCTGGAACCGCTTCACCCGGGTCCTGAATAGCTTCATGAACTGTCCTACTACCTACATCACTCCTGAATGGGTGACCCGCCCAACATTTAGCCTGCAACCACCTCAACTGAACAGTGCGGTAGTGTTACTTCTTGGTTGTTATGTGCACTGTGTGCTGAAAATTAACTCTACAGAACTCGAAATGCTGTCCGAGGTAAGTGAGTGTGTCCTCACAAGCCTTCGCTGTACTACAAGAACTCGCCGGCTGGGAGAATATGCCCAGCAGCTCACCCGCATCATGTGAGTGTTTGTGTTTGGTGATAGTGCAAAGTGCCCTTCCTGTAATTGACACTGACGATGAACATTACATATAACTGTGATAAACTCATCAATATCCATGTTTGTTATTCATCTACCACCTCACAATCACCTGTGTACCTTAAATATATCAAGACAATAAACAAGTAAAAGAAAACTAGTGCTATCTCAGTACTAAATCTACACACGAACATTTGATCTGTGAAAATCTCATAAGTCTACTTTCATTTTTTATGAAATTTGAAAGTAGGGTAAAAAAGGTAATAATCCATTACCCCAATACACTGTACGATTATAAATATCGCAAACAAAATGAGAAATATAAAATATTCACACTTCTCTTCCAGATATTTGTACTTCGAGACCGTGACTTGCTGAAATTCGTATTCAGCAAACCACCTACTGATGTCAGAAGGGCACTGGCCGACTTCCGTCAAGAAGTGGAGCGGGCACTTCTTTTACCAGTCAGCCTCAATGTGTATGATACACAATTCTTTGCCAAAGAGGATGGTAGTCTAGACTTCAGTAGTACAAGGTAAGGTTTATAGCATTGCAACTGTATTTGTTGGTCCTATGATAATAGTGCATGAGCTCACTATGATATAAAGACAATACTATGTTGTAGGCTTGGTTCTGAACCGACTTGAAGCTAAACATAATAAATCTTCCTTCTGTCAACACTACTGCATATAAACAGTGATAAAACATTAAATGGCATGTAGCCCAAATACAATATGTACCATAAGTAATTTGTGAACTTCAATTACTTGTATTTAAAAACAGCACATCTGTACTATTCACATGTGAAACAGATCAAGGATTTATACTGCGAGGATCTTTATATTACGTGGCACTCTTTTGCCTTGAAACGAAATATATACCAAAAAACTAGTAGCCTATAAGTTTCAGACAAACTCTTGTCCTTCCTCAGTCACCACAACAGAATATCAAATGTTAAAAGAATAAATACTGCTTAAAAATGTCAGTAAAATATTCATATACCAACATTTGTCACATCAAACACAACTAAGCAACTACTTTTGAGTTTGTGACCTTTTTTAAATGTGATTTCAATTTGGATATTCTGCTGTGGAAGGTGGGGAAGGACAAGAGTTCATCTGAAACATTTTTTTAATATGACGAGGACTGTTCAATAATGAATGATCATAAATTTTATGTGTACCTTTACTCATCCTCCAAATTGTGATGGTCTGCTTCAAAGAAGTCCCCACCTTATATTCCAGTCTTCAAAGACATACCGGAAGCCATTTTTGTCCTTCAAAATCGCTTCTGCTGCCTTCACCACCAATTCCGACGATGGACAATGCTTTCCATGAAGGTGTTTCTGCCTTCAATACCTGATAGAAAGGGCAAATAATAAGGGAAACAACACATACCTGGTGTTCCTCGATACTACAGCCGCATTAGACTGTTCCAAAAAAGGAAACATGGAAAACACTGGAAGCACTACTGACTGGAGGAAAGCAGATCAGAGTAATCTAAAGGGTGTATAAGCATGTGAAGTTGTGAGACTGGATGGGGCCAACAGTTCAATATGGACAGAGGCGTTAAACAAGGTGAAATCCTGAGCCTACTCCTCTTTATAGTGTTCTTGGACCAAGTACCAGGTGAGTTAGCCGTGGTCGCTACGGCGTGACTGCAGGCAGTTCCCCCCCCCCCCTGCCGGCAACCTTGAAGATGGCCTTCTGTGATTTCCCATCTTCCTTCCAGGCAAATGCTGGGATTAGTCCCAAACTATAGGCCACAGCCGTTACCTTCCAATTCCTCGTCCTTATATTCACACTTTCCTCTCCAGATAACACACTACACACAACGGTACTTGTAGCTCACCCCAGGGGTGTCTGCATAGAAGCAGCTACAAACTCTGGCAAGCCAAACATGTCCTCTGACACTCCCAGCACTAAAAGCCATACGCTAAGAAAAAAACAAATAAATAAACAGACGGCGCAGAGGAAGGAAGAGACAAAAGAAATTTAGTAACTGGAGGGCCAGTGTATCTCCAATTACTTGTACTGTGTATGCGGATGACATGATGCTTATAAACAGCAGTCCAGAAGATCTTCAGCAAGTGGTCATTGAATGGGCAAGTGCCCTGAAAGACAGGCGACTCTCCACCAATATTGGCGAGAATAAGGTGATGAAGATGGGTGGAGACAGACAAGAAATGATGAGTGGCAAAGAATGACCCTGGAACAAGTCCGCAACTATACCTAGTACATATCTAGGCACAATGCTGACACGAACTCGTGAAGAACAACTTGTATTATCAATTGAATCAGTGTTTTATTTTTTAAACTGTCTAATTCACTCATGTATCTTACTTTCCTGTATTGTTTTACCAGTTCCTGTTTTCAACTGGTGGGACGAGAGAGCTACGACTTGAAGGACATGGAGTCCTTGATGCTGGATGAGAACAATGCTGACCTGGATAAAGTATATGGAAAATATGGAGTACAATCCGTCCAGGTGAGTTTCATGCACAATTGTTATTATAAATTTTGATTTTTCAGAATGTTTTAATAAAAGTGTTGTTACATTACAAGATCCAGTCTTCAAAGACATACCGGAAGCCATTTTTGTCCTTCAAAATCGCTTCTGCTGCCTTCACCACCAATTCCGACGATGGACAATGCTTTCCATGAAGGTGTTTTGTAATTTTGTGGCAAAAATAGCATGGAATAGCAACAGTTATGTGACAAAGGAATACTGATCCTTCAAGTAGGTGGAAGTTACAAGTAAGCATAGACTGGCTATTTAGAAGGCTATATGGTATATTAACGAAGTTGACAAACTTTTCACTTCCACCGAGTGGGTAAATGCGTTAGTTCATTTAAGTCAATATAATACCTACTAGAAGACCCGTGCTGCTCCGCAGCATTCACTTCAACAATCCTACAGCACTTCTGTCCATATGACATTTGCATGTCTTCATGCTAGTGACCTGAACAGACATTTACGGTACCGTCGCTTTTGGGTAAATGATGAAGTAGACTTATGAGATCAAATGTGTGGGTGTCTGCCTGTCCTCTGTGTGTGTGTCCCACTATTTACCCTGCGTAAGCTTAAAAGGCGCACGGACGTCAGACCGAGGTGAACAGCTAACTCCAAACACATAAGCCATACTCTTCTCTGAAGAATTAACTCGACACGACAGTTTGATGCTGGCTGAAGCTAGGGTGATAGGTCGCTCGCGAGCTCGTAAACTCACTCTGAAGCTAGTCATTTAAATTTCCACTGAATGGAGATTGCCGGAAGAAATGAAAACGTAAAAACACTTACAGTGGTCGATGTGGGAGCTGTCGCGGACTTTCTTGCAGAACTTTTCATGCTGAACAATTCTCAGAGAATATCTATTTTTTTTTTTAAGACACATGGACGTTAGGTTTTTCTTCAACCAATTCACTGAAATCGTAAATGCTCGGCTTATTTTGGTCATAAATAAATGTTTTTCTACCTAATCCTTCATCAAGAAATCCTTTACAGAACGGTGAAAACCGCATCAAAATCCATCAAGTTGCTCTCGAGATTACCCGTTTGTCTACTTATGAACAATGGTATAAATTTAAAATAAAAGATGGGTCTCTTATATTTGAATTTAGAGATGTAACTCTTGGTTAACATATACAGGTGTGCAAATTAATAGAATTAAATAAATAATTTTAATTAGTGGTAATCCCTCCGCTCTAAATTCACACGTAAAGTAGAGTGAAGTAATAAAAACGAAACGTGTGGCATTTTGCATTTGCAAGGCTCCTCTGTTAGTGGAAGTTCTAAAAAATCATTTTAATTTGAGTTTCTTAAATGAAAATATAATTAGGAGCCTTGGTTAAACATTTGTAGTAATTTCATCGCCTTGTAAACATACTTAGTGCATTAAACCGTGAAAAGTAAAAATGCAATTTTGGAAAACTGACATCGAATCTAATAATTTGCACATCTCTGTAAAGACAGCTATCGCCTCCACCCCTACAGATAGAATAGTAAGTAAAGGCGATTGATGAGAAATGAAAAGATAACTCACACAGAAGGAATTAATATTTATTAAGCTGTAAATTTGATTGAGTATATCTTTGTTATAGAACTGAGGGAATGAAATAACAGGATGTAGTATAGTAATCACCGATGTAGGACAATAGTATTTTTTTTTTTTTTTTACCATTACCACAGGACAGTTATCGTATTAGTGATGCGGACGTCCTTGTATAATTGTTATTTAATCTGTGGCCCATTTGCTGAAGTCTGTGCTCCTCCGCAACATTCGTTTCAAAATTCTAATAGTACTTCCTTCCATTCGACATTTGCTGTTCGCTTGCCTTTTGATTCTATTTGAACTTTGACGTTATGAAAGGATTTTGCTCGCAATAGTGCGGCATACAGTAAAGTTGTCCGTGGCTAAACACCGGCTGAGGTAAATAAATGCCTACTTGATCTAGTGTTTGACCTTGAGCTTTATAGATAGTTATACAAAAAGCCAAACGTACTGGAAACTGCCTCATTTTGAAGGAAAATGGCATAGAAGTATCTGATGGCGTAAGGTGAAGGCGAGGGAGTAGGACATTGTTTCCAACATTTACGCCAGTAATAATTTCCAGGTGTAAGCAATTGTCATGCATCTTCCAAACCAACAGTCTAGTACCGTTCAACAGACCTTGGGCAACATAAAATATTTCTCAACAAAATCACAATTGAGCCTTCTTTTAGTCGAAGGATATGAGGTGGCAATCCACTTATGCCTAAGCTGTCTAAAAATTATATTGGGAATTGTAGAAGTTCACTCTCATCTTCAGTAATCAAATTATTCACACTGATGTAAGTTCTCGATGATCCTGGGATTAGGTCTAAAACTTTGTCATTGATTTCCTTACAATGTTCATTTTAGGTGCTAAAATTGCTATTTTTGAAAAGCGTGAAATATTTTTCAGCGTGGGACTAATTCTGAATTTTCTCCATCGACGTGAGAGTATTTACCATTACCAATTTGTATGAAGAAGTTTGCAAAGTCACGTTGATCTGTATCCGCTCGCATATTTTTGTTGAGTTTAAAAATTTTGAATAATGGAAACAAAATAGGGAACCTTACTGACATTTGGACTGATGCTGCTTTAGATGTGTGAGGCACAACAGGCAATACCTGCCTAAAATGATAATTTTTCCTCCGAAAGGCACGTCGTTATTCAAGATGTCCTTGAGCAACCGATTTACACACATCAACGCGTGCTTATCAGCCATAGAGGCTTCATCCCAGATGATAAGTTTTGCTGAACGAATATAAAAAGCTTCCTTGCTGTTAACTTTTATTCCTGATACAGAACTTTCATGTAAATGTAGAGGTAACTTGAACTGGCTGTGTACAGTAGTAACATTGCTGCAATACCAGTCCATGCAACAGAAACTACATTTAACCCCAAATTTGTGCAACTGTGAATCAAGCATTGGAAAAGAAATGTTTTCCCGGTGCCCCCCGGACCGTCAATGAAATATGCATTACTCATCCTTTCATTGGTGTTTTGTACCTACCCCAAAATTTCTGTAATTATAGCCGTTTGGTTTCCATTTGCTTGGTTTATCATCCGACTTAATTGATCCTCATTAAGTTTTGGATAATTCATTGGTAAATTTGTCTGAGGGAAATTATCAATAATAGCTGGCAATTCGAGAGAAGTAATGGGAAGACCATGGAGCTTTAATGTATTAGAAATATGTATAAGAGTGAACTGATATGCAATGTTAGGTTCGTGAAACTGCTGATAATCTTCTGATAATGAATTCTTGAAAATGTCCCATAACTATCTTACATTTGAAGGGGTCTGAAAGATACGTATGTAAGAAAAGAGTTGTCGTAACTGAGAAGGCATCTGAAATTGTGACGCTTCTGCCAAACAACGCTGCCATTCAGAATCGTCAATCAGCAAACCTCGCTCCTTAGCTGTTTCTTTAAAAGTAGAATAGACAACTGCTTTGTACGTTCGTAGATCCTAGAAGCTGGTAGCACCTATGACGTGAAGCAATAACAGGCGTAAATAATACCTTTCTGTTTCTGTAGGCGAAACATTATACATTCTGCCTATAGTTTTTGAAACATTTTTTCTTTCTTGCCACTGGCAGTTGCTCTTATTCCAGACGTAATGTGCTGGTGTTTCAGGATATATATATACGGACTTCTGGCTTGCGAATCTTGATTTAACTTGAACCACGCTTGTAATTCCGTGTTGCGCAACTGTGCTGAAATAAAATATCAGGAGCGTTATCATTTTTAAAATAGGTATTTTGCAAATTTGGCAAGTGAACTGGTAATCGCACGATAGAATGTGACTGTTCATGCATGTGAAATGAAAATATCCAGAATGCGGCATCTGTTGGACCAACATATCTAGCATTTAGGAAAGAAGTAATTTCATCGTAGTTCACCGTTTCGCTTTCAGGACATATTTGAACAATGCAGCAGTCATGACCTTTATACACATACTTGTGGATTTTAATATATAATATATTTGTGGATGTATTTAACACTCCGAACACTTGAGCATATTTCAACATTAATATGAGCTTGCACGTAAAGTAAAAGAAATGGATTGTGGGGAACAATGAATCGACTATCGACTTCAATGTCAATGCCTCAAATTGTTTTTATAATAATCCGTCCATTATTTCTTCTCCTACACGAAGGATAACCATTGGCATTATCTTTGGTCTCTTCCTGAAACTGTTTAGGGAAATCTTTCTTACATACGCCATCTTTCATACAGACTGAAGCAGGATTCAAAGATCCGCGAGGACCATGTAACATATGACGCCTTACCAACTTGTACAGGGCTTCATCCTCGAGATCTGGTATTTCGGCTGACACCACACTGTCAATGTCAGAAATTTCTCGAAACTTACAATCTTCCGTTAATGTTAAGAGTAAATGGATGTGCGGGAGACCTCGTTATTGAAATTCCACTGTATATAGATATGCCTTTACAGAAAATTTCCTCAACATTAATCAATCGTAGCAATTCCTTGTTATGCAATGGAAAACTCTCACTTCAATATCAGGCCTATTATTAGCCGTTTCCCAGAGATGAATGCTGTTAAGTATTTCTGGCCAGCCCGCATTATAGGTGAACGTAATGAATAAATCTGGCTTTCCAAACTTCCTCACTATCGCCATCGTATCCTGATAATTTTGCAATATTTTCCTAGGGCTACCGGTAAAAGAAGTTGGAAAAACTACAATACGACCGACTCTGAGATTTTCATTTTTTGCTCGTACATGCAAGGCGTCTGCTAAACCGGCATATGTATCAACTCGTAACTTCGTTTGTTGATGACATATATTTTAACCTTCCATACGACAGTAGTAATCCACGAATAAATATCCATTTTGCAAACTTGAGCAGCGACAACTAACTCAACATGACCTCCATGAACACCATTCATAGACATATACATTTTGTAATCATCGCTCGTATTGATAGCAGTTTCGTACATATCGCTGTTGCCAACAATAAAGGAAGAAAAATTATTCGACTTGTCTGTAACATGTTTTACAATTCGCTTTCTAACCTGTGTAAATAAACTCTGATTGTTGTACTCACAATATGCCAATGACCTGAACAGACAATTACCGTCACCTTTAATCTTTATAACATTTGTAATTGAGTGTCGCCTCTTATTCATCATTATATGATTAATTGTACTGATTGAGCTCACAACCTATATGGACGAATGATGAAACGAAAAGAGGACAGTTTGTAGCTGGTGAGACCAAAGACTATATAACTGAAAGATCGGATACACAATACAAAATGGCGGTTCCAACATTTGACTGTAGCGGCATCTTCGTGAAATTTTGTCTTTCGTATACAGTATTTGCTGTCATTCAAACAGATGTTGACATGACAGTGTCATTAGCAAAATGGCTGCTGATTGTGCATGAGCATTTCAATCTCAAAGTAATCCATTTTTGAGAAGTTTTAATAAAATTATGTGCACAGAATCCCCTTCTACTTATTGAATGGATACATGCGACATTAGCGCCCGAGTGGAACAGGTAGAAGTTAATGATATCATGTATGGATACATGCGACATTAGCGCCCGAGTGGAGCAGGTAGAAGTTAACGATATCATGACATAATTAGGGAACTCTCTGTTAATACCAAGTTAGATTTATTATTGGGGCGGCGTTGAATATCATAATGCAGTGTTAGTCATTGTCGCCTAGCGACAATATGTCCGTTAAGTCATTCGATATTCCATTTTCGTGAGACCTTGAAGGAAGTAATATTCGCAATTATTTTTATACTCAAATTATATAATCAAGTAAGGTGGGTATCAATCGACGGTGCTTGACGGGCATTACATTTTAAGACAACAAACGTCGTCGTAGCTCAAATACTTCCCGAGATATTTCAGTTCTAGTAAAGGGGGAAATTTTTTGAAAACTATTTTAATTTATAAGATAAGAATTATTTCAGTGATAAGGTAAAAACTTATTTTGAAATTAAAACAGTTGCACACAGTATCTCCTCGTGATAATATTAGAGGTTTCAAAAAAATATCAAAAAGTTCAGTATCTCACAATAATATATTTTCTTTGGCAATCTACTGCTTCAGGCTTGAAAGAGGGCTACTCCTATATCACGTACAAAACCAGTCAGGTTTTATTTTCTTCAAATTAGAAAAGAAGCTTCTGTCAAAAGATCTCCTGCTGCTTCCTTGCGAGTTCACCATATAAACCAGCTATTTATCAAAGTAACACAATTTTAATCTTTCACTCATCCATACATTTACGTCATAGTTGTGTACTTAAAACCGAGAAAGATTTAATCACATGCTTTCAACTATAGCTTATTAGTACTGTAGGAGGTAGACATTTCATCAGCTCTCACAATCATTATTACCTATGAGTCATAATGCTGTCAATTATTTATTTATCGTATGGCTTTTAGAGCCGGGAGTGTCCGAGGACATGTTCGGCTCGCCTGAGTCTGTCGCTGCTTCCAGCGGACACCCTTAGGATTAGCTACAAGTTCCGTTCAATTTCAAGTTGTTCCAAATTTAGCCACCAGGTATCAATGGTACCTAATGGTGACCGTTGGAACTTAGCTTCACACAAACTAGTCTGTGGAAGGATCTTTTACATACCATAAATCTATGACATGGCTTTACTTACCCTCCGAAGGAAGGCATACTGAAGGATTTTTAATGCTCTTAAAAAAATCCACGACTTCGGCCGGGTTTGATCCCGCTATCTTGGGCACAGCAGTTCAGCATGCTACCAACTACTCCACCGAAGCAGCTAATGCTGTCAATAAGCTTGCTAGTTCATTGTGGTAACATCGTTAACATTCTTCAAGTCAGCAATTCATTTGACATCTAAGCTATGCCTTAACTTTGGACAGAGCAAGTTATGTTATTATTCAAAGCAAAATCATATTTAAGAAACCATGCAAAAGTAAAGATAGATGGTTAGTTCATTGATAAAAAGGAAATTACCATTTAAAGGACAGCATGAAGGACCTTTCCACTACTAGTTAGATGATTGGCACTTAACGGATTGCTGTTATCTCTATCCTTCTTTAAAATATCTCCATAAATTACACACCAATGCAAGGGACCGATGTTGGGACATGCAACTCCTCAGCCTGTGATTTTCAGTTTCTTAAAAGCAGAGCTCACCTCTGAGAGTTCACTCTTTCTTTTAGCCACTAGACCCCAGGTCCAATATAGCAAAATAAAATAAAAATTGGATGTAAACTGACACTACAGTATTATGACTGAAAATTGATGTAAGGTCACAAATACTACTCCTGTTCTATTACTCTATATTACTAAATCGCCAATGAACAGTTACAGTAATACAAGGGGTCCGGGTTAAAGGTATGTGTTGTTTGAGTCTTCAGTCTTTTGATGGTTTGATGCAGCTCTCCACGCCTCCTGTCCTGAGCTAATCGTTTCATCTCTACATAGCTACCACACTCTACATCCGAGGCAATCTGTTTAACATATTCTAACCTTGGTCTACCCTAAAGTTCTTGTCCTCGAACCTTCCTTCCATAACTAAGCTTGCTATTCCTGGGTGTCTTAGTATGTGTCCTACTAACCTATCTCTTCTCTTCATTAGCAGTCGCCAGAAACATCTCTCCTCTCCCACTCGTCTTAATACCTCTTCGTTTGTAACCCTATCTACCCATCTGATCTTCACCACATTTCAAATGCTTCAATTCTCCTCTTTTCTGCTGCACCAATAGTCCCAAGTTTTACTTCCATATAGCACCACGCTCCAGACAAAGGCTTTCAAAAATGACTTCCTAATACCGGTACCTAAATCTATATTCGATGTAAACAGATTCCTTTTTGTAGAAATGCTTTCCTTGCCTGAGCCAACCTACTTTTTATATCCTCTTTGCTTCGTCCATCACTGGTTATTCTGCTTCCTAAGTAACAGAAGTCTCCTACTTCCCTCAGCTTTTCACCTGCCAATTTGATCTCCATAGAGGTTTCTGATTTATTTCAGTTGCATTCCAGTATTTTTGTTTTACATTTATTAATTTTCATCATGAATTCTTTCCGTAAGACGGAGTCCATACCATTCAAAAACTCATTCAAATCCTCAGGCTTGTCGGCCAAGATGACGATGTCATCAACAAATCTCAAGAGTTGAAATTATTTCTCCTTGAATCTTCACTTGCACTTTAAATTTTTCTCCAATTTCCTTCTGCTGTCTGGTTTCTGGATAGATTGTATATCACCCTCCTATCCCTGTACTTTATTCCAATAGATTTCAAAATGTCCAACAATTTAGTCCAATCAACGTTATCAAAAGCCTTTTCTAAGTCTACAAATGCCATGAATGTTCTCTTATCTTTCCTTATTCTACCTTCCAAAATCAGCCTGAGACTTAGTACAGCTTCATTGTTCCTACATTTCTCCTGAAACCAAACTGGTCTTCACCCAACTCTGTTTCTATCTGGCTTTCAATCCTCTTGTAAATTATTCTAGACAGGATCTTTGAAGCATGAGTAATCAAGCTGATTGTACGGTAATCTTCACATCTGTCAGCTCCCACTTTCTTTGGTATAGGGATGATTACATTCTTCTTGAAATCGGGGGGTACCTCACCTGTCTCATAAATCCTACACACCAAGTGAAATAACCTGATCAGACCTTCATCTCCTATGCAGCGTAGCAACTCAATCGGTATATCATCTATGCCTGATGCTTTGTTCCTGCGTAAGTCCTCTAATGCTCTGTCAAATTCTGATCTCGATATTAAATCTCCTTTTGCATCCTCATCAATTTCCTCCTCCCTTTCCATTAGGCCTACACGATTCTCAATCTCCTTTCCCTTATACAAACACTCTATGTAAGCTTTCCATCTCTCAACCTTTTCTTCCCTATCTGTTAGAGGCTTTCCATTTGTGTCCTTAATATTACAGCACTTAGTCTTCTTTTCCCCAAAAGTATTCTTAATCCTTCGATAAGCTGTGTCTACTTTTCCTAATTTCAGACAATTTTCTATACCTGCAAATTTCTCTTTCAACCATTGCTCTTTCGCTTCCTTGCACTTAATGTTAACCTCATTTCTCAGACGTCTGAATTCTTCTTTCCCCTTTTCATCTCTTACATTCTTGTGTTTCCGCTTTTCATCCATCAATTCTAGTATAACCCGAGTGATCCATGGTTTTCTACCTATTCTTTCTTTCCTACCAATGTTTTCTTCTGCGGATTTTGTTATTTCATTCTTCAAAAGTGCCCATTCGTCTGCAATTGAAGTTTGTTTAGGGGTTTTCATTAGTCCTTCCTTTATACTCTTCTTGAATCTTTCGTTTACATCCTTTACTTTCAGTCTGTCTATTGCCCACCTTTTTGGCTTTTGACTTTTCTTCAGTGTCTTCAACTTTAATCTCTATAAAAATATAAAATTTAATAACTTGACAAGGGAACTGTCCATTCGGTCATATCGAAACCGAAAACCGACAATGATATTTCGTAGTAATGATGAGGAAACCATATATTAGCGATGTACAAAAAATTAGCTGCCATTTCGAACTGGAAGGTCCTGAAATCGGCACGGAGATTTCTAATAGGATTCCAAGCGCTAGCATATAGCTCGACGTGGACAGCCCTGGTGACCAGCTGAGCCTTGAGCGCTCTGTGCTCGCTTTGCAGAAGCAAGAAGGCTGAAGCGGAATGTATGCGATAAAGACCTGCGACTGTGGGCCTTGGAAATTTCACGAGAGATTTCAATAGGGCGAACTAATTTCAACGCATGTACTAGTTGTTTGAGTAGTTTTAAGAAAAAGTACAGAATAAAAAGAAGAAAAATCACGAAATTCGTATCCCGTACGTATTTGCAAGAAGAAGACGAAAAAGATCAAGTAGCAAAGAAATTTGTAGAAGCAGCTACAGAGCGATTTTTAGACTATACCCCTTCTTCAATATACAATACAGATCAGAGTGGTTTCGTGCTCGAAATGAAAGCGAAAAGGACTATCGTTTGTTGGTGAGAAACATATAGAAACAGTTGCTCAATCAGTTCAAGCACTCACCCATTCGTATACAATTATGCCTACAATTAGTATGGCTGGTACACTTTTCCAGAAATTATTCATTGTACTACAGGAGGCAACTGGAACATTCGGTCCGAGAGTTCCAAAGAAATGTTTTATGCCAGAAATATAATTGTAACAGCCACAAAATCAGGAAAAATGAGGAAAAGGAATTAAAATATTGGTTTGAAGAATCCTTTTTCCCATTCGTGGAAGAAAAGTATTTGCTACTGTTAGATTCCTGGACTACTTACAGTGAGTGATAAAAGCTGTCTTGAAGACAGCAACAAGCAACGGTATAGAAATTCTCCAGATTCCTCCTGGCACTACAGGGAAAGTACTGCCCTTGGATAAGTTTTTCTTCCGGCAATGGAAAGCTTTGTATTGGCGTTTAACAGACATTGTGTCTGTTTGTGAAGACGTTCAGTTTGATGTATATCAGAGAAACAGCGTACTGAAAATGCAATCCTTCATTGATTTTCAATTTTCTTCCCCACGGTTCAAGGACATTGTTAAATATTCGTGGTTTGCCGCCAATTACACAAGGGAGAGACCTCCTGAGTTTGAAATGCCTGCTAAATATTGCCTTCAAATAAGTAAGGAAAGCTGAAGAACAATGTGGCCTCAAAGTGCATATTCGTTGTGCATGGTGCTAAAAGTATTTGTTTTTATCATGAGATTAACGAACCTCATTTATATTTCACATTCGTTCCCTAACAATGAAGTGTCCTTGGCACGGGGTAGCCTGCCAGTTCGTTCTCCCTCTCTCCAGCACAATTGCAACTCCACTCCGCTGTGCGCCGCACGAGCCAGCAAGATGCAAGGGTTGTCCAGTAGTAGAGTTGTCACACGGATTTCGTATCAAGATTTCGATACCTTCCAGTTCGAAATGGCAGCTATTTTTTTGTACATCGCCAATTTATGGTTTCCTCATCATCTCTACGAAATATCATTGTCGGTTTCGATATGACCGTATGGACAGTTCCCTTGTGAGAAGTAGTGGAGATATTTATTGGCGGTTTGTTTGTACGAATTGGGTAACTCAAAATGTTCTTTTTACATACCCGACACATCTTGATATGCGCACCATTAATGGCGCGACAGACATCTAATCTGTATTCTACTTCTCTCCAAGTGTTCTGCAGCATTGTAGGCGTAACATTTGCAGATAGCTGCACGAATGCGTTGACGATCTGCCACAACTTCCTCGTGACGTGATCTTTCAGCAAGATGGTGCACCATGTGATTATGAGGAACTTGTGGTGAGGGATTTCTTGAATCTTGAGTGCCCAGATCGCTGGATAGGGAGAGGTAGTTCATCAATTGCTTGGCCCCCTAGAAGCCCCGACATTACGCCACTTGATTTTTCCTGTTGGGGTTTGTCAAGAGTCAAGTGTACCAGACACCACTCAGTTATCTACCAGATCTTCGTCATCGCATTTGTGCAGCTATCGCAAATGTCACGCCTACAATGCTGCAGAACACTTTTAGAGAAGTGGAATACAGATTAGATGTCTGTCGCGCCACTAATGGTGCGCATATCGAGATGTGTTATGTAAAAAAAAAAAATATTGAGTTACCCTATTCGTACAAACAAACCGCCAATAAATATCTCCACTACTTCTCAAGTTATTAAATTTTATATTATTATACCTACAACCCAGACACCTTGTATTACTAAATTGCCAATGAACAGTTACAGTAACTTTCAAATCAGCAAGCGATCACACGGTACAAGCCACAGGCAAGCTGACCAGGCATTGAAAACATGTGGGCCATCGAGTTTGCAACGGAGAGTATAGTTCCCTCACTTTCCTGGTTAACGAGCGGCAATTCAAACGTAAGGCAGTAGTACGCGCCGACAATAAATTTGTTCACTACTGACCAATAGATGACTGTTGTTAAACAATAGAATGCTTCCTCTATCACTCCATGTGGACTCCAAAGCCCTGCCCTGGTGGCTAGCTCGTGTCTCATGCAGGTATCAGGAGTCCAGTGTTGCAAATCTGCATGTAGTTCTGTCCAGTTTCGCTGCTTGCTCTCAGTGGCTACGGTGGAAAGTTGACAACGCTGTGCCTCACGCTGACAAAGCCTTGGCTGCAGGCAGCCATGGAAAGTTAACATATCCTCTCAGATTTCAAAGGCACGTTAACAAGGGAAGTCAGGGAACTATATGTGAACTGAGGTTAGACCAGAGGCTGAGGAGTGATGGTTGACGTGCTATTTCTGGCCAAAACGTCAACCACAGTCTGAGGAAACACTTAGTATGAGGTAATAAAATATTAATACTAAATGAGGTAATAAGGCGGAAAGATAAGAGAGGGGGAACTTTCCACAAAGTGGCAATAAGGTGGCAGCCATTAGTTGGTAGCCAAGAACAGTATTGTTAGTGATCGTATCTTAATGAAATTGGTAGTTTCAAAGCCAGCCAGGTCTGTCTGCAAGTACTGTATCAGTCAAGTGATATTAAAACAAGCAGTTCGGTGAAGAACTAAAAACAAGCAGTTCGGTGAAGAACTAAATAGTTTATTTTCATATATCCTACTTATGTTAATTGCCTCTATCAACATACAAAATTTCAGTTTGATTGCTGTAATAGACTCGTAGATATTGACAATCGTCTAAATATTTCAGATGGTCGCCATGTTGGATTTTTATATATGTAGGCTATGGGGTTATGTACTATTATATGAAGATTGCGTAGATGTATTATTCAAACTTCTATCGCATCATTAGGACACAAGAAATAAAAACGAGATATTACAATTTTGCACAACCGCCATCTAGTGGTCATGAGAAAAATTTAAATAAAATGTCAGTGGATTAAAATTTGTATAAGCATTTACCCTACTAAGTTTCACTGCGCTCGGATGGCTAAATCGCGAGAAACATCCATTTAAATATATAAATTTTGCGTCACCGCTATTTTGAATTTGTGCTCACTAGATTATTGAATGTTCCATAGGTAAACTTATGTTAATAGCCTTTACCAACATACAGAATTTCAGTTTGATTGCAGTCATAGATTACGTTAGTAGATATTGAGAACAGTCTAAATATTATGGATGTAGGCCATAGCATGGGCGCCCACAGGGAGGGGCAAGGTGGGCCCACCCTGGAATTCCGAGAATGTTGATATTCGATTAGTCATTGTCAGCAGTTTATCTCATAAATTGGAGTTTCTGAAAATCAACTGACAAAATATGTTACAGTAGAAAATGAAAATCCACAGCCTGCTTCCGGTCTCCGACCGGGTCAGAAATGGAATGAATAAAGCTCCCATCTAGCGGCGAGGATATGAAGTGTGCCGGCTGCCGAAGCCTGTCCCACTCCTCTGGGGCAATGATTAAATGAATGACAGATGAAATGAAATGATAGTGGAGTGTGTTGCTGGAATGAAATTGTGACAGGGAAAACCGGAGTACCCGGAGAAAAACCTCTCTGCCTCCGTTTTGTCCAGCACAGATCTCACATGGAGTGACCGGGATTTGAACCACGGACCCAGCGGTGAGAGGCCGGCGTTCTGCCGCCTAAGCCACGGAGGCTCCCTATGTTACAATAGAAAACTTATTTAATGTTGCTGACGTAATATGTATTTATATTCAAAAATATATGGTTCTAATGATGTCATGCACTTTACCCAACACTACCAAAAGTGGTTAGGCTGGCTACTACTTTCGCCACCTCACTTTGGCAGTGACGATATGAAAGCACGTTCTGGAGATATTTTCATACATTACAACACCAATAGCAAATTTCAGCCCCTAAAACAAGGTTTCCTTTAATGACTACGGTAGTAAAACACTGCTTAAGGTCGTGCTTACAATATTGGATAATCTACTGTATTCAGGTCCGTAATTACGAGGGGGGGGGAATGCACGCGCACACACACACACAAGAGAATTATTCATTGTCACACATTTGCAATGTTGATTATGTAAGGACACACAAAACGGGATTGTGTTAGTCATCTTGGTGTTCTTGCTTTTGAATCTGACTTGAAAGTGAAATTGGACTAATGAAATCCTAATCTTGGTTGGTTGGTTGCTAGAATTACTGTTTGCAAATCACAAAGGCAAGAAGGAAGCCCCTTGTTATTTAAATAATTGGTGTTTTTGCCATTAGTTGTGTATGATATCTTTTAAAACTTAAATGTAAATTCTTTGCATTACTTTTTTTTCCTATTTGTAATTTTAGTAAACACATATTTATAGTGTTTGGCATGCATAGTTGCTCAGTGAAGAAACAGCCGCACATGTTAAGGAAACTTTAATAAATCTACATATTTTAAGTCAGGGGTAGCAAAGATTTTTAATTTTAATTATTTTTTTACCCAAGGGCTTCAGGAGCCCTAAATACGGGCCTAACTGTGTTGTGCACTCGTCTAATTTTCGCCGTTCTGCCTTACTGCGATCGTTATTCATGCTGCGAAATGCCATATATTTTTAATTCAAGGTGTGCCATAGTACTGTGGTCCATTTCTTGAGAACAGAGCAATTATTGCTACAAATGAACAGCAATCTACCATTGTTGTGGATTCTTAACCTGTAGTGTTAAATCATCTACGATCGAAGCAATTTATAGGCTAATAGTTAATTTGTTCTGCGGCGTTTTTGTGCCGTTATCGAAGCGACAGATTCACACTCTCAATCGAATGTAGACGGTAGATCGGTTGAGACAAAATAGGGAATTCAATACTGATAGACTTCGTAATGTTGTAGGCTATATGATTCCAATGGAATCTTCTTGCAAGGCAATTTTCGATGTGTAACATGCAGCCTGCTTGTATGAGCGGAGAAGCGAATTTTATCCTAATTTAATTGGCCTTATAGTCGTATTGACCGACTGAAAGTTACAATTCAATATATAGTAGATCAATTAGGTTATAAAGCCAAAGTTCAAGGGGGCATTAATATTGATGTGCTTCTGAAAGAAGAAAATTACAGAACAGACATTGGCAGGCTCTTTACTCAAGGGACATTTATGTGACATTCTTAAGTACGAATGTATAATAGTTAAATGATCCTGCGATGTTTGTCGTTTTCAAAGAGACTAAGTAAGAAGTACACGATTTAGTGAGTTTTATATATTTTACATAACGGTCAGCAATAATCAAATTAAATATTTTCTTTCTAAAACGAAAATTTGCTAAAACCATGGGCGTCACAAGTACGAGTAACGTACAATACGAATTTATCACATCGCACAAAATTCATTATGCTAAGAAGAGCAATGCGAAGTATTCCTAATAGCTTGTGAAGAAGAGGAAAAACGTGATGGATCCTCTGAAACGGCCAGTACGAACTTGATATTTGGGAACGGTGCTATTTGAATTAATTATTAGGCATATTCATATGTAGGGAGGGGCAGATTACCGCGTTGTTCCACCCCTTAAAAACAACAATAACTAACTCATATGTAGGGATATTTCCACAGTTTAATTTAACTCAGTAATTCGGAAATATCCGAAAATATGTCTTCCAGTTACCGTATTTAGAAAATAGGCGAACTCGATTTACATGAGCATTTTATATTATTGTCGATACATGGTTATACCACTATTGTTTTTACCCGTTTTTAAGACCTGAACTTTGACAATGAATCACAAAAGAAGACACGCGAACTTTCATGGACAAAAACTTAACTAAAAGAAAACATTCCTCCCAATTTTGCCATAAAGCAGCCAACGGATTCAGAGCAGTTAAATAATGAATTTCACGAAGCACGTAAGAAATGAAACTAAAATTGGGGGTAATGAAATGAAAATTATAATTTGCCCCTCCTCTGGAAATAATCCTGTGGGCGCCCATGGGCCCGACGATTATTGCGTAGGCGCATTATTCAAACGTTGACTTCGATCACATGATTAGGACACAAGAAATAAAAACTTAATTTAAAAATTTCGTACAGTTGCCATCTTGAGGTTATGAAAACTATTGAACTAAATTAGAGGTTAGTGCATTAAAATGTGCATAAGCTTTGTTGTACCACGTTTCACTGCGCTCAGGTGGTTAAATTGCGATGAAAGTCTATTTAAATGCTTCAACTTCGCCGACTGCCATGTTAGTTTTGTACTCAACAGGTTTTTGAAAGTCCCATATGAGGTGCCTAGAATCAAAACCTGCCAAATCCATATTTTATGAAAATTGAGATAAGCATTGTTTCTTATAGTTTTGATGCGCTTAATTCATTAAAACTATTATTTTGTCACAAAACCCGCTACATCCTACTGTAAAACGAAGTCGAAGTTGAGGCTTAGTTGCAATATCCGCCAAGTCCAAAGACAGTTTTGCCATTTTTGGTTACAAAAGCCGCCACATCCACTTCAGCCAATAGGAGCAGTCAGTTCCGCCATCCTACCTTCCATGATGCTTTGCGAAGTGTTTACTCTTTACCTACCAGCATTAGTCAGAGAACGTACCCCTGCCTAACGTGATCAGAATGGTTTATGTTGTTATACATTCCGATAATAATAATAATTTGTTTAGGATAATTTTGACAAAGAACAAGAAGAACAATAACATTTTGGTCCAGGGTGAAGTTTTCCACACAACTGACATTTGCGAACTAAACGTGTCAAGAGACCTGATTTTGATATGACTCGCGTACAGCCAGAATACTTTAACAGAGGGGTTGTCCTTCAGGAACAAGAAGTGAAAGATGTTTCGAGACTGCTTTCGAAGCATTTTGGAGAAAGATGGAGTGAAAATGAAGAGCTGCAGTTTTTTATTGCAATCTGGAAAGTCATGGCCAACACGAAGGGAATGATTAAGATTGTGAAACTACTATTGAGGATAAGGTAGAAACAGACATTTTGTAGCTAGAACTTCCAATAAAGAATGTGATCTAATAGTTGAATGACGATTGTTTTGTCTCTAAGAACCTAAACCAAATGAATTGAATATGAATTTAATTTGATGTATTCCCTTATAATTATTATTCAGTACACTTTCACGAATTGATTACCGGCGGTGGAGATGAGAACTATTCTTAGTGTACTGTTACGAGAGTAGGATATGATTCAGCTCCAGTACCTTCAGTCATAGTTTAACTGTCCATGGTGATATGAGCTCCTATGACGCTTATCTGATGCAATGCAGCTTGACCTATGTGCCGACTGCACTCTATCATCGCTGTGTCCTCCACTTCGCCCTGCGGGGCTCATGCTACAATAAACAAATGCTGGCACAGCCACGCTCAGCAGCAATCAAATCTTGAATGGGTAATATTAGTTTTATTCTCTTTCTGTTTATTCTTACTAGCCAATAATCTTTGTGCGAATAAACACAAAAATGATATCATTCAAAATATTCATTTCTTAGTATAGCTTACGCAGTTTCTACAATATCTTCACAACTTCAAATTTATTAGGGCTCTTTGGTATCAAAACCTGCCAAATCTAAATCTTAGTAACAAACCCCGACAAATCCGAATTATTGCTTTATATTTTTCTAAATAAATTTATAACTATCTCGGGGATCAGCTTCATACTTCGTCACTGTTTTTAAAAATAATCAATCGATTTTTTAGTGAAAGAAGTATTTCCTTTTGGGTATTGGTTAGTTTGTGCCAAAAAAGTGAAGGAATGGATTTGGAGGGTTTTGATTCTAGGCACCTCATATGTGAACTTCTAGGTGCTCCTTATCACCGTACAATAATTCAGGGCGATATCAGTAATAGTTTCGGAGATATAGAATGCTGGTGAAATATTTCGCACAGCCGCCATGTTGGTTTGGCGAGACTTGATAAAATTTGAACGGCACGGTCGGGGTCAGACGATATATTACTATGACCTTAGTTTTATTAAAATCGCTCCAGCAATATAGATTTTATGAGGGGGGGGGGGGGAGGGGGGGGGGGGGGGACACACTCACAGACAAAAGGTGATCTCGAAAATAGGCATTAATATGGTCAGAACATGCATTACAAGGCACCTACCTTGAATCATGTTAAAAGGGTATAGTAATTTAAAGTATTTGTTCTCAAAGTTAAACTTATACCTCCTCTAAAAAATATAAATGCCTCAATCTGAAAGTTTTGAATTTTTTGCTAAAACTTTGTATTTATCCCGGATGAGTTTTGTAATGATCACACATACCGGTACCTTCAGTTTATTTAGTGTGTTTGATATGGGTTGGCATAAAAACTACTAAGGCAAATGGTATAAAAATTCATATGGAAATAAAAGGCTTCCCCTAAAATAACAAACTGTATTTATACAATGCAAATGCAATGCAATACCCCGACCCGGCAGGAGCTGGATAAGGGGAAATGATGATGATGATGATGATGATGAAATGCACGAGAGGGGGAGTATTAGCCTCTCAAGATAAGACTGCCGCTGAACTTGGAGAGTGTTCGTTGACATTAGCAACTGGAGCCTTGCTGGACGAGCAGAGGGACACAGTGATGACCGAGTGCAATCTGCACATAAGACGGAAGTTATATTGTGAACTGAGAAATTAATAATAATGGGGGTGAAGTAAGAATGGTTTCAACAGCACCGCTAAGCATAGGAGCTCATGTCACCATGGAGAGTAAAAACGTGAAGGGCTACTGGATGCGAGTTATAACCTTCCCCCGTGAACTAAGCAAGCCGACAACATGACACACTTAAACAAAGAATAGTTTCCACTGCGGCCACCGGGCATTCTTATCTTGAAAGACTTAATAAGAGAAAGTCTCGACAAGGCCAGGTGGGAGAAAGGCGTTACAAGTATCACTACCACCAATCTGAGATGTCATAACCCAATTCTAATGTGTGTATCTCAATAAATAAAGTATATAATACATTTTAAGATATTCTCGTTCACTTCAAATGGTCTGAAATGAGAGTCCATCTGCACTAATTAAACCATTTCCAGCCAGGAGTAGGGAAAAATTTCAAATAAAACCATTGTTAGTTTTAAAAGAAATACACAGCAAGAAAATCCAAAAATAAAGCAAGTGATTTTTTTTACCAACTACTACTGAAATGAATAGAAGAGCGATGCCTGGTATTTTTCGAGTGTACCTCCACATAGTCCAGTAAAATAAGGGATCGAGTGTACATCAATTTCCGGCAAGCTGGAAATGGTGTTAATACCTTGATTGCATGTAGAAAATGTGTACTCTGAGTTTGCACCATCGCAGGAAGTGAGCATAACGTTTGGCGGCCAAAAAACCACAAAATGTTCAGACTTTTTTCAGTTTTTCGCCCATAACAATAAAACTAAGGGCCTTACATATAATTTTATACTTACCTTTTTTAAAGAGCATAAAATTCTGTGTCTAATGACCTCCCCAACTTTAAATTTTGATAAGAATTTGAGGGAGTAATCAAAGTTGGATTTTTTTCCATCTTGGCGAAAACACCGAATTCCTCGACTTACAGTCGTCTCTAGCACCCAAACGGCTGTTCCAATTCAAAAACTCATGTAATAAAAAATGTGAATAATATGTAATTGAATTTTCTGAGAATTCAGATGAAAAACTGAGAGCACTTCACTTTAATGTATACTCATTGACTTTTTTAAATCTTAATTCAAGTTTCGAGATGTGATGGCTGATGTTGCTGTTTTAGGAAATCAGGAGTGAAGAAGAAAAACAATAAACATGTTAAAAAAAATGTTTTCAAGTAACGTGTGAATTGTGTATTGAGTGAAATAGGTAATTTATGAAATTAATAAAAAGTGGTGAGTCTATTTACACTTTCTTTTAAGACGATGGCCCCGCTTCTGGTTCCATGGACGCAGGTTCCCAGGCTTCTTCTTCCTCATCGATAGATCCGTCCTCTTCATCATCATGATGTACGTCTCTTGCCTCGAATTCCTCATCCAAATTCATGGGGCTAGTGATGACTTCTTCCTCTTCTTCCAAAGGGGTGTTCGAGCAAGCCTGGCCCCGACAGTTAAGGCAGATTGTTGAGCATTTCAGTCCAGCCTTTCTGCAGGAGCACTTGCACCAGCACCCCTGGACACACTTGCATACTATGGCATGTAGCACCTCGCTGGGAGCAGGGTCCTTGGTGTTGGTGACTGGGAGGAGTCCTTGCGCGGATCTTCGCCAACCCCAAGTGATAGGGTCGAGCTCTCGCCTATACCTGGTGGTACACTCGGAACGAATGTTGTTTTGCAGCTGTGCTTGTAGGGGGGCAGAGCAGCCAGGTCGAAGGCAGCCTTTGACAATGTATTCGTGAAGGTTGAAAATCGAAGATCATCGAGTGACTTGCCATTGTTTTTTGGTGAATATACTGCTGCCAGGAACTGTTCACCAGCTGCTGCGACTTCTTCGTGTGTGGAATTGTGTGTCTTGAAACACTTGGCAGCTTCCTGCAACTTCCCAGATTTTTCAAGGGTATTTACAAATTTCATCTTCCCCTGCCGATAACACGCCGAGGTAGTATCACAGCCACTCATGGCATGCAGAAAGAGCATGTGCTCTTTGACAACATTTGAGCATTTCAGCTGATCTAGGGAAAAGAATATGTTGTCCGCAGTGCCCTTTCCTGGCTTCATAAGGAGGACATTTGAAGACGACGGCGCCAGTGCTGTGAGAAGTATGAGGAGGTATGTGTCTACTCCAACAATAACCACTTTGGGAAACTTCTTTGACTTTTCCATGGCTTGCCTGACTATGAGGGAGTCAGCATCTTCAACAGCCTGGATTACCGTGAAGCCTTCAGACGTTAGCTTTGTAGTCAACATGTCAATGAGCCGTGCTTTATTCTTGTCATTAGACAAAAATTTCTCCCTTGGCATCGTTGACGTCATTACTTCTGTAAAGACCACAGTCGCTGCAGAAAGCTTGGTCTGGCGTCGAAGCCTCTCGGCGCACTTCGTGCTTTTGGCCTCGGCATCTTCTGGATAGCCATCGAAAACTATTGTCGTTTCCGGCTTGTAGTGACATTTCAAGTAGTTGGTGTACTTATTTATTATACTAAAGAACTTTTCTTTGGACTGCCAACGCACTTTGTGTATAAGAAAGCCACCGTCAATTACAAAGGCATTTTTAGAGAGATCAGGTGCTTCAGTCAGAGGTTCGAATAACTCATAGAACACAGACTTTTTGGTTTTCCGTAGCCCCGTGTCGTCGAACATTGAAAGCGGGAATGGAGCCAACTCTTATTCAAAGTAAGATTTCAGCTGCTCATTTGACTGTTTGAAATGAAAATCCACAGCCTGCTTCCAGTCTCCAACCAGGTCAGGAATGGAATGAATGGAGCCCCCATCTAGCGGCAAGGATATGAACTGTGCCGGCTGCCGAGGCCTGACGCACTCCTCTGGGGCAATGATTAAATGAATGACAGATGAAATGAAATGATAGTGTTGTTGGAATGAAATTGTGACAGGGAAAACCGGAGTACCCGGAGAAAAACCTGTCTGCCTCCGTTTTGTCCAGCACAGATCTCACTTGGAGTGACCGGTTTTGAACCACGGACCCAGCGGTGAGAGGCCGGCATGCTGCCGCCTAAGCCACGGAGGCTTCATTTGACCGTTTAAAGAATTAATTCGTCGAAAGAGGGTATCTGAATTCACTGGGATGTCTTCTTGATGGATTCTGACTTTGGATTTAACCGCCATGAGGTGCTGGAAAAGGGAATAGAGAGCATTCAGAGGATTGTTGAACAAAATTTCAGTAATGTTAAGATCCGCAGAAAAGATCGGGTAATTCCTTTTCCAGTGCCTCATGGCAATTGATGGTTTCATCCCCTGTCACTCCTGTGTTAATACTCATTAAAAAATCATAAAATGGAAATGGATCATTTGATCCAAACCAGTCAAGCATTAGTGCCGAATAGTTGTTGTCTCTCGTAACCCTCGTCAGCCTGGCATCAACGTGTTGTTCTGATGATACATATGTGAAGCCACAAAAATCTTGAAATTGCATTGAAATTTCCATAATGGGAGGCATGGATGCAACCCATTTCATGATGGTGCTTCCACAATGCGAAGGCGTTCTTCTCCGACGTCCTTCTTGGAATTATGCCAGGTGTCCGTTAAGATCTTATGCCCTGTGTTTCGAAAGCATATCACTGAGGGCTTGCCGGGCACATTCGTATATATGATGTCCTCACCATACTTCTTCCTTAGTCTTGTTCTCAGGGTTTGTCTATTTGGAACACTTCCTTTGAAGTCTTTGAGAATCTCCGGAAATGTAAATTGGCATTCATCATCATTATCCTCAATGTATTTACAAATGTAATTGAAGGCCTCACTCACATGGTCATCTTCAGTACGTCCTACTTTGTGTCCCTTTCCAACACGACCCAGGAACTTCTTACCACACGATCTGTGGTACCTGGCCTCCTCAGCAACCAAATCAGAAACACTCGTGGGTCTACCGAGGACCTGTTCATCTTCTCTGCTCGTAGCAGCTGCAATGAGAGAATCATTGAATTCCAGCGTCATAACATGCTGCACAGATTCTCGTCTGCTTGCTGGCTTCTTTTTTTCCTTTTGCCACAAAATCGGCTGACTCATCTCCCTCACAGATTATACACTTATTTTTAAAATCAAATACCTGCACATTGTGCTTGGAGCCGCGACTTGCCGTGGCTTCATCTTCCCCACTCCTGCGTTTCAAATACAGTTTCCTGCATCTTTCATGAACAAAAAAAGGAAGGAAGCTTGTAGTTTAACGTGACCGTTAATCTCGAGATCATGAGCCACGGGACCTCCTTTTTACGTGGAATCCGAACCACAGGACATGGCATTTCACTTCGAAAATCTCACATGCATTGACCGGGAATTTCTTTCATGAACAGTGATTGAGGAATGACCCCTAAGTAGAAGGTGTTTATTGTCTTTCTTTGCTTTGCTGTGAGTGATTAACGACTGTATTCCTCGTTCAAGCACTGTTGTTTCCTCAACAAACAGGCCTCTGTCACATATAAAACAATTGTTAATATCCATCTTGAGCACGAGTAGATTGAAGCATAACCACGAATCATATCACTCTCACGAAAAAACAGTTCGGGAACATCTAAATTCCAGCACAGAACATTACGTGTACACAAGTTGAGAACAACACTGAAACTGAACTGAAATGTGAGAGAAACGGGCTGTTCGAAGAATGTAGAGGGCAGAGAGGGGAGGGGAGCTAATGCTTTAGGTTCGGTCCCTTTGTTGAGGGGTTGAGGCACAGGTATACGAGGGGTCAGCCTAGGGTACCACAAACACACACACGCGCACACATACTAAACATAGGAACAGCCGTTTTGGTGCTAGAGACTATTGAAAGTCGAGGAATTCGTTTTTTTTTTCGCCAAGATGGAAAAAACTCCAACTTCGAACGGAGATTGCTCCCTCAAATTCTCATGAACATTTAAAGTCCTTCGACGCAAAATTTTATGTTTTTTTACAAAAGGTAAGAATAAAATTTTCCGTACGGCCCCTAGTTTTTATGTTATACGTGAAAAACTGAATAAAGTCTGAAAATTTCGTGGTTTTTTAGCCGGCAAAAGTTATGCTCACTTCCTGCGATGGTGCAAACTCAAGAGTACATGATTTCTACATGGAATGAAGGTATTAACACCATTTCCAGCTTGCCGGAAATTGATGTACACTTACCCCCTTTATTTCCCTAATTTTACTGGACTAACATGGCAAGGCTAATAAATCATTGGGACAGGAGGTGTGGGAATGACAAATAAGCTATCGACTCCCCATCGTACCCAGACATTGGATACATCACTTTCCTACTTTAATCAATGCTTTGTACCTGAATTCCAACAAGGAAAATTGAGGCAGGGTAACCTTTTAATTGACTCATGTCAATCTTAAGAAATTGACACCACTCGGGTGGCTTACGTGTCAATTTCTTTTAATGAATTCAATTAACAGGAGAATATAACTTCAATTCCATTTTATTTCATAGTATATCTTCTTACAAAATGAATACCAGTATACAAATAGTAATAGAACACAACTGAATCATTCTTTAACAGAAGAGAGGATGTAGTGTTACAGACTAGTATATTATTTAACACAATAGGAACACATTTGGATCAGTCTTAACCACAAGAGGTATCGAGAACAAGGTAAAGTGGTGTAAAATTGGATTCTTAATCAGCAGATACTGAAGCAAGCTTTAAAATGTATACTACTTTTCAATTGAATCAAGTCACCAGCATTACAATTGAATCAGTCTTAACCAGCAAATACTGAAGATAAAAGATGGAACACTACTAAACTATTACAAAATTAACAATTGGATCAGTCTTAACCAGCAGAAATACAGAAAAAGTTACTATTCTCTAAAATAAAATACCATATACACCATCAGCCAACGAGTATATTAAGACTATTGTCCAATGAAGAGATTCATTAAGTATAATCTAAACCAGTCTTCACAAATATGCGAGATTAAAATAAAGCAGGGTTTCAGTCTTATTGAGGCATACATCTGCAATTTCACTTATGATAAAATGTCTTAAGGAACATTTAATCCATTTCTTCCACGATTGGACCATCACCGTTGCATGATCCACTACCAAAGGGCCCACCTCTTCTTGGCTGACCATACTGAGCATCTCCAAACTGCTGACCATACTGACCACCGAATTGGCCTCCTTGAGGAGCACCTCCATATTGCTGACCTTGTTGTTGCTGTTGACCACAACCTCCCTGATGCATCTTAGTCATTATGGGACTACATTTATTTTGTAGCTCCTTCTGCTTGTATTCCAACTCATCCATCTCAGCAAGAGCATTGCTATCAAGCCATCTCAAGGTTTCATCGCAGATTGATCGAACAGTGCTCTTGTCATCTTCTGACAACTTCTGACCAGCTTCTTCAACTGCCTGTTTTACACTAAATACATAAGCCTCCAGCTTGTTTTTAGCTGCCACTCTTTCTCTCTGCCGTTCATCTTCCTCACGGTAGCGCTCTGCCTCAGATAACATACGATCAATTTCTTGTTGAGAAAGACGACCTTTCTCATTACGGATAGTTATGTTGCGAGAGCGTCCTGTGCTGACATCTTTGGCTGTTACATTAAGAATTCCATTTGCATCCAAGTTAAATGTTACTTCAATTTTAGGTACACCACGAGGAGCAGGTGGAATACCAGAGAGGTCGAAAGTTCCTAATAAGTTATTATCTTTTGTCATTGCTCTTTCACCTTCATACACTTGAATTGTAACAGCAGGCTGGTTGTCAGTGTAAGTCGTGAAGGTTTGGGTCTGCTTACAGGGGATACGCGCATTACGATCAATTATCTTGGTCATCACTCCACCAGCTGTTTCAATACCAAGAGATAAAGGTGTTACATCTACGAGCAACACATCCTGAATCTGTGAACTCTTGTCTCCACTCAAAATTGCAGCCTGAACTGCAGCACCGTAAGCCACAGCCTCGTCTGGATTGATAGATAAATTAAGACTTTTGCCATTGAAAAAGTTCTGCAGCAGATTTTGTATCTTTGGAATACGAGTAGAGCCACCAACAAGAACTACTTCATGAATGACACTCTTGTCCATTTTAGCATCAGAAAGAGCCTTTTCTACAGGTCCAAGAGTGCTGCGAAACAGATCCGAGCATAACTCTTCGAAGCGTGCCCGAGAGAGCTTTGTGTAGAAATCTATGCCTTCATAGAGAGCATCGATTTCAATGCTAGCCTCAGTACTGCAGGACAGTGTACGTTTGGCTCTTTCAGCTGCAGTTCTTAAACGTCTCAAGGCTCTTGGATTGCTCTTCAGATCTTTACGAAATTTCCTCTTGAATTCATCAGCTAAATGATTTACAAGGCGGTTGTCAAAATCTTCACCTCCCAAGTGGGTATCCCCCGCAGTGGCTTTCACTTCAAATAGAGAGCTCTCATTAATGGTAAGAATGGAAACATCAAAAGTGCCACCACCTAGATCAAAGATGAGCACATGCTTTTCACCTGATAAGTTCTTGTCTAGTCCATATGCAAGAGCAGCAGCAGTCGGCTCATTAATAATGCGAAGTACATTGAGACCTGCAATGGATCCAGCATTCTTGGTAGCAGTTCGCTGTGAATCGTTGAAGTATGCAGGTACTGTGATGACTGCATCCCGGACAGTGCCTCCCAAGTATGCTTCTGCAGTCTCCTTCATCTTGGTTAATACCATGGAACTGATTTCCTCAGGTGTGAACCTCTTTTTTTCACCCTTGAATTCTACTTCAATCTTGGGCTTGCCACCTTCACTCACCACTTTGAAGGGCCAATGTTTCATGTCTGCTTGCACCTTGGGATCATCAAAGCTCCTGCCAATAAGACGCTTTGCATCAAACACTGTGTTCTGGGGATTCATTGCGACCTGAAAAGAGAGAAGAACCATATTCAGCATTGTAATCTCTGTACAGCAAAATACATTTGAAAATTGAAGTGATGGAAGCCATTTTTTCAGTGTTGCCTAAAGGTAATTCTATTAAAGAAAGCTTTGATACAAATACTCAGGCAATTCAGAGACTGGCAAGGAAAATCTTCCTAACCAAAATCAGCCAAGGTACACCATTGAATAAAATAAGTTCCTAGCTCTTGAAGTCAGGATAGATTTTTCTCACCCATGCTAAGTTGCCAAATTCCTACTTGATTTTACTTCCTTCCTTTGGATGGAGGCACAGAATACACCCATGGTATGCCCTGCCTGTTGTAGGAGGAGACTAAGGAGGAGACTAAAAGGGAACTTTCGAAGGTAGATTGTTAATTTTTGGTCCCATTTCTGGTTTGACATTTAGAAGTAAACATGCATGCTGTTTGGGGAAGGGCCATCAAAAAGAAAAGAAAAAAAAAAAAACCAGTATGCCAAGGTGTATGTGTCTGTCAGGGGCGTGCCTCTGGACAAACCTACAGTACATCACCAGGCAGGTATTGCCATGGTTGGGTGGCGCCCACAGTGCTGACCCTTGTTGGAGGATTTTTTTTTTTTGGGATGCCTAAGAGACCCAAAAACACTAAGGGTGGCCCCCTTAAAAAGCTGTCTAGAATTAGGAGGACATCTCAGGGTCTATACATCTTAGGATGAAGCACTCATGTCAAGATTTTCAGTTGACACTGATCCTAATTATCTAGCAACCACCATAACTGATAGGGAATCATTCGCGTTAAGCAAGCCTATTGCGTTTGCCGAGGAGATCAAAGATAAAATGGTGACCTTGAAACCTAGTGATGAACGTTGGAACTTTGATAGAGCGTTCCCACGACATCTAACAATTTAGCTTCACACATGTTTAGTCTGTGGAAGGATCTTTTACATGCCGGCTTTACTTCCCGCCAGCTTTACCTCCCCTCCGAAGGAAGGCATACTGAAGGATTTTTTACACTCTTAAAAATCCGACGACTTCGGCCGGGTTTGAACCCGCTACTTTGGGAACAGGAGTTGAGCATGCTACCAACTACGCCACCGAAGCTGCTATTTAGGAGATAAAAGACACTGAAAAGTCTTTCACATCGTATCGTAATATGAATGCTCCTGGATTTAATGTAGGCCTATCATATGCATTGGTATCAACTCCAGTGATAACACTTTTAAGTTTTGTCCCTCAAGTGATACAATCCACAGCAGCACAGATACTAAAATCAACTGTAGCTTTACTTAAGGGATAACCCTCTACCAACTTCCTCTTGGTCTCGGGAGGTCATGGAGTAACTATTTGTTTCGACATGGCTTCGTATCTTATACGTTTTATCTAATGGAGGCTACGTGCCATTTTTTCCTCATTCCTTCTTTCATTACAAACCTTGACAAAGGGACAAGCAGTTGTCTCCAAATGTATGTAATTAAAATTTTCACTCGACCCAATAGCCCCAAAGCTATATAAGGGAACTCGCCAAGCTTTCGATTGGGTGGTGTTATGGGGCCCATATCCCGCTTTAGAGATGGGTCTGTGGATCTTGGTCCATTGACCTTGGCCGTGATAGGATGGAAGATTGGTCTATGGGTAGACAAGAAATAGTTCACCTGACCACAGGACAGTATTATTGAGAGAAGTTTGTTTCTCTCGTCACACTATTACACCAAAGAAAATGGTGTTCAACAGGGTTTGCGGTTTAGCGTCTCCTTGTTCGCGATAGCCATAAATGACATAGTTGCTGTCGCTGGGACCATGGTAGTTCCATCACTGTATGTAGACTAGCTCTACATTACAGCTCTGGAAGTGTGACAATCGTGGGATGGCAATTGCAGCTAACTATAAACCGAATCGACAGGTGGGCTCACAACCAAGGTTATAATTTCTCAGCAGCAAAAACCTGTTGTCTAATTTTGTTGGCTCTGGAGGCCACATTTAAACACTGAATGACACCTCCAGGATGCTGAATTGCCAATGGTTGATACTTATTGCTTCCTGGGACTCCATTTTGACAGTAAACTTATGTGGCAGCACCATATACGGCAACTAAAAACTGCAAATCTAAAGAAATTGAACATTCTCAAGTTTCTTAGTGGCACTACATGCAAGGATGACAGTGCAGTGCTGCTACGGTTCTACCAAGCCATCATCCTGTCCCAGCTAGAATATGGTCGTGCAGCACACGGTTTTAAAATACCGAACAGTGCTTACGTAATCTATGGTGCATATACAAAGATCTCTTCGCCACAGACCAGTAGTGTCTACTGCAGAACTCGTTGCCATCTATGAAGTTCTTCAGTTTGCACTACAGGATGCACTTTCTTGTGTGTACAGACTCTTGAGTATGCAGCAGTCAATTGCTTTATGTTTCCCGCAACACACTTTAGTGCAGCGTATCCACTACCTTCTAGCTGGGTTGTATAGCGCCAACCCCATCACTTTTCTTTAGCTTCCAAGCCACATGGAAATTGCAGGAAATGAGTTGCGGATCAAGCTGCAAAGGAGGTGGTATTACTACCAACTCTGCCAATGAAGGTACCAGCTAGAGATATTAAATCTCCGTTACACCGACAAGTACTGGCATTCTGGGAGAGTCAGTGGCTAGCTGATCCAATTCCTAGTATACAGAGAGTGATCAAGGGAACTACTCACATTTGGAGGAGCTCTTTCCGGTCACTGAGTAGTAGTGTCATTTTATGTAGGCTAAGGATAGGTCATGCAAGATCCACCCATTCGTACCTAATGAGAAGACCCCCCCCCCCCCCCGCAGTTTTTACTTGTGGAGCCGCATTCACCGTGGCCCATTATGTAGTTTTAGGTTTATAGTCATTTATCTCTAACTTTTATTATTTATTGTACGGTAATTTGCCACCACAGGCAGCATTTGCAATGTATGCTTGCTTGATGAACGAAACTAGTCCTTCAATTTAGCCCCCGCCACATTGCTGGGAGAATTGTTTCATTGAGAGTAATAAATAATTCTTGTAATTTACTTCAGCCACTAGGAAATTAATTGTAACTCCCTGCACAATCTAAATCGGGCACACTCATGTTGACCGACTGAAAAGCTTCAAATAATAGCTCATCAGTAATTGGGCAACACTGAAAAATTTCAATTATCGCAGTGTATTCTGAACTCTCCACTAACACAAAGAATGCGTTATTCACAGTAGTGTTTCCTGGTCCTGCTACTTCAGCAAAACACTGGAATGCAGTGGTCAAGATCAGGCTAGAGTCTGCCATTCATTGATCTATGATGAGGGTAAATCTGACATTGAAGCTGTACTTCAGCACCACTCTTTGCAGAACTTACCTTTTAAACTCTACTTCTGAATGTAAAACATTTAAAAATAAGGTACTGTGCTTTTTAATGGGGGGCACTTGCCCTGCGTTATATCCAAATCTGCAATGTTCCAAACCAGGTTATTTTGGGTTTCTACTGCATATTGTCAGCTGTGATACATGTGCGACATATGATGTTTGATACACTGCTACCACTTGACCAAACATTGAAAAGCATGGAAATAGCCAAATATTCTGCCAAAAAGTGGACAAGGATTTTATTTGAGCCTTGCAAAGGGTGGCAACACCACACAGCTGTATTTCATTGCACTAAAGTCTGGTATAGATAAAATGAAAGGACAAAGCACCCTTACAAATTGATATATTGCACTTGACAAACTATGTTAATGATGACAAACACAGATGGGTATCTAATTATATCAGGTCAAGGCTACCCCGAATTTTAAAAAATGTAACTTTTTAAAGATTTCTACACCTACTTATTTTCTCAAAGAATTCAGTTCCCATCAAGAGTACAAAATATAAGGATCAATGAAAAGATGCAGTTATCTTTTCCTAGTGCTTCCTACTACTGTTGCGAGGTATAAACAGGCGACCATTAAAGAATCTGCAGGTGGAACAATTGTTTTTCTCATTAATATTTCTCAATGCCAAATAGTAGTCAATACAGAATCAAGTACGGTACTTTCAAGTCGAGATCCTTATACTTATACTAATTGTTGACACCCGACTGGGTTTCATTGACCAGCATAGAGCAGTGTCCAAGGACAAGGACATAGTTAAGTTGGTAGACACAGTATCTATGGAGAGGACCAAGAAAAGTGAACACACTCTCCAAAGCCAAATGGCTCAGGGACACCAGCACAATGCGCACGGCTTCAATCCTCGATTGCCCATTCAACAGTAAAGATAATACACAATAACAAAACAATATTATAACTTCTGCAAGAGAAGTTTTCAATGTGCTTTTCAGTCACTATTTTTTGACCACCTGCCTACCGGATTTTCTGGTAAAATATACATGTCACTACTAGTCGCTAAACTAATGGGAAAACTTTTGTTCAAGTAAAATATTTAAGATGCAGTGTTGTCCAACTGAAGAGGGAGATGACCTATATATTCCACCCCCCTTACAACATCACTACTTCTTTGGCTCAAAAGACAAGGTAGCCTACAGTGACAGCCAGTGGCGGTTCTAGAAGCTTAAATCTGGGGGGCCCCAGACATTTTCCCGGATCTATCTCATTAGTCTTCTTTTTCCTCATTTTTGCAAAATCAGAAAAGTAGGCTAAAAACTATCATTGGTAAAAAATAGCATATTTCACCGTCACATAAATTTATTCTTCTGTTTCCACTCTGGGCAAACTGGTTCACTATATCAGAAGGGTCGTGAAGTAATTTTCCACTTCATTCTCTTTCAATTGAAAGAATTGCGAGATTGGAAAGCCTCTTTGTTGCCATTGTTGCTCTTAAATAGGATTTTATTCGTTTCACGACTGAGAAACTGCGCTCAGCAGAAGCAGATGACACAGGAAGAGTCAGCATCAACTTGAAAAATAATACACACATCAAAAAAAGTTTTGCATCACCTCGGTTCCCAGATCTCCGGCATATAGACGTTGACTGTGTATATTGTATCAAAGATACAGTCCCTTTGACTGTTCATAGATGTCACTAAAACTGCTCAAAGATGTAAACAACCATGCATGAGCAGGGCCTATTAGACGGAGGGGGTACGACAGCCGATCAGTTCCAGTCATTCCACCAGGACGAAGGTACGCTGCTCATGTTGTCTGTAGTTCTACCATGCCTAGAAGGTCAATACCGCAGTTCGATCGCGTCCGCATTGTTACTTTGTGTCAAGAAGGGCTCTCAACAAGGGAAGTTTCCAGGCGTCTCAGAGTGAACCAAAGCGATGTTGTTCGGACATGGAGGAGGTACAGAGATACAGGAACTGTCGATGACAGGCCTCGCTCAGGCCGCCCAAGGGCTACTACTGTAGTGGATGACCGCTACTTACGGATTGCCGCTCGGAGGAACCCTGACAGCAATGCCACCATGTTGAATAATGCGTTTCGTTCAGCCACAGGACGTCGTGTTTCAACTCAAACTGTGCGCAATAGGCTGCATGATGCGCAACTTCACTCCCGACGTCCATGGCGAGGTCCAGCTTTGCAACCCCGACACCATGCAGCGCGGTACAGATGGGCCCAACAACATGCTGAATGGACCCCACGGAATTGGCATCACGTTCTCTTCACCGATGAGTGTCGCATATGCCTTCAACCAGACAATCGTCGGAGACGTGTTTGGAGGCACCCTGGTCAGGCTGAACGTCTTAGACACACTGTCCAGCGAGTGCAGCAAGGTGGTGGTTCCCTGATGTTTTGGGGTGGCATTATGTGGGGCCGACGTACGCCACTGGTGGTCATGGAAGGCTCCGAAACTGCTTTACGATACCTGAATGACATCCTCCGACCCATAGTGCAACCATATCGGCAGAATATTGGAGAGGCATTTGTCTTCATGGATGACAATTCTCGACCTCATCGTGCACATCTTGTGAATGCGTTCCTTCAAGATAACGACATCGCTCGACTACAGTGGCCAGCATGTTCGCCAGACATGAACCCTATCGAACATGCCTGGGATATGTTGAAAAGGGCTGTTTATGGACGTCTTGACCCACCAACCACTCTGAGAGATTTACGCCGAATTGTCGTGGAGGAGTGGGACAATTTGGACCAACAGTGTCTTGATGAACTTGTGGATAGTATGCCACGACGAATACAGGCATGCATCAATGCAAGAGGACGTGCTACTGGGTATTAGAGGTAGTGGTGTGTACTGCAATCTGGACCACAAATGCTGCAAGTCTAGCTGTATGATGGTACAACATGCAATGTGTGGGTCTCGTGAGCAATAAAACGAGCTGAAATGTTGTTTGTGTTGATCTCTATTCCCTTTGTATTTAAAGGTTCCGGAACTCTTGGAACCGAGGTGATGCAAAACTTTTTTTGATGTGTGTAGTAGCTGTGGAAAAGCAACTTCCATTTTCAGAAGTTCAGAAAAAAAAGAATGAGGAAATGTTTGCTTATTTGCCTCTAAATACATTCTTAGCTTAACTGATTTCAGTCTGTAGCACCTTACGGTCTGTGAAGATTAGATTATACTTTTCACAGAACGTGAGTATATATATAGAATATATATTATTCAAAATTTAAAAGTTTTCACTTCTTGGGTTACAGGCATCCATTGCATTGCACACAAAATCATTTTCAGTAAATCTACGCAGTAACTCTTCTACCATGTTGTCTAATATTTCAAAAAGATTCCTTTTACATGTCTCTCATAATGTGACATTTTCCTCTTTCTCCGCAGAGACTGACATTAATAAAACGTAGTCTGAAAAGTTCTTTGGAATACTTGAGACTCTAGATTGCTTTTAAACTTTCAAGCCTAACGACTGAGCAGTGTCACATGTAACCGCCCATAGTTCCTTAAAATAATCATCATTTCGTTTTTCATGCAACGATTTTACAAGACCATAGATCAATCTATGTGCCCCTCCGAAGTCCACATGTTTTTGTTGTAAGAACATAGAGGCTCTATTGGCAAGCTCGAGAATATCAGAAAAGATTTGTAACACAAACATCACCTTCACTTTACAAAGCTGTTTCAACAAACCTTTTGCTTCTGCTGCCTCTCTCTTGTTAGCTGACTTGGAAAAATACTCTAGAGCTGCTTTAACTGAAGCAAAACGTTTCTGAAAATACATTACTCCTCTATATGTACATACCCATCACGTGTCACTTTGAAGAGGTATCTCTAAAACACGTTCTCCTGGATGTATCTCAACAAACTTTTGGTGTCTAACAGTAGATACAGACTGAAAAGCATAAATTGCTTCCTGTAAACCAAAAGTGTCCCCTACCACGCCTACAAACTGGCTTTGAAACGTCCACCAAAACTAAATTTAAGCGATGTCTATAACAATGCACGTAAACACACGGGTTATTGACCTTTTGTCGCAATAAACGTTGCAGACCGTTTATCTTCCGACATAACCGCGGCTCCATCATATGCTTGTCCAATGCACTTACATGGATCGAAACCCACTGAAACAAGGTACTCTAAAGCTGAATTAGCTATACTTTCGGCATTCAGTTGAGACAAATTTATAAAACCAATGAAACGCTCCTCTATACACATACGGACATCTGTTCCACTTTACTAACAACTCTAACTTCACCAGGATTAAGGAAACATAACCATTGTTATATTTTTTCATCTCTCCTCCAATATGTTCAACTATTATATTAGCTGAGATATCAAGAAATTCATTTTGAGAATCTTTAGATGAGTAAGTTGCATTCTTTGGTAGACTGTTTACTTGTGCTTTCACTTTCTAGTTTAATTATATTTAAAATTTCAACAAAATTCCCTTTATTACTAACACTATCATCATCCAAAACTGTTTGGCGATGACCTCTAAGCCCAATGTCTTGCCGAGCACAAAGTAATGCGACTTGGGCCATTGTTGCCACAGCTGAGCGGTTACGCAATATAACCAGAGGTTTCTCGCTTAGCTTCGAAATCACTGTGCCGCTATGTTCACTTACCAGAAAACTGTTTCAGTTTACTATTGAAGATTTATAACATTCACTATCAGAATGCTTTGCACGTTTTTCTCATATTCTTTTCCAATTGCAAAATCCAGATTTACTGAAACATGTTCAGCATGCTTGAATCAGATTGAACGAAATGACGACACAGAAAACAGCATCTTTGTTTTCAGAGTATTCAATAAATGTATACCTATCAAACCATTTACTGTTAAAACTTCCGTTCTTATTATATAGTAACGTTTGTTTATAAACTGATTTAAGTGGTTGGCATGGACCATCATAGATCGATGCACTGATATAAAATGGTACAGGTTCGTCTATATTAGAAACAGTTGCACTCGCATTTTTGTCACAGAGTTGGGGAGATGGTACAGGTTCGTCTATATTAGAAACAGTTGCACTCGCATTTTTGTCACAGAGTTGGGGAGATATCGATGCACTTGTGTCGCATGGAGGTTTGTCTACATTGGAAACTTCTGAACTTGCATGTCATAAAGTTGGGAAAAGAGTTTAATACTCTTGGTGTATGCACTACGCATTTTAAAAATATTATATTTATACACGACTTCAATTGTGTGTTTAAATTACATATAATAAAATATATAAATCTTGAAATTGAAAGAAAAATTAACTTAATTAAATGCATTTGTTTTATATCAGATAAATTGTATCTGTAAATTATCAATTTATTTAGTAACCAAGGAATCTTAAAATAATTATTTCACTAAAACTGGGGGGGGGGGCCGGGCCCCCCCGGCCCAGGGCTAGAACCGCCTCTGGTGACAGCCATATACTGTAGTATATTGAAATTTTTATGAACTGAAGTTCACAGTATCAATTATAGCTACTGAAGATTACAACCCACTAATTGCAAGTATATGTCCATCACTGAGACACTATAACCTCCTCCCTGTGGCTTTCAAGCCACATAAGAATTGCAGAAATTGGTTAACGGGTCAACTACAAAGAAAATAATTTCACTGCTGCCTCAACCAATGGAGGTACCAGCGATATATTAGCTCCTAGTTACTCTGCCAAAGTGTAAAAAAGTGTAGGAAAATCTGACTAGCTGATCCAAAGCTCAGTGAACAGTAATTACTGTAAGGGAACTACTCGTGTGACCGAGTTTCCGAGCTAGGAGGAAGTCCCGCCATTCCTGGAAGATCAAGCAAGGTCCACCCATGTTAGCATTAACCTCCAATTACAAAAATATATAAATTTGTTACGAGGGGAAGATGACTAACGCTGCACGACTTATCACCCACTCATAACTTTTCTAAGTACAAAACATTAACCAAAATACCTGTACCGTAGTAATTAATGGCCAAGAAATAATCTGGAGATTTTGTAGTGAAAATGAAAATCCACAGCCTGCTTCCAGTCTCCGACCGGGTCAGGAATGGAATGAATGAAGCCCCCATCTAGCGGCGAGGATATGAACTGTGCCGGCTGCCGAGGCCTGACGCATGGAGATTTTGTAGTAATAGATGTTTACACCTCTGCTGTCTATAACCCACCTGCCATCCCAAATAGGATGAAGACTTACCGTATATACCCGAATGTAAGACTAGGTTTTCCCACTTTTTGTGTTATAAAAATTTGGGGTTGTCTTATATTCAGGGTATTTTTTTTAAATTATCATTATTTGCAAAGTAGTATGTGGTGTTGGCATCTTGTAACTCGCAACAAATGGATGCGTTAATGAAGATTAAAATATGGTTTGGTTACGTTTAATTACCATGCATATACGAATAGCGTACATTTTGAGGTTAGAATTTACGCATACACTTCATTTTAAGCGGATAAATTATATGTTCGAAAGTATACGGAAATATGTTTTAAAACATTCTTTACAATGAACAACCAGTCAGTTTAACGAGCAGTAATTGAGTGATCAACGTATCTTAATTTAATAACGTCTCCCATTCTTGAACAAAGAAATTCTCGAGTATGTCTTGGAAAAGCGGGCAGAGGGATTTCCGATAACACGAGACTTTATAAAAATGAAAGCACGACCTTAAGGGCATATATTGTGCAAGTTATGAGTTAACGAGTATTTTTTTGAAAAAATATCTAAGAGGCAGTTGATAACTAGGCCTCGTCTTACATTCAGGTATAAACGGTATATAGCCTAGATTAAATTCCAGCTGCGTCCACTCTTTTCACCGTTAATTATACAGAAGTACAGAATTGCCAACCCCGCACTTACAGTACTACTTTGTATATGCGTGATACTGTGAAACAAAATAGCGCCAAGTTGACTTGACAGTGTGCCGAGTTTGAACGTGAATACTGCTCTACATACAAAACAAACCTAACCTGAGGCTTATGGCCCAGACCCCTTTGCTCGTAGTGCAATCAGTACCGGTACCTAATTTTTGTCCAGACAGCCATCTAACCAAGTAGCGACCAATGATTTCGTCCAGACAGTCGTCTAACCGAGTAGCAACAAATGGTTTAGTCCACACACCCATTTTAGTTCATCAGTATTTTTGTGTCCTCTGGTGTATTTTGTTTAAGACATGTTGGCAACTACTGGCGTCAATGTGTCCGCCTCGTTCAGAGTGCTTGCTGCAGCAATTTTACATTATGCTGTTGAATATGGCTGGGGTTGTTAAATAAACAATAAATAAAAACATTTACTGCATGGGTCCAAGCCCTGAACTTGCGGGGTGAGGGGAAGGGTAAGGCGTGAAGAGAAGGGTCTGTCAGCCCGCCGTGATATCTGGTATTCCTTTCTATTCCAATACTGCTAACATAGGACCGTTGCTCAAGTATTAGTCTGATAGGGATATTTCTTAATTCTGTACGACATATCACTCCTTTTCCTTTTCCCTAACCTTGATCACTTCTGCACAGACTGCATGACTTGCCCTTCATGGGCTGTGGTGCCATGTAGTTGGTTTGTTTTTTACTGCTGAACTACAGAAATTGGAAGAATTATTTCGAAGTTAGTATATATATTGGGAAGAAAAAAAAAAAGAAAAAAAAAATTATATATATATATATATATATATATATATATATATATATATTGGGAAAAAAAAAAAAAACTATTTGCAGCTCTGCAAGGGAACCAGAATTCATATTTAAATACAGGGCCTTTATATTTGCTTGGCAAGGACATTCTCGCTCACGTGCTCTGCCAGTGACTGCTCAGTTCCTGGCTGCCAGGCGCGCAAATGTACGGCAGCTCAAAATCAGTATGATGCATTTTTACTCACCTGTTCATAGTAGATGCTGAAATGTTCCCCATCTGCTGCCAAACATAATCGGCATCTCATTATGAAGTTTCTGGTTACTCCGGTTAATTTAGCTTCAGTAAGGAAATAACGACCTTTACATCTATTTTTATTGTTTTAGTGCTGTAATGCCTGATGTGAAATATTCGTTACTTGAACGTGTATATCTGCACAATACCTATATATAAAGTGCTGGAAATCGTGCGCTAGAACAAGACAAAAGTTTCGAGTGAAATTTCCAGGGAGACCCATTCCTATAAATTGGACAATAAAACAACTGGTTAAGAGATTCAAACGTACAAGTTCAGTAAACAATAAAAAGGTCGTTAGGCCTATTTCCTTACTGAAGCTAAATTAACCGGAGTAACCGGAAACTTCATAAGGGGATGCCGATTATGTTTGGCAGCGGATGGGGAACATTTTCAGCATCTACTGTAAACATGGTGAGTAAAAATGCATGACAGTGATTTTATGCACGGTATTCTGCCGTACATACACGCGCCAGGCAGCCGGCAACTGAGCCGTCACTGGCGGAGCGGGAATGTCCTTGCCAAGCAAATATAAAGACCCTGTAGTATGGCAACTGATTGCTGGTTATAATCAGACTACGATAACTTAGGTTAATACAATTTGAAAGCTATCCGAAGATAGTATATTTAGATTTGATGCATACGTGCTGAAAACATCTCTATGTCTCGAACTCTACTTCCGGGCCCATGCCACTTCATAGGGAGCTCTTTATTGGCCTGAAATCTGGCCTACACTTTTGCACCAACATATGAAAAATAACCCATTGGGAATTTACTAGATTTCTTCTTATAGAAAGGAGGTTGGTACGAACTCGTTGGCTCCATGGAGGAAACTACCGGATTCTTCCTCCATGGTCGGCCCAAGCCAATTAAGTTACCATGGTTACATGATCCTTGGCCAAGACATCTCTCGAGTTGTTTGCTCTGCGATTTGTGTATACAATAATATTTATAATAATTATATGCCACATTTTCGGAAATGTCAAGCACCGGGTTGAGATTCCCATTCAGACAAAGAAATGACCACTGCTCATTATATCATGTTCCTTAGATAATTTCTCTAATTTTGCACAGAGGGTGGGAATTCTGGGATAACTGTCGCTGAGAAGTAAGGTCATGGAAGTCATAAGTAGTGAACTTGATGGCTATATATGGGCATCGATGAATTCAAATAAGCAATACTAAAGCCTCCTAAAACTAAATAAAAAAACTGGAGTTATGAGAAGATCAGTCGTGATAAATCTTGTTACCAACTTAGCAAATCCATAACAGTTTTCTTTAGTTACCACAAAATAGGCTATGTGTATCTCATTCGAGGTGCAAATATTTCACTTATATAGCTCAGTAATTGAAATTATTCGGAAAATGAAGTTGATTAACAAGTACAGTAGACACACTCACAGTGAGGATTTTGATAAGTTGACTTTATGATGTGAGCCAAAATCAAGGCTTGGCCTTGGGCCAAAATAGCCAAAGCAAGCCTTCCCTCCAAGAAATATTATAGGCCTATACATGAGTGATGCATCTCATTCAGTTACATGTTCTGATCCTTGTATGCTCCTGTGTAAGTAGGAAAAGACTGGCACACAAATGTACCTGTATGCGGATGACATGGCAATTGCAGCATGCGATGGACTTGCTAACAGATTGGGCGAAAAGGAACGACATGAAAATTAATGAAGAGAACACGAATTAGTTATATTTAGAAATGGAGGAAAATACAAGGAAACAGATCGCATCTAGTGTAATAACGCCCATCTTCGCAGAGTTAGTTACCGTTACCTAGGTGTAACCTTTTCGACAACGGGCAGCTGTTTCAGGATTCACCTAAGAGAAAGAATGGTCACAGGATTGAAAGCGATGAATGACCGAAAACATCTCTCCAATTGCAGTAGAAACAGCCCTGGTGATATTTTGAGTAAAAGTATTACCGGCGTTAACCTATGGACTTGAGATTATAGGAGAATTTCTAAGTGTGAAGCAATTGGAGGACCTGGAAAAGCTAAAATCAAGGTACTTTAAGAGAGTTCTTAGTGTGTCAAAGTCGACAAGATCGAGACTCGTTTATGAACTTACGAAGGAGACTTTTCTGATAGAGGACCTGAGATACAACCTTATCTTGCCGGCAAGTGCTGCATATGATCAGCTGTTGCAAAGCTAAAGGAAAAAAAAAAAAAAAAAAAAGGATATGGGAAGACTTCTACACAACAGAGGATCGAAGATGGATGGATACGGGCTATCAACCGAGACATTTAGTCACAAGATTGGCTGTTCACGGGTTCCATTTTAAAACGTGGTTTTAACAAAACATTTCATGATCCTAACATAAACTGTGTATGTAGGCTAAGTGACAATTTCTGTGAAGGGTATCATATTCAGAGGTGTACCTCGCGAATCTGTTCAGTCAAGGACTTTGTTAAGGATTATGTGAAAGTTGTTTACAGTATATTATGCACATTGTGCGCAATAAATCCTATTATGTTCCTTGGGCTGTTCTAAAGGAGAACCGACACGCACCAAACTTCCTTGGCTACTTCCACTTAAAGAGTACTGACAGAAAGAGCGTCAACAACGGGTGTTGCAATCGAAGGTCCACTGTTTACATGTTGTTGAAGAATACAGCATAAACTTTTATAATTACCTGATTCTTAGCTGGATCTCCTATTAGCCTCTCAGTATCCGAGAACGCCACATAGCTGGGTGTTGTCCTGTTTCCTTGATCATTGGCGATAATCTCCACTTTACCATGCATAAATGCTCCTACGCACGAATAAGTCGTGCCAAGATCAATTCCCACCGCCGGAACAGTCATGATGATTTCTTAAACGACTGGACTATTAAACACCTCGTTCGTCTTAACTCTGAGAATACGCCTTCACTGCTGTAGGTAGCAATCAAAATACCGCTACACCGCAGCTGATGGCGTCTTATATACAAAACATCCCTTTCGAGGAGCATCTAGAAAATTCTCGACAGTTCTCGATTATTCTCGACTAGAAATATGCGTATATGCTTTGCTTTATCGAGACCGATTGCAATACTCGCACCAAGCACATTCGAGATATCTGTAGACTTTTCGCTATACTCTGTAAGCTTGGAGAAAAGGATTGGCATTAGGCTGGAAATTCCACGTTAGTTATCACCCCTCTGCCTCTAGCCAATCCATGCTCGCATAGTTGATATCATAGTACTCCACGTTGCAATATTACAGTCCATTTGCTTCAGTGCCTGGTCAGCTGTATCTCTGGCTTCTACATTTTGGCAACCTCGTTCTCAGACCACATGGCGATAGGAGAACTGTCAATCGCATTCTCCCAGTAGCTTACAGAGTATAGTTTATTTGTTTACTTTACGTAACTTCACTGGAAACCTGATGAAGACGATGATAATTATGTTTTAAGGGGCCTAACATATAGGTTATCTGCCTCTACGTTTGAAGCTTAATATTTAAATGGACGATAAATTTGTAAATTAGATCTTTTTGTAGAGCTTATCTATATCTATTGTATAGTTGTCAACGGAAAGGAAGATCAGTGACAGCACAATGCTTTACACGAAATGGTCATGGGCGAAAATGTTCTAGTGCGAGGCTGTAACACTACATAAACACCAAAGATGTCTTATAATGGGCTGTGAAAGCTCTATTATAATTACTTGTCGTTGTACATCCCAATACATGGTCCTATCCGTCAGGGACGTATATCCATTTTTTTTGGGGGGGGGGGGGGGGGGGGGTGCGCTGAATATCCTGGAAAATTGTGAGTATTCTCAAGGAATTGTCACCGCAAAATAGCCAGAAATATCAACCAATACCTTAGAGCATATAACTTTGTGTAATTATTTTAGATAAGATTCAAAGTGTATATAGTCTACAATTATTACTGACGATACAAAAAAAGTTGTAAAATAAAACACAACACACAAATAAAATTTTATGCTTAATGAATTTTCTATTATGATCTATGGAGTATGAGTGGCAAATATCTAAATATTTGTCAGTTTACTATGCAGGAAGGTAAACAGTTTGTTTGTTTTTTTACAAGTTGATAATTTATTTCTCAAAAGTAGCCTACCGTAAGTTACTGTGGAATTCACAGTTTTGCCTCACAGGGTTGAGTGTACACCGTTCCAGCCCTCAGACTAGAATTAAAATTTCTTGGCAGAGCCAGGATTCGAATTCGGGCCTCCGGGGCGGCAGCCAAGAATGCTAGCCACTACACCACGAGTTAGTACAATTTCAATCTTAATATTGTTTTTAATTTAGCCAATAAGTTAAGATTTGGGTACAACCAAATTGACAATTATTTTATGCTCTTACCAAAGCAACACTTTCTTAATTTTTATTGGCTTTTTTCGGGGGGGGGGGGGCTGGAGCCCCCTCAGCACCCCCTTATATACGCCCCTGCTATCCGCACAGAGAAGCTTGGTTCCCGTGTCCCTCGGACACTCGCGCTAGTAATAGATACAGCTTTACTCGCGCGGGCTACATAAATGTAACCCAAACAGTTATTCGATCTGATGGACTCGTACTTGTTATTTTTGGTGTTCAGTTTTAATAATATGATAAATAGTAGTATATAGAAGTATGCTAAGCTAAATCTGAGGATTTTATGTAGGCTTTTATTTTCATATGGGACATGTATGGGACATTCTCCACAAAAACAGCCTACAAATAGACGACAGTATAGTTCAATCAGAACGAATAGAACAAACAAATGGTGTATTTCAGGGCGACCCTTTGAGCCCGTTACTATTTAACATTGCTACAGCTGATGTCATTGAGGCTATTTACCTTGAGGGAGCGAAGATTTACATCTACGTGGATGATATGGTTGTGGCATCGACATCAAAGGAAACCTTGCCATCGTCCATTGATAAACTTGCCACATGGGCTCAACAAAACGATATGACGATAAACTGCACCAAGACAGTAATGCTGGCATTCCGTAAAGGCGGGAAACTATCCGCAGATGAGCATATACTACTAGATGGAGAACCCCTGGTCAACGTAAGTCATTTCAAATACCTAGGAGTATTAATGCAAGGGAACGTATTCACGCGACATGTCAGGGATAGAACAACATCTGCCATAAAAGCAATGCAAGACATAATGCAACTGGGAAATCCATCTTTACAAACCGCAATGAATTTATTCAGAACGAAAATAACTCCAATAGTGACATACGCCATTCAAATATCTTGGGATCATTTGACACAAAGTAACCTTCGAGAGATAGAAAGAGTTAAGTCTACTTTTCTAAAGAAATCTGCACTTATCAAAATACACGCCATCTCGTCTAACGTACGTACTAGCAAGGGAGACCTTCTTCATAGAATACCTGCGTTTGGAGAACTCCCTACCATCAACAGTGCAATACCAGAGACTGATCGAAGAACTAAACCTCAAACGTAATGACATATGGCCTGATTTCTATTCCACAGAAGCTCTTACGTCGACGGACTGGATGAATGCCAACTTTGAACTACGGCATACGATCACCCGTTTTGCAGTCCACAGTTTTCATTTTAAGATATGCTCAACAAGAGGATTTCATGACCCAGGCCCCCCATGCACCTGCTCTCTGTGTGGTAGTGCTTGTGACAGATATCACGCCATTTCCTGCGCCCAGAGGAAAGTATCGCTAACACGCTTCTGCTGCGAATAACTATATATATATAGCAAACAGAACCTGTCAGACACTTTGTATATAGACACTTTGATGGTTAAGATATAAGTTATACGTATTAGTTTTGTATCTCGGCATGGCTATTAGCTGCAATAAATTATTATTATTATTATTTTCATATGGTGAAAATATACAAACCTAAGAAGAAAATTCAATTTCATTGCACATCTTCGGTAAAACTGCAACAGAAATAAAACTAATGGAACTGGAACTGTTAAATTATTTTTATGTAAACCTAAATACTTTTGAATTGGAATTAAATGTAAATAATACTAGGTTAGATAATTTCCTTAGAAAATCAGCACTTATTATGAACAATTTCAGTATTTTCATTTATTTTTTCTTGAATTTTTGAATTTTATTTTTGCCCTTTTGGCTTCAATCCATAGCCCAGGAAATCCATAAGCATGCTCACACAAATTTGTCACCCACACATTCAGAGCAAATGGACACAATGATCCGAGAAGATTTTTATTGCACTTTGCGCATCTTTTCCTGTTGATTTATCCCTTCCTCGTCCACACAAGAAGCAACAGCCTACTTTATTTCCACTACACTCAACCTATCACTACTTTCATCTATACACTGACTGATTTGAAAGTCATCTACATGGCCACCTTCTGTGAGGCAACGTTTCCTTTGCATACTCAATTCTGAAACAGCGATACTCGCTACTAATGTAGTCCAGACTACTTCTAATGTATCTGGTGTCAGTTAAATACTGCATCAACAGGCAGCTACAGAGATTCTGAATGTTCCTAGAAAATAATATACTCTGCGCTACAACAAAATTACAGGGCTACATTTGTAGCCCGCGCGAGTATCCGAGGGATGTTAACGTCGTCAGAAGTGCAGACATAACATCATAACATTTGGATTATATTTGCTGTTGTCTAACCCTACATGATTAATTGCAGGATTGGGCACATTACTTTTTAAAAGTAACTACGTTCCGTCCAGTTGCCAATACTTTCCAAAATAGTAACTTAGTTACAATGCAGTCATAGCCATGAATGAAATACAGTTCCTGCACAACTTGCAATGAAGCTGTTTAATGTGGAAGTTGTACCAAAGATTACTTATGGTCTGGAAATTATATGGCCTTATCTGACAAAAAATTACCTCAAAGTGATCGAACAGGTTAAATCCACCTTCATAAAGAAGCTGTTGTGTGAGTGTCTAAATACACTCTGTCTAGGTTCACGTACGAATTGGCTAGAGAATCTTTCTTTATAGATCAATTAAGGATGGGGATGCTGCTCCCATTGGCTGGATCCTACCAGGCCTTGTTGTTGGAGTTACAATCCAAGAAGATAGAAATGTGGGAAGAATTTTATGGGACGGAAGCAATGTACAACCAAGAATGGATGAGGGCAGGATACGACCTGCGTCACTCAATCACTCGTTTTGCTGTTCACGGTTTTCACTTCCGAGTGTGTGGTAAAAGTCTTCCATGCCCCAAGTGGGGCGTGTGTGATGATATTTGTGAACTTTATCACGTACTACATTGCAAACAGAGGCTTACGTCCCTAACAGGATTTTGTAGTAAATGATGTAGCCTACCTACTTTTATTTTTACTAATTGCCATTGGCTGCAATTAAATCTATTATTAATAGTTACAATGGTCGAAGTAACGCATCATTACTTTTCCATTACGGTACTTTTGTAAAAAGAATAGCTCTTCGTACCCGTCTAACGGATAACAAAAATTGCATTCGGGAGAAGGGAGATTGGTGACAGGGGTTAGCGCAGTTATGACTGGACTGTCGGATTTTGTTTGACCAATACCGGTGCAATATCACAATTTGCACTCAGTATCTTGGTCTGCTTAGAATTAGGTACTTAATTAAAAGAAGACCACTTGGGGTGACAAAAATAAACTTTAAGCAGTTGATAAGAGAAATTAAGCTATCACCCAGCATGCAAATTCCTAAAAATACATCTTTGAAAACATTTGTCAGCTTTTGACCTTTTTAGCCTTGTAGCCAGCTCGAATTTAATTTACAGAGGCTTACGTCCCTAACAGAATTTTGTAGTGAATGATGTACCTACTTTTATTTTTACTAATTGCCATTGGCTGCAATTAAATCTATTATTAATAGTTACAATGGTGGAAGTAAAGCATCTTGGTATGATGATAATGTAATAATGTTATTGGTTTTACGTCCCTTTTAACTACTGAGGCTTTTACAGATGCCAGGGTGCTGAACTTTTGCCCCGAAGGCAATTTTTAACTTCGCAGCAAATCTGACACGGCTCCCTCGCATTTGCGCACCCTCAAATGTCAACTGATAGCACCAGGATTCGATCCTTTAACCTTGGGCACAGCAGGCGAGAATGTTTCCGCTGCACCATACAGCCAGTCCTGGTATGATGAGGAAAGATGATTGTAATGTATATCTTATATCATTATATTATATTATATTTTCGTATCCAGGACAGTACAATACAGCTATTTACAATTCAAAACATATTCACAATACACACACAAATTGTGACCACATCAAATCGATTTTGAGGCCCAGAACTCGGCAGCCTTGATTGCACGAGCATTTGCTGAAACCAAGTCATCCAGCGTGCAGGCTTCAGGCAAGTTCGGGCAGACAAAGAGGTGTTCAAAATCTTGAATATCTCCACATTCGCAGGTTGCATCTTCAGTTATGTAGCCCCACCGCTTCAAATTTTGTTTGCACCACGCCACTTGACCAATACCGGTGAAATTGAATTAGCTTATTAATGACAACAGAAACACATTTATGCCCATGGCCGGATTGAATCCTGCAGCCGAGCTCGAGTACCATTTCAAGACCAACCTCTTACTGCTGACCCACGCGCGCATACGATTTCATCACTCCACGATCAGTGTGAAGTAATTGATAGATATAATAATTTGCAACTTCTTAGACAGAGGCTTCATTGTGGTGCTGTAACGCATTGGAACTGTGTTGCGACATTGATGTCACATGTCACCTTGCGTTATTTTCAGATCAGCAAGTTCTCACACCTGGTATTGTGATGTCAAGAGAAGGATTCAGATTGTGCAATTGGGTTACTGTGCGATTTGAGGCTTCCTGTGAACCCCCTCACCCTTTTGTGCTACATAAATAATTTGCAGCCTATTTTTATTTTAGGGGTGCCTTCCATTTACATACGAAATTTTATGTTAATCACTCCAGTAGTTTTGATGCCAATCCATAACAAACAGACAAAAATTAAACTGAGGGCTATTTGGCCACTATCCCCCCATCTAAGATAAATACAAACGTTTAGCCCAAAATTCTAAATGTTTAGTTAGAAAGCTTACTTTATTAATAGGGATAGTTGCTGCTGCTTACTCGTTGCCATTTTGTGCAGTCCATTTATTTGAATATAGGCATACAGTATATTATAATGGATTATTATAGTTTACACTCGTGTGCCACTGCGCCAAAATATTTGAGAAGGTACTGGAGAGAAGAATTCGGACAGAAGTTGAAGATGGGCTGAGGGAAGAACAGTATGGATTCAGGCCTGGAAGGTCAACAGTTGACCTCATCTTTGCTGTAAGACAGCTACAAGAACACCATTATGAATATGGGAAAGATCTGGTGATGACCTTCTTGGATATTGAGAAAGCATATGATAGTATTAATAGAAACAAGGTATGGGAAGCAATGAGAGCAAAAGCAGTGAACAAGGAGACAGTGGCAAGAGTGAAAGCAAAAGCTGTGTAAAGGTGGGAAGAGAGAGAACGGAATGGTTTCAACTGGAGAGTGGTCTGAAACAGGGAAGTGCCCTCTCACCCCTGTTATTTATAGTGGTGATGGATGAAATCATACGAATAGTGATAAATAGCATTGGGGAAAGGAAAATGAAGGCAATGTTGTTTGCTGATGACCTTCTGGTATGGGGAGAGGATGAGGAAGAAGTACAAGAGCAATTAGATGAGTGGGAGAAGGTAGTGTTATCATATGGGATGAAGTTCTCAGCACAAAAGAGTGAAGTGGTCATCACAACTAGGAGGAAGAACAGACTGGATATGGGCATAACACTTGGAGGACAGCAGTTGCAGAAAGTAGAATGCTTCAAGTACTTGGGAAGCATAATTGAAGAAAAGGGAGGCAATAGGATGGAAATAAATGAAAGGGGAAGGTGCGCAGATGGATTTTTCAAGAGTGTTAGGGGGATGATATGGAATAAAGATGTGATGATGATGATAGCAAACACTCGTCTCGAGTAGGTTGGCCTTCCAATGCTGAATGACTCTTCATCGATGAGTCCGGAGGTGACTAAAAAGCCCAATGCGGGAGAGACACCGTTTCCCGCAGTGATGACAGGTAGTATCAGGTCCACGTGAGACATCCGCATTCATTCCCTGTCTTCTAATGAACACTCAGTTCTTTCTGCGCTGCCTCCGATCTTCTATCATACGTCGGCGGTTTTCTTAAAAAAGTATCGCACCACGATGAACAATTGATCTCCAGGATGAGCGATCAAGAGCTAAGGTCTCCCAGTTTTTGATATCAATATGGCACATTTGCATATTAGCCTTTAGTACGTCTTTGAATCGCTTCCTCGGACCTCCCACACAGCGCTTGCCCTCAGTTAGTTCAGAGCAAAACACTTGCTTGGAAATGCGATTATTGGGCATGCGGATTACGTGTCCTGTCCATCGCAGCTGACGTTTTAAAAGCATGGCTTCAACACTGGTAGTCTGTGCTTCTTCGAGAATGCTGGTGTTTGTGCGTTTGTCTTGCCATGTCACACGAAGAATTCTCCTCAAACAACGCTGGTGATATTGCTCCAGCTTTTTAAAATGACGTCTGTAGCATGTCCAGGATTCAGATCCGTAAAGTAAGGTGGGAACTACAACCGAATTGTACACAAGGATCTTCATTGCAGCATTGATATCATGGTTGTCAAAAACTCTAGACCTCAATCTTGCAAAGGATGCCCCAGCACAGTTAATCCTGTGTTGGATTTCGGAATCTATATTTGCACTTGATGACAGGGTGCTGCCAAGATAAGAAAAGGTGTTAACTTCTTGAAGCTTCGCTCCGTCGATGGTGACATTGATGTTTCTTTGTCCTTGTCCAGGGGCTGGTTGGTAGAGGACTTGGGTTTTACTGGCGTTAAGTTTCAGCCCAATCTTTTTGTATGCTGAAGAAAAAGCATTCAGGATTTTCCTAAGTTCGTCCTCTGATTGAGCTACTACTGCATTATCATCAGCGTACTGTAACTCAACCAATGCAGCAGGAGATGTTCGAGTCCTTGCCTTTAGACGGCTCAAATTAAAGATCTTCCCATCCATCCTGTAAGTTATCTGTATACCTGTAGGAAGATCATCTTTGACTAACTGCATGACAGTGGCAACGTACTGAGAAAACAATGTAGGGGCAATCACACAGCCTTGTTTAACACCGGTATTTATATGAAATGGTTCTCCAATAGAGTCGTTACCAATGACATTTGCCTTCATATCAGTGTGGAGTAGTCTTAAGATGGTAATAAATTTCAGTGGAAAACCATACAATGCTAAAATCTTCCACAAGGCTTCACGGTTTACCGAGTCAAATGCCTTACTGAGGTCTATAAAGGCAATATAAAGAGGTCTATTTTGCTCTCTACATTTCTCCTGAAGCTGACGAACAGTGAATATCATATCTGCAGTTCCTCTAGAAGGCCTGAAACCACATTGGCTCTCTGGGAGTATTTTCTCCACCAGGGATAGAATACGATTCGCCAAAATACGAGCAATAAGCTTTCCAAGGCATGATAACAAAGATATACCACGATAGTTGTTGCAGTCTGCTCGATCACCTTTCTTAAATATGGGAACTATCAGACTATCTCTGAAATCAGCAGGCATTTTTTCAGTTCTCCAAATTTTAATGATAAGATCATGTATGTGACTTATGAGTTCCTCACCTCCTTCTTTGAGAGCTTCTGCCGGTATTCCATCACATCCAGTGGCTTTGTGTCGCTTTGCTTGATTAATAGCACACTGAACCTCATCTAGTGTTGGCAGGGTACCGAGTTCTTCCTTGATTGGTGCTTGTTGTAATATATCATACACCTGCTCATCAATAACTGAGTCCTGGTTCAAGAGGTCTTCAAAATGCTCCTTCCACCTATTCATGATGGAGTATTGATCTTTTAGAAGCGTACTTTTGTCACTGGACCAAAGTGGATTTCTACCAAACGTGGAGGGGCCATAAATCGCTTTTGTGGCTTGGAAGAACTTTCGCGAATCTTTGTCGGCTAGATATTGCAGCTGTTTAGCTTTGGATGTCCACCATGCATTTTTGAGCGCACGAGTTCCTCTTTGGACATTTGCCTTCGCAAGACAAAATGCTTCTTTCTTAGTACGGGAGTTCATATCTTTTCTCCAAGTTTGCAAGGCTTTTCTCTTTTCTGAGATTAATGCTTCAATTTCTTTATCATTTTCATCAAACCAGTCTTGATGTTTCCTGGTCTTATATCCCAGCGTTTCCTTGCAAGCATTCTGAATAGCGGTCTTCAGACTCTCCCAGTGCAGTGTTACATCTGGATGGTATTCCTGTGGCAGTGTCTGGCTAAGCAACTCTTTATATTGGGAGATATGCTCTGACTTACCAAACTTCTCGGTATCAAAAATATGCCTACAGCTCTTCTGTTGCTTCCTCCTCTGTGTGGATAATGGTATACGCATAACTGATCTGATAAGCCGGTGATCTGTCCAACAGTCATCGGCTCCTGTCATTGATTTGGTGATAAGAACATCTCGTAAATCTTTCTTGCGTACAATCACATAGTCAATAAGATGCCAGTGCTTCGATCTAGGGTGCTGCCATGATGTTTTAAAGCGATTCTTTTGGAGAAAGATAATATTGGTGATTACCAATTCATGTTCAGTGCATTTGGAGAGCAGTCTGATACCATTGGAGTTTTCGCTCCCAACTCCCTCCTTACCAATGACACCATTCCAAACATTGTAGTCCCTGCCCACTCTAGCGTTAAAATCTCCGAGTAAGATGATCCTATCTTCACGGTTGATGTTTGATAGGACGGTATCCAGATCTGAATAGAACCTTTCCTTAACGTCATCATCAGCATCTAGTGTGGGGGCGTATGCGCTGATCACCGTGGCATGCTGGTTGTTATATAACTGAAGTCTTAGTGTCGGCGTTCATTATACCCAGTTGGAAGCTCTGACAGATCCTTGAGAAGCTTGCTCTTAATGGCAAAGCCAACTCCATGTATTCTGTGTTCGTCCTCACGTTTACCCTTCCAAAAGAAGCTGTACCCTGCACCTTGCTCATTCAACTGACCTTCCTCAGCAAGACGGGTCTCCTGAAGTGCTGCTATGTCAATGTCATATCTCCGTAGCTCTCTACCCACAATAGCTGTTCTCCTTTCAGGTCTCTCATTTGCGGGGTCATCAGTGAGTGTTCTTACATTCCAGGTTGCAAAATAAAATTTGTTACTTACTAGTTGAAACCCGTCAAAAATGACGGTCAATAGAAAAATATTTACTGAAGAATTTTCTTATGTAGGCCTACTGTATATTCTTTGTACGATTATTTTTTGGCTCTATTGAAACTATAAGGGCGTCAAAAGATTTCACTCTCAACATTGCAAAATACTGCTGGCCATGACTGCAAAATTGATGAGGCAAATTGAGACCTATACGTTCCAGAGTTTTCCCTTGAGCTTTATTGATTGTGACAGAGTATGCCAAATAAATTGGAAAATATTGCCTCTTAAAACAAAATGATAGTGTTGTATCGGATGCTGTTAAATCAAGTAGAAGGATTAGACCTCTCTGCCTAATTTTAACTGCACTTATTATTTCCAAATCCAAGCAATATAGTTGCATTTAGGAGCCCTTGGGAAACGTTCAGATTTCTAAGCAGCATAACGGTTCAAGCGTTTGGAATATGTGGAGGCAAGTCATTTAGTTCCAAGGAATTCAAGAAGGAGTCTAATAAAACTGGCCGCAAACCGTCATATATAATTTTGGAATATAACGAAGAAATGCGATGATGTGCACCTCCATACATCTTAAAACAATGTGGACCGTATGGGTGTGGCACAGTAACATTGGCACCAAATGAAACGAAGGACATAGCATTGTACTGCCGATTAGTCTCTCTGAAATTCCTTGAGATATCATCTCCAGTGAAAAATAATTGTTGCAGCATGTCAAATATTTTATATTTAGTCAGATTAATCCATTACAACAGCAAAGGTCAAAGTAACCAAGTGTAGATTTCTCTCAAGAGAAATACAGTGCAGAACAATGTTTACATTTGTTCGTCAAGGACCCTACACTGTAACGGTATAGTATCTGGAATTGTATCTGAAATGCCGTATTCATATTGGAGTTTAAAAGTGGCTTCGTATTTTTCTCCGATTTCCCACTTGTTTGCGGCTAATGTTCTATTTCGTAAAATGGGTTTATTTATAGCCGCATTTCTCCCCAAATTAACGTCATATTAAATAATACTATAGTGGCCTGCATCAACGCAGCAGCCAAATATTAAATAGCAAATAATAACTTACTTCCATTGCCAAAATCAACTGCGTGGTTAGACTCATTGTTATGTACTCTGAAAAAATTATCAATAAACTATAATATTCACTTATACAACTAAGTTCAGAGACTTCCATTCTCAAGTTGGTTGCTGATGAGAATGCGATGAGACTGATCGCCAATAATAAAATCCTTGCAATTTTTGCAATTTGCTTGCAAACGCAACTCAGGATGACGAACTTCATTTTGAAATAAACAGAATGAAACTGCTCTAAATAATCAATTTCCATCACCTGTTGAAGGTACAATACTTTGCATTTCCATGACAGTAAATTATGCAAGGGAGCATAGAATCACTTCGCCACTACTGGAATGAGCATGGACTCACTTCGCCAGCCACCATAATGGAGGGAGTTTTAGAATTATATGTTCAGTGTTTTTCAAAGATCGTATTAACACAGGGAAGCCCAGTCTTAAGGCTACATTCTGAGCTATCGCCCCAGATTCCAGGTTCGATCCCTGCTCTGCCAAGAAATGTAATTCTGGTCTGAGGGCTGGAACGGGGCGCACTCTTGAGGCAAACCTAAGAAGAGCAAAATTTGATTCCCATCTCAACAATCTTGGATGTGGTTTTCCGTGGTTTCCCACTTCCACTCCAGGCAAATACCGGGATAGTTCCTAACTTAAAGCCTCAGTCGTCAACTCTCCATTCCCCATACTAATTACAAATGCACACATCAATACAGCCATCACATTAACACAGGTTATCAGAGAAAGGTTTACACTCACACACCAAAGTAGACGGCGCTGAGTGACCACGATGTCTGAGTCCATCAAATGAATTATGTTCGACAATTTTCTCTCAAGGCGAAGCGATTGTGCCGATTTTTATTTTATAATTTAAAAGTATCTGGCAACGTAAATCATGGAGAATTCCATACCTTACGGGAATAATAAACGTAACATATGTTTAGACAATGTAATACCAATTGCAAGATAGAATAATTGGGAAATAAAATTACATGTCTGAGGTGGGAATCAAACTCCTCCGACGATGCATAATCAATTTCGTTGTCCACAATGTTAGCCGCTGAGCCACCCAGACAACGAAATTAGAGTGCAATATTAAGTGAGGTAAACAACAAACGCACTCAACTGCCAGTTATAGTTCATCAATATGTCACTTATTTCATGATTCTATTCCAGTATATATCGGGATACAACATAAGCGATATTTCCCTTTTCAATTCTCATAAACAAAGATCACTCTACGATACGGTGGATCGTTTATCCGCCATTTCTCTCATGAAGAAACGCCATTGTGGCAACGCGCAATAGCCACATATATTACATTTTTCTTTAAACATATAAAAATATACCGTAACATATATTTTCCTTTTAAAGACACACTGCAAATCTGCATGCCAAGAGCTTTCGTTAGAATGCCATACGAAGCCAATCGGTTAAGTCGTTTTCAAAATCTCGTGTGTACAAAAAATACCTTAGTGTTTTAAATATATATGGCAACAGCGAATTCGTTACTTTACGGGAATGATAAAAGTGAAATATATTTCTACAATGAAATACCAATCGTAGAAAGAAGAAAACAAAAAAAACCATATCCGAGGTGGGAATCGAACCCTCTCGACCATGCAAAGGATGGCAACAGAGAATTCGTTACTTTACGGGAATGAAAAAAGTGAAATATGTCTCTACAATGTAATACCAATCGTAGGAAAGAAGAAAATGAAAATAAAAGAACGTATCCGAGGTGGGAATCGAACCCTCTCGACCATGCAAAGGATGGCAACAGAGAATTCGTTACTTTACGGGAATGATAAAAGTGAAATATGTTTCTACAATGTAATACCAATCGTAGGAAGGAAGATAATGAAAATAAAAAAAACATAACCGAGGTGGGAATCGAACCCTCTCGACCATGCAAAGGATGGCAACAGAGAATTCGTTACTTGACGGGAATGATAAAAGTGAAATATGTTTCTACAATGTAATACCAATCGTAGGAGGGCAGAAAACGAAAATAAAAAACATATCCGAGGTGGGAATCGAACCCTCTCGATCATGCATAATACATATTTCTAGGCAGTAAGCTTATCCCCTCGGCCATCCAGACATCTGTGTGCGACTTCAGTATTAAGCTATCTAACCAGTATACACGCTCAACCTGCAGTTTAAGTCCTTCAATTCGTGGTTTATTTAATATAATTCTAATTCAATGCATATTGTAAAAACATAATTAACATTATTGGAGACCCTTTTTAATTGTCATAAACAAAGATCTCAGTTAGACGCGACCGGAATCGCCATTTTCCTTGTTGAGAAAGGCCATTGTGCGCATGCGCGGGAGTGTCAAATATTACATATTTCTTTAATCATTTAAAAATATACCGTAACATATATTTTCCTTTTAAAGAAACTCTGCAAATCTGCATGCCAAGAGCTTTCGTTAGAATGTCTTACGAAGCCAATCGGTTAAGTCGTTTTCACAATCTCGTGTGTACAAAAAACAGCTTAGTGTTTTAAATATATAGATGGCAACAGCGAATTCGTTACTTTACGGGAATGATAAAAGTGAAATATATTTCTACAATGAAATACCAATCGTAGAAAGAAGAAAACAAAAAAAACCATATCCGAGGTGGGAATCGAACCCTCTCGACCATGCAAAGGATGGCAACAGAGAATTCGTTACTTTACGGGAATGAAAAAAGTGAAATATGTCTCTACAATGTAATACCAATCGTAGGAAAGAAGAAAATGAAAATAAAAGAACGTATCCGAGGTGGGAATCGAACCCTCTCGACCATGCAAAGGATGGCAACAGAGAATTCGTTACTTTACGGGAATGATAAAAGTGAAATATGTTTCTACAATGTAATACCAATCGTAGGAAGGAAGATAATGAAAATAAAAAAAACATAACCGAGGTGGGAATCGAACCCTCTCGACCATGCAAAGGATGGCAACAGAGAATTCGTTACTTGACGGGAATGATAAAAGTGAAATATGTTTCTACAATGTAATACCAATCGTAGGAGGGCAGAAAACGAAAATAAAAAACATATCCGAGGTGGGAATCGAACCCTCTCGATCATGCATAATACATATTTCTAGGCAGTAAGCTTATCCCCTCGGCCATCCAGACATCTGTGTGAGACTTCAGTATTAAGCTATCTAACCTGTATACACGCTCAACCTGCAGTTTAAGTCCTTCAATTCGTGGTTTATTTAATATAATTCTAATTCAATGCATATTGTAAAAACATAATTAACATTATTGGAGACCCTTTTTAATTGTCATAAACAAAGATCTCAGTTAGACGCGACCGGAATCGCCATTTTCCTTGTTGAGAAAGGCCATTGTGCGCATGCGCGGGAGTGTCAAATATTACATATTTCTTTAATCATTTAAAAATATACCGTAACATATATTTTCCTTTTAAAGAAACTCTGCAAATCTGCATGCCAAGAGCTTTCGTTAGAATGTCTTACGAAGCCAATCGGTTAAGTCGTTTTCACAATCTCGTGTGTACAAAAAACAGCTTAGTGTTTTAAATATATAGATGGCAACAGCGAATTCGTTACTTTACGGGAATGATAAAAGTGAAATATATTTCTACAATGAAATACCAATCGTAGAAAGAAGAAAACAAAAAAAAACCATATCCGAGGTGGGAATCGAACCCTCTCGACCATGCAAAGGATGACAACAGAGAATTCGTTACTTTACGGGAATGAAAAAAGTGAAATATGTCTCTACAATGTAATACCAATCGTAGGAAAGAAGAAAATGAAAATAAAAGAACGTATCCGAGGTGGGAATCGAACCCTCTCGACCATGCAAAGGATGGCAACAGAGAAATCGTTACTTTACGGGAATGATAAAAGTGAAATATGTTTCTACAATGTAATACCAATCGTAGGAAGGAAGATAATGAAAATAAAAAAACATAACCGAGGTGGGAATCGAACCCTCTCGACCATGCAAAGGATGGCAACAGAGAATTCGTTACTTGACGGGAATGATAAAAGTGAAATATGTTTCTACAATGTAATACCAATCGTAGGAAGGCAGAAAACGAAAATAAAAAAACATATCCGAGGTGGGAATCGAACCCTCTCGATCATGCATAATACATATTTCTAGGCAGTAAGCTTATCCCCTCGGCCATCCAGACAACTGTGTGAGACTTCAGTATTAAGCTATCTAACCAGAATACACGCTCAACCTGCAGTTTAAGTCCTTCAATTCGTGGTTTATTTAATATAATTCTAATTCAATGCATATTGTAAAAACATAATTAACATTATTGGAGACCCTTTTTAATTGTCATAAACAAAGATCTCAGTTAGACGCGACCGGAATCGCCATTTTCCTTGTTGAGAAAGGCCATTGTGCGCATGCGCGGGAGTGTCAAATATTACATATTTCTTTAATCATTTAAAAATATACCGTAACATATATTTTCCTTTTAAAGAAACTCTGCAAATCTGCATGCCAAGAGCTTTCGTTAGAATGTCTTACGAAGCCAATCGGTTAAGTCGTTTTCACAATCTCGTGTGTACAAAAAACAGCTTAGTGTTTTAAATATATAGATAGCAACAGCGAATTCGTTACTTTACGGGAATGATAAAAGTGAAATATATTTCTACAATGTAATACCAATCGCAGAAAGGAAGAAAACAAAAAAAACCATATCCGAGGTGGGAATCGAACCCTCTCGACCATGCAAAGGATGGCAACAGAGAATTCGTTACTTTACGGGAATGAAAAAAGTGAAATATATCTCTACAATGTAATACCAATCGTAGGAAAGAAGAAAATGAAAATAAAAGAACGTATCCGAGGTGGGAATCGAACCCTCTCGACCATGCAAAGGATGGCAACAGAGAATTCGTTACTTTACGGGAATGATAAAAGTGAAATATGTTTCTACAATGTAATACCAATCGTAGGAAGGAAGATAATGAAAATAAAAAAAAACATAACCGAGGTGGGAATCGAACCCTCTCGACCATGCAAAGGATGGCAACAGAGAATTCGTTACTTGACGGGAATGATAAAAGTGAAATATGTTTCTACAATGTAATACCAATCGTAGGAAGGCAGAAAACGAAAATAAAAAAACATATCCGAGGTGGGAATCGAACCCTCTCGATCATGCATAATACATATTTCTAGGCAGTAAGCTTATCCCCTCGGCCATCCAGACAACTGTGTGAGACTTCAGTATTAAGCTATCTAACCAGTATACACGCTCAACCTGCAGTTTAAGTCCTTCAATTCGTGGTTTATTTAATATAATTCTAATTCAATGCATATTGTAAAAACATAATTAACATTATTGGAGACCCTTTTTAATTGTCATAAACAAAGATCTCAGTTAGACGCGACAGGAATCGCCATTTTCCTTGTTGAGAAAGGCCATTGTGCGCATGAGCGGGAGTGTCAAATATTACATATTTCTTTAATCATTTAAAAATATACCGTAACATATATTTTCCTTTTAAAGAAACTCTGCAAATCTGCATGCCAAGAGCTTTCGTTAGAATGTCTTACGAAGCCAATCGGTTAAGTCGTTTTCACAATCTCGTGTGTACAAAAAACAGCTTAGTGTTTTAAATATATAGATGGCAACAGCGAATTCGTTACTTTACGGGAATGATAAAAGTGAAATATATTTCTACAATGAAATACCAATCGCAGAAAGGAAGAAAACAAAAAAAAACCATATCCGAGGTGGGAATCGAACCCTCTCGACCATGCAAAGGATGGCAACAGAGAATTCGTTACTTTACGGGAATGAAAAAAGTGAAATATATCTCTACAATGTAATACCAATCGTAGGAAAGAAGAAAATGAAAATAAAAGAACGTATCCGAGGTGGGAATCGAACCCTCTCGACCATGCAAAGGATGGCAACAGAGAATTCGTTACTTTACGGGAATGATAAAAGTGAAATATGTTTCTACAATGTAATACCAATCGTAGGAAGGAAGAAAATGAAAATAAAAAAAAACATAACCGAGGTGGGAATCGAACCCTCTCGACCATGCAAAGGATGGCAACAGAGAATTCGTTACTTGACGGGAATGATAAAAGTGAAATATGTTTCTACAATGTAATACCAATCGTAGGAAGGCAGAAAACGAAAATAAAAAACATATCCGAGGTGGGAATCGAACCCTCTCGATCATGCATAATACATATTTCTAGGCAGTAAGCTTATCCCCTCGGCCATCCAGACATCTGTGTGAGACTTCAGTATTAAGCTATCTAACCAGTATACACGCTCAACCTGCAGTTTAAGTCCTTCAATTCGTGGTTTATTTAATATAATTCTAATTCAATGCATATTGTAAAAACATAATTAACATTATTGGAGACCCTTTTTAATTGTCATAAACAAAGATCTCAGTTAGACGCGACCGGAATCGCCATTTTCCTTGTTGAGAAAGGCCATTGTGCGCATGCGCGGGAGTGTCAAATATTACATATTTCTTTAATCATTTAAAAATATACCGTAACATATATTTTCCTTTTAAAGAAACTCTGCAAATCTGCATGCCAAGAGCTTTCGTTAGAATGTCTTACGAAGCCAATCGGTTAAGTCGTTTTCACAATCTCGTGTGTACAAAAAACAGCTTAGTGTTTTAAATATATAGATGGCAACAGCGAATTCGTTACTTTACGGGAATGATAAAAGTGAAATATATTTCTACAATGAAATACCAATCGTAGAAAGAAGAAAACAAAAAAAACCATATCCGAGGTGGGAATCGAACCCTCTCGACCATGCAAAGGATGGCAACAGAGAATTCGTTACTTTACGGGAATGAAAAAAGTGAAATATGTCTCTACAATGTAATACCAATCGTAGGAAAGAAGAAAATGAAAATAAAAGAACGTATCCGAGGTGGGAATCGAACCCTCTCGACCATGCAAAGGATGGCAACAGAGAATTCGTTACTTTACGGGAATGATAAAAGTGAAATATGTTTCTACAAAGTAATACCAATCGTAGGAAGGAAGATAATGAAAATAAAAAAAACATAACCGAGGTGGGAATCGAACCCTCTCGACCATGCAAAGGATGGCAACAGAGAATTCGTTACTTGACGGGAATGATAAAAGTGAAATATGTTTCTACAATGTAATACCAATCGTAGGAGGGCAGAAAACGAAAATAAAAAACATATCCGAGGTGGGAATCGAACCCTCTCGATCATGCATAATACATATTTCTAGGCAGTAAGCTTATCCCCTCGGCCATCCAGACATCTGTGTGAGACTTCAGTATTAAGCTATCTAACCAGTATACACGCTCAACCTGCAGTTTAAGTCCTTCAATTCGTGGTTTATTTAATATAATTCTAATTCAATGCATATTGTAAAAACATAATTAACATTATTGGAGACCCTTTTTAATTGTCATAAACAAAGATCTCAGTTAGACGCGACCGGAATCGCCATTTTCCTTGTTGAGAAAGGCCATTGTGCGCATGCGCGGGAGTGTCAAATATTACATATTTCTTTAATCATTTAAAAATATACCGTAACATATATTTTCCTTTTAAAGAAACTCTGCAAATCTGCATGCCAAGAGCTTTCGTTAGAATGTCTTACGAAGCCAATCGGTTAAGTCGTTTTCACAATCTCGTGTGTACAAAAAACAGCTTAGTGTTTTAAATATATAGATACATTTTCGACCGCATGGAGGTGACACCTTTGGACGCGGCTATCCAATCGGTAGTATAAGTGGCTGACTATGTTTAGGGCACCTTTTCTAGCCCCTTCCCCATGTGGGGTGAGCAGAGTGGACCCTAAATAGGACTGCTCAGTCGTAGTTGCAGCGGCCGAATTGCTCTACAGCCACAACCCTAAGCAAGACGACCGATCACACATCTACCGCCTACGTGCCAAGTTATCACTAGAGGCTCCCAGACATCACAATCCTGCCCCCGTCGCAACTTCTTGATCGCCGCAGGACTTTGAAGAAAGTCAAATGTTGTTGGAAGACTGCTGTGCGTGAAATCTTTTAACGTGAGAATGTTGCTGCACATCAACAAACGCACATTCCTTGATGAATTAGGAAAGATGTTCAATGGCAAGCAAATGCAAGACGATTGATAAATCCTAGTCACTGCAGCCATCATCCACCATTCCAGCCAAGGAGGGACTCATTGCCCTTATGCCTGGTCCGCCGTTGAGGACTTTCTATGCCGTTGACCACAGGTGGTTCATCCGCCTTTAGGGAAAGTTTTCTGTCCCAAGGGCAAGAGAGTGCCTTAACCACTACCAGCTCATTCGCCTCCCTGGGGAGCCGGTGGCATGATAGTGGGGGACTCCTTATCCTGGGAGTCACTCGGTCGTCAGAGCCTCGTTAGTCTAAAGCAGGGTGCACTACGTGCAGGTGAGGTTGACATTTGAGTAGAAAGCCTACCCCTTACACCCCAATAAAGATGTACCGCAAAAATGTAAAGGAATCATCTACAAGACCTACTTTGTGCCAATTTTGACATATGGTTCAGAAACATGGGTGATGAAGGAAAGGGACAAGAATAAAATACGAGCAGTGGAGATGAAGTTCCAGAGGAGTAGGGTAGGAGTGACAAGAATGGACAGAGTAAGGAATGAGAGAGTCAGAGAGATGGTAAGAGAGGAACCATTGCAAAATAGAATAGAGCGATCTAGGCTACAGTGGTATGGACATGTGAGGAGGATGCAAGAGGAGAGGATACCGAAGAAGATGTTTGGAATGGAAATGAAGGGGAGGAGGCCAAGGGGAAGACCAAGGGACAGATGGACAAAAGGAGTTAAGAAGAGTGTGGAGGAAAGAGGAGTGTGCTGGGACACAGTGAATGACGAGAGATGGTGGATGGACAGGAAACGATGGAGAGGCTTATGTTCCAAGCAGACCCGACCAGCGGTCGGAAACTGCTCAAGATGATGATGATGATAGTTTGCTAAGGTTGCCAATATATTTCCACAAAGATAGGCAGTATTTCGATCCCTAACTCTTTAGTTAAGAATTTTAATCATGGTATGAGGTTGGTTGGGCTCTAGAGCAGCGGTTGCCAAACTTTTTCGGTCACGTAACCCTTCAGAAGTCATGTCTTTTCCGCAGAACCCTAACTCTATCCCTGACTTTACTGAGCATTGTAAACCCACAACGTTCTTCCTGCTTTCATCTATTCTTATTGCCTGGGTGTTTTGTATAGCCTAACGCTAACGTAGTAGGTTTGGAAACAAAGAGAAAACATCTTAGATATACATACAATGCTTTATTTTGGTACAAAAATATAAACAATTATTTTCGACCAGTAAAAATTGGATTTCCATCTAATTTCTAACGTGATGAATGAAATTGTTTCATTTTCTTTCTTAAAATAGTTTTGAAATCAGGTTTTATGTCCGACAGCTGTATACGTAAATCCGGGGCAGCATTCAACTTACTCATAAATTTGTTTTTGGTGTAAGCATAAGCAGAAATGCCTGCTTCGCATCGATAGGTGGACACGAAGGGGAGCAGAGCTCGGATAGCCTTTTCGGCTACTGACGGGTATACGTCTATCAGTCCTACCCAAAAGTCATGCAGCGGCACTAAATCAAATTTCATTTTAAAAGTGGAGCTACATTGAATTTCAATAAGATCTTCATAGTCAGGCATGGACATGTGAGGTTTATTTCAGTTGGCAAATGGATTTTGCACCCACTCGATGTCCTTTATCATGCTGGTATCTGGGAAGTACTCCGTCATAGATTTCGAAAGATTAATTAAATGCTCACAAATGTTTTTGTGCACATCAGCTTCGATTTCCATCTCATTTTCACTCGGGAATTGTGCCAGGAGAGAAAAGCATGCAAAGTTTTTCTCATTTACACATTCGATCCAAAAGTTGAGTTTGGTTTTGAATGATGTTATTTTGTCTCTGAATGTGAACGTGTTTATATCTTTACACTGCAAAGATATAGTAACTTCATTCAATTTCCTGAATATGTCAACGAGGTGAGCACATCGCATGAGCTACTTCTCGTTGCGTAAAAATTCAGCATGTTTGCTAGGCGCGGAAAGGTCTTCTTCCCCTATGAAGAAAACCAGAAGCGTGGTTGAGGATCGTCGGTTTCTCTTTTCACTTCCCGAGGCTTGTGGCGTGTACACAGCGGAGCTCTATGCCATCTTAGAGGCTCTGCGGTACACGTTATCAGACGATCACCAGCACTTTCTTGTGTGTACTGACCCTCTGAGTCCGCTGCAAGCGATCGATGTGTGTTTCCCGAAGCACCCGTTGGTCCAGCGTGTGCACGACCTGCTCGTCAGTTCGTGTAACGCTGGAACCGGGGTGACCTTTGTGTGGCTTCCTAGCCACATGGGTATTGCGGGAAACGAGCTTGCTGATCAGGCGGCGAGAGAGGCAGTCGCACTGCCCTCGCTACCGTATAAGGTGCCTGGTAGTGATGTGCGCTCTCAGTTGCGGCATTCGATCTTGTCGCATTGGGAGGAAGCGTGGCGTGCCACGCCTCCACCCAACAAACTGAGAGGCATCAAGGAGACAACGAAGGTGTGGAAATCTTCCTTCCGATCTCTCCGGAAGGAAGCTGTGGTACTCTGTCGACTCCAGATCGGCCATGGGATTGCTACGCACTCCCACTTGCTAAAAAGAGAAGATCCCCCTGTGTGTACTTGCGGTGCCCATCTAACTGTGGCACACATTCTCTTGGAGTGTGTGGATCTGGCCGATCTGCGAAGGACTCTTAAACTGCCTAATACCCTCTCCCTTATTCTCCGTGATGACGGGCCGTCAGTAGACCTCGTCATCCGGTTCATGAGGGAGAGTGGTTACTTTTTTAAGTTTTAATGTGTAGTTACGACTTTTAATTCAGGTTAAGTCTGTTTTATGATTTTTATTGTGTTCATGTATTTTATTGTTCACTATGCCTTATTTGTTTTATTCCTTTTTCCCATCTGCCTTTTATTCTTTTTTATTCAAATAAGGCATACTTTTTGGGGCTCACTGTCTGTTTTATAAACACCATTTTCGTTTCATCCATGGCAGTGATTTGTTTTTATCTACATCCTTTCATTTCGCGCCATTTCATTTCATTAGGGGCCGATAACCTCGATGTTAGGCCCCTTAAAACAACAATTATCATCATCATCATCAAAACCAGAAGCTCGTTGTGCAGCTCAAAAAGCCTGGCCAGGACATTGCCTCTTGAAAGCCATCTAATTTCTGTGTGCATTAAAAGCAATTGATGTTGACTTCCCATTTCTTCACAAGCCTTTGCAAAAAGTCTACACTGGAGTGGGCTAAACTTTACATAATTGACAATTTTTACAGCCTCATTAAGAACGTCCTTTATGTCTGGTGGAATGTTCTTCGCCACAAGGGCATGTCGATGCAAGATGCAATGGCTACTGGTACAATTTGGCGCTATATTTTTTATTCTTGATACCATCCCTTTCAATTTTCCCACCATCGCTGCATATGTTAACACACTTTTCCCAATCAAGATCATGTTTACGCATGTAACAATCTATGATTTTAAAAATTTCTTCTACAGTTGCATTGATCTCCAAGAAACAAATCTTCTTCCATACATTTTTTGAATGGATACCTCACGAAAACAAGCAATATTGCAAGTCCGGCGACATCTGTACTCTCGTCCAGTTGCATTGAATTCTCTTTACAATTATTTAGTCTCTGAATTAATTCATCTTGGATCTAGTCTGTGATTTTATGTATATGGTCGGACACAGTGTTGTATTTCTGTATGTTCTTAAGATAATTTCAGGTCACAGCTACCTCCTTCCCAATCTTTGCTCCAAAATTACAAGCACACACATACATTGAAGTATTGGGTTGATGGCTGTCAAGTTGCCAGCCCTGAATAAAACAAAAATAGATCACTTGGGCTGGCTTTGGCAACTGGTTATTCAACACTGTTCTGTTAGCCTCTCAGGCGGGCACTTAAATGTCCTAGCGTCTACACTCCAGGCTATTAAAATTGGCTTACAGAGTGACATTTTGTAGAATTTCAAATAATGTTGCATATTTCAGTAACTATACAAGCTATTAACACAATATTTTCAGGATGACTTACCAATATGTCTTGAACAAACCTACTTTTAAAGCCATTAGTCCATTTCACTGTTACCGTGTTTTATGTACAGTATAATTAGGTATACACCTCACAAATTGTCTGTTCACTATGTAATAGTACATTACAGAGAGTTTTATGTACACTTACACTTGTGGGTGGTGCCAATGAGCAACTTTTATAGATTGACATATGAGTGGTACTCTTTGAAGCAGTACTTAAGGCACAAACCTAATTCACAGACAGGGCTCCAGTAAATTGTCTCCTTCCTCTTTTTCTTTTGAATGGCACAGATGTAACATCTCTTTTGGGGCTACTTTTTTCCTGTTGGTGAATGTCCTCAATGAAATGTCTGCCTTTGATTCTGGAAGGTGGTGAATTTGCAGAAGGACGACCCGGTTTTAAGGACTTTGAGATTTGAGGTCTGTGGGTCAAAATGATAGATTTTACCAAGTTCAGTCTGTAGGTGAGATAAAGGTTTTTTGTTTTGAATGAATACAGTACATACGTGTTATCATCTGACACATTGAGTAGTCTCTTGAAAGGTGTATGTGCCATTTCTTGGATCCAGGAGGTATGGCTGGATCATATGATCATTTGTGTCAACCCCTCCTGTACAATCATTATAATAGTTCATTATGCAATGAGCCTATAATGGCAATAATTTCCGAACGAGTGTCTTAATTACCATTATAGGCGAGTTGCATACGATTGTATTTGTTCGATGATAATTATAACTATCTTATGTTCGAACATCAATATCTGTCGATATTTCGTCAGTTTTATATACTGAACAGAGAGCATGGGATGCAGAGAATACCTTGTATTTGACCATGGCCTCCTGGAATACCCCACTTTGACACTAGGCACACAGTGAAATTTAAAAAAGGAAGGCCGTGGAAGTCAGCTCAGGTGCGATGCTATACCTAATTGGTCACACAACTGTTTCCTGAGCTCTGGTGGGAGAAACTGTATCATAATGAAAACTTGTACTATAATGACCCTCATTATAGTACAGTTTCCTGACACATAATATTTACATTTCCCCATGGTCGAACATAAATGAATATTATAATAGGGTAATAGTTACATTCTCTAAACTCTCTTCTTTCCCAATAGCCAATCATGTTCACCTTTGGATTTAGTAACCTTCTCTATTGGCCAATGGATCCAATGGAACAGTACTGAAACATTAGTGATGTCATCATTGAGATTCAGAACATACTTGATGGCAATGAGCACTGATATTCGGAATATGCTGTAGAACTCAAAGCCACTTTTCTTCTGATTCTGGAGACAGTCTGACCCCATGGTTATGGGCCTTAGCAAGTGTACCTACCCTGGTCTGTTTAAAATACAGTGCACCACCCTCGTTGACTTAAGGAATTTCCGGTAGTCTCATTGAGACTTTACCGGCCCAGTGTGCTAGACATCTTGTAATCCTTTTCTGAAAGGCTTAAACTCTGATATTATTTAAGTTTGTTGTGAGAGAGAGAAAGATATTGGTGATTGTTTTTCTAAGGGGCAGAATATCGAGGTCATCTAATGCAGTCTACAACTTATTGACGAAAGTTAATTTCCATACCTGTGAGTCAAGAGGGTGTATGTCCAGTATTCTAGTTCTAACGTAGAGCCTGAAAACTTTTATGTGTAACCCAGCCTGAAAAGAAAATCTTGAAGGCAACATGTCTTTGTTGCCGATGTGTTCAAGCAGCAGCAGCATCAACCACCTGACAAGTTACACAGGGAAGTTAAAAGGAAACCAGATGATATGGTTTATACCAACCTGGCTGGGCCTGGGTTCAGGCTAGTAGCAAAGCAATTCATCCAAAGGTGGTCCGGTGATGGAAGCTACCAGAGGCGTATATAGAGTTTTATTTCGGGGGGTGACCAACCGGGGGTTAGGGGGCATGGTATAGGCCCATAGAATAGAGGGTCCGGGGTTATCCCCGGGAAACTTTTGTATAATTTGGTGCAAAATGATGAGTTTTAAAGCTATCTGGCATCACTTTTGCAACCAATTTGTTGTGATGTTTTATGTTTGGTTAATGTCAAACACAACTAAGTTAATTTTATGATACCTTTAGCTTGCCACGGTGGGTGAGTGGTTAACGTGTCGGTCTACTAACCCCATGCTTCCTGGCCGTGGTAAGTGATTTTTGAAAGGCGGCAAAAATACGACACGCATGTCATACGATGTTGGCATGTCAAAGAACCCATTTGAATTCAGTAGGCCGTGTTCATAATGGCAAAATTAATCTCAGGATTTTCCGCCAACACAAAGTTCATCATTTTTCTACTAGAAAGCGCTATAGTGTTCAAGTAGCTTAGACATCTAACCTCCTTGACTTTCATAGTGCTTCAAGGAGCAATGAAATTCGACATGCAAGCTACCCTCCGGGTGTCAAATAACAAAGCTGGCACCCGAGGCCATACGATATTATTATTATTATGATACCTTTTATTAATATAATCATCTTGCTCACTTGATAGTATTTATATGGAAAGAATTAATGTTATTGTTTTAATTTACAACTCACACTATAATATAAAGCCAAGGTTACTTGAAGCATTGCCAAATCGGTCCATAACTTCATCATCAGTGAGATGTATGTCTCTGTGAATAGATGACAATACTAGACCGTTGAGTCTGTTCTCAGAAGTAGAATTTCTTAAGTATGTTTTCAACCAACTCAAACTCTGTTCGGCAGTACCAGTCGCTACAGAGAGAGGCAAATTTGCCAAAACTTTGATAAGGGTTTAAAAGTTAGAGAAAAAACTTTTGTCACACGCTTCAAGGGCACTTGTTGCTGTTCATGGTTTGTTCATAAGAGCGAAGGCACTGGAGAGTAATAAGAGGATATGTTGTTACACATAAGATCAGAGCAAACTGATTGTCACACTGTTTTCATTGCTCTACCTTCGCATTGCTTTGCAACGTTGCCATACGTCACGTAGTAACAATAGTACACGATTATATTGCTTTTTAATGTTTTAATTCATAAACAAATAATAATGTGACAAAAATTTCGAGGGGGGGCCTGGGCTCCCCGGGACCCCTTCATATACGCCCCTGGAAGCTGGACTACCTTTTATGGTTAGCGTTAATAATAATTAAAAAACAACCTCAAACTATAAGGAAGAGAAAATATGCTAAAATAACAAATGAAATAAATGCAAATAAAACAAGAAGTTCCGTGAAGAACTATACAGCCTTTTTTCATATATCCTACTCATGTTAATTGCCTCTATCAACATACAAAATTTCAGTTTGATTGTTGTGATAGATTCGTAGATATTGAGAACCGTCTAAATATTTCAGATGGTCATCAGGTTGTATTTTTATTTATGTACTATTACATGAAGATTATTGTGTACGTGTGGTACTCAAACTTCAATCGCATGATTAGGACACAAGAAGTAAAAACGAGATTTTAAAATGTCGCACAGCTGCCATCTTGTGGTTATGAAAACAATTGAAATAAATTAGATGCCAGTGGATTAACATTTGTGTAAGCATTTAACGTGCAAAGTTTCACTGCACTCGGATGGTTAAATCGCGAGAAACGTCCATTTAAATATTTATAGTTTGCGTCGCCGCCATGTTGGATTTGTGCTCACCAGGTTACTGAAAGTCCTATAGGTGAACTTATGTTCATAGCCTCTAAGAACATAAAAAATATCAGTTTGATTGCTATAAAAGATTCGTAGATATTGAAAACCATCAAAATATCTCGGATGCTCGTCATTTTGTAATGTTATATGTATAGGCCATAGAGTTATGTACCATTAAAGGAAAATTATTGCCTAGCTTCATTATTCAAACTTTCACTTCGATCGCATGATTACGACACAAGAAAAAAATTAAAATTTCACACAGCCTCCATCTTGAGGTTATGTAAACAATTGAACTAAATTAGATGCCAGTGCATTACAATATGTATAATCATTTACTATACCACATTTCACTGCGCTCAGATGGTTAAATCAAGAGAATAGTCTATTCAAATGTTTCAACTTCGCTTGGCCACCATGTTCGTTTTGTACTTTACAGGTGTTTGAAAGTTACATATATAAACTTGTAGCAGTGCCCTTTATCACCGTGACATCTGTAATAGTTTCGGAGAAATAGAATGCCAGTGAAATATTTTGCACAGTCGCCATTTTGAGGTTATGTAAACAATTAAACTAAATTAGATGCCAGTGCATTACAATGTGTATAAACATTTGCTATACCAAGTTTCATTACGTTTGGATGGTTAAATCGGGAGAAAAGTCTATTTAAAAGTCTCAACTTCGCTTGGCAGCTATGTTGGCTTTGTGGTTACCAGGTTTTCGAAAGTCTCATAGGTGAACTTCTAGTAGTGCCCTTTATTACCGTACAAAATTTCAGGGTGATATCTGTAATAGTTTCGGAGATACTGAATGCTGATGAAATATTTCGCACAGCTGCCATGTTGGATTGGTGAGACATAATAAAATTTGAAGGGCATGGTCAGGGTCGGCCAGAATGGTGCTATGATCTTACCGAGTTTCATTGAAATCGATCCAACCGTTTAGAAGTTATTAGGGGGGACATTTACACACACATCACACATGCACGCACAAACACACGGACAAAAGGTGATATCATAAGCCTATTTTTTCATAAAATGAAAATAGGCTAAAAAGGGTCAGATTAATATACCCTGTAATTTAAAATGGATTTAAAAGGCAATTATACCAAATCTGGCCAGAATGTAAATAGACTACGGTATAAGATAAAAATCTCAAGTCTAATTGGAATCAAAACCAAATAATGCTTTGCCCAAAGAATTATGAGAAATTTAAATAAAATATTTCAAACTAAAATAGGCTACTCATAACTCAGTCAGAGAAATCTGGACAAAAACATTGATGGCAACAAGAGTGACCTCTAATCTGAGTTGGATCTGGAAAGACAGAACCTTAACGAAGAATGCCAAACTCCATCTGGTCAATGCACTTGTCTTCCCAATCACAGTCTATGCTGCCATGAAAATATTTGATACGAAAAAAATTGAGGCCTTTGAGATGTGGGTGTACCAGTGCATCCTAAGAGTCTCTTGGACCAAACATCGTACCAATGCATCGATTCTGGGAAAGCTAGGAGGAGTTGAAACAAGGTTCTTCTAGTAGGATCTACTTCAAGTAGACCTACCTTTGATATTTTGGACACATTGCCCAAACAGCAGGTGTAATGGAAAGGCTGATGGCAGCTGCAATGCCTGCTTGGGAAGTGTCTACATGAACGAATCCAAGAAGCAGGGGCAAGATACGAGTGGTGATAGAAATTAACACAATTGACCGACTGAAGTGCCACCACGCCCTATCAAGGTCAAAGGACTGAGAAGGAGGAATGTTATTTGCCTGATCTCAGCCACAGGACCAAACTATAAGACTGGAATTCAAGGTGTGCCCATCACACAATAGGCTTGCAAAACAATAGAAAGAAGCTCCGATCAACAGCCTGTTCCCATGTCAACCAACAAAGATGGAGTGGCCATGTCAACCAACAAAGATGGAGTGGAGATCTCAGCCAACAAGAGGTGAAAATGCAGGACAATGGTGGGTGTTATGGATAAACCCTCAGCCTTCGTGCATCTCTCAAAAATAAATTTAAATGAGCGAGCAAACATAACTAATATGCAAATACTCATGTGAGAAGCCACACATCCATACTCTCATTCTCTTTAATAATTCCCACCAGAAAAAAATCCAATGGGCCATATGCAGATATCATAGACTCTGTAAGATCTTTGCCCAGGACAGGAATCTAGAGAGGGCAGTGGCATTATACATAAATCAAACTTAATTACATTGACATTTTGGAAGGATAATATCTCAATTTTAAATGGGAAATATGCACCTAAGGCGCAGAGCTCCCTGCGGTACATCTTAACTCTTTGGAAATTACATGGTGTCTGAAGAGAGGAGGTACCAGAGTGGCATCCAGAGAGTAAAGTGAAGAAAAGCCATGTTCAGGACTAGTGAACATGAGTCAACACCTATGTATATATTTTTTAAATTATGCAAATGCAGTCAAAAGTGTAAATTTTATATATTTTTGTTCTGTATGCAATACCACTATTTTCTGCAAAAGGTGAGTGTCGTATGTGCCTTTTTACTTAACCATCTTAGTTCCATAAGTGGACTTATGCTCTTTTGCTTCATAGATATTGATTTTGTGAAAATGAGTAATGTACTTTCTTTTTCAAATGGATCAGATATGCTCTATAATGACTTTTTGAAATATGTGTAATTTTGTTTTTAGCGGTGTGCACCAGTGATAACTAAAGCTGAAGCATCCTGGATACAGTTATGGGTGTTAGCTATTGCTTGTCTCATTGGTATTGGAGCATTTATGTCTGGGATAGTCACATGCTGCTTATATTCCAGGTATGCAAAATGAAATAAACTACTTATAATACTACTTCTAGTTTCAACAAGGAATGAAGAAAGGACTAACATGTTATTTTTTTCTTTCTTTTAAGTCATATTAAAATGTATTTGAGTGTAACTCCGATACAATTAACAATTTTTATATCTGCCAGATTACCTCATCACTGACTTTATATAACTGGGAATAATAGACACATTTTGGGACTTTTAAGATATGATCTACCGGTAGTTATCTTTATTGTGATGGCATAATGAAGTAGTAGAAACAGTTCCATACTGTACAGCAGCACTGAGAGAGAAAGAGTGTAAAATAACATGAGAGAATGTATTTAAAGCCCATATTATTCCCATTTATATGAGATCAGTTATGAGGTGATCTGGCAGATATCTTTTCTGATGCCAACCTCATCAAAGGAGTGAAGTGAATAAAAGATGGTTAAAACTGGGCAAGGAGTTGAAAGGAAGTGGCTCTGGCTTGTTAGAAGGTACTGGTCCAACAATTCCTGGAGTTGAAAATGGGAAAACATGTTTTTTTTTTTTTTTCAGAGATGGTTAATGGTTGGGCTCAAATACACTAGTTTTCTGTGCCTTAACATGTGTAGCTACCCTGGTCAGTGGAGAGTAGCTTCTAGAGTACACTACAGTAGTTTTTGCCACGAGATCACAGTTATCTTAGGTGTTCTCCAGTGGAAGCCTTTCATCTAAAGACTTGGCAGTGAGCTTTACTTACGTGCTGACAAAAAGTGCATCTATTCCAAGGTGTATCCCGCAGTGTAACTGTACGTGTTAATTCACGCACCATAACTGTGATGGGGAGCTGCAACAAGTCCGGAGATCGGACTAGTACTGACAGCAACCAACCTCAGTGTAGTTTCTTTCCCCATTTTTTTTCTTCACCCCCCCCCCAAGTAAATGTTGGGATGGCACCTCATTATGAGTCTTGGGGCATCTATCTCAATCCCCAACCCTAATATGGTAATTACAGTTACACTACAACAGATTTTGCTGAAACACAGGTTGTAAAATAAATCCAACACACACCCAAGTACTCAGGGATGATGACAAAAATGTTCCAAGCCCCTAAAATGAATTAACATCTATTTAGTGAGCAAAAGTCTATTAAAGAAAGCTTTCCAGTCTGTCAACACAAATTGTACCCAATTAGGCTACATTAGGTGGGAAAACAAGTATTTATATGTCTTAGCATGAAAAATATTATACATAAGATATTTCACACAAACTAACATGCTTTTATGTATGGTACAAAAATATAGCCCATCGTACTAATAGCCTATAAAATGAGTGAAAGTGAATCGAGGCCTCGGAAACAGTTAGGGCGTTCCCCACAAGCGACGCGCAGCTCCTGGAGTTCTGATCCTGGGGAAGCTGTGAAAAGTGGGCAACCAGTGATGAAGATTGCTACCATCAATGTCTTGACCCTCAAGGGCAAGATAGAGGAACTTATAGAATATATGGAGAGAAAAGACATTGCAGTTTTGGGAATGAGTGAAACCAAGTGGAAAGGAAAGGGACAGCAGAATTTGAGCAAAGGGTTTCAGTTGTTTTGGAGTGGAGGGGTGCACTGCAAAAATGGAGTAGGTTTCATTGTGGGAGAGGACCTGGTAGAATATATAGAAGAGGTGTACCAGGTAAATGATAGAATAATTAAAATTAGATTTGGCCTAGAGAGTGGACAGAAAGATTTTATTCAGGTCTATGCCCCCCAGACAGGTAATCTCGAAGAGAGCCTTGAGGAATTTCTGGAAGAACTGGAGAAGTGCATTGAAGATAAAGAAGTGATTGTAATGGGAGACATGAATGCACACATAGGAACAGCAAGGCAAGGTAAAGAAGAGATAATCGGTCCTTTCAGTTATGTCAATACAAATACTGAAGGAGACTTACTACTAGATTTTTGTGAGAGGAGTGGACTAATTGTAGGCAATACATGGTTCCGAAAGAAGAACAGTCAGAAAATAACAAGATATGGTTGGGGGTAAAAGAAAACAACATTAATGATTGATCTGATTTTAGTTGAGAGAGAGAAACACAGACAGTTGGAAGATATCACGGTTATGCCAAGAGTAGATTTTGAAGGAGACCATAAAATTGTAGTGGCTAAATTAAGACTTGGTAAAATAGTTAGGTTCAAAGAGACAAGAGAAAGGAAAATAAAGGTATGGAAATTAAAGGAAAAGGAGGTGCAGGAAAAGTTCCAAGATGAGGTGAAAAAATGAATTCCCAAAGGAGAGGTTGGCAGTGTAGAAGAAGAATGGAATGGACTAAGTTCAAACAAGGAATGGTAAAATGTGCAGAGGATGCATGTGGTAGAGTTTCAGGGAAAACAAAGGAAAAGGAAACACCCTGGTGGAATGACACAGTAAAGGATGGAGTGAAGGAAAAACAAAAGGCTTGGAGGAGCTGGATCAGAGGCAGAAACTTAGAGAGTATGGAAAAATATCATGAAGCAAAGAAAACATGCCAGAAAATCATACAGGAAGAAAAACAGAAGTGCTGGGAAAGCTTCACAGAAACCCTACAGGAGGATGTTAAAGGAAGTAAGAAACTTCTGTATGGAAACAAAGTGAGAAATAAAGAAGAAACAAAACTTGTGAAGACGGACAGTGGACACATTTTGACACAAAGTGAGGATATACTTCAGCGATGGGAAGAGTCATCATCATCATCATTTCCCCTTTCCCAGTTGACACTGGGTGGGGGCAAATATGGTTCCTCTCCACTTTGTTCTGTCGTTCCACCATTCCTCTTCCGACACAGTGTTCCAATCCAGGTTCCGTTTTCTAATACTATTCTCCACCGAGTCCATCCAACGTATTCTTGGTCTTCCTCGTCCCCTCTTCCCTGTCATCCGTCGTTCCAGTGCTCGTCTTGGTAGCCTTACTTCATTCATCCTTTTGACATGTCCAAACCATCTCAATCTGTTTTGCTTCAGTTTGTCATTTAGTTTCTGTACTCCCAGTTATTTCCGTATATCTTCATTTCTCACTCTGTCCCTCCTCGTTTTCTGGACCATACTTCTCAGGAATCTCATCTCAGCTGCTTGTACTCTGCTCTCATCCCTCTTAGTCATTGTCCAAGTTTCTGCAGCATATGTCATTATAGGGACATAATATGCTTTGTACATAACTTCTTTAGCCTTAATTGGTATATCCTTGTTCCATACTAGTCCCCTTACCCGTTGGTAGAAAGCACTCCCGAGTTGTATTCTTCTGCTAATTTCCAAATCTAGTCTTCCATCTTCAGTCATTTCACTTCCCAAGTATTTGAAGTGTTTCACCACTTCCAAATCCTTATCTCCTACTTTGATTACTCCTTTTCCTTCTTTCTTATCTCTACTCATCACCACTGTTTTACTCTTCTCCACATTTATCTTCAATCCCCATTGCTCAATCTTGTACCTCCATCTCATCCTCGCCCCAGATCACAACGTCGTCTGCAAACAACATTACCTTCATCTTTGCCCTGCTATATTCTTTCATTGCTGCCTTCATGATGTTATCCATCACCATTACGAACAATAATGGTGACAACACACTTCCTTGCTTTAGTCCAGTGTCAATTTTAAATCATTCCGATGTCCCGACTCTAGTCTTCACACTACTGTAGCACTCCATGCACATTCCTTTTTTCATGTCTCTCAGTTCCTTGCCTATCCCCCTATTTGATAAGCTTTCCCAAACTTTTGTTCTAGGGATGCTATCATAGGCCTTTTCTAGATCAATAAAAGAGGATAAACTTCAGCGATGGAAAGAGTATTACGCTAAATTACTTAACGTCAAATTCAAGGAACTGGCTGAAGAGGAAGAACATGAAGAAGAAGAGGTGGAAGAAAACCGAAATGAAGACATAGCAATGTTGGAAATAGAAGAAGCCCTAAGGAAGATGAAGAATGGTAAAGCACCAGGAGTGAATGAAGTGACTACTGCTGGACCAGTAGGGTTACATTGGATGTATAGATTATTTCATGTGATGTGGAAGGAGAAACAAGTACCAGAAGATTGGAGGAAGGGTCTGATAATTCCAGTATCCAAGAAGGTTTTATAAGAAAGAATGTAACAATTATCGGGGAATCACACTTATTTCCCATGTTGCAAAGATCTTTGAGAAGATATTAGAGAAAAGAGTGAGAATGAAAGTTGAGGCAGAAATGGAGGAAGAACAACATGGATTCTGAAGAAATAGATCGACCTTCGGTCTAATCTTTGCCCTAAGAAACATGATGGAGAAAAGATGGGAATTTAAAAAGGATTTGGTGATGACATTTCTAGATATTGAGAAGGCATACGACAGTGTACCACGAAGATTGGTCTGGGAAGCATTGATAAAAACCAGGATAGGCAGAGCAGAAATACAAATGATCAAAGCCATGTTTGAAAAGTGTATAAGTAGTGTGAAGACCAAGCTAGGACAAACAAACTGGTTCAGTGTTGAAACAGGACTTCGACAAGGAAGTGTATTGTCCCCTATACTATTTATAACTGTCATGGATGAAATCCACAAGAGTGTGAAACGAAGAATGGGAAGCAAGGAGACTAAGGCCTTACTCTTTGCAGACGACATAGTAATATGGGAAGAAAATGAAATAGAAGTGCAAGATCAAGTTACTGTATGGAATCAAGAGATAGAGAAATATGGAATGAAAATAGATAGATAGATAGATTTTTATTAATTCCATTTGATCAAATACATGCATTCAATACATATTTGATATAGGACACGTCAGAATTTACATCTATAAAATAAAAGAACTAACAGGTATATATTACTAATATTATAACTATTTAACTTATTATAATAGCAAATCTTAATAGATACAATCTTATTGCACAACTATTTATACCTCACTCTATTATCATAATATGAAAACTTAATTCTATAAATACAACAACATACAGCTAGGTATTACAATTAAATTTAAAAAGTAAAATATAATTATAGATTTCATCGCTCCTATACGCTAAGATATTCAACTACTGAGTAAAAACAATGGCGCTGCAGATAAGCTTTCAACATTCTATCAAAGGTTTTTATTTTTGGGACCAGTTTTATATACTGGGGTAGTTTATTGTATAATTTAACTCCAGTGTGAAAAGTTTCTTTTTGATATATGCTTGTGTGTGTGTGTGTGTGTGAAATATGAATGTTTTGATTTTGTCTTGTGTTATGCCTATGAACATCATTGTTTGTTTTAAGAAAAACATCTTTATTCATTAAATTCTTTTTAAAAAACATAATACTTTCAAAGATATATATGCAGGGCAGTGGGAGAATGTTTAAATCTTTAAACAGAGGTCTACATGATTCTCTAGAGTTTACATTTGCCATAATTCTTATCGCCCTCTTTTGTATCCTAAACGTGCTTAGTACATCTGGCGACATACCCCAAAATATGATCCCATATCTTAAGTATGAATGGAAATAAGCAAAATATGTATTTCTTAATGTGTGCATGCTAGTGCAGGTTTTCAAAATACATAACGCAAAGCACATCGAGTTCAGTTTTTTATTCAGATATTGTATATGTTTATTCCATTTCAAGTCTTGTTGTATCCATAGTCCTAAAAACTTTGTTTCTGATTTATTTTCTATTTGATGACCATTTAATGTTATATTGGGTTTCGCAGGATTCCTATTCTGTATAGTGTGGAAATTTAGACATACTGTTTTTTTATAGTTTATTATGAGGCGATTATCTTGTGACCATTTGGTTAACTCTCCTGTAACGGAGTCAGCAGACTGCTGTATGACCTGTTTAGTTTCACCTTTTATTACGAGTGTTGTATCGTCCGCAAACAAAATTTCCTTATGTGAATGAACGTTCTGTGTTATATCATTGATATATAGAAGAAAGAGTAGTGGGCCCAAAACCGATCCCTGCAGTACTCCAAATTCAATAATTCCCTCATTGGACAATGTTTCATTAAGTAATTTGGTTCCATCATTCTTGTGTCTCAAGCTTACTATTTGCTTATGCCTTGTAAGACTCTATCCATTTATTAGCTAGACCTCTAATACCATATTGATTTAGTTTGGTAAGGAGGATTTTGTGGTCAACAACATCAAATGCTTTCGATAAATCCAAGAATAGGCCAGTTACATGTTCCATATTGTCAATTAATTTCAGTATACAATTACTACATTGGTAAATTGCTGTCTGTGTAGATTTTTCCGTTCTGAATCCATGTTGTGAGTTTGATAATATTTTATTTTTTTCTATGAAACTTATCAGTCTCTTATACATAATTTTTTCCACAATTTTTGCAATACCAGTTGGTAAGGTAATAGGACGATAGTTGTCTAATTCATCTTTTGAACCGTTTTTGTGCACTGGAATTACTTTTGATAACTACAAAATATCCGGGTAAGTTCCTGAGAGAATTGAACTGTTTATTAAGTGCGTAAGTGGATTTATTATATTTTCTGCACATTTCTTTAAAATTGCATCAGGGATGCCATCAATGCCAGCACAGAATTTATTTCTTAGCTCTTTTATAACTATTCTTACCTCTTCACTTGTGACATGATTTATAAATAAAGAATCACTGCATATATTTATTTTATTATTAGAATTTAGTGTATTTACCTGTGATTTATTTAATAATTTTTGTGGAATTTCCAGAAAATAGTCATTAAAAGTGTTTGCTATTTCCTCTGGATTATTAATCACTTTATTATTTCTGGTCAGTGTAATGTTCCTTTGTATTTTAGCAGGTTTTCCAGTTTCTTTCTTTATCACGGACCACATAGCCCTGTTTTTATTAGATGATTGGGAAATAAAATTATCATTATGCATTTTCTTTGCTAGTCTTATTACCTTATTTAATATGCTAGTGTATTTTCTGTAGTATAAATTGAATTCAGGTATTGTGTGGTATTGTTTATATAATTTGTGTAGAAATTTCTTTCTTTGACATGAATTTATAATCCCTGTTGTTATCCAATTGCTAGTTTTGTTATTTTGAACAGTTCTTCGTTTAAAGGGGAATGCTATTTCAAAATAGTGTTTTAGGGTACTGTTAAATGCATTAAATTTATCATTTACATTTTCTAGTTCATAAATTTCTGACCATGTTTCCTTATTTAATAAGTCATTGAAATATGTAACATTTGATTCAGTGAATGACCTGCACTTTGATTTTACTCCATTATCATTATTATTGATTGTTTCGGATACTTCAAAACTCAGTATTTGTCCATTGTGGTCACTAAAACCCGGACAATAGACTTCTATTGAATGGTGATATTTATCTGTATTTATAAAAATTTGATCAGGAGTGGTTTTATTAAATTTTGTTATTCATGTTGGGGTATTTACTGTAGGTTTCAGTCCATAGGAAATTAGTAACTGTGTTAATAATTCACAATTTCTATCAAATTTTAAGAAATCCACATTTACATCCCCTCAAATTATTATATCGAAATTTACTTTGCTCATATTATTGAGTAACAATTCTAATTTATCTATAAATAAAGGAAACTTTCCTGACGGAGAACAGTATACGCATACAATTATTAACTTAAACTGCTGTATTTTTATGGCAGAGAATTCAAAATCCTGTTCCATAATTAGATAATCATAAGCTGTTATCTGTTCATGATCTAAATTATTTCTTAAGAAGATGCAAGTACCACCATGGCTAATAATAGATCTAGAGTATTTACTAGCTTGTATAAACCCTGGGAATTGAATTAATTCGAGTTGTTCCTCTTTCAGCCAATGTTCTGAAATACATAGTGCTGAAATGTCTTTAAGTTCATTTTTAAGCATTAGATTTATGTAATCAATTTTATTATAAAGAGACTGGACATTCTGGTGGTAAATTTTAAATTTGTTACTTTGCAAGCTTGTGTTGGTGATTTATTTACATTATTATTATCATAATTGTTATTATTATTGTTGCTAGACAAATCCGAAATACCATTGTTGCACTCCGTTAAATTTGACTTCAAAAGATCTGAATGACAAACCTCACGTTTGGCTTCTTCTACCAGTTTCCCTGCTTCCACTCTAATGATATTACTGTTGAATTATTCTTACCATTTGAATTTACAATTTTGCAGATTTCATCACTAAGATACTCTCTTCCTAATCTATTTAAGTGTAGGCCATGCCGAGTGTGGAACTTCCTGTCTAATTTACTTACATCTACAATTTGGACATTTGGAAAACTCTTATAAATTTTATGAATTTTTCCATTTGTAGCCTCTATTTCTACATTTACACATGATTTGGGAATTAAATCGTATCTCTGCGGAATGTTTACAATAATGACAATTGTTTTTTGCATGGATGGCAATGTACCCTTTAAATCTTTGATTACCTTCTTACTCTCATTTCTATAGACGTCGTTTGCTCCAGCGATGATCACTGCGTAGTCCTTTTCAGTAAGGGACGCACACTCTCCTATCATCCCGTTCGTGACTTCTGCAATTTGAGCTCCTGGCTTTACTGTCGAAGTGACCTCCATTTCTCTGCTTCTCTCCAATACGCTTGCTGCTACATCTCGCCCGTGGCTATCCGCATCTTCCTGGATTTTCTCTTTATCACTTTCTTCTTTTCTTTTTGAGGAAAGTCATCATTTTCTTCGACAAGCACTCCAAATGAATTTGAGACGGGAATTTCAGTTACATGTACTCCATTTATAGGCCGAGGCTTATTCAATCTTACCTTACCAGCAATCACTGTCGACCAAGTTTCCTTGCTTTCCTCTCTGTTTCCTTTTAATTTATTCAACTCTTCCATTAACTTAGCAATATCTTCCTTTAGCAGCTTTATAATTTCGTCTTTTGAGGACAGTTCGTTTCTCAGGTTATGACATTCGCATGACGGTAGCGGTAGGCCTACATTATGACAATCGGTTTCACTTTTCTCCTCATTCAATTTTACCTGAGATCTTGTGATGATTTTATTTGCATTTTTTACTTTTATTTTGCACGACGAGCATAAATCCGTTACGGTTACACTACCTGACGAGACACTAACACTGTTTACTGTCGTCATACTAGGGATCTAAGTTAGCCTAGATGTTTACACCAAATTTCACTAAATTTATTTTAATTATTAATCTAATTACCTACCAATAAAGATGAATGTGAAATACGTATATCTTCCAATCGGATGAAGTCTCGTAAAAGCACCACTGCTCTACTTGGTTCAAACAGTGATTGAAGAAGTCACCGAATCTTTGGATACACGTTCCCACAACTTAGTTTAAGTTTATTAAATTATCAATAAGAATTTCTAAATACTATCAATATTCCATATTACACTTGATCTAAGGAAAGTAACTTGATAGATTTTAAACCTCTGTTATAATATTTTACCACTTTTATCAAATATTTACACTAGCTGCTATTTCACTACACTTTCACTGTGACGCCATCTTGCTTGAAGTGTGGAGAAGAGTAAGACTGTAGTGATGACAAGAAACAAGAGAGAAGGAAGACAAAATATTGAAGTCAATGGAAATCCATTGAAAATGGTAAAAAGGTTTAAGTATTTGGGGAGCATACTCACAGAATATGGTACAAAAAATGAAGAAATTGGAAAGAGGATCCAACAAGCTAATGGGTTTTACCAGTGCGTGAGAGGTTTAGTATGGAACCAGGAAGTCCCATAGAAATGCAAGAAAGTTCTATTCTCAATGTATTACATACCAATTTTGATATATGCAGCAGGTACTTGGACCACAACAAAACGCGATGAAAATCGAATCCAAGCAGCCGAGATGAAGTTCCTTAGAGGAATAATTGGGAAGACACGGAGGGATAAAGTCAGAAATGTGGACATTAGGGAGAGAACTGGGTTCCCAAAACTGCAAGACAAGATAGAAACCAGTAAGCTGAAGTGGTACGGACATATGATGAGAATGGAAGAATATAGAGTACCAAAAAGAATATTTATGGAGAAAATACCTGGAAGAAGACCACGAGGAAGGCCCAGAAAGAGGTGGATAGATACGGTGAAGGAAAGCATAGGGAAAAGAGGAGTAAAAGAAAAAGAAGGAAATGAATGGTGGAGGGATAGACAACTGTGGAGGTCCTTGATTCACAACCCGACCCAGGGAACTGGAAACGGGAAATGAAGAAGAAGAGAAGACAAAAATAGAGGGTTCATAAAAACATGTTATTTTGTGTTAAATATCTTGTGTAATATTCTCCATGGTAGGGCATATAAATACTTGTTTTCCCGCCTAATGTAATTAGGCACAATTGGTGTTGACCGGCTGGAAAGCTTTCTTTAATATAACTAGGCAGCACTGAGAAATGGCTTCTATCACTTCAAGCAGAAGACTAGGTTTTGAATCCCATGAGTAGTCTCCTTTTCAAGTCTGACTCTCTAGATATGTTTGCTTTAAATGAAGCTATTCTGTGAAGTCTGTAGTGAGTGCATTGGCCTTTCTGACATGATACATTGAGTAAGGCGATGGTTGATGGCTTTTTGAGTGAAATCGTCACACCAGACATAGGTGTGCATGTAACTTCTGAAAGGATGCACACATCATTGATTCATTGCTAACAAGTACAGAATTTCAGCTTGGAAAATCATGTGTTAAATGCTTTGGGAACCAAACAGGCATTTTGCTTATGGAATCCTTGCCTTGAAACTGAATCTGCGATACACTTATGAAATTGCATTGTGCAATCCAGTATAAGTTGAAGCCTGCACACACACTGCTGCTGTTGCAATACAATACTCGATCCCAAAATTCAGCTTGGACCAATTTGATCATCCACCTCACTGTCCAGACTTATACCAATGATTTGAACCTTTCACCTCAGAATTTGTCTTGGTGGCAGGCAGTTTAATAACAATGATGGGATGAGCGAATTTAAGACATGGTTTGCATTCTAAACACAGGGATAGAAACAATGGCATCTTGCAATACCATGTTCCTCAACAATGGTGAAACTTATATGAAAAACCAGCTGACCTATACCATATGACAACAGAAATCGTTTTGACATAATTTTTTAATTTTCATTCTCTAGCCCAGGACTGCCCAACCTATGGCCCATGAGACTATTTTGTCTGGCTGCCGCTCGGCGTCCGCGCCGTATCACTAAAACTTTAAAACAACTAAAGCTAACTGGACAAAGCAGTGAGTGCGCACCCCTACCCAAGGTCATTGACTCACTGATGAACACTTAAAATCCTTATTAATGATTGGTATAACCAAGTTCGATCCTAAGTGGAGAGAAATTTTATGTGCCGGTACAAAGTTTTTCCAGTCGTCGCACTAAACTAAATTATCATGAACTTCATTTCATAATTTGATTAATAATTGTGTCAAATGAACATAAATATTCACTCTCTGTCATTCATGCTGCATGAGTGTATTGAATATCATCGTACTTCTATTTTAAAGGGATTTATTAAAAATATTTAATTTTTTTAGTGTTTTATATTTTTATCAACTATAAATAAATATAGAAAATGGCAACAATACCAAGAAAACTAAGCCCAGACAGCCACAAAACTTATCATATTGAACCTATATATATATATTTTAAAGTCCATACCCCTCAAATCCCTAGAGTGTTATTGGCTTGCAAGGTCCCCCAAATATTTACAATGTGGCCCTTAGTTGAAAAAGGTTGGGCACCCTGCTCTATCCCTTTGGAACTTAGTCTCTGGATAGCCTTTGTATATGTGTACGATGTACACATGCATACTGTACTTTGTGTGGTAGGTTATGTAAATATCTGTGCTGTGTAATTGGTGAAGGATTCAAAGCATTTCACAATTCCTTAGAAACTTTGTTAGCTCTTAAATATGTTTATTACTGTAGACTCTTGAAGCAAGCCTTCAGAACTTTGTCCTTGATATGTTTTCCAGCCAGCGGGTTGTTATGGTAAAGACTCATTCTAGTAATGAGTATGTTTTAAAGTGTTTTCAAGACAGGTCACAATTTGCACTATTTTTTTCATGCTGCATATATCCTGTAGAAAATATAATCTTACAATAGCATTTCTGTATAAACATTCTTTGTATATACCCTGTCACCATTTTTATCATAATCACTGGTTTGGTTTATGATTACTTGTACATCTGTGGGAGCCTTCACATGACTGAACACCATAAATAGCTGCCCGTAAGTAAATACTGACTTTGACTGGTAGATCTTAACTTTCTTAAAAGCATGTCCTTGAGCTTTATTTATAGTAATAGGAAATGCAAAGCTTTATTGGAACTACAATTCTGCTATGGAGAATGGCATATATTCTTGGCATGAAAACAATATTCATTCCTTCCAATACCTGTAGTAAGTTCCACATATCTTATAGGTTTTTCCATCAACCAATGTACCATAGCACTATTTACTCACCCTGAGTCTAAGTTCATACTCCATATATCCATAACATGTAGGCCTACACTAACCCTGGCAAAATTATTAAGAAATAAGGAGGCAGTTAAGGGGTTCTGGTCCCAACAAAGTGGTAATTAAGTGTTGATTGGCCATTTAGATGTCAGTTAAAACAAAATACAATAAGATGCCACTTAGGAGGTAGAAAGGGTAATGAGACAATAAAAAATCAGAACTTGCCTCCATTCAAAGTGGCAGTGAGAGGCAGCAAGGTGGGTCTTAGGTGGTAGCAAAGCACTGTATACTGTTATGAGAAAGTCTACCAGTATCAGGTCATAATGAAATTATATTACTACCCGTGCGAGAAATCTCGCATGTTCATAAACCACACTTTCCCCGGCGCCCCTACGGCCAAAATGCGAACTGAACAGCAATGATGTCGCATATTTTCCTACAGCAACAGTATTTACAAATCGTACACTTCTTACAAAAATTTATAACTTATGAAATCAGAATGCAATTCGTCACTGCTAATGTCATTTGTTTGCTGAGTCCATTGATTGACAGCTTAGCTGTAACACTCACCGGTTATTCGATATTTATGAAATTATACGATTTTAGTACTCATTCCTTTGATTTACTGTTTCTGAAATCCATGCAAAATGATAAAGGAAAGACCTTTTATGTCAGCAAAAAGGATCTTGAAAAATACTATCAAAAACAGGTATGAAGAAATGGCAAAGAAAACAGCAGAAACCAAATTATGGAAGGACATTGATGCTAAATGGGATCAATATAAATTAACACCAAGAAGAGAAATTGTAGCCTTCTTCAGACTTAACACTGGCCATGACTGCCTTGCAGCTCATCTGAAACGAATCAACATCCTGAGATCTGAAGAATGCACACTTTGTCACGAACCTGGAAGTAAAATGGATAAGGGGCACCTGCTACATTGCAACAAACTTGATGTGACTGCTAGAACTTCTGGAAACATCACACAACTCTATTGGAACGCAAGAAAGCTGATGGATTGGAATCTGGGCTAGCCATAGGAAACAATAATAACAACAATAACAACAACAGACCTGGGAATGTTAAAATGACATGAAACAGGCATCACAGCAGCCAAAATGTGAAGCGGACAGCAATTATGGAGTGTATTTTCCTACAGCAACAGTATCTGCAAATCGCACACTTCAAACATTTGTTTAAAAGTCATTCTTTAAAGAAATTATAGATATTTATTAAATTAGAGTGCAATTCATCACTGCTAATGTCTATTCTCTTTCATTTGAATGCTCATTTGTCATGATCGGTCGCTTGTGAGCGCCGAAAGAGGGATCTACACTACAGAAATCTCGCATGTTCTTAAACCACACTTTCCCCGGCAACCCTACGGCCAAAATACGAACTGAACAGCAATGATATCGCATATTTTCCTACAGCAACAGTATTTACAAATCTCACACTTCTTACAAAAATTGATATTTATTAAATTAGAATGCAATTTGTCACTGCTAATGTCATTTGTTTGCTGAGTCCATTGATTGACAGCTTAGCTGTAACACTCACCGGTTATTCGATATTTATGAAATTATACGATGTTAGTACTCATTTCTTTGATTTACTGTTCCTGAAATCCATGCATGATGATAAAGGATAGACCTGGGAATGTTAAAATGACATGAAACAGGCGTCACAGCAGCCAAGATGTGAAGTGGACAGCATTATTATGGAGTGTATTTTCCTACAGCAACAGTATCTGCAAATCGCACACTTCGTACATTTTTTTAAAGTAATTTTTTAAAGAAATTATAGATATTTATGAAATTCGAGTGCAATTGATCACTGCTAATGTCTATTCTCTTTCATTTGAATGTCCATCTGTCACAATCGGTCGCTTGTGAGCGCCGCAGGAGGGATCTATAGTACTGAAATAATAATATGATCAGTTTAGTAATAGTAATAGGAGCACCCCGTGGTGCAATGGCTAGCATTGTTGGCTGTTCTTTCAGTATTTGATACTAGAGAGGTTTCACAAGTATTAGTAACAATGGAGTAGAGTATGCTTCTATATTAGTTTTGATTAAATTATCTATTCTGTGATTTCAGGTATAAGCGGCTCACTAAGCATGCGTTACTTCGGGATGCACCACGTGTTCCTGTCTCCAGTATAAGCTATTTGTCTGGTTCTGCAGGAGGGGGTCCTGCTATGATCATAACTCCACCATCAGCTGTATCTGAGACACCACGAATGTATGAGTGGGGATTAGATGGCTCAACACTTCCCCCGGGCCATGATAATATGTCTTACCATAGCTTTCCTGCTCGGTGAAACTCTCATGAGTTTATAGACAATATTAAATAACCAATATTTGGTCATATACTATTAGGCAGGGGTGCCAAACATACAGCCTGTAATGGTAGTCAAGCTGAACTGCAGTGAAATATGAATCTCCTACAATACAGTCTGTAAACAAAAATACCTTCAATATTCAGAAGCACATAATTTTCATGAACAGAGTTTTTTCTTCTTTCTAGATGTAAACAAAGAAATAAACTTCACTGCAAACATATGCAATGTATTGTGAGGACAGTATGAAGTCAATATTGCCATTTTTTGTAGACTTCATAAGCAAGTAGTGATAGACTTCCCAAGTTCACTGTGTAATCAAGCGGGGATTAGATGGCTCAACAACACTTGCCCCTTCTCACTTCACATGTAACATTATTTTATATGAACGATAAATAATTGTAAATGTAATATTCCCATTCTTTGACAATCATTTGTTTAATATTATGGCTTTTATTGTAAATAAATTTCCTTTTATATCACTTTTATATATGTGTATATTGAGCATGAAGGGACAGTTGTGTAATGAAATTCATCTTGTTTATGAGGAAGAACATGCAATCTTATAAAAATATAGTCTAAATACATCTGAACAAGTTTATAGTGCTATATGGACTTGTCTAGCTGCTGTACCATAATGAAGTAATGTGGACCTCACATCAGTTTAGAGTTTGACACCCCTGTTAAAAGGTAATAATAACTGTGTAAATGTGTACATGTAAACCATGTGGATATGTAAATAGTAAATTGTGTTGTGTGCTGTTGAGAATGATGCAATGATAAGTAGCCTACAGAAGACTTCAGATTTTCTTTATTTCCTGTTGTGTGAAGGCAATTGCTATGATTCATGAGTATAATATTGATTATATGTATTAAAAATACTAATCAGCTGTTTTTTTACATTGGCATCTCGGTTGATCATATTTTTTATTATTATTTACATTTGAAACCTCATTATTACTCTTAAGACCTAACTAAAGTGTATAAAAGATGTGTCTCTCTTACTTTGTGTTTTTCAAATAATTAGGAATTCAGTGTTTCTTAATCCAAGGTAAGACTTTTTGTGCTTGTTTTATCAGTTTCAAAGCCACAGCTTCCAATGTTAGATTCGGGTTCATAAATTCTTCTTGTGGTTCTTGGGTGTAAAACTCAAGGATATTGGAAGGACCACTAAATTATTTCTGTGGAGGTTTTCAACTTTTTATTCCAAAAGTATAAAAATTAGTATGATTATAAACTGAACCTTGACAGTCAAAGATATTGAGCGGCTTCGGTGGCGTGGTCGGTAGCATGCTGAGCTTCTATGCCCAAGATAGCGGGTTCAAACCCGGCCGAAGCCGTCGTATTTTTTTAAGAGGGTTAAAAATCCCTCAGTATGCCTTCCTTCGGAGGAGAAGTAAAGCCGGCGGTCCCATGTCATAGATTTATGGCATGTTAAAGGACCTTTCACTAATTGCACCTGTGTGAAGCTAAATTGGATAGGTTATTGTAAACAACGCTCTTAGGTTTCTAAGTTCGTTGCCAAGAGCCGACTGCAGTGGCGTATAGCAGCTGAGTTGTGAACTTAGCCTAGTAGTCGTTGACAGTGGTGCTTGGCGGCAAAAGTAGGAACTATTTGAAAAATTGTAAGTTGCAGTACTTAAATTAAAAAAACAGATAACACACACTAATACAGTCATCACAATTAACACCGGTTATCAGACAGATTCTACACACACCCAAAGTACACGGGGCTACATGACCGTGTTGTCGCAGCCCCTAAACTTAAGAACCAACCAACAGTCAAAGATATTCATTCATTAAACTGTCACAACAGTAATCACTCATCATCATCATCTTGCACAGTTTCCAGCCACTGGCCGGGTCTGTTTGGAACACAAGCCTCTCCAACGTCTTCTGTCTTCCCACCATCTCTCAGCCTCCACCCTTGTCCAGTCTTCTCCTCTCTTCTTCACGCTTTTTTCCACCCCCTTCAGCCACCTGTCTCTCGGTCTTCCTCTCGGTCTCTTTCCTTCCCACTTCGTCTCGTGTACTTTCCTGGGTATCCTCTTCTCCTCTATTCGTTTTATATGTCCATACCATCTAAGTCTAGATTTCTCTATACCATCCTGTAATGGTTCCTCCTTCATTAATTCTCTGGTCCTCTCATTTCTTATTCTGTCCATCTTTGTAGCTCCAATACTGCTTCTCAAGAACCTCATCTCACTGGCCTGTATTTTGCTCTTCTCCCTTCCTTTCATAACCCAGGTCTCCGAGGCATACGACAGGATAGGGACATAGTACGTCCGATATATGATCTTTTTGCTGTTCTGAGGGACATCCTTGCTCCATAACATGCTTCTCATACTCCTCCGAAATGCTTCTGCCTGCCTCCCCCGCTCATTTATATCTCTATCGTTTCTTCCATTATCTTGTATCAGGCTTCCCAGATACTTGAAACTCTCCACTTTCTTCAGCTGTTCCCCACCAATTGTTATTCCCGTTGTGGTTCTTTCCTTCTTCCTTGTTGTGATCACCATCTCACTCGTATTTATGCTAAATTTCATCCCATATCCTTGTATTAATCCTTCCCACACGTCCAACTGTTCCTGTACCTCCTCCTCCTTGTTTCCCCAAATCATCAAATCATCTGCAAACACCATTGCTTTCATCTTTCCTTTCCCAATTACTTGTGCCACTCGGGTCATTATGTCATCCATCACCACAATGAAAAGTAACGGTGACAGTGCACTTCCTTGTTTCAGGCTGTTTCTCTGTTCCAACCAGTCTGATCTCTCTCCTCCCACTTTCACACAGCTCACGCTTCCCTTGTACATCTCCTTTATCCTCTTTATAGTCCATTTCTCTACTCCTCTATCCTCCAGGGACTTCCATACTTTGTTTCTGCATACACTGTCATATGCTTTCTCAATGTCCAGGAAGGCCATCAGTAGATCTGTTCCATACTTATAGTGCTGTTCTTGTAACTGCCTTACAGCAAAAATCAAATCCACTGTGGACCTTCCTGCTCTGAAGCCATGTTGTTCTTCCCTCATCCCTCCTTCTATCCTTGTCCTAATTCTCTTTTCCAAAACTTTTTCGAAGATCTTTGCACAATGACTCATCAGTGTTATTCCCCGATAGTTTCTGCAATCTGTTCTACTACCTTTCTTGAAGATCGGGACAATTATTCCTTTTTCCAGTCCTCTGGGGTCTTCCTTTCCTTCCATGCTGTCCTCATCACTCGGTACAACCACTGTATCCCCACCTCTCCTGCTGCTCTCACTATCTCCACACTCAACTCATCCACACCCGGTGCCTTCCCTCCTTTCATCTTGTTCACTGCATCTTCCACTTCTTTCCATGTTAAGTCCTTTTCTGTTTGCAGTTCATCTTCCTCTTCCCCGATTTCTTCCTCCTCACCATCTTTTCCATTTGGGTTCAGAAGTTCTTCAAAATATTCTTTCCACATTTTCTTCAGTTCTTCCCTATTTTCTATCTCTTGTCCCCTTTTGTTCACCATTCTAACATAATCCATAGGATCCTTCTGCCTCTTTATTTTTTACCATCCCATACAGGACCTTTTTTGTACCTTCACTATCCTCCTTCATCATCTTTGTCCACTCTTCCATCCACTTTCTTCTCTCCTCAGCCACTACTCTCTTCGCCTCCTTCTTTCTTTCCTGGTACTCTTCCCTTGTCTCTACCGTCCTATTTTGATACCACCTCCTAAAGGCTCTATTCTTTTCCCTTACTATATCTTTTGTCTTCTCATTCCACCATGGTGTTTCCTTCCACCTCTTCTTACTACTTGTCCTCCCACAAACTGCTTCTGCTGCACCTACTAGTGTCTTCTTAAATCCAGCCCATTCCTCTTCCACCCCTCTTTCTTCATCTGTTTTTCCTTCCTTTATCATTTTGTGGTACTCGACCCTTCTATCCCCTTCTTTCAGTTTCCATATCCTTATACGCCTTTCCTGGTTCTCAGTCCCTTTCTTCTCCTTACTCCCTCTCGGGTTCATTACCAGCAATCGATGGTCGCTATCCAGGTTCTCCGATGGTATAACCTTGATGTCCGTGATGTTCTTATCTAGTTCTTTCTCATACAGTATAATATAGTCGACCACTGACTTCCTGGTCAAGTCATCACTGTACCATGTGATTGTGTGGCTCTCTCTTTTCTTAAACCAGGAGTTCCCAACTAGCAGGCTGTTCCTCTGGCAGAAGTCCAACAGTCTCTTTCCTTCCTCATTTCTTCCGCCCCAACCCTCTGGTCCTAGAACACTCTCATAACCTTGTCTTGCACTTCCTACATGGGCATTGAGATCCCCCATAACAATCATATTTCTTCCTACCAGCTGCTTCTACAATTCCTCTTCAAACTCCTCCTTCTCTTCAGAGGCGCAGCCTACTTGTGGAGCATACACTTGCACTATTTCTACGGTCTCTCCCCTCAGTGCTACTTTCACTTTCATAATTCTATCACTTATTCTCCTCACTTCTTTTAAACCATCTCGTACTACTACTCCCACTCCATTCCTCTTTCCCTCTTCGTTCCCACTCCAGTACAGTCTATAGCCTTTTCTCAGTTCTCTCCTTCCTTCCCCTTTCCACTTTGTTTCTGCCAATCCCAATAAATCCAACTTCCTTCTTTCCATCATATCCACTATCTCCTCCACCTTCCCCGTCAGCGTTCTTAGGTTTAAAGTTCCAAATCTTAGTCCGTGTGTACAGCCGTGTCGTCGTCTATTAAATCCATCCTGTCCGAGGCTCGTTCCATTTTTAAAAGCATTTGGTTTCATCCACTACTGGCTTGCTGGGCCTATCGTAGCTTCACTTTTCAGTGTTCCTGTAGGACCTTCATAGCTACCGTAACGGTCCCGGGGCACGCGAAGTCCCCACTGTACTTCGCCCCTACAGGCGATCCCCTACTTTGTGCCGTTGCCCGTCTCCCACGACGCGGACGAGGGTTTGGACTTATGGGAGACAACAGTAATCACTAATTATGGAAAATAAGAGTGGAGGGTGTAGAACATTTATCAGGTCTACTTTAAAGAGGTGTTCTGTACTGAATAATACTTCAGAATGCACCACTGACATTGAGACGTGGATTTAAATCTCTTCATTTTAATATAAAATAACTTTCACTAACTGATAACTAAAACAGTAACAGTACACAGCAATCGTGACTGACTGATAAGGATTGTGGGATGGAGTCCTCCTTAGATAATGGAGAGAGAGAGAGAGAGAGAGAAAAATTCTATACTCACATTAAAACTATGTTCTCGTGAGGCTAAGAGAGTTACATTTCATTGTTGAACTGTAATATTCTTATTAGAGATATGCTAACAATCTAGGGTAAATGTTTTGGGTTGGATAATACATGGACCCCAGGATGTGGTGAGGGCGAAAGGTGCAGATGTAAGTGGAACATTCCAGTGGTAGGTGGTTTCAGTGGGGCGAAGGCATGGAGTGAGTAATTAAGCTTGGTATAGTCTACAGTATAATGGTAATGCCTTCTCACAAACCCCTCTCTGAGCAAGTATTAGTAAGCTATTCACAGTCGCATATACTCAAAATAATATAGTAATTCATATGCTTGTCTGCCCTTTCGTCTATTTGAAGACATAAACAAGGAAATAACTATACCGTAACGTAATGCATTATTTAAGAGTTTAAAAAATTGTATTCCAAGTCACAGCAGTGAAGCAGTAAGCTATGGGTATGATGCAAGGGCTGACTGCAGTGGGTTTGTTCGTTTTCCCACTGAAGTCTTGAATGAGTGTTGCAGTACTTGTAAACTACTTTGCTGAACAAAAGACAATGGTTTATTTATTTATCGTATGCTTTTTAGTGCCGGGAGTGTCCGAGGACATGTTCGGCTCGCCAGAGTCTGTAGCTGCTTCCAGCGGACACCCAGAGGGTGAGCTACACATTCCGTTCAATTTCAAGTAGTTCCAACTTTCGCTACCAGATGATACCTAGTGGTGAACATTGGAACTTTGATAGAGCGTTCCAACGAAATTGTCGGAAAGACAATGGTGAATGGAAGTAACAAGAAAGTCAGATAAGGTGGGCCCATATTACAAATGGGCCCCATTTGGTTTTAACATTCTCTTGCACTGATGAATCTTTTAGCACTCTTGCATTATTGAGAACCATTGATCCTTTTTTGACTTTTAAAGTCGCACATTTTCCCCCGTATTGACAGAATGTAATAAGAAACAAAGTTTATACGATTCCGCCTAATTAATACCTCATCATCATCTTCATTTTCCCTATTCCAGTTGACACTGGGTGGGGGCAAATATGGTTCCTCTCCACTTTGTTCTATCATTTCACCATTCCTCTTCCGACACAGTGTTCCCATCCAGGTTCTGTTTTCTAATACTATTCTCCACTGAGTCCATCCATCGCATTCTTGGTCTTCCTCGTCCTCTCTTCCCTGTCATCCGTCGTTCCAGTGCTCGTCTTGGTAGCCTTACTTCATTCATCCGTTTGACATGTCCAAACCATCTCAATCTGTTTTGCTCCAGTTTGTCATTTAGTTTCTGTACTCCCAGTTATTTCCGTATATCTTCATTTCTCACTCTGTCCCTCCTTGTTTTCTGGACCATACTTCTCAGGAATCTCATCTCTGCTGCTTGTACTCTTGCTCTCATCCCTCTTAGTCATTGTCCAAGTTTCTGCTGCATATGTCATTATAGGAACATAATATGCTTTGTACATAACTTCTTTAGACTTAATTGGTATATCCTTGTTCCATACTAGTCCCCGTACCTGTTGGTAGAAAGCACTCCCGAGTTGTATTATTCTGCTAATTTCCAAATCTAGTCTTCCATCTTCAGTCAGTTCACTTCCCAAGTATTTGAAGTGTTTCACCACTTCCAATTCCTTATCTCCTACTTTGATTACTCCTTTTCCTTCTTTCTTATCTCTACTCATCACCACTGTTTTACTCTTCTCCACATTTATCTTCAATCCCTATTTTATTAAAACTTTCTATCGTGACATAAAGACAAGTTATTATGTCACGATAGAATATTTTAATAAAATAGGTATTGCCTAGGCGGAACCGTATAAACTTTGTTTCTTATTAACCATTGATCCTGTCGAGAAACTCTGTTGCAAAAGCTTCTTTCTGTCATTTTCTCTACACTTTTCATCATATACCGTATATATTCGAATATTACAAACCCCCGAATAATCCCCGCACCTTAATTTTTGAAAGGATTTTTTTTTTCCCCCCAGTTTTGTCACTTTATTCTAAACAAATGTATTTCATTTCGTGTTAGCCAGGATGTAACCATGCATGTTCGGCTACTCACGCCTTGATCTTTTAGTCCCCTTAAGATACTCAGGGAATGCCGAGGATGTATTCGATCTCCCATCTGGAGGGTGAGTCGGAAAGATATGAAACGGTCTGACCGCTGAATTAATGAGAGTATCAGAAAAGAAAAGGGCAAATTAAGGGTGGAAATGAGACACCCTAGGCCTCAAATGTCCTAATACCATTGGGATTGAGAGAGAAAAACTTGACTACAGGATGGGGGACATGGTTTGGTGACCAGAACCTAGGTGATTCCGGCACTGCTTCCACTTGCTAGTGCTGGGCACATTTCTTGTTGATCTACGTTAGTCAGCTCTTGTTCTATTCCAACCCCGGCAGTGCTATATATGGAAGTCTAGGGTGTATTTCATTTTCCATTCGTTGATGACCTTTGACTTTTCTTTTCCCATTGCCCTCATATTTTGAGGTGTCGGAACTCTTCTTTTTCTCCTTCTTCAATAGCATAATTGTAGTCGGGGACAACTGACCTCAATGTTCAACTCCTTTACAACAACAATTACCACCAACACGGCAGATGAAACGAGGTGGCTGACACAAGTAAGTGGTAGTTATTTTGGGCTCAGCTGGAGCCCTGTGGTCGCCAACCCAAGTTCAAAGAGACGCCACGGAATAGCGAAATACTCTGAGGGAATAAATACATTTGGCTAGACTATCATAATGGAGAGTTATATTAAACCACGAGCTCGCTACTGAATTGGAAAAAGATTTAGCTCTAGAATAAGTGGTTGAAATCCACAGCTGAAATGAATTGTGAGTGGTAAAAGGTGAGCATTCATATTTATAGTTCATTTTGCCCAATAATGTATGCCGATATACAGTCGTCATCAGCTGTAACTCGATTCCGAGTACACATAGCTTCTTTCTGCATAGAAGGAGCGTTTCAGCCCAGCTTGTTTCCGATGACTGAACAGACCAATCCTGGCATAAAACATGCGCCCACATAAATTGCACTGAATGGTTGGGGGAGGGCAGAGTTGTAATTGACGGAGCTTTCTTGCTTGTCCCTTGGCCTATCCTTGTCTGCGACGTTCTTCTTCAAATAAGTTGAAGTAAATATAGTGTAATGGTAATTTGTACTGACAAGTTTCCAGTAACAATGCTATGCATGTTAATTATGAAGTTGCACACTAACACTCCAGTTGCCAGAATTTACATCATTGTGGGGATAATGTTTATGAAGGCAATGCTGCGAATTAGCTGGTTTTATATTATTGGAGGTTAAGGACTATCTTGTGGCACAAATCTCTTGGAAATAAAAGGAGCAAAAGATGATTCAATTGCGGACGTTGATTGCAGCATAATTTTAGCTTGCATTAATAGGCTAAGTGGCGATCACGTTGACACTTATTTTGTTGAAATGCATTGAAGGTGCTCTAATGTTTTGGGTAGGTTAAGACGCGGCGATGCAATTTACACTTATATTCTTAAAATTACTTCATGGTAAGAGGACTGATGCTGAGGATGACACAGATGACGTGTCCCTCATTAAGACCGAGGATAAAGCAGAATAAATTTGACACAAATGACTAAGAGTTTTCCAATGATAAGAAGAGTGCTGAAAATTAGGTTTTTATCTTGTCATCTAGTGTTTCATTTCAACTGAAATACCAATCTACTGTAAGTATATAGGCCTATACCTCAGAATAATGAGTATCAATGAATCACATTTCAATATAACACAAATGACATCGGAACATGAGCTCATTGATGTACATAGTATTAGATGTACTTTTTGCCAATTCTCATCATATTCGCCAACAAGACTGTTTTTTATTTAAAGGTTTTGAAAGTTGGGGTGCGCATTAGATTCCGGAAAATATGGTAATATCTCTCAGTCTTCACCGGCATTGTAAGGGTGAAGGAACACCTCTGAAGACAACTGCTTGCAATATCTCTTAGAATATAGCATTCACTATTATTAAGCAACTCACTGATTTGTATAAATCAGTTGGTTCCTCGGTTTAGGGGCTGCGACAACGTGGTTGTGTAGCTCCGTGTACTTTGGGTGTGTGTAGAATCTGTCTGATAACCGGTGTTAATTGTGATGGCTGTATTAGTGTGTGTTAACTGTGATTCAGGTAAGGACTGCAGGCGATCAATTTAAAGTAGTTCCTACTTTTGCTACCAAATGCTACTGTCAACGACATCCAGCTGGGAACTTGGCTACTAGATGCCACCGCAACCAGCACCTTGTGGCGAACGTTGGAAATTAATAGAGTATTAATCAACTCTAACCTACAAATTTAGCTTCATACAATTGTAGTTAGTGGAAGGTTCTTTTACATGCCATAAATCTATGACGGCTTTACTTTTCCTCCGAAGGAAGGCATACTGAGGGAAATGCTGCCTGAGATGAAATCGACAACCCTTTATGTCTATGTTCGGTAACACTGTTTTTATAGCTTGATGAATTGAAAGTTCAAAATCCACATATATATGTGAGCAAAGCAACTGTAATTCATTTCTACTTCATTCAGATCGTATGTTAACTCTTCGGTATATGTTTGAGTACATTTATTCAGGTAGTGCCGGTGTGCCATGGCACCACCAATGTGCCCTCTCAATAACAGTTAGTATTAAATTTAAATAAAATGGCAAACATATTTTTTCTGCATTCATTTGAACGAGCGCACGAGCTGACGCATGCTCTGGCAAGGCTTTCCTGAACGAGTAAGCCAGATCTCACTGGCTTCACCTCCGAAAATAAGACACAATATCATTAAAGGCTAGTTTGGCTTGAGTTTGCATGTCTTCTAGTGATTAACACAAAAAGTGATAAAAAAATTCCAGCATAACTCAACAAATTGCTAGCGTTTCGCCCCAGCGTGCCAGTTGGGTTCTTCAGTTGGTAAAGGCACACCTACCAAGACGCGTAGCAGGTACACACTGAGAAGGCCATGCAAGACGCCTCGCCACATATGTGGCCACGTCACGAGCATGCCAGTGCACCATGGGAGTCAAAAACTCCACTTCCAAAAACAATAAACCTTGCTTTGGCATTGAATATAATCATATGTTCTTGCCAAAGCAAGGTTTATTGTTTTTGGAAGTGGAGTTTTTGACTCCCGTGGTGCACTGGCATGCTCGTGACGTGGCCACATATGTGGCGAGGCGTCTTGCATGGCTTTCTCAGTGTGTACCTGCTATGCGTCTTGGTAGGTGTGCTTTTACCAACTGAAGAGCCCAATTGGCATGCTGGAGCGAAACACTAACATTTTGTTGAGCTATGCTGGACATTTTTATCACATTTTGTGTTAATTATAATGGCTCAACGGACAATACTCATTTTGATTCTCTTTCGAGAACATTTGATTATATGTCTTCTATTGTGTTGTATTGGGCTGAGGTAGAGTCAACAGCTTCACCAGAGTGCAGCATGTAAATGAAACTTGCATGTTACTTAAAATATTCAAATTTGTTTTTGTTAAAAATTCTAAACTTTTATTGGCACGATCATTAACCACAAAAAAAAAACAAAAAAAAACTCCTCTCTCCCATTTGACTTTATTGCGGTGTGTGCTAAAAGGTCATGGAGGTCATTAAGCGAACTTCGTACTTAGGTCGTACAGAAGCAGCTGTATTTATATTTTTATTCAGCTGGCATCATATTTCATTAAAGTATCCACATTGCTATTACTGAGATGTTGATGTAATAGTTTTACAGGTCAGAAAAAATACCTTCTTTGTATTATTATTTCAGGTTTATAGTGGATGCTATATCAGTACCAGAATAACTTGTATGTAGAACTACCGTTTTGTGTCAATGTTAAAAGATTGAATAGAATTTAAAAAAAAGAGCAAGACTTCTATAGTATTGTGAACATGAGCTGTGTTCTTTTATATGTTAGGAATAAGAGTGATGTAATAATTTATTTTGTAAAACATGGATATGTATATATTTTTGTTATGTATATTTTGTATCCTCAATTTTATTATATATAAAAAAAATCATATCTCAATGTAATTTTTTGAAACTCTTTCCTCTCACATCCACAAATATTTTTTTTTCCTTTGTTGCTATAGGCTACATTTGTTTGTGATTCTCAATTTAGTTAGTTATTGTTGTTTTAAGGGGTGGAACTACGAGGTCATCTGCCCCTATCTTCCTATACTCTGCTGAATGTAGAATATGGTTGGTAAAAATACAAATTCTGATCTTTTTATGTGTTAAAATTTCCATTATCCTTGATACTTAGAGTTTATACATTCTTTGATGCTTACCTTATCTCTTGTTTTTGAAATAATCATTGGTCAGGGTTGCAGTTACTTTATAAGTTCAGAACACCGTTGTCCACGTGTGTTTTTTATGGAGAGTGAAAAATCATGGTATTATTACTACCTACCGGTAGAGGCATCGCATAGAAAATCTTTGGTTATTCCCAAAGAGCTGACAATTGGTACAGATTCTGAGTGACAAGGTAAACTACATCTTCACTTCACTTTTTTTCTTTGTCAATGTAGGCCTACATGACTGAATGTTTACTCCTTTCATGTCGTATTGAAGGGTTGCAAGTATTCCGTACTTGGTAGTTATTTATTTCAATTAGGCTAGATGAAAGTACAACTCTATTTTGTAAGCGAGACCTGTAGGTAGCGAGAACAGCAACATGCGGTAGGACAGTAAATCACTAAGAGACTGCTCCAAAACGTGCTCCCGTTTCTAGGATATCTTGAGAATGTACTGGAAATAGACCATGATCACACAGGAATTGTCATACCTACAGCCAGTGGCGTACCCGGGCGCCGTAAAGGGGGGGGGGGGGGGGGGGGCAAAATCCAAACTTGAAAAACATATTTTTTAGTTAACCAGTGAGAAAAAATATACTGTTTTATTAGTCAAATTTTCTTTATTACTTTGTTAAATACTGCACTAATATTATTTAGAAATGAAATAAATGTTTCGTTTTAAACTATTTATAGACAATACGAAATAGTGGAAATATCTGTTCCCGTAGGCGCTGCTCGTGGCAACATTTGTGCCTTGCAGCGGCCTTCACAGTATGTACTAGCCACGCGTCTTGGTGAGGTGTACCATAACCAACTGAAGAGCCCATTGGTACACTGGGGCGAAACGCTGGCAACTGTTTTGAGCTAGCCGGACCATTTAATCAAATTTCTTTGTGAATTTGGTAAAATACGAAATAGTTCGTGGGCGCCGAGCACACAGGAAAAGTTTACGGTTATGGGCGAACAGAGCGTCTGAGCCGGAATCAGAGCGGTGATGGAGAGGGGATGCGTGGTTGAATACGGTGCCGGCTGGCGCGGGCGGGGTAGGGACATCAGGTCACAACAGAATTGACGATTGCTAGTTTGCAAGTCATGAAGTGTACTCCTTAACCTTAATCCTTAGTTTATTTTATTCATTTGTGGAGTTGAGTCACGTTCATTTCTCAGTCGTTATCAATGAATTGTGAATATACAGTGTGTTTACACGTTTAGTTGAAAAGTACGAGTAATTCCTGTTCATGCATAACTGGAAAACAGGTAAGTGCAATTAGCACTAGCAAAAAATATTAGGTGAAATTCTCTAAAACAATTTAAAACTGGGGGAAGATGACCTCGTAGTTCCGCTCCTTTAATCTTCAATAACTAACAATTTAAAACTGAAAAAAATTACAGTGTTTCCACTCAATTTCGTTTGCTATTAACTGAAGCAATTTTAACCTAGAATCATTATTGATCAACACCAAGAATCATAATTGATAATAGTAAAAGGTAATTTGTTTCATTGTATTTCAGTTTCCATTATGAAATGACAGAAGGCAAGTGGGGCTCAAAATGGACACTGAAACAGCAACGTACTAAAGCATTTGAGAGTTCGAAATCGTTTATGACAGCTTTTAAAAAAAGGATCACTGAATTCTGAAAACAATGAAACTCAGAATGAATGTGAATTTGACAGTATCAACTTAAGCCTTGCGATTAATGAATCAAATATTACAGTAGTTTATAAATTGGCTAAACACTATGATCTCGATAGTAACTGTCTTAAAGCAGACGATTCAAATCTCCCAATCCAACTCTTGGAATCAAGTGCAATTGGCGCTGGACCTTCATCGAGTTCAAAAACGAAAATGAGCCCAAGGAAACTTTGATTCAACATGACAATGACAATTTTGATGAAATGTGGTTAAGTGACATTGGGTCGTGGCCTTTGGAGATTTCACAAAAATTTTGTGATATAGTTGTAATGCAAGGCTCTTATCAGTTACAAAATAAAGATTCTACTTTTCCTGCATAAAAGTTAGTTAGTTAGTTATTGTTGTTTTAAGGGGCAGAACTACGAGGTCATCTGCCCCTCTTAACACAGATTAAAGAATACAAATTTTGAATTGAATTTAAAATTTTGAGGTTGACATCTAAATTTAAAAAGACCAAAAATTAATAAAACAAAAACAAAAAGAAATTAAATAAAAAACAAAATCATAAAAATAAACATAAATTACGGAAAAAACAAAAAACATTATCATTCAAAAACGAACAAGTCGTTGAGTCAATGTTCACTGGAAAATTTAGATTGCTGGCCCTAACCCACTCTCACTTATAAAGCGGATAACGCGATCAGCAGCCACCGCGTCATCGGCTAATATAAGTTTGAGTGTCGTCTGCAAACCAAGGTTTCTTCGTAAGTCAGCAAGATCCACACACTCGGTAAAGATGTGGGCCACGGTGAATACGGCTCCACAGGTACAAAGTGGGGGGTCTTCCCTTCTCATTAGGTACGAGTGGGTGGATCTTGTATGACCTATCCTTAGCCTACACAAAATGACGGACTCTCTCCGGGCCCGGAAGGAGCTCCGCCACACGCGAGTAGTTCCCTTGATCGCTCTCAGTTTACTGGGCAGTGGGTCAGCTAGCCACTGACTCTCCCAAAAAGCCAGAACTTGTAGGCGTAACTGAGAGCGAATATCTCTAGCGGGTACCTCCATTGGTCGAGGTGGTAGTGATACCGCCTCTTTTGCAGCTTGATCTGCTAACTCATTTCCCGCAATTCCCATGTGGCTTGGAAGCCACAGAAAGGTGATTCGAGTGTCAGCGTGGCACAGCCCGGCTAGTAGGTCGTGGATTCGCTGCACTAGGGGGTGTTGCGGGAAACATGTAGCAATTGACTGCAACGAACTCAAAGAGTCGGTACACACGAGAATGTGGATTCGTGCATCCTGTAGTGCAAACTGCAGAGCTTCATAGATGGCAACGAGCTCCGCAGTAAACACACTACAGGCCACAGGCAAAGAGATCTTGGTATTTGCACCATCAATAACGTAAGCACAACCCACTTTCTCGTTCACCTTCGAACCATCCGTGTATAGAATGCCAGCGTCCGGAAATTGGTGAACTATGCTGTGGAACTGCATCCGTGTTCACCTTAGGACCTTGGTGAAGATCTAACCGAATTTGCGGACGCGGGACTTGCCACGGAGGCACCTCGCTAGATGTCCGGATCATACAGGGACCTACAGCCACTCCTATTTCAGTACACAAGCTATCAAGTCTAATACCAACCGGCCGGTCGGCGTACCCCTGGTGGTTTTGGGTACCGAAGAGAGCTTGATAGGTCGGGTGCTGCGGCATTTGACGCACATTGGCAGCATATGCTAAAAGCATATGTTGGCGTCTATAATTTAAAGGTGGAACACCCGATTCGGCGAGTAGGCTGGGTATCGGGCTGGTCCGGAAGGCACCGGTAGCCAGCCTAACGCCACTATGGTGGATACTGTCCAGCATTTTCAAGGTTGCCGGCCTTGCTGAACCGTATGCCACAGAACCATAGTCTAGCCGGGACAGGACGAGGGCTTGGTAGAACCGTAGCAGCACCGCACGGTCAGCCCCCCACGTAGTGCCACTAAGAAACCTGAGCATGTTCAGTTTCCTGAGACATGTCATTTTCAATTGCCGTATATGGTGCTGCCACGTTAACTTGCTGTCAAAATGGAGCCCCAGGAAGCGATAAGTGTCAACCAACGGCAACGCAGCATCCCTGAGATGTAGTTCAGGGTGTAAATGTAGCCTCCGTAGCCGACAAAAATGGACGACGGAGGTTTTCGCTGCTGAAAAACGAAAACCCCGGTCGTGAGCCCACCTGTCGACCCGGTTGATGGCTAGCTGCAATTGCTGTTCCACGACTGCCATACTTCCAGAGCTGTAATGCAGAGCTAAATCGTCTACATACAGCGATGGAACTTCCGCGGAAAGTTTGAAAAACTTTGAAGAACGGTGAAAAGGTTAACAGATCATGAATGTGTTTTTCTCTCATCCAAAAAAGCTGTGTTTTGTTTTTGTTGTGTGTTATTTCCTCAAAGAAACATGAAATCTAGCTTTAACAATGAGTCAGGATTTGCAGTGTGGAGAAAATTAAATCCACGCATTCAAGATCATGAAAACAGTCCTGCCCATATGATTGCCTGTATGGAGTGGAAAAGCTTAGAACGAAGGTTAAGACAAGGCTCAGTAATTGACAACACTCTTCAGTAACAAATATTAGAACAAAGCAGAATTTGGAGAGAAGTTCTGGAACGCATAATTGCTACCCAAACAGACATTGGCTCAAAAGAACTATTAGCCCTAAGAGGCCACAGAGAATCAGTTTTAGAAGAAACTACATGCAGTTCAGGGAATTTGTTTGCTCTATTGCAATATTTGGCTAAATTTGATCCTGTTATGAGGGCCCATTTCCAATCAGTGTCCAATAACCCTCGATATTTATCATATCTTTCACTTAGAATACTGAGTGAAATTACGTTATAAACCTTTTAGGGGACCACGTTCACAGCAATATTATTACTTCCTGCAAGCGTGCTAAGTACTTCAGTATTGTATTTGATAATACTCCTGACACATCACATGACGATCAAATGTCACAGGTAATAAGATTTATGGAAGTAAAGCAAAGTTCAGTTGAAATCAAGGAATGTTTTATAGATTTTATTTCAATCAAAGACAAAACAGCCAATGGAATGGCTGAGGTAATAAAGGAGAAACTGGAGGAAGATGGCAGACTGAAGAGGTCAGTTCTACGACAATGGTGTCCAACAACGTTTAAACGAATTGCTGGCACGTTAAAGATCCCCTTCGGGGCAAAATTCCGGCACCCCGGCATCTCTAAAAGCCAGTGTAGTTAAAAGGGACATAAAACCAATAACATTAATTATTATTATTATTAAACGAGTTGGACCATCAAGCAGTGTTTGATCCCTGTGACAACCACTCACTCAATTTGGTTGGCGTTCATGCTGCTCATGTCAACGTTTGTGCAGTGACGTTGTTTGGAACAGTTCAACAAGTGTATGCGATTTTCTATAGTTCGACTCACAGGTGGAGTGTCCTCAAGGAACATGTCAGCTTATTGGTCAAGGGCCACTCAGATACAAGATGGAGTTCTAAAACAGGAGCCGTGAAAGCCTTATCATCTCAGTTAGATGGAATGCTTCATTCTCTAGAAAAATTGAGAGACACTGCAACTGAAACCGTCGATACCAGACAGAGTGCAGTGCTGTTAATTAATGCAATAGAAAGATTTGACTTTGTAACTGTGCTATTTTTCTGAGTTGAGATACTTCCAAAAATTGACCAAACGCAGAAAACTTTGCAAATCGAAGGCATTTTGTTCACTTATGTAATAACTTATCTACAAGCTCTCCAAGATCAGCTTAATATGTGGAGAGAAACCCTTCCAGTTGATGTTATATCAAAAGCTACTAAGAAGTGTGAGGAATGGGGAGAACCCACGGAACGAAGACAAAGAGTGAAGCAGAAAAAGCCATGGGAAGCCACTGATGATGTTGGACTTTCCTGGAAAGACGAAGTAAAGCGGAGCACAATAGAGATCTTAGATAAACTTATTAGTGAGTTAAGTGAACGGATCGTCAATATCAAGGAACTGAATGAACGTTTTGGCTTCCTATGTAGTTATTGTTGTTTTAAGGGATGGAACTACGTGGTCATCTGCCCCTAATAAATCCCCAAATGAAAATGTTTTGAACACTCTAAAGAGGAAATGTTTCGAACTTGCAGAGAAGTACCCTGAAGATTGGAACGGAGAAGAACTCTATGATGATATTAAATATGTCATAGTCATTACGAAGATCAAAGGAAAATAGTGAAAAGATCGACTTGAAGAAACCCAAATATATTTTGTTATATTTATCTTGTTTGGGGTTAGAGGCATACAGTAACTTGATCATCGCTTTCAAACTACTTTTAACGATTCCAGAGTCGGTGGCATCTTGTGAAAGATTTTTTAGTAAGCTGAAGCTTATTAAAAATTACTTAAGATTCACAATGACGCAAGAAAGACTAAGTAATTTTGCAATTATCAATTGAACGTGATGTGGCTGCTACTATAGACTAATAAATAAGTTTGCATCCATCATGACTCTGAAACTTCTTTTCTCTTTACTTTTATTTTTTATTATTTTTCAAACATACTAACCTTTAATACTTACAGTTTTATTTTATTAATACTTTTCTCTATAAAATGTGTTAAAGTGACATACTACTTATTAAAAATAAATATTTATGAACATTAAACTGTGTTTAAATTAAACTCATTGATCCTTGAACCGTTAGGAAAAATACACAACTTTTCAGTTGGCTGGCAAGCATTTGTCTGGAAAAATAAAATAAAATAAATAAGTTTGAGATAACAAAACCTTTTCAGATAAATACAGGTGCAGGCCTAAGGAAGGCAAGGTGATGGTTTATCACCCATTCTGTTCAATTGTATCCTAGAGAAAATTGTACAGATTTGGAATGGAAAAATAAAAGTACATAACATTTTGCCGGTAACTTTGGGGAGAAATAACAATGATATTAAAATAAATTGCTTAGCATTTGCAGATGATTTTGCTATATTGTCAAGCAACCTAACAAATGCAACTATGCAAATCCTTCTCTTGGAAGCAATAACCAGTAAACCAGGTTTGAGAATCTCCGTAGAAAAAGCAAAATTTATTTCAAACATCCAGAATGCTCCAAAATTTTTGACAACAGATATTATTTGAGTCGAGAAAGTAAAAATAATTCAAATATCTAGGAAAATTAATTCAAGAAAATGGTTTAGACAAATTTGAAATAGAAGAAAGGGTACACAAGATTGAAAGAACATATGGTATTACCATGACGAATAGAAATAAACAGTGTCATCACTCCACTACTTAAGCATTGTTGTTGTGTGGTAGTTCATGGTCCAGCCAGTGTGTGGCGCGGAAGTCGCGCCTAACCTTAAGCACGTGTGACGGTAGCCCACGAGGTTAGTACTGTAATATCCTGTGCGCAAGAAGTCTTATTATGCGAGGGAATTTGTTTCTTTGTAATAGTTTACGAATGTCTGTGCAGTGCTTTGTGTGTGCAAACAACTAAATTTTCTGCTTTTTCGTGAAAATGTCATAACTTACTGTTTCATTCCTGGATGTAAATCGGGTTGGATGAAAATCTGATGGTAGACATTTCTTCACACCGCCAAAAGAAACAAATCTGTTTCCGAAATGGGCGAGAGCTATTCCATAGAAAGGTAAGCAATTGTCGATCGAAATATAATCTGTGACGTGCGTTTTTCGGAAGATTTAATTATTATAAAGGCTGACTTTTTCTTAGTGAACTGTGAGAACGTTCCGCCCAGTAGGATACGGAATAAAGGCAGCCTTCCATGGAAAGGAAGATTGTAGTTTTGCGTGACCGTTAATCTCGAGATCATAAGCCACGGGATCTCCTTTTTACGTGGAATCCGAACCACAGGACATGGCATTTCACTTTGAAAATCTCACATGCATTGACTGGGAATCGAATCCGGTCCGCCGTGGTGAGAGGCCGACAGCTTGACCGCTGCACCACCTCGCCCCCCATGCGTTCCATGGTTACTTGTTCTACTTCGTGCCATCCTTACCTAAAACGAAAAAATATATAATCCGTCTTAATAATAATATGTCTAAAATAATAATACAGTAGTTGTTGATTCTTTAGGGACTTTACGACATTTGGTCATGTAGCCCTGTGTGCTTGGGTGTGTTTAGAATTTCTCTGATAACCTGTGTCATTGTGATGTCAGCGACTACGGTGGCGTAGTCGGTAGCATGCTGAACTGCTATGCCCAAGATAGCGGGTTCAAACCCGGCCGAAGTCGTCGGATTTTTTTAAGAGCGTTAAAAATCCTTCAGTATGCCTTCCTTCGGAGGGGAAGTAAAGCCGGAGGTTCCATGTCATAGATTTATGGCATGTAAAAGATCCTTTCACAGACTAAACTTGTGTAAAGCAAAATTTGTTAGGTTAGATTTCGTCAGAACGCTCTATCAAAGTTCCAACGTTCACCACTAGGTATCATTGATATCTGGTGACGAAAGTTGGAACTACTTGAAATTGAACGGAACTTGTAGCTCACCCTTTAGGGTATCCGCTGGAAGTAGCTACAGACTCAGGCGAGCCGAACATGTCCTCGGACACTCCCGGCACTAAAAGCCATACGATAAATAAATTGTGATGTCTGTAGTAGTGTGTGTATTTGGAATTTAGGTAGGAAGCGGCCGTGGTCTTCAGTTAGGTACTGAGCCAGTATTTTGCATTGGATTGGAACCTGGACATGTTAGAAGAACACAGCTGGTATTTTTATGGCAATATTTCAACTGCAGTTGAGAGCGACGACTCATTGCCGCGCACTTAGGGGTTATACTAGCAACCTGCATTACATCTTGACCATGTGGCCAGCCACGGTACAGTTATATCGACAAGATGGATGCCATGGAAACATGACGCCGATTTACGCTATTATAAAGTACTACTGAGATCACTGAGGGGATCTACAACTGGGAATTGCATTGTATTGCAAGTAGAAATGACTTGAGAACAATTTTGGGACTATAAATACACATTATATGATATCAGATGGTTATCGCAATCATACTGTGTCGACTTCGATTATCATATCGTTTGAGCCCAAGGTATTATGGGTAGACCGGCAAGTCAGTTGGTTGTAACTCGCTCGGGAGTGAGACATCACTTTCTTACTTCTTCTTCAGAATCCGTTGTGGAACGTGTTCTTTGGCATGTCCAAAAGTAAGCTTTTACGAGTGACTTTAACTAGTGCGAAGTGTGGAAAAGTCCGAGATGGTACGTCTTAGCTTGTTATAGCAAGACACAGGCGAGATATACACATGGGACGGACGGATAACCCAGTGTGTTAACTTTGTGTACAATGAGTGTGAAGAAAGTGAACTTAGCTTTTCACATAGACTTGTTATAATTTTACTGCCATCACAAGATACTTTGAAAATATACGTGGTCAATACATACTGCAACATAAACATTGAGAATACTATGAGTGGAATTACATACCAATATACTACAGTATGGAAATTGAAAGACAAAACTGGAGAGATTGAAGCAACAAATCCCAGTTACTGAAGTGGAAAACGTAGAAGAGGAATGGTCTCACTTTAAAAAGGCATTTGCTGGTGCAGCAGAGAGTGCTTGTGGTAGGACGTCAACAAGAGTGAAGGAGAAGGAGACACCGTGGTGGAATGAGGAAGTGAGGAAAGCAGTGAAAGAAAAGAAGTATGCATGGAAAGAATGGAACCGAGATCAAACAGAAGAAAGCTAAAGGAAGTATTACGACAGCAAACGGAGGTGTAATAAAGTGGTAGGTGAAGAAAAGAAGAAAAGTTGGGAAGAATTTACAGGAAGAATGGAAACAGATGTAAGTGGCAGTAAAAGGATGCTGTATGGACTTCTAAGAAGTAAGAGGAAAGAAAGAGTTACTACAAAGCTACCGGTAGTGAAAAGGGAAGATGGAGAGTTGTAACACACCAGAAGAGATCAAGGGACGATGGAAGGAGTATTTCGATAAGCTATTGAATGTGAACAATTGTACAGGTGAGATGGAAGTGACACAGCCTGACGACTCTATAACAGAAGATGATGTAACAATGCTGGAGGTGGACAGTACAGAAAATGAAGATGGGAAAAGCAACAGGGGTGGATGAAATCAGTGTAGAAATGATAAAGGCTGCTGGACCTGTTGGTATGCAATGGTTGTATCGACTGCTAAAGTGTGTGTGGAAATGGAAATGTGTACCAGAAGACTGGGAGAAAGGGCTAATAATACTAGTGTTTAAGAAAGGGGACAAGAAAGTGTGTGATAACTATAGAGGGATCACCCTCATATCACAGATAGTAAAAATACTGGAAAGGATATTAGAAAGAAGAATGTGAAGAAAGGTGGAAAGAGAGTTGCAAGAGGAACAGTATGGCTTCAGGAGTGGAAGATCCACAGTGGACCCAATCTTTAGCTTGAGGCAGGTGATGGAAAGGAACTGGGAATATGGAGAGGATTTGGTCATGACTTTCATAGATCTAGAAAAGGCATATGATAGTGTCCCCAGAGAGAAGGTATGGGAAACCATGGTTAAGAAGGGACTGGGAAAAGAAATGTTGGAAATGGTGCAAGCAATGTACAACAACTGTGTTAGCAGGGTACTGACCCCAGTTGGAAAGACAGATTGGTTTAGGAACAAGACTGGACTAAGACAGGGGAGTGTGCTGTCACCTCTTTTGTTCATGGATGAAAATGTAAAGGAAACAAAGGAAGCATATGGACATAAAGAAATGAAGTTACTGTTATTTGCAGATGATATTGTGGTCTGGGGAAGGAACACCGAAGAAGTGCAAAAACAACTAGATGCACTGAACGAAAATATTCAGAAGTACAGCCTGAAAATCAGTATAGAGAAAAGCAAGACCATGGTGATGACAAGAGGGGAAAGACAAGGAAAGGGCACTGTGAAAATTGGAAGTCAGAGTTTGGAAATTGTGGACACGTTCAAATACCTAGGAAGTGAATTGATGCAAACTGGTAGGTTGGACATGGAGATTGGCAGGAGGGTACAGCAGAGCAATGCATTCTATCAAAGTGTAAGAAAACTTGTTTGGGATAAGGAAGTACCAAGGAAAAGCAAGGAGGTAATGTATAAAGTGTACTATGTACGGTACCCATATTAACTTATGCAGCTGAGACTTGGACCCTGACAAGCAGGCAAGAGAGTAGAATCCAAGCCAGTGAAATGAAATTCCTAAGAAGTATGATAGGAAAGACAAGGAAAGACAGAGTGAGGAATGAAGATGTTAGGAAGAAAGTTGGGATGGGAAACCTAAATGAGAGAATTGAGAAGAATAAACTAAGGTGGTTTGGACATGTAAAGAGGATGGAGGAAAATAGAATACCAAGACAGATGCTGGAGGCCAAGTGCAAGGGGAAGACCTAGAACAAGGTGGATCGATTCAGTGAAGAACAGCGTGAGAAAAGAAATCTGGACTGGGACAAGATCGTGGAAAAAGAATTGTGGAAGGAAAGAGGAAAGTGGAGAAGTGCCATAAATACCCCGACCCGGCAGGAGCTGGATAAGGGGTAATGATGATGATGATGATGATACTACAGAAATGGCAATGAATTGCTAAATGCAGAACGGGAATGCAACAGACTAGCAGGATTGAACATTTAGAATGATCAAAGCTGAATTATGGATTTCGCTAGCAGAAAGCTATACAGGAAAAGATTGAAGGCACTCTTGTATTACTGACACTGTGATTTATACTTCAACAAATATGAACTTCCAAGGAAGAAGAAAGGTGGCATTTATATCTACGCTATCGAGCAAACCTAGGACGTGTCCGTGTGAGGAACATTGCGATGTGAACAGCTGTTTTCGAGCCGGACGGGAGCGGGGTTCGACTTCATGCAGTTCCAGGCGGTACGTGAACCACCCATCGCTATGGATAAGGGTTCAGTCCCTACAAGGAATGTGTGTTCCAACATTCTTTACATACTCATCGAGATGACTACGGACAAGGCAGCTGGAAACCTTTTCATATCAGTAGACAGTATGAATTAGTCATATTTTAGAATGTCCTTCTTTCACCAATTTTTATTCAGTAGATAGAAAATGCATTCTGGGGCTAGATCTGATACTTTCGTCACTTCTGTCCAAGCATGTATTTTACTCTGTAGTTAATTTTAATGTGATGTTATTTTTAGAGCATTACTTTCCTTTTTTTAAATTATAGTTGGCAATAAATTGAGCATTATAATTAGTTGTGAAGATGCATAATACAAGAAGAAATAGGGCAAAGATGACGTTAACATTGTATAAGAATATTAGCTAGGAAGAAGATGACCGATATACCACGTACACTTGAACATTTTTCGAAATAAATTCTGTGATGATATGAGCAACGAAACAGAATATTTTAGACATTCCATGAAACATTATTCGATTGATATGACAGTCTATTTTACATCGAGTTTATTATAGACATGGAACTATAGTAATTTTTGGTGTGAACAATTGCGGTTTTTGGATTAGGCTTTTGCAGTCTACATTTTTGAATTTCCTTTTGATTGTAGACACTTTTCTAGTTCGTTCAGTTTTCAACTTTCTTTATTCTTTTTGGAATACTCCTATTTGGATCAACGTATGACTCTAATGGATTATTTGTACCTTCTGAAGATAGGCTCTTTTCCATGGTGTAGTTTCATGCGAACTTCCTTATAGAAGGACCCAATTTCGAATTTTGTTTAGGCGAAGACTGAATTGTTTCTTTTATAGTGATAAATCTATAATTCTTTGAAAGATATATTTGTGAAATATGAGAGTATAATGAAATGAAGTATTGTTGAAAGGAAAAGCAAACGTTATGTATAAAATATTTTCGTCATAAAACAAAAATACTATTATTCGAGCATGTAAATACAACATTATTAACACAGTTTGATAGAAGTAGTCTATGACACTTCAACTTTTTGTCTATTATGAAACATGGTATTTTATGATAATTATATAAAAGCTTATGGATTTTTAAAATGTTTGGAAATTATTGATAGCTATTGAGAGCTAATGCACGTGTAGAGTAATTAATAAATGCGTGAATTGAAGTATTTTGAAGCAGATATTTGACATCAATGGATGATCAGTATTGAATTAAGGTGGATTATAGGAATTTCAATTGTGAAGTATTATCGTCTTTATTACGAATTTTCTGTATTAAGTAAGCTGATGAGCTATTGCTGATTGAGTTAATAAGATAGCCTATTATTGAACGTGAATTACAGTCACGAATACAGTTACTAGAAGCTAGTAGATTTATGAATCCAACATTTAAAACATTATTCTTGCATTGTAACAATTTATCTAAAATAGATTGCTAATAGTGACATATGTTTCAGTGGAAAGCTACGATTTGAAAGACATGAAATGATTGTATAACATTGTAATAATAAGAGAAATATTAATTGCAGATTGTTTAAACATTTATGTGAGATGATTTAAACTGATTGAAACAATTTATTGGAGCGATAATACATTCGATTACCTTCATCGTTTGTCGAATCTGACCGATTAAGTCCATGAGAAAACTTTTAATATCCTTGTCAATGGAATTATGAATAGCAATGGAGTAATTCGATCCACGAATTAATTGTACATTTGTAATTATGTTGATATAAATTTATTAGGGTTTTTGTGTGTAAAATAACTTGTAACAATATTGTTAGTGTTGATAACGTTCACGATTAGAACTACATTTAATGCTGAAATTACGGACAGCATAACTTAGCCAAATTTGACGCTACTGACATATTTAATTACCGTGTTCTTCAGTGAAGCAAATCTATTTTTGTTTGGTGGATGGAGTTCCACAAAGCTACAGTTTTCAGTCAATAAACTGGTGATTTAATTTTATATTTTCTACGGATGACTTGGTGATTAATATTAAAACCAGGATGTGCTAGGAGGACCAGTGGGTTGTCTTAGTGAATGCTTAGCCTTATGCTCGAGATTAATTTAATTTAAGAGTCTTATGAGTTCATTTTGAGCTTTTTTCTTTTTTGTTTCTTAAACCACTGGCATCTTCTTATCGCATTATTTTATATTGAGGTATCCTTATCCCTGGTTGATCCTAGTTGGTAGAATTTTGGGGGTTATTTCAGCCGGGTACTTCCAGATTCTACGATCCAGTTCTTTCATCGGATTTCAATAGGTAAGACCACGTGGATACGGGTACATTACCATCCCGGCATTTGCCTGGAGGAGATGTGGGAAACCATGGAAAACCACTTCCAGGATAGCTGAGGTAGGAATCGAACGCGCCTCTTATCAGTTTTGCCTCACGAGGCTGAGTAAACACCGTTCCAGCCCTCAGACCAGAATTAAATTTCTTGGCAGAGCTGGGAATCGAACCCAGACCTCCGCGGTGATAGCCAAGAACTAGATGGACATATATTAATAATAATGGCCAACCTGCCAATAAAATAACCGGCCATCCAATTCTTTGCTTCCGTTACCCTCCTCCTGATCAATACCATGGTCAGCATCCGAGTCTTTGGATCTTGTTTCATCTTTGTCTTCAGTATCAGAGTCACAAATTCCTTTGAAATTACTGGATCATTAACTAGCTATTCGTTATCTTTCAGCAGAAGATGACACGCTTCATCTGCATCCTTAGGTTTTCATAAGGCGCAATCTCTTTACTGATAGTCACTAAGGCAACGTTAGACTGCTAAGCCAAACAATCGGTATAACAGCACCCCTGCAACTCACTGACAGAATGTTACATCATTGGTCGCGCTGGTACTACAGTCGAAATCTCGAAGTGCCTTCGGAGATAAAAATTACTTCGAGATATCGAAAATTCGAGATATCGATTTTTTTTTCAAAAAGAAAGAAAAAAAAGAGGGAGGGATACCATTACAGTATTATAAACATACGAATAGACAACTGTTGCTACTTCTAATATTATTGTTACTAGAACTTCTCATATGGGCCTTCCAGCTAGGGTTTAATGCTATCGTATTTAATTATTTACAAGTTTCAATCCAATCTACTACATTGTATCTATTTTGTTATACTACTACACAGTTATACAGTATTACTAGTACATTTTCATTTTACAGTACTTACAATTTCAAATCTTTGAAAAGAAGTCCGTCAGTTTCTTTTGCTTCCTTTTCTGCAACACCCGGTTCTCCACGAAGTTTTCTAACCATTACTGTCACTCTTTCTTTGCTTATTTTCCCACCGTGACACGTTTCCCCTTTAAATGTGAAGGTCTTTTCTGGCAAACATTTAAAAAATAGACCAGTTTCATCGGCATCGAAAACATCATGAGGGTCGTAATCTGCCAGTAAAGTTCGTAGAACGTCTCGTCGATAGTCTTCACAGTCAACCTCAGATACACTAGCACTTTCACCTGACGTAACTTTCTGCACAATTCCATTTCGATGTTTAAATTTATCTAGCCATCCTGTACTAGCCTGGAACGATTCTATGCCTAACTCTTCAGCAAATTTATGTGCTTTTTCACGAAGTATGGAGCCTTGAAGTGAATGTTTTTTGTCCCTTATACACTTTACCCACTTAAACATAGCTTCCTCCAACTGAGGGTAACTTGAGCTCTTAAAACGTTTCCTCTCCGATGAAAAACGTGACTCCTGAATAGCACTAGAAGTCTTGTCTTTATGTTTCATAATCGTTAAAAGTGTGTTAGCTGGAATGCCGAATTCCACTGCAATACGGTATCTTTCTTCCTTCTCACACCCTTTTCCACTTCGTAAATTAACTTCAATTTTTCACTTCCACTTAAACATTTCAGAACACGTTTCTTCTCCATGGTGTTTGCATTACTGATTTACACAGTAGGTCAGAAACTACAGGACAGTGCTCTCTCACCAGGCTTATCGGCCACGGACACGAAGGGTGCGGGCATGCCATAAATAGCCGGACTTTCCCTCTTACTGTTATTGTCTGAAGTGTACAACGACCCAAACCCGTTTCCTTGCCCTCAGGCTGCTCTGGAATGTAGCAGACCACACAATACTGACAGAAATAACTTCTCCAAGTACCGTACCGTACCCAAGGTGAACAAAAATCTCATATTCCAAGCCCCAAGTCACAACTCCAGTCTTAGAGGCAATTGTATATTCACCCCAACTTTGAGATATAGAAAAATATTTTACGCTTGGGGAATAAAATATTCCTCAAGTTATCGAAATATTCGAGTAATAGAACTTCGAATTATAGAACAAATGTAACATGTGAATTAGATACGATACCGCCGGGAAATGAAAATTACTTCGAGTTGTCGAAAATTCGAGATATAGAAGTTCGATTGTATCAATTCCACACTGACAAAATGTTACACGTGTAGAGTTATTTTTAGACTCGTCATTTCACAACTCCAGGAAAATGCTTAATAAGGTACCGGTATGGTGTAAGTTGTCCCGAGACGATGAGATCATAACGTTACGTGCCACCCCCCTAGTGGCACTTTTGTTAACTGGATTACGGTGGGTACAAAGCACAACACCAATTACTGCTTAAAGAAATAATTAACTTTATTGTGGCCAGAAAGATACAGTACTCATCAGCAAATACAAGCAATTAAGACCTTACTCCAGTTTCCTCACGTCTCTTCCTTATGGAGCGCTCTTGCCTCCTTTCACTTGTCAACAGACCACAGTTAATCCTCTGCTAATGAGTCCGGTCCCGTACGCTAGCTGGAAATAGCTGCACTAAGTCTGTCACTGTACTACACACTGTTTCACAATGCACCACAATCACCTCTGTCGCTCGGTGAAATCACACTCGCTCAAAACACAGGCAGTCCCCTGTAAGCTCCTCACTCCCTTCGCTGTCAAGAGAATCGGCTTCACTAGGGGTTTCGCAAGTCACCACACTTCTGTCGCTCAGGATAATCGCTCGCACTAGCTCGTAAAACACAACAACTCCCACTGCTTGACAGGTCGCACTTATATAGCAGGCCGGTGACTCAATAAATGCTTCTAGATCCATCCAGGGTTCACGGCTTCCCGAGGTTCCCATCGCTGGCTCAGTCACGAATATTCTGGACCATCCCTTTGTCCTAGTAGCCCTGTTGCATAAGGCGTACGCAATACACGAGGCAGGGCACAGCCCAGCCCTGGGGCAGTTGTGACTCATGCGGCGAGCGATGACACAAACTCACAGCCGTAACACCACCCCCTTCCTAAAAAGGCTGATCGTCCCGATCTATCATTGGTCCGTCTGTGTCCCTCCGTAGGCTGCCAGGCGATCTCGATGCACGATCTTCATCTTCGCCCTCGGGCTCCGCTGGATCCTGTAGATGACATTGTTGATCCGTTTCACGACTCAGTACGGGCCCTCCCAGGACCTCTGCAGTTTGGGTGACAGGCCTTTCTTCCGTAATGGGTTGAAGAGCCAGACCAGGTCGTCCTCGTGGAATCCGCCGGCATCCGTCTGCTGGTCGTATCGGGTCTTCATTCGGTCGGTCTCGATCCGCAGATTCCTCCTCGCGAACGCGTGCACGTCCTCCAGTTGGTCGACCAGTTCTTGACAATACTGGCTTACCGGGATCGGATCATTCCCAGGTCGGCCGAAGGCAAGATCGACAGGTAGACGGAGCTCCCTCCCAAACACGGCCCGGGCTGGTGTGCACCCGGTGGCTTCATGCACGGCGGCGCGGTAGGCCAGGAGAAATAGTGGAAGATGTTTGTCCCAATCCCTCTGGTGCTCTCTGACGACTATTCGGAGATGGTTCTCGATGGTGCGATTGAATCGCTCTACCATCCTGTCGGACTGAGGGTGTAGCGGCGTTGTCCTTGTCTTCCGGATTCCCAGCAGCTGGCATAGGTTCTGGAACACCTGCGACTCGAAGTTCCTCCCTTGGTCGGAGTGCAGCTCCAGGGGTACTCCGTACCGGCTGACGAATTCCTTCACCAGGGTCTCTGCAATCGTCGCGGCTTCTTGGTTAGGGAGCGCATACGCCTCCGGCCATTTGGTAAAGTAGTCGCTGACGACTAATATGTTGCGGTTCCCTGCCTCGCTTAACGGGAATGGCCCAGCAACATCGATGGCCTCTCTCTCCATGGGGCCGCCCACGTTGTAGGTCTTCAGTGGACCCCGTCGTCTTCGTCCTGGGCCCTTGCTGGCTGCGCAATCGTGGCACCTCGCGCAGTGGTTCTCCACGTCTGTTCGGCATCCGATCCAGTAGAACCGCTCTCTCAGCTTCTCCAGGGTCTTCTTTACCCCTAGGTGTCCACCAGATGATCCCCCATGAACTTCCTTCGGGACTTCCTCCGTCATAGCCTTTGGAATGACGACTTGTTCCCGAGATGTCTTCCCGTCGGTGCTCTCCCAGGTACGGCAGATGAGGCCATCCCTTACAATCAGTGAGTCCCACTGTGCCCAGTAGGACTTAAACTTTGGGCTGCAGTCACTCACAATGTTCCACCCGGGTCTGGGGACACAGGCCCTCTTCCATTCGGCTATCAGTCCCAGGTCATTATCTTCTGCTTGTGCCCGCATGAAAGATTCGCGGCTCCAGCTCCCTTGAAGTTCCACGGTAGTCCTTCAGCACTGTATCCCGGTGTTCTCCTCCCTTCGGGCACAGAAGGAGCAGTCTTCGGGGCACGGTCTTTGTGACAGGGCGTCGGCGTTAGAATGCAGTTGACCTTTCCTGTGCTGAATCTCAAAGTTGTACTGTTGAAGCCTCTCTAACCACCGCGCGAGTTGACCCTCGGGCTGCTTGAAGTTCAGGAGCCACCGCAGGGATGCATGGTCTGTCCTGATGAGAAATTCTTGCCCGTACAGGTACTTGTGGAAGTGTTCAATGGTCTTCACGATGGCGAGCAGCTCCTTCCTGGTGACGTAGTAGTTCCTTTCGGGCTTTGACAAGGCTTTGCTGAAGTAGGCCACTACTCTCTCCTCGCCGTCCACTACTTGCGACAGGATTCCCACTATGCCAAAGTCGCTGGCATCGGTATCGACGATGAACCTTGTTCCAGGTCTGGGGTAGGCCAGAATAGGCGCGGTGCACAGAGCCTGCTTGAGTTGTTCGAAGGCACTGTGGCATTCTGCTGTCCACGTGAAGAGTTGGTCCTTCTCAGTCAGTCGATGTAAAGGTTTGGCGATGTCGGCGAATCCTCTCACGAAGCGACGGTAATAAGTGCAGAGTCCCAGGAAGCTTCGTAGTTGGGACTTGTCCTTCGGAACTGGCCACTCCCTCACAGCTGCGGTCTTCTCTGGGTCGGTGCGCACCCCTTCCTCGGAGACGATATGCCCAAGGTACTGGACCCGCTTCTGGAAGAGCTGACACTTCTTGGGGCTCAACTTCAGCTGGGCAGCCCGTAGCTTCAACAAGATCTCCTTCAGGTTGCTGTAGTGCTCCTCGAAGCTTCTCCCCAGAACGATGACGTCGTCTAGGTAGACCAGGCAGGTCTTCCAGTGTAGTCCCCTCAGAATGGACTCCATTAGCCTTTCGAAGGTCGCAGGGGCGTTGCACAGACCGAATGGCATGACGGTGAACTGCCAGAGCCCGCTGCCCACAGAGAACGCCGTTTTCTCGCGGTCCTTAGGTTGGACCTCCACCTGCCAGTAGCCACTCTTCAAATCCAAGGTGGAGAACCATCTCGACCCTGATATGGTGTCCAGGGTGTCGACGATCCGGGGTAGATGGTAGCTGTCCTTCTTCGTGACGTCATTCACCCGCCTGTAATCCACGCAGAACCTGGTGAAACCGTCCTTCTTCTTCACTAGCACGACCGGAGAACTCCAAGGACTATGTGATGGCTCGATCACCCTTTGCTCCTTCATCTCTTCTACCATCCGGTCGACTTCGGCTTGCTTGGTGAGCGGGACACGTCGGAATGGGGCCCTAATCGGCGCGCTGTCCCCAACGTCGATTCTGTGCTGAACCAAGCTTGTCCTGCCGAAGTCTTTGCTCCCCACGAAGAAGACGTCCTGGAATTCGGGTAGCAGGTCCTGAGGTTGGCGTGATTGTTCCTCGTCTAAATGGTCCTGGGATCCTTGGTACAGCTTCTGTAGTTCTTCTGGTAGTGTGCGTCTTCTTCGGTTGTCCGTATGCAGGTGTCCGTCTGTCGTATCTGTGATGCGGGCAATCCAGGTAACGGGCTCGCAGACTCCTAGGTTGGTGTCCCGGTGAACCGTAATGTCGTAGTCGTTCAGGTTGGACAGGCGGACGTACGGCCGAGACGTCGTGTTGATGAGAGTCTTGGCAACTAGCAATCCTTTTGTCTGGATGTCCTCATATTTTGGCTCGATGACAGCCGCCACTCCCTCAGCAATTCCGTCGACAATTACGGCAGCGCTGACCTCCGTCCTGGCGGGAACGATGACGTCTTCTCTCAGCCTTACTCGTCGTGCGGTGATGGACTCGTGCGCCGGTTGCAAAGCAAGTTCCTCACCTCCGAAGTGCAGAGTGTTGGTACTCAGATCCAAGATGATGATGTTCTGGTCCAGGAAATCCAGTCCGATGATCACTTCATTTGATACGTCAGCCACAAGCACTGGATGCTTTATCGCCCGTCGACCAATGACGAACTCCAGTGATGCTTCGCCATGTACCGGTGCGGTCTCTCCGGTCACGGTTATTAGCTGGAGGTTCCTTTGTGTGGGTTGCACTCTCCACTTCGGGATCACGGTGGGACTGACGATGGTCCTCGATGCTCCCGTGTCGATTAGCATGGGCCAGCTCTCTCCGTTGACGACTCCGTCGACCATCAGGCTGCTATTGTCCCTCCGTAACTTCGTCACACGAACCTGGACTGCCGGGGCTTGACGACTGTCACAAGCCAACCATTGCCCCCCAAGGCTGGCTAATACTCATTTCCCTGGGTCGAGCGGTTTTCAGACGACTACTTTCCCGTCGGATACCCTCGGCGGCGGCGATCACCGCAGTCCTTGCTCAGGTGGCCTTTCTTACCGCAGGTCCAGCAGGTCGGTAGTCCTCTTCCGGGCCGCCTCTCCGGTTGCCTTCCGGCTGTGTCGTTGCTGGTGGTGCCGCGACTATCGAAGAAACGGCATAGCGCCTCCATTAATTCGTCGGCCAGGGGCTTGGTCTCGTTGGTGTTTACTGGTTCGTCGACGTCCACTTGACGCACCCGCGCGTGCATTCTGGATGCCTATTTTGCCGTCTCGAACTCAAGTGCGTGGCTCAGCGCATCTGTCAGGGTCTTATTGCGCGCGAGTCGCAGCGCCTGTTGAGTGTCCGAGTCCCGTAGCCCGTCGGTGAAAGTCTGCGTCGCTATCTGCTCCAGAAAGTCGGCCGGCGCTGTTGGGTAGGCGAGCCTTACGAGGCGTGCGATGTCCATCTCGAACTCCTGCAGGGTTTCCGCGTTCTTCTGTACCCGGGTCCGGAGCTGCATCTGGTAGGCCGGCTGAAGATGGCTATCTCCATATCGGGACTCCGTATGGGCGATCAGTGAAGCGCAGTCCTGGGATCCAGTCGGGATGGCCTGAAGGACGTTAAGGGCGTCACCTCTCAGCGCTACAATGAGTGCTGTAGCCTTTTCTGTGTTGTTCCAGTTATTTATGGAACAGGCCGCCTCGAACTGACGTAAGTAGGTGCTCCACGGGACCTTTCCGTCGAAGGTTGGGGGCGTCACTCTGCTATGTCCCGTTCCTGATATTCCCGGTGTAACGGTGGGCGGGCGTTGGCGCAGCTCGGCAACTTCCTCTCGTAGAGCGTTGAATTTCTCTTCCACCCCCGTCAGTGGGCGTTAGCGCAGTTCGGCAACTTCCTTTTGTAAGGCGTTGAATTTCTCCTCCACCCCCATCAGCGGGCGTTGGCACAGCTCGGCAACTTCCACTTGTAAGGCGTTGAATTTCTCCTCCACCCCCATCAGCGGTCGTTGGCACAACTCGGCAACTTCCACTTGCAAGGCGTTGAATTTCTCCTCCACCCCCATCAGCGGGCGTTGGCGCAGCTCGGCGACTTCCACTTGTAAGGCGTCGAACTTCTTTTCCACTGCTGTGACTTCCTCACGTAGGCCCTGTTCTAATTTCCTTTGGCTTTCCTCTAATTTCGTCAGCAGATACTCTTCCAGATTTTTCTGGCCATCCAGAAATTTGGCGGTTAGGTCCTCTGCTAACTTATTCTGACCGTCTTCTAATTTAGAAGTTAGGTCCTCGGCTAAATTCTTCTGGCCGTCTTCTAGTTTGGCAGTTAGGTCCTCGGCTAACTTCTTCTGGCCGTCTTCTAGTTTGGCAGTTAGGTCCTCGGCTAACTTATTCTGGCCGTCCTCCATCTTCTTCTGGCCGTCTTCCATCTTCTTCAGGTCATCCTTCAGGTCCTTGGCTAATCTCTTCTGGCCGTCTTCCATCTTCTTCTGGCCGTCTTCCATCTTGGTTTCCATGCCATTTAACTTTTCTAGCAATGCTGCGAATTGCTCTTCCATTTTAGATGTTTGTCTTGTAAGGGGCATGCACTCACAGGAATATTAAAAAAATGACCTGCTCGGGTTTTGAAACCAGGACCGTCAGGTGTTGTGCTTGTGCTTGAGTTCGTAATCCGGCTTCTGACACCAGTTGTTACGAGCCACCCCCCTAGTGGCACTTTTGTTAACTGGATTACGGTGGGTACAAAGCACAACACCAATTACTGCTTAAAGAAATAATTAACTTTATTGTGGCCAGAAAGATACACTACTCATCAGCAAATACAAGCAATTAGGACCTTACTCCAGTTTCCTCACGTCTCTTCCTTATGGAGCGCTCTTGCCTCCTTTCACTTGTCAACAGACCACAGTTAATCCTCTGCTAATGAGTCCGGTCCCGTACGCTAGCTGGAAATAGCTGCACTAAGTCTGTCACTGTACTACACACTGTTTCACAATGCACCACAATCACCTCTGTCGCTCGGTGAAATCACACTCGCTCAAAACACAGGCAGTCCCCTGTAAGCTCCTCACTCCCTTCGCTGTCAAGAGAATCGGCTTCACTAGGGGTTTCGCAAGTCACCACACTTCTGTCGCTCAGGATAATCGCTCGCACTAGCTCGTAAAACACAACAACTCCCACTGCTTGACAGGTCGCACTTATATAGCAGGCCGGTTCAATAAATGCTTCTAGATCCATCCAGGGTTCACGGCTTCCCGAGGTTTCCATCGCTGGCTCAGTCACGAATATTCTGGACCATCCCTTTGTCCTAGTAGCCCTGTTGCATAAGGCGTACGCAATACACGAGGCAGGGCACAGCCCAGCCCTGGGGCAGTTGTGACTCATGCGGCGAGCGATGACACAAACTCACAGCCGTAACAATAACTTGAACTGTTGACTTGATATTACAACTAAAACGAACCATGGAGCTGTCAGACCAATGCGCGACTAACGGAAGGTTTTAAACGATAGTTCTATATGGGGACTGAGAATATAAATAATAACTTTTAACAGTATTAGGCCTATTCATAAGTGTAAACAAACAATTTGTTGTAATCAGCGTAACCGCAGCCTTCGCAAAGAGGTTTACGTAACCAAGCGCGTAACCCAATTTTGAACAGCTGACAGCGTCTGACTGTGTAGCGTTGGGTATCTGCATCGCTAGCGCCACTCAAGCGGGGCCTGGTTGAACTCGGTCAGTGATCATGTAAGTATAAGACATGTAGTAGGTAATCTGTGGTATAAGAGATTCGTCACTTTTGGTTATAGAATTTCCGAGAGAGAACACCGCCTGAGACTATGGATTGTACTTGCAAGTCTGGCAACATGAAAATTAAAAAGCCATATGAATGTAGCCTTTATCACACGTAATTGATCAGTATGTTCTGCGATGAGTTATTGATTATTGATGAAAATAACACAAACATAACTGCGCCTTTCGCTAGGCGCTGAAATATACGTCCAGATAGGAAAATAAATCATTTTGATATACGGTATATCAATGTTGGCAATATATTTGTCACGAAGGACACAGTTATGCCGTTCTAGAGCTTAATTCACCTTTAGGCTAATTAAAAATGCTCTCATACTCTACAGAATTGTTGGGATATTCGAAGAATATAACGATAACTGTCCAAATGCACACACTATATTGCCATAACCTCACTTTTTGCCTAGCATGCCGGCTGCCACCCACCCCTCCCCGTACCCTTAAACCACAAATTTTATTGCTATGCAAAGGAGAATGGGTAAGAAAACAAACAAGAGATGAAATGCACACATTTATTCTCTATATATTTTTATTCGAGAGTAGCCTAGTCCATATTGCCCACTAGTTTTACACATGGTCAACACCAGGCAGATGAAAATTGCCGTATTGTTCTTACTATCATTATAATTCTTACATCCCGGTGCTTGGCAATTTTTCCTCCCTTGCAGTGGCATGATTGACTCTCAATTAAATTCAAATAAATAATCAAAATACTGAACAAATCAAAACAACCAACAACACCACGAGGAAAATCAATGAAAACAGACTATTCCCGCTTCCGCCAGTCGGTTTGATGTGATCTAGCGCTTAGAGACAGCCCAGCAGGGCTAACGAAGTGACCCGAAGACTCACGACCGCAACCGAACATTCATCCGCAGTATTATTGGTACCGTACTTGAAAATAAGTAACCATCTTGTGCTCATTACTCGCGTGGTCGAAATAGCCGTGGTGATAACGTGTTAGTTTGAGAATCTAGAGATCTCGGGTTTGAATCCCGGTCGCGGTAGATATTTTTGCTTCCGGATTATCGATTTAAACCATATTTATCATATCAATATGACTCATTTTAACAGAATCCACATGAAATTACGTGTTGGTCTGTGAATCAAGAGGTCCGGGAACTGGGCAAGCATTTCATGACCTACCGGTACTGCTGTGCACATTGCCTTTACTCGCAAGTTCATAAGGAATTTAAGGTTATGAGCTATGTCGCGTCTATTAATTTCGTTGATCCATATCGTATTCTTTATTTAGGCTACTGCTGGTGGAAGCTAAAAATCTCTAATAAAATGAGTTCCGTATTATAAACTACAATACCGATAGCTGTAAAACACTCCCTTTTACAATAGATTAATATTTGTGCCAATAATATTATACAATACCGGTGTATCAACAATTTCACGTGAGGTTTCTTCTCAATAGTTACAAGCCTACAGGTTTAAAATGTATTTCTCAAATTACTGTAACACAATCTTATTTGGCTAAATAAAAATTCAGTTCACAGTAGGCCTATTCTCACCAATAATATCAATTATTAGACTAAGCACACTTGTGGAAATAAGGCTAATGATAATAGACTATGTTTATGAAACAGTTACGGTACCGGTAGCTAATATTATTATATAGGCCTACCTTCACTAATATTTTGGAGTCATGAACAAATAACTAATATTGTTACCTAATAAGTTTATGAAACAGAAAACTAATAATATTAGTTAATATTATTACTGTCTTGCTAATAATATTAGTGTAAGATCATTATGAAACAGGCCCGGCCCTCGGGGCAGTCAGCTGTTCCTCGTTGAGACAGACCGCAGCGGGGCAATAAGAACATACCCGAAATTTTACAACCTAGACCGATCATTATGTAAATACATATTCTTTCCATTTATAAATTTTAGTTATGTATAAGCAAAGGGAAATAATATGTATTTACATAATGATCGGTCTAGGTTGTGAATTTTCGGGTACGTTCTTATTGATCCGCTACGCTGGTCTGTCTCAACGTGGAACAGCTAACTGCCCCACTGGTCTGTCTCGAAGGGGATGGATGATCGGTTGCGGTCGGGAGTATTCGGGTCGCTTCGTTAGACCCGCTGGGCTGTCTCTAAGCGCTACTTGATGTGAGCGTTCATTAGTGCCAACTACGGAACCTTAGTGCTAAAATTAATTCTTCATTGGTTGGCAGAACATCCAGTACAGGGCCTTACCCCGACCCATGCGCTCCCTATGATCTGTCATCCCCCTAAAATGTACTCTATTCGTCATGGTATTACTAAGAATTTTTATAAAAAAAATGCATATCTCTAAATCTTAAAACAAGGCTCTACAGTACAGTGGTAAAACCAAAATGCCTATACGCAAGTGAATGCCTAGTATTAAGTTATAAATTAGACAAACCTGAAGTACCAGAAAAGAGAATTATGAGAAAAATCTTAAGCCCAGTGAAAACAAAAGAAGTACGGAAATTAAGATCTAATGATGAAATATACAGGAGTATAGAAAGCATAACGGATACTATAAGAAAAAGGAGTTTGCTATTTTTTGGACATATTTACAGAATGGATGAATCCAGATTAACAAAAGGGAGAGAGGTCAATGACTAGCTGGATTCAAGAGGTAAAGTAAGATTTAGAGAGAAGTAATATGATAAGAAGAGACTGTGGATAGAGAGATTTTTCGAAAGAAAGTGTTAAGTATAGAAGGATTCCAGGGAGGAGTGGAAAGGAAACATGGAAAGTAGTGGTCTGAGAACAGTCTAAGAATGAAGTAATATGGGGAAGAGAGAAAACAACAAAGAGTGAAGAATAGAAATTGGCGCGTGGTCCATGGCAGGTCTCATCGGAAAGGAGCACATTTCTAAGAATTTAGAATTTTAATGGTAAAAAAAAATATTGCAGAAGATGAGCTAAAGAAAGAAGGCTCGAAAAATGTCCAACAAATAAAATAAGGAGAATTAAATTGTATTGACTGGGCGGACAAACCTCTCAGATTGTTTTATTGCATTAGTAAGTCAATACGAAACTAATTTTTCAAAGTAAACCATCATGGCTTATTAAAGGCTTTTCAAAAAAACTTATTCGAAATCCTTTCATTGTCAAGCATAAGTATCTCCCTGATAATATTCAAGAGGTTATTGAACTTCAAACTGACAGTAACTTCAAGAACTCGTTTGAATCTGGTGTAAACTTAAAAGAGTTGTAGTGTAAAAAAGCCACATCTTACCCAAACATTCAGCAAGCCGCTTTGTGGTGTCTCATGGTATTTTTGTCAACTTTTTGTGGGAGCAGAGATTTCTTGACTTTATTGTTGACTGAAAACAAACACAGAAATCAGATAGGTGCAAGCAGTGATTTGAGGTTAACTCTGAGCAAGAGCATAACTCCTACTAGAATTCCTCAACATGTCAAAGAAATTCATGCAAAAAAGTCACACTTTGAAAAACATTGAGGTGTAAAATTTTTCCAACATCCTTTTCAAATAAAATTGTTGTTTCAACATAAATTTGTAATTGAGACTTCTTATATTATGTAGAGCACATACTTATAAAAGAGTAAATGTGATTTATTAAATACGGTAATTCATAGTCAAGTTCTACTGTACACATTAATTAATAGTAAAACAATCACAGTTAGTCTGAAAGACTAGACGTTGTATCATTTCAAATGACGCATGCTACAAATGCTACACATGTTAGAAAGGCTCAGGAGGGCTTCTCGCTTTGCTCGAAGCCCCAGGACTCTTTCAACAGACTGCATTACCCATTAACTTAGGCTTCCCGAGCGGGCACCTCTTTAAGGGTCACGGTAAGAAATGTGTTTCTTGTACTTGTTGATGAATTAGCAGCTTATTATAAATATCATCGATCGATTAACTGTGAGATTTGAGTGCTTTTTTATTTGACATAGCCTACATTTTTTTAACAATATAACTCTAAGCCCACCACAAGCATTGGAGATGGCAGAGTGTGTTTTCCACAGAGTGTAGACACACGATCTACACACTGCCTTGCAATCCATTGAGATCAGGCTATGCCAGCGCTCTCGGCAACCAGCTTGGAGTATCCGAACCTTGTTGGCAAGCGCTCTCCAACACTTGTATTAGAGATGTGTTTGGTTGAATAAAGCGTAAATTGTGTACTTTTTGATAGCAGTTTTGTGGCCCATCATCCCAGACAAGCCGGCGGAAACCTTTGCCTCCCTGTCAGAAGGATCATTTGGCCGTAAATTTGAATTAGTGTAAGGATGTAGTATGAGTGTCCAGATTTAGACAATAGCCTACTCGATGAAGGGGTCATGACTATGCCATATATGTTTGTTTAATGAATAGTGTATCTGAAATAAGGGAAGAATACTGATTTACAGATTTGTGGAGTGAGTTTCTGATTTTTAAAAGGTCGCTCGACGCCAGGCCTCTTTCAACAGACTCCAATAATCATTAGCGTCTGGTTCTCGCTCCCCGCGTGAGCATGACGTCACGTTGCCGCGCAGCTGCATGACGTCACTTCCCGCGCGGCTGCATGACGTCACGTCCGTCACCGTGTCCGTGTCCGTAATGCATAACGATGGACCCCAACCATAACGACGAAGTCGACAAGATCATTTGAAATGATAAAATAAATTAAGTGTTCTAAAACCTGTTTTATTTAATCAGCTTGATTTTTCTGATGGGGAATGCGCTGAGAAAGCGTTACAGCTGATAGGGGGTATGGCGGAGGGGGAGGGTGGTCTGTACATTATTCAATTTCAGGCTGAGTGGTCTGCAGACTTCTATGGATTGGAGACCACTGTAAGTCTCTGAGTAATAATGTGTGGTGATAATACTATCATATCTGCAAATACCGGCATTTAGCTATGCACTTGACCTTAAGAGTTCAGCGGTAAGAGAGGGGTGTAGAGCAGTGCGGGGAGCGGGCCGAATATTTCCCTATCTGAGACCGTTGACGCGCATGACAGTAGGTTCACACATTCAGAAACAGATACGCTTAGCGTGGCAAATGTTTTACGCTGTAGTAGTATACTGGGGGAGTAGGATAGCGAAGTGCAGAGCTAACTGCCGGTAACTATACATTCGGAACACAGAACCCTGTCTAGAAGATTGATTGATTGATTGATTGAAGAGGGAGAAGATAAGAGAAGAATGTGTCCATGTTGCCATCTACTGTCACAATTTTTATTATATATTTGAATTGGAGCTAATGGCCATAGCAGGGTACCTTTTAATTGAATGCCCGAAGGCTCCCCATCAAGTTCAATTTCAAGTAGTTCCAACTTTGGCTACCAGATGGCACTGTCACAGACACCAAGCAGCGAACGTTGGAACTTGATAGTGTGTTTCTAAACAAGTAACCTACAAAATTAGCTACATACTACCAATTGTAGTGGTAGGTTCTTTTACATGCCATAAATCTGTCATGGGCCCGCCGGCTTTACTTCCTCTCTGAAGGAAGGCATACTGAAGGATTTGAATTGTCACAATTAGGAACTAGGAAGGCATTCCGAACCCAGAACCAGGGTAATCTGTGTCCAGAACTCCTGTCTGGAAGGAAGAGGAGAAGAAAAGGAAGTTTGTCCATGCTGCCATCCACCAATGCAATTAGGAACTAGGAAGCCACCGCGGCAAAGTGACCAATAAGAAGCATGGAAATAGTTCCTATGACTAGAACGTAAAAAGAAATGCCGCCTGGAAAGGTTGGGTTATTATTATTATTATTATTATTATTATTATTATTATTATAAATTGACAATAAATGCCCCTAATCCGAGAAAGACCAAAAGTGGTGTAACATGCTTTCACAATATCACACATATCCCAAAACACTCGCACTCACACGTCCTACTATCTTACATAGCCTACCGGTACCGGTATTGTATGTTTCGCACTCACGACAGACCACGAGACACTAACTGCCTGTAAATTAGCAGAACTGCATAATTAGTGTAGCACATCCTCCACCGAAAGCTCATTATGGCCGAGTTTCTATTTCGTTACCTGTCTAAAGTGTTAAATTAACCTGAAAAGTCGTGCAATATTGGTTTTGGTGGAAACGTAAAATACCGTCTGTTTCAGTGACTTAGGTGCTACAGTGAGTGTTTTATAACCCTAGAATCCTTTATTACTTCCTGGCTACAATCTCACTAATTTATTCCTCCCGCTTTGACACACAGCAGGGGCTGCGTGGCTCAGAGGTAACGTTCTCGCTTGCTGGGCCCAAGGTTGCAGGTTCGTATCCTGTCGCAGTCAGCTGGCATTTGAGGTCGCGCAAATGCGAGGGAACTGTGTCAGTAGATTTACGTTAAAGATCCACCGCGGGGAAAAATTCCGGCACCCCGGCGTCTCTAAAAGCCAGAGTAGTTAAAAGGGACGTAAAACCAATAACATTATTATTTATTATACACAGCAGACTCCTTTCACGCTTCGCTGCTTAACTTCCTCCGGAATGCACGCGGTGATTTGGTTAGCTGTGCGGTATTTTGTTTCCGTATTGTCATCTCCATGGTTAAGGATAGATCACCCGTTGTGACGGAATTCATTTTATTAATCGCATAACACTATTATATAAATTAGTGGCAGCGGTGGCCGAGAGCGCTAACGCGCCATTTCGTGCCTCGCTGGCATTGGGAGAGCGTGGGTTCGAGTCCCATCTCAGGTTTCATGAAACGTGGTTTCCCATTTTCACCACCAGGCAAATGCCAGGACTGTTCCTTTCGACAGGTCCACGGCCGTCCTGAAAAGAAAAGTACATGGCCATTGGCTGCATTAATAAAATTATTTATAAATGAAACATGACAATGTAGCCAGTTAACAGCATAAGGAGTAAGATTGTAAATACCATTAGGGCTTTCAGGGTAGGAATGCAATGGGGTGGGTACCATTGGATAATATCGCTCATTTGCTGCAACAGCTAGAATCGCTAGAAATCTGCACTCGTTCAGCTTTTACTTCATTGTAATGCTGGAGAACATTCTTTATCGATTTATTAAAACGACAATACTCTTTCTTCTTTGCAACGTGAGGCTAAATAATTCGTTGTGCCAGTTTATGAAAATATTGCAATTACATCAAGAACACTGATACTTCTTTACTGCGTGAGTGTCTGTTACACTCATCTAAAGCAATGTAATAAATCCCCAATTGAATAGGTGTCAAAACCTTGACATTATTCAAATAATCCACAGTTTGGTAAATGTCTTTAAATATTTAAAAGCAGTTTCCCACAAACATCATATACAGTACTGTGTCATGTCACAGTTGCAGCAAATGAGCGATATGATCTATGGCCTGCTCTTCCTCGCTGGTTATACGCTGATGAGTCCCCACGTTTGACGAAGGTACTGTTGTTACATCGGCCGAACCCGTTTCTCAATAATCTGTTCAGACGACACCACTGTGTCGGTGAAAGTACACGAGGAAAAGTAATTGGAATCAACCACATCAAAGAGCTCATCCACTTTTAATTAGTACGTACAGTAGACTTCAATTTAGCGTCGCCGTGGTTAGTGTCATCCGGGATGGTAATTCTTGCTCTCAGACATTTAGTGTGCAGGTAGGATATGAATTAGCGGGGGAATGAGGGGGATTTCTCCCCTGGAGGAAATGCATCCCTACCTCATAAGCCGATTTCTGTATCCTTGCCAAGGATAACTTCTGTCCCTTACTAAGAAAAATACGTTTCATGAAAGGAAATTGATTCTTAACGCACGATATTCCATTCGATGCAAAACGCAATACCGTATACTTGACCTGGAAAACTATGCAACCGTGTGGGTTTAGGGATGTGGTTATTCAGCCAAAGAATGATTGGAAAGCGATCAGAGACACTTAAACAAACACATCGAAATTAACTATTTTTGAAGTTTCGTAGGAGGTGAAGAACAGAGGTAATTGGTATTAGTAATCATATTAACCGTATTAATCAATCAATATGCTACTACTACTAGAGGAGACCGATAACCTAGACGTTAGGCCCCATAAAACAACCATTATCATTACTACTACTACTTTTAAAATTGACGTCGCCGGAGCCAGTCTGGCACATTTCGGTTTCAGTCGGGAATTTAAGGCTGGATGCCCTTCCTGACACCATGTGATTATTCAGGTGAAAATTCCACCAAGCTGTCACCGGGATTCGGACCTCGACCGTCCGGGTGAAAGAAGAGCAGTTAAGCCACTGAGTTATCACGCTCCTCAATAATAACAATAATAATAATCAGTAGTTCCGTAGAGCATCAAAATGCCTACTTTTCTCTCCATACATAAACCCCATGCAAGTTTCAAAATATTTTATACTATTTTACATTTAAAATAAAATTAATAAATAAATTTAATAACATAAAGTGAAAATACCGTAGGCCAGTGGTGGCTAGTGATGAAACATTATGGGTGTGTACTGTACTCTTAAAAATCATCTAAATTTGATATAAATTGATGCATACCTAAGCACACAAAAGAACAGTCTCATCACGATGTTACTCAAATTATTTTCTTCAAGTTTACTAGTGCCACTTGGAGTCGGTTCTTCGACACCTCGATATTTTGCTGTTCTATATTCCCTCCCGAATTCACAATGAAGCTGCTGTCTGATTTCGTATTTTCATAGTACTGCACTTGTAATTCCAATTCTGCATTCATGTACGCTTTTGATTGTTCTTGTCCATTTTAGGTAGATTTCATTGGAAAGCTACCTATTGAAATGGGTACCGTTACGAATTCCGGGAAGTTTTGACATATCTTCACGTTTCACATCCCACAGACGCCCAAACCACCGCCAGTTCAAGAGTTTATATATTATTTATATACCGTATAGTATATATTCGTGGTCTTAAGTTGGGATCCATCCTCAGGGAGTCCAAGAAGATAATGGATAACCCATAACTATCAATACACTGAGGGGGGCGTGGTGTCTCAGCGGTCTAGCTGTATGCCTCTCACCAAGGCGGCCCGGGTTCGATTCCCGGTCAATGCATGTGAGATTTTCGAAGTGAAATGCCATGTCTTGTGGTTCGAATTCCACGTAAAAAGGAGGCCCCGTGGCTCATGATCTCAAGATTAAAGGTCACGTTAAACTACAAGCTTCCTTCCTTTTTCCAATACACTGTGACATTGCTGATGTTCGCCTGAGTCGTCTACGATCTCGAAATCCATAACAAGGACTGCAATAGACTTCGAAAATACCAACTTCAACATAACTAAAGAATGGCATGGAAGACAGGATACTAGGCCTGGATAAACCTTACCACGCATTGGATCACCGCTGCCACCTGGATTTGAGTTTCCTCGGAAAACATGGCCAACTCTCAACATGATTCGTACGGGTCATGGCAACTGTGCAGACTTCCATTATAAATGGAAAATAATTTCTTCACCTAACTGTGATTGTGGTGTCCCTACAGTAACAGACCATCCAGCATATCATCACCAAGTGTCCTAAAAGAAAGTACAGTGTCAACGTCACTGATTTCATTCATGGATCACCGGAGACAATTACTTAGATATAAATATATAGTGTTACGTGCCACCCCTAGTGGCACTTTTGTTAACTGGATTACGGTGGGTTGAAGCACAACACAGATTGTTTCTTTAAGGAAATAATTAACTTTATTGCGGCCAGAAAATTACACTACTCATCAGCAAATACAATTAATTGGAACCTTACTCCAGTTTCCTCAAGTCTCTTCCTTGAGCGCTCTTGGCCCCTTCACTTGTCAACAAACTACAGAAGTTAAACCGTCTTAATGCGTACGGTGGCCTTGACAGAAACTACCGGCTCCTCTCCCTTATGTACACCAACTCCAGTTACTTACGATAATCCGCTACCCGCTGTTTCGCTGTCTACAAGCTGGGGAAACAATGTCACTGGATTTCGTAACTCGCACTGCACTTCTTCACCACACTTCTGTCGCACTCGCTCAAAAACACCCACCCACAGAAAACTCGGTCCCCTCACTGTCGAATCCGCTTATATAGCAGGCTGGTGATTCAATAAATTCTAGAATCGTCCAGGACACACGGCTTCTCGACATTTCCATCACTGGTTGGGTCACGAAGATTCTGGACCATCCCTTTGTCATAGTAGTCCTGTTGCATAAGGCGCACGCAATACACTGGGGGAGAGCAGCCCAGCCCTGGGGCAGTTGTGACTCATGCGGCGAGCGATGACACAAACTCACAGCCGTAACACCACCCCGTTCCTAAAAAGGCTGATCGTCCCGATCAATCATTGGTCCGTCTGTGTTCCTCCGTGGGCTGCCAGGCGATCTCGATGCACGATCTTCATCTTCGCCCTCGGGCTCCGCTGGATCCTGTAGACGACATCGATGATCCGTTTCACGACTCGGTACGGGCCCTCCCAGGACTTCTGCAGTTTGGGTGACAGGCCTTTCTTCCGTAATGGGTTGAAGAGCCAGACCAGGTCGTCCTCGTGGAATCCGCCGGCATCCGTCTGCTGGTCGTATCGGGTCTTCATTCGGTCGGTCTCGATCCGCAGTTTCCTCCTCGTGAACGCGTGCACGTCCTCCAGTTGGTCGATCAGTTCTTGACAATACTGGCTTACCGGGATCGGATCATTCCCAGGTCGGCCGAAGGCAAGATCGACAGGTAGACGGAGCTCCCTCCAAAACATGGCCCGGGCTGGTGTGCACCCGGTGGCTTCATGCACGGCGGCGCGATAGGCCAGGAGAAATAGTGGAAGATGTTTGTCCCAATCCCTCTGGTGCTCGCTGACGACTATTCGGAGATGGTTCTCGATGGTGCGATTGAATCGCTCTACCATCCCGTCGGACTGAGGGTGTAGCGGCGTTGTCCTTGTCTTCCGGATTCTCAGCAGCTGACATAGGTTCTGGAACACCTGCGACTAGAAGTTCCTCCCTTGGTCGGAGTGCAGCTCCAGGGATACTCCGTACCGGCTGACGAATTCCTTCACCAGGGTCTCTGCAATCGTCGCGGCTTCTTGGTTAGGGAGCGCATACGCCTCCGGCCATTTGGTAAAGTAGTCGCTGACGACTAATATGTAGCGGTTTCCTGCCTCGCTTAACGGGAATGGCCCAGCAACATCGATGGCCACTCTCTCCATGGGGCCGCCCACGTTGTAGGTCTTCAGTGGACCCCGTCGTCTTCGTCCTGGGCCCTTGCTGGCTGCGCAATCGTGGCACCTCGCGCAGTGGTTCTCCACGTCTGTTCGGCATCCGATCCAGTAGAACCGCTCTCTCAGCTTCTCCAGGGTCTTCTTTATCCCTAGGTGTCCACCAGATGATCCTCCATGAACTTCCTTCAGGACTTCCTCCGTCATAGCCTTTGGAACGACGACTTGTTCCCGAGATGTCTTCCCGTCGGTGCTCTCCCAGGTATGGCATATTAGGCCATCCCTCACAACCAGCGAGTCCCACTGCGCCCAGTAGGACTTAAACTTGGGGCTGCAGTCACTCACAATGTTCCACCCGGGTCTGGGGACACAGGCCCTCTTCCATTCGGCTATCAGTCCCAGGTCATTATCTTCTGCTTGTGCCCGCATGAAAGATTCGCGGCTCCAGCTCCCTTGAAGTTCCACGGTAGTCCTTCAGCACTGTATCCCGGTGTTCTCCTCCCTTCGGGCACAGAAGGTGCAGTCTTCGGGGCACGGTCTTTGTGACAGGGCGTCGGCGTTAGAATGCAGTTGACCTTTCCTGTGCTGAATCTCAAAGTTGTACTGTTGAAGCCTCTCTAACCACCGCGCGAGTTGACCCTCGGGCTGCTTGAAGTTCAGGAGCCACCGCAGGGATGCATGGTCTGTCCTGATGAGAAATTCTTGCCCGTACAGGTACTTGTGGAAGTGTTCAATGGTCTCCACAATGGCGAGCAGCTCCTTCCTGGTGACGCAGTAGTTCCTTTCGGGCTTTGACAAGGCTTTGCTGAAGTAGGCCACTACTCTCTCCTCGCCGTCCACTACTTGCGACAGGATTCCCCCTATACCAAAGTCGCTGGCATCGGTATCGACGATGAACCTTGTTCCAGGTTTGGGGTAGGCCAGAATAGGTGCGGTGCACAGAGCCTGCTTGAGTTGTTTGAAGGCACCGTGGCATTCTGCTGTCCACGTGAAGAGTTGGTCCTTCTCAGTCAGTCGATGCAGTGGTTTAGCGATGTCGGCAAATCCTCTCAAGAAGCGACGGTAATAGGTGCAGAGTCCCAGGAAGCATCGTAGTTGGGATTTGTCCTTCGGAACTGGCCACTCCCTCACAGCTGCGGTCTTCTCGGGGTCGGTGCGCACCCCCTCCTCGGAGACGATATGCCCAAGGTACTGGACCTGCTTCTGGAAGAGCTGACACTCCTTGGGGCTCAACTTCAGCTGGGCAGCCCGTAGCTTCATCAAGATCTCCTTCAGGTTCCTGTAGTGCTCCTCGAAGCTTTTTCCCAGAACGATGACGTCGTCTAGGTAGACCAGGCAGGTCTTCCAGTGTAGTCCCCTCAGAATGGACTCCATTAGCCTTTCGAAGGTCGCAGGGGCGTTGCACAGACCGAATGGCATGACGGTGAACTGCCAGAGCCCGCTGCTCACAGAGAACGCCGTTTTCTCTCGGTCCTTAGGGTGGACCTCCACCTGCCAGTAGCCACTCTTCAAATCCAAGGTGGAGAACCATCTTGATCCTGATATGGTGTCCAGCGTGTCGTCGATCCGGGGTAGAGGGTAGCTGTCCTTCTTCGTGACGTCGTTCACCCGCCTGTAGTCCACGAAGAACCTGATGGAACCGTCCTTCTTCTTCACAAGCACGACCGGAGAACTCCAAGGACTATGTGATGGCTCGATCACCCCTTGCTCCTTCATCTCTTCTACCATCCGGTCGACTTCGGCTTGCTTGGCGAGCGGGACACGTCGGAATGGGGCCCTAATCGGTGCGCTGTCCCCAACGTCAATTCTGTGCTGGACCAAGCTTGTCCTGCCCAAGTCTTTGCTTCCCACGGAGAATACATCCTGGAATTCGTGTAGCAGGTCCCGAAGTTGGCGTGATTGTTCCTCGTCTAAATGGTCCTGGGATCCTTGGTACAGCTTCTGTAGTTCTTCTGGCAGGGCGCGTCTTCTTCGGTTGTCCGTCTGCAGGTGTCCGTCCGTCGCGTCTTTGATGCGGGCAATCCAGGTAACGGGCTCGCAGACTCCTAGATTGGTGTCCCGGTGAACCGTAATATCGTAGTCGTTCAGGTTGGACAGGAGGACGTACGGCCGAGACGTCGTGTTGATGAGAGTCTTGGCAACTAGCAATCCTTTTGTCTGGATGTCCTCATATTTTGGCTCGATGACAGCCGCCACTCCCTCAGCTGTTCCGTCGACAATTACGGCAGCGCTGACTTCCGTCCTGGCGGGAACGATGACGTCCTCTCTCAGCCTTACTCGTCGTGCGGCGACGGCCTCGTGTGCTGTTTGAAAAGCAAGTTCCTCACCTCCGAAGTGCAGAGTGTTGGTACTCAGATCCAAGATGATGTTGTTCTGGTCCAGGAAGTCCAGTCTGATGATCACTTCATTTGATACGTCAGCCACAAGCTGATCACTTTTCGTGATACTTTCAATGTTTAGCTTGGCGCATTTGTCGGTCAAATTTTGTTTCTTGTTACCGAGATCCCCGAATGGTAATTGTTTCTTTGTAAATGTATTAATTGCTTAAACCCCATGCATAATCTTGTTATCAATCACCTATTCATAGATATTATAGTTCTCACCTTGAGTGTTCCAGTCGCTCGCTACTTCAAGCTCCCACACTCCCGACATACAGGGCTCTACTGGTTGATCTGCTGTCTGCTGAGTAGGGTCGACTGACGTCACCCTGACTTTCGTTCGACCAATGGCAGGTCTTTGTCTGGTCGGGCAATCTCCAGCTTCGAGATTGTTCCATGATCACTATTTAAGATGCCACATGCTGGCGTTCTTCACCCCCTTCTGATCAATCATCACTTCTGATCACTTCAACCTGCTGGTCACCGATACTGCATCTCATGACACCATCGCTAGTCTCTACGCTACCTAGCAGTTACGTCACGAGATCTGCACCCTGACGTATTGCTCAAGAGGGCAAGAATAATTGCCAGCTGTCGTACTCTTCAAGCCGTACCTTAGATGGGGTACTTTGATTCGTCTTTCGAAGTAGCTGCAGTCCTTTCGGCCGCCAACCAATTTTCAAAATGCTACTGGATCACCACTTGGACGCTATAAGTGTCATTCCTTCGCAAGAGAAGAAGAGAGAGTTGACCTTTTTTTATCAATTGTGTACATATCTCTAGGCCATGTACGCCTCCTTCAGAAGAAACTGTGAGGACTTCTCAATCAACGCTTATGCTAGCTGGAACTTTTAAGGAGCTGGCTCTTCAACCCTTTGAGAAGATAAGTTCAATTTTATGAAGAATTTAAATCATACTAGTTATCTTACCCTCTTAATCAGTTTTATGGTTCTTTTTATAAGGTGCATTTTTTATGTTAATCTCAACTACTCTCGAATTAAGCAAGCTTGTTTCATTGGCATTTCCTTAGTCTGGGTTTCTGTCATCAGGCCCTCACACTTTGTTCCATTTATAATTATTCATTTCTGTGGTAAGCACTTAAGTGCAATTTGTTTATTGGTTATAAATTTATTATTAGAAATAAACATTGTTAATGTATGGCTACCTACATTGGTTTTCTAGTGATGTATTTCATGCCCACTACCCCGCACCGCTTCAGTCTAATTTTCTTGACCAATTGTAGTTATTTTGTCCAGGCTCTCGCCTGATGCGTTCTCCCGTATGGGGAAGTATTAGGGCAGAACTTTACTCCATATTTTTGGTGCCTCACCCCCGGGAAACATATCTGTTGCACCCTGGGAAAGTTACAAGTTTCATATCTTGGATTTTACATTAACAATTTTTGTTCTTTGTGTTTCAACACTAATTCACATTGTAAGTTTCAGCCTGAGGCGCATGTTCAGCAGAGGAGGAGAGAAACGTAAGCTAAGCCGGTTTCTTCCGCATCAGACTAAACCTTACTACCTAGCAAGCTGTCATCCTCTGGCTTCCAGTACTCGAAGTCACAATATTAACGTGAGTAACAAACAACTTTTAATATGCCTAACCTTGATGAAAAACTCAGTAACGCCAGAGCCTCTTGTAAGGGCAAGCTCACACGGTTTCGTACTTTCTTAACGGAGCTTGAACCCCAAGAGCGTAATCTTGACATAATTTCGCAGAGGCTTAAGAATTATGAACAAGCCTTTGAGAAATATGATGAGATACAATGCAGTATAGAAACTCAGCATCCGGACCAGCAAAGTGATAGGTTGGAAGTTGAAAAATTATACTATCAGGGATTTGCTGAAGCTAAACAGCTTATTAGGGCTTTAACTTTAAAAGAAAAACAAGAAGATCAAACTTCTGCAGCATCTTCTACATCTTCTTCACGCATTATATTACCCAAATTAGAAATACCCAAATTCACTGGTAAGGACATAGAATGGGAGCCATTTTTTGAATTATTCAATTCTTTAATACATGAGAATACTTCTATACCAGTAATTCAAAAATTTCACTACTTGCGTCTGGCAGTTCAAGGCAACGCACTCAACCTGATTCAAGCACTTTCTTTGACCAGTGATAATTATGAAGTTGCTCTGAATCTTCTTAAGGATAGATATGGGAACATTCGTTTATCTATTCAACGCCATATACAAAGCTTATTCCAGTTACCTAACGTGCAAGAAGATAACAGTTTATCACTTCGTAAGTTGATTGACACTGCAGAGCTACACGTCAGAGCATTGTCCAATTTAAACCAACCTGTCAATCACTGGGATTTATTTCTAGTCCACCTCATTTCTGCAAGATTGGATGCAAATACATTAAAAGCCTGGGAAACAGAACTTTCCCAGAATTTGCAATGCACTTATGAGGCGATTATTAACTTTTTGAAGGCTAGAAGCCAAGTCTTTTCCGCCATAGCTAATCAAAAAACTAGTATTTCAGATTCAAAAGCCTTCTCAAAAGATAAGGTTAGCAGTTCTAATCAAAGAATTTTAAGATCACAGGCTCTTCCTGTTGATGCTCGGTCACCTAACCAAATGCAAACGTGCGGTCTGTGTCAGCAATCGCATAATTTATACAATTGTGATGAATTTAAATCTTTATCAGTAGATGAAAGACGAAAGTTCATTACGAACAAAAACATTGTTTCAACTGTTTGTCAGGAACGCATATGTTAAACAATTGCCGTTCACAACGTTTATGCTTTCATTGTAAGGCTAGACACCATTCCCTTTTGCACAGACATGAAAGATCACGGTTATCAGGACCAAGCAGTTCCAATACCAAGTCTAATTCTGAGACTTCTCAAAATAGTGCGCAGTCGTATGCTCAAAGTTCTACCTCTCTTGGCAAAGTCCAGGTTTTATTATCTACCGTGCAGGTTCTATTGAAAAATTCTCACGGGAAATGGGTATCTGTCAGGGGATTATTAGACAATGCCGCTACCAACAATTTTATTAATGAATCTTTGGTACAAAAGTTAGGCCTCCCAAAACATCCTACCTCAATAGAGGTTACAGGAATAAACTGCTCTAAATCGCAATCCTTAAGCTTTGCTAAAGTAGATCTGAAGGACTCTAATAATCTTGGTACGCAGTTGCAATTAGATTGTTTGATTATCAAGTCTATAGGCAACAATATTCCTGGCACTTCTTATCCTATTCAAAGTTGGAATATCCCGAATTTTGTCCAGCTAGCTGACCCTCATTTCAACAGAGCTTCGCCCGTAGAGCTTCTTTTCAGCTCAAGCGTATTTTGGCAATGTCTTCATTCCAATAAAGTAAAAATTGCTCCTAATGTTTTCTTCCGCGAAACTGATTTTGGTTGGATCGCTACTGGCCAAATATACCGTAATCCTATTCAAACTGTATCGAATTGTTATTTTGTTGGTACCGATTTGAGTCAAGAGCTAACCAAGTTCTGGGATCTTGAGAATGTTCAGGCTACTTCTTCTTCTTCTAACGAAATTTGTGAAAAGTTATACAAGGAAACCACTGCCCGTACTGCTGAAGGCAGATTTATAGTAACTCTTCCACGTATTCCTAATCCTCCCGCCATTACGGGCTCGCATTCCAGAGCACTTAGAGCACTATTTGCTATTGAAAATCGGTTCAAACAAGATGCTTCTGTCAAAACTCAGTATGCTTCCTTTATGGAGGAATACGAATCATCCAATCACATGGAGGTAATTTCTAAATCAGAAGAAATTGACCATCCTTTAAATGAAATAGTTTATCTAAATCATCACCCGGTATGGAAAAATTCCTTAACACAAGACAATATAAGAGTAGTTTTCAATGGCTCATCACCAGATTCCAATGGAGTCTCTTTAAATGATACCTTGCAATGTGGTCCCGCGATTCAAACAGATCTTACCTCTGTTTTGCTTAGTTTTCGACGGTTTCCTATTGCTGTAATCTCAGATATTAAGCAGATGTACCGGCAGATTCTCGTAAATTCTGAGCAGCAAGATCTGCAAAGAATATTGTTGCGCGATGAGAGTTCCAAACCCATAAAGATATTTAGATTGAAGACTGTGACATATGGCCTGAAACCTTCAGCCTTTCTTGCGATTCGGTCTCTCCACATGTTAGCCGAGCAAGATGGTCATCTGTATCATCCTTTGACCTCTGAGTCATTAAAAACGGCATTTTATGTTGACGATTTCTTGTGCTCTTTCCCTAATATTTCTGAAGCACTCCTTGTGTGCGAAGATTTGAAATCCCTGCTCCTAGGAGGTGGTTTTCCGCTCCATAAATGGACTTCAAATTCTACTGAATTTATATCAAAATTTTCATCAGAGGTCCCAGTTGATGAAATTGTTGCTATTCCTACTGATGAAGCAGCCGTAAAAGCATTGGGTGTTTTTTGGTGTCCTTCTTCTGATACCTTCTCTTATCAGGTACATTTGTCAGAATCTCCCCCTGTAACTAAGAGACAAGTTCTGTCAGAAATCGCAAAGATCTTTGATCCTTTGCAATATATTGCTCCTATAATTATTGTTGCAAAAATGTTCTTGCAAAAGCTTTGGTCATTAAAATCAGACCGGGATGAAAATCTCCCCCTTCCTCTTGTAGAAGAATGGTTAGAGTATAGCAGCAGTTTGCTGGATCTCTCCAAGGTTTCTATACCCCGCCTTTTAATTTCTAATCCCTTATACCAGCAGTATGACCTGCATGTATTTTCTGATAGTTCAGAACGGGCTTATGGCTGTTGTGCATACATAGTAGGACGTTCCTCAGCCACTTTCCCTGGATTTTCTAATTTAGTGTGCGCTAAATCAAAAGTTGCTCCACTTAAAACGGTATCATTGCCGAGATTAGAATTATGCTCTGCTTTAATGGCAACAGAATTAGCTACTAAACTAAATGTCAGTTTAAAGTTAAAATTTTCCCGCACATTTTTTGGAGCGATTCTTCTATTGTATTAGCTTGGATTTCCAAGCCTTCTTCTCATTGGAATACCTTTGTGGCAAATCGCGTTTCTAAGATTCATGAAGTCTCTCATTCTGAACAATGGAGACATGTTCCTAGCCGTGAAAACCCCGCGGATATAATATCACGTGGTTGCACGCCTAAAAAAATGATTTCTTCAGACCTGTACTGGAATGGTCCTCCTTGGCTAAGTCAGGAATCATCTTGCTGGCCTCGCTTAGCTAATCAATTTGCAGAAGAAATACCTGATGCCCGTAATGACCCTGTCACGTCGCATCTTACTTCTACTTCTACTAGCCTTTTTCATAGATACTCTTCATTTGATAAATTGATTCGTGTAGTGTCTTATATCTTCCGATGGAAATATTTAGTAATTGATCAACCATTGAAGCCTCAACCCTTTCTCACCAGAGTAGAGTTAGAATTTGCTACTTGCAAGATTTTGTTACTTGTTCAGCAGGAAGTATTTGCTCCTGAAAAGCAAGCTCTTATAAGTGGTAAAGATTTACCCAAGTCTAGCAGGCTTTCACCACTCACTCCTTTTCTAGACCAGGACGGCATAATACGTGTGGGTGGAAGATTAGCTATGTCTGGTTGTGAGGATGGGAAAAGCATCCCATCATCCTTCCTTCAAAGCATCCTATCACTACCCTTATAATAAAAAAGTTTCATTATAAACACCTTCATGCTGGCACTCGCACCTTGCTATGTCTAATTCGTGAACTCTACTGGATCATCAATGGCGTTCATGAGGTTTCTTCTGTTGTCAAAAAGTGTATACCTTGCTTTAAGGTTAAACCACGGCCCGCCACGCAGATTATGGGTAATTTACCTCCATTTCGTTCAGAACCTAGTAAGCCCTTCGCTCTTACTGGGATCGATTACGCTGGTCCTTACGTATATCAGACCAATCCCTCTTCATCTAAGCGCAAAATCTTAGGTAAACTTTACATCTCGTTGTTTGTATGTATGGTGACGGGAGCTATCCACCTTGAGTTGGTTACGAACGCTTCTGTATCTTACTTTTTGGCCGCCTTTTCTAGATTTGCTGCTAGAAGGGGTGTCCCATCTGAAGTCTTTTCAGACAATGCAAAAATTTTTGTAAGCGCTTCTGATCTCTGGAAAAAAGTGTTAAGCTCCCCTTATGCTAAAGAAAAAATTTCCAACTTTTCCTATTCTAAAGGTTTCAAATGGCATTTCACCCCGCCTTATGCTCCCCATCATGGGGGCCGATGGGAGTCCTGCATCAAACTTACTAAAAGACAGCTTAAGAAAACTCTTGGTCCTACCATACTTTCTTATGAGGAATTCAACTCTTTAATTATTCAAGTCGAAGGTATTGTAAATTCCAGACCTCTGACTCCTCTTTCAAACGATCCTAAGGATCTTTTACCTTTAACACCCAGTCACTTCCTGATTGGCTGTTCGCTTGCTGCTGCTCCGCCTTGGCTGGTTCGACGCTGTGATCCTAACCTACCTATCTTTTGGAGAAAAGTAGAATCTTTGCGCTGTTCTTTTTGGCGCCGATGGAAGTTAGAATATCTCAGCTTGCTAAATTGGCGTGAGAAATGGCGGCTTCCTCAACCAGATGTACGAGTGGGGGACATGGTTCTTCTTCGAGACCCATCTCCGCCTCTCGTGTGGAACCTAGGCAGAGTTATTCACTGCCACTTTGGCCGTGATAAACGCGTCAGAGTTGTTGATGTTTTAACTAGTAAAGGTCTTTATACTAGACCCATCTCTGCTATCTCTGTTTTGCCTTTCGAGTCTTAGTTTCTCCTCGTCTGTTATCCATGTTTTGCTTTGACTGATTCTTATGTTTGTTTTCATTCGGAGTTCTCGGAGCATGATCACTTTTCGTGATACTTTCAATGTTTGGCTTGGCCCATTTGTCGGTCAAATTTTGTTTCTTGTTACCGAGATCCCCGAATGGTAATTATTTCTTTGTAAATGTATTAATTGCTTAAACCCCATGCATAATCTTGTTATCAATCACCTATTCATAGATATTATAGTTCTCACCTTGAGTGTTCCAGTCGCTCGCTACTTCAAGCTCCCACACTCCCGACATACAGGGCTCTAGTGGTTGATCTGCGGTTGATCTGCTGTCTGCTGAGTAGGGTCGACTGACGTCACCCTGACTTTCGTTCGACCAATGGCAGGTCTTTGTCTGGTCGGGCAATCTCCAGCTTCGAGATTGTTCCATGATCACTATTTAAGATGCCACTTGCTGGCGTTCTTCACCCACTTCTGATCAATCATCACTTCTGATCACTTCAACCTGCTGGTCACCGCTACTGCATCTCATGACACCATCGCTAGTCTCTACGCTACCTAGCAGTTACGTCACGAGATCTGCACCCTGACGTATTGCTCAAGAGGGCAAGAATAATTGCCAGCTGTCGTACTCTTCAAGCCGTACCTTAGATGGGGTACTTTGATTCGTCTTTCGAAGTAGCTGCAGTCCTTTCGGCCGCCAACCAATTTTCAAAATGCTACTGGATCACCACTTGGACGCTATAAGTGTCATTCCTTCGCAAGAGAAGAAGAGAGAGTTGACCTTTTTATCAATTGTGTACATATCTCTAGGCCATGTACGCCTCCTTCAGAAGAAACTGTGAGGACTTCTCAATCAACGCTTATGCTAGCTGGAACTTTTAAGGAGCTGGCTCTTCAACCCTTTGAGAAGATAAGTTCAATTTTATGAAGAATTTAAATCATACTAGTTATCTTACACTCTTAATCAGTTTTATGGTTCTTTTTATAAGGTGCATTTTTTAATGTTAAGCTCAACTTCTCTCGAATTAAGCAAGCTTGTTTCATTGACATTTCCTTAGTCTGGGTTTCTGTCATCAGGCCCTCACACTTTGTTCCATTTATAATTATTCATTTCTGTGATAAGCACTTAAGTGCAATTTGTTTATTGGTTATAAATGTATTATTAGAAATAAACATTGTTAATGTATGGCTACCTACATTGGTTTTCTAGTGATGTATTTCATGCCCACTACCCCGCACCGCTTCAGTCTAATTTTCTTGACCAATTGTTATTTTGTCCAGGCTCTCGCCTGATGCGTTCTCCCGTATGGGGAAGTTTTAGGGCCGAACTTTACTCCACAAGCACTGGATGCTTTATCGCCCGTCGACCAATGACGAACTCCAGTGATGCTTCGCCATGTACCGGTGCGGTCTCTCCGGTCGCGGTTATTAGCTGGAGGTTCCTTTGTGTGGGTTGCACTCTCCACTTCGGGATCACGGTAGGACTGACGATGGTCCTCGATGCTCCCGTGTCGATTAGCATGGGCCAGCTCTCTCCGTTGACGACTCCGTCGACCATCAGGCTGCTATTGTCCCTCCGTAACTTCGTCACACGAACCTGGACTGTCGGGGCTTGACGACTGTCACAAGCCAACCTTTGCCCCCCAAGGCTGGCTAATACTCGTTTCCCTGGGTCGTGCGGTTTTCAGACGACTGATTTCCCGTCGGATACCCTCGGCGGCGGTGATCACCGCAGTCCTTGCTAAGGTGGCCTTTCTTACCGCAGGTCCAGCAGGTCGGTAGTCCTCTTCCGGGCCGCCTCTCCGGTTGCCTTCCGGCTGCGTCGTTGCTGGTGGTCCCGCGACTATCGAAGAAACGGCTTAGCGCCTCCATTAATTCGTCGGCCAGGGGCTTGTTCTCGTTGGCTTTTACTGGTTCGTCGACGTCCACTTGACGCACCCGCGCGTGCATTCTGGATGCCTGTTTTGCCGTCTCGAACTCAAGTGCGTGGCTCAGCGCATCTGTCAGGGTCTTATTGCGCGCTAGTCGCAGCGCCTGTTGAGTGTCCGAGTCCCGTAGCCCGTCGGTGAAAGTCTGCGTCGCTATCTGCTCCAGAAAGTCGGCCGGCGCTGTTGGGTAGGCGAGCCTTACGAGGCGTGCGATGTCCATCTCGAACTCCTGCAGGGTTTCCGCGTTCTTCTGTACCCGGGTCCGGAGCTGCATCTGGGAGGCCTGCTGAAGATGGCTATCTCCATATCGGGACTCCATATGGGCGATCAGTGAAGCGTAGTCCTGGGATCCAGTCGGGACGGCCTGAAGGACGTTAAGGGCGTCACCTCTCAGCGCTACAATGAGAGCTGTAGCCTTTTCTGTGTTGTTCCAGTTATTTATGGAACAGGCCGCCTCGAACTGACGTAAGTAGGTGCTCCACGGGACCTTTCCGTCGAAGGTTGGGGGCGTCACTCTGCTATGTCCCGTTCCTGATATTCCCGGTGTAACGGTGGGCGGGCGTTGGCGCAGCTCGGCAACTTCCTCTCGTAGAGCGTTGAATTTCTCTTCCACCCCCGTCAGTGGGTGTTGGCACAGCTCGGCAACTACCACTTGTAAGGCGTTGAATTTCTCCTCCACCCCCATCAGCGGTCGTTGGCACAGCTCGGCAACTACCACTTGTAAGGCGTTGAATTTCTCCTCCACCTCCATCAGCGGTCGTTGGCACAGCTCGGCAACTTCCACTTGCAAGGCGTTGAATTTCTCCTCCACCCCCATCAGCGGGCGTTGGCGCAGCTCGGCAACTTCCACTTGTAAGGCGTCGAACTTCTTTTCCACTGCTGCGACTTCTTCACGTAGGCCCTGTTCTAATTTCCTTTGGCTCTCCTCTAATTTCGTCAGCAGACACTCTTCCAGATTTTTCTGGCCATCTAGAAAGTTGGCGGTTAGGTCCTCTGTTAACTTATTCTGGCCTTCGTTCAGGTCCTCTGCTAAACTTTTCTGGCCGTCTCCCATCTTCTTCAGGTCATCCTTCAGGTCCTTGGCTAATTTCTTCTGGCCGTCTTCCATGCCACTTAACTTTTCTAGCAATGCTGCCAATTGCGCCTCCATTTTAGTTGTTTGTCTTGTAAAGGGCATGCACTCACAGGAAAATTAGAGAAAATGACCTGCTCGGGTTTTGAAACCAGGACCGTCAGGTGTTGTGCTTGTGCTTGAGTTCGTAATCCGGCTTCTGACACCAGTTGTTACGTGCCACCCCTAGTGGCACTTTTGTTAACTGGATTACGGTGGGTTGAAGAACAACACAGATTGTTTCTTTAAGGAAATAATTAACTTTATTGCGGCCAGAAAATTACACTACTCATCAGCAAATACAAGTATTTGAAACCTTACTCCAGTTTCCTCAACTCTCTTCCTTGAGCGCTCTTGGCCCCTTCACTTGTCAACAAACCACAGAAGTTAAACCGTCTTAATGAGTACGGTGGCCTTGACAGAAACTACCGGCTCCTCTCCCTTATGTACACCAACTTCAGTTACTTACGATAATCCGCTACCCGCTGTTTCGCTGTCCACAAGCTGGGGAAACAATGTCACTGGATTTCGTAACTCTCACGGCACTTCGTCACCACACTTCTGTCGCACTCGCTCAAAAACACCCACCCACAGAAAACTCGGTCCCCTCACTGTCGAATCCGCTTATATAGCAGGCTGGTGACTCAATAAATTCTAGAATCGTCCAGGACACACGGCTTCTCGACATTTCCATCACTGGTTGGGTCACGAAGATTCTGGACCATCCCTTTGTCATAGTAGTCCTGTTGCATAAGGCGCACGCAATACACTGGGGGAGAGCAGCCCAGCCCTGGGGCAGTTGTGACTCATGCGGCGAGCGATGACACAAACTCACAGCCGTAACAATAGTTTGTCTTCCTTTCCTAAACTAATTATCATCTGTATAGGCTATTGTATTTGTAAAGCCATTCGCTAAATAAATAAATAACCGTCATTTTGCACCAATCACTTTCAAATTTCCATATAAAATATAACCATTCAAAATCTCGGTCTAGTTCGTTAATGGGAAAAATTGGACCAGGAAGGGAGGGGAGGGTTGAAATGGGAAGCGGGGGGGGGGGGCTTTTTTGAAAAATAAATATAGCTATAAATTTCTCACTTCCCATCCTTGGTAAAATACTACGAAAACTTCCTCACCAAGACCACCTTGTGTTAAAGTGGCTAGCATTCTTGGCTGCTACCCCTGAGGTCCCGGGTTCAATTCCCGGCTCTACAAAGAAATGTAATTCTGGTCTGAGGGCTGGAACGGGGTACACTGAGTCACTTCAGGCAGAACAGAAAAGTGGTGGGTTCGATTCCCACCTCAGCCATCCTAGAAGTGTTTTTTTAATTTCTACTCTAGGCAAATGCCGGGATGGATCCTAACTTAAGACCACGGCCGCCTCCTCCCCAATCCTAGTCTCAATTACGATACACACACTACTACAGACACCACAATAACACTGGCCTATAGACAAATCCTGCACACACCAAGTACGCGGGGCTGAATGTGAACGAAGTCGTAAGTCCCCGGCCTAAATGAATGAACACCAACGATAGATCTTCCTCTCCACACCATGTCGAACTGGACAGAGGGTGAAAACTCCGGCCCTTGTTCCTACGATATATTGCTCGAGTCGTGCCTCCCGATAACAGTTACTGTCAAATTTAAGTGATCGATATCAAAGCTGTTTGCAAAATGTCGTAGATATTAAATTAAAGCTAACATATAGCAGGACGCCAACAATAAACGTTAATCACCAATCAGGCAATCAAAACCCTCGATGGCACGGTGTTCGATTGGAAGGTGGGAGGGAGGAAGGAAGGAAGGAAGGAAGGAAGGAAGGAAGGAAGGAAGGAAGGAAGGAAGAGATGGAGTACAGTACTAATCTAATTAACATCACCAATCTGTTCACATGGTCATATGTTAGCGTCTGCAGAACACATGACATTAGTGTATGGTCAGATGCTGATAACATCATAACATCTCCCAGTTCTCTGGGATATTGTGTTAACATAACCATAATCATATTCATTTTTAAGAACATTACAAGAGGCTAAGCCTGTACCGACTGACTGGCTGCGTGACAGAGCGGTAACGTTCTCACCTGCTGTGCCCAATGTTGGAGGATCGAAACCTGGCGCAGTCAGTTAGCATTTGAGGGTGCACAAATGCGAGGGAACCGTTTCAGCAGATGTACTGGCACGTTAAAGTTCCCCTTCGAGGCTAAATTCTGTCACTCTGACATCTCTAAAAGCAACAGTAGTTAAATGGGACGTAAAACCTATAACATTACTGTATTATTATTATTATTATTATTATGTGTACTGACTGACTTAGCACAGCGTCACAACTTGGAATGCGATGGCGCCAAGCTATAACAACTTCTGTGGAGACAAGAGGTTTTAAAAAGCACCGTTGACAGTTCTTGAAATGCTTTTCCTTTGCTTCCTATTTTCAAGTCCAAGTAAATGTCGGGATGGTACCTTCTAATAGGCCACGACCACCTCCTTCCAACTCTAAGCCAGTTTCTCATCTGCATTCACCTCACATAACTCCTATGGTTGGGTCGGTGTCAGAAATGCTACTCGATTGTTAACTTCATTCGCCACATAAAGACTGACCTCATCTCATTCTCGTCCCCGTAGAAATGGGGTAGAAGTGCAATCAAAATCGATGTATGAGGTACGTTTGTAACTACCGATTTCTTTAAAGACCGGCAATATTATTTTGCGAGTATTATAATTATTATTTGGATCTGACACACCTTAAACTACTTGTCTACTTGCCTTCCTCTTTTACCCTCTTCGCAAATGAGTCCTGGAGGCACACAATTTTGTAACATCGAATTATGTTAATGTTTTTAATTCTTATTTTAAAAAGGCGAGTGTACTATCCGCTGTAAATAACCTAAAATGTTAGTGCCAGAAATAATAATCCAGAAATCTCCTCGAACGTAAACACCAATAATTCAATCAAAATGTTAGTGTTTATCAAATAGTAAACCTAAATGAGCCAAGCACTAAATATCAACATCAATTAATAATTAATCTAAAAATAATCTAAAAACGAATTATACGCCGCATAAAACTACCAGTTTTATTAACTTATGTGTAAGCCTAAATCTTTTGGATCGATGACTAAGATTGAAGTTCATCGTTATTGGTAGGGGCATGATGGCTCAGCGGTCAAGCTGTCTGCCTCTCATCACGATGGACCGGGTTCGATTCTCAGTCAATGCATGTGAGATTTTCGAAGTGAAATGCCATGTCCTGTGGTTCGGATTCCACGTAAAAAGGAGGTCTCTTGGCTCATGATCGCGAGATTAACGGTGACGTTAAACTACAAGCTTCCCTATTTCCTTTTTCATCCTTATTGCCCATCCATTAAAAATGGAGAAGTACAAGCATAAACATGCAGTTGATATTTAATCCATCATTCTTAGTTGATCTCTATGTATGTCTGTAAGGATGCGATGTACCGAAAAAGAAAGGTCAAAACCAGTCCTTTGGGGCCAAATGTTCATTGCAAGGCCTTAGTAATGACTGTTGAGTGCCCTTGGACGTGACAACATTCATGGCATGGTACGACTGATGTACGGTACCCTAGTTACGCTTTGGTTTAAATAAAAAAGGAATAAAAGGAGAATACAGAAAGGTTTCCACAGGAAATACAATTTCAATTGACAGTTTAATCTCCTATAGCTTATAGTTATGAAAATTCATATAGGCCAATACTAGTTTGTGACATTCACAATAGAGGTAAATAGGCTATTACATTAATTTCAGTTACAAGTTAGTACAGAATCACGGTGGCTTAACGGGTAATGCTTTAGGTTCGATTCCGGTACGGCATTGACAGGGATTTCTTTTTAGAATTAACCTCTAACTTCCAATCGGCTCCTGCTTGATGAGTATCTGAGGCAGTTCTTCCGTCGGTGAATTTTCCACTAGGGTAAGGTTCAGTTCAGTCAAAGCGCAGTGCTGAGTACACTGTTCTGATCTGCCATATGATTACCCAGATTCGAGGATAAGAACTGCACGGCACGATTTATGCCTACGCGTCAGCTTCGAAGTAGCTCCCACGACCTGGCTTGCTTGAAAAGGCCAGTTCTTATACACATCCTCTTCTCTGTCCACTGATTATACCGGTCAGCTTCACTCACTTCCCAATGACGGCCAGATTTTAGCTCGCGAGCAACTACTGTAGCTACCGGACGGCTGCACACTTCTACGCCAATCACAACAACGCCTCACCTCCAACGCTCAATAGCGGGAAGGGTGGGAGCATGAACGAACGTATGCACTTTGGCTGAGTTTTAGTCAAACTTCCCTCTGCTTGTCAGCATGTGCTGTAGCTACAGACGAGCAACTCGGTCGGTGGAGAACGGCTAGCATGACTGGACCGTGCCGGGACGAGATCACGCAACGCCAGCCGGATTGCTCCCTTCCTCGCACGCGTGAAATTTTGCACAGTGTGGGCATCACTGGACTAGGCAGTGATGTAGATACCGCTGTGGCTCTCACTAGCTCTTCTCTTCTACTCGAGCTCCCAGCTAGCGCTCACTACCTGGCTTGTTTGGTATGGCCAGTCCCTACTCACCTGCCTTCCTCTGTCCACTTGCCTTACGGGTCAGCTCCACTCACTTATCTGGCTATGCAGTGACGTAGACACCACTCTGAGCAAGCGGTTCTCCGTCATTGAAGGAGGTAGATAGGCACGCTCCAAGACAGGAATAAGGACCTGAACGATTAAAAAGGGAAGGTTCAAATCTAGGCGTTGATAATGGCCACCCTGAGTGTGGATGTCCCCTGAACCTTACCTTCTACTTCGCAGTTGGCTACTTTGTTTTGAAGTTCACGTGGACGGAGTGTGCTGCTCACGTGCTTAGTAGAGTGACTGGTTAGTTTTCTCAAATGCAGCCCACCAATGCTCTGTTATGTTATCTCAGCCGAATTGCTCGTTACTGACTGGATTGTTTCTCAGCTAAGATGGAGAGGACATGCATCGTTTCGAATGTAGAGGTGGGGGGGGGGGGGGGGGGGGGGGGGGAAACTGAAAGAATGCTGTATGCGAACAAGGGCTCTTCACGCAAGATATGTTTCTGGTAAACTTTGCTCTACTGGATAAATCTAGGCAAACCCAAATAACGTAGCCTACCCTGTATTAGTGCAAAAAGTAACTTTTCCATTTCAATAGCAAAATAATTACAGTAATACTTTACCACTGACAGCAGAATAACCCAATATATAATGATACTATTTTAAATAGCTGAAAAGAAAGTGTTGAATTTGAATTTTACGAAAAATAGACTCAGTGGATGTTCACAGAACTACTTGTTTAAAAAATGTTGAATTCATGAATTATTTGTTATTGTTTCATTTGAGGGGCTTGGGCATCGTGGCCATTTATCCACGTGGAGAAATACTTGGGTGTATACAACAACAATAATATATATATATTTTTTTTTACGAGGGAAGTGGAAAAATCTTGCATAAGACCTTGAGAAGGGTCCGCACTTCTCAAGAGTGTGGGATTCTTACCCACTATAAACCACACCCTGTCCTCTTGACAAAACCCATCCCGGGACCACTTTCGTATTACTTCAGGATGGAGTCATTTTCTTTGCTTCACAAGCACCATCTTACTTCTCCATTCATAGCCCGCGGATCGCAGACTCAATCGACTAAATCGAGCAAGTCCCCATCCGACTTCTTCTGACGAAGGACCACCTCAACAAAGAAAGCGACCGTATCCCAGCTGAGCTCGTTTCTCAGCATAATGCCAACTATATTGTCCGGCGTTATTGGACCAACCTCAGCTTCAAGTTGTTGTTTTTCCGCTGCCCAACGATCGCAGACGAAAAACGTATGATAAACGTCATCTCGTTCGTTCTCGCAGTAAATACAAACTGGACTCCTTACTTTGGCCATACGATGAAGGTAACACCGAAAGTAGCCATGACCTGTCAACATCTGTGTCAGAAAGTAATTTATTTCTCCGTGTTTCCTACTCGTCCACTCGACCAGACTCGGTATCAGCCGAGCTGTCCATCTTCCTCCGTGATCGTCATTCCACCTCTGCTGCCAAAGCTCCATCTTGCGTGCTACGGCTTCCTTCCGCGCTTGAGCCTTGCCCAGTTCTACTCGTCGGAAGAATACGTCTTTACGTTCTTGCGCGAGTAAGTCTATTGGCGCAACACCTGAGACAACCAGAACTGCAGGTTCCGAAACTGTACGGTAAGCACACGCCACCCTCAGAGCTCCTCTCCTCTGAATTGCAGCTAGGCGTATCCTATACTTCTCTATCCTCAGCGAATCAGACCAAATCTCAGCTCCATACAGGAGAATAGACTGCGCTGTGACAACAGTAGTCGACGTTTGCTTTCTCTAGGACCATGCACATTAGCCATGAGTCTACTAATGGCAGCTGTCACTACTTCCGCCTTGTCTGCTGCCTTCCGTATATGAGACCAGTATGTCAGTTTCGTGTCAAGAGTAAACCCTAAGTACTTCGCAGTGGCTCCAGTTCGAACGACCACCTCTCCAACTTTCATGGGAATTATAGTGTCCATTCTCCTCCTAGTTAACATGATTATTTCAGTTTTCGCCATAGCTAAATTCAGACCATGAGTGTTCATCCAACCACTCACCCGTCGCATTACCTGATTGAGTTTCCACTGAGCCAGAACCGCATCTCGGGCTACAATCACCGCTGCAATATCATCAGCGTACCCAACAAGGAATGTATCTTCGGGCATCTCCATGCGCAGTAAGCCGTCGTACAACATGTTCCACAAATCCGGGCCTAGGATAGATCCTTGCGCTGCTCCTGCCGTGAATTTTCTCCTCCTCTGGCCGTCTGCAGTGTCATATAACAGGGTACGGTCCTTCAAATAATCTTTCATTATACGCAGGAGATATGCAGGCAACTGGAAGGTGAATTGAAGAGCTTCAACCATATCTATCCACCTAGCTGAGTTGAAGGCGTTCTTCACATCCAAGGTTACCAGAAGTGTTATTTTCCTAGAATAGTGGTTACCTTCCTGGGCTTGATTCGCAGCTTCAACTACTAGGCGTACTGCATCTATTGTACATCGCCCACGGCGGAAGCCAAATTGCCTGTCAGACAGATTTCCCGCGGCTTGAATAGACGACAGTATGCGAGGTTTTAATAGCTTCTCCAGCACTTTTCCCGCAATGTCTAAAATACATAGTGGTCTGAAGGACGATGGCGCGTTCCCGACTGCCTTTACTTTTTTAATCAGCACTAGTCGAGCCATTTTCCAACGGGCACTAAAGACACCTGCTCTCAGACAACAGTTGTACATTTCAAGCAGTAGCTGTGGACAAACCTTGAGAGCTAGTTTCATAGCTTCCGCGGATATCCCGTCAGGGCCTGGAGCCTTCTTATTCCGAAGGGAGCCTACTGCTTCCTTCAGCTCACCTATGGTAAATAGAAGAATGAATTCCGGCTCAAGTACGTCGCCCACATCAATTCGCACAGGGTGAGTAGGGAATAGCTCGTTTACAATATCATCCATCGTCCGTGCATCCAACGTGGTATTGGACATGGAGCCGAGTTTCTTGGTGACAATTCGGTAGCCTAATCCCCAAGGATCTACGTCTACTTCTTTAACTAACAACTGCCACATCAGAGTCTTACGTCTTCTGATGGCGTTTCGAAGGCATAATAATAATAATAATAATAATAATAATAATAATAATAATAATAATAATAATAATAATAATAATGAAGCCGAAACAATGGTGATCGACGGTCATTCCAAAATTAAGGATATAGAAAAACAGGAAAGAAAAATTCTCAGACAGATTTACGGGGCAGTTAATAATAACCGTATTTGGATGAAGAGACCTCAAAACGAACTCTACCAAAAGATCCACACGATAACGGATGTAATCAGATAACGCCGAGCATAGTTTTATACACACATGTACAGGACGGAAAACTTCAGAACGGCGAAGAAATTGCTCAACGTTATAACACAGAGTAAGTGTGGCACGGAGTGGCTGACAGAGGTTCAGAGGGACCTAAAACAGGTCAACATACAAAATATCGAGGACCACACCGAGTGCCGGAATAAAATAAAAAATATAAGTTGGAGCATAGATCATCACGACAGCCTGGAAGAAAATGGACAGCCAAGCGGAAGAAGGAGCATTCTGGGAGGATGAAGAGAATTTGGGAAGAGAAGCTGGAAAACGCTAGACGATGAATTAATAATGTATTCAAGTTTAATCGCTCTCCTAGAGGGGAACCATCGATTAAATAAATAAATAAATAAATAAATAAATAAATAAATAATAATAATAATAATAATAATAATAATAATAATAATAATTTTATTAATGCAGTCAAAGGCCAATCATTTTCTTTTCAGAACGGGTCAGGGAAGGGATTTTGAAATGAAATCGGCCGTGGACCTATTGAATAATAATAATAATAATAATAATAATAATAATAATAATAATAAAATAATAATAATAATAATAATAATTTAATTTATTTATTAAATACTATTTATGTTACATTATTGTGATATATCTCACGAATCTGATGGCAGTACAGATTATCTGTGAGACATATTAATTATTATTTACAACACATATACAGATTATATTTCAATACAAGAGTGCATGCACTTTTTTTTGTATTGATAATGATAATGGTCATAATGATAAAAATATCAATGTAAATAATTAAAGACACATAAAGTTACACTATAAATTTATGTTATGAGTTAATGTTTAGTTAAGTAATATTTTTAATGCGACTTATAGCTAGTTGTTTGCTGTTAATGTTCGTCAATCCAGGTGGTAGTTCGTTAAGTAGTGATGGTATAATATAATTTAGTCTCTTGAAACCATAGCTATTTATACATAAAGGTTTTACATATTTAGTACTTGTTATGGCTCTTGTTTGTATGTTGTGAGAGACCTTATGCCTGAATTCTGGATCATGGTAGTAGAGATTCAGTACAGTAATTTGAAACAACTCTTTAATATTAAAATAAGGGATATCAGTAAAATATTTAAAGAACCTGTTTTGGCTGTCTTGATGATTATTAATTAAAGTTTTGTTTTGATTTCCCCAAGCTGCTATAGCATATCTTAATATGCTTTCAATCAGAGCACTATAAATTGTTTTGTAAGTTTTCTTATCTACATAAAATCGGAGATTGTAGAAGGTGTAGAGGTTTGCTCTTAGGTTTCTTATTATGTTCACTGTGTGTGTGTTCAATTTAAAGTGTTCATTAAGGGTAATTCCTAGGTATTTTTGTGTCGAAGTACTATTTATGAAGGAGTTACATTTGCAACCTGACAGGATGTTTTGGTGTAAGCATGATATGTTGTGGTGCATTAGTTTGTATTCCTCTTGTGTGAAGTGATCAACTCTGATGTGCATTATTTTAGATTTGGTTTTATTTATATACAAATTATTGTCATGACACCATCTTGTGATGTTATTGAAGTCTTCTTGAAGTTTACCAAAAGCTGTTTTCGAGTCTTTATGTACGGTATATATAGTGGTGTCATCAGCATAAATAAATATTTTACTGTGTTTAATGACTTCATTCATGTCGTTTACGAACAGGTTATATAGTGTAGGTGAAATAATACTGCCTTGAGGAATACCCTGTCTTCCTTCTGCTGCGTCACTGATAGTGTTATTGATCATAACTGCCATTTCCCTGTTTTTCAGATAGCTTTCAAATAGTTTGTAAGTCGTGCCTCTTATTCCAATATCGTGTAATTTAGCAAGTAGTTTATTGTGGTTTATTGTGTCAAATGCTTTAGAAAAGTCAAGAAAAAGTACCATTATGTGATTGTTCTTATTTAAGGCATTATTTATTACATTGGCAAATTCAGCCAGAAGTAGTTCAATACTTTTTCCCTTCCTAAAACCGTATAGGTGTCCCTTTAAAATATCATATTTATTTAGGAAATTGTTCAATCTCTTATCCAAGCATTTTTCCATTATTTAGTGTAGGATTGATAAAATGCATATTGGTCTGTAGTTGCCAAAGTCTAAGTGATCGCCATTCTTATATATTGGTTTAATAATTGTGTATTTCAGATATTTTGGTAATATGCCTGATTCGAATGTCCTGATTATGAGATGTGTTATGATTGGTATAGTTTTTTTGGATGTTGCCTTTATGTCTTTCAAGCGTATATTGTCTGCACCAGGCGATTTGTCTGTTCTTAATTCCTTAATTATGTTCTCTATTTCATATTCATCAGTTTCAAGTACGGTAATGTAAAGGAATTCATTAATGTGTTTAGGTTTGATTGCCATATGTTGATATTACAGTTATGAGCTAGGCTGTTTATTTTTTCATTAAAGGTACTGTTGAATTTATTGACTATCACTTCGTTAGTATAATGTATTCTTAAATGTTTGTTTATGACTTCATTGACAGTTTGTGTTTTCCGACCTGTTATATCATTAATGACTTTCCACATTCCTTTGTTATCGTTTTTGGAACTATTTATCTTATTTTTATAATATTGAAGTTTTGTTTCGTTTATTAGCTTATTTAATTTATTTCTGAAAGCTTTGTATTCATTTTTTATTGTAATATTGTCCTTGTTTCTGAGCATTGTTTTGTAAAGTCTGTCTCTTTCCTTACATTGTATTTTTAGGTCGTAAGTGAACCATTGTTTGCTTTTTCTGTGTTTACGAGTGGTTATGCAAGATGCTTTTTGGTAGATTTCCTTAAATTTGGTTGTTATCTTCTAGTCTTCTTCTAATATATAAAAGTGAAAGTCTGTATGTATGTATGTATGTATGTATGTATGTATGTATGTGGGTTGGTTCCGTATACAAATCTACACCGTTCCACCAATCTCAACCATATTTTGCATACACATAGTTTAGGACCCAGAAGGAACCACTGGCTACATGAATTTTCGATAGTCTTTCTCATTCTTCTGATTTCGGTCCCTTTGTACTCGAGCAAAGGCTAATATAAAGTTATAAAATATACTCATGAAGGAATGGCAAGGCAGATCATTTCCATGGCAACGTATCTCAAGTCGAGACACGGCCGACTGGATGCGAGTTGTGCTCTGCACTACCGGTATAGAAAATGATGATCTTTACTTGAAATCCCGTTAGTTACTCAACTGCTCACACAGCACTGTCAACCGAGTATAGCATAACAAAGACCTGACACTATCTACTGTCAAATACCACTCACTCATTCATTCATTCATCACGAAATCTCAGAAACCACCGAATGGATTGGAATGCAATTTGGTATGCTGCTTTCTCAAGGGCCGCAAACGCCCACTAAGACAGGATTTTCGGATATTCAGATTCTAAAGGGGTGTTAAGGGGGTAGATCTGCATTTCATATCTCCCGATTGGTTTCATTGGGGATGTGATACTCGGCATATAAGCTCATCATTAAAAATAAGAAGACACGTGTCTGAGGGTTTTTCGATGTGGTGTATATTATGAGGTGAAAAGGGTGAAAAGTGGGGGTTGAAAGATTCCTAACGGAGCATGTATCTCTTAAACGACATAGGCGAGGAGTTTGAAACTCAGCGAAAAAAAACCAGCTTAAAAATAAGTAAATAGGTGTTCGACCGTTTTTTTTTCATAAATCCAATTTAAGGAGCCCATGTGGAGGGGTGAAATTCTGAAAAAAAAAAAAAAAAACAGGAAAGAAAGTGTCCTAACCGATTGACTCACTCTTCAAACTCAGGAGGAAAACTGCTTAAAAATAAGTAAATATGTGTTCGACAGTGTTTTTTGCTAAATAAAATTTAAGGGGTTCATCGGGAGGGGTGAAAACCTGAAGAAAAAAATGAAAGAATATGCCTGACTTACTCATTCACTCATCATCGCCCAGCCAAAAATATTGAAGTTGGAAACATGGCATTTTGGGTATATGTTCGTTGTATGTCAAAACCGTACACTAAGGGAGGATTTTTGGATATTCAGGTTCTAAAGGGGTCTTAAGGGGGTTAAACCTGCATTTCATTGAATAACAATATCTCAAGAGTGGTTTCATTTGTGGATGTGATACTCGGCATATAAACCAATCATTAGAAATAAGCAGACTTGTGTCTAAGGGTTTTTCGAAGTGGTGTATTATTATGAGGTGAAAGGGGTGAAAAGTGGGGGCTTGAAGGATTCCAAACGGAGCGTGTAAGCCTATCTCTTAAACGACATAGGCGAGAAATTTGAAACTCAGCGAAAAAAATCAGCTTAAAAGAATAAGTAAATCGGTGTCCAACCGCTTTTTCATAAATTAATTTAAGGGGCCAATGGGGTGTGGTGATATTCTGGGGGAAAAAGGAGAGAAAGTGTCCTAACTGACTGACTAACTCACTCACTCATCAAACTCAGGGGAAAGAAACAGCTTAAAAATAAGTTAATAGGTGTTCAAGCGTTTTTTCATCAATCCAATTTAAGGGGCCAATGGGGAGGGGTGAAATTCTGGTAAAAATAATTGAAAGAAAATGTCCTGTCTGACTCACTCACTCATCACGCCCAGCGAAAACTATTAAAGTTGGAAACATGAAATTTAGGGAATATGTTCGCTGTATGTCGAAAACGTCAACTAAGGAATGATTTTTGCTTATTCGGGTGTTAAAGAGGTGTTAAGGGGGGTAAACGTGCATTTCATTGAATAACGATATCTCATGAGTTGTTTCTTTGGGGATGTGATATTCGGTATATAAACTAATCATTAAAAATAATCAGACATGTCTAAGGGTTTATCGATGTGTATATTATGAGGTGAAAGGGGTGAAAATTGGGGGTTGAGGGATTCTTAACGGAGCGTGTATCTCTTAAGCGACATAGGCGAGAAGTTTGAAATTCGGAGGGAAAAAACGGCTTAAAATATAAGTAAATAGGTATTTGACCTTTTTTTCATAAATCCAAATTAAGGGGCCCTTGGAGAAGGGTGAAATTCTGGGGGGAAAACAGGAAAGAAAGTGTGTCCTAACTCACTCACTCATCAAACTCAGGGGGGTAGAACAGCTCAAAAATAAGTAAATAGGTGTTCGACCGTTTTTTTTCATAAATCCAATTTAAGGGGTTCATGAGAGGGCTGAAATTCTGAAAAATAAATGAAAGAAAATGTCCTGACTTACTCACTCACTCTTCATCGCCCAGCCATAATTATTGATGTTAGAAACATGACATTTTGGGGCTATGTTCGTTGTATGTCGAAAACGTCCACTAAGGAAGGATTTTTGGATATTCAGGTTCTAAAGGGGTGTTAAGGGGGTAGACTTTCATTTAATTGAATAACAATATCTCCCGATTGGTTTCCTTGGGGATGGGACACTCGGCATATAAACTCATCATTAAGAATAAGCAGACATATGTCTAAAGGTTTATCGATATGGTGTATATTATGAGGTGAAAGGGGTGAAAAGTGGGGGTTGAAAGATTCCTAACGGAGCGTGTATCTCTTAATCGAGATAGGCGAGGAGTTTGAAACTCGGAGGAAATCAATCAGCTTAAAAATAAATAAATAAATAATTAAAATAAATAGGTGTTCGACCGTTTTTTCGTAAATCCAATTGAAGGGGCCTATGGGGAGGGGTGAAATTCTGGAAGAAAAACGTCCACTAAGGAAGGCTTTTTGGATGTTCACTCTCATCGACCAACCAAAACTATTAAAGTTAGAAGAATGATATTTTGGGGATATGTTTGTTGTATGTCGAAAACGTCTACTAAGGAGGGATTTTTGGATATTCAGGTTCTAAAGGGGTGTCAACGGGGTTAAACCTACATTTCATTGAATAACAATATGACATGACTATGACGCGAGTGAAGCGAGACTAAAAATGAGTTGGTGTGTGTCTGTGTATTACTCAATCAAGCAAGTACCAATGGTCCGTTTTACATGAATTTTACATGGAAGTAGCTGATTTACCTGGTTAACATATAGGCTACTTTTGATTTCAATAATTTGCACTATTTAAAAGTGGCGACTATTTTAGTGACGTCACTACACCATTTGGTTTCAAACTTTCATATTTCCATTTCAAATAAAAAGAGAACGCTAAGAAATTGCAAACTTTTGAAGGCATATACCAGGTTTAAAATTACATTTTCTATCCGAAAGGTATCTCCAACGGTTAGCGAGTAAAACCTAAATTTGTGCTATAAAACACGGTCAACGCCGAGCGGTGTAGTTGGACAAAATGTTCCATCCTTAATCTCCCTCTGCGCAGCACATCGCCTATCCCCTCTTTTAACTGTCACCTTCATATTTTAATTTATTTATGACGCGTAGCGAAGCACGGGTACTTCAGTTAGTATTGTTATATATGTCATTAGGATTTTTGTAATTCAAGGCAATCTGTCCAGTCTGTGTTGTTGAGGCTTGTGTGTATTATAGTATCGTTCATTAGCGTAATGCACGATTCATTATCTTGTAATTGTGTCTTATCATTTTTTGGCCAAATACCTGCATATGTTATGAAGTGGTCAGAGATGTCTGATTGTATGACTGCAGAAGTATACTGATCTAGTCTTCTACGATAGTATATGTGATCAATACATGTTCTCGAGTCTAAATTTGGATCATAACGAGTACATTGAGTGATAAGTGGTAGGAAACCATGAGTTGCCATAATATTTGTATATTGAGAGCTGATAGACTGATGTCATTAGATAAAGTATCAATGTTGATATCTCCTAAAATGGCGTATTCGCTGTACTGGTGTGTTGTGTTATATGTGTTTTCAGTTCATCAAGAAAGTCATTTATGTTTGTGCTAGGTGGTCTGTAAATACATGTTAATCCAATCTTTTTGTTCAAGTGAAGTATTTCTATTACCAATGAGTATCGGAAATGTATGAATTGTGTTTTCTAATAGCCATGTTTTTCTTTACATATATGGCTATGCCTCCTCCTTTACGATTTGTTCTATTACAAAATACAACATTAAAATTATCCAAAGTAAATAGGTAATTATTAGATTCAAGTATGTTAATTTCTGTTAAGCAAATATTATCCAGATCTTTAATTTTCTCTCCTAAGGTTATGGTTAAATAATCCCAGTTATTTGATATAGATTGAATATTCAGAGAACGTAATAATAATAATAATAATAATAATAATAATAATAATAATAATAATAATAATAATAATAATAATAATAATAATAATGATGATAATAATAATACCGGTATTAATTATAATAACAACATTAATAATAATAATAATAATAATTATTATTATTTGAATGGTAACCTGTGTTATTGTAGTGTATGTAGTAGTGTGTGTATTTGTAATTCAGGTGAGGATTGAGAAGGAGGTGGTGGGGCCTTAAGTTCGGAACCATCCCGGCGCCTGTATTAAAAGTGAGAAACCACGGAAAAGCGCTTCCATGACGACTGAAGTGGGAATCAAACCACCTCTCGTCAGGTTTGCCTCACAAGGCTGAGTATACCCCGTTCCAGCCCTCAGACCAGAATTAAATTTCTTGGCAGAGCCGGGAATCGAACCCGGACCTTCGTGACAATAGCAAAAAACGCCAATTTCTGCACCAGGTGTCAAGAATAATGGCGTGCGTAAGATTTTCAAAAATATATATTTCTAGGTTTCGTAGGAACCAATTGTTGTTCTCTTGCCTGCGTCATAGGAAGCCAAATATAACGTTCTACATTTTCACTAATTTTCGTTATTGCAGCTCTATTATATACATAATTAATTATTGTCATTATTATTATTATTATTATTATTATATTTTGAAATTTTGAACAACTAGTCTATACATTCTGGATAGCGACTGGGCGTGCTGTTATGACATTAAAAACAATAACTCGTCATGGGTGAGTCAACACGAAATGTGGTGAGAAAAGAGTATCATAAGAGACGTCGCTAGCATTGCTCATGTCATAAGAATACCACCTTGAATATCTATCGCTATCTAGAATGTATAGACTCGTTGTTCAAAATTTCAAAATATAATAATAATAATAATTTAATTTAAATTAATTTATTTATTAAATACTATTTATGTTACATTAGTGTGATATGTCTCACGAAACTGATGACAGTACAGATTATCTGTGAGACATATTAATTATTATTTACAACATATATACTGTATAGATTACATTTCAATACAAGAGTGCATGCAATTATTTTTGTTATAATAATGATAAAGTATTAATGTAAATAATTAAAGACACAAAAAGTTACACTATGATAGTTATATTAATAAATTTATGTTATGAGTTAGTGTTTGGTTAAGTAATATTTTTTAATGCGACTTATAGCTAGTTGTTTGCTGTTAATGTTCGTCAATCCAGGTGGTAGTTCATTAAGTAGTGATGGTATAATATAATTTAGTCTCTTGAAACCATAGCTATTTATACATAAGGGTTTTACATATTTAGTACTTGTTATGGCTCTTGTTTGTATGTTGTGAGAGACCTTATGCCTGAATCTTGGATCATGGTAGTAGAGATTCAGTACAGTAATTTGGAACAACTTTTTAATAATAAAATAAGGGATATCAGTGAAATATTTAAAGAACCTGTTTTGGCTATCTTGAAGATTATTAATTAAAGTTGTGTTTTGATTTCCCCAAGCTGCTATAGCATATCTTAATATGCTTTCAATCAGAGCACTATAAATTGTTTTGTAAGTTTTCCTATCTACATAATATCGGAGATTGTAGAAGGTGTAGAGGTTTGCTCTAAGTTTTTTTTATTATGTTTACTGTGTTTGTATTCATTTTAAAGTGTTAATCAAGGGTAATTCCTAGGTATTTTTGTGTCGAAGTACTATTTATGATGGTGTTACATTTGCAACCTACCAGGATGTTTTGGTGTATGCATGAAATGCTGTGGTGCGTTAGTTTGTATATTTCTTGTGTGAAGTGATCAACTCTGATGTGCATTATTTTAGATTTGGTTGTATTTATATACAAATTATTGTCATGACACCATCTTGTGATGTTATTGAAGTTTTCTTGAAGTCTATCAAAAGCAATTTTAGAGTCTTTATGTATGGTATATATAGTGGTGTCATCAGCATAGATAAATATTTTACTGTGTTTAATGGTTTCATTCATGTCGTTTACGAACAGGTTATATAGTGTAGGTGAAATAATACTGCCTTGAGGGATACCCCGTGTTCCTTCTACTGCGTCACTGATAGTGTTATTGACCATAACTGCCATTTCCCTGTTTTTCAGATAGCTTTCAAATAGTTTGTAAGTCGTGCCTCTTATTCCAATATCGTGTAATTTAGCAAGTAGTTTATTGTGGTTTATTGTGTCAAATGCTTTAGAAAAGTCAAGAAAAAGTACCATTATGTGATTGTTCTTATTTAAGGCATTATTTATTACATTGGCAAATTCAGCCAGGAGTAGTTCAGTACTTTTTCCCTTCCTAAAACCTTATAGGTGTCCCTTTAAAATATCATATTTATTTAGGAAATTGTTCAATCTCTTATCCAAGCATTTTTCCATTATTTTGTGTAGGATTGATAAAATGCATATTGGTCTGTAGTTGCCAAAGTCTAAGTGATCGCCATTCTTATATATTGGTTTAATAATTGTGTATTTCATATATTTTGGTATTATGCCTGATTCGAATATCTTGTTTATGAGAAGTATTATGATTGGTGTAGTTTTTTTGGATGTTGCCTTTATGTCTTTCAAGCGTATATTGTCCGCCCCAGGCGATTTGTCTGTTTTTAATTCCTTAATTATGTTTTCTATTTCATGTTCATCAGTTTCAAGTAATGTAAAGGAATTCATTAATGTGTTTCTATTTGATTGCCATATGTTGATACTACAGTTATGAGCTAGGCTGTTTATTTCTTCACTAAAGGTATTGATGAATTTATTGACTATCACTTCGTTAGTATAATGTAATCTTAAGTGTTTGTTTATGACTTCATTGACAGTTTGTGTTTTCCGACCTGTTATATCATTAATGACTTTCCACATTCCTTTATTATCGTGTTTGGAACTATTTATCTTATTTTTATAATATTGAAGTTTTGTTTTGTTTATTAGCTTATTTAATTTGTTTCTGAAAGCTTTGTATTCATTTTTATTGTAATATTGTCCTTGTTTCTGAGCATTGTTTTGTAAAGTCTGTCTCTTTCCTTAAATTGTATATTAATAATAATGACAATAATTATTTTTGATATTTTAAAAATAAATAACTATCTATGAGTATTTTAGACCTACAGTAGCTTAAATTAGTATTTCAGGAGTTTGGACATCGTGGCCAATTAGCCCCGTCTACTTGGGTGTGAGTGCGGGCGTACAATTTGTCTGATAACCTGTGTTATTTTGGTTTATGTTGTAGTGTGTGTATTAGTAAGTCAGGCGAGGATTGGGAAGGAAGCGGTCGTGACCTTAAGTTAGGAACCTGCCTGGAGTAGAAGTGGGAAACCACGGAAAAGGACTTTCAGGATGTCTGAGGTGACAATTGAACCCACCCCATTTTTGCCTCACAAGGCTGTTCCAGCCCTCAGACCAGAATTAAATTTCAGAGCCGGGTATCGAATCTGGAACTCCAGGGTGGCAGCCAAGAATGCTAGCCTCTACACCAGGTGGTGGACATATAGGCTACTTGTATGTTTGATGATGATGATGATGATGATTGTTGTGTGGAACATCGATGTCATCAGCCCTTTGTATGTTAGATGTTTACAGACAAAACCTGTTTGTCACACTCGTACCCTCGTGGTAATCGAAACATTTATTGACTCATCTCCAGCAGCTATTCCCAATTCAAGCGTTACACTCAGCAATGAACTACTGCAAGAGCTGTTGCTTAATGTGATGTACTTTTCCTCCTGGTTTATCGTAGACCACACACCTATTGTTATACGCTTTTAACTTCTATCAACTGTGCCAGACTTGGGAAATTGAATGTTCCTAAGTCATACCCTAGTCGCATCTTAGTTGTCTGTTGTCGACATCAGATAAAAAGCATCAGAAGCTACAGTAAGGTCCTTCTCTATAGAACGGAACCTCATCGGGACCGTGTGACGGGCGAAGAGCGATGAGCACCGCCCGGTGACTAACATCAAGGAGTAATAAGGAGACGCCCTGTCAGCTCTCTAGCACGATGTGAGTTGAAGCATTGACCACGTCCCCATAAAGGCCCTAACTGCTCATACCTCAGTCATCAATGTGGTGTGCTTGCGGAGTCATGTACCCTGCCTAGCGACTAACTTACTATTCATAACCAACATGTGTCTTCCACTAATTTTGGGTTTTAAATGTCATTTTGTTATTATTATTATTATTATTATTATTATTATTATTATTATACGCTGGAAACGCAAGGATTGTATTCTGTTAAAACTTCAAATATACAGAACACACTTCCTTGAGCAATTACTGGCCTCGCCCCAAGCAGGTAGCAAGAGCCAAGCCCAAGATATGACACAGCTCACTGAAACTAAAGTCATGTAGTACAGTTTGAGAGGTGACATACACACATCAAAAAAGTTTTGCATCACCTCGGTTCCCAGATCTCCGGCATATAGACGTTGACTGTGTATATTGTATCCAAGATACAGTCCCTTTGACTGTTCATAGATGTCACTAAAACTGCTCAAAGATGTAAACAACCATGCATGAGCAGGGCCTATTAGACGGAGGGGGTACGACAGCCGATCAGTTCCAGTCATTCCACCAGGACGAAGGTACGCTGCTCATGTTGTCTGTAGTTCTACCATGCCTAGAAGGTCAATACCGCAGTTCGATCGCGTCCGCATTGTTACTTTGTGTCAAGAAGGGCTCTCAACAAGGGAAGTTTCCAGGCGTCTCAGAGTGAACCAAAGCGATGTTGTTCGGACATGGAGGAGGTACAGAGGTACAGGAACTGTCGATGACAGGCCTCGCTCAGGCCGCCCAAGGGCTACTACTGTAGTGGATGACCGCTACTTACGGATTGCCGCTCGGAGGAACCCTGACAGCAATGCCACCATGTTGAATAATGCGTTTCGTTCAGCCACAGGACGTCGTGTTTCAACTCAAACTGTGCGCAATAGGCTGCATGATGCGCAACTTCACTCCCGACGTCCATGGCGAGGTCCAGCTTTGCAACCCCGACACCATGCAGCGCGGTACAGATGGGCCCAACAACATGCTGAATGGACCCCACGGAATTGGCATCACGTTCTCTTCACCGATGAGTGTCGCATATGCCTTCAACCAGACAATCGTCGGAGACGTGTTTGGAGGCACCCTGGTCAGGCTGAACGTCTTAGACACACTGTCCAGCGAGTGCAGCAAGGTGGTGGTTCCCTGATGTTTTGGGGTGGCATTATGTGGGGCCGACGTACGCCACTGGTTGTCATGGAACGCTCCGAAACGGCTTTACGATACCTGAATGACATCCTCCGACCCATAGTGCAACCATATCGGCAGAATATTGGAGAGGCATTTGTCTTCATGGACGACAATTCTCGACCTCATCGTGCACATCTTGTGAATGCGTTCCTTCAAGATAACGACATCGCTCGACTACAGTGGCCAGCATGTTCGCCAGACATGAACCCTATCGAACATGCCTGGGATATGTTGAAAAGGGCTGTTTATGGACGTCTTGACCCACCAACCACTCTGAGAGATTTACGCCGAATTGTCGTTGAGGAGTGGGACAATTTGGACCAACAGTGTCTTGATGAACTTGTGGATAGTATGCCACGGCGAATACAGGCATGCATCAATGCAAGAGGACGTGCTACTGGGTATTAGAGGTAGTGGTGTGTACTGCAATCTGGACCACAAATGCTGAAAGTCTAGCTGTATGATGGTACAACATGCAATGTGTGGGTCTCATGAGCAATAAAACGAGCTGAAATGTTGTTTGTGTTGATCTCTATTCCCTTTGTATTTAACGGTTCCGGAACTCTTGGAACCGAGGTGATGCAAAACTTTTTTTGATGTGTGTATTTTTACTCTCAAAACATAGCTTTGATAGCGAGTTCTAGGAAAGTCAGACTGGCGCTAGCAATTGGTAAACAACCCTGAGAAGCAGCCTGACTCTCCTTGTCCACTCATATTTTCTTAGAATCAGAGTTTCCGAGTAAATCAGACAGGCGCTAGTAGAATACGCCCAGAGCCAGCGCCCCATAAGACATATCGTCATTGGCTGCTCCTCTCTGCTTCCACAGTCTTATTTCCTATTAGTTATTAACTAATTAGATGTATTCCTTATTGGTGAACTCTATTCGGATGACCGAAGTAAACTTCGATTGTGTTCGGCTCATCTCCCCACCAAACTAACTTAATATTTAAGGTAATGTAATGATCGCTCTGACCTCTTCAACAATCATATTCAGACCATGTGGTCACTGTGAGCAAGCTGTCTCCTTATAAGACAGCTCTTCAACAAACATACTGCTAGCTATGTGTACGCTCTGCCAGAGGCAAGCAAGCTAGGCTTCATGTCATATATATACAGGGTGCTTCAAACAAATTTATACACACTTTGAACTTCCATAGACAATTTATTTACCGTTCTACAAAGTTAAATTTCAGGAAATTAGAAAGCTGTAAGTCCAATGTAAATGAAACATAAATAACAAATGTTAATAATGTACAAATTGGCGACCTTCAGCATCAATACAATTCTGAGTACGAGTCACCACTGATTCTGTACATCGTATCAAAACGCACAGTGAGATTTCTCTACACACGGCTTGAATCTCATTCCAAAGAATGTCTAGGTTACGTGGTTTACGTTTGTACACCTCGTCTTTTACTGTGCCCCATAAGAAGAAATCCAGTGGTGTAAGGTCTGGAGAGCGTGCTGGAAACTCGATTGGCCCCCTGCGTCCTATCCACTCGCCCGGCAAATTTTGATCCAGGTAAGCTCGTACGTCCCTGTGATAGTGCGGCGGGGCACCATCTTGTTGAAAATAAAAATTATCATTACCGTATAATGCACGAATGGCAGGAAATATGGAATCAGCAAGCATTGTTAGGTAAGTTATACCAGTTACAGTGCCTTCAAATCGAAAAGGTCCAATGAGTCCCCTTGAAGACAAACTGCACCACACATTTACACCAGGCAAATGTACAGCTTTTTCAATTGTAATGTGAGGATTTTCTTCACCCCAGTAAACACAATTGTGCCTATTGACAGTTCCATTAAGTTTGAATTGGGCTTCATCCGACCAAATGATGCTACCCATAAATCCCGGTTCACGTATCACCATCTCCTGAACCCATTCACAAAATTGCAACCTTCGATCTGGATCGTCGTCACTTAGCTATTGCACCAGCCTTGGAATGTAAACACGATACTTGCCTCTCTTCAGAATGCGTAGCACGCTGCTAGCACTTACATCACTTTCACGTGCCCCTTCTCCTGAAAATTTGTTAGGAGAGCGTTGAAACAGTTCCAAGACTGCCGTTGATGACTCATCACTTGTAGCTGTTCGAGGTCGACCTGAATGACATTTATGCACATCACACACTGTTCCATGAACTTCGAATTTGTCTCGTATGCGTGTAATTGTTAATCTTGAAGGTGGTTCTGTATCATACTCCCTTCTCCACTGTCTTTGAACTTCATTTACATTCTCAAACTTCCAGTACCACTTAATAACCTGCTTACGTTCTTCAAAACTCAAACGTACGTCCGCCATGCTGATATTACAAATTCCAACTGACAATATAACATAGAGGGACGATTATGCTGCCACCTGACGAAGAAATATAACATTAGCCATGTAGAGCGGAAAAACTACGATAGTTTAAAGTGTGTATACATTTTTTTGAAGCACCCTGTATATAAAAATCAATTTTACGTGATAGTTTGTCTGTCTGTCAGTCTGTCTGTCGGTGGGTGTGTATGTCTCCTATGCGTTCATATACCATTCATCCAATTGCGATGAAACTTGGGTGAGATGTTGAGTACACTCCAAGGAAGGTTTCTGACTTAGTAAATCCATTTTACAATAGGTAGCGCACGCGTCGATTCAACAAATGAGCGATGATGCGCGAAGCGTTTCCACCAAGTCCCGTATGTGTTCATATACCATTCGTCCGATCGCGATGAAACTTGGGTGAGATGTTGTATACACTTACGCGAAGGTTTCAAAATTAGTGAATACATTTCACAGTAGAATCAACAAATGAGCGACGACACGCAAAGCGTTTCAACAAAGTCCCGTATGCATTCATATACCATTCGTCCGATAGCTATGAAACTTGCGTAAATGTTTTTTACACTCCAGGGAAATTTTCTGGCTTATTAAATCCACTTTACAATAGGCAGCGCACGAGTAGATTCAACAAATGAGCTACGACGCGCGAAGCATTTCAACAAAGTCACGTATGCGTTCATATACCATTCGTCCGATAGCGATGAAACTAGGCTGAGATGTTGTGTGTACTCCAGGGAAGGTTTCTGACTTAGTAAATCCCTTTAAAAATAGGTAGAGCACGAGTAGAATCAACATATGAGCGACGACGCGCGAAGCGTTTCAACAAAGTCCCATATAAGGTCATATACCATTCATCCGATAGCGATGAAACTTGGGTGAGATGTTGTGTACACTCCAAGGAAGGTTTCTGGCTTAGTACATCCGTTTTACAATAGGTAGCGCACCAGTAGAATCAACAAATGAGCGATGACACGCGAAGCGTTTCAACAAAGTCCCGTATAAGGTCATATACCATTCGTCTGATAGTGATAAATGTTTGGTGAATTGTTGTGTACACTCCAGGAAAGGTTTCTGGCTTGGTAAATCCATTTTACAATACGAAGCGCACGTTTAGATTCAACAAATGAGTGACTACGTGCGAAGCGTTTCGACAACGTCCCGTATACGTTCACATACCATTCATCCGATTGCGATGAAACTTTGGTGAGACGTTGTGTACACTCCAGGGAAGGTTACTGGCTGAGTACATACATATTACAATACGTAGCGCAAGAGTAGAATCAACAAATGAGCGACGACACGCGAAGCGTTTCAACCAAGTCCCGTATGCATTCTTATACCATTCGTCCGATAGCTATGAAACTTGGGTGAGATGTTGTGTACACTTCATGGAAGGTTTCTGACTTAGTAAATCCACTATACAATAGGCAGCGCACAAGTACATTCAACATATAAGACACGACGCGTGAAGCGTTTCAAAAAAGTCCCTTATAAGGTCATATACCATTCTGCCGTTAGCGGTGAAACTTGGGTGAAATATGGTGGACACTCCAAAGATGGTTTCTGGCTTAGTAAATACATTTCACAGTAGGTAGCACACGAATAGATTCGACAAATGAACGACGACACGCGGAACGTTTCCATACAGTCCCCTATGTCTTCATATCCCATTAGCGTTTCAACAAAGACCCGTATAAGGTCATATACCATTCTGCCGTTAGCGGTGAAACTTGGGTGAAATATGGTGGACACTCCAAGGAAGGTTTATGGCTTAGTAAATACATTTCACAGTAGGTAGCACACGAGTAGATTCGACAAATGAACGACGACACGTGGAGCGCTTCAATACAGTCCCCTATGTCTTCATATCCCATTAGTCCGATAGCGATGAAACTTGGGTGAGATGTTGTGGACACTTACGTGACGGTTTCTAACTTAGTAAATACATTTTACAGTAGGTAGCGCACGAGTAGATTCAACAAATGAGTGATGGGGCGCGAATCGATTAAACAAAATCCGGTATTCGTTCATATACTATTCATCCGATTGCGATGAAACATTGAACAGTTATTTTGTATACGCCAGGGAAGGGTTTCGACTTAGTAAATCCATTTCACAATAAGTAGCGCATGAGTAGATGCAACAAATGGGTGACGACGCGCGAAGCGTTTCAACAAAATCCCCTATTGCGTTCATATAACCTTCTTCGATTGCGATGAAACCTTGATGAAATATTGTGTATACGCCAGGGAAGGGCTTCGACTTAGTAATACATTTCTCAATAGGTAGCGCACGAGTAGATTCAACAAATGAGTGACAGCACCCGAATCGTTTAAACAAAACCCCGTATACGTGCATATACCATTCATCCGATTGCGATGAAACATTGATGAGTTATTGTGTCCACGCCAGGGAAGGGGTTCGACTTAGTAAATCTATTTCACAATTGGTAGCGCACGAGTATATGCAACAAATGGGTGACAACGCGCGAAGCGTTTCAACAAAATCCCCTATGCGTTCATATAACCTTCTTTGATTGTGATGAAACCTTGTTGAGTTATTGTGTACAGGCCAGGGTAGGGTATCGACTTAGTAAATCCATTTCTCAATAGGTAGGGTACGAGTAGAATCAACAAATGAGTGACAGCGCACGAATAGTTCAAACAAAATCCCGTATACGTTCATATGCCATTCATCCGATTGCGATGAAACTTTTGAAAGTTGTTGTGCACGCTCCCACGAATGATTCTAAGGTAGAAAATCCATTTTACGATAGCTTAGAGGCAGTTAACGGAAATTGAAAAACATGTTGTGTATCCAAATGCACTTCAAGAAAGAGAATTTCAACGCCAACACTTTCTTTGATTGGCATTGCAACGCATGCCGGGTACAGCTTGTCTATATATGTTACGAACAGAAACGTCACTTCGTACTTATTCGGGAAAATGAAAAGATATTTATTCACAAGAAAAAATGCACACACCTTACAAATAACACTCAAAAGACTCCATCTTGGATGCACTGTTCCTTGTCCTTTTTTTCTCACAAAAGACAAAAATAACTGTTGCCAACTGTCTGTCACATCCTCCCACCGTTGAGGAAAGACATCCTCAACAAGACATCCTCAACTACTCCACATATCTTGCAGGAACGTTGACAGTTCTACCCGAACGTGTAGTCTTTGGGGGTTGAACACCAGTTCCAGTCGGCTCTCCTAAAGCAGTAGCCGTTTTCTTATTCAAGCCAGTCCTTAAAGGTGTGCTGTCTTCATCAGGTACTTCTAGTGGGTAGAGTCGCTGTATTGGTCTCAAGAGTTCTCCTTTTGATGTAACAACCCTTGCAAGTCTTGTATTACCATCAGTTCCAGGGAACAAGTCCACAATTTTTCCAAGGGGCCAATCTATCCTCTTAGTGCCATCTGATCCAACTAGGACAATGTCACCTCTCTTGAACAAAAGAGTTGGTTTACAACTCGGTTTACCGAGTGCCAAAAGTCCCAGATATTCCTGCTGGAATCTTTTTTTCAATGCCATTCTTAGGTTCAGAAGATGACGATTTCTTTGATTCAGGGTTATAGCATCCAATGCATCACATTCTGGAACTCCAGTTGTCTTAATTTCTTGTAGAAAGCAGGCAGGGGTGAGTGGACTTATATCTTCACATCCATCGGTCAGATATGTTAGCGGTCTTGCATTTATGGTGGCTTCTATACTGCAGAGAAGGGTAAGCATTTCTTGGTAAGTTAGACAGGCTTTACCCAAAACTCGTTTCAGAAGCTGTTTAATTAGACGTATTAACCTTTCCCAGAAGCCTCCCCACCAAGGAGCACTAGGGGGATTAAATCTCCAAGTAATACGTTCAACCGAATGGTGTTTGGAAATATTCTCCCAGTCAACACTTTGAAACGCGTTATCTGTACCCGTGAAATTTGTACCATTGTCTGAGTAAATCACAGAGGGGCGTCCTCTTCTTGCTACAAACCGCCGGAACGCTTGCACAAACGCCTCTGTGGAGAGAGAAGTAACCATTTCGAGATGAACAGCGCGATACACCGCACATGTGAAAACTACAATCCAAGCTTTACTTTCATCCCTCAGGAACACCGGACCTGCCAAGTCCACTCCTATCACTTCAAATACACAGGCTTCCCGTATGCGGTCCAGGGGCAGAGGGGCCTGAGTGATTTCGGTATGTTGTCCATCATGCCTCCGGCACTTGACACATTTTCTTATAATTTTTCTAACTGTCCTCCTTCCACCGATGATCCAGAAGCGTTGTCTCAGATGATTAAGAAGAAGTTGTACTCCAATGTGATTTTCTTTCACGTGCTCATCCATAATCAAGCGAGAGGTGATGACATGGTTCACCGGGAGAATCATTGGGAACCTGAATTGCTTCAAATCTTCTCGCAGTAGTAGTCTCGTTTTAACCCTGAGAACACCATCTTCCAGGAATGGATGTAGTGAAGATAGACGTTTATCAACTAATCCGTGGAAGCTTTCTCGTTGAATTATAGAAATGAGTCTAATTTCAGCCCTTTCTAACTCTTCAACTTGCAGATTTTCTTGCGAGATCCTCTCACGTCTAAGACAATTCTTACAGAAACGAAGAATCCATGCGATTAGATGAACTATTCTGTGATAGCTGGAAAAATACCTGGCATACCAGAGGGGACCTTCATTGGTTGCAGTCATAGAATTCACAGGGTTTTTCTTCATTTCCTTTGCGATACTCTCTTCGTCATACACCACTTTTGTTTGAGGCCAACAATCTGGAGATTCGTACAACCAGGCAGGTCCCTCCCACCATCGAGAGGCTACTAATTGCGAAGCAGAACAGCCACGTGACGGTAAATCAGCTGGATTCAATGAACCTGGAACATGTCGCCAGCAGTTTAAATTGGTCAAATTCCTGATCTCATTCACACGATTGCGGACAAACACCGACCAGTTCTCAGTCCTGCAGATCCATGCTAGAACTGTGGACGAGTCAGACCAGAGAAAAAACTCATGAACTTCCAGTGAAATAGATTCCAACACACATTTAAGCAACCGTGCACCAATTGTAGCTGCCAGCAATTCCAATCTGGGGATTGTCACTTCCTTGAGGGGGGCCACACGAGATCTTGCATCACATAACTGTACACTCACTTGATTGTTGGAATCGCATCTTATGAAGACTACTGCTGCGTATGCAAGTTGGCTGGCATCACAGAAGACATGAATTTGCACATGGTCACTTCTTCCAAACCATCGAGGAATCTTGATTTCTACCAGGTGAGGTAGATCCTTTACCCAGGCCAGAAACTCGTCTCTGGACTTCTCATCAACTGCACTATCCCATCTTATATGAGTCTTCCAGGTTCTTTGAATCAACAGTTTAACACAAAGGGTGACAGGACATGTCACACCAACTGGATCAAAAATTCGATGTGCGAGTGACAGAATTGTCCTTTTTGTCACTTCTCCCACCTGAAGGCTATTCAACCAATGCAAATTTAAAGTAAGTGTATCCTCCTGTCGATCCCATAACAGTCCCAAAACAGATGAAAGGGTAGCAGACTGGTCATCATCCTGAGAGAACTGCCATCCCCTCAAATTAAAACTGCCTTCTGATAATACCCTACTAGCTTGATTGATAAACTCGCCCACCTCCGATTCCCTGTCAAGGCTAGTGACAACGTTGTCCACGTAGAAGCTCTGTAGAAGTCTCTCGATGAATAGGGGATTGAATTGCGGGTTTTCCAAGTACTTTTTCAGGTGATACTCCAAGACCGCCACCAGGAGAAACGGACTACAAGTTAAGCCGAAAACCAGCCTGGCATGCTTGAAGATCTTGTAATTATTCCCAACGTCCTGCCACATCAGGAAGCAGATATAGTTTCGATCTTCTTTCCGTATGCTTATCTGAAGGAAGGCCTTCTCAATGTCTGCAATAATTCCTACTTTCCTCTCTCGGAATCTAAGAAGAATAGCAGGGATTAGCTCAATCAGGTTGGGGCCATCATACAAACAATCGTTCAAAGCAGGGGTTCCCGCTTCCTTCGCTGAGGCGTCAAATACAGGACGAACAGGTGTCGTTGAACTACTTTCCTTCACAACAGCTCGATGCGGTAGATAGTGTCTGAAGTTTTCATCCTCCTGAACCGGTTCAATAACACCACTCCTTTCCCACTCGTTGAAAATATTTTCATACGTCTCGCCTAGTCCAAAATTTTCCACTTTCTTCCTTGTGTTGACTAACCTCTTCTCAGCCATGACCCTGTTAGATACAAGAAATGATTTGTTTTCTTTCCAGGGTAAATGGACTTCATACCTAAATTCTCCATTAATAGACACGGTTTTCTGAAAGTGCTCCATTGTTGCAAAGTTTTCTTCAGTTTTAGTTTTCTTTACGGCAGGATCGCTGATACCTAGCACGTCCAGTTCCCACAGATTTTCAACTGAAGCATCTCTGATAAAGAGAGAAGTGACGAGGTTGGTCATGCTTGATTGATCTCCGGAAACTACTTTACCCATCACAGTCCACCCCAGCAGAGTCTCAATACATACAAGACCATTGCTTAGTGTACACGTTTGTCCAGTCATTAACTTTCCAGCGACATCAGCGCCTATTAATAGTTCAATGGGACCTTCAGTATCATAATTCTGTATCCCTTTTGCTCTTAGTTCTTGCAACCATGGGCCCTTTAACATAGTATTGTACCCTGTAATTACTTGTTGCCCTAAGACTTCAAAATTGCAGGCATAAGGCTTTCCTAAACTCTCTATGTAGATCCTATAGCACATATGCTGTCTCTCTTCGGTGACTACCCCACCAAATAGTGAATGGCGTAGCATTTCTGTGCGATGACTACTGTAACCTAACTTCTGTGCCACTGATTCAAGCATATAAGATCTCTGACTGCCAGTATCCAGTAGAGCCCTTACCTCCATTGCAGAGGATTCTCCAATGACCTTCACCTTTAATGTTTGCAAAATAACACCTTGCACACCACTACGTTCTTCATTTGAAATCAAAGAGTGAGACTGAAGTTTCTCATTGGTAGCTTCAGAGGAATGTGTTGGGCCTAGACATATTAGGCTGTTATGTTTTTTGCTACAGGAATCACATTTTAACTGACTTCTGCACATCTTTGAAACATGTCCTTTCTTCAGACAGAGAAAACATGCTCTCTTATTCTTCACAATTGAGACTCTCTCCTTTAAAGCCATCTGCTTTGCCACGGAGCAGTTTGAACTAGCATGGGACCTATCACAAAATATACAGTTTAGTTTAAGATTACAATCCACAAGTGCAGCTGCGGTAGGTGGCGATTCACTGTAAATGTCAATTTTCTTCGTACCTTTTGACTTGTCAGGATTCACATTGATGTTACCTTTACTTGGGATGGCCAGTTTGATCCTTTCCTCACTCTCTACTTCATTCTCCAGGAATTTCATCAAACCTTTAAGACGTTCACTAGGTTCACATTCCTTCCCACCGCCACTCCTCTGCCAGGCACGTAACACATCTATAGACAAGCATGATTCAATCATAGGAAATAACATTGCTGCATATTTCTCGGAAGTTACACCTAGGCTCTCCAAAGCACCAAGTTGAGTTTCGAGTCTGTCATATAATGATGAGATGTCAAGACTACTACAAGAATTCATCATTGTCAATAGTTCTCTAGTGTAGACTTCCACCAACAAAGAATCTTTGCCAAAACGTGATTTAAGTTTCTGTATTGCTTTAGGGTAATTTCCACTTGTGGCTGGAAAACTATCAACGATGTCGCGAGCTTTGGAGTTTGGCAATGTTGCTTGGATAAGATATTCGTATTTATCGGCATTATCTAACCCTTCATCTTCATCAATCTTTTGAAATTGATTCCAGAAACCTAACCAATCTCGTAGATTTCCACCAAATTTTCGGAATTCGATCTTTGGAAGGCGATATTTACTTTTTAGGTTATGAGTGTTACTGGTGCTTACTGTTGACTGGACTTCGTCTTCACGTTTTCTCTCCATTGCAAGAGCATCGGAAACAGCCGCTGCTAACATATGAAACTTGCGTTTATAGTCATCTACTCCGTCTACTTCTGTGATCAGGTCTTCTTCTGACACCGCATCTTCCATGAGGTGTTGGAAGATCTCCTGGTCCAGATTACTTATGAGGTTAGCCTTCTCTTCCACTAAGGCGTAATCTCCTCGGATAGCGACTATGTCCTTTATTTCTTTCTCCAACAAAACTTGAAGTGAAGCTACAATTTTCGTGAACGATGCACGGTATACACCACGTTTTCTGATCAAACTTCGAGTATCGCTCATTTTCCTTTCTATGTCCTGTCACGGTCGCCAGATGTTACGAACAGAAACGTCACTTCGTACTTATTCGGGAAAATGAAAAGATATTTATTCACAAGAAAAAATGCACACACCTTACAAATAACACTCAAAAGACTCCATCTTGGATGCACTGTTCCTTGTCCTTTTTTTCTCACAAAAGACAAAAATAACTGTTGCCAACTGTCTGTCACAATATATATAAATATCAATTTTACATGATAGTTTGTCTGTCTGTCTGTCTGTGGGTGCGTATATCTCCTATGCGTTCATATACCATTCATCCGATTGCGATGAAACTTGGGTGAGATGTTGAGTACACTCCAAGGAAGGTTTCTGACTTAGTAACTCAATTTTACAATAGGTAGCGCACGCGTAGATTCAACAAATGAGCGACGATGCGCGAAGCGTTTCAACCAAGTCCTGTGTGTGTTCATATACCATTCGTCCGATAGCGATGAAACTTGGGTGAGATGTCGTAGACACTTACGTGAAGGTTTCAAAATTAGTGAATACATTTCAAAGAAGATAGCGCACGAGTAGATTCAACAAATGAGCGACAACACGCACAGCGTTCCAACAAAGTCCCGTATGCATTCATATACCATTGGTCCGATAGCTATGAAACTTGCGTAAAATGTTGTGTACACTTCAGGGAAATTTTCTGGCTCAGTAAATCGACTTTACAATAGGCAGCGCACGAGTAGATTCAACAAATGAGCTACGACGTGCGAAGCATTTCAACAAAGTTACGTTTGCGTTCATATACCATTCGTCCGATAGCGATGAAACTTGGGTGAGATGTTGTGTGCACTCCAGGGAAGGTTTCTGGCTTAGTAAATCCCTTTAAAAATAGGTAGAGCACGAGTAGAAACAACAAATGAGCGATGACGCGCCAAGCGTTTCAACACAGTCCCATATAAGGTCATATACCATTCATCCGATAGCGATGAAACTTGGGTGAGATGTTGTGTACACTCCAGGGAAGGTTTCTGGCTTAGTACATCCATTTTACAATAGGTAGCGCACCAGTAGATTCAACAAATGAGCGATGACACGCGAAGCGTTTCAACAAAGCCCCGTATAATGTCATATACCATTCGTCTGATAGTGATAAATGTTTGGTGAATTGTTGTGTACACTCCAGGAAAGGTTTCTGGCTTAGTAAATCCATTTTACAATACGAAGCGCACGTTTAGATTCAACAAATGAGTGACTTCGCGCGAAGCGTTTCGACAACATCCCGTATACGTTCACATACTATTCATCCGATTGCGATGAAACTTGGGTGATATGTTGTGTACACTCCAGGGAAGATTTCTGGCTGAGTACATCCATATTACAATACGTAGCGCAAGATTAGAATCAACAAATGAGCGACGACACGCGAAGCGTTTCAACCAAGTCCCGTATGCATTCATATACCATTCATCCGATAGCTATGAAACTTGGGTGAGATTTTGTGTACACTTCATGGAAGGTTTCTGGCTTAGTAAATCCACTATACAATAGGCAGCGCACAAGTAGATACAACAAATGAGGGACGACGCGCGAAGCGTTTCAACAAAGTCCCGTATAAGGTCATATACCATTCTGCCGTTAGCGGTGAAACTTGGGTGAAATATGGTGGACACTCCAAGGAAGGTTTCTGGCTTAGTAAATACATTTCACAGTAGGTAGCACACGAATAGATTCGACAAATGAACGACGACACGCGGAGTGTTTCAATACAGTCGCCTATGTCTTCATATCCCATTAGCGTTTCAACAAAGTCCCGTATAAGGTCATATACCATTCTGCCGTTAGCGGTGAAACTTGGGTGAAATATGGTGGACACTCCAAGGAAGGTTTCTGGCTTAGTAAATACATTTCACAGTAGGTAGCACACGAGTAGATTCGACAAATGAACGACGACACGCGGAGCGTTTCAATACAGTCCCCTATGTCTTCATATCCCATTAGTCCGATAGCGATGAAACTTGGGTGAGATGTTGTGGACACTTACGTGACGGTTTCTAACTTAATAAATACATTTTACAGTAGGTAGCGCACGAGTGAATTCAACAAATGAGTGACGGGGCGCGAATCGATTAAACAAAATCCGGTATGCGTTCATATACTATTCATCCGATTGCGATGAAACATTGATCAGTTATTGTGTACACGCCAGGGAAGGGTTTCGACTTAATAAATCCATTTCACAATAAGTAGCGCAAGAGTAGATGCAACAAATGGGTGACGACGCGCGAAGCGTTTCAACAAAATCCCCTATTGCGTTCATATAACCTTCTTCGATTGCGATGAAACCTTGATGAGTTATTGTGTACACGCCAGGGAAAGGCTTCGACTTAGTAATACATTTCTCAATAGGTAGCGCACGAGTAGATTCAACAAATGAATGACAGCGCACGAATCGTTTAAACAAAACCCCGTATACGTGCATATACCATTCATCCGATTGCGATGAAACATTGATGAGTTATTGTGTACACGCCAGGGAAGGGTTTCGACTTAGTGAATCCATTTCACAATAGGTAGCGCACGAGTATATGCAACAAATGGGTGATGACGCGCAAAGCGTTTCAACAAAATTCCCTATGCGTTCATATAATCTTCTTTGATTGGGATGAAACCTTGATGAGTTATTGTGTACACGCCAGGGTAGGGTTTCGACTTAGTAAATCCATTTCTCAATAGGTAGCGTACGAGTAGAATCACGAAATGAGTGACAGCGCACGAATAGTTCAAACAATATACCGTATACGTTCATATGCCATTCATCCGATTGCGATGAAACTTTTCAAAGTTGTTGTGCACGCTCCCACGAATGATTCTAAATTAGAAAATCTATTTTACGATAGCTTAGAGGCAGTTAACGGAAATTTAAAAAGATGTTGTGTATCCGAAAGCACTTCAAGAAAGAGAATTTCAACGCCAACACTTTCTTTGATTGGCATTGCAACGCATGCCGGGTACAGCTTGTTGTATATATTGTAAAGTACTTGGAGTTGGTTAACCAATAAACAATTACTATTCAACGTCTTCATTCTTTGGAATATATGATAACTCAGAGGCGAGCAGAACCTGCGTGGAGTCGAAACAAGTAGATTCTCACTCAAGTATCTTAGCAACAAATATAAATTAGATAAGTTGATCATTCCTCACCTAGACAACCGGCTGGAGATCTACAAACTTATATGGGGTATTGTAATCAGAGAGACTAAATATAACGTACATTATTGACATTATTTGTAACTCAGACCTCAGAAATACAAATAAAATACAATTTATTTTGAAAAGGTTCATTTCAACTGCTATATCGCAGACAACTCTCACGTCATGCATACGTCAAATGTACATCGCAAATTTATTTAAAATTGAAACGAATTAAGAAGAAAGAAACTAAAACGTCTAGATTGTCGCCTTCCTCGCTTTTGCCCTTGCAATTGTTTCTTTGTTCTGAATAATTTAAGTCCTGGGCAATACTATTTTCTATTGATAAAATTGCCAGATTTGACGGTCTATCCTGACACATGATTGAATTTAAATAAGTTATTATAAGCTTTAATTTACTGAAACTTCGTTTTTAATTAGCGACAGTTTTATGGTTAGCAAAATTCGAAGTGCTGTCCACATATTTGCAAATATATCATGCCAACCATTTTGTTTAATAAATTGAAACACTTTTATTGGTTCTGCTGATTGAAGGTCTTTCAACGATGGATTCAAGTGTAAAAGTTCCTCAACTAATTCACAACCAGATATGTCACATCCTTAGCCTATTTTCAATTATGAAAAATAAAAAATAAAATAGGCTTATGAGATCACCGTTTGTCCGTGTGTGTGTTTCCACCCCCCGCCTAATAAAATCAATGAAACATGGTAAGGAGATTAGGTCCAACCCTGACCGTGCACTTTAAATTTTAATATGATTTACCAATCCAACATGGCGACTTTGCGAAATATTTCACCGGCATTCTACTGTATATATCCGAAACTACTACTGATATCACCCTAAAATTGTGTACGAAGATAAAGGGCACTACGAAAATATCACCCATGTAACTTTCAGAAACCTGTTAAGTACTGAACGAACATGGCGGTCAAGTGAAGATTAAACATTTAAATAGACGTTTCTCGCGATATAACCAACCGAGCGCAGTGTAACTTGGAAGAGCAAATGTTTATGCACACTGTAATGCACTGGCATTTAATTTAGTTCAATTATTTACATAACCTCAAGATGGCGGCTGTGTGAAATTTCAAAATTAAATTTTCATTTATTGTGTCTTAATCATGTGACCGAAGTCAACGTTTGAATAATGAACCTACGCAATAATCGTCATCTAGTACTACATAACACCATGACCTATATATATAAAAATCCATCATGGCAACGACCCGAAATATTTATACGGTTCTCAATATCTACTCATCTACGACAGCAATCGAATTAAAAGTTTTAATGTTGGTAAATGCTATGAACATAACTTCACCTATGGAATTTTCTATAACCTGGTGATCACAAATCCAACATGTGGCAACGTGAAATTTAAATATTTAAATGAACGTTTCTTGCGATTTAACCATATGAGCGCAGTCAAACTTGGTACGGTAAATGTTTATACACATTTTAATCTACTGTCATCTACTTTATTTCAATTGTTTTAATAACCACAAGATGGCGGCTTTGTGAAATTTTAAAATCTTGTTTCTATTTCTTGTGTCCTAATCATACGATACAAGTCTGTATAATACCCTACGCAATAATCTTCATGTAATAGTACATAACTCTATGGCCTACATACAGTATATAGAAATCCAACATGGTGACCATCCGAAATATTTAGACGTTCTCAATATCTACGAATCTATTACAGCAATCAAACTGGAATTTTGTATTTTGAAAGAGGCAATTAACATACTGTAAGTAGGATAGTCTATATGAAAATAGGCTTTTAGTTCTTCACAGAACTACTTGTTTCCCATCGGTTCAACTTCTTTCTAATTTGGACTTTTCAGGAATTGTTTTGATATTGTAAGTGATGGCCCTCCCTATAGAACGGAGACTCGCCGAGGCCGTGTGGCAGCTGGGGCACAGTGTAATGCAGCGTGTCGAGCAAGACATTGGTGCTAGCAGCAGCGTAGCGCCCAACTTGTTTTACTTATTTAGCCTACACTCTTTAACGTATTTAATAATCATAATTACTTAAATCATAATTACAGAGTACAGTAGTTGCTGGAAATGCTGCACTTCAGTTCCTGAACATACGTTGCACCGACCTAGGAAGTTTTGGTCTACTCGCAGAAATTCATCCTCGCTGATGTTAATTTCGTATCAATGCAGTTTTTTCTCTCGAGAGCCTTCAGAGTACGTGGATTTCTTTCTGTAAACCTTTGTTTGATGTTCCCCATAAGTAGAAATCGCAAGGCGCTGAAACTTACGAACAGATTTACTGCAAACTAATTCTTGAGAAGATCAGTTTCCACTAGAAATATTCGATGTTTTGTTCTATACCTAACCAAGTTCACGGGATACGAGGTAGGCTACAGTACTTCATGGTAGGTCTTAATTATCACAACTAAGGTATCTTGCCAGCTGCGTGTGCAATACATGCTATGACAGCATCCAGAGCTCCCCGACCCGCTGTTGTAATCGGTACATGCTATACATCTGGCGGTGAGTCATTGCGACCTCACGCGGCACGGCCTCTGCGGGACTCCATTCTATAGATAGGGCCCTCACTGTGTTTCGTAATGTCCCTATAATATTATTCGAATCCGACTTAATATCCTAGGAACACTCCAGTTATATCATAATATTATTGAATATTAATAGGCCGTCCCTATAATATTAATAATAGTGTGCGCTTATAGGGAAGAAAGTCGCGCTTCGACCAGGTTACGTATGGTTATTATTTACGAAAACAAAATATGCCTAACATGATGTTTCTAAACTCATATCTTACATTGCATAACAACATTGAGTATACTCACAATATATCTGATTTAACGATATCATTTTAATTTTTTTCGTAGCTTGCCACACAGACATAAATCACAACTCACATGCACAAGCTCACGAACGAACGCCAAGACAACTACCGATGGATGACGAAAGAGGCACTGCGGCGGACAGAACTATAGATGTACAGTAGGTAGATATTGATTTCAACTCGTTAATACTGTATTTCTGGTACGTTAGTGCGAATTTCACGCTATATGTCTATACCTTTGAAATGCGCACACCTCAGCTCACAGATATATACACAGAATTAATTTTTGCGGGTAGAATTAATTAATAATACGGTATATTGCGCATTCAATCTATCATTGCCTTTTCTATGCCCCACCCCCCCATATGACAGCACCCTAGGGCCGCCCCTGATTGTAATGCTTAGTAGTTTACAAATAAAGTCAATAAAATGATGCATTTCTGTGAACGATAGGATGATTAAGCAATACAGTATGAGTGATCTGATCATTTACTTTTGATACATGATGGTGAATTTTAGCTATAAATATTCCGTCATATCCGTGATACGATATTTGTATTTCAGTAGCCTACTGAGGGATAATGAACAGTAAGTTCAACTGAAGCCCTGTGTGAGGCGCTGTTGTCGCGGGAAGCGGGAAGAGAGCAAGGGGGAAGCCTAGTAGTTCGCATATTTTCCGGGGCTTCAAATGAACTTGTCGTGCTTTAACTAATAAGAGAAGTCGCGCTTTAACTAATAAGAGAACCGCTCGCAATTCCCATAACAATGTACCGTTAATAAATTTCCAGCAGTTTCAACTTGATTGGGCTAAAATGACTATAAATAGAAGTAGTGCATTATTAATTAAGAATTTTGGGCATCTACTTCTTTGTGCGTCAAAAGTAGGCTAATTTTCGTCGGGTAACACTTCCTAGCAATGTTTTGAAAATCTCAAAGGGCGTGCCCGCTGGTTTCACTCTCTGGCCGTTAGGGCATCTCCTCATTACTCCTTGGCTAGAATCTATCTATTACATAACAGTGGGTCGGGAAGCACTGGATGCACAGCTGGTAAGATACCTTAGTAGCCTAAAGATAGACTTGTGGTGAAATACTGTAGCCTATCTCGTATCCTGGGGCAGATAACCTCGTAGTTCCTCCTCTTAAAACAACAATAACTAACTGACTAACTAACTATCTTGTATCCCGTGAACATGGTTAGGTATATAAGAAAACATTGAAGTTTCCTAGTGGTAACTTCACTTCTCAAGAAGAAGTCTTACAGTAAACGTGTACGCAAGTTTCAGAGCCGTGTGTGTGTATGTGTGTGTGTCTCTGTGTGTGTGTCCCTAATAAAATCTAAACGGCTGGAACGATTTCAATGAAACCCGGCAAGGCCATAGTACAATTTTGTCCGACTCCGATCGTGCCCTTGAAATTTTATTACGCCTCACCAATCCAACATGGCGGCTGTGCGAAATACTTCACCGGTGTTCTATATCACCGAAACTATCACTGATATCACCCTGACATTTTGTGCAGTGATAAAGGGCTCTACTAGAAATTCATCTATGTAACTCTCAAAAACAAAACGAACATGGTGGCCAAGCGAAGTTGAAACATTTAAATAGACTTCTCACGAGATTGAATCATCCGAGCGTAGTGAAATATTTTACAGCTAATGTTTATACACATTGTAATACACTGGCATCTAATTTAGATCAATTGTATACCTAACCTAAAGCTGGCGGCTGTGCGAAATGTTTAAATAAATTTTTAATTCTTGTGTCCTAATCTTGCGATCGAAGTCAACGTTTGAATAATGAACTTACGCAATAATCGTCATCTAATAGTACATACGTCTATGTCTGTCTGTTAGGTAGTCAGCCTGGAGGCTGGTTGGATCCTCAAAAAGCACCACCAATAGGTTATGTGGTAGAAACCCACAAAACCGAGGCAGCACTATAATGGGGCGTACTAGGCAAGGTGAGGAATGGGGTAGTTTGTCATTGCTTTCCTCACTGAGTCAGTACAGCTGTACTAACCCTATAAGCAGAACCTTTCACAGCATCCACAGGCACTGACTGTTCCCTGAGGCCATCACTCAGCCCCACCCATACCTCAGTAGCTTCCATATAATCACAGCCAAGAGTGAGACTGAGACATCGGTGAAAAGCCACATTTTACTCTAGCCTGTGGCAACAGACAAATGCAAATGTACTGCATTCATCAAGAGATGGTTAACAGGCAGCATAACTCTATAGCCTACATATATAAAAACCAACATGGTGACCATCCGAAATATTTAGATGATTCTCAATATCTACTAATCTATTACAGCAATCAAACTGACAATTTGTATATTGATAAAGGCTTTGAACATAAGTTCACCTATGGAACTTTCAATAACCTGATGAGCACAAATCCAACATGGTGGTGACGCGAAATTCAAATATTTAAATGGACGTTTATCGTGAATTAACCTTACGAGTGCAGTGAAACTTGGCAAGGTAAATGCTTATACAAATTTTAATCTACTGACATTAAATTTATATCAATTGTTTTCATAACCACAAGATGTCGGCCGTACAAAATTTTAAAATCTCGTTTCTTTATTTCTTGTGTCCTAATCATACGATTGATGTTTGAATAATATAGCTACGCAATAATCTTCATGTAGAGTAATAGTACATTACTTTATGGCCTACATTATATACAAATGCAACATGGCGACCATCCAAAATATATAGACAGTTCTCAATATCTACAAATCTATTACAGCAATCAAGCAGAAATTTTGTATGTTGATAGAGGCAATTAACATAAGTAGGATACATGAAAATAAACTGTTTAGTTCTTCTCGGAACTACTTGCTACTTGTGTGGGAACTTCAAATAAAAGGTACGGTATACAGTAACAATCCGCGTACTCTGGAGGCTCTCAAGAAATAAATATCTAGACTAATACGAAATATCAGTGATGGTGAATTACAGTGAGTGTACCAAAACTTCCTACCTTGGTGCAACGTGTGGTTAGAAAAAAAAAGCAGCATTTACAGCAACTACTCTGGAATTCATGTACAGTAAGTAAGGCTGATTTAAATACCAGTAAGTTAAAAGTGTAAATGTGTTAAACTAGTTGAGTGCTATGCTGTTGCTAGCGCCAGTGCCTTGCCCCGTTAGGCTGCTACGTACAGTGGCCCACTCTGTCACACGGCCCAGGCGAGGTTCCGTTCTATAAAACGGATCTCACTATGTTACGCGCATAGCCTAAGATTTTAGTTTTTAGCTGCTTCTATGCGGACAACCATGGGGTGAGCTACAAGTATAGTCGCGTGTGGAGTGTTGTCTGGAGAGGAAAGTGTGAATGTAAGGACGATGAATTGGAATGTAGCGGCTGTGGCCTATAGTTAGGGACCAACCCCGGCATTTGCCTGGAAGGAAGATGGTAAACCACAGAAGACAATCTTCAAGGTTGCTGGCGGGGGGATTCGAGATTTGAATCTCCTCGCCTCCCGGATGTGAGTGACTGCCTGCAGCCACGCCGTAATGATCACGGCTATCCCACCCTGTATAGCATAAGTGCTTGTGTAGAATTACAGTGAAAGTGTTCGTTAATAAAGGACAAATACCAATACAAAAGTTGAATAGGATAGCTCTGTTGTTGTTGTTGTTGTTGTTGTTGTTTCGTTTAGGGTACTAGTCATTGTAGTCATCAGGGTATACCTATTTAGAATCTGTATGATTATCTGGGTTTCTGTAGTGTATTGACTAGTGTGAATGTTTTGTAACGAGGATTGAATTGTCAACAAATCTGTCGTGGTCTTATGAATGGTACCATTCTGGGGAGAAGAAAATAGTCAAACAGTATATAATTCTCTCAGACATGCGTTTCTTCACCCCTAAAATTGTACATCAACGTCGGTGCCTCTGCACACAACAACAACAAAAATATCGAATAATTATGATTTTAATGCTTGGAATAATAAGTAAAGAGGACAATGATCAGAATTGAGATTTGATTCAAATTAGGAATTTCTTAAATTTTATAATGCATGAATTTTTATTTTAATGAATTTCGGTGTTTATCTTGGAGTAAGCAAACCGTCGTTCAGCACTTTCATTTCTGCATGGTTTTCCCAGAAAGTATCTCAGTATTGAATAGGAAAGGAAGTTCCCCGGATCAGCGATAGTGGCCACTTGTTGTGTGGGTGGGGAGGGGGTGCGCTTGCGCGACGCTTTCCTCTATGCGCTTCGGCGTCTCGGTCCGGCCGCTTAGTTGCGTCGCGACCACGTTCACGACTGGTGACGGCGACTGCGGTGCGGAGATGTAACGCGCTCTTGTGAACTAACAGCTCGCTACGTACGAAATATGAGGACCAAAACCGGGCGTCACTACGCACGTCGTTGCGTGTTACAAACTTTCAAAACTTAAAAGAAAAGGTTTCTCTTGCATTTTTAAAAGATCAGCGAAGTAAATTCTATTAATTGTAAGTTGATCATATATTAGCTCTTCAGTGTTTTAAATGTCATTGTCTTATTAGAAATGTCCTGTTTTAGTAAAAGTACCCTTTGTTTATTTATTTTACTATACGACATGGAAACTAATGATACATTTAGATCGTTAATTAATAACTTTCGCCTTCCTCGTAAAGAGTACTTTCTTCGGATACTTCATTGACACCTTCCGCAATAAGGAATAATGTATTTATGGCACTAAAATCTTCCTACATTCGAGAAAACTTTGCTTATAGTAAATAATTGTGGGAAAGATAACTGCAACTAATTCGCAGTTTAGGATAAATCTGGAAAAGATTAGTCAATTTACACGAAAAGCAATAATTTAGTTGAGCCTGAATGATATTAGCCTAAGAAGAGGTTTAAGTTTTATAAAACAAAAACATTATGGCTTAATAATTATGGAGGCTATTACGTAAATTATTTCCCCCTCATTATTCAGTCAAGTATTTGACCCAGATACATTTTAATCTACTTTAATTTGTACATTATTTTACTTGGTCTACACTATCTCAGCATAATAAGAAATTGTTCAAATATCGAATCATTAACGAGATGTAATTAATCATTAATCATTTTGAAGAGATATCAGTGGTTTTATTCAGGTGTGAAAATTTATTTAAAATTAAGCTTAAAATTTCCTGGAAATATTAAACTATTAATTCCTTCTGGCGAGATCGGGCCTTGGACAATTTACCTTATCGATGTCAACCATTGTCATATCAGTTACTGTAAAATGAATTCAGCGAGAATTTCTTTTAGCCATGGGCGTTGTTCGGAATGATCTACCTTTTACTAATGATTTCATAAATTTCATTATGAGGGGCTAAAAAATATCATGCCAAATCTTATTTTAAAAACTAAACTTATGCATATTAATGCATTTGGTCAAAGTAGAAGCTGAAGTGCATTGCTAAGACCAGAAACTGCAAGTTCAATAACTAATCTAAACTAAACACTTCATGAAGGTCCCGCAAAGTAGAAATTTAAAATAACTTCTGTCTGCAACAATATTCAATTTCACTCAACGTGTTGACGTGCTGTTCAATATAAAAATAATTACGGTATTGTATTGCACGATTGTTATGAATTGAATGATTACGTAGGAGAGTTGAGCTGTTGAGGGCAAGAGAAGCGCAGGTGACGATGGTTACATCGTTAAGGATTTTTGGTAATGAGTGTAGAATGAGTTGAAGCTTCTAATAAGTTAACTAAATACAGGGGAACTTGGCGGCTTATAGTCCATTAGAGAGAATCCATAATGGATAGGTGTGCTCTTAATTAAGGGAAACAGAAAAGGTTCAGCTTACTACTAGTAAAATTACGATAATAATAATAATAATAATAATAATAATAATAATAATAAAATAAATACACTTTTAAATAAGTCATCTGGGATTCAAAGGATGTGTAATAACTTATTGATTATTTACGGGTAGATATCCCGCGGAGGTGATCTACTTATTACAAATCAATGAGATCACATTATTCAGGTGGTTATGTATAACATGGGGAGAGTATTGTTATCACCATATTTTGTCGTACATTTTTGCGTAAAGCCTATAACGTTTGAAAATATTTCCACTGAGACTTATTGTCTTTTATATTAGAAAGTGTACACATAGCTTTTAGCTTGATTTAATTATAAATATGTACAGTACCAGCACTTCTAAATTTCCATTGCAAGAAGTGACTTAGAGTTTAAATCAAGTTAATATTCTTACTTTAATTAAATTAATTTTGAACCGGACAGAGTCCTTATATGCCATAAACTTTTAAGAGTTCAAACCACTGTAGTTTTGTTCGGGTTCGTTTGCCATAGGTAAATAATTTACGGTCAATTCCAATTGCATACGAAATGTATGTACATGAAGCTATTTAAAACACTTCACTACTACTGATGATACTCCTCGTGTATTAACTTGGAATATTAAGGTTATTTTGTAATATCTATTCAGATGTAAGTAGTTAATATGTCATTTTGTTACAATTGCGTACAGCCGGGAATTATGCCCGACTTTAGCGGCAGATGACCTCGCTATTCCGCCCCTTAAAACCTCAATAACTAACTATGTCTGACTTTGTAGCTAGTTGGATAGAATGACAGTCTTTGGTTCGAATAACCTCGGGTTCGATTCTGGACTGAATCGTGAGGGTTTGACTTCGTATGATTATTAGGCCTACTCAAAGGTTGGGAATTGGATGCTTGTGCCTAGGGTTAGGAGATTTATGACCTAAAATGCGAGAAATATGCAGGAAAATATGCAATTAAAATAGCTAAATATGACCCAAAAGTTACAAAGTATGACCAGGCAAATACATACATATCTAGTGGCACAAAATTTCTATATTTGTTTTGAAATATTGAATCATGCTGTTTTTACATTGAACTGCAAGTTAAATTTTCTCTGCGGATGTTCCATATAAACGGCATATTGTCTTTTAGTATTCACTGCATTCACATTTATTGTGCATGTAAAGAGCATAAGCCACATTAGGCTAACTACGGATAAACAATTACCCGTATTAATTACAGCTGAGCATACATTTCCTACAAGGCTACATTCCATTGATCGTCAGACCTACATATCAGTAAATCATGTAATTATCAGAATATACGCACATAATGTCTAAATATATCCGAAATTGCAAAAAAATGCGCAATATACCGAACATTATGGAAATGACCTCAACATGGAAATACCGTACATAACATAAAATATATCTGAATGTAATGGCAATTTTTATTTAATTCAACACAAATGAAAGTCCGTAAAAATGACATGTTATAAACATCTGAACCCTAGTTATGACGTTATCATCATTTCAACCTCATCACGACGATAGGAACAAAATGTGACTTGCGTGACAAATTAATAGTTTTTATAGTGGAGACCGTAATCTAGAGGCAAACGCTTTTGGATCAACTTTTGATGCACACTTCCAGACTATGAAGATGATAAAGATGATAGAGAAGGGACAGTCCTATAACAGAATTGATCACTGTAGGATGATGATGATGATGATAATAATAATAATAATCATAATAATAATAATTACAAAATCAAAAGGATGATTAAAATAATATCGTATTGGTCCAATTATCTTGACATCTTTTGGATAAGGGGAATAATTTTCTTCCGTCCATGAGATTTTCCAGGTAAGTACCATTATACAAATTAAGAATGCGTGTATTTTTACTCCTTGTGATTTCCATTCCTACGGGTTTGGAAGTGAAATTAGAAGTTCTCTCAATTACATCTGTCAATATTGTAGTTTTCAGTCGGTCAACACAAATCATTCCTATTACTGAAATATGTGAAAAATAACCTGAAATAAATTACATGTGATTAAGATTTACATATATATATATATATTGTTACGGACTATTGAAGAAGAAGAAAACTAAGGGATGCATGTTTCACTCGACAAGCCAGCAACATCAGATCCAAATATGCAAGACAAGTAGCTCTACAAAACACTACCATACCTACGGTGGACACCCACAGATAGTGTCTGCCCTCCAAATACAAAATACAAGATAACCCGTCAGATCACTTACTAATTTTTCTGAAGGGTTTTCTTTAAATTTTGCATCCTCAAATGCCAACTGACTGCGCCAGGATTTGGTCCTGTAACCCTAGGCACAGCAAGCGTGAAGGTTATCGCTGTGCAGCTAGTCATCACACAAAGACTTTTGATAATAATATGAATAGGAATTTGGTAAACATCTCAACAGCCTAACAATAACCAGTACCAAATATCCCTAGACCCATTTTTCCTGAGCACCATCTACATAAATACTGGTTGTAAGAACGATGATTCAGAGGTGTGGTTGTATAATTTTCAGAGTATTCACGCAGTGTAGGCTGCTTTAAATCCTAGAATGTGAAACTGTGTTTGTAAAAAGCACCATTCTCCATTACGGTACATGGTCGAAAATAAATCACTTGGAAGACGAGCGGGTTTGAACCACATCGTCAGCCGTCCTTGAAATGGTTTACCATGGTTTCCAAATTTCAACCCCTAGACAAATATTAGGGCGGTATATTCTAAATTGACCTTTATACATTCACTAGCAGAAGTGCCTGCTCTTCGAACGGTCTTCGGTATTAATAACCAGACGTTATCAATTGAGCTACTGTTGCAATGGTTAGGGGCTTGTTATTCCTTCATATGTTTATCAGAGCGAAGTTAGTTTTCTGGGAATATCACACACACTGTTAATTTAAGAGCTTTTAAATGTGGTTTTCGGAGACTCTTTATAGACTCCCGAATTTTTTGTCTCACATTGAGAAGCGCAACATATGCTTTGGCCGTCCTTCTAGGATAATTTTTATATTTCGCCTATTTTAGCATGTATTTTGAAAAGTTTTTCCTATACCAATCCTTCTATGAGAAGTACGGTGAAGAGTTTTACAAATGATTGGTGTATTGACTCTCATCGATACCTAATTTTACGATGCTCCAAACATTCGAACACGAGTTATAGGCGTACATAAAGATACACAGAAAGGCCGAAAATCCCTAAGTAGCCTATGCTTTACTTCGGAGGGGAAGTAAAGCCGGCGGTCCCATGTCATAGATTTATGGCATGTAATAGAACCTTCCACTAACTACAATTGTGTGAAGCTAAATTTGTAGGTTAGATTTGATTAACGCTCTATTAGTTCCAAAGTTTGCCGGTTGCGGTGGCATCTAGTAGCCAAGTCACAGCTACGTGTCGTTGACGGTAGCATTTGGTAGCAAAAGTAGGAACTACTGGAAATTGATCGTCTGCAGTCCTTACATGAAATACAGATAACACACGCTAATACAGCCATCACAATTAACACCGGTTATCAGACACATTCTACACACACGAGGCTACGTGAACGCGTTGTTGCAGCTTCTAAATTGAGGAACCAACCAAACAACCTACAACATATCATCCAGAAGTCCGAATATGGATATATCAACCACTCAGTTTCAAACCAAATCATCCTTACGATGAACCCGTATGTCGAAAAAAAAAGTTAGAATGTGCTCAATCTAAATTCACCTAACGTGTACTTCCTGACGAGAAAATAAAATTGAAAACCTCGAGACGAAACGCAATACACCTCACATAATGACTGACCCTCACCGTTGTGTAATCTCCCCATCCACAGGAAGACACCTTTAACAAATTATAAAGGCTTGTGGTGCATGGATATTCAGGTTTTTTTTAGCCTCCAAAGGCCCAAATTCCTAATAGCTGCAAAAAATACTATTTCAATTCAGTATTTTTTGAAAATAATGTTGCTGTTTGGAGATATAATTCTGTACGACATATCACACGTGTAAATCACGTGAAAAAATCTAGGGTACCCCTTGACCCCCTTATGCGGATTGATGAATTTTACAGTGATAACCTTATAGCAATTTGCAAACTTTCACAGAAATGTAATAAGTGGAGTGGCATTGATTCTTACAGAAATAGGTGGAACGTTGGATGTCTTCTCTTGAGAACCTGTTGTCGTGGTTGCCGGTTTGCATTCCTTCATTAGTTTATTAAATTAAATTAGTTTTCTGGTAATATCTCAGAAACTGTTGGTTTTAGAGCCTTATAATGTAGTTTTCGGGAACCCTCGGTTTTGTTTCTGCCACCGAGGGGCTAATAATGAGCTTTGTGTCGTCGTTGTATGCCATAATATAAAAATAATAATAATGATAATAATATAATAAATACAATATAGGGATATAAAAGACCTTCCGTACCACACCCGCACGTGAAAATCGCGTGACAAAATTCGAGTGTACCCCTTGACCCCCTTAAGCTCATTATACGTATTGATGAATTTTACAGCTTAATTTGGTTCCGTGATAACTTTATAGTCGTTTGCAAACTTCACAGTAATGTAATAAATGGAATTGCATTGCGTCTTACAGAAATAGATGGTCCTCTGAGATGTTGTTGCCATGGTTACCAGCTTGCATTCTTTCATTAGATTATTAAATGGAATTAGTTTTCTGGGAATATCTCAAAAACTGTTGGTTTCAGGGCCTTCAAATGTGGTTTTCGGGGGCCCTAGGGTCCCCGAATTTTGTTTCTCACATCGAGGGGATGAAAATAAGCTTCGTCTCGTCCTTCTACGCCTATTTCGGCATGTATTTTAAGGGGGTAGGCCCTCTTTTATGAGAGGTACGGAGAAGAGTTACATCAATGATTAGTGTGGTGCTTCAGATGGATATCTGTATCAAATTTTACGTTGATCCACCCAGCCGTTCTCAAGTTATAAGGACTCATAGTTGTCCACAGACAGACAGACATTTTATTTTTGCTCGCATCTGAAACGCGCAAATAACGCAAATTTCCGTGGAAATTCAGAAAAAACAGACAAACTTTCATTTTTATATATATAGAGATTACTTTCCTGTTTGCAAAGTCACGGGATTTACTTGACAAGTGCAAATCTAATGTGGCCATTTGGAACATACTCCAACAAGGGAGAGACTTGCCACAATGTATTAAAGCCATGTTTGTACTTTCCTAAATCTTTAATGACAATATAATGCAGGGTTCACAAATGTGAACAATATTCCGAGATATAAAACCAGCTTTTAGCCTATTTTCGATTTTTGCAAAAAAAATGAAAGTAGACTTATGAGATGAACACAGGGTCAAAAATTGTCTGTCTGTCTGTGTGTGTGTGTGTGTGTGTGTGTGAGAGAGTGTGTGTACTCTGAATGTCTGTCCTCCCTATCAATTCGAACACGGTGAAACCGAATTGAACGAAATTTGGTACAGAGGTAGCACTGGCAAAGGGAACCTCAGTGTTATGTTTTATATTGCCGCCATCTTTACCAAAACTTAATGGCGGCCACTCAAATGGTCAAAACTTAATAATGTATTACGACCAAACTAATCATCGGATCTTTACCAAATTTGGTAACAACATGCTTTCATATGGGGCGCGTCTTGTGCCCAAACTACGAGGTCATCAACCGTACCATTTCAGGATGGCGGCCGTGTGAATTATGCAAACTTTATAATCCATAACATGGGACCCACCAGTTCCGATTATCGAACCAAGAATCATTTAATCTGTTCTAAACGACGTAGCCCGTTTGAAATTAAAAGTTTATATTGTAATATTATAGTCTAGAAGTGATTTTAAAAAGCTGAGTCGTCTGGGTTATTTGACAAGATGGCTGCTCATCTCTCGTTCTGACCTATATTTTATTATTAATTTCAGTATGTTGCATGAAATATAGCCTAGTGATATAAATTATATGAACTTTATATAAAATGAACTCGGTTTGATATATACTCCAGTGAAGAAATCGTTTAGTCCATGTCATTATTTGCTATAACGTTGTATATATATTGGTTCCTAACGCTCAATTAGTGTGTACACGATTGGCTGAGTGGTTAGGGCGTTGGTCCTTCATCACTCTGGCCGTGGTTCAAATCCTATCAGAGTTGAACTTTTTTGCTTGAATGTTTTTATATTTATTATTTCTTGAGTACTGAGACGTTATAAAATAAAGCATTATATGGTGCATTTTGAATATTTAATTAAAACAACATTCTCCACCGGAGTGACATCTAAGAGTAATTATAGCTAACCACAGCCTTCTAGATGCGAGCTGCGCTCTATACCGGCCAGTTAGTGAACCCATGTCTACAGTATAATTGAAAAGTTTATTATTTTTGCTGATGGAGGGCACACATCCCCAAGATAAGGCACGATTATCACGGCCAACGAGAAACATCTTGTCTACATCATTGAACCTGTATAAACGTTGGTATTCATTTATCACAAGTCTTCATAGAAGGTATTGATACAAGTCGTTAGTCGGTGGCGAGTGTATTCTGCAGATCTCTTCTATAAACGTATTAATTTATGTTTCGCCCCTGAAACAACAATAAGTTAATGATATATATGTACTGTGCTGCAAGATTCCTTGATCTAATTATACTCATGTGCACATAATTTAACTCACAACGAAGGTCACAGACTCTACAACTCAACTTACTGTAGCCTACTCGTTGCAGCTATTTAAGACACAACGAACTCTTGAATCCTAGTTCGCGTGGATTTTTGTAACGAGTAACTTCAACATGCGTAGTTTTGCAAACCTATACAGTATAATTTATCGCGTTTGAAAACACATGGAACATCTAAACTGCGTCCATTTTATGAAGATTGATATAAAATATTGTATTTCTGATGCTTAGGAATTGCTCTCGACTTAAAGGTACAAGCACCATCAAGCAGTACATTGCCTACGTCACAGAAGGGTTTGGTTTACGCGCCATGGCCTGTCTTCCTCGTTAGCCGTGCGCGATTACAAATTAGCTGTGTAATAGGTATATTAAATATGTTTCTCCCGTGATACGTTTAGAGCAACGAAGTTAAATTATTGTAAGTAGTCGGTGTTAACATACTGAATACCTACGTTGTTTGGAGTGTTTGCTGATGAAATTGTAAAATGCTGGGGTAAATTATATACTATGGTTTGAACGTTACTCCTCAAATCCAGTGTGCCAAATTGCACTTCGAATTGGAAGAAATTAGGAGGTGATAAAGACGAAGAGTTATAACTATACCCTTACATTTAGGAGAAAGTAGGCTATATGTTCTTTCCTGAACATCTTGTTTCTTAATCGCTTTTCCTCCCAGCTGGGCTTCACCCACGGACTCTGCGAGGGATCATTCCTCTACCGTCGCTCACAAGGACGATGTCTGGGAGCTGAACACACTTCGTCAGCAGATCCTACAACTTGGGATGTTAGTTAGTTATTGAGGTTTTAGGGGGTGGAACAGCGAGGATGGTGACAGGGCGTTTGCCCAGATCACCACTAATTTAGGTCTAATTAAGGATGGGTCAGAGAAGGGATTTTGGAAGGAAGTTGGCCGTGGACCTGCTGAAAGGAGCCATTGCGGCATTTTTAAGACGACCGAGGTGGGATTCAGAAGACGAGCGGGTTTGAATCCCATTTTCAGCCGTCTTTGAAATGGTTTTCTGCGTTTTCCTAATTTCAACACCAGACAAATTTTAAGACAGTATATTACAAATAGAACGGGGTGCACTCAGCCTCGTGAGGACAATTGAGTAGCTGTCTGATAGTGAGGCAGTACCCCGATCACGAAAACCAAGATTAACGGTCGAGGGAACCCGATGCGCTGATCAAGCGTCACCCCAATATCTGCAGGTCAAATGGCTGGGCAGCGATCGCTTGGTAGGCCTAGGCCCTTCACGGACTGTAGTGCCAGGGGTTATTATTTTTTATATTCCAAGTTGACTTTTATTCTTTGGTTAAGGGTACCCTCCTGCCATAGTTCTCCCACCGGGTGAGTTAGCCGTGGTCGTTACGGCATGACTGCTGGCAGTCGCTCACATCCGGGAGGCGAGGAGGTTCGAATCCCTCCGCCAGCAACCTTGAAGATGGTCTTCTGTGGTTTCCCATCTTCCTTCCAGGCAAATGCCGGGGTTGGTCCCTACCTATAGGCCACAGACGCTACCTTCCAACTCCTCGACCTTCCATTCCCACTTTCCTCCCCAACGGTACTTAGCTCACCCATTGGGTGTCCGTCTCGAAGCAGCTACAATACTGGCGAGCCGAACATGTCCTCGGACACTCCGAACACTAAAAGACATACAAAAAAAAAAATCTCCCAGTTTGCAAAGTTGTAGTAGAAGGGGGTATAATCCTCTGTGTTAGAATGAAAAACTATAAAATGCTTATTCTTGTGAATATATGTGTATTAAGTTGTAGCACCATTTATTTCCACCCTTAATAGGCCTATCCCAGTTTCTATGGTGTCGGGGATGATGTGAGATGATATAGATAGCTTTGAAGCCATTTTAAGTGCTGTCCTTTTGACAATATTATTGCTATTGAAACGTTTTAGTCGGTCAACACAATAAATCAAATTACTGGGACATGCGAAAATGAGAAGAAACTGAAAAAGAGACCACATGTGATTAAATATATATACCAGGTGAATCAGCTGCCCCTAATAATATTGTTTTTTTTTTTTTGCAGCCTAACGAACGCATGTTATGTTATCAGGAAGGTCGATATTTCTCTGCTGCATCCTGTATGTTTCTCGCGTAATAGTCTGTACTGTAGTCACATCGAGGGAAAACTAATAGTGTTCAGTATCGTTTGCAGGTTATGGTTGCAGCGCATTAGTACCATACGGGATGCAGCAGATAAATATCTACCTTCCTGACAATAAGCTAGTTGGGCTACATAGAACAATATTATTAGGGGAAGATTATTCGCCTGGTAATCACTTGTAATTTTTTCCCTTGTCCGTATCATTTGAATTATATCATGTTGACCGATTGAAAAGTTTCAGATGTGAGATGAGTTACTATTTGATGGGTAATTCCTATGCCCTTTCTGATGGTATCCTCGTCAGAGGTATAAATGTGAGATGAATGAAGATAAATGAAACTTGTCCAGGGGTTGGAACGAAGTGGCCATGATCTATTACAAAATAACATTTATTGTTATTATTTACAAAGTTTAGTAAAATGAATTCTCTCTCTTTCACTCTCTCTATATACAGTATATCCTTCACCCACGGACTCTGCGATGGATCATTCCTCTTGGAACTTTGTTAGCAGATACAACTGGGGATGGTGACAGGCCGATCACCTAGGTGACCGCTAATTTGGGTCTAATTAACGAAGGGTCAGGCAAGGGATTTCGGAAGGAATTTGGCTGTGGATCTGTTGAAAGGATCCATTGTGGCATTTGCCTGGTGGTGAAAATGCGAAATCACGAAAACCATTTTCAGGACAGCCAAGATGGGATTCGAACTCACGCTCTCCCAATGCCAACAAGAGAAGAGCTAGCGCGTTAGTGCCCTCTGTCATCGTGGCTGGTCTCTCTCTATATAATTCAAAACCATGAGTACCTTAAAAATTATGTTACGTGCAACAGATTGTAGTGAGAGATTTGCATAAATTGATTACACTGCCCGAGAGAGAGAGATCATCCTGGCCTTTTATCTTGAGAATCCGGATTATTGGCGTAGCGAGCTCTACTGGCGGTAATTGGTTGGGAGAGAAGCCCCGAGACTGGAAGGTGACATGCAGGGAGATTAAAACCAATATTCGAGTACGTGGAGCTAACCACTCATGAAATTGGCGGATAACGGTGACAGGACTATTGACAGGCGGCGGGGAAACTAATACCGGTGAATAGGAAATTAGGAAGATTGAAATTACTGAATGTGTGTTATTGTGGCGGTGTGAGAGCGCGATGCGATGCATCCCGAAGCGTAGCTGTGCTCGGGGAACTGCAGCAAGTCTCTTAAAATGTCCCAACAACAACAACAACAACAACAGTTATCAAGGTATAACAAAAGCTTGGTGCTTTTCAGTCGGTCGACACGAATGTACCTAAATGAGTTGGGTTATACCCTAATCCTGAAAAAAATAATTACATGAGATTAATAACTATTTATATTCGACCCTGACTATTATGTCAGAAAACTATATCATAATAGGCTAATGGTCATTATAACACTATTTTTCATTATGAAACAATTTCTCCCACCAATCAGAGCTCAAGAAACAGTTGTTTGATCAATTAGATAACGAGGTCCACGGCCTTCTAATTTACATTTCAATGCCTGGCCTAGTGTCATAGATAGATAGATAGATAGATAGATAGATATATTTATTTTGTCTGGCAAGATTAGGGCCATTGGGCCCTCTCTTCCATCTAACCAGATTTTACAATTAATACATTATTACATTATTTGCAAAACTTAACAATGGTACTTAAATCTAACAGGAATACATTTCAGATTTGATCACAATACATATAATGGCAGGTAAGCATGGTGTAGGAAAAATTATTGTAATTAGTTAATTATAGCTAAAACCGACAGTAGTGGCTATGCTGGCTAAAAAGCAGCATTAGATCATGGGGCCAAGCTCTCTGCTGACTCGGTAGACGCGTGGGTTCGAGCCCCACCGTCGGCCGTAATCGAGGAGACCATGGTCAAATACAAGGTATTCTCTGCGTCTCATGCGCTCTGTTCAGTACATAAAAGTGGCGAAATCCCGACAGATATTTATGAATATTTATGCTTGAACATAAACTAGTTATAATAATTATCGTCGAACATAAACAGTCGTATGCAACTCGCCTATAATGGTAATTAAGACACTCGTATGAAAATTATAAAACTCGCATACGCTCGTTTTATAAACATACTCGTGTCTTAATTATTGCCATTATAGGCTCGTTGCATAATGTACTATTATATTGCATATTGCTCTGTCAACTATTTATTAATAAATAGAAATATAAATATTTATTAATCTCATGTAATTTTTTTCAGGATTAGGGTGTAACCCAACTCATTTGGGTACATTCGTGTTGGCCGACTGAAAAGCAACAAACTTTTGTTTACTAAGGCAACACTGAAAAATGGCTCCAAACACCCAAGTTATCAAGATAACAGTGTCCCGCGATTTAGCGCATATCGCTGGACTTTTCTTTCCGCATTGTCGATGGAGATGGCTTTTACGGAGAATGATCGTACATTCCATGCACGAATATAATTTTAGGATTCTGGAACATCCGATTATCAATCTATGGGATTTATGACCATGACGTCCAATGGTGTGGTAGAGTGGTTGAAGTACTTGCCTCTCGCACCAAAATTATTTAGAACTTATTTTGAGCCGCAGTGGCTCAGCATGAAGAGATTGGTAGTTGCAATTGTTGTTTTGGGGGATGGAACATCTAGTCCATATGGCGAAATTATGTAGTGGGTATTTAGAAATTCGGCTTCGGTGGCGTAGTCGGTAGCATGCTGAACTGCTAAGTCCAAGATCACGGATTCAAACACGACCGAAGTCGTCGGATTTTTAAGAGCGTTAAATCCTTCAGTATGCCTTCCTGCGGAGGGGAAGTAAAGGTGGCTGGCCCATGCCATAGATTTATGGTACGTAAAAGAACCTACCACTGCAATTGTCAGTGTGTAACTAAATTTTTAGTTTATATTTGTCTGGTTAGAAATGCTCTATCAAGTTCCAACGTTCACCGCTTGGTGTTAGTGACAGTTGGAACTACGTAACATTTAACTTGTTGGGAGCCCACAGGCCTTCAATCAAAAGTACCCAGCTATGGCCCATTGGCTGCAATTCATATCTAATTATTTAGAAATTCCAGATGAAACAAATATTCCAGCACTCTATTTGATTGTTTCCGTCGAACGTTTGGAGTTAATAATGTTACCCACCATCATTGCATGCAAACATCGAACTTAAAGAAAACCACTACAGAGCATTTTCAAGTGAAAGAATTGCTCTGTCAACTCTCGGAAGTACCATAGTTACTTAATAAAATTCAGTGACACAATTGTACAATCTGGTGTATTTATGGACCATATTCATGAAGTTCATTTAACTCAAGTTGGGACATCACTGTAGGCTACGTGTTCACCTTATTTCCATGTACAGTTGTACTCCTCACGAGAGGAGTTAATGAGAGATGAAATGAATGATGGTGAATGAAACTGGGCAAGGATGTGGAAGGAAGCGGCCATGGACTGTCAGAAGGCACTGTTCCAGCATTTTCCTGGAGTTGAAAATGGGAAACCACGGAAAACCATTTCATGGACGGCCGACGGTTGGGTACGAACCCACGTCTACTGATTCTGCAGAGAACTTCGCCCCTTAGCCTAGCGCTGCGCGTTAAGGCACGTAGCTACCGCTGTCGGTCAGCTCTAGAAAGGAAGAATATCGATAAATAACATTTACCATGTTCTCCCTGTTCGATTAGTGCACGAGTTTAAATTTAGTGCTTAACTGATCCATAATAATAATAATAATAATAATAATAATAATAATAATAATAATAATAATAATAATAACAGGATTTAAGCAATGAAAAACTGGGACTTATCGCGTTCCAGGCGAAATTTGTCGGGACTCTAAGAGACTATCGTGAAACAGGGACAGTACTGGAAAATCCACTACGAATGGAATCCCTCCATAAGTACTGTATTTGCGGTATTCACTGCTTAAAATTTACCGATACGCTGACTATATCCGCGTTAGTCCAGGAATTATCGGCTTGTCACGTTCCAACGGTATCAAAGGAAGCTGATGAGAGTTCCACTTCAAGCCAATGTTAGTGCCACAACCAGCAATTCCTATTTCACAAAGCGCATGAGGACCTCGGTTCATTTCCTTCTTGCCTTTGTAATCTAACACGAAAGAGTTGCAAATCCTATTGTCTAGAAGAGATTATACTGTATGACGTACCGTACTACAAAGCGTAAGCTATTTTTAAATTCAAACCATTACTGTGCTCTACAGGAAGCCTCCGTGGCTCAGGCGGCAGCACGCCGGCCTCTCACCGCTGGGCCCGTGGTTCAAATCCCGGTCACTCCATGTGGGATTTGTGCTGGACAAAACGGAGGCAGACATGTTTTTCTCCGGGTACTCCGGTTTTCCCTGTCAATTGCATTCCAGCAACACTCTCCACTATCATTTCCTTTCATCTGTCATTCATGTAATCATTGCCTAGTGCTCCCTATTACCCGTGTACCCGCACAACCGTGTTTTTAAGATCCGTGTGCTAAGAATCCGGGTTCTACTATTTACCCGTGTACCCGTGTATTCGTGTAATTACGACCGGGTACACGGGTCACACCGAATATTGTTCAAGAGTGCCGTGTCTGGTAACCTTGCTCGAACATCTGTTCACGGCAATATCGTGCCATTTATACATGCATTTAGAAATAGTGTTCGCGTGTGCAATGTGTCCACGCGCGTTTATTCGAATCGAAGCAGTGTGAAATTAATTATTTGATTGATTATAAAGGTTAGTTCCGAGGATGAGAGAGGAGTAGATACAAAACTATATGTAACGGAATATAATCTATTATTTGCACTGTCATTTGACCAAAATGTAACTAAACAACAAAATTAAAATATCAGGCGTAGGAAACGAATACAAAATATAACAGTATAATAAGAACAACAATTTCTAGAATTATGACTCATTGACCAATTTACTTTAAGAAAGCTTTGTTTTGGAACAAGAATACTAAGAGGTTTACATTTTTTGGCAGAAGACAATTCCGTTTGGCTGTGACAATGTTTCCAGCAGAGGAAAAGCACCTTTCGGAGCTTGTGGATGTTGCTGGAATACACAAGTATTTTTTCGCTAGAGCAGCAACCGCAGGATATTTGTGTTCCCTTGCTTTCCACCACTCGAACGGGTTCATGTCAAAACGAATCTGTGCCTCCGAAAGAAAATCTTCAAATTGAGATTCAGGGCTGTCCCTTCTCCCACATGGCATTTGATACAAGAACTCCAGGGCACTACTGGTGGAGGGTTGATCAGGATTAACCAAGACTTCAGCAGGTGCACCGCTCTGAAGCTTTTGAAGCACTCTGTCGCGAATACATCATCGAGCCTCTGCTGTCTCATCTACCAAATCCTTATACCTCGGGTCGAGGAAAGATGCAATCTGTCTGGCTGTGACAGTACTATCATTTATCCATAGGAGGCCGAACCGATCGTTAAATTCACCGACCACGGTAGACTGCACGTCCTCTGGGAAGCTGTCGTCCGACAACTCCTGGGTGCTGAGGTGATTTTTAATTAGCGTCTGTATTAGTGGCCGGACCATCGATATGGGAGAATTGTCACCGCAAAAGAGAGTGGTTACCACTTCCACAGGTTTAAGGAGCTTGTTTAAAACCTCCATGTGATGCCACTCCTGTTCAGTTACTTGGAGGTTCTGTGCTGTGGCCATTGGCGTGCATGTCCGGTCACCTAGGCCGTTGCTGACGGGGTTCCTGTTTTTCAAAAGGCGCTCGATCATGGCAAAAGTTGAATTCCAGCGGGTGTTGCAGCTCTGAATCAGGGGTTGTTCGGGCATTGAAAATTGTGCTTGCATTTTTGTCAGCGCACTAGTGGCAACGTTAGAGTGCCGAAAATGGCCAACTATCTTTCTTGCTTTCAGACACACATTAGCAGCCTTTTCATGAGCAAGAGCCTTGTTTGCAGCAAGCTGTACAGAATGTGCAGCACAAGTCACTTTATCCTTCTCCAGCACATCAAGAGCGCGCACAGCGTTGACGACGTTGTACGCGTTGTCAGTGACGATGGCGGTGATCTTGTCCTGCACATTCCATTCTTCTGCAACCAATTGCAATTCCGATGCCACATTTTCTGAGGTGTGGCGGTCTTCCATTTCATGCGTGGTAAGAGTCATCGCCTTTGGAACCCACTGGGAGTCGATGGTGTGAGCCGCTACCGTCAGGAAAGACGTTTGTGAGCGAGATGTCCAACAGTCAGATGTAAGGGCAACGCTTGATGCCACTGATAGTTCACACCGCACATTCTCTCTGACACCATCGGCTAGTAGAGCCAGTCTCCGCTTAAGGGCATCCTCTGAAATACACAAGTAATTGGGCTCTACAACTGCCATGAACTGCCTAAACCCATCACTGGCACAAAATGGTAAAGGCAGTTGGTTCACAGCAACCATCCTTGCAAGAGCCTGATGTATTTCCTCTGAGCGTATGGTATCGCACGGATGGTGTGCGTTACCTTCCACGCGTCGCCTGCGTCGTCTCTTGGCTCGGGATGACCATACCTGTTCCTGCTCCTCATCATCAAACATGGTCACTATCTTCAGTGTCTTCCTTTGTGACCTCCGCTTCATGCCTGTAATAATACCATATCATTTTCAATGTCGGTGCGAAATGAAAGCCTTCACAACGAGGAAGGTCCTGTGCATTATAAGCACAAATCGTGGAAAGTTGCATTGGAGATAAACAAGATCACCACCTTTCCATTTCGCCGGTACGCGCCACCACCGTGAATATTGCACTTGACAACGATTGAAATGCACGCTTGTCCGGCCATTTCTGTGCGGAGAGAAGGATGACTCGACTGGTTCGCTAATATCTGTGAAATTGTCTATGTATACAGCACACGCCTCCAGGCACAACCCTACGCCGCGCCACCGCACGCTCGTCCTGAAGCTCCCGTAGGTCGCCACCGTTGCGTTCCCGATAAGCCCATCTGTTGGGACCTTTTATAATTTACGGTATGCAATTTCCCTCATTTTAACAATCCACCATCTAAATGCATACCTGCCAACCCTTCCGCTTTATTCGGAAACTTTCCGAATTTTCACCTTGTCTTCCGATCTTCTTAATTACTATTATTTTTTCCGAATTTCGAGCCCCAGTGATATATTTTAGAAGAAAAAGGAACTGCAAATAATTTCCATTCTCAAGGAGATTTTTGTGATTTGCGTAACCTTGTGTAAACTCCTCGCTTAGCAGTGAGCTCCATAGCTGCGATCTCGGAATGGCGAGTCAGCTGATCGGCCTACCGCATACTGATTGGTGGTATTTTACGGACAAACAGGTGTCAAGCCTACGCAGATTAGTCGAGGCTGGCCACGTGACTGTGCAGAATGGGATTGTAACCTTGTATGCTACGCGCGGCGATTGTGACTTGCTCCGTTAGACGCCACGTGTTTATACTCTGCTAGCGTCACGGTTAGTGCATTTAATTGAGGTATTAATGTATGCGTCGGTAGATAATTATTTCAAAGAGTTGTGTCGATGATTGTTTCGTGTCGTGTTTTAAGTTTCTCTCGTCACGTTATGGCGACAAAACCTCAGAAACGATATCTTCAAGTGTTCAAAGAAAGCTATAAACGGAATTTCCATTCATTTTACAATCTAGTAGAGGAAACCATTTTCCTCTTTGTTCCGTGTGTCGTTGCGATATAAATATTTATCATGGTGGAGAAACTGGCATTGTAAAACCTATAATTTAAAAAAATCTTCCTTCTTTGACTTCCGAAGGTTGGCAGGTATGAAATAGCATACGTCATCGAAAAGTTGTATGACTTATGCGAAGAACTATCGCTATTTATTGATGTATAACATCTTTCCACTCGGTATCTGAATATTTTTGTGGCACTCGGTAGCTGGACATATTTGTGGAAGTGATTTTGGAAAAAGGACGGAAGTGGATGGGACGGAAGTGCATGGGACTGAAACAATGAGCGCGCGTGGTGGCGGAGATTGGTACAACGACGTACTGTAGGCCATGTGGCTATGGAGAATGTATATCGCATACAGTTTAGTTCAAGGTTTAGAGACCCCATTTAAGATATTCCGCCGGCCCCGTGGTGTAGGGGTAGCGCGCCTGCCTCTCACCCGGAGGCCCCGGGTTCGATCCCCGGCTCCGTCAGGGATTTTAAAACTGGCGTGAGGGTTGGAACGGGGTGCACTCAGCCTCGTGAGGACAATTGAGTAGCTGTCTGACAGTGAGACAGCGCCCCGATCACGAAAACCAAGATTAACGGCCGAGGGGACCCGACGCGCTGATCACGCGTCACCCTAATATCTGCAGGCCGAATGGCTGGGCAGCGGTCGCTTGGTCGGCCTTAGCCCGTCATGGGCTGGATAGTGCCAGGGGTTGACTTTTTTTGGACTTTTTATTTAAGATATTCCTACAATAAATCATTTTCATGCTGAAAACAATTACAATTTATTAAATCTTCATACTTATTTAATGTAAGCACTCGATGTACTGTCGGCCATGTGGCTATGTGGAATCTATATCGCATCAACAAACACTCCAAACAACGTAGGAAATCAGCATATTAACACAGACCACTAACAATAATTGAAACTTCGTTGCTCTAAACGTATCACTGGGAGAAACACATTTAATATACCTTCTGCACACCTAATTTTTAATCACGCCTATACTTAGCAGTGCACTCGATCAGCAAAAAGAGGCCATTTTCAATAACATCGCTGGCATAGGTTCACTAACTGGCCGGTATAGAGCGCAGCTCGCATCAAGTAGGCAGTGGATTGCTTCCGTCACGGCCAACTGGATGCGAGCGCATCCAGACGGCCGTGCTCCCGCATACCATAATTCAACTAGTTGAAGGAAGATGTCACTACTGCAGATCCATTGGAGAACTTTGTTTTAATTTAATATATATTTTCCATTGTAAACTTCACAATATAACGCTCAATTGTATAACGCATCAGCACTCAAATATAAAAAATCAAGCAAAAAATACAACTCTGTTAGGATTAGAACCCCAGCCGGCAGGTTGGGAGACCAAAGCTGTAACCACAGACCTAAATATGTCCTCCCAAAAGGAATGTTATCAATCGATTAAGATACAACGTCTTAGCAAATAACAATTATGATTTATTAAAATCAGGAATTTGCACTGGAATTATACAAGTAGTTATTTCAATGACCAACAGAGTTCACTGTTAACAAGGGATTTGCGCTCCCGGGACACACATAGTAGGATAACATGTCATATGTTACACATCATATGCGACTACTGTAAGGCTCGTATATTCCTTCTTAACGTGTGCGCTAAATACCGGTGCGCGACGGAGTGCTGCCGTGGTGGCGCGCGGTAAGTGGATAAGCGAGTGTGACGGTGGCATGAACCGAAAATAATACAGATCGTAGCGAATCAGTCAAGTAGCCTGCATTAGACTGAAATGTCTGGGAAAGCGGTAAATTTCAACATATGTCCAGTTCCATTTGTGGAAGGCAGCGCCGCGGCGCCGGCGCGACACCACTTCGCCTTCGGCGCTGATGACATGGCCTACTGATCGTAGACGGTGGGAGTGTCGCGGAAGCGCTTGCGTCTAGCCGTGAAAGTGTGTTGTTCACAGAAGTTGGTCGTATGTAAACAAAACCAACGTAAACAGTACTAGACTATTTATTGTCAAATCAGGAAGACATTTCTGTAGGAGGTCGTGGTAACCACGGTACGCTTACGCATACGTATGGCGTTACACAATTTGTATACATAATTACTTACCCACGTTTGCTTGGCGACGTTTGTTGATTTTCCATCTTCCGGTGTATCGTTTTCAAGTGGCGTCCGATGGCTCCCGTAGACCCACCAGCACAGGAATACTCATTGTTTTCGGTAGGAGAACATAGAGAGCAATAGGCCTTATCTCCTTTCCGTTCCGCGTACTTCCATACCCAACAGCTTGTTTTTCCCATTTCTCCTCTACCACGCAGCGCGTGCTAGCTGTGGTTTGTCTACTATGATCGCACTGAAATGAACGCGTGTTCTTCGATCAGGTTAGAATTCTGCCCTAACGAATAAGGGATGCGCGGTGCCCGAAAATTTGAATCATTCGGTGCCGTGTTCATAGTATTTCGAAAACATCCTTTCAAAAAATACGCAGTGTTGTCGTTTCACTTATTATTCGTAATAACAAAAACTTTATATTTTTATGTTTGCTGTGTTCGTCTTCCCGATTCTATATTTGTTTTCAATTAAATGGGTCATTAGTGCAACAAAATGTCAAAAACATTCTTCCAAAATCGAGAAAACCACATGGGCACACGATAAGACATATATACCCGTGAAACCCGTGTACGCGGACCTTCATACACGGGTACACGGGTGGCACAACTCGTGTACCCGTGTACACGTGTACTTACTGCTACACGGATTCTTAGAGCGTACCTACCCGTGTACACGTGTCACGGGTTACACGGGTACACGTCCATCCGTGTCTCATCGGTAGCCCTATCATTGCCCCAGAGGAGTGCGTCAGGCCTCGGCAGCCGGCACAGTTCATATCCTCGCCGCTAGTTTGGGGGCTTCATTCATTCCATTCCTGACCCGGTCGGAGACTGGAAGCAGGCTGTGGATTTTCATTTTCATTGTGCACTACAAGCTCTTCAGTGTGTTATTGAGCATAACGCAACCATTTCACGTGTGTCGGGAAAAAGGGGGAAGAGAATAAGTTATTTCCGGCGGCTTCGGTGGCGTAGTTGGTAGCATGCTGAACTTCTATGCCCAAAGTCGCGGGTTCAAACCGGGCAGAAGTCCTCGGATTTTTTTAAGAGCGTTAAAAATCCCTCAGTATGTCTTCCTTCGGAGTCGAAGTAAAGCCGGCGGTCCCATGTCATAGATTTATGGCATGAAAAAGAACCTTCCACTAACTACACCTGTGTGAAGTCAAAATTTGTAGGTTAGAATTGATAACGCTCTATTAGTTCCAAGTTTCAAGTAGTTCCTACTTTTACTACCAAATGTTACCGTCCACGACACCTAGCTTGCGGATTTGGCTGCTAGATGGCATCTAGAAGGAACTACTTAAAATTATTGTTGCAGTCCTTACTTGAATTAAAACTGATACACTAATACAGCCATCACAATTAACACCGGCTATCAGACAGATACTACACACACCCAAAGTACACGGGGCTACATGACCACGTTGTCGCAGCCCCTAAACTAAGGAGCCAACCAACTAAGTTATTTCCGATGAATTTCTTTTTTCTGTACTATTGAGATTTGGAATATATTGATTCAAACCGCACCTTCTAACTCCTTCTAGTTTAAAAGATTGAGTTTTGCGAAACATACACCTTAGCGTTTTATACATGGGGGTGGTGGCGCAGCGGTCAAGCTGTTGGCCTCTCACCACGACGGACCGGGTTCGATTCCCGGTCAATCCATGTGACATTTTCAAAGTGAAATGCCATGTCCTGTGGTTCGGATTCCGCGTATGAAGGAGGTCCCGTAGCTCATTATCTCGCGATTAACGGTCACGTAAAACTACAATCTTCCTCTTCTTTTATATACCTATATATGATGATTTTTACATCCCCGAGACAGCATAGTACACAAGTCTCTCACAGGATACTGTTAATAAGTCACTATAACAGGTGACTGGTATCGCAGTCATTCTTTCTCCATTCATTCTTTCATTAATTATGGTACTAATAATTGGAACTCATTACCTGCCACAGTCGTAGAGCCTATCCCTAAACATATTGATGTGTTTAAGAGAAGACTGAGATTTTGTGTAAATACCCCGATGTAAGTACTATAGTTTCCAAATATATATACAAGCTGACCCGGCAGACGTTGTCCTGCCAATCAAAGAAAGTGTTGTAACTTTGTTTCTTGAAGTGCTTTTGGATACACAATATTTTTTTAAATTTCTGTTAACTGCCTCTAAACTATCGTGAATTGAATTAACTAATTTAGAAACATTCGTTGGAGCGTGCACAACAACTCTCCCAAGTTTCATCGCAAACGGATAAATGGCATTTAACGCATACGGGATTTGGTTTAAATGATTCTTGCGCTGTCAATCATTTGTAGAATCTACTCGTGCTCTACCAACTGTGAAATGGATTTACCAAGTTAGAAAGCTTCACGTAAGTGTACACAACAACTCATCAAAGTTTCATCGCAATCGATGAATAGTATATGAACGCATACAGGATTTTGTTGGAACGCTTCGCGCGTCGTCACTCATTTGTTACATCTACTCGTGCGCTACCAATATTGTAAAATGGATTTACCAAGTTGAACACCTTCCCTGGCGTGTACACAACAACTCATCAAAGTTTCATCGGAATCGGATGAATGACATATGAACGCATAAGTGATTTTCTTTAAACGATTCGCGTGCCGTCACTCATTTGTTGAATCTACTCATGCGCTACCTATTGTAAAATAGATTTACTAAGCCTGAAACCTTCTCTGGCGTGTACTCAATGATTCAGCAAGGTTTGATCGCAATCGGATGAATGATATATGACCGCATACGGGACATTGTGGAAACGATTCGCGCACCGTCGCTCATTTGTTGAATCTACTCGTGCGCTACTTATTAAAAACTGGATTTACTAAGACAGAAACATTACCTGGTGTGTACACAACAATTTACCAAAGTTTCATCGCAATCTGATAAATGGTATATGGCCGCATACGGTACTTTGTTGAAATGATTCGCGTGCCGTCACACATTTGTTGAATCTACTCGTGCGCTACCTATTGTAAAATGGATTTATTAAGCCAGAAACCTTCCGTAGGGTGTACACAACATCTCACCCAAGTTTCATTGCAATCGGATGAATGGTATATGAACGCATACGGGACTTTGATTAAAAGTTCGCGCGTCGTTGCTCATTTGTTGAATCTACTCGTGAGCTACTTATAGTAAAATGGATTTACTAAGTTAGAAACCCTCACGTAAGTGTACACAACATCTCACCCAAGTTTCATCGCTATCGGACGAATGGTATTTGAACGCAAACGGGACTTTGTTGAAACGCTTCGCACGTCGCCGCTCATTTGTTGAATCTACTCGTGCGCAACCTCCTGTGAAATGGATTACTAAGTTAGAAGCCTTCACTTAAGTGTACACAACAACTCATCAAAGTTTCATCTCAATCGATGGATGGAATATATAAAGTTATACGGGATTTTGTTGAAACGCTTCGCGCGTCGTTACCCATTTGTTGAATCTAGTCGTGCGCTACCTAATGTGAAATTGATTTACTAAGCCAGAAGACTTCCCTGGAGTGTACACAACATCTCACCCAAGTTTCATCGCTATCGGACGAATGGTATTTGAACGCATACGGGACCTTTTTGAAACGCTTCGCGCGTCATCGCTCATTTGTTGAATCTTGTGCGCTATCTATTGTAAAGTGGATTTACTAAGCCAAACATCTTCCCTGGAGCTCACTCAACATATCACCCAAGTTTCATGGCAATCGGATAAATAGTATATGAACGCATACGGGACTTTGAAACGCTCTAACGTGCAGAGACAAACAGTAGAATTCGACATCACTGCCACCTTTGGTACAAAACACAACTTTTCGCCACGGGCGGAGTGTATGTAATGGCGGTAGTTGCACAGGTTGCGACCAGGTGGCTCTAACGTGCAGAGACAAACTGTCCAAAGACATCAGCTTTCACGAAGGCCAAGGCTAGTGGTTTCCATGACGACTGTTTTTGACTGTATATTGTGGTTCTAAAATTGTGTGTAAATTGTGGTTCTAAAATTGTGTTCATTCCACCTACCGGGTCAGATTGTGAATCTAAACCATACATGGACCCACCCTAATATACATACCAAATTCCATCAAAATCGGTTCAGTCGTTTAGGAGGAGTTCAGTCACATACACACGTGTCGAAGAATTATATATATATATATATTTTATTTAGTCAATTTACCCTCTAGGTTGGTGGTTCCCACGGACTCAGCGAGGGAACTCACCACTACCGCCTCTATGGGCAGTGTCCTGGAGCTTGGAACATATTGTCGGGATGGATACAACTGGGGATGTGTGATCAGCACTTCGCCCAGGCGGCCTCACCTGCAAAGCGAACAGGGGCCTCATGAGGGATGGGAAGGGATGGAAGATTTGGATGGATAGGCCAGGAAGAGGGAAGGAACCGGGTACACTCAGCCACGTGAGGCAAAACTGAGAAGAAGAGGGTTCCATTCCCACCTCAGCCATCGTGGAAGTGGTTTTCCGTGGTTTCGTACTTCTGCTCCAGACAATTTTGGGATGGTTCCTAACATAAGGCTACGGCCACCTCCTTCCCAATCCTCACCTGAATTAATAATAAGTTACACCCACTAGTAAACACAGAATACCACAAGTTCCACACACACACACACACACAAATACACGGGGCTATATGACCACGATGTTGCAACCCCTAAAATAAGTAACAACAAGAACTATATCTTTTGCACTCTCAACCATCTCCATACCTGACTTGTGATAACGGGTGATAGGGGAATTAGTAATAATCTAATATATAAAAGTGAAAGTCTCTATGTATGTATGTATGTAAGTGGGTATGTGGGTATGAGGGTTTGTTCCGTATACAAATCTACACCGTTCTACCAATCTCAACCAAATTTTGCATACACATAGTTTAGGACCCAGAAGGAACGGCTGCCTACATGAATTTTTGATAGTCTTTCTCATTCTTCTGATATCGGCCTATTTGCACTCGAGCAAAGGCTAATGAGTTCAGAAAATTAACTTATGAAGGAACGGCAAGGCCGGCCATCTCTATGGCAACAGTAGCACAAGACGGGTACACCAAGTTTCATTCTATCTCGGTAAGAGGCCATGCCACTCAATTTTATCAATGGCAACACTACCTCAAGAACTGATCACCAGGTTTCCACCTGTCTCTGTAAGGGGCCATGCTACTCCATTTTCTCCATGACTACAGTCAAGACGTAAACACCAGGTCATGGGCCTCCAATTTCTATCCAAACCACGATAAGAATATTAGGAATCTGAACGTCTTAAAAATTTTTAAATTTTATTAACAGGGGTCGATGTAGGGAATTAAAATAATAATAAAAACAAATACATCGGCTAACTCTCATCGCGACCTAACGTAACAACGGCTATAGATATCATCACGAAACTTAGTATTAAGATTAAATGAGCTTAAATGATTCTGTTGTTGTTGATTGATTTAGAGGCTAGGCGACATCATGGCCATGTAGCCCCATGAACTTAAGTGTGTATGTTTTTTTTCTGATAACCAGTGTTACTGTGATGGCTGTAGTAGTGTGTGTATTTGTAATTCAGGTGAGGATTAAAATGAGGTTGCCTTCAGTTAGAAACTATCCCTGTATTTGCTTCGAGTAGAAGTGGGAAACCACGGAAAACATCTTCCAAGTTTTGCCACGGGAGGCGCAGTGTACCCCCTTTCCAGCTCACAGACCAGAAGTAAAATTTCTTGGCAGAGCCGGATTCAAACTCGGACTTCCAAGGCGACAGCCGAGAATGTTAGCCGCTAATCCACGTGGTCGTCTGAATGTGATATTTTGGGTCCAATGTCATACTCTTGATGCCGCTGCTGTTACGGGAGATTTTGAATCTCTACCTTATGACGGAAGGTATCACGCGCAATATATTGTACTGTTGTGTTATACTCTCCGTTAAGGTGTGTTCTACCACTAATATGTTTACGTTTATGTTTTATTAATCCTAATGTTTTTATGCTGCATTGTCTTAATTGTTGACATTGTTAACCTGTATTTAATTGCAAACTTAACTAATGTCAATTTCCACCAGAGCGATCTAGAGATTCTCCAAAAGGGTCCCAAACACAACTGGGAGCAAAATTTCAATAAAAAAGATCTAACCGTCCTAGTAGCCGAAACTGAAACAGCCATTAGGAAACTGCCCATTGAAGAACAAAATGCTGTTAGGTATGAAACTAATAAGAAAATTAAGAAGATAATTAATTCAAGCAAGAAAAAGATCAATATATGTTGCAATTTAAACAACAAGTTCAAAAGTCTCATCACCAAAATCAATGACAACAACATAATTATAACCAAAGCAGATAAAGGCAACACAACAGTATTAATGAGCGAAGACGATTCCGTCAATAAAACAATCGAGTTTCTTAATTCTGGCAATTTCACAGAAGTCAAAAAGGACCCTACCAACGTCATTCAGAAACGTTTGAAACAACTTTTGAAGAAGACTATTTTTTATCTTAGATGAGAAGCAAGCAGATAAGCTAGTAAGCATGAACCCCGGCATTCCCACTTTGAGATCTCTTCCGAAAATTCATAAACCTAGCACCCCTATTAGGCCTATTGTAAACTTCAGGAATAGCCCAACGTACAAACTAGCGAAATTTGCCCAACAGTTTCTTAATAAACACTACAAACTCAAGGCGGAATGTTCTTTCGTTAACACCGTGCATTTCTGTGAAAGAACGATAGGCTTGAAAATAAACGAGAATAACACTATGCATTCGATCGACATTAAAGACATGTATACTAACATCCCGGTCAAGAAAACGATAAAGATCATTCAGGATAGACTAATTAACAGTAGTGAATTATCTAAAGTGGAAATCGCGGAATTTATTTCAATTTTAACCTTTGTCACCGACAACAACATTTTTTTGTTCAACAAGAAAATGTATAAACAATCCGAAGGCCTTGCAATGGGATCTCCATTATCGGGTGTCTTGGCCAACATTTACCTTGACCACATTGAACATGAGAAAATTATTAACCAAATTAATGGCATCGTTTTCTGGGGAAGATATGTAGACGATATTTTCATCATTATCAATAACCAAGTTCAAGCGATAGAGAAAATATTGGATGATTTGAACGAAATTGACAGCAATATTAAATTTACTTTTGAATCAGAAGTCGATAATAAAATCAATTATCTGGATATAACTGTGATTAAAAAAGAAAATCGTATGCAATATAAAGTTTACAGAAAACCATCGCAAACGAGTACAGTTATACGGCAGGATTCTAACCATCCGGGCGGACACAAGAATGCAACGTTCATAAGCCTCATTAATAGAGCGTTAAGAATCCCTTCCTCTGATCATGACCGGAAGCAAGAAATTGGCATTATATATCACATAGCTAAACTCAATGGTTACAACCACAATATGACAGCAGATTAATTTACAAGTTGAAAAACAGACCCTGAACAAATTTAGTTAGAGAGGACACAACAAAGAAAGCATTTGTCACCTTCACCTACGTAGATCGAAGCGTTTACACAGTAACCAACATCGCCTTTAAAACCAATAATTCTAATTTCAACAAATTTTTCAATTCCAATAAAGTCAACAGTAGTGATAAACATTTAAAATCGGGAGTTTATGAGCTCAGATGTAATTTTTGCAATTCAAATTACGCGGGACAAACGGGTAGGAACATACGTACTCGTAATGCTGAGCATGTTTCGGCCATAAAACACAGGAAGTTTTCAGCCATGGCGGTACACATGGAAGAAACGGGACATAAGTTCACGGACATAAATAATGACGTCAAAATTTTGCATCACGCATCGAAGGGCAGCTAGGCCTATATGAATACTTTGGAAAATATTCATATCATTACTTATCAGAGGTCAAAGGAATTCAATAATCTAAACGAGGTTAATTTTGAAACGAATGAATTATTTGATTTATTAGCAGATTATTTAAATAATAATAAACGCAAACCACCTCCTCAACCCCCACCGCAATAGGTTAATTCCAACATACATTCCTGACACGAATTATTTTCATGACGCCACACCCAATTACCTTCCTGGTTGCTAGTTAGTGTTTTCTCCGCTTTTGGCAAGGTTATACGACACTTGTGTGCATTTCAGCAACCCAACGTTGAAACTAGCAATGAGTAAATGTGTCAATGTTCCTTGTAACATATTCGTTACTTCAACTAATAAGTGTTTATTCCGTGAGTGACATTAATGTGTCGAATGACACAGGCCTAACAAAGAAAGAACAAGAGAATAAATGTGAACTGTGTTTTTGTTATTTAGTGAGGTCATCGATGTAATTTGATGTTTTACACCAATTAGTGGGCTGAGGAAGGAAACATTGTGTGTTTTCGAAACATGTACCTGTAGAATTTTTATGTAAGTAAAAAGTATTGATTTGGGGAGAAATTTATGTTATACTTCATGTTGTTAACCTGTACCTGCTATCTCTTGTATTACAAACAGGAATAGAGTAACTGTGATAAGACTTGACTAAGACTAACAGAACCAGAATAATTTTTAGCAACCAAAATGAAACAGTAACCTAAAATGATTAACCACGCAGTGAACTCTCCCTCTTTTCTACTTAAGACATGACTATAAGGGTAAATAATTTGTACAGAACATTACCTCCTTCACTGCCCACAACAGATACAGTACCGTAGCAAACATACAGGTAACTGACGTCACCAATAATTCTCATAGTAATCATTAGAAGCCATGACCAGGCTCCTTTTGTACTTAAACATGGGTGCTTTCAAATTACGTTTTTCGTACATCAAAAAACTACATCCATACTAATATATAAAAGTGAGATGGTATGTGTCTGTGTATTACTCGATCACCAAAGAACCACTGGTCCGATTTACATGAAATTTTACATGGAAATAGCTGATTTGCCTGGTTAATATATAGGCTACTTTTGATTTCAATACTTTGCACTATTTAAAGATGGCAACCGTTTAAGTGACGTCACTACACCATTTGGTTTCAAACATTCATATTTCAATTTCAAATAAAAAGAGAACGCTAAGAAATAGCAAACTTTTGATAGGATATACTAGGTTTAAAATTTAAATTTCTATCAGAATGGTCCTTATCACTTTTTGTGTAACTCCAACTGTTAGCGAGTAAAACCTAATTGTGTGCTATAAAACAAGGTCAATGCCAAGCGGTGTAGCTGGACAAAATGTTCCATCCTAACTCTCCCTCCGCGCAGCACCTCGCCTATCCCCTGTTTTAACTGTCACCTTCACATTTCAATTTATTTATGACCAGTAGCGAAGCACGGGTACTTCAGCTAGTATTTAATAATAATGCAACTAACTCCGTGCCCCTTAGCCCCTTAAGGGCCTTGGCCTACCAAGCGACTGCTATCCAATTCTGTTGGTCTACAGAGTGTGAGATGACGCGTGGTCAGCACATCGAGTTCCCTCGGCCGTTAAATTTGGTTTTCTTCACCGGGACGCTGCTTCTCTGAGCAGACAGCTACTCAAATGTCCTTACGAGGTTGAGTGCACCCGGTACCTAACGAAGCCGGGAATCGAACTCGGGGTCTCCGGATGAGAGGCAGGTGCTCTACTGTAACCCCTCGGGGCCGGATAATAATAATGATAATAATAATAATATTTTGGATTTAATGTCTTTTTAACTGCTGTAGTTTCAGTCATTATTATTTATTATTATCACGCCATGGAGGAGTTGCTTAATGTAGCAACACAAGGGTGTGTTGTTTAAACATTCTTGAGTCACCGATGACTGCATTTTTGGAAAATACAGTATGGTGAAACATTTCATCTCTTGTTTTCTACGGTATAAAATAAACCAGACATATCTGCGTTTATCATCCATCTTTTGCCTCATGGGGGCAATTTTTAGGTTTCCACCAAGTGTTTAAATACTTCTCAGACCTTCAAACTCCCTGTACACCATTTCACTATTCACTCATTAGCTGATGAATTAAATAAATAATATAGGGAAATAAAAGTGGTTAAAATAGAGCAGCGGAGAAGGAGGAGCTATCCGAGAGCTGACCATATGAACCAGGATGATTTTAATGTGAATTTATACTTTCAATTTCTCATCGCTGATTACTCGCTCTTCTTTTTCTTGTAATTATATTTCTCTAAAATGTTCCGTGTGGAGCATTTATTATGATTGACGGATAACACTAATTACAAGGGAACTCTGGTAGCGCGTACCCCCCGAACGGATTGTAATTGGCAGAGGATACTCTTAGAAGGTCACTCTATCTGACGGAGGGACAAAATCAGCTGAAATTAACGTTAAGCCTCTATTTAAAACGACTGAAAAGATGCGGAAGCAGGCCCGACGAGAAGGAGGGGCAAGCGGAGCTGTAGCCCCGGTGCCCGAACACGCTGAGGCGAGGGGCCCGGGACGGCTTACAGTTGACAACATCACTCAAATTCATTTCTAAACCATTTTTTGATTCTCTTCACAAGGCTATGTTCAATGAATATCATCCAAAACTTGACTATGAGAACTATAACGAATTCTATAAAAATCCATTATGTATTTCACTTTTCAGCCGTGAAAATAGGAGTTGTCCATTTCATTTATAACAAACGGAAGTTGAAAACACGTTTATAAGGCGGTAAGTTTCTAATTCAAACTCAACTACTCTATGTATTTCATACATCTCTGAAAGGAGTGCAGCTTATTCCTGTAGAGCCCTTAGAACAAAAATGAAATTTAAATGCAGAGTTATCAATTTCTTGAAATAAAACAAAAAGCAACGAGAGACGAAAAGAAGAGTGGCTGAAGAACTGAAAAACAATTAAACTCATATTCAATATGGACATGCTAAATTGCATGGAGTTATACAGTATATGGGTTAAACAAATTCAAGCTTAATACTTCCAAAATAATGTAACAGGTTGAAAATACGGAAAAAAAAGATGGAGGTGCCCGGAAACCTTCGACCCAGGGCCTGTGATCGCCTTCTACGGCCCTACGCGGAAGCGACCAGGCAACTGCCAGCCTTCCACTCCCACGCACTGACTCACTGTTCCGCGTCTCTCCAATCGCTTTAATAGAGGCTTAATGTTAATTTGAGGCAATTTTTCCACCATCGTGTAGAGTCCCTTCCACGTGTATCCTCTGCCAATTACAATCCGATCGAGGGGTACGCGCTACCAGAGTTCCCTTGTTAATACTCAAGTTCATAAACGTATGGTAAATAAACATTGCCCTCAAATTTATTGTGAGTAGAATATTAGTATTTTATTGAAGAAAATCTCAGAAGACAGTATTGATTTGAAAAATAATTGAAGCACGCCACCGAACAACGCTGTATGGGACATTTATCAAAATGTACAGCAACAAAGAAAAACATTTCTTCATCACATATTTTTTATTTTTTTATTTAGTCAATTTACCCTCTAGGTTGGTGGTTTCCACGGACTCAGCGAGGGAACTCACCACTACCGCCTCTATGGGCAGTGTCCTGGAGCTTGGAACATCTAGTCGGGATGGATACAACTGGGGAGGTGTGATCAGCACTTCGCCCAGACGTCATCACCTGCAAAGCGAACAGGGGCCTCATGAGGGATGGGAAGGGATGGAAGACTGGGATGGATAGGCTAGGAAGAGGGAAGGTGGCGGCCGTGGCCTTACAGAAGGTACCATCCCGGCATTTTCCCGAAGACGAAGTGGGAAACCACGGAAAACTACTTCGAGGATGGCTGAGGTGGGAATCGAACCCCCTTTACTCATTTGGACCACCCGAGGCTGAGTAGACCCCGTTCCAGTCCTCATACCACTTTTCAAATTTCGTGACTGAGCCGGGAATCGAACCCAGGACCTCCGGGGTGGCAGCTAACCATGCTGACCGCTACGCTACGAAGGCGACACTTCATCACATATACTGTACATTATTTTTTTATTTTAAAACAATTCAACATAATTATTGGCGAATAACAAACCATGTTCAGCCTGAAAATGCCATAATGCTACTCCAATGCCTGTGCAATACCTGTTTGATGTCTCAATATGGTGGAATAACGCTGTATGCGACTGTTCTTACAGCGTTGTTCAATAGCAGACATAGCATACGTAAACAATGATGCCAGAAATAATTCTCTAATCTATTCCATTACACAGAGATTTGTTGTTGTTAATACATTTTAGGAGCTTGGGTCATCTTGGTCATCAGCCTCGTGTAGTTGGGTGTGTTTTGTACTTGTCTGATAACATGTATTTATGTGTTGACTGTACAGTAGTAGTGTGTGTATCTATATTAGGGACAAGGATGAGGTAGTTGCCCCGGGACTTGTAGTAAGGTACTATCCCTGCATTTCCTCGGAGGGAGTGTGGAAAAACCAAACTTAGGACAGCCCCTGTCAGCGCCGGGATGTACAACTGCGATCTCCGGACTTGTTACAGTGCCTTCGCGGCCGTGGTGCACGATTTAAAGAGCTCAACTACGCCGTGGGACATTGCACAGAGAATATATTTATTCCATCTACATATCAAACTATAATTTCTATTAATTATTGTTATCTGGTATGAATATGGACAGTACAAAAAGCAAAGAACTGTAATTCTAGACTGAAGGCTGGAACGGGATACACTCAACATCGTGAGGCAAAACTGAGAAGAGGTGGGTTCAATTCCCACCTCAACCGCCCTGGAAGTGGTTTTCCGTGGTCTCCCTCTTTTACCTCGGTCGAATACCAGATACGGCCGCCTCCTTCCTAATCCTCATCTGAATTACAATTACACACACTAATACAGCCATCGCAATAACACAGGTTATCAGACCAATTTTACTCACACACAAACACCAAGTACACAGGGCTGCATGCTGCATAAATCAACAACACACACTCACCAACCCGGCTTTGCATTAACCACATAGCTATGACAGTACCATACAGCGTTGTTCCACTTGCCTGGTTTGGAGGCTGTTTAGCAGGGATATTCTTCCCACATCGACTTATATACGCCTTTCCGTGATCCCTCAACTTGTTGCGTTTAATATCCTTCCACTCACTAACGTTTACTTTACGTTTTCTTGATCTGTTCAATCGATTTACATTACTAGGACTCAACACAACATCTCCCGCGCTCGCCATGTTGCACACATCATTGTGCTGTACAGCGTTTTTCCGCCTGGCACGAAACTTAGAGCCTAGCAACGAGGTGCTTCAAAATATAATTCGGCCATGTTTTCCACGTGAGCACGCGGAGAATGCCTCACATATCATTGTTCGGCCATAAACTCAATTTGCCGAAAAAGATGTGCTATACAGCGTTGTTCGATGGCGTGGTCCAATTAGAGACTTAACTAATGTGGCCACATGAAAACCCAGGTCAATTGTGTATGAGAAGATCATGGTGACAAAGTATTGCAGCGCAAGCGACATTATTTTATTGAGTTAGTAATCTTACATATTAAAATAACTGGGAAAAATTCACCTTTTACTAAAACTGAAATATTTTGACAATTAATTGCCCTACAATGACGTTTGTTGGCTGGAGACATTATGCACGTTATTTGATTCTATCATCCGTGTATTAAATAAATTCCAATATTCATTTCACCAAGGCCATTCTTCTGGCGTGCCGGCCGTAGTGAGGGGAGGAGCGAGTCAAGTGTTCTGTAACACGCATGCTCCCAGGAGCCAGATGGCCTGCCCCACTGCTTCGAGCATAAATACAATAGAGTGCGCATTGCCACACTGCGCATGTACTGTGACGTGAAACCAACATCTCGATCAGCTGATTAAAGGGTAAACAGAGGACCTCGTAATGGAAGGTTATAGGAGAATGTGGGAAAATTATTTTTAATGAGGGTTTAAACACACATTTTCGTAATTTATACGGCGTTGGGAAAAGCATCGCATGTTTCTTCACGTACCGGAAGGTAGCAAAGCTTAAGAATGTAACATATTTGGTGTTAAAAGTGGCTGTCGTGTTCCGTAATACTCATACATCCAGGATCCCCTCTTGTAAATACTTAATAACAAATCTGACTCTGAATTAGGCCTACTGATTTTTGAACAGAAAAGTGTTTGTCTAGCTAGTCATTTTTGATAGTAGGCCTACGCCCGAAAGCTCCAAACAAGTTCAATCTATTAACTTACTACGTCATTTCCCAAATTATTTTTCATTAGAAAATGTATTTTGGCTAATTTTAGTAACGGTACGTAAGAACATTTTATCGTACGATGAGCTCTCATTCAGCGTTACCCTTCCACTTCAGTATATTATGAAAGTGAACAAAACAACATGGGCAAATGGAAATAAGGAAGTCTATCGATTTAGTAAGCGTTGGTTTTTAACAACTATGCATTACATTTGCTACATAGGAAAATATTTTAATCAATGAACTGTTTTTAAATTCCATTTTCCATGAATCATAGAAACCTTCGCAAAAATTACCCAGAATTTTGAAATTCTACGAAGAATTGACTAATTTAGGGATGCAATGTAGCCTAGCCTAGAAGAATCTCAAAATTCCCTCAACTAAACGCACTGTCCATAACTTACGTTTAATATTTATTATCGAAAACTACACCGTCACATCTGTAGCATAACCTGTAAATTGACACTGAACATGATTGCCGACTGCATTGTGTAGTCCACACTACATTTGATCCAGCATAGGGACATAAAGCATTTTTATGTTCAGAGATGCATTTACTAGCAGTCTCAAGAAAACACCAAGAAAAACGTCTAGCCTATGTACATGTAAATACTTGATACCTTCGACCATAAATACAGGCCTGTTCAGTGGAGTAAGGGATAGGGTAAATTATAATCATTTATAATAAACTCCAGCATTTCCATGTTTAATTATTTTTCTTTCATATTTCGGAGTTAAGAGGAAACGCAGGCTAAAGAAATGCAAGTAATTAAGTCACGAATTTTAGGGTTATTTAGCAATGAGTTAACATACGTATGGAAAGAAATGCCCGATCCTTTTTTAAACGTCTCCTTACATCCATACGCGACACAGTAATACACCATTCTGACTTAGTAATGAATATAACTCACTTTAAATAACCCAATTCTATCATCACGTGTAGTATTTCAGTGCTCTAAACTACCCGCAGTTCCCTTTAGTCAGCTGATCGAGATGTTGGTTTCAACAACGTGACGTCATCAGCCATCTATTGGATTTATGATCTAAGACCCACTGCGACATGCAAGCGCTGGCTGGCATTTTGTTTCAGCATTTGTTTTAGAAGTTGTGTGTGCTCCCATGTGAACAGCAAATGTCGCATGGAGACTAGGAGACATAGGATTTTTGAAATGAATGCTACGGAGCAGCACGGGTCATCTAGTAAACCATTAATTTAGCTGCAACATCCAAACAAAATTATAGCTACTGCTACGAGATTCGGGGTTCTATCTGCGTCTATCATCATTAGTATGTGGTTAAGAACACATGGTTTTCTAAGTTGTCAAGATTTCACTCATGGATAACCTTAAATGTCATCGGACGGAGTCAGGGTCATGGCTTCCATCTTGGTTGATAAGGTCACAACTTGAGCAAGTGTTTTATTCAGTCCAACAGGGAAGACAACACAACAATAACAATAACAACAAAGTGATGATCGTGTGGCCTCCGGAGAGGCAGATCTTTCTAGTTGACGCCCGTAATGAGGACGAAGTGATGTTGAAGACGTCACATACATCCAGTCCCCGATCCACGGGAATTAACCCCAGGGGATAGCTAGGCCGGGAATCGAACCCGGAGCACTTTGGGCCAAAGCCACGGAGCCGGACAACAACAAAGTGATAGCCTAATACTTCTTTCTACTCATTTCTAAATGAGAGCCTAAGGAATTTAAACATTATTTCAACATAAACTTGGGCCTGTCGCATACTTATAATGTGGTAATAAATAATATAATGATTCAACCGGAAGGGACTCACGGATAAGCTCGAAGTACAGGAGAGAAAGATATTGGGGCCTGTTAAGGAAGGGAATGAATACAGAAGGCGACCAAATCAAGAGCTCTACACGTACTGTGAAAGAATCACGGATGTTGCTAGGAAACGACGTCTAGCATTTTATGGACACACTCTACAGGATGCATCCTACCAGGTTGACCAACCAGCTCCTTGGTTACTGGCAAAAGCGGAAGACCAATTCACCATGGTTGTGGGAAGTAAGCAAAGATCTGGAAGAACTTGGAGGGACGGAAAGAGACTTAAAGGACCGGACTTCTCTCAGGAAGATGCATCAGTAAATGAGATTCCAGGACAAACCGACAAGGAAGAAGGCAGGTGCACTCTGGACACAGGAGAGGAGGGAAGAACACAGCCAGAGGATACGTAACTAATGGGCAAACATCAAAGCCCACTCCAAATGTAATAGTTGAATGTCGTGGTCCTTAGATGGCCTATACGAAACAAGAAGAAGATTGCACCATGAAGGTCGCGTAGCAACGAGTTAGCTAACACCGGATTTTGACAGAGAAATCTCCGAGGTTACAATACAATGGCCTTGGCCAATACTCAGATGGAAGATCGCGAATTGTAGAAATAGGGAGGGGAGAAAAGGAGCAGACCTTGCTATTACAAACTAACTTCGGTTCTGAATGGACGATTTGTTTTCAAGATGCGTATGGAGAACCTGTGTGATAACTCATGCTATTGTGCTAACTGTACTGCTCTGTGTAAGCCCACTCGTAATTCTGGTTAGAGTTGAGGATGGCCTTACATTGGTTCATCATGAAGTTGGTAGAATGAATAGTGAGAAAGAGATCCAATTCCATATTAGAGATGGGGTGTGTAAGGGCAGATGACGTCGTAGTTCCGCCCCTTAAAACAACTATAACTAAGTAACTAACTAACTAACCAACTAAATAACTAACTAACTAGATGGGATGTGATTCATTCGATCATTATTTTCTATTAGTTTTCTGTGGTCTGACAATTCGTATTGAACCCTTTACCCTATGTTGGTTAAATGATTCTACTTTTTATTTCTTCAATTAATAAATATTTCAACCAGCTTCATGAAAGTAGCCAGACAGTGATGAGGAAATTTCAAGCATTTGTTGGAGACAGTAGGGACATACCTGCGACAGTTTAACAAAAGGCTAAATACTTGAGCTATGAAAAGAAATAGCAGAGCGATGTATCATAAGGACAGGTGTGGCTACCTCAATTTTAGAAGCGACGCGCGGTGAGACATGGTTCTGGTATGTTCATTGTGATATTCGCGCCTAGAAGAAATATGATGCAGTAACGTGAATGGCTGATGAAGAAAATAGACACTCCCAAGACGCCAAGATCTACTAGAAACCGCCAATTTACAGAAAATGGAGAACCAATGAGAAGAGAATGCCTACTTGCGCGCCAACTCCGGCTGGGGTACGCGGCGGCTAGCATTCACGCGGGAAATCGCCTAGACAAAATCTCTACGATCGATTCTAGGATTAATGGGCATATTCTTGACCTGTGCAATATTACGAGTTCAGTGATATTTATTTCATTCCTGTATCACAATTATTTCGAGAAAATTTTACATAAAATCCCCCTCCATCTAGACCCAAGGTCCAGTTCATTTATAAGTGTGTCGAAGAGCCAAGACTTTATTATTATTCTGTTCGTCTAAGGACGTAGACTTTTATTCTGTGTGTCAAGGACACAAGAGATAGACTTTTATTCTGTGTGTCGAGGACACAAGATATTCATTGTAAAGTGTTAAATTCAGTGATAGATAGTCATAGTACTATAATTATAGGGACAGTATCGTCGATAATTCGCCAACGAACAGTGACAGGGAATTTAGTACCTGAACAAGCGAATTTAGTAGTCAGACATAAAGTGTATAATAACCTAATTTTTGTATCAGCGCAAGGATGACATCGATGAATGCAGAGGAAGTTTGGAATTCTCAACACTCCGTCCAGATGGCTGATATGAGATAAAGAAGCATCCAGTTGGGGAATGGCGTCTGATGTTCTTTGACGGGTGACTACAAAAAGAGATGAGTACAAAATAATATTTTATTATTTGTTAAATTAACTTATGGTTTATGGGACATATTTTTGTAAATACTTTGCTTGTGTGATTAATGTAGTATATTTAGTTTTGATCTGACACATTTTTGTTTGGAAGCAGCTCGCACAATTGTAGTTTTTGGAAGGTTCTTTTCTTTGTGTTGTGTTAACTAACGTACCTATGTGAACGGCCGTGTTCGCCTAGGTTACGAAGTGCGGTTAAAACGTCTCTCGGAGATATGTCGTGTTTCAGAAGTAGGACTGAATTAATATAATTATATAGTAGATTGGAGGGTAATTAAATTTTGTTGAGATTTATTATTGATCAGATTCAGTGTGATTATTGCCTTTGGAGCAATGTAATTTGTGACGAAGAGATTCAGCTCTATCGTAAGTTTTAAATATTGTGTTAAATGTTTGCGAGCTCTAATTCAGCAGACCCGTGTGAAAGGCGTTATGTCAGTCCCAGATGTGTGTATTGTGAGTATATATTGTTGTGGTATTACAAGCGGGAATTTCAGCAGAGACTGATTTCTGTCAGCTTGGTACCAGATTCATATTGTATCCTTGCGAGGACAATTATGGATATGTGATTATTGTCTGACCATATGTTGAGTTGGAGGAGATGTTAGTTGCTGTTGATTCCTTGAGATAACAGTCCAGCTGGTCGGCTATTTATATACACTGGAAGGGGGACATGACAGGTATTGAGGAAAGGGTGAGTTGTGGTCACAAGGGCTGGCTGAGTTTCGCAAGCAAGCTCATCATTAGTGGAGTGCACGTCTGGCTCCCAATTACTTGAAAATAAATATAAATGTGAGAAACTGATCAATGGTAAAATTGTTTAAATATATGGGAGTTGCCTACGAAACACGATAATATTCGAAGCGTTTCTTTAACATGCAGTTTTGTTAATATAAAGTAATCTTAACCACTCAGGTTGTTTGTTGTTGTTGGTTTATTCTATGTTTATTTCCATGTCAGTGACCCGTGAGTCACGTGCGGCGCTGTTTTTCCTTGTTGTTGAGTATCTGGCCATTGTGGCAGCTCATTTGGTTAAGTGTGTCACCACACTAATAAGGGTCTCAGAGAGATGCCTGTAAATAGTAGAGTTGTAATATGTGTGTCAGAATTAGATTTTAAGGATTTTTATTAATGTTATGCCCATATCCATAAACGTTGATTTACGAGATGATTGTTCGTGAGCACCGTGGCTGTTAACCCGTTGTGAACGAACGATCATCCAAGTACTCATTTCTCGTAGATAGTCACCACGCGAACATAAATTCATATGCAAGATAGTGGAACTTGGATCCACATTTTATTAGAAAAGGGGAGATCCATCGGACTCCTCAAAGTGATAAATATTCCTGTCAGGGGAAAATTCAGGGAGGATTTGTTTATTATTGTTTTGTTTTATTCTTTTATGCACAAATTAGTTATTAAATCTTGTTATTATCTTACGTTTTGTCTCCTTTCTTTCTTAATTATAGTTTTTATCCTATAACCCTTGCCTCAGAAAAGCACGTTGTTTGGCGGACGTAAACACCACACTATGAACTGAACGCGACCCCTTGATCTAAGATTCTTGCATAAAACACTGCTATTCTGAAGGGTTCATAGGTGAAAACTGGCGGCCAACGGTGGGGCTATTCACTGTGGTGTAACGGGGAGATTACACATGTCAATAGTGGCGTATTTGAGTAAAACTGGCATGCCGCAAGTGCAGGCAGATATGACAGTATTTAATCACCAGGAAGTGATATTTTATTAAAAGTAGTTGAGGCGAAGTGGATACCGCCAAATGTGTGAAAGATAAATTAAAATCAGGAGTTTGCAAAGTAAAATACGGTTCACGTTGTTGTCTTTTAAATTAAAGTAAAATTAAGATGTGATACCGGGCGCCCAATGATAAAGTTAAAACTAGATTTGTGTAGAAAGTCAAACTCATGGAAATATTAGGAGGCTGTAGCCTAAAATGACAATTAATACTTTGTTAATTAGTCAGTGTTAATATCAGATCAGGATAACTGTTTAATGACTAAATATGTGCTTGGGGTTAAAATTAAATTGAGTAAAACTAGAACTACTCAGAGATGCAATCAACTAATGGGATTAAAGATAAAAATAAATGAACTGAGTAGGATAAAGAAATTAAATGTGCATTGGATTTATGTGCGTGTCAAAGGGCATTGGCGTATGCCATTTCCCATATGTCTCATATAAATTATAAAACATGGCAACGGTGGCGCAGATCCAGGAGATCATTGAAAGTGCAGCGAGGAGAACTCAGGAATTGTTGGATACTAAATTAGCGGAACAAAGTGAAGCATTGAATACTAAATTATCAGAACAGAGTCAATCTATAAACACTAGTATGTTAGAGCAAAGCGAAGCGTTGAATACTAAACTAGCAGAACAGAGTCAATCTATAAACACTAGTATGTTAGAGCAAAGTGAAGCGTTGAATACAAAATTATCTGAACAAATAAACACTAGTCTGTCAGAACAAAGTGAATCGCTAAATACTAAACTGTTAGAGCAAAGTGAATCGCTAAATACGAAAATGTCAGAACAAAGTGAATCGCTAAATACTAAACTGTTAGAACAAAGTGAATCATTGCGGACACAGTTAAATAACAGTAGAATTGAGCAAAATGAATATCAGGCGGAACAAGCTAGGTTATTAAAGAGTGAAATTAATGACACTATAAATTCACAGTTAGAGGCGCAAAATAATAAAAACACGAACCAATTAGCTTCGTTAACCGCAGAGATGAAAGAGCACACAAACCAACAGATGATATTACTGGCCCTTGATGTAAGCAAAAATAATGAGAAATAATTAGAGCAGATTAAAAAAATGGAAAGTATTTTTGATAAAAAACTTAGCATTCTCGATGAAACGGTGTTAGCTAAATTAGAGCAGATTGAAATAGCATGCACAATGAATACAAGCGAGGTCAAAATAGCTCAGGATAAGTTGGAAGGTCGATTTAAGGAGATGGAGAAAAGTGGCAGGGTCATTCAACAACAAATATCAGCAGTAGATGAGAACATATCAGGCATAATTAAAGATATGGACCGTCTCGAGATAAAATCAGCGGAACAGTGGAAAAGCCTAGAAACGGAACAAGAACAATTTAAGAGTACATTAGACGAAAGGCTAAGCCAGATAGAAAATAATCAGGATGAAAATAAGAGCCAGATTGAAGAAAAAATAAGCACGATTAAATAACAGATCAGGAAAGATTGGAAGAAAATGAATATTGATTCTAGAGAGGAAAGATCCACTATTCTTAAAACAGTAGGCGAAAACCACACGCGTATTCAAGCTTTGGAGCAAGAGGTAAAAAATGAACTTAAAGAGCAGACAGACAGGATCATTAAAGCCGAACTCCGCTCATTAGAACAATCATCTATATTTAAAACGGGAGCATTGAAAGACAAGCCGGATGACTCACATAGTTCCCAACCCAGCATAGCAGGAAGTCAGACTCAAGCAGAGAGCCCATTAACAACAAACACGGAAGGATTTCGCAAGAACGTAGATAGGAGTTCAACACCACAGGACGGTCATCAGCCCACACAACTTATTCAAGTAATTCGCTCAAATGACTACAAGCCGCAGAAATACACAGAAAATTCAGGGGTAACACCTAAGGCCTTTATCAAAGAGATTGAAGACCACTTTAATGACACTGGGGTACCTGAAGCACGTAGATTGAGAATGATGGAGAGATTTTTAGCAGGAAATGTTCTCACCTGGTTTTTAAGTTTCAAATATACATTTGGAACCATGTCAGACTTTAATTTAGCGTTTCTGTGCAAATACTGGTCTCCCGCCATACAACAGTGTTTAAGAATGGAGCTTTACTCTAGAAAATACCAAACTACCCAGCAGACGAAATACTCAGATTTCTTTAACATGCAAATGCTAAAATTTCGCGAGCTAGATTACCCATTAAACGAAGCAGATTTGGTGATGACAATAGCAAGGCAAATGCCAGTTAATGTACAGCAAGTACTAGTCGCAGCAAACGTTAGTACGGTCCTACATGCAGAGCAGATATTACGGCAAATAGATGAGACCACATCTCATAGTCATTTTAGAGGAGGAAGACAGCTGGAATTAGTCAACACTACAGAGGTCGTAAAAACAAAACAAGGAAATACTAAAACGCAGGGTACTAATACAAGCACCTCCACACCTAGGCGAAACCAGGAAGAAGGGGAAAACAGACCATATCAGCGTAACGAAAATCACTACAACAATAGATACCAGGGCAACAATAGATACCAACAGAGAGGATATCAACAATGGCGTGATAATCGAAGGAATGACAGGCCTTATGGAAGATACGGTGATTACAATGCCAATCAAAGATGGAAAGGAAGGAGAGATAAAAATCAAGGAGATCAACGTAACTATCGAGATGACTGGGATGATAGGCACGCTCAATCACAAAATTACTTCGAGGAGTTACACGCTAGTCAAGATGGAGAACTAGGAAGATGGGAAAAGGCCATTGGGAACAGAAAGAACCCAGATACACATACTGAGGAAGCTGGAAGTCTACTGAGACAAGAGGAATATCAAGGACATGAGCGACAGAAGGATGATGGGAGTCGAAATGGAGCTAAAAAAAATGTTAATTTTGGATCAAGGAGACAGTCTCCAAACACAACAGTCGGAAATTGAAGATGGATGGATAGTAGCGAACATACAAGAATGGATTGCTTTACCAGAAGACTGCCTGGAGGAGACGGTGAAACCACGGAACGATGAAATTAGGCAATTACCCATTATTTACGCAAGGATTGGTGGAATTAATATAAGATGTTTATTGGATACGGGGTCACAGATCAGTCTAGTATCGGAGGCCTTGGTTCGAGAGTTGGGACGGACTCAGAATATTCCTGTAATTCCGGTACCACAGCTCAAAGTGAGGGGTGTTATTCCTGAACGCACCGTTACTTGTAAACGTCAGGCATACTTAGAGCTGAACATATTGGAACACACTTTTGGGCAAACATTCATTATCATGGCAAAGATGAATTTCAATATAATTCTTGGTGCAAATTTCATTTGTGACTATCAAGCAGTGCTAGATTTACACAAGAATACAGTCAGTTTTAGAGAATATGACTAGCTGAAAAACGTGGGATTGCATATGGATGAAATCACTACCGGAAGAGATGTAAATTCTTGGGCATTGGAAGCAATATCAGAAGAGACGGAAGAGGAGGTACGAAAGGCGGAAGATAACATCGTAGAAGGGGCTGTTGTGGAACTAGATGAGGAGATAGAATCCCAGGAGATATGGTCTTTATTAACAGAAGGAGATAACAGCAACGCACAATTTGAAGAGTTACTACAGGAGCGGCTCAATGACATTCAACTTGGGGGTGAACACAGAAAACAGTTGGAAGAGATTTTAAGGAAGCACAAAACAGTATTTGATACAGTACCTGGAAACATTTTAAATTTCAAGTACTCTATGCAAGTCGAGGACTGGTCACCTTTCAAAAGCAGATTGTACCCAATTCCTGAAAAATATCGTGGTCAAGTTAAAATCATTATAGATGAGATGTTAGAAGCTGGAGTGATAAGGAAGACACCTACACCTTATCTAAATGCGATTTTGGCAGTCACAAAACCAAATGGATCTATTAGACTTTGTTTAGATGCCAGAAACCTCAACATGAGACTCATTTTTCCTGAGTATGACAGAGCGCCAATTATCAGAGACGTATTAAAAGGCTTTAAAAACAAGAGCATTTATTCATCAGTCGATCTGACGAGCTCGTTCCACCATCTTGAGTTGGATGAGAAGTCACAGCTTCTAATGCCTTTTGGAGTCAAAACAGCGGGCTGTGCTTTAATCCGAGCACTGGACCGGAACCTAACCGAGGAAGTAAAGGAGATGACGGTGCGATACATCGACGACATTCTGTTGGCATCCGACAACATTGAAACTCACATGGAAAATTTAGATAAAGTATTGGGCAACCTAAATGCATCGAATTTCAAAGTAAACCTGAAGAAATCGCATTTCTTCAAGAGCGAGATATTATATTTGGGTCACGTCATTGACAAGGAGGGAGTGAAGCCAAATCCAGCTAAGATTGAAGCGATAAAGAATTTCCCTACACCAACGAGAGTCAAGCACATTCGGGCTTTCTTAGGCGTAACGGGATTCTTTAAAGAAAACTGTCCAGGTTATACGGAGACTGTAGCTCCAATGCAAGAAATGTTAAAGAAAAATAACAAATGGTCATGGAACGCGGAATGTGAGAAGGCATTCCAAGCAACAAAACAGCTATTAGAAAACTGCATTAAATTAGGATATCCAGATTTCAAGCTCAAATTTATAATCCAAGCGGATGCTTCACTAATTGGGATAGGTGCTATGCTCTACCAAGAGGATCCAGCTAACCTGCAGCACAAAACATATTTTGCATTTGTCAGCCGAAAATTGCGTAAGCACGAGCGAAATTATACTGTAACCGAGCTAGAATTGTTGGCCATCCTTCATGCGCTCCAACAATGGAAACGAATAATCTATGGTTACCCTATTGTTGTCAGAACTGACCACAAGGCACTAACATTCTTGTTTAAGACGTCTATGGCAAGCGAACGTGTGACACGTTGGTCTATATACATTCAGCAGTTCAGCATTGAAATTGAACATTGTCCAGGGAAGATGAACGTGATACCGGATGCACTCAGCAGGAACCCAGAGCCTGATAATGAAGAAACAGCGATGGTACAACACTTGGAATTAACACCGAAGGACCGGAAATTCTTGGAGGAGTTACGTGAGATACAGCGAGAACAGGAAGCGGAACCATGGATGATGCTATTAATTAAATACTTCAAAAAGCAACTACCTACAGGAACACCTGCATTTCGAGAAGCGAAAGCCAAAGAAGGAAGATATGTTTATGTCAACAATTTGCTGCACAAATGGGTAGATAATGACCACACCAAGTTACGCATATTAGTACCTGCATCGTTACAACGAGGATTGACATGGCATACCACGAAAGTTACGGTCACGTGGGCTTAGACAAGTGCGAAGCGACAATAGGAGAGACATTTACATGGCCACGTATGAGAACAACTATATGTGACGTCATTACAACTTGTGACCCGTGTCAGAGGACAAAGCCAAATAATTATTTACTGAGGCAATATCCTAGACCATTGCTACCTCAGAAACCATGTGAGCTGCTGGCGGTGGACTTTCTTGGTCCAATTCCGAAGGGAAGGAGAGGTTGCCGTCATTTTCTAGTGTGCATTGATGTATTTTCTAAGTTTGTAGTACTATGCCCTATTCAGAAAACAACATCGAAGCAGGTACTCAGTCGCATTCGTAATAGAGTTATTCCAACCCTTGGAAAACCAGAGTTTATATTATCAGATCACGGCAGTTATTTCACAAGCGCCGAATTCAAGAAAGGAATGGAAGACATGGGTATAAAACATGTTTTAAGCAGTATCCGACATGCCCAAGCAAATCCAAGCGAGAGAGTAATTAAATGTGTAACTGCATACTTGAAGATCTTCATTCCGAACGAACACCACAAATGGGTCGATAAAATTAAGGACGTAGAGACATGCATGAATTCTACCAGGCACGAGTCAACAGGACAAATCCCTATGGTCCTACACAAGAACGAGTATCCAGTAAGAACGTTGAAAAGCATCATTAACTGTCCACAAGATCCCATGATAGCACCAGACCTGAGAATTGAAAGAACGAGAGCATACATGAGGAAACAAGCAGACCGCAGATTACGGCGAGTAAGAAATAAGAGGTTTCACGGTGATCTTGAAGTCAACCAGCTCGTTTTGGTGAAACGACCTGCTACATCGGACCCAGAAAAGAAAATCTTTAGTAAATTCTGCGAGAAATTCATAGGACCCTATTCTATCGTAAGAAACCTTGGAAATAATGCTTACAGAGTGAAAGAATTGAGCACAGGAACAATGTCAGTTTACAACGCTGCCAAACTAAAAAAATGTCGTCGAAGTGAACCATGGTAGCACCGAAATAATGACGCTGTTGGAATATACGGACGTCCTTCTATCAACAAAGTCAACGGGGAGCAGTTGAGTACGGCACGTGGTGAAGGAGGAAGTAGACGTGTTGTTGACAAACATTAACGAGGCGAGCAAGGTGTTGCCGCAGGCATCCGAGCGTCACGCAAGGTTGGAAGGGAGAGACAAGCAGGATATGAAAACGAGTAAATGCCATTGAAGACAGGAGCGCCTAGACCAAGTAAGAAAAAGGGGTGATTCTGGAATTAAAACAAATTGGCCTACGGAAGTATTGTAAAATTGTCGACTTTATTCCTAAGTTCGAAATTTTGTGAGTGGGAGAGTTGTGAACCCTTTACCCTATGTTGGTTAAATGATTCTACTTTTTATTTCTTCAATTAATAAATATTTCAACCAGCTTCATGAAAGTAGCCAGACAGTGATGAGGAAATTTCAAGCATTTGTTGGAGACAGTAGGGACATACCTGCGACAGTTTAACAAAAGGCTAAATACTTGAGCTATGAAAAGAAATAGCAGAGCGATGTATCATAAGGACAGGTGTGGCTACCTCAATTTTAGAAGCGACGCGCGGTGAGACATGGTTCTGGTATGTTCATTGTGATATTCGCGCCTAGAAGAAATATGATGCAGTAACGTGAATGGCTGATGAAGAAAATAGACACTCCCAAGACGCCAAGATCTACTAGAAACCGCCAATTTACAGAAAATGGAGAACCAATGAGAAGAGAATGCCTACTTGCGCGCCAACTCCGGCTGGGGTACGCGGCGGCTAGCATTCACGCGGGAAATCGCCTAGACAAAATCTCTACGATCGATTCTAGGATTAATGGGCATATTCTTGACCTGTGCAATATTACGAGTTCAGTGATATTTATTTCATTCCTGTATCACAATTATTTCGAGAAAATTTTACATAAAATCCCCCTCCATCTAGACCCAAGGGCCAGTTCATTTATAAGTGTGTCGAAGAGCCAAGACTTTATTATTATTCTGTTCGTCTAAGGACGTAGACTTTTATTCTGTGTGTCAAGGACACAAGAGATAGACTTTTATTCTGTGTGTCGAGGACACAAGATATTCATTGTAAAGTGTTAAATTCAGTGATAGATAGTCATAGTACTATAATTATAGGGACAGTATCGTCGATAATTCGCCAACGAACAGTGACAGGGAATTTAGTACCTGAACAAGCGAATTTAGTAGTCAGACATAAAGTGTATAATAACCTAATTTTTGTATCAGCGCAAGGATGACATCGATGAATGCAGAGGAAGTTTGGAATTCTCAACACTCCGTCCAGATGGCTGATATGAGATAAAGAAGCATCCAGTTGGGGAATGGCGTCTGATGTTCTTTGACGGGTGACTACAAAAAGAGATGAGTACAAAATAATATTTTATTATTTGTTAAATTAACTTATAGTTTATGGGACATATTTTTGTAAATACTTTGCTTGTGTGATTAATGTAGTATATTTAGTTTTGATCTGACACATTTTTGTTTGGAAGCAGCTCGCACAATTGTAGTTTTTGGAAGGTTCTTTTCTTTGTGTTGTGTTAACTAACGTAGCTATGTGAACGGCCGTGTTCGCCTAGGTTACGAAGTGCGGTTAAAACGTCTCTCGGAGATATGTCGTGTTTCAGAAGTAGGACTGAATTAATATAATTATATAGTAGATTGGAGGGTAATTAAATTTTGTTGAGATTTATTATTGATCAGATTCAGTGTGATTATTGCCTTTGGAGCAATGTAATTTGTGACGAAGAGATTCAGCTCTATCGTAAGTTTTAAATATTGTGTTAAATGTTTGCGAGCTCTAATTCAGCAGACCCGTGTGAAAGGCGTTATGTCAGTCCCAGATGTGTGTATTGTGAGTATATATTGTTGTGGTATTACAAGCGGGAATTTCAGCAGAGACTGATTTCTGTCAGCTTGGTACCAGATTCATATTGTATCCTTGCGAGGACAATTATGGATATGTGATTATTGTCTGACCATATGTTGAGTTGGAGGAGATGTTAGTTGCTGTTGATTCCTTGAGATAACAGTCCAGCTGGTCGGCTATTTATATACACTGGAAGGGGGACATGACAGGTATTGAGGAAAGGGTGAGTTGTGGTCACAAGGGCTGGCTGAGTTTCGCAAGCAAGCTCATCATTAGTGGAGTGCACGTCTGGCTCCCAATTACTTGAAAATAAATATAAATGTGAGAAACTGATCAATGGTAAAATTGTTTAAATATATGGGAGTTGCCTACGAAACACGATAATATTCGAAGCGTTTCTTTAACATGCAGTTTTGTTAATATAAAGTAATCTTAACCACTCAGGTTGTTTGTTGTTGTTGGTTTATTCTATGTTTATTTCCATGTCAGTGACCCGTGAGTCACGTGCGGCGCTGTTTTTCCTTGTTGTTGAGTATCTGGCCATTGTGGCAGCTCATTTGGTTAAGTGTGTCACCACACTAATAAGGGTCTCAGAGAGATGCCTGTAAATAGTAGAGTTGTAATATGTGTGTCAGAATTAGATTTTAAGGATTTTTATTAATGTTATGCCCATATCCATAAACGTTGATTTACGAGATGATTGTTCGTGAGCACCGTGGCTGTTAACCCGTTGTGAACGAACGATCATCCAAGTACTCATTTCTCGTAGATAGTCACCACGCGAACATAAATTCATATGCAAGATAGTGGAACTTGGATCCACATTTTATTAGAAAAGGGGAGATCCATCGGACTCCTCAAAGTGATAAATATTCCTGTCAGGGGAAAATTCAGGGAGGATTTGTTTATTATTGTTTTGTTTTATTCTTTTATGCACAAATTAGTTATTAAATCTTGTTATTATCTTACGTTTTGTCTCCTTTCTTTCTTAATTATAGTTTTTATCCTATAACCCTTGCCTCAGAAAAGCACGTTGTTTGGCGGACGTAAACACCACACTATGAACTGAACGCGACCCCTTGATCTAAGATTCTTGCATAAAACACTGCTATTCTGAAGGGTTCAGTATTGATACTCCTTTTCTGAAGGTCTCAGGATTGACTCCCGGCTTTGCTAAGAAATTCAGTTCTGGACTGGCAGGAACGGGGTTCACTATGTCCACTTCTACTCCAGGCGAATGCCAGAATGATGACTAAAACAAGGCCACAGGCACCTTCTACCAAATTCCTAGCCCTAATTACAATATACACACACTTGTACAGACATCACAACGACACGGGTTATCAGGCAAATTGCAAATGCACTCAAGTAAATGGAGGCTGAACACGTTGTTGGAAGTCCCTAAATAAAATAACAACAGTTCTATAAAGAGAAACATTGAACTAGCCTAGAGTATTATTCTTTCTACAACAGTGCACGCGTCACCGAACAACACAGTTCCAATGTGCAAACAAACTGAACTCGTGCTAGATCAAACAGTCGAGTAAATGCATTTTAATCACTGAGTTGGAATGTTTGTTCTGCTTGGAACTAGCACTGCAGTGGTTTGGGGAGGAGAAAATTCAACTAGCTGTTTGAAACGAGAAAGAACGACAGGATTCCCAGTGCGGTCTGCCTGCTTAATCCATTGTGTGCTGTTTGGACCTGGTCTCCAATGTATTATAAAAAGAAAAATAGACCATTAAGAATAATGAGACGTGTGAAGGAATAACATTTGAAGATTCGCCTAGGATAACAAAGCTATTTATATGCTCATACAAACTAGCAGTAACGGCATAGCCTTTACTGAACACATGCACAGTATTATGACCGTCTTCAGTTCCTTAACGCTGCAAGTAGTACAACTGCCAAAAGTATAATACGTGATCATAAGGTTTCCGATTGATGGTCGTATAGTCTAGAATAGGATTACCAATCAGGCAAAATCGCCGTGAGCATTGAGGCATTCATCCCACCGACGCACCAGGTTGATGATCTCAGTGTGGTAAAACATCGTGTGCTGCTGCTTGCAGAAGTCCGTAACTATCCTGCTGCACATCCTCGTCCGACAGGAATGTCGACCTTTAAAGGTCTATTTTAAGGAACCGAAGGCGTGCTGATCACATGGGGAGAGATCAGAACTATAGGGCGGAGGCTTGAGTGTCTCCTACTTGAGTTGGCATACCTTCTGCGTTACGACCTTTGAGGTATGTGGACGTGCAATATCATGAAGCAACAGCACCCCTTGTTGCAGTTTTGCCGGACGTTTCGCCTTAATTGTACGCTGTAATTTCTCCAGTCTTGCGCATTACGGTACCGTTCCCCAATGATAGAGACAACGGGTTCCTTGAAATCAACTAGAAATGGGCCCCGGTAATCAGAGAACAACGGTGGTTTACGACAGACATGATGCCCCATACCATGGCTTCCTCTAGGCATTGGCCACACCGAATTGCAACACCGCTTCGCTGACGTCATACGTCCGAGTCCGGCCGTGCGCCTAGGCAGAGAAGACATTGCTGTCTGTCAATATATTAATTTGAAATCGGGTTATTGAAAATAAGTTCACTAATATGTATGGACGGGGGGAAGGTGCGTATACTGTAGATGTACTGTAGATACTGATGTAAGTTATTTAATAATAATTAGTCAATAAAACTATAAAAATGATAAAATTACTTCACATACATTTAACTTATACTAAATCATGTCAAGAATCAAATAAATAGTTCACATAAGTGTTAACAATTTTCTTTTCTTACTTTCACTTGAAGTAGGCCTACTCGATGCGTCTGTCATCATTTTGGAGTAATTGTTCAGAAGAATGTTCGATGCAATTGTAATGATTATCTTAACAGTGTCACCGTTTTCTCTGCCACAGATACACGTATCTTCAATGACGTGACGCATTACTGTGTCAGAAAACACTATCTTCTCACTTAGTAAGCACAACACATCCTCCTGTTTGTCACTGAATGTTAAGAAGACATGTTCATATCTCTCTGATATTAGCGACTGCATAATCGCAATTACATTGCTTGTTATTTCAATAACAAAATCTGTGGGAACTGATAATCCACCACGATTTATTAATTGGAAATATTTGTCTTCTCTTTGTTGTTCCTGATCGTTTGCTACCAGGCTGATACAATCCTGACAGTCGACTCGTTTACTTATTTGGAACGAAATGTAACCGCAGATATAGTACAGTCCAGATTTATCAATTGCGGTACATTCTAAAGAATATTCTGTTATAATACTAGAAAAATTCACGAAAACATTTTCTTTAATACAATTCTCACTGTTGTATGCTAAATTGGTTTTCCGTGGTTTCAAATTTTTAGCTCCAGGCAAATGCCGGCCACTGACGCCTCCATCCAATTCGTTTCCCAGTTTCAGTCATTGTATCTCTCATTACCTATTCTGGTGAGGCCGGCATCAGGAAGGGCATCCGGCCGTAAAACCATTCGACACATTTAAAAAAAATTAACTTAGTTCAACACCAACCCCGTAGAAACGGCAATAATATGGGTTGGAAATAATAATAATAATAATAATAATAATAATAATAATGATGATGGGTCCCAGGAATCAACCTGGAAGGAGTCCTTACGGCTTGGGCTAATGGGAGTGAAATGCGTTGTTGCATGTCAGCTGCGACTTAAACATATTGGATTCAGCAAGAGAATCCAACTTAGCCTCTTTCACTCCAACTCCATCATGTAACCTACAAGAGGGGACACCCCTGTTAAGCCGAGCAACCCAGTGGAAGTTTGGGTAACCAATCCCAGCGGGAAGCTGGGTCGGCGAGCCGATCAGTGCTGGGGACTCCAAGGCTCACAACCTTGGCAGTACATTGGTCAGTGTGCAATATCACTGGCCTCCTATCTACAGTTTTTTCAACTGTGAAAAGCATGGAGGAAACGTCTGCTGAAGCAACTACCCCAGGCGGTAACCAATCCACCGTCGTCTTGCACGACGCATGCAGGCCTTCGGACTCTGGGGAGCCTGCAACGACATGCTTGGAGGTATCGGAGACTCTTACAAACAAGATCAGACACAAACGAAGCAACTTCTTCGCAACATTCAACGTGAACTCCCTTATGAAGGTCGGTAAATTGAAACAACTGATTGACACCCTGCAACATCATCAAATCCTGATCGCAGCAATTCAGGAAACAAGGTTTGTTGATGCAGAAGCTTTTGACTCCCAGGGGTATAGAATCTTCAAAGGTAAAGTCGGAAAACGTGTAGTAAAATCCATCCCCCACCTTGGCACAGGATTTGTGGTCAGTAAGAAGATTTTAGAGTCCATCACCAACTTCACGTCCCCCAACAGTCGAGTCTCGATCCTTTCGTTTCGGAGCACAAATAAAATCTACACCATGGTGAACGTCCATGCCCCAATTAATCAAGCTAACAGAATCGATCCACAAGGGACGGAAATATTCTGGGAAGAGCTTGAAGATATTCTATCCAAGATTCCCAAAGAACACATCATCGTCCTTCTTGGGGACTTCAATGCTCAGCTCGGTAAGGAAAAGAAATTCAAGAATATTATCGGAGAATACCCGGCCCACAGAAGAACAAACCGCAATGGAGAAAGGTTAGTGGAGTTGTGCAAGGCGTTCAACCTAGTGATGAAGTCAACCGCTTTCAAACGACTTCCTGCAACACAGAAAACATGGACATCCCCAAATCCCCATCTCGGCGAATTCCAAATTGACCACGTTGCTATTTCTCGTAAATCTCGTAGAGAAATCCAGAATGTAAAAGTCTTAAGAAGCGCGAATCTTGACTCTGATCACTATCTTTCAAAGATAAAATTAAAACTTCTTCCGAGATCCACCAAGAGATTTCAGGGAAGAAAGATCAACAGGTTTGATGTGGAAAAACTGAAAACACAAAGCGAATTCAGTCAGAAACTTGAAACACTTGAGCCACAGAATTGGGAACAACTCCAAGAAGCAATTCTTGAAACGGCACAGGAAACCATCCCACTGACAAAGTCGAGGCGGCATCCTTGGTGGACTAATGAATGTGACGATGCCATTCACGAAAGGCGGCTTGCCTGGTTGCGATGGAACAAACAGAAGAATGAAGAAAACAGAGAGAGATTCCTGGTCGTGAGAAAGCAGGCTGATAAAACCATACGCGGGATAAAACGAGCATTCCAAAAAAATCAGTTGGCACAGATAGACCAAGATTTCAAAAAGAACAACACCCGTGATTTCTATAAAACCTTCAAGCAAAATCTCAGTAAATACACACCACCCAGTCTTCACTTTAGGAATCCCGATGGGAAAGTTGCTTACAATGACAAAGACAACTGCCAGATCCTGGCGAAATACTTTGAGTCCCTTCTCAATTGTGAGGCTCCAACATCGAAATTTTCCTTTCACAGTAATGTGCTCGTCAATCCAGACTCAAGTCCACCAACTAGGGAAGAAATCAAGCAGATCATTCACTCACTTAAGAACAATAAAGCACCAGGTGAGGATTCAATAGTTGCCGAACTCTGGAAATACGCAGGTGAAAAACCAGTCGACAAGCTAACGGATATCATCCGGGAGATTTGGGAAACAGAGAAACTGCCCAGTGATTGGACATCGGCCCTAATTCATCCCCTGCACAAGAAAGGTGATAAAGCGGACGTAAACAACTATCGTGGCATATCACTCCTCTCGATAACATACAAGATTCTCGAGAAAGCGCTTCAAACGAGAGCGGAAGCACAGCTCGATCAACACCTGGGAGAATACCAAGGTGGATTTCGAAAGGGGCGCTCTTGTGTTGAGCAAATCATGAATCTAAAATCAATTCTATCGTACATGAATCTGAGAAGTAAGAAATTTGTTGTGAATTTTGTTGATTTCAAGAAGGCTTACGACTCGCTGGATCGAAGTACCCTGATCCAGGTTTTAAGAGAATTTGGTTTAGATAATAAGACAAGAGCAATCATTCACCAATCCCTATTGGATACGGCTTCCAAAGTGAAATTCAGGGGAGAGATTTCTGAATCCTTCGCAATACGGACAGGGGTGAGACAGGGAGATGGGCTCTCGCCTCTTTTATTCAACTGTGTTCTTGAGAAAGTTATTCGAGAATGGCGTAAAGAATTGTGTAAGGATGGTATAGAGAATGGGGTCAGACTAGGTTGTAAGAACAAAAACCTGACAATCGACTGTTTAGCTTTCGCAGATGATGTTGCAATTTTCTCTAATTCTCTTGACACAGCCACACAACAAATCAATCAATTACAGGTGCAAGCAGCAAAGGCAGGTCTTCAGATTTCGTTTGAGAAAACCCAGTTTATAACGAACATCAAGTCGGAACCCAGAGAACTTACGGTGAATGGAGGACAAATAAAACAGGTAGAGAAATTCAAATACCTGGGTGAATGGATTGAGCCCAACATTCGTGAAAAGGAAGCCTTTGTGGCACGGATTAACAAAATGGAAATGGCTTACCATTTAACCAAAGACATTTACAAATCACGATCAATGTCCTTCAAGGCCAAACTGAGGCACTTCGTTACCGTTATTCGCTCGGAGGCGTTATATGCATCAGAATGCTTGGCGATGAATAAGAAAGGCCTGGCAGAACAACTCGAAGCCAAAGAGAGGAAGATTCTGAGAAAGATCTTGGGCCCGGTCAAGGAACGAGGAGAGTATAGAAGACGACACAACGATGAACTCTATCTACATGTGTGGGGCGTGGTGGCTCAGCGGTCTAGCTGTATGCCTCTCACCAAGGCGGTCCGGGTTCGATTCCCGGTCAATGCATGTGAGATTTTCGAAGTGAAATGCCATGTCCTGTGGTTCGGATTCCACGTAAAAAGGAGGTCTCGTGGCTCATGATCTACAGATTAACGGTCACGTTAAACTACAAGCTTCCTTCCTTCTTCTATCTACATGTGGAGAAAATAACGGACACCATTCGCAAAAGAAGACTCTCCTTTTATGGCCATTTAACACGAATAAACTCCGGAAGATTGTCCAATCGAATCTGTGCCTACTTTGTGGGAAAGAAAACCAAAGGGATCTGGTTTACAGAGGTGGAAAAAGACCTACAAGAACTGGGGATATCACATGAGGACATCTTGGAACGTGACTCTTTGAAGAAGAAACTTGGGGAGATACGGAGTTTTCAGCCAAAACCTATATTGAAAACTGGCAAGAAGTGGACCGAAGAACGAAGGGAAGCTCACCGAAGAAGAATGCGCGAATACTGGGCCAATGTGAAAGAACGAGGGAAAAGGCAGTTGAAATAACGTGGTCCATAGACGACCGAAACGATAAAAAAAATGATGATGATGATGATGAATTCATGTCCTTCATTTCCAGCAGGCATTCTTATTCTGACATCATACGAAACAGAAATAGACGAAGGTGACTTCCTCAAGCAATAAATCGCTATCTCTGTTTTAGTAACTAATTAGTACGCCCATATCAGTGATTTATGTGTATCTGTTTAACTTACACTGCTTAAATGCCAACGCAGACATGAGAAAAATAGCTATCGTAGGTAATGGTCGATCGAGGTAGACCTACTGATTGTTGACGAGAATAAAGACTCTGCTAGTATCAACGTACGATTGTTGTTTCAACACATTTTAATTTTAACAAGTGTATGCAGCTTAAAAATAAAAATGCATGCAGCTTCGTAACAATACAGAAGAGCAACCACGTGCGATAGAATTCGAGAGCTTACTATCATTTAATATTATAGAATAACGACGTCGTGTTAGGAGCTGTACTTACGTTTCCCAGATGATAAGTCTTCGCTCTCGGGTCTACCTTAAACACAATTGAAAGAACTGTGAGCGATAAAAGAAAATATCCAATTTTATGTTGACTAGCACGTTCAGCACCATTCATCACCATGCTTACTGCTCGCCACACATAGACGCGAGTGCGGCGTTGCCGCTCCGCTATGGACAAGGCCTCCTTAGAGGAAGCCATGCCCATACACATTCGTCATTCTCCGACGGATGTACACCGGTGTTTGTCCTTCGGCAGCCAAGAAAAGAATAACAGCACGTTGGTCCTGTTTGGACGCATTTGGTAATAACGTCGCCATAGTTCCCGTTGCAGAATTTAACGCCCGCACCTCGGCAAGACACGACTGCCACACCAATCCCTTGCCTACGTAATATTACTAATGTAAAGGCCATTCCATTCAGACCCAAGAAAGGCCGCACAATCTCTTTGACCAGAGGAAGAGGGTGTTTGGTAAGTTGGTAGTTACATGGAGAAAGGTGGTGGTGAATTGTGGAAGTGTGAGAAGGGAAGTAGTATATGACCTCTTGGCTAAGATACGAAGATTTTATAAATTGAAGGTGGAGTGTTGCGTTCTAGATTTGAATTTGTTGTGTAGGGTGGATTGTTTATTTTACTTATTTGAAGGAGATTGCCTTCGTATTCGTAGGCTACTTATATAGGCCTATCCGCTTATATAGTCGCACTACGTTGCCTATACGCTGCAGCAACGCCCTCAAACGGAAACTTTTTGATCACGCCTTATACCGTAGTATCTCATTCTGCTACCACACATAAGTGGTGTATAAAAAAAAGAACCAGTGAATGGTTGATACCTCAATGGTTACTTGCGCGCGTGCATGTATCTGTCTATTCAGAGACATGTCGAGAAACACCACCTAGCATACAGTGCTCATGGTCGTCAGAGTGAACCCGCTGCAGGCAGTGGAACTTATACAGTGTGAGAATAGGAGGGAATAACAAGCAAACATCATGTTCTGCTACAAACTGGGGAAAACGGTTATGGAGGCGCATGAAATGCTGGTGCAAGTTTGCGGGATTGAAGCCGTCAGCAGTGAATGTGTTTACTAGTCTACTGGTTCAAACACTTAAGCAACGGAAAGAAAATGGTTTAGGGGATGAATCATATACAATACCACCAGCGTAGTCAAGTGGTATAAGGGACGCTCCATGTCTGGACTGAGCCTAGAGAGAGCTTAGAAAAACTGTGGAAAAACTACACACAGGTAGGCTGCTATCAGCGCTAATGCTGAGCTGGCACCTTAGCCTATTCCATATTTTATCCAAACTACAGGTACACACACTGCTACAGTTACCACATAAACACAGGTCATCAGATGAATTTCACACACAACCGAGTATTCGATGTTCGCTAAGTGAAACATCATTATCATTGTCGACGTCATCATCATCATCATTAATAACAACATCGGGTATGTACGGCAGTCCAAGTCCGACTCGTTGCGTAATGGCTCGCATTCTTCGCTGTCACCGCATATGTTCGGATTCGATTACCGGCTCTGTCAAGAACTTTTATTCTGAGTGCTGAAACGAGGTACACACAGCCTCATGAGACAAAACAGATAAGAGGCAAGTTCGATTCCTACCTCAGAAATCCTGGAAGGTGTTTTCCGTGGTTTCCCCACTTCTACTCCAGGCAAATGCCGAGATGGTTCCTAACATAAGGCCACGATTGCTTCCTACCCAAATCCTACCTCAATAACAAATAGGCTTACACACACTAGTACACGGGGACACATGACTACGATGTCGCAAAGCCCCTAAAAGAATCAACAACAACAACACTCACTTCAGTGTATATAACAGTAAGCAAGTATGATTGCTTGATTGGTAGACTATATGATTTTATATCTTGTCTCAAAGTACAGCACACAGCAGCGTATCCGAGTACGTTAATTTACTCACCACTACATTAAATACGAGTTGGAAGTCCGAAGATCTAAGGGTTGAGTTCCCAAATAGACCGCGGCCATCTCGAGTGTGGTTTCTTCCGTTATATTACATACTCTCTCCAGAAAAAGCTACTTTGTACCCTTTTCATGTTCTATGGCACCTACTCTATTGTAATCCTAAACTCATATAATTACAGATGCACACACTCCTAGCCATCACAAGGACATAAATTATCAGACACATTTAATACACACCAAAGTAAACAGAGCTGATAACCAACATATTCCAAACTCCTAAATAAGCAAAACAAAAAAATGAAGAAGATTATGCTACAATGCGTTAATTGTGTGACCAATGTTGTGGTGAATGAAATCCCGTGCACTTTTAGCACAAATAATTCCGTAGGCGATCCAGTACGGTACCTTCACAAACTTTACCTTTATGTTCGACGTAGTCGAAATGTAAATATTATATGTCAGAAAACTGTATCATAATGAGGGTTATTATAACACTATTTTTCATTATGAAACAGTTTCTCCCACCAATCAGAGCTCAAGAAACAGTTGTGTGACCAATTAGGTAAGGATAGCATCGCATCTGAGCTGACTTCCACGGCTTCTATTTTAAATTTCACTGCATGGCTACTCTCATAGTGGGGTATTTGAGGAGGCCATGGTCAAATACAAGGTATTCTCTGCGTCCCATGCGCTCTGTTCAGGACATAAAACTGGCGAAATCTCAACAGATATTTATGAATATTTATATTCTAACATAAAATAGTTATAATTATCGTCGAACATAAACAGTCGTATGCAACTCGCCTATAATGGTAATTAAGACACTCGTATGGACATTATAAAACTCGTGTCTTAATTATTGCCATTATAGACTCGATTCATAATGTACTATGACATCATATTCGGGGAGGATTAACGTACGATAAATTGAAAGTAGTGACGCTGATTACACATTAGAATTATTTTGATCTTGACAAGTCCTGCCCCCTTTGCTCATCTATCTATCGATCTATCTTCAATCTATTTGACTTGAAGAGGAAGAACCATTACCGCTGTCTTGTCAGCACCGCGGTCACGTTGTGAGGCCTCCAGTAACAGCTATCTGCAATGTTCTATATAGAAGGTTGAAAGGAAGGCACTCACTGCTGTCTGTGGGAACACACACAGTGAGGAGACAGTATCGCGATCTGGACAGGCTGGAGCCTAACGCCACTTGCTTTACGTTTATCTGTATTATACAAATGCAATTACAATTTAAACCTTTCTTCATATTCAAGAACAATCATGTTTTGAGTACCTCTGTTTAATATAACAACAATGCCAAAATTACTGTTTATTCGATTTTGAGGTGAAGTTAGGTTAGAATAGGTTAGGTCATGTTTGGTGAGGTAAAGTGAGAGGAAGGAAAGTAGGAAGGAAGGAAGGAAGGAAGAAAGGAAGGAAGGAATGAAGGAAAGTAGGAAGGAAGGAAAATAGGAAGGAAGGAAGGCAAGTAGGAAGGAAGGAAAGAAGGAAGGAAGGAAAGAAGGAAGGAAGGAAGGAAAGTAGGAAGGAAGGAAAGAAGGAAGGAAGGAAGGAAAGTAGGAAGGAGGGAATGAAGGAAAGTAGGAAGGAAGGCAAGTAGGAAGGAAGGAAGGAAGGAAGGAAAGTAGGAAGGAAGGAAGGAAAGTAGGAATGAAGGAAAGTAGGAAGGAAGGAAGGAAGGAAGGAAGGAAAGTAGGAAGGAAGGAAAGTAGGAAGGAGGGAATGAAGGAAAGTAGGAAGGAAGGAAAATAGGAAGGAAAGTAGGAAGGAAAATAGGAAGGAAAATAGGAAGGAAGAAAGGAAGGAAAGTAGGACTGAAGGAAAGTAGGAAGGAAAGTAGGAAGGAAAGAAGGAAAGTAGGAAGGAAGGAAGGAGGGAAGGAAAGTAGGAATGAAGGAAAGTAGGAAGGAAAGAAGGAAAGTAGGAAGGAAGGAAAGTAGGAAGGAGGGAATGAAGGAAAGTAGGACGGAATGAAAATAGGAAGGAAAGTAGGAAGGAATATAGGAAGGAAAGTAGGAAGGAAGGAAGGAAGGAAAGTAGGAAGGAAGGAAAGTAGGACTGAAGGAAAGTAGGAAGGAAAGTAGGAAGGAAAGAAGGAAAGTAGGAAGGAAGGAAGGAGGGAAGGAAGGTAGCGTGATCTCTAATCTTGCGATCATGAGCAACGGGGCCTCCATTTTTACATAGAATCTGAACCACAGGACGCGATATTTCACTTCAAAAATCGCTCATGCATTCACCGGGAATCGAGAGGTGGTTTAAGTGAGGTAAGGTACAATAGTGTACGAAAACACAATGCTGGACCATGTTTCGAAATATTTAAGCAACCTATTGTTATGGAATCAACACTTAAGTTTCTGCATTGATTTTGAACCCGCAAGGCGTGAACAACTGGAGGCCATATTGAACGCCATGTGTCTGATTTCGTTTCTCCTGCAGACTGGCCTACTAGTGGCCCGGATCTCAACCCCTTAAACTACTGTCGTGGTCAGTGCTTGAGGGCCCTGTCTGCTAGAAGAGACATCACACAGTTAAATGTATGAAACATTCCTTTTTAGTAGCAGTGACATGTTTTCCAGCGTAATTCTATAGAAGAGTGGCCCGAAAGACTTATAGCCTGTTTGAGTGTAGAGCATAGCCATCGTGTAAATGTAAAGTGATTGGTGCTAAGTGAGGTCAATATATCTTAAATCATAGATAATTATATATTTTTCATTTTTTTCTTTGTAACAGTATTTATGGTGAGAGTAGGTATGTATGAGTAATTCCAGCGCAACTGAGCGCGTTATGTCACCCTCCACGTGTGTTTTTGGGGGAAGTTGCAGTTCAAAGATCCGAGGTTCAATTCATGGCGCACAAAGAGACTATCGTGAAGGTAGTTTCCCCCATGGGTTTTATTGTGATCACTACATAAGAATGCCGAGATGGTACCTTATTTCAGGACTCCAAGAACCTATCCCAATTCTACACACACACACACACACACACACGCGCGCGCGCGCGAATACTCAGCCTTATGAGGACATTTGAGTAGCTGTTTGATATGAGAAGTAGCACTCCATGGCCTAAGATGAAGGTAATGCGGCAGAAGGTGTCTTCGCGCTAGCCACGTCTCGCCTTAATTTGTAATCCATGAACTAGGTGACAATCGATTTTGGGTACATGCGGTCCTCTAGGTCCAGTAGCTGGGTTACTATTCAACATGACAATTTTTCTGCGTTTGTCTCATTTACATTATGCTTAGAATTCAACAGAATTAAGATTGTATTGCATTATGCTCATATTTCCTATCAGAGACTGTTCCTAACTGTGACCTCATAAAGCATTATCGAATTGGCTCGCGGCTAGCCCGGTGTAAGTAAACTTCAGGTCGCTCTGTAATCTATGTTAGAAGTTTGCTCAGCGATGGAGTTGCCGAAGAGCCATTATTTTCAACTCCACAAGTATTGATAGGTTTAGTTTGGTGTGGCTGGGGAAAACTTCAGCTTGTCTCATGAACATCACGTAAAGAAACCACAAATGCTGTTTATTAATGACCTTTACTTAATTGAAATTAGCAGTGTCCTAGAACAGAAGACGCCACGGCCATTCCAGAGTGTCTGTTGACAACGCTCCTTTCCAACAACCCTCACCTCTTGGCATAGTGACTAGCATTCTTTGTGGTCACCGTGGAGGTCCGGGTTTGATTCACGGCTCTGTCAAGATATTAATTTTTTTCTGAGGGCTCGTGAGGTAGAACTGAGAAGAGGTTGGTTCGATTCCTAAGTCAGCCATCGTGGTTTCCCCACTTCAACTCCAGGCGAATGCCGGAATGGCACCTAAATTAAGGGCACGGTTGCCTTCTACACAAATCCTAGGCTCAATTACAAATACACACACTAGTATAGCCATCACAACGACACAAGTTATCAGAAGGATTTTACACATTCCCAAGCATACGGGGCTTCATGGTCACGATGTCGCCAAGCCCCTAATAAATCAACAGCAACAATCTTTTCAATGGTTATCAGACCTGAGTTTAATAATAATAGGCCTAATAATAACAACAATAATACTGTAGATATTCGAAATACCCTTCTTATTTCCCACATGGCTGGTTGCGTGGCTCAGTGGCAACGTTCTCGCTTGCTGTACCAAGGTTGCAGGATCGAATCCTGGCGCAGTCAGCTGGAATTTGAGGGTTCTCAATTGCGAGGGAGCCGAGTCTGTAGATTTTATGGCGCGTTAAAGATCCCCTTCGGAGGAAAATTTCGGTACCCCGGCGTCTCTAAAAGTCGCAGTGTTAAGAGGGACGTAAAATAACATTATATTACTATTTCCGGCTTCTACATGGTCGGGGATGACTTATTTATTTTCACGTAGTGATATGAAATCAATCATAGCTTTCGAATGCCAATTAATATTTAATTCATTTATTACTTCTTAGTCAATAATGATAGGCCTAAATTAACATATATTAATTGATGAAATGTACCACTTTTGGCCATATTATATATGACATTCTTCAGCGATGTTGTTAAGAAGAAAAGGAACTAACGTAATTAGTAGCAAAGATTTGTTATAATAATTTACTTGGGTTTTCTACGAACATTTTTATAAAAATAGTTAAAAACAGATCTGTAAGAAATATATTTAAAGAAAAAAAACTAATTTATAGACATGTACAAATACCAACTATTAAAATATATGTCTTTCTCGCAAAATTATTTTTATTACCATCAAATCAAAGCCCACATTTGCTAAAGATCTGTTTTTAACATTTTTTTGTAAAATTCTTTTCTTTTTAACATCGCCGAAGAAGGTCATAATATGGCCAAAAGTGGTACATTTCATTAATTAATGTATATTCATTTACTATTATTGACTACTAGCTGTATCCAGCATGCGTTGCAATGCCAATCAGAGAAAGTGTTGGCTTTGTAATTTTGTTTGTTGAAGTGCTTTTGGATACACAATATTTTTTCTCAATTTCAGTTGTCTCTGAACTATCGTAAAATGGACTTCCTAATTCAGAAACATTTGTGGGAGTGTGCACAACAACTCACCAAAGTTTTATTGCAATCGGATGAATGGCATATGAACGTATACGGGATTTTGTATAAACGATTCACGCGCCGTCACTCATTTGTTGAATCTACAGTACTTGTGCGCTACCAACTGTAAATGGATTTACTAAGTAAGAAACCTTCCCCTGAGTGTACACAACAACTCACCAAAGTTTCTTCGCAGTCGGATGAATGGTATAAAAAACGCATATGGGACTTTGCTGGAACGATTCGCGCGCCGTAACTCATCTCTTGTCTCTACTCGTGCACTACATATTGTAAAATGGATTTACTAGATCAGGAATCTTCACGGGTGTGTACACAACAACTCACCTAAGTTTCATCGCAATCGGATGAATTATATATGAACGCCTATGGGATTTTGTTTAAACGATTCGCGCGCCGAACAACTCACCCAAGGTTCATAGAAATCGCATGAATGGTATATGAACGCATAGGAAACCAAATCGGATGACCTTTGCTATAGAGGTAGCACTAGCAAGGGACATCTCAGTGACATGTTGTATATCGCTTCCATCATAACGAAAAGGAAATGGCGCCCACCAAAATGTTCTGAGTTTAAATCTAATTACGACTAACCTAATCATACGATCTCTACCAAATTTTGCAACAATATACCTTAATGTGATAAGCGGCTTTTTGCCTAAACTACAAGGTCATCAGCCAAATAGTTTCAAGATGGCGGATGTATGAATCATGCAAGTATTTAGCCTAACTGCAACTTACGATTCAACAAGGCCTGGCCTCACCAAATCCGCTTATCGTACATAGGGAGGTTTAAACTATCCTCAAGGAGGTGACTGGTAGGATAGTAGCATTTTAAAATAGGATATGTAAACCGTAGCAGAGACTAACAGTTCAGGCTGACCGTGCCATATCGTGCTGGGCCGTGCCGTCCCGTTGGGTCAAAATGGAGGCTGTTGTTTGTTCGCTATTCCAAATTTCAGTAACTTCGTAAGTTAATATCCATTTAGGAATGTACTGAACAAGATTATACACATTAAGTATCAAGTGGTCTATAAAAAACGGCAGAAAACGTTAATGAAATCGTTCATTCCAAGAAAAAAATATGTTATGCAGTTATACTAAACCAGTTGTTAACCTAGTGTTAGTACTGGTTGTGTGTAGTGTAGTGGTAGCGTCCTAGTCTCATAGTATAGAAGTTCGTGGATCACATCCAAGCAGGTTCAAATTTTTGACTTGATTTCTTTTGTATTTATTAGTTTATAACTACTTACACGTTATATTATTAAGTATATACACAGTGTGTATTTACAATTGAAAATATTATATAGGATATACAGTATATATATAACACCACATATTTCAACACTCAACTACAGAGATTAAAATTCGTTGTCCTGGATCCGCGGTCGATTCTATTGTTGTTGATTCTTTAGGGGCTACGCCCCGTGTACTTGGGTATGTGTAGAAGTTGTCTGACAACATGTGTCACTGTGATGTCTGTAGGCTTACTAGTGTGTACTTTTATACGAGGAAGGATTTGGGTAGGAAGCTGTTGTTGTTGTTTGATTTGAGGTGCATGGATATCATGGTAATTTAACCCCGTGTACTTGGGTGAGTTTTGAATTTTGTCTCATAACCTGTGTTATTGTGATGGCCGTATTAGTGTGTGTGCACGTGCTAGTGTAATGAGTGTATTAAATACCAATTGGTATTAATTTAGATTACTTATTTTCTATAACTTCTAAGTAGAGGATCGACGAATTTCCGCCATCGGACTCGGTTCTTGATCTACTTCCAAGTTCTCCCACCGTTCCTAATACCTTCTGTACATCATATTCCAATTCAAGTGTCCGATATCATTCTGACGGTCGAATCCAAGTTTTTCGTGTGGCTTCTATTTATTAACGTCTCTGAAATAAAGTAATCTCGGTTATTGGCCAACGGCAACCAAAGCCTGGTGAAGGGGCTGCGTTATACAGGCGTAATAAATCCAGGCCTTCAGATTTTATTTCAGGGTTCCTTTCCTTAGCCTTTGAAATCCCCCCTTCTATGCAATTGGCCAACTGACGCTGCCTCTTCCACTAGCCTCTCCGTACCGAAAACCATCTTCTCCACCGTCGCTGTCGTTGAGGACTTCAGGGTTCTGGGTTGCTTCTGAGTCTGGATCTTCACCTTTGACCTGTCAGGCTACGCTACCGCCGGCATAGCCCAATGGATCATTAGACCTCGCTAGCACTCCCACCACGTCAAAGTCATGCACCCGTTAGGGAGTGGGTCGGGGATGAGGTACGCCGACCGTACGAGGGAAGATACTTTTTTAAGGAAGCACTTACCGTCCCAGCTCGTCTTAACCCACGGACTCTGCGATGGATCATTCCTCTACCGTTACAATGGCAGTGTCTGAGAGCAGAACACACTTTGCCAGTAGATACAACTGGGGATGGTGACAGGCCGATCGCCCAGGCGACCGCTATCTTGGGTCTAATCAAGGAAGGGTCAGGGAAAGGATTTTGGAAGGAAATAGGACGTGGACCTGATAAAAGGAACCATTGCGGCATTTGCCTGGTGGTGACAATGGGATACCACGAAAACCATTTTCAGGGCGGCCGAGGTGGGATTCAAACCCACGCTCTCCCGATACCAGCGAGGTGCGAGGTAACGCGTTAGCGCTCTCAGCCACCGTGGTCGGTTAGAGGAGATAATGTGAAATGAAATGAACAGAGATGGGAGTTGGAAGAAAGCGGCCGTTGCCTCAAGGTACCACCTTGACATTTATCTATATATATATTTCAAACACTCGATTTACTTCGTAGAACACTCTAACGAAAGCTCTTGGCCTGTAGATTTGCAGAGTGTCTTTAAAATAAACAAATATGTTACAGTATATTTTTAAATTCGTAGCGGTCAGCATGGTTAGCTGCCGTCCCGGAGGTCCTGGGTTCGATTCCCAGCTCTGCCACAAAATTTGAAAAGTGGTACGAGGACTGGAACGGGGTCTACTCAGCCTCGGGTGGCCCAAATGAGTCGAGGGGGTTCGATTCCCCCTCAGCCATCCTCGAAGTGGTTTTCCGTGGTTTCCCACTTCGTCTTCGGGCAAATGCCGGGATGGTGCCTTCTTCAAGGCCACGGTCGCCTCCTTCCCTCTTCCTTGCCTATCCATCCTCACCATCCCTTACCTTCCCTCATGAGGCCCCTGTTCGCTTTGCAGGTGAGGCCGCCTGGGTGAGGTGCCAATCTCACCTCACCAGTTGTATCCCTTCCGATTCGATGTTCCCAGCTCTAGGACACTGCCCGTAGAGGCGGTAGTGGTGAGTTCCCTCGCTGAGTCCGTGGGTTCCACCAACCTGGAGGGTAAACCACTAAAAAAAATAAAAAAATAAAAAATAATAATATAGAAAATTGCAGAATTCTTTCCCCTCACGCATGCGCACAATCCGCTTTGGCTCATGACAGAAATGGCGGTGAGAAGTCCATTAAAATGTAATTTATGTAATAACTCTACGCGCCCATGAATAAAGCTTCTATGTAATTGAAAACATACATTAACCAAGTCCTGACAATAAAATATAATAACAGTATGAACGTATACGCATGTGCTACATTGATTCTTTGTTAATGAAATGGACTATATTCTCCAGACAGCGGGTTATGAAAATAGTGAATCGTTGCGCCAGGTACTAACGAAGAATGCGTGAATGGCTATGTGGTTGTGGTGACTGACTGTGTATCGAAGGAGCCGTTGTTCGGTCCCATCTCTCGGCAGATATTTTACCACTGAAATATTGTTTTATCAAGGAGTATTATTAACGTTTTACATTTTGTAAGTGAGTTATGTAGGAGTTGACTAGAATTACAGTATTTCTTGCATAAAGCAGGCAAAAAATCTACGAAATACATCCGTCATGATCCGCGCGCGCATTCTTTCAATGCAAAGCTAATATAAGGACCGAAGACATGTCACTTATATTGACCAAGGGGAGAGTTTAGATGTCTTGCATGTTGTAGACCAGTAATGAAGCGAGTGTGATACATCTCTTAAACAAGGATACTTTGAGCTTTAGCAGACTTTGCTTGAAATTGCTAGAGGAGACTTAGACATCGCGAGCGTTAACTCCTATGCAATTTTCGTGCACAGTCGGAATGTTTCGTCGTCCCTCGGGATCAGTGGCGGCCGGTGGTAAGTAAAGCTGGGTGTTGCACCAAAATTTCTGATGTCGCAATTTTATATGGGAAGTTTACACATGTAACAAAAATTAATTAACGTTAGATAAACTACAGTTCTATAAAAACTGAAATACATGGGTTTTCCAAAATAACTGTACGTTCGACAAATAGACAAATTTTAATGGCTCTTTTGGGCTTCTTCCTATAGGAATTCATTAAAAAAATCAGATTTATGTATTTAAGCCCTATGCCTGAGTTCATGGGAAGAATTTTAAACACAGCAGGTTGTCTAAGGTTGGGTCTCAATCTCCGGGATAATAAACATTCTCAACATAAAAACATGGCAACCGAAAAGTTTGTACGTTAACGAAAAATGTTATTACTAACAAAGACGGGCACATATTCTGCATAAGGATAGGATTTTTATCATTTTAAATGATCTTGTCGACTTCGTAGTTACGCTGGGGTCTGGCGTTACGTTACGGTGACGGGACGAAATGTACCGAGCATGCACTGAGGTGTGTGACGTCATAATACTGCTTGAGCTTCCTCCTTTCCCCGCGCGCTCCGGTGAGCGTGACGTCATCCAGCCAGCTACCTCCTTTGACCTTGGTTTGCACTTGCTAACGGACTTTGAGTTCACGCAGCATTTGTAGCATTTAAAATGATATAAAGTCTAGTCTTTCAGACTGACTATCAGTCTTTTTAGCCTACTTTCGATTTTTGCAAAAAATGAAAGTAGACTTATGAGATCAACACAGGGCGAAAAAAGTGTGTCTGTCTGTGTGTGTGTATGTGTGTGTGTGAGTCTGTGTGTGTGTGTGTGTGTGTCTGTGTGTGTGTGTGTGTGTGAGTGTGTGTACTCTGAATGTCTGTCCCCCCCTATCAATTCGAACACGGTGAATGCGAATTGAACGAAATTTGGTACAAAGGTAGCACTAGCAAAGGACACCTCAGTGTCATGTTTTATATCGCCGCCATCTTGACGGAAACGTAATGGCGGCCACACAAATGTTCAAAGCTTAAATCAAATTACGACTAACCTAATCATCCGATCTCTACCAAATTTTGCAACAACATAGCTTTATGGGGGGAGCATCCTTTGACCAAACTATTAAGTCATCAGCGTAATAGTTTGCGGATGGCGGCCATCTTTGTGTGAAAATCGATTCCCCCTATTAATTCAAACACGGTGCAACCGAATGGAACGAAATTTGGTACAGAGGTAGTACTAACAAAAGGCACCTCAGTGTCATGTTTTATATCGCCGCCATCTTGACGGAAACGTAATGGCGGCCACACAAATGTTCAAAGCTTAAATCAAATTACGATTAATCTAATCATCCGATCTCTACCAAATTTTGCAACAACATACCTTTATAGAGGAAGCATCCTTTGGCCAAATAACTAGGTCATTAGCCTAATAGTTTGCGGATGGCGGCCATCTTTGTGTGAAAATCAATTCCCCTATTAATTCAAACACGGTGAAATCAAATGGAACGAAATTTGGTACAGAGGTAGCACTAGCAAAGGGCACCTCAGTGTCATGTTTTATATCGCCGCCATCTTGACAGAAACGTAATGGCGGCCACACGAATGTTCAAAGCTTAAATCAAATTACGATTAACCTAATCATCCGATCTCTACCAAATTTTGCAACTACATACCTTTATGGAGGGAGCATCCTTTGACCAATCTAATAGGTTATTAGCCTAATAGTTTGCGGGTGGCGGCCATCTTTATGTCAAAATTGATTCCCCCTATTAATTCGAACACGGTGGAACCGAATGGAACAAAATTTGGTACAGAGGTAGCACTAGCAAAGGGCACCTCAGTGTCATGTTTTATATCGCCACCATCTTGACTGAAACGTAATGGCGGCCACACGAATGTTCAAAGCTTAAATCAAATTACGATTAACCTAATCATCCGATCTCTACCAAATTTTGCAACTACATACCTTTATGGAGGGAGCATCCTTTGACCAATCTAATAGGTCATTCGCCTAATAGTTTGCGGATGGCGGCCATCTTTGTGTCAAAATCGATTCTCCCTATCAATTCAAACACGGTAAAACCGAATTGAACGAAATTTGGTACAGAGGTAGCACTAGCAAAGGGCACCTCATATTCATGTTTAATATCCCTATAGCACGTTGTATTTCAACAAGCTACTACAACCAACATTCAATCATACTCCTTGAAAAGGACAAAGAGTTATAACAATACCCATGCATTTAGGAGAAAGTAGGCTATATGTTCTTTACTGAACATCTTGTTTTTACTATAGCTTGAACCCCATCAGAGGAACCAGCCATGAAGTGCGCTCTGTCATACGTCGGCGCAATTCATTTTTGCGGAGTTTCGTTCAATTTCTGCTTCTTTAATTCATCCAGTAAACACGCTGCTAATGTGTGTGCATCATGTTTTGTTTGCCTCTTACTACGTATCGGTGCACAACAGCCATCTGAAATATGTTTGAAATATCACTAGTTTCATCTGCTATAATGGCAAAAATTTCCGATTCCTTTATTTGCTTTGATTCTTCTTCTTGGCAAACCTCCATCATAATCTGTAAAAATTAATTTTGAATTGTTTTGGATGTTCCTTTGAAAACAGTTGCCCTTACCAAATGACCTTTAACACAGCATCCAACTCAGCGGTACAATTAATTAGTTCTCTCAAAACACATGGATTTGTTGATGTTACACTTTCATCATGATCACGCAAGGCCAGTCCGAAAGTACCACAGAAACGAATACAGTTTATTACAATATTTAACACATATCTATTGTGCCTAACATCTTCGTTATATTCCGCAATTTACCTTCTATAGGCACTGTCCAATTGTGCATCTTCGTTAACAGTTCCAAAAAGTGTCAATTTCAAACAGCTGAAGATTGGTTGGTTGGTTCCTCAGTTTAGGAGCTGCGACAAGGCAGTCATGTAGCCCCCTGTACTTCGGGTGTGTGGAGAAACTGTCAGATAACCGGTGTTAATTGTGATGGCTGTATTAGTGAGTGTTATCTGTTTTTAATTCAAGTGAGGACTACAGATATTGAATTTCAAGCAGTTCCTACTTTTGCCGCCAAAGGCCACCGTAAACGACTACTAGTTCAGAACTTGGTTACTACACGCCACCGTAGTCGGCTCCTGGCGACGAACGTTGGAACCTAAGAGCGTTGTTCAAATTTTTAACCTATAATTTAGCTTCACACAGGTGTAATAAGTGGAAGGTTCTTTAACATGCCATAAATCTATGACATGGGACCGCCGGCTTTACTTCCCCTCCGAAGGAATGCATACTGAGGGATTTTTAACGCTCTTAAAAATCCGATGACTTCGGCCGGGTTTGAACCCGCGATCTTGGGCATAGAGGCTCAGCATGCTACCAACTACGGCACCGAAGCCGTTCAGCTGAAGATTCATGTTTCATTATTTTAGGGATTATTTTCCATAACTCCTATTTTGGTCCACGCGAATTCTCCACCAACAAACATGTAAAACAGAATAAAGCGTTTTTAATATCGCATTCACATAACCAATTATTATTGCCTTAAATATCTCCTTTAAACGCCCTCGTATACTTACATTTTGGACAATACTTATCCGGTAATGGTGCACCGAGTGTTTTTACTGTAAGTTTATCGTCATCAGGGAGCTGGAAAAACTGTCTGACTAGCAAATTACTTACTCTATTCATTTTCACTCACACTCCACAATACAATTAATGTTTCAAACTAAACATTCCGTTAAAATAAAATACTACGGTAACTTACAAGATGCACAGATGATAAATCTGGGTGCTACATCGGAAAGTGGCGCGAAAAGCAAACTAACAAAACACTGAATTTTGCTAGCCAAGAAATTTCGTAGTGAATGCATAGGTCTACTCACAATCAACCAAACAATTATAATAATAATAATAATAATAATAATAATAATAATAATAATAATAATAATAATAATGCACAGTTAAGTATCTGCCTGGAACCAAAATACTCAAATCAACTAAATACAGAACTAATCGCAACCCAAATACCGCAAGAACAAGAGTGGTAAAAGCAAACATAAACCGCTAAAGTACACCAACAATACGTCGCAAAATAGTTCAGCCACTTATCTACTGTACTTATAGCACGGTGGCGTTCTTAGGCTCGCTTCACAGAACAATTGACAAAAATATTAAATGAAGTTATGATGAGAAAATATCTACAAATAATTGGGTGTGAACCAACTAATGTCTCCATATGAAATTCCGATATTTGTACCGTTGTGGGTGGTATAGCATTCTCTAGTGGTGTGGGAAAGAAACTACCCTTCAGGGGCAGATGACCTCGTAGTTCCGCCCCTTAAAACAACAATAACTAACTAACTAAATAACTAACTAACTAAACTACCCTTCCCGGGGTAAGAGAAATCGAGGGTGTTGTCATTTCCAAAGAGTGGTGCAGTCTAACGGGGCCATTTGGAACTGAGTGTTGCCAGGGGGCTGGCAGCTCGTCTGCAACTCCCTGCTACCCATTCTGGTCGGCATGCTATGCACAAGCTTGGCCTCGTCCAGCCTCGTCCTGTACGCCGCGCTGTCTGCTTGGGAGTTGCCACAAGAGAGCTAACCCCCTGGAGTTTGATTTGAAGGCGGCAGCTTTTATAGGTACAGTGTGAAGCATTTGGATAAATAATACCAAAATATAGATGAATTTAACACATTTTTGAGTGCATTAGATCTATAAAACTAAAACATTAAAGGAAAAGAAACCACGAATTAGGTGTAAAATTATTGGGAGTTGTGCAACGCTGCAACAATGTCACCAGCCGCCACTGCTCGGGATACATGGAGCGGCAAAGAACAACAAGCAAGATACACTTCACCAGGCGGGTGAAACTGGTATAGAGCGATCGGTTTCCAAATTATGTCATGATATCTTTAACTTCTAAGAATAGAATAAGTAGAACAGGCTTCTGTAATTTACACATGATACTTAAACTATTCGAAGAATGGATTACTCGGAGACAAATTATAACATACAATGCTTTTTAACTGCTTAAAATCTTACTAATTGTAAGTGGTTTTCCGTGGTTTCCCACTTCATCTTCGGGAAAATGCTTAGAATGATATCTTTAACTACAGGCCTGCTTCAGCTTCCATTTCACTTGCCATTTCAATGCTCATGCACAATCGGTAGCCATTTTGCTAATGACACAGTCATGCCAACACCCGTTTGAATGACAAGCATACCTAAGACAACTAAATTCACAAAACAAATTGAATTTGCGGATGTCATTTGTGTCAAATTATACAATTGAGTTAAAGGGTAACATTATAGTGAATTGAAAGACAAGTGAGTAGGCCTATAGGCTACAATTATCTTTTCACCTTATTTGTTGCAATAACACGAAGACGTGATACTAGTTTGCGATGGTGTTCATTTTAAGTTTGCAAAGCTCTTTTTTAATGGATAGTTGGCATAATTATCAAATCAAATCGGCCCCTATAGTACCCTAGGTATAAAGAAAATGGTTGTTACTGTATGTACATAATTAAGGTATTTTGTTCAAATAGTTGGTTTCACTGTGTAGCCTATATTGCAAAACCGGTATTAGTCATTATTGCTACAGAAATTTCGGTATATTGTTGCACATGGGAAAACTGTTAAGCCGATTGTGAATCAAGGACTTCAATTGACTGTATGCTATCGTATGGACAGCTAATCAGCATATTTGCGAAATGCTATCCTGACAGAGAAAAATAGTGCAAAATATTCCTATATTTTCCTTTCACTATTTTGCAGTTTTCATGTGTAGACAGTTTTTATTTAATTTGAGGGGCATCGACATCGTGGTCATGTAGCCCCGTGTACATGGGTGTGTGTGTGTGTGTGGAATTTTTGTGATAACCGGAGTTATTGTGATGGTTGCACTAGCGTGTGTATGTGTAAATTGGGGATAGGATTGGGAATGAAGCGGCCATGGCATGTCCAAAATGTTGTTTCATGAAATTCCACTAATGAACCGTACATTTGTCTGTTATGCGACAATTTTGTACAATACGTTGAAATTCTGACATTACAAATACTGGACGTCTTTCCCGGTTTACTCCGTAAATAAGCATACAATATTATGGTTAGGGCTAGGATTTTTAGGTAAATAAATATTTTTTTATGTAAATACATATTTTAAGACTTTTTCTATAAATACATAAATTCCTGCTTTTCACATATTAGCACATAAAAAGACAAAATATTTACATTAAAAAAATCAGTATGCTAGATTTTCAATTTATTGCATTTTTGTTCTGTGTTATTTCAACGGAGAAGAACCTGTGAGCTATCTAATATTCATGCAGAGCGTATGTCAGCTTGCAACTGTGTTATTCTTAACTTTTCGCCCCATGCCACTCACTGTGGAAGCCGGGGATTTACTTGTCTATTGCCATATTGCACCACGTGCTAAACCTCCCCCTCCCCCAGCTACCTGGAACCAGTGTCACTCACATGCAGTTAATTTCTGGCACTGTAAAGTGTAAGACAGTTCTAAAAGCAAAGCAAAGTCAACTTCGTACGGACCATGGAGTACCTGGGAGTAGTGGAAGGTAGAGGCTTCCACTTTTTGTGACATCGGCACTAGATGGGATGGAGTTGTCAGCTCCACGCCCGGCCGCCTTTGCTCCCAGGAATTACCCTGGTACTCATTTCTGGTGTAGGCTGAGTGAACCCCAGGGCTATTTGCGTTTCCGAAAGTGGTAGTTTTGTTTCTGTAAGGCAGTTCTACGATGCCTAAAGTAAAAACAACCACAAAAGTTATCGTCTTTTGCAGAATTTAAAGATAAGTTTACTTCTGATGGGGGCATTCTGTCCTGCCAACCATGTGGGAAAGCTTGGCTGAACAGCGATCTCAAGTTACACAACACCTCAAGGGCAAGAAACATATTGCTGCAGTTTCGCGCCTTCAGAATAAGTGTTTCGGGATAATCGTTGGTCATTTGTAATGGACAACCTGAAGATTTATTGTAATGCTTCAGCAGTCAGTGAGACATAGAATAAATTTCATTCGTGAGTACTGCATATTGTTTATATTCACATTAATAAACTAAATTATAATTAAATATTTTTACTTTTTTGTCACATATTTCAGGTATTTTGAATACATAAAAAATAAATATTTTCCCGATTTTTAGCACCTAAAAATCCGAGCCCTAGTTGTGGTATTAGAAGCCATTTTTCAGTGTTGCTTTAGTAATCGAAATTTAATGTGTTTCAATCGGTCGACACGATTGTACCCAATTGTAATAGGTGGTACCCTAATCCCGAAAGAAAGTGCGAATATAGTCTCTGCCAGAACTGTGTCGCGTCGAGCCCGCATAACAATGAAGCCGGGCGGGCGGTTTATACACATGCGAGAGTTCTCGCACGTGTGTACAGTGTAGGGTCCTCGACGAACAAATGTAAACATTGTTCTGCATTGTATTTTTCTTGTGAGAAGTCAACGCTTGGTTACTTTGGCCTTTCCTGTTGTAATGGTAAAATTGATCTGCCAGAATATAAAATATCTGACAGGCTGAAACAATTTTTGACTTGAGATGATATCTCAAGGTATTTCAGAGATAATACTCGACAGTACAGAAATGCTATGTCCTATGTGTCCTATGGTGCCAATGTTACCGTGCCACATGAATACGGTCCATATTGATTTAAAATTTCTTTAATGTCACATCATTGCATTTCTTCCTTATATTCCAAAAATATAAGCGAAGGTTCTAACGGCCAGTTGTATATATTAGAATCCTCAGAAGCTAATCAAGTGAATTCTTGCATCACGGAAGGTATAAGCCCTACATTCAGCATTCAAAATACATCTCAACTTAAATGCGAGTTCAGTGTCTAGATAAAATTAATTTGCAATCCAGCGGACGATATTCAATTATCATGGCTCATAATATGGGATGAAGCCACAATGGCAAATATTCATTCAATAATGTGTGTGAATCGACTCTATAAGATATTATACGTAACCACATTATTCCCTGTTGTGGGAAAGTTATTGTTCTTGGAGGAGACTTCAGGTAGGTTTTGCCTGTTGTGCCTTCTCGCCATACAGTTATTCACAATTGTAATAAATACTCTTCTCCCTGGCCCTTTTACAAAATACGCCCCTTACATAAAATTACGCGATCGAAACCAGATAAAATGGAATATTCTGATTTTTTGGTACAAGTTAACGACGACTACCCTTCGTGGATGGCGAGGAATCAAATGTTATTGAATTACCAGCCAGACTTCCCCCTCATGATGATATCGTGGCTGAGATTTACGGCGAAACATTCACTTCTGCGAAGGAAGTTCACATTCTTACACCAAAAAATTAACACTGTTAATTTTAAAGTCATTGAACTGATATCCAGTAATTCAAAAATATACGCCAGCGTTAACAGATTAATACTGAAGATGAAATCAGTTACTTAAGTTTCCTACAGAATTCTTGAATTCCTTGGAAATTAGTGATTACCTCCACATATACTTACTCTAAAAGTTTGAGCCATAGTTATGCTCCTTAGAAATTTGAACGTTTCCCAAGGGCTCCTAAATGGAACCAGATTATTTGTAAGAAATATGTATAAAAATTGCTTGGATTTGATAATAATAACTGCAGATAGTATAGGGCAGAGAGCTACAATCCTTGGGCTTGATTTAACACCATCCGATAAAAAAAAACTTCCATTTTCCAATTTCCAATTCGCATGGCGTACTTTATCACAATCAATAAAGATCATGGGGAAACTCTGGAACGTGTAGGTCTCTATTTGCCTTATGTGGCGAAGTCGATCTTTTGATGCCCTTAAAGTTGCAACAGTGTCAAAAAGTAATCGTTCAAAAAATGCATATAAGAGAATCCTTCAGTAAATATTTTCCCAATGACCGTCATGTTTTGACGTTTTTAGCCTACTTTCGATTTTCGCAAAAAATGAAAGTAGACTTATGAGATCTACAGGGGGCCAAAAATTGTGTGTCTGTCTGTGTGTCTGTGTGTGAGTGTGTGTGTGAGTGTGTGTACTCTGAATGTCTGTCGCCCCCTATCAATTCGAACACGGTGAAACCAAATTGAACGAAATTTGGTGCAGAGGTAGAACTAGCAAAGGGCACCTTAGTGTCATGTTTTATATCGCCACCATCTTGACGGAAACGTAATGGCGGCCACCCAAATGTTAGAAGATTAAATTAAATTACGACCAACCTAATCATCGAATTTTGCAACATTATACCTTTATATACGAAGAATATTGTGACAGAACTACAAGGTCATCATGCCAATAGTTTGTGGATAGCGGCCATGTATGTGTGCGAAACGATTCTCCCTATCAATTCAAACACGATTAAACCGAATTGAACGAAGTTTGTTACAGTGGTAGTACTGGCAAATAGTACCTCATTGTCATCTTTTATATCGCCACCATCTTGACGGAAACGTAATGGCGGCCACCCAAATGTGCAAAGCTTTAATCAAATTACGACTAACCTAATCATCTGATTTCTACCAAATTTTGCAACAACATATATACTTATAACGAGCGTCTTTTGACTAAACTACAAGGTCATCAGTCCAATAGTTTGCAGATAGCGGCCATGTATGTGTGCAAAACGATTCGCCCTATCAATTTAAACATGGTGAACCCGAACTGAACGAAATTTGGTACAGAGGTAGCACTAGCAAAGGGCAGTCTAATGTCATGTTCTATATCGCCGCCATCTTGACGAAAACGTAATGGAGGTCACCCAAATTTTCAAAGGTTGAATCAAATTACGACCAAATGATTCATCTGATCTCTACCTAATTTTGTAATATTATATATTTATGTATTAATAATCTTTTTACCAAACTACAAGGTCATCAACCCAATAATTTTCGGATGGCGGCCATGTATGTGGGCAAATCGATTCCCCCTATCTTTTCAAACACGGTGAAACCGAATTGAACGAAATTTGGTACAGAGGTAGCATCAGTAAAAGGCACCTCGGCATTATGTTTTATATCGCCGCCATCTTGACGGAAACGGAATGGCGGCCTCCCAAATGTTAAAAGCTTAAATCTAATTACGACCAACCTAATCATTTGATCTCTACCAAAATTTTGCAACAACATACCTTTTTGTGGGAATCATCATTTGACTGAACTAGAAGGTCATCAGCCCAATAGTTTGCAGATAGCGGCCATGTATGTGTGCAAATCGATTTCCCATATCAATTCAAACACGGTGAAACCGAATTGAATGACATTTTTTACAGAGGTGGCGCTAGCAAAGGGCACCTCATATTCATGTTTAATATCCGTATAGCACTTGGTATTTCAACAAGCTACTACAACCAACATTCAATTATACTCCTTGAAAAAGACAAAGAGTTATAACAATACCCATGCATTTAGGAGAAAGTAGGCTATATGTTCTTTACTGAACATCTTGTTTTTTCTAGTCTGGAGTTGCAAATAGGAATCACAAGGAACTTTCTCAAGGACGACTGAATCCACTTGTGTACCGTGTCTGGAGATAGCTTGGCCCTATGGCCTATCAGTGCGCCTTGGTGCAATTGTTTGTGTGTATTGATCATATAATTTGATAATTTTTTAATTACAGAATTTGAGGTTTTCCTAACCTATAGGAAGATTTGCAATATTATGCCGTGTCATGTCGATTTCTAATTTTACTCTTACCCAGCCGACTGCTTTAAGACACGCCCAACAACTGCATTGTGGCGCTGCAAGTTCGGACAACCGAGCGCTGATGGTGCCCAACAGATACTGGCTTTCCTCCGGGATTTTCCACTCCCTCCTGACTAGATGAATCCCGAAGCACCTACCTCAATACACACACTGCTATAGTCACCATAGGAGTGAAAACAATAATAATAAATAAATAAATAAATAAATAAACAAGATGTTCAGTAAAGAACATACTTTCTCCTAAAAGCATGGGTATTGTTATAACTCTTTGTCCTTTTCAAGGAGTATAATTGAGTGTTGGTTGTAATAGCTTGTTGAAATACAACGTGCTGTACGGATATTATACATGAATATGAGGTGCCCTTTGCTAGTGCTACCTCTGTAAAAAATTTAATTCAATTCGGTTTCACCGTGTTTGAATTGATATGGGGAATCAATTTGCACACATACATGGCCGCTATCTGCAAACTATTGGGCTGAAGACCTTGTAGTTCAGTCAAAAGATGCTTCCCACAAAAAGGTATGTTGTTGAGAAATTTAGTCGAGATCAAATGATTAGGTTGGTCGTAATTTGAGTTAAGCTTTTAATATTTGGGTGGCCACCAATAAGTTTCCGTCAAGGTGCCCTTTGCTAGTGCTACCTCTGTACCAAATTTTGTTCAATTAGGTTTCACCGTGTTTGAATAGATAGGGGGAATCGATTTTCACACATACATGGCCGCCATCCGCAATGTATAGGGCTGATGACCTTGCAGTTTAGTCAAAAGATATTTCATACATAAAGGTATAATGTTGCAAAATTTGGTGGAGATCAGATGATTAGATTGGTCGTAATTTGATTCAAGACTTTAACATTTGGGTGGCTGCCATTGCGTTTTTGTCAAGATGGCGGCGATATAAAACATGGCACTGGAGTGCCCATTGCTAGTGCTACCTCTGTACCAAATTTCGTTGAATTCGGTTACACCGTGTTTGAATTGATAAGGGTAATCGATTTGCTCACATACATGGCCGCCAACTGAAAATTATTGGGCTGATGACCTTGTAGTTTGGTAGAAAGACGCCAGCCATATGACTATATATAGTTGCAAAATTTGGTAGATATCGGATGATTAGGTTAGTCGTAATTTGATTTAAGCTTTGAACATTTGGGTGGCCGCCATTCCGTTTCCGTCAAGATGGTGGCAATATAAAACAAGACACTGAGGTGCCTTTTGCTAGTGCTACCTCTGTACCAAATTTTGTTCAATTCGGTTTCACCATGTTTGAATAGATAGGGGGAATCGATTTGCACACATACATGGCCGGCATCCGCAATGTATAGGGCCGATGACCTTGCAGTTTAGTCTAAAGATTTTTCATACATGAAGGTATAAGATTGCAAAATTTGGTAGAGATCAGATGATAAGGTTGGTCGTAATTTGATTTAAGCTTTCAACATTTGGGTGACCGCCATTACGTTTTCGTCAAGATGGCGGCGATATAAAACATGTCCCTGAGGTGCCGTTTGCTAGTGCTACCTCTGCACTAAAGTTCGTTCAATTCGGTTTCACCGTGTTTGAATTCATAAGGGTAATCGATTTGCACACATACATGGCCGCCATCTGAATACTATTGGACTGATGACCTTTTAGTTTGGTCAAAAGACGCTCGCCATGCGACTATATGTAGTTGCAAAATTTGGTATATATAGGATGATTAGGTTAGTCGTAATTTGATTTAAGCTTTGAACATTTGGGTGGCCACCATTACGTTTCCGTCAAGATGACGGCGATATAAAACATGACACTGAGGAGCCCTTTGCTTGTTCTACCTCTGTACCAAATTTCGTTCAATTCGGTTTCACCGTGTTCGAATTGATAGGGGGGGGGGGGGCGGCGGCAGACATTCAGAGTACACACACTCATACACATACACACAGACACACAGACAGACACACATTTTTGGCCCTGTAGTGATCTCATAAGTCTACTTTCATTTTTTGCAAAAATCGAAAGTAGGCTAAAAATCCACAGCCTGCTTCCAGTCGATCGACCGAGTCAGGGAATTGAATTAATGAAGCCCACATCTAGCGGCGAGGATATGAACTGTGCTGGCAGCCGAAGCCTGTCGCACTCCCCTGGGACAATGATTAAATGAATGACAGATAAAATGAAATGATAGTGGAGAGTGTTGCTGGAATTAACTTGTGACAGGGAAAACCGGAGTACACGGAGAACAAGATGTTCAGCAAAGAACATATAGCCTACTTTCTCCTAAATGTATGGGTATATTTATGACTTTTTGTCCTCATACCTAACACAATCACCTCTACCACAATGTATTGTTTGTTTTCTTTTATATTGATAATTAGCCAGTAAGTGTCAAAATCAATATTGTATACTTTATGATGATTGAATAACAAAACTACTAACTTATTGTAATGCATTCACGTCCGTTAATCTCTATATTAAGCCAGCCTGCTAAGTTAAGAATCTTCCGTTTTGGGTATCTTCCCCTTTAAAAATCCACGCCGATCACAGTAGGTTGGTGCTGCGACCTATCAGTGAATTAATCTTTATGTTGTACGCCTATGCACTGCCATCGTAATGTACTACGATGGCAGTGGCCTAAGGGTGTTGAATGAGTAGACAGTTTAAAGTAGCCAAGAGGGAGGCGATCCAGCTGGCAGTGTTTAAAGGTAATCGGAGCGCGATCGTGGCTAATAGTTGAACTACCAGTATTACAAAATTGCCATACTTCAGGAGGCCAGGTATTTACACAACGGTAAGTTTGGAACAATATTACCCACATAACCCACAAGAGGACAGCACCGTACAGAGGCATTAAGAAGGCTGTGGTTAATGACAACGTGTATCTAGTTCTTCTATTCTCCTTTTCCTAATGTCTTCTGTTTATTTGCGATGCTGGGGCTGTGATTTTATTAATAAACGAGTGTATACATTAGCTTCTCCTTTGAGCTAAATGACATCTTATTCAGTATCTGTGGAAAGAGCTCGTGCACATCATTTGTAAAAGAATTCAAGAAAAAAAATGTTAACTGCATCAGTACTCGATCCCCAGTCGACTGCGTGACAGACTAACACGCTAGCCCAGAGCTAATCCTATCCTTAACATCATGGTGTTCTTAACTGACATTAGATACAACCTGTTGGCAAATAATGACTTTAAATAAACGATTTCTTCACAGCAGTACATCTTCATTAAAGATAATTTCATACAAAGTTTATATTATTGTATCAGTAGGGTATATCACATACAACATACTAAAACTATTGAAATATAAGACAGGCACATGAAGACAGCTGCCATCTTGTCGTGTGACACAGACAGCTCAGCTCTTTTAAGCCACTCATACAGTATAATATTATAATATTAAATTATAATAAATAACGGATCACGACCTTCAGGATAGCTTAAACCACCCTAGGCTCGATAATCGGAATTGGTGGGTCTTAAGCCATTGATTAAAATGGTTGAATAATTCACACGGCCGCCATCCTGAAATAGTACGGCCGATGACCTTGAATGTTGGATGAAAGACGCGTCCTATATAAAGGTATGTTGTCACCAAATTTGGTAGAGATCGGATGATTAGTTTAGCCGTAATTTGATTTTACGTTTTGAACGTTTGAGTGGCCGCCATTCTGTTTTGGTAAAGATGGCGGCGATATAAAGTATCACACTGAGGTGCCCTTTGCTAATGCTACCTCTGTACCAAATTTCGTTCAATTCGGTTTCACCGTGTTCGAATTGATAGGGGAGGACAGACATTCAGAGTACACACACTCACACACACACAGACTCGCACACATACACACACAGACAGACACACTTTTTTCGCCCTGTAGTGATCTCATAAGTCTACTTTCATTTTTTGCAAAAATCGAAAGTAGGCTAAAAATCTGTCTGCCTCCGCTTTGTCCAGCACAAATCTCACATGGAGTGACCGGGATTTGAACCACAGAGAGGTGAGAGGCGGGCGTGCTGGCGCCTAAGCCACGGAGGCTGGTACAGATTATTAAACAAATTGAGTACTCTCGCTGAAGTACACGGGCTTAATGAAAAAGATGTCGCAAGCCCTACAATGTAAAGAAGGAACTACAACAGCTGATGTACACTTTTGTTGAAATATCCGAGTTTGCCTGTTATCGCAGATGTGAATGAAGGCTTGGAGAGACAGAGAGAGAGAGAGAGAGAGAGAGAGGGGAAGAGGGGTGAAATAGAATTGATGTGACAATTTAGTTCATGCAGCTGCGTAATGTTGAATTAATTTGTTCGCAGTTCCCATAATGAGATGCGTGGAAATACATGTCAATGGTGTGCGTGTGTTTACTGATTGTCACCACATATACACACTCGATTAACCTCTTAGTGCAGGGTACACACACAAAGGTCAACATTGCATTGGCTTGTTACTTGCACAGTAACATAGTTCTAGTACCTATAGTTCACATCCCTCAACCATGTTGAAACCATACACACGCATAGTGGAATAGTTCTTGGAACTTTTAACTTGAAGAGTATACGAGACCGGAACGTGGCTTTTACACTACCACTTTGATTATAATAATTTGTATACCTTGTTGGCTATCATATTCAAGGGGTCAGTACGAGTTGAAATTAACGTCCATTATCACCACTGCACTTCAAAATACTGTATCTTCTAAATTAAGAAAATGTGTGTCTTTATTTCTTGCTCATTCAACGACGGTGAAGCGGCTTCGGTGGCGTAGTCGGTAGCATGCCAAGGATTTTTAAGAGCGTTAAAATCCTTCAGTATGCCTTCCTTCGGAGGGGAAGTAAAGCCTACCACTACAATTGGTAGTATGTAGCTAAAGTTGTAGGTTAATTGGTGAGAAACGCTCTATCAAGTTCCAATGTTCGCCGTTGGGTGTTGACAATGGCGTCTGGTAGCCAAAGTTGAAATCCATCTTTATATTTCATCCCTCATTAACTCCTCTCGTAAGGTTCGCGTCAGGAAGGGCATCGGGCCGTAGAAACCATCAGCCACGTGGAATGTCATCGCATCTCATCCCCTAACCCGTTGGAAACAGATTAATAAGGTTTGGGGCTACATGACCGCGTTGTCGCAGCCCCTAAACTTAAGAACCAACCAACCAGATTAATAAGGGGTAGACAATGACGGCAGTCATGTTTATATTGACGTCACATTGCGCAGCCACTGTTGCCAACATGTGGGATACAAAATACACCACACAGGTCATGCTAAAGACATAGGTAAAATTGTAATTATGTGAAGAAGCATTAATTGGCAAGTTTATTGATCTGGATAAAGATTATTGATGGATGAGTGCGTGACAAAATCCAGGGGTGCATATATGACTTACACACAGGGCCGCGCTACCTAGTAAATTATAGGTCTAGGCAAAATCCGCGTTTTCTTATTGCAAGACGCGGGCTGCAGTATCGTTTCGTGGGATTGGCAATAAACTTACTCTATTTGTCCATAATTCACCTGGATAGTGGCGAACACAACTCGAATTTACTATATAAGTCCTGATCTAAAAAGGGATAGTGGGTGGGTTATAGACAACGAGGGAGTTAACATCCATTACATTTCAGAATTATTATTCATCATTACAAGAGGTATTTTGGATAATTTCAGAAGTGTAAAAAATGTGAACAGTAAGATATGTTCCGGCCATGTACGTATATTGTTAGTTTGTTAAAACACCCGTCAGTCTTCAACTCAACTTTCAATTGCGTGCGTAGCCGTGCGCGTTGGACCAACTCACCACGAATGTTATGGGAGATTAGAGGTTTGGATCCCGGCCCTGTCAACGGATATCCTGAGTGTGGTTTTCCCCCGGGTTTATCCACACTCCCTCCATGAAAATGCCGGGATAGTACCATACTTCAAGTTCCGGAGCACCTACCCAATCCCTGTCCCCAATCATTACAGCTACACACATAACTACAGTCACCACAGAAATGCCGGTTATCAGACAAATTCAACACACACCCAAGTTCACGGGGACGATGACCAAAGAAATCCCAAACCCTAAATACGAATCAACAGCAACAAGAGCTTTAGTCCGGAAATGCATATTGGTTGCATTGGTTGCGGTCATGTAGCCCCGTGTACTTTGTGTGTGTGTAGAATTTGTCTGATAACCGGTGTTAATTGAGATGGCTGTATTAGTATGTGTTATCTGTGATTCAGGTAAGGACTGCAGACGATTAATTTTTCATATAGTTCCTACTTTTGCTACCAAATGCTACCATCCACGATACCTAGTTGCGGACTTGGCTACTAGATACCTGGTGGTGAATGTTGGAACTAATATAGCGTTATCAAACTAACCTACAAAGTTTATCTTCCACAAGTGTAGTTAGTGGAAGGTTCTTTTTCATGCCATAAATCTATGATATGGGACCGCCAGCTTTACTTCCCCTCCAAGGGAAGGCATACCGAGGGATTTTTAACGCTCTTAAAAATGCGACGACTTCGGCCGGGTTTGAACCCGTGACCTTGGGCATAGAAGCTCAACTTGCTACCAACTACGCCACCGAAGCCGCTGAAATGCATATTGTCCAAAGTGGATGCCACTGATAATCCACAACACTATAGCATAACACCTTCTGGTGCTAAGTTTGGCATAGAGATTTGACGAAACAGCCTGGTATCACTCATGCGATGGTAGTTGATCACTTCTAATTCAGGCAAATGTCTCAATTGTATCTAATGTAAGGCTACTTCCGCCTCTGACTCAACCTTAGCCCAAACTACAATATGTACAAATGCCACAATAACCCTAATAATGATGATAATAATAATAATAGTAATAATAATAATAATGATTAAAATCTGAACAAGAAAGGTGAATTAGAGGAACTGGAGAAGAAAGAAAGAAAAATCTTGAGGAAGATCTTAGGACTCGAAAATAGAAATGATGGTACATGGCTGAAGAGGCGAAAAAAAGAACTTTACGGACAAGCAGAAAAAATCACAGATACCATACGGAAGAGAAGATTGAAGTTCTATGGACACCTTACGAGAATGAGCGATAGTCGACTAACGAAGAAGATCTTTAATTACATCACCAAGATAAAAGCGACTACAAAATGGGTAGATGAAATAAGAAAGGATATGGAGGAAGTTGGGGTCAGTCCAAATGAGATCTGGAATAGAGAGGTGTTCGAGGTAGGATTGATGCATTCAAGGGGTTCCAGGAAAAGCAAAGGAGAAGAGCCAAGAACATCTGGTCGGAAGCAAGGAAGAGAATCCACAGTGAAAGGATGAAGAGTTTCTGGGAGCAGAAAAAAGGACTAATCAGCAAGTCAATTGTTTTCCGTGGTCCAATGTAGGTCAAAATCGAACAAAGAAGAAGAATAATTAAAATACCCCGAGGAACCAGAGCCAATGAAGGACCTTGGCTTACCAAGCGACCGCTGCGCAGCCTGCAGCTGTGAACTTGGATACTAGTAGATGCCATCGCAACCAGCGCCCGGTGACGAACGTTGGGACTTAGAGCATTATTCAAACCTAACCAACAAATTTTGCTTCACACAAGTTTAGTTAGTGGAAGGTTCTTTTACATGCCATAAATCTATGACATGGGCCCACCGGCTTCATTTCCCATCCAATTGAAGCCATACCGAGGGAACTTTAACGCTCATAAGAAATCCGACGACTTCGACCGGATTTGAACCCTCGACCTTGGGCATTGAAACATTTAGTCTCATGAGGCAAAACTGAGAAAGGGTAGGTTCGATACATTACTTAGTCATCCGAGTAGTGATTTTCCGTGGTTTCCCTCTTCTACTCCAGGCAAATGCCGGGAGGGTACCTAACTTAAGGCCACGGCCACTTCCTACCCAAATCCTACCTCAATTACATAATACACACACTGATACAGACATCACAGTGCCACAGAATATCGGACAAATGCAACCGACACCCAAGTACGCGGGACTACATGCCCACGATGTTGCACGGCTCCTAAAAGAATCAATAATACCATACTGGAACTGAACTGCATGGCAGGGCCGGGGATCGGTTCCAGGGCATTTGGGGCAGGACTGTCATTACATAACCCTGGACTACAGTTGGGGAATGGTGAAGATTAACTAACCGAGTGGTCTTCTTGATTGCAGGGCTGGTCATGCATTGCTGGGACTGTGGGAACTCCACCCCTTGGATCACCATTGTGTACAATAGCACGGTGTGGACATTGGACAGCAATGTGTCAAATGCGACCTACTTGTCCGACGGGGAATTGGACCTTGATGAGGAGCATCTGTACGAACCACCGGTTAGCATCACCGTGGTCCTCTCAATCTTCTACGGCTCCATCTCGGTGGTGGCCGTGGTGGGCAACTCGCTAGTCATGTGGATCGTGGCCACCAGTCGCCGCATGCAGAACGTCACCAACTGTTTCATCGCCAACCTGGCGTTGGCCGACATTGTCATTGGACTCTTCGCCATTCCCTTTCAGGTGAGTGTATATACTGACATTGTCATAGGACTCTTCGCCATTCCCTTTCAGGTGAGTGTATCTTCCGAGATTGTCATTGGACTCTTCGCCATTCCCTTTCAGGTGAGTGTATATACTGACATTGTCATTGGACTCTTCGCCATTCCCTTTCAGGTGAGCGTATCTTCCGAGATAGTCATTGGACTCTTCGCCATTCCCTTTCAGGTGAGCGTACCTTCCGAGATAGTCATTGGACTCTTCGCCATTCCCTTTCAGGTGAGTGTATCTTCCGAGATAGTCATTGGACTCTTCGCCATTCCCTTTCAGGTGAGTGTATATACTGACATTGTCATTGGACTCTTCGCCATTCCCTTTCAGGCGAGTGTATCTTCTGAGATAGTCTTAGGATCCTCACCATTCCCTTTCAGGTGAGTATATCTTCCGAGATTGTCATTGGACTCTTCGCCATTCCCTTTCAGGTGAGAGTATTTGCTGACATTGTCATTGGACTCTTCGCCATTCCCTTTCAGATGAGTGTATCTTCTGAGATAGTCTTTGGACTCTTCGCCATTCCCTTTCAGGTGAGTGTATCTGCAGAGATTGTCATTGGACTCTTCGCCATTCCCTTTCAGGTGAGTGTATCTTCCGAGATAGTCATTGGACTCTTCGCCATTCCCTTTCAGGTGAGTGTATCTTCTGAGATAGTCTTTGGATCCTTACCATTCCCTTTCAGGTGAGTATATCTTCCGAGATTGTCATTGGACTCTTCGTCATTCCCTTTCAGGTGAGTGTATCTTCTGAGATAGTCTTTGGACTCTTCGCCATTCCCTTTCAGGTGAGAGTATTTACTGACATTGTCATTGGACTCTTCGCCATTCCCTTTCAGGTGAGTGTATCTGCAGAGATTGTCATTGGACTCTTCGCCATTCCCTTTCAGGTGAGTGTATCTTCCGAGATAGTCATTGGACTCTTCGCCATTCCCTTTCAGGTGAGTGTATCTTCTGAGATAGTCTTTGGATCCTCACCATTCCCTTTCAGGTGAGTATATCTTCCGAGATTGTCATTGGACTCTTCACCATTCCCTTTCAGGTGAGAGTATTTGCTGACATTGTCATTGGACTCTTCGCCATTCCCTTTCAGATGAGTGTATCTTCTGAGATAGTCTTTGGACTCTTCGCCATTCCCTTTCAGGTGAGTGTATCTGCAGAGATTGTCATTGGACTCTTCGCCATTCCCTTTCAGGTGAGTGTATCTTCCGAGATAGTCATTGGACTCTTCGCCATTCCCTTTCAGGTGAGTGTATATTACTGACATTGTCATTGGACTCTTCGCCATTCCCTTTCAGGTGAGCGTATCTTCTGAGATAGTCTTTGGATCCTCACCATTCCCTTTCAGGTGAGTATATCTTCCGAGATTGTCATTGGACTCTTCGCCATTCCCTTTCAGGTGAGTGTATCTTCTGAGATAGTCTTTGGATCCTCACCATTCCCTTTCAGGTGAGTATATCTTCTGAGATTGTCATTGGACTCTTCGCCATTCCCTTTCAGGCGAGTGTATCTTCTGAGATAGTCTTTGGTCTCTTCGCCATTCCCTTTCAGGTGAGAGTATTTACTGACATTGTCATTGGACTCTTCGCCATTCCCTTTGAGGTGAGTGTATCTTCCGAGATAGTCATTGGACTCTTCGCCATTCCGTTTCAGGTGGGTGTATCTTCTGAGATAGTATTTGGACTCTTCGCCATTCCCTTTCAGGTGAGTGTATCTGCAGAGATTGTCATTGGACTCTTCGCCATTCCCTTTCAGGTGAGTGTATCTACTGACATTGTAATTGGACTCTTCGCCATTCCCTTTCAGGTGAGTGTATCTTCTGAGATAGTCACTAGACTCTTCGTCATTCCATTCTAGGTGTGTGTATTTTCTAACATTACCATTGAACTATTCGCCATTTCCTTCAAGGTGAGTGTATCTACTGACTTAGTTATCAGATTCGACATGCAAGCTACCCTCTGGGTGTCAAATTACAAAGCTTGCACCCGGCATCCGAGGCCATACGATATTCTTCTTCTTCTTCTTCTTCTTATTCCCGTCGTGATGAGTACATCATTCATTTTCTTTTATCGGGATAATGTACGAAAAACGGGAGATGATGATGATAATTGTTGTTTTAAAGGGCCTAACATCTAGGTTATCGGCCCCAAGAAGAACGAGAGAAGCTACACATTTTACATGAGTGCTTTTGTTTCCTTTCAGTTCCAAGCGGCCCTACTCCAGAGGTGGAATTTACCGCACTTTATGTGCGCTTTTTGCCCTTTCGTGCAGGTGTTGAGTGTCAATGTAAGCGTATTCACACTAACTGCCATCGCCGTGGACAGGCACCGAGCTATCTTAAACCCTCTCAGGTAAGTCTGAGGTATAAAAACTTATCTCTTTTGTTATGTGACAGCATACAGTCTTGTTAATATTGAAGAACAGAAGAACATAATTTTAACAGGGTACCGATGATAGTTGACAGTCCTGCTTTAATCCCAGATATGACTTTATATCACCAATGCTTACATCTTCTTTAAGTTTAATTAGACATGTGACTTCTGAATACACAATCTCAATTCCTCTTATCATCTAACGTGACAACCCAATCGAAAACGGACAGCAGAAAGTTTAACATGTACTTTGACAAAGAAAAGTTAATACATTCCTATAAACATGTGAGATACGAGCCAAACGGCGATTGACAGCTCCAAGCAAGGGCAAATTTTGAAAAATTAATAAAATAATTACGATTAGAATTTTGAAACATTAGAACTAAGTTTCTGGTAGCAAAGATGATTGTTGTTGTTCTAAGGGTTGGAACAGCGAGGTCATCTTCCCATAAATAAGGAGGAAGATAGGAAGCTTGTAGTTGTACGTGACCGTTAATCTAGCGATAATGAGCAACAGGATTTCATGTTTAAGTGAATTCCGAACCGCAGGACGTGATATTTCACTTCGAAAATCTCACATGCATTGTCCGGGAATCGAACCCGGTCAACCTTGGTGAGAGGTAAGCAGCTTGACACCACTGCACCATCACGACACTGTTTAATTGAAAATGTGTATAATTGTTGCACGAGATGGTTACAGACAGCCATAAATTTAATATGATTACATTTTAGTCCTTCAAGCTATATCTCTCCCTTTGACTGAATACCAACTATCTACACTTTTAAGTCTATCAAGTCTACTAGTGGGCCCGTGCGAGCTTTCGCAACGTGAGGCTGCCACCGCGCTGCCCTGCGCTCTAGCGGCAGGCTCGCCAGGTTACGGTGCTCCCATTGTAAATGTACATTTTTTAAGGTATTTATTTAGTTGTGAGGCATTTAAAGGGGAAGTTAGTGCGTTTCGGACCTGTAGGTACCCCATATGTGTAGGTTGGTGTTAACAGGACTTTATTTCCAGTACAAAACCGGAATGGGACCTTAGCAGAATAATAGAGGGAGGATAGGTAATTGAATACCGGTATGAGTTTAAATTTATGATCCTAACTTTTTCACATTGTAGATAATGGGACATTAGAGGGTAACTTAATTTAACTGGATTCTGATTCACAAATGATCTTTGTAAAACACAAAAAATGTGGATTAGTTCTTCACAGAACTACCTGTTTATTATTTGAATTCAAAATTTCTTTCCAAATCAAGAGTTAAAATCGATTTTGAATCTAAACTTCTCCTATAAAATTTAGTGTACCATGTAAATCAGCCAATTTATTGTCTCTGGTGTTAGAGATAACATATCCGATTCCAGCCTTCAGTAGACATTTCAAAAAGGTGGTTGGTTGGTTTCTCAATTTAGGGGATGCGACAACGCCGTCTTGTAGTCCCGTGTACTTTGGGTGTGTGTGGAATCTGTCTGATAACCAGGGTTAATTGGGATGGCTGTATTTGTGCGTGTTATCTGTTTTTAATTCATGTAAGGGCTGCAGACATTCAATTTTCAAGTAGTTTCTACTTTTGCTACCAAACGCCACCGTCAACGACAACTAGTTCTGAACTTAGTTACTAGATGCCACCGCAGTCGAATCCTGGCGACGAACGTTGGAACCTAAGAGCGTTAGTCAAATCTAATTTAGCTTCACACAAGTGTAATTAGTGGAAGGTTCTTTTACATGCCATACAACTATGACATGGGATCCCTGGCTTCACTCTCTTCCGAAGGAAGGCATTCTGAGAGATTTTAAACGCTCTTAAAAATTCGACGACTTCAGCCGGGTTTGAACCCACGACCATGGGCATAGAAGCTCAGCATGCTACCAACTACGCCACCGAAGTCGCCTTCAATGAGGTGAAATTTGTTCAGTAGAAAACAAGTCAAAATCCTCTTTCTGGGACCTGGTCGGCCACTACACACTGAATCTTCATACCAAACAACAAGTATGTGTGCATTCCAACTCTGGGGCGTGGTGGCTCAGCGGTCTAGCTGTGTGCCTCTCACCAAGGCGGTCCGGGTTCGATTCCCGGTCAATGCATGTGAGATTTTCGAAGTGAAATGCCATGTCCTGTGGTTCGGATTCCACGTAAATGGGAGGTCCCGTGGCTCATAATCACAAGATTCACGGTCACGTAAAACTACAATCTTCCTTCCTTTCATTCCAACTGCACTGCCGGAAAGCGAACCGCAAGCAGAAAGAGAGGAGTTGTGCTGTCCTGCTAAGGTGGTTCTACTCCGCTACCTGGTCGTTGTACTTGACCGCAGCCTGACCAGGGAGTGTGCAAATAGAAATAAATACAGGAAACACCTTTCAGTACACTGTCAACTTTTATATTGCAGTAGGCCTAATGATAAAGATAACATTGAAACCTTCGCAAATAGTGACCCTCTTCACAAAACCACTATACTATATCCTATTGCCGATTTGCACGTTAAAACTGGGTAGCTGCTCGTTTCGAGATCTGCGTTTTGAATCCCGTCGCTTACAGTGCCCATCTGTGGATTTTCCTCAAGTTTTTCTCTACTGCCGAGAAAGTACCTTGTGTATCCCGGGGATTCTACCCCAATTGAAGATCCTAAATTTACCTATACACACACAAAAACAAAGGACCTTACATAAATATTACACACGAACAAATCCCCAGAGCTCATGACAAAAGATAGTCTGGCTCAAAATAAAATAACGATTAATATACGTTATAACATATCTAGACAATTCCTTACTCTTGTAAATGAGGGAGTGAAATTTTCTATGTTCCATGAATACAAAAAAAGTAAACTGTCAGGAAAATGAGTTCAAAGATAAAACATGCCTGCTCCACAGTTTGGATTATCTTCATCACCTACGAAGGCATCCTGCAATCTTATGGCCCATCTTGCTTTTTTAGTTAAGTGTTTTCAGTATTATCTGCATTTCATAGCCTAACTTGATCTAGAGTTTAAATAGCGTGCTTTGTCCGGTTGCCAGAACGCAATCCCAACATCTCTAGAACGTGACATTTGGCGATATTCCCCTTGTTAAAAGATGCCGCAGCATCTTAGACACCAAAATGAAGTATGCTAATACCTACAACGACACTTTTAGGTAGGTAGACGATTCCATATTACACTGTTGATACACTCTTTAGGATTCTGGGTTTACCCGCGGGTGCATTACGAGTATTTGAGGAGATTCTTACCAGCCAAGTAAGCGAATATAGGTTTGATCCATTATTACTGCTGGTAAATTATGGTGATCATTGTAGATCTTCACAGTTATGTTTCCCTTAGTATGTTTACACTAGATGCTTTCACCTTCAGGACACAATTCATGTTGGGGAGCATCATTTGTGGTGGCAATGTGATAATACAGAGCCCATACAGCTTTCCGCAAAGCTTCCACGTTGCCTTTACTTTATTTTGTGTGATGGCTAGCCCATAACAATTCTGAATGTGGTCGATTGCTGCATCAGTCAGCCTCCCTTTTCCATCTAATATCTTTCCATCGCCTAATTTCCGTCGGTTTGAAGCCGTCTTCAGTCGTCTAAGTCTAGTCCCCATCTTTTTTGCACGTGTCCCACACACTCATGCTTAGATACGTCATCATTCCCTAAACTTTTGCTTTCTAAGAGTCCTATTAAAGCCTTGGAATCAATATCCCCTAAATAATGCATGTAACGGACATCATACCACTGACCAGAATGATGGAATATATTCTTGACTCCAGCAACTCCCTCTCGTATCACGAGAGTTACCATAATATTTGGCATTAAGTTACACTTAAAACCGTGTTCATTTTTCAGCCTACCAATGCATTGACAATATTTGGACATCAGAGCAACACCAATTACCTTCCCTGTACGAACACTGGCAGCTGTGACAACACCATTGTCAGGGGCATGTCCTCTCTCCTGCCAGGTACCGCCAAGAGCTACTGTGAGGTCACGGTTATCGTTATTTTCTTGGACTGCTTCCTCTACACCTTCCTACATCCTCAGTTGCAGACCCTAAGGCACAATATATTTCAAATTTGGATGGTGGGCTGGGACGTTTCAACACACCACATAGCAAGGCAACTGCATATTTGCCTTTACCGATCGGTCGCAGCCCATACACCAGTCTAATATTTACACTATATAGACTAGGTCAATAACATTCCCTTTGAAACGGAATTAAAACACTTCCTACTGCAGATTGAACTGAACAGCCAGGCCAACATGAGAGTCAACTTTCAGGGAAATGTTTCCACCAGAGCAGTGTTTGGTTGGTTGGTTCCTCAGTTTAGGAGCTGCGACAACGCGGTCATGTAGCCCCGTGTACTTTGGGTGTGTGTAGAATCTGTCTGATAACCGGTGTTAATTGTGATGGTTGTATTAGTGTGTGTATCTGTTTTTTAATGTAACAGACTGCAACTTAGAATTTTTCAAATAGTTCCTACTTTTGCTGCCAAACGCCACCGTCAACGACTACTAGGCCTAGTTCAGAACTTAGCTACTAGGGGCAGTCGGCTCTTGGCAACGAACTTAGAAACCTAAGAGCGTTGTTTACATTCTTAACCTATCCAATTTAGCGTCACACAGGTGTAATTAGTGGAAGGTTCTTTAACATGCCATAAATCTATGACATGGGACCGCCGGCTTTACTTCCCCTCCAAAGGAAGGCATACTGAGGGATTTTAACGCTCTTAAAAAATCCGACGGCTTTGGCGGGGTTTGAACCCGCTATCTTGGGGATAGAAGCTCAGCATGCTACCAACTACGCCACCGAAGCCACCCAGAGCAATGTTTACATACGTTGTTTTGAATAATAATTTTGTTAATGCAGCCAATGGCCATGTATTTTCTTTTCAGGACGGGTCAGGGAAGGCATTTCTTGGAAGGAAATCGGCCGTGAACCTGTTGTAAGGTACCGTCCTGGCATTTGACTGGTGGTGAAAATGGGAAACCACGAAAACCATTTTCAGGATGGTCGAGGTGGGGTTTGAACCCACGCTCTCCCTATGTCAGCGAGGCACGAGGTAGCGCGTTAGCGCTCTCGGCCAGGGCGGCCGGTTTTGAAGTACTTCAGTAAATATACTTCCCGGTATATCAACAATTTCGAACGCTTCCTTCTCTTTATACAATGAATTATACTTCTGTTCAATATCCTTTATCTTCCTACGAAAAGCACTGGCAGGTGTGGAAGGATAAAATTCTCATTGGGAGTAAGTCGAGCATTGAGGTTAGGAAGAGTATTTCCCGCACCTACCGAAACAGAATGTGTCGACACGTCACTAATTGCTTGTAGGCTTTGTTTTAGTTCTTTCTGCCAATTCACACGCATTTTGAATAACTTGCCACCAGTCCTAGGCATTTTCGCAGAGATACAGGAGCTGGACAAATATACTTTCCAAGCACAACTTAGATGTGGTGCACGTATACAAACTACAGTAGAAGTAGAATAATAACTGGAGACAACTGAACGTCGAATACTGGCTGACCAGCTGGGAAACTTACTATATCGCTTAAACCAAATCATGTCCCACTGGAAAGTGGGAGGTTTCAAATCACAGAGAAAACTTGGACAGATATATAGTCATCCATGACAGGTGAACAGATTAGCGCCACACCACATCCCAGAAATATGGACATTTAACATAGTTATAATCATAATAATGGAGCAATGTGCTCCACACCATTTTATAAGGGAAGTTTTAGGGAATAAATATTGATAATAAAAAAAATATTTTCATCTAAAATCCGATTCTACATCCCCATCGACTACAGTATACCAATATCTTTGTTTTACAACAATAAAAACTAAAATTACGTGAAAATACTGTAAATCTAGCCAGCTCTTTTCACATATCTTCTTTATATATATAATTCTTCGACACGTGTGTATGTGACTGAACTCCTCCTAAACGACTGAACCGATTTTGATGAAATTTGGTATGTATATTAGGGTGGGTCCATGTATCGTGTAGATTCACAATCTGACCCGGTAGGTGGAATGAACACAATTTTAGAACCACAATTTACACACAATTTTAGAACCACAATATACAGTCAAAAACAGTCGTCATGGAAACCACTAGCCTTGGCCTTCGTGAAAGCTGATGTCTTTGGACGGTTTGTCTCTGCACGTTAGAGCCACCTGGTCGCAACCTGTGCAACTACCGCCATTACATACACTCCGCCCGTGGCGAAAAGTTGTGTTTTATACCAAAGGTGGCAGTGATGTCGAATTCTACTGTTTGTCTCTGCACGTTAGAGCGTGTGTTTTATACCAAAGGTGGCAGTGATGTCGAATTCTACTGTTTGTCTCTGCACGTTAGAGCGTTTCAAAGTCCCGTATGCGTTCATATACCAATCATCCGATTGCCATGAAACTTGGGTGATATGTTGAGTGAGCTCCAGGAAAGGTGTTTGGCTTAGTAAATCAATTTTACAATAGATAGCGCACGAATAGATTCAACAAATGAGCGACGACGCGCGAAGCGTTTCAAAAAGGTCCCGTATGCGTTCAAATACCATTCGTCCGATAGCGATGAAACTTGGGTGAGATGTTGTGTACACTCCAGGGAAGGCTTCTCGCTTAGTAAATCAATTAGGTAGCGCACGACTAGATTCAACAAATGAGTGACGACGCGCGAAGCGTTTCAACAAAATCCTGTATAAGTTTATATTCCATTCATAGATTGAGATGAAACTTTGATGAGTTGTTGTGTACACTTAAGTGAAGGCTTCTAACTTAGTAATCCATTTCACAGGAGGTTGCGCACGAGTAGATTCAACAAATGAGCGGCGACGTGCGAAGAGTTTCAACAAAGTCCCGTATGCGTTCAAATACCATTCGTCCGATAGCGATGAAACTTGGGTGAGATGTTGTGTACACTTACGTGATGGTTTCTAACATAGTAAATCCATTTTACAATACGTAACTCACGAGTAGATTCAACAAATGAGCAACGACGCGCGAACTTTTAATCAAAGTCCCGTATGCGTTCATATACCATTCATCCGATTGCAATGAAACTTGGGTGAGATGTTGTGTACACTTACGTGAGGGTTTCTAACTTAGTAAATCCATTTCACAGGAGGTTTCGCACGAGTAGATTCAACAAATGAGCGACGACGCGCGAAGCGTTTCAATAAGGTCCCGTATGCGTTCAAATACCATTCGTCCGATTACGATGAAACTTGGGTGAGATGTTGTGTACACCCTACGGAAGGTTTCTGGCTTAATAAATCAATTTTACAATAAGTAGCGCACGAGTAGATTCAACAAATGAGCGACGGCGTGCGAATCGTTTCCACAATGTCCCGTATGCGGTCATATATCATTCATCCGATTGCGATCAAACCTTGGTGAATCATTGAGTACACGCCAGAGAAGGTTTCAGGCTTAGTAAATCTATTTTACAATAGGTAGCGCATGAGTAGATTCAACAAATGAGTGATGGCACGCGAATCGTTTAAAGAAAATCATTTATGCGTTCATATGTCATTCATCCGATTCCGATGAAACTTTGATGAGTTGTTGTGTACACGCCGGGGAAGGTGTTCAAATTGGTAAATCCATTTTACAATATTGGTAGCGCACGAGTAGATGTAACAAATGAGTGACGACGCGCGAAGCGTTACAACAAAATCCTGTATGCGTCTATATACTATTCAGCGATTGCGATGAAACTTTGATGAGTTGTTGTGTACACTTACGTGAAGCTTTCTAACTGAGTAAATCCATTTCACAGTTGGTAGAGCACGAGTAGATTCAACAAATGAGTGACAGCGCACGAATCATTTAAACCAAATCCCGTATGCGTTAAATGCCATTTTTCCGTTTGCGATGAAACTTTGGAGAGTTGTTGTGCACGCTCCAACGAATGTTTCTAAATTAGTTAATTCAATTCACGATAGTTTAGAGGCAGTTAACAGAAATTGAAAAAAAATATTGTGTATCCAAAAGCACTTCAAGAAACAAAGTTACAACACTTTCTTTGATTGGCAGGACAACGTCTGCCGGGTCAGCTTGTCTTTATATATATAATTCTTCGACACGTGTGTATGTGACTGAACTCCTCCTAACCGGCTGGTCCGATTTTGATGATTTTTTAAATGTATATTAGAGAGGGTCCATGTATGGTTCAGATTCACAATTGGACCCGGTAGGTGGCGTAGCGACGAAAATGTAGGATGAAAACACTTTTAGAACCACAAGATACAGTCGACAAAACGAAAACTGTCGTCATAGAAACAGCTAGCCTTAGTGAAAACTTAACTCGCTAAACAGGGTCATCTTCCCCACTAATTCTCCCAAACCCGTCCCCTTGGCAGTGGTTTCTTCTAAAACGTTTATGAATAATTGACTTTCTGGGAATAATTCATGGTTATGTTTTTGTACCATAGGTGTTGGTGATGTCGAATTCTTGATATTTGAAGTAGGCTTCAAAACATGCACAAATCACTTGCATCGTCCAAGAGCGGGTTCAAACCCGGCTGGAGCCGCCGGATTTTTTAAGAGCGTTAAAAATCCCTCAGTATGCCTTCCTTCGGAGGGGAAGTAAATCCGGCGGTCCCATGTCATAGATTTATGGCATGTTAAAGAACCTTCCACTAATTGCACCTGTGTGAAGCTAAATTGGGTAGGTTAAGAATGTAAACAACGCTCTTAGGTTTCTACGTTCGTTGCCAAGAGCCGACTGCGGTGGCGTCTAGTAGCTAAGTTCTGAACTTGGCCTAGTAGTCGTTGACGGAGGCGCTTGGCGGCAAAAGTGGGAGCTATTTGAAAAATTCTAAGTTGCAGTACTTAAATAAAAAAAAAAAACAGATAACACACACTAATACAGTCATCACAATTAACACCGGTTATCAGACAGATTCTACACACACCCAAAGTACACGGGGCTACATGACCGCGTTGTCGCAGCCCCTAAACTTAAGAACCAACCAACCATCACTTGCATCGTAGAGCTTGGCATTGTTTGGACATTTCAATAACGGCTCATAGAAAATAAACAACATGTAAGTTTGTTTGAGTGGGTCCCTGTATGGTTTAGATTCCCAATTGGACCCAATAGGCAGCACACGAGTAGATGCGACAAATGTGCGACGACGCGTGAAGCGTTTCAAAAACGTCCCGTATGCGTTCGTATACCATTCGTCCGATAGCAAGGAAACTTGGGTGAGATGCTGTGTCCACTCCAGGGAAGGTTTCTGGCTGAGTAAATGCATTTTACAACAGGTAGCGCACGAGTAGATACAATAATAATAATAATAATAATAATATCGTATGGCCTCGGGTGCCTGGTGCAAGCTTTGTTAATTGACACCCAGAGGGTAGCTTGCATGTCGAATTTCGTCGTTCCTTTGAACGCTATGGAAGTCAAGGAGGTTAGATACCGTATCTAAACTCCTTGACACTACAGCGCTTTCAAGCAGAGAATGGAGGAACTTTGTTGGCGGAAAATCCCGAGATTAATTTTGCCATTGAACACGGCCTACTGAATTCAAATGGGTTCTTTAACATGCCAACAACGTATGACATGAGTATCGTGATTTTTGTCGCCTTCAAAAATCACTTACCATGGCCAGGGGCGAACCTGCAATCTTGGGGTTGGTAGTCCGACACTATATCCACTCACCCACCGTGGCAAGCGAGTAGATACAACAAATGAGCGACGATGCGCGAAGGGTTTCAAAACTGTCCCGTATGCGTTCATATACTATTCGTCCGATTACGATGAAACTTGGGTGAGATGTTGAGTACACCCCAAGGAAGGTTTCTGGCTTAGTAAATCCATTTTACAACAGGTAGCGCATGTGTAGATTCAACAAATGAGCGACGACGCGCGATGCGTTTCAACAAAGTCCCATATGCGTTCATATACCATCCGTCCAATAGCAATGAAACTTGGGTGAGATGTTATGTCCACTCCAGGGAAGGTTTCAGGCTTAGTAAATGCATTTTACAACAGGTAGCGCATGAGTAGATTCAACAAATGGACAACGACGCGCGAAGCGTTTCAACAAAGTCCCGTATCCGTTCATATACCATTCGTCCGATAGCTATGAAACTTGGGTGAGATGCTGTCTACACTCCACGGAAGTTTTCTGGCTTAATAAATCAATTTTACAATAGGTAGTGGACGGGTAGATTCAACAAATATGCGACGGCACGCGAATCGTTTCAAAAAGTACCCTATGTGATCATATACCATTCATCCGTTTGCGATGAAACTTTGGTGAATTATCGTGCAAACTCTAGGAAAGGAGTCTGGCTTAGTAAATCCATTCTACAATAGGTAGCGCACGAATAGATTCAACAAATGAAAGATGACGGCCGAATCGTTTCAACAAAGTCCTGTGTGCGTTCATATAGGATACAATTTATACGATTGCGAAGAAACTTTGGTGAATTGTTGTGTACAATTCAGGAAAGGTGTCTGGCTTAGTAAATCCATTTTTAAAAGGTAGCGCACGAGTAGATTCAACAAATGAGCGATGCTGCGCGAATAGTTTCGACGAAGTACGTATGCGTTCATATACCACTCATCCGATTGCGATGAAACTTGGGTGAATCGTTGAGTACACTCCAGGGTGAATCGTTGAGTGAACTCCAGGGGAGGTTTCAGGCTTAGTAAATCAATTTTAGAATAGGTAGCGCATGAGTAGATTCAACAAATGAGTGAAGGCGCGCGAATCGTTTAAACAAAATCCCGTATGCTTTCGTTCATATGCCATTCATTCGATTGCGATGAAACTTTGATGAGTTGTTGTGTACACGCCAGGGAAGGTCTTCGACTTAGAAAATCCATTGTACAATATTGGTAGCACACGAGTAGATGTAACAAATGAGTGACGACGCGCGAAGCGTTTCAACAAAATCGCGTATGCGTTCATATACCATTTATCGATTGCGATGAAGCTTTGATGAGTTGTTGTGTGCACTTACGTGAAGGTTTCTAACTTAGTAAATCCATTTCACAGTAGGTGGCGCCCGAATAGATTCGACAACATTTCGTATGCGTCATCTGCCATTCAACCGATTGCGATGAAACTTTGGTGAGTTGTTGTGCACGCTCCCACGAATGTTTCTAAATTAGTAAATCAATTTCACGATAGTTTAGAAGCAGTTAACGGAAATTGAAAAACATTGTGTATCCAAAAGCACTTCAAGAAACAAAATTACAACTCTAACACTTTCTTTGATTGGCATTGCAACGCATGCCGGGTAAAGCTTGTAAATATATACATTGTTTTAATTTCAAAATAATCCATAGGCAAACCGTGTGATTCCGTGAAATAGGAATTGTCCTGCGGCGCAGCCGTACTCATTAAATCGTGCACTACGGCCGTGGGGGCAGCTGCAACAAATAGATCGCAGGTTCGAATTCCAGAGCTGACAGTGGCTATCCTGAGTGTTATTTTCCTTGAGATTTTCCTTGAGATTAAATCGTGCACTACGGCCGTGAGGGCAGCTGCAACAAATCTGGAGATCACAGATTCGTATTTCAGAGCTGACAGTGGCTATCCTGAGGGTGGTTTTCCTTGAGATTTTCCACACTCCCTCCAGACAAATGCCGGGATAATGCCTTACTTCAAGACCCAGGGCACCTACCTCATTCCTGTCTCTAATACAGGTACACACACTATTACAGTCATCACATAAATAAAGGTTATCAGGCAAGTTAAACCCCTAAAATCAATTAACGAAAAAGAAGAGGAAAAAAAACAACAAAAAAACGTATTAATAATATTGTGGACTATTGTTTCTGAGTGACTTAAGAACTGAAAGTGTATTCAAAAGAACATGGATGAACTATTCCCCATTTTTACCCCTCTATCCTTACTTGCTACGTTGAGGCATGCCTCCTTCAGTGGATCAGTGGTGGAGTGACAAACTCATGATCCCAAGATTGCTGGTCAACTCCCGGTCAAGGTATAACTATACTTATACAAAAAGATGGTATATTGGCTTTCACGCCCAAGGAATTAAAACTCAGCAATATTTCTAGGTTTATGCCTGTGTTGTGTCTGTGTGGGGTTTCGCCTGGCTCATCAGCGCCCGGACCCCCACAGGAGTAGCGAACTGTGCACTACCTCCCTTCTTATGAAGCACACATGCGCTTCTTTACTGTGAGAGCTAAAAGCTCAAGCAGCCATTCACCTACCTATAAAGGCTTCCAAAAAGATGGTATATTGGCTTTCACGGCCAAGGAATTAAAACTCAGCAATATTTCTAGGTTTATGCCTGTGTTGTGTCTGTGTGGGGTTTCGCCTGGCTCATCAGCGCCCGGACCCCCACAGGAGTAGCGAACTGTGCACTACCTCCCTTCTTATGAAGCACACATGCGCTTCTTTACTGTGAGAGCTAAAAGCTCAAGCAGCCATTCACCTACCTATAAAGGCTTCCAAAAAGATGGTATATTGGCTTTCACGGCCAAGGAATTAAAACTCAGCAATTTTTCTAGGTTGTGAGTATGGGTGTGTGTTTAATTCGCCTGATAACCCGTATTTATTTAATGACTGTAATAGTGTAGTAGACTATATGTTCTTTACTGAACTTGTTATTTTATTATGCGATGAAAATACTCGTAAACTAATCCTTAAAATGAGACATAATTTGTCATTAATAAACTGCGACCTGCCACAATAATCTCTTGAAATATAGGGCTTTACTTATTTCATCAGAAACAATAACGAGCCTTTTAAAAGAAACTTTGCCGTCACAGCAATGAAAGCAAGTCTCTCGACTGCAGCAGATAGCACTTGAGATTTTCCTTTTTATCTTCCCGTAGGTAATGGCTTTATTGCTGTTATTAAAGTAAGGATTTTACAACCCTACTGCAGGAAGTCCTGTCATGGATCACATAAACGATGCGACTTTCACGTTATTTTCCTTTTAGCTGTGGCTATAATAAATCAAGTTCTTCCTTTATTATGTCTTTTATTTTATTTTATGGCCAATTTGGTGAAATGAAGCGCGTCGTCTACCTGCTGAGATTCATGATGGTAATCGACCTTATCTTGCAAGACCTAACATTCGATATTAAAGCCATTTTAGGGGTTTGGACTTTACTAATTTCATTTCAGTCATAGTGTTGAATTAAACTAAAAGTGAATGTTCTGATTACGGTACTTACAAATAAAATGCTTATATATTCTATTGGTTTGGTAAGGTTAATCCCTATTGACTACTGTCAAATATTTGTGATTTATAATCCGCTTTGTCAATACTAAAATATGTAGTTTATTATTTAAACGAACATGTTTTGATATACAATGATGTCATCTTCAGCGTTCAAAATAATAATAATAATAATAATAATAATAATAATAATAATAATAATAATAATAATAATAATAATAATAATAATAATAATAATAATAATAATAATAATAATTTTTCAAGGAGACAGTCTGAGTCCTTTGTGGTTCTGCCTGGCGTTGAACCCGTTATCATCGTTGTTGAATGCGACATGAAGTGGCTTTCCGATTAGATACTCTGGCGCAGTAATCCATCAACTCTCCCATTCGATGTACATGGAAGACATAAAACTATACGCACCCTCTGAAAAGCATATAGATAATCTGATTGTTATCACAGTTTCCTTTTCGGTATGTCATTTGGGTTGGATAAATGCCGAACTCTTATTCTCCGACAGGGAAAGTTAGTAGCCCGCGTATTTGTAATCGAAAATCGATGTCTCATTCAGCCCACGGAAGAAACTGAGAGTTGCAAGTGTCTTGGTCTCCATCGGTCAAAGAGAATTGAACAAATGATCATTAAGGATCAAGCAGTAGCCTAATACAGTCATATTAGGGCAAAATTTGGCCGGATACGGAAAAATTAAATGACAACGAATTTCTTCAAAAACATGTTCTATAAGATCCCCTGAACATCCTCAGAAAAATCGCCAAAAATCTGGCTTGGGGAACACCCCTAAATTTTAAAAAACGCCCGCCTTCTTGGATTTTTCAAAAAACTGCTGAACGAAAGTGCGGTTTTCGCCCAAAGTTGTGTTTCAACTTCTAGGTGTTGTACCTACTATGAAAACTCACATTCAAGTTGGGGACCGTCTTTAAATTTTGTAAAAAAAACCAAACAAAAAAAAACAAAAAAAAAAAAAAAAACAACTTAACACTTATTATCTACTTAAAAAAACTTTGAATCTACCTCACACCGCTTGGAGTGGCTTCATAGAGACCGCAGCTGGGCAACAAACTTTCGAGAAGTCCGCAGTTATACCTCTGCCTTTTGTCAACCTGGATCCCACCAACCCTACAACAATCTACACTTGCCTCCGTTTTGCGGCCGAGGAGGGCAAGAAGCACAATCAAAAATGCATCGTTATTTTCGACCAGCCCCTGTTTATCAAAGCGATGGACATAGTATCTCAAGCAGACGAATCGGATCTCCTGTCTTCAGTCATCGTGCGTGCCAGTGCTGGCTTACACCTTTGGTATAGTAAAATGGACACAGACAGACCTAGAAAATATTCTCATTAAGGTTAAATGTCCCTACACTTTGGTAAGAATATATTTCAACAGATGGCAGCACAAGCGAAGCTGAATTTATTTATTTATTTATTTTTGTATCAAAGGGGAGTTCCGATCTGCGATCTGAAAACTGCTATGTACTCTGTCTAGTAGCAGAATTGATATTAATTCATTACTTACTTTTTAAGTTCAAAAACAGAAAAGTTGCTGTTTGTTTTTCAAATATCTGATTAAAATTCGAAAGAAGACGGGTAATACGAAAGTTGAGTTTTACTCACTGATTCCAAAGCCGCATCGAAAACCTAAATCGGTTGAATAGAATCTTTGGGATCACTTTGGGAAGTTTGGGAATAAAAGTGTTACTGTATTTGCAACAAGGCGCGGCAGTAGAACAAGGTCATGGAGAGCGGGTTGGTGGAGGGTTGGGGGGGGGGGGGGGAAGGGGAGGGGAGCGGAGCTCGAGTGATTGAGAGAGCGACAACCTTGCCAGATGGTATGGAATTCCCGACCATCTAGTCCAATGTTGCGATTGACTGTGGTGGTTAGTTCTGAATTATTGTCAAGGTCTGGATATTTCTGAGTGATCCTTTGATATTTTACCAGTTCCTAGTTACGACTTCTTGTTTTTAGTTCGTCGATCTCATTAATTACTTTTTATTTAATTTATTTTAGCTGCAACAGTATTTTTTTAAATGCCCGTTAGGTGTTCTATTTTCGGCACTTTATTTTTTGACAGTATTTCTGGTAGAATAGATACATGTGCATATAGGTAGGCTACGGCTGGTGGAGAGCATTACGGTCATCACGTGGAGTTATTTTTTCGCTTTTGTTGAAAAATGGAGCCACCGCCAAAACCGATTCAAGGGCGTTCCACTAAATCCCAGGGGAGATTGCGACTAAGTACCAAGAACAGGAAGCCAGGCCCTAAAAATAAGAAGAAAAACACCTGTTTGTATTTGAAATTATATATTTCTTCACGCTTGCATTAGAGAATCTGTAATGCACTGAGGAGTTACGATTTAACTTATATTTTACCTGTAGCCTACAAGTTGGATGACTAAACGTCACCCCGCAATCTGCAGGCTACATGGCTGAACAGCGCAGCGGTTGCTTGGTAGGCCTAGGCCTTTCATGGGCTGTCACGCCACGGGTGCAGTTTGTTTTTTACTTCTAATACATAAGTGTAGGAGTAGAAAATCACGAACTATTCAGTGTCAACTTTTTTCAGAGAAGAAAGTTCGACTTCAAATGAAAACAATGCGTTGTGTGGAAAAATAAAGGCGTAGCGATTGTGAAAATGGAACATTGGTTTCCGGAAATACTGGATTGGTTTGGGATCCATAAAGACTGCAAACAGTACTTTTGAACTACCAGCGGGCAAAGTGAACTGCAACCCAACTTATGCGTTATTGCTTGCAGCCCCTAATTGCAGAAAGTTCCCATCTAGAATCAAACACCACCAGCAATGCTGCCGAAAATTATATGTCCCTTGTTGCAAAATTCACGGGAGGTAAGCAGATCAATCGAGGGAAACGAGGTTCCTTCACTCATAGAACCAAAGCTGCCGGGCTGGTCTTTCAGTTTGGGCCATCCTGGCACTATAAAACAATGAAATCAGTTTAGAATAAAACCTGCCACAATAGTGAAGGACACTGCACTCAGCAGAAAGAGAAGAGGAGCAGCTTTCCGAAAAAGTTTATTTCCGTCGCGAGAAGGGAAAAGAATGTCCCGACAACAGTCTAATGAAATGAAACGTACTGTCTCACGTGATTATGGAAACCGATCAATGCAGTTGGATTTCGATGAGGTACTGTTGAGAGAGTTTAGTGATGAGAAGATCGAGCAACTAACGCTTAGTGAAGGCCATATACAAAAACTGGAAAAGGAAACAAGGGGCGAAAGGGAAAATGAAAATTGGCACACAGGTAGAAAGGACAGACTTACGGCATCCAATTTTGGATTTGTATGCAAGAGGAAACCTACTTCGAAATGGGCTCCAGTGGCAAAAAACATTCTGTACGGCGAATTTCACTCAAAAGCAATGCAGTATGACTGTGATAATGAGCGAATTGCAAAACGAAATTTAGAGAAGAAATCGGTAGAAAAGCCGAAGAATGTGGTCTTTTCGTACTTAAAACTTATGGGTTTTTAGGTGCCTCCCCAGAAGGATTAATAGGAGACGACGCTATAATCGAAGTCAAGTGCCCTTATTCTGCACGGAATATGACCATACTGGAAGCCTGCAAAAAGCTAAAGGGATTTTGTTTGACAGAAAGTAAGCGGAAAAAAGGCCAGAGAATGTCAAGAACAGTGCCATTCAGAAGAGAACAGATTGATAAATCTCTAACACTCACATGATTTTTATATCCAGAACCAAGGCCAGTTGGAAATAACATAGCGGGAAATACTCGTATGTTATTTTGTGGTATGGACGCCTAAGTACATTCACATAGAAACAATGAAGAGGGACGAAAAGTTCTGGAGACAAAAAATGCTTTTGTAACTGACATTCTGATACGAGAAAATCTTGTTGCCTGAGATCGTTGATCCTAGGATGACCAGAACAATGGATATAAGAGAACCTGAGGTGAAGTAAAATACAAATTAGTGTGTGTAAATCATGAAACGTTATCTTTGATATGGAAAAAAAATGAGCATTCATTTCAAGAACAGGAAATAATTAGGTATTATGTTTTTTGTTTGTGTATAGTACGCAGTACTAGTGCCTGTGATAACAATAGGCAGATGAGAATATCTTAGGAACTTTAATTCTATGGTATGTACATAATAATTTTGCTCTTGGTATGCATTTCCATAATTTGTTTGTTGTAATAAAATGTCCTACATAAATGACATTTTATTATTACTTCCATGAAAATTGAAGTAAGTTATAGTGATTGGCCTCACTGAGTCGTTTCAGATCTCACGGAAAAGAAAAAATGGGAATTAGAGTAAAAAGAACCAAAGACCCATACGAATCACCAAAATAAATGTAAGTATGTGTGTATGTATGTATGTATGCATGTATGTATTGAACCCGAGGCGGTTATGCTGACTGGAATCGAACGTGGTTCTCAGAGACTGTGATCTCAGTAAAAAGGTTCCACCAGGGAACGAACCAGAGATCTGTAGAGGCAGTTTCATTGTAAAAACCCCTCGAAAGAAGTGTATATTTAATCACTGGTGTGATTTTGGTGCAATGACATTATTTATTAAAATAATGCAGGGAAAAATGAGCAGATTACAGCATTATTAGACTACTTGGTGTAGGCTATACGAGGCTTGAAGCACGGAGAGGACAGAGTTGACATTTTACAAATTAGCCCAGGATTGTGGGAGGGCCCCAGTGGAGCCATGTCCATCTCTGTGACCCCATTCTGTCGTCTGGAGCAGGGTGGAGGCCTGAATAATGACCCAGTTATTCCCCGACGGAGAATAGATTTGAGGAGGGGGAGGAGAGATGCCCAGGAAAATCATTGATTACTCGTGATTGGAGTAACGAATTGAGAGGAGAGTTGCTCACAGGTGAATCTTTTGGCAGGAGGCTAATTTTAGAGCCTTTTACCTGCGAAATTGAGGCATATTTAAGGAAGTGCGGAAGGACTGTAAAACTGCCATTGTTCGCGGATAGATTTGAGAATGTTGCCGGGGAATACCCGTAAGATAGCGTCCCACGCTATGGAGAAAGGAATTAATATTAATTAATTGGACGAGCGATTCCTTTGCACGCAGATAGTTTTGGGATCTGTGAAGAAAGAGGAACCCAATGATCATGGTTTGGAGACCAGAATCATGCTGGGAGAGGAGCCAAGATTACGCGGGAAGATTTCGCCCTACTTTCCGTGGGAATCCGATATAAGGGAGTAGACCCTTGGAGGAGCGCTCAGTCAAGCTCAGTCAAGCCCAGTCTCAGCTCAGTTCAAGCTCAGTCTACGCGCAGTTCACGTGAAGTTTACGCCCAGTTACAGAGCAAGTTGCAGTCTTACGCAGTCTTCACGCTCAGTTTACGTTAGAAGTTACCCAGTTGTAGCTCAGTTGCAGTAAGTTGCAATCAGTATGCAGCAAGTACGAGGGCAGTACGAGACAGTATGTAAGCAGTCTACAGCAGTCTTCAAGTAAGTTACGAGCAGTCTTCAAGTGAATCTTCAGTCAGGTACAGCCAGTTTGAAGCAAGTTTGTCAAGGCGGAACGCATGGCGGTCATACTCATAATAGACGCCGAACAAAGACTGGTACATGTAAATGAAGCATTTAATAAGCTTGTATGAATAATAGTCGTGCTATGGGCATAATCAGCAGTACGAACTATGGCGTGTTCAGTTACGAAGCACCGTGTAGGCTAATGGCAGAACTATTGTAAATAATTATTTGTGTAACGTATTGGACAGTGTTAAGCGCAATGTGTAAAGTATTGACTGATCGTATATGTGTAATTACGATGGAATGCGCTAATGAAACTCTATGACGCGGTTGGTAATGTCATGAGAGTACCAGATGCTAAAACTCAGGACGGGAGTTAGCATATTTATGCAACGCAGGACGCTTACCGTAGGAGTAGGAAATATAATAAAAACTGTTGGTGAATTCCGAAAGCAGGTAAACCAGACTTTCAATCAGGAGTTGATAGGAGCACGGGAGATGCCGTCGACACCTGCAATTTCGATCTTTGCTAGGGAATTTCAGCATTGAAAAGTGTATAAAGTGACGTGTGTTAAGTGTACAGCATATGTAAAATATCCTTTAAAGTAGTGATTAGATAAGTGTTTCACATGCGTGGGAGCAATAGCTTCCTGAGAGTTATGCAACGTGTCGTGTTGTTGATGAAAATTATGTGTTATAAAATGTGTGTATTCAAGATGAATATGTCGCGTTAAACCTGCTAATGGCGGGCGACATGGAGAAATATGATTGGTCGGAGCCACCATAAGACGCCTATAGAGATGTAAGTACCCCACAAGTTATGATTATGTAGAAATATGGGCCACTGCATGTTGTGATTCCGTAAAGATGCCAGTAAAAATCAGTTTAGGAGGGAGATCCTCCATGTTTAATCATTATTGTGTTGATTTTTATAGAGTTGAGATGTTAATTTGCATGATTAAGTGGAGTAATTATTCCCACTATGAATTAAGAGTGGCAATCAGTTATGTAAATGTGACGAACGCGATTGTTCGGATTTTAAGACGTTTAGCTATGTCGGATTTTTGGTAATTTATGTGAGAATAATAATAAAGAATGATTTTGGTCATTTATGTCAGTGAGATTAATAAGAATAATAAAGTAATGATTTTGGTCATTTATGTCAGTGAGATTAATGGTAATAATAATAATGAATATTAAAAGTATGAATGAACACATCAGGAAACAAATAAATGTTGTAAGCGAGAATTAGTTACGCTGATTGTAAGACTTATCAATCTAAGCAGTAAGATGATACAGTAAGATTACATTACAGTAATTAAGGAAAGAAGTTTTTATCAGAATATTGAATATATTCAATAATGATGCCAGTAATGAAAGAGCTTTTAGTGAATTGAAGTTGCAGCTTATATGAGAAGCTTATAGAGTAATTGGTAGATTTCTCTTAATATTATATAGGTCGGAGGTCGTAGCATTGAGTAAAAGGGGCCAGGTGGTCTATTCTACGTATGAAATCTCCTATGTCATGGGCAAAAGTGGAGATATAATCTATGCCAGAGTTGTAGTGTGTACCCTAGCTCTGAGGAAGGATATGAAAGTGTTCCGGGTTGGAATCCTGTGATAGAGACGAGGAAAACGAGGACACCTCGAAACTCTATGGTCTCCCGAGAACTTATTGATGAGTTATTCCGCTCGTGGTAGCGAAACTCATGGCGACAGCCTGCAGTGAGCGCCTATATTTTACTTGAGACATCGGTCACCCGTCAGACTAATGCATTACGAACCCCGAACCTTCATGTTGAATGGACCCGTGTGAGGCCAGTAATTATTATATCCTCTGTGTAGGAGTAATTATAAAAGCTCATTCAATACCTGTTTGCATAATAGTCACTTAAGATCCTTTGGGATATGTGTGTTGTTCAGACAACAGTATTTGTCTTGTAAATCTTTACTGCTTAGAAAGGAAAGCATTCAAACCTTTAAGGAGGGTCGAGGTAATTGGTGGAACACCCATCCCACTTTCTATTGTGTACCGACTCCTCTAGCCGAGGGTCTGCAGGCGGGCTCTCGAACCGTCAAGGCAAGTTGAAAGGAACAGATTGAGACCCTGTAATGACGTGTATTGAAAGATTGTTATGTTGAGTAATGTAGCCATGTGGGTTAGGAACACATGGATAATTATAGATCATCCTGATGGTTCATTATTTTAGCTATCTGACGAATAGTTAGACGATGTATTTGTACTGTCACTGAAACCAAGTTATGAAGTTGGTTACTAGATGCCAAAGGCGACGAGCGCAAGGCAGTCTAATTGTACCATCCGACACAAGCTATAACGTAACGTTTTATGTAGGAATCACATACAGCATGCAGTGGAACCATATAAATAGAGGAAGTGGAGGGGTAGCTTACATAATTATGGAGTTGCACGTTGATTGCGGTGCAACGTCCGAATAGGTAAATGCATGCAAGCATTTGTTTGGTGAGAAGAGAAAAATCAAAACACGCACGGCACACATAATTGTTAAAACTAAAGAGGTTTAAGGAATAATTAATTTGTGATATTAAAGAAGTCACATTGTATGACTGTTATATTAATGTACAGTTGGTTTTGAAGTCGTAGGTGCATCAGCGCACCAGAATATCTTTATGAAGTTCACATAAGGGTACAGCTTTATGGTTTAATATGACTTTATTCTGATTTCATTTTTGTTTATTTGTGGATTGTGGAAGTAAATTTTTGTTTGCTTTGTTTTTATGGTTTTGGGATTGTTTTTGTGTTTGAAGCCATGATTTTATTTACTGAATTAAAGTTTTAGAATAGAGTTGTGCCTTATCATTGTAGAGTTGATACCTTATAGCCTCAAATACAAATTATGCACTGCTCAATTGGGGAGACGGTACACGCCTGAGACCTGATGCTAGCTGGAGGCAGATGCATATTTACCATCGAGATTACTCACATGGGTACAGTATGTAGGTCTATGTGCGTGCGCTTTGGCCTCTCATAAATCGATAATAGTTGGCTCCATTGATTAGAATTTTTCTCTGTTTGTGGTGTTGTTTGTTATGTCTAGAAGACGATACGTAGAGTTGGACGTCCACATAGGATGGTTTTAGAATAGATATATTCCCAATAAACCTGAGCACAAACATATCTTGTCCATCTTTTTTCTAAAATATCAAGTACGTGCTAACTACAAAGCAGTCACATCTTTCTATACAGTATTCAATTTCGCATCGAGTGAAACCAGTCGCTGCTCTGTGCGGTAAGAATTATGTCCTACAAAGTATTATTAATGTCGGAACAATATGTTTTTTGTTCGGGAGTTTATCCTCAAATAACTCTAAAACAGTTACCTAGAAGGGAATCCAGCGGTGTCAGCATCTATCCTGAGTGTGTTTTCCACAATCCCTCCAGGTAAATGCCGAGATATTACCGTACGTGAAGTTTCAGGGCACCTGCCCCATCCCTGACTCTGGTTGGTTGGTTCTTAAGTTTAGGGGCTGCGACAACGCGGTCATGTAGCCCCGTGTACTTTGGGTGTGTGTGTAGAATCTGTCTGATAACCGGCGTTAATTGTGATGAATGTATTAGTGTGTGTTATCTGTTTTTTAATTTAAGTACTGCAACTTAGAATTTTTCAAATAGTTCCTACTTTTGCCACCAAGCGCCACCGTCAACGACTACTAGGACAAGTTCAGAACTTAGCTACTAGCCGCCACCGCAGTCGGCTCTTGGCAACGAACGTAGAAACCTAAGAGCGTTGTTTACATTCTTAACCTATCCAATTTAGCTTCACACAGGTGCAATTAGTGGAAGGTTCTTTAACATGCCATAAATCTATGACTTGGGACCGCCTGCTTTACTTCCCCTCCGAAGGAAGGCATACTGAGGAATTTTTAACTCTCTTAAAAAATCCGACGGCTTCGGCCGGGTTGGAACCATCCCTGACTCTAATACAGTTACAAGAATGTTTGAGGAAGTAAGAAAGGAATCTATACTAACAAATTGTGTCAACGTTACATATTGTGACACTATTACAGTATAATTTTATTGCTCAGATATTGTTCCACGACTAGGCACTTGTACTTGTAGCTTGCCAAACTATAATATTTATGACAAGAGGAAGACAATTCCTTCCTGCCGTAAAATCGTTCCCTTCCTCCTCGGTCCTGTCAGCGTGTTCATCATTTTCCTTCCGTAAGAGATCTTGTGAAGCCGCGCCGCCTACCACCCTTTTCAAAACAATTACCAACCTAATGCTGTCGATTCCATTCACCCGATTTTAATTCTGAAAAATGCATTGGAATCAGGAAATAAATCTCCGTTTTCGTATTACCAGTTTTTTTTCGTATTTTAAGCAGAGATATAAAAATTGTTAGTAAAATTTTTGTTTTTCTCATTTTGGAAAATGCATCGAATTAATATCAATTCAATTGCAGTCTAGTATACATAGTGCTTTTCAGATCGCAAATACGAGCTTTTGTTCAAGAGAAAACTGAAAAAAGAAATTGTCTCACTTTGGTGCTGCTACGTGGTGTCAGAATTACAAACTAAGAAAACGGGACATTTAGCCTTAAGACGCGCATCATCTAAGTGAAACACAGATGTCTACACCCGAAGTCAGCAGTTGAATGACGTACTCCGACGCCAGAGAGGTGGACACTCACTTACTGATATTATACACCTACATGCCAAGCAGGTGAAGAATCTTCAGGCCTATTTCTTGAGCAAGACGGCTGTTATTAAGGTGGATGACAATTACACGCCATTGGACCTTCTCCAAGCAAGCGATGTGCTACGTCAGAAGAGCACACAACCAACAAGCTTCAACACTGGACTCAGAAGGCACTGCACGACCGTCATCCGTATGATCTCAGTCAAGAATATGTCGATATACAGTACATGCGTCGAACAGCTGGCTGACTCATGCGGATCTATTTCCTGAGACTGAGGGCTAGATGATCGCGATACAAGACCAAGTAGTGGCAGCAAAGAACTACCGGTACCTAAAATACATCATTATGGCAGACATGCCAGATGACAAATGTAGGAGATGCCATCGCGAATCGGGGACCATCCAGCATATCACAGGGGGCTAAACAACAATTTCATCTACGTACTACTTGAAGGGGCATGACCAAGTAGCCAAGATAATCCACCTGAACCTCGCAAAGAAGCACTCCTTAAGTAATAATGCTCTGCCTTACTATCAATACATTCCTGATGCTGTTATGGAGAACGATACACACAAGCTACTCTGGGACAGGTCAGTGATCACAGATAGACCTACTGTATATCAGCAAACGTTATTCTTATTGATAAAGTGCAGAAGAAAACTCTTCTATTAGACATCGCAGTCCCTACTTCTCATAATATCCAACACATTTATGACGAGAAAGTGACGAAATATATACCTCTGGCTGAAGATATCCGACAGATGTGGCGACAGGAATTTGTCACCGTATTGCCTATGATAATCTCTTCCACAGGGATCATACTGAAGTCGCTGAGGTCAACCTCGATAAACTGGGGCTCCACCATAATATGCATACCAGTTACCAGAATGCAGAAAGCATTTATTTTAGACACCTGCTCCATATCTCGTTCGTTCCTCAACCTACCAGTATAGAGAACTCCACTCCATCTTGCAACACCGTTGAAATGATGAAATGTACCCAATGACACGGTGAACATATTGAACCCTTGCAAAGAAGCTCATGAGACTCAGTTTCGGGGGGTGTAACAGTCCATATTGTAAGTTGTTGTTAAAGCGCTTCATTAACATGCAGGGTAACATATAACAAAATAACATGCAGGAAAAAGTGAAGCCAGGGTTATAACAAATGAATTTAATGACAGATCATCTATTTACAAAAATGAATTAACAAACAAAACTCCCATAATGACTCCCACTGAATAAATTAAATTTGCCAAAACTAGGCCAAATCTCTGGAGAGAATATTACTCGGACCAAATGTCCCAAAAATCAACAATAATGACAATGTAAGCGCGAGTGCTGTTCTACATGCTTCACGATGAGTACAATTGAATGCATGATTCGTCATCATCCGGAATAAACTTTCAGAAGACGAATCCGCATTACTTAGAGCTAGACAGACGCGGGGAACAACTATACAACACTTAAAACTAAACCGACACTTCCTATACTTAAAATAAACAACACAATAATTTCCGCATGAAATTGGAATCAAAACTGCCGTAGCAAAACATTACTGCCTAAAATTAGGACTTCTCACAAATCAACACAAGTAAGTTAACACGTGACCAACAAAAAATATACACATATGACCGCCGTCATTTTTACAAGTATACTACCACTAAACCACACGGGTGTCACAGACTAACTTACATGAACTGAGTCATAAACAAATCACTAGGCGCAAAGCCAACATTTACATCATTAACACAACATTCCATCCATACGACATGCAATAATCCGTCACAAACATGGCGAACTGGTTCAAATTCACCATCACAAAAGAACAGGTTTGCTAAATGAAAGCTTAAAGGGGCCAGTCGGACAACAGGACTGCCTAACAAAATAAGTCAACAGGCTAGACGGGCGATTCGTGGACATCTGCATATCTGTCAACCCACGTGTCAAAATAATAACCTCGACCTCCCAAGGCATGGGATCGAGTCTCGAAGAAGCGTGCCCCAAAGCACAATAATACGTGTGTGTGTGTGTCAGAACAAAATATCTCAGCATTTCCCCTAGGAAATCCAAGAATCAGCATATGGACCAGGTACAGCGGTCTCCTCGGAGCACCCTGCCTTTCCATCAAAATACAACAACAACAAAAATATGAGGGCGGTAGGACCTCTACCCCTCTTTACGTAGAATCAAAACACACACCTGACACAATAACTCACCCAGGATCACACGTATGGGTTTGACAGACTCTGAAATAAAATGACATAAATATTTTCCACCTGCTGGCGCCTCCGTTCTATGCCTGTGACTATCGAACCTGAAAAGGACTAAAAAAAAATCTAAAAAATTAGAACTAAGGTGTTCTACAATTACATCTTAATTTGTTGCGCTCGGCAACCCTAATATGACTAATAACCTGTTCAGCAAACATCTTACAGTAATTACCTCCCTTTCCTATCAAAAATATGAACTTTAATAAAGCACCACTTATCGAATGTAACGGGTTTCGCATTCGCATGGATAAAAAAAATCACGTACACGCGCCGTGTACACTAAATATGACTCCAAAGAAAAATAATACACAACAAACAACTTTGGCCACGCGCCAACGTACAGTTAAAACATTTAGTGTCGGTGCAAGAAAAACACTCTAAAAAGAAGAAAAAGAAGAAAATGAACTATTTACAAAGTTCCCCCACCATATCTAACTACATATTGAATAATCAATTTTTGTACATCACCGTATCAGCTTGTAGAACATATAACATCCATCTCGGCTCATTTCCCTACGGGAAATTAGCCCTCCATCGTTGTCTTCGTAGAAGCGTTGGACATCACTCCGGCTCCTGACCACACGTCGGACATCTTGGTGTAGTCTCCTCGACAGAAAAGTTCAATGTTATTATAAATTGCCTGGCTATAATCGCTTGTGAGTTACTAATTTCGCCCACGATTGTCCTATGCGATTAATCAACGAAGACTTTCCCTAGCTCTCGCTTACACACGCACAATACAACACTTGAAAAATACAATAAAAATTTACATGAACTATACACTTCAAACCCATCGTCACTGGCTTGACAATACAAGTTTTAAATCTGGCTGTCTCGCAGTCGTTATCTCGCTCGGTAATCTCTACTGCTCTTGTGAACCTTTGCTCGCGTTGAGCGCTAATTGGAATGTTACTCAAGTCTTGCCCCTAAGAGCTGAAAATAGTTTTCTTCAAGATAATATTTAAGTACTTAAAAATCGCCACACAAACTGGCGTGAAGTTAGCTCACCAGAGCTCAAAACGAATAGACTTCAAATAATATTAGAGCTTTAAAATCACTACACAAACTGGCGTGAAGTTAGCTCACCAGAGCTCAAAACGAATGATATCGAATAATATTAGAGCTTTTAAAATCACTACGCAAACTGGCGTGAAGTTAACTCCCCAGAGCTCAAAAAGTATTGTCTCAAAACAGCGTCTCGTCGATCAATTTATTGGAAACTGACAGAGTGAGGAGGAGTGGGGTGAATTAAGAAAAATTTTCCAGAGTTTTCATCTCACACACATGGGACTAGTGTCAATCTTCATCATTTAATTCAAACGTCTCAGCGCACTCATGCGGTGATATTTCGGATCGGCAGTTCTGTAGATAATCAATTCCGCGCGCTTTTTACCAGTGACGCCACCCATCGCGTGGTTTAGGCTTGGTCTCTCCTGTTTGGGTGATTCAATCGTAGGTCGGTTGCAACTAACTCGTGACCCTCCTCTCATGACTCCAATTCTGGTGCATGTTGTTACACAATTTGGCCTTGAACTCAGCTTACCCGGCCGTTTTCAAGAATAGCTACCAAGCTCTGCTTCTGTGGCAATCATTGCAACACGCTAACTTGCCTTCCTCTTTGTCAACTTCCACAAGTACTGCCTGGGCCGCAGTAATAATAATAATAAATCATGAATACTTATTTATCGCAGATTAATAAGGGTTCATTTATCCTCAGCAAGGTTTTGAAATTCGATGCAAGTGATTGATTTGGATTTCAAAAACAATATCTACAGTAGTAACAACAACATCTCTTTAATATCTCGCTCAGCTGCTTGAGTGTACACTCCACTGACCCAATTAGTGTGTGCGCTCCTTGCCGGAATGTCATTCATACGTCTCGCTAGACCTCCCCTTCTCCTCACGTGATTACCACTCCTGTCGTCTCAGCTGTCTTGTTGTTTACAAACAAAGCACGCTCTCTCCCAGGCGCTCCACGGCCACGTACATTTAAGTGTTGGCTCTCAAATAAATTCTGCAATAATGATTCTGCACACATAATCCTGCTTATTCATCAAATGGTTCTCTTCTGTAATATGGTTTTAAGTTGGCGCTATTGAAGACAGATTTAGCACCAGTACTCACTTCTTCCAGCCTGTAAGCATTTGTATCCAGATTCTTAATGACACGGAACGGGCCAATAAATTTTGGACAGAATTTTGCAAACACTTTGTTTTTGGGATCAGATATCGGTGGTCTGCGGACAAGCACTAGCTCTTGTTCCTGTAATTCCCGGTGAAACTTCTTTCCTCTGTACCTTCTCAGTCTTCGGTCCGCTTGGTTCCTCATGTGCTCTCTCGTTCGCTGAATTCGCAACTCATGCGCTAATAGTGGATCCCTTGGACATGGAATAATCTTGTCCCAAGATCTCTCTGGCAACCTGTTGTGGTGTACAATTAGTGGGACTTGACCCGTCGACTCGTGCTTAGTGGTGTTCATGCACATCTCAATATCTCCTACTTTGTCAACCCACTTATTATGATCGTTAGGAATCATTACTCTGTAATACTTGGCAACACAGCGAATCGTTCTCTCGCTCGGATTCCCACAAGGATGACGAATGCTCGAAAATATATGTTTTATCGCCAGGCTCTCTAGACCTTGCCTAAAAACATTGCTCGTGAAATAAGTACCATGGTCTGATAAAATGGATTCCGGCTTCCCAAGCATCGGAATAACTTAGTTCTGAATTCTACTGAGGACTTGTTTTGATGTCGTCTTCTGGATTGGACATAGCACTACCATCTTTGAAAATACATCGACACACACCAGAAGGTGTCAGCATCCACGTTTCCCTTTAACCAGAGGGCCAAAACAGTCGATAGCGAGCATCTCGCATGGTTTTTGAGGTAATAGTGGTCTTGGAGGTTGTTTCATGATGAAGTTGTTTGGTTTAGTGCGCTGGCACGCGTCACAAGTTCTTATTACTTGCACAATGTTGAATTGCATCTTAGGCCAAGTAAAAGTCTCCTTTATTGTAGCTTCTGTCTTGTCCGTGCCGATATGTGCTAGGCTCTCGTGGACATGCCACGTCAATCCTCTCTGTAGTGATGCTGGAACTAGGATTCGCAGTTCGGTATGATGCTAATCCACGTACTTATGCAAAAGGTTATTTAAGTAGTGAAATCTCGCTTCTTTAGCACGGGCTTCTCGGTATTCAGGTGAATCTGGTTGTAATTCCTTCCTGTAGAATTTGATCATCAGCATCATCCATGGGTCTGCTTCTTGTTCCTTCCGAATTTCCTTTAGTTTCTCCAAAAACTCACGAGCCTTAGGTGTTAGTGTTATATGGTGAACTTCCGCTGTTTCCTCGTTCTCATCTTCAGGATTCCTGCTCAAAGCATCTGGTATGATGTTCATCCTTCCAGGGCGATGCTCTATTGTAATGTCAAACTGCTGTATGTAGATGGACCAACGCGTAACTCTCTCACTTGCCATCGTCGTCTTGAATAGAAATGTCAGTGCATGGTGATCGGTTCTGACAATAATGGAATAACCGAAAATCATCTTGCGCCATCGTTGAAGAGAATATAAAATCGCCAGCAGCTCAAGCTCCGTCACAGTGTAGTTCCTCTCGTGCGTCCTCAATTTACAACTCGTAAATGCCAAATACGATCTCTTCTTGGGTTCTTCAGCGTCCTCTAGGTACAGCATAGGACCGATTCCAATCAATGAAGCATCTGCTTGAATAATAAATGTCTTCTCGAAGTCTGGATACCCTAGTTTCACACAGTTCTCCAGTAAGTCTTTCGTAGCTCTAAAGGACCTGTCGCACTCCTCATTCCACGACCATCGATTTGACTTCTTTAACATCTCTTGCATAGGTGCTACTGTTTCCGTGTATCCAGGACAATTCTCTTTGAAGAAACCTGTCACTCCCAAAAACGCTCTTACATGTTTGACTTTAGTTGGTGTGGGAAGTTTCTTGATGGCATCAATTTTCGCTGGATTAGGTCTCACGCCCTCAACATCAAGTATATGACCCAAATACAGAATCTCGCTCTGGCAAAAGTGTGATTTCTTTAGATTAATTTTGAAGTTCATGGTTCTCAAGTTATCCAGAAGTTTGTTTAGGTTTACCAAGTGTTCCTCCATTGTTTCAGATGCAATTAATATGTCGTCAACATATCTCGTAGTGAAGCTCTTGACCTCCTCAGTCAGATTCCTATCTAGTGCTCTTATCAGTGCACATCCAGCTGTTTTTACACCAAAGGGCATGCGAGACCAGATATAACTTTGGTTATCGAATAAAAATCCCGTCAATAGTTGGGATTTTTCTTCAAGTTCAAGATGGTGGAAACTATTTGTCAAGTCGACGCTCGAATAAATCTTCTTCCCACGGAAGCCCTTCAACACATCCTTGATCCTGGGTGCTTGGTCATGCTCAACTAGCAGTTTACTGTTCAAAACTCGCGCGTCTAGGCATAACCTAATTGATCCATTTGGCTTGGCCACAGCCAATATTGCGTTTAGGTACGGGGTTGCTGCTTTTCTTATCATGCCGGAATCTAATAAATTATTAATGATGTCCTTCACCTGAGCAAAATGTTTCTCTGGGATCGGGTACAATTTACTTTTAAATGGGGTCCAGTCAGTAACATGCATGGCATATTGGAAATTCAAAACTTTTCCAGGGACGGTGTCGAAAGCTCCTTTATGAAATCTCAAAAATTCTTCCAATTTTCTTCTATCAGGTTCCCCTACTATTGCCTCCTTAAGCCGCTCCTGAAGTAGAATTTCAAATTTGGATCCGCTAATTTCTTCTTCCGCCGAATGTACCCAAAGTTACTGCGAAATATCTCGGCTGTCAATTTCAACCACTGCTTTCTGGTTTACTCGCTCCTCCGTCAAGTTCTTATCTCTGATCACCTCATTAGTGCATTCTTCATTGACCCAAGTATTCGCCTCTCTCTCTAGTGGACTTTCTTCCATGTTTAAACCCACATGATTCAATCCCTCAACTTGTTTGAAACTTACAGTGTTGTTATGTAAGTCAATTACAGCATGAAAATCACAGATAAAGTTGGCTCCCAAAATGATGTTATAATTCATCTTCGGTATGACAATGAATGTTTGCGAAAATGTGTGGTTAAATATTTCCAGATCTAAATATGCTTGCTGCTTACAACTTATGGTCTTGTCAGGAATGACCCCTCTGACTTTCATTAATGGGGCAGGCATAATTGGAAAAGTTTGTTTACTTCTGATTTATTTTACCAATACCTCTGTGACTAAGCTCACCTGGCTACCTGTGTCAATTAAGCATCTCACCCTCATACCTCCAATATGTGCGTAAATAATCGGCAATTGTCTGATGACATTTTATCGGTCCTTCACCACTTCCTCCAGGCAATCGTCCGGGAATGCTACCCACTCTTCTATGTTAGCCACAATCAGCTCTTCCCGCTCCCTGGCGTCCTCCATTTTCAGGCTATCAGGTTTTGGTTCATTTGAGGTTTTTTTTTTATCCCGGGACCCATTCGTTGAGTTCCGCCGGTTGTCATCGCGCCTCTCTTGCTGCCGTAATAAGCTTTCCGCCCCCTCTCCTTGGTGATTATCCGGGCTCTGCCTATTCACCATTGCACGCCCCCACTTCTCTTTCTCCGTCTCTTCGGCGTTTAACTGATCTAAATACTTCTGCGATTCGACGTACCGCTCATCCCAATTGTTGCGATAGTCTCCCCGATTTTCTTGGCGATAATTCCTCGTGTTGTTCCACCTGCCATCTCCATTCCTTTGGTAAGGTCTACCCTGCCTTTGGTTTCCCCTCCAATTGGTGTATTCTCGCAGGTACGTCCATTGATTTTGCTGGTTCTGATTGTTTTGATTATAGTTATCTCGGCGATTCTGAAAATTTCGATTATTCTGGTTGAATTGATTTCGGCCATCATAGTCTTGCCGTCTCGGTGTAAACTGCGTTCCCGTAGATTGGGTTTTTGTTTGGTTACCCTGGTTGTGACTAGTTTGGTGTCCCTGAACCACTTCTGCGGTGTTGACACATTCCATGTTTCTCCTCCCTGTCTGTGGACTAACCAAACTTGTCTCGTCTAAATGGCGGAGTAACTCTTCAGCCTGCACTGCGGTCTTAATATTTCCGGCTACTAACAGTTGTTGAATATTCATAGGAAGTTGTTTCCCAATGGTTAGAACCATGTTTTCTTCACTAGGGGGGGGTCGTCAAAATCGCGGAATTTAACCAGCTGTTGGCTAAAAAAGTCTGAAAATCTGGTAGGATGCGTGCTGTGATATTTTCTAGTGTACAGATCCATTCTTAATCCCTGCTGCAAAGAAGGACTCCAGAACTTCTTTAAGAACGCTTCTCTGAATTGTGCCATGTCGGTGAATGTATATTTAAAACTCAAGAACCAGATTAAGCTTGGGCCCTCTAAAACCTTTTCCACAAGTCGCAACTGTTTTGCGGGACTGATATGTTGATCGTTAAAATAGTCATCCAACTGACGTAAAAGGCTTTGGGAGTGGTTCCTGTGTGCTCCCTGAATTTATCGGGTTTGAAATCATTCCCCCTAATGACCTGAATTACTTGGGCAGGTGCCAAGTCGGGTTGCGGTGTGGACGTCTCTCCCCTGTACTGTTGGAATGCGTTGCTCGTTAATTTAGGACTTTGACCTCGGCTGTTATCCTCAGCCAACTTCAAGCCCACCGAACTTCCAATGCTTCCCTGCTTGCCTACTGTGTTTTCTGACGAAATTATAGTTGCGTTTTCTAATGACCTGATTTCATTTTTAATTATGAGATCTGTGTGTTCTTGGAGTTTGGATTTCATGTTTTCTTCCAAAGTTTGTACTCTCGAATTGTATTCACCTAGCCGCTTTAAAATTTTCAGCCTGTCTTCTTTCGTTTCGTTGACCTGCTGCTCCCAATCTCTTCGGATCCTGCTCTTCAAACTGCTAATTTTCTCTTCGCTCCTTTCCTGATTCTTTTCTAGCTCCTCTCGTATTTGTTCTTGTAATTGCTCTTGTGTTTTAACTAATTGTTCTCCGACCTCTTCTCTTATAACCTGCTGGGTTTTAATTAATTGGTCTTCCAAGTTTTCACGCAAGTGCATACGTTCCGTTTCTGTTTTGATCTCAAGTATATCGATTTCCTTTATAAATTCAAGTACGTTGCTGTCGACTGAATTAATCGGTTGCTGTAATTTATCCTGTGTGCTCTTTATTCCGGCTGTGTTGTTGACGCATGCTGCCTCGATTTGCTTTAATTTATCGGCCACCATTTCATCAAATTGTATGAGTTTATTGTCAAATTTCGACTCCAACTTTTTAATCTCACCTAATTGTTTGGCGTTATTCTCCGCGACCTCATCTGCCAGTTTCTCTACTTCCCTAACACTTTGATTTATGTCGTGAGTGATCTTTTCTAATTGCTCTGTTTGTGTTACTGTCTGTTCTGATAGTTTATGATTCAATTCGTTTAATTGTTTATCAGTGTCCAATTTCTGGACCTGTATTTGGACCGTAATGTTACCGCTCATGTCTTGTAACTGTTTTTCATTATCTAACTTCTGCGCTTGTAATTGGACCGTAATGTCATTTAACTGTTTATCGCTATGCTCACGCTGAATTTCTAATTGTTTTCCCGTTTTCGCGGACATCTGCTCTAATTGTTTATCATTATGCTCGCTCTGAATTTTCAACTGTTCTTCCGTTTTCGAGGACATCTGCATTAACTGTCCTTCCGTTTTCGCGGACATCTGTTCTAATTGTTTTTCCGTTTTCACGGACATCTGTTCTAACAATCCCTTGATTTCTTCAACACTTGCCATCGCACAATACACAAATATAGCCAGAGAAAAACATGGTCATGCACCGAGATTTCAGTCATACACACGCATACATGTCATAATATTTAAATACTACTGATTCAAATTTAATAAAAATTTCAGTAATCAAAATTTACTGAATAAATTACTCTTATTTCCAAACAACAAAATAACTCCCTAGTGATCTGCTTTTAAATTCCTAACCAACAGAATTTACGAACAACACCAATTAACCGAAGTTAATTAAATGTCAAATATAAGGCAACACCTTCCTGCTTTGACTGAGTTCAATAATATGCAAATTTTCTAATTTTAATGCCGGGCGCCAGAACAAGTTTATAACAAATACAATATCAAATTCTAACCTTGTTCAATATTTCTAACTTTAGGAACTCAGTGATTTTATTAATGCACATGGCGGTACAACATCGCCTCAATTTACTGAATTTACTTTGCCCGCTTGACCTGGCATCATTTCTCAGCGAAATAAATATGAGATCAGCGAAGCAACAACAACAACAATCCCCACTTGGGCAGCCATTTTTGTTTTATGAACCCTTGCAAAGAAGCTTATGAGACTCAGTTTCGGGGGGTGTAACAGTCCATATCGTAAGTTGTTGTTAAAGCGCTTCATTAACATGCAGGGTAACATATAACAAAATAACATGCAGGAAAAAGTGAAGCCAGGGTTATAACAAATGAATTTAATGACAGATCATCTATTTACAAAAATGAATTAACAAACAAAACTCCCATAATGACTCCCACTGAATAAATTAAATTTGCCAAAACTAGGCCAAATCTCTGGAGAGATTATTACTCGGACCAAATGTCCCAAAAATCAACAATAATGACAATGTATGCGCGAGTGCTGTTCTACATGCTTCACGAAGAGTACAATTGAATGCATGATTCGTCATCATCCGGAATAAACTTTCAGAAGACGAATCCGCATTACTTAGAGCTAGACAGACGCGGGGAACAACTATACAACACTTAAAACTAAACTGACACTTTGTTGTTTGAGTCTTCAGTCTTTTGACTGGTTTGATGCAGCTCTCCATGCCTCCCTGTCCTGAGCTAATCGTTTCATCTCTACATAACTACCACACCCTACATCTGAGGCAATCTGTTTAACATATTCTAACCTTGGTCTACCCCTACAGTTCTTGTCCTCGACCCTTCCTTCCATAACTAAGCTTGCTATTCCTGGGTGTCTTAGTATGTGTCCTACCAACCTATCTCTTCTCTTCATTAGCAGTCGCCAGAAACATCTCTCCTCTCCCACTCGTCTTAATACCTCTATGTTTGTAACCCTATCTACCCATCTGATCTTCAACATTCTCCTGTAACACCACATTTCAAATGCTTCTATTCTCCTCTTTTCTGCTGCACCAATAGTCCAAGTTTCACTTCCATAGAGCGCCACGCTCCAGACAAAGGCTTTCAAAAATGACTTCCTAATACCTAAATCTATATTCGATGTCAGCAGATTCCTTTTTTGTAGAAAAGCTTTCTTTGCCTGAGCCAACCTACTTTTTATATCCTCTTTGCTTCGTCCATCACTGGGTATTCTACTTCCTAAGTAACAGAAGTCTTCTACTTCCTTCAGCTTTTCACCTGTCAATTTGATCTCCATAGAGGTTTCTGATTTATTTCGGCTGCATTCCAGTATTTTTGTTTTACATTTATTAATTTTCATCATGAATTCTTTCTGTAAGACGGAGTCCATACCATTCAAAAACCCATTCAAATCCTCAGGCTTGTCGGCCAAGATGACGATGTCATCAGCAAATCTCAGAGTTGAAATTATTTCTCCTTGAATCTTCACTCCCACTTTAAATTTTTCTCTAATTTCCTTCATTGCTTGTTCAATGTAAAGATTGAAAAGTATGGGTGATAAGTTGCAGCCTTGCCTTACACCTTTCTGAATACCAGCTTCTCTCTTATGTCCTTCAACTCGAATGACTGCTGTCTGGTTTCTGTATATATTGTATATCACCCTCCTATCTCTGTACTTTATTCCAATCGATTTCAAAATGTCAAACAATTTAGTCCAATCAACGTTATCAAAAGCCTTTTCTAAGTCTACAAAAGCCATGAACGTTCTCTTATCTTTCCTTATTCTACCTTCCAAAATCAGCCTAAGACTTAGTACAGCTTCCCTTGTTCCTACATTTCTCCTGAAACCAAACTGGTCTTCACCCAACTCCGTTTCTATCTGGCTTTCAATCCTCTTGTAAATTATCCTAGACAGGATCTTTGAAGCATGAGTAATCAAGCTGATTGTACGGTAATCTTCACATCTGACAGCTCCCACTTTCTTTGGTATAGGGATGATTACATTCTTCTTGAAATCAGGGGGTACCTCACCTGTCTCATAAATCCTACACACCAAGTGAAATAACCTGATCAGACCTTCATCTCCTATGCAGCGTAGCAACTCAATCGGTATATCATCTATGCCTGGTGCTTTGTTCCTGCTTAAGTCTTCCAATGCTCTGTCAAATTCTGATCTCAATATTAAATCTCCTTTTGCATCCTCATCAATTTCCTCCTCCCTTTCCATTACATGATTCTCAATCTCCTTTCCCTTATACAAACTCTCTATGTAAGCTTTCCATCTCTCAACCTTTTCTTCCCTATCTGTTAGAGGCTTTCCATTTGTGTCCTTAATATTACAGCACTTAGTCTTCTTTTCCCCAAAAGTATTCTTAATCCTTCGATAAGCTGTGTCTACTTTACCTAATTTCAGACAATTTTCTATACCTGCACATTTATCTTTCAACCATTCTTCTTTCGCTTCCTTGCACTTCTTGTTAACCTCATTTCTCAGACGTCTGTATTCTGCTTTCCCCTTCTCATCTCTTACATTCTTGTGTTTCCGCCTTTCATCCATCAATTCTAGTATATCCTGAGTGATCCACTGTTTTCTACCTATTCTTACTTTCCTACCAATATTTTCTTCTGCGGATTTTGTTATTTCATTCTTCAAAAGTGCCCATTCGTCTGCAATTGAAGTTTGTTTAGGGTTTTTCATTAGTCCTTCCTTTATACTCTTCTTGAATCTTTCGTTTACATCCTTCTCTTTCAGTCTGTCTATTGCCCACCTTTTTGGCTTTTGACTTTTCTTCAGTTTCTTCAACTTTAATCTGCATTTCATTACGACCAGATTGTGGTCAGAGTTTATGTCAGCACCAGGATATGCTTTACAATCCAAAATCTGGTTTCGAAACCTCTGCTTGACCATAATGAAGTCGATTTGGTAACGCCCTGTATCTCCTGGTCTCATCCATGTGTATATTCGTCTATTGTGGTTATTGAATAAGGTGTTAGCTATGACCAACTCATGCTCGGTGCAGAATTCTACCAGCCTGCTTCCTCGATCATTCCTTTCACCTAATCCGAAATCTCCTACTATTTTCCCTTCTCTCCCTTTTCCTACCACAGCATTCCAATCTCCCATCACTATAACATTTTCATCACCCTTGATATACCTCAGAATTTCGTCTATTTCTTCGTAGACCTATACTTCCTATACTTAAAATAAACAACACAATAATTTCCGAATGAAATTGGAATCAAAACTGCCGTAGCAAAACATTACTGCCTATAATTAGGACTTCTCACAAATCAACACAAGTAAGTTAACACGTGACCAACAAAAAATATACACATATGACCGCCGTCATTTTTACAAGTATACTACCACTACACCACACGGGTGTCACAGACTAACTTACATGAACTGAGTCATAAACAAATCACTAGGCGCAAAGCCAACATTTACATCATTAACACAACATTCCATCCATACGACATGCAATAATCCGTCACAAACATGGCGAACTCCCCAATTAATTATGGTTCAAATTCACAATCACAAAAGAACAGGTTTGCTAAATTAAAGCTTAAAGGGGCCAGTCGGACAACAGGACTGCCTAACAAAATAAGTCAACAGGCTAGACGGGCGATTCGTGGATATCTGCATATCTGTCAACCCACGTGTCAAAATAATAACCTCGACCTCCCAAGGCATGGGATCGAGTCTCGAAGAAGCGTGCCCCAAAGCACAATAATACGTGTGTGTGTGTCAGAACAGAATATCTCAGCATTTCCCCTAGGAAATCCAAGAATCAGCATATGGACCAGGTACAGCGGTCTCCTCGGAGCACCCTGCCTTTCCATCAAAATACAACAACAACAACAAAAATATGAGGGCGGTAGGACCTCTACCCCTCTTCACGTAGAATCAAAACACACACCTGACACAATAACACCCACAGGATCACACGTATGGGTTTGACAGACCCTGAAATAAAATGACATAAATATTTTCCACCTGCTGGCGCCTCCGTTCTATGCCTGTGACTATCGAACCTGAAAAGGACTAAAAAAAATCTAAAAAAATTAGAACTAAGGTGTTCTACAATTACATCTTAATTTGTTGCGCTCGGCAACCCTAATATGACTAATAACCTGTTCAGCAAACATCTTACAGTAATTACCTCCCTTTCCTATAAAAAATATGAACTTTAATAAAGCACCACTTATCGAATGTAACGGGTTTCGCATTCGCATGGATAAAAAAATCACGTACACGTGCCGTGTACACTAAATATGACTCCAAAGAAAAATAATACACAACAAACAACTTTGGCCACGCGCCAACGTACATTTAAAACATTTAGTGTCGGTGCAAGAAAAACACTCTAAAAACAAGAAAAAGAAGAAAATGAACTATTTACAAAGTTCCCCCGCCATATCTAACTACATATTGAATAATCAATTTTTGTACATCACCGTATCAGCTTGTAGAACATATAACATCCATCTCGGCTCATTTCCCTACGGGAAATTAGCCCTCCATCGTTGTCTTCGTAGAAGCGTTGGACATCACTCCGGCTCCTGACCACACGTCGGACATCTTGGTGTAGTCTCCTCGACAGAAAAGTTCAATGTTATTATAAATTGCCTGGCTATAATCGCTTGTGAGTTACTAATTTCGCCCACGATTGTCCTATGCGATTAATCAACGAAGACTTTCCCTAGCTCTCGCTTACACACGCACAATACAACACTTGAAAAATACAATAAAAATTTACATGAACTATACACTTCAAACCCATCGTCACTGGCTTGACAATACAAGTTTTAAATCTGGCTGTCTCGCAGTCGTTATCTCGCTCGGTAATCTCTACTGCTCTTGTGAACCTTTGCTCGCGTTGAGCGCTAATTGGAATGTTACTCAAGCCTTGCCCCTAAGAGCTGAAAATAGTTGTCTTCAAGATAATATTTAAGTACTTAAAAATCGCCACACAAACTGGCGTGAAGTTAGCACACCAGAGCTCAAAACGAATAGACTTCAAATAATATTAGAGCTTTAAAATCACTACACAAACTGGCGTGAAGTTAGCTCACCAGAGCTCAAAACGAATGATATCGAATAATATTAGAGCTTTTAAAATCACTACGCAAACTGGCGTGAAGTTAGCTCCCCAAAGCTCAAAAAGTATTGTCTCAAAACAGCGTCTCGTCGATCAATTTATTGGAAACTGACAGAGTGAGGAGGAGTGGGGTGAATTAAGAAAATTTTTCCAGAGTTTTCATCTCACACACATGGGACTAGTGTCAATCTTCATCATTTAATTCAAACGTCTCAGCGCACTCATGCGGTGATATTTCGGATCGGCAGTTCTGTAGATAATCAATTCCGCGCGCTTTTTACCAGTGACGCCACCCATCGCGTGGTTTAGGCTTGGTCTCTCCTGATTGGGTGATTCAATCGTAGGTCGGTTGCAACTAACTCGTGACCCTCCTCTCATGACTCCAATTCTGGTGCATGTTGTTACACAATTTGGCCTTGAACTCAGCTTACCCGGCCGTTTTCGAGAATAGCTACCAAGCTCTGCTTCTGTGGCAATCATTGCAACACGCTAACTTGCCTTCCTCTTTGTCAACTTCCACAAGTACTGCCTGGGCCGCAGTAATAATAATAATAAATCATGAATACTTATTTATCGCAGATTAATAAGGGTTCATTTATCCTCAGCAAGGTTTTGAAATTCGATGCAAGTGATTGATTTGGATTTCAAAAACAATATCCACAGTAGTAACAACAACATCTCTTTAATATCTCGCTCAGCTGCTTGAGTGTACACTCCACTGACCCAATTAGTGTGTGCGCTCCTTGCCGGAATGTCATTCATACGTCTCGCTAGACCTCCCCTTCTCCTCACGTGATTACCACTCCTGTCGTCTCAGCTGTCTTGTTGTTTACAAACAAAGCACGCTCTCTCCCAGGCGCTCCACGGCCACGTACATTTAAGTGTTGGCTCTCAAATAATTTCTGCAATAATGATTCTGCACACATAATCCTGCTTATTCATCAAATGGTTCTCTTCTGTAATATGGTTTTAAGTTGGCGCTATTGAAGACAGATTTAGCACCAGTACTCACTTCTTCCAGCCTGTAAGCATTTGTACCCAGATTCTTAATGACACGGAACGGGCCAATACATTTTGGACAGAATTTTGCAAACACTTTGTTTTTGGGATCAGATATCGGTGGTCTGCGGACAAGCACTAGCTCTTGTTCCTGTAATTCCCGGTGAAACTTCTTTCCTCTGTACCTTCTCAGTCTTCGGTCCGCTTGGTTCCTCATGTGCTCTCTCGTTCGCTGAATTCGCAACTCATGCGCTAATAGTGGATCCCTTGGACATGGAATAATCTTGTCCCAAGATCTCTCTGGCAACCTGTTGTGGTGTACAATTAGTGGGACTTGACCCGTCGACTCGTGCTTAGTGGTGTTCATGCACATCTCAATATCTCCTACTTTGTCAACCCACTTATTATGATCGTTAGGAATCATTACTCTGTAATACTTGGCAACACAGCGAATCGTTCTCTCGCTCGGATTCCCACAAGGATGACGAATGCTCGAAAATATATGTTTTATCGCCAGGCTCTCTAGACCTTGCCTAAAAACATTGCTCGTGAAATAAGTACCATGGTCTGATAAAATGGATTCCGGCTTCCCAAGCATCGGAATAACTTAGTTCTGAATTCTACTGAGGACTTGTTTTGATGTCGTCTTCTGGATTGGACATAGCACTACCATCTTTGAAAATACATCGACACACACCAGAAGGTGTCAGCATCCACGTTTCCCTTTAACCAGAGGGCCAAAACAGTCGATAGCGAGCATCTCGCATGGTTTTTGAGGTAATAGTGGTCTTGGAGGTTGTTTCATGATGAAGTTGTTTGGTTTAGTGCGCTGGCACGCGTCACAAGTTCTTATTACTTGCACAATGTTGAATTGCATCTTAGGCCAAGTAAAAGTCTCCTTTATTGTAGCTTCTGTCTTGTCCGTGCCGATATGTGCTAGGCTCTCGTGGACATGCCACGTCAATCCTCTCTGTAGTGATGCTGGAACTAGGATTCGCAGTTTGGTATGATGCTAATCCACGTACTTATGCAAAAGGTTATTTAAGTAGTGAAATCTCGCTTCTTTAGCACGGGCTTCTCGGTATTCAGGTGAATCTGGTTGTAATTCCTTCCTGTAGAATTTGATCATCATCATCATCCATGGGTCTGCTTCTTGTTCCTTCCGAATTTCCTTTAGTTTCTCCAAAAACTCACGAGCCTTAGGTGTTAGTGTTATATGGTGAACTTCCGCTGTTTCCTCGTTCTCATCTTCAGGATTCCTGCTCAAAGCATCTGGTATGATGTTCATCCTTCCAGGGCGATGCTCTATTGTAATGTCAAACTGCTGTATGTAGATGGACCAACGCGTAACTCTCTCACTTGCCATCGTCGTCTTGAATAGAAATGTCAGTGCATGGTGATCGGTTCCGACAATAATGGAATAACCGAAAATCATCTTGCGCCATCGTTGAAGAGAATATAAAATCGCCAGCAGCTCAAGCTCCGTCACAGTGTAGTTCCTCTCGTGCTTCCTCAATTTACGACTCGTAAATGCCAAATATGATCTCTTCTTGGGTTCTTCAGCGTCCTCTAGGTACAGCATAGGACCGATTCCAATCAATGAAGCATCTGCTTGAATAATAAATCTCTTCTCAAAGTCTGGATACCCTAGTTTCACACAGTTCTCCAGTAAGTCTTTCGTAGCTCTAAAGGACCTGTCGCACTCCTCATTCCACGACCATCGATTTGACTTCTTTAACATCTCTTGCATAGGTGCTACTGTTTCCGTGTATCCAGGACAATTCTCTTTGAAGAAACCTGTCACTCCCAAAAACGCTCTTACATGTTTGACTTTAGTTGGTGTGGGAAGTTTCTTGATGGCATCAATTTTCGCTGGATTAGGTCTCACGCCCTCAACATCAAGTATATGACCCAAATACAGAATCTCGCTCTGGCAAAAGTGTGATTTCTTTAGATTAATTTTGAAGTTCATGGTTCTCAAGTTATCCAGAAGTTTGTTTAGGTTTACCAAGTGTTCCTCCATTGTTTCAGATGCAATTAATATGTCGTCAACATATCTCGTAGTGAAGCTCTTGACCTCCTCAGTCAGATTCCTATCTAGTGCTCTTATCAGTGCACATCCAGCTGTTTTTACACCAAAGGGCATGCGAGACCAGATATAACTTTGGTTATCGAATAAAAATCCCGTCAATAGTTGGGATTTTTCTTCAAGTTCAAGATGGTGGAAACTATTTGTCAAGTCGACGCTCGAATAAATCTTCTTCCCACGGAAGCCCTTCAACACATCCTTGATCCTGGGTGCTTGGTCATGCTCAACTAGCAGTTTACTGTTCAAAACTCGCGCGTCTAGGCATAACCTAATTGATCCATTTGGCTTGGCCACAGCCAATATTGCGTTTAGGTACGGGGTTGCTGCTTTTCTTATCATGCCGGAATCTAATAAATTATTAATGATGTCCTTCACCTGAGCAAAATGTTTCTCTGGGATCGGGTACAATTTACTTTTAAATGGGGTCCAGTCAGTAACATGCATGGCATATTGGAAATTCAAAACTTTTCCAGGGACGGTGTCGAAAGCTCCTTTATGAAATCTCAAAAATTCTTCCAATTTTCTTCTATCAGGTTCCCCTACTATTGCCTCCTTAAGCCGCTCCTGAAGTAGAATTTCAAATTTGGATCCGCTAATTTCTTCTTCCGCCGAATGTACCCAAAGTTACTGCGAAATATCTCGGCTGTCAATTTCAACCACTGCTTTCTGGTTTACTCGCTCCTCCGTCAAGTTCTTATCTCTGATCACCTCATTAGTGCATTCTTCATTGACCCAAGTATTCGCCTCTCTCTCTAGTGGACTTTCTTCCATGTTTAAACCCACATGATTCAATCCCTCAACTTGTTTGAAACTTACAGTGTTGTTATGTAAGTCAATTACAGCATGAAAATCACAGATAAAGTTGGCTCCCAAAATGATGTTATAATTCATCTTCGGTATGACAATGAATGTTTGCGAAAATGTGTGGTTAAATATTTCCAGATCTAAATATGCTTGCTGCTTACAACTTATGGTCTTGTCAGGAATGACCCCTCTGACTTTCATTAACGGGGCAGGCATAATTGGAAAAGTTTGTTTACTTCTGATTTCTTTTACCAATACCTCTGTGACTAAGCTCACCTGGCTACCTGTGTCAATTAAGCATCTCACCCTCATACCTCCAATATGTGCGTAAATAATCGGCAATTGTCTGATGACATTTTATCGGTCCTTCACCACTTCCTCCAGGCAATCGTCCGGGAATGCTACCCACTCTTCTATGTTAGCCACAATCAGCTCTTCCCGCTCCCTGGCGTCCTCCATTTTCAGGCTATCAGGTTTTGGTTCATTTGAGTTTTTTTTTTATCCCGGGACCCATTCGTTGAGTTCCGCCGGTTGTCATCGCGCCTCTCTTGCTGCCGTAATAAGCTTTCCGCCCCCTCTCCTTGGTGATTATCCGGGCTCTGCCTATTCACCATTGCACGCCCCCACTTCTCTTTCTCCGTCTCTTCGGCGTTCAACTGATCTAAATACTTCTGCGATTCGACGTACCGCTCATCCCAATTGTTGCGATAGTCTCCCCGATTTTCTTGGCGATAATTCCTCGTGTTGTTCCACCTGCCATCTCCATTCCTTTGGTAAGGTCTACCCTGCCTTTGGTTTCCCCTCCAATTGGTGTATTCTCGCAGGTACGTCCATTGATTTTGCTGGTTCTGATTGTTTTGATTATAGTTATCTCGGCGATTCTGAAAATTTCGATTATTCTGGTTGAATTGATTTCGGCCATCATAGTCTTGCCGTCTCGGTGTGAACTGCGTTCCCGTAGATTGGGTTTTTGTTTGGTTACCCTGGTTGTGACTAGTTTGGTGTCCCTGAACCACTTCTGCCGTGTTGACACATTCCATGTTTCTCCTCCCTGTCTGTGGACTAACCAAACTTGTCTCGTCTAAATGGCGGAGTAACTCTTCAGCCTGCACTGCGGTCTTAATATTTCCGGCTACTAACAGCTGTTGAATATTCATAGGAAGTTGTTTCCCAATGGTTAGAACCATGTTTTCTTCACTAGGGGGGGGGGGGGGGGGTGGGGTCGTCAAAATCGCGGAATTTAACCAGCTGTTGGCTAAAAAAGTCTGAAAATCTGGTAGGATGCGTGCTGTGATATTTTCTAGTGTACAGGTCCATTCTTAATCCCTGCTGCAAAGAAGGACTCCAGAACTTCTTTAAGAACGCTTCTCTGAATTGTGCCATGTCGGTGAATGTATATTTAAAACACAAGAACCAGATTAAGCTTGGGCCCTCTAAAACCTTTTCCACAAGTCGCAACTGTTTTGCGGGACTGATATGTTGATCGTTAAAATAGTCATCCAACTGACGTAAAAGGCTTTGGGAGTGGTTCCTGTGTGCTCCCTGAATTTATCGGGTTTGAAATCATTCCCTCTAATGACCTGAATTACTTGGGCAGGTGCCAAGTCGGGTTGCGGTGTGGACGGCTCTCCCCTGTACTGTTGGAATGCGTTGCTCGTTAATTTAGGACTTTGACCTCGGCTGTTATCCTCAGCCAACTTCAAGCCCACCGAACTTCCAATGCTTCCCTGCTTGCCTACTGTGTTTTCTGACGAAATTATAGTTGCGTTTTCTAATGACCTGATTTCATTTTTAATTATGAGATCTGTGTGTTCTTGGAGTTTGGATTTCATGTTTTCTTCCAAAGTTTGTACTCTCGAATTGTATTCACCTAGCCGCTTTAAAATTTTCAGCCTGTCTTCTTTCGTTTCGTTGACATGCTGCTCCCAATCTCTTCGGATCCTGCTCTTCAAACTGCTAATTTTCTCTTCGCTCCTTTCCTGATTCTTTTCTAGCTCCTCTCGTATTTGTTCTTGTATTTGCTCTTGTGTTTTAACTAATTGTTCTCCGACCTCTTCTCTTATAACCTGCTGGGTTTTAATTAATTGGTCTTCCAAGTTTTCACGCAAGTGCATACGTTCCGTTTCTGTTTTGATCTCAAGTATATCGATTTCCTTTATAAATTCAAGTACGTTGCTGTCGACTGAATTAATCTGTTGCTGTAATTTATCCTGTGTGCTCTTTATTCCGGCTGTGTTGTTGACGCATGCTGCCTCGATTTGCTTTAATTTATCGGCCACCATTTCATCAAATTGTATGAGTTTATTGTCAAATTTCGACTCCAACTTTTTAATCTCACCTAATTGTTTGGCGTTATTCTCCGCGACCTCATCTGCCAGTTTCTCTAATTCCCTAACACTTTGATTTATGTCGTGAGTGATCTTTTCTAATTGCTCTGTTTGTGTTACTGTCTGTACTGATAGTTTATGATTCAATTCGTTTAATTGTTTATCAGTGTCCAATTTCTGGACCTGTAATTGGACCGTAATGTTACAGCTCATGTCTTGTAACTGTTTTTCATTATCTAACTTCTGCGCTTGTAATTGGACCGTAATGTCATTTAACTGTTTATCGCTATGCTCACGCTGAATTTCTAATTGTTTTTCCGTTTTCGCGGACATCTGCTCTAATTGTTTATCATTATGCTCGCACTGAATTTTCAATTGTTCTTCCGTTTTCGCGGACATCTGCATTAACTGTCCTTCCGTTTTCGCGGACATCTGTTCTAATTGTTTTTCCGTTTTCGCGGACATCTGTTCTAACAATCCCTTGATTTCTTCAACACTTGCCATCGCACAATACACAAATATAGCCAGAGAAAAACAGGGTCATGCACCGAGATTTCAGTCATACACACGCATACATGTCATAATATTTAAATACTACTGATTCTAATTTAATAAAAATTTCAGTAATCAAAATTTACTGAATAAATTACTCTTATTTCCAAACAACAAAATAACTCCCTAGTGATCTGCTTTTAAATTCCTAACCAACAGAATTTACGAACAACACCAATTAACCGAAGTTAATTAAATGTCAAATATAAGGCAACACCTTCCTGCTTTGACTGAGTTCAATAATATGCAAATTTTCTAATTTTAATGCCGGGCGCCAGAACAAGTTTATAACAAATACAATATCAAATTCTAACCTTGTTCAATATTTCTAACTTTAGGAACTCAGTGATTTTATTAATGCACATGGCGGTACAACATCGCCTCAATTTACTGAATTTACTTTGCCCGCTTGACCTGGCATCATTTCTCAGCGAAATAAATATGAGATCAGCGAAGCAACAACAACAACAATCCCCACTTGGGCAGCCATTTTTGTTTTATGAACCCTTGCAAAGAAGCTTATGAGACTCAGTTTCGGGGGGTGTAACAGTCCATATCGTAAGTTGTTGTTAAAGCGCTTCATTAACATGCAGGATAACATATAACAAAATAACATGCAGGAAAAAGTGAAGCCAGGGTTATAACAAATGAATTTAATGACAGATCATCTATTTACAAAAATGAATTAACAAACAAAACTCCCATAATGACTCCCACTGAATAAATTAAATTTGCCAAAACTAGGCCAAATCTCTGGAGAGATTATTACTCGGACCAAATGTCCCAAAAATCAACAATAATGACAATGTATGCGCGAGTGCTGTTCTACATGCTTCACGAAGAGTACAATTGAATGCATGATTCGTCATCATCCGGAATAAACTTTCAGAAGACGAATCCGCATTACTTAGAGCTAGACAGACGCGGGGAACAACTATACAACACTTAAAACTAAACCGACACTTCCTATACTTAAAATAAACAACACAATAATTTCCGCATGAAATTGGAATCATAACTGCCGTGGCAAAACATTACTGCCTATAATTAGGACTTCTCACAAATCAACACAAGTAAGTTAACACGTGACCAACAAAAAATATACACATATGACCGCCGTCATTTTTACAAGTATACTACCACTACACCACACGGGTGTCACAGACTAACTTACATGAACTGAGTCATAAACAAATCACTAGGCGCAAAGCCAACATTTACATCATTAACACAACATTCCATCCATACGACATGCAATAATCCGTCACAAACATGGCGAACTCCCCAATTAATTATGGTTCAAATTCACCATCACAAAAGAACAGGTTTGCTAAATGAAAGCTTAAAGGGGCCAGTCAGACAACAGGACTGCCTAACAAAATAAGTCAACAGGCTAGACGGGCGATTCGTGGAAATCTGCATATCTGTCAACCCACGTGTCAAAATAATAACCTCGACCTCCCAAGGCATGGGATCGAGTCTCGAAGAAGCGTGCCCCAAAGCACAATAATACGTGTGTGTGTGTCAGAACAGAATATCTCAGCATTTCCCCTAGGAAATCCAAGAATCAGCATATGGACCAGGTACAGCGGTCTCCTCGGAGCACCCTGCCTTTCCATCAAAATACAACAACAACAACAAAAATATGAGGGCGGTAGGACCTCTACCCCTCTTCACGTAGAATCAAAACACACACCTGACACAATAACATACACAGGATCACACGTATGGGTTTGACAGACCCTGAAATAAAATGACATAAATATTTTCCACCTGCTGGCGCCTCCGTTCTATGCCTGTGACTATCGAACCTGAAAAGGACTAAAAAAAATCTAAAAAATTAGAACTAAGGTGTTCTACAATTACATCTTAATTTGTTGCGCTCGGCAACCCTAATATGACTAATAACCTGTTCAGCAAACATCTTACAGTAACTACCTCCCTTTCCTATAAAAAATATGAACTTTAATAAAGCACCACTTATCGAATGTAACGGGTTTCGCATTCGCATGGATACAAAAAATCATGTACACGCGCCGTGTACACTAAATATGACTCCAAAGAAAAATAATACACAACAAACAACTTTGGCCACGCGCCAACGTACATTTAAAACATTTAGTGTCGGTGCAAGAAAAACACTCTAAAAACAAGAAAAAGAAGAAAATGAACTATTTACAAAGTTCCCCCGCCATATCTAACTACATATTGAATAATCAATTTTTGTACATCACCGTATCAGCTTGTAGAACATATAACTTCCATCTCGGCTCATTTCCCTACGGGAAATTAACCCTTCATCGTTGTCTTCGTAGAAGCGTTGGACATCACTCCGGCTCCTGACCACACGTCGGAAATCTTGGTGGTCTCCTCGACAGAAAAGTTCAATGTTATTATAAATTGCCTGGCTATAATCGCTTGTGAGTTACTAATTTCGCCCACGATTGTCCTATGCGATTAATCAATGAAGACTTTGCCTAGCTCTCGCTTACACACGCACAATACAACACTTGAAAAATACAATAAAAATTTACATGAACTATACACTTCAAACCCATCGTCACTGGCTTGACAATACAAGTTTTAAATCTGGCTGTCTCGCAGTCGTTATCTCGCTCGGTAATCTCTACTGCTCTTGTGAACCTTTGCTCGCGTTGAGCGCTAATTGGAATGTTACTCAAGTCTTGCCCCTAAGAGCTGAAAATAGTTGCCTTCAAGATAATATTTAAGTACTTAAAAATCACCACACAAACGGGCGTGAAGTTAGCTCACCAGAGCTCAAAACGAATAGACTTCAAATAATATTAGAGCTTTAAAATCACTACTCAAACTGGCGTGAAATTAGCTCACCAGAGCTCAAAACGAATGACATCGAATAATATTAGAGCTTTTAATATCACTACGCAAACTGGCGTGAAGTTAGCTCACCAGAGCTCAAAACGAATGACTTCAAATAATATTAGAGCTTTAAAATCACTACACAAACTGGCGTGAAGTTAGCACCCCAGAGCTCAAAAAGTATTGTCTCAAAACAGCGCCTCGTCGATCAATTTATTGGAAACTGACAGAGTGAGGAGGAGTGGGGTGAATTAAGAAATTTTTTCCAGAGTTTTCATCTCACACACATGGGACTAGTATCAATCTTCATCATTTAATTCAAACGTCTCAGCGCACTCATGCGGTGATATTTCGGATCGGCAGTTCTTTAGATAATCAATTCCGCGCGCTTTTTACCAGTGACGCCACCCATCGCGTGGTTTAGGCTTGGTCTCTCCTGATTGGGTGATTCAATCGTAGGTCGGTTGCAACTAACTCGTGACCCTCCTCTCATGACTCCAATTCTGGTGCATGTTGTTACACAATTTGGCCTTGAACTCAGCTTACCCGGCCGTTTTCAAGAATAGCTACCAAGCTCTGCTTCTGTGGCAATCATTGCAACACGCTAACTTGCCTTCCTCTTTGTCAACTTCCACAAGTACTGCCTGGGCCGCAGTAATAATAATAATAATAAATCATGAATACTTATTTATCGCAGATTAATAAGGGTTCAGTATGAATAATAATAATATTAACAAGTAGTTCCGTGAAGAAATATACAGCCTATTTTCATATATCCTGCTCATGTTAATTGCCTCTATCAACATACAAAATTTCAGTTTAATTGCTGTAACAGATTCGTAGATATTGAGAACCGTCTAAATATTTCAGATTGTCGCCAGGTTGGATTTTTATTTTTGTACTAATACATTAAGATTATTGTGTACGTGTGGTATTCAAACTTCAATCGCATGATTATAACACAAGAAGTAAAAACGAGATTTTAAAATTACGCACAGCAGCCATCTTGTGATTATGCAAACAATTGAAATAAATTAGATGCCAGTGGATCAACATTTGTATAAGCATTTAACGTGCAACGTTTCACGGCACTCGGATAGTTAATTCGCGAGAAACGTCCATTTAAATATTTATACTTCGCGTCGCCGCCATGTTGGATTTGTGCTCACCGGGTTACTGAAAGTCCTATAGGTGGACATATGTTCATAGTCTCTATGAACATAAAATAAATCAGTTTGGTTGCTGTAAAAGATTCATAGATATTGAGAACCGTCTAAATATTTCCGAAGCTCGCCATTTAGGATTGTTATATGTATAGGCCATAGAGTTATCTACCATTCAAGGACAATTATTGCCTAGGTTCATGATTCAAACTTTCACTTCGATCGCATGATTAGGACACAAGAAATAAAAACTTAATTTTAAAATTTCGCACAGCCGCCATCTTAAGGTTATGTAAGCAATTGAATTAAATTAGATGGCAGTGCATTAAAATCTGCAAAATCATTTACTGTACCATATTTCACTGCGCTCAGAGAGTTAAATCACGAGAAAAGTCTATTAAAATATTTCTAATTCGCTTGGTCGCCATGTTCGTTTTGTATTTGACAGGTTTATGAGATATACATAGGTAAAATTGTATCAGTACCCTTTATCACCGTACAAAATTTCAGGGTGATATCTGTAATAGTTTCGGAGATATAGAATGTCAGTGAAATATTTCGCACAGCCGCCATTTTGAGGTTATGTAAACAATGGAACTAAATTAGACGCCAGTGCATTACAATGTGTATAAACATTTCCTGTACCAAATTTGATTACGTTTGGATAGTTAAATCGCGAGAAAAGTCTATTTAAAATTCTCAACTTCTCTTGACCGCCATGTTGGTTTTGAAGTCACCAGGTTTTTGAAAGTCTCATAGGTGAACTTCCAGTAGTGCCCTTTATCACCGTACACAATTTCAGAGCGATATCGGTAAAAGTTTCGGAGATATTGAATGCTAGTGAAATATTTCGCACAGCCGCCATGTTGGATTGGTGAGACGTAACAAAATTTGAAGGGCACGGTCGAGGTCGCCGGGAATATTGCTATGAACTTACCGAGTTTCATTGAAATCGCTCCAGTCGTTCAGATTTTATTAGGGGGGGGGGGACACACACACACATCTCACACACACACACACACACGCACACACACACGGACAAAAGGTGATCTCATAACCCTATTTTTTCAAAATTGAAAATAGGCTAAAAATGGTTTGATAATTAATTTTTTGTGTTTGGAACTTTAATTTTAATCAAATTATTTGTGAGGATATCCATTTTTAGCCTATTTTCAACTAAAAAAAAATAGGCTTATGAGATCACCTTTTGTCCGTGTGTGTATGTGATTGTGTGTGTGAGGAGTGTGTGTGTGTGTCCCTAATAAAATCTAAACGGATGGAGCGATTTCAATGAAACTCGGTAAGTTCATAGCACTATTCCGGAAGACCCCGACCGTGCCCTTCAAATTTTAATACGTTTCACCAATCCAACATGGCGGCTGTGCGAAATATTTCACCAGCATTCAATATCTCCGAAACTATTCCCGATATTATCCTGGATTTTTTTTTGTGGTGATAAAGGACACTACTAGAAGTTAACCTATGTGACTTTTGAAAAACTGGTAACTACAAAATCAACATAGCGGCCACGCAAATTTTTAACTTTTAAATAGACGTTTATTGCGATTTAACCAACCAAACGCAATAAAACTTGGTACAGTATATGTTTATACACATTGTAATGAACCGACATCTAACTTCGCTCAATTGTTTACATAACCACAAGGTGGCGGATGTGCAAAATATTTCACCGGCATTCTATATCTCTGAAACTATTACCGGTATCACCCTAAAATTTTGTACGGAGATAAAGGACACTACTAGAATTTCATCTATAAGACTTTCAAAAACCGATTAACTACAAAACGAACATGGCGTCCAAGCGAATTTGAAAATGTTAAATAGACCTTTCTCTTGATTTAATGTTCCAACCGCAATGAAATATGGTACAGGAAATGTTTATACACATTGTAATACACTGGTATCTAATTTAGTTCAATTGTTTACATAACCTCAAGATGGCGGCTTTGCGAATTTTAAAATTAAGTTTTTATTTCTTGTGTCGTAATTATGCGATCGATGTGAAAGTTTGAATAATGAACCTACGCAATAATTTTCCTTTATTGGTACATGACTCTATGGCCTATACATTCAACAATCCAACATGGCGACCATCCGAAATATTTAGACGGCTCTGAATATCTACGAATCTATTATAGCAATCAAACTGATTTTTTTTATGTTCTTAGGGGCTATGAACTTAAGTTCACCTATAGGACTTTAAATAACCTGGTGATCACAAATCCAACATGGCGGCGACGCGAAGTATAAATATTCACAGGGTCGTTTCTCGCTATTTAACCATCCGAATGCAGTGAAACTTGGTACAGTAAATCCTTATACGAATGCTAATCCACTGGCATCTAATTTATTTCAATTGTTTTCATAACCACAAGATGGCAGCTGTGCGGAATTTTAAAATCTCGTTTTTACTTCTTGTGTCCTAATCATGCGATTGAAGTTTGAATGCTACACGTACACAATAATCTTCATGTAACAATACATAACTCTAGGACCTACATATATAAAAACCAACATGGCGACCATCCGAAATATTTAGTCGGTTCTCAATATCTACGAATCTATTACCGCAATCAAACTGTTTTCTTTTATGTAGATAGAGACAATTAACATGAGTACTGTAGGATATATGAAAATAGGCTGTATAGTTCTCACGGAACTACTTGTTATTAATGTTAAACGCTATTAGTTTGAACGCTGAGGAAGATATCATTGTATATTGACACATGTTCGTTTAAAAATTAATCAACTACAAATTTTAGTATTAACAAGGCGGATTATATAACAAATATTTACTTACAGATATATTTTATGTGTCATATATTTGCATTTTTAGGTCATTTTCATAATAATGGTCATCACAAATACTAGCGTTCTGGATGACGACGGTATTACGAGCACAGAAGAAATGTTAGTACAACTCCGTTGGGAGGGTCACGTGGTCTGCATGCCAAATCATCGCATTCCAAAATAAGTAGTTCCGTGAAGAACTATACAGCCTATTTTCATATATCCTACTTATGTTACTCGCCTCTATCAGCATACAAAATTTCAGTTTGATTGCTGTAAATATTTTCGTAGATATTGCGAACCGAATAAATATTGCGGATGGACGCCATGTTGGATTTTTATATATGTAGGTCTTAGAGTTGATATGTACTGTTACATGAAGATTATTGTGTACGTGTAGATTTTAAACTTCAATCGCATGATTAGGACACAAGAAGTAAAAACGAGATTTTAAAATTTCGCACAGCTGCCATCGTGTGGTTATGCAAACAATTGAAAAAAAAAGATGCCAGTAGATTGATATTTGTATAAGGATTTACTGTACTAAGTGTCACTGCACTCGGATGGTTAAATTGCGAGAAACGGCCATGTGAATATTTATAATTCGCGTCGCCGCCATGTTGCATTTGTGATCACCAAGTTATTGAAAGCCCGATAGGTGAACTTAAGTTCATAGCCCCTATGTACATTAAAAAAAATTCAGTTTGATTGCAGTAATATATCGGATGGTCGACATGTTGGATTGTTATATGTATAGGTCATAGTGTCATGTACCATTAAAGGAAAAATATTGCGTAGGTTCATTATTCAAACTTTCACTTCGATCGCATGATTACGACAAGAAATAAAAACTTAATTTTAAAATTCACACAGCCGCCATCTTGAGGTTATGTAAACAATTGAACTAAATTAGATACCAGTGCATTACAATGTGTGTAGACATTTCCTGTACCATGTTTCATTGCGGTTGGAACATTAAATCGCGAGAAATATCTATTTAAAATTTTCAAATTTGCTTGGCCGCCATATTCATTTTGTAGTTAACCGGTTTTTCAAAGTATTATAGATGAACTTACAGTAGTGCCCTTTATCTACGTACAACATTTCAGGGTGATACCGGTAATAGTTTCAGAGATATAGAATGACGTTGAAATATTTCGCACGTCCGCCATCTTGAGGTTATGTAAACAATTGAACGAAGTTAGATGTCGGTGGATTACAATGCATATAGACATATACTATACCAAGTTTTATTGCGTGTGGTTGGTTAAATCGCGAGAAACGTCTATTTAAATGTCGCAATTTCACTTGGCCGCCATGTTGGTTTTGTAGTTACTAGGTTTTCAAAAGTCACATACATGTACCTCTTGTAGTTCCCTCTATCACCGTAAAATATTCCAGGGTGATATCGGTAATAGTTTCGGAGATAGTGAATGCTGGTGAAATATTTCGCATAGCCGCCATTTTGGATTGGCAAGACGTAACAAACTTTGAAGGGCACGGTCGGGGTTGTCCGGAATAGTGCTATGAACTTATTGAGTTCATTGAAATAGCTCCAGGCGTTTAGAAGTTATTAGGGGGGGGGGGGCACCCACACAACATCACACACGCACACACAGACAGACACACGGACAAAATGTGATCTCATAAGCCTATTGTTCATACATGAAAATAGGCTAACAAGTACTATACTCTGAACTTCGTGAGGGCGTTCGGCACTATGAAGGTCAGAGAAAGAAGTGTACACACTGCCTCAAATCCACCCTGAAGAAATGTTACATCTATGATGGTAACTGGGAAATGCCCGCGCTGGATCGTCCAACATGGAGAAACACCATTCATCAAGGGATTGCTGGTTTTGAAGAGCAGAGACATAGCACTGCAGCAGAACTGCGCACGCGGAGAAAACAGCGCGAGATCTTGAGGCGGAATGGTTATTTGTCAGCTGGCTGCTCAATGTATGTGTGTCATCACTCAGTCCGGTCTGAACCCCGGCAGCGACCGGTTCGCTGCGCTCTGCTTCGTTGTGAGTTACGTATTCGAGTGTCTAACTTTCAAGTCTTTTCAAGTACAGTAAAAATGGCAACCAACAGTATTAGGAAAAACACTATAAAATGTGCTTTCCCCGACAAGGCCAATAAACCAGGCCCTGCAGAAATACATGAGTGGATTCAGTACACCCTAAAACTCAACGTGGACCAATTAGAAGCCATTTAACTAGACAATCTGGAAGCTGCTGTTTTCATCAAGTTCACCAGCAAACTACTGATGGAGAAGGTCCTCAACAGTACCAACGGAAAATCCCAGGTACGGAAATTTAATGGCTCTATATCTGAGGTAATTATAACTTGTGCCGATGTTGACAGCAAACTAATCCGAGTCATGAACCTTCCCATTGAACTGCCGAATGACCGGATAATGTCGTACTTTAGTAAGTACGGGAAAGTTCGTGAAATTAGAAACGAACGATGGTCAGCTACCTACCTATTCAATATTTTGAGTGGTATTCGGGCTATGCGGATTGAACTAAAAACTGCAATTCCACCCATTATTTCTATCGATGGCTACAAAGCACAGGTGGTGTATGATGGACAACCTCGATCATGCTTTTATTGTAATGCCACTGATCACTTTAGACAGGAATGCCCAGTGAGGCGCGGTGAAACTGAAAATAAAACCGGGCCTAAGCTTCTCAGTGAAATTGTAGCCAACAAGGACAGTGACATTGTCTCGCCTGCCTTATCGGCACCTTGTTCATCTAACGTCAGTATTTCTGTCGAACAACTTGCCCCACTTGATACGTCAGCTGTAGCACAAGACACGATGGACGTGTCGCCTTCTCAATTCACCGCCTTATCGCCGCAACCAGCTGGGTCATTGCCCTCCACTAGTAAACAACAACATACTCTCACATTACGAAAGGAACTCCACGGGCAGCCAGCGTTGCCAGGTTTGTCTGATACTAGCCAATACACCAATGGCAGTCTAGGTAGGGCGGCCAATTCTCTAGTTCCTAAAACTGACCAGAAACCTGACACTAGCACTGCCAGCCCTGATGCGGTCACAGAAGGCGTGACCTCAGGAGACAATGCTACCAGTATGCCACCCTCAAACCAGTCCATAGTTAGTTGTGAACCACAGACCGCTGGTATACGATGGTCGGATGAAATAGAAGACGACCCCTCCAGACACATGGATACAGAAGAGACGGGGTCACGGGACCAGGAGATCATGGACAACAAGGAACTAACTCCGAAAGAACAGGCACCTTTGAAAACCTCCTCCAAAGCTAAAACAATCCGGGCGTCAAAAGAGGGAACGCACAAGCCTTATGCGGGTGTAAGGGACCCCCGACTACAAGGCGGGAAGTCGAGCGACAAGCGTTAAAGACCACCCCATCTCCATCTTGTTTATTTCGGTAAAAAAAAACATGTCTATCTATCTGACGATGTTGTTGACATACACGCTAATGACACTCAATGTAAATTGCATTCAAACTGATAGTAAACAGTCGCTCTTACGCAACCTTATACGAGACCAAGATGTGGATATTGTTCTGTTGCAAGAAGTGGCTACTGAAGACCTCCTTACCATCTCTGGCTACGATAAAATAGTTAATGTCAATGAGCACAAACGTGGTACAGCTATCTACATTAAGGACCATATACCATATGCGGATCCAGTCCAGTTAGTCAACTCACGCGGAATCAGTATCCGTATTCGAGATCTTTTGATTGTCAATGTATATGCTCCCTCTGGTTCGCAGGCCAGGATACAACGCCGGCTTTTCTATACCACAGATATTCTCCCACTTCTCCATAATCATACCGGCAATATAATCCTCGGTGGGGATTTTAACGCAGTGCTATCGCCCAAAGACCAAAGTGGCCAATTTCAGGGCTGCCCTGCACTATCTGCGTTAATACAAGGGTTACGCTTAAAAGACACATGGGAACTGCAGCCGTCGGGGTCAGCCGGTTACACGTACTACTACCATAATCGTGCTTCTCGACTGGATAGAATATATGTCAGCGGGGAATTGAAAGAACACGTGAGAGAAACAGATGTATGCCCGGTGGAGTTTTCAAACCATTGTGCGTATCTGTGCAAGATTCGCCAACCAGAATTGGGACCTCGCCGTGGGAGAGGAACATGGAGGTTAAATGATTCTATTCTGACACACTTGGACATGAAAGATAGCTTTGCCACTGAATGGCATAACTGGAAACGCCACATTCACCGGTTTCAAGATACTCTTGAGTGGTGGCTGAAGTATGCGAAACCCAGAGCTGTTAGGTTATTGAAGGCCTACAGTGCCGAGAGAAGACGCCACATCCATCAGACGACAGATTTCTACTATAAATGTTTACGACAGTTATACAATGAAGACCCTACCAACCCTAATACATATCGCCGAATAAAGAAAATCCGAGCGCAGCTCCTCACGCTGCAGCGCAAAGCATTGGAAGGACTCAAACTTCAAGCACAAGATCATCAACATCTGGCATCAGAGGCACCCTCCGTTTATCATTTTATACGGGCGTGCCGCAAAGGCCGTCAGAAGTACATCAACCGCATTATGACACCTGAGGGACAAATGGTGACTAGTCATACCTTAATCACAGAAACGGTAGAGAACTTCTTTCAGTCCTTGTACACAGACGACGCCCCAGTCCCACTTCACCACCAGCATCCGTTCTTCGATGGTGTACGAGGAAGACTTTTGCACAGAGAACAAGAGTGCTTGACCCAGGACATCACCGCCGAAGAAATATATACCTCCATACGCCACAGTGCGCCAAACAAGAGTCCTGGTCCTGATGGCCTGGGGAGAGCTTTCTACATGACGTTTTGGACCACCATTCGCGATGAACTTACAGCCGTAGTGAATGATGCTTGTCGTCCTGGACGAAATATCGACACCCTGAAAGATGGTCTGGTGGTATTAGTCCCAAAAATTACACAACCAACACAGCTCAGGGACTTTCGCCCACTGACGCTTTTAAACTTTGACTACAAGATCTTCACGAAATGTATGAAAACGAGACTTCAGGCCTTTATGGAGGAAGCCACATCTCGCCACCAATCGGGTGGGGTACCAGGCAGGTGCATTGTCAACACTACATGTGCTATTCGCGATGTCATTAGTGAGTCGCTGGTCGGCAATAAGAAGAAACTGTTATTATCACTGGATTTTGACCATGCCTTTGATAGGGTAAACCATAAATACATCCTTGCGACTCTTCAAGCTATTGGCTTCGATATGCGGTTTATTGCCCTCGTGCGCAAAATTCTTCATGGTGGATCTTCAAACGTGAGTGTAAATGGGTATTTCACACGGCCGCTCCTCATCCATCGTGGAGTCAGGCAAGGGTGTCCGATGTCCATGCTTCTTTTTGTTCTATCTCTGGAACCCCTTCTTTGTAATCTCCATACATCTTTCAATAGCACGGAGATCAGTATTTTTGCATATGCGGATGATGTCACCCTTGGGGTGGATCGAACCGTTGACATGCAGCAATTGTTCACGGACCTTGATGAGTACGGGAGATATTCTGGTGCGCGGCTGAACCGACGAAAAACAAAGGCGATGTGGATTGGGAAATTGGACCGCGTCCAAGGGGTTCTCCCGGCGTGGGTAACGATCGCCTCAGAACTCAAAATATTAGGCATATCTTTCTTGAATAGTGTACACCAAATGATTAAAAAGAACTGGGACGTTGCCCTACATTCTGTGCGTGGTGCCTTGCAACAAGTGCGGTACCGCTCCTTCCTCTTACACCAACGAACAATGTACGTGAATATGTTCAGCTTAAGCAAAATATGGTATCTCAGTCAAATTCTTCCTATGCCAAGAATGGTGGGTACACGTATTATTTCCGCCGTCGGATGGTTTATTTGGCAAGGAGCTCTATTACGTCTTTCCCGCAGCACATTAACATTGCATAAATCCCAGGGAGGTCTGGGACTCATCGACGTTGAAAAGAAAGCTAGAACCTTATTCCTCAAACGACACCTGCAACTGCTTACAGGCTTCGGGGCCGATGAGTCACATAACTTCCTACGGAGATGGTGTAGTCCCTATGACTGCTCGAACCCACCTGCTTATTATGATATCAATCATCATGCACCTCATGTCCGGTAACTGAGAGTTGAACTCAGCTACGTGCCACAAGACGTCATCAGGTCTATCTCAACGAAAAAGCTGTATCGTTCTATCATGGCACAACAGTATGTTGCCTCCAGAATTATGCAATCCGCATTGATCGTCAACTGGAATCGAGTCTGGAGGAATGTCTCCAATCGCATTCTTCCCAGCGCAGCGAAGGAAAGTTGGTATAAAGTAATCCATGACCTTATACCAACAAACAGCAGACTCCATCGCATTCACATGGTGGAGAACGCCTTATGCACTTCATGTTCCCATCAGGATACAATCCTGCACCGATTTACGCAGTGTGATCCGATTCGATCGACCTGGAACCGCTTCACCCGGGTCCTGAATAGCTTCATGAACTGTTCTACTACCTCCATCACTCCTGAATGGGTGATCCGACCAACATTTAGCCTTCAACCGCCCCAACTGAACAGTGCGGTAGTGTTACTCCTCGGTTGCTATGTGCACTGTGTGCTGAAAACTACGGGGCCATATACAGAACTCGAAATGCTGTCCGAGGTAAGTGAGTGTGTCCTCACGAGCCTTCGCTGTACTACAAGAACTCGCCGGCTGGGGGACTATGCCCAGCAGCTCACCCGCATCATGTGAGTGTTTTGTGCATTGTGATAGTGATAGAACATTGAACATTAAGTAGACTAGTATAACTGTGATAAACGCATCAATATCCATGTTTGTTATTCATCTACCACCTCACAATCACCTATGTACCTTAAATATATGAAGACAATAAACAAGTTTCCTTAAAAAAAAAAAAAAATCACTGCAGTGGAGTGTGTAGCTCACGGATTGGACTGATCAGTCATTTGAAAAGACATAAGTAGGAGGACTAATTCATACTCGCTCTCGAGTGAATGCAAATACATAATATTTTTTTGCGATTTATAGTAAGGTCATATTTTTTGTACATTTCTTAATATATATTAAGATATATTATAAGTCTCTATCATGATCATTATTAGTGTTGATGGTGTTTTGGTCTGATGGCCAATGGAATGTGACTCCTTAAGACATATAGGCGTTAGGGCTTAATTCCACTGTAGTTAATGCAGATAATTGTTTATTCACTTCACAGATAGATTGATGTGGAAATTGTTCTTCACAGGAAAGTGAAATATGAATGGTGTGAATATTAGAACCTACCCTTAATTGACCTTCAATGCTATTCCGTGCGTATTTTGGGATGCGTTCATGAACCTTGATCCATGCCGATTATAGGGAAGATTATAACATTACGCAAACTAAACTTGAAGTTTAATCTTTGAATATTTAGTAATATTCTCTCATTAAATATGGATTTATTTTGCCATTTTTGGGTCACATTTAGCTACCTTAAGCTCATATTTTCCTGTATATTTTTAGCCTACTTTCGATTTTTGCGAAAAATGAAAGTAGACTTATGAGATCAACACATGGCGAAAAAAGTGTGTCTGTCTGTGTGTGTGTGTGAGTCTGTGTGTGAGTCTGTGTGTGTGTGTGTGTGTGAGTGTGTGTACTCTGAATGTCTGTCCCCCCTATCAATTCGAACACGGTGAACGCGAATTGAACGAAATTTGGTACAAAGGTAGTACTAGTAAAGGACACCTCAGTGTCATGTTTTATATCGCCGCCAACTTGACGGAAACGTAATGGCGGCCACACAAATGTTCAAAGCTTAAATCAAATTACGTCTAACCTAAACATCCGATCTCTACCAAATTTTGCAACAACATATTTTTAAGGGGGGAGCATCCTTTGACCAAACTAGCAGGTCATCAGCCTAATAGTTTGCGGATGGCGGCCATCTTTGTTTGAAAATCGATTCCCCCTCAGTGTCATGTTTTATATCGCCGCCAACTTGACGGAAACGTAATGGCGGCCACACAAATGTTCAAAGCTTAAATCAAATTACGACTAACCTAAACATCCTATCTCTACCAAATTTTGCAACAACATGTCTTTAAGGGGGGAGCATCCTTTGACCAAACTAGCAGGTCATCAGCCTAATAGTTTGCGGATGGCGGCCATCTTTGTGTCAAAATCGATTCCCCCTATTAATTCAAACACGGTGAAACCGAATTGAACGAAATTTTGTACAGAGGTAGCACTAGCAAAGGGCACCTCAGTGTCATGTTTTATATCGCCGCCATCTTGACAGAAACGTAATGGTGACCACACAAATGTTCAAAGCTTAAATCAAATTACGACTAACTTAATCATCCGATCTCTACCAAATTTTGCAACAACATACCTTTATGGAGGGAGCATCCTTTGACCAATATAATAGGTCAGGGGCTTAATAGTTTGCGGATGGCGGCCATCTTTGTGTTAAAATCGATTCCCCCTATTAATTCGAACACGGTGAAACCGTATGGAACGAAATTTGGTACAGAGGTAGCACTAGCAGAGGGCACCTCATTGTCATGTTTTATATAGCCGCCATCTTGACAGAAACGTAATGGTGGCCACACAAATGTTCAAAGTTTAAATCAAATTACGACTAACATAATCATCCGATCTCTACCAAATTTTGCAACAACATACCTTTATGGAGGGAGCATCCTTTGACCAATCTAATAGGTCATTAGCCTAATATTTTGCGGATGGCGGCCATCTTTGTATGAAAATCGATTCCCCCTATTAATTCGAACACGGTGAAACTGAATGGAACGAAATTTGGTACAGAGGTAGCACTAGCAGAGGGCACCTCAGTGTCATGTTTTATATCACCGCCATCTTGACGGAAACGTAATCGCGGCCATCCAAATGTTAAAAGCTAAAATGTAATTACGACCAACCTATTAATCTAGTCTCTACCACATTTTGCAACAACATATCTTTATGTGGGAAGCATATTCTGACCAAACTGCAAGATCATCAGCCCAATAGTTTGCAGATGGTGGCCAAGTATGAGTGCAAATCAATTCCCCCTATTAATTCAAACACGATGAAACCGAATTGATCGAAATTAGGTACAGAGGTAGCACCAGCAAAGGGCACCTCAGTGTCATGTTTTATATCGCCGCCATCTTGACGGAAACGGAATGACGGCCACCCAAATGTTAAAAGCTTAAATCAAATTACGACCATCCTAATAATTTGATCTCTACCAGATTTTGCAACAACATGCCTTTTTGTGGAAAGCATCTTATGACTGACTACAAGGTCATCAGCCCAATAGTTTGCAACTAGCGGCCATGTATGTGTTCAAATCCATTCCCGATATCAATGCAAACACGGTGAAACTGAATAGAAAGTTTTTTTTTACAGAGGTAGCACTAGCAAAGGGCACCTCATATTCTTGTTTAATATCCCTATTGCACGTTGTATTTCAACAAGCACTACAACCAACATTCAATTATACTCCTTGAAAAGGACAAAGAGTTATAACTATACCCATGCATTTAGGAGAAAGTAGGCTATATGTTCTGTTCTGAACATCTTGTTTTAAAACTATTTACCGTCTTAAACATCCTAACCCTAGTTATCACTAATCACAAGCTTGTCTTGGTTGTTTGTGCTTGATTGGGCTCTCGCCTACTAGCCCTAAGGGTGCGGGAAAGAATCCCACCAGAGTCGGTTGGTATTTGAAGGTGGCTAAATGTGAGAGTTGCATTGCGTGGTACAAGAGTTCATTTGGAGAATCCTGTCCTAAAGGTTCTGTTTAGAAATTTGTATCTGGTCTGAGGGATGGAATGGTGCACACTCAACCTCTTGAGAATAACTGAGAGTAGGTGGAATCTCAGCCTCTTCATAGAGAGTTAAAAACCCAGTTGGTAAATATTGCATGGCGACTCTGGTCATTCATCCGGCCGTTTTGGGGCTAGTAACGCCGTGGGCTAGTCTTTCCAGCCCCGGGTAGTAGACCACGTCACGCACAGCCTAGAAGCTCCAAGCTGACCAGTGGGCAGTTGGGCTGAAGAGGCATGCTATAGCCGAAGTCTTGCTCGTTTGATTTGACTCCCAACAAGTAGTTCCGTGAAGAACTAAAGCCTATTTTCATATAACCTACTTATGTTAATTGCCACTATCAGATTGCTGTAATAGTATTCAAACTTCAATCGCATGATTAGAATACAAGAAGTAAACACGAGATTTTAAAATTTCGCGCAGCTGCCATCTTGTGGTTATGGAAGCAATTGAAATAAATTAGATGCTAGTGGATTAACATTTGTATAAGGATTTACTGTTCCAAGTGTCACTGCACTCGGATGGTTACGTTGCGAGAAACGTTCATGTGAATATTTATAATTCGCGTCGTCGCCATGTTGGATTTGTGATCATCAGCTCATTGAAAGTCCTATAGGTGAACTTATGTTCATAGCCCCTATTAACATAAAAAATCAGTTTGATTGCTGTAATAGATTTGTAGATATTGAGATCCGTCTAAATATTTCGGATGGTCGACATGTTGGATTGTTTTATGTATAGGCCATAGAGTCGTGTACCATTAAAGGAAAATTATTGCGTAGGTTGTTTATTCGAACTTTCGCTTCGATCGCATGATTACGACACAAGAAATAAAAACTTAATTTTAAAATTCGCACAGCCGCCATCTTGAGGTTATGTAAACAATTGAACTAAAATAAATATCAGTGAATTACAATGTGTATAAACATTTTCTGTACCAAGTTTCATTGCGTTTGGATTATCAAATCGCGAGAAAAGTCTATTAAACTTTCAACTTCGCTTGGCCGACATGTTCGTTTGTAGGTAACCGGTTTTTGAAAGTCTCATAGATGAACTTCCAGTAGTGTCCTTTATCTCCGTACAAAATTTTATAGTGATACCGGTAATAGTTTCAGAGATATAGAATGCCGGTGAAATATTTCGCACAGCCGCCATCTTGAGGTTATATAAAAATTAACGAAGTTAGATGTCGGTGCATTGCAATGTGTATAAACATATTCTTTACCAAGTTTCATTGCGTTTTGTTTGTTAAATCACGAGAAACGTCCATTTAAAAGTCGCAACTTCGCTTGGCCGCTATATTGGTTTTTTAGTTACCAGTTTTTTCAAAAGTCACATAGGTGAACTTCTAGTAGTTTCCTTTATCACCGTACAAAATCGGTAATAGTTTCGGAGATATTGAATGCCGGTGAAATATTTCGCACAGCCGCCATGTTGGATTGGTGAGACGTAACAAAATTTGAAGGGCACGGTCGGAGTCGTCCAGAATAGTTCTATGAACTTACCGAGTTTCATTGAAATAGCTCCAGTCTTTTAGAAGTTATTAGGGGTGGACACACTCACACGAATCACACGCATACACAGACGGACACACGGACAAAAGGTGATCTCATAAGCCTATTTTTAGCCTACTTTCGATTTTTGCAAAAAATGAAAGTAGACTTATGAGATCAACACAGGGCGAAAAAAGTGTGTCTGTCTGTGTGTGTGTATGTGTGTGTGTGAGTCTGTGTGTGTGTGTATGTGTGTGTGTGAGTCTGTGTGTGTGTGTGTGTGTGTCTGTGTGTGAGTGTGTGTACTCTGAATGTCTGCCCCCCCCCCCCTATCAATTCGAACACGGTGAATGCGAATTGAACGAAATTTGGTACAAAGGTAGCACTAGCAAAGGACACCTCAGTGTCATGTTTTATATCGCCGCCATCTTGACGGAAACGTAATGGCGGCCACACAAATGTTCAAAGCTTAAATCAAATTACGATTAACCTAATCATCCGATCTCTACCAAATTTTGCAACAACATACCCTTATAGGGGAAGCATCCTTTGACCAAATGAATAGGTCATTCGCCTAATAGTTTGCGGATGGCGGCCATCTTTGTGTAAAAATCAATTTCCCCTATTAATTCAAACACGGTGAAACCGAATGGAACGAAATTTGGTACAGAGGTAGCACTAGCAAAGGGCATCTCAGTGTCATGTTTTATATCGCCGCCATATTGACAGAAACGTAATGGCGGCCACACAAATGTTCAAAGCTTAAGTGAAATTACGACTAACATAACCATCCGATCTCTACCAAACTTTGCAACAACATACCTTTATGGAGGGAGCATCCTTTGACCAATCTAATAGGTTATTAGCTTAATAGTTTGCGGATGGCGGCCATCTTTATGTCGAAATTGATTCCCCCTATTAATTCGAACACGGTGGAACCGAATGGAACGAAATTTGGTACAGAGGTAGCACTAGCAAAGGGCACCTCAGTGTCATGTTTTATATCGCCACCATCTTGACTGAAACGTAATGGCGGCCACACGAATGTTCAAAGCTTAAATCAAATTACGATTAACCTAATCATCCGATCTCTACCAAATTTTGCAACTACATACCTTTATGGAGGGAGCATCCTTTGACCAATCTAATAGGTCATCAGCGTAATAGTTTGCGGATGGCGGCCATCTTTGTGTGAAAATCGATTCCCCCTATTATTTCGAACACGGTGCAACCGAATGGAACGAAATTTGGTACAGAGGTAGTACTAACAAAAGGCACCTCTGTGTCATGTTTTATATCGCCGCCATCTTAACGGAAACGTAATGGCGGCCACACAAATGTTCAAAGCTTAAATCAAATTACGACTAACCTAATCATCCGATCTCAACCAAATTTTGCAACAACATACCTTTATGGGGGAGCATCGTTTGACCAAACTAATAGGTCATCAGCGTAATAGTTTGCGGATGGCAGCCATCTTCGTGTCAAAATCGATTCCTCCTATTAATTCGAACACGGTGCAACCGAATGGAACGAAATTTGGTAAAGAGGTAGTACTAACAAAAGGCACCTCAGTGTCATGTTTTATATCGCCGCCATCTTGACGGAAACGTAATGGCGGCCACAGGCCACACAAATGTTCAAAGCTTAAATCAAATTACGATTAACCTAATCATCCGATCTCTACCAAATTTTGCAACAACATACTCTTATAGAGGAAGCATCCTTTGACCAGATGAATAGGTCATTAGCCTAATAGTTTGCGGATGGCGGCCATCTTTGTGTGAAAATCAATTCCCCCTATTAATTCAAACACGGTGAAACCGAATGGAACGAAATTTGGTACAGAGGTAGCACTAGCAAGGGGCATCTCAGTGTCATATTTTTTATCGCCGCCATATTGACAGATACGTAATGGCGGCCACACAAATGTTCAAAGCTTAAGTTAAATTACGACTAACATAACCATCTGATCTCTACCAAACTTTGCAACAGCATACCTTTATGGAGGGAGCATCCTTTGACCAATCTAATAGGTTATTAGCCTAATAGTTTGCGGATGGCGGCCATCTTTATGTCAAAATTGATTCCCCCTATTAATTCGAACACGGTGGAACCGAATGGAACGAAATTTGGTACAGAGGTAGCACTAGCAAAGGGCACCTCAGTGTCATGTTTTATATCGCCGCCATCTTAACTGAAACGTAATGGCGGCCACACGAATGTTCAAAGCTTAAATCAAATTACGATTAACCTAATCATCCGATCTCTACCAAATTTTGCAACTACATACCTTTATGGAGGGAGCATCCTTTGACCAATCTAATAGGTCATTCGCCTAATAGTTTGCGGATGGCGGCCATCTTTGTGTCAGAATCGATTCCCCCTATTAATTCAAACACGGTGAAACCGAATGGAACGAAATATGGTACAGAGATAGCAATAGCAAAGGGCATCTCAGTGTCATGATTAATATGGCCGCCATATTGACAGAAACGTAATGGCGGCCACACAAATGTTTAAAGCTTAAATCAAATTACGACTAACATAACCATCCGATCTCTACCAAACTTTGCAACAACATACCTTTATGGAGGGAGCATCCTTTGACCAATCTAATAGGTCATTAGCCTAATAGTTTGCGGATGGGGGCCATCTTTATGTCATAATTGATTCCCCCTATTAATTCGAACACGGTGGAACCGAATGAACGAAATTTGGTACAGAGGTAGTACTAGCAAAGGGCACCTCAGTGTCATGTTTTATATCACCGCTATCTTGACGGAAACGTAATCGCGGCCACCCAAATGTTAAAAGCTAAAATGTAATTACGACCAACCTAATAATCTAGTCTCTACCAAATTTTGCAACACCATATCTTTATGTGGGAAACATTTTCTGACCAAACTGCAAGAACATCAGCCCAATAGTTTGCAGATGGTGGCCAAGTATGTGTGCAAATCGATTCCCCCTATCAATTCAAACACGGTGAAACCGAATTGAACGAAATTTGTACAGAGTTAGCACTAGCAAAGGGAACCTCATATTCATGTTTAATATCCCTATAGCACGTTGTATTTCAACAAGCTACTACAACCAACATTCAATCATACTCCTTGAAAAGGACAAATAGTTATAACAATACCCATGCATTTAGGAGAAAGTAGGCTATATGTTCTTTACTGAACATCTTGTTTCATAAATGAAAATAGGCTAACAAATAGGAAATATGATTTTCTGTAATCTTCCTTGAAAAATGAAAATCCACTGCCTGCTTCCAGTCGCCCGACCGGGTCAGGGAATGGAATGAATGAAGCCCCCATCTAGCGGCGAGGATATGAACTGTTCTGGCTGGCGAAGCCTGTCGCACTCCCCTGGGGCAATGTTTAAATGAATGACAGATGAAATAAAATGATAGTGGAGAGTGTTGCTGGAATTAAATTTGTTACAGGGAAAACCGGAGTACCAGGAGAAAACCCTGTCTGCCTCCCCTTTGTCCAGCACAAATCTCATATGGAGTGACCGGGATTTGAACCAAGGACCCAGCGTTGAGAGGCTAGCGTGCTGCCACCTAAGCCACGGAGACTCTAAAATTTCCTAGAAAGGCACTAAAAACGAGCTAGTAATGCAGTAGATCTCCAATCCATGCCCTTGGAGCGGGAGCGCCCTCTGATGGCTCAGTGCTCGGTTCCGTGTCTTCCCTAACAGTTGCCTGGTTGCTTCATCTAATTGGTGATCGCTCACAAATTAATCATTCCGTTCCGACACAATGTAGCTATCTCTCTCGCACAGGGCTGCTGGTCCTCTCACACACAGCTTACCAGCCCTGAGTCGGCCAGAGGGTATTTGGGTTGGATATCCATGGGTTAGGCTACAATCGATAAGGTACTCGAGTTGCTGTTTGTAAAGAATAGGAATTATAGTTTTGACTTGTTTTACATGAATGAAAAACGCTTTATTTTTGTGAAACGAGTAAGCTATTGAAACTGCTGGAATAACAGTATTACGATATCGACATATGAAGTTGAGAAGAATGTAATTAATTAGTGATATATGAACTGGCTGTATTTTTAGTTTCGTGCAACAGGGCTCGTTAGCTCTTGCATGCGTGCAATTAAAATAATAACATGACTAGCCGCCTCCGTAGAGTATCGGTCAGGGTGGTTAGCTGCCGCCCCGGAGGTCCTGGGTTCGATTCCCGGCCCTGCCACGAAATTTGAAAAGTGGTATGAGGACTGGAAGGGGGTCTAATCAGCCTCGGGTGGTTGAAATGAGTAGAGGGGTTTCGATTCCCACCTCAGCCATCCTCTAGGGTGGTTTTCCGTGGTTTCCCCACTTCGTCTTCGGGCAAATGCTGTGATGATACTGTACCATTATTTTATGGCCCGCGCGCCACTAGGTTACGAGTTTCGAAATGCACTCTGTGAAGGAACAAATGGTGGGGGACCGCCGCATCTCCGATCTGTCTATGATGGGAACCGAGTGTAGCCGATACTTCACGAGCTTGGACGAGGCCACCGGAAGGAAGGAAATTCGTTACGAAGCCGTGGACTGCATTCTTCGTGACGTCACTACACTCGACTCATTCACTTGAGAAATGATTATAGTATTTAACTGCTAATTATAGTGATTTACGCAGTACGATGAATGTCAAACACTATATTAGAATGCTAGAAAGTATATACAAGTGTTTGTTTGCTTATAAGAAGCTTGAAAATGTAGAGAGATACGTATATCGCGTACTGAGTGATAAACATCGAACTGAGACACCCCAGGCAGGGGGTAAGGAAGCTTCATGCGGAGTGCTGTCTGAGTAGTCGTATCAGATCATAATGTGATTCCGCTTGGAAACTGTCTAAACACGGGGGTGCACGGGAAGAGTTGTTACGTGTATCGAGATAAGTCTTATTCGTATTCTGAATATTACTGACTTTGAAAGTTATCATACCGTGTAATACTGATCGAACGAAAATGGTTTATGAACATTTCAGTATCGCGCACGAGGCTCAAACGTGTGAGCAGGAACAATTTCCATTATAATACGACGCGGATTGATACATTCGCCGCAGTGAGAACACGTGTGTGGCAGACGCCATTACGAACAGTTATTTCGTGCATGATTCTACTTGCTTCACACCTGTATCTTTAACCACAGAACAGGCTGTATTCATGTACTGTATATTTGCAAGAACTTTATATTTCCTGTACGTCTTGTTATTCGATCAGACGTCAGGGGGAACCCGTGAAGATTATATAGTCATGTTAGTCATGTTGGGCTAAATGACGACATAAGTACTACTTGCATGCAGTAGCGGAGACTTCTTATCCAGTGACCATAATTTAACATGTGTTCTGAGAGCGCTGTATTCACGTCTCAGTCAGCTCAGAATTATAAAGAAATGTTTTACGCAACTCTAATGGAGATGAGCATAACATGTGGTTACAAGCTAATGCCTATACGCTGCTATAAACGGTTACACTTCATACGGGAAATGCGAGTTCCTGGACGTGTGTCGAAACGCCATTCCGTGGCAGGGACGATCGGCCAGGCGGAGTCGGGGAGCTTGGAGAGAGAGTGGAGTTCCTTGGTTCGGGACCTGGATTGCTGGAGGAAGCAGACCATGCCTTGGTGGAGTTGGGAGATAATTACCATGGCAAATACATCCTTTTTGACATCGCTACGAGGCTCGGCAGAAGGTAGAAGAAACTCAGTTTAATAAGTAGTGGCTTAGTAGGTATTTTGGAGTGACCATAATTGCCATTCTTTTCTTAGAACTGTAGTATGGCTGAACAGAGGTCCAGGCTCGATGCTCTTTCATGCCTGACTTTCTGGTCATCCGGATTTTGGTTTGCTTAACAAACGCATCCATTTGTGTAGTGTTTTTGGTAATTTTATTTGAGTAATTTAGTTAATCCATTTAAATGCTATGCCTATTTTCATTGTCGAGAAGACACTTATTAGGGAAAGAATTACGTATTTTCAAGAAGAATATGAACTATTTGGTGTGGAATGCACATATTTTTGGTGCGGCTTGCACATACTTTGAAGATTTTCATAGATGAATAGAATGTCATTTATACACTCAAGTTTACGTTCACGTTGATCTTATTACATTTCTGAATGAGAATAATAGTATTGTGATTTATATATGTCGTTTGGACATAGGATGTTTCAGAAGTTAGGTCTTGTGGAAGACATTGGTTAGTTATTCTTTTATGAGACTTCACTTTATTCTTATTTAGTTCTCTAACATACTTCTGTTAGCTAGATCCATGGTGTAGGAAGCATTGTTTAGCATTATAGAGTTCGTCTGAATGGGAGTGGACCTCTAACATTGAATTGATCAATTTCTATTTTGATCGAGGCCACGTATTTTACGTAATTTCAGGTATTTGATGACTTATTTCTACAGTTATAATAATCGACTTCACTATAGATTTGAGATATTTCTTATGAACATCAACGTCTTTTTATACGCTTTTCCTAGTTCAGACTTTGAAAAAGTATATATATATATATATTAATATTAAGTCATGATGTAATGAAATATTATAAGACAAAGCTTTAAACTTATTAGGGTATTTTCTAGCGTTAAATAACGATTCAAAACAGTATAATTGCTACAGATTTAACCACAATGAGTGAGCACTATTCTTTGTGCGGTATTAAGTAATGATAGAGGATTTTTATGGTAAAAGGTCACCAATTAGGGGTGTACAAAATCGTCGAGCATATCAGGGGATAGTGCTATAAATAATTATTGTTGTCAGTGATTGCACTGTTAAGTGTAGTTTATATTTGTGGAATTGAGCCAGTGAGTGCCAATTATTTGAGGTTATTGCGAAAATCTCCGTCGAAGAATTAATTGAAGTTAATCCATGTGTGTATTTAGGAATCAGCTGTTTGATAATAGCAAATCACTCTACATCACTACTATTGTTAATCTGAGCATAATACTGAATTACAATCATAATAAATGGATAGATAAATGGATTCGTGAAATAATCCAATCCATGGAAAACAACAAAGCGTTGGGAGAGGACCAGATCGTTGCAGAACTATGGAAAAATATAGGTGAAAACCTCATCATCAAACTCAAAGAAATGATTGATGAAATCTGGCAAACTGAAAAAATTCCTCCAGATTGGAAGATGGCGATCATACATCCAGTATACAAGAAAGGTAGCAAAACGATCCCAAGCAATTACCGAGGGATCTCATTACTCTCGGTAACTTACAAAATTTTGTCCAAAGCCCTTTTGAACCGTGCCTATCTTCAACTGGATCCGCAGATTGGTGAATACCAAGGTGGGTTCCGGATAGGCCGATCTTGTACAGAGCAAATTATCAATTTGAAAAACTCAATGTCTTACTTCCGTAAAATGTCAAACAAAAATTATGTCATTACTTTTGTTGACTTTGCAAAGGCTAATGACAGCATTTACCGTGAATCCCTTGTTGCTGTACTCTCAGAATTTGGATTAGATCGCAAGACAACATCAATCATCAAAGATACCCTCTTGAATACAAGTTCAAAGGTTAAAATTATGGGTGGACTGAGCGCAGAATTTTCAATTGATACAGGAGTGCGTCAAGGAGATGGATTATCTCCATTGTTGTTTAATTGTGCGCTCGAAAAAGTCGTCCGAGAATGGAGACGAGCTGGTGCACCATGCCATAGACTGGGACCAAAACTCAAAGGGATAACACTAGACTGTTTGGCATTTGCCGGTGACATGGCGTTAATTGCTCCAAGCATTTCTGATGCCCAGAAACAACTTGAATTACTCCAAGAACAAGCAGCAAATATAGGCTTACGGATTTCTTTTGACAAAACAAAATTTATGACGGATATTAAAACTGCTCCGAATACACTCCGCATCGGTAATTTCAGGTCACCCGAGTGAAAGACTTCAAGTATTTAGGTGAATGGATCAATGAAACTGGCAACGAAAGAAAAGCTATAGAAGCAAGGCTACAGAAAATGGAAACTGCTTTCCATTAAAAAAAAAAGTTCATTACAAAAAATGCCTCTCTTGGAATTGTAAAATTCAACATTATAAAACAGTAGTCTTGCTCCAGCCCTTTTTGCAGCCGAGACACTTAATCTACAACATAAAACACTGAGAAATCAATTGGAGATTAAGGAACGCAAAATCATGCGAAAAATTTTGGGACCAAGAATTAAAGATGGAATTCACCTTCCGAAACCTAATGCTGACATCTATTTAAAAATTACTAAAATCACAGACACAATCCGTATGAGAAGGATCCAATTCATGGGACATTTGGACAGAATGGACCCAACTAGGTTAACAAATAAAATCTATACGTTTTTACAGAAAAAGGTCCAATTGGTACAAACAGGCGGAGAAGGACTTGGCTGAATTAGGTTTTCCCAATCTCAAGGATCGGGAGGAAATTCGGAAAATTACTCATACACGGGGTTTTGAGGCAGAAGAGAGAAGTCCTACCAGACGCGTCTGGTCGCAGCAACGAAGACTCGCTCAATCGTTGCGCATGAAGAGTTATTGGGCAAATATCAAGGCCAAGAAGTGTTGATTCCGCGTGGTCCTAGGAGACCCATTCGCGCAGAAGAAGAAATGGATAGATTATTCTTGATGAAGTTTTGAAATTAATGCCAGCCGAATTCACTAATTCATTATTATTAAATATTTTACATTGAGTAGACAGTTGAACTTCTAATCAGCGTAAGCGCACGATGGATTTGAATATGATTGAGATGAATTTAACCAGATTATGGAAATGAAATTACGAACAGAAAGGTTGCAACAACCAAGTAACAAATGAATTGAAGAATACACACGAGGTGTATTATAATGAAATGTATTATATGTAAATAATTTACTTATTAATTAACTTGTGCTAATTCTGAAGTATAATATAACTATAATGATCATGAAAATTAGGTCTAGAATTTATCAGGGTAAGCGACGACCCAAGTTGATTCATCCGATGATTGTATAAAGCAGATATGTTTAGTTTTGTACAGATATTTCTCTTGTTATTGTGTCAAGTTGGACACTAGTCAATCCCAGTTGATTCTTGGACTGGAATAATCGATTGCTACCCTATCTGAGGGGTGAGTTTAATTATTTTTCGCCCGAAGGCTAGGATTTTTCTTGTCTTCATGTCGTTCTTTAATGAATACATTTATTTTCTCCTTTTAAATCTTTATTGCGTGATGCTTTATAGAGGTGATGGAAGGTTGTATTAAGAAGGCCATCCCTGGGCGTTTCGGAGTATTCCATGCTCCCGAGGTGCTCCACTTGTGGAAATCTCATGTTCTCTGAGCTGTTTTGCTATTTTGGCCATGGTCTTTCTTAATGCCACCTTGTTTGGTATGATTGTGCCCCTTTATCCCATTCACTTGTTGGTAGGACCTGGGGGTTTTTCTAGCTGGGGATTTTCAGGTTCTACGATCCAGCTGTCTTTGTGGGATGCAACAGGTAATGGTAGGTACATTCGGGTGCAATGCCTACTGTAAGGCCACGGCCGCCTCCTCCCCTTTTCATTGCCTATGCATCCTAACCTTCCATTCCCTTCCCTCATGAGGCCCCTGTTCACTTTGCAGGTGCGGCCACCTGGGCGAGGTGCTAATCCCACCTCACCTGTTGTATCCACTCCGATTAGATGTTCCCAACTCTAGGACACTGCCTGAAAATGGCGGTAGGGGTGAGTTCCCTCGCTGAGTCCGTGGGAGCCACCACCCTGGAGGGTAAAATCGATTTAAAAAAATGACTAGTATTGAGTTCATCAACTCCTGGGAAACATAAACATTGAAATGTTAGAAGCCATTTTGCAGTGTTTCCTGTATAATCATTCATCAGAATTGCTTCCCAGTTGGTCAAAACATGTGTGCCCAATTAGGTTGGGCGAGAAATGTTACATGAATTATTCATAAACTTATTAACACACTTTTGTAATAAATGGTAGAGTTATGAAGAATAAGAAATATTCAGATAAGATCTCATATTGCATCTTTCAACGCATTATTAGTAGATAATCCCTGCTTATAGTGCTTATTTGTATTTACAGTTGTAGCGTTTTACCATCATCTCACCCGAATACTCGTAGTTTTTTTTCGTGTGACCTCCTGAGAGGCCGAGTGCAGGTCTTTCTAGTCGACGCCCGTAAGCGACCTGCGCGTCGGAATGAGAGATGGAATGGATGAAGGTGAATGAATCTGGGCAAGGATGTGGAAGGATTCGGCCGTGGCCTGTCAGAAGGTATCGTCCGAGCATTTGCCTGGTGTTGGAAATGGGAAACCATGGAAAACCATTTCAAGGACGGCTGACGATGGGGCTCGAACCCAACATTTTAGATATTGAAATAAATAGTTATTTTTTCGGGTGTTTAATGCTTTAGTATTTAAATTAGATGTCACACCTTCTACGTTTTTTCCGTGCATGTTGTTTTTGGAGGGCAAAGACCGTCTGTGGGTGTCATTGTGGGTTCGGTAGTGTTTTGTAGAGTTAATTAGTGTTGTATATTTGGATCTGATGATACTCGCTTGACGAGTGAAACATGTCATCCAATTAACCCCCCCCCCCCTCCACCAATTTGTTAGAGAAGTGTGTTAATAAGTGTATACATAATACATGTAACATTTCCTACAGATAGTAGAGTGATTAATAACTGTTACTTCCCGTCCAATCTAATTGGTTACACTTGTGTTGACAAATTGAAAATCAATTCTGTTGATAGACGAAACAAAAATATCACATTAAAATGATTCTGTTGGTCAATAAGCGGATACCCGTCCTGTTTTCATGATAATTATCATGTTTTTGTTCCGCTCAACTGTGGCGGAGGAGTGATAGTCTGGCTGCGGTTGTAAAGTTCCTCCTCTGTCTACTGCAAGTCCAACCAGAAAAGGACTCTTGATTAGCCTATTATTCTGACTCGTGATTACATCCTCTTCCCGTTTCATGCATCCCCAAATTAAAATATGAACACCAGTCACTCTGACTGAACCATCTTGAAAAAGTAACGAGCATATTATTCGTTACTGTCACTGTTAAAAGTAGAGGCGTTACAGTTACTTACAGTAATTAGTAACAGCGTCACAGTTATTTTATTAGCAACAGCGTCACAGTTAATTTATTAGTAACGGTGTCACTCCACGTTACTTAGAAGTAATGATTACTAGTAATGGCGTTACAAGTAACGAGTTTTTTACCAACCCTGATTTTATGTCATTATGAATCACAGTTGAATATAAGTGATGATTAACATTTATCCAGTGAATGTCCTAAGATTTCTAAACATGCACGTATTATTATTATTTAATCGAATAGCACTTTTACAGAGAACGTTAAATGAATAGTTCAGTTCTTCTAACTGCCTTCTTCCTCTCTGCCCACATTTGTTTCATCCTCTCTGATCTCCGCTTTCTGAATATTGATCAATGTTATGTGACTGCTATCTGTTTCTTTCTTGTTCATCCCCAAAGACCACTTATTGTAGTTTACCACGAAATGTGTAGCCTTAATGTCAATGTTGGCTTCCTTTAGTTCATTCAATGTCTGTGCTAGTTTAGTTAGTTATTGTCGTTTTAAGGGGCAGAACAACGAGGTCATCTGCTCCTAATGTCTGTGTTAACCACGCTGGTTGTGTTTTAAGTTTTAAAATTTAATTAATAATTTGTTACTTCCCAACCCTGATTTTATGTCACCATTATGAACCACAGTGAAATATAAATGATGGTCAACAATTTTTCAGTGAGTGTCCTAAAGTTGTAATTTGTAGTTTTCAGTCGGTCAATAACATTGTACCCAGATTGTAATGGGCGTTAGTCCCTATACCTGAAACAATATTATATGAGATTAGTTAATACACTTTCGATCGTCAAGCGATCATTATCCGATCATTTATTAGTTTTCTTCTAATTTTACTTGTAGTTGGAAACACATTATCCTGACGAGCTTACTTGTGTAGAAATTGTCACACTTAATATTAACCAACTGAGGATGGTATTTTGAATGATACAACTCAACTATATTTCAAATTGTATACATGGAAGTTGTTCCATGAAGGAACGATATACTCACTGGCTTCCGTTTCACTTCTTCAAATTAGCACTAATTGCCAGAGCAGTGCCACTTCACCGCTATGAGAGTCATAATCCACAATACATTGCGCGATTTCCAGGCCTGTCAACGCTAGAACTATCTCTCTCACAGATTCCACATAGCAGTATCCGTTTACATACGCTGGAAGAGAAATCTGCATGTCAGACTACGTTTCTGATTATAATTACTATTACTATTCCTGTTATTATTATTATTATTATTATAATCATCTTCACATTTGAATGGAACATCTCCATTTCTATCAATGCATGTTGTTGTTGTTGTTGCTGTTGACATCTTGGTCATCAAGCCCGTGCAGTTTGGTTGTCTGATAACCTGTATTTATGTGGTGACTGTAGTAGTGTGTGTAACTGTATTAGGGATAGGGATGAGGTAGTTGCCCCGGGGTTTGAAGTATGGGATTATCCCACCATATGCCTGGAGGGAGTGTGGAAAATCCCGGAAAAAACACACTCCGGATAGCCACTGTCAGCGCCGGGATTCGAACCTGCAACCTCCGGACTTTCTGCAGCTGCCCTCGCGGCCGTGGTGCACGATCTAACGAGCACAGCTACTCTGCGGGACTCGAGAAATTTACTGCGGTAGTGTACTGTGGATACGTGAGAATGGTTTGGGATCACTTACGCATTTCTACCCCTTAATATTCCCGTTACTACGGAGTGGGGGATGAGATGCTATGAAATTATATGTGACGGTGGTTTTTAGCCTATTTTCAATTTTGAAAGAATAGGCTTATGAGATCACCTTTTGTCCGTGTGTCTGTGTGTGTGTGAGTGAGGTGTGTGTATGTGTCCCCCTAATAACTTCTATACGGCTGGAGCGATTTCAATGAAACTCGGTAAGTTCATAGCACTACTCCGGGCGACCCCGACCGTGCCCTTCAAATTTTGTTACGTCTCACCAATCCAACATGGCGGCTGTGCGAAATATTTCACCAGCATTCAATATCTCCGAAGCTATTCCCGATATCGCCCTGGAATTGTTTACGGTGACAAAGGAAACTACTAGAAGTTCACCTATGTGACTATTGAAAAACTGGTAACTACAAAACCAACATGGCGGCCACGCGAATTTGCGACATTTAAATAGACGTTTCTCGCGATTTAACCAACCAAACGCAATAAAACTTGGTACAGTATATGTTTATACACATTGTAATGCACCGACATCAAACTTCGTTCAATTGTTTACATAACCACAAGAAGGCGGATGTGCGAAATATTTCACCGGCATTCAGTATCTCTGAAACTATTAGCGGTATCACTCTGAAATTTTGTACGGAGATAAAGGGCACTACTGGAAGTTCATCTATATGACTATCAAAAACCGGTTAACTACAAAACGAACATGGCGGCCAAGCGAATTAAAATTTTATAGACCTTCCTCTCGATTTAATGTTCCAAACGCAATGAAATCTGGTACAGGAAATGTTTATACACATTGTAATGCACTGGTATCCAATTTAGTTCAATTGTTTACATAACCTCAAAATGGCGGCTATGCGAATTTTAACATTAAGTTTTTATTTCTTGTGTCGTAATCTTGCGATCGAAGTGAAAGTTTGAATAATGAACCTACGCAATAATTTTCCTTTATTGGTACATGCCTCTATGGCCTATACATTTAACAATCATACATGGCGAACATCCGAAATATTTAGACGGCTCTGAATATCTACGAATCTATTATAGCAATCAAACTGAATTTCTTTATGTTCATAGGGGCTATGAACATAAGTTCCCCTATAGGACTTTATATAACCTGGTGATCACAAATCCAACATGGCGACGCGAAGTATAAATATTCACATGGACGTTTCTCGCAATTTAACCATCCTAGTGCAGTGAAACTTGACACAGTAAATCCTTATACGAATGTTAATCCACTGGCATCTAATTTATTTCAATTTTTCCATAACCACAAGATGGCAGCTGTGCGAAATTTTAAAATATCCTTGTTACTTCTTGTGTCCTAATCATGCGAATGAAATTTGAATGCTACACGTACACAATAATCTTCATGTAACAGTACATAACTCTAGGACCTACATATATAAAATCCAACATGGCGACCATCCGAAATATTTAGTCGGTTCTCAATATCTACGAATCTATTACAGCAATCAAACTGAAATTTTGTATGTTCATAGTGGCAGTTAACTTAAGTAGGATATATGAAAATAGGCTGTATAGTTCTTCACGGAACTACTTGTTGCGGTTGAATTCCCTTGTGATGCTGACTTCATGAGAGGAGTGGTAGGTAAATCCGGAGTTTCAACACTACCTAAGGGAAGATGATGAGAAAGAAAGGGAGGTAGGTTTAGGAGTGGAAATAATTTGAGGCAGAGAGGAAGAGAATGCAATACGAAATTAAGAAATAGTTTAAAAAGAATGATGATACTGCTTTAAACCGGCAGAAGCGACCTGAGCGTGCGGGGGCCCAAATAAAGATAACGGAGAGCGCAGCGTGAGCTGAGGTTACCGGCAAGCTATCGCTAAATGCTCTTTCCCTTCCGAGCAAGTATTTTGGTACTATGGGGGTAGTTAATGCGCTGGCAAGGCAATGTATGACAAATGGGAAGGATTTGTGTACTTTCCCTTCAAAAGGGTGAGATCTTCTGAAGCATTCTGAAATGCTAGAAATACTTAAACTAGTCGGAATAATTTTATTTTCAGACACTGACGGATCCCCGACAGAACGGCCGAATGCCCCCAGAGTGGGCATAGATGAAGCAACTACAGTATAGTGCTTTTAGAGCTTTGAGCTATAATTTTATTTTTTGTATGTATCGTTAAAAAACCAATTGTTGCACTTAAAGTAAGCTAACCTCTTACCCAGCAGAATGCTGACTAAAACTTTAGAGCGGAGAAAAACCTCAAACCAAACTTGAACAAAACTAAAATTTTAAACAGTAAATTACAAACCAGAGAGAAAATCTCTACAAGTAGGAAGCTGGCGGAGCGAGCTAAACGTACCTTAATAATTTACTAGAATTGGCTGAGATAGCAACAAGAAACTTAGTGAATGTTGTTAATAGAAGTTTTGTTTTAAACGCAACAAGTGATGGGGTTTTAAAGCATATAATTCAGTGATTTGCCTTCTTCTTTGAATATAGAATAATTCTGGAGAAAAATGAGGGAAGAGAAGGCCCTGCCTAACCGTTTTTCTAGCAATAGAAGTAGAAAACAAATAATAGAGATTTTTATTTAACAAAATAATTGAATTGAAAAACATTAACAATTTTAGATCTCGGATCTTATTTTGAGCTTAAGAACAACTTCTTTGTTTCATAAAAATTGAAGGTCTCAGACCTATAATAATAAGGAGGTTTACGATTAACAAATAATGCTAAACAATTTCAAGGTTTCAAACCTGTTACAAGCACTAAAACACCTTACAAGGGTTTTCAAAATGTGCATGCAATTAAGAAGTTTACAGCCTATAATGATAACAGGAAAGGAATAACAATTTGGTTTAATATTTCTTTAAATTGTTTTGGTAGAGAAAATGCTTTTAAAGTGCCTTCGTAACAATGGAAAAGGCAATAAATAATTAATCTCAAATTCTTGAACGCAGCAGGATAAGAAAAGGAAGATTAATAAGAGGTTTCTATAACTTCTGATATTGACACAGAATATAAGAAATACGAAATTCAAATAGGACAGGTCGTATTAACGAAACCTGGATTACACAAAGTAGATAAGGTTTAACAATTAGAAAACGCTTACTTCTTAGACGAAGTAGGAAAAAAAGTATTAAAACGTGGGTTATAACCACGGTTATTTTTACAGAATGAGTAAGTGTTATATGGAGCAAAAAATGGGAGGGCGCCTAAATTAGGCGAGGCCTCGTAGCAAAGTAATTAGTTTAGAATTGTTAATAAAGGGATTAGGATTGTAGGAAACATGGGATTTGAGTCCTGGACAGATTGATTGATACGAACGAATCGAGACACGGAAGAAGCCACACGATTACTTTTGAAGCACTAAAAGTTTGTTGAACAAGAGAAAACTTATTGCAGTTTTTGATGATGCACTTATTTGAGCTTTAACTTGTTTCTTGCGTTATAGAGTTTTAGGTTGCGCTTAATAGTTCCATTTAAAACTCAGCAATTCTTCTAGGTTTGGAAGCCTTCATAGGGAGGTTAAGGCTGCTTGAGCTTTTAGTTCTCGTAGTCAAGTGGTGCAGTTGCACCTTATATAAAGGGAGGTGGCGCGCAGTTCGTCCATAAGTGCCGGAAACTCTGCAAAACTGAGATCAAAGTGCTACGTCAGTCTACCAACAAACATCAGCGAGAAAGTTATTGTGCCAGTTCAGTTCAGCGATTTATTATTATCATCTGTGATGTCGGGCGAATCACCTCCGCCGCCTATAAGTGGAAGGCGTGCGAGTATCTTCGACCCTCCGGAGTTAAATCAAATGGAGCAGACCCAGATCAAATGTGCACGAAGACCAGAAGACTCTATCAGCCCTGACCATCAACGGAAGCGTGTATGTGGCAATGAATCCAGATCTTCAGGATCCACGTCTACTACACCAGACACAGGTACGCCGAGTGGCATTGAATTCTTGTCCACGACTGCTCAATCTTCAAACACAAACCTTCCACTATTCCCACAACCAGCAGTACCTACATACATGCCAGGCAACCTTCGCAGTTTCGCTGAGATGGCAAAAAATCCAGCCTTGCACCCGCAAGTTCGTCAAAGAAGCCAGGTGACACCATGCCCCATTCCACCGGCCCAATTTTATATCATCAAACTAACAAATCTGGATCTTGCTAAGGCAAACCCTCGCTCTTTATACACGATCATATCTTCCTTCACCCCTGACCTCCAATCATACCAACTTGAACTCCAGAAAACTAAAGAGGGCTATAATATCAAAACAGCGCAGCCATTCTACCACCATCTGGTACACACAATAGGACTAGCCCAATTTGGACCTCGCGCGCAGGCCACCAATTTATCCAACCTTCAACCTTCCCGCCCCTACGCCCCTCCTTCCCGCCCCACCCCCCTACTATCAGTGGTGATATACGGAGTCGACCAGCTGTACACGGATGATGAAGTGGCCCAGCAACTAACCCAACAAGGACATACCATCTTCAGAGCCATCCGCATTAAAAACAACGCGGGACCCACGACGCTCGTCAGAATCCTAAGCCGGGACACTGCCACTCTGGATGCACTTCTGAGAGACGGGGCATTAATTTATGCTAGGCGTCACCGCGTTGAGCCTTCCCGCGCTTCAGGCCCTCAAAGGATGAGGTGCGAGAAATGCCAACGCTATGATCATGCTCCAGGAGCACCTTGTGTGCAACCCCAGGTATGTGGCATATGCAGTTTGGACCACCCAACATCTTTGTGTAATAACCGTGCAAACCCAAAGTGTGTAAATTGTACCCTCCCCCATCCAGCCTTCAGCTATAAGTGTAAAAACAGCCCCCCCCCCCCCCAACTCCTGCCGAACCAGAAACCGTTATCCCAGTGATCTCCCAAGACCTCCCCACCCCTGCTCCTTCTTCTACCCTCCCCTCCCCTAGTACAGAAAATATTATTAGGTTCATGTCCATGGTATTGCAAAACTGTCTCCCATTCCACCGTCCCCTCATCACCCAACACATTCAAATGGCAGCCCGGTTGGTGTTCCATACCCACGTAGATATTGCTTATGCAGGGAATAGAATGCACTATGCATTCTTCCCCCTTGCCAGTGCTCCCCCTATAAGCTAAGATGACTTTACAAATTTACTATGATAACATCCGTTCTCTCCGTGCCAACCGGGTCACCTTTGAGTTTGCCATCAATCAGCACTCCCCGGAAATTTTTATTCTAAATGAAACTTTTCTCAACCCTATCCAACAGCTGCACTTGCCCCCGTTCACTATCTATCGTGCAGATAGGCCGTCTGGTGCGGTTCGGGGAGGTGTAGCAGTTGGAGTACACCGTAAGTTAACAGTCAAACAGCATTTCTATAATTGGCCACGCAACTTTTCAGAATATCTCCTTCTGGAAATTTTCGCGCCATCTAAAACTTTTACCATAGTCACTCTTTATTTATCACCCCTAACCCCTCCTCCTATAGAATTTTTACAACATATCGATCGCACCTTCACCAATTACATATTAGCCGCAGATATCAATATAAATTCATACAATGTAACAGATAATAACAATTTTCAAAACTTGCTACGTCAGACCCGAGGAGTGCTGATTCCCTTCCCAGCGCACACTATTCCCCACACAAATTCAACCCCGGATGTCATCCTCATGCCTCCCACCCTCTGTGCCAACCCTGAAGTCAAACTCCTACCTCATAACGGAAGCGACCATCTTCCTGCACTCATATCCATACCAAACATATTTCCCCGTTCAACCGACTCAAATCGCCCCCCTCCCACCCGTCAATATAAGAAAACCAACTGGAACGCCTACCGAAACGCCACCTCACTCCTAGAAACAACCACACCACCAACCTCCCTTCCCAATCTCCAAACCCTTATAGTAGAAGCAGAATCTGCCCTCCTGACTGCCGATCGCCTTCATATCCCTCGCCATTCCCGCCATCCAACTAAACCGCCATTACCTCCAAAAGCCTTGAAACTCCTCCGTCTATCCCATGACTATTACCGTACATATATCCGCACTCGTGACCCGGCTGACCTACACCAACATCGACTTCACCATCGCCATGCCAAATCATATATAAAAGCTATAAAACGCAAATACTGGACCAATACCTGTACGCGACTCTCCGATACCCCCGATGCCTCCAAATTCTGGCCTACGTTCCGACGACTGACGAATACCCAACCGCCTTCCCCTACATATCCTATACGATCAGATAACATAGTGCCAACTTCATTTCAAGAAAAAGCCAACATGTTTGCTACCCATTTCCACTCTGTCTTTTCCCCCGTCCAAAATCCTAAATTCTGTAATCCAAATGATCTACTTATCCATCGATTAAACAACCCAACCCACACTCCCGACCTCCTCCCCCCATTCGACCACTTTCCCCAAATTCAATACGATCACCCTCTAAACCACCCTATCACTCCAAAGGAAATCAGCCGCATCCTACACCGACGTAAAACAACCGCACCAGGGACCGACACGCTTACATACAGACATGTTCAAGAAGCCCCCCTCCCCTTTCTCCATATCCTTTGTCTCATATATAATACCATGTTATACACCGGCTTTTACCCAGCACACTGGTGCAAAGCCTCAATCCAACTATTCTTAAAACCTAACAAACCCCCCTCCGACCTACACTCTTACCGACCTATCAGCCTACTCCCTGTACTCTCCAAAATATTTGAACTTATCCTCGCCCGCCGTATGTCCATCTATCTGGAAACCCTACACCTCATCCCAGAGTCCCAAGCCAGTTTTCGCAAACGACGATCAACCCAGGATCACCTCTTTCACCTCACTTCCTCAATTAACGCTTACCTAAAACCTCGACACACAGCCGCCCTCATATGTCTTGACATCGAAAAAGCCTTTGATACAGTTTATCTACCAGTTCTTATGTTTAAACTCCGTCATCTCTCCCTCCCCCCTTCTATAATTCGACTCATCTACAACTTTCTACACTATCGCACCGCCTACATCCGTTTGCGCAATGCCCATTCCTATGTTTTCCCTCTCAGAGCCGGCGTCCCACAGGGATCACCCCTTTCACCCCTTCTCTATCTCCTCTTCACACACGACATACCCCACCCTCCCACTCCCTTACGCCTCTACCAGTTTGCAGACGATTTAGCAATACTCGGCCTAGCACCTACAGCCCCCCGCCTTACCAGACTCCTACAAGCTTACCTAGATAGACTTCAAGACTGGTTTAACGCTTCCCACATTACCGTAAACCCTCGCAAAACCCAATTCATCGTCTTCCGTCGAAAAGCCCGCATTTGCCGTCCACGCAACAAAATCCAACTCACCCTTCACTCCCTTCCCCTTATTGAAACAAACAACATAACCTACCTAGGCATCACCTTTCAAAATAATTTTAAATGGAATCACCACCTCCAAAACATCTACCGCCGTGCCTACCACCGGCTAGCAGCCACCCGGAAACTTAAAGGCCACACCTGGGGCCTTAAAGCCCCCCAAATCTTACAGATCTACCAGACTTTCATTCGCCCCGTCCTTCTCTACTCCTCGATATCCTGGATCACCGCTGACCCCCCTCTTTATTTTAATCTTTGCAAACTAGATAGACATGCCCTTCGCCTAGCCCACCACCTCCCCTACGACACACCTTCCGCAGATTTCACAGCCCTGTACTCCTTTTCGCCTATCCTTGCAAGTATCCATAAACTCCGCCTCAAATATTTAACCAAAGCTAGTATAGATAACTTACCTTTTTCATAGAAGCCCTCGCCATCTCACCCCTTGCCCAAGCCATCCTCGACGATAACCGCACCCCAGCAAATTCACACCTATTCCCACCGCCAATTACCTAACTTCCTTGAATGTTCCCTACTAAACTAATACCCAGCCCCCAGCCCACTACCTATCAATATCAACCTCCCCTTTTTGTTAAAATATTAAAACATACTTTGGGTTGGCGACTTTTCCGGTCATTTGGAAGCTCAGTGAGCCAAGGCATACAGCCTGCTCAAACTTACGTCCAATAACTGTATTGCCACAACTCCGTACCAATTTGATATATATATTTTCATTTTATTCTCTTTCTTTCTCCATGCCCACTACAATGCTTCGTCTCCAGAAAATAGTGAAACACAAAAATCAGTGAAGTGAATATGTGCCGTAACATGGTGTGAGTGCCAAGTGTCCAAGGACACTATACGAAAACACGTGTGAAAATAAAAATGTGCAATTATGTAATAAGAAAGACATCACTCTGCAATGACAGAAAACATTATATACAAGAAAAGAACTAAAGTCATCATCCAATGTTGTTACCCTAGTATAATATATTGTTGCGTGCCACCCCCCTAGTGGCACTTTTGTTAACTGGATTACGGTGGGGTACTAAGCACAACACCAATTACTGCTTAAAGAAATAATTAACTTTATTGTGGCCAGAAAATTACACTAATCAGCAAATACAAGCAATTAGGAGCCTTACTCCAGTTTCCACAAGTCTCTTCCTTGAGTGCTCTTGGCCCTTCCACTTGTCAACAGACCACAGAAATTAATCCGTCCTAATGAGTACGGTGGCCTTGACAGAAACTACCTGCCCCTCTCTCTTATGTTCACCGACCACAATTACTTACGATCACTTGCTGCAGGCTATTTCGCAGTCCACAAGCTGGAGAAACAATGTCACTGGATTTCGTAACTCGCACAGCACTTCTTCACCACACTTTGTCGCACTCGCTCAAAAACACACACCCACAGAAAACTCGGTCCCCTCACTGTTGAAGCCGCTTATATAGCAGGCTGGTGACTCAATAAATTCTAGAATCGTCCAGGACACACGGCTTCTCGATATTTCCTTCGCTGGTGGTGTCACGAAGATTCTGGACCATCCCTTTCACTTCGCAGTCCGTTGCGTAACGCGCATGCAATACACTGAGGGAGAGCAGTCCAGCCCTGGGGCAGTTTTGACTCATGTGGCGAGCGATGAAACGAACTCACAGCCGTAACACCACCCCCTTCCTAAAAGGCTGATCGTCCCGATCAATCATTGGTCCGTCTGTGTCCCTCCGTAGGCTGCCAGGCGATCTCGATGCACGATCTTCATCTTCGCCCTCGGGCTCCGCTGGATCCTGTAGACGACATCGTTGATCCGTTTCACGACTCGGTAAGGGCCCTCCCAGGACTTCTGCAGTTTGGGTGACAGGCCTTTCTTCCGTAATGGGTTGAAGAGCCAGACCAGGTCGTCCTCGTGGAATCCGCCGGCATCCGTCTGCTGGTCGTATCGGGTCTTCATTCTGTCGGTCTCGATCCGCAGTTTCCTCCGCGCGAACGCGTGCACGTCCTCCAGTTGGTCGACCAGTTCTTGACAATACTGGCTTACCGGGATCGGATCATTCCCAGGTCGGCCAAAGGCAAGATCGACAGGTAGACGGAGCTCCCTCCCAAACATGGCCCGGGCTGGTGTGCACCCGGTGGCTTCATGCACGGCGGCGCGGTAGGCCAGGAGAAATAGTGGAAGATGTTTGTCCCAATCCCTCTGGTGCTCGCTGACGACTATTCGAAGATGGTTCTCGATGGTGCGATTGAATCGCTCTACCATCCCGTCGGACTGAGGGTGTAGTGGCGTTGTCCTTGTCTTCCGGATTCCCAGCAGCTGGCATAGGTTCTGGAACACCTGCGACTCGAAGTTCCTCCCTTGGTCGGAGTGCAGCTCCAGGGGTACTCCGTACCGGCTGACAAATTCCTTCACCAGGGTCTCTGCAATCGTCGCGGCTTCTTGGTTAGGCAGCGCATACGCCTCCGGCCATTTGGTAAAGTAGTCGCTGACGACTAATATGTAGCGGTTCCCTGCCTCGCTTAACAGGAATGGCCCAGCAACATCGATGGCCACTCTCTCCATGGGGCCGCCCACGTTGTAGGTCTTCAGTGGACCCCGTCGTCTTCGTCCTGGGCCCTTGCTGGCTGCGCAATCGTGGCACCTCGCGCAGTGGTTCTCCACGTCTGTTCGGCATCCGATCCAGTAGAACCGCTCTCTCAGCTTCTCCAGGGTCTTCTTTATCCCTAGGTGTCCACCAGATGATCCTCCATGAACTTCCTTCAGGACTTCCTCCGTCATAGCCTTTGGAACGACGACTTGTTCCCGAGATGTCTTCCCGTCGGTGCTCTCCCAGGAACGGCAGATGAGGCCATCCCTTACAATCAGCGAGTCCCACTGCGCCCAGTAGGACTTAAACTTTGGGCTGCAGTCACTCACAATGTTCCACCCGGGTCTGGGGACACAGGCCCTCTTCCATTCGGCTATCAGTCCCAGGTCATCATCTTCTGCTTGCGCCCGCGTGAAAGATTCGCGGCTCCAGCTCCCTTGTAGTTCCACGGTAGTCCTTCGGCACTGTATCCCGGTGTTCTCCTCCCTTCGGGCACAGAAGGTGCAGTCTTCGGGGCACGGTCTTCGTGACAGGGCGTCGGCGTTAGAATGCAGTTGGCCTTTCCTGTGCTGAATCTCAAAGTTGTACTGTTGAAGCCTCTCTAACCACCGCGCGAGTTGACCCTCGGGCTGCTTGAAGTTCAGGAGCCACCGCAGGGATGCATGGTCGGTCCTGATGAGAAATTCTTGCCCGTACAGATACTTGTGGAAGTGTTCAATGGTCTTCACGATGGCGAGCAGCTCCTTCCTGGTGACGCAGTAGTTCCTTTCTGGCTTTGACAAGGCCTTGCTGAAGTAGACCACTACTCTCTCCTCGCCGTCCACTACTTGCGACAGGATTCCCCCTATGCCAAAGTCACTGGCATCGGTATCGACGATGAACCTTGTTCCCGGTCTGGGGTAGGCCAGAATAGGCGCGGTGCACAGAGCTTGCTTGAGTTGTTCGAAGGCACTGTGGCATTCTGCTGTCCACGTGAAGAGTTGGTCCTTCTCAGTCAGTCGATGTAAAGGTTTGGCGATGTCTGCGAATCCTCTCACGAAGCGACGGTAATAAGTGCAGAGTCCCAGGAAGCTTCGTAGTTGGGACTTGTCCTTCGGGACTGGCCACTCCCTCACAGCTGCGGTCTTCTCTGGGTCAGTGCGCACCCCTTCCTCGGAGACGATATGCCCAAGGTACTGGACCCGCTTCTGGAAGAGCTGACACTTCTTGGGGCTCAACTTCAGCTGGGCAGCCCGTAGCTTCAACAAGATCTCCTTCAGGTTGCTGTAGTGCTCCTCGAAGCTCCTCCCCAGAACGATGACGTCGTCTAGGTAGACCAGGCAGGTCTTCCAGTGTAGTCCCCTCAGAATGGACTCCATTAGCCTTTCGAAGGTCGCAGGGGCGTTGCACAGACCGAATGGCATGACGGTGAACTGCCAGAGCCCGCTGCCTACAGAGAACGCCGTTTTCTCGCGGTCCCTAGGGTGGACCTCCACCTGCCAGTAGCCACTCTTCAAATCCAAGGTGGAGAACCATCTTGACCCTGATATGGTGTCCAGCGTGTCGTCGATCCGGGGTAGAGGGTAGCTGTCCTTCTTCGTGACGTCGTTCACCCGCCTGTAGTCCACGCAGAACCTGGTGGAACCGTCCTTCTTCTTCACAAGCACGACCGGAGAACTCCAAGGACTATGTGATGGCTCGATCACCCCTTGCTCCTTCATCTCTTCTACCATCCGGTCGACTTCGGCTTGCTTGGCGAGCGGGACACGTCGGAATGGGGCCCTAATCGGTGCGCTGTTCCCAACGTCGATTCTGTGCTGGACCAAGCTTGTCCTGCCGAAGTCTTTGCTCCCCACGGAGAAGACATCCTGGAATTCGCGTAGCAGGTCCTGAAGTTGGCGTGATTGTTCCTCGTCTAAATGGTCCTGGGATCCTTGGTACAGCTTCTGTAGTTCTTCTGGCAGTGTGCGTCTTCTTCGGTTGTCCGTCTGCAGGTTTCCGTCCGTCGTGTCGGTGATGCGGGCAATCCAGGTAACGGGCTCGCAGACTCCTAGGTTGGTGTCCCGGTGAACCGTAATGTCGTAGTCGTTCAGGTTGGACAGGCGGACGTACGGCCGAGACGTCGTGTTGATGAGGGTCTTGGCAACTAGCAATCCTTTTGTCTGGATGTCCTCATATTTTGGCTCGATGACAGCCGCCACACCCTCAGCAGTTCCGTCGACAATTACGGCAGCGCTGACTTCCGTCCTGGCGGGAACGATGACGTCCTCTCTCAGCCTTACTCGTCGTGCGGCGACGGCCTCGTGTGCTGGTTGCAAAGCAAGTTCCTCACTTCCGAAGTGCAGAGTGTTGGTACTCAGATCCAAGATGATGTTGTTCTGGTCCAGGAAGTCCAGTCCGATGATCACTTCATTTGATACGTCAGCCACAAGTACTGGATGCTTTATTGCCCGTCGACCAATGACGAACTCCAGTGATGCTTCGCCATGTACCGGTGCGGTCTCTCCGGTCGCGGTTATTAGCTGGAGGTTCCTTTGTGTGGGTTGCACTCTCCACTTCGGGATCACGGTGGGGCTGACGATGGTCCTCGATGCTCCCGTGTCGATTAGCATGGGCCAGCTCACTCCGTTGATAACTCCGTCGACCATCAGGCTGCTATTGTCCCTCCGTAACTTCGTCACACGGACTTGGACTGCCGGGGCTTGACGACTGTCACAAGCCAACCTTTGCCCCCCAAGGCTGGCTAATACTCGTTTCCCTGGGCCGCGCGGTTTTTCAGACGACTGACTTCCCGTCGGATACCCTCGGCGGCGGCGATCACCGCAGTCCTTGCTCAGGTGGCCTTTCTTACCGCAGGTCCAGCAGGTCGGTAGTCCTCTTCCGGGCCGCCTCTCCGGTTGTCTTCCGGCTGTGTCGTTGCTGGTAGTGCCGCGAGTATCGAAGAAACGGCTTAGCGCCTCCATCAATTCGTCGGCCAGGGGCTTGGTCTCGTTGGTTTTTGCTGGTTCGTCGACGTCCACTTGACGCACCCGCGCGTGCATTCTAGATGCCTGTTTCGCCGTCTCAAACTCAAGTGCGTGGCTCAGCGCATCTGCCAGGGTCTTATTGCGCGCGAGTCGCAGCGCCTGTTGAGTGTCCGAGTCCCGTAGTCCGTCGGTGAAGGTTTGCGTCGCAAACTGCTCCAGAAAGTCGGCCGGCGCTGTTGGGTAGGCTAGCCTTACGAGGCGTGCGATGTCCATCTCGAACTCCTGCAGGGTTTCCGCGTTCTTTTGTAGCCGGGTCCGGAGCTGCATCTGGTAGGCCTGCTGAAGATGGCTATCCCCATATCGGGACTCCATATGGGCGATCAGTGAAGCGTAGTCCTGGGATCCAGTCGGGATGGCCTGAAGGACGTTAAGGGCGTCCCCTCTCAGCGCTACAATGAGAGCTGTAGCCTTTTCCGTGCTGTTCCAGTTGTTTATGGAACAGGCTGCCTCGAACTGACGTAAATAGGTGCTCCACGGGACCTTTCCGTCGAAGGTTGGGGGCGTCACTCTGCTCTGTCCCGTTCCTGGTGTCCCCGGTGTACCTGTGGGCGGGCGTCGGCGCAGCTCGGCAACTTCCTCTTGAAGAGCGTTGACTTTCTCTTCCACCCCCGTGAGTGGGCGTTGGCGCAGTTCGGCAACTTCCTCTTGTAGGGCTTTGACTCTCTCATCCACCCCGGTCGGCGGGCGTCGGCGCAGCTCGGCGACTTCCTCTTGTAGGGCTTTGAATCTATCTTCCATCCCTGTCGGCGGGTGTCGGCGCAGCTCAGCAAATTCCTTTTGTAGAGCGTTAAATCTCTCTTCCACCCCCGTCAGCGGGCGTCGGCGTAGCTCAGCAACTTCTTCTTTTAAGGCGTCGAACTTCTTTTCCACTGCCGTGACTTCCTCACGCAGACCCAGTTCTAATTTCTTCAAGTCCTGTGCTAACTTATTCTGCCCGTCTTCCATCTTCTTCTGGCCGTCCTCTATCTTCTTGGTTAAATTCTTCTGGCCATCTTCTAATTTAGCTGTTAGCTCCTTGGTTAAATTCTTCTGGCCGTCTTCTATGCCATTTAACTTTTCTAGCAATGCTGCCAATTGCGCCTCCATTTTAGTTGTTTGCCTTGTAAAGGGCATGCACTCACAGGAATTTTTTTTAAAAATTGACCTGCTCGGGTTTTGAAACCAGGACCGTCAGGTGTTGTGCTTGAGTTCGTAATCCCGCTTCTGACACCAGTTGTTGCGTGCCACCCCCCTAGTGGCACTTTTGTTAACTGGATTACGGTGGGGTACTAAGCACAACACCAATTACTGCTTAAAGAAATAATTAACTTTATTGTGGCCAGAAAATTACACTAATCAGCAAATACAAGCAATTAGGAGCCTTACTCCAGTTTCCACAAGTCTCTTCCTTGAGTGCTCTTGGCCCTTCCACTTGTCAACAGACCACAGAAATTAATCCGTCCTAATGAGTACGGTGGCCTTGACAGAAACTACCTGCCCCTCTCTCTTATGTTCACCGACCACAATTACTTACGATCACTTGCTGCAGGCTATTTCGCAGTCCACAAGCTGGAGAAACAATGTCACTGGATTTCGTAACTCGCACAGCACTTCTTCACCACACTTTGTCGCACTCGCTCAAAAACACACACCCACAGAAAACTCGGTCCCCTCACTGTTGAAGCCGCTTATATAGCAGGCTGGTGACTCAATAAATTCTAGAATCGTCCAGGACACACGGCTTCTCGATATTTCCTTCGCTGGTGGTGTCACGAAGATTCTGGACCATCCCTTTCACTTCGCAGTCCGTTGCGTAACGCGCATGCAATACACTGAGGGAGAGCAGTCCAGCCCTGGGGCAGTTTTGACTCATGTGGCGAGCGATGAAACGAACTCACAGCCGTAACAATATGTAAAGTGTTTCACTATGAATGTACATTTGTGACAAATAAATGGGGGACTAGCAGGATGCCGGCCCGAGAGGGGTGCGGTGTGATGGGGGGCCCTCCCTGGGGGGCCGCTTTGTTGGTTGGGGTGACCTCTGCGCCATCCTTATACAACCCATACGTACGTCATGACGTACACCAACAATTAGAAAATAAATTTCAATAATTAAATTCCTAAGGCCTAAGGGCTACTAGTCTAGCCGACGGCCCGCCTCCTCCCGCGCGAAGCGCGGGAGAAGGAATGAAATGACCAAATATTGATTGATTGATTGCAGTTCGTCACTCCTGTGGGGGTCCGGGCGGGGACACCAAGAGCCCGCCGATGAGCCTAGCTTGGTGTCCTAGGCGAAACCCCACACAAGACACGGCACAAACCTAGAAGAATTGCTGAGTTTTAATTCACCGGCCGTGAAAGCCATTATACCATCTTTTTTTGGAAGCCTTCATAGGGAGGTTAAGGCTGCTTGAGCTTTTAGTTCTCGTAGTCAAGTGGTGCAGTTGCACCTTATATAAAGGGAGGTGGCGCGCAGTTCGTCACTCCTGTGGGGGTCCGGGCGGGGACACCAAGAGCCCGCCGATGAGCCTAGCTTGGTGTCCTAGGCGAAACCCCACACAAGACACGGCACAAACCTAGAAGAATTGCTGAGTTTTAATTCACCGGCCGTGAAAGCCAATATACCATCTTTTTTTGGAAGCCTTCATAGGGAGGTTAAGGCTGCTTGAGCTTTTAGTTCTCGTAGTCAAGTGGTGCAGTTGCACCTTATATAAAGGGAGGTGGCGCGCAGTTCGTCACTCCTGTGGGGGTCCGGGCGGGGACACCAAGAGCCCGCCGATGAGCCTAGCTTGGTGTCCTAGGCGAAACCCCACACAAGACACGGCACAAACCTAGAAGAATTGCTGAGTTTTAATTCACCGGCCGTGAAAGCCAATATACCATCTTTTTTGGAAACCTTCATAGGGAGGTTAAGGCTGCTTGAGTTTTAGTTCTCGTAGTCAAGTGGTGCAGTTGCACCTTATATAAAGGGAGGTGGCGCGCAGTTCGTCACTCCTGTGGGGGTCCGAGCGGGGACACCAATAGCCCGCCGATGAGCCTAGCTTGGTGTCCTAGGCGAAACCCCACACAAGACACGGCACAAACCTAGAAGAATTGCTGAGTTTTAATTCACCGGCCGTGAAAGCCAATATACCATCTTTTTTGGAAGCCTTCATAGGGAGGTTAAGGCTGCTTGAGCTTTTAGTTCTCGTAGTCAAGTGGTGCAGTTGCACCTTATATAAAGGGAGGTGGCGCGCAGTTCGTCACTCCTGTGGGGGTCCGGGCGGGGACGCCAAGAGCCCGCCGATGAGCCTAGCTTGGTGTCCTAGGCGAAACCCCACACAAGACACGGCACAAACCTAGAAGAATTGCTGAGTTTTAATTCACCGGCCGTGAAAGCCAATATACCATCTTTTTTGGAAGCCTTCAAAGGGAGGTTAAGGCTGCTTGAGCTTTTAGTTCTCGTAGTCAAGTGGTGCAGTTGCACCTTATATAAAGGGAGGTGGCGCGCAGTTCGTCACTCCTGTGGGGGTCCGGGCGGGGACTCCAAGAGCCCGCCGATGAGCCTAGCTTGGTGTCCTAGGCGAAACCCCACACAAGACACGGCACAAACCTAGAAGAATTGCTGAGTTTTAATTCACCGGCCGTGAAAGCCAATATACCATCTTTTTTGGAAGCCTTCATAGGGAGGTTAAGGCTGCTTGAGCTTTTAGTTCTCGTAGTCAAGTGGTGCAGTTGCACCTTATATAAAGGGAGGTGGCGCGCAGTTCGTCACTCCTGTGGGGGTCCGGGCGGGGACACCAAGAGCCCGCCGATGAGTCTAGCTTGGTGTCCTAGGCGAAACCCCACACAAGACACGGCACAAACCTAGAAGAATTGCTGAGTTTTAATTCACCGGCCGTGAAAGCCAATATACCATCTTTTTTGGAAGCCTTCATAGGGAGGTTAAGGCTGCTTGAGCTTTTAGTTCTCGTAGTCAAGTGGTGCAGTTGCATCTTATATAAAGGGAGGTGGCGCGCAGTTCGTCACTCCTGTGGGGGTCCGGGCGGGGACACCAAGAGCCCGCCGATGAGCCTAGCTTGGTGTCCTAGGCGAAACCCCACACAAGACACGGCACAAACCTAGAAGAATTGCTGAGTTTTAATTCACCGGCCGTGAAAGCCAATATACCATCTTTTTTGGAAGCCTTCATAGGGAGGTTAAGGCTGCTTGAGCTTTTAGTTCTCGTAGTCAAGTGGTGCAGTTGCACCTTATATAAAGGGAGGTGGCGCGCAGTTCGTCACTCCTGTGGGGGTCCGGGCGGGGACACCAAGAGCCCGCCGATGAGCCTAGCTTGGTGTCCTAGGCGAAACCCCACACAAGACACGGCACAAACCTAGAAGAATTGCTGAGTTTTAATTCACCGGCCGTGAAAGCCAATATACCAGTTCCATTTAAGTTCAAGTTGACGGTAGTATTGACAGTATTGAGTATAGCTTCTCACGGTTTAGAGTTTATTTTGAATGGAAAGTTCCAGAACTGTAGTGACAGTTTAACGGAGCAAGCAGACATCCCACGGAGGCAGACAAGTTAAGTTTTAGACAGCTATGAATTTAACAGAAATCCCTCGCTGCAGGAAAAGTATTCCCTTAGTTCAAGAAATGCTGAATTTCATAACTTTAGTAGCAAGCCTGGTTGGCGAAGAATGACGGTTCCCACGTGGGGCAGTTATTACTAAATTTTGAGGAAATCCCAACATTTCCTATAACTTTCATTAAAAGCATTCATACTGATGTTTAAAACCCTCTAAAATGGTTTAAAATCAATGTAGATAGTTACTTAACTTGCATGATGATTGAAGTTTGAAGATTTCTGCAGCCGTTACACTTAAAATTGAGACATGGCGTCGATTTGAAAATTACCTCATTTTAAGAGGAGGCGGGCCCCTGAGAGAGGACAAACTGTTCACTCAAAAGTCTAGACAAGAAGTGGGTGAAGGATTTGGGCACTCGGCAAGCGAGAAGACGAAGGGAGGTGGGGAGAAACAATGGAACATAAACCAGGGAAGGAAACATAAGAACAATATAAACCCTTTACTAATATAATTTTCTTCATGGATTAGGGTCTTCAAGGAGACGATAGCTGACGACGAAAACGACGTCTGCTGGAGCGGTTTGTAAGTCCTCTTAAGATTGATGAATCCAAAAACTTCGGCAGGTTACCGCGTGGTGCGCCGTTACTTAGCAAGGAATACATAACTGTAACAAACTTATAGAAATTTTAACATACATTCAAAGAAAATGGGCAATACAAAATGAGGGGTCCCTGTTGGTGTCTGCGAGGGAAAACGAGAAACTAATGAAAGAGAAAAGCGATGAGCTGCAAGAGTTAACTCTAACCGTGTATTCCAAAGAACACACCAAGGAGTAAATGGGAGTAGAGATGGCTGGAGATGAATAAAACTCGGCATGGCGTTGAAAGTAAGTACCCATGGCCTCTTATAAAGTACCGTCCCGACATTTGCCTGGAATTGCCACTGAAAACTCATGTCAAGAAAGGCCAATGACAGAGTTCGAAGCAACTCGTCTCCAAAGTCCGAGCCAATAGTACGGCACTAGAATGGGTGGTTATTACATGCCTACCATTGTGGTTCTTTGACGAGCGAGAGACAGGTTGATGAAACTGCGTGCATGAGTTTTCTTAGTAACGGTATAGGTTGATTAACAGAATCCGGGAAAAAATATGATTTGCTCATTGTACCGAACAGCTTAGCTCATCGCTATGAGGCGCTGGTAGTGGATGCCAGACTTTTTGACGTAGCTAAATACGATTCATCATCTGCCATCCCGTAATTTCTCATTCTTAATTATGCTTTTTAGTAGACCACGACTGCTTATTAGCCTGTTGTTGTTGTTTGAGTCTTCAGTCTTTTGACTGGTTTGATGCAGCTCTCCATGCCTCCCTGTCCTGAGCTAATCGTTTCATCTCTACATAGCTCCGACACCCTACATCCGAGGCAATCTGTTTAACATATTCTAAACTTGGTCTACCCCTACAGTTCTTGTCCTCGACCCTTCCTTCCATAACTAAGCTTGCTATTCCTGGTCGTCTTAGTATGTGTCCTACCAACCTATCTCTTCTCTTCATTAGCAGTCGCCAGAAACATCTCTCCTCTCCCACTCGTCTTAATACCTCTTCGTTTGTAACCTTATCTACCCATCTGATCTTCATCATTCTCCTGTAACACCACATTTCAAATGCTTCAATTCTCCTCTTTTCTGCTGCACCAATAATCCAAGTTTCACTTCCATAGATCGCCACGCTCCAGACAAAGGCTTTCAAAAATGACTTCCTAATACCTAAATCTATATTCGATGTCAGCAGATTCCTTTTTTGTAGAAATGCTTTCTTTGCCTGAGCCAACCTACTTTTTATATCCTCTTTGCTTCGTCCATCACTGGTTATTCTGCTTCCTAAGTAACAGAAGTCTTCTACTTCCTTCAGCTTTTCACCTGCCAATTTGATCTCCATAGAGGTTTCTGATTTATTTCGGCTGCATTCCAGTATTTTTGTTTTACATTTATTAATTTTCATCATGAATTCTTTCCGTAAGACGGAGTCCATACCATTCAGAAATTCATTCAAATCCTCAGGCTTGTCGGCCAAGATGACGATGTCATCAGCAAATCTCAGAGTTGAAATTATTTCTCCTTGAATCTTCACTCCCACTTTACATTTTTCTCTAATTTCCTCCATTGCTTGTTCAATATAAAGATTGAAAAGTATGGGTGATAAGTTGCAGCCTTGCCTTACACCTTTCTGAATACCAGCTTCTCTCTCATGTCCTTCAACTCGAATGACTGCTGTCTGGTTTCTGTACAGATTGTATATCACCCTCCTATCCCTGTACTTTATTCCAATAGATTTCAAAATGTCAAACAATCTAGTCCAATCAACGTTATCAAAAGCCTTTTCTAAGTCTACAAAAGCCACGAACGTTGTCTTATCTTTCCTTATTCTACCTTCCAAAATCAGCCTAAGACTTAGTACAGCTTCCCTTGTTCCTACATTTCTCCTGAAACCAAACTGGTCTTCACCCAACTCAGTTTCTATCTGGCTTTCAATCCTCTTGTAAATTATTCTAGACAGGATCTTTGAAGCATGAGTAATCAAGCTGATTGTACGGTAATCTTCACATCTGTCAGCTCCCACTTTCTTTGGTATAGGGATGATTACATTCTTCTTGAAATCAGGGGGTACCTCACCTGTCTCATAAATCCAACGCACCAAGTGAAATAACCTGATCAGAACTTCATCTCCTATGCAGCGTAGCAACTCAATCGGTATATCATCTATGCCTGGTGCTTTGTTCCAGCTTAAGTCTTCCAAAGCTCTATCAAATTCTGATCTCAATATTAAATCTCCTTTCGCATCCTCATCAATTTCCTCCTCCCTTTCCATTACATGATTCTCAATCTCCTTTCCCTTATACAAACTCGCTATATAAGCTTTCCATCTCTCAACCTTTTATTCCCTCTCTGTTAGAGGCTTTCCATTTGTGTCCTTAATATTACTGCACTTAGTCTTCTTTTCCCCAAATGTATTCTTAATCCTTCGATAAGCTGTGTCTACTTTTCCTAATTAGAGACAATTTTCTATACCTACACATTTTTCTTTCAACCATTCTTCTTTCGCTTCCTTGCACTTCTTGTTAACCTCATTTCTCAGACATCTGTATTCTGCTTTCCCCTTTTCATCTCTTACATTCTTGTGTTTCCACCTTTCATCCATCAATTCTAGTATACCCTGAGTGATCCACGGTTTTCTACCTATTCTTTCTTTCCTACCAATGTTTTCTTCTGCGGATTTTGTTATTTCATTCTTCAAAAGTGCCCATTCGTCTGCAATTGAAGTTTGTTTAGGGGTTTTCATTAGTTCTTCCTTTATACTCTTCTTGAATCCTTCGTTTACATCCTTCTCTTTCAGTCTGTCTATTGCCCACCTTTTTGGCTTTTGACTTTTCTTCAGTTTCTTCAACTTTAATCTGCATTTCATTACAACCAGATTGTGGTCAGAGTTTATGTCAGCACCAGGATATGTTTTACAATCCAAAATCTGGTTTCGAAACCTCTGCTTGACCATAATGAAGTCGATTTGGTAACGCCCTGTATCTCCTGGCCTCATCCATGTGTATATTCTTCTATTGTGGTTATTGAATAAGGTGTTAGCTATGACCAATTCATGCTCGGTGCAGAATTCTACCGGCCTGCTTCCTCGATCATTCCTTTCACCTAATCCGAAATCTCCTACTATCTTCCCTTCTCTCCCTTTTCCTACCACAGCATTCCAATCTCCCATTACTATAACATTTTCATCACCCTTGATATACCTCAGAATTTCGTCTATTTCTTCGTAGACCTTTTCAACATCCTCATCATCAGCTTGACTGGTAGGCATATAGACTTGTACCACTGTGGTGCAGGTAGGTTTAGTATTGATTTTTGCTACAATAATCCGTTCACTATATTGCTCATAATATTCCAACCGCTGTCCAAGTTTCCTACTCAATATGAGGCCAACCCCTGCTTGGCCATTGTTTGATTTAGTGCTAATGACCCTATAGTCTCCTGACCAAAAGTCCTGTTCTTCCTGCCAGTGCATTTCACTAATCCCAACCAAATCCAACCTCAACCTATCCATTTCCCTCTCTAAGTTTTCTAACCTTCCACTTCCTAGCAGACTTCTAACATTCCACGCTCCGATCCGTAGAATGTCAGATTTCCTCTTTGTCACTTGTGTGACACATTTTACAAAAATGAGGAAAAAGTAGACTTATGAGATCGATCCGGGAAAATGTGTGTCTGTCTGTCCTTCTGTCTGTCTGTCTGTGTGTGTGTCCCCCCTATCAACTCCTAAACGGCTGCAGCTATCAACACCAAATTTGATAAGAGTAAAGATCTATATTTGAATATCGCACGACCATATTTGAAATTGACGTCAGTGCTACCAACTGCTGAAAAATCGCAATTGAAATTTCAGCTCTATGTCGGATATCTCAGAAGTTATGCAGGCGAACTATTCCAAAATTGGAACACGTATAGATAATAACATTCCAGATTAATTTTCTGAAGTTCATACATGCCAGTGTTGCCAATATGATTCTAAGCCTATCGGTAGGTCCAATTTCTAAATGCACGTAACTTCTATATTATCGATTGGATTTCAACCAAATTTCGTATGTACTATGTGTACTACAACACATACGACTGTGCATATTCTAAACGGCCACCAGGGCTGCCAACTATTAATAAATGCTCTCACTATGTTTCAACTCTAATGTAAATATACGAGGCACGTCCAGAAAGTAAGTTCCGTTTGGTAATAAAATTGAATTGTGTACAGATACAGAAAAATTATTTATTGCACAACATTCTACACCTCTTAAACTACTTTTCCACATAACTGCCGAACTTTTGCAGGCATTTGTCATATCGTGGCACAAGTTTTTGGATACCTTCTTCATAGAAGTTTGCCGCCGACTGTAAACGATAGTGAAGACTCCCCTGTAAGATATCCTACCGTTTGGCCACCACTGTTAGGCAAATTGCGTATGTGGTCAGGAGAACTCCTAAACATACGCAGTTCTCCTGGTAAGCACGCAATTTGCCTAACAGTGGTGGCCAAAGGGTAGGATATCTTACAGGGGAGTCTTCACTCTCGTTTACGGTCGGCGGCAAACTTCTATGAAGAAGGTATCCAAAAACTTATGCCACGCTATGACAAATGCCTGCAAAAGTTCGGTAGTTATGTGGAAAAGTAGTTTAAGAGGTGTAGAATGTTGTGCAATAAATAATTTTTCTGTATCTGTACACAATTTAATTTTATTACCAAACGGAACTTACTTTCTGGACGTGCCTCGTATCAGGAAGTATGCAAGCCAACAGCTCTAAACTTTGCACACGTATAGTACCTGATATTCTACCCAAGTTCGGTGTAACTTATATACATCAGTGCTGCCAACACGATTCTAAGCTTGCTGATAAGTCAAGTTTTTAAATGCATATAATTTCTATACTAACAAATGGATTTCAACCAAATTTCGTATGCTCTTTGTGTACCAGAACAGTTATGATCATGCTTATTCGTAGGAAGCAGCAGGGCTGCCAACTGTTAACAAATGTTCTCTCTATTTGATTAACCCTAATGTCAATATATCAGAAAGTATGCAAGCCAACAGCTCTAAACTTTGCACACTTATAGTACCTAATATTCTACCCAAGTTCGGTGTAACTTATATACTTCAGTGCTGCCAACACGATTCTAGGCCTGCTGATAGGTCAAGTTTTTAAATGCATATAACTTCTATAATAACAAATGCATTTCAACCAAATTTCGTATGTGCTTTGTGTACCATAACAGTTATGATTATGCGTATTCGTAGGAACCAGCAGGGCTGCCAACTGTTAATAAATGTTCTCTCTATTTGTTTTTTAATCCTAATATCAATATATCAGAAATATATGCAAGCCTTCAGCTCTAAACTTTGCACACGTGTAGTACCTGACTTTCTAGATTAATTTGGAGTATCTAATATACCTCAGTGCTGTCAACATGATTCTAAGCTTTCTGATAGTTTCAATTTTAATTAAATGTAACTTCTATACTAACAATTATTACCAATTGGCACTAGGCTATAATAGATCGTATTATTTCAGATTAATTCTGAGCATCACATACATGACATTGTTCCCAACACGATTTTACGCGCACTGATAAATCCAATATCAAGCAGCATGTAACGTCCGTACTATCCATTAGTCTTCAACCAAATTTTGTATGTGCATTCTATACCTTAAGAGAGGGAGCTCAGAATATATTCAGAGTCACCAGGGCTGCCAACTGTAGTAAGTTACTGTATTAGGCTACATTATTTTAGGTGTATTTCAAACTGCAGTACTTAGAAATGTTGGTATTAGGAACTTGATATCGTTATTATTGCAGATAGGTCTATATAGATTGGCATGAATCTTACATTTTAAGAAAAGTAGGCTGTTTAGTTCGTCACGGAACTACTTGTTTTAAAATACCATTTCATGGATTTTTGGACGCCCCTGGTTCAAATCCAACCTTTTGTTTTCTATGTAAGTAAATTCCGAACCCCACCGTCGTTCATCCTTGAAATGACTTTCCGTGGTTTCCGTTTTTCAACTCCAGGCAAATGCAGGTATGATACCGTCTAATAGACCACTACCGCTTTTCTTAATCCCATTTCCCAGTTTAATTGAACTTAATTCCTTCCAGATCTCATTAAATCATCTTGTGAAGTTTGTTGTGAAAACAGTTCTCCACATTGAGATCATCTCACTTCATCCCCGACCCGTAGAAGGAGGTGTGGTAATATATAGGTAAGGGTTTGTGTACGTCCTCTCACCTTGGCGATATTATTGCTCCAAATTGCCCAGCTATAAATAGCACTCGATGAGACACATCGCGGAAGGAATATTCAGTCGTTAACAAGATTGATTTGTTTACCATCTTCCCGTCGCTCGTTAATGAGAAACATTCCTTCTCTCTTTTGCCGACTAAATGTCTGGAACACAACGTTGTGAATATGTTTCAGAGACTTCCCTGTGTCACTGCTATGAATACATCTTACTGTGTCCGCCTCGTTGCGTAGTGGCTAGCATGCTTGGCTGTCACCATGGAGACCCGGGTTTGATTCCCGGATCTGCCAAGAAATTAAATTTTGGTCTGAGGGCTGGAATGGGGTAAACGCAGCTTCGTGAGACAAACAATTGAGAAGAGGTGGGTTCGATTCCTAGCTCATCCCTCATGGAAGTGGTTTTCCGTGGTTTCCACACTTCTAATCCAGCAAATACTGGGATGGTGCCTAACCTGAGACCACGGCCGCCTCCTTCCCAATCATATGAATTACAAATACACACAGCAATACATCCATCACAATAACACAGGTTATCAGACAAATTACACACATACCCAACTACAAGGGGTTACATGACCACGATGTCGCAATGCCCCTAAAACAATCAACATCTTACTGAATCCAGCTCCGTAGTTAAAGGAAGAGTCTAATTACAGACATTCCAGGAAGAGACTGTATATCCAAGCGTGAAACCACGCTAAAGGGCAGTGATGATGATGATCAATGGCTACTACGTTGTTCATAAGAATAACATTGCTGGTCGGTGGAAATTTTAAGTTGAGCATTTTCTTGCTAAATTACATTACATTGCCCCATTATAGTGACCTTATATAGTACATGTAATGTTTATTTCCAGGAGTGTTATTTGATTTCATACTGGGTGAATCAGCTGCCCCTAATAATATAGTTTTATGCAGCCCAACTAACGCGTGTTGTCAGGAAGGTCGATATTTCTCTGCTCGCATCCCGGTTCTATTGCACTGCAGGATATCCTAAAAGCGATACTCGACACTATTTTTATTCCCTCGTATTAGTGGGAGTGAAGATTCAAGGAGAAATAATTTCAACTCTGAGATTTACCGATGACATAGTCATCTTGGCCGACACGCCTGAGGATTTGAATGGTATGGACTCCGTCTTGAGGAAAGAATTCATGATGAAAATTAATAAATGAAAAACATAAGTATTGGAATGCAGCCGAAATGAATAAAAACCTCCAAGGACATCAAATTGGCAGGTGAAAAACTAAAGTAAGTAGGAGACTTCTGTTATTTAGGAAGCAAAATAACCAGTGCTGGACGAAGCAAAGAGGATATAAAAAGTAGGTTAGCTCAGGCAAGGAAAGCATTTGTACAGAAAAGGAATCTGCTGACATCGACTGTAGATTTAGGTATTCGGAAGTCATTTTCGAAGGCCTTTGTCTGGTGCGTGGCACTCTATGGGAGTGAAACTTGGACTATTGGAGCAACATAAAAGTAGATAATTAAAGCGTTTAAAATGTGGTGGTACAGGAGAATGATGAAGATCAGATGGGTAGATAGGGTTACAAACGAAGAGATATTAAGACTAGTGGGAGAGGAGAGATGTTTCAGGCGACTGCTATTGAAGAGAAGAGATAGGTTGTTAAGGAAACATACAACGACACCCAGGAATAGCCAGCTTAGTTATGGAAGGAAGGGTCGAGGACAAGAACTGTAGGGGTAGACCAAAGTTAAGATATGTTAAACAGATTGCCTCGGATGTAGGGTGTGGTAGCTATGTAGAGATGAAACGATTAGCTCAGGACAGGCAGGTATGGAGAGCTGCATCAAATCAGTCAAATGACTGAAGACTCAAACAATAACAGTCTGTAATCACATCGAGGAAAAAATATTAAAATTATTAAAACAACTATTTAACTGATATAACAGCTTAGGCTTTCACGGCCGGCGTTCATAATTAAATACAAGTTTTTCGGGCTACCACGGCCTACAATCCCGAAAAAACTATTTAACTACTTTTGGAAAAGTAAAACAAAAAACAATTCGTTCATAGAAGAGTTGAATATTACAATGTAACTAATTGCAAATAGAGAGAAATAGAGGATTCTGTAGAACTAACATGTAAGACTTGCACTAAAAACTATGCCACGATAACAATATGTCATATCTGATAAATGAAGAGCTTTTGAGAGAGGAGGAAGATGAGGACAACTAAATTTCCTGTTAATTATTGGATGATTTAAGTGTTAAGTGGGCATAAACTATGTAAATACATGATTATATTATATTATATTGTGTCGTTCAGCTATCCTGAATACATTGCACTGTATAATGTTGAAAAAACTGGTTTAATGATGTTTTAAGACTGCGGCTTAACACAGTGTGAAACTGAACTTAAATAAAATGCTATGTTAAATCTCTTTTGTAAGTTATTTATGTATAAGTTTAAATTTCCCTTTCTCTCCCTCTGCTCCCATAGGAATCAAACCCTAACAATCAGTAATAAAATTGCGGTAACTGTAACGCAAGCTATGAATATTTTAGGAATTTAATTTTCAGGCTGGCAACATTATCGTATTACAACTCTGCAGAACACTGGAGGACATACAATCTGCTACAGCCACAACTTGAAACTTTTTGAAAGCAATTCGGAATGATAGAGTGTGTTAAAAGTATAAGCTATTTTGCCTTCACGTACAGACAGATGCCAAGGTTGTTTAGCGTCCTCAAATGTAGGGTTTAAAATGGACTTGGGCACTTTCTGTGGTAACGGAGGAGGTCACGTGATGAGACTTTGAACCCCGGAGGGGTATTGTACTGAGAAACATTGTAGGAAATGAACACGTAGAATGTTAGGAGTTTGTGTGGGTGCTGAGGTCAAATAAATGTGGTATGTGGGATTTAAAACCGGCGATCTCGCAGGCATAAAATAGTATCAACAAAATGTAAAATGTGAAGAAAGATGACAGATATACCACGAGCGTTGTCTTGCTATGTTATAAGAACCAAAATACCAAATCCCGTGGCGCTACAGACCATGAAGGACCTAGGCCTACCAAGCGACCCTTGCCCAGCCATTTGGCCAGCAGATTATGGGGTGACGCGTGGTCAGCGCGTTGGGTCCCCTCACCCGTTAATCTTGGTCTCCGTGACTGAGTTGCTATGTTATGGCGTTGGAAATACTTCAATGAGATTGTTGCTGTCTCTGTACCACTAACAAAACACAATAGCCTTTGTGGAGTCGTAACGGAAAAATCATTAGTAGGTCGTACTCTGCTGATAAACTGCTGAACCAATCTCGTATATTCTTCAGCCTCAACATTCATCTCCTGACAACCCCACGACGTAGATGAGCGCGTTAATTCGTGCTCCATGACTGTGATGTGGACTGCAGCAAGTCCAGAGATCAGTGGTTCGAATCTCGACGCTGGCAAGGCTATTCCGAGTGTGGGGTTTCCCCAAGGTTTTCCTCACTTCATGCACGTCAATACTGGGATGATACCTCATTTGAGTTCCGGGGCACCTTTATTTCTACTTTGAAGTTTTCTCCAATTTCCTTCATTGCTTGTTCAATGTATGGATTGAAAAGTACGGGTGATATGTTGCAGCCTTCCCTTATACCTTTCTGAACACCAGCTTCGCTCTCATGTCGTTTTGCTCGAATAACTGCTGTCTGGTTTCTGTATAAATTGTAGAGCACCCTCCTATCGCTGTACTTTATTCCAATAGTTTTCAAAATGTCAAACAACTTACTCCAATCATCGTTATCAAAAGCCTTTTCTAAGTCTACAAATGCCATGAACGTTCTCTTATCCTTCCTTATTCTAGCTTCCAAAATCCTCCTAAGACTTAGTACAGCTTCCCTTGTTCCTACGTTTCTCCTGAAGCCAAACTGGTCTTCACCCAACTCTGTTTCTGCCTTTCCATCCGCTTGTAAATTATTCTAGTCAGGATCTTTGAAGCATCAGTGATCAAGCTGATTGTACGGTAATCTTCACATCTGTCAGCTCCTTCCTGTTTTCTTCGGTATAGGGATGATAACATTGTTCTTGAAATCAGAGGGTACCTCACCTGTCTCATAAGTCCTTCACACCAAGTGAAATAACCTGATCACCTATGCAGCTTAGCAACTCAGGGGAGGATGAAAACTGTTTCCATTCCTAGCTCCAATTACAAATGTACACACTAGTATTATCCGTTTGAGATATGATTGCTAATGCCCAAGTTAGGAACTGAGCGTTGAGCTTGCATTGCGTAGTATTTTTTCATTTATCCCGATAGCCAACAAATGCTAGGATCAACATACCGCAGCACGGCTTAGCTCAGCGGCGATTCCGATTCGGTGGAGTAATAGAGCTCTCACTATGACAAACTTTATCACATAGATTCTACACATACCCAAGTGTTATTGTTTGAGTCTTCAGTTTTTTGACTGGATTGATACAGCTATCCAAGTCTCCCTGTTCTGAGCTAATCGCTTTATCTCTACATAGCTATCACACCTTACCTCCGAGACAATCTATTCAATGTATTGCAACCTTGGTCTACTACTACAGTTCTTGTCCTCGACTCTTCCTTCCATAACTAAGTTTGTTATTCCTGGTTGCCTTTGTATGTGTCCTATCAACCTATCTCTTCTCTTCATTAGCAGGCGTCAGAAACATCTCTCCTCTCCCACTCATCTCAATACCTCTTCATTTGTTACTCTGGTGTATCTACCCATCTTCTCTTCGTCATTCTCCTGTAACCCGGGGCTAAACGACCACGATGCCGCAAGGCCCTCCATAAAACAACAAGAGCAGCATCATTTACGAGTCTTAGTGTGTAGACATAAATAGCTGATGATTAGTTTTTTTTTTCCATTTTCTCCTTTACAGTGCTCGACCATCGAAGCTGAGAGCCAAGCTGATGGTGGCTGGTATCTGGATGGTGGGTGCAGGACTGGCAGCGCCCATGGCGGCGGCGCTTGGCGTCACCCTAACCGAGGTGGATTCGACAGGCAAGCCCAAACCGTTCTGCCACAACGTGCGCCTGTCTGAGCGCGCTATTCTCACATATCGCCTTGTGCTGGTGGTCCTCCAGTACGTGACCCCGCTCTGCATCATCAGTGTGGTCTACGTACGCATGGCACTGCGTCTCTGGGGCTCCCGCGCACCGGGCAACGCCGAGGACTGTCGAGATGCTGCCCTCATGCGCAACAAGAAGAAGTTGAGTACTATTATTCTCTATAATAATAAGAATAATGTTATTGGTCTTACATCCCTTTTAACTACTACGGCTTTTAAATAAGCCGAGATGTCTGAATTTTTCTCTGAATGAAATCTTTAACGTTGCAGAATTGAATCCTGGCGCCGTCAGTTGACATTCGAGGGTGCGAAAATGCGAGGAAGTCGTGTCAGTAGATTTACTGGCATGTTGAAGATCCCCTTCGGGGTAAAATTCCAGCACCCCGGCGTCTCTAAAAGCCGCAGTACTTAAATGGGTCGTAAAACCAATAACATTATTATTAAAATAACTGCTATGCCAAAGATAGCGGGTTCAAACCCGGCCGAAGTCGTCGGATTTTTTAAGAGCGTTAAAAATCCTTCAGTATGCCTTCCTTCGGAGGGGAAGTAAAGCCGGCGGTCCCATGTCATAGATTTATGGCATGTAAAAGATCCTTTCACAGACTAAACTTATGTAAAGCAAAATTGTTAGGTTAGATTTCGTCAGAACGCTCTATCAAAGTTCCAACGTTCACCACTAGGTATCATTGATATCTGGTGGCGAAAGTTGGAACTACTTGAAATTGAATGGAACTTGTAGCTCACCCTTTAGGGTGTCCGCTGGAAGCAGCTACAGACTCAGGCGAGCCGAACATGTCCTCGGACACTCCCGGCACTAAAAGCCATACGATAAATAAATAAAATAATTATTAAAATAGGACAGAGGAAGGGTTATTGCTTCGTATTCTCAACACTTGCTTCCCTGAAACAAAAGTATAATATCATTTAGGATACACCCCCGTAGCCTACTTTATATTCTGGCTGTGGAGTCCTTCAGCTCTTTATAGCATCAATGTTTGCTTTCTTGTCTTCTGTCCGTATACGAATATTTCCCAAATTGACGCTTGCCTTTTTTGTGACGACATGCGGGCGTAAATGTCTATGTGGGCTGTCACCCCTCAATATGTCACTCGTGCCTGCATTATTCATCGTTATCACGTCTCACATTTGACAATTCCGTAAACTGATGTTCAGGTCATGTCATCACTATCCTTCTTGGATGTATCATCTCGAGCGTCTTCTTCCTTAGAGCGCAAATATTAGCCTACCACCATCGTCTGTTGAAGCCAGAATATAAAATGTGAAGAGCACTTTATCTACAAAGTGCAATTAAAAATAAAGTACTTTTGTTCAATTGGCGATAGAAGACTCCACTTTGATATTCTTGAAAACAAGTCGCAATGTCTTTCATTTACTAAACAGTATTATTACATTCGTATTTAATCAAATAAACGTACAGAGGTGATTCGTGGGTCCTGAATTAAATCGAGTAAACTAGTGGCGATGTAATAAAATATCAGTTTAATTAGTCTCATGAGGCCGTAGCCTTAAGTTAGCAACCATCCCGACATTTGCCTGGAGTAAAAGAAACCACGGAAAACCACTTCCAGGATGGCTGAGGTAGGAATCGAACCCGCCTCTTCTTAGTTTTGCCTCATGAGGCCGTGTGTACCCCGTTCCAGCCCTCAGACCAGAATTACATTTCTTGACAGAGCCGGGAAGTGAACCCGGTCCTCGTCGGTGACAGCCAGAATGCTATCCACTACGCAACGAGGCAGACTTCGTTTTATTTACGCTTAGCTTAATGGTAGGACGGTTTAAACTAACTTTCGATATTATGAGTAACAAGAGTAAGCTACGTCTCCCCTGTAAAATCTTCTGCACGAATAGTTATTGGCTTATCGAAACCTTGCCTGTTACTGAATGGAGGAATGGTATACACGTGATAACAGAAAAGATCTTTGTTCAAAAAATTCCGCTTAGCTAGTGGGTTGATAATACTTTCTCCTCAGTGGACAGTTACTATCGAAAACATTGAATACATTGTTTAATTTCCTTCAATACTGTTGAGATTTTCTGATATATGCAAATATTCAGCCCTTTTGTGTGGAGGACACAGTTATAGATGGTAAATAGTTTGGAGAATTCAGGAACAATTTTCTAAATGGTACAAGCAGAGGGTTAGATCAACATCTATACGAATATAATAAAGCTGAAGGGTTTGTGTGTTTGTGTGATTGAGTGTTTAAACGCGCTAATCTCTGGAACTACCAGTTGGATTCGAAAAATTCTTTTTCTTTATGATAGCCATATTCAAGAGGAGTAGTTTAGGCTATGTTAAATTTCGGACAGACCACACAATTTCCTGCACTTAGGCCCTTTGGCACAATTCTACACCAAATTTCACATACTTACACTTATACTTACACTTTGGAACCCGACGAGAAACACTGTCTGCTTGAAATTTTGGACGGACCACTCCATTCCCTGCATTTAGGTCCATTGGCACAAATCTATACCGTTTCACCGATCTGAATCACATTATGTATACTTACCCTTTGGAACCCAGCGGGTGACACTGTCCACTTTAAATTTCGGGCAGACCACTCCATTCCCTGCATTTAGGCCCTTTATCACAAATCTACACCGTTCCTCCTAATTGCACCAAATTTTACATTCACTTTGAAACCCTGCTGGTAACACTGTCGACATGATATTTTGGACAACGCTCCCCATTGCCTACATTTAGAATAACAAACAAACTGAACTTGAAAACCACGTATTAAGGCCTTAGAAACATTCATGTCCGTAGAAGTGTAACTTTAAGAGTATCTTAATAAGTCTATTGTTGACTGGCAATTCGGGCTGCATCACCTTGCCCCTACCAGTGTTCTGGTGCAGAATTGCGAAAATAGTTAAATCTTGCGCTGCTTATAAATTGCAGTCACGGGGAGTAATTAGTGCAAAAAGATTTATTAGGCCCCTTAGAACAGTTATCATCATGGACACATTATGCCTCTGTATGAGTGCAATGGTGTTGGTGCAATACATTGAGTTTATCAGCTGCAATAAGGGTTGGTGCTTTCTTTACCTTATTTTTTCCGAACCTTATCGTTGAGCGCTAAGTGGCGATAAATGATACTATTGGTACCTCAGAAGCTCGGGACAGCCGAAGTTTTCCCAAGTGTTCTGATTATTTTTCTACGGTGCTATGCGACAAACGACGATACTATTGGTCTCTACATTTCTAACTGACAATGAGATATAGGCCCTAGGCAGTGTCTTTTATTTCACTTACTCCTCTTTCTAAGGAAGGAAGGAAGGAAGCTTGTAGTTTAACGTGACCGTTAATCTTGAGATCATGAGCCACGGGACCTCCTTTTTACGTGGAATCCGAACCACAGGACATGGCATTTCACTTCGAAAATCTCACATGCCCTCTTTCTAATCATTTTTAGAAATGTGTTCGTAAATTACATGTGTCAGTGCTGTAGGTAGTAAATAGCCGTTTCCCTATTCATTATTATCATTAATATCATTACCTAAATATTACGTCCATTAAACTGTACTGCTTATCACCTCCACTACAACCACCACCGCCGCCACCACCACCACCATCACCACCACAAAGTTAAATTTAGAAATATTTCTTTTCTGGTAGTTTAAGTATCATGTGCCAGTTCTGCAGAAGTATTCATTATCATCCATAAAACAAATAAATCCACCGGGCGAAGCCGGGCACTACTGCTAGTTAAAAAAAGGCAATATCGTACATACAATTACCCAAAGAAATTAGCCTAATGTTCAGAAGGGCTAACTCACATAACAATCGGAGGGGAACTTATCCGGGGTGGGGGGTAGGCTGGTCAAATTTCTACGTTTGACTATAACATTGCGGACCGACGAAATTCACGCCAAGCTCATTCAGTAGCCGTCAAACGAAATTACAAGGAAAATCGTTCCTTTTAGTGACGTCGGGCTTCAAACCAATAGTAGGGTCTACCCTGAAAACTCTCTCTACTTTATAAAAAGTATCATCTGATAGTCAATTGGTATACACACAGGAATAATACCTAAATGAAAACTTGAATAATATTCCTTGTTTGATTAGAAAACCTTACATCCAAAGGCTGAATAATATAAGTGTAGTATTCAGGGATGAAATGTGTTTTGATAGCTTTGTCTTCAGAGAGTGATAGATGAATGATAATGCCATATTTAATGGAATCGCTTGATTCAGGTAGCATGAGGATTGACAAAAACATGTTCCAAAAAAGTTTGCCCGTGTTAGTGGCGTTAAAATATGTTATAATTCCCACACATTTTCCCCCTCAGTAACTGGGATTGTAAAGGATTTTTTACGTGAATCCCAACGTGGCAACAGTGATCACATTCTAAACAAGAAGTTCCGTGACGAACTAGAGAGCCTACTTTTCTTAAAATTTAAGATTCATGCCAATGATTAATATATATGGATCTATCTAGAATAATGACGAAATTAAGTTGGTAATATCGAAATTTCGAATTAGTTCGAAATACTGTATACCTGGCATAATGTAGCCTAATAGAGAACTACAGTTGGCAGCCCTGGTGACTGAATATATTCTTAGTTCCATCTCTTAAGGTCCAGAATACAAAATTTGGTTGAAGTCCAATGGATAGCATGGACGTTACATGCAGTTAAACATTGGATCTAACAGCGCACGTAAAATCATGTTGGCAACAATGACATACATGTATTGAAATAATATGATCTATTGTTGTGTCAATTTTGAATGTAATCCATTATTTAGTATAGAAGTTACATGCATTTTAAAATTGGACCTATCAGCAGGCTTAGAATCATGTTGGCAGCACTGACATATATTAGTTACTCCAAATTAATCTAGAATGCCAGGTACTATACGTGTGCAAAGTTTAGAGCTATTGGCTTGCATACTTTCTGATATATTGATATTAGGGTAACAAAAATAGAGACAGTATTTATTAAAAGTTGGCAGCCCTGGCTACTCTTAAGAATCAGCACAGTCATATCTGTTATAGTACATATAGCACACACGAAATTTGGTTGAAATCCAAATGATAGTATAGAAGTTACATGTATTTAAAGTTGGACCACTCAGCAAGCTTAGAATCATGTTGGTAGCACTGACGTATATTTGTTACTCCAAATTAATAAAGAATGTCAGGTACTATACGTGTGCATAGTTTAAAGCTGTCGGCTTGCATACTTTCTGATATATGGGTATTTGGATAAAACAAATTGAGAGCATTTATTAACAGTTGGCAGCCCTGGTGGCACTAAAGAATTCGCTCAGTCATATTTGTTTATGTGCACATAGTACATACAAAATTTGGTTGAAGTCCAATTGATAGTGTAGAAGTTATATCCATTTAAAATTTGGACCTATCAGCAGGCTTATAATCATTTTGGCAACACTGCCATATATGGCCTCCTGAAAATTAAACTGCAATATTATTATCTATACGTGTGCCAATTTTGAAATAGCTCCCATTCATTCTTTCCAAGATATCCAACATGGAGCTCAAATTTCAATTGCGATTTTTCAGCAGTTGGTAGCACTGACATAATTTTCAAATATGGCCGTGAAATATTCAGGTATAGATATTTACTCCTACCAAATTTTGTTTCGATTGCTGCAGCCGTTTAGGAGTTGATAGGGGGGGGGACACACAGCCAGACAGACAGACAGACAGAAGGACAGACAGACAGACAGACACACATTTGCCCGATCTCATAAGACTACTTTTTCCTAATTTTTGCAAAATGTGAAAAGTAGGCTAAAAATACTGCAAGCTATATCTGGAATAGGAATGGGACAAAAGGTTCTCTTTCAACTAAAAATGCAAGCGAGTCTCGATTTATTGTATCCATTCACGTAGGGTAGTTAAATGTTAGCGAATGCTTGAAAGAGTACCACTCCACATGCCTGGCAGAAACACTGTTACTGATCTCGCTTTCAAGAGTAAACTGAGCTTTTATCTGTACTCTTTCTCAGGGATAATAGCACGTTTGAGCTATCGATTGGTGAATGTGAGAGATGAACTCGGATCCGATCGCTCAGTGTTTGTGACAGCTCCCCACTCTCCCCTGTCTTCGTCTCCATCCACCTCTCGTGGAGTAGGCTACGTGGGTGGGGACTTTAGGGAGCATCTGCACCATGTTCCACAATTCACACTTTGGGATACTGAGACTTTTGGAGGGGTGGCAACATGTAAATTATGACAAATTCATTCATGGTACAACCAGTGGTACTCATCTTTGGTTCCAGTGCCATAATGATTCATTAAAACTACTGATATACTCCACGTTCCTTACTCATGGCTTACGATATTTTTTATTTATTTTGAATTCGCTCCTATTCAGTCTGTCGAAGAATTAATTGAAGTCCAAGGCGTACACTGACCCACTAAGTAAAAAGTCCTCTTCGAGTACCTCTTGGAGATAAGACTGTTTTCCTTCTCAGGGCATTGCACATGCCAATCATGGACGAGGCGCTATAGGCAAAACCTGGAAACTACGATAGACTTAAACCATAGACCTTGGAAAATGTGTGTTAAGTTTTGTACATAAGATTCATACTCCATTTTCAGCGTGCTACTTCAGGCGAACTGTTACCATTCTGGGGTACCTCGATCTGAATTAATGTGGCAAGATGAAAATAGACTGCAATCTATGAAGTATAGTAATAAAACAACTTAACCTTTAAAATTATTTCAATCCAGGTGAACTAGTTTTCGTAGATTTGCAGTTCATTATTAACCTAACAGCCGTTTGGTTGATGCAGTAAATCTCTTTGTTTCTCAACGTACCGTAATCATGTTTTCGAAAGCAAAAGGAATACATGAAATAATTTTGTCATTGCATTAGCGGATATTAGGCTGTTAGCTGTATCTATCCCACCCTCGCGACATATTAGGCTATGTGATACTTTATTTTGTTCGTTTTGCATCTGTTTTAGAGAAATCATATTATTTCTGAGAGCTAAGGAATGTTTTTTTTCTAGTTGTTGCTAGAGGCGAGTAGGCCCCTTTCTTTATGTTCACTAACATTCTCTGAAGCTTCACGTTGACAGCCTGTATGAGGTGTGGAAAGCAAAGTCAAACTACACTGTATAAAAACAAAAACAAAAAAGACGCACCGGGAAAGCGTTGTCCGATTGTAAGGAAATTACGTATGCAAAGACATTCGGACCGAACATGCAACTGATTAAAGCTTCGTGTCCAATGAATGAATAGCGGGAGCTCCCGCGAATCCGAACTGCCCATACATCAGGTGTATATAAGGCACGATTCTGAAGCGTATGCTCAAAGTAGCTGTTGCATTTGACTGCGATATCTGAACATCGGCTGTAAGAATGCCACGCCGAAGGATTCGTGCTCATTACGAGCAAATGTCAGAGTTTGAATGAGATCGTGCGATCGGATTGAAAGAAGCTGGTTGGTCGAATCGAGCTGTCGCTGGTCATTTGGGTCGAAGTGATGCGGCGATCAGACGATGCTGGCAAGCGTGGGTCAGCAACGGCAGGCATCAGAGTCAGGACGGCAGTGGTCGACCGAGGGCCACAACAGCACGGGCAGACAGAGCGATTGACAGAACAGCTGTCACAGCACCGGAGTCGTCGTTATCAACGATGCAGCGTGTGACCCGCACACATGTGTCCACCATGACCACCAACAGACGCCTGAGCGACAGGAATTTGCGCTCGCGCCGCCCGTTACGCCGCTTACCACTCACGCCTGTTCACCGCCATGTCAGATTACAGTGGTGCTGCGCTCGAGCAACGTGGAACTGCGCTGACTGGGGACGTATAGACGAGTCCCGTTTCAAAAGGTGCCTTGACGACAACCGCAGACGTGTTTGGTGACGTCCAGGCCAGCGTGGGGATCCTGCCTCGATTATCGCACGCCACACAGCCCCACAACAGGGGATGATGGTCTGGGATGCCATCTCCTTTGATAGCCGGACCCCTCTGGTAGTAATTCCTGGCACACTGATAGCACAGCGGTATGTTGGTGACATTCTACGGCCGGATGTGATACCGTTCCTTCAGCGACATCCAGGCCTTACTTTCCAATAGGATAACGCCCGGCCGCACACGGCACGTGTTGCTATGGACTGTCTTCAAGCTTGCCCTATCCTTCCTTAGCCAGCTCGGTCGCCTGATCTCTCTCCCATAGAGCACATTTGGGACGTCATGGGAAGGCGATTGCGATCATCCCGGCATGTCGCCGATTTAGCCCAACAGTTGGGGACTATTTGGCACGAAATTCCGCAGGACACCATCCGGGAACTTTATCAGTCCATGCCACGTCGAGTGACAGTTTGCATCCAGGCCAGGGGTGGACGAACACCTTATTGACGTCCTCACTTTGTAACGCTCTAACTCTGCAATAAATCATTCGATTGTTGTTCTGCACTTTTGATCGTTTGTTTTTCTATGTCTGCTCCTCACATCCACCGATTTTTATCGCCATCGGACAATTCCTTCTTGGTGCGTCGTTTTCTTTGTTATACAGGGTATTTGGGGGAATATTTTCTCCATGGTGTGTGGTTTGTAGAACTTTTGACTTGATGGAAGGCGAAACTGTCTTAATTCTGTATTAACATTTCTAGGGGAGAATTTGGAGAAACAAATTTCATTTAGCTCGTCCTTTATTCTGGGTTTCATAATCTATTCGGAGGCAGGATTCCTACTATCCTTCCTCGTATTATTCACTGTAGGGGCGTGGTGGCACAGCGGTCAAGCTGTATGCCTCTCACCAAGGCGGACCGGGTTCGATTCCCGGTCAATGCATGTGAGATTTTCGATGTGAAATGCCATGTCCTGTGGTTCGGATTCCACGTAAAACGGAGGTCCTGTGGCTTATGATCGCGAGATTAACGGTCACGTTAAACTACAAGCTTCCTTCACTGTAGCCACCAATGCAGCTCTATAATGATCCCGTGGCGTTAACGATATTCTTCACTATAACTTGCCGTCCACTCTAGCATGAAATTGTGTCATAATTTGACTGTCTAATAACAACAGCACATGAATTGGAACCAATGATTCTGTTAGAATAAACAAGGTGGTGCGCGCAAGATTGTGGATGGATAACCAGGATGTGTGATGATGCTGGCCGTCTTGGCTTGCATAGACGCCTTACTTAAGCCTGCCTTAACATGCAGTATAACATAAATTTCTCGGCAAATCAATACTTTTTACTTACATAAAAATTCTACAGGTACATGTTTCGAAAACACATAATGTTTTCTTCCTCAGCCCACTTATTGGTGTAAAGAGAATAAATGTGAACTGTGTTTTTGTTATTTAGAGATGTTATCGATGTTATATGATGTTTTACACCAATAAGTGGGCTGAGGAAGAACACATTATGTGTTTTCGAAACATGTACCTGTAGAATTTTTATGTAAGTAAAACGTATTGATTTGGCGAGAAATTTATGTTATACTTCATGTTAACATGGTCAATACGGAACCTGGATTGAGTGCAATTAAGCCTGCCTTAGTCTGGGTGATCCAATTGAAGACTCGCCAGCTAAGTCTACGGGACGCTCAACGGCTGGACTGAGTCGTTCGAACATCAGAGCTGTAAATCAAGATTCTGACAGTGACCATCCTGAATATTATTGTTCCTTGGGAACATTCCACGCTAACTCCATTTTAATACCGGTATAACTCCCTGCTTCAAGTCTAGGGCACTAACCCCAAACCTAGATCCTTCAACACAGTTTATACACTTCTGATAATTCCGGTTGTCACATAAATTCTACACATACCCAAGTATATGGGGCTGATAATGTAGAAGCCTAAATGAAAACAATAATGAAGTCTCGAATGTTCATTTCAGTGTATGGAGTGAAATTTTACTCTTGATGATAATAATTTCACCAGCCGGCCTTAATTTTCTTGGAATAAAACATCACAAACTAACGCTATCTGGAAGGGTGACAAGAAGCTACAGGAGATTCATAGAGGTAGTACATTACCATTGTAGAGGTGATGTTATTGTTCTTGTTAATTCATTTGAGCGACTTGGGACATCCTGGTCATCGGCCACGTGTAGTTGGGAGTGTGTTAAACTTGTACGGTGACCTGCATTTATGTGATGACAGTAGTAGTGTGTGTAACTGTATTACGGACAGGGATGAGGTAGGTGTCCCGGGACTTGAAGTAAGGTACTATTCCAGCATTTGCCTAGAGAGAGTGTGGAACCCCGGTAAAAACATATACTCAGGATAGCCGCGGTCAGAGCCGGTATTCGAACCTACGATCTTCGGACTTGCTGCGGCTGCCCTCGCGGCCATGGTGCACGATCTTACAAACACAGCTACGCCACGGGACCATTATAGAGCTGCATTGGTGGCTACCGTGGATAATATGAGGAAGGATAGTAGGAATCCTGCCTCCAAATAGATTATGAAACCCAGAATAAAGGACGAGCTAAATGAAATTTGGGGTGTTGTATATCAGTATTTCTTCGAAAACCACGAACTTCCAAGCAAAGTGGGATTTTCTTCCCTTATTCCAGATGAATGATTAACAACCTATTCTCGACTTTATACAAAGATACGTTTCATATTATTAGCTCCACAAATGATCGAACACGTACAGTTATCTACAGTAAAACAACACAGGTCATAACATGAGTGGTTGGGACGTAAGTAAGAGCAGCTTCCCTTTAAAGAATTTGTCCTGTAACACTCTCGGAAATGTAATCCTCACTCTAAAAATGTAGCTCCTCGAAGAACTAAGCTGTCTGCTTTTATTCGTGGCGGTAGTAATTCTAAACTCCTTCATGGAAGATAGTTTATACAGTATAAAAACGCATTGCAAATATTACGGTAGTTTGGCCAACACAATTTGCTCTCCAATAAACTACAATGTAACATTATCAATATGGCAGTTTTATAGCTCATCCATCGGGCGGTGAGCCAATTTAAAATTAAAATACTTCTCTAAGTTTGGTTTATTATTATTATTATTTAATTTAGAAGTTGAGACCTTGCTGTCATACACCTCATATACTTGGATATCTGTGGTAAAACCTGTGGTATTGCGGTGTGTGTGTGTATTTTTAATTGTGGTTAGGATCGGAAAGGAGGCGACATCGACCTTAAGTTGATATTTGTGTGCAACTGAAGTGGGAAAACACGAGTAACTTATTCAAGGATAACTGGCTTGAGATTTGAACCAAACTAATTTCAAATGTCCTCACAAGATTGAATGCACCTTTCTCCCCACATTCCTACGTGCTTGACCATTGCAAATGTTTTTATTTTATATTAGTTTTTCCATTTATAAAGCCATCAAAATTCCCCCGTTAAGTTGTCGGGAGTACCGTACAATTCCTTTACTCTACTTACCTCCATAAGTAGAGACCGTTTTACCTGACAGAACTCACCCGCAATGACGCGTTTTTGAGGGACTAACATGCAATACCTGTCATGGGATAAAGGAAGGCAGTTAATGTCGATAACCTCTGGGTACTATTCCCGTCACCGAAGAAAAGAAAGGAAGGTCCTGTGACAGATAAATGAGAGATAGCTCCTAGAAAGACAGCATTGCCTTCTTAACACCCAATTAATAGTGGAGAAATGCTTGGTTGGGAAGTGCAAGGGGAGGTAGACAGCAATAATGTAAAACAGCTATGAGGAGGATCGCTCAGCCCTACTCATGGCCGGAGGCAGAGTTTAAGCAGCGTGCGTTGGGTCTCATTCCACGATCCGTGCGAAGTAAATGATATATATCTAGCAAATACTTATATGAGTGATTAAGACACATGCATTAGAACTATGTAGGCAAATATCCTTCTCATCTCGCAATATTGTCAGATTAGCGGTAGCTAAGTGAGTCAGCAAGCCCTTATCAAACCTGGCCTCATCATGCCAAACGTAATTTGATTACTGCCGGGTTTGAGCATTCCTCATAACCCTCTCACCCCTTTGTATTATATAAATAATTTGTAGCACTGTTTTGTTTTAGCGGTGCCTCCTATTTAGAAACGAATTTTCATGCCAATCGCTCCAGTGATTTTGGCGCCAATCAATAACAAAACGATAAACAGAAACAAAATATTGAGGGTATATTTGGTCATTACGCTCCTTATTCGGGATAAATACAAAGCTTTACCAAACAATTCAAAATATTCAGACAGGAAGCTTGTTGTTGTTGTTGTTATTTTTGTTTGAATCTTCAGTCGTTTGACTGGTTTGATGCAGCCCTCCGTGCTTCCCTGTCCTGAGCTAATCGTTTCATCTCTACATAGCTACATAGCCCTACATCCGAGGCAATCGGATTAACATATTCGAATCTTGGTCTACCCCTACAGTTCTTATTCTCGACCCTTCCTTCTATAACTAAGTTTGCTATTCCTGAGTGTCTCAGTATTTGTACTACCAACCTATCTCTTCTCTTCATTAGCAGTCACCACAAATATCTCTCCTCTCCCAGTCATCTTAATACCTCTTCATTTGTATCCCTATCTACCCATCTGATCTTCATCATTCTCCTGTAACACCACATTTCAAACACTTCGATTCTCCTCTTTTCTGCTGCTCAAACAGTCCAAGTTTGACTTCCATAGAGTGCCACGCTCCAGACAAAGGCTTTCAAAATGACTTACTAATACCTAAATCTATATTCGATGTCAACAGATTCCTTTTCTGTAGAAATGCTTTCCTTGCCTGTGCTAACCTACTTTTTATATCCTACTTTTATAACCATCACTGGTTATTTTGCTTGCTAACTAACAGAAGTCTTCTACTTCCTTTTGATTTTCGTCTGCCAATTCGACGTCCATAGGGTTTCTGATTTCTTTCGACTGCTTACTGTATTTATAAAGATAACTCTTGTTACAACTAACTGATTTTGCCCGCTATCCTGTTTACCGTTGCTCTTGCGGTAGTGGTACCTATTGTAATTCCATGACTGAGCTGGCCAGGCTTAGGTCAAATTTTTGAACTCCTGGGCTCAAAGTTCTCAAGATATGAAAGCAAATTCCTTCAAAATTGATTTCGTATTTCTACAATGTTGTGTGATATTCTCTTTACAGGTGATCAAGATGCTGGTGATAGTTGTGGCACTGTTCGCTCTTTGTTGGTTGCCACTGCAGACTTACAATGTTCTTCAAGACATCTACCCTCAGATCAATGGGTGAGTCACTGCTCATGTTGAAATATTCATTAAGAATTATCACAAACAGGGGGTTGCATTATACAAGATTGGTACCTTGCCTACCAGCAGACAAATCAGAAGTGGTGTCTCACTGTATTTTCTCTGTATGTCCAGCTGAGTGGCACAGTGGGTTAGCTGCTGGTCTTCAAATCTTACGATTTTGGGTTCGATCCAGGATCCGTTTGATGACACTTACGTGTGTCTTAATAGGACAACCTCGTGCCGGTTGGTTTATTGGTCTATTAAGGAATCCTTCCAGGGGAGATTTCTGATCCTATGATATCACTAAATCTACAAATGTTGAAAGGGACGCTAAATCAAAAGCGTTTTCTTCTTGTTTCGTTTCGTCCAAATAATGGCCACGCCATTTCAAGTGTTTTAGTTTAGCTTTGAAATTATCTCAGTATTCCTTCATTCGTAGATGGTGTTGTTCTTTTCTCTCGTTTGTCCGTGCCTTTCAAGTTTTCAGCGTCAGCTTGAGTTGTAAACTCCGATGTTCGAAGAGTTTTCTCTTAAGCCGGTCACGCTCCTGGACATCTTCATATGAGATCCCAATCTCGTGCAGATCTTTTTGTATCTCACTGAACCAGGTTCCCTACGTCTTTTTCTCTTGGAGAAAAGTGAAAATGCGATAAGTTAATCGTGTTGACGTCATTTGTGTCACGTGCCCATAAAACGTAATCCGTTTTTCCCGCATCGAGCCAGTAATTTTCTCCACGTGTGTATATAAATCCTGGTTATGCCGTCTTCTAAACACACCATTCTCTTTAACTGGACCTACGATTCTACTCAAAATCTTCCTTTCTTGGATTCCAATTTCTCCATCATACTATTATTATGATTTATTATTATTATTATTCATCATCATTGGTTTGCAGTCCTAAGACTGGTCAGTTGCCATAAAAACATGTCCAGATCGTCCTGTCACTTGCCGCTTCCTTAATTGAATTATAATTCTGTGATTGGGTTTCGTTTAGAATTTGTTTAAGGAAGGTATTTCTAGGTCTTCCACGTGGGTGTTTTCTCTCAATGAACCCTTCTGCCACAGTTCTCATTAAATTGGAGTGGCGCATTGTGTGTCTCCACCATGCGAGACGATTGTGCGTAGGATTGATCTCCGTTGGTTCACGGTGTCGAGAACTCTTGTGTTCGATATCTTGTCTCTCCACGTCAAATTTATTATCTTACGATAGCACCACATATCAAAGGCTTCAAGACGGTTCTTTTCATTTTTATTTAGTGTCCACGTTTCTCAGGCATACAACGCAACTGTCCATACAAAAGCATGTAGCATTCTCATTCGGAGGGAAAGCTTAAGCCGACTGGTACACAGTAATCCCCTCTTCTGCATAAAAGCTAGTTTTGCCTGAGCAATGCGGCATTTAACTTCAGTGGTGCACCTTCCGTCCTCTGTAATATGTTGACCTAGGTAAGTGAAGGATTTGACTTGTTGTATGTCCGAGTTATTTATCTTTAATCGAAGAGGTTTTGGGAATTTTGAGACCGTCATGCATTTTGTCTTTGATGTGTTCATTTTCATGCCGTATTTCTGCACCGTTGATGCAACTCTTGACAGCATTGCCTGCAAAGTAGATGGGCTGCCAGCTAGAATGGCCTGATCATCTGCGAACTTAATTACCTTTATGGGTATTCCATTGATCTTCACTCCTAAACATGTGTCTTCTAAAGCTTCTGCCATCATCAGCTCACCAAAAGCATTAAACAAAATTGGGGAGAGAGGACCATCCTTGTCTTACTACTTTTCTGATAGGAACTGGATTAGTAAGACCTTCTCTTAAACGTACAATTGCATTTTGACCATTGTAGAGGTCCCATATGAGTGTAATGAGTTGTTCTTCGACTCCTATGTTCCTTAGAAATGAAAATAGCTTATTCATGAATTTGATTTTGGGGAATAGCTGCCCTTGGAGCGTACATAACGTTTGAGTATGACTTGAAAATATGACCTCAGTCGGAATTCAAATCCTGTTTAGGCAGGCGCGTTTAGCCAGTAACACGACCGCGACACGCGCTAACTCGGACAGCAGGACAATCGAGTTTGAATCCTGACTGCGGTCTCATTTTCAAATATTATTCAACAATATATTATTATTATTATTATTATTATCACTATTATAATTTTTCACTTCACGATAATTCATGTATTACCGTTCTCTGATGATTTACGAGTGTTTGACTTACAAAAGGAGAATGCTTGTTACTTTCAGATATGACACATTGAAGGTTAAAGCAACTGGGAATATTTTGATAACAGGTGTTGGCGAGTTATTTGGAGAGTTGCATAAGGGCGTGTTAATAGAGTGATCTTACTACTCACTTTTTCACCAAGGTAGGTCAAAATGATTGCTCGAAATGAGAAACACATCCAATGGTTTTGACTTAACGTCAGGATCCGTGATTGATATATTGGGGTTTGAAACCATATAAAAAGGGAGGATTTCTCCCCTCTAATTAATTGAAATAATACCCTAAGTGATGTGATTAGGAGAGCGTTAAGGTTTACTAATTAAACTGATATTTTATTACGTCGCCACTAGTTTACTCGATTTAATTCAGGACCCACGAATCACCTCTGTACGTTTATTTGATTAAATACGAATGTAATTAGTATAAACAGTTTAAAAGTTCCGCCTGATCAATACTTTTATCAATTAAGATCACTGTGTGGCCATTAATGGGACATGTTTCGAATGTAATAATACTGTTTATGTTCGACGATGTCGAAATGTAAACATTGTGTCAGAAAACTGTGTCATAATGAGGCTCATTATAACACTATTTTTCATTATGAAACAGTTTCTCCCACCAATCACGGCTCAAGAAACAGTTGTGTGACCAATTAAGTAAGAATACCTTCGCGCATGCGCTCAAAATCCAACATATTTCTGTGTTGGTAAGCAAAGTGAATGGTCTCAGCTTTCGGAGTGCCTTAACCCACGCATGCGCTCTGTTCAGTCAGCAAAGCCAGCGCGCCATGTTCACTAACTGAATTAACTGAATCCCACAGATATTTATGAATATTTATGTTAAAACATATAAAAAAGGGCAAAGATAAGACACTATACCACGGTTGTCAAGCCAGAGGGACTCTATAGCTCAGAATGCTTGATATTGAATAAGAAAGGGGAAATCAAGGATTTAGAGAAGAAGGAAAGGAAAATCTTGAGAAAGATCCTAGGACCTGAAAAACAAAAAGATGGTACATGGAGGAAGAGGAGAAATGAAGATCTCTACAGACAGGCAGAGAAAATCACAGACACCATCCGTAAGAGGAGATTGAAGTTTTATGGACACCTCATGAGAATGAGCGAGAGTCGACTAACGAAGAGAATCTTTAACTACATCACCAAGATCAAGGCAACTACATTATGGATAGAGGAAACGAGAAAAGACATGGAGGAAGTGGGGATAAATCCAGAAGACATTTGGAATAGAGATGTGTTTCGAGCTAAGATTGATTAATTCAAGGGGTTCCAGGAAAAGCAATGTAAAAGGGCCAAAAACACCTGGTCAGATGAGAGGAGGAGGAACCACAGCGAAAGGATGAAGAAATTTTGGGAGAAGAAAAAAAGACTAACCAACAAATCAGTTGTTTTCCGTGGTCCACAGTAGGCCAAAATCGAAGGAAGAAGAAGAAGAAAGTTATAATTATCGTCGAACATAAACAGTCGTAAGCAACTCGCCTATAATGGTAATTAAGACACTCGTATGGAAATTATAAAACTCGCTTACGCTCGTTTTATAAACATACTCGTGTCTTAATTATTGCCATTACAGGCTAGTTGCATAATGTACTATTAAGCTCGACCCTGACTATTATATGTCAGAAAACTGTACTATAATGAGGCTCATTATAACACTATTTTTCATTATGAAACAGTTTCTCCCACTAATCAGAGCTCAAGAAACAGTTGTTTGACCAATTCGATAATTAAATGCGCTGAGTTCCACGGCCTTCTAATTTAAATTTCACTGCCTGGCCTAGTGTCATAGTAGAGTAATCGAGGAGGCCATGGTCAAATACAAGGCATTCTCTGCGTCTCATGCGCTCTGTTCAGTACATAAAACTGGCGAAATCTCGACAGATATTTATGAATATATTTATGTTCGAACATAAAATCGTTATAATAATTATCGTCGAACATAAACCGTCGTATGTAACTCGCCTATAATGGTAATTAAGACACTCGTATGAAAATTATAAAACTCGCATACGCTCGCTTTATAAACATACTCGTGTCTTAATTATTGCCATTATAGGCTCGTTGCATAATGTACTATTAGTAAATGAAAGACATTGCGACTTGTTTTAAAGAATATCAAAGAAATGTTCATAAATAACGGTAAAAACTCATCTAGACCATTATTATTTACTACTTATACATGGGTAGGCCTGTAGCCAATATTCTTGCAACAAAACATTGCAAACTTTCCTCCTCTTCCTTCTTCTGGTTCTTGTTCTTGTTCTCCACAATTCTTGTTTATAGAGAAAATGTGGTATGCAGTATTTCTGCGAGTTGTGGCTTGCCATTTTCAGTTGTTGTTGAAAGCCGATACCCCCATGTCTTCATAATATGGATTGACAGCTCGATAAAAACTCACCTCTACACAATATTACCCGCGTATCAGTCCGTCCAGACATCAGTCACATATTATTGCTACAAACTTAATGAGAAACGGAGAGGTTTTAGTTACAACCAATATATCGTAGCTTATATTAATACTGACGTAAATAAAAAACAAGTAGTTCCGTGAAGAACTATACAGCCTATTTTCATATATCCTACTTATGTTAACTGCCACTATCAACATACAAAATTTCAGTTTGATGGCTGTAATAGATTCGTAGATATTGAGAACCGACTAAATATTTCGGATGGTCGCCATGTTGGATTTTATATATGTAGTGTGCCCGTTTAGACCGGAGTCCGCACGACCACATATGCATTTTACCAATAATCAGTCAGCACGAGAGTCAAAATATCCTGGAGCGCCAGATGGGTTAAAGCTAATCGCAAAAACGACATCAAATAAAAAAAATGCTTTACTGATTTTTGGCTCAATGCAACAATAAGGATAGAAGGAGATTCAATTGGGCATAACACATCTGGTAAAATTATCTCAGTTTATTTTGAAGTTAAAATTGACTGCAAAGATGCTCAAAGCAGCATCATCCACGTGTGGAGATCCACACTCTTATTTACACAATATACATAAATTTTCCAAACACATTTGACAATTATTTTTTGGAAACACAAGTCCGATTAATAGTCCTGTAGACTGTGTTCCAAAATTATTTATGATTAAATCCAGTTCAAAGTTAATTGTCTCTACTGGAAATATCGTAGATCACTGTTTGAATATTTACATGATATTAACACTCGTAGAATAAATGTTCATAGAATTTTAAACTTTCACTTATTTTTCCAGTTTCAAAAATATATTGTCGAAAATATTATTATCATTGAATCAACACACATTATTTACACATATTAATAACATCTGAAAAGTATTTGACCTTGAGCATAGCATCGAAGAACTGTGCGAAGCACAACAACAATTAATTGTTCTTCTGACATTAAACATTCGAGAAGTGACTCGATTATGAACTTCAAGTTTCTAACAAAATACATGATTTCTGAATCATCAACTTGATCAATAAATTGTTGAACCATTCAACTATTCAATTTTCCACTTGGAATCATTATTATAAAAATATTTATATTTATGGCCATTTTTAGTAACTTTTACAACTTGCAATTCTTCGACAGAATGCGGAAATAAGAATCGTAGCTTCATAACAAATTCATTTAGTTCATGGCACTAGGATTGAAAATATCCTTCAAATTATTCGTGGTTAAAGAATTATTTTTAATTGGCAGTGGCCCATTCTATTATTTGTGTAAGAACACAATATTACAACAACAACAACGGCAAAGGTCTTCCTCTGAAGAAGAATAAACTACTATCATGACAAATCCGGGTTCTAGCAAAATCAAAGTCTAAATGGAATTCGTAAACAAGGTTGATAATAAGAACTGATGGTTTCTAAGAAATAACCTTCGTGTCATTCATACGACGCAATGTGTAGCTCCAATACTCCTTTTATAAACCTGAGCCATCGAACCTGCTATTTGATTGATGCTCGAAAAAACCTCTTCATTCCTGCGACTTAAACATGCGCACCTGGGAATGGCAATTCAACTACTCCACACATATAAATTTTCTTTCCAAAATTTATACAATAAATCAAGCCTCTGCTTGTTATCAACACTGGAAGATTAATAAACTTACAAGTTTATTTTATTTTACCATTCAGTTCAACCCGTGAATTTACCATACTTATGAAAATCTTTATTTCACTTTCGAGTGTATTTACGTCATGATTTATATAAATACAAAAATATCCTATTTGATACAAATATCATTTGCTTCCCGTTTCATGCCTCTCCGTGTTATCTGAAAAATATACTTTGCTCATTGCAAATATCAACTGTTCAACCAGAACTGAAATGTTGGTTGAATGCGGGCTTACGTTAACCACTCTCCTTCGGAAAATCTCCTGTTCCAAACTAGAAATGATTAAACTACTTCATAGGCTCTTTCTCAATACATATGATTATTATAAAATATAATATCCAAAAATTATTTAGAAAAATTATGAAAATTATTATTATTATTATTATTATTAGTGGATTATTATTATCATTATTATTTATATTATTTTAAATATGTTTAATTATCATCTCATTATGTGAGAATCCACATGTTCGAATCTTCGAATATGGAAAAAATATCCATTCCTCAACAAAAAATTAATTTAACTTTTACAGTTACATCGGCTGATTACCGTCATTTCCCAAAAATATGAAATATTCAAATAAATCTTCGTTATGCTCGGTCATCGATCCTAAACTGTTCTGAGTGCTAAAAATACTCAGAATAACTCTAATAAGTCTTGCGTAAATAATTGCAAGATTTAAATACGAAGAAAAATAAAATGTGTTGGTCATCTGCAGAAAAATAGTTTGTTCCAATTAGCTAGGCACAATATAATTCAAATGTGGCTTACATTTCTTGATGGTCTTGAAGCGAAGCAAACCTGGTCTGTACCAGATTTATCCATAAACATGCCCTATCGGACAAGCACATATAATCCTTGTATCGGCCGCCATTATATACCCACAATTCGTCTAGTCAGACATAGTGGTAGTATCTCTTGACGTTTGAATTAACTGTTGTTCCATTTTAATATGGGCTTCTATCAAAGCCAAAACAGTTTGTTTAAATAGGGTCAGATCTAAGTGATCTCTTCTTAGATATGTCAGTTGTAACATAACTCACGGTAATCTTATCAGTACAAGAAAAACACTGACAGTCTAACCAATCAACGGCTGTTCTGAAGATCGTTCCCTGGGCATGGTTTAACACCATCTACCATGCGCTAAGCAACTTGTAGTTTCCCTTGCGTAGACTAATGAACACCACCGTTATAGACTAGTCTTCAGTGTACTGATAGATCGAAGTGGTTAACTAGTTACAAATATGAAAACTGACTGAAATAGATTTAAATATCCAAGTATTAGGTTATTACTGGACTGTGACAAAATACTAATTCTAGACAAAGTCTAGCATATGTCCATGTAGAAATATAAATATTTCCACCAATGTCTGTAGAAAAATGAATCACCTCAGTGATTCTCCTCGCCGGAAACTTACTAAGTTCCACCTCGTAGCGCAGCACTTTCGTGACTATCACGACTTTGAAAAGAACTTCTGCGTAGATCCGGCAACCATGTGCCTTGGCTCAGCGTAGCAGCAACTTGCTCGGCAAGTGCTTGTGTTGGAATGAGCTATTGATGCTTCGGCCAGCCGGCTTTTATTCAAAACTGTCAGGGTCACGTTGCATCAGCTGATATCTGGAAATCCTCATATCTCTGGTATCCCTGGTCCGATTTACTTGATACTAATTGCATTCTCTTTCATTTGGCCGTGCCGGTAATCTGATCCACGTCTCAAGTCTCTACTCCATGGTTAACTATTTAATCAATAAATAGCCTCGACCTCTGCTATTACTCGCTACGTCACTTGACATGCAAGTATCGGTAAATTCTTTCCAATTGCTTCTGGAAGCAATGTAGCGCGATATTCAAATATCTCAACTTTCAAAAGCGGCTGTAGCCTTTCCCTTGATATCTAGGTGTCTGAATCTTGGAATACCCATTCCTAGAGTTGGGCACAGTAGGTCCTAGAGCTATGTACTGTTACATGAATATTATTGTGTACATGTAGCATTCAAGCTTCAATCGCATGATTAGGACACAAGAAGTAAGAAGGAGATTATAAAATTTCGCACAGCTGCCATCTTGTGGTTATGGAAACAATTGAGATAAATTAGATGTCAGTAGATTAACATTCGTATAAGGATTTACTGTACCAAGTTTCACTGAACTCGGATGGTTAAATTGCGAGAAACGTCCATGTGAATATTTATAATTCGCGTCGCCGCCATGTTGGATTTGTGATCACCAGGTTATTTAAAGTCCTATAGGTGAACTTAAGTTCATAGCCCCTATGAACATAAAAAATTCAGTTTGATTGCTACGATAGATTCGTAGATATTCAGAGCCATCTAAATATTTCGGATGGTCGCCATGTTGGATACTTAAATGTATAGGCCATAGAGTCATGTACCAATAAAGGAAAATTATTGCGTAGGTTCATTATTCAAACTTTCACTTCGATCGCATGATTACGACACAAGAAATAAAAACTTAATTTTAAAATTCGCACAGCCGCCATCTTGAGGTTATGTAAACAATTGAACTAAATTAGATACCGGTGCATTAAAATGTGTATAAACATTTCCTGTACCAGATTTCATTGCGTTTGGAACATCAAATCGCGAAAAAGGTCTATTTAAAAATTTCAAATTCGCTTGGCCACCATGTTCGTTTTGTAGTTAACCGGTTTTTGAAAGTCTTATAGATGTACGTCCTGTAGTGCCCTTTATCTCCGTACAAAATTTCAGGGTGATATCGCTATTAGTTTCAGTGATATAGAATGCCGGTGAAATATTTCGCACATCCGCCATCTTGTGGTTATGTAAACAATTGAACGAAGTTAGATATCGGTGCATTAAAATGTGTATAAACATGTACTGTACCAAGTTTTATTGCGTTTGGTGGGTTAAATCGCGAGAAACGTCTATTTAAAATTCGCAAATTCATGTGGCCGCCATGTTGGTTTTGTAGTTACCAGTTTTTCAAAAGTCACATAGGTGAACTTCTAGTATTTCCCTTTATCACCGTAAACATTCCAGGGTGATATCGGGAATAGTTTCGGAGATATTGAATGCTGGTGAAATATTTCGCACAGACGCCATGTTGGATTGGTGATACGTAAAAAAAATTGAAGGACACGTTCGGGGTCGTCCGAAATAGTGCTATGAACTTACCGAGTTTCATTGAAATCGCTCCAGCCTTTTAGAAGTTATTAGGGGGACACTCACGCACACAAACACGGACAAAAGGTGATCTCATAAGCGTATTTTTTCAAAATTGAAAATACGCTAATTAATAGTCCACTAGTTGGTTCATACGGTTTTATGGACAAATCGTACTGCAAAGTGGGTAAATAAATATATTTGATTTCAATCGTTCAAGCTACAGCCCAGCTTCATAACCACGTTCACTTCTGCAGGCATCAGAGAATAACACAGGCTGTCAGACAAATTCTACACACACATACAAGTTCACGGGGCTAAGTGATTACGATGTCCAAACACCTTAAATAAAAAATAACAACAACATAACCATGCGGTCTAAGGACTCAAGCGGCCGTAGCCTTAAGTTAGCAACCATCCCGACATTTGCCTGGAGTAAAGGAAGGAAACCACGGAAATCCACTTCCAGGATGGCTGAGGTGGGAATCGAACCCACCTCTTCTCATTTCTACCTCAGAAGTTCTCATCATACTGTACTGCATTCCACTACTGCAGGACATTATTCGTCGATATCTGTGCTTGAACGCTCACTCGATTGAGTCCAGTTCATAATGTTAACTCCAGAAGATATTTTTCATATTCAAGGGAAACAGTGACCAGTGTAGCTGCTACATTGAAGCCACAAGTTCATAATATCCACAGTGCTTTCTCTTTCATATTACCACCATCTCAAAGGAAACAAAATGGTGGCCACCCGAATGTATAAGCGTAAATCAAATACCGACTAATCTAATCATTGGAACATTACTAAATTCTACAAATACCGTCTAATGAGAAACGTTACATGCCCTAAGTGCAACTGCCATTTCACGATGGCGATGGTATGAAACATTCAAACATTATAATCCCTAACTCATGCCCCCAATGAAATACTGCTTACAGTAGTTACTATCCCGAGAGTTTTAATCCATGCTAATCAAGTGATAACAATATCAGATTGAATATTACGTAGCCAGCGTCTTGAAATTTCATAAAATATAACTCTCAAAACCTTATAACTACTATAACGAAAATTAGGAGTAAGGTAGAACTGTATAAGTTATTTTGTTTGCCTAAGACAAAAGAGCAGCGACTTCATGCATTCAAGATGGCAGCTGAGCGAATTATTTTAATATTAAAATCAATAGCTGGTCAATTGTAAAATTAACCCCTAACTTGGTATAAAATAAGCATAATATAAGAGACCTCGCTAGCATTCGTTATAACATTATCACACATAGCATTACCGACAGTAGTGGCTACGCTGGCTAAAGCGCAGTGTTAGGTCATGGGGCCAAGCTCTCTGCTGACTCGGTAGACGTGTGGGTTCGAGCCCCACCGTCGGCCGTCCTTGAAATGGTTTTCCGTGGTTTCCCATTTTCAACACCAGGCAAATGCTGGGACGGTACCTTCTGACAGGCCACGGCCGCTTCCTTCCACATCCTTCTCCAATTTCATTCACCTTAATCAATTCCATCTCTCATCCCGACGCGCAGGTCGCCCACGGGCGTCGAATAGAAAGACCTGCACTAGGTCTCTGAGGAGACCACACGAATAAAAAAAAACACATAGCATTCAGACGTCATCTTGAAAATATGTCACTAAAATCGAAAACCCACAATCTACTAGTGCTACACTGATTAAGCTTAGTAATAAGTTAAATCTGTATAAGTGCCATCCGTGCATAGTACTGCGTATCTGTACTAAAACATCCACACTACAAGACAACACCTTTTCTACGACGCTGGCTCATATTCCCTTTCCCACCTGACCAATTTTTTTTCAGTTTTTTAATGAGTTGCATTTTTGTATTTCTAGTGAGTCCTGGGACAGAGGAAAAATGTAAAAAAAAATATTTCTTAACTTACTTTATGGGGAGGGCACCAGCACAATTGTGCTGGTCAGGGCTGAGTTGAGAAAATTTGACATATACTTAAGGAACTAATATTGATGAAAAAATCGTATAAAAGCAGTAATAACTATTATATACTTGCCAACCACCTCAGAAATGTAAAATAACACATTAAATAACATTAGTGAACATATTTTGAAAAATAGGCACAAAAACAAATCCTAGGAATTTTTACAAGCAAAATCAAGCAGGTTCAAGTTCATGAGATCAATTTTACTTCGCTCCGTAGAAGAGCATGAAACAGTTCTTTTCTTTAGAAAGACATAAATAAACATCGCATTTCCTGCATCTTGTCTTTGTTCGACTCTTGCATCCTTCGAGACGACAAATCCTTGGAGATTTTATATCATCCACGACCGCCCAGTGATCATAACCATCGAACCTCTTGTCGCATCCAGGGATTGGGGATGGAGTGTAAATCTTGCTTACTTTAGGAGGCGTAGGTTCATTATCTGTGTCTTCTGCTTCACCATCAGTGCTCTGAGTTGCATCTGAGTTCCTCGTCTTGTCTGGAGTCGAAATTCGACCTTCAGCAACTGCCATTCTGAATTGTAGGAGATCTTTTCTTTCTCTCCTAGTTTTCAAATTTTTAAGGCTGTCCTGCCTGTACATCATCCAACTGTTGACAGTTGCTGGATCTAGAAAGTGCAAGATGCATTTTAAAGTCCATTTTCTTGTTCTGAACCAGGTTCGATAATATTCAGTTTGGTGGTTACAAACATCGACACCACCCATACACTGATTATATCGTATCACAGCAGAAGGGCAATCAATGTCGATGAACTTTTTCTCTGATTTTGACCATCTTTTAACTTTCTTCTGTGGTTGAATACCAGAGCAAGTCGAAGCCATAACAACTTTCTGATTGTCCTTCCATTCTACTACAAATACTTTCTCGTCATTTCTAACATATTCATTACTTTCACCCCTGTTCATTTTATTTGCACTCAGTTTTACGTCTCTAATTCGATTAGTCGTTATTGTACCTGTAGCCTCAATACCACGATCACTTAAATTCTCGAGTAGAGGAATGGTGGTGAAGTATCTGTCGAAGTAAACAAAGCTACCGACAGGTAAGGTCTGAACCAAGCGTAATACAACAGATGGTCCTAATCCAAGCTCTCTGCAAGGTAGGGGTGTTGTCTTTCCCTGATATACCTCAAAATCGAGTAGTATTCCTGAAGAAGTTGTTAAAAGAAAGTTCTTCAAACCGACAGGACGTGGCTTGTTCTTAACGTACTGTTTCAATTTACATCTCCCAGTGAACGGGATCATTTGCTCATCGACAGAGTATGTTAAATGTTCCCTAGGAATCTTCATGCAAGATTCTATTACGCAGTCAAGGATTGGTTGAACTTTCCACAGGGCATTTTGTTCTTTATCTTGTGGCTCATTAACTGTATCAACAAGGTGTAGATTTTTCCTCAGGGCAAAGAACCTATCTCTTGACATGGTGGAAACTATTGGCTGGAAACTTATACCCTGTTGCCAGTACATTGACAATCTAGGGTAAGGGATGCATCCCATGTACAAATTAACTCCGAAAAACCTTTTAATTTCAGCTGCACTAGTTTGGAGAGATTTCCCTGTATTTACAACAGAGTACATGTTTGTCTTTTCTGCAGCATTCTCAAAGAAATTGTCATTGAAATAATCTCCATGGTACTGCAGAGGAGTTCTTACTTCGGGTAGATTCTAAAAACAAAATAAAAAAGGGATATTAGTATCCGGCTTTACCACAATGAGATGAAGTGTCTGCTCAAATTATGGATTTCACCTACTTGTGTGTCTGCAAAAACAACTGGGCTTGGATGCGGTTTTTCCGAAAAGGCTTTACGTTTCCAAATAAATTTTCGTCTTTGAGGTGGTTGGTCAGTCTGTGGTGTGTTGGCTTCTTCTTCTCTTTCACTCTCAGAACTGCTGCTGACAGCCGCAGGAACCTGGCAACTTGCAGGAAAATGATTGTCATAATCATCATCCTCGCTGGACAAATCCTCGATGTCAGAAATTTGAAGAATACTATATATTTCATCGTCATTGACTGAAATTGAAATATGATATTATGAAAGCAAAAGCAAGCTTGTAGTTTAACGTGACCGTTAATCGCGAGATCATGAGCCACGGGACCTCTTTTTTACGTGGAATCCGAACCACAGGACATGGCATTTCACTTCGAAAATCTCACATGCATTGACCGGGAATCGAACCCGGACCGCCTTGGTGAGAGGCATACAGCTAGACCGCTGAGCCACCACGCCCCCCTATATGATATTATGATCAATATCCAACTTTCTGAACCGTAAAAATGTATTAATAATGCTATATTCTTGTTTTGAAGTTAATAATGCAAGTAATGTTCCTAGCAGTAAACATTGTTGGAAAGCGCGCCAGAGAACTTCATTGCTCAACGAGCTTAACTCAGTCCTGACCCGCACGATCGTGCTACTCAAACTTTATGACCATCTCAAAGGTGATAAATTAACACATGATAGAAAATAATTTGCTAGATCTCCTCTGTAATATTTCAATATCTTATTAATAGCAAACCAACGTGATTATTAGCTTATAACTGTGAAAAAGAAATTAAATACCTTCCTTGTGTGCCATCTTGTCGAACACAGCCGTGTTTACAAGCCCCTACTGACTTCTTCTGGCGAGGAATGAAACCAGAAACGGCTGAAACACGCTTAGCGAGACCCGCACGATCATTGCAGTCCGGATTGACGCGGAAGAATGACTAGTCGGGTGCGCCAGATTTTTTACAAGCTAACCCGCACAATCGTGCTGGTTGGGTGGGAAAGGGTTATGTGGCCCGCTTTGCGAATGCTTGAAGACAGCCGATTTATTACTAATTTTGCATTGACGTTGAAAGTGATAAATTTGGTGATCTCCGTACAGCCACATTAGGTTGCTCTAAGACAGGCATAACGATATATGATTATCCTAAGAATGGAAAGCAAAATATTCCATGTATTGTACTGTGTGGATCTCTGAAATCAATAAAAGAACTACGTTTTTGGGAACTAATTACGAAAAGAGTTGTATAAGTCTGAATCAGTTGTGGCATTTTAATGATATTTTAGTGAAATATACTTTTAGACAAGTACATATTTGTTGCTTACAATGAAAGTTTAAGGACAGGAGGTACATTTGGTAAATTTGCATATGTTCATAAACTTTTGGTAGAGGCAGTATTTGGTACATACAGTAATTCAAATATTCATGAATTCACACACAAGCATATTTGAACACAGTATATAGCAAAAACATGATTTTCACTTTCACATTCTCAGGAGTACTGTGTGGGGGATGAGAACTTTACTTGCGGGGATGGGAGAATAGCTGGATGACTCCTCTCTCCATGCGTGTCCAACGGGCGAGAGCGCCCGTTAACGGGTCATTCATCGACTCCGTGAAGTCCTCTCCACTTGACTGCCCTGTCCCGCCAGATGAGGTGACTAGCTCACTCCGAGTGGTGACCGCTCGGTAAGCTTATTTTACCTCACAAGCACAATATAGTTCTTTCTCTTGCACCGGGCAGCAAGACCGCTCACTCACCGTCTAGTAGCCCAAGCCGGCCAGCGGGCAGTTAGCTGGAGAACCATGTCTTAGGGTATATGAGGCGGATGAAATAAAACCAGTTCGAGTGATATACATCAGCAAAGTGATATATAGGATGTTTTAAAGTATATGCCCAGAAAATATTCGCTTTAAGGGGACCTGATCATCACTTTGTTACTCTCTAGCTAGAACCTACAGTAGGTTGAAATTCATTGTCTGAAAATTGTGATATTGAAGCTTTATAATATTATGATATTTGGTTACTTCAATCATGGTATTTTACATACAATTTAACTCTCCGTGTTTTAGAGACGTCGTGGGGCCATAATTTTATCTTGCTGGAATCCTTACATGGAAATGTCGCACTTAACTACCGTTAAATGCCAATCAACTGTGCCAAAATGCAATCCGAAAATATTCGGAACAAGAGGGAGTGCGTCGATGACTGATCTACACAACCGGCTCTGCCTGCAGTATTTGGGACTAGGATTAGGATGCATGCCCTTGGTCTTGAATTAACGCACTGTCTCAGCAATAAAAGCGAGCATGGCGAAACACTGTTGAAGATAGCAACTGTCAACATTGGGATTGGAATGTAAGCTTTGTGAAAGTGAAGCTGCTTTGACCACTTGTCTGTTAAGCTCCACTATCGTGTTACGTGTGGTTCAGCTGTAATGGTATTCGCGCTCTCTTTTCTACGAATAAGCATTCATTCTTACTTATCATGGGCAAGCGGATCACATCTGTGAGAATCTGCCAAATGGATACCGTCACCCAAGCCGCCACTCTGAGCTCATCGACATAGAGGATATGTGTGGTCTCTGAGGTCACCCAAAGGTGCTATGGACGTAAACATGTGTAACACGACTGGAGTGTCCTGAGTGGTTAGTTTTGTTGCCAGTAAATGTGTACACTGGTGCAAAGTAACACAGATAATAGTCCGGCACGGTTATTGTTTATTTGTTTTCTTTTAAATTTATAATAAACGCGGCGGCTTCGGTGGCGTAACGGTCGCATGCTGAACTGCTGTGCCCAAGATAGCGGGTTCGAACCCAGCCGAAGTTGTCGGACTTTTTAGAGTGTTAAAAAATCCTTCAGTATGCCTTCCTTCGGAGGGAAAGTAAAGCCGGCGGTCCCATGTCAAAGATTCGTCGTATTGAAAAGATCCTTCCACAGACTGAACTTGTGTGGAGCTAAAATTCTAGATTAGATTTCGTTGGAACGCTCTATCAAAGTTCCAACGTTCACCACTAGGTATCATTGACATCTGGTAGCGAAAGTTGGAACTACTTGAAATTGAACGGAACGTGTAGCTCACCATCTGGGTGTCCACTGGAAGCAGCTACAGACTCTGGCGATCCGAACATGTCCACGGACACTCCCGGCACTAAAATAAATAAATATTAAATATAATAACCGCATACATTATTACACAGATAACACCGTGAATGATGATCATTCCATGAACGGACTAGAGTTACTGCATCAGTGTGTACAAACTCATAGAAGTTGATCAACATAACGGCCACCAACCGTGATGAATAAATGATCGTGTGGTCTCCGGAGAGGCCAAGTGCAGGTCTTTCTAGTTGACGCCCGTGGGCGACCTGCGCGTCGCAAAGAGGATGAAATGATGATGAAGACGTCACATACACCCAGTCCCCGAACCACGGGAATTAACAACAGGAGATTAAAATCTGAAAGCTCGGCCGGGAATCAAACCCAGGGCACTTCGGGCCAAAGCCTAGCGCGCTAACCATTTAGCAACGGAGCCGGACACCAACCTTGATACAGGCATGGCAATGACGTACGAGATTCTGTATGACCGCGCTACGTTCCGGACGGTAAAGGAACAACGAACACAGCATTGGTCGCCTACATGTTTATGCCCATCCGTTCACTGGCTACCTGTGTAATAGCCTACTGTACACATTTACTAGCAATAAGCAATAAGTCGGTAGCATGCTGAGCTTCTATGCCCAAGATAGCGGGTTCAAACCCGGCCGAAGCCGTCGGTTTTTTTAAGAGCATTAAAAATCCCTTCGGAGGGGAAGTAAAACCGGCGGTCCCATGCCATAGATTTATGGCATGTTAAAAAAACTTCCACTAATTTCACCTGTGTGAAGCTAAATTGGATAGGTTAGTAATGTAAACAACGCTCTTAGGTTTCTACGTTCGTTGCCAAGAACCGACTGCGGTGGCGTCTAGTAGCTAAGTTCTGAACTTGGCCTAGTAGTCGTTGACGGTGGCGCTTGGCGGCAAAAGTAGGAACTATTTGAAAAATTCTAAGTTGCAGTCTGTACTTAAATTAAAAACCAGATAAAACGCAGTAATACAGTCATCACAATTAACACCGGTTATCAGACAGATTCTCCACACACCCAAAGTACACGGGGCTACATGACCGCGTTGTCGCAGCCCCTAAACTTAAGAACCAACCAACCAACCAACCAACCAACCAACCAACCAACCAACCACGCCCACCTCTTGGTGAGATGGAAAGATGAAAAATGAGAGTATACATAAATCGTAGGATTGTGTTAGGACTTGCTGAGAAGATTGAATTGAGACATTTGTTATGGGATGTTGAGAAACAAAATACCCAAATAAGACAAAGCAAATGAAAATATGCGATTTTGTAATACAAGGTAGTGCTCCTCCCTTTCCGACTTGTAACTATCGGATTTGCCACCGCCTAAAAACAGCAGTAAGTCATCGACGTCTTTGACAACCAATCCAAAACTGTTCGGGCAATGGTATATGGATGACGCTTTGATCTCACTGAATCTATAAACAACTCTGGACTGGAGCCAAGCTATGTGCGATTTATGGCTACTTTTTGAACTTGTGAGCCATCCATCAAATCCCGTGCTTTAGCTTCTTCAGCATGTCATTTTTTCTAGAGTCCATGCACTCCACCGCAGAATGAAAGGAAATAACATGCTTGGCAGCATTATTTTACTTCAGTAACTAACTTCTTCGGTAGATCAGTGGTAAAGTGCTCTTCTTATGATCCCAAGTTAACGGGTTTGATTCTCCATTTTTGAAGACAAAAGAGACTGTGGCATTTAGAGTCGCTCGATGTCGTCTCGTAAGTTCTCGTAAGATGTTTGGCCATTACAAATGTAGGTTTTTCAATATTTCACTCGGTCAACACAGTGTAATCCCAACTAATGGGACATGCGAAATGGTGATTAAAATGGAAATTTAATTTTAGTCACCCTAACGGTTGAATTGCTCAACTGAAGAAGGATGATAGTTTTGGATTAGAAACAGAACAAAGACATATTAATAGGGATTTTGAGTCATAGGAAACAGATCTTTTCACAAATGAGAATAATTTTAAAATTTTTGGATAAAAAATAAAATTCTTAAAATGGTGGAAATCAAACCAAGAGTTTAAAGAAAGGAACTGAATCCTACTCTTAAACATATTGGGCTCTTTATGTTAGCCTGAGGCTGGATATGGGCACTTGCACTTTATAGATATCATAGTCAGCGCTGTAGTCACAACATTTTCTCAGGGCATACACTATGACAGAGCATTAGAGATCCCACACACCAGATAGCTTCGGTGCCTTATTTTATCGTAGGGGATGACACGTTATTTACAGTGAATTTTCTGTAATTTGGCCGAAAGGAGGCCCACTAAAGGCGTTTTAAGATGAAAAACAAGACAATCTTATATTAAAGATTAGAGAAAAATATGAGCTGTAAAATATTAGCCTACTCTTAATTATAGAACAGTGCTCTCTACTGGAATTGGTTCCAGATACCAAATAAAGGACTCCCATTGACACTATGACTTCTACTAGATCAAACTATCTGTTGGAGTACGGTGGTTCTGCATTCACGTCTTCACACATTTATCAGGTTTAGATCTCTCAACCGGTTGGGTATTGAATGAACATACGGTTGGAGACGTTAGCAACTAGCAGTGAAGACCTTAGGTCAGTGAGAATATTCTTCAATATTATTCATCCGTCACATTCTGCAGTTAAGCAGTGGAATACTGACGCACGTTCAGTTTGGATGTTCGCGGTTATCATGGGCGTAAGCTGGACCGTTGACACTCACAGACAGAAAGGCAATTCATTTTAAAAAGGAAGAAGCCAAAGGATAAGAGGTCATACTCTGACGAGTGGAGTATACCCGGCTATACTCTCGATTACAGCACTGACCATAGCAGGCCAGGATCTGTATCTGAGCATCATTAAAGAAACCATACAATCTACTGTCATAACATTATTGACACGTTTATCAAAATATGATCCTGAAAACAAGGCTTACATTTTCCTCAGTTAGTAGTGCTGAAAGTGTCCTAAAGTGATGGAAACATCCCCCAAGATCCCAGATTGTATTATAATATGATAGGTTTGGGTAGAACTCAAAATAGAGATCATTCAGTGCAACATTCAGAAGAAACACAACTTGAAAGGAGCACTGCAAGAAGCTAATTAAACCAATGCCAAGCAGAAAGAGAAATCTAGCCTATATTGGGGGGGGGGGGGGGGGGGGGGGGGGGGGAGGGCTCCATACAAAGTAAAAGTTTATGTTCCTTTTTTCTGTACCGTTCTTCTTTCTTTGTGAAACTACTTGTCTAGTTTCATTTTGGAGGCTATATTTTTTCCAGATGATACAGATTTAATTTTGCTACATAATGTTTGAGGAAGTAAACTGCTACTTATAAGGGGTCATTTACAGGGTCTATCACGATGTATTAAATATATATTTTACTAGCTGAAGTACCCGTGCTTAGCTACGCGTCATAAATAAATTAAAATGTGAAGGTGACAGTTAAAACAGGGGATAGGCGAGGTGCTGCGCAGAGGGAGATTAAGGATGGAACATTTTGTCCAACTACACCGCTCGACGTTGACCGTGTTTTATAGCACAAATTTAGGTTTTACTCGCTAACCGTTGGAGATACCTTTCGGATAGAAAATGTAATTTTAAACCTCGTATATGCCATCAAAAGTTTGCTATTTCTTAGCGTTCTCTTTTCATTTGAAATGGAAATATGAAAGTTTGAAACCAATGGGTGTAGTGACGTCACTAAAATGGTCGCCATCTTAAAATAGTGCAAAGTATTGAAATCAAAAGTAACCTATATGTTAACCAGGTAAATCAGATACTTCCATGTAAAATTCATGTAAATCGGACCATTGGTACTTGCGTGATTGAGTAATACACACACACACCATCTCATTTTTAGCCTCGCTTCGCTCGCGTCATAGTCGTGTCATAGTGTTATTCAATGAAATGCAGGTTTAACCCCGTTAACACCCCTTTAGAACCTGAATATCCAAAAATCTCTCCTTAGTAGACGTTTTTGACACACAACAAACATATCCCCAAAATATCATTCTTCTAACTTTAATAGTTTGTGTTGGTCGATGAGAGTGAACATCCAAAAATCCTTCCTTAGTGGATTTTTTTCTTCCAGAATTTCACCCCTACCCATAGGCCCCTTAAATTGCATTTATGAAAAAACGGTCGAACACCTATTTATTTTATTTATTTATTTATTAATTTTTAAGCTGATTGATTTCCTCCGAGTTTCAAACTCCTCGCCTATGTCGATTAAGAGATACACGCTCCGTTAGGAATCTTTCAACCCCCACTTTTCATCCCTTTCACCTCATAATATACACTACATCGAAAAACCATTAGACATTAGGGTGGAACGAAAAAATATTATTTTCAATTTCAATACGGAATAGTGATAAAAAGTTGCCTTTTACTATTATTAAATCAATTGTAAAGTTTGAAGACGATTGGAGAAGGGTAAGAGGTGCCGCAAAGGGTTAGAAATTAAAATTTTTTAGTGAAATTTACGAAATTTCAATACATTTGGATCGGCAAAAAATATTGTTGTATTTATCAATTTCTGCTTAAAAATGGCAGTTTTAGGTGACTAAGATGCACTAACTAACAGAACTGGAGTTTCAGACAGGGTTGCAGCAGCCATAGCAAGTGCCGTTCTTAAAGATGTGGTAATGATTTCTGAGGAGAATAAAACTCATTGACAGGATGACAATTCGAAGAGCTAGAGTCAGTAATCGAAAAAAAATGCAGTTGCAACCAGTGTCAACAATCAAGTTTGAGAGAACAAAGGGTTGTTTTTTGATGGCAGAAAGAATAAGACAATTGTAAAAGATAAAGAAGGGAACACATTTTACAGAAAAACTGTCGTTGAAGAAGGTAAAGGCATCAAAGATAGTATTATTGAGTATTTCAATGGTAACTGTGATTTGAACTTGAACAGTGTAACTGCAATTGGATGTGATGGCACTGCTTCAAACAGTAGAGCTTATAATGGTGTTATCGCTCTATTAGAAAAGAACATTCATAAGTCTTTGCAGTGACTAATATGTTTATTTCATTGGAACGAGTTGCCGTTGCGCCACCTGTTTTGTGCATTGGATGGAAATACAAAAGGACCTAATGAGTTCGGGGGAGTATTAGGCAAACCACTTGAAAAATGCTATGAGCTTCCAGTAGCTACGTACTCACCGATTGAGGACAACCTTCCAGACCTCGAAATGAAACAAGATATAAGTACCGACCAAAAGTATTTACTTGAAATGTGTAAATCAATCTCAAGTGGAATCTGCCTCCCTGATATAGCCATGAAGATACCAGGAAAGTTGGCACATTCACGTTGGCTGACGTTGGCCAGTCGCATTCTCCAGTTGTATGTTGGAACAGAGAACCCTTCAGAAAACCTGAAAACCTTAGCAGAGTATGTAGTTAAGGTGTATGCTCCCATCTGGTTTTACATTAAGCTGAAGCCCTTTTGTGTAAATGGAGCCAAACACTTATGGAGACTGATTTCGTTTTCACGTTACCTTTGCAACGAATATCTCAAAGTAATCGACCGGGTTATTCAAAGAAATGGCTACTACGCTCACCCCGAAAACATGCTTGTCTGTATGTTAAGTGATGAGAGAAAACACATAAGAGAGTTAGGCCTCCGACGACTTTTGAAGGCAAGGTCAGAACAGAAGAATGAGGTACGGAAGTTTGTGAGACCTAAACTAAACTTCAAAGCCGAAGATTACATCGACATGATCAATTGGGCTGATGTAACAATCACAGAACCACCGATGACAAAGCACGTAAATGATGAGGACTTAGCCAAGTACATAAGTGAAGCAAGAGAAGATGGCCTGATGCATTCTATTGATTTTCCACGTTTTCCCTGTCATACACAAGCAGTGGAAAGAGTAATCAAGCTTGTAACAGAATCATCACTCTTTGTTTGTGGTCTAGAAGAAAGAAATTGATTTGTCGAAGCCAGAATTGCTTCACACACGATGATGCCAAAATTTGAAACAAAGAAACATTTTACCTAAAATGTATTTGAGAACATTGAACATTGAATATTGATTTAGCTTTGTTATAATGTTTTATTTGTCTATTATTTGCATTTTATGAATAAATGTGTGTTCTTATCTCAATGGTTATGACTTCATTGCTTAAGATAAGTTCCCTTTCTACTCTCTGATTTGGTTCAATGTTTTCACTGTATTATAAAAATGAAAGGAGACATTCTAAGTACCTTAAATAAGTTTTAGTCAAAGAAAAATCTTTACAATATCATATCCACCAGTATCTTACTATGACAAAGCCAAAAGAGTACATTTATTTTGGAAAAACCATTATTTATTTATGTTTTAATACCTACTAAGTGGGCCTATAAAATGATGATTGACAACAAATTTTAATTTTTTGCACTATTTTAGGCGTAGTGTTAATGAAATTGAAATAATAAACATAAAACACATCAATAAAATAAAAAATAAAATTCTAGAAAATTGGAAAATTTTAAGACAAAAAAAATATGTTCAAGGCTTCTGCGGCACCTCAAGATGTGGTTCTATCACAATAAAACTTTCTAGAATAACTTCTCACATAAAAAGACAAATTTTAATCACTATTAGAATGGGTAATACAGAAAACTATTGTTTGCCCTATAGCAACGTTCCACCCTATTAGACATGTGTCAGCTTATTCTTAATGATTAGTATATATGCCAAGTATCACATCCCCAAATGAAACCACTCGTGAAATATCGTTATTCAATGAAATGCACGTTTACCCCCTTAACACCTCTTTAGAACCTGCATATCCAAAACTATTTCCTTAGTGGACGTTTTCGACATACAACGAACATATCCACAACATTTCATGTTTCTAACTTCAATAATTTTGGCTGGGCGATGATGAGTGAGTGAGTCAGTCAGGACATTTTCTTTCATTTATTTTTGATAATTTCAACCCTCCCCATGAACCCCTTAAATTGGATTTATGAAACAAACGGTCGAACACCTATTTACTTATTTAAAGCGGTTTTCCCCCTGAGTTTGATGAGTGAGTAAGTGAGTCAAATTTCACCCCTCTCCAAGGGCCCCTTCAATTGGATTTATGAAAAAACGGTCGAACACCTATTTACTTGTATTTTAAGCTGTTTTTTCCCGCCGAATTTCAAACTCCTCGCCTATGTCGTTTAAGAGATACACGCTCCGTTAAGAATCTTTCAACCCCCACTTTTCACCCCTTTCACCTCATAATATACACCACATCGATACACCCTTAGACATATGTCTGATTATTTTTAATGATTAGTTGATATACCGAATATCACAACCCCAAAGAATCAACTCATGAGATATCGTTATTCAATGAAATGCACGTTTACCCCCTTGACACTTCTCTAAAACTCGAATAAACAAAAATCATTCCTTAGTTGACGTTTTCGACATACAGCGAACATATTCACAAAATTTCATGTTTCCAACTGTAATAGTTTTCGCTAGGTGCGATGAGTGAATGAGTTGGACAGGACATTTTCTTTCAATTATTTTTACCAGAATTTCACCCCTCCCCATGGGTCCCTTAAATTGGATTGATGAAAAAACGCTGGAACACCTATTAACTTATTTTTTAAGCTGTCTTTTTCCCCTGAGTTTGATGTGTGAGTGAGTTACCAGTCAGTTAGGACACTTTCTCTCCTTTTTCCCCCCAGAATTTCACCCCACCCCATTGGCCCCTTAAATTAATTTATGAAAAAACGGTCGAACACCGATTTACTTACTTTTTAAGCTTATTTTTTACGCTGAGTTTCAAATTTCTCGCCTATGTCATTTAAGAGATAGGCCTACACGCTCCGTTAGGAATCCTTCAACACCCACTTTTCACCCCCTTTCACCTCATAATAATACACCACATCGAAAAACCCTCAGACACGTGTCTTCTTACTTTTTAATGAGGAGTTTATATGCCGTGTATCACATCCCCCAATGAAACCAATCGGCATATATCGTTATTCAATGAAATGCAGGTTTAACCCCCTTAAGACCCCTTTAGAACCTGAATATCCAAAAATTCTCCCTTAGTGTACGGTTTTGACATACAACGAACATATTCCCGAAATGCCATGTTTCCAACTTCAATATTTTTGGCTGGGCGATGAAGGGCGAGTGAATGAGTCAGGACATTTTCTTTCATTTTTTTTCTTCAGAATTTCACCCCTCCCGATGAACCCCTTAAATTTGATTGATCAAAAAAAACTGTCGAAAAGCTATTTACTTACTTTAAAGCAGTGTTTCCCCCTGAGTTTGATGAGTGAGTCAGTCAGTCAATCAGTTAGGACACTTTCGTTCCTGTTTTTCCCCCAGAATTTCACCCCTCCCCATGGGCCCCTTAAATTGGATTTATGAAAAAACGGTCAAACACATATTTACTTATTTTTTATGCTGATTTTTTCCCGCTGAGTTTCAAACTCCTCGCCTATGTCGTTTAAGAGATACACGTTCCGTTAGGAATCTTTCAATCCCCACTTTTCACCCCTTTCACCTCATAATATACAACACATCGAAAAACCCTCAGACACGTGTCTTCTTACTTTTTAATGAGGAGTTTATATGCCGTGTAACACATCCCCCAATGAAACCAATCGGCAGATATTGTTATTCAATGAAATGCAGGTTTAACCCCCTTAAGACCCCTTTAGAACCTGAATATCCGAAAATCCTGTCTTAGTAGATGGTTTTGACATACAATGAACATATCCCCAAACTGTCATGTTTCTAACTTCAATAATTTGGGCTGGGCGATGATGAGTGAGTGAGTCAGGACATTTTCTTTCAATTTTCTTTTTTCAGAATTTCACCCCTCCCCATGAACACCCTAAATTTGATTTATGAAAAAAAAAAACTGTCGAACAGCTATTTACTTACTTTAAAGCAGTTTTTCCCCCTGAGTTTGATGAGTGAGTGAGTCAGTCAATCAGGACACTTCCTTTCCTGTTCCCCCCACCCCCAGAATTTCACCCCTCCCCATGGGCCCCTTAAATTGGATTTATGAAAAAAAAAAAAGGTCAAACACCTATTTACTTCTTTTTTTTTCGCTGAGTTTCAAACTCCTCGCCTATGTCGTTTAAGACATACACGCTCCGTTAATAATCTTTCAATCCCCACTTTTCACCCCTTTCACCTCATAATATACACCACATCGAAAAACCCTCAGACACGTGTCTTCTTATTTTTGGCCTACTTTTCACATTTTGCAAAAATGAGGAAGAAGTAGACTTATGAGATCGATCCGGGTAAATGTGTGTCTGTCTGTCCTTCTACTTGTCTGGCTGTGTGTGTCCAGCCCTATCAACTCCGAAACGGCTGCAGAAATCGGAACCAAATTTAGTATGAGTAAAGATGCATACAGGAATATCTCACGTCTAGTTTTGAAAATGATGTCAGTGCTACCAGCTGCTAAAAAATCGCACTAAAATTTGAGCTCCATGTTGGATATCTTGGAAGGTATGCATGGGAGCTATTCCAAAATTGGTACCCATGTAGATAACACTATTTCAGTTTAATTTCCAGCAGACCATACATTACAGAGTTGCCAAAATAATTTTAAGCCTTATGATAAGTCCAATTTTTAAATGGCTATAACTTCTACACTATCAATTGGATTTCAACCAAATTTTGTATGTAATATGTGTACATAATCAGTTATGACTGAACGCATTCTTAAGAGCCACCAGGGCTGCCAACTGTTAATAATTGCTATCTCTAATCTTTTATCCAAATACCAATATATCAGAAGGTATGCAAGCCGACCGTTTTAAACTATGCACACGTATATTACCTGACATTTTAGATTCATTTTGGAGTAACTTATATACTTAAGTTCTACCAACATGATTGTAAGCCTGCTGATAGGGCCAATTTTTAAATACGTTAACTTCTATACTATCAGTTGGATTTCAACCAAATATCGTATATGCTATGTGTAACATAACGGATATGATTATACGTATTCTTAAGAGCAATCAGGGCTGCCAACTGTTAATGAATGCTGTCTATATATTTTTTTAATCTAATAACAATATATCAGGAAGTATGCAAGCCAACAGCCCTATACCTTGCACACGTATAGCACCTGACATTCTAGATTAATTTGGAATAATTAATATAAGTCAGTGCTGCCTACATGATTCTATGCCTGCTGATAGGTCCAATTTTAAAATACATGTAACTTCTATACTAACAAATGGATTTAATCCAAAATTGGCACAACAAGATATCATAATATTTCAGATTAGGCTATTTCTGACCAGCACACGCATGACATTGTTGCCAACATGCTTTTACGCGTGCTGATAGATCCAATGTCTAACTGCATGTATCGTGCATTGAACTTCAAACAATTTTTTAATTCTGTAACTTAAGAGATGGAGCTAAGAATATATTCAGTCACCAGGGCTGCCAAGTGTAATGCTCTATTAGGTTACATTATACCAGGTATATTTCGAACTAATTAGACATTTCGATATTACCAACTTAATTTCGTCATTATTCTAGATAGGTTCATATAATGTAGATTAATCATTGGCATGAAACTTACTTTTAAGAAATGTAGGCTCTTTAGTTCCTCACGGAACTTCTTGTTAATGATGAGTTTATATGCAGAGTATCCCATCCCCCAATGAAACCAATCGGAAGATATTGCTATTCAATGAAATGCACGTCTACCCCCTTAACACCCCTTTAGAACCTGAATATCCAAAAATCTTCTCTTAGTGGGCATTTGCGGTCCTTGAGGAAGCTGCATACCAAATTTCATTCCAATCCGTTCGGTGGTTTCTGAGATTTCGTGATGAATGAATGAGTGAGTGAGTGAGTGAGTGGTATTTGACAAATATCTAGTAGATAGTGTCAAGTCTTTGTTATGCTAAACTCGGTTGACAGTGCTGTGTGAGCAGTTGAGTAACTAACGGGATTTCAAGTAATGATCCTCATTTTCTATACCGGTAGTGCAGAGCGCAACTGGCATCCAGTCGGCCGTGTCTCGACTTGAGCTATGTTGCCATGGAAACTATCTGCCTTGCCAGTCCTTCATGAGTATATTTTATGATTTGATTAGCCTGTGCTTGAGTGCAAATGGGCCCAAATCAGAAGAATGAGAAAGACTATCGAAAATGCATGTAGCCAGCGGTTCATTCTGGGTCCTAAACTATGTGTATGCAAAATTTGGTTGAGATTGGTGGAACGGTGTAGATTTGTATACGGAACAGACCCACCCATCCACCCACCCACCTACATACAGACTTTCACTTATATATATATATAAGACTAGCAGAAGTACCCATTCTTCGAACGGTCGTCGGTATTAATAACCAAACGTAATCAATTGAGCTACTGTTGCAATGGTTAGGGACTTGGAACCTGTTTGTCGACAAAGATAAATGATTAGTTGAAATATGCTCTGAAACTAATTTACCTAACGTGTACTTCCTGACGTGAAAATAAAATTGAAAACCTCGTAGACGAAATGCAATTCACGTTGCATAAAAAGTGACCCACACTGTTGTGTCAAGTGCACATCCAGAGGAAGACCTCTTTAATAAATTATAAAGGCTATTGGTGCATGAAAACTCAGTTTTTTTAGCCTCCAATGGCCCAAATTCCTAAAAAAAAAAAAAAAAAAAAAAAAAAAAAAAAAAAAAAAAAAACTATTTCAATTCAGGAATTTTTGAAAATAATCTTGCTGTTTGAAGATATAATAGACCTTCTGTACGACACATCGCACGTTTAAGTCTTGTGAAAAAATCCAGGGTACCTCTTGACCCCCTTAAGCGCATTGATGAATTTTACAGTTTTTGTTGGTTCCGTGATAATCTTATAGCCATTTGCAAACTTTCACAGAAATTTAATAAATGGAGTGGCATTACTTCTTGCAGAAATAGATGGAAAGTTGGATGTACCTTTTTGTGACACTGTTGTCATGGTTACTGGCTTGCATTCCTACATTAATTTATTAAATGAAATTATTTTTCTGGGAATATCTCAGAAACTCTTGGTTTTAGAGCATTAAAATGTAGTTTCCGGGGACCCTTTACGACTGTTTAGGGGCCCCGAGGTTTTTTTCTGACACCAAGGGGCAGAAAATGAGCTTTGTCTCGTCGTTGTAGGCCGTAGTATCATCATCATCATCCTCTTGCACAGTTTCCAGCCGTTGGCCGGGTCTGTTTGGAACACAGGCCACTCCAACGTCTTCTGTCTTCCCACCAACTCTCAGCTTCCACCACTGTCCAGTCTTCTTCTCTCTTCTTCACGCTTTCTTCCATCCCTTTCAGCCACCTGTCTCTCGGTCTTCCTCTCGGTCTCTTTCCTTCCCATTTCGTCTCGTGTATCCTCCTGGGTATCCTCTTATCCTCCATTCGTTTTACATGTCCATGCCATCTAAGTCTAGATTTCTCTATACTATCCCGTAATGGTTCCTCCTTTATTAATTCTCTGGTCCTCTCATTTCCTATTCTGTCCATCATTGTAACTCCAATACTGCTTCTCAAGAAGCTCATCTCACTGGCCTGTATTTTGCTCTTCTCCCTTCCTTTCATAGCCCAGGTCTCCGAGGCATACGTCAGGATAGGGGGATAGTACGTCCGATATATGATCTTTTTTCTGTTCTGAGGGACATCCTTGCTCTATAACATGCTTCTCACACTCCTCCGGAATGCTTCTGCCTGTCTCCCCCGCTCATTTTTTCTCTATAGTTTCTTCCATTATCTTGTATCAGGCTTCCCAGATACTTGAAACTCTCCACTTTCTTCAGCTGTTCCCCACCAATTGTTATTCCCGTTGTGGTTCTCTCCTTCTTCCTTGTTGTGATCACCATCTCACTCTTATTTATGCTAAATGTCATCCCATATCCTTGTATTATTCCTTCCTACACGTCCAACTGTTCCTGTACCTCCTCCTCCTTGTTCCCCCAAATCATCAAATCATCCGCTAACACCATTGCTTTCATCTTTCCTTCCCCAATTACTTGTGCCACTCGGATCATTATGTCATCCATCGCCACAATGAAAAGTAACGGTGCCAGTGCACTTCCTTGTTTCAGGCCGTTTCTCTGTTCCACCCAGTCCGATCTCTCTCCTCCCACTTTCACTCAGCTCACGCTTCCCTTGTATATCTCCTTTATCCTCCTTATAGTCCATTTTTCTTTTCCTCTATCCTCCAGGGACTTCCATACTTTGTTTCTGCATACACTGTCATATGCTTTCTCAATGTCCAGGAAGGCCATCAGTAGATCTGTTCCATACTCACAGTGCTGTTCTTATAACTGCCTTACAGCAAAAATCAAATCCACTGTGGACCTTCCTGCTCTGAAGCCATGTTGTTCTTCCCTCATCCCTCCTTCTATCCTTGTCCTAATTCTCCTTTCCAAAACTTTCTCAAACATCTTTGCACAATGACTCATCAGTTTTATTCCCCGATAGTTTCTGCATTCTGTTCTACTACCTTTGTTGAAGATCGGGACAATTATTCCCTTTTTCCAGTCCTCTGGGGTCTTCCTTTCCGTAGTGTAATAATAATATTAATTATAATAATAATATAACAATATAGGGATATAATAGACCTTCCGTAGCACACCAGCACGTGTAAATCGCGTGAAAAAATTCTAGAGTACCCCTTGACCCCCTTAAGCGAATTATATGTATTGATGAATTTTACAGCTTAGTTTGGTTCCGTTATAACCTTCTAGCCGTTTGCAAACTATCTCAGTAATGTAATAAATGGAATTGTATTGCGTCTTATATTACAACAATAGATGGACCTTTGAATTTCTGTTGCCATGGTTACCGGCTAGCTTCCTTTCATTATTGTATTAAATTAAATTAATTTTCTGGGAATATCTCAAAAACTATTGGTTTTAGGGCCCCCGAGTTTCGTTTCTCACATTGAGGGGCTGAAAATGAGCTTTGTCTCGCCCTTCTACGCCTATTTCAGCATGTATTTAAAGGGGGTAGGCCCCCTTTTATGAGAGGTACAGAGAAGAGTTACATCAATGATTGGTGTCTTGCCTCTGAAGGATATCTGTACCAAATTTTACGTTGATCCACTCAGCCGTTCTCGAGTTATAAGGACACAAAAAATTGTCCACAGACAAACAAACAAACAAACAGACAGACAGACAGACAAAAATTTCATTTTCGCGCGCATCCGTCATAAAACAGTCTAAAACGCGTAAATAACGCAAATTTCCGTAGAAATTCAGAAAAAACAGACAAACTTTCATTCTTATATATATAGAGATTATTAAAAGGGTAGTATTTCATGTTTCAAAGCCACACTTTAACTTTGAGAGACCACTGTATGCGTTCGACTTTGAGTCACTGTATACCAAACTTCACAAACTTATGCTCATCCGTCTTTACGTTGTTGTTTCGAACGAACAGCAGAGCAAACACAAATGAACCTGACGCTGCTATTGCTCATGGCTTACCTAATCTGCAAAATCTTAGAGGTGTTCTTATTTGCTAATGAGACCTAAATTCTAAATATAGATAATTTAAAATGCAATTTTTCAGTGTTGCTTAGTAATCTATATTAAACTAGAGGTCCTGTACAAGAAATCTCGCTCGTGTTAAACCACCCGCCTGGCTTTACTGTTATGCGGAATCAACGCGACACAGTTCTGGCAGGGCTATCATCTTGTCTGTTTAAACGCACTTTTTAAACAAATTGTCGATATATATGAAATCAGAATGCAATTCATCGCAGCTTTGGGTAATTCTCTTCTCATTTGTTACCATGAGTTACTCTTCAGACAGCTCACTTTAATGTGCTTAATTAAATTGAATGGGAGTAAATTATCTACTTAATCTTACAAACCTGAATAAAATGGAATACAATTAAATTGTAAACTCTGACTTAATCCCAATCAATTTAATATACAAAATTCAAAAATGATGGGCGATGCACACGACATAGCACAATATACGTGAACAATCCTCCTTTTTAATTGAGTACAGCACAACAATTCCACCATGCTTGACAAAGAGGAAATTGGCCCCAATTAATAGCTTTCCAATAGCCATACAATGAATGACCAGAACGTGCAGACAGTTCCGCTCTCGACGTCTGCGGAATGGGGGGATATAGGCATATATTGTTTCTACTGTTGTTTGTACTCGACCACAATGACATCGATGTAAGCGCATATGATGATTACTAACCATTGTGCTCAACTGAGAAACACAATTTTATTTACAGTACCGGTTCACTAAATTAGGATATCAACTATTTATCCATCTATCTTCGTTATTGTGTACGCTCATTTGGATTGGCTATTTATCATTCGCAGTCAAGCTGTGTGAATGTTACATGTAGCACAACATAAATCTGTTTGTGCAGTGATTTGTAGGACAAAACTAATAATACTAATATTATTAATAAAAGAATTATATCAACAAAGGCAAATCAAGACATTATAACACAGTCGTTAAAACAGAAGCTCTCATCTGAAACTATTATAATTGGTGGCAAATCTCGAATAAAAATGATCGAAAGACAATAAAGGAAAATCCTCAGGAAACTCTTAGGACCAAAGTGTGAAAAGGCAATTTGGATGAAAGAGAAATCACATGAAATTTATCAAGTTACAAAAAAAATCACAGATACTAGAAGGAAACGGCGGTTACAGTTTTACGGACAACTGCATAGAATGCTCACAAAGAACATTTTCAACCTTGCCCCATCAGTGGAAAATCAAAACAACTGGCTGAAAGAAATCAGTGAAGACATAAATAAAATTGGCTGTCATGAAGAAACCACTGAAGACAGATCAAAATTCAGAACGATAATTCACAAACACAACTTTTCTGAGAAACCCACCCGACAAAATAGAGAATGGACAGAACAGCGTAAAAGGGAACTCACTGAGAGGGTGAAGAGATATTGGGAAGGGAAGAAAGAAACAGAGCTAATAACTTCAAACGCGCTCCTTAGTTGGGCACAACCACAACGAATCAAAACATAATAATAATAATACGATACATTGGCTTTCACGCCCAAGTAGATAAAATTCTTTCAAGTTTTTGTGAAAAGACTCGACAAAAAACTAGGAGAATTTCTGGATTTTAATAGTAATAATAATAATAATTTAATAATAACTATTATTATTAGTAATATTATTATCATCATCATCATCATCATCATCGTCAGATCCCTGATATGCTGAATGAGCATATGCTCATCTAAGCGTAACCACCTGTTACAAGAGGAGCCAAAGGAGGTCTAGTCAAGGATGCAAGGAACATTGGTTGTTAGCCTTCTTTCGATTTTTGCAAGAAATGAAAGTAGACATGAGATCTACACGGGCCAAAAGTAATCAGTCTGTCTGTGTGTGAGTGTGTGTGTGAGTTAGTATATCTGTCCCCCATTATCAATTCAAACACGACGAAGCCGAATTGAACCAAATTTGGTACAGAGGTAGCACTAGCAAAGGACAACTCAGTGTCATGTTTTATGTCGCCACCATCTTGACGGAAACGGAATGGTGGCCACTCAAATGTTCAAAGCTTAAATAAAATTACGACTAACCTTATCATCTGATATCTACCAAAGTTTGCAACAATATACCTTCATGTGGGAAGCGTCTTTTGACCAAACTACAAGGTCATTATCCAAATAGCTTGAAGATGGCAGCCTTGTATGTGTGCGAATCGATCCCCCTTATCAATTCACACTTGACGTATTCAAATCAAACCAACTTTGGTACAGAGGTAGCAATAGAAAAGGACAACTCAGTGTCATGTTGTATATTACCACGATCATAACGAAAAAGAAATGGCGCCCACCCAAATGTTCCGAGCTTAAATCAAATTAAGACTAACCTAATCATCCGATCTCTACCACATTTTGTAACACTATATCATAATGTAGGAAGTATCTTTTGCCCAAACTACAAGGTCATCAGCCACATAGTTTCAAGCTGGTGGATGTATGAATCATGCAAGTCTTATATCCTAACCGTAACTTACGATTCAACAAGGTCTGGCCTCACCAAATCCGCTTATCAAAAAGTAACGAGCCGGAGGCTGGAATGCGCAAACCAGTGACTACATCGGCTAATCGTGGCGTGTGTAACGAGGTGTGGTTCCGACCAGAGCGTGGAAGGTCACAGCCCGTCGCTAGATGGCACACGTGCACGTCACGTGACGATACAAAGCGAGCAGCAGCATGCATCAATCGTCCAACGCTGTCAGTCGCATTGCAAACAGGGGCATGGAGGCGTCAACCGAAGAGCAAAGAGGTGTTGTTCGGTTTCTGACAGCGGAAGGAGTAGGGGGAACGGACATTCATCGCCGAATGTCACAAGTGTACGGCGAACACTGCATGTCCCTTGCAAGGATCAAGGCGTGGCACTAGCGCTTCAGGGAAGGACGGGTGTCGTTAGCCGAAGATGCCTGGTCTGGGGAACCCCCTTGCATTACCGATGACAACGTCCAGCTGGTTGATGCACTCATTACCCAGGACCGCTGAGTGACAGTAAACGTCATAGCCGCCGTGGTCACTCCACGACAATGCACGACCTCAAGGCCAACACAGTCGCGGTACTCCTGCAGAAATTCAAATGGTAGGTTCTCGGCCACCTTCCATACAGTCCAGACCTCTCTCCCTGTGATTACGACATGTTTGGTCCCCTGAAAAGGGCTCTGCGGGGCCAACGATTCACCTCGGTCGCCGAAGTCCAGCTGTACGCGGGGAACTGGTTCTCATCGCAGCCCAGGGAATTTTGTGAGACAACCATTCACCGCCTCGTGTTACAGTGGGACAAGTGCCTCAACAGCCAGGGCCAATACTTCTAACATACAGGTACTGGTTTCTGTAATTATGCCTCCAGCTCGTTACTTTTTGAACGCACCTTATACATAGGGAGATTTAAACTGCTTTCAGGAGGTGTCCGGTAGGTTATTAGCGTTTTATAAAACGCTGCTAGTCACCCGTAGCAGTGACTAACAGTTCAGGCTGACCGTGCCGTATCGTGCTGGGCCGTGCCGTCCCGTCCCGTTGGGTCAAAACGGAGGCCATTGTTTACTCGCTAGTCCATATTTCGGTAACTTCGTAAGTTTATATTCTTTTAGGAATGCACTGAAGAAAATAATGCATATTTAGTATCAAGTGGTTTATAAAAACGGCAGAAAACGTAATGAAATCGTTCAATCTAAGACAAAATATGTTATGCAGTTATACTAAACTAGTTGTTGACCTTGTGATAGCACTGGGCGTATGCAGCGTAGTGGTAGCGTCATAGCCTAGAGGTCAGTGGATTGAATCCAAGCGAATTCAAACTTCTTTACTTGATTTTTTTTATTGAATGATATATAACTACTCACACGCTGTAATGTTAAGCATATAGAGTGTGTATTTGCAATCGAAAATATTATATCTTATATATAAAAGTGAAAGCCTCCGTGGCTTAGGCGGCAGCACGCCGGCCTCTCACCGCTGGGTCCGTGGTTCAAATCCCGGTCACTCCATGTGAGATCTGTGCTGGACACAACGGAGGCAGACAGGTTTTTCTCCGGGTACTCCGGTTTTCCCTGTCATAATTTCATTCCAGCAACACTCTCCACTATCACTTCATTTCATATGTCATTCATTTAATCATTGCCCCAGAGGAGTGCGTCAGGCCTCGGCAGCCGGCACAGTTCATATCCTCGCCGCTAGATGGGGGCTTCATTCATTCCATTCCTGACCCGGTCGGAGACTGGAAGCGGGCTATGGATTTTCATTTTCATATAAAAGTGAAAGTCTGTATGTATGTATGTGGGTGGGTGGATGGGTGGGTGGGTTGGTTCCGTATACAAATCTACACCGTTCCACCAATCTCAACCAAATTTTGCATACACATAGTTTAGGACCCAGAAGGAACCGCTGGCTACATGCATTTTCGATAGTCTTTCTCATTCTTCTGATTTCGGCCCTTTTGCACTCCAGCAAAGCTAATCTATCTATATATATAAAAATCAATCTTACGTGATAGTTTGTCTGTGGGTGTGTATGTCTCCTATGCATTCATATACCACTCAACCGATTGCGATGAAACTTGGGTGAGATGTTGAGTACACTCCAAGGATGGTTTCTGACTTAGGAAATCCATTTTACAATAGGTAGCGCACGCGTAGATTCAACAAATGAGCGACGATGCGCGAAGCATTTCAACAAAGTCCCGTATGTGTTCATATACCATTCGTCCGATAGCGATGAAACTTGGGTGAGATATTGAGTACACTCCAAGGAAGGTTTCTGACTTAGTAAATCCATTTTACAATAGGTAGCGCACGTGTAGATTCAACAAATGAGCGACGATGCGCGAAGGATTTCAACAAAGTCCCGTATGTGTTCATATACCATTCGTCCGATTGCGATGAAACTTGGGTGAGATGTTGAGTACACTCCAAGGATGGTTTCTGACTTAGTAAATCCATTTTACAATAGGTAGCGCACGCGTAGATTCAACAAATGAGCGACGATGCGCGAAGCATTTCCACAAAGTCCCGTATGTGTTCATATACCATTCGTCCGATTGCGATGAAACTTGGGTGAGATGTTGAGTACACTCCAAGGATGGTTTCTGACTTAGTAAATCCATTTTACAATAGGTATCGCACGCATAGATTCAACAAATGAGCGACGATGCGCGAAGCATTTCAACAAAGTCCCGTATGTGTTCATATACCATTCGTCCGATAGCGATGAAACTTGGGTGAGATGTTGAGTACACTCCAAGGAAGGTTTCTGACTTAGTAAATCCATTTTACAATAGGTAGCGCACGCGTAGATTCAACAAATGAGCGACGATGCGCGAAGCATTTCAACAAAGTCCCGTATGTGTTCATATACCATTCGTCCGATAGCGATGAAACTTGGGTGAGATGTTGAGTACACTCCAAGGAAGGTTTCTGACTTAGTAAATCCATTTTACAATTGGTAGCGCACGCGTAGATTCAACAAATGAGCGACGATGCGCGAAGCATTTCAACAAAGTCCCGTATGTGTTCATATACCATTCGTCCGATTGCGATGAAACTTGGGTGAGATGTTGAGTACACTCCAAGGATGGTTTCTGACTTAGTAAATCCATTTTACAATAGGTATCGCACGCATAGATTCAACAAATGAGCGACGATGCGCGAAGCATTTCAACAAAGTCCCGTATGTGTTCATATACCATTCGTCCGATAGCGATGAAACTTGGGTGAGATGTTGAGTACACTCCAAGGAAGGTTTCTGACTTAGTTAATCCATTTTACAATAGGTAGCGCACGCGTAGATTCAACAAATGAGCGACGATGCGCGAAGCATTTCCACAAAGTCCCGTATGTGTTCATATACCATTCGTCCGATTGCGATGAAACTTGGGAGAGATGTTGAGTACACTCCAAGGATGGTTTCTGACTTAGTAAATCCATTTTACAATAGGTAGCGCACGCGTAGATTCAACAAATGAGCGACGATGCGCGAAGCATTTCAACAAAGTCCCGTATGTGTTCATATACCATTCGTCCGATAGCGATGAAACTTGGGTGAGATGTTGAGTACACTCCAAAGAAGGTTTCTGACTTAGTAAATCCATTTTACAATAGGTAGCGCACGCGTAGATTCAACAAATGAGCGACGATGCGCGAAGCATTTCAACAAAGTCCCGTATGTGTTCATATACCATTCGTCCGATTGCGATGAAACTTGGGTGAGATGTTGAGTACACTCCAAGGAAGGTTTCTGACTTAATAAATCCATTTTACAATAGGTAGCCCACGCGTAGATTCTACAAATGAGCGACGATGCGCGAAGCATTTCAACCAAGTCCCGTATGCATTGATATACTATTCGTCCGATAGCGATGAAACTTGGGTGAGATGTTGAGTACACTCCAAGGAAGGTTTCTGACTTAGTAAATCCATTTTACAATAGGTAGCGCACGCGTAGATTCAACAAATGAGCGACGATGCGCGAAGCATTTCAACAAAGTCCCGAATGCATTCATATACCATTCGTCCGATAGCTATGAAACTTGCGTAAAATGTTGTGTGCACTGCAGGGAAATTTTCTGGCTTAATACATCCACTTTACAATAGGCAGCGCACGATTAGATTCAACAAATGAGCTACGACGCGCGAAGCATTTCAACAAAGGCACGTTTGCGTTCATATACCATTCGTCCGATAGCGATGAAACTGGGCTGAGATTTTGTGTGCACTCCAGGGAAGGTTTCTAGCTTAGTAAATCCCTTTAAAAATAGGTAGAGCACGAGTAGAATCAACAAATGAGCAACGGCGCGCGAAGCGTTTCAACAAAGTCCCATTTAATTTCATATACCATTCATCCGATAGCGATGAAACTTGGGTGAGATGCTGTGTACACTCCAGGGAAGGTTTCTGGCTTAGTACATACATTTTACAATAGGTAGCGCACCAGTAGATTCAACAAATGAGCGATGACACGCGAAGCGTTTCAACAAAGACCCCTATAAAGTCATATACCATTCGTCTGATAGTGATAAATGTTTGGTGAATTGTTGTGTACACTCCAGGAAAGGTTTCTGGCTAAGTAAATCCATTTTACAATACGAAGCGCACGTTTATGTTCAACAAATGAGTGACTACGCGCGAAGCGTTTCGACAACGTCCCGTATACGTTCACATAACATTCATCCGATTGCGATGAAACTTGGGTGAGATGTTGTGTACACTCCAGGGAAGGTTTCTGGCTGAGTACATCCATATTACAATATGTAGCGCAAGAGTAGAATCAACAAATGAGCGACGACACGCGAAGCGTTTCAACCAAGTCCCGTATGCATACATGTACCATTCGTCCGTACCTATGAAACTTGGGTGAGATGTTGTGTACACGTCATGGAAAATTTCTGGCTTAGTAAATCCCCTATACAATATGCAGCGCACAAGTTGATTCAACAAATGAGGGACGACGCGCGAAGCGTTTCAACAAAGTCCCGTATAAGGTCATATACCATTCTGCCGTTAGCGGTGAAACTTGGGTGAAATATGGTTGACACTCCAAGGAAGGTTTCTGGCTTACTAAATACATTTCACAGTAGGTAGCACACGAGTAGATTCGACAAATGAACGACGATAGCGATGAAACTTGGGTGAGATGTTGTGGACACTTACGTGACGGTTTCTAACTTAGTAAATACATTTTACAGTAGGTAGCGCACGAGTAGATTCAACAAATGAGTGACGGAGTGCGAATCGTTTAAACAAAATCAGGTATGCGTTCATATACTATTCATCCGATTGCGATGAAACATTGATCAGTTATTTTGTACCCGCCAGGGAAGGGGACTTAGTAAATCCATTTCACAATAAGTAGCGCAAGAGTAGATGCAACAAATGGGTGACGACGCGCGAAGCGTTTCAACAAAATTCCCTATTGCGTTCATATAACATTCTTCGATTGCGATGAAACCTTGATGAGTTATTGTGTACACGCCAGGGAAGGGCTTCGACTTAGTAATACATTTCTCAATAGGTAGCGCACGAGTAGATTCAACAAATGAGTGACAGCGCACGAATCGTTTAAACAAAAACCCCTATACGTGCATATACCATTCATCCGATTGCGATGAATCATTGATGAGTCATTGTGTACACGCCAGGAAAGGGTTTCGACTTAGTAAATCCATTTCACAATAGGTAGCGTACGATTAGATTCAACAAATGAGTGACAGCGATGAAACTTTTTGAAAGTTGTTGTGAACGCTCCCACGAATGGTTCTAAATTAGAAAATCCATTTTATGATAGCTTAGAGGCAGTTAACATGTTGTGTATCCAAAAGCACTTCAAGAAACAGAATTTCAACGCCAACACTTTCTTTGATTGGCATTGCAACGCATGCCGGGTACAGCTTGTATATATAAAAATCAATCTTACGTGATAGTTTGTCTGTGGGTGTGTATGTCTCCTATGCATTCATATACCACTCAACCGATTGCGATGAAACTTGGGTGAGATGTTGAGTACACTCCAAGGATGGTTTCTGACTTAGGAAATCCATTTTACAATAGGTAGCGCACGCGTAGATTCAACAAATGAGCGACGATGCGCGAAGCATTTCAACAAAGTCCCGTATGTGTTCATATACCATTCGTCCGATTGCGATGAAACTTGGGTGAGATGTTGAGTACACTCCAAGGATGGTTTCTGACTTAGTAAATCCATTTTACAATAGGTAGCGCACGCGTGGATTCAACAAATGAGCGACGATGCGCGAAGCATTTCAAAAAAGTCCCGTATGTGTTCATATACCATTCGTCCGATAGCGATGAAACTTGGGTGAGATGTTGAGTACACTCCAAGGAAGGTTTCTGACTTAGTAAATCCATTTTACAATAGGTAGCGCACGCGTAGATTCAACAAATGAGCGACGATGCGCGAAGCATTTCAACAAAGTCCCGTATGTGTTCATATACCATTCGTCCGATAGCGATGAAACTTGGGTGAGATGTTGAGTACACTCCAAGGAAGGTTTCTGACTTAGTAAATCCATTTTACAATAGGTAGCGCACGCGTAGATTCAACAAATGAGCGACGATGCGCGAAGCATTTCAACAAAGTCCCGTATGTGTTCATATACCATTCGTCCGATTGCGATGAAACTTGGGTGAGATGTTGAGTACACTCCAAGGATGGTTTCTGACTTAGTAAATCCATTTTACAATAGGTATCGCACGCATAGATTCAACAAATGAGCGACGATGCGCGAAGCATTTCAACAAAGTCCCGTATGTGTTCATATACCATTCGTCCGATAGCGATGAAACTTGGGTGAGATGTTGAGTACACTCCAAGGAAGGTTTCTGACTTAGTAAATCCATTTTACAATAGGTAGCGCACGCGTAGATTCAACAAATGAGCGACGATGCGCGAAGCATTTCCACAAAGTCCCGTATGTGTTCATATAGAATTCGTCCGATAGCGATGAAACTTGGGTAAGATGTTGTATACACTTACGTGAAGGTTTCAAAATTAGTGAATATATTTCACAGTAGATAGCGCACGAGTAGATTCAACAAATGAGCGACGACACGTAAAAAGTTTCAACAAAGACCCGTATGCATGCATATACCATTCGTCCGATAGCTATGAAACTTGCGTAAAATGTTGTGTACACTTCAGGGAAATTTTCTGGCTTAGTAAATCCACTTTACAATAGGCAGCGCACGAGTAGATTCAACAAATGAGTTACGACGCGCGAAGCATTTCAACAAAGTCACGTATGCGTTCATATACCATTCGTCCGATAGCGATGAAACTAGGCTGAGATGTTGTGTGCACTCCAGGGAAGGTTTCTGGCTTAGTAAATCCCTTTAAAAATAGGTAGAGCACGAGTAGAATCAACAAATGAGCGATGACGGGCGAAGCGTTTCAACAAAGTCCCATATAAGGTCATATACCATTCATCCATTAGCGATGAAACTTGGGTGAGATGTTGTGTACACTCCAGGGAAGGTTTCTGGCTTAGTACATCCATTTTAGAATAGGTAGCGCACCAGTAGATTCAACAAATGAGCGATGACACGCGAAGCGTTTCAACAAAGTCCCGTATAAGGTCATATACCATTCATCTGATAGTGATAAATGTTTGGTGAATTGTTGTGTACACTCCAGGAAAGGTTTCTGGCTTAGTAAATCCATTTTACAATACGAAGCGCACGTTTAGATTCAACAAATGAGTGACTACGCGCGAAGCGTTTCGAAAACGTCCCGTATGCATTCATATACCATTCGTCCGATAGCTATGGAACTTGGGTGAGATGTTGTGTACACTTCATGGAAGGTTTCTGGCTTAGTAAATCCACTATACAATAGGCAGCGCACAAGTAGATTCAACAAATGGGGGACGACAAGCGAAGCGTTTCAACAAAGTCCCGTATAAGGTCATATACCATTCTGCCGTTAGCGGTGAAACTTGGGTGAAATATGGTGGACACTCCAAGGAAGGTTTCTGGCTTAGTAAATACATTTCACAGCAGGTAGCACACGAGTAGATTCGACAAATGAACGACGACGCGCGGAGTGTTTCAATACTGTCCCCTATGTGGTCATATCCCATTAGTCCGATAGCAGCGGCTATGCTGGCTAAAGCGCAGCATTAGGTCATGGGGCCAAGCTCTCTGCTGACTCGGTAGACGCGTGGGTTCGAGCCCCACCGTCGGCCGTCCTTGAAATGCTTTTCCGTGGTTTCCCATTTTCAACACCAGGCAAATGCTGGGACGGTACCTTCTGACAGGCCACGGCCGCTTCCTTCCACATCCTTGCCCAGTTTCATTCATCTTCATCCATTCCATCTCTCATCCCGACGCGCAGGTCGCCCACGGGCGTCGACTTGAAAGACCTGCACTCGGCCTCTCAGGAGGCTACACGAAAAAAAAGTCCGATAGCGATGAAACTTGGGTGAGATGTTGTGTACACTTACGTGACGGTTTCTAACTTAGTAAATAAATTTTACAGTAGGTAGCGCACGAGTAGATTCAACAAATGTGTGACGGGGCGCGAATTGTTTATACAAAATCCGGTATGCGTTCATATACTGTTCATTCGATTGCCATGAAACATTGATCAGTTATTGTGTACACGCCAGGGAAGGGTTTCAACTTAGTAAATCCATTTCACAATAAGTAGCGCAAGAGTAGTTGCAACAAATGGGTGACGACGCGCGAAGCGTTTCAATAAAATCCCCTATGCGTTCATATAACCTTCTTCGATTGCGATGAAACCTTGATGAGTTATTGTTAACATGTCAGGGAAGGGCTTCGACTTAGTAATACATTTCTCAATAGGTAGCGCACGAGTAGTTTCAACAAATGAGTGACAGCGCACGAATCGTTTAAACAAAACCCCGTATACGTACATATACCATTCATCCGATTGCGATGAAACATTGATGAGTTATTGTGTACACGCCTGGGAAGGGTTTCGACTAAGTAAATCCATTTCACAATAGGTAGCGCACGAGTATATGCAACAAATGGGTGACGACCCCCGAAGCGTTTGAACAAAATCCCCTATGCGTTCATATAACCTTCTTCGATTGTGATGAAACCTTGATGAGTTATTGTGTACACGCCAGGGTAAGGTTTCGACTTAGTAAATCCTTTTTTCAATAGGTAGCGTACGAGTAGAATCAACAAATGAGTGGCAGCGCACGAATCGTTCAAACAAAATCCCGTATACGTTCATATGCCATTCATCCGATTGCGATGAAACTTTTGAATGTTGTTGTGCACGCTCCCACGAATGATTCTAAATTAGAAAACCCATTTTACGATAGCTTAGAGGCAGTTAACGGAAATTTAAAAACATGTTGTGTATCCAAAAGCACTTCAAGAAACAGAATTTCAACGCCAACACTTTCTTTGATTGGCATTGCAACGCATGCCGGGTACAGCTTGTAAATTCATAAAATATAATCATGAAGGAATGGCAAGGCAGATAGTTTCCATGGCAACATAGCTCAAGTCGAGACACGGCCGACTGGATGCCATTTGCGCTCTGCACTACCGGTATAGAAAATGAGGATCTTTACTTGAAATCCCGTTAGTTACTCAACTGCTCACACAGCACTGTCAACCGAGTATAGCATAACAAAGACTTGACACTATCTACTAGATATTTGTCAAATACCACTCACTCACTCACTCACACATTCATCATGAAATCTCAGGAACTACCCAACGGATTGGAATGAAATTTGGTATGCAGCTTCCTCAAGGGCCGTAAATGCCCAATAAGAAAGGATTTTCGGATATTCAGGTTCTAAAGGGGTGTTAAGGGGGTAGAACTGCATTTCATTGAATATCAATATCTCCCGATTGGTTTCATTGGGGATGTGATACCCGGCATATAAACTCATCATTAAAAATAAGAAGACACATGTCTGAGGGTTTTTCGATGTGGTGTATATTATGAGGTGAAAGGGGTGAAAAGTGGGGGTTGAAAGATTCCTAACGGAGCCTGTATCCCTTAAACGACATAGGCGAGGAGTTTGAAACTCAGCGGAAAAAAAATCAGCATTAAAAATAAGTAAATATGTGTTTGACCGATTTTTCATAAATCCAATTTATGGGGCCCATGGGGAGGGGTGAAATTCTGAAAGAAAAAGACAATAAAGAAAGTGTCCTAACCGATTGACTCACTCGCTCTTCAAACTCAGGGGGAAAAACTGCTTAAAAGTAAGTAAATATGTGTTCGACAGTTTTTTTTTGATAAATCAAATTTAAGGGGTTCATCGGTAGGGTTGAAATTCTGATGAAGAAAAAATTGAAAGAAAATGTCCTGACTCACTCACTCACTCATCATCGCCCAGCCAAAACTATTGAAGTTGGAAACATGGCATTTTCGGGAAATGTTCGGTGTATGTCAAAACCATACACTAAGGGAGGATTTTTGAATATTCAGGTTCTAAAGGGTTCTTAAGGGGGTTAAACCTGCATTTCATTGAATAACAATATCCCACGAGTGGTTTCATTTGTGGATGTGATACTCGGCATATAAACTAATCATTAAAATTAAGTAGACATGTGTCTAAGGGTTTTTCGATGTGGTGTATTATTATGAGGTGAAAGGGGTGAAGAGTGGGGGTTGAAGGATTCCTAACGAAGCGTTTAGGCCTATCTCTTAAACGACATAGGCGAGAAATTTGAAACTCAGCGAAAAAAAATCAGCTTTAAAAATAAGTAAATCGGTGTTCCACCGTTTTTTCATAAATTAATTTAAGGGGCCAATGGGGTGGGGTCAAATTCAGGGGGGAAAAGGAGGGAAAGTGTCCTAACTGACTGACTAACTCACTCACTCATCAAACTTAGGGGAAAAAGACAGCTTAAAAATAAGTTAATAGGTGTTCAAGCGTTTTTTCATCAATCCAATTTAAGGGGCCCATGGGGAGGGGTGAAATTCTGGTGAAAATAATTGAAAGAAAATGGAGAAATTCTGGGGGAAAAACAGGAAATAAAGTGTCCTAACACACTCACTCATCAAACTGAGGGGGGAAGAACAGCTCAAAAATAAGTAAATAGGCGTTCGACCGTTTGTTTTTCATAAATCCAATTTAAGGGGTTCATGAGAGGGGAGAAATTCTGAAAAATAATTGAAAGAAAATGTCCTGACTTACTCACTCATCATCGCCCAGCCAAAATTATTGAAGTTAGAAACATAACATTTTGGGGCTATGTTCGTTGTATATCGAAAACGTCCACTAAGGAAGGAATTTTGGATATTCAGGTTCTAAAGGGGTGTTAAGGGGGTAGACTTGCATTTAATTGAATAACAATATCTTCCGATTGGTTTCCTTTGGGATGGGATACTCGGCATATAAACTCATCATTAAGAATAAGAAGACACATGTCTGAGGGTTTTTCGATGTGATGTAAATTATGAGGTGTATGTGTGAAAAGTGAGTGTCGAAGGATTCTTAACGGAGCAAGTATCTCTTAAAAGACAGGCAAAAAGTATGAATCTCAGGGAGAAAAATAAGCTTGAAAAAGTAGTTAATAGGTGTTCGATCGTTGTTTTTTTCTTCATAAATCCAATTTAAGGGGCTCATGGGGAGGGGTGAAATTCTGGGGAACGAAGTCCACTAAGGAAGGATTTTTGGATATTCACTCATCATCCCCCAGCAAACCTATTGCAGTTAGAAACTTGAAATTTTCGGGATACGTTCGTTGTATGACGAAAAATTCCACTAAGGATGGATTTTTGGATATTCATGTTCTGAAGGGGTGTTAAGGGGGTTAAACTTGCATTTCATTGATTAAGAATTTCTCACGAGTTGTTTCATTTGGGGATGTGATATTCGGCATATAATCTAATCATTCAAAATAAGCAGACATATGTCTAAGGGTTTATCGATATGGTGTATATTATGAGGTGAAAGGGGAGAAAATTGGGGGTTGAAGGATTCTTAACTGAGCATGTACTGTATCGCTTATTCAACATAGGCGATATGTTTGAAATTCAGCGGAAATAGCAGCTTAAAAAATAAGTAAATAGGTGTTCGACCATTTCTTCATAAATCGAATTTAAGGTCCCGATAGGGAGGGGTGAAATTCGTGGGGGGGGAGGGGAACAGGAAAGAAAGTGTCCTAACTGATTGACTCACTTACTCACTCATCAAACGCAGGGGGAAAAACAGCTTTAAATAAATAAATAGGTGTCCGACCGTTTCTTTTTTTCATAAATCCAATTTAAGGGGTTCATAGGGAGGGGTGAAATTCTCAAGAATAAATGAAAGAAAATGTCCCGACTGACTCACTCACTCATCATCGCCCAGCCAAAATTATTGAAGTTAGAAACATGACATTTTGGGGATATGTTCGTTGTATGTCGAAAACGACCACTGTGGAATGAGTTTTGGATATTCAGGTTCTAAAGAGGTGTTAAGGGGGTAAACGTGCATTTCATTGAATAACAATATCTCACGAGTGGTTTCATTTGGGGATGTGATACTTGACATATATACTAATCATTAAAAATAAGCTGACACATTGTGCCCGTTTAGACCGGAGTCCGCACGACCACATATGCATTTTACCAATAATCAGTCAGCACGAGTGTCAAAATATCCCGGGGCGCCAGATGGGTTAAAGCTAATCGCAAAAACGACATCAAATGAAAAAATGCTTTACTGATTTTTGGCTCAATGCAACAATAAGGATAGAAGGAGATTCAACTGGGCATAACACATCATGTAAAATTATCTCATTTTATTTTGAATTTAAAATTGACTGCAAAAATGCTCAAAGCAGCATCAGTCATGTGTGGCGACCCACATCCTATTTACACAATGTACAGAAATTTTCCCAACACATTGGACAATTATCTTTGGAAACACAAGTCTGATTATTAGTCCTGTAGACTGTGTTCCAAAATTAAATTCATTATTTGTGATTAAATCCAGTTCAAATTCAATTGTCTATACTGGAAATACTGTAGTTCACTGGTTGAATTTTTACATAATATTAACACTCGTAGAATAAATGTTCATAGAATTTTTAACTTTCACTTATTTTTCCAGTTTTCAAAAAATATTGTCAAAAAATATTATTATTTCTGAATCAACACAAATTATGTACACATATTAATAACATCTGAAAAGTATTTGACCATTGAGCATAGCATCGAAGAACTGTGCGAAGCACAACAAAAATTAATTGTTCTTCTGACATTAAACGTTTCGAGAAGTGACTCGATTATGAACTTCAAGTTCCTAACAAAATATATGATTTCTGAATCATCAACTTGATCAATAAATTGTTGGACCATTCAACTATTCAATTTTCCACTTGGAATAATTATTAAGAAAAATATTTATATTTATGGCCATTTTAGTAACTTTCACAACTTGCAATTCTTCGACAGAATGCGGAAATAAGAATTGTAGCTTCATAATAATTTCATTTAGTTCATGGCACTAGGATTGAAAACATCCTTCAAATTATTCGTGGTTATAGAATTATTTTTAATTGGCAGTGGCCCATTCTATTATTTTTATAAGAACACAATATTCCAACAACAACGGCAAAGGTCTTCCTCTGAAGAAGAATAAAATACTATCATGACAAATCCGGGTTCTAGCAAAATCAAAGTCTTAATGGAATCCGTAAACAAGGTTGAAATAAGAACTGATGGTTTCTAAGAAATAACCTTCGGGTCATTCATACGACGCAATGTGTAGTTCCAATACTCCTTCTATAAACCTGAGCCATCGAACCTGCTATTTGATTGATGCTCAAATAAAAACCTCCTCATTCCTGCGACTTAAACATGCGCACCTGGGAATGGCATTTCAACTACTCCACACACATAAATTTTCTTCCCAAAATTTATACAATAAATCAAGCCTCTGCTTGTTATCAACACTGGAAGATTTATAAACTGACAAGTTTATTTTATTTTACCATTCAGTTCAACCCGTGAAGTTACCATACTTATGATACTCTTTATTTCACTTTCGAATGTGTATCTACGTCATGATTTTATATAAATACAAAAATATCCTAATTGATACAAATATCATTTGCTTTCCGTTTCATGCCTTTCCGTGTTATCTGAAAAATATACTTTGCTCATTGCAAATATTAACTGTTCAACCAGAACTGTAACGTTGGTTGAATGCGGGCTTGCGCTAACCACTCTCCTTCGGAAAATCACCTGTTCCAAACTAGAAATGATTAAACTACTTCGTAAGCTCTCTCTCAATACATGTGATTATTAGAAAATATAAGATCCAAAAATTATTTAGAAAAATTATGAAAATCATTATTATTATTATTAGTGGATTATTATTATTATTATTATTTATATTATTTTAAATATATTTAATTATTATCTCATTATGTGAGAATCCAAATGTTCGAATCTTCGAATATGGAAAAAATATCCATTCCTCAACAAAAATAATTATTAACTTTTACAGTTACATCGGCTGTTTTCCGTGATTACCCAAAAATATGAAATATTAAAATAAATGCTCGTTATGCTCGGTCATCGATCCTAAACTGTTCTGAGTGCTGAAAATACTCAGAATAACTCTTAATATGTCTTGCGTAAATCATTGCAAGATTTAAATACGAAGAAAAATAAATGTGTTGGTCATCTGCAGAAAATGAGTTTGTTCCAATTAGCTAGGCATAATATAAAGTCAAAATGTGGCTTACATTTCTCGTTGGTCTTGAAGCGTAGTGAACCTGGTCTGTACCAGATTTATCCAGATACATGCCCTATCGGACACGCACGTCTAATCCTTGTATCGGCCGCCATTATATACCCACAATCTGTCTAACAAGACATAGTGGTAATATCTCTTGACGTTTGAAGTAACTGTTGATCCATTTTAATATCGGCTTCTTTCAAAACCATAGCCGTTCGCTTAAATGGGGTCAGATCTAAATGATCTATTCTCAAATATGTCAGTTGTAACATAACTCACGGTAATCTTTTCAGTACAAGAAAACACTGACAGTCTAAACCAATCAACGGCTGTTCTGAAGATCGTTCCCTGGGCATGACTTATCACCATCTATCATGCGCGAAGCAACATATAGTTTCCCTTTGTCGGCTAATGAACAACACCGTGATAGACTGGCCTTCAATATACTGAAAGATCGAAGTGGTTATCAAGTTACAAAATAAAAACTGACTAAATTGGACTAAAACATCCAAGTATTAAATTATTATTGGACTGTGACAAAGTACATTCTAGACGAAGTCTAGCATATGTCCATATAGAAATAAAATATTTCACCAGTGTCCGTAGAAAAATATCAATCACCTTAGTGATTCTCTCTGTCGTAAACTTACTAAGTTCCACATGTATCGCAGCACTTTTGTGACTATCACAATTTTGAAAATAACTTCTGCGTAGATCCGGCAACCATGTGCCTTGGCTCAGCGTAGCAGCACCTTGCCATGCAAGAGCTTGTTTCGAAGTGAGCTGAAGTTGCTTGGGCCGGCCGGCTTTTATTCAAAACGGTCAGGGTCACGCTGAATCAGCTGAAATCTGGAAATCCTCATATCTCTGGTATCCCTGGTCCAATTCACTTGAGACTAAGTGCATTCTCTTTCATTTGGCCGTGCCAGTAATCTGATCCAAGTCTCAAGTCTCTACTCCATGGCTAACTATTTAATCAACAAATAGTCTCGACCTCTGCTACTACTTGCTACGTCACTTGACTTGCTCTTAGCTGCATAAAATATCCATTTCCTTCTGGAAGCAATGGAGCGCGATATTCAAATATCTCAACTTTCAAAAGCGGCTGTAGCCTTTCCCTTGATATCTAGGTGTCTGAATCTTGGAATACACATTCCTAGAGTTGGGCACAACATGTCTAATGGTTTTTCGATGTGGTGTGTATTATGAGGTGAAAGGGATGATAAGTGGGGGTTGAAAGATTCCTAACGGAGCGTATATCTCTTAAGCGACATAGGCGAGGAGTTTGATTTTCTCCGAATTTCAATCAGCTTACAAATAAATAAATGAATAAATAATTAAAATAAGTACCGGTAGGTGTTCGACAGTTTTTTCATAAATCCAATTTAAGGGGCCTATGGGGAGGGGTGAAATTCTGGAAGAAAAACGTCCACTAAAGAAGGATTTTTGGATATTCACTCTCATCGACCAACCAAAACTATTAAAGTTAGAAGAAGGGGATATGTTTGTTGTGTGTCGAAAAAGTCTACTAAGGAGGGATTTTTGGATATTCAGGTTCTAAAGGGGTGTTAACGGGGTTAAACCTGCATTTAATTGAATAACAATGTGACGCGAGCGAAGCGAGGCTAAAAATGAGATCGTGTGTGTTTGTTTATTACTCAATCTCGCAAGAACCACTGGTCCGATTTACATGAATTTTACATGGAAGTAGCTGATTTACCTGGTTAACATATAGGCTACTTTTGATTTCAATACTTTGCACTATTTAAAGATGGCGACCATTTTAGTGACGTCACTACACCCTTTGGTTTCAAACTTTCATATTTCCATTTCAAATAAAAAAGTGAACGCTAAGAAATAGCAAACTTTTGATGGCATATACGAGGTTTAAAATTACATTTTCTCTCCGAAAGGTATCTCCAACGGTTAGCGAGTAAAACCTAAAGTTGTGCTATAAAACACGGTCAACGCCGAACGGTGTAGTTGGACAAAATGTTCCATCCTTAATCTCCCTCTGCGCAGACCCTCGCCTATCCCCTGTTTTAACTGTCACCTTCACATTTTACTTTTTTTATGACGCGTAGCGAAGCACGGGTACTTCAGCTAGTATATTTATAACACAACATATTTCAACACTCGACTACAGAGATTAAAATTCGTTGTCCTTGATCTGCGGTAGAGTCTATTGATGTTGTTGTTTTTGTTGTTGAATATTTATGGGGTTTGCGGCATCATGGTCATGCAGCTCTGTGTACTTGGGTGTGTGTAGAAGTTGTCTGTTAATCTGTGTCACTGTGGTGTCTGTAGGCATACTAATGTGTGCACTTTTATGCGAGGAAGTATTTGGGTGGGAAGCTGTTGTTGTTTCATTTGAGATTCATGGACATCAATGTCATTTAGCCCCGTGTGCTTGGATGAGTGTTGAATTTTGTCTGATAACCTGTGTTATTGTGATGGCTGTATTAGTGTGAGTATATATAATTCGAGTATTGTCTAATAGTGAGAATAGGAGTGAACGCTCCAAAAAGATGTGTTCATTTAGATTATCTGGGTTGTTTAGTTATCCTGAATGGATTTCTATGGTCTCTTTTATGTCAAGTCAAGTTTCGTAACGTATGTTTCTTAGGTATGTTTCTATATTTGTGAAGCTATGACTGGTGTCATACATGTGTTCACATATTGCCGAGTGTTTCCTGTTTAATTACATTTCTATGTTCTTTATAACGTGTGTCCATCCCACTCCTCTCACTGGCGATATCCAGAATAGAAAAACTGACCTATACTCAGTTTATATAGACTGTCAGAAAGCCTTCGATAGATGATTGATGTTCTTGGCCGGCGAAAACTTGATCCGAGAATTATGGAATGTTTAACTGCATTAATGAATAGGTGGCAAATAAGCATTGGGACTTCACAAGATGGACTAAAGCATTAGCACTCTGACAATCAAAATCAACATAAAAGTATTCCAAGGCGATGTATTCAGTCCTTTATGGGTCTGTCTTGCCGTAACTCCTCTTTCAGCCATGTTGAATCAGCAAATAGGGTAAACATTCCCTGGCGTGAATACTTATATCACACATCTATTTTATATGGATGATTTGAAGCTGTTCGGAAGCACAGATGTTCGACTAAGACAGCTGATCAGGATTACAGAGAATTACAGCAAGGACATCAGGATGAACGTTGGGCTTGATAAATGTCGTGAGAATGCTATACCGTACAAGAGGACTAGTGGGTCGAACATGCAGCTGTCAATTAGCAGGAACTATAACAATATTTGCTATTGCAGGGGATGAAGCATATGAGTATCTTGGATATCACCAAGCCCAGGGAATCGACGATCAGAATGCAAATGCAACTCTTCCAAAGAAAGTAACTCAGCGATGTAAGGCAATCCTAAAGACCAACTAGTCAGGACTCAATATTGTTACGACAATCAACATCAAACGTACTATGATAGAACTAGGAGAAATCAATCGTGCAATCCGTGTTTTGTTCACCAGATTCCGTGCCCATCATCCCAACCGTGAACAACACAGATTCCACCTTCCAAGGAGCTTTGGAGGGAGAGGTGTTGCCAATGTTCTGGAGCTTCTCACTGGGCAAGTTAACACCCTTAGGACTTACTTTCTCAGACGAGCAGCAGAGGTGAACCGTATCAAGCTCTAACAACACTTGGTGAAAATATATCCTCCTTGAAACTCAGTAATACAAATACTCCTGTTACTGTGGCACAGAAATGTCAGCAAGAAAAACTAAATAGATGGCTGTCAAAATAAATTCTTGAGAATTACTCGGCTTGTATCAGAGAGAGAGAGGTTTGTCAATCATGATGCCTCATGTAGCTGGCTGACATATGGACAACTCTTCATAGAAACTGAGGGACATTTAACAGCAATACAAGCAATACTAGGAATTGCAGGAAATACATCATAAATGACAGCACAGTACTGCATGTGCACTGTACAGGCTTAAGTTCTTTGGCGAAAGTACACCGTATTGTAAGTATGAACTCCAAGCAGTGCATGAGAGCGAAGACTACAAGCTCTGCTGGAATAGGACGGTAAGCACTGATCATAATGATCTCAGCAACATACCAGACATAACCTTGGTATTGAAGAAGGATAAAACAACTTTTCTGGTAGATATGGCCATTTCTATGCTTTAGAATATCGAAACAAAACCACCGAGAGAAGATTGAAAAGTATTAGCCACTAGCTGAGGAGAGCAAGATACCGTGGAAACAAGACCAAGTCGCCGTAGTGCCTGTGAGCATTGGAGCATCAGGAAAGAATCCGCGCAAGATCCACGACCCTGTACCGATGCTTGACCTACTAAGAAACTGTTTCTTCAACTAAAAAGGTAACGATATTTGGAACGTGGCATCAAGTGAGCAAAGTGCTGTCGGTGACCGAAACGATATAATAGACTCAAACGCCTATACATCAATTCAAATACAATCAGCTTATATTGACGCCACTAATTCATGCTCTTAGGAGCCGATCAGTGTCTACTAACCAGGGCAAACCTGTTAAGAATAAATACTAATAATAACATCTGGATAACAGGTAGGATATCTTGTGAATGGCAATGAGCACTATAACACCCTCTCCAGGGAAAGAGAGACAAGAATAACTTGGACAACTACAGGGGTATATAAATATTGCCTGTTCCTTACAAAATCCTCTCTAAAGCACTCCTGAGCAGAATTGAAGGTCTTCTTGATAAACAGATCGGTAAGTACCAGGCGAGTTTCAGTAAATGATGTTCTTTTCCAGAACAAATTTCCTAGAATGCAAACACATTTGCCATTGAAAACAAATGTTTTTAAATATCCGTATTGATGTTAGAATTAAACGTTTAAAATTATACGCCAAATCAATAAATAAACAAATATATATTTTATATATTGGGACATGTTTCGACCTTCAATGAGGTCATCTTCAGCTTAAAAATAAAATCAATTAAGAATTGAAGACTAAAATAGCATATATGACTTAAAATCTAAAATAGAAATGAAAAATTAATGATAATAATTGTAATAAATTAAATATAGTGATAAAATGGATATCCTTACAAATGCAGTATAAGACCAATCTTATATTTATTTAATTACTGAATGTTCTTGAAGAGTTTGGGGTCGATGTCACACCCATATACTTGATTAGACAATTCTTACCAACATAGTGTCGAAGGTGAAATTCATAGGCCTCAGAACCATTTGAGATCAAAACTAGGGTCAGACAAGGAGATGTACTCTGTCCATTTCATTTTAGCTGCATATTGGAAAAAGTTATTTGAGGAAGGAGGAAGACGCTGTGCCAAGACGAAGGGGACGAAGCTTGATTCAGATTAGGTCCCAAACTGAAAGGCGTGTAGGCTTCCTGTCTGGCCTTTACAGGAGATTTGGCTATTTTTGCCACCGATATCGACACAGAAATTATGAAGATCAACCGGTTGAGAGAATTAGCGTGAGTAGGACTGCAGATCTCCTCTAAGAGAAGGCAAAATACATGTCAAATATCAATGATGAGCCTGGATGGATGAACACAAATTATTGGAAGATTGAACGGGTCAAGAAATTTAAATATCTCGGTGAGCGAATCCTACAAACTAGACTGAGAAAAGAAACCATCAATGACAGGATCTGGAAAGCGGACCGGGCGTTCCAACTGACGTAAAATATCTAAAATAAGAAGTCTTAGGCACGGTACTTAAACCGGAAGGGCTGTATGCTTCAGGGACTTTGACTTTGTGTAGGCAAGGACAAGTGGATAAATTATATTAAAACGAGAACGAAGGATATTACGGAAGATATTTGGCAAAAGAATGGTTGAGGGCTATGTACGATTGAGATCCAATGAATAACTATACGCAAAGATAGAACCAATAATGCCTTCCATCAAAGAGAAGAGATCACTGTTCTACGGACACATCTTCCGTATGACTGATGGCCGACTGACTAAGAAAATCTGGAATTTCACCAAGCCACAGGCATCAAATGGAGTCGGTTCCTAGAACTTGAGAAAGACCTTATGCAAATTGGTATTCCAGAAATGCAAATCCACAGCAGATTTGTATTTCGAGAAATGATTAAAATATATCAGAAATCTTAAGTGGAATATGAGCCCAGGAGACAAAGAGAGCCTCTGCCAGAAGCACGAAAGAAGCCACTGATCGATGGATTTGAGAATTACTGGGAGGATGTCAAGACCTAGACACAAATGATAATTGATTGTTAACATGCAGCCCATATGGGCTGAATTCAAATGAATAAATTTGTTATTAACTAATGAGGTTATTTACTGTTACCTTCAAATTAATAATATAAAAAACAAGATGTTCAGTAAAGAACATATAGCCTACTTTCTCCTAAATGTATGAGTATAGTTATAACTCGTTGTTATTATCAAAGAGTATAATAGAACTATTCTTTGTTGAAGACCTTAGAAACGATTTACCTCTACCAAACGACACAACCTAGATAAAAACTGCTACCATCATTGAAGAAAGAAAGATAAGAAGTATATCAAGAATGTTATGGATCTGGAGACATAATCGACCGGACTGGCTGCGTGGCTCAGCGGTAACGTTTTCGCTTGCTGGGCCCTAGGTTGCAGGTTCGTATCCTGGCGCAGTCAGCTGGCATTTGAGGGTGCACAAATGCGAGGGAGCCGTGTCAGTACATTTACTGGCACGTTAAAGATCCCCTTCGGGCCAAAATTCCGGCACCCCGGTGTCTCTAAAAGCAGCAGTAGTTAAAAGGGATGTAAAACCAATAACATTATTATTATTATTATTATTATTACTATTATTATTATTATTATTATTATTATTATTATTATTATTATTATTATTATTACATATACGACCTGCCGTGGGCAACATCCAACTTTGAGTTGAGGCATGTCTTTACACGTCTGGTTGTGCATGGCTTTCACAACCCTAATTGAAAAAAAAGGAAGGAAGATTGTAGTTTTACGTGACCGTGAATCTTGTGATTATGAGCCACGGGACCACCTTTTTACGTGGAATCCGAACCACAGGATATGGCATTTCACTTCGAAAATCTCACATGCATTGACCGGGAATCGAAAACCCTAATTGAATTAACAAATCTTTCCATGACCCTACAGAGACGTGTGTATACAAACTATGTGGATATTTTCGATTGCTATTTGCCTGAAATAAAAGTAGTAATTAATAACCTGAACTAACACCAACGGCTTGAATTCAGTTACTATGTGAAATCGTTTTGTTCTTTACTTCAAATAACATTTTCAAGTAACGCAAAATAGGCTGTTACAAACCCTTTAAAATAAAAAGTAAAAATGTATCGTAGTATCATCTTGTCATTCTTCAAATTCGATGCGCATAGAATGCCAATGGTATAGTAATCAATGGAGCCCCACGTAGACTAGTCGTGACATCTAGTGGTGAAATATCGAACAATATAATCCTAACAGAGCGAGTGCATTCTAGCGGCCAGAAGAAGAAACTTTTCAATAAAATCTGGAAGTTAATAAGTAGGTCGGCGTGCAGTTACCTTTTTGGCAGCTAGATGTCTCGAGTAAATCTGCAGGCGAATTATGTTTTAATTAAATATATATTTTACACCATAATATGCACAATATAACGCTTAATTTTAAAACATCTGAGTCATTACAAAACAATAAACATATAACATTTCAAGCAAAAAACCTAGCTCTGATCGGGTTTGAACCAGAGGCATTTGAGCGATAGGCTAACGCTCTACCTCTGAGCTAATTGTGTCAACGAATATCGTTCTATATAAAATGACTTACATAGAACTTGTTAGCAAATAATGATTTATACTAAACGATTTCATCAGTGGAGTATATTATTTATATATAAAGCATTTCATACAAAGTTTATTTAATTTGTATCAGTACGCTATATTGCATGCAATACTCAAATTAGTGAAAAATAAGTCAGGCACAAGATATCCGCTGCCATCTTGTCTTATTACTGAATCAGCTCAGCTTTTTAAAATCACGTCTGCACTATAGTATTACAAAATAAACTTTTAATTTCGAACGTGCCTCTTCCTTTAGAACAGTTAAAACGATTCTCGGCTCGATAATTGGAACTGGTGGGCCCCATGATATGGATTATAAAGTTTGCATAATTCGCACGGCCGCCATCCTGAAATGATATGGCGGACGACCTTGTAGTTTGGTCACAAGACGCATCCTATACGAAGGTATGTTGTTACCAAATTTGGTAGAGATCGGATGATTTGGTTAGTCGTTATTTGATTTTACGTTTTGAACGTTTGAGTGGCCGCCATTCAGTTTTAGTAAAGATGGCGGCGATATAAAACATGACACTGAGGTGTCCTTTGCTAGTGCTACCTTTGTACCAAATTTCGTTCAATTCGCATTCACCGTGTTCGAATTGATAGGGGGGGGGACAGACATTCAGAGTACACACACTCACACACACACACACACACACAGACACACACACACACAGACTCACACACACACACACACACACACACACACACACAGAGACTCACACACACAGACAGACACACTTTTTTCGCCCTGTGTTGATCTCATAAGTCTACTTTCATTTTTTGCAAAAATCGAAAGTAGGCTAACAAGATTTTACTGGTGGTGTATTTGTACTCGATACTACCTTATAATACATGATAAAGTCACATCAGTTTAATGTTATAGTCTCTTCATTTAGGGGGTTGGGATATCTTGAACATTAGCCCGGTTTACGTGGATGTATACTGAGTTTGTCTGATACTCTGTGTTTCTGTGGTGACTATAGTAATGGCTTTAGTTCCAACATGAACGCTAAAGCCACGTTCAAATTACATTGCATCAATAGTTAGTGCTATCAATGACACTCCCATCTGTTGCCCATTTGTAAAGCGTTTTAAAGCTCCATCGTGACACATTACTTGTTGTCAAGAGTGGTTCATTAAATTGACGGTGTTCACAAGCTTGTATGTCTTGTTCCAGGTATCGCTACATCAACATCATCTGGTTCTGCTGTGACTGGCTGGCTATGAGTAACAGCTGTTACAACCCTTTCATCTACGGCATTTATAACGTGAGTTTAGATCAATATTGCACTAGGTTTCATTTCATCGTACTGAAAGTGAAGACTGCCTTTCAATATTTACTGAAGCTCTGGATTTTCAAATGTACAGCGTGGTTCTGGAGATATGCTCGGAAATGAAACAAAGGGATTCCTAAATACAGGAGAGAATCTTGTAGGATGAATTGCTAACTATAGACCTTGTGGTCCAACACTACCAACACTGTGCAGTACACAGTGCGCAACAAGATATTTCGCCAGTGCTCTGTCATCCGCGAAGCATACTGGACAAGAGTGGGCAGTGCTTGTTCTCAATTTGTTTAAAACACAAATTATGGACAAAAATGGATATGAGAGTGATATGGACCAAACTCCTGTCGTACGAACTTTCCCAAGCATAGTCCACAGTGACAAAGAATAGGTCACTTTATTACCCCACGTCTTGAATTCAATTTTTACTGCAGTCACTCTTAGTGGTGTTTTAGTAGACACGCCTCAATTGCCAGGAGATTTGGACTCTATTGTAGTGTCATTGCTAGCCCATTGCTTGTGTCATAGCTGTTATCCTCATCTCTACAGCAAAATTAATGTAGCCTCCTAAACTTTACACTATAATTTTAATTTCTGTCCTTTGCATGCTCTCTTTAAATTAGTCCGATTAGACATTGAACTTCACAATGCATCGTGGGTTCTATATTAAAGGATCAATTTTCTTTAGCCTTTCATTAGTTATATTACTTGTTTATCAAGAATAAGTTTGTGAATTTATGTGATACCGTACGGTTACGAATAGGTCACACACCTTACCATGTTTTCCTTTCATATATTTCAGGAGAAGTTCAAAAGGGAATTTCGTATACGATTGAGGATGTGTTCACGACGCTGCTGGCCATCAGCTGATCCTGGAGGGTCGTTGGCGCGCGAGCTGAGTGATATGGACAAGTACAGTGTGCGCTACAACAACAGCACGTCGTTCCGGTCATGGGTCAAGCCTAGCAGTCAGTCGGGCATCTGTAGAAGCATCTCCGCACAGAGCTCAACCCCGCTGGCAAACGTTCTTCAAGAGGTTACGCAGTGAAGAGACATCAACTTTACCACGTCCTTTTGCTCATGGGCCAAGTCTAGCAGTCAGACGGGCATCTGTAGAAGCATCTCCGCGCAGAGCTCAACCCCGCTGGCAATTGTTCCTCAAGAGGTTACCCAGTGAAGAACCATCAACTGTATCATACCAATGGGGTCCAAATATGAAGTTAAGAGAGATTCAATAATGCCCTAAGTGAGAAGTTGAATGTCATTTCACAATTAGATTGTGTTATAATCATGTGCCAATAGATGAGATTTAGATTATATTATTGAATTGAACTACATTACCATATTTTCCACTGATGTGAACCAAACTAATTAGTGATTTTTGCTTGCTGAATGACACCATTCAAGTTATACTCTAATTACTGAAGCCGTTGCCGCTGTATACATACACCATACGATAATAGTTTTGGAGATGTTATAATATTGATGTAACCCTTAGTCATTTGTGTTTTAAGGTGTTGACAGACACTCAGATAGTACAAAAATCGTTTGATCAAGATGATCGATATACTACATGCATTAGTAAACGTGATGTATTATTGTCTCTTTTAAGCTGTGTTCTACAGAGGTTCGCTGGAGGCATGAGCTAAGGGCTAAGACTTTTGCTAGATTTAGCAGGTGCAACATCTGGACCTGCTTAATAACATCACAGGGGGCAGTGCAAACTGTTGACGCGCTGACTAGACATTACGTTGCCCTGTTTGTTCAGAAGAGTACGCCTAGATATTGAGAGGTTGGGAACTCCTATATCTTCCTCGTGTTCTTTTGCTTGCCTTCGAAAAACCTTGTGGTTTCACGTGAGATGGTTGCCAGGTTTCATGATGATCACCATATCCTGAGGTTTCTTAAGTGTAGAAACGTGCTGGGCACGAGGAGTTCACACTCCATAAGCGTAAACAATGTGTCGTATTCATCTCATGATGCCCAATAACATTTTAAGCTGGGAAGTGCAACATACAGTACATTGTAACTTAAATGTGATTTTTGGATTTGGAGTAACCGACAACTATCGCCGGGGCTATTAAACCTTTGAAGATTCTCAAAGGACATAATGCTACATCCTTTTTGAGCCACTCAGTTTGGTGTGTGGAGTGACAGAATTTCCAGATACAGAATGCTAACTTTGACTTCTCATCAGCCAACATTAGTGAATGGGAGAATAACAGCAATTCCAAGGAATAGAAATGACCTATTTTGCAAATTGCATGATTTGTTTGTGGCATCAGATATTGTACTTCATATCTCCCATGTTTGATTCAACGCTATAAGTTAAGGGTCTTTCTGAAAACAGACAACTTCAATATATAGGACGTAGGCATTCCGTATTTTATGTTATGGTTGTTAACTCTTCACAAAAGGTTCAGGGGGCGTAAGAGGTGCACACAACGTGTAGAGTAGGATGTATTCATTGGAAAGGAACGGAAAGGTCCAAAAATGTGTGTTAGCTGCAATGCAGTGAGTTAGTTGTAACTCTCTGGCGGATGAATTAATAAATTAACATGTTCAAAAATGGTAAGGAATAATTTCATATAACATTCGTTACCAGACAAATAATTAAATGGTATAAAATTACCCCACGTGCAAATTTGCCATGAGCGTACTAAGAATCTTTAGGGATAATGGGAGGAATAATGTGATATGGTCGCGTTGTTTGAATTCTTGTCAGATGTGTTTAGTTTAAAATGAATACTGATTTTCAAACGTTTCTGGATCTAGAAAGATATACAATTAACACAAGGGTTAACCATGTTATACTTGCTTCATTTAAGAAGACTGGACATGCACTATTGATCTGTCATAACTATTTAAAACACATACTGAATGCAACTACTTGTGCATATCGTATTACTTCAGTGTGTTATAACTCGTGTAATTTATATTTGTGGTTCTAATTACTTCTATTCTGTAAATGTAAGTGCTCAAGATGACAAACGTTTTCGACAGGGATTTTGTTAAAGTGACGCAATGTCTGTTGCATCGTGTTGACTTGGGCGATACATTTTGCAAATTGCATTGTTTAAGCCAGGGATGCAATTCTGTTCAAAAAGTGTTTTCAAATCATGAGCAAAGACACATATTATAAACAGGGTCTTGTAACTTAGCTGTATTTTCTGTATTGTACCTGTCTCCTTGTCATTGTCTTAAGGTTGTAATCACCCATGTGACTGTTACATTCGTAACCATTTCAGTGTATTGTAATGCATAAAATTGTCCTAGGATAATGGTTACTGGATTACCATCCATCCTCAAATGCATTCCACCAGTTTTGAAATAATAAATTGACTGATAATACATTGTCTTAATGTTTTCACAGGATGTGAGAGGTGTCAGTGCGCAATAAGTAGAGTAAGATGTATTATTGTGGTGTTTGAAGCCATATTTTCAGTGTTGCCTTAGTAAACAAGAGTTTAGGGCTTTTCAGTCGGTCAACACGAATGTACCCAAAAGAGATGGGTTATGCCCTAATCCTGTTTTATTAATCTCATGTAATTTATTTCAGGATTAGGGCATAACCCATCTCTTTTGGGTACATTCGTGTTGACCGACTGAAAAGCCCTAAACTCTTGTAAGATGTATTAGTTCGAAAGAAACTAACGAGGTCCACAACTTTGGTTTCGATGAACATCAGTGATTAGCTGATTAGTCATATTAATATGAACGTGTGTGAATACTGACAGTACTGTTGATGAAATAATTTTATATTGAACAGCGCTGTAAAGATACAAAGAAATTAATAATTTTCAATATCTTGGTAAGTGCAAAATTTGCGTGCACAGAACCATGATATCAAATAAAATTTATTGAGAATTTATCTTGAGATAAGTTTGCCAATAACCTCATTTAGTACCCGCTGCCTAGTCTGTTTAACGGTTGACCTTTTAAGACAACTTATTTCACTCTGAGCTGCAGACACCATCTCGCTATTAAAATCGGAGTATCCAATGTTGTTTATTAATTTCTCTCCTTAGCTCTTCAGGTTATCTACAAGTTTGACACTACATCTTGATCATTCCAAGTTCTATTTTTGGTAAAAACACTCGCATCATGTGCATCATGGTTGTTATCTGTTCGATTCATCGTAACCATGATGATCTCAACTCATTTTCCACACTCGATAGCTGACCTTCTAACTCATACTCCTTCCATTTCTCCTACTAGTATATAATTTAGAGATAGAGCTATCTTTATGGAAGAAATATAAAAATTGACAATAAACGAATGTTTCGGTTCATATAAAGACTAATAAAGAGTTACCGTATGAAATATTAAAAATCTTGGAATGCAATAGTTCAACAAGACAACATTTCTGTTTTATGTGGAATAGGCGTATCGTTACCTAATCAAAATTTTGGCCAACTGTGGCAGACTTCCTTTGGTTTGTCTGTAAACAATTATCATAGGTACAATCTGGACAAAATTCTCGTTTTGCACTGGGACGTAAAGAAGATTTTGAAAAGAAAAGTAGAGCTTACTAAAAATCTTCTACAAAATTATGGAAGCAAGAATCACCGTTAACTAGTGCTTTCATGCTCGTGATTTGTGAATTTCTGTATATGGCCACGAAAGTGTTAAAATAATGGGTATTCTTACTTACATAGTTCAGTTTTGGTAAGCTCGACGTTTATTCATGAAATATTCTTTATGAACCAGTGTAAAAATGTAGGTTGGAATAATACACACTGTCCTTGTGACAATTCTAGTAGGGTGGAAAAGTATGTTTTGAATATTGCGTAATCGCGAGGACATATTGCATCATCATGACGTCATCTGATAGGCATGCGGATGTGAGCACGTGCACGTGCACATGTTAGCGTGGGAAGAGGTTGACCTTTAACCGCTTGAAGCAGATAACCTTTGGGTAACCGTTTGAAGCAGATAACCTTTGACTTATTTATGCGATGGAGATAAAAATTAATGGGTGTTGACGTCATTTGATACCCATGAAAGTTTGCAGCTGTGCGAGCGATCACGTGATATGTCTGCAGTGTTCGCGTGATACGTGGTTGACCTTTAACGTCATTGGGTAAGAATGTAATCTTTGACTTCTTTAAGTAATAGTGATAAAAATATAATGAGATGATTGCGTCAGAAGCTTGTTTTGTAGCATTTGGTTTCTTGAGTGTAGGTGGGGGTGAAGGATATATAAATGCATGTGTGCGTGGATGAGTTTAACTTCTACGTTTGCGCGAATAGAATGTGTGTGTGAAAGAAATAAAGAAAGTCAACGACGAGGAACAAATTGTGTGTGTGATGGATGTTCTAACGAAGTTCAATAACCTAGCCACTTGCGTTGAGTATTCTAATAAGAAACTAACAGTACTAATAATTGATTTACCGTATGTGGTTCAAATTATTCGGGCTGTTGAGACGAGATTTGGAAGAAAAATAGTGGTGGACATTATCATTGAAGGTGAAATAACAAGTGTATTTCTACCAGCAGTATTTGCAAAACTAAGCGCATCAGAGATCGATGAAATAAACTCACTTAGAGGCAAACTGATGTTGGTGTATTTGGGGTTGAAGAAACGCTCACATCAAGTTGTTTTAAAACTGTAAATTTTTGGTGAGTATATATATATGCAGATTATATATGTATTGATTGATATAACGAATGATATATATATATATTTAGTTGCTTATTATTTCTTAATTTGTTTATTTTTTTCAGATTATCTAAAAACTAATAAAAGGAACAGCAAAATGAAGTGGAAAACTGTTAATTTTCTGAGTGGAACTGAACATCGATCGCACCCGGTAATATAGTATCATCGTGTATGCTTTCATCAGTCTTAAGAAGAAGAAGAAGGAGAAGAAGATGATAATGAGGTGAGTCATAATGAGAAAGAAGCTTGTTTTAACAAATGGACATCTTCGAGTGGAATTTCAACATTTTCAGTCTACGTTACTAATGTTAGCAAATCAGATGATAGTCAGCGAGAGGTGACAGAAACAGTTCTAAGATATTTGTTACAAGAATTATGTGAAGATGAACATTTTATTTGTTTCTTCGGATACAATACATTTGATGAGGTTTACAAAATTGAATTTTCCATCACTTGTTTTGAAGTAACAAAATTGAATGAGTATAGAAACAAATTGCTTGGTAAACTTCAGGACGAATTTCCCTTTGAAGCCATTCATTGTTCGCTGGAGATTACAGGCAGCAATTTATCTCAATGGCTTGAATACACTTTAAAAGATTATAGGTTTATGGTGAGCCGATGTTACAGCAACTGCTGGTGGTGTATTAACAACAGTGCGAATTGGACAATTGCTTAGACAACAATGGCAACACCTCCTTGCAAACCTAGAAAGGTTGATATTGTAATACATAATAACAGTGAAAATATAAGAAACCAATTGGACAATGCATTTGAAAGTGTTTCTAATTTTAGAAGTGAACTAAACGGTGCTATTTCAATATCATACCAAATTGGGGAAAACACTCAAACTGACTTGATTGAGAACAGTGATGAGTTGATTGAATGTTGGAGAGTTATTAGTGAGCACATATTGCAACAAGCTGTGAATTTCGAAGAAATTACAATTCAAATAAAGGATGAATCTTTCTTGAGCTGTGAGTTAATTGAAACGGCATTCAATTCTAGAGTGCACACACTTGCAGTATCAAATGTTAAGAATGAGTTTTTGGATCCCCGCGAATTTTTAGCTAATGCTAATATTTGTTTTACAAAGTATGTTAAGAAAGCGTTAACTGTGCAAGCTTTAAAGGTGAATTCAGTTTTGTGTGCACAGTATGTGCTTCGCGACATATCAGAAACAAAATATTTTGCTGTCAAAAATAAAGTAGTTTTCGAGTATACGGATGTAAATGAATTTTATAATAATCATATCATTGAAGGTACATTGACAAAAATGAGCGAATTTGAAGCAAATGGCTCTGGGTGGGCTTTAGAAAAAATTCATAGTTTGAGAATTAATATAAATAAATATGTTGGATTTCGAGTAGGAATGTCCAATACTAGTAGATTGCTTGATGTAATAGTCAATAAACATGCAGTGCTAAATTTGTATGATACAAAGGAAGCTTGTTTTGCGTGGAGTGTGGTTGCTGGTTTGTATCCAAAAAACGCGAAACGTGAATCACCTTTCTTCCTATCCTAATTACAGAGATGTTTTAAATTTAGATGATATTCCAATTCCAATGCAAATGAAATATTTAAACAAGTTTGAAAATCAAAACAATATTTCTGTGAATGTGTATGGAGCACAATATGATGAAAACAAATGGGTGTGTATGGGAACAAACGAAGTAAAAGGAAAAAAAAATACTATTGTACCTTTGTATGTATCAGATAAAGTATATGAAAGGAGTGTGGACTTATTGATGTTGCAGATTGGAAACAGTGAAAGTTATCACTTTTGTTTAATTAGAAATCTCGCTCGCCTTGTGCGTTCAAGCGTCACTAGGAATTGTAGACGGATTTATATATGTAGACGTTGTTTGTCATATTATTCTCTTGAGGATGAGTTAAATGTTCACTTTGCAGACTGTAAACAGTTTCCTGTTGCAAAAAGCATATTGCCAACTGACGAACAAAGATTTGTTAATTTTACAGAATTTAAATTTAAAGATAGAGTTCCATTTATAATTAATGCAGACACTGAATGCGTTTTGTCTCCTATTTCCTCATGTTTTCCAAATAGTGACATTCCTAACTCTACATTAACCCATAAACATATTCCTTACAGCATTTCTTTATACCTTCATTGTAATTTTGATAGTGATTTGTGCAGTTTTAAACTTTTTAGGGGAAATAATTGCATAGAATTGTTTGTGAAGGAACTTTATAGTATTGTAGATAAACTTCAAACATATTATTTATCAGCTAAACCGATGTTAAAGATGACGGAAAACGAAGAAAGATTATTTTTGTTAAGTAAAATTTGTCATATTTGCAAGAAACCGATTGCAGATAATGAACTCAAAGTACGCGATCATTGTCACATATCTGGAAAATATAGAGGAAGCGCACACAATAGTTGTAATTTAAATTACAAAGTAACAGGGGTTCTGCCTATAGCATTTCATAATCTAACGGCGTATGATGGACATTTTATAATTAAAGAAATTTGTGAGAAACAAGATGGTGAGGTGTTACATAATCCTGGTCATATAAGTTTGTTAGCAATGAATATGGAACGTTATAAAGGGTTTACAAAGCATGTACGGGTTAAGAATAGATTCATTCTGTTAAGATTTATCGATACATATAATTTCTTGTCCTGTTCACTAGATCAATGTTCATCTTCGTTAAGTGAAGATTCAAAGCAAATAACTCGACGTTATTTTAATGATGATGCACAGTTTCGACTTACTGTGAGAAAAGGCGTGTTTCCCTATGAATACGTCACAAGTATGGATGTACTTAACGAAACTAAATTACCTGAAATATCCAAGTATTATAGCAGTCTTTATAATCAAACAATATCGAACGAGGAGTATGAGTTTGCTCAATCGGTGTGGGAAACGTTTTCCTGTCAAACATTAGGAGAATACGCCGATTTGTATTTAAAAGTTGACACACTTCTTTTGGCGGATGTCTTTGAAAATTTTAGATCGAATGGCATGGAAACTTATGGCATTGATGCAGCTCATTTTTACACTGCTCCATCTATGTCTTGGTGCGCGATGAAAAAGATAACCAACGTTCAACTTGAATTGCTTCAAGATATTGATATGTTACACTTTTTTGAACGATCTATTCGAGGAGGAAATGTTCAATGTATAACACGACATGCGATTGCTAATAATAAGTATATGGAAACTTATGATGAGAAAAAGCAAGAGTCCTACATAATGTACTTTGACGTTAATAATTTATATGGATATGCGATGATGGAATATCTTCCAACGGGTGGCTTTAAATGGGTTGCAAATGTTGAAGGCTTTGATGTTTTAACTATTGATGATACTTCAGAAATCGGATAGATCTTGGAAGTAGATTTGACTTATCCTCAAGAGTTACATGGCAAACATTCAGATTACCCTCTATGCCCCGAAAAGTTAACAAAGCTAATGACTACCCTAGATAATAAAGAACGTTATGTTTTGCATTATAGAATGTTAAAGCAATGTATTCAACTAGGAATGAAATTAGAACGTATTCACAGAATAATCGAATTCAATCAGAGCCAATGGCTAAAACCATATATTGATGTGAACACAGAGAAACGAAAACATGCTAAAAATGTTTTTTTTAATAAATTGATGAATAATGCAATTTTTGGTCGTTCACTGATGAATGTGAGGAAGTTAAGGGACATCAAATGGGTTACCAAATGGCATGGAGCCCGTGGTGCTAAGTCTTTAATAGCTAAGGCTAATTTTAAACATAGAATTATATTCGATGAACAATGTATGGTCATCGAGATGAGCAGACTAAAGATTTTTCACAATCAACCAGTATATGTTGGTGCATCTATATTAGATTTGTCTAAATGTAAAATGAATGACTTTCATTACAATGTTATTTTAGCAAATCCTGAATCAAATGTGAGGTTGTTATACACAGACACAGATAGTTTTATGTATATATTCTATTATGATATTTATGAGTTCATGAAACAGCATTCAAATTTGTTTGATACTGGAAACTATGAAACAAACAATCCTTTTGGCATTGTGAGAGAAAATAAAGGTGAAATTGGTTTAATGAAAGATGAACATGCTGGAAGGATTGTTGAAGAATTTGTGGGGTTAAGACCCAAAATGTATGCAATAAAATTGTGTGATGAAATGAATAGCTTGTGTAAGGCTACAGGCATTAAGAAGAGCGTGAGTAAAACTATGAATATTGATGAGTATCGAAAGTGTCTTTATAACAGAGATCAAGCCAGCAAAGTTCAAGTTTGTATAATTTCAAAATCTCATTCTGTATTTACTGTTCGGAAAAATAAGTTGGCAATTTCATCAAACGATGATAAAAGACACATAACTGAAAACGGAATTGATACTTTACCGTTTGTTCATTTTTCTCTGAAACAAATTTGAGATTAAAGCAATTCATCTCTCTTACTTACTTTATTTCTTTCACACACACACTTTTCTCTGTTAATAATACTAATTTTTGTGTGTTCCTTTGCTTTTGAAAAAAAAAAAAACGAATAAATAATAACCCAAATGTTGTGTGTATTATTTACAACTCCTCCCCCCACCATTCCAATTTTCCTGAAAAAAATAAAAAATAAATAAATAAATAAATAAAAAATATATAATTACATTATATTACTTATCATTTAGTAATGGTGCGTTGTAAGAGGAGCAACTCTGCCACTCAATATAAACGATCAGGAAGTGGATCATTCATTAGTCGTGTACTTAATAAAACTATTGATAATTTACCTGTGGAATTACACATTCCAGGATATGAATATTGTGGACCAGGAACGAAATTAGAAAAGCGATTGAGCCGTGGTGATCCAGGAATAAATATATTAGATAAAGCGTGCAAAGAGCACGACATTGCTTACGCAAATCATAAAGATTCAAACAAAAGAAGAGAGGCTGATGAAATTTTAGCTTCAAAAGCTTGGTCTCGTGTAAAATCTCGTGACGCATCATTAGGAGAGAGAGCGGCTGCACTAACAGTCAGTGGCATAATGAAAGCTAAGTCTAAGCTTGGTGGAGGTAAACGAAAATTAAATATTAAAAAAAAAGCAAGAAAAGATTTAAAAAAAAGAGAGCATCGAAAAAGCAATGTGGTATTTTACCCCTACTTCCGATATTTGCAGCCTTGTCGGGCTTGGGGGGTGGTGGTCTAGCAGGCGGGGCAGCCGGGGTAGCGTCTGCTATAAACAAAGCGAAAGCTGCACAAGAAGAATTAAAAGAAATGAAAAGACACAATCGAATGATAGAAGCAATGCGAGGAAAAGCAGGTCAAGGCATTTATTTAAATTCTCCTGCATACAAAAGATAATTAACCAAATACCAAATAAAGCATTAAGTAATTTCGATTTAGCTAAATACGCACATCAATTAAAGATTCCAAATTTTAGAGGAGTCTTTATGCGAGATACGTTACCAAGACATCCTCGAAAAAATGAAAACTGTATTGTTAACCTTGAACCGATGGTTAAATCTGATTCACATTGGGTAGCTTTCAGTAAACGAGGTAAATACGTGCATTATTTTGATAGTATCTGTAATTTAAGACCCCCATTAGAAATTTTAACATATCTAAAAAATTGTTATCTACAATATAATTTCCATTCATATCAATCGATTACTTCTTCGATTTGTGGACATTTATGTTTAGTCTTCTTGTATTGTATAAATAAGGGAAACACAGACTGTCTTTAAACATTTCAAAGATGGCTTTCGAAAGACGGATAACTCTTGAAGGTAAAGGCTCAAAGATTGATGTTACATTGGAGAATCCGCTTCATCTTGTAGGAGCAGAGTTTTTTGAAATAGGACTTGCAGGATTGTATACATCTAATTCTATTCGAAATGTTACCAACCGAAATAATAAATTTCGCATTCATTTTACTAATTTTTTGTTATCAATTGATTTAGTGGTACCACCAGGTATTTATGAATTTGAAGATCTAGCCTCAACATTTGATGATTTACTTAGTTATCACTCATTGTCGAAACTTATAACAAATCATATACAAAAAATGAATCTTTATTTGGAAGAGGATATAAATGGAAAAGGACGCAACCGTCTTGTTTTGTCTTCTCCGTTTAATATTGATTTCAGTGTACCCAACAGTGTAGCAGAGGCTTTAGGTATTGAAAAGAAAGTTTACCCTAAAGAGAATAAAAAAGAAATTGAGATTGATCGAAATAGAATCGAAAGTGAAGTAAAAATTAACGAAAATAATAACGTTTTAGCCATAAAGATGAACGATGTGGATACAACAATTTTAATAAAATCTGATGCTAGCTATACGTTTCAACAATTAAGTGCAAAGATTAATGAATTATTACTAGCACATTTATTATCAGTTTTATTAGGTGAAAAAGACAAATTTCCTTCATATATTTATATTAATTATGATAAAGTGTTCTCTATATTGTAAACTATATTCGAAAAACTTTGCTATAGATTTTGGTGTTGCAGATTCTATTGCAGATTTGTTAGGATTTTCTCATAAAAAGTTCGAGGCAAACATAACTCATCATTCTGAATATATGATTAAAATTAACACTGTTAATAGTATTCGAGTATGTTGCAACCTCGTGCTTGGTACGAGTTCTTATTTGAACCATAAACCAACACACTCTTTATATAATTTTAAAGCTCATGTTCCTGCTGGTTATCCGATTGTTGTACAACCAACAACAATTAATTTTTTGCCTATGAACAGCAAGGTTATTCAACATGTATCTGTGCAACTTGAAGATCATCTTCAACAGCTCATTGATTTGCAAGATGAAGATTTAACTGTAGAATTAATTATTCGTCCAACACGTTATCTTGCTATATAAAGTAATGAAATACTGTTATATTTTCATTCTAGTTGAGTAAGCTTACTAGAAAACATTCACAAATATGGTTATACTATATAATACTCAAAGTTTGAAAAAAAAGAAGTCAACTCTGATTCAAAAAAGAAATATAAATCAATCAGCTAAAATTTCTTAAAAAAAAAAAAAAAACACAACGCCATCACACCTTAAAATCTAAGAAACAGTTATCGAGTAACAACAAACATTTCTTACAGTCTTTAGGCTATCGCGTACTTTAATTTCAATATAAATATATATGCAATTGTTAATCTTATTTAGTTTCTATCTATATTTGAAGCTGTTAACATGTTTAACATGTTTAACATAACAGATAAAAGAGAGGTTGACAACAGAGTTGTGCGACGAGAAGAAAGAGTTTACCAACCTTATTCAGCTAATAAATTTGAAAATAATGATGAAATTCGAATACCAATGCAAAATGAAGAAAACATAGTTTTATTATCAGAAGGTGTTCTTCACTTAGAAGGACAAATTATTACTTCTAACGTAAATCCGGCTGCTTCTACTACAGCACATCCTGACCAAAATTTTGGGGCTAATCTTTTTAGCGAAATTCGCATTACGTTAAATGGTAAAGAAATTGATCGTACACGCCATCTAGGTATAACAAGTTCTATAAAAACGTTTGCATCATATTCAAAAAACGAATATACAGCTTTACAAAATGCTGGTTATTTCCCCTCTTTAACAACACCAGCAAGTGAAGCAAATATTGTTGATAGTATCACAAAACGTTTCCATGTAATACTTCCTTTAAGCAACCTGTTAGGTTTAGCAGAGGATTATAGAAAGCCGATTTTAAACTGCAAGCATGAGCTAATACTTCTCAGATCGTCGAGTGACGCACGTGCGTTGCAATCTGCAACCGAAAATGATCTTTCTAAGGTCAAGTTAATTAAAGTTTATCTAAAAATTCCCGTTTTATTATTATCGGACGAAGAACAAATTAAAAGATTAAAACTAATGCAGAAAAATATTCCCATTCAGGTTGGTTTTCGATCATGGGATGTTCACGTCTTGCCATCTCTTCCTAGAACAACTAAATATAGTTGGACTGTAATGACAACTTCTGAATCTCAAAAACCACGTCAATTTTTATTAGGTTTTCAAACTAAAAGAAATGTACTAAATACGTGCTCTTCCTATTTTGACCATTGTAACATTAAATCTATAAGAGTTTTTTTAAATTCAATTTTTTATCCCTATGAAATGCCAACTTCTGAAATTGCTATAAATGACTACAGCGAATTGTATGACATGTTTGTTAAATTTCGTAATGTATATTATCAGATCGATGATTTTCGTTCAGAGACTCTAGTTTCACGAGATGAATTTAAGTCTCATTGCCCGATTATTGTAATTAATTGCCTTGAGCAAGTGGAGGCAGTGAATACATCTTCAGTGACGTGCGAATTGAAATCGAGACAAGTGAGAATATACCTGAAGATACAACTCTTTATTGTGTTCTTATTCATGATCGTCAAATATCTTACAGACCATTAACTAATGAAGTAATTATCTAAACCAATATTTGCTAAGTTATAAGCAATCAAGTAAAGAAGTATTCTCACTTTAGTTGCAATCATGGAATTGACAACAACATACTCTCCTTCTACTGATGCTGACACGTGGAATAAGAAGCAGCCAATAGTTGCAGACATTCGCAAGCTACCAAACGGCAGTTTGGAACTTGCTTACTGTATGTTAAATAACAGCAATATACCTTCATTCAGTCCTGTGTTAACATGGGTCGCAGCGTATTGTGAAAAAACTCTTTCTTCTTTTTTTGACTCTATAAAAAATAAATATGAATATTTAGTTGTGTATAATTTGCCACAAGAATTTTCTTTGTTTGCACTAAAAACACTTTCCCCTGGGTCATTAATCGATCTTAATACGATTGATGGAATGTCTGATCTAATGTTGAAGCATAGCCGACGTTTACCTACAGATTATCCAAAACATTTACCATCTCTTGCATTGGGAAGCAATAGTTGTGCTAAATTTAATGTCAATGCTGTTCAACATTGGTTAAATTCTTCTGATGGCGTCATGAAAATCGTGTGTTCGATAATAAACAAGTTTCGAAACAATGGACTTCAAGGTTTTAATAAGTTTGATTGGAACTACTTTCCTATAAACATACTGACTATATATGAGCCACAACGAATTCGTCTGGAGTGGGAACATCTACCAGATCATCTAAAAAGAAAATTTCAACTGTTTCATCTTCGCTGCAAATGTGATAACTGTAATCGCTATCTATAAAAGGTAATTCATTAAATCTACTAGTGTTGTTGACACCTATACATATTTTGTTTTTGTTTGATTTTTAACACAGTGTATATTTTTTGTCTACAGAAAATAAACATCTGGACAACTAAAAGAATAAGATCATCTCAACACACACTCATCAGGACAACTAAAAGAATGAGATTACTTCAACACTCATACAAGAGAAATAAAATTGTATTAATTGTAATTCTAAATGAATAAAGAAGAAAAGGTCTTTGTACCACTTCATATTAAAGTTTCTTTAATGATCAAGCACCTCCTCACTCCACATGTATATAAAATAATATTTGTCAGGTGAGAGATTCGAACCCTCGCTTTCAATTTCTGAAAATTAGATCCTAAGTCTAACGCCTTAGACCGCTCGGCCAACCCAACACACGCAAATCTTGCATATTAGCCAGCGTGTTTTGTTGATTCATATCAGTTCACATTTAGCTTCGTGTGGGGAACATCTTTTTTTGTGAAGTAAAGCATCATCATGAAGTATTTTAATTGTGTAAAGTATTCCAAGAAACAGTTAATGCAAATGATATTGAGTCAAAAAGGAATGAATTTAAAATCTGAAAGAGATCGGCTAAAAACATTTAAGAACTGGTCTTCAGACAGTTTTACGAACACTGCATGGTTAGCAGCTGCGGGATTTTACTATTATGGATATAAGGATATGGTCAGGTGTGCTTTCTGTAATCTGCAACTTAGTTATCGGGAAGAAGATGAGGATCCGTTTGAAGAGCATAAGAAATGGGCTTTTTCTTGCACTCACGTAAACAATATTTCTCCTAGCATAGAATTAAAATCTGAATATGAAAGACTTAAAACTTTTCAAAATTGGCCTCTTCCCTCTCCAAACGAATTTTGTTTAGCATCAGCAGGATTTTATTATACCGGTCATGGTGATAAGGTGAAATGTATATTCTGTAAGATTGAAATTGAAAATTGGAGAGAAAACGATATTCCTTTAAGTGATCATAAAAAATGGGCACCATATTGTCCATATTTAAGAGGGTTTTACGTTGGCAACGTTGATTTAAATCCTGAAAATCCTACTATTATTCCATATAATACAAGTTATGATACGTGTGGAAACAATATATGTTGATGTGATGTGATTTTTTGTGCATTCTCAGACGTAAACGTAGACATGCTGAAGTTTGTTAAGCAGTAAAACACTCTACCAGTAATTTCATTTACTAATGGTGAAAACCAGAGTAAAAATGAAAAAAGAAAGCATAGTGTTTTACTACCGAACACTATTCGATGTATCATTTGCGGTCCATCGAACTGTGGAAAAACAAACGTAATGCTAAATTTATTATGTCACAAAAATGGAGTTCGTTTTGAAAACGTTTATATTTATTCTAAATCACTTGCTCAAAGTAAGTATGTTGAATTAAAAAAGTTTTTGGACTCTATAAAAGAAAAAAAAGTGATTTTTTTCCGATAATGATGAAGTTATGCCTCCAGAAATGGCTAGAAAAAACTCTATATTTGTTTTTGATGATGTAGCCAGCAATAAACAACAACACATGAAAGATTATTTCAGTAGAGGTCGTCATCACGAAGTTGACGTATTTTATCTTTGTCAAACATATTCTTGTATACCTAAACATCTAATTAGAGATAACGCTAATTTTTTAATTCTTTTTAAACAAGACGGAACAAACTTGCGTCATGTATATAACGATCATGAAATACAGATATGAGCTATGATCAGTTCTTCGATATTTGTTCTTATTGATGGCAAAACTCTAAGTTTGGCTTTTTGGTTATCGATAAAGATAGCGATTTACAAAATGGTCGATATCGCAATGGATTTGATGTTTATTTTCAGTTATAAACAATAGTTCAAAAGATCTAAATGCTCATTCGCGTTATACACTTTGTGTGGTTAACAACCTAACTATGGCATCGTTTAACAAAATCAATAACGCGTCTATCAAACCACCAACTTCACGCCATGATATTGCAACTAAATCGTATGTTGATGATAAGCTACTGCAATATGGAAATCAAGTAACAACAACAACAAGCGATGGGCATCTAAGTATTAACGGCAAACGGTTAAAAGATGTTGGAACGCCCATACATGTTGAAGATGCTTGCAACAAAGGTTATGTACTGAAGTTACTGAATGAGCTAAATAAAATTGAGTCTAAAGAAGACATACAACGAAACATTAACGACCTTAAATGTTTAATTTTTTCAATTTGTAAAATAGAGAAACAACAACTTGACTTTGAAAACAAACGTCTCGCAGGCTTAGCTTTACCATCATCTGCAAATGATGCGGTAAACCTTATTGCAATGCAGCAACATACATCGAATATAAAAAATATCTTGAAAACCGAATAACCGAAGTGTTACAACGAGTAGAATTCTTTCATGGTTTAGTGAGTGAATTTTCAGAAGATCACTTTCCGTTTGATGATGATAGTCTCGACTTGGGTAACAAAAGAATAAGAAATGTTAAAGATCCAATTCAAAATCAAGATGCGATATCGTATTCTTTCCTTAAAACTCATGTAACAAAAGAACTCGATGAAATTAAAAAGTCTCTTTTGAATATAAACAAAGATGATGAAACTGTTGATATGTTAAATAGAAGAATAACAAACATATCTGAACCAATCGATTCGTTAAATGCAATAAACAAATATTATTTAGAAAACTTTGCTGCTTCTCGAAAAGATCTAGAAGACTTAATCACTAAATTTAATAAACAAAACTTCTTAAACGTAGACGATGGTGGGACTATAAATATGATGAGTAGACGAATTACTCACGTAAACAATCCCATATACGATAACGATGTTGCAAATAAGACGTTTGTTGAACAATATGCCGCTTCACGAGATGAATTTGAAAAAATGGAACAGACTGCAAACAATCTACAACATCAAAAACAAACAAATGTTGAGTTCCCTGTTAACGACCAAGATGTGACAAATAAACGGTTTGTAGAACACTATGCTGCTTCACGAACTGAAGTTAATCAACTAAAAGAAATTTTAAGCAATTTACAAACTCGTATTGAGGGTGTTGCTAACAATCTAAATATTGTTAAAAAAGAAGAACTTGAAAGTTATGCTGCTGCATCCAAAGAGGAATATAACAAGTTAAAAACTGAACTAGAAAATATTGAGCAATTGGTTAACAAAGAACCACTCGAAAGTTTTACCGCATCCAAGGAAGAATATGGTATATTACAAGATGAAGTAAAGAAAAAGAACTTATCGAAATTTATTCTGAAATTCTCCAACACACCATCAATCCATTCACCGGTATACACGCTTCATAATCATAATATACAATACCAACTTCCCTATAAAGGTATATTAAAACCAATTTTTGTTTCACCAAGATCTCCAATTGTGTATGCAATTTTAAATATACGTCAAGAGATTGAACTGGATGGCAGTGACATTGTAGTTGAAGAACAAGATGAAATACAGTTTCGACTTCGAGTCCCCGAGAAACATAAAACCAATGATCTTCCTCTTCAAATTGATTTTGAATATACTATAAATAAATAAATAAAACAACTACAATTTTAGTTTAGTCATGGAGAAGAGCTTGAAGATTAAAGCTGAAAGTCGAGTAAAGGATAAACTTTCTCGCTTAAAAAAAGATGTTAAGGACAAGTATCTTTCACTTCAAAATTATGTTAGACGTCAAGAATTAGATATAGAGACTAAGTTTAAACCAGTAACAAATTCATTAAATCAGCTTGTAGCTATTGCTAATACAACGTCAACTAAGAAAAAAGAAAATCAAAAAAGAAAAAAATATGATGATTCTGAATCAACTGCTACTTCAGACGAAGAAGATGGAGATAGCATCAAAATAATTACACTACTTAACCGCTACTTTGTTCCGTTCATTAAACAAAACGTGGATAGAACATTTGGTATAACGATAAGAAATGATAAACAATACTTGGGACGTGAACGAGTTTTCTTTGATAAAAAGTGGATACAAGTTGGTGGTGAAAAATTTCCTATAACAGAAGGTCTACTTGAATTGATTCAAAGGAAAGTACCAGATCACTCTCTAATCGATAGGAGTGATTTAAGTTCTTATTTGAAATTATTAAATGTTTCAAACGTGCACAAAAGAAATTATGCAAGCAATGCAGCTCCGAGAGGAACACAATCTCATAAGTATAAAAATATAATCGAACCCCTTCTTACTGAAGACATAGATAGAATTATAAAAACAACAGATGAGAATGAAGAAGCAAATACTACGATGCATACTGGATATGGCCAAAAGAAACACATCACACTACAAGCCATTTGGAAATTCGAAGGAGGAAACGATATTGAATTTGTCCATTGGAATGAACCAAACAAATTAGTATCAAGACTTAAAAAATTAATTGCATCGAAAGCTGCAGGTCACACAGGACTTGACAGCGAAATCTTTGCAATTGAAGAAGAACTAAGAAATGCAGGATATATTGAATAAAAATTCATACATTTGTAAAACAATGCACAGTATGTTATAAATCTTTGTTTAGAAATTAACTATGAACGAAATCAGACGAAAAATTGCAAAAGAACTTCATGCACCTCTTAGAAAAAAGTTTAAAAGACGACATGTTATTAGCAAAGGAATCGATGACCTCCATGAAGCTGATCTTGCGGACATGTCAAAACTTGCAAAATGGAATAATGGATTTAAATATTTATTAACCATTATTGACGTTTACTCAAAATATGCATGGACAATTCCTCTTAAAACCAAAAAAGGAAGTGAGATTGTAAAAAGTTTAAAATTTGTTTATTCTCAAAGTAAAAGATTGCCCAATTATTTTCACACTGATCGAGGAACGGAATTTTATAACCGTGAATTCAAAACATGGTTTCAGAAACAAAATCTAAAGCATTATTCCACTGGGAGCTCCATAAAAGCAAGTGTAGTAGAAAGATTTAATCGAACTCTTATGGAATCGATGTGGAAAGAGTTCACAACACGTGGTTCATACCGATGGGTACATATTTTGCCTGAGTTATTAGTAAAGTATAATCACAAAATACATCGCAGCATTGGCATGAAACCTATTGATGTAAAAAGAAACAATCCACCCCACTTGCCAACACAATATAATGAAACTTTAAGAAAACCAAAATATAAAATCGGTGACATTGTAAGAATATCAAAAATCAAGAAACATTTCAGCAAAGACTACGAAGCTAATTGGTCTACGGAATTATTTACAATGTATAAAGTTCAAAATACTAATCCACGAACATATCTTTTAAAAGATAATAAAAATTTGCCGATATTTGGGGCGTTTTATGAAGCAGAGTTACAACGAACCAAACATCCTAATATTTACTTAGTTGACAAAGTACTACGTAGACAAGGAACCCGAGCATTCGTACCTTGGCTTGGATTCGATTCAAAACACAACTCTTGGATCCCCAACAAAAATATCTTCTAATTACAACAGTGTAAGTTTTGTTTTTTAATTCCTTGCAAAAATAGGATGATGATGATTATTATTATTATTAATATTATTATTATTAATGTGTCTCTATATATTTTCAGCTCACGAAAACCAACACACTCAAGAAAGAAAAGAATGATTGTACTTACCTTCCACACAAGATAACCAGCATATTCAACTCTGCAGACAGCATCTTCAATTCTCAGCATCTTGGCGGAAAAGAAGAACTACTTACCACTTTAAGAACGAAGATCATACCATTTTGTTTTCACTATTTCGTATAATATAATTAATGTAAACCACAATGATTAAAATAAATATATTAAAAAAAACATACATTGAAAAAATATCACTCTCTCCACCCACTGTCCTTTTTAAATAATTTCAACATCATCATCGTCCTCTTCCTCTTCTACTCGATGTTCTTCTTGCATATGCTCTTCCTCCTCTAGTGTAGGAAGATCAAGCAGGTTGAGTGGCCTTAACCAGATCGCTCTGAGTTTTTCAGTTATTATATTTAAATTATGTTCCGTCACCCCGTTAAATATAATCTCTTGAACGTGGCACGGGTCTCTCACCAACTCCAAAATCTCGCAACTAAAAATCTCCTTTTCACTTGCTGACAGTGTATCATACCACGCAGCCTCCTCAACTTTCGTGGCACTGACGACGAAATTTAGTCCTTGCATGCTGGCGCTATTTGCCAAAGACTTGATTGCTTGCAGTTTCTTCAACTTTTGTATTAAGCTTTCACATAGACTCATGTTGATTGTGATATCTAACTACTGCTCCATAGTAATTTCCTCTTATATAGTATAAACTTAAAGAAGCAAAAAGCTCTTTAATCGTATCACATGAATGAGGCTCTGTGAACGGACATCCAAACTTGTTCTCTCATTAAAATAATTTCAGAGTTCAATAATGATGGTTAAGAATTTAAAACAAACAAACCAATATTCATTTCATGCAGTCAATGCTATATATTTGTCTTATAAAACGGTCTATGCAGAAAGAGACCACAGAGCATGCAAGCCCGCAAAAAATGTTAACTAACAGCTGCACATCCTATATGGAGTAGCAAGCAGGACCTCCCACGTTCAGCAGCCAAAGAACGATAACAGGCGCGCGCGGGGCAAAAGGTTATCCGATTCAAGCGGTCAAGGGTCAATCTCTTCTTAGTGCTAACACATGCAGACCAATTAGCAAACGCATGTGAATAACCAACTGGCTCTCCATGGGCGCGTCGCGCCCAGACAGTCTCATTCAAATGTTAGTACACCTAAAACATTTCCGCTAACAAAGACGCCATTTGAACATTTTCTTTTCATCTTTGTCCTATACACCTGGCAGTTGGTTTACTGGTAGAGGATATAGAGAGCTTTCATTTATGTCAAACAAACTTTTTTATAGATTTCCTAAATTTGGAAAATATAGGCTATTTTCAAAATTCAATTTATTTTGTCCTAGAGAGTTGAAATTTGGTGTGGGGGTAGAGCAGGTCAAGGCCATTCATTTATTTCAAACAAACTTTTTGTCGCGAACACTGCAGACATATCACGTGACCGCTCGCATGATGATGCAATATGTCCTCGCGATTACGCAATATTCAAAACATACTTTTCCACCCTACTAATTCTCTTCAGTTTTTGGACTATTTGTGTTGATTTCATAATCCTGACCACTTGGAGAATAAATCTGGTTTAAGGTTTAAATGCGTGATATATCTTCGTTAACTCCAGTAATATGTGTTCATGTTCTGTTAATCACACATCCTTGAGCGTGATGGAGAGGAACCCGAACAGTCGGCCATGGTGAGAATATAATATACCCTTATAAATTAACAAACAGATCTCGCTGTTCCACCCCCTTAAAATCACAACAATCGATGGACATTTTTTAAGGAGGAATTTTAATGACAGACCCTGATACTTGAAAATTAGAGGAATATAACAAACGTTTGTGAGAATTGAACTTTCACGGCAGCATTCATGACAACTGTTAGGCTGCGTATTGTACGAATATCGCAAGCCATGTGGTTGGAGTTTGTATTTCTGTGTGATAGGGGCATGTGGATACTCGGGACCCCAAACATAACAAGGCTGAAAGCAATGGAGGTGAGGACAAGGAGAAAGAATTTAAAAACCATTCCAGTAGTAGAGAAATCAAAGCAAACAGCCCATAAATAATAAGAAAAGAGATTAATGACTACTGATTCCGTCAGTCTCTTTCCAAGACATTCATAAGAAAATGACTGTCAATGAACTCATATTTTTTCATTCATTCATCGTAAACGTTGCCTCAATTTCTTGTATTAATGCTATCAAAATGAATATATTTAATCACAACTAATAACAAGAAGTTCAGTAAAGAACATATAGCCTACTTTATCCTAAATGCATGAGTATAGTTCTAACTCTTTGTCCCTTTCAAGGAGTATAATTGAATGTTGGTTGTAGAAGCTTGTTGAAGTAGAACGTGCTATACGGATATTATAGGTTGATTGATTGAATCCTCACCTGAATTATGTATTCACACACTAATACAACCATCACAATAACACAGGTTATCATACAAAATTCAACACTCAACAAGTACACGGGGCTAAATGACATTGATATCCATTCATCTCAAATGAAACAACAACAACCACAGCTCCTACCCAAATCCTTCATCGTATAAAATACTCACATTAGTAAGCCTACAGACATCACAGTGACAAAGGCTATCAGACAACTTATACACACACCCAAGTAAACGGGACTACAGACCATGATGCCGCAAAACCCATAAAGAATCAACAACAAAAACAACAACAGAAACAACAACAACAACAATAGTCACTACCGTGGATCAAGGTCAACGAATATTAATCGCTGTATTCGAGAGGTGAAATATGTGGTGTTATAGCCTAAGTATATAAATAATACTTACGATTGCAAATACACACTATATATATGCTTAACATTATAACGTGTGAGTAGTTATAAATCAATCAATGAATAAAAAAGTAATTGAACCTGCAGGGATTTGATCCACGAAACCCCAGACTATGAGTCCAAGTCGCTACCATTGCGCCACGGATGCGCTACGAAAATGCTTGATATACAACTGGTTTAGTATAACTGTATCATATTTTGTGTTGAATTCAACGATTTCAATAGCGTTTTCTGATGATTCTATAAAACATTTGATACTAAATATGTATTATTTTATTCAGTATATTCCTTAAAGCATATAAACTTAGGAAGTTACGGAAATATATGTATTTAAGAGCAAATATAGCGGCATTTTGACAACGGGACGGCATGGGCCCACAACGATATGACACGGTAAGCCTGACCTCTTAATCACTTCTACGGTTACATATTCTATTATAATATGCTAATATCCTACCGGTCACCTCTTTGAGGACAGATTACACCTCCCTATGTCCGATAAGCTGAATTGTTGAGGTCAGGCCTTGTTTAATCGTAAGTTACGGTTCGGCTATAATACTTCCATGATTCATACATCCACCATCTTGAAACTATTTGGCTGATGACCTTGTAGTTTGGGTGAAAGACGTTTCCCACATTAAGATATATTGTTGCAAAATTTGGTAGAGATCGGATGATTAGGTTAGTCGTAATTTCATTTAAGCTTTGAACATTTGGGTGGCCGCCATTACGTTTCCGTCAAGATGGTGGCGATATAGAACATGACACTAAGTTGCCCTTTGCTAGTGCTACGTCTGTACCAAATTTCGTTCAATTCGGTTTCACCGTGTTTGAATTGATGGGAGGAATCGATTTTCACACATATATGGCTGCCATCTGCAAATAATTGGGCTGATGACCTCGTAGTTTGGTCAAAAGGTGCTTTCCACTTAAAAGTATGTTTTTGCAAAATTTGGTAGAGATGAGATGATTAAGTTAGTCGTAATTTGATTTAAGCTTTGAACATTTGGGTGGCCGCCATTACGTTTCAGTCAAGATGGCGGTGATATAAAACATGACACTGTGCCCTTTGCAAGTGTGCTATCTCTGAACTAAATTTCGTTCAATTCGGTTTCACCGTGTTTGAATTGATAGGAGGGATAGACATGCTGAGTACACACACATACACACGTATACACTCCCAGACACACAGATAGACACATAATTTTTGGTCCTGTGTTGATCTCATAAGTCTACTTTTTCCTTGCAATAATCGAAAGTAGGCCAGAAACATGAATAATGTTAAACTCGTCAACACTGTTGCATTAATGTTGATATATATCTCAACAATAGGGGCATGTTTCAACTGTTAGAATTAATCATTTGCCAAAAAATAGCAATTGAGTGAACATCAAAAAATAACATCAGTTAAAACATACAAATACCAACATTCAGTAAACTACAGTGACTCTAAACACATATTCTTCTTGTTTTCATATCATTTTGTTCACATATTCCATATGGCATGGTGTAACAATAATTTATTATTATTATTATTATTATTATTAATATGTTATGCTCTACAATATGAATTCACTGTTCTAAAGTAAACGCTATTTCACTTTTGCTGGTTTCCAGGAGCGGATGGTCACAAACAAGTACTCTACTCATGACGAACAGGACCAACTATTGGCAGATTAGAGAGTTGTTGTTGCTTCAGTAACGAACTTGGTAATTCTTGGGTCACCAGCCCCGTGTAGCCTGCCGGTGTGTAATTTACGAGTATTTGTCCAAAAACCTGTCTTATTGAGGGGATTGTAGTTGTGAGTGATCCAGAACTGAGGTAGGTCAGCGATGACTTATGGTACTGTACCCGAAATACCTACCAATACCTGTTTGATTCCCTCGATGACAGCCGGGTCGTAGAACCTGAAAATCCCCGGCAATAAAAACCCCCAGGTTCTACCAACAGATAGAGGAGTAAAAGGGTAACCAGAAATCCTAACTGGTTGTATTCAGAAGAATCATAGCTACATGAAAATTAACTAGCTCGAAAAGACACGAGATTCCTCCAAAAGGTCAATCTCTGTGGGTGGAGTACACTGGAAATACCTAGCGATGGCCCTCTTAATACTACCTCCCATCACTTTACTGAAACATCACGCAATAAAATTTTTAAAATGGAAAGCAAAATTTATTCAAGAAAATAACAGAACAAAAAGAAACGACCCAAGAAAATTTCAAGTAAAGGAATGTAATAAATAAATTAACGGCACCAACTCAAAATTGAGTGTCCAGAATTGGAAACTCGTTCCAACTCGAAGCAAAATAATCTTACATGATCCTAGAATAATTAAATTGGACTGTATAACTAACAACAAATAAAATCACCACAGTGATCTTTCGCATATTACATTCTAATAAATTTTAATTAATATCAAAACTGGCGGTTAATTAGAACTGTGGCGTCAATTTACGCTATATACAATAAATTACAAATTCTATACAAGTTTAATTTAGGACACACTCAATTGTTCCTAAAATACTGAATACTGGCAAGCGTTCTTATAGTAGATATACACTGCCGTATTCCGTGAAAGTATGTGAGTACCTCACCTAATGGCCACATGAACTCCGGACAATGCAGAATATGCATGCGTGGTGAAGTTCATTTACAGTTTATTACGTTATAAATGTCTATGTTGCATATGGGTCTTAGAAAGCATTTTAGACACCATTGCCTGTGGCCTTTCGCTGCTAAGAAGCAGATACATGTTACACACGCATTATCATCTTCACTTGCGACCACTGACGCGCCACGAACCGTTGAAATGTATAGTTATAATTGCCTCGGTGTCGTCTGTAACAAGCCTGAACTAAGAGTAGTTTCTCTCCTCCCCGTGCATGCTGCCGGGCTCGACACGAGAGTCACCTCATACGTGCCACGTCATACCCACATATCGATATATCGTTGTAGCATGGGTTATACGCTTTTAATTACTGGATTTCACTTGATATAAGCAAATCCACTCAATAAAATAGCTTTCTGCTGTTGAAATGCGTATTCTAACTTCTCCAGTTCTTCCTTTATAGCTCTTATTTTCTTATAAGCTGTATATAATCTTGGCCACATCTTCGTCTCTGCTTCGGAGCTGTTCGTGAGCAATCATCTGGAAACGAATGGAAAATACCCTATCCTACTCAGCTGTGGCGTGAATCCAGGAATGCGAACTGGGCTACATCACGCTGCATAATCAACAGAATACTCAACTCTCAAAGCCAAAATAAACGGTACATCTCCCCTCTGATATCTCAAAATAAAAGTCACCTTAGCTTTTATTGGCATCATTCTAGATATTCTTGATATATGTATCGTTATTTTCTACTGCTATAAACGATTTTCTTTATATATCTTTTTAGGTTTTTAGAGTTGAATCTTCCAATAACATCTCTGCCATCCATACTGACAATCTCGTAGCAGTTATTTCCCAATTATTACAGGCGAATATGTATTAACGTCAGTCTTCAATCTCATTGAGAAGCTTGCGTTTTCCTTCTTTCTTCAACAGGAGTTCCTTCTGAACCCCTGCCTTTTCTGCTCTTACTGGGTTGGGATCTGTCTGTCACTTTCTCCCTTCTTTCTTTCGAGCGTCTTCGTCCCTCTTCTGTGGACTTATCTCGCCCTCTCTTGAGCTTCTCCTTTCGTTTCTTCCTTTCATACTCCTCAATCCGGTAATTTTTGTATCTGAAGTAACCCTGTTTTGGTCGATCATCCCTTTGATCTCTGTTGTAAGGAGTTTCCCTACGATCGTTATGATTTCGGTTATAATCCCGACTATAAAAATGTCGGTCTTTTTAGCGACGTTGCCACGGTCTGTCACGATCATCTCGACGTTGATTGTCCCAACGCCTATCATTCTGATGATTGTTGCGAATTGGGCCTATCCTTTGATCATTTCGTTGTTGAGAGCGATCAGTTTGCTGCGTCCGGTTCATCATAACCTTATTGAAGGAATTAGGTTCATATCTGGGATTCTTACTAACTGTCGGTTGCCCCATTAAACTCAGATAGTCTAAACGACGTAAGAGATCGTCCATTGCTGCCAAAGTTGTAATTCCCGAGGTAATAATCGATCTCCTTACTTCAGCGGGAAATTGACATGATGTGGATTCGATCAACTGATCCTCTGACAAAGGTGGCTGAAGAAAACGAAGTTTCGAGAGCTGGCACGCGAAATATTCAGTGTAGCTGGTCGGTCCCGTAACAGAATATTTCTTCGAGTAGATCTCAGATCTAATATTTTATTGGACCTGTATGGACCAAAAACTTTGGGAAAATGCCTGGTTAAACTGTTCAAAATCGTCAAAGGTATATCTGAAGGCCTTATACCTTTGTAAAGAGCATCAGATAAATACCTTTCTACGACACGTAGCTCTCTCTCGCGAGGGACATGAGATTCCCGAACGTAGTCCTTAAGTCCTCTAATGAACTCTATCGGTGAAGTTCCATCCAAATTGTTAAACTTTTTAGGCTTATCTTCGAAGTTTCTAATGATAGTTATGTTGGACGTCCTATCAGTCGATCTCTGAATGTAACTATCTCTACTTAAGTTGGGATTTGGAGAAGTATATTCTTCCCTTCGAGGTTGAAATTCTTGCCTAAATTGTTGAAATCCTTGTCGGAGTGGTTGAACCTTATTCGATTGTTCCATTTGACTAGGTTGAATAGAGGCTTCAGTGTTAGGAGATACCTGCACCTCAGGTTCCCTCCTATCCTGTATTGTTTCATCAGATTCGTCAACAACTACCCTAAAATCAGTGTCTAGAAGCAATCGCAATTGTTCCCTGAGTGTATCCATATTGATATTCCCCCCTATATTAATGTTCTCGAGGTCTTTCCGGATCTCGTTGATTTCGGAAGTTTTCTTTTCCCTAATTTCCGTTAACTCAACTCGACCCTGATAAATCTTAACCTCAACGTTTTAATACGTTTTTCTAGATCTGTGGCATTATTAGTCTGCACATTCTGAATTTCATCCAACCTTCTGCTTAAATTGACCCTCACATCTATAGTTTCCTTACTAAATGTAGCAAGATTAACGGCAAGTTTTTTTTTCTAAGTCAGATTTAGCAGTCTTAAATGTATCCTCATTTATTTGAGCGAGCTCTTGTTTCAACATTTCCACATTACCTTTAATTATACCCTGAAGGTCGACACCGAAGTCATCTCTTATGAGTTTAGTGTGATCTTACTTGTCTCTGCACTGTACTCATTTCACCTTTCAATTGCTCTAACAATCTTTGCGTTTGATCGTTGTCACGAGTAAACTGCAACTGTAATGCGTCTATGTGTTCACTATTCTCCTTTTTACTTTGCTCAATATCGAGCTTAATCTCACTGCAAAATTCCCTATTAGATTGCTCAATAGCGGTCAATTTGACCTCAGTTTGAGATTGACTTGATTCGATATTTTTGACTTGAGATTTTAACTCAATTTGATTTGACTCTATCTTATTGATGTCGCTCTGTATGCTTTTAACTTGAGTTTGGACTTCCTTTTGGGTAGTCTCAACTAAACCAACATCTGTTTTAAGATCGTTAACTTGAGCTTGAATTAGCCTAACATTTGTGCTAACGTCTTTCACAGTTTTTTTTGCATAGTTTCTTGGCTAGTTTGAACTTTATTAATATCTGCTCTGAGATTAGTCTCCATGAACTCTTGACTAGTTTGAATATTATTGATATCGGTTTTAACATTATTGAGATTAATCCCCATGGACTGTTGACTAGCTTGAACATTATTGATATTAGTCTCCATGGACTGTCGACTAGCTTGAATATTCCTCATATCTGCTTTAATAGCCCTTTGACTGATTTTAATTTCTTTAGAATCGTCTTTAAGTTCTTTCATTGACTCTTGTACATTATGTAACTCCCCGCGAATGCTTTCAGTTATAGCATCCTTAATAAGAGTATGATTACGTGAAGATGTTTCAAAAATATTATCAAAAGTAGTTTTAGTTTGAGTCTTAATGTTCTCGAGATCTTGATTGAGATGCTGCAGTTTTCCCTCAATCCTCTCAAGCATTTTCTTAAAGTCACCAACCGTGACTGTTTGGTTATCAGCCGTGACACAAAATTATTCACTTCACAGAAAAAATGGGAACACTACAATTCAAAGCACAGCAAGAAAATCCACAACCAATCACCAATTGCCATAACATGTATATTTTCATTGCATAGCGTTACCTTAAAATAATTTTAAATTAAATACGAAATGCCCAATATTATTCTAGAGATCCCTATGTACAAGTACGTGGTGTTTTAACTCGGTGATGGTCCATGATTCTACCATTAAACAAACTAATTTTACAGAAAAACTTTACATTAAAGATGATATCAGCAATTATCATCAGCCGGAATCAAATAGGACTGATCCTCACATGTAACTCAGATGTGAATTACAGCAAGCATCATCTCTACTGAACATGTCAAAGACGATTACTGTGAATACCATCAATGAACAAGCCCTAGTCGTTTATCACCCAATGAAAAAGAAAGTGTGGCACCACTTCATTACGATAAAATAAAAATCTGATAATGGTTGCAATACCACCCAAAATAAATTAAGTAGTTCGAGTATCCTCGCCATTGCTTTGTTCCATAGGAATTCAAATAATTTGTGCCAAAATATTAGTTCACCATTATCTATTTGCCTTAATCATCAACACAAAAGAAACACGGGGTCCTAATTTGTGTTCTGTGTAGTAAGATTATAAAACTGGTTTCCACTCTCTGGTATCCCAATTATATTTTAGGCCTATCGTATGGTCGCCACATCACTGGCGTCGAACCTGGTAATCCAGTTAATTCGAGCCTAGACGTTGCTGCAAAAAATCACTGGATATCAACACGGAATTCCAGTTAATTCGTGGCCCCAAACCGATGGTGCGCCAAATCTCTGTACCCGAAATACCTACCAATACCTGTTGGAATCCCTCGATGACAGCCGGATCGTAGAACCTGAAAATCCCCGGCAATAAAAACCCCCAGGTTCTACCAACAGATAGAGGAGTAAAAGGGTAACCAGAAATCCTAACAGGTTGTATTAAGAAGAATCATAGTTACATGAAAATTAACTAGCTCGAAAAGACACGAGATTCCTCCAAAAGGTCAGTCTCTGAGGGTGGAGTACCCTGGAAATACCTAGCGATGGCCCTCTTAATACTACTTCCCATCAATTTACTAAAACATCACGCAATAATTTTTTTAAAATGGAAAGCAAAATTTATTCAAGAAAAGAACAGGACAAAAAGAAATGAATGCACTGTTGTTAAAATGACTCAAGAAAATTTCAAGTAAAGGAATGTAATACATAAATTAACTGGACCACCTCAAAATTGAGTGTCGAGAATTGGAAACTCGTTCCAACTCGAAGCAAAATAATCTTACATGATCCTAGAATAATTAAATTGGACTGTATAACTAACAACAAATAAAATCACCACAATGATCTTTCGCATATTACATTCTAATACATTTTAATTAATATCAAAACTGGCGGTTAATTAGAACTGTGGCGTCAATTTACGCTATATACAATAAATTACAAATTCTATACAAGTTTAATTTAGGGCACACTCAATTGTTCCTAAAATACTGACATTAAATACAATATTCGCTTCTGTTTGGTTATAATTAGTGGTAAATTCTCTTAATACTGGTAAATTCCGCCATGCAGCCAAGCTAAGCGAAATGTCAGCTCATAATTATAATTCAAATAATTAGTTAATTAATTATGGTCTTAATGATTGTATAGGCATTGATAACGAGACTGCAGAAATATTAATCTGTTTTATCATACAACTTATCCGAGCATTGCTTTAGAATAGTCTGTTATCAAGACGAAGGTATTTGTAAGACCTGATAAACAGCTGATTAAGTCTAAACGAACATCACCAAAACGAACCTCCATTGGTTCAAGAACACCGAAAAGCTGATGAAAAACTACGACCAGTCTAACAACGATTGGCACTTACTGGCACAAAAGCACTCACTGGCTCAATCCCAAAAATACAAACATGCTTCACTAAGCATTACATCCGAAAGAATCAACTTTATCACAAAAATCCTAATATGCACCACTGTGCTCCTAACTTAGGTTCTCATAACCTTGATATAGCTCGTTTATAATTCAAAAGTGTGATCTGCATTGCAACTAAATGACCACAAAATCACCAAGGTCTTACAAAATGCCTCCGAAAGTGCTTGAAAACAAAACCTATACCATTGCACGTTGTTCATCAATATGATTCACAAATGCCTACGAATCTTGCCTTACAAAAATTATTTTCAACATTTATGACATTAAACCCATAGACTAAAAGTCTATATTTCCTGGGATAAATTTATTCAGAAGCAGGGTGTTTTTCTAGATGCGGTGGTAATAAATCTCATACTATTGCCTCAAAAGCAATTGTTTGTTGTTGTTGTTGTTTGAGTCTTCAGTCGTTTGACTGGTTTGATGCAGATCTCCCTGCCTCCCTGTCCTGAGCTAATCGTTTCATTTCTACATAGCTACCACACCCTACATCCGAGGATATCTGTTTAACATATTCTAACCTTGGTCTACCCCTACAGTTCTTGTCCTCGACCCTTCCGTCCATAGCTAAGCTTGCTATTCCTGGGTGTCTTAGTATGTGTCCTACCAACCTATCTCTTTTCTTCATTAGCATTCGCCAGAAACATCTCTCCTCTCCCACTCGTCTTAATACCTCTTCGTTTGTAACCCTATCTACCCATCTGATTTTCATCATTTTCCTGTAACACCACATTTCAAACGCTTCAATTCTCCTCTTTTCTGCTGCACCAATATAGTCCAAGTTTCACTTCCATAGAGTGCGACGCTCCAGACAAAGGTTTTCAAAAATGTCTTCCTAATACCTAAATCTATATTCGATGTCAACAGATTCCTTTTCTGTAGAAATGCTTTCCTTGCCTGAGCCAACCTACTTTCTATATGCTCTTTTCTTCGTCCATCACTGGTTATTTTGCTTTATAAGTAACAGAAGTCTCCTACTTCCTTTAGTTTTTCACCTGCCAATTTGATTTCCATAGAGGTTTCTGATTTATTGCGGCTGCATTCCAATATTTTTGTTTTACATTTATTAATTTTCATCATGAATTCTTTCCTCAAGACGGAGTGCATACCATTCAAAAACTCATTCAAATCCTCAGGCGTGTCGGTCAAGATGACGATGTCATCAGCAAATCTCAGAGTTGAAATTATTTCTCCTTGAATCTTCACTCCCACTTTAAATTTCTCTCTAATTTCCTTCATTGCTTGTTCAATGTAAAGATTTAAAAGTATGGGTGATAAGTTGCAGCCTTGCCTCACACCTTTCTGAATACCAGCTTATATCTCAAGTCCATCAGTTCGAATGACTTCTGTCTGGTTTCTGTATAGATTGTAGATCACCTTCCTATCCCTATACTTTATTCCAATCATTTTCAAAATGTCAAACAATTTAGTTCAAGCAATTGTTTAACTTATATTAATTAAAGCTCATGTCTAAGCATGATATCACAAAACTACAACTGTTCCTCCAGAATGAGGTTATACGGAAAAGTTAAGATCAATGTCCCCCTAAATTGAGGTCGCCCGTGGCCCAAGTGAACTCGGAAGTATCAGTAGACCGTTCCTACACCATGAATGCATGCCAACATCTAAGGTTGATCCAATGACAATTCATTAGAAAGGTGTACCAATAAATCTCTGTACACCAAAGCTAAGTGCTCTCTCAAAGAAAAAGAAGAAAATATTGATCAAAACGATCAAAACAGTTGGATCCGAAAACTTCGCAATATCAAGTAGATGAACGGAATGACTGAGATCCTCATCTATGAAACGATGCGAATAAGCAAAAATGCACGTACAAAAGTGCACTAACCACTAGGAAAACAATCAGTGTTCTGGACGCTGTTAAACGAAGTCGCCTATAAAATTAATCTATACTTATACAACATACTGTAGATCTTCTCCTAACAGGCCTTCTCGCAATTAAAATATACATATCAATTTAGAATACAACTACAAATTTACTGAAAGTTAAACGACAAAATCTAAGTTTACACAAGGGATGCGTCCATGAACTTGGACCAGAATCCCGGAGATACAACACGTCAGCTTCGAAGGAAACATCGAAGCTAGGCCTGTGTTAATCCATTTAATCTACAAAAAGTGACTATGGCAATTTGTGATTGCTTCTAGACGCTATGCTAAGCTACATTAATAATCTGGCGTGTCCAGTAGGCCTACCTTAGCGTTGATTCTCGATGCGGTGGAAAGAAAAGGATATATAACTACCACGTTAGCCTCCACGCTAAAACATGGCAAAGTAATCTTCTTGGTTAAAGGCTCGCCTCGAACCCCTGACCACGCCACACTCCACATGTGTCGGGCTTGCCATGTGTTCCAACACGTCTTGACTAACACCACCCGCGTGCACTCGCAAAAGAAACGCCTCATACCGGAGCAGTTTATCAGCATGTCGAAGCTCGCAAGCGTTCTTAAACAACCACAAGAAAGTGGCATTAGTGGACACATTTCCTGCCTAGAATATGCAGGCATTAGGTTGTGCGATAAAACTTGCTGTCGCTAAGAATGTAGCTGCCTCATTAAAATCAGTGTGACATGATCACAGCTATAAAGTCATTATGAAACTTCCCCTCCGACATCTGGTTTAAAAACATGTCGGTCATGGTTATAATATCCACTTGGGGTAAAGTCTGAATACTGGCAAGCGTTCTTATAGAAGATATATAAAATGCCGTAATCCGTGAAAGTATGTGAATATCTCACCTAATGGCCACATGAACCCCGGACAATGCAGAATATGCATGCGCGGTGAAGTTCATTTACATTTTATTACGTTATAAATGTATATGCTGCATATGGGTCTTAGAAAGCATTTTAGACTCTATTGCCTGTGGCCATTCGCTGCTAAGAAGCAGATACATGTTACACACGCATTATCATCTTCACTTGCGACCACTGACGCGTCACGAACCGTTGAAATGTATAGTTATAATGGCCTCGGTGTCGTCTGTAACAAGCCTGAACTAAGAGTAGTTTCTCTCCTCCCCGTGCATGCTGCCGGGCTCGACACGAGAGTCACCTCATACGCGCCACGTAATACCCACATATCGATATATCGTTGTAGCATGGGTTATACACTTTTAATTACTTGATTTAAGCAAATCCACTAAATAAAATAGCTTTCTGCTATTGAAATGCGTATTCTAATATCTCCAGTTCTTCCTTTATGGCTCTTATTTTCTTATAAGTAGTATACAATCTTCTCAGGTTGAGGTAGATATAAGACATTGCGTCATTGACTATTTTATTGATTGGCTACATCCTCGTCTCTGCTTCGGAGCTGTTCGTGAGCTATCATCTGGAAACGAATGGAAACTACCCTATCATACTCAGCTGTGGCGTGAATCGAGGAATGTGAACTGGGCTACATCACGCTGCATAATCAACAGAATACTCAACTCTTAAAGCCAAAATAAACGGTACAGTGCCATTACAGAATTTTCTTGGAGCGAGAGGGGAGAGCAGTCGTTTCATTCCACCGCAAGGGCAGATGATGTCACCGTCTCTTCGGGCCAGGGGTGTAAGGGTCATAGCCTACTCAAGACGGCCGCACTGGATACGAGATCAACTGAGACGTCAGAGCAGTGAGCGTGGGTCTTCCTTACGGCCGTGGTCCTATCTGCCTGCTCGTGTTGGATCTCACTACACAGCTAACGAGTCTGTGTCTTATCACATATTTGTGGGGGTCCACATCTTCGAACTTGTGCCTTCAGTACCTAATGTATATCTCCTACACGATACTTTGTTTAGCGGCTTCGGTGGCGTAGTTGGTAGCATGTTAAGTTTCTATGCCCAAAATCGCAGGTTCAACCCCGGCCAAAGGTATCGGATTCTTTAAGAGCGTTAAGAATCCCTCAGTATGCCTTCCTTTGAAGGAGAAGTAAAGCCGTCGGGCCCATTTCATAGATATATGGCATGTCAAAGAACTTTTCACTAACTACAATTGTGCAAAGCTAAATTTGTAGGTTAGATTTGATTAACACTCTATTAAGTTCAAACGTTCTGCGTCAGGTTCTGGTTGCGGTGGCATCTAGTAACCAAGTTCACAGCTAGGTGTCGTTGATGGTAACATTTGGTAGAAAAAGTTGGAACTAGCCTACTTGAAATTGATCGTCTGCAGTCCTTACCTGAATTACAGATAACACACACTAATACAGCCATCACAATTAACACTGGTTATCAGACAGATTCTACATATACCCAAAGTACACGGGGCTACATGACCACGTTGTCGCAGCCCCTGAACTGAGGAACTAACTAACCAAACATAGGCCTACAGTACTTTGTTTTGTTTTGGTCAAATTTCGAAATTCTATGTTTATAAATGACGAGTCTATTAATAAAGTTTATATATTCAAGATTGCGATTGTTGTTGTTGTTTGAGTCTTCACTCTTATGACTAGTTTGATGCAGCGCTCCATGTCTCCCTGTCCTGAGCTAATCGTTTCATTTCTACATAGCTACCACACCCTACATCCGAGGATATCTGTTTAACATATTCTAACCTTGGTCTACCCCTACAGTTCTTGTCCTCGACCCTTCCTTCCATAGCTAAGCTTGCTATTCCTGGGTGTCTTAGTATGTGTCCTACCAACCTATCTCTTCTCTTCATTAGCAGTCGCCAGAAACATCTCTCCTCTCCCACTAGTCTTAATACCTCTTCGTTTGTAACCCTATCTACCCATCTGATTTTCATCATTCTCCTGTAACACCACATTTCATACGCTTCAATTTTCCTCTTTTCTGCTGCACCAATAGTCCAAGTTTCACTTCCATGGAGCGCCACGCTCAGGACAAAGGCCTTCAGAAATGAGTTCCAAATACCTAAATCTATATTCGATGTCAACAGATTCCTTTTCTGTAGAAATGCTTTCCTTGCCTGAGCTAAACTACTTTTCATATCATCTTTGCGATTAAGCATAATATTTAGTCTCTGTGAAGTTTTGAAGCCATATTTTCAATGTTGTCTGCACAAACTGTCAATCTCTACTTTTCAGTCAGTCAACACGCTTTTGCTCAATTAGGTTAGGCGGGGTAACGTTATATATAACACACTTTTCTGAAAGAAATAAATGTAATAATATTATTCACTAGAGCCTCCGTGGCTTAGGCGGCAGCACGCCGGCCTCTCACAGCTGGGTCTGTGGTTCAAATCCCGGTCACTCCATATGAGATTTGTGCTGGCAAAGCGGTGGCAGACAGGTTTTTCTCCGGGGTACTCCGGATTTCCCTGTCACAAATTTCATCCCATAAACACTCTCCACTGTCATTTCATTTCATCTGTCATTCATTTAACCATTGTCCTAGGGGAGTGCGACAGGCTTCAGCAGCCGGCACAATATCCTCTCCGCTAGATGGGGGCTTCATTCATTCCATTCCCTTACCCAGTCGGTCGACAGGAAGTAGGCTGTGGATTTTCAATTTCAATATTATTCACTGATAAAAGGGGGAATTTTAGGATTACGCGTTTCGACCGTGATTCAGCCATCATCAGGTTCTGATCACTAGAGTTGAGGTTTAAATTTATACAAGTATTTAGAAACATGCTTAACGTTTGTATTTATGATTCCCAGTGAATCTCATTATTTAAAAAGGGTTGTCTATGCTACGTTTGCGATCTGCGTACAGTATGAATATTATGCAAAGGTGAATAGTTAAGCTACTCAACATATAATACAATAATTTAAATAGCTTAACCCTCCTTGTGATCAAGATCTGGTGATGACTGCTTGACGGTCGAAACACTCAATTCTAAAATGTCCCATTTATCAGTGAATAATATTATTAATATTAAACTTTTTCAGTAAAGTGTTATGCATATGTTAGTCTATATATATTACCACGCCTAATCTAATTGGACGAAGGGTGCAATCACCGACTGAAAAGTATAAATTGATAGATAATATTCAGTCTGATAACCTTGTGACTTGCGTAACTGAAGTCACTCATAAAAGACTCTTTCTTCACCAAAGTTCGTGGAAATTGCTTTATTACATCCTAAGTCATTGATTTTAATGTAGTACACATATCCACCATCTTGAATGTATAATATCTACGCACATGCGTCTTCATCAGAGCAAATGTACTATACAGTGGTAGAGTTTTGCGATGTTATGAAATTCTATATTTATTAGAAGGTGACTGATTGATTTCAATATTTTATATATGCAAGATGGCTGATGCGCATAATAAGCATTGTGGTAGTAGGCCTATTGTAATTTGTGTCACTCAGGTCTCACCTGCATGAATCCTCTTTAATTATGTTTTGTGGTAGCACTCTTGCTGAATTGCATCATAATCTATCGACTATAAAGTTTAAATACTGTATTACTTATGGTCACCATCTTGAATTTGTGCAGTCTATGCTATTGTGTCTTCAGCAGAGTAGATCATACATTTACAGTACTACCATTGTAGAAATTTTCGAAATTTTGCACTTGATAAATGGTGAATAACAAATTTTAAAATTTTACATAATGAAGATGGCGGAAGCGCGTAGTATTCGATAGTATTATGTTGTAAATCTGTTGAAAAATAAGTTAATGATTAGAATACTTGCAAATTACGCGTGGCCACCATATTAAAATTAAATATCTGAGAATTTCAGTAACTTCGGTGTCGGACTCTCTTCATAGGAGGGTATGCGAGAGCGAGATTCAAATTAAGTAGAGATCTGATGCTTGGTTCACGTGGCAGCCGACTTAGAAAATGACAATGCAAGTGGCTGCCATTTTGTTTTTGCTAAGATGGCAATAATATGAAAAGTACGGTTAAGGTGCACGTGTCTATGCACAATTTTTGTTTAATTTAGTTCAAGCGTTCTTGATATCATACTGTGGGGCATACACACAGATGGGCATTCATACATATTCTGAGTGACAACATAAGTCTTATCATTTTTCTGAAAGCATACTATAAATAGAGTCTTGGACTAAAACCTCCCGAGAAGAAATTTCACCTAGCCCTCAGTCACTCATCCACTCACATCATCCGACCTATATTCAAGAAATTATGCAACTACAGCATTAATTAAATGCTACAGTACATTAAAATAACAAGGAGATACTGATAAAGTATAAAAAGTGGAAAAACACATAGGGGAGACTCAGCTAAATCATCAATATTAAGGGGTTGATGGTAAACACAATAAATTAAGGGAGAGGGTTTCAAAAAATTAATATAGAAATTAAATTGCTATACATATTTGTGACAAAAATACTGCTCTTAAAATTCAATCTGGCAAAGGTTGTCAAAATTAACACCTTGGAAGAAATTTGAATTTTGTAATTTTTAGGGATGTTTGGTTGATACTAGTGGTACTAGTGCTAAATTGTGGTACTTTGTCTAAATCTACAATATTATGAGTCTAATAATATGCTTCATGACTAACACTACCGCATAAATGCACTGAAATACATGAAATTTTACAAATATTTCAAAATGCAGAATACAACATAGGTTTTCACAATGTTACCACTAGGTGGTCGCATTTGTTGTTTCGAAATTCACAGCAAAGAGAAATACATAGGCCTTGTTGACTCAACACAACTGGTGAGATCACCTCGACTCTTGCACTGGGGTATCTCTGTAGGGAAATTATATTTCACGTTCAGTGGAATTATCTGTAGGCCTACCGTGGAGTTAGCAAAGTCTCCTCTACATGAAAGGTAAAATAATGTACAGTAACTGACAAAACATCCAAGGATGTAGAAAACTGACTACAGACACCCTAAGTTTGTATAAACAGAGAGAAAATCATTCCAATATAAGCACTCGTGCATTTGAACAATCATTCTTATCGCCACAATCGCATAGTACGATTGATTGTTGTTTTAAGGGGTGGGACAGCGAGGACATCTGCATCTTAGGATGTGTCCACTGGTATTCGGACTAGTAAACTAGAAACACTGTAATTTTTCCTCTGAACTTCATGCTCGTCTCTATAATTCTGTGAGATCGATCTGCCTTCCACTCGAAGGGCTTTATGCTCCATACCTTTGAAGTCGCCAAGCAGGTAAAACAAAAACCCTAATGAATGCTCCTCGCGCTACATTAAGCCTTCCTTTGTCTTAAAGTGACAAGACAGGTGCGCTCTTAATGCTCAGATACAATGGCCAGAAAGAATCGCTCAAGTGCTGCGTGCGTTGTCAAGAACTTGTTTCGAACAAGCCCTATTTTAACTTATTGGTTGGTAAAGGTATTCCTTGTGTCTACGCCAAATTACATTATAAATATTCACGTAGAATTCAAGATTTTGTACTTCAGTGAGGAAGGTCGAGGATAATTTAATGAAGTGGCGAGTCCACATTGACACAGGCCTGCGAGATGGAAGGAGTTGCAGACTGTGAATCATGCACTATCGCACGGCACCTGGCAACGCCATTCCATGAGCTACAGAAGTGCCAAAGCCGGGAGCAAAATAAATCTAATTTCAACTAACTGTAAGATGCATCCTATATCTTTCCTTTCTTAGTACACTATTGTATGTAACCTTGGTTACGGTATATCATTCTTACATACTCTGAAAAGTTGACTTCGGTGGCGTAGTCGGTAGCATGCTGAACTGCTATGCCCAAGATCACGGGTTCAAATTCGGCCGAAGTCGTCGAATGTTTAAGAGCGTTAAAATCCTTCAGTAGCCTATGCCTTCATTCTGAGGGGAAATTAAGCCGGCGGGTCCATGCCATAGATTTATGGCATTAATAATAATAATAATAATAATAATAATAATAATAATAATAATAATAATAATAATAATAATATCATATGGCCTCGGCAGCCGGGTGCAAGCTTTGCAATTTGACACCCAAATGGTAGCTTGCATTTAAAACAACCTACCACTACAATTGGTAGTGTGTAGATAAATTTGTAGGTTATATTTGGTTAGAAAATCTCTAAGTTATCAAGTTCCAACGTTCGCCGCTAGGCATCACGTTAATTTGTCTAAATTTGACGGATATGAAGTTGTTCAAACGGGAGAGCAGTAATTTACGATAAGATCTGTTATCATGAGGTAATAAAGGCAGAGGTTTGGGGTTTGACATTTCTGAGAAGTCTGTACTTGTGAATTGAATTTGTTTGATAAACTATCATTTTGGTGACTGTATTTATATATGTGGAGGGAGTGTGGAAAAACCTGTGGAAAAAACAAACTCTAGAAGGCCACTCTCAGCGCCAGGATTTAAACCTCCGATCTCCGAACTTGCTGCAACTCCCAATTGCAGTCTAGAAGCGTAACTAAATGGACTAGGCTAAGCTGCTGGCAAGCACAAAGTGGAAATAATGAGGTTAATAGAAGGTAAATGTTGTTTGAGTCTTCAGTCTTTTGACTGGTTTGATGCAGCTCTCCATGCCTCCCTGTCCTGAGCTAATCGTTTCATCTCTACATAGCTACCACACCCTACATCTGAGGCAATCTGTTTAACATGTTCTAACCTTGGTCTACCCCTACAGTTCTTGTCCTCGACCCTTCCTTCCATAACTAAGCTTGCTATTCCTGGGTGTCTTAGTAAGTGTCCTACCATCCTATCTCTTCTCTTCATTAGCAGTCGCCAGAAACATCTCTCCTCTCCAACTCGTCTTAATACCTCTTTGTTTGTAACCCTATCTACCCATCTGATCTTCATCATTCTCCTGTAACACCACATTTCAAATGCTTCAATTCTCCTCTTTTCTGCTGCACCAATAGTCCAAGTTTCACTTCCATAGAGCGCCATGCTCCAGACAAAGGCTTTCAAAAATGATTTCCTAATACCTAAATCTATATTCGATGTCAGCAGATTCCTTTTTTGTAGAAATGCTTTCTTTGCCTGAGCCAAACTACTTTTTATATCCTCTTTGCTTCGTCCATCACTGGTTATTCTGCTTGCTAAGTAACAGAAGTCTCCTACTTCCTTCAGCTTTTCACCTGTCAATTTGATCTCCATAGAGGTTTCTGATTTATTTCGGCTGCATTCCAGTATTTTTGTTTTACATTTATTAATTTTCATCATGAAATCTTTCCGTAAGACGGAGTCCATACCATTCAAAAACTCATTCAAATCCTCAGGCTTGTCGGCCAAGACGACGATGTCATCAGCAAATCTCAGAGTTGAAATTATTTCTCCTTGAATCTTCACTCCCACTTTAAATTTTTCTCTAATTTCCTTCATTGCTTGTTCAATGTAAAGATTGAAAAGCATGGGTGATAAGTTGCAGCCTTGCCTTACACCTTCCTGAATACCAGCTTCTCTCTCATGTCCTTCAACTCGAATGACTGCTGTCTGGTTTCTGTATAGATTGTATATTACCCTCCTATCCCTGTACTTTATTCCAATCGATTTGAAAATGTCAAACAATTTAGTCCAATCAACGTTATCAAAAGCCTTTTCTAAGTCTACAAAAGCCATGAACGTTCTCTTATCTTTCCGTATTCTACCTTACAAAATCAGCCTAAGACTTAGTACAGCTTCCCTTGTTCCTACATTTCTCCTGAAACCAAACTGGTCTTCACCCAACTCCGTTTCTATCTGGCTTTCAATCCTCTTGTAAATTATTCTAGACAGGATCTTTGAAGCATGAGTAATCAAGCTGATTGTGCGGTAATCTTCACATCTGTCAGCTCCCACTTTCTTTGGTATAGGGATGATTACATTCTTCTTGAAATCAGGGGGTACCTCACCTGTCTCATAAATCCTACACACCAAGTGAAATTACCTGATCAGACCTTCATCTCCTATGCAGCGTAGCAACTCAATCGGTATATCATCTATGCCTGGTGCTTTGTTCCTGCTTAAGTCTTCCAAAGCTCTATCAAATTCTGATCTCAATATTAAATCTCCTTTCGCATCCTCATCAATTTCCTCCTACCTTTCCATTACATGATTCTCAATCTCCTTTCCCTTATACAAACTCTCTATGTAAGCATTCCATCTCTCAACCTTTTCTTCCCTCTCTGCTAGAGGCTTTCCATTTGTGTCCTTATATTACAGCACTTGGTCTTCTTTTCCCCAAAATTATACTTTATCCTTCGATAAGCCGTGTCTACTTTTCCTAATTTCAGACAATTTTCTATACCTGCACATTTCTCTTTCAACCATTCTTCTTTCGCTTTCTTGCACTTCTTGTTAACCTCATTTCTCAGACGTCTGTATTCTGCTTTCCCCTTTTCATCTCTTAGATTCTTGTATTTCCGCCTTTCATCCATCAATTCTAGTATATCTTGAGTGATCTACGGTTTTCTACCTATTCTTTCTTTCCTACCAATGTTCTCTTCTGCGGATTTTGTTATTTCATTCTTCAAAAGTGCCCATTCGTCTGCAATTGAAGTTTGTTTAGGGGTTTTGATTAGTCCTTCCTTTATACTCTTCTTGAATCTTTCGTTTACATCATTCTCTTTCAGTCTGACTATTGCCCACCCTTTTGGCTTTTGACTTTTCTTCAGTTTCTTCAACTTTAATCTGCATTTCATTACAACCAGATTGTGGTCAGAGTTTATGTCAGCACCAGGATATGTTTTACAATCCAAAATCTGGTTTAGAAACCTCTGCTTGACCATAATGAAGTCGATTTGGTAACGCCCTGTATCTCCTGGTCTCATCCATGTGTATATTCTTCTATTGTGGTTATTGAATAAGGTGTTAGTTATGACCAACTCATGCTCGGTGCAGAATTCTATCAGCCTGCTTCCTCGATCATTCTTTTCACCTAATCCGAAATCTCCTACTACCTTCCCTTCTCTCCCTTTTCCTACCACAGCATTCCAATCTCCCATTACTATAACATTTTCATCACCCTTGATATACCTCAGAATTTCGCCTATTTCTTCGTAGAACTTTTCAACATCCTCATAATCAGATTGACTGGTAGGCATATAGACTTGTACCACTGTGGTGCAGGTAGGTTTAGTATTGATTTTTGCTACAATAATCCGTTCACTATATTGTTCATAATATTCCACTCGCTGTCCAAGTTTCCTACTCAATATGAGGCCAACCCCTGCTTGGCCATTGTTTGATTTAGTGCTAATGACCCTATAGTCTCCTGACCAAAAGTCCTGTTTTTCCTGCCAGCGCATTTCACTAATCCCAACCAAATCCAACCTCAACCTATCCATTTCCCTTTCTAAGTTTTCTAACCTTCCACTTCCTAGCAGACTTCTAACATTCCACGCTCCGATCCGTAGAATGTCAGATTTCCTCTTTGTCACTTCTGTGATGTTAACCCCCTCTCGAGTAGTCCCTACCCGGAGATCCGAACGGGGGACTAGTTTACCTCCGGATTGAAATTTTACAAGGGAGGTGGCCATCATGACATGTAATTATGCATAGAGAGGTGCATATCCTCGGGAATAGCATACGGCTGTTGATTCCCGTTGCTTTCTGCGTTTAGCTATGATATATTTTAATGTGATCCTGTCTCCTCAGAGCCTCGGAGTTTCTTGACGCTGCAGTGTCAGATAGTGTTAACTTTACTCTCATAATCCATAGGATGTTATTATACACTGCAAAGTGTGTACCGTCACTTAGGCTATGCAGTGTGAACAAATCTTCATCTCCATTATATTCGGACGTGTCATAATATTTTCTGACTACGCTAACGATGTTGTTGATTTATCATTTAATCTGTACTAATGACATAATGCCAGCTACTGCTTGCGGCTGAAACACACACCAGGTCGCGGTTATTATGAGTTGTGGACAGTACGCATCACATTGTTAATGGAATTATTTCTCTCGTGGATACTGTGTTTATAATCAGAATGACGTCTCTGAACAACTGGAATGAGTTGCACTTCTAGTTCCCCATCCATGAACGATCTATTTCGAGTCATTGCTCCCTCATCCATGAAGGAACTAGCTGGAGGTTAACATTCTTCCATCCAACTAACGTTACATCCATCGAAAAAGCAAATAGTTACCATCCAAGTACCTCCATCCAAGAAGGAACTAATTACCATCCAAGTACCTCCATCCAAGAAGGAACTAATTACCATACAAGTACCACCATCCAAGAAGGAACTAATTACCATCCAAGTACCACCATCCAAGAAGGCATTAATTACCATCCAAGTACCTCCATCCAAGAAGGAACTAATTACCATCCAAGTACCTCTATCCAAGAAGGAACTAATTACCATCCAAGTACCGCCATCCAAGAAGGAACTAATTACCTTCCAAGTACCTCCATCCAAGAAGGATCTAATTACCATCCAAGTACCTCCATCCAAGAAGGAACTAATTACCATCCAAGTACTGCCATCCAAGAAGGAACTAATTACCATTCAAGTACCTCCATCCAAGAAGGAACTAATTACCATCCAAGTACCGCCATTCAAGAAGGAACTAATTTCCATCCAAGTAGCTCCATCCAAGAAGGAACTAATTACCATCCAAGTACCTCCATCCAAGAAGGAACTAATTACCATCCAAGTACCACCGTCCAAGAAGGAACTAATTTCCATCCAAGTACTTCCATCCAAGAAGGAACTAATTACCATCCAAGTACCTCGATCCAAGAAGTAACTAATTACCACCCAAGTACCTCCATCCAAGAAGGAAATAATTACCATCCAAGTACCTCCATCAAAGAAGGAACTAATTACCATCCAAGTGCCTCCATCCAAGAAGGAACTAATTACCATCCAAGTACACCATCCAAGAAGGAACTAATTACCATCCAAGTACCTCCATCCAAGAAGGAACTAATTACCATCCAAGTACCTCCATCCAAGAAGGAACTAATTACCATCCAAGTACCGCCATCCAACAAGGATCTAATTACCATCCAAGTACCGCCATCCAAGAAGGAAATAATTACCATCCAAGTACCTCCATCCAAGAAGGAATTAATTACCATCCAAGTACCTCCATCCAAGAAGGAACTAATTACCATCCAAGTACCTCCATCCAAGAAGGAACTAATTACCATCCAAGTACCTCCATCCAAGAAGGCACTAATTACCATCCAAGTACCTCCATCCAAGAAGGAATTAATTACCATTCAAGTACCTCCATCAAAGAAGGAACTAATTACCATCCAAGTACCGCCATCCAAGAAGGAACTAATTACCATCCAAGTGCCGCCATCCAAGAAGGAACTAATTACCAACCAAGTACCGCCATCCAAGAAGGAACTAATTACCATCCAAGTACCTCCATCCAAGAAGGAACTAATTACCATCCAAGTACCGCCATCCAAGAAGGAACTAATTACCATCCAAGTACCTCCATCCAAGAAGGAACTAATTACCATCCAAGTACCGCCATTCAAGAAGGAACTATTTACCATCCAAGTACCGCCATCCAAGAAGGAACGAATTTCAATCCAAGTACCTCCATCCAAGAAGGAACTAATTACCATCCAAGTACCTCCATCCAAGAAGGAACTAATTACCATCCAAGTACCTCCATCCAAGAAGGAACTAATTACCATCCAAGTACCACCATCCAAGAAGGAACCAATTACCATCCAAGTACTGTACCCATGTGAGTAATTTCCATGGAAAACATGCTTCCGCCTCCAGCTAGCTTCAGGTCTCGGCGTGTACCGTTCTCCCACTGAGCAGTTGCATATTTTTGATTTGAGACTAAAAGGTATCAACTCTACAATGACAAAGCACAACTCTATTCTAAAGACTTTAATTCAGCATTAAATCATGGCTTCAAACATTAAAGAACACAATCCCAACAAATAATATACACAAACAAAGCAAAATTACTCCCACAATCCACTAATTATTCACATAATTTTCTCATATTAAATCTATATCATTATCATTCCTTTACCCCTAGATTGACTTCAAAATTCACTCTCGTGCGCTGATGCACATACAACTTTCATAAACAAAACTGAACTTTTACTCTTCTGTCATCTAGTGTGACTTCTTTAATTTCACAAAATTATTTGTTTCTTACACCACATCTTACTTTGACATTATGTGTACCGTTGTGTTTGGTCTCTCTCTTCCCACCAAATGCTTTATCATGCATTAGCCAATTCAGGTGTTGCACAACAAATCTACGTGCAACTCCATAATTATGTAAATCTACCCCTACACTTCCCTCTTTCTATAGTTCCGCTGCATGCCGTTGTGATTTCATCTTCAAAACTTTCGTTATCGTTGTGTCGGATGGTATTATTAAGCTACCCTTGCGAGCGTAGCCTGTGGCGTCAAGTGCCCAACTTCATAAATACGTGTCAGTGTCGGTATAAAATGCATCTTCCGACCATTCGTAAGATTGGGCCGATAACCTCGATGTTAGGCCCCTTAAAACAACAATTATCATCATCATCATCATTCGTAAGATTGCTAAAATTTCAATCATCAGGATGCTCTATGATCACCAATGTGTTTTAAGCCACATAACTTCATTACACAATATAACAATGTTTCCTTTCAATAAAACAGGGTCTCAATTCTGCCCTTTCTTAACGTTAACTTTCACGGTTCGTTTTACTGCTCAGCCCCTCAGAGCGGCTTGTATACAATAGAGCGGAGTGGCCTGGACACAACACGTGCGCCATCCCTCGCTTTCTGACTTCTGGCCTTTATTTCCCCAAGCAGTACAAGAATCTAAATACAACAGTGTGGTCACAATGACCCACATGATCCAATATGTTTTAAACTGAATGGTATGCAATAGGTTCTGGACGAGTTTATAATTTATTCCTAACCTTAGGATATTAATAACTGGCCTCAATAGGTCCATTTCATGACATGAAGGCACGAGATTCTTAAACACAGGTCGAGTTGGATAGCCGGTATCTTAATAAATGCTACGGTCAGTCACGCGCTGCCGTCAATAAGATTCGCTTCACAAGAGCCGAATCATTCAATAACAAGTTCTCGGTCGATCAGGTATGGTGCAGAGGTTTCCATTGTTCTCCCCTCACCTACCACAGGATTCGAACCCGGAACATTCGATATCCATCATCAGAGTTAGGGTACCACACTAAACACTCTGGCATAAATTAAATATCTCTGTACGCCCAAGGCTATACGAGACTTTACACGTCGAATAGATTACCTGGCTCCATAACCTGATGCCATGCTCTCGTCCTATAATTAGTAAAAGAACTCTATCAATTACTCTACAAGCTTATTCACAAGCTACAAATGCAATTCATAATTAAACTCTTCCATTTCCTTGCATAATTATATTCCCATTAACGCAATATATTCTGATATTAAACTCTTTTTGCATCCCTTAATGTATTATCTACTGCTTGGATCGATAAATATTCCAACTAGCGTAAATATTTCTTGCTTACAACACTTTATCCTGATGTATTCATTTATACCTTTTATTATTTTTTATTATTATTATTATTACTGACATAAATTACCATAATCCGACACAACATAACCATTTTAATAATCGAACATCCGTGTTCGTTACGTTAAGTTTACATAACTGATTTGCCATTTTATAATAGTGGTAACGATTAATCCACTCACTCATGTATAAAAACATCTCAACTCCAATAAAATCAAAACAACCATAAACACTGAGGGTCTACCTCCTAATACTGATTCTTACTGGCACATTTTATAATTCTGAAATCACATTACATGCAGTGGGCTATAACTTCTATAAAATCATGATTTGTGGGGTACTCACATAGGCTTATCCCGGTGGCTCCAACCACTCATATCTTCCAGTGTCGCCTGCCATTGGCATAATTAGCGCGACATTTCTACACTGATAATACACATTGTATAAGACCTTTGTTCCACAAACCACACGGCACTTTCCATTTCTATGATGAAGCTATCGCTTCTTTACACATGACACTTTATAGCACTTGTCGTAATATTAATTTAAAAGATATTCCACATATGATCACTACAAAAACACACGTCACTATTTACATTCATTACGGTTGAAATTTCCTGGCAAGATATCAGAACTGCAGGTTGTTGACGGCCTCTTCCATGCTCCTACCAACTCCTGATTGAAAGTCTCGATCATCTGCCTACGGATTCACCAACCGTCGATCCATTATCCTACGATAAACTTCCTGCTTTGCACGAATATGCTTACTTTTGTCCTGAGCGTTACTATTTGGTATTCTTAAGACATTTCACCAAACGCATCATAAAGTTTCTCCCGGCGCAGTCCGGTGTACTAAGACAAGTATAACCAATCAATATATTATACACTGCGCTCAACATAGTACATAGTATTTACACAAATTATTACTTTCAATAGTTCTGCAAGTTATATCACACGGTACTTCCTATGTGAACACTAACAATTGCTCGTACTGCCGACTATACACATACAGCACGACTGTCCTCAATAAAAAGTATTATAACAGTTTCACTGCACGGCTTCCCAATCTGACGTCCGAGCCTCCCTCCTTGGCTTCGATAACGCGCATTTCGCATAATAAAGTTCGTTGATTACAGTACTTATTATTACTTCATGACTATGCATGATTATATTATCAATAGGTGCATTACACTGCACGGCGAATATACTGATTAAAACAAAAATGTTCAAGTCTTTGTGCACGTTCTTCCCTGGGCCAGAGCGACATACGTTCCACGCTCAAGTCTGTTCCAACTGCCCTCTCTGACCTAAGTCCACATCCTTATATTCGTTTCACAAGAAAAAGTAGGTCGAGAATTCCCTCGCAGATTCATTTTCGGTCCCATGATGATTCTGGTCTCGAAATAATGCTCATAGGGTTCCTTTTTCCTCGCTGGTCCCAAAACTATCTGCGTGCTGAAGGATCGATCGGCCAATTAATTAATATTAATTGCCTTTGCCATAGCGTGGGTACGCGGCTTCCAGTGGAAATCCCCGGTGCACTAGTAAGGTCACGCCGCGAACACCAAAAGTCCTGTGTTCTTTCGCACTCCATTAAATATGCCTTGATTTCACAGTTTAAAGGCTTTATAATTAGCCTCCTGGCTAAAGATTCACATGTGTGCAACTCGCATGTCATTGCGTTGCTCCAATCACGAGTAATCAATGATTTTCACTGGGATCTTCCCATCCCATTCTCATTTCCATTCTGAAACGGGGAAGAACTGGGCCATTATTTCACCCCCGACCTGCTCCCGACGACATAAGTAGGTCGACGAGATTGACACGGCTCCACGAGTCTCCTCCCACAATTCTGGGGCTATTAGTTAGATGTCAAACTCTCCAACTTTCGTGCTCAACTACAGCATAGCTTCCTTCATCCAGTCCAATAATGCTGTAATCCACTCATTTTCCCCGCATTATTTTAATAAATAATGTCAACATCAGTTGATATCACACCAGTGATTAAATATGTACTTTCCTCTAGGGTTTTTTTTACAACTAAAACTCCCTCAACAGATCTCGGGTTCGTTCCCTGGTGGAACCTTCATTCTGAGATCACAGTCTCTGGAATCCACTTTCGATACCAGTCAGCTTGACCCCCTCGGGTTCAGTACCTCCATCCAAGAAGGAACTAATTACCATCCAAGTACCGCCATCCAAGAAGGAACTATTTACCATCCAATTACCTCCATCCGAAAAGGAACTAATTACCAACCATGTACCGCCATCCAAGAAGGAACTAATTACCATCCAAGTACCGCCATCCAAGAAGGAACTAATGACCATCCAAGTACCGCCATCCAAGAAGGAACTAATTACCAACCAAGTACCGCCATCTAAGAAGGTACTAATTGCCATCCAAGTACCTCCATCCAAGAAGGAATTAATTACCATCCAAGTACCTCCATCCAAGAAGGAACTAATTACCATCCAAGAACGAACTAATTACCATCCAAGTACCGCCATCCAAGAAGGAACTAATGTCAATCCAAGTAACTCCATCCAAGAAGGAACTAATTACCATCCAAGTACCTCCATCCAAGAAGGAACTAATTACCATCCAAGTACCTCCATCCAAGAAGGAACTAATTACCATCCAAGTACCACCGTCCAAGAAGGAACTAATTACCATCCAAGTACCTCCATTGAAGAAGGAACTAATAACCATTCAAGTACCGCCATCCAAGAAGGAACTAACTACCGTCCAAGTACCTCCATCCAAGATGGAGCTAATTACCATCCAAGTACCGCCATCCAAGAAGGAACTAATTACCATCCAAGTACCGCCATCCAAGAAGGAACTAATTACCATTCAAGTACCGCCATCCAAGAAGGAACTAATTACCATCCAAGTACCGCAATCCAAGAAGGAACTAATTACCATCCAAGTACCTCCATCCAAGAAGGAACTAATTACCATCCAAGTCCCTCCATCCAAGAAGGAACTAATTACCATCCAAGTACCGCCATTCAATAAGGATCTAATTACCATCCAAGAAGGAACTAATTTCAAACCAAGTACCTCCATCCAAGAAGGAACTATTTACCATCCAAGTACCTCCATCCAAGAAGGAACTAATTACCATCCAAGTACCTCCATCCAAGAAGGAACTAATTACCATCCAAGTACCACCATCCAAGGAGGAACTAATTACCATCCAAGTACCTCCATCCAAGAAGGAACTAATTACCATCCAAGTACCGCCATCCAAGAAGGAACTATTTACCATCCAAGTACCTCCATCCAAGAAGGAACTAATTACCATCCAAGTACCGCCATCCAAGAAGGAACTAATTACCATCCAAGTACCGCCATCCAAGAAGGAACTAATTACCATCCAAGTACCACCATCCATGAAGGAACTAATTACCATCCAAGTACCGCCATCCAAGAAGGAACTAATTACCATCCAAGTACCGCCATGCAAGATGGAACTAATTACCATCCAAGTACCTCCATCCAAGAAGGAACTAATTACCATCCAATTACCACTATCCAAGAAGGAACTAATTACAATCCAAGTACCTCCATCCAAGAAGGAACAAATTACCATCCAAGTACCGCCATCCAAGAAGGAACTAATTACCATCCAAGTACATCCATCCGAGAAGGAACTAATTACCATCCAAGTACCTCCATCCAAGAAGAAACTAATTAATATCCAAGTACCGCCATCCAAGATGGAACTAATTACCATCCAAGTACCGCCATGCAAGAAGGAACTAATTACCATCCAAGTACCTCCATCCAAGAAGGAACTAATTACCATCCAAGTACGACCATCCAAGAAGGAACTAATTACCAGCCAAGTACTTCTATCCAAGAAGGAACAAATTACCATCCAAGTACCTCCATCCAAGAAGGAACTAATTACCATCCAAGTACCGCCATCCAAGAAGGAACTAATTACCATCCAAGAACCTCCATCCGAGAAGGAACAAATTACCATCCAAGTACCTCCATCCAAGAAGGAACTAATTACCATTCAAACACCTCCATCCAAGTAGGAACTAATTACCATCCAAGTACCTCCATCCAAGAAGGAACTAATTACCATCCAAGTACCGTCATCCAAGAAGGAACTAATTTCCATCCAAGTACCTCCATCCAAGAAGGTAACTAATTACCATCCAAATACCGCCATCCAAGAAGGAACTAATTACCATCCAAGTACCTCCATCCAGGAAGGAACTAATTACCATCCAAGTACCTCCATCCAAGGAGGAACTAATTACCATCCAAGTACCGCCATCCAAGAAGGAACTAATTACCATCCAAGTACCGCCATCCAAGAAGGAACTAATTTCAATCCAAGTACCTCCATCCAAGAAGGAACTAATTACCATCCAAGTACCTCCATCCAAGAATGAACTAATTACCATCCAAGTACCTCCATCCAAGAAGAAACTAATTACCATCCAAGTACCACCATCCAAGAAGGAACTAATTACCATCCAATACCTCCATCCAAGAAGGAACTAATTACCATCCATGTACCGCCATCCAAGAAGGAACTAATTACCATCCAAGTACCGTCATCCAAGATGGAACTAATTACCATCCAAGTACCACCATCCAAGAAGGAACTAATTACCATCCTAGTACCGCCATCCAAGAAGGAACTAATTACCATCCAAGTACCGCCATGCATGAAGGAACTAATTACCATCCAAGTACCTCCATCCAAGAAGGAACTAATTACCATCCAAGTACCACCATCCAAGAAGGAACTTATTACCATCCAAGAAGGAACAAATTACCATCCAAGTACCTCCATCCAAGAAGGAATTAATTACCATCCTTGTACCTCCATCCTAGGAGGAACTAGTTACTATTCAAGTTCCTCCATCCAAAAAGTAACTATTTACCATTCAAGTAACTCTATTAATGGTAATTAAGACACTCGAATCGAAATTATTAAATTACTCGTGTCTTAATTATTACCATTATAGTCTCGTTGCATAATGTACTACAGTGTTAGTTAATCTATAAATAGCATTTTGTTATACTTCAACATTATTGAACCTAATTACAAATGTATACACTACTGTAATACTGGTACAACATGATTCTGGTTATCAGATAGATTCCAAACTTATCCAAGTTTAATGAAACTAGAAAGCATGAAGGCACAGATATCTAGCTGCATCTCTTCAAGGTGAGCTTGGTTCAATTTCTAGTTAGTGCGCGTGAGATTTCCGAACCTAAGTGTTACATCCTTTGGTCCGTACGATAATTTCGCGTATAAATGAGGTCCCGTGGTTAGTATTCCACATGCAATGGAGGTCCCGTAGCAAGATTAAGAGCCACCAAGAACTAGTTTTACGTTACCGTTAATCTTGTGATTATGAGCCGCGGGACCTCCATTTTACGTGGAATCCAATCCACAGACATGCCACTTCACTTCGAAAATCTCACACGCATTGACCGGGAATCGAACCCAGTCCTCCTTGATGAGAGGCGAATAAGTCCTCGTAGAACTGCAAGCTTGCTTTCTTGTAAATGAATTCACATCAATAAACAAATATTGTTTTAAGTGATATAACGTAAATATACGGTACATTTGACTGACACTAAACGTGTTTCGCCTGTTTATGATTATATAAACTCAATTGCATTTCTTTCTTTCTTTCTTTCTTTCTTTCTTTCTTTCTTTCCTGGAGCGTGATGCGCAGTGGCTTAGCTGTTCGTCTTTCACCCGAACGGCCGGAGTTCAAATCCCGATGACAACGGGGTGAAATTTTCACCTAAAAAAATAATCACGTGGCGTCAGGGAGGGCATCCGGCCTTAAAACCTCAGTCAAACCCAAAAATGAGCCTGGTTAGACCCGGTGACCCCAATTAATTGTGATCAGCCGAAGAAAGTTTTGTTTGATTTCTTTCTTTCTTTCTTTCTTTCTTTCTTTCTTTCTTTCCTTGTTTCTTTCAAAACAGGCACCTGAGCCAAGGCTCGTGACGGTACAGTATATTAAGTCAGAGGCAAGAATGATATGTTCCTACACGTTATATGTGAATCCACAGCCAGTCTGCTATCTAGGTGTTACAATGCACCTAACAAGAATATAAGAACTAATATATAATCTTTATTGCAGCCTGTGGCCATGTTGTTGACGTGTACATTTCGTACACTAATTACTAATTATCACAATAACTCAATTACTGTCTCTGCTGTATGCCACTATTGACATGGTTCGTTTTGGGCATGAAACGATATGGTACATTTCACATACATTCCCACATAGTCCACAAATGCAATTTCCATCTGGATCATGGAACACTTTCCTGGAGTAGATCATATGGTGAAACCCATGTACTGCAAGTCTGGTCACGACATGTCGCATTTCACAGAATGGATGTATCCATTTTCTGTCCCACATCGCATTTGACGTGTAGAATTCCCTGGGTATGTCCTGTTTTTTATTCTGTAGATCTTGCAGCAGTTTTCTGTAATCGTCTGGTTTGTAGTAATAGTACCATTCGTAGGTCTTCTATTAAAAATGTTTCTCTAGCAAGCTCGTATACAAGTCTAGACTTGGTTGCCTTTGCTACTACAAGGATTCTTTTGAGAAATGGAGATTTTACTTTTTCTATTTCATCTAACTGTCTGTAGGTAAGAAATTCCCATATTAACTCAAGTCCGTACGGGCAGTACCTTTGTTCGGAAAAGTGCCATTGCTGTCTCAAGTGATATTAGGGTAATATATATGATGTCATTTATAGCATTTAGAAACATAAGCTGTTAGAGGAAAGATACATCTCTTATACCTATTTATAATTCCAGGTGTTAACAAGTTGTTTGCATCATGTTAAGAAGCTACACGTACAGTATATACTTAGTTCATTTTGACATTGGTTATCCACTAATGAGTGGTGATTAGGTGAACATGCAGGAAAGTGATGAAGATCACGAAATAAAGCATTCACTGGATAATTAAAAGTATACAGCCTTATCTTTATTTTCTATAAATTATGGATCTAAATACAATCATGTACAGTCTTGCCCGAATAATTATATACAACATACACATAAACAATTTATAAATAATAATTGAACAACTAAACTAGAGCAAGTGGCAAGGAACACTTGATAAAACTATTCATCAACAATTTACCTCCAGGTGGAGTTTTGCACGTGGTGACAACACACTATTGTAAGAGAACTGTCAGTGCACTGTAGACATTGAGACGCGCTCTGGGTATTTCAGTACGGTAGTTCACCATTTGATTTTGATAAAGAAAAATTACTCGTAGGAAGTGCAAATGATCTCACGTTTATGCTTTCTATGCGTGTCGTTCAGAGGACTAGTGAACGTGTTTTGTACAGTGTTTCTTCTTAAGAACTGTCGGAAAACGATTATGCCCATGCCAATTATATATGTATAAATATATCGTAGGGGCAGATGGTCTAAACTTTCGTCCCCTTTAAATGACAATCACCAACACTACAACTTACAAATATGTGTGTGTTTGAGTTTTCAGTCCTTAGACTGGTTTGATGCAGCACTCCATTTACCCCTGTCCTGAGTTAATCGTTTCATCTCTACATAACTGCCACACCCAACATCCGAGGCAAAAGGTTAACATATCATAATCTTGGCCTAACTCTTAAATTCTTGTGCATCACCCTTCTTTTCTATAACTAAGCTTGCTATTCCTGGGAGCCTTAGTATCGGCCCCACCATACTCTCTCTTCTTTTCATTAGCGCTTACTAGAAGCATGTATCTTCCTTCACTGGTCATAATACCACTCATCTATCCAACTAATCTTTATCATTCTCCGATAACACCTCATTTCAAATGCTTCTATTGTTCTCTCTTTTGATGCAGCAACAGCCCAAGTTTCACTTGCATAGAGCACCATGTTCCAGACAAAGGCTTTCAAAAATGACTTTCCAATACCTAAATCTATATTTTATGTCAACAGATTTATTTTCAGAAGAAACGTATTCCTTGCCTGTGCTAACCTAATGTTTATATCCACGTTGCTTCATCCATCTTTGTTTTTTTTATCTCTCAGGTAGCAGCATTATCTTACTTCCTGTCAATTCTATGTCAACAGGGATATCTGATTCTTCCGGCAGAATTCCATTGTTTTTGTTGTACATTTATTGACTTTCATCATGAATTCTTTCATCAAGACGGAGTCCAACCATTTAGATACTCATTCAAATCAGTTATTGTTATTTGCTTTACATCCCCTTTAATATCTACGGATTTTATTGACGCCGGGGTGCCAGAAGTTTGCCCTGAAGTGGTTCTTTAACGTGTCAGTAGATTTACTCCCTCACATTTGCGCACCCTCAGATGCCAGCTGACTGCGCCAGGATTCGATCCTGAAACCGTGGGAACAGCAAGCGAGAACGTTACTGCTGAGCTACGCAGCCAGATTTTCAAATCATTTTGATGACTCGAATAGGATGTAGTCATAAATCTCAGGGTGTAATAATTTCACTTTCAATGTTTCCTTGTATTCTAAATTTATCTCCAATTCCCCACATGGCTTGTTGAATGTACAGACTGAAAGTATGGGCGATAAATTGTAGCCTAGACTCACACCTTTCTGAACACCAGCCTCTCTCTCATATTGCCGATATCTTACAAAAATCCGAATATACAGATAATGTATACCTTTACGTCCGGTGCAAAAAAACTGGGTGGCTGATTTCATAAAATAGTGGGAAATATAAATAACAAATTGCAGAAAATTCAAATGTAAACACTTAACATTTTCATTTTTCACAACATATACGGTACTACTGAAGTAGACCTTCCATTACAGTGTATATTCATTGATCATACATTTATACATTTATATGGTTAAAATGTAAACAAACGTTGGAGCCATTCCCCGTCTCGCACCGAAATACACTAGAATTCACAAACCTTTCACTGAATAGCCTTTTTTATTTGATTTACAGAGTATACAAACTTGCAAATCATACATCAAAGTGTTCTTCATTAGTCATTCTCAATTGATGAGGTGAAAACCAGTTTTGTTCCTAAGAGCAGTAATTACATTGTAGAATGAGAGTTTAGTGGAAGAAAAATATGTATTTGCCAACTTGAGGGCATCTCTCAGTTTTGCAGGAGCTGAGGTATACAGCAGTTATATATTTTTAAGGAAAATCTCCATACTCAATATTGTTTTTGCACACAATTAAACAGTGGGTTAGCTCTACCGTACTAACTAACAAGCGGCGCCATATCGTTCTCTCACCAAAATAATATCTTGATATTATATTATGTAACCATCGAAACATGAATTTGAACAAATAAAGGAGCTAGACCAATTTTGCACCGGACCTTTCAGGTAACATTTTCAATACGGGCCCAAACAACATGATTAATTATCGAATTACTTTTTCAATTAGACCTATAACAAATTGCAATCATAGTTACTAATCATCACATATTGTAACATTGAAATAAGGAGTTTAAAGACTATAGAACATACAGGGCATATACATCATTGTAAATGATGGTTTATTCTACTTTTTTTTCTTAAAAAGTGAGTATCTGCGATCTCTTTGAAACATTGTCACGGATCCCTGGGATCGCGGACCCTACTTTGAGAATCACTGCTCTTCATCCCACGTGCATAGTTTGATATAATCATTGTTGCATTTGTTAATTCCCATCCAGATGATGGGAATCACAAGGCAGTTAATAACATCCAAACCAGCTGTTTAGAACGCTATATCATAAAAGTGAAGGTGGTTTTAATGAAATGAGCAGTGCTGTTATTAACATTCCAACACCCTCTTCCCATTGCTCATTTATTTAACGCGATTTTTATATTTGACTAAACGTTCATTTTTTAATGTATTGAATACGTGGCATATTTAATCGCAACATGTAACAATCTTAATGATTACAGCTACTCTTATCCAACCTCCCGGTGCATTGAGTTGTACACCACGCTTGTAAGGGGAAGCTTGAGGTCCGGAGATCAAAGGTTCGAATCCCGACGCTGACAGTGAGGTTTCTTCCACACTTCTTCTAAACGAATGTCGGGATGGCACGTTATTTCAAGTCCAAGGCCAACCACCCCAACTTTAGACCTTATTAAGTGCAGCGACACCCGCTAGCACAGTCAACACAGAAACAAATTTAACACACACTCAAGTACACGAGCTAATGACCAAGATATACTAAGCCCTAAAAATGATTTTAGATCAGCAAATATACCTATCATTAGAGGATTACAAGTTAAAGGTTCAGTAGTTTGATCATCATCAGTGGTGACTATTTTCGTTATCAATCACTCCAAGTGGCTAACTCTGTTCTAGTTCTGTGGTATTAAAATAGCCCGTGCGAGAGGATTGTACTCTAGCTGGAGGACACGGATCAATCGTTACCAAACCAACGAGTACTGTACTCTTTTTGAAGTAGAACCCCCTTTGTCTGGACTCACTTGTGAACACGACGTACAAAGTGAGTGAAGATGGCAGAGGATTCACCCATATTTCTTTGTGGGGAACGTAGGGTCAGATTGACTGAGTTACTGCCTCAATTGAATAAATTACGATTTGCAACCATATGAGATCAAAGGAATTATATTTCAACATTCTCAACAGAATGCTTTGAAATGCTAAGTCGTCATGAATAAAGCATGTATATTTTATTGGGACTAAGGCAACAAGTAATTCAATTATTTTACTCGTCGGAAATTACTTAAAGCCACATGTTACACGGTGCTTTGCATGTCAACATTGATATCAGTAGAATAATTTATCCGTTATAAATCTTCTATCGAAATTTTACTAATCAATGTTTCGATTCTTATATAATAAACTAAAACACCACTGCAAAAACAGGAGATGTCAGGTTCGCAAAATGTTGAGCAGATATTTACGTAAAACACTTTCACAAAAGTAATGTTTTAATTTGTTGAATAATAATTGAAATGACGGTTTGTCATATTCTTTGATGGAACGAAACAATGGCAAGTTCCCACTCATGAGTTATTTTAACGTATCTTATAATTCTTGCTCGCAGTCGTTCGTATTCTTCTAAAATTATAGTTGTTATAGCATATCAATTGACAGACTATCATATTTCAGTGCATTCATGATCATTGTCATACTTGTAGTTCGGGGACGTCCATACATTTTAACTCATTTTATAAGGTAACAGGAAGGGGGGATGTGCCCCATTTCAGGAAGGTTTACAAAACGTCTGATTACATATCTTTAAAACAACATGTGAAATTATTTTCAGTCGGTGTAGGTCTACCATAATAAAAAATCCCCATTATCTCCAGCGGATAAAGCTAATATATTCTGCACAAATACTTGCTATTTATCCCAAGATGTTCTTCTGTGGTGTATTATACTCCTCGTTGTGTTATGTAGGGTAGTGTACAAGTATGTGTCTAGAATACATTAATTTTTCCCGTCCAAGATAATTGGGTAGATTAAAGAATATTTTATCTATATTCTAAAAGAAATGGAAAGTCTTATGCTAGCAACTAATTAACAATTTCCTTAGAAATCTGTCATTATTAATTCTGTTTTCAAAAAAGATTATTTCCGGATACTGTTTTATCATTTTAAATGATCTTGTCGACTTCGTCGTTACGCTGAGGTCTGGCGTTACGTTACGGTAACGGGACGAATTGTACTGAGAATGCACTGAGGTGTGTGACATCATAGTACGATGTATCAGCCAGCCGAGTACCAAGAAGGCAGTGCGAGAACAGAGTTTCAAGAAGGCAGTGCGAGAACAATCAAGTAGGCAGTGAAGAAACAAAATAGAATCTTGAAGCTCTGTACTCGCACTGACTTCTTGCTACTCGGCTGCTAGCTTAAACCATAAATTCAATAGATGGCTGATGACGTCACATTGTTGAAACCAACATCTCGATCAGCTGACTGAAGGGAACTGCGGATAGTGATAATAGAATTATCCAATATGGAGCTCCTTTTGTATTCCTTGACGTTGCTTAGCATTCGCCATAGCCAATTGTAGACGGTCTTGAGCCATTACCCTTCAGTCAGCTGATCGAGATGTTGGTTTCACGTCACAGTACAGGCACTGTGGCAATGCGCCCTCTATTGTATTTATGCTCTAAGGCTGCTAGCATTTAAAATGATATAAAGTCCAATCTTTCAGGCTGACTATCAGTCTCTTTTTAAAACAGTAAAACAAACCTCAAAGTGACGTCCATTTTCTCAGTTTTGTAAGTCACCTTCACACAAAGGAGATAAATAGTGGGATACTGACCACAAGAATATTCCTTCTGATTATATGACTGATAACCAGCAGCACAATCATTCTCTGAAAATGATATTTTCTCACCTTTACTACATAACTTAACATCATATGCCATACCGTATGCTATAAAACATATCTACCGTAAACGTCAGCCTTATTTGATTGTTTTGATGTCCATCATGCATGCATCGGGTTACTCAAGTATCTATCAGTCTATAAAGATTCTTCGAACACGGAGTCTGGTGGATGAGACGAGATATTTTGTGACGTAGAGGGCATCATATTCATTGAGGGAATCATGTATGGTCCAGTTTCCATGGGGATGAGGTCCAGATCTGAGCTGTTGTCGAGGGCTGTCCCATTCACCTCCTCATCATACTTCTGCTCACTGTACCCTGAGGGAAACGTGCTGTCCGAGTGAGAGGTGAAGTCTCGTGGTTCCACTGGATTCTCCGAGGGTTCTGCCACTCCTTCTCCTGCAGGTAGATCAACTGGAGAGTAGTCCTCGAGCACGTCCATGTCTCGTGCATGCTCTTCGTCTAAAACAAAAATAAAACATTCCAATAAATTGGTGGGAAGGCAACAGTCGGTCACACAACTTCTCCATTGAGGAGAAAGTCAGCGTCAGCGTCATCTTAAACACGTTGCTAGCAAGGTAACCTTACAATTTCTCGCCCATCACTACAAACCCGGTGAATTGTAGTATAATGTTGAGTGAATCTATGTTGCATTCAGTATTGACACTCGTATTACAAAGTCACAACGTTTGCATACCACTTGCTGTCACTGAAACTGACATAATGTAACTCGAAAATTGGCAGCATGTGCTGATCAACCGTCACTATGACAATATTCCTTGTTTGGCAATCCTTAAACCATTAGCCGGATAATATCTATAATAATAATAATAATAATAATAATAATAATAATAATAATAATAATAATAATAATAATAATAATAATAATAATAATAATAATAATAATAATAATAATAGAACTTGATGTTGACGCCAATTTATACAAGTCAATTCAAAAAGCAGTCATCATTGTGACAACTAGATTAGTTAGAAAATTTATCAACTAGAGAAAAGTGTTTTACAGGTGTTGACTAAGCTTTTATTCCTTTTTATCTGTATAGTTGCTATATATTTGCCAGATATTGCTCTGAGAATGGAGTAAATAATAATAATAATAATAACAATAATAATGTTATCGGTTTAACGTCCCTTTTAACTACTGCGGCCTTTAGAGACGCCGGGTTGCCGAAATTTTGCCCAAAAAGAGATCTCAGTCAGAAGAGGCACCACATTCTCGGCGGCTACCTTCCTCTGCCTAGCAGTCAAGTGAGCTCCGGAGGGTATCTTGCGTTTTACTATAAACAACGTTGCTCAGAATAGAAATTGACATTACGGTATGAAGAGATGATTGAAAGATCTTGTCTATTCTTTGTATCATTCTCGGGTTTAACTTAGTGGCTTTCTGTTATTACTACATACTACTATTCTAATTTGCAGACTGTACGATACCTAGGCTGTCGTTCTAATTCTCCACTGGCTGCGTGGCACAGCAGTAACGTTCTCGCCTCCTGTTCCCAAGTTCACAGGATCGAATTCAGGCGCAGGCAGTTGGCATTTGAGAGCGCGCAAAGGCCCCTTCGGGGCAAAATTCCGGCACCCCGGCGTCTCTAGAAGTCTTAGTAGTTAAAAGAGACGTAAAACAAAAATATTTTTATTTTATTAGCCTACTTTTCACATTTTGCAAAAATGAGGAAAAAGTAGACTTATGAGATCGATCCGGGAAAATGTGTGTCTGTCTGTCTGGCTGTGTGTGTGTCCCCCCCTATCAACTCCCAAACGGCTGCAGCAATCAAAACCAAATTTAGTATGAGTAAAGATGTGCACCGGAATATCTCATGTCCATATTTGAAAATGATGTCAGTGCTACCAACTGCTGAAAAAACGCACTAGAAATTTGAGGTCCATGTTGGATATCTTGCAAGGTATGCATGAGAGCTATTCCAAAATTGGCACACATGTAGATAATACTATTTCAGTTTAATTTCCAGAAGGCCAACCATGACAGTGTTGCCAAAATAATTTTAAGCCTTCTGATAGGTCCAATGTTTAAATGCATATAACTTCTACACTATCAATTGGATTTCAACCAAATTTTGTATGTAATATCTGTACATAATCATATATGACTGAGCGTATTCTTAAGAGCCACCAGGGCTGCCAACTGTTAATAATTGCTCTCTATATGTTTTTTAAAATCAAAATACCAATATATCAGAAAGTATGCAAGCCAAGAGCTTTAAACTATGCACACGTATATTCTGACATTTTAGATTAATTTGGAGTAAGATATATACGCCAGTTCTACCAATATGATTATAAGCCTGCTGATAGTAGGCCTAACAATTTTTAAATACATGTAACTTCTATACTATCAGTTGGATTTCAACCAAATTTCGTATGTTCTATGTGTAACATAACAGATATGACTATAAGTATTGTTAAGAGCAATCAGGGCTGCCAACTGTTAATTAATGCTGTCTATATTTTTTTACCCTAATATCAATATATCAGAAAGTATGCAAGCCAACAGCTCTAAACTTTGCTCACGTATAGCACCTGACATTCCAGATTAATTTGGAGTAATTAATACAAGACAGTGCTGCCAACATGATTCTATGCCTGCTGATATGTCCAATTTTAAAATGCATGTAACTTCTATACTAACAAATGGATTTCATCCAAAATTGGCACAACAAGATATCATAATATTTCAGATTATTTCTGACCAGCACACGCATGGTATTGTTGGCAACATGCTTTTACGCGTGCTGATAGATCCAGTGTCTAACTGCATGTAACGTCCATTGGACTTCAACCAAATTTGGTATTCTGTACCTTAAGAGATGGAACTAAGAATATATTCAGTCACCAGGGCTGCCAACTGTAGTGCTCTATTAGGCTACATTATACCAGGTATATTTTGAACTAATTAGATATTTCGATATTACCAACTTAATTTCGTCATTATTCTAGATAGGTTCATATACTGTGGAACAATCATTGGCATGAAAAGTAGGCTGTATAGTTCATCACGGAACTTCTTGTTTTTATAATGGTTTCGGTCTTCTTTGGACCACGTTATTTCAACTGCCTTTTCGCTTGTTCTTTCACATTGGCCCAGTATTCGCGCATTCTTCTTCGGTGAGCTTCCCTTCGTTCTTCGGTCCACTTCTTACCGGTTTTCAATATAGGTTTTGGCTGAAAACTCTGTATTTCCCCAAGTTTCTTTCTTCAAAGAGTCACGTTCCAAGATGTCCTCATGTGATATCCCCAGTTCTTGTAGGTCCTTTTCCACCTCTATAAACCAGACCCCTTTGGTTTTCTTTCCCACAAAGTAGGCACAGATTCGATTGGACAATCTTCCGGAGCTCATTCGTGTTAAATGGCCATAAAAGAAGAGTCATCTTTTGCGAATGGTGTCCGTTATTTTCTCCACATGTAGATAAAGTTCATCGTTGTGTCATCTTCTATACTCTCCTCGTTCCTTGACCGGGCCCAAGATCTTTCTCAAAATCTTCCTCTCTTCGGCTTCGAATTGTTCTGCCAGGCATTTCTTATTCATCGCCAGGCATTCTGATGCATATATCGCCTCCGGACGAATAACGGTAACGTAGTGCCACAGTTTGGCCTTGAAGAACATTGATCGTGTTTTGTAGATGTCTTTGGTTAAATGGTAAGCCATCTCCGTGACAAGAAACCTTCTTTTTCACAAATGTTGGGCTCAATCCATTCACCCAGGTATTTGAATTTCTCTACCTGTCTTATTTGTCCTCCTTTCACCATAAGTTCTCTGGGTTCTGACTTGATGTTCGTTATAAAATGCGTTTTCTCAAACGAAATCTGAAGACCTGCCTTTGCTGCTTGCACATGTAATAATAATTGATTTGTTGTGTGGCCGTGTCAAGAGAAATAGAGAAAATTGCAACATCATCTGCGAAAGCTAAACAGTCGATTGTCAGGTTCTTGTTCTTACAACCTAGTCTGACCCCATTCTCTACACCATCCTTACACAATTCTGTACGCCATTCTCGAATAACTTTCTCAAGAACACAGTTGAATAACAGAGGCCCCTGTCTCACCCCTGTCCGTATTGCGAATGATTCAGAAATCTCCCCCCTGAATTATTATTATTATGATGATGTAATTCTCCAAGCTTAAATGACAAGATTTCCTTCAATTAAGAGGCTGAAACAAGCAAGAGCTGGCAACAGTGTTTCGTTGGTCAGCAGATGACAATCTCTTCAGATTCTAATGTTGATAAGCGAAAGCAGGGAAATCTGGTATGGCACCCGGCAATATGACTTTTGATTTGGCTTCTTTTAAAAATGCAGTTTTAACTTTCTATAGTGTATATACATGCTCATTTTTAAGACACCGGTCAACGAAACACTTTGGGCGCGGAAAGCTTCAGCCTTGATTCTCTGAAGCCGTTAGGGTCCGATAACCTCGATGTTAGGCCCCTTAAAACAACAATTATCATCATCATCATCTGAAGCCGTGCAGGGGCACGTGTATGGTACCACAATCCCACACAATATCAACTCGGCACGGTTAAGTCTGAAGTATAAGGTGTGAGATTGCACCACTGGCTTATTTCTCAGTCCACGAGTATTGAGAAGCAATCAACGTCTGGTCTGACGATGGTGGCACGAGTATTGCCAACTCACATTTATTGTACACAGTTTCTTTTCCTGCGATTTATTTCAAGTTATATTACCTATGTGTTATCTTACCTATTACCGGTCGCTTGCGTTTCAGAAAACCATCAACACGAGATGCCATTAACTTGAGGAACAGCAACTACCAACAAAATGTTGTCCAACAATGCCTCATGTGAAGACGCCGCCACCTGGTTTCAACCTCCCTCGTAGACTATGGTCCACATTGAACTAACCATCCCCCCAGGGGCTCACATTTAGTGGGACGTGGGTTGGCGACCACGGGTCCCAGCTGAGTCCGACATTGCTTCCACTTACTTGTGCTGGGTTCCTCTCCGTCTTCTTTCCTATCGACCTCACTTGGTCAACTCTTGTTCTCTTCCGACCCCGACGGTATTAGGGTATCCGAGGCCTAGGGAGTCTCTTCCTTTCCCGCCTTCCCCCCCCCCGCCTTCTGCGAGGGGTCAGCCATCTTTTTCTTTTCCTTTTACCTCCTGCCTTGTGCTCAAGGCCCTTAAGGAGGCAGGGTGTATGTAGCCCCACCACTTCTGGTGCACCCTAGATACTGCTACACCCTCAGGTGAGTTCGGGAGTTGGCGACCCCGAGGGATTCCTGAGCTGGATCCAGTTTTTCCCCTTTTATCCATTACCTGTGGGGAGGACCCTCTCCTCTTTCACTCTCCTATCTGCCTTTTATGGCTCTCCGTCCTTCCAAGTCCCCCAATCCGCATTCTTCCAGGGTTGAGGGCATTTCTTTTCCTCCTGTCCTTTATTTGCCTTATTCTCCTTTTGTTTTCCATTTCTTCTTCTAGCATATAAGTTAGTAGTTCGTTTTAGTTTACATTTCATTATCATCTTCCCGATCACCCAAACCATTAGGGGCCGATAACCTAGATGTTAGGACCCTTAAAACAACAATCATCATCATCATCATCATCATGAACTAACCATGGGAACTGTGCAGCCTTCCACTACAAGTGGAACAGAATTTCAACGACTGAAACTGTGGTGCTACAGAACATCATCATCGAGTGCAGCAAAATAAAGTACCGTGGCAGTGCTAGGGACTATTGTCTATATTCAGAATTTGGATTTACGTATATAAATTCTCCTGTATCTCTAGCCATAAGCTAAATAAATAAATAACCAAGTGTTTTACTTGTTATGAATTGAGTGAAAGTCTGCCTCGATGCGCAGTGGTTAGCATTCTTGGCTGTCACCACGGAGGCCCGGGTTCGATTCCCGGCTATGCCAATAAATTTAATTCTGGTCTAGGGGCTGGAACGAGGTACACTCAGCCTCGTGAGGCAAACATTAGAAGAGGCGGGTTGAATTCTACCTCAGCCATCCTGGAAGTTATCAGGCAAATCATGCTAATGATCACGACGTCAAAACACCTAAATCGAACAACACCAACTATCCTTATCGTGGCTTCAACCCTGAGCCATGGATGCAGAGGTAGGAATATATTATTGATGTACCTGATGGACCTCAAACTGGCAAGCCTACTCTTAAAGCACGCTACAGCATATATTCGAATCTTTGATGTATGCCACTTGTGACTCGTCCCTTAACTCTAAAAATCAATCAGTCTGAGTGCTCGCTGAGTGTCGCGCGTTAATTATATCCTATACATGCACGTTCTCTCGTCATTTTGAATTATACATCAGTGCTTGACTGGACCAGTACTTCCAGACTAGCTCTCCTGACACATAGAGAAACTGGACATGGCACTGTGATTATTGTAGAGCGCTGTTTTATTTTAGTTCCGATGCAAAATTAATTTGAGATCAATCTGTGGAGAAAGTGCTGTAAATATATATGCATACTCGTATGTATGTGTGTTACTTTCCACATTAACTAATAAACGACTTGTCCGATTGTTATCACACATTATATGAACGTGATTACTGTATACATATGATTCTTTGCCTACTTACGATTGTTTGCAAAACATGAAAATAGACCAGTAAGATCTACACGGGCCAAACTTTCGTGTGTCTGGGTGTGTGAGTGTGTATGTGTGTATATCTGTCCCACTCTATCAATTTAAACACGGCGAACCCGAATTGGACCCAATTTGGTACAGAGGTTGCACGAGTAAAAGCCACCTCTTGTCATGTTCTATATCACCGCCATCTTAACAAAAGCATAATGGTGGACATCCAAATGTTCAAAGCTTCCAACCCTCAGATCAGAGTTAAATTCCTTGTCAGAGCCGCGAATCGAACCCGGACCTTCTGGGTGACAGCCGCGAATTATGAAAAAGGGATTTGAATTATATGCCAGTAGATTTATGCTTCTATAAACATGGGTAGGCATGCATTGGAATGAAATATAATAGATAGGCATGAAGTGGAATGAAATGAAATGGGTAGGCATGAAGTGGAATGAAATGAAATGGATATACATGAAGTGGAATGTAATGCAATGAAATGGATTGGCATGAAGTGGAATGTAATGTAATGCGATAAAATGGATGGGCATGAAGTGGAATGAAATGAAATGGATAGACATGAATTGGAATGTAAAGCAATACAATGGATAGGCATGAAGTGGAATGAAATGTAATGCAATAAAATGGATGGGCATGAAGTGGAATGAAATGAAATGGATAGACATGAAGTGGAATGTAAAGCAATAAAATGGATAAGCATGAAGTGGAATGTAATGTAATGTAATGTAATGAAATGAAATGGATAGGCATGAAGTGGAATGAAATGAAATGGACATGCATGAAGTGGAATAAAATGAAATGGATAGACATGGAGTGGAATATAAAGCAATAAAATGGATAGGCATGACGTGGAATGTAATGTAATGAAATGAAATGGATAGGCATGAAGTGGAATGAAATGAAATGGACAGGCATGAAATGGAATGAAATGAAATGGATAGACATGAAGTGGGATATAAAGCAATAAAATGGATAGGCATGACGTGGAATGTAATGTAATGAAATGAAATGGATAGGCATGAAGTGGAATGAAATGAAATGAAATGGATTGGCGTGAAGTGGAATGAAATATAATGAAATGGATAGACATGAAGTGGAATGTAATGCAATGACATGGATAGGCATGAAGTGGAATGTAATGGAATGAAATATGTGAACTACTGGCTTCCCCTTGCCCCTCTCGTCATCATGTTGCTGGATCTACTGCTATTTGCTGCACTCGAAAGGCGTGACTTGCACAGAAACCAACTCTCCTCCATCCCTCACTCGCGCCGGCAGCGCCCTCACTCAGGGCTTCACTTGAACTTGCCGAGCAATGGTCATGTTATATCCAGCAGTTTCAAGCGAAGAGAAGAGGAGAAATGGTCAACCCTTGGGACTTGTATGTGATTGATTGTAAACCGCTTATACCGACAGCATTTTAATCAAGCGAACACAAACAAAATGGACAGGTTGTGCTTCGCGTCTAATAACCTGTGAGTTAAATCCCTCGTTGTAGAGTTTCCATCCGGCATTATGTTAGCTCCGTAGGCTATTGGTTGACCAAATAGCTTCTGGCATTGTGTTCTCGACCATACAACAGCACACATCGATAATGGTTAGGGGCCAACGACATCGCTGTTCCGCCCCTTAAAGCAACCAACTAACTAACTATCTAATGAACTAACTAACTAACTAACTTGGATGATGGTTAGTCCAATCATAAGTCACTACTTCTATGTGTACCAATAACGTGTAAGATATTGATTAAATCTCTATTGCAATAACCAAGCACCATGTCTGTTAAAGCTGAGCTCTTCTTCTTTAATGATCACAACGCTTACCCTTGTTATTCTGTTCATAAAGACACCAACAGACGATTATTGTTTTTATGCTCCGTTTTATAGCTTTCCTTCTAAGCTTACGATGGTAACGCGTTTCGTACAATGAACAACACAGAGTATTATCCTCCGAATAACACGGTAATAATGTTCATAATTGGCATAGGCCTATAATAGGTACTGTATGTTAACCTATAACCGTTTCAACGGGGAAGAGGTTGAGATGAAATGTATTTTTACATTGACGTGTCATTTCTATGGCCGGATGCCCTTCCTGACAACAACCTAATGAGAAATGAAATTAATGAAGGTGAATTAAATTGGCCAAGGACCCATAGTTTTATTTATTTACCAGCTATTTTACCCGGCGTTGCCCGGGAGGTGTTTTTACTTGTTATAGAAAGATGCATGCCAATATATTTCGCAAAGTATATTCACTTTGCTCCTAAGTGAGTTTAGAACATATTTCTCCTGGGCTCTGAAGTTCAATATTAACTCACTGTAAATCTAGGCGAAAGGTACTGAGGAGTACAATAACGTGGTAGAAAATGCATCAATAAAAAAAAAGGGGCTGTATAGTCACATTCCTCAAGGACCTAGTCTCACAATTACAGTACTTTCCTGATAGTCTTTTTTGTTGTTGTTGTAATGGGTGTAATTTAGACGTTTAGTTCAAATAGTTCTCTTTAATTTTTAAATTGTTGCATCTACATTTTTGAAAGGAAACAATATTTAAATTATTCAATGTTTGGAATATAAAATCATCATTCTGGAGTCAAATATAATTACGATTTTTAACCCCGCACAAATGGTGTGATTAATGAGAAATGGCTTATTCATGTACGTAGGTCAGTGTGTAGGCTACTATAGCTGCATATTAGGGAATAGTATTGCTGTATTTCCATGCCTATTATCTCATATTGGGCGGCTTTGGTGGCGTATTTGCTAGCATGCTGAGCTTCTATGCCCAAGGTCACGGGTTCAAACCCGGCCGAAGTCATCGGATTTTTGAAGAGCGTTAAAAATCCCTCATTACGCCTTCCTTCGGAGGGGAAGTAAAACCGGTGGGCCCATATCATAGAACCTTCCATTAACTTCACTCGCGTGAAGGTAAAATTTGTAGGTTAAATATGATTAACGCTATTAAGTTCCAACGATCACCATCAGGTTCTGGTTGCGGTGGTACCTATTAGCCAAGTTTGCAGCTAGGTTTCGTTGACGGTAGCATTTGGTTAAAACTGACTGTCTGTAGTCCTTACCTGAATTACATATTACACACAATAATACAGCCATCATAATTAACACTGGTTATCAGGCAGATTCTACATACATCCAACGTACACGGTGGTGTATTCTTTGGAATACACGGTCAGGCAGAGAGGCTTTTGCTGCTCTTTGCTCAAACCTTTTATTTAATGTCTTTCCTTGCAGACACCAACAGTGATCTATTTGTGTTTCTTTTCTCTTGTACAGGTATTTATGTATCCCTTGAGTCTGTTATAGATATATATCTTCCATGGACAACCTAGCGGCATCTGGCAGCTAACCTCTGAAGATCCTCAATATCTCCATGCTCAATACACGGCCGACTGAATGCGAGCTGCGCTCCCCACAACCGGCCTAGACAATAGGACCTTTTACATGAAATCTTGTTAGTTCCTCAACTGCTCACACAGCGCTGTTAACCAAGCATTGCACAACAAAGACTTATTTCTACTTAGTGTAAAACAAAGTCCCCGATTCTTGTATGTCACGGGTAATCTTGAGAACCACTGGATAGATATTGATGCGTCTTTCACCTTTCTGTAAAGGTAATATCGAGGAAGATTTCTGCAGAAAATATTTTATTTATGATCAAAGGGAGCCAAGCAATAACGATTTCAGATTTCAGTGAATAGGTCGAAAAAAGAACTTGACGTCCGTGTGCGTTTTAAGCTTACGCTGGACAAACCGTTAAAAATATCAATATACTATGAGTGTAAGAATTGTTCAGCATGACAAATTCTACAAAAAAAGTCCGCGAGAGCATATCTCTATCTTCGATACATCGCCCACTATAAGTGTTTTTAGTTTGGACGGGAGAGGGGTTTGTGTCTCATGCACTTCGCCGTTCTTAAATTACGTCTGACAGGAATTCCTTGCATATTCATAACTGTTCCCGGGCGAAGCCGGGGCGGGTGGCTAGTGACACTATATTTTATCATTAAAATTCCCGCAATATCAAAATGCAAATTATATCACAAATAAAATAGCGTGCTAATAAATCTAAGAGGAATTAGACGTACCTTGCACCTCGTTACAGTTGCATTCGATCAGAATTACTCTGTTTTCATTAAAGTTTATGCATTTTCCTGCTGAGCGGTTTGGAAGTTCGGCAACAGGAAACTAGGACTGTCTTAACTTAAAATGTTCATTTTTGTATTTTTGTACTATTTATGTTCATGATTTCATTACATTGTCAGAATTAATGCTTTAATTGGTAGGGTATATTATTCAGTGTATCTATTATAAATAAAAACCGTGATGTTTCTCACCTCCCCATATTACGAAACCCGGTTGCCTAATATGGGGAAAGTGCACTTTTAAAGTTAACAATAATATCAGATGGTATTACAACATCAAACGTGCCCATATTTGTAATATACATAATATATCGCCTGAGGTTTACATTGGTGATAAAACCAAAATTATTCCGTTCCTTCTTATGACTAATGTGAGCCCTATAAAAAAACTCCCCACATTTGGCGACTTTCCTCTACCCATTTTTTAGAAGATACCTTATGCACTTTACAGTTGAATCCGTGATTAATTGTATAGCTTCGCAAATCTCCGAAGTCAGGAAGTCCTTTCTAGCAGCGTTACTAGCAGCTTTCAAAGTTTCAAGGTAAGAAAGAAAATATTCCTCTAGCCAGTTTAGGCGACTGTCATTTAATGAGAACAAATGCCCTTTATCTGGATTTCTAGACTGAATATGATGATATGGGATGCTTACGTCATGCATAGCGAACCATTTATTAACGTGTTTCATAAAAATTATGGTTGCTTCTGCGTCCATGAATGTGTACGCTTCTGGGTGCATGCCTACATTTTCTTTCAGTGTACTAATGGCACCAATAACTTCTGATGAGAACACTTCCTTGGCACGCCGAACATTCGTTTTTTCAAATTTAGTGGGTTCGATGTGTATTTAGTAAGGTGTCTGACAGGTTTGACGATCTCATCCGTTTGCATTTTGTATAGTAATGGCAAGTATTTCCCTGAAATTATTCCAGTACAATCAGTCATCTCTCGTTACAGAAACTCCGTTCTAATGTTTTATTCTTAGAATGTGACACTGATCAAAACTATGGAATAACTTCCTAGACTCGTCGTATGGGTGATTGACCATTGGTTGCCAACTCCCTCCCCCTAAATGCCTCATCACTGTAGTGTTAGTTTTGTGATAATCAGAGACAATTCTTATAATTATGAAACTGCATTGTTCAACCTCGAGAATAACGTCCAGCAGGAGTTTATGTAAGTCCCGTCCAGACAGCTGCTTCGTGAAAAAGAAGGCACACGGTATCTGATAATTGTCGAAAGACCTCTTAGCACAAAACACAACACTCGATTGGCGGCTACTTATTCCCGGCTATAATTTTCATCCTCTTTCCTTTTGATGAGACGGTGCTCGAAATGTGTCCTTGTACCCGAAGAAAGTGCAAGGTATGTCTAATTTATCTTAGATTTATTAGCACGCTATTTTACTTTGTGATATAATTTTAATTTTGATATTGCGGAAATTGTGACAATAATTATATAGTGTCACTAGCAACTCGCCCCGGCTTCGCCCGGGAACAGTTATGAATGTGCAAGGAATTCCTGTCAGACGTAATTTAAGAATGTCGAGGTGCGTGAGACACAAATACCCCTTCTGTCCAAATTAAAAACACTTATATTGGGCGATATATCGAAGATAGAGATATACTCTCGGGGCCTTTTTTGTAGAATTTCTCACGCTGAACAATTCTTACACTCATAGTATATTGATATTTTTAACGGTTTGCCCAGCGTAAGCTTAAAAAGCGCACGGACGCCAGGCTCTTTTTTCGACCTTTTCACTGAAATCGTTACTGCTTGGCTCCCTTTGATCATATTTTTTTACAGAAATCTTCCTCGAGATTACCTTTGCAGAATGGCGAAAGCCACATCAAAATCCGTCCAGTGGTTCTCGAGATTACTCATTTAATAAACGTACTGTGCAGCTGTTTATTAATCGCGCCTATAATGGGATGGGAGTGCGCTCTATCGGCGACGAGTAGAAATTTTCCAATTACACGTTATGCATGGGCTCAAACTGGGATTGTCAAGGCAGGTATAGAGCGCAGCTCGCATCCAGTCGGCCGTGCTCAAGGGGACTTCGCCAGCTAACATCTCCTTGAAGACACCGCTCTAAGAAGAATTCTATGTTCTTTATAAGAATTTTGTTTTTCTCATGTCTTATACCCTGATGCATCCTCTCTTGTCTCTTAACCCCACCCTTTCTCCTCCTTGGTCCCTTCGTGCGTCGTTGAGCCGCTTTCACTTTTGCGTCAGACTTCAAACATACAGTTGGGGCTCTCTCACGAGCTTGTCTCGTGTGCTCGAGAGACATTTTAAATCAGACACCATGTATTGAACCCATCTGTAATTGGTTCAAGCGTCGAATCCATAATTTATTTGCAAAAGAAGAGAGGAAATAATACAGTCCTTAGAATGGCTTGAAAAGATTTTAAGAAGTGGGTTGTTATAATGTGGCGCAAGAATGGGTGACCACGAGTCATGCGGACGTGAGATCATGCTTGACGCATCGATAGGAGCTGGCTCATGATTATAAATAGAACGAGAAAACCTTTCCACGACGAGTAAGAGAGAAGAGGTTTCGGAAATAGACCTTACTCAGCTAGAAAATGACAATCTCGCAATGGTGCAAGAAGAGAAATAATTAGAATTAAGCCATTTGCAAGCATTCAATTAATGAAAGAAACACATCATTGTTGATCATTCTGGAATAGAGATTTTTGTGTGGGGAAAATTTTTATAATATTTGCACAGGAAAGAACTGCAGACGTAGCATGACGTCGTTAGTAATTCCCCGAGACCAGAGTTGGTAGGGATGGAAAAATAAACCTTAACGCCCACATATCTGAGGAGACAAATTATTTAATATCATGGAATTGTGTGATCGATTTTCATGATCAAAGAAACCAGTATACGTTTAAAACAAGAGCTTTCCAGAGATATATTTTTCAAAATTATACGACTATTACTTCAGAAGTTAGTGCTGGAGAAGACGCGGATTTGATCTTTTTGCCGCCGATTACGATATAAACCCTGGAGGTGCCAGGAGGAGCATGCAGTTTACAACAGACCTCGTACGGAGGTGCTGCATCACAGCTAATGCAGTTATTGTCAGCCTGCGGGCGTGACGCTGTGTCGCAACAATTCAGTCTTGAGCGACCGCTGAGGCGGGTCGTATTGTTTCGCAAATAATTCAGTTCCGTGAGCGCAGAGACGCTGCACGATGGATTATCAACTACAAGACAAACTGCAAGTAAACTCCTAGTACAGGAGAACTGCATCAAAGTACATTCAGTTTATAAAAGACGCCAGAGAGCGTGATACTGTGTCGCAAAGTATAAAAAGTTATTTTAGTGAGCGGGTAGACGCTGCACGCAGGAACAATTATCGTTGAAGTTCACCAGTACAGACAAAATTTAGGCTGTGGACTTGAGAAATAACAGGCGATAGGTACTCGAATATAATAGTTCAGTTAAAGAACCGACGCATCATAAGGATTCGAAGTACCCAAGGAAAGTGAAATAGACAGTTCTATCTGCGTTAAGGAACCAGATCAGGGTAGAACGAAATAGTAACGCCTAGTGTTCATGAATTTAGGGACTAGAGCGCAGGACGATAAAAAATTAGGAATTGTAGTTCCAGGCTTTGTCTAGGTAGACAAATGAACAGTAAGCATTGGGGAGTACTCCAATAAGCTACAAATCAAAGTAACAGAAAGTACAAAGAAATTACTAGGTCACCGATAAACAGTTCGAGCGATCGAGATAGTAATACATCAAGGACAGACTTTTATTTAGACGAACAAGGTAGCGTCTAGCAAGATACAACATCGTGCAGGAAAGTTATAGGAGCCGATAGTCAAATCCAGGATTAGAAGATCAGCCGTTCCAGTGAAGTTTAGTTCGATCGAGACTTTCCATCATCTCGTCAGATTAGGAAGCCGACGTGCTATAGTGCAACCCTTGGAAACGGGAAAGGAAAAGAAATCACGTGTGTAAGGCGAATAATTAACGCCCAAGTGATATTTTTTATGTAATGTAAATATAGTGATATTTTTGAGTGTAATATTTTAGTGAATTGTATTGTGTTAAGTGAAAACGAATACAAAATGGTATTCATTATATTCCAAGTGATTAGGGTATATATTTTATGTGGTGTTAAAAAAGTGTCATTGAGTGTAAATGTAACCATGGAAATGGCTTAAGAAAAAGTGGGTAGGCGAAAATGTTTCATCGCTGGAGAATTCGGTCGCTGACCGTACCGTCATGTGAGTAACTATTTTCATTATTATGTGTTTGGGAAGATTTGCGTATAATCCTGATGAGAGAGAGAGTAGGGATGTTTAATAACAGGTAAAAGAATGATTGCGCGATCTGAACGATTAATTTGAGAGAAATATAATAAATATGTGAAATATAAATGAATCCCTTGTGGACAATATTCAGTAAAGTAACAGTGTAATGGATAAATGATATAAATATGAGAAAGCAAGCGTAATAATTATAATAATAATTATACAAATGAATTAATATTGTGATGAATTTTATATTGAAAGTGGTAGCTTCCGAGCTCCTTTAGATGAATTAATACATGTTAGGAATACATGTTCTTTATGGTAAAAATGATTATTGTTAAGGGAGGGAGAATAATATATATTTTGAGATGTAGATCAAATGTTGATTTTGAATTTATTTAGTTCTTTGAAGGCAACGTGGCTAATTAATGTATAAGCGCCATGTAGCGCATTGAAGTAATTTGTCACGCTAGGAATGCGGTGAAATGCTCGGTAAAAGTAATTATGAGGGACAGTTAGTCGTGGTGAATGAACTATTATAAGCGCTCAAAGTTGTGATAGTGATCACGAGGCATTGTGTGTTGTATGTTAAAAGGGTGCTATTTATGTTGTATTACGAGCGCTGGTAAAAGGCGAGGCCTACCCTAAGTCGCTAATGTTATAAGTCCTCCAAATTGGGATACTGCTCCCGAGGCATTTGAAAGGATCGAACTCAGAGTCGTCCGTGTTGAAGCCCCTTAATATTGGTTGTATTATTGAATTTTTCTTACCCGCTAATGAGGACACTTCATAATTATTATATATCGAAGGTAAGAGAATAGGTCTGTTGAACCTAAATATGTTGTTTTATGAATTTGTATTAGAAGCCTTGTCATTCAGAGAATTGCATTTGAAACAGCTGTGTGGAAAGCTGATGTAGCCAGTCCCTTGTGAAAGCGAGACTGTGAGCTCTCTTCTCTCCCTGCAATAAATCACGCCAAGAAGTTAAGATTAGACCCTTACTCTCTGGTAGTGCGGTAGGTTAGGACGGACTGTTTGAGTCATAATACACAGAAGTGTTTAAAGATTGTTTGAACGACCCGGTCTTTGAACCGAGGTCCCTTTATATCCATTATTATCGGTTGCAGAGTTCAGATCGTTGCTTTCTTATAATATAAAGGTCTTTTAAGACAAAAATGATAAATCCCTAACTTTATTGTTCAATAATTCAGTGATTCACGAGTTCTATTGAAGACGTTAGATTCCGGGAGTAATCTTAAGTTTGACTCGTTCAGTAGTCTTCTGTAGCTCGGGAGTAAGCAAATTTTTCCCAATCACGGTAGTGAGTTGTTAGCTTGAGAGAGAGGGATGGTAAGATGTGAGCATTGTGAAAGCCCAAAATTAATTGATGATTAGCCATACTTTGATCATTATGATTAAAAAGATATACTCATGTAAATAGTAATTGATGTGTATTAAATTGATAACACAGTGTATGTAAACATTACCGAGCCATTTGGAACTCGCTATTTTAAGGAATTTGAATTGACACCATATGGAAGTGAAACTTAGTGGAAGTTTGTTGGTTTTTGGAAAACCAGTCATTATGATTTTATAATTGTTTAATATGAATTCCTTGTTCAATTTTGGACAAGTGTGAAGTGGAGTGTCAGTATTTTTATTTGTTTAATTTTTTGTAGCGCCATATTTTGGATAATTAAATGTTTTAACAGTAGGATTTTTTTATTTTTATTTTTGGAAGTGTATCCTCTGCTTAATCCAAAGTGTGTAAGTTACAGAGTGGGAGAACAAACCATGAACCCCGATACTCGATCAACGGTTACAAGGAACCATCGCCTACTCTACAAAAATGAGCTATGTACAAAACTTCAATGTTTTTAAACATTTTTTGTGCTTTTAATACAATTTTATAGACAGTGTGAAGAATTGCAAACTATTGTGCAATAACCGTCTTCAAGATTTTTTTTCTTGTTATGCTTTAACTATCTAAGCTGGCTTTATAAAGTGAAACTCAGTACTTCTTGTACTAAATGATTGGGATTACCTTCCCACTACAAGGGATTTAATTTAAATTACCCACTGTCTATAAAATCTTAGCATTTTCCTCCGTGGGACCTCCTTTGCCCATTTAACTGTCATCATGGTTCTAGGACATTCCACATGAACCAATATTTCTACAAGTAAAGCAATCTAGTATTTTCCACTCAAATATGGAATACTTTTCCTCACTGAGGAATTTACGTTACATAAACTGCTGGTCAACACCTAATTTGCTTGCCACCGCGGGAACATTATCTCATCATTCAACTTCGACTCATAAACTTTTTAACTCAATAAATTCAGTCAAGTTCAACTTAAACCAAGTGTGCTACACAAACGCAATAACATTTTCCTACTTTACGAACTCCCATACATTGCAAAAGTGAAGTTTTTCAACTTGTCAACAAACTATCAGTGCTTCGATTGTGTGTGCTAACTATCTTCCGCGCCGCGTTCTACGAGAGCAATAAAATTGGCCAGAACATTATGTTTCCATCCTCCTTTTCCAAACACCTTCTACTAACAAATTTCTAATTAATTTATGCACCTAGTTATTTCTCTATGAGGCCTCGCCCTAAGTTTGGCGCCCTCCCATTTTTCTCCATGTACAATTTATTAACTCTGCGAAAATACAAGAAGTTGTAGAAACTTCTTTTTATTCTTTCCTCTTTCTCTTTTTTAAATCCTGTTAGTACAGGAATTGTTAACTTTCTAATCATTAATCGTTTGTACTCAATCTCTTTTCTTCAGGATTCGCCAATACGACCTGTACACGTTGTATGTTTAACATATTAATTTCTGTGTAAAATAGCGGTAATTTCCGCTTGTAATTTTTTCTTCTTTCCTGTAATTATCAGGAATCAAAGATTTGTTTATAGCCTTTCAGATTGTCAGAGTGGCATTCTAAAAGTGCTTGAATTGCACATAATCAAACTATCAAAATGATGCTTGTTTTATAATTATCTCTCCATTTCTTATTCAAAAGCGTAACCTTTAAAATCTTTGAAAGATTTTGGTGCTTTCACAAGTTCGAAACTTGTACACTATTGTTCATAGTAAACTTTTACCTTGTTGGGTCTGAGACCTTTGGATTTTGTAGAACTAACCAAAGAAAAGATTCATCTAACTTTTAAAGATAAGATTTTGAATCTACCAAATGTTAAGTTTCCAAAGTTTATATTCATTGTTTAAATAAACTAGTTGTTTCCCTTTGTTCTTTATCATTACCGTTAGAATAACGATTGGGCAGGACCTTTACTTCCCTGACTCTTCCTATAGGCTTAAGCCCTCTTTACGAAAACGAATAATCATTCAAATAATAAAGGTTTTACTACCTGTTGCATTTGAACTAAAACTTCAAGTAATAACGTCTTCAAAGTTTCTCTTGGTTTTCTTAGCCAATTCTAGCAAGCCATTAAGGCAAGTACAGCTAGCTCTGCAAGCTTCCTACTTGTTGAGATATTCCTCTTACATATGGTTTGTTTCCAAAAATTTTAGTTTTGTTTGAGTTAGTTTCGAGGTCCTGCTCTTTTCTAAATTTTTAGTCGGCATCTTGCTGGGTAAAAGCTTAGCCTTCCTTAAGTGCAACAATTGGTATTCTTTTAAAATTGTCAAGGAAACTACTAAAATTATTACAAACGGCATTAAAACTGCTTTATCGCTTCCCTCTATGGGAACACTCGGTCGTTTGCCGGGGATCCAACAATGCCCAGAAATAAAATTATTACCCCACATTCAAATCCTTCCAGCATTCTTGAATACATTATAAATCCTAATCTCTCTAAAGGGAAAGTTAGTACTTCCTTTTATTTTTCTTGGCTCACTTTGCCTTGCCAGAGTGTCACCCGTCCCCATAGTACCGGAATACCGGGTCGAGAGGGAATGTACATTCACCGAGCGCTTGCAGGTAGCCTTAATTCACGCTGCGCTCTCTGCCTGCCCAAGACAGGCCCCAGCTGGAGTTAGGTTCCTCCTAGACTTGGCACTGCTTAATTCTTCCTTAACTTGCTTAAACTTGGTGTTGGATTCTAATCCTGTTTACCAATACTTTTTTCCACTCCAAAACCTATCTCATTTTCCCTCCAATCATCATCCCTTAGGTAGTGTTAACCCTAAGCTAAAACCTACCACACGGCGCTGCATGACCGCGTTGTCGCAGTTCCCAAACAGCGGAACAACCATCTCTCCTAGTTAGAGTAAATGCAACAACGTATAATCCCAGTATAATGTCAAATAAGATGCATTGATTGAGAACACATTGGGCTTCTTTAGCCCCTAAAGTATTTCGTAAGATAAGAAATATATTCTTTAAACCCATACCATAATTATCTCTAAAATGCTATTGCGGATTTCAGGGTGTTTAGAATTCGTGATAACTACACCATTATACAATATCATTCGTCAGTAAGCACAAAAATGGCTAATATGCCTACATAGGAAATTAGTAAAATGTGGGATGAACATACTTTTTATTTGAATAAATAGGAGATCAGATACATGTACAAAGAACAGCACTCTTTTGTCAATAACCCATTTGTAGTCATGGCTACCGCTAGCTAGTCAACACTTTATTTACATTCTCTTTGGTCAACACTAATATCTTTGGATTGTCTCTGTCCATTGCGGTACCTGGTGTCATTCCGTGATACTACCGCCACATCGGTCCTGGTGGCAAATTGTGTTACTACCGCCGTAGCTACTGTTTGGTCCTTTTCATCCAAAATCTAATCACAAATAAAATAATGCTACTTTAAGAACAATCTGCAGTGGTATGTCGAATGAAAGGTTTGCCAATTTATTTTTTTTTTAATTTCATTTGCCTATTACGACCCCTGTTAATAAAAGAGACACGGTTTCAGATTTTTATGCGTTCAGATTTCTAATGTTTTTATCGTACCTGCCTGCTGTATTGCATCCCTCCAGGCTGTTTTAAACTTCCTGCCCATTAAACGATTACAGTATCGGTTTATGCGTACAACCTCGTTTCCAAATCCCCCCAGGGGCTCACATCTAGTGGGACGGTGGTTGGCAACCACGGGGGCCCCAGCTGAGTCCAGCATTGCTTCCACTTACTTGTGCCGGGCTCCTGTCCGTCGTCTGTCCTGTCGACCTCACTTGGCCAACTCTTCTTCTCTTCCGACCCCGACGGTATTAGGGTATCAGAGGCCTAGGGAGTCTCTTCCTTTCCCGCCTTAATTTGGCCTTGTCTCATCTTTTCTGATACCCTCCTGCTGCGAGGGGTAGCCTTCTTTTTCTTTTCATGTTTTTCTGCTCAAGGCCCACAAGGAGGCAGGGTGTATGTAGCCCCACCACTTCTGGTGCACCCTGGATATTGCTACACCCTCAGGGGCTGACGGCTGGTGAGTTCGGGAGTTGGCGACCCCGAGGGATTCCTGAGCTGGGTCCGGGGTTCCCCCTTTTATCCACTACCTCTGGGGCGGACCCTCTCCTCTTTCACGTTCCTATCTGCCTTTCATGGCTCTCCTTTCTTCCAAGTCCCTCAATCCGGATTCTTTGTGGGTTGAGGGTATTTCTTTTCATCCTGTCCTTTATTTGCCTTATTCTCCTTTTGTTTTCCATTTCTTCTTCTAGTATATAAGTTAGTCGTTAGTTTTAGTTATAGTTTACATTTCATTATCATCTTCACGACCAACCAAACCATTAGGGGCTGATAACCTAGATGTTAGACCCCTTAAAACAACAATTATTATCATCATCATCGTTTCCGAATATAGACGCTAAGAGCAGCACCAACCCACTGTGATCGCCGCTTTTTCAAGTCACTGTTACAGACATTTGTTTTGTATTGATGTTAATGGTAAAGTTGTGTTTTGTATTTTATGATGGCGTACTGCTGTGCGTGTTTTTGTAAATCAGAACAGAGCAAGTTTGAATTCCGAGGAATCTCATTTCATGAGTTACCATCGGGCAATTCACTTGACTTATAAATACACACACTAATACAGCCATCACATTAAGACGGGTTATCAGACAAATTGAACACACCGCCAAGTACACGGGGCTACATGAGCACGATGTTCCAAAGCCTCTAAATTATCAACATTTCATTCTTCGGCGGCCGGAGGCATTTCATTTCCATGTCTTTTATTGCCTTTATTATTTTCTTTTCATCTCGTCTAGTATGTAGGTTAGATTTAAATTAGTTGGAAGTAATTGTATTTTTATTATGATCCGTACCGTATAATTACGGGAAAATGAGCTAGACATTTCGCCCCTTGAAAACAATCACATCCACCATCATGTATATTTCGCTTTCCTTTAAATTGAAAATTTGCCCGTAAATATGTGTCTGAATTAATATCATATTCTTTATGCTGATTGAATAACAAAAGAACTAACTTAGTGCCACGTTTTCACGGTTTTTCAATCTCGATATTAAGCCTCAAAACTTAACAACCCTTCGTTTTGTATTTTTCGCTTTCCTTTATACTGAAAATTTGCTCGTAAGTATGTGTTTGAATTAATATCATTATATTTTATGCTTATCGAATAATATAAGAACTAACTTAGTGCCATGTTTTCACGTTTTTTCAATCTCGATATTAAGCCTCCTTCGTTTCAGGTATCGTCCCCTTAAAAAGCCGCGGTAGGTTGGCGCTGCAACCTAGTGGTGATTTAATATACACTATATCCTGTACGCGTCTGAGTGTTGAATGGGCAGGCAGTTTAAAGCAGCCAGGAGGGATACGATCCAGCTGGCAGTGAAAATGCCGCGGCGATCACAGTTGGTGCTGCAACCTATCTTGTGTTAAATGGACAGGCAGTTTAAAGCAGCTTGGAGAGATGCGATCTAACTGGCAGTGGGTGTAGCATGGTCTCTTATTACCGAGATAGATAGAAACTTGGTGGTCCAGTCTCGAGCTATTGTTGCCATGGAGATGCTGGCCTTGCCATTACTTTATCAGTTTACTAGCAGAAGTACCCGTTCTTCGAACGGTGTTCGGTGTTAACACCAGACATTATAATAATAATAATAATAATAATAATAATGTTATTGGTGTTACGTCCCTTTTAAGTACTGTTGCTTTTAGAGACGCACCAGACATTATCAATTGAGCTACTGTTGCAATGGTTAGCGGCTTGTCATTCCTTCATAAGTTTATCAAAACGAAGTTAGTTTTCTGGGAATATCACACACACTGTTAATTTAAGGGCCTTATAATGTGGTTTTCGGAGACCCTTTATAGAATCGCGAATTTTGTGTCTCACATTGAGAAGTGCAACATATGCTTTGGTCGTCCTTCTAGGATAATTTTTATATTTCGCCTATTTTAGCATGTATTTTGAGAAGTTTTTCCCTACATCCACCCTTCTACTGTATGAAATGAACGGTGAAGAGTTTTATAAATGATTGGTGTATTGACTCATGTTTACCATACCTAATTTTACGATGCACCAAGCATCCGAACATGAGTTATAGGCGTACATAAGGATACACAGAAAGACAGACAGACAATACTATTGTCTACAACATACCACCCAGAAATCCAAATATGGGTATATCTACCACACAGTATCAAAGAAAATCATCCTTACGATGAACCCGTATGTCGACAAAAAAAAAAAAAAAGATTAGTTGAAATGTGCTCTCAAACTAAATTCACCTGACGTGTACTTCCTGACATGAAATAGAATTGAAAGCCTTGTAGATGAAACGCAATACACGTCACATAAAAACTGACCCTCTACGGTGTGTTGGGTCCCCATACACAAATTTCATAAATTATAAAAGCTTGTGGTGCATGAAAATTCAGGTTCTTTAGTCTCAAATGGCCCAAATTCCTAAAAGCCGCAAAAAATGCTGATTCAATTCAGGAATTTTTGAAAATAATGTTGTTGTTTGGAGATATAATAGACCTTCTGCACTATATGTTGCACGTGAAAATTGCATGAAAAAATCCTAGGTTACACCTTGACCCCCTTAATTGCATTGATTAATTATACAGTCTACGTTGGTTCCGTGATAACCTTATATTTGCAAACTTTCACAGAAATGTAATAAATTGCTTCTTACTGAAATAGATGGCGAGTTGGATGCCACCCCTTGAGATAATGTTGTCATGGTTACCGATTTGCATTCCTTCATTAGTTTGTTAAATTAAATTTAATTAGTTTTCTGGGAATGTTTCAGAAACTGTTGGTTTTAGAGCCTTATAATGTAGTTTTCGAGGACCCTCGAGTTTTATTTCTGGCACCGAGGGGCTTTGTCTCGTCGTTGTACGCCATAATATAATACTAATAATAATAATATAACATAGGGATAGGAATATAATAGACCTGACATACCACACCCGCAGATGTAAATCGCGTGAAAACAATCTAGACTACCCCTTGACCCCCTTAAACGCATTTTACGTATTGATGAAATTTACAGCTTAATTTGGTTCCATAATAACCATCTAACCGTTTGCAAACTTTCACACTAATGTAATTAATGGAATTGTATTGCGTCTTACAGCAATAGATGGATCTCTGAGAATCTGTTGCCATGGTTATCGGCTTGCATTCGTTCATAGTTTATTAAATTAAATTAGTTTTCTGGGAATATCTCAAAAACGGTTGGACGTAGGACCTTAAAATGTGGTTTTAGGGCCCCCGAGTTTTGTCTCTCACATTGAGGGGCTGAAAATGAGCTTTGTCTCGTCCTACTACTCCTATTTCAGCATGTATTTTAAGGGGGTATGCCCCCATTTATGAGAGGTATAGAGAAGAGTTACATCAATGATTAGTGTCGTGCCTCTGATGGATATCTGTACCAAATTTTACGTTGATACACCCAGCCGTTCTCGAGTTATAAGGGAACAAATTTGTCCACAGACAATCAAGCAAACAGACAGACCAAAACATTATTTTCGCGCGCATCTATCATAAAACAGTCTGAAACGTGTAAATAACTCAAATTTCCGTAGAAATTCAGAAAAAAACAGACAAATTTTATTTTTTATATATGTAGAGATATACTGCACCGCTCGATGTGACCGTGTTTTATTGCACAAATTTAGGTTTTACTCGCTAACCGTAGGAGATACACGAAAAGTGATAAGAACCTTTTGTATAGAAAATTAAATGCTAAAGCTCGTGTATACCATCAAAAGTTTGCTATTTCTTAGCGTTCTCTTTTTATTTGAAATGGAAATATGAAATTTTGAAACCAAAGGGTGTAGTGACGTCACAAAAGTAGGTTTTACTCGCTAACCGTTGGAGATACACGAAAAGTGATAAGGACCTTTCGGATAGAAAATTAAATTTTGAAGCTCATATGTGCCATCAAAAGTTTGCTATTTCCTACCGTTCTCTTTTTATTTGATATGGAAATATGACATTTTGAAACCAAAGGGTGTAGTGACGTCACTAAAATGGTCGCCATTTCTTAATAGTGCAAAATATCGAAATTAAAAGTATCCTATATGTAAACCTGGTATTTCAGCTACATCCATGCAAAATTTCATTTAATTCGGACCAGTGGTTCTTGCGTTATTAAGTAACAGACAGACAGACAGACAGACAGAAAGACAGACACACACCATCTCATTTTTATATATTAGTATGATATTCTGAATTAGCCTTTGCTCGAGTGCAAAAAGGCCGAAATCAGAATAATGAGAAAGACTATCGAAAATTCATGTAGTCAGCCGTTCATTCTGGGTCCTATACTATGTGTATGCAAGATTTGGCTGAGATTGGTGGAACTGTGTAGATTTGTATACGGAACAAATATACATACATACCGTACATACATACATACATACATACAGACTTTCACTTTTATATATAAAATATACAAAGTAGAATGTGCACATAAGGCGTGTTTACATGAATTTACAGATCTTTGGCGTAATTGGCGAGTGTAATAGTCCTTTTAGGGCAGTTCCTCAGGTGGTACTGCGTATAGTTCATTATACACAGTTGGCATTTGCAGTTGTCAGCTGGTGTGTGGTGGCCGTCAGTCATGCAGATCTTCCAGTGAAAGCCGTGGGTGGTGAATCTTGTGTAGACATGTCTGAGTTCGAAGTTTGGACCTTTCCATGTGTCTATCTGTAGTGCTTCCGTGGAGTGGATATCCGCTGGAATCTGCCGTGCCTTTTCTCTTCTCTCTTCGAGGACGAAGATGGAGGCAGGCGTGTCCTGTAGGTTGAAGGTGGATTTGATGTCATCCAGGAAGAATGATTCCTTGGGTATTATGTATGCTAGTGTGTTTTCGGTGAATTTGGCGATCAGGCGTTTAGATTTTCAAGTCTCCTCATGTTGGGTATACGAAGCTTATTCCATATTAGTTGGAAGCAGTTTGTCGCTATTGGGGCAACTTTCAGTTTGAAAAGGGCCATTGCAGTGTTGATTGATGGCTGGTGGGGTTTTAGTATCTCGTACATGGCTTTTGTTGAGGTAGCTGTTCTTTCCTTAATATGAATGGTGAATGTTGCTCCATTGCTTTTTACCAGGTTTGTGAATGAGGGTAACATCTCTAAGACTGTGTACCCATACGTGAATTGGTCTGCCTCCTCTTCTAAATTTCATTACTTTGGTTTTCGTGCCATTATCTTTAATGAGTTACTGTCTGCCCAATGGGGGAGATTACCGAATGCTGCTTGAAGGTCCGTTGGGGACCTTGATAGGAGTGCCGTATCATCTGCAAACATCAGAAGCTTGGTGTTTTCGTTAGTGACTTCGTTCACAATATCTGCCGTCATGAGGTTGAACAATAGAGGGATCAGAGGATCTCCTTGGAGAACTCCTTTTGTTTGTTTGATGCATGTTGTTACTGAAATGCCGTCGTTCAGTCTTACGTAGTTATGCTTGAGTATATCTTTCAGCGTCCCCAGTATGTGTTCCTCTGGTCCAAGTAACCTTTCTAATCTTCGTATTGATATACCTTTGTCTACGCTGGCGAAGGATTTGGCGTAGTCTATGAAGATGGCGTAGACTGGGGCTGCGGATTGTGCCAGAGCATTGTAGATTTCTGGTATGACTGCAGCAACTGCCTGTAGCGTTGATCTGCAAGGACCCATAGTGATATACGGATAGAAGGTAAACATCCCGGTCTTTGCCTGGAGTTAAAAAAGGTAAATCGTAAAAGCCATTTAAGGAAGAGTGACTATGAGGTTCGAACCCATGTCTACCAAATTCGCCGGCAGCTTGGCCCCATGGCCTAGTGTTGTGATTTATCGAGTGTAACTACCGCTGTGGGTAATTGAAATGTATAACGCCCATGATAATTTATACTTATATTCAAATTTGTTCACGAAATGTACTGCAAATAGTATTTCTGAAATCAACTAGGTAAGATCGTTGTTTGTTGGTAATTCGCATTAGTGGTATGGGACAATTTGGTCATTATCCCCGTGTACTTGTGTGTGAGTTCAGTACGTCTGATAACGTTTGTTTGTATGATGACTGTATTTAGGGTTGCCAGATTTCAGGAATGGAGAAACGGAACACACGTCCCAAAACATTGTTTTTTTTAATCAAGGTTGTTAAATGTTGTAATAAATAATACACATATGTATTAAATGAGCATTACATAATCAAATACACAAAATTAAAACTATATATTGCTGACACATCATATATGCCTATGACACCAGTAACTTACAAATACTTTTCATTTGAACGACCCTTTCCAAGGACTTTGCATTTGTAAGTACCTTCTGATAAAATTTAGTAAAATTTTCGTCATAATTGTAATATGTGAACAATTCTTGTTTTATCAAACTAATTGAGCTTGTGTTTCTATAATCTCTAATGTAATATTCATGACAAAAATTACCCTCTCCGTAAAAGAATTGGAGGGGGAAAAAGCTAAGATATTCCTTAATTTTGTTGCCCCCTAATAAATCTATAAAATGTATCCATCTAACACAGACATAGAAATCATTTTCTCTTTCAAACTTGCACCTGTGTCAGCAGAAAACAAGCTAGATATTACAATCAATTCTGAAGCGGGACATTTGAACATTGGTGCGAAATTGAATGTATTATCAAATTAACCAAAAGAACGGAATATTTGGCGTTCCGTTAAAGATTAAAACGGAACGCGAAAAAAAAAGGAATTGTTCCGGGTAAAACGGAACGTCTGGCAACCCTAACTGTAGTAGTGTTTGTAACTGTAATAGTTAGGGTAGGGATTGGGGTACGTGCCCCCGGGACTTGACGTAAGATACTATCCTGCCATTTGCCTGGAAGGAGTATGGAACAATCGGGGGTAAAATCACACTCAGGGTAGCCGGCGGGATTCAAACCTCCGAGATTCGTACTTGCCGCAGATCCTCATCGCGCTCGTGGCGAGTGATCTAACGCGCACGGCTACGCCGCTGAGCCAATAAGTTATTGATAATTGTTGCTTTAATTGTTTTAATTATTGTTTGGATATCGACCTCATGTGATGAGGATAATCTACGACTACTACTAACTGACTGGGAGAAAATAATAATTGTCCTCCACTCGCAAAGAATCAGGGCCTTAGGACTTAGAAGGAATTTCGGTCAAAGAGGTTTCACAGGGAACAAACATTACAGGGCCTGGACCGCTCAGGGGCTCACAGTATGTGGGAGGAAGGTTGTCATCTGTTCTACAGAAGAAAGTGGAAGACGGTTGCAAGCTTCATTTTAACCTCCTAAACTCTTAGTATTAAGCTGAATGATTCGTAACCTAGTTCTTTCTGCTTAAATACCAATCTTATCGTTACATCGTTAAAACACCTAGTAACATGGCATTAACAGGAAATTCTAAATGTACAGAAATAAATACTCTTTATTTATCAAGATGAATGCTTAATTCTTAGCGATGTAATATCAATACTTTATAATATCAAATTTCATAAAACCCTCTCATTTATATACCTTGTAAATTACAACGTATGTGACTAAAGCAAAAAATAAGTCACTTGTATGTAGAATGGATTGCATACCACGCTTAGCTCGTTATTAATACAGCATGTTAACAGTCACCTAATATAACAAGGAACATACAACAAGACGAGACAAAATGTTTAACATAACATGAACCAAGAACAGCACAAATTAATAAATGACAATTATAAATAAATATAACTCGAATTAGAGGTACATACAACAGAACATTTACCGAACAGAAGCTAAGAGTAACTCCTACTCAAATAATATTAACTTGATAACCTCGTCCACAGACTTCACAAATAACAGATTCAATAGACTATAAACTAGGACCACCTCACAACCTAAATCCAGTTCACATTACATGGAAATTCAAGACTGTAATTTTATACAGGATAATATTTACTTACAAATTGCTCAGTTTTATACTTGAACAACAATTTTAGCCTACTTTTCACATTTTGCAAAAATGAGGAAAAAGTAGACTTATGAGATCGATCCGGGAAAATGTGTGTCTGTCTGTCCTTCTGTCGGTCGTCTGTCCTTCTGTCTGGCTGGCTGTGTGTGTCCCCCCCACCTGCATTACAAAATGATGTGCTTTTTACGCTTTGGAGACGACACATCCCACATGGGTACTCCATTTCATATCATTCCTTACATGGATGCTCAAGTATTTGCACGAGTCTTTTTCTACAAGTATTTTAGTTGATATAATGTGGTTTTTGTTTGTTTTATAACCTATGTATGCTAAGTTTGTCTCCCATAAGCCCAACCCCTCGTCCACGTCGTGGGAGACGGGCAACGGCACAAAGTAGGGGATTGCCTGTAGGGGCGAAGTACAGTGGGGACTTCGTGTGCCCCAGGACCGTTACGGTAGCTGAGGAGAGAAGAAAGTGGATGGAAGAGTGGACAAAGATGATGAAGGAGGATAGTGAAGGTACAAAAAAGGTCCTGTATGGGATGGTAAAAAATAAGAGGCGGAAGGATCCTACGGATTATGTAAGAATGGTGAACAAAAGGGGACAAGAGACAGAAAATAGGGAAGAACTGAAGAATATGTGGAAATAATATTTTGAAGAACTTCTGAACCCAAATGGAAACCACGGCGAGGAGGAAGAAATCGGGGAAGAGGAACATGAACTACAAACAGAAAAGGACTTAACATGGAAAGAAGTGGAAGATTCAGTGAGGAAGATGAAAGGAGGGAAGGCACCGGGTGTGGATGAGTTGAGTGTGGAGATGGTGAGAGCAGCAGGAGAGGTAGGGATACAATGGCTGTACCGAGTGATGAGGACAGCATGGAAGGAAAGGAAGACCCCAGAGGACTGGAAAAAAGGAATAATTGTCCCGATCTTCAAGAAAGGTAGTAGAACAGAACGTAGAAACTATCGGGGAATAACACTGATGAATCATTGTGCAAAGATATTTGAGAACGTTTTGGAAAGGAGAATTCTGACAAGGATAGAAGGAGGGATGAGGGAAGAACAACATGGCTTCAGAGCAGGAAGGTCCACAGTGGATTTGATTTTTGCTGTAAGGCAGTTATAAGAACAGCACTGTGAGTATGGAACAGATCTACTGATGGCCTTCCTGGACATTGAGAAAGCATATGGCAGTGTATGCAGAAACAAAGTATGGAAGTCCCTGGAGGATAGAGGAAAAGAAAAATGGACTATAAGGAGGATAAAGGAGATATACAAGGGAAGCGTGAGCTGAGTGAAAGTGGGAGGAGAGAGATCGGACTGGTTGGAACCGTAGCTGTGAAGGTCCGACAGGAACCCTGAAAAGTGACGGCTAAAGGGGCTCTGGTGAAGCTACGATAGGTCCAGCAAGCCAGTAATGGATGAAACCAAATGCTTTCAAGAATGGAACGAGCCTCGGACATGATGGATTTAATAGACGACGACACGGCTGTACACACGGACTAAGATTTGGAACTTTAAACCTAAGAACGCTGACGGGGAAGGTGGAGGAGATAGTGGATATGATGGAAAGAAGGAAGTTGGATTTATTGGGACTGGCAGAAACAAAGTGGAAAGGGGAAGGAAGGAGAGAACTGAGAAAAGGCTATAGACTGTACTGGAGTGAGAATAAAGAGGGAAAGAGGAATGGAAGGAAAAGGAAGGAAGTTTGTAGTTTAACGTGACCGTTAATAGTGCAAGTGTATGCTCCACAAGTAGGCTGTGCCTCTGAAGAAAAGGAGGAGTTTGAAGAGGAATTGCAGAAGCAGCTGGTAGGAAAAAATATGATTGTTATGGGGGATCTGAATGCCCATGTAGGAAGAGAAAGACAAGGTTATGAGAGTGTTCTAGGACCAGAGGGTTGGGGCGGAAGAAATGAGGAAGGAAAGAGACTGTTGGACTTCTGTCAGAGGAACAGCTTGCTAGTTGGGAACTCCTGGTTCAAGAAAAGAGAGAGCCACATCACATGGTACAGTGATGACTTGACCAGGAAGTCGGTGGTCGACTATATACTGTATGAGAAAGAACTAAATAAGAACATCACGGACATCAAGGTTATACCATCGGAGAACCTGGATAGCGACCATCGATTGCTGGTAATGAACCTGAGAGGGAGTAAGGAGAAGAAAGGGACTGAGAACCAGGAAAGACGTATAAGGATATGGAAACTGAAAGAAGGGGATAGAAGGGTCGAGTACCTCGAAATGGTAAAGGAAGGTATTCCAACAGATGAAGAAAGAGGGGTGGAAGAGGAATGGGCTAGATTTAAGAAGACACTAGTAGGTGCAGCAGAAGCAGTGTGTGGGAGGACAAGTAGTAAGAAGAGGTGTCAGGAAACACCATGGTGGAATGAGAAGACAAAAGATATAGTAAGGGAAGAGAATAGAGCCTTTAGGAGGTGGTATTATGAGCCACGGGACCTCCTTTTTACGTGGAATCCGAACCACAGGACATGGCATTTCACTTCGAAAATCTCACATGCACTGACCGGGAATCGAACCGGGACCGCCTTGGTGAGAGGCTTACAGCTAGACCGCTGAGCCACCACGCCCCCCGAAAGAGGAATGGAATGGGAGTAGTAGTACGAGATGGTTTAAACGAAGAAGTGAGGAGAATAAGTGATCGGATGATGAAAGTGAAAGTAGCACTGAGGGGACTTAGATGGTATGGACATGTAAAACGAATGGAGGAGAGGAGGATACCCAGGAGAGTAGACGAGACGAAGTGGGAAGGAAAGAGACCGAGAGGAAGACCGAGAGACAGGTGGCTGAAGGGGGTGGAAGAAAGCGTGAAGAAGAGAGGAGAAGACTGGACAAGGGTGGAGGCTGAGAGATGGTGGGAAGACAGAAGACGTTGGAGAGGCTTGTGTTCCAAACAGACCCGGCCAGTGGCTGGAAACTGTGCAAGATGATGATGATGTATGCTAAGAGCATAGCAACCCAAGCTGAAGGTGATCCCATTGAGGCTTGAAAACATGTTGCATAAAATAGTATAACATAATTGTATTTACATTTATGACACGTAAAAGAACCTACCACTGCAATTGGTAGTGTGTAGCAAAATTTGTAGGTTATATTTGACTAGTTAGAAACGCACTATCAAGTTCAAACTATCGCCGGAAGGTGTTAGTGGCAGTAGCATCTGGTAGCCAAAGTTGGAACTACCTGAAATTGAACTTGTTGGGAGCCCTCGGGTGTTCAATCAAATATACTCAGCTATGGCCATTGGCTGCAATTCATATGTAATAATAGTATTAACAAGTGTCATCAGTAAAATTAATTAGCTGAGTTAATACATATACTCAACGCATTATACATTATGGTTAATGTTTTTGCTTCATATAATACAGCATGCACAATGCTCGTTTTGTATACATTTTAAATGAACTCTATTCCCAGAAATGGGTGGTGCCGGTGGGACTATTGCCGAAGAAAAGTAGTGATTGTGCTTCTTGCTTGGAAAGTAGAATGTGAAGCGATTCTTACAGCATTTCCCCTTGAATTTGTCGTGATGCTAAGACTTGTATGTTTCCAACTTGGCCATTATTTGCACGTGCTTCAGTTTGCGATGATATGATCTGGTTAGTTCATCCCAAGAACTCCCTTCCTTCTCCTTCAAATTGTCCTTAAAAATATAAAGCACGCCCATTACATCTCCATCGCCTGTGAATTAACTTTTACATTAGAAGTTGGGAAGTCGTTAACTCAAGCTGCCTTGGAGTTCAATGGCAGTCGATTACAAAGTGCGCCATTTGTGACCTGTACTTTCGATTGTCGGGTTTCATGCCAAACGGTTATGGAGCGTAGGTCACAAAATTGCCAATATAAATTCAAGAGAGATTTTGCGTTAGAAAGAGCTCCTTACCGTTTTGGTGTCGTCTTTACTGACGACAAAATGTGAATACCAACTTCTTTGCTGGTAGATTTCTTAAGGGAGTTGTATGTTATTGTTTCTTTCTAGGGAATTGCGTCATCTTGTACATCACTTCCATATTCTCGCCTGACAACTCCATGTGTACTTGAAATTGGGAATAAGTGACGCTAAGGTAGCTCATAAAAAGGTAAGCAGCCCATTTGAATCTTGGGAATGCATTATTTAGGCACAAATTGTAACAACAACTAATACTTATATATTGGCTTTCACGGCCAAATGGCAACACGGAATTTTACTCTAGTCACGTTTTCGAAGTTGAGACTGGCAACATTGCTTGAAATGTATCCATATATTATTTCGTTTTTTTTAGCGTATGGCTTTTAGTGCCGGGAGTGTCCGAGGACATGTTCGGCTCGCCAGTTTTGTAGCTGCTTCGAAACGGACACCCAATGGGTGAGCTACAAGTACCGTTGGGGAGGAAAGTTTGGATGTAAGGACGAGGAGTTGGAAGGTAGCGGCTGTGGCCTATAGTTAGGGACCAACCCCGGCATTTGCCTGGAAGGAAGATGGGAAACCACAGAAGACCACCTTCAAGGTTGCCGGCAGGGGGATTTGAACCTCCTCGCCTCCCGGATGTGAGCGACTGCCAGCAGTCATGCCGTAACGACCACGGCTAACTCACCCGGTACCATATTATTGATATTAGCCTACTATACAACATTTCCACTTATTATTAAGGAATACATTTAGAACATTACTAAGTACTCTTTAAACACACTACTAATATGATCGTTATTTCCACGGTTAACTTTCACCACTCCCAAGTTTAGAAGCGAATGCGAAGGAACATTTCAAGTTACAAACGAAGTTATTACATTAATGTAATAAAATACTCTGCGGGGGAAGTTCTGCTTCCAAGTTTCAAATAATCTTAAGCTGGATGGAGCACTTGGCAAATGCAATAAGTTCTCACTTTCTAGTTCACTCGTATGGATATCCCATGAACTCGGGTGTTCTAATTTCGTAATGACTGCCTTTTGTTGCGACCTATGCCTACTGAAGAGATCCTATTAAAAGTCTCTTATATTCCAGTCACTCCTCGTACGTGCCTCGAGTTCAAATGTACTTTTCTTTTTAAGTTCAATGCGTGAGCTACAGTAAAATCGACTACTGTGGAGTTTAGGTTACAAGTATAGACTGTTCATTAAAACTTTATACTTAGGTAAAGGAACACAACATATAATGGCAACCAAATGTTTTATGGAGGGACTAAAAATAGTTAAAAGGCACATTTTGCACCGATGTTTACATTTTCTAACCTATCTTCATCGTAGAAAAATTGAAATTCCCCGCTAGTGACACGTTGTCACGCATGGAACTCATGCATGCGTTGTTCCGAGTAGCCGCACTGTATTCCTTGCTCCAACCAATAAGCAATTTAACAGATCACAAGGAACAGAGACTCAGAATAAACAGGGTGTTCGTAAAGTCACCGAACTCTAACTTTGAAAAATCGTAGCTCACGTATCTAACGGAATAATTTGGCAAGCTTGGCTGTGAGATATTATCAGACATAGAAGAGCCGGATGTAGTGATTTTAGAACAGTACGGCTGTTGCCTTGCGCAGAGTGAGTCTTACAAGGTTATGCGGGCGACAATGCAGTTTTACGCGCGCACAACGGCTCGCTTTATTGGAGGCTTATTTTGAGTACAAAATTTATGAGAAATGTGTGAAAAAATGGAGACATCGATTTACTTGGAACCCTTACCAGGTAAATCTTCCTTTTTGATCTAGTACGGAAGTTTGGTGACACAGGCTTCGTGGGTGATAGAGAACAATGTGGGAGACCTAAATTAATTACTGACACTTTTATTCGCGGTGTTTGGCAGCGTATTAAGAGATATCCGCGGATATCTGTAAGACGTTTGTCACAAGAACCTGGAGGATCAATTGAGTGGGACATTGTGCAGCGATTCGTAACTTTATTGGAGGAGGATGAACGCTATTGCGGGTTCCGGCAACATACTGCTAACGGGACCATGGCTATGTTGCGATTTTCTTTTCGGAAATCGAGGAATCTCAAGAAACGTTTGGCCTCCTTTCTCGCCAGATTTTACCTCTCGAGACTTTTCCTGTGGGGATATTTTAAAGAAAAATTGTACATAATTCGCAATCCTTACAAAAACTCAAAGAAGCAATTTCTAAATGGAGAAATTACATCTGCAACTTTGAAAAAAGTGTCGCAAAACATGTGTATATGTGTAAATGTGTACGTGCAAGAAAATGGTGGTCACTTGCAACATCTCCCGTGAATTGGAACTGTGGGAATGCAATGTGCAGAAAACAACTTAGTGTCTTGTCTGAACATTTATTACTCTCAGCACTTCCAGAATACTTCCACCTGAGCTAAAATCATATTGTTCTTCACTTGAAGGTATGTGGAACTATTGTATGTTTGTGTAATATAACGCCAGAAAAATGAATCCGAAATATTGAGTACAGTGTCTTTATGAACACCCTGTATAAAAGTCGACTTTAACAATTCGTTGACTATTTTTCTGAATGTTACGAAATTTAGTCTTCTTATAAGGTTATATAAATTAAAAGCAATGGCGAAGCGCTTTCTTTCTTAACATTTTAGCCCACTATTCAATACAATCTCATGATTCTTCTCTACCCTTTAGTTGTATTGAAACGAGGACCAAATATTCAAGGTATTTAACGTCAATACCGTTGCCTACGCTATATACAAGGCCGGGAAATGCAAGCTGTATTGAGCTAAAGATGAATCACCATGAAGTTCCGCCAGTGACCGCTAGGCTCGCTTTGTGCCACCCTAGTTCCAGCATTCGCACCAGTTTAACTCAATAGTGACATTACAAATAGTGGTTGTTTACGTGAGTATTTTTTAAATGGTTTAATGCTGTGTTCCGTTTTGTACGTCCCGGCAGTGAAAGTGCAAATCAGTTTCATTTCACTCGTTTCCTATCAATCAGGAACTAAGAAATAATGGATTATAGCTGTTTCTCGACGAGGTGATAAGCCAGGTAGTTATGGACTCCTTCTAAAAGGTCGGCGGTTTGTAGTAGGCATTTCAGAGAAGACAATTACAGTGTGAGCACAACTAGAAGATTTATTCTGCCTAAATCCGTACCTTCAATATTTACAGACTTCTCTCACCACAAACAAGTGACAACTACAACTAGGAAACCACCAAAACGACGACAGTGTCAAACTGACGACACTCTTTCATCCAAACGAAAATGTGACTCTCCAGGAACTGTGAGTAATTTTGTCCCTATTTGTGAAGACGAGATAAATTGTAGAAGTATAAGGATACAGTTTTCACCCATTTCAAGGCCAGTTGTTAGGAAGTCTCTTCGAAAGAAACTGCGGAGTGCTACGAAAAAAAACTGCTAAGCGAGACGCTGTAATTCAGAAGCTACGAACAAAACTTCATGATCTTCAGGCTGAATTGAAGAAATATAAAACTAAGAAATATGACATGAACAAGCAGCTGTCTGCAATTCAAAATGAAGCCCAACAAGGTAGCCTGAAAGCCATTTTTTTGCTCGAACAGCTGCAAGCATTTGGAAAGAAGAAATATAAGTACCAAGAAACTACAATTAAAATTTGTGTTCTACTATCTACTAGGTCACCGACAGGCTATCGATTGTTACGTGAACTAAGTATCCTGCACCTACCACATCCCAAAACTTTGAAGACATACGTAGGGTACTCGAAAGGAGAGACTGGCATCACCTCATTGATCAGAGCAAGATTGATGCCAGAGGAAAAGTCACTGGAACACGAGAATGCAAAAGTGGGCTCCCTTATCTTTGACGAAATGGCTATAAAGCCTAGGCTTGTATACGATAGGAATTTAGACATGTTTCTCGGCATGAGTGACGCAGACTTAGATGCTCTTGGTATTAAAGAAAAAATAGCCAACAAGTTACTTTGCATTCTTTTCAAAGGACTACCTTCGTCTTACAGAATTCCTTTGTCATTTTATTTTGCATGCAAAAGTGGGCTCCCTTATCTTTGACGATATGGCTATAAAGCCTAGGCTTGTATACGATAGGAATTTAGACATGTTTCTCGGCCTGAGTGACGCAGACTTAGATGCTCTTGGTATTAAAGAAAAAATAGCCAACAAGTTACTTTGCATTCTTTTCAAAGGACTACCTTCGTCTTACAGAATTCCTTTGTCATTTTATTTTGCATGTTCTATTTCTGGAGCACACTTGGCAAAATCGGTATTAGATGCTATGAAGGTAGTCGAAGAAAGTGGTTTCAGAGTGTTAAGAATTGTAACTGACAACTGTCAAGCGAATGTTTCGATGTTTGAAACGCTATGCGGGGGTCGTAACGCATGAAATTAAACAACCTCTTGATGAAAATCGAGCACTCTTTATAAGTTTTGATCCCAGTCTCATTATCAAGAATGTTCGATCGCAGTACTTGTCTAGGGAGTTCTTTGTAAATGGCAACAATGTGACAAGTGATCATTTGAAGATCCTTAATAATCTTCAGAAAACTCTGGTTATAAAACCTGTCAGGAAACTCTCCAGGAAGGTGGTTTATCCTAGTAATTTGGAAAAAATGAATGTTTCCAGGGCCAAAGTTGTGTTTTCACCTGAAGTTGTCGCTGGCTTAAAAAGTATGGAAGTCGTATGCTCTGAGAAAATTAATGACAAAGGCAGTTTACTTGAGACTATTAATTTTATGGAATATTTTCAGAAATGGTTTGACATCCATGGTGTCTGTAACACATCCCATGGCACGCACTCTAGAAATGACAATAAGATGACTTTTTGTGAGATGGACGATGAAAGACTGCACTGGTTAACGGACGTATTTCTGCCATACATTGAGGGCATTCAGCAACTTCCCGAAAAGTTCAGGAAATTTACTAAAGAGACTTACCACGCTCTGGAGTTGACAACTCTCTCTTCAGTGGCATGCATACGATATTTAATACGCATCAATTTCCACTATGTCCTAACAAGGAATTTATCGAGTGACGATGTCGAGCTCTTTTTCAGTCACCTCAGACGAAAAGGGGGGTTCAATGATATGATGGATGTGAGATTTTGTATTCATGCTATTGAATCTACCCTTCACACTGGAATTATCGCAGCTTCGAGCCATGGAAACGTCGAACTAAGGAATGAGGATTTAGTATCCAGCGTAAGGTCCAGGTTATTTTCTAGGAATCAACTTCAAGAGCCAGGTGAAGGACATGTCACGGATTCAGCTTTCGTACCGGAGCTACCCGAACACGTCCTTGCTATAGTTGGAAACCCCGTTGAAGGTACATTTTTAACCTGCCCATTTATTTTCATTGCATTGTGTTTTTATCTAAACAAGATTACGGTATTTAACAATTTGGTTTTATTTTTAGGAACTCCAGCTACTGCATCCAATGTAGCAGTAGCAATGGTGGCTGGCCACCTAGTGCGCGTAGCAGAAGAAAATACAAGCTGTGAAGGTTGTTTGCAACATATGTTTCTTCCTGCGAGTGAAAGCCCGGTCCTCAGCCTCATACGATTTCAAGATCGTGGAGGCTTGAGGTACCCTAAAACATTATTTGTGGCGTTACTAGAGCAAATTATGCAATGCGTATCACGTGCTGTCCAGTATCTGCCACGGAAGGACTTAGTGACAAACTGCACACTTTTATTAAAAGACAAGTTCTGTCAAACAATTAAGTGTGGCCAATGCAACAATTCTGAACTTCCGATTCTCCTTTTGAAGAAGTTCCTGAAGCCGCTCCTGGACAACCTAGCCTTCAATCGTACGAGTAGGAATGAACGATTTGTACAGCTTCACAATAAGCCTCTGAACAGGAAAGTACTGAAGCTCTAAGAAAAGACTGCATGTTTATGATATTCCGGTGAGTTATAGATATGAATGATAAACCACACTTTTGTAAATGTGCATGAAATAGCCCGGGTATTCTCTCATCTCAATACTAAATTCATATAGTGCGCTCATATTGAGGGTGTTACAATGCGATCCTAGCGGCAGAATGCTGAGCTCACTTGCCCCCCAGCCGCGGTACGGCATCTCCCGGCCTTGTATTACTGTATAACGTAGGCAACGGTCAATACGGACATAACAGAATTACTCATGTCAAAGCATTGGAAAAGTTTCCTGCTATTTCCATTGTTTTTCTCATGGGCATTCTAAAGGATAGCTGTGAATTTGGACCTCATTCTATTAGGAATGCAAACATTGTCGCTATCGACGGTTTAATTTGCAAACTATGCAATATATTGTCACAAAATATTTGTATAGTTAAAAAAGTGGAGTGATAATATATAAAATTTAGTTGAAGGGCAGATTTCTAAGATCCACAGCGTCCATCACCAGGTAATAAAGTAGGCGCAGTAGTCCTCCTATGAACCACTTGTTAAACATACCATCAATTTATATCAATCTTTAGGTAGCATATGACTCAAACATTAACGATACACTTAAAAATATAACCATATCTGGTCATTGATCAAAGTCCGAAATCCTACTAATGAATTCCTCCACATAGGCCTAGCCTTCATACGTTTCGAGTGACACCTTTGAGTAGGTTGATATTTACTGTAGGGCTGGGGGTTCTATCGGTGATTAGCGTGTACATGAAACCGATACGGATATCCGGTGGTTACCATGACAACGAGTGTTCGTCATCTAAACCTAAGCATTCTACAGTAGTTCAGTGGAGACATCTATATGTTGCTATAAGAACATCATTGAAATTACGCAATATAGTACGAACTCGTAGTGATGGACTAGAAGTCCCTAAAGTTACTAAAATCGTTCTAAATTTAGATTTTTTTTCTTCTAGCATCTCCGAGTGTTATTTCAAACTTGAATAATCAGTGCCACCAACATAAAATTTTAGTGCCAAGAAGAAATCCCTAAAATATTACTTAATTATTACTTAATTCAATTTCTTCGAAAACGTTATTTTATGTGTGCCTATGCCAATATGGTTTCCAATGAAACAAGGCTGTCTATTACTATGAATTGCATTAAAAGGTGGTTGGTTGGTTCCTCAGTTTAGGGGCTGCGACAACGCGGTCATGTAGCCCCGTGTACATTGGGTGTGTGTAGAATCTGTCTGATAACCGGCTGTATTAATGTGTGTATCTGTTTTTAATTCAAGTAAGGACTGCAGAAATTGAATTTTGTTTTTCAAGTAGTTCCTACTTTTGCCGCGAAAAGCCACCGTCAACGACCAAGTAGTTCAGAACTTAGTTACCAGATGCCACCGCAGTCGACTCCTGACGACGAACGTAGGAACCTAAGAACGTAAGTCAAATGTTTAACCTATATAATTTAGCTTCACACAGTTGTAATTAGTGGAAGGTTCTTTAACATACCATAAATCTATGGCATGGGACCGCCGGCTTTACTTCCCCTCCGAAGGAAGGCATACTGAGGGATTTTTATCGTTCTTAGCATTAAAAGGTGCCTCATAATAACAGTCTAATAATATATTTATTTGGAATATTTTAATGGCCCCCTAATGATATGGAAGAGACACATATAATACAGCTTTGAAGCCATATTTCAGTGTTGCCTTAAATTTCAGCCGGTGAATAGAAAATAATTCCACATTTTTCCAGTAATTGGAATCATTTAGTGTTGACCGACTGAAAGTTACAAGATCAAGAGATGTATGTAGGAAAATACGAACAGGGTTGACCAAACATCGAGTACACCTCTTGAAATATTGAGTGTGACATTGATAAAAATATTTCTTTTGAAAGACTTATAGTAATAAGAATAGTAATAACAATAATAATAATAATAATCATCATTTCGGACTAACAATCCGATCTTATTTCGGAATTTTATTTCCTACACCTACACAACACAATTTCATATGCAGAATGGAAATGTCGCTAAATGAGAGCACTACCCCAGGTGGTAACTTGAAAGAGAAATCCACCATTGCAGTAGGCAATGCATCGGGACCTAGGATTCTGGGGAGTCCCACCACCTGCATACAAGATGAGTCGGAGCGTCTTGAAGCACCTTCCAAATTGAAATTCAAGAGGAAATACTTCATCGGGACCATTAACGTCAACTCACTCCTGCGAGTCGGAAAACAGAAAGAATTGGAAAAGCTCCTGGACGACCAACAAATCCAGATTTTGGCTGTACAAGAGACCAGATTCCTAGATGACCACATCATGGATACAAAGCACTACAGAGTATTCAAAGGAAAGCCAGCAATAAAGATAATGGCTAACACCCCTCTCCTTGGGACTGCCTTCTACATAAACAAAACCATAGTGGATAGTGTCACACACTTCTCATCTAAATCTGAGAGATTATCCCTATTGACAATCAAGTGCAAAAACAGGAATTATACTCTCATAAATTGCCATGCTCCTATCAACGAAGACAACAAGAAGAACCCACAGAAAGTCGATGACTTCTGGGACCTCTTAGAAACAGAAATCGCTCGGATACCTGTGAACCATGTAAACATCCTTCTGGGAGACTTCAACGCACAAATAGGGACAGAAAGAAAATACAGAGATATAGTAGGAGACTATCCAGTACACAGGAGGACAAACAAGAATGGCGAACGGCTGCTTGGACTCTGCAAAATCTTCCAGTTGAATCTCATGTCGACTCATTTTCGGAAACTTCCAAGAAAAGCAATGACATGGGTATCTCCAAATCCCAACCTAGGAGAATTCCAATTAGACCATGTAGCAATATCAAGGACAAAATCTAGGGAGGTGATGAATGTTAAAGTGATTAGAAATGGTAAATTTGACTCTGATCACTATCTCTCCAAAGTTAAAATACGTTTTCTTCCACCAAAACAAAAGAAGGATCCACCTAAGTTGAAAAAATACAACACCAATCGAATGAACATCAATGGAGATATTATAAATAACTTCAGAGAAGAAATCCGCTCTTCTAGAACAAAGACCTGGCAACATATTTGTACAAAGATCAATGAAGCCGCTAAGAAAACATTCGGACTGGCAAAGAGGAAACGTACAATCTGGTGGAATGAAGAATGTGAGAAAGCACTTGAAAAGAGATCCGACACATGGAGAAAATGGAAATGTTCAAGAAATACGGAACATTTGGAACAATTCAGAACCCAAAGGAAAGAAACATCAGGGGTATTCGGCAGGACCAAACGATTGTTTGAGAATGCAAAGTTACAAAACCTCCTGGACGACTTCACTAAGAATAATACCAGAGATTTTTTCCAAACCTTCAAGGACAAGCTTAGAGGATACCAAATTCCAAATATAAGTTTCAAAAACGAAGAAGGAAAAATTGGACTGAACAATAAAGAAAACTGCAATATATTAGCCAGATACTTTGAGAAACTCCTCAACTGCCCGCCTCCAACCAACAAACTAGAATTTCAGACTCATCCTATAAACTCAGAAGATGATATGTCACCAACAAAAGAAAAAATAAAGGAAGCCCTGAAAAGTCTCAAGAACAACAAGGCAAGCGGGGAAGACTCCATATCAGCAGAAATGTTGAAGTGGGCAGAACCGGAAATCCTAGACGACCTGCACCATATCTTCCAACAAATATGGGAGACGGAAAAGCTACCAGACGAATGGAAAACAGCGCTGATCCACCCACTCCATAAGAAAGGGAACAAACAAGATGTTAACAACTACAGAGGCGTGTCGCTACTCCCAGTCACTTACAAAATCCTCTCAAGGATACTTCTGAATAGAATAGAAGGAATCCTAGATACGCAACTTGGAGAATACCAAGGTGGGTTCCGGAAAGGCCGCTCCTGTGCCGAACAAATCCTAAATTTGAAATCAATAATTCGCCACAGAGCGCTGAACGGCAAAAGTATAGTGGTTTCATTCATTGACTTCAAAAAAGCCTTCGACTCGGTGGACAGAGGGACCCTAGATAAGATCATTAGAGAATTTGGAGTCAAAACCAAACTGGCCAATATTATCAGAGAAACCTTAACAGCCACAACTTCTAAGGTGAAGTTCATGGGAGAATTGTCTCAGTCATTTGAAATCAAGACAGGTGTGCGACAGGGTGATGGATTATCACCATTACTATTCAACTGTGTCCTCGAGAGGATTGTGAGAATTTGGAATTCCGAACTTGAAAATCAAGAGATAGCCCCGATCTGCCTAGGACGAAAAACGGGAGGAATCAAAGTCAATTGCTTGGCTTTCGCTGATGATTTTTCTATACTTTCAGAAGACCTAGAAGAAGCGGCCATACAGATCAACCTCTTAGAAAAGATCGCTAGCAAGACAGGATTTAGGATCTCGAAAGAAAAGACCAAGTTCATGATGAATGACAAACATGGACCACAATTCCTTGAAACAGAGATTGGACGGATTCAGAGGGTGAAAAAGTTCAAATACCTCGGTGAAACCATACAAGAGAACGGCCTAGAGAAAGCTGCTGTAGAAGATAGTACCTCAAAAATGGAAAGAGCTTATGGGCTAACTAAAAACATCTACAACAAGAAATGCATCTCATGGAATGCCAAACTAAAACATTACAACACGGTAGTAAAAACAGAATGCCTGTATGCCAGCGAATGCCTCTCGATGAATTACAAGTTGGCGAAGCTAGAGATCCTAGAAAGAAGAATACTACGGAAAATCATGGGCCCAGTCCAGACTGAAACCGGCTGGAAACTTCGGAGCAACAATGAAGTCTATAAAAATGTGGAGAGAATCTCAGAGACCATGAAGAAGAGGAGGTTATCGTTTCTCGGACACTTGTACAGAATGGACAAAACTAGACTAACCAAACAGTTATTCGACTACCTGTGGAACAAGAAGACAACAACGACATGGATTAAGGAAGTTCGAAAAGATCTCGAAAATTCCAACATCCAGGAAGTTCAGATGTCAAACAGGAAAACATTTCGGTACATAATTCAAAATTTGGAAGGGTTTCACGTCACAAGAACCACAAAGAAGGGAAGAGCCTGGACGGATGAGCAGAAGAAACAGCATAGCGCCCATATGAAGGAGTACTGGAGGAAGAGGAAACTTCAGGCAAAGAAAAAATGAAATTGTAGCGTGATCCGAAGTGGTCAATTCGCAAATAAAATAATAATAATAATAATAATAATAATAATAATAATAATATCGTATGGCCTCGGATGCCGGGAGCAAGCTTTGTTAATTGACACCCAGAGGGCAACTTGCATGTCGAATTTCGTCGTTCCTTTGAACGCTATGAAAGTCAAGGAGGTTAGATATCTATGCTCCTTGACACTACAGCGCTTTCTAGTAGAGAATGGAGGAACTTTGTGTTGGCGGAAAATCCCGAGATTAATTTTGCCATTGAACACGGCCTACTGAATTAAAATGGGTTCTTTAACAGCCAACAACGTATGACATCCATGTAGTGATTTTTGACGCCTTTCAAAAATCACTTACCACGGCCAGGGGCGAACCTGCAGGCTTGGGGTTGGTAATCCGACACATTAACCACTCACCCACCGTGGCAAGCTAATAATAATAATAATAATAACATAATTATCCATGATTATAATGTGTTTCGTGTAATTGGATGAACATATACTTTCAATGTATTTAATTGTATTCTGAAGGGGATGCTTAAGTTTGCTGTAAATCTACTCACGCTTGTCTCTAGTATTTAAGCAAACTCATGGCAACTTATTGTGCAAACATTTGGTGCTACAACCTTGCACTTTGTAGTTCGGAGCCTCACTGTCGGGCAGAGAAAATAATTTTGCTTATTAAAACAATGTCTTTGAAGCAATTGTAATTCATTCTGGTTTCTTTTCTATCTCTACTGACATCGTGTGCCACTGAAAAATCTGTCTGTATTTGACTACATACAGTTGGGAAAGGAATCTAGAGACCTGCCTTGGCCCAAGGTAACAGTTCAGGATTTTCCTTGAGACTGGAGTTATTATGAAAATAATTGTGTGACACACCCTTAGATTGGTCACCAAAGATTGCCCTAAATAGAAGCTATCAATTACAGTTTTCTACCATTTTTACGGTAAATGAACCGCCTCATAGTGTTGTGGTGCCACTATGAGATCCCATTTAAAAATGTAATGGTACGAGACAATGGCAGTGTGATATCCTCCGCGTGAGTCAATGTGCTCGGTGGTGGAAGCAAGGTCTCCGAGTTTCCTGATACTAAATGGGAATATGCCGGATACTGCGGCAGTAGGAGGAGCGAAAAGGATCTGGCCACCCTACAGCACGTAAACTCTGGCTCAAGAGGCCTGGGAGTGGTGTTCTTATCAGTTCATCTGCGTTCCGTGTGGGTATGGTATCGTATTTATATTTATGGTACATAAGTATGGACGGAGGAGATTGGAAATGTTTGCATATTACAATGTTATTGAAAGCAAAGGAATCTATAGGGAACGGTAAGATAGAGATATGGGTATCGACGCAAACATCTTCAGAGCTCTATTGATGGAAAACGAGGAATGGAAGGCTGCCAATTTCAAATTTTAGAATGTTTACTCAAGGCTTGTAGTTTATTGCTTCCACCACCGAACACACTGACTCGCGCACAGATAATCACACTGTTGAAGAGTCATGTATCTGCATTGCCTGATTTAGGTGTCACGCATTAGACTGCTCACAATGGCAGCATGCGTTATTATTTTACACAGATGAAGGGAATGTATCTTTCGGTACAAATTATTTTCAATAAATTCAGCGCAATTTTACACAGAACTACGGAAGTTAGCCTTGGCACCCTAATGCTCTTAAATTACCACAAGTAAAAGGGAAGTCGAACGTATACTAATTAAATAGTTGGTAAATTCTCAATTTTCCTCTTTTGCCATTCAATATATAATTATATTCTGCTGCCTTACAAGGAACGTAATTATTTGCAGTATGGTGTAAGCACATAAAAATATGCGATGCTCACTTTCACTGCATATGATTATTTTCAAGTGGACCTTATCTTTCATTTCGAACAGCCAACCTTTGAAAACTCTTAACAATATTTCTATGAATCTAAAATTTGCAATTTCTGGATGAAACAATAGCTACAAGAGTGGGCGATCGTCGCCATGCAGAGGCATACAGCTTCATTCAGTGACTGCATGGGATCCATGGTTTAAGCCATTAAGTCAAGATTTGAGAAATGAGTTACCTTAGGCCGTGAACCAATCGTGGGGTTATTGGTTTGAGCACCTGCCCAGAATCCTTAGAATTCTAATTCGACGGTGGTTTCATTTTCAATTTTTACTGTTCGAAGTTTCTCTTTGTGTGCTCAGGATATAACGAGGCTTCGGCACAGCTTGTAAAGTTTGGGCATAAACCTCCGGAGTTGTAAGCCGAGGGAAAAGGTTCTTCATCTGTCTGCCATAGCTAAAAGTGAAAATCTTGCCCAGAGGACATACTGAAGGAAAATCTGATAAGGCTGAGTAGTCACGCCTGTTCACACAGGCAGCAATGACGATCGTCGTGTACTGTAATGGCGTTCAGTAGCAACTTAGTGCAGTCATAAGCTGCACCTCCCATGATCAGGCTTTGCATCATACAGTAGACTAGTACACCTCGCTGCACACTTGTCTCTATGACGGGCAACGCAAATCAGCCAGTAACGAAGCCCAGACAATCGTGAAAATGAGCTCTATCAACATATAGTGGCAAATATTGTAACTTTAAGCACAGCCAGCTCAGGTTCGATTCCGTCTGAATGTGCTACTGACAATATAGAGTCAGGTAAACTCAGCATCATGAGGAGAAATGAGATGACCTATTCTGTCAGAATGCCAGCAGTGATTTTCGGTGGTTTCTATGCAGTCGGCCGTAAATGTCAGTTTCTGTAAGCATGATAGTTCCTTAAGGCCTCACTATAGGACCATTATTCATATAACTGAAATTCGTACAAATAAAACATTGCTGCAATATCGTTCTATGTGCTAATGATACTACTGCACCAATAACCAATCTCTGGATCAGGCAGTTGTATCTACCTACAAATATAGAAATGCAATTTAGATGAATTTACATTGGAATGCAAGTTGGGGGTCGTTCAAGTAACAACCACAACTGTTATGGTGTAATTTCAAGTGCAAAATTAATGGTTCTCTCTGAACAGTTTTAGCCACCTTTCTACACTCTGAAATGGAAACTATGGTTTTTAAGACCAACTCGGGGGCACAGTGTGTGTATGTATGTATGAATGCATGCATGTATGCATGTGGATGGATGGACGTATATCCTCCCCAATACCTTTTAAATGTCATCTTCAATAACACAAAATGAAGTTGTTATCGTTCAAGCGCTGCTTAGTAACATATAATTTCTTCTATTTTCAACATCCACGTGTTTGGCAACTGCATATACGACGCCACGCTATTTCTTACATTTGACATTGAAACTCTAAAACCATACCGTATAACGACATAAACCTTAATAATCTACAGTTAACATATTTTGACTTTCAAATTTGAAAATGTAAATACTGTATTATCGTACATCAAGAAGTGAAGATTTATATTAAATACATCTGCGTTATTAAAATAAGACAATGCACACTTGAATTTAATATAAGTTAGTTAATTGAGTGTAACTATCTGACTATTATATGGACTTTGTTTCGTATGAATGCGTATTGCATGGATTGGTATCAAAATAAATTTTATAGTTAATATTAAATTTCTCTATGATCTACTTAATTTACTACATTGTAGTGGTAGATACTTTTACATACACTTCTCACACAATACTTCTCTGTTAGATTTATGTCCTCATGCTGGAAGACACATGCACTTGGTTGTATGGTAAAGTAGTGGAATCAGTAATTTTTCTAGTATTGTTTGATAATACAAATTGTTATTGTTTTAGGGGGTGGAACAGCGAGGCCATCTGTCCCTCAAAACAAAGTGTACTTGACAACATGTGATAAATATACTCTATTTGTGTAGTAATAAAGAAGTGTGCAATTGTCAAGGCAACAGTAAAATCCGTAGAATCATGGTCCGTTGAGATGGTTTCATAGGAACAGAATGGAACCCTGTAATACTGAAACAGTGATGTCATGTATAAAGCCCTTATCTATCTGAAAATCTTTGCAGAACTTGGCGAAGATATTCGGGATTGTGTACGTTTCAAGCCTACAAATGCCCATGTTTTATTTAGACTTGCACGAGTAGTATTGGTTGCCTCAAAGATGGAACATTTCTCGGTATGAACAAAGGGAGGCCGTTCCAGTATGATTCCATTCTGATGGTAGGAAAGATGATTGTTTCTGTCCTTAACTCTAGATTTATGGTTGTCAAATTAATAAACTCAGAACTTCTCGTTTCCGAGATCGCGTGCGATAACAAAATAGCGTAATGTACAGAATGTTATGAAGGCCATGCACATTATATCCCTCATCATTATAGTTCAATATTATTCGCTTGATAGCACATTTCTTCTTATTTTTTATGGATTGAATAATATCGGGTGTGAACTACTGTCGACCAAAATATTATGTGTACTCGAGTTTGAAGGTTGTTTGTGAAGTAACCAGTAGACCTAAATAAAATACAATAACATCATTTTCGTCGTTCTATTTTACGTTATTCATGTAGGGTGGAGTTTTTAATTTATATTTTAATATTTTTTATCGCATTTGGAACACAAAAGTGCCCATTTTTAAGCGTGTTTCAACCATGCGTCACATTTAAGAATTATTATCTCATAAACCCGTCATCGGATCGAATCCAAATTTTAACACAATATACATTGGAATGTTGTATAACTGGTTTATTAATTTCAAAATTTTGTGTGCTCAAGAACGAAAGTTGTTATCATTTTTGTAAGGTAACTTTTTCTCGGCTCGGGGTCGTTGGAAAATGTAGTTCTTGGTTGCGTTGCAATCCTTATAGATCAAAACGTTATGCTGTATGACTGTGAAATACGTAAATTAATTCACTTATTTTATATCGGTTTGTATTTGTATGGGGAATTAAGACATGGTTCACCAGTTAGCCGCTCCGGTGAAAGCAGTACAGCGTTGCCAAGGGTGGCTCCATCACGCTTCATGGCACGCCTCGCTCGGTGGTGATGGGCTCCATATCAGCAACGCTGTACAGCATTTTCCGGAATGGCTAGCTGGTGAACCATGGCTTAATTCCTCGTACAAATACAAACCGATATAAAATAAGTGAATTAATTTACGTATTTCACAGTCATACAGCATAACTTTTTGATCTATAAGGATTACAACGCAACCAAGAACTACATTTTCCAACGACCCCGAGCCGAGAAAAATTTACCTTACAAAAATGATAACAACTTTCGTTCTTGAACACACAAAATTTTGAAATTAATAAACCAGTTATACAACATTCCAATGTATATTGTGTTAAAATTTGGATTCGATCTCATGACGGGTTTGTGAGATAATAATTCTTAAATGTGACGCATGGTCGAAACACGCTTAAAAACGGGCACTTTTTGTGTTTCAACTGCGATAAAAAATATTAAAATATAAATTAAAAATTCCAAACCTACATGATCTAACGTAAAATAGAACGACGAAAATGATTATGTTATTGGATTTTATGTAGGTCTATTGGTTACTTCACAAACAACCTTCAAACTCGAGTGCACATAATATTTTGGTCGACAGTAGGCAGGATATCTAAATTAACGAATAAAATATGTCTGCTTTGAAACACAGATTTCAAAACATTTGTAGAGTGACGAACAGGAGAAATCACCACGAACATCAAAATATTTGTTGATTTCAGGAATACACTAAAGTGAACTCGTATATTACAATAGAGCACAAAAATCAGCTTTAGCCTACAGAAATTTCTAACTTTGCAAATAAACTGTAAGTTGATCTGCATTTGCGCAGATGAAATATCCTTGTCTATGTTCATCTCTCTCCCCACACATCAATTAAAAAACGACAAATTCGAACTGAGTAACATTTAGTACAGAGGGCACCTCATCCCGTATTTTATATGACCGTCATCTTAGCAAAAAGAAAATGGTGACCACACGAGTGTTCAATGCACATGATAAGCACTGAATAATCATCTGTTTAACTGCTTGGTTAACCATTATTTTCTTCCAATCACAAATTCTAGGTAATCGTTCACTTTCACACTATTTATTGCCCTTTCTTTTCTAACACAACGCTATATTCCTCTCATTAGTCGTAACATTCATAACTTTGTTGACAACCTCATTATAAAGTAAATAAATGATGAATGAATGAATAAATACATAAAATAAAATAAAATGAAATAAAATAAAAATAAAAATAAATAATAAATAAAAAACTAAATACAAATATAAATAAAGGCGATTAATGGTTTTCAGTGCCATTGAAAAGTGCCAACTGAAATGAAAGGGAATTTATTTTCTTTCCATACATCCATCAGACAATATCACTTGGCCACTCATGCAAGTTTTGATGAATGACATTTCATTCAATTATGAGTTTAACGTACCTTGAAAGTGCTGTGGTTTTAAAGGCCCAGGGTGTCGGAAGGGAGAGGAGGAGATATTAAGTATACTAGTATTCCCGTAATCCTGGGTTTTAAAGACCAACACTTAACTGCGCCACTCAGTACATATTTACATTAATCAGTGTTTCATGTCATCAAGTCTTTGGATTTCAGGAGCCACACAACGGCCTAATATGGGCGCATGGAATATGCTGAGTGAAGGGACATTTGCATAATATATTCATTGAGAGTAGCCTCACACACGCATGTGAGGATGGAGTTATCTTGTCTGGATTCTTTGACACCACATATAGCGCCGAGGATAAGGTCTCAATGTACAATTAATATGGAAATCAGAAGCTAGCGAGGGATTTATGTGCCATTTGTTCCCTGGAAGTATGGGCATCCCGCGACGCAGGCAGGCCAGGCAGGCTTAATAGAGTTCAAATATTTTGGAGATTAGAACATTTCAAGCGAGTTATACGAAAGAGAACGCCTCTTCGTACCATATGAGGAGTAACCAGTCAAAACGTATGATATCCATAAATGTCAGTGAGGTTCACTTTGATTCGTGTATTTGCCCTATGGGCGTAAACTTTCTCGAACTGAGAAAGAAGCAGCGGTGCCTTGAGATGAACTCACTCCTTGATTTCCTCTAATTTTAAAAGGAAAATCCACTTCCGGATCCGAAGTCTTCTCAATTTGGAGTCCATGATATTTGGCAGCCTGTCCAGCGATTCAAGAGACAAAACTATCGTACTTAATTGGGGGAGGGTGCTAATTCACTCCAAATCCACCTTCGCAATGGCCACACAGTTCAGTATAGTCCAAGAGGAAGATTTCTTAACTTAGCGGATGGCTTGCGGTATGGTTTATGGTACGACATTAGCTTTCGAATAGCGAGTGTACAGTAAGAGGTGAAGGCTATCGAGGTTATGGGATTACAGTATGTTTTAATGACATCGTTGATATTGTAATGTTTAGTTGGTCAACACAAAATAATTCCAATTACTGGAATATGTGAAAAAACACGATGTTCAGTAAATAACATATAGCCTACTTTCTCCTAAATGCAACTCTTTGTCCTTTTCAAGGAGTATAATTGAATGTTGGTTGTAGTAGCTTGTTGTAGTACAACGTGCTATACGGATATTAAACGTTGATTGATTGAATCCTCGCCTGGATTGCATATACACACACTAATATAGCCACCACAATAACACAGGTTCATCATCATCATCTGTCTTCTACTCCAGTTGCCCGGGTGTAGTTTACGAGCGCCCTCCACTTGCGTCTGTCCATGTACCATTCTTCTTTCAGGATTCTATCCCAGCTAACTCCCCTTGTTCCTATGTCCTCCTTCACCTGGTCTAGCCATCTCTTCCTTGGTCTTCCTACTGGCCTTCTACCAACCACATCTGTGTGTAGTCTTTGTTTTGCTATCCTTCCCTCGGCTATTCGCTTGACATGGCCAAACCATCTCAAACGGGCCCTTGTCACTTTTTCTTTCAAAGTTGGGCACACTCCAGCTTCTTCCCTAATTTGTTCATTTCTTACCCTATCCCTCCTAGGTTTTTGTACCATTGTTCGTAGAAACTTCATTTCTGCAGCTTGTAGTTTGCTGTCTATCTGTCTGGTTGTTGGGAAGGTTTCTAGGCCAAATGTCATTATGGGGGTAAAGTATGATTGAAAGAGCGTCTGTTTTGATCTCAAGGGGACTTGTTCGTTCCAGAGTAAGTTCCGAACTTGATGGTAGAACTGGGTGGCTTTTTGGGTTCGGCTATTGATCTCATGCTGTATCCTGTTATTGCTTGAAATAATGTACCCAAGATAGTTAAACAGGTCTACTGTTTCAAGCTCTGTACCTTCAAGCCTTATTTTTCCTTTCTTGTTCTGTCTGTTGACTGACATCGCTACCGTTTTTGATTTGTTTATTGTTAATCCGTGTGCTTTTAGACAGTTATTCCAGGTGACCAACCTCTCCTGTACTTCTTTCTCTGTATTACCCCAAATTACTACATCATCTGCAAATGCAAATGCGCTGATTTCTGAGTTGTTGTTATGCTTTATTCCTTTCATAACTTCGTCCATTACAGTGACAAAAAGTAATGGCGAGAGGGCACTGCCCTGTTGAACTCCTTTAGTTGTTTGGAACCAGTCAGAATTACCATTTCCTATCTGAACACAACTGTGGCAACCTTCGTAAAGCATTTTAACTTTCTGGATTAGCCCCGCGGGTACGTTTTTCTTTCTTAGGCATTCCCATATAGTCTTTCTTGGGACGTTATCAAATGCTTTTTCAAGATCTAAAAATACAAGTGTTAGGTCTCTACCCTTCTTCCAGTGCTTTTCTAGCAGCATTCTGAGGGAAAATATGAGATCTATAGTTGCACGGTGTTGTCTGAATCCATACTGCTCTTCCTGCAGTTGCGGTTCTATAACACAGGTTATCAAACAAAATTCAACACTTACCCATGTAAACGGGGATAAATGACCATGATGTCCATGCATCTCAAATGAAACAACAACAACAACACCAGTTTCATACCCAAATCCTTCCTCGTATAAAAGTACACACACTAGTAAGCCTACAGACATCACAGTGACACAGGTTATCAGACAACTTCTACACACACCCAAGTAAACGGGGTACAAGACCATGATGCCGCAAAAACCCTAAAGAATCAACAACAAAAACATCAACAATAGTCTCTACCGCGGATCAAGGTCTTAAAAATATTAATCGCTCTATTCGAGTGTTGAAATATGTGGTGTTATAAGTATAAGGCCTATATAATATTTTCGATTGCAAATACACACTAGACCTTATATATGCTTAACATTATAACGTGTGAGTAGTTATAAATCATTATACACCAAAAATAACGAAGTAATGAAATTTGAACCTGCGGTGATTTGATCCACGAACCCCCAGACTAAGAGCCCAAGTCGCTACCATTACGCCACGGATGCCCTACGATATTACTTGATAAACAACTGGTTTAGTATAATTTTATCATATTTATTGTTGAAATCAACGATTTCATTAGCGTTTTCTGGCGTTTCTATAAACCATTTGATACTAAATATTTATTATTTTGTTCAGTACATTCCCAAAAGGATATAAACTTAGGATGTTACGGAAATATATTTATTTACCAGAAAAAATAACGGCCATGTTGACAACGAGACAGCACGGGCCCACAATGATATGGCACGGTAAGCCTGACCTGTTAGTCACTTCTACGGTTATATATTCTATTACAATATGCTAATATCCTACCGGTCACCTCTTTGAGGACAGATTAAACATCACTATATACGATAAGCTGAATTGTTGAGGCCAGGCATTGTTTAATCGTAAGTTACGGTTAGGCTATAATACTTGCATGATTCATACATCCACCACCTTGAAGCTATTAGGATGATGACCTTTTAATTTGGTCAAAAGACGCTTCCCACATTAAGGTATGTCGTTGCGCAATTTGGTATAGATCAGTTGTCAGTCGTAATTTGATTAAAGCTTTGAACATTTGGGTGGCCGCCATTACGTTTCCGTCAAGATGGCGGCGATATAAAACATGACACTGAGGTGCCCTTTGCTAGTGCTACTTCTGTACCAAATTTCGTTCAATTCGGTTTCACCGTGTTTGAATTGATAGGGGGAATCTATTTGCACACAAACATGGCCGACATCTGCAAACTATTGGGCTGATGACCTTGTAGTTTGGTCAAAGGATGCTTCCCACATAAAGGTATGTTGTTGCAAAAGTTGGTAGAGATCAATAGATTGAGTTAGTCGTAATTTGATTTAAGCTCTGCACATTTGGGTGGCCGCCATTACGTTTTGGTAAAGATGACACTGAGGTGACCTTTGCCAGTGCTACCTCTGTACCAAATTTCGTTCAATTCAGTTTCACCGTGTTCGAATAGATAGGTGGTGCAGCCATTCAAAGTACACAGCCTCACACACAGACACACACTTTTCGGCCCTGTGTTGATCTCATATGTCTACTTTAATTTTTTGCAAAAATCGAAAGTAGGCTAATAACCTGAAATAAATACGTATATTTTTTATAACGAAATAGTGTATTATTATTATTATTATTATTGATAATAATAAAAAAAGAATGATAATAATAGTAATAATAATAATAATATTACTCTCAGAACATTATCTGGCAAATATAACAGAATATAAGAAATAAGTGCATAATCACCACCTTCAAAGAACAATTCTCGCTAACGTAGTCCATACATTTTCGAACTATTCTGGCTGTCGTAATGATGACTGCTTTTTTCATCGACTTGTATAAATTTGTGTCTACATCAAGTTCCTTCAACCCATAAAGTAGGCTCCTTGGCACAACGTCAGTGCTTGATATGACAATCGGTATGTACTTCACCTATCCAAACTGCCATTGCTTCCTGATAGGCTGCCTTTGCCTTTAAGTTGTTGCTATTGGGATCTGTTACAAAAACCAGGATGACTTCCTTAACCTTGTTGTTGATGGGGGAGGAGCTAATTTCATAGCCGTTTGCTGCTGACAAGACCTGGAATGAAGAATGGGCTGCATCTAAGCCTGACCACCTGGGTTTAGTAACTGATCCCTGCAGATAACCGCCTGATTTCAATTTAGCTAGAAAGGTAAGGACATCATTGAACAGGGCCCGCACAAATCACGGACGATGCAGTTTCTGGATGCACAAGTGGGGAAATACTCAACGTGACCGTGCCAATGTACTTCAGACCATTCAGCGTGTTGCCCTCGAGTGTCCAAGGAGGAGATTTGACATACACATTGCGACCGATGATGCTGTCAACTGGCTGAATACCATGGACATTGCGCTGTAAATGTCAAAACCGTTACGGTACCTACAATCTACTCTGTAAATGTTGTATATATTTTAACCTTTTTGTTATCTGTTAGTGTTTAATTCTTTGCCGCAATGTATCCTCATTTGCCATACGAAATAAATAAATAAATAAATACATTATTATTAATAATATGGTTGATGTTACTAATAATACCACTCCAGCGGGTTAAGCTCGGGACGTTAACGTGCGAGTCTATGACGGAAAGGATTCATACGAGCACGGGAGACGAGTGTGTTTAAACTTCTCACCATCGCCTGGAAGTGATTTGTTGTGGTTTCTCATTTTGAAATACAGTCAATTCCAAAACCAACAAAGTCATCCAGACACTAACTTATCGTCCAAATCAGAAAGTGATGATCAAGTGCCACCCTCGAAGATCTTGACTTTTAAACAAGATTGTCGAGTGAAACTAAAATTCTGACACGACTAGAATGACAACTTTGTAAGTGAATTAAATCTGTCCCGTAACAATTTGCAGAACGTTTGGGGTCTGGACTTTGAAGAAAAAACTCTTGCGAGGTTTACAACAATTCTAGTCCGCCTCTTTGCTAGCATTCCTGGCTGTCACCACGGATGTTCGGGTTAGATTCCCGGCTCTGCCAAGAAGTGTAATTCTGTTCTGAGGGCTGGAAAGGGGTACACTTAGCCTCGTGAGGAAAAACTGAGAAGAGGAAGGTTCTATTCCTACCTCAGTCATCCTGAAAGTGGATTTTCGTGATTTCTCACTTCTACTCCAGGCAAATACCGGAATGGTACCTAACTTAAGGTCATGGATGCTTCCTACCCAAATCCTACCTCAATTACAACTACACACACTAGTACAGACATCTTAGTGACACAGATTATCAGACCAATTCTACATACACCCAAGTACACGGGGATACATGACCACAGTGCCTAAAAACCCCTAAATAATAACAATAACAACAACAATTGTACGATTTATAAGTAAATGGAACAGCAGAGATTGATATGACCAGTGAAGAAGACCTGTTTGACCAAAGAGTTACAACATCAATTTACATCAAAGTTATGATCATCCATGGCCGGTTTCATGCGATTTCTTATTGGTGTGTGAACTTTTCTATCAACCAGTTTATATGAAAGGAAGGTAAGGGAGAAACTGAGAAGGCTGCTCCCAGGGCGCAGAGCTCACGATAAGATAGCTCGCCGTGACTCCCGCTACTGTTGGACTGCTTACGGAAGCAGGTCAAGTGGAAAGGAGCAAATTACTGATCAAATTGACTTCCTCAGATCGATGGTATGAAGTGTTTCCAGCACGGAGAAAGTGACAGTTCAAGGACTTGGAATTTGATGGAGTGTACCCTCCAAAGTATGATGTGATTTACAAAGGTCACTGGTGTAGCGGATAGCAGTGATGGTCGTGGCCCGAGGGTCACGTTCGATTCCCCGCTCTGCCAGGAAATTTAATTCTGGTCTGAAGCCTAGAATCGGGTATACTCAGCCTCATAAGGCAAAAGTCAGAAGAGGTGGATTGGATTCCCACATCAGCCATCTGGAAGTGATTTTCCGTGGTTTCCCACTTCTACTCCAGGCAAATACTAGGATAGTTCCTAACTGAAGGCCACGGCCGCCTCCTTTCTAATCCTCACGTAAAATTACAAATACCCATACACACTTCTTGCGTCAGGCCTCGGCAGCCGGCACAGTTCATATCCTCGCCGCTAGCTAGGGGCTTCATTCATTCCATTCCTGACCCGGTCGGAGACTGGAAGCAGGCTGTGGATTTTCATTTCATACACACTTCTACCTACTAATACTACTACACTATAATAAAGGAGGCTTCGGTGGCGTAGTTGGTAGCATGCTGAACTTCTATGACCAAGATCGCGGGTTGAAATCCACCCGAAGTCATCGGATGTTTAAGAGCGTTAAAATCCCTCAGTATGCCTTCCTTTGGAGGGGAAGTAAAGCCGGCGGGCCCATGTCATGAATTTATGGCATGTAAAAAAACCTTCCACTAACTTCAATTGTGTGAAGCTAAATTTTTAGGTTAGATTTGATTAACGATCTATTAAGTTCCAACGATCGCCACCAGGTTCTTGTTGCGGTGGCATCTACTAGCCAAGTTCGTAGCTATGTGTCGTTGACGGTAGCCTTTGGTAGCAAAAGTAGGAACTACTTGAAATTGATCGTCTGCAGTCCTTACCTAAATTACAGGTAACACACACTAATACAGCCATCACAATTAACACCGGTTATCAGACAGATTCTACACTCGCCCTAAGTTCATGGGGCTACATGACCGCGTTGTCACAGCCCCTAAGCTGAGGAACCAACCAACACCATAATAACACAGATTATAATCTGTTATCAGGCAAATTCTATATACACACACCCAAGTGCACGAGGCTAAATGACCACGATGCCCAAGCCCTTCAAATGAAACAACAACAACAACAACAACAACAACAACAACAACAACAAGAGTTCACAGTATATTAAATCACTGGTTTGAGTAGGGCCTACTACATTTGCCTAATGCACAAGAAAATAAGTTTGAGTCCTCCTAGTATTAACTTATAATGGGTAACAGTTTAGGAACATAGACGCCACCAGTGCGATCTACATCTATAAGACTTGGAATTGAGCCATGATCGTGACGTGGGTCGTGGTGCTGTAAGTCAGGGCTTATCAGATGAGCCAGCACTTATAGTCTACCAACAGTGTGGGGCTGGCATTTATGCGTGTCAACTGCGAGCGACTCTTCGCCAAAACGTTCCCTTCCGCTCAATGTTGCCAAGCCTCCTTTTCTCGAAGAGCTACTAGCAGTTATAGAATATCCGAATTCGGTTGCACACTGAACTACTCGATCTTGCCCGAAGATGCTAGCACTAACTGGCATGGCGCAGACCAGAGTGACTGTCAGGTTGGCATTTTGTCAGAAAGGGCTGTTTGATGAAGCCTGGTGCATCTGGCTAAACATAAACAGCAGATATTCGAATACCCACTGTGGTGTATGTTTTTTTTTCAGGTAGGTTGTGCAACTATTATCATAGATACTGTATGAAGGCTTGGGATAGTTTCCCTAACCTTGAAATAAAATACGTTGTTGTTGATTAAGTTAGAGACTTACGACATCCTGGTTAATTAGTCCCGTGAACTTGGATGTGTGTGGAATCTGTTTGATAATCTGTGCCATAGTGATAGCTGCATTATGAGCGTATTTGAAATTGGGGGATAGGGTTAGGTGGAAGGTGCCCTTGGTCTAAAATTAGGTACCATACTAGAAGTGGAAAATCACGGTTAACTACTCAGTTACATTCGAACTTCACCTCAGTTCTTCCTCACGAAGCTGGGTGTAAAAAAATAAACAAGTAGTTCCGTGAAGAACTATACAGCCTATTTTCATATGTCCTGCTCACGTTAATTGCCTCTATCAACATACACAATTTCAGTTTAATTGCTGTAATAGATTCTTAGATATTGAGAACCGTCTAAATATTTCAGATGGTCGCCAGGTTGGATTTTTATTTTTGTACTATTACATTAAGATTATTGTGTACGTGTGGTATTCAAACTTCAAACGCATGATTAGAACACAAGAAGTCAAAACGAGATTTTAAAATTACGCACAGCAGCCATCTTGTGATTATGCAAACAATCGAAATAAATTAGATACCAGTGGATCAACATTTGTATAATCATTTAACGTGCAACGTTTCATGGCACTCGGATAGTTAATTCGCGAGAAACGTCCATTTAAATATTTATATTTTGCGTCACCGCCATGTTGGATTTGTGCTCACCAGGTTACTGAAAGTCCTATAGGTGAACATATGTTCATAGTCTCTATGAACATAAAAAAAATCAGTTTGGTTGCTGTAAAAGATTCATAGATATTGAGAACCGTCTAAATATTTCGGAACCTCGCCAATTAGGATTGTTATATGTATAGGCCATAGAGTTATGTACCATTCAAGGACAATTATTGCCTAGGTTCATTATTCAAACTTTCACTTCGATCGCATGATAACGACACAAGAAATAAAAACTTAATTCTAAAATTTCGCACAGCCGCCATCTTGAGGTTATGTAAACAATTGAATTAAATTAGATGGCAGTGAATTACAATTTGCAAAATCATTTACTGTACCACATTTCACTGCGCTCAGAGAGTTAACTCACGAGAAAAGTCTATTAAAATATTTCAAATTCGCTTGGTCGCCATGTTCGTTTTGTACATGACAGGTTTATGAAATATACATAGGTAAACTTGTATCAGTACCCTTTATCACCGTACAAAATTGCAGGGTGATATCTGTAATAGTTTCGGAGATATAGAATGTCAGTGAAATATTTCGCACAGCCGCCATTTTGAGGTTATGTAAACAATTGAACTAAATTAGACTCCAGTGCATTGAAATGTGTATAAATATTTGCTGTACGAAGTTTCATTACGTTTGGATATTTAAATCGCGAGAAGAGTCTATTTAAAAGTCTCAAACTCGCTTTGCCGCCATGTTGGTTTTGTAGTCACCAGGTTTTTGAAAGTCTCATAGGTGAACTTCTAGTAGCGCCCTTTATCTCCGTACACAATTTCAGGGCGATATCGTTAATAAATTCGGAGATATTGAATGCTAGTGAAATATTTCGCACAGCCGCCATGTTGGATTGGTGAGACGTAACAAGATTTGAAGGGCACGGTCGAGGTTGCCGGGAATAGTGCTATGAACTTACCGAGTTTCACTGAAATCGCTCCAGCCGTTTAGATTTTATTAGGGGACACACACACACACACCTCTCGCACACACACACACACACACACACACACACACGCACACACACACGGACAAAAGGTGATCTCATAAGCCTATTTTTTCAAAATTGAAAATGGGCTAAAAATAAAAATCTTGGCGGAACCGTCAGTGGAACTCTAACATCAAGAGTGACAGCCCCTACACCGTGAGATCGTTTGAAATAAAGCACAGCACAATTCCAGCAGTTGTTAGAAGTGAATGAGGGAAAATCTGAGGTCACCTTCTTCATATTATTAATTCACTTTTCTTTACTGGTGATTTTATATAGGCTACAGTTTCATGCGTTTTGAGGTATTTGTTGATATCCTTAATTACGAACAACATTTTATGTGCGGAAAAGACCATGGATATAGCTGGGTATTTTATAATAAACTCAATAGTTTTTGTGACAACGTTACTTAATTCATCAACTCTTCACGACTTAATATCTCCATTTTTTTAGCGTATGGCTTTTAGTGCCGAGAGTGTCCGAGGACATGTTCGGCTCGCCAGTTTGTAGCTGCTTTTAGGCGGACACCCAATGGGTGAGCTACAAGTACCGTAGCGTGTGGAGTGTTGTCTGGGGAGGGAAGTTTTGAATGTAAGGACGAGGAGTTGGAAGGTAGCGACCTGTAGTTAGGGACCAACCCCAGCATTTTCCTGGAAGGAAGATGGGAAACCACAGAAGACCATCTTCAACGTTGCCGGCGGGGAGATTCGAACCTCCTCGCCTTCCGGATGTGAGCGACTGCCAGCAGCCATGCCGTAACGACCACGGTTAACTCACCCTGTAATATCTCCATACCGTATATCAATAACAATATTGTAAAGTTCTGAGTAGATAGGCCTATATGATTGTGAATATCTGCATGACAAAATTTGTTTCTCAAAGAGCGAGGTTTTCATAACACTAACAAGAAAGATTGATTCAAAGTAACTTATAAAAAGCCTGGAACAGATCAAAAGTGAGATTTATTGTGCTCGTACTTTATCAGCCACGCGTGCATGTTAATATGCAGGCCATTCTATAGCTAATTCCAAAGGCAAGTTTCACCTCTTGAGCTCACCCGTAATTAGACAGGGAGGTCAAACTGAATAGGTTCGTTAAGCATCTTAATGGTTATGCAAATTAAGCAGCCTTCGCGTTGTAATTGTTTTAATTAAGAGGCAGAAGTCTCAATATTAACGTTCTATGTTGCCGATAGTGGTAAGGTTATCAAGACATACCGGATAATTCAAAAGCCCCTTACAATATCGTTTGCTGCAATCCAACAAACACGTGTTGTCAGGAAGGTCGATATTTCTCTGCTTACATCCCGTACGGTACTAATCCACTGCAAGCATATCCCGAAAACGATACAGAACACTATTAATTTTTCCTCGTATTAGTCTGTAGTCACATCGAGGGGAAATAGTACTATACGGGACGCAAGCAGAGAAATATCGACCTTCCCGATGACAACGCTAGTTGGGCGGCATAAAACAATAGTATTAGGGGTAGCTCATTCACCTGGTATTCTAACACGCCCGTTTTGTTTTTCAAAATTTACTTTAGTTTTAATTTCTCCAGATGGAAATATTTATGAAAGTGCTGTTAAAAACATGCATTTTTAAAACGATACATGCAAATTCAAAATACATCTATTTTCCAAAGGCCTGTGTCAAAGTGAGGAGAGAATCTTGAAGAGTACCCCTGAAAACATTCGATTAGTTCCTGTAAATAATTTCTGAGAGAAACGTAAATAATAAGTTGGAAGATAGCAAGGGCAATATGGGACATTTCGGAGTCCATTAACAACAAACGTTTTTATAACGAAATTTGATATTTTTCAGTCGCTCAACACGATTGTACCCAATTGAGATGGGGTTTTCCTTAATCCTAAAAAAATATTACATGAGACATTAATAAATATACTTGGATGACCAGTTCGAGCCTCCGTGGCTTAGGCGTCAGCACGCTGGCCTATCACCACTGGGTCCGTGGTTCAAATCCCGGTCACTCCATATGAGATTTGTGCTGGACAAAGCGGAGGCAGACAGGTTTTTCTCCTGGTTCTCCGGTTTCCCCTGTCCCAATTATTTCATTCCAGCAACACTCCCCACTATCATTTCATTTCATCTGTCATTCATTTAACCATTGCACCAGGGGAGTGAGATAGGTTCGGCAGCCGGCACAGTTGATATCATCGCTGCTAGATGGGGGCTTCATTCATTTCATTCCCTGACCCGGCCGGTCGACTGGAAGCAGGCTGTGGATTTATCATGACCAGCTTCGATTTTCAAGCGATCATCATCAGATCCACTACACTTAGGCTATTAAATATACAGTATGTCTAACAGTATGCGTGATAGTATTAACAAGAATGTACAAGTGTACAAGTAAGGATTATGGGTGATAGTATTTACCGTATGTAAAGGAAGCTTTTAGTTTTACGTGACCGTTAATCATGCGATCATGAGCCACGGGATTTACCGTATGTACAAGTGTACGTACTGTAAATACTATCACCTATACTTTTAGACATACATATAATAGCCTAAGTGTAAAGGAACTGATGATGTTCTCTTGACGATCGAAACAGGTCATCCAAGTGTATTTATTATTCTCATGTTTTTTTCCAGGATTAAGGAACAACCCATGACAATCGGGTACAATCGTGTTGACCGACTGAATAACATCAAATTTCGATTACTAAGGCAATACTGAACAAGAAGTTCCGTGACGAACTAAAGAGCCTACTTTTCTTAAAAATAATCATCTCAGCACGCCGGAAGGCGGAGGTAGATTTCACCGGGCAAACTAGGTCATAGGCTAGAATAGGCAAAATATGCAGGTTTACGTAGAAGGATCAGAAAGTATTTTACAATTGGAGCTTAATTAACTTTTTTTCGTCTTTCTATGCATATTTTTAACATTTTATTGTCTTATGGGGATGGTAACCTTCTTGTCATTTGGGGTTCATATTTATACTTGTGGTCACACTGTCCTTATGCAAGGTTTGGAACTGATGTGTAACTATCCTAACAGTCTGTTACTTCTTCACGCAAAATTTTATCTCCCGCAGAGATGTTGGTTAGTTCCTCAGTTTAAGGGCTGCGACAACCTGTTCATGTAACCCCGTGCACATTGGGTGTGTGTAGAATCTGTCTGATAAACGTTGTTAATTGTGATGACTGTATTATTCTGTAATATAGGTAAGGCCTGCAGACGGTCAATTTCAAGTAGTAGTTACAAATTTTGCTGCCAAATACTACCGTCAACGATACCTAGCTGTGAACTTGGCGACTAGATGCCACCGCAACCACCAACTTACAACGAATGTTGGAACTTCCCCTCCGAAGGAAAGCATGCTGAGGGATTTTTAGCATTCTTAGAAAATCCGACGACTTCGGCTGGCTTCGAACCCGCGACCTTGGGCATATAAGTTCAGCATGCTACCACTTACGTCACCGAAGCCGCTTCCCTCAGGGTCAGATGGAAAACTCAATGTGACCTCGTGCAATGGCGTTGTCATGGCAACTTCTTAAAGTACATCCCTCATCAATTTAGAAGCGTTGTCATGGTAACCTCTGAAGGCACTTGGCATTTTCTTAAAATTCCGAAATTATTTTTCTCAACCCTTGGCGTAATGGTGGGTCATATCAAAATTATTTCAGACAAAAGTTTTAGGCAATTATTAGGGGAATATTTTCCATTTACACGGTTTTGATATTTTGCCTATTAAGAGAGATATGATTAATGTTTCCCGAAAAACCCACTTTTTCCCACCCCTTTCGTCAATGGTTGGTGCTATGAAAAAACTTTTTAAACATACATTTTTTGCACTTATCCGACACATGGTATGAACTTTGAATGGATTCGATATTTCACGTATTAAGAGAGTTATAGCGATATTTCACTTTTACTAAAAAAAAAGCCCCCCATTTCTACCCCTTCGACCGATTGTGCCCATTAACGAACTCGACAGAGATTTTAAAGGGATACATATTATGTAAAAATTTCAAAGTGATTGGTGCAAAATTACGGCAGTTATCGTGTCCACAAGGAACTGATATATATACATACATAAATTACATATAAACTTTTGAACTGACGGTAGTTTTAGGGTCTGGGGGATATGAAACGCGAAGATATGTCGAATTTTTCCGGAAGTCGAAACATGGTACCCATTGCAATAGTTTGCTTTCTAATGAAATCTACCTAATTAAGATTCATGCCAATCTATATAGACCTATCTAGAAGAATGACGAAATCAAGTAGGTAATACTAACATTTCTAAGTACTGCAGTTTGAAATACACCTGAAACAGTGTAGCCTAATAGAGTAACTTACTACAGTTGGCAGCCCTGGTGATTCTGAAAATATTCATAGTTCCATCTCTTAAGGTATAGAATGCACATACAAAATTTGGTTGAAGTCTAATGGATAATGGACGTTACATGTTGTTTGATATTGGATTTATCAGTGCGCGTAAAATAATGTTGGGAACAATGTCATATATGTGACGCTCAGAATTAACCTGAAATATTGCGATAAAATCCATTTTTAGTATAGAAGTTACATGTAATTAAAACTTGAAATTATCAGAAAGCTTAGAATCATGTTGGCAGCACCGAGGTATATTAGGTACTCCAAATTAATCTAGAATGTCAGGTACTATACGTGTGCAAAGTTTAGAGCTGATGGCTTGCATACTTTCTGATATATTGATATTAGAATTAAATAAATAGATATACAATTTATTAACAGTTGGCAGCCCTGCTGGTTCTTACGAATACGCATAGCCATAACTGTTATGGTACAAAAGGCACATACGAAATTTGGTTGAAATCCATTTGTTAGTATGTAAGTTACATGCATTTATAAACTGGACCTATCAGCCGGCTTAGAATCGTGTTGGCACCGCTGATGTATGTAACTTTCACGAAACTAAGGTAGAATGTCAGGTACTATACGTGTGCAAAGTTTAGAGTCGTTGGTTTGTATACTTTCTGATATATTAATATTAGGATTAAAACATAGAGAGAGAACATTTATTAACAGTTGGCAGCCCTGGTGGCTCTTTAGAATACGCACAGTCATATCTGCTATAGTACACATACTAGGCTACATACGAAATTTGGTAGAAATCCAATTGATAGTATAGAAGTTACATGCATTTAGAAATGTGACCTATCGGCAGGCTTTGAATCATGTTGGCAACATTGGCTTATATGGATTTTCAAATATTTATCTGGAATGTTATTATCTGTGTGTGTGCCAATTTTGGAACAGTTCGCATGCATAACTTCTGAGATATCCAACACAGAGCTCAAATTTCAATTGCGATTTTTCAGCAGTTGGTAGCATTGACGTCAATTTCAAGCATGGTCATGATCTATTCAGGTATGGATCTTTACTCTTACCAAATTTGGTTTTGATAGCTGCAGCCGTTTAGGAGTTAATAGGGGGGACACACACACACAGATAGACAGACAGATGGACAGACAGACAGACATACATTTTTCCGGATTGATCTCATAAGTCTACTTTTTCCTCATTTTTGCAAAATGAGAAAAGTAGGCTAAAAATGGCTTTAAATACCACAACGTTTTTATAACTTGTGTAATGTGTCGATCTTATTTACAGATTCACGTGAATTCAAGTGAATTTATTAATCTCGTGTAATTGTTTTCAGGTTTAGGAAATAACACCCACTACAATTGGATACAATCGTGTTGACCGACTGAAAAACATAAAATTGTGTTTACTAAGGCAACACTGAAAAATGGCTTCTAACACGATAATAATCTCATCATTACCGTTGTAATCACAATCATCAAGTTCGTATCGCACCGGACGTAGGTGGTTTGGAACTTCCAGCTCCTCAGTCAGACCTATGTCAGTGGGGTATTACGAAAAAAAGTCATTGTTCCATTCTTCTGTTTTTCTCCATCCTCACTATCGCGGGATCTGAACGTCGTAACAATGTACGTACGTGACATGTCTCCGCCTCCATCGATATCACTTAAATATATTGTGTTTCACGGAGAGACGCATCTCAAGGAAGATACATGACAGAATAGCGAACAACAGACATTCAGCACTCGAGTTTTCTCGTGGGCAGCGGATCGTATCTATGTCTCTCCAAGTGAATGAATTGTCCAGTTGGCTTCAATCCACCTGACATGGCACATTTTGTCGCATCCAACAACGGTGATTATTACTACTAACAATACAAACACAAAACATTAATCGCTTATTTTCCCAACTCGGCTTCACCCACGGACTAGGCGAAGGATCATTCCTCTACCGTCGCGAGGATAGCGTCTAATAGCTGAACACACTCAGTCCGCAGATACAACAGGTGACCGCCAACTATGGTCTAATTGAGGATGGGTCAGGGAAGGGATTTTGGAAGGAAGTCGGCCGTTGACCTGTTGAAAAGGCCCGTCCCGGCATTTGCCTTGGGATAAAAATGGGAAACCATGGAAAATCATTTTCAGGACGGCCGAGGTGAGATTCGAAGCCACGCTCTTCCGATACCAGTGAGGCACGAGGTACCGCGTTAGCGCTCTCGGTCAGCACGGGCGGTATAAAACAAAAACAAAATCCGGATTTATTCAGATTGTTGACTGCTCCAATTCATCCCATGTTTGCATGACGGATTCACCGCTTATGGTCTAACGATACATGCATTCATCGAGACTGTCCCTGCCATCTACCGAAAATAGTAACCGACGAATATGTTAGCTTTCGAACGTAAGGTACGCGTAAGAGAGTAAGCATAAGCAGTTATTGCATAGGGAAATGAGTGTTTGAGATTGCGTATGAGTTATGAGTTGGAATTCCCTACCTCTCATCGAAGCGCACACTATGATCACAAAGGGAAGCTGTCACTCGGGAAATCGGAGGTTCAAATCTCGCCATTGACATCTGCCATCCTAACTTTAGTTTTCCTCCGTTTCTCCGCACTCCCTCCAGACAAATGTACGATGGTAGACCACTGTATCTTATTTCAAGTCTAGAATCAACTCCGCCTATCCTAGACTCTGGTAACTATAATTGCACAAAACGCAACTTATCAAACGAATTCAAGACAACGAAGTACACGCGTCTGATGATGAATTTTTCCCAACACCCTAAAATGAATTAACAACAAACAACAAGTCTGAATCTCTCCCGACGCATGAACATTCTACGAGGGGTAATCGGAAACTAAGGTTAGAAACCCTGCAGTGAAACGAGTACATTTTATTCCATACAACCAATACAGCCAACTGTTAGTACATACATTAGGTTAGTCTCCACATCGGTTCAGGCACTTGTCGCTTCGTGGGATGAGTTTCAATATTCCCTCCTGGTAACAATCCTGTCCTTGCGTGTTCAGTTACGTTGTCGTCAAGTGTTTCACCTCCTCGTCTGAAGTGAATCGTCAACCTCCTAGGTGCTCCTTCAAGTGATGAAACATGTGAAAGTCACTTGGAACGATGTCCGGGCTGTAGGGAGGGTGGTCAATGATGTCCCAGCGAAACCGCTTCAACAGCGTGGTGGTCTCCTGGGCTGTATCTGGTCATGCGTTGTCATGAAGGAAGGTGACCCCGTCGGTGAGAAGTCCTAGCAGCGGTTGAATATTTCACCCAAAGAAATCGAACAACTATCGGTCGGTTCCTCAGTTTAGGGGCTGCGACAACGCGGTCATGTAGCCCCGTGTACTTTTGGTGTGTGTAGAATCTGTCTGATAACCGGTGTTAATTGTGATGACTGTATTAGTGTGTGTTATCTGTTTTCAATTCAAGTGAGGACTGCAGGCATTGAATTTTCAAGTAGTTCCTACTTTTGCCACCAAACGCCACCGTCAACGACTCCTAGTTCAGAACTTGATTACCAGATGCCACCGCAGTCACCTCCTGGCGACGAACGTCGGAACCTAAGAGCGTTTGTCGAATGTTTAACCTATATATAATTTAGCTTCACACAGGTGTAATTAGTGGAAGGTTCTTTAACATGCCATAAATTTATGACATGGGACCGCCGGATTTACTTCCCCTCCGAAGGAAGGCATACTGAGGGATTTTTAACGCTCTTAAAAATCCGACGACTTCGGCCGGGTTTGAACCTGCGATCTTGGGCATAGAAGCTCAGCATGCTACCAACTACGCCACCGAAGCCGCCTCGAATAACTGAGTTGATCTCTTCGCGAGACCAGTTTTCCAAACGAGCCGCCATTAGTTGTTTACCTACAACTAGCGCTGTAGGTGGTTGGTGGCTAAAACTCTGCACAGTTACCAACCGTGTGTATTCGATTTACTCCACACTACTAATTTCTTTATACAGATGAAACACCAGGAATATCGTCCCTGTTACCTTAGTAACCTGTAACACCCTTCGTATATGGCGGCCATGGTGTTGAAATAGCGCGCGTACCTATCACCCGGATGCCCCGGGTTCGATTCTCGGCTGCGTCATGGATCTTAGAAACTGACGCGAGGGCTGGAACTGAATGCACTCAGTCTCGTGAGGACAATTGAGTAGCAGTCTGACAGTGAGGCAGCGCCCCGTTCATGAAAACTACGATTGGTGACTGAGAGGACCGATGCGCTGACCGCGCGTCACCCCACAATCTGGACAGTGGCCCCTTAGTAGGCCTCTTCATGGGCTGCGGTGTCACGGGGAGAGAAGATGGGGCAGGGGCCAATAGAAGAAACAATAAGGGGGTGCGGGTGACAATAGCTATTATTATTATTATTATTATTATTATTATTATTATTATTATTATTATCTTACTTTTATTATTACTATGATGAACGTGCTGATTTAGCTACCCTGGCCCGTACAGAAGAAATAAAGTCAGTATAAGAGGTCTTAATACAAGCTGTCTTGTTACGACAGTTCGCTTCTCATTTTCCGTATTTGGCTCGCGGGCGGTAGTTTGGGCATCCCTGTCTTAAACCAACACCAGAGTACTGATCTTTGAGACGGGGACGATAGGAAAGCAACGGCAAACTACCTCTCTCCTCATCTTGCCTAGTACACCTCATTATAGTGCTGCTCCGTGGTATTTTGGGTATCTAATGACCTAACCTACGTTTTGAGGATCCAACCAGCCTCTGGGCTGACAACCAAACAAACAGACAGGCCTATCTGACTTGCGCTATAGCACAGTTCATAAGCCTATTTATTCTGGGAATCAATACGGTATTTAATTCAGTCATAGCCGGTGGCTCCATGCAGGTACGTAGAGCTAGTGTATAGTATGTTCATGTGTATTAGTTAGTGCTACCGCAGGGCATGAGATATATTAGCTGACGAGACTCCTCAGGGGTGTAAGGGAATTAATTATTACTATGGTGTGTAAGCGGAATGAAGAGACCAGGCGTTCAAGGGCCCCAAGTAATGTCTCTCCCACTCACGTGTAGTAAATGAAAGCTAAATCTAGGGCGCAATGGTGTTGATAATAGACTAAATCTTCAGCCATTTATTTTGATAATAATAATAATAATGCCAAACTAAGACACTATCATACAGTTATCCGACCTGAGGCGCTATACGCAGCAGAATGCCTGGCAATGAATAGGAAGGGTCTGGTTGAGAAATAGGAAGCCTAGGAAAGGAAGATCCTCAGGAAGATCTTAGGGCCGTTGAGGGACGATGGTGAATACAGGAGACGGCATAACAATGAGCTGTACCTTCATGTAGAAAGGATATCTCAAGTAATTCGGAAGAGAAGAATATCTTTCTATGGCCACTTAACTCGTATGAAACCCGAGAAAATCACCAATCGGATATTTACCTATTTTCTTAACAAGAAAACCAAGGGCCCCTGGTTTTGTGAGGTAGACAAGGATTTGCAAGAAGTAGGGATCACCCACCCAGACATTATGGAACATGATCTTTCGAAGGAAAAGCTTGGAGCACACCACCAATTCCAAGAAAAAGCGAAATTAAAAACCGGTAAGAAGTGGTCTGATGAAAGAAGGGAGTTTCACAGGCAGCGAATGCGTGAACACTGGGCTAAGATCAAGCCCCAAAGACGGAAGCAATTGAAATGAAGTGGTCCATAGCTGGCCTAAACGAAGAAAGAAAAATAATAATAGTCTCATATTATGGGTTTATCTTGTATATTTACCAGTTCGGGGTGCCGGATGTTCAGTTAATCTACTGACAAGAGGGCGTCGAATTTGAACACCCTTACATGCCATTGGACTGAGCCGCCGAGATCAAACGTCGTCATTAAGTCCGATTCATTTTGATCAGCGTAGATAAGCACAGGGGCTATTAAAATTGCTGGAAGTAGGCATTGAAAAGCAAAATATGTACCAAAATGTGTGTTTGAGTCTTCAGTCTTTTGACTGGTTTGATGCAGCACTCCATGCCTCCCTGTCCTGAGCTAATCGTTTCATCTCTACATAGCTACCACACCCTACATCCGAGGCAATCTGTTTAACATATTCTAACCTTGGTCTACCCCTACAGTTCTTGTCCTCGACCCTTCCTTCCATAACTAAGCTTGCTATTCCTGGGTGTCGTAGTATGTGTCCTACCAACCTATCTCTTCTCTTCATTAGCAGTCGCCAGAAACATCTCTCCTCTCCCACTCGCCTTAATACCTCTTCGTTTGTAACCCTATCTACCCATCTGATCTTCTTCATTCTCCTGTATCACCACATTTCAAATGCTTCAATTCTCATCTTTTCTGCTGCACCAATAGTCCAATTTTCACTTCCATAGAGCGCCACGCTCCAGACAAAGGCTTTCAAAAATGACTTCCTAATACCTAAATCTATATTCGATGTCAACAGATTCCTTTTTTGTAGAAAGGCTTTCCTTGCCTGAGCCAACCTACTTTTTATATCCTCTTTGTTTCGTCCATCACTGTACCACCCTTACCAAAATGTACGTAACACATTTATATGCATGTGCAGTACTACAGCTTACTTCGTTACATACTACAACATGTCACAATCAACCGTCTGTCAGAGAGGAAGATCTTTGTCAGAATGAAGTAGGTTTCCAATTTCATTAAATGTTTGGAGCGTACCTTTACTTAAAATGTGCTATTATGGATGGAATCAAATCGATAACAATTGAATCGATTAGTGTTAAACCCCGTTAGTCACTCTTTATGGCAAATTCGGTTTACGCGACAAAATGAAATTTGAAGGATAAGAAACATGATTATGTGTAGAAACTCCGTAAGGTGTTGTTTAAAAAGGTTGTGAGGGGATCGTAAATATTAGCTTTGTTTTTGATTCCGTAGCAACTAGCGAAATGAAGGTTCCTCCCTTTTGAATACACTGTAGAACATGGAATCGCCCGCATTCTGTGCGCATGTGCCTTCAGATCATAATCGCTCTCAAAGTGGAAGCAATGTCACACACTGCCGAGGTTCCGTGGTTGCCAACCCACGTCCAACTAGTGGTGAGACCCTATGGGTTCCAAACAGCTTTGTTGGGACGGTAATTGACATATTTTATACTACGATTGAGGTAACTGACGTGGATCCAGTTCGCATGAGTCTTGTAGGGATATGAACTAGAACAGAGGCGTCCAGCCTTTGTACTCTCGGCGTGCTAGCTATACTGCGCTGCATGCCGGCAGACAGACTCCTGCCTCTCCTAGCCTGCCCTGACTGCCGGCGCGTCCGAGTCAAGTTGGGATCGCTAGCGCACCAGACGTAATGTACACAAATTGTTCGTCCAATGCGTTGATTGTCCGACACATTTAAATTGTGTTTTGCGAGTTTCTCCCAGGCACTTGAAGATTACGTGCTTAGCAATAAAACAGTCGGAAATACTGATAAGGCATCATGGAACTCATTTAAGGCATTGCAATTTCGGTAACATTATTGGTTTTTACCCTCCTTTCATTTTGTTTCAATTTGTTTTCATATTTACAATATACTGATTACTGTTTGGCGTTTGATCGATTAACCGCAACACAGCGAAGGCAGTGCGGGAAGGAGTGAGACCGAGAAGCAAGCGAGAAAGACAGACATATAATAATCCCCCACCATCGCTGCAAGGCCGTCCGCGCCAGAAGCACGCCGGCGTGAATCCAGCGTGCTGTATGGTCACCTCTGATCTAAAATCAGAATTTCTTTTGCAACGCTGAAACAGTACTATTAATCGAAACTTCCCCATTATCTGTCTCTAAACTGGAGGCGTGTGCAAGCTCTACACTTAGCAATAGACAGTAGCACATGCTCATGGCCACAACCTCTATATAGCCTATGCTTGTTGTTGTTTTTGCCTTTTCAACACAAATATGTTTTGCCCTTGCCAAACACGATTGAATGGCACCACGCACTCAGGAACTGTTGTATCGGTTTTCAAGCCAGAAAACTTCGATTGAATGACTCGCTGATGTTCGTTATTGTTTTCTTTAGGGCCTTTGACTTCATGATCATTCAGTCCCATGTACTTGGGGTAGATACATAATGCTTGCCACGGTGGGTGTGTGGTTATAGTGTCGGACTACCAACCCCAAGATTGCAGGTTCGCTCCTGGCCACAGTAAGTGATTTTTGAAAGGCGACAAAAATCACGATACTCATGTCATACGTTGTTGGCATGTTAAAGAACCCATTTGAATTCAGTAGGCCGAGTTCATAATGGCAAAGTTCCTCATTTCTCTACTAGAAAGCGGTATAGCGCCAAGGAGCTTAGATAGGCTATCTAACCTCTTTGACATTCATAGCGCTCCAAGGAGCATTAAATTCGACACGCAAGCTGCCCTCTGGGTGTGAATTAACAAAGCTTGCTTGCACCCGGCACCCGAGGCAACACGATATTATTATTATTATAGATACATAATCATATTATAGACAGGGAGAGAGAAAGGAAAAAAAGGAAGCTTGTAGTTTAACGTGACCGTTAAAGAGAAAGAAAGAAAGAAAGAAAGAAAGAAACAGAATCGTCAGATAACCTGTGTTCTTGTGGCCCCTGCACGAGTGTGTGTATTTGTAAATACGACTAGTACTGGGAAGGAGGCAGATGTGGCCTTAAAGTGAGGAAATACCCCGGCATGTTCCTGAAGTAGAAGCGGTAAACAACGGAAAACCACCTCTAGAATGATTAGGGTGGAATTCGTACCCACCTCTTGTCACTTCTGCCTCCCGAGGCTGAATATATCCCGTTCTAGCCATCAGACCAGAATTAAATTTTTTGACAGAGCCGGGAATTGAACTTGGTAGCCAAGATACTAGTCACTCCGCCACGAGGTGGACATGTATGGTTTGTGGTGCAAGGATAAACATTGATAGGCTTGTGGGAAATGGCCACTCACGTACCTCAAGTGACTAGATCGAAAAAATGGGTAACTCAGTGCTTGGAAAGGATAATGTTATTGCAAAGGAAACGTGCACACAATGGTGAATGTCAATGAACATTCGAGTAGAATACAGGTATAGTCATTCAAATACCGGTGCCATCAACGAGACCAGTTTTGTGTGTGTGTGAAATAACTCAGAATAGAGTAATGATTTAGCTCAGCTGAAAGGATTACTTACCCTCTATATAATCGTCACCACTTCGGTCTTGGCAATCTTTGCGGTGTTGCCAAATGTTGGCAAGGCCGCTCGCTCCTTCGACACTTACATGGATACTGGGGATGTCGTCATCATCGTCACTCCTGGGAAGACAAATGTCGTATGTTATCTGCACTTATTATTTAACTCAAGATTCTTTTAAATGAATGATTTCACAAAACAAAACAAACACAAAGAAACAAGTTAATAAAATACTAGGAAACAATCTAAAGAATGAGCTAATGTCCTGGTTATACTAGAGCCATCCTTACTTCCGACTTGAAGTTTCAGTGTCACGTCACAGCTACACTCTAACCAGCCAATCACAGGCAGCCATTCAAATTGATATATCGAGATAAATCGAGTTTCGCTGACGATGTTGCCAGCTAACATATTGTGTTCACATGTTGTTGTCAGCTGTTTGCATTGCTCTCGGGGCGGTCTTTGTGTATTCTCGTATTTCTCGTATATTTTTCTTTTTGATATTATTCTAGTCTGTTGTTATTTAATAGCTTAGTATTTGTTTGTCGTTTGACATAGTGTAGTATAATTACGTGTAGTTGTAGGTTAGCTTTAGGTCAGTGAGTGTGTTATTTCTGCCATTCGTGTGTGTAATAGTGCCTGCCGGGGTCCAGCACGAGGAAGGCAAGTGCCAAGAGAGGAAATGGTTTGAAGAAATATTGCTGTACAACTTGCTTGAGAAGAGCACAATTGTTAAGGGCAATGCCCCGTATCATAGTGTCATTCACGACAAAGCTCCAACAATGGCAGCAAGAAAGAATGTGCTCATTGAGTGGCTGACGAGAAAACAACATTCCTTTATGTGACGACATGACTCTGTAATGAATGGTGTGTTCCCTTTATAGGTTTTATAATACATTTTCTCGAACTCTGATTATCTTCGATTCCGGACGCGAGCGGTAATGGTGACTAATTTATGTGTTACAATTTTTTTCTGCTTCATTATCAGAAATATTCTATTAACTGCAGTATATTTGTAGTTCCTGCTACTATGTACTTATTCTCGAGTATGATGTGTGTAAACATGTCTGTTCACATTACGAGTGGTTTGTTAACTTTACGGCTATAATCATGTACGTCAGCTGATTCGCGATAGTTGACTGGCAACACTGTATCGCCAGCCGGTGAACTGTCAAGTCGGAAGTAACGATGGCGGCACTATAGTTATTTAAACACTGCATGAGAAATGCATGGCCAGAATTTATTACAAGGTGAGATTTATGAGTTTATTAATTGAGCAAGTTAAATAAATCAAACCTTACCGCGAAATACAAAGAAATCCTCTTCTTTTGTTATGCATTAGAGCCTATTCCCTAAATATCGTGAGAATTAAGAAATTCCTGGACTTAAAATGGGTGTTAAACCCACGTGTATGTATGCCTACCCCTTATTATTCCCGTTTTACAAGGGGTCGGGGATGAGATGCGATGGAAGTCTTTGTGGCGGATGATTTTTACGGCCGGATGCCCTTCCTGACGCCAACCTCATGAGAGGAGTTAATGAGAGATGAAATGAACGATGGTGAATGAAACTGGGCAAGGATGTGGAAGGAAGCGGCCGTGGCCTGTCAGAAGGTACCGTCCCAGCATTTGCCTGGAGTTGAAAATAGGAAACGACGGAAACCCTCTTCAAGGACGGCCGACGGTGGGACTCGAACCCACGCGTCCTACCGAGTCAGCAGAGAGCTTAGTCCCATGACCAAACGTTGCGCTTTAGCGAGCGTAGCCACTGCTGTCGGTGTTAAAACTACGTGTGAAACTCTAAAACAGATTTCCCTTCAAGAAGCAGAGCCACGTAACTAACCGCTCTACAGCACAGTATTTTTCTCTGGCTGACTCAGGGCTGCTAAGGTGTGTGTGTGAGCGGGTTAGCTGCCCTGTAGGAGAAAGATAGCTACATTGTGTTGGAGAGTTGCAGTGCATTTCTGTGGTGTCACTAATCAGAGAAAGTTGATTCACCTGTCGAGGGAAGACATGAAGGTGGTGGGGGCAACATAGAGTCGAGTACTGAGTCGTTAGAGAATGCTAATGTCCCAAGGACATGCGGAGTTCCTGAGAGTGAAGTATTTAGGTAATGGTAACAATCATAGGTGCATTTCAAATCATTAGAACTACAAGGGTACGGAAGTAACTCTGGTACTCACCTGCTGTTGGAGCTCTGTTTCTTCTTCTTCTTAGGATAGAGGTTGAGATGGACTATCATATGGTGCTTCGTCTCGCTACCATTTTCTTGATGAAGTGGTTCTTGTTGTTTTTGTGTTTGGTAAGGGATCCTGCTCCTGATAGGCTGGTTGAACACAGGTCGCGGGCGAGATGCTGCAGCCAAGGGTCTTCCCGGCCTCGAGGATGTCGCTTTCTTCTCCTCGTCCGTCATAGGGTAGATGTCCAGCATGATGCTAAAGGGTCGTGTCTGCTTGAGCCCTTTCTTATCAGGTTCCTTGCCGAATGGCTTGTAGATAGCTGACGTGTAAGTACCAGGATATTTGTTCATTTGATCAAGATCATCCGTCAGTGACGGTGTAGTCGAAGAGGGCTTCTTAAAATTGATGGGAGGTCTCGGAAAATATTTATCAATTGTACTCTGACGATTGTCAGTCTGATGATCATTGAACTGCATGATATTAGAAGGCGCGAAGCGAAAGTCACTGTTAGCTAGAAGATTAACTTCCGCAGGATTGGATGGTTTGTAATTATGAAATGGATCGGCGATGTAAGCATGTCCGTTCAGAGAGGAGGGTTGTTTATCTGTACCAACGTACTTCTGGTAGCGATGGTTGGCCATCATCATCTCCCCCATGGAAGATTTTATGTCGGATGAGTCATAGCCATGATCATCATCCTCATTGAAGTGAGGATTAAGGTACACACCCGAAAACTTAATCGCTTTCTTTGGTTTGTTCGGGGTTGCAATTACTTGATTTTGACGTTGTCTCTGATTCACCCTGATGCCATCTGTGGTGAGGTATTTGATAATATCTTGAATGTTCTTGGCATCATTAGGATACTTATAGTTAGTGAGCTGAGCGTAAGGCTTGTTGTTTGTGGCGTAGGCGTAGTTACTCGGCGCCTGCTGAAACAAAGAATTATTCACGTTACATACAAATTACTTTAGAATGTATCCTCTCTTAAAACAGCCATCCTTAAAACGTGGAAAATGAAAATGGGACTGCCTTCGGGACTGGAATCTGTATTCCCTGCATTGCGGGTACATTTGAAAACACACTACAGTACACCACGGCAGGTTACACCTGAATAAATCTCACTGGCAACTTTTCATGTAATGGATAAAACTACAGTGCGCTATGCGGGAAAAGTCGAAAGCTCAACAGTTTTGTCGGTACTGTTGGTTTTAGAGTATAAGTTATACTTACTTCAGATGGCATACTTCGAAGCGTAGGATTGGAATATGCTACCAGCAGAAAGTTGTCACTGAAATTCAGTCCTGTACAATCAGCCCTAGTGAAGTGGATTACCACACCTGCATGAAATACAGATTATTCTTGTTCGACGTCCCACGGCATGGTCTAATTTTCAATTCTCATGCTTCAACAATTGTGCATTTAATTTTATACCTTCGTCTATTTTATGGATAGATAAATTATAACACATCAATTATTTTCAGTATTCTGAGGATTAATTGACGGCATTTCCCCTCCTCTTTTAAGTGTCATCAGTAGTTCGTATGGAGGGATAACGTAAGGATATAAGAGGAGGCATTCATCACGTGTTGAGTAAGTCCATTGTAGGAATGGAAGTTTGCTCTCACAGGAAGTATGGTAATTCTCGGATAGCTGAAGGAGACCACTGTACCACACACATACATTTCAAGGAGCGCCAGAGAGACAGGCACACGCATAAGATGATGATAATAATAATAACAATGCAACAATCCTGCCCGGCTGGAGGACATAAGTTTTTTTTAAATTTATTTAATATAGTTACAACCCGTGTTTCACCTACAGGTATACCACGGGATATTTACAGTTTTAAATGCAAAATTAACATGAATAATATTATTGAAGTGAGTGGAAGTTTTTTTATAAATTCAGTTATTTCGATAGTATTCCAGTGGTGTTTCATAATGGTATGCAGTGGTAATGATCGTAGTACAGTTGGTCGTTCTCCCGAGTACGTGGTGCATTCAGTCAACAGGTGACGATCCGTCTGTTGAGTTTTTTCCTGACAGCTGCAAATTGGTGAATCAATAATGTTCATTTTATGAAGATAGGATTTGAAGCGACCATGATTTGTGATAAACTGGGTGGTTATGAAGTTGGGCGATGAGAGATGAGGAAAGTCTGTGTGGTATATTAGGAAGGAATAATTTTGTATGTAAGGAGTCTTCTGAATTGGTATATATTGTGCCCTTTTAGTAAGAAATATGCCAATCACAGTATACCAGCGTAGCTCAATTCGGGATTTTCGGGGTAGCGGTAAGTTCACCCACTCTGTGACTCACATATTTTGGATTAATTAGAGGATACACTTGCAAAAATAACAACAAAATCAACTCCTATTTTAACACATTTAATTAATCAAAATTATGGCGCTACAAACACTTAAACAATAAAATTACTGACCCATAATCATCTACTTGTTCCAAATGAACAAGGAATAACACAAGAATAAAACAAATATTGTATTAAAAACATATGGTTTCCATATAAACCAACAATTCCTAATTATTTTTACTTCCATAAAGCATCAACTGTAAGTTTCAATAACTCCGAGCTCTTTTGGCTCAATGCTTTCTATAATAATGGTGTCATTCTTTGTACACCTCAAATACTACTTTTTATATTTTCTTAATCATCAAAAATGTATAATTACATTTAAAATTACATGTTAATTATCTAACTCAATATTTGGGCATTTCACATGTTTTCAGCTTTTATCATCTCTCTCTAGTTTCACAAATACATCAAGGTAATCAGGAAATTATTTGTGTACTCCAGAGTATGAAGATACTTGACACAGTCAAAAAACTATAGTCACTCCCGGAACCTAGTTGCCTTCAATTTACTCGTGGAATCCTACTTCATACAACATTACAATAGGGATTGTTATTTATTTCATTTGTCTTATAAGACCATTATCACATTTAAAAAAACTACGATCTGAACAGGCAAGCGGAAATATCAAACTACAAGGACCTCGGTTCAACGCCCGGGTCGTTAACAACTTTAAACACTCCTGGTGTATTCATTACTCCTAACAAGACGGCCTTCAGACACCCCTCCTGCTCCAAGGATCTGACCGTGCTACTCGAGCGTTATTTATGACTATGAGGGAACCCTCCCGTCTAGTCTAAGCTAGAGCTCTCTTTAATGCTTTTACAAACAGCTTTTCGTTCATTCTCAATTCTTTGGGGAGACCTGGCATTCTACTCCTCGTTTAAAATCAACAATATTATTGGGCTCATAAACCACATTCGTAATCTTGGCATTTATTAATTACTAGCTGAAGTACCCGTGCTTCGCTACGCGTCATAAATAAATTAAAATGTGAAGGTGACAGTTAAAATAGGGGATAGGCGAGGTGCTGCGCAGAGGGAGATTAAGGATGAAACACTTTGTACAACTACAACGCTCGGCGTTGACCGTGTTTTATAGCACAAATTTAGATTTTACTCGCTAACCGTTGGAGATACCTTTCGGATAGAAAATGTAATTTTAAACCTCGTATATGCCATCAAAAGTTTGCTATTTCTTAGCGTTCTCTTTTTATTTCAAATGGAAATATGAGTTTGAAACCAAAGGGTGTAGTGACGTCACTAAAATGGTCGCCATCTTTAAATAGTGCAAAGTATTGTAATCAAAAGTAACCTATATGTTAACCAGGTAAATCAGCTACTTCCATGTAAAATTCACGTATATCGGACCAGTGGTACTTGCGTGATTGAGTAATACACAGACACACACCATCTCATTTTTAGCCTTGCTTCGCTCGCGTCATTACTTACATTACTTACATGGGTAGGAGCGATCATCCTTTCAAAGTTAAGGGCCGACCACAGCGAACAAATTATGGTAAATATTCTTTTGTAAACCGTGCCATTGATAACTGGAACTCTCTACCTGCCGCAGTGTTAGAGCCTTTTCCCAAACATATAGGTGTGTTTAAGAAAAGACTGACTATTTGTGTAAATACTCCAGTTTAATTGTTGTATAATTGTTATTGAATTGTTATGTGTAATTATTTATTTGTTATGTATATCCAATTTGCCTCCGGGGGCCACACCCTACATTGCAAATAAATGAATGAATGAACGAATGAGTGTCATATTGTTATATAATGAAATGCAGTTTTAACCCCGTTAACACCCCTTTAGAACCTGAATATCCAAAAATCCCTCCTTAGTAGACGTTTTCGACACACAACGAACATATCCCCAAAATGTAATTCTTCTAACTTTAATAGTTTTGGTTGGTCGATGAGAGTGAACATCCAGAAATCATTCCATAGTGGACGTTTTTCTTCCAAAATTTCACCCCTCCACATAGGCCCCTTAAATTGCATTTATGAGAAAACGGTCGAACACCTATTTATTTTATTTTATTTTATTTATTTATTTATTTATTTTTAAGCTGATTGATTTCCTCCGAGTTTCAAACTCCTCGCCTATGTCTTTTAAGAGATACACGCTCCGGTAGGAATCTTTCAACCCCCACTTTTCATTCCTTTAACCTCATAACATACACTACATGGAAAAACCATTAGACAGGTGTCAGCTTATTTTTAATGATTAGTATATATGCCAAGTATCACATCCCCAAATGAAACAACTCGTCAGATATTGTTATTCAATGAAATGCACGTTTACCCCCTTAACGCCTCTTTAGAACCTGAATATCCAAAACTCTTTCCTTAGTGGACGTTTTCGACATACAATGAACATATCCCCAACATTTCATGTTTCTAATTTTAATAATTTTGGCTGGGCGATTATGAGTGAGTGAGTCAGTCAGGACATTTTTTCATTTATTTTTGATAATTTCACCCCTCCCCATGAACCCCTTAAATTGGATTTATGAAACAAACGGTCGAACGCCTATTTACTTATTTAAAGCTGTTTTCCCCCTGAGTTTGATGAGTGACTAAGTGAGTCAATCATTTAGGACACTTTCTTTCCTGTTTTCCCCCCCCCAGAATTTCTCCCCTCTCCAAGGGCTCCTGAAATTGGATTTATGAAAAAACGGTCGAACACCTATTTACTTGTATTTTAAGCTGTTTTTACCGCCGAATTTAAATTTTTTCGCCTATGTCGTTTCAGAGATACACGCTCCGTTAAGAATCCCTCAACCCCCAATTTTCACCCCTTTCACCTCATAATATACATCACATCGACAAACCCTTAGACATATGTCTGATTATTTTTAATGATTAGTTTCTATACCGAATATCACATCCCCAAAGAAACAAATCATGTGATATCGTTATTCAATGAAATGCACCTTTACCCCCTTAACACCTCTTTAAATCCCGAATAAACAAAAATCATTCCTTAGTTGACGTTTTCGACATACAACGAACATATTCCCAAAATGTCATGTTTCCAACATTAATAGTTTTCGCTGGGCGTGATGAGTGAGTGAGTCAGACAGGACATTTTCTTTCAATTATTTTTACCAGAATTTCACCCTTCCCCATGGGCCCCTTAAATTGGATTGATGAAAAAACTCTTGAACACCTATTAACTTATTTTTTAAACTGTCTTTTTCCCCTGAGTATGATGAGTGAGTGAGTCAGTCAGTCAGTTAGGACAATTTCTCTCCTTTTTTCCCCCAGAATTTCACCCCACCCCATTGGCCCCTTAAATTAATTTATGAAAAAAAACCGGTCGAACACCGATTTACTTATTTATTTAGCTGATTTTCTTTCTCTGAGTTTCAAATTTCTCACCTATGTCGTTTAAGAGATAGGCCTTCACGCTCCATTAGGAATCCTTCAACCCCCACTTTTCACCCCTTGCACCTCATAATAATACACCATATCGAAAAACCCTTAGACACCTGTCTGCTTATTTTTAATGATTCGTTTATATGCCGAGTATCACATCCACAAATGAAACCACTCTTGAGATATTGTTATTCAATGAAATGCAGGTTTAACCCCCTTAAGACCCCTTTAGAGCCTGAATATCAAAAAATCCTTCCTTAGTGTATGGTTTTGACATACAACGAACATATCTCCAAAATGCCATGTTTCCAACTTCAAAATTTTTGGCTGGGCGATGATGAGTGAGTGAATGAGTCAGGACATTTTCTTTCATTTGTTTTTCTTCAGAATTTCACCCCTCCCGATGAACCCCTTCAATTTGATTTATCCAAAAAAAACTGTCGAACAGCTATTTACTTACTTTAAAGCAGTTTTTCCCCCTGAGTTTGATGAGTGAGTCAGTCAGTCAATCGGTTAGGACACTTTCTTTCCAGTTTCCCCCCCCCCCCCTGAATTTCACCCCTCCCCATGGGCTCCTTAAATTGGATTTATGAAAAAACGGTCACACAAATATTTACTTATTTTGTATGCTGATTTCTTTCCGCTGAGTTTCAAACTCCTCTCCTATGTCGTTTAAGAGATACACGCTCTGTTAGGAATCTTTCAATCCCTACTTTTCACCCCTTTCACCTCATAATATACACCACATCGAAAAACCATCAGACACGTGTCTTCTTACTTTTTAATGATGAGTTTATATGCCGTGAATCACATCCCCCAATGAAACCATTCGAGAGATATTGTTATTCAATGAAATGCAGGTTTAACCCCATTAAGACCCCTTTAGAACCTGAAGATCCGAAAATCCTCCCTTAGTAGACTGTTTTGACATACAATGAACAGATCCCAAAACGGTCATGTTTCTAACTTCAATAATTTTGGCAGGGCGATGATGATGAGTGAGTGAGTGAGTGAGTCAGGACATTTTCTTTGAATTTTCTTTTTTCAGAATTTCACCCCTCCCCATGAACCCCTTAAATTTGATTTATGAAAAAAAAAAGAAACCTGTCGAACAGCTATTTACTTACTTTAAAGCAGTTTTCCCCCTGAGTTTGATGAGTGAGTCAGTCAGTCAATCAGTTAGGTCACTTTCTTTCCTGTCCCCCCCACCAGAATTTCACCCTTCCCCATGGGCCCCTTAAATTGAATTTATAAAAAAACGGTCAAACACATATTTACTTATTTTTTATGCTGATTTTTTTTCGCTGAGTTTCAAACTCCTCGCCTTTGTCGTTTAAGAGATACACGCTCATTTAGGAATATTTCAATCCCCACTTTTCACCCCTTTCACCTCATAATATACACCACATCGAAAAACCCTGAGACTCGTGTCTTCTTATTTTTAATGATGAGTTTATGTGCCGAGTATCACATCCCCCAATGAAACCAATCGGGAGATATTGCTAGTCAATGAAATGCAGGTCTACCCCCATAACACCCCTTTAGAACCTGAATATACAAAAATCCTTTCTTAGTGGGCATTTGCGGTCCTTGGGGAAGCTGCATACCAAATTTCATTCCAATCCGTTCGGTGGTTTCTGAGATTTCGTGATGAATGAATGAGTGAGTGAGTGGTATTTGACAAATATATAGTAGAAGATAGTGTCAAGTCTTTGTTATGCTAAACTCGGTTGACAGTGCTGTGTGAGTAGGTGAGTAACTAACGGGATTTCAAGTAAAGATGCTCATTTTCTATACCAGTAGTGCAGAGCAAAACTGGCATCCAGACGGCCGTGTCTCGACTTGAGCTATGTTGCCATGGGAACTATCTGCCTTGCCATTCCTTCATGAGTATATTTTATGATTTGATTAGCCTGTGCTTGAGTCCAAAAGGGCCTAAATCAAAAGAATGAGAAAGACTATCGAAAATTCATGTAGCCAGCGGTTCCTTCCGGGTCCTAAACTATGTGTATGCAAAATTTGGTTGAGATTGGTGGAACGGTGTGGATTTGTATACGGAACAGACCCACATACCCACATACCCACATACATACAGACTTTCACTTTTATATATTAGATGAAAGGTCCTCATTGATTGGGGAAGAGTATACACATTCTACGACGAATAATAAAGGGGCTTTCACAATAAGAGGATTCTGAGTTCGAATCTCTTCACATGCCTCGGGAACCATTCCCTTATAGAGGACTATACAAAATGCGATTTAGGGTCAGCCAATAGCTTAAGACCTACGCTCAATACCATACATTTGCTCCCTTTCAAATACAACATACACAATGGCCTCGTGATACTACGTCACAAATAGAGGACTTACACCAATTCTCAATTCACTTCAATCAACTACCTCTCATAAGTAATTTACCAAGTACATTAACTTTTACGCGTTCCTAGCGTGACATTTTATTTTAATCGCGCTCTTTTGCGCTATACTTTATTTTAAGCCTAGCGTCATCCAAAGAACTGATAATATCATATTAACAATTGATACACATCTCAATTTTTATATTATTCTTTTCCTTTGACAATAACTTTCTCTCTTTTTAAGAACATGCATTTAAACATCATGTCTATATTTTTTTATTAAGGCTCTAACGCTCTTATGTTCACATCAATTAATTTGATCTTTATTTAATATTTCCTTACTTGGTTATTATTATTATTCATTTCATATCTTTATTATTTACAAAAAAAGCTCAAAAGCTATTTCTTTCATATAACTCAAATTTACTTTTATTTAAATATCTTTCATGATAATTATTAATATTTCGCTTGCTCTTATGACATTCGTCAAATACCCTGACATTTTATTCATATATTTCCTCTACTGGATTTATTCTTTTACATAATTATTTATAATTTCTCAAATTTCTATTATTGTTCAGACCGCGTTTTCTCTATTCAGTATTTATTTATTTAAACACATCCCTTTTACTCAAAAACTCCGGTGGATTTGTACACAATCATTTCCCGACACCAAAATATAATGAAATTCATTACTCACATGTTTTTAAGGTCGTCTCATGACCTTTATCCTTGTGCGGTGTTTAATTTTTGCCCACTTTTAACTTATTCCATATTGTAGAAATTCATCTAGTGTACAAACACTTCTTGACACATATTCAATACACTTAACATTGACAACATTTTTATACACTGGTGTATCCTTTTAGAACACACAATAAATTCTAAAAAATATTATTTTAACACACAATCTTGATATATTTACACTTCACCACTTTTGATCACTAGGCCGTATTTTCCTAGCCTATCACACGTGACCTCTTAATCTCCCGTTTCCAAGGGTGAAATTTATTCAATGTCGGCTTCCTATCCTGCAGAATACGAAAGTCTCGAATCATCTACTTTTCCCTGGAATCCTAATTCTTCGAATCCTATTCTGGATGACCGGCTATTTCTCTAGCTTGAACGGCTTCTTTTTTAGATCTAGTTTATCGATCCTAGTGAAAGTCTGTTCGGATCGAGGTCCCCTCGATAACCTATCGATGATCGATGGATTTATTTTATAGCAGCTAGTACTTCTCGAGTCTAGTGCTTTAGAATAGTTCGTCTGCTTTCTGGAGATAATGTCTATAGTCTCCGTCCTTCCTTGTTTATTCGGTTCTCGCACTCCTACTTTTCTGAAATACGTTGTGAACCTTACTCTGTTTTTCCCTATTTGCGTTCTTTAAATTAGATAACTGTTTATCTTTCTATGACGGTACTTCCGTACGTTATGATATTTTCGGTCGTTTATTTAAAGACCTATCGCCTTAAGTCCAACGTTCGCAGCCTGCTCTGACTATATTTTACGAACTTTTCACTGTAAACTTGTGTAATGTCGGACCTAAATCCTGTAACTAGGATTTTCCTAATTTTTCAACACGGCGATACTTGAATATTTCTTCTTTACAACTCCTTATGGAGGCACGCAAGTTGTTAATACTGCGACGCCCGTGGCTATCGGATATTAATTTTGCGGTGTAATACAGCGTTTCTCCCCTCAAGGAGTACTGGTAAACTGTCTTCGGTGTGAAGCAGAGTAACGCCCCACACGGCTGTCTGAATACTGATGCGTAGCAACACCCCCTCACGGGCTGTCAGAATAACTGCATGTACGATGTGATACAGCACCTCCCCTCACGGAGTCTGTCGTGAACTGCCTGTTTGGCTTGGTGATGCCCTGAGCTTTATACTATTTCGCTACAAAAAATAAGACTCTAGCCCTTTCCGTGCCCAACTTCTAAAATAATGGTTGCACCATTTTAAAAATTATACCTTCAAAAAGCTCGTCTTCTCAATGTTAAATAATCTCATTGCGCATAAGAATCGATCGTGCAATTCGGAGATATTAATTAATTTCTCGTCCTCAACTGTGTGGTTGTTGCTGTTCATTTGCATTCTCCCCTCTACACAGGCCTTGGTAAATCCCCGATGACGTCTACTTGCGTTTGCAGTTTTCTCCTGTGCAGTTATTAAAGGGTTTTTCTTTACACAAAAATTTCTAATTCGAAATGATTCACCGTACTGTAATTGTTTACTTATTTTCATACTCGTAAACGGGTTAAATTGAATTATTCCTCTTCTGGCGCATATGCGGTGTTGTCGTTTTCAAGCAAGCTCAGCTCGATTTCCGAGTCAGGCTTCCTTGTCTAACAGCCGAAATTTTCCACTCGGTTATTAATACTCATGACTAGCTCCTTCTGAATGTCAAGAGGGGTGATCTCATCTCTCGAACACCTGGCTCGCGTTGCTTGCACAATGTTAGGCTAGAATCCTGGCTTGATCTTTCTCTAAGTTACATTAGAAACTGTATGTTTCTTTCATTTCTTTCCCAAATACATGGATTCGACCTCCTTGGACCCTATGGCACATGGGTTCAATATGGAGTTCCATTTATTTGTATAATGCTCAGTTAGTACTTTTTTTGCCTGGTTTAGGGGTGGTGATCTATAATCTATTGCAGTTCTATGGCTGGCAGCAATCCTGGCGAGATAGTCAGCTCTCTCATTCCCCCAGAGTCCTGTGTGTACTTTAATCCATTGAAAAGTAATCTTGTTCAACTTGTTGAGGGCAATAATTTTGTCTCTTTTTTCAGTGGCGAGAGGATGGGTATTTTTTCTGTTGGCTATAGCAAAGATTGCAGCTCTTGAGTCCACAAGAATAGCATAATTTACAGTGCAACTATTCTGTAGTTCAATCCATTCAACTGCCATGATGATGCCCATTAATTCCGCTTGGAAAACTGAACAATTAATATCTAAGCTTAACAGAAGTTAAGAGTTCACGGCCACATTCCTATTTTATCGCATGGTTGTGTCGCAAATAAGGCTCCAGTTGAATTATGCAGACCATTGACACGCCGGGCCACTAGACTGTTCTATTTCTGGAAGCCGATGGGCGTAAGACGAACCTCAGGGAGGCAGGTCATCGGCCAATAACTCTGGAGTAAGCCAGAAACTACGAGAGGCCCGTTAGCAGGTATGAAAAGGGCAGGCGAAGCGGAAGCGAATGAGTTCACCTGATAGACGGTGGCTGAGTAGAGTCCAGTTGAATTCATATGAGAGTTGGTGGCTGAGTAGAGTCCAGTTGTGCTCACTTGAGACTCAGGTCAAGGGCTGAGTCAGTAGCTGAGTAGAGTTCACTGAGGAGTTGACAGTTCAGTCGAATGCAGTACATTTCAACTGTGACTGACAGCTGTGAAGCGCTGGGACATGTAGGTGTGGAGCAAGTTAGTGCGCTTGTGTGACTAGTGATGGGCCACGAAGCGTCATGTGTTCAGGTGGAGTGGACTTTGCTGGAAACTTTGAGTTCGACGCGACTAGTGGACATACACTGGGGCTACAGGTGGGACTCAAGCGAGAGCTGCAATGCGGTACATCACCGAGCGGAGACTGTGAACTGTGGAGTTGGCAGACTGCTGCACGAGGATTGTATAAATCAGGCTGCTCCAGCCGAGCAGCTCGCCCGTGAGCAGCTGAGTAGCTACTCGCCGCCTTGTGTGAGTAAACCTGCAATATGCAATACAGCTCTGCTGTAGGGGCAGCCGTTATTAAGCGGTGGATACATCAACCCTCTCTAACCGTGCTCCGAGCATTATTGCTGAGTACTCACGTGTACGCATACTCAAACTCGTGGTTATTATAATAATAATACGTGGTTGCCTAGGGATTGCTGGTACAGGTTAGGTTAACATTACCACAAATACTTCGTTTAAAATAGTTTAATCTATGCCCTGTATTGTGTGTTTATTACTCCGTTTACTCAAGTAGTCCAATTGAGCCCCTATAACAGATATTCATTGTGTAATGTCGTTTATTTCATTAGAAACGGAGGTTACGATCGAGTGAATTGATATCAGTTGGATCACATAGGCCTATGTACAAAGAACCTCGGTCGATCAGTCAAACTAACACACTGGCATTCACAGGAATGTTGTAAACCTTGCCATAGGTATAAAAGGCAATACCCAGTGTCTTACGACAATGGTGAATTCTGAATTAATTAAACGCCCGCTACCGGAGGATCGTCCGGGCACGTCTAGTTCTGGCGCAGGACGTGACAGTTTACAAGCCACCAGTAATGGCAGGTTGTGGATGCAGCGGACAACTGCCATTTCATCTGAAGAAACCCCAGCTGCCAACGAAAATTCTGCTGATACCCAACAACAACAGATCAGCACCGCCGAAAGTGCTTTGCAGAATTCATTTGCAACCACCAAGGCTGGCCGCAGTAGACAACGCATGCAATGGACACGTGAAATGAATACAGACGTCATGCGTTTCTACTTCCTAGCTACAGACATGGAAAGAAATCTGACTGGATATAGAACTTCTCTGCATTCTAAGTTTATAAGTAAATACTCCCATTTGAATATCACAGAACAGCGAGTAAGTGATCAGCGTAGAACCATAATAAGGAACAGTCTCCTAAGCGAATTTGAAATTCAACAGATTAAAGATGGGGTACTCTCAGAACTACAACCCATGCAGGAGACCAATAATGAAGTTCATCCTGCCGTTAACATAGACACCACACCACGTCAAGGTACTGCAAAAAGTAATAAATCTTCCGTAGTCGAAATTGAAGGCAATAGTAACACACTGGAGGATCGTGAAAATGTGATGAATATTTTACAGACAGAATTAATGAAATGGGAAGATAGTGATCCAAATTCAAGGAGTATTATTCCCAAGCTAAGATTTAAAAATAATAGCAGACATATAATTGAGGATGTAAACAATTGCTTGGCAGCTTTCTTAGAAACAGTAGATAATCTTACGGACTTCCATTTGCTCATATACTGCGCAGCTGTTACTGTGTTATCACTCCATAACCAGGTGCCCAGCAACCAAAACTTCAGTCCTCGTACAGAAAGAATACCTCCATGGGAACGACGAATCAATAATAAAATAATGTCGTTGCGTAATGTAATAGGTCTGCTCACACAATATGCTTCAGATAATAGAACTCGAAAGATCACTTCAAAAATCATGAGGATAATTCCGAACATAAAAAACAAAGGGAAGCAAGAAATCCTGAATATCATGGACGACTACAAGCAAAAACTGGCAGTACAAGCAGCAAAACTCAAGAGATACAAGGAAAGTTATCAGAGAAGAACACAAAATTATCTCTTCAGAGCTAATGAGAAAACTTTCTATGCGAATCTTGATGGCAGCCGTGAACCAACAATCTCTAAAACACCGAATGAGGAGAAAATAAGCAACTTTTGGCGTAATGTTTGGTCAAACCCGGTGCAGCATAAAGAAGATGCAGAATGGATCCATAAAATCAACGAGAAGCACTCACGCATTAATCAAACGCAAGAGTTAGTCATTAATGAACAGGACATCCAAATAGCCATCAGCAAAACACACAGCTGGAAATCTCCGGGACCAGACAAAATTCAGAACTATTGGTACAAAATATTTACCAGCACACACAGAAAATTAGCTGATCTTGTAACTCAGGCAATCTATGATCCCGAAGAGTTCCCACACTTTCTCACAGAGGGACGAACCTACATATTGCCTAAGAGTATTGACTCAGCTAATCCAGCAAACTACAGACCAATAACCTGTTTGCCGACGCTCTACAAGATCATCACATCGGTCATCACAAATGTAATTTATGGTCACATGTACCAGCATAGCATCTTGACAGAGGAGCAAAAGGGTTGTAAGAGAGGCGGCCAAGGCTGCAAGGAACAGCTCACCATTGATAGTGGGCCGATAACCTAGATGTTAGGCCCCTTAAAACAAAAATTATCATCATCATCATCTCCATTGATAGTGTGATTATACACCAAGCACAGAAGCAACAACGTAACCTCTTCTTGGCTTATATCGACTATAGAAAAGCATTCGATACGGTGCCCCACAGCTGGCTCATCCATACCCTTGAGATATACCGGGTAAACAAGACACTCATCAACTTCCTTGCTATCATTATGCAATTTTGGCGTACCAAAATCATCTTGAAATCTAACATCACTACCACTGAAACAGAGGTCATACCCATCAAACGTGGTATATTTCAAGGTGATGCCTTAAGTGCACTGTGGTTTTGTTTATGTCTCAACCCTTTATCAGAGATTCTAAAGATGAACAACTACGGATACCAAATAAAAGAAAATAAACAAAATCTTCTCAAAGTAAATCACCTCTTTTATATGGATGACATAAAATTGTATGCAGCAAATAGGAACCAACTGACATCACTCATCAATATAACAGATAACATTTCGAAGGACATTTGCATGGAGTTTGGGACTGGTAAATGCAAAATCAACAGCATCAACAAAGGACAGTGGTGTAGAACAGAGGGAATAAGCATAAGAGCTGATGAGCGAATAGACAGCATGGGGAAATATGAAACATATAAATATCTAGGATTTGAGCAAGTAGTTGGAATCGACAGTAAATCTGAGAAGGAGAAACTCTACCAGAAATTTAATCATAGACTTCGACTTCTGCTGAAAACCAAGCTTAGTGCTCATAACCTAACAAAAGCTATCAATTCATATGCTATATCTGTGCTGATGTATTCGTTTGGTGTTTTAAAATGGTCTCAAACAGACCTAGAGAACATTAACCGCACAATAAGAACTATGCTTACGAAACACAGAATGTTGCATCCCAATGCTTGTATAGAGAGAGTAACAACACCCAGAAATGAAGGAGGCAGAGGTATTCTTGATGCTATAGCTCTGCACAATCAACAAGTTATACATCTAAGGAATTACTTTCATTCTCGGAAAGATACCAGTGTTTTACATCGAGCGGTAGCACAAGCTGACTTCAACCACACTCCTTTGAATCTCCATGAAGGAAATTTCGTCATGAAAGACAAGAACACACTGAACAGAGAGAAGGTGCAGAGATGGGCTGGAAAAGAACTTCATGGCAGATTCTACAACCAGTGCAATGACAAGAATATTGACAAACAGCTTTCGAACACATGGTTGTCAAGGGGAGAGCTGTTTCCAGAAACTGAGGGATTTAACCAGGCGATACAAGACAAAGTTATCACCACAAAAAGTTATAGGAAACACATCCTGAAAGATCAGACTGTTATAGATGATGAATGCAGGAAGTGCAATACCGGTCCAGAAACCATAGAGCATATTACCAGCAGCTGCAGAATTCTAGCGCCAACATCTTACACTGAGAGGCATAACGATGTTGCCAAAGTCATTCATCAAGAACTCGCCCTAACCCGATCTCTCATACACGACAGGACGCCTTATTACAAATACTCTCCAGAAAGTGTGATGGAAAACGAAGATTACAAGCTGTATTGGGATCGCACTATTCAAACCGACAAAACAACTCCTCATAATAGACCAGACATAACTTTAACTGATAAGAAGAACCATCACACGTACTTGATTGACATATCTGTTCCGAATGACCATAATATCCACCATAAATACAGAGAAAAGATTGAAAAATATACTCCTCTAGCTATGGAGGTTGCTAGAATCTGGAGACTAAAAAATGTGACGATTCTTCCTTTCCTCCTTTCTCCCACTGGCCTGACACCTAAATCCTTTTCATTAAATCTAGCTACACTAAATCTTCCCATATTCACCCATACTATTGCACAAAAGGCTGCAATTCTGAAAACCTGCAGCATCGTTAGAGGGTTTTTGAATACACATTAGGATTTTTCTTTGGACCCTCTTGTGAAAAAGAGACGTGGAAAATAAGAAGAGAAGACAAAATTAACTGTCAAACATCTATGCTATTCGAAAATGTATGCAATAGGCTTAAGTGTTACTTGACTCATTTTCTTGTACGTAATGTACCGATATGAGTCATGGTACCGACTGTAATTTGAGTAAATAAAGAGATAATAATAATAATAATAATAATAATAATAATTACGTTATGGGTTTCACGTCCCTTTTAACTACTGCGGCTTTTAGAGACGCTGGGGTGCCAGAGTTTCACTCTAAAAAGTATCTTTACGTAGCAGTAAATCTTTTGGCTCGGCCCTCTCTCATTTGAGCACTTTCAAATGCCAATTGACTGAGCGGGGATTCGATCACTTAATATTGGGCGCAGCTGGCGAGAAAGTTACTGATGTCTCACGAGGCTAGCCACACGCATTAGAGCCGTGCATTATAGACATTGTTGTTGACAAGAATTTACCTGAGCAATGGTGTTCGTAAAAATAAGAGTAGACAGGGAGAACAAGTTTCCGACAACCTGTAGGCTGTAGTCAGCTTCGTATTGTGAACTTTCTTGACGAAAATATTTCAGATATACTGTACCTTTGTCGAAAATAGATATATGTAATGAACAAGGAACAGAGAAAAATGTGAGATGATACAGAGTTATTCAAAAAGAAGAAACAGATTTCAAACATTTATTTCATCCAAGCTACAAAAGGTAGAACCATAATTCCAACGTTCCTGGACAGACCAAGTGTAAAATGTGAATGATTATTTTTTTTCTGATGAATCCACTTTTCATCTTTCCGGTACAGTTAATTGTCATAACGTTAGAATTTGGGCAAGTGAAAAACCCATGGCAATTATTGAACATGAACGAGATTCACCGTCTTCTGTGCCGTATCTAAACAAAGTTTATGGACCTTTCTTCTTCATGGATAAAACTGTGAGAGGACTAAACTATCTAGACATGCTTCAAAACGGGTTATTCCACGACCGACGTTACCTGAATGACACCATTCCAGGATGTTGGATTGGAAGAGGAGGAGCAGAAGATCAACTTCATCGCCGGTCGCCTCCCATGGCTCCAGACCTCACTCCATGTGATATTTATCTGTGGGGTTACTTAACAGACCATATTTTCATCCCCCATATGCCTGACACTATTGAAAGTTTGTGACATCAAATTTTTAGAGCTGTGAATTCGATAACTAGAGACCAGCTGATTCGTGTGTGGCAAGAAATGAGCCACTGTTTTGTTATTTGTCATGTAACACATGGTGCTCGTATTGAACGCATTAAAACGTGAAAATTGAACTTTTCTCTTTCCAGGAACGTTGGAATTGTTTTTCTATCTTTTGTAGTTTAGAAGAAAGAAATGTTTGAAATCTGTTCCTTCTCTTTGAATAACCCTGTATATACACTACGTCATTCACCTCATCGAGGAATGACTAGGATTCTTAGCTGTCACTCTCACGACACAGGTCTCATTCCCATATGCGCCGTGTACTTCCTGGTTCCATCTGTCATCCTTTTAGAGGGGAAGCATGCACTTTGTCAAAATAGAAATCACAAAGAATGTAATTGAGGCTTTATGCAGCAGATATTATACCACGCCATGTTTAATTATAATGTACTATAATGGGTATTTACCCGAGGCTCAGTTGAATACTGTATGACGATGTGCGGTGTATGAACAATGAACCAACCATCAGGCAATACCAAAAGAAGGAGATATGACTGGGGTAAGACAAGGATATCGGTGCGGTAAGTAGAAGCTTTCGAATGTTGTCGAAATGGAAGAGAGGAGGTAATTATGCGTTAACTACAAATTTGCCAACCCCACTTATAGAATATGTGATGCTGGCTCCATAAAACAGTATATATAATGACACAATGAGATGATGAAGTTAATAATAATACTACTACCGGTACTACTACTAATAATAATAACAAAGGAATTTTTAATTAATACCGGTATGAGACAGGGAGACGGACTGTCTAAAATTCTTTTCAACTGTGTTCTAGGAAAGGTAATAAAGGAATGGGAAATAAGGCTCAAGGAAGAAGGACTCTACCATGAAATAAGACTTGGATCGAAATTTAAACGGGTGGGTATCAATTGTTTGGCATTTGCTGATGACATTGCCATTCCTTCAGAAAATATACAACCAGCGTGTGTGCAAATAAAACTTTTGGGAAAGATAGCTGAGAAAGATGGACTTCATATATCTTTTGAGAAGACCAAATTTATGACTAATATTAGAAATTCTCCTACAGTTTTAATAACAGACTCCGGAAAAATTGACATGGTAGAAAAGTTCAAGTATTTGGGAGAAATTATTCAAATTAATGGACTATACAAAGAAGCAAATAGAGCAAGAATACGAAATTGGAACAAGTTTTTCAACTGACGAAGGATACCTACAATACGAAAAATCTTCCTATTGCAACTAAAATCCGACATTACAATACGGTAATTAAGCCGGAAAGTCTCTATGCTTCAGAATGTATGTTTTCCATTTTAAAAAAGGCGGAAGAGAAGAGCTAGAGAAAAAGGAAAGAAGGATACTTAGAGAAATATTGGGACCATTAAAAACTGAGAGTGGAGAATTCAGATACACAAAAAATTACGACCTCTACAAAAATAAAGAAATTTAAAAACTCTACGATACGATCAGGAAAAGGAGGGTTAATTTCGTTGGACACGTAATGAGGATGAATAACACCAGACTCACAAAACAAATTTTCAGTCATGTATACAAAAGCAAGAATGGTAATCAATGGGTACAAAGTACAAAAAGGGATATGGAAGAGATGGAAGTAACAATAGATATTATTCAGGACAGACCACTTTTCATTCTTTGTGATCTTGCTTTCCTTTCTTCATCAGAGATTACTATTTACATCGTTATGGCCATCTGTGGAGCGCGATAGAACTTATTTATCTGATGATGTTGATTTTTTCTTCTCGCAAAATGTCTTCATTTGGGCACTGAGAATATTCCTCTGTTCTTCAGTCCATGATCTATTAGGCCTGGAATTCAATTTCTCAGCAAATTAATGGTTGCTGATTACTTTTTTGAACTGGAGTCGATCTTGCATAATTTCCTCTGTGATGTCAAATCCTAGGTCTTCTTTTTAATTCAATAAGCAAGTTGTTCTTGACCTTCATAGACAGAGGAAGGTTGAGAATCCATTTGGTAGGCCTGTCATTATTCATTCTGAAAATATGGCCGTAGAACTTCAATCGCCTTTTCCTCAAGGTGCCAGTGATTTTTCAGAATGGTGATAAAGATCCCGAGATTTCCGTTTCATCCAAATTCCTTTTGAGCAGACTGGATCAATGATTTTCCTCAATATATTCCTCTCTACGTCATTAATAAGAGATATGCCTGCAATGATCAAGGTTTTCGAGGCGTATGTTCATCAGGTTTGATTAGCCTACTCTGGTATAATGTCTATATTTTGCCCCGCATCCGCACGACTGCTATCCGAATCTACTGGCATTACAATAATGTTCTATTTCTAGATAAAGCATAAAGGATCAAAGCAACACAGTTAGACATTTGAGGAGAAAGTCGCTCCCTTAGGCTATGTGTGCCATGTGCTAGGCTTTGCTTAAAATTATTGTTATACAGCCATAATTGCAACCCTTTTCAGTTCGGAGTATTAATTATACTTGACTAGCAACCCGACCCGGCTTCGCCCGGGAACAGTTATGAATGCATTACGTGATAAGCGTTTTTTCTTCAATGTCAATGAACAACGACCAATATCCGTTTTACGTCTCGGCATGATGGGTTAAAATCACTGCCTGGACTATTAATATATTATCATGGAGATGCATGTGCAACAAATTCTTGTCAGACGTGATTTAAGAACGGCGAGGTGCATGGAACACAAATCCCCCTTCCGTCCAATCTTAACTTGACTGTGAATTTTGTGGAACGAAAAGTTCACAGGCGAAATGAAGAAAAGCCGAGTTGCACTTCCAGGGAAACTACAAACACAACCACTCTTCTCTAAAGTTTTTAACTCAACACTTCTCGACAGTTTGCTGCCGGCTGTATCTGGGGCAATAAGCTCGTCCGCTAGCTAAGCTGTAACTGGAGTGATAGACTCACCCCTAGCTAGCTCGTAAATTGTCGCCTCAGTAACTGAATGGAGATTGTTGGAAGAAATGAAAACGTAATAACACTTATAGTAGGCGATGTATTGAAGATAGAGATATGCTCTCCCGGGCTTTTTGGTAGAACTTTTCATGCTGAACAATTCTTACACTCATAGTATATAGATATTTTTAACGATTTGCCCAGTGTAAGCTTAAAAGCTTAAAAAGCGCACGGACGCCAGTTTTTTTCGACATTTTCACTGAAATCGTTAGTGCTTGAGTTCCTTTGGTCGTAAATAAATTATTTTCTACAGAAACCTTCCTCGAGATATCCTTTACAGAATGGTGAAAACCGCATCAAAATCCATTCAGTGGTTCTCGAGATTACCCGTGACATCCAAGAATCGGAGACTTTGTTTTATACTAAGTAGAGATGACATAATTTGAATGAGATTAGCTTAAACCATCACCTTACATTAGTCATGAAAAAAAATAATTACGGAACAATATGATAGGCTATGTCAAAATTATCCGGGTCCTAGAAATGATATTCAACAAGTTCGTATTGGATTCTAAAAACTATCCTCAAATTTTCTCCAAACATTATCCGCAGCTAATCTGCTAACCGCACAGCCTTGCAAACTACACGGCGAAAAATATTGCGGATATCCGCGGATAAACCCATGGTTATACGCATCGGCGCAGGGCTTTATCTATAAGTAGTTGTCCGTGGTTTGCCATTTCCACTGCAGCCAAATGCCGGGATAGTTCCTATCTTAAGGGCACGGCCGATCAAAATCCTAGCCTCAATGACAATACAGACATTATAAAATAGTGCAGCCACTAGGTTATCAGGCAAAATCCACACTCCCCTATGTACGCGGGGTTACATGACCACAAAACTCGTAAATGAATAAGCAACAAAATTCCAAATATGCGCAATCTTTAAGGCTACTCAATTGGAGTTAGGGATATATGTACACAAAAGTTTGACCACCACTCATACATTTTGGAACATGGTGTATGTTTACCTGTTGTTGCTGACCTCGAGGTCTCTGTGGTGGGTGGAGGAAGGGTCGTGGTTTCAGTGGTCGAACACGTTGCTCTGCATCCTTCCGTCTGGAGGATCTCGGCCCGGGAGTCGAACTCGGACTAGAGCTTAAAAGGAACACTGTTTTAGGTGCCCGCAGTTCTTCTGGAGATACTCTGGCCGTGTTCTCGTCGAAGAAGGTGATGCTTCTGGCTCTAGAGGTCTCCCCGGTAGTCGTGTTCACTGTGTCCTCTATTAGCAGGGGGCTGCTGAGTGTGTCTAGCTCCGTTGGGGTCGTGGAGGCCGGAGTGGTGGTCGAGGTGGTGGTACTACTGCTGCTGCTGGTGCTGGAGGCTGTCCTCAATACCAGCATTCTCTGCACATCTCGAGGAGATGTGCTGTGCCCCCGCACCACATCGTACGCCACTATGCTGACCTGCGAACACACAGTTCAAGCAACGTAACTATACGCTACTTTTGGTGGGAAAGGAGAGAGGAGACCTCACTGTTCTGCACATTGAGAACAAAAATCATCATCATTATCATCAACAACAGCTTTTGGCTTCTAAATGTAAATCTATAGGTACAGATAGTTATTTATGTATTGTAGTTTTAAGGGGAAGAACAGCGAGGTCATCTGCCCTTCTATAGGTGCTGAGCCCGAATAGCTCATGCTGGTGATAGCTTGTACACGAACCATGGAATTTATAATGTTCAAGAATTGTGAAAGCACCCACAGCAGCATTCCACTACATTAGATGTTCTTTTGACTTCATTAAGGAGCAGTATAAAATTACCCTACATGATCAAAGACGTTCTCTTTGATGTGCAACCTGAATTTAAAATAATCAGTCATTCAGCTTAACCAGCCACATTTGTCATGGGCTAATGATATTTTATTTATGGTTTACGACCGAAGGTATAACACCGCCGATACGCGGAAGGAATGAACTTAGACGCTAAATGACTCGGAAGTGATCGAACTGAGCACACCTACTTCCGTGAAGGAATGACTTGAATCCGCACTTGCATGGCGAGCGGATGTGAAATTGTGAAGGTCCCAGGTGACCAAGTCTAAATGTATCATCGACGTTCAAATTGTGTAAAGTGAACACGTCTAAAAGTATTAATTATAGCACGAAGTGTGCTGGTGACGCGAGAAGTTCGTCCAAGATTGTGAATCTGATTATATTTATATTCAGTGAAGTGTTGACCACATGGTTACAGCGTGCTTCTATGGCTGACCAGTGACAAATAAGTTGTGTACCAGTAAAACCCCGAGTGGAGAATCTGGCCGTCATATTCAACAGATACAGTGAAATATTTACGAGCCGTGCAAAGGCCGACTGTAAAACCAATAAGATTAAGCTGATTTTCTTCGATATAATATCTAAAGCGTGTGAAGTTGTCTAGCTTCAGTGGAAAGACACGTGCCCAGTGTCAAAGCCAGTTTATATGTTTTAGCAGACAAGGCCATTTTAAATATTGTCTGCTGGTGGAAAGGGTGTAAAATCTGTGAATTTTAACACGCTTGAAGCTGTGTCCACTTTTATACGTATTTCAACGACTCTACAAGATGCCTTCATTTCACCACGTGCTGAGGCATAATAATCCTATAACTAAGAAGATGAGGGCTATGGCTTAAACATCCGAATGGGAGGAACGCTGAACACCTAAGCCACACTACAACCATGGATGACTACCCGAGGATAACCATGCTTGTGGCTGAGCAGAGAAGATATTTGTGGTTTGTCTGGATGAAAGGCAAAATCCTCAATCCTCGTGTCTGGATAATTATCTGCAATAGCTGTGAGTCATGATTTCCTAATCTATTTCTGTACGGTGGATGGTCATGGGTGGATTAGTCTGTATCATCCGTAACTCATTGTCAGTCATCAAGGTAGGCTTCTTTCATTCTTTATGACCACCTACTTCAGGTGATTTTTCACGCTTCTGAATGCTTCTCTTTGCATTTCGTTACTCGACACTGAGTTAGTCACCAGATTGTGGGTGTCCACACGGTGCGATATTGTTCTTAGAAGGTAATTCCGCATGACGGAACATCAATTTAGTTATTTGTGACAGGGGCATGTTTTTAATTCAGCTCCAACTGATATTTGGTCAAAGTTTTTGAAGTCTCCATTTCTATTATTTTAGTACGCCACTGACGTCTTTATTTAACATTATAGTGTATCGTTTAGGTATAGAAGGGATCCAGCCTGTTGTTATTGTCATATACATTTTTAAAGAGTGAGCAGTTCGCCACTAGAATCCAGATAATTCACATCGCTGTACATGAGTCAAGTAATGTTATGAACTTACTCATAAAGTTTATGTTACACGATTCGTATCATTTCGATTAGTTCCACCTAAGGTTAAGGTGTGACCCAGTATTTTACTATCATTTAAACATGTTTTGTACGCAGCACTCATTTGCTGTGAGCTTCAGTGGCGTTCCAAAATGTCAAAGCCTTTCAAAGAGAGAGAGGAATATCTTTCTGTTACGTCTATTTGGTTTTCAGAAGCCAAACATATCATTCTACTTGTAATTGATTCATCTTTAACGTTATAATAACTTCCTTTACATGTGTATAATCCTTTAGAGTGATTGCTAAGAGCACTCAGTCTACACTTACTGTGCTTTAATGTGTTGAAAGATCAGTGATAGACATTCCCTTTGAGATTCACTGACGCGCTCTGATGCTTAGCGCAAAGCGCTGGGAGCACAATGACAGGTGTTTGCCCAGTCCACGCCAATGACATTGCCCAAGGTTACTTACGATCTCTTTTGTGAGACAATTGACTATCGACTTCATTTTTATTTTCTTTATTTCTAGACCTTGCTAGGAATGTTCTTATGGGATATGCTTTGTTTATGCTCATGCGATTGACCTTGATTCAGTATCGATTTTTGTAAAGCTGTTCTGGTACAGGTGCACTGATAAGTAATGCTAAATTTTTAATATACTCGCAGGTATTTGCGAGCGAGCCCCAATATGTTTTGTCATGATTTATAATGGATTTGAGTAACTATTTGATAAGTTGGACCCTTAAGGCTACTATGTATTCTCACTTGTAAGTGAATGATTATTTACCGTGTTTTTAATACACGCAGGGTTGGTTACCACGTTTATTAGAGAAAGTCGGTCAGATCTATGTTACAGAACAAGTTTGGACCGAGGAGGAAAAGGTATGGTCTCTTTCGAGTACCGATTGTGTTATTGTTAACGTGCGAGCCACGTATTCTTTGTTGAGGTGTACCACGTGTTGGTAGCACGCTCTTGCGACGCCTTGCATTTGGTCAACTATCTTAATAATCAATGGACTCATAAATCTACGACACTAAACTTAGGACTAAATCATGAATCATCAATTTATTTCCTAAACCGGCGATGCTAATAATACAGTTAAACCTTAATCGTTGTTAAATTTTGATCTTATACTTGTAGTCTAGCAGACCAATGCATTGCGCCTTCGTTCGTTCTTACTAGTAAGTTTTTAAAAGCTGACACAGATAGACTTTGACAGAGATCGCACGAACCCAAAGTTCAGAACTCATGGGGCGTGACCCGATCAGGGGAATGCTGTTCTTGCACAGTTTGATTCTCAAGTTTAGACACCCTGATAGCTGACGGTGGACAACAAACAGTTGTTCATCTGTTGCAGGCAGGATTAATAAGATGATTATTTGAGTGTATAACTTATTTATTACTGATGTGTTTCCCACTATTACCCTACTGTATCTTGTAAGATAAAACATCTTTGTTGTTTGTATATAATTGTACCAGTGTACTGTAAGATGATGACTGACAATAATTGGTTTTGTATAGTTTGTGTATCACGGACGTCTGACGCCGTTGATCAGATTAAAGCAGGAGTAGTTCAAATAATTATAGTATAAATGTAAATATGGGATGGTACCAGTCCCTTAACTTTGCTGTCATGTTTGACATGTTTTGATGCCTTCTTCCTAGAAGCATCAGTTTGTCTGTATAACGATTTTTCTTGTGGTACCATTTCCCCAGGTTTTCTTTGTTTTGCTGTATTTAGGACCTGTCGAGGGGATTATACTTTAATTTTAGGAGTTGTTTATTTTTTCTTTGCTTTTTAGCCACGGAATAGCCGTTTTATCAAACCCTCCGACCGTAGGACAGGGGTTTGACCTTCCAAATAAACCAACCATGACTATGTCTTAAGTCTGGATTTTAATTATTTAGTAGTTTTGACCTTTTGGGGGTGCATTTTCTTTGGGCGTCTATGACAATCACTGTGATGGGAACCTGATCCTTAGGGATGCAGAGTCTTGTGCCGGCTTGTCCCAAGAAGTGCATTCCGATCCTCTCCGGCAATGTGTCTCGAGGTAGAGGTCATCTGGGAGGCCACGTTACGGTTGGTGGTAACCAGATAACCTCGTCCAACGGGCACAGTACAGTATGTACGTTGTCGTTTGAGCACCTTGTGGTGTAGCGGTTAGCATACTTGTTTGGTCCCCCACCCCTCAATTATTATCCAGTCTTCGAACTCCGACCTTGATGACATGCTGGACCATTTCAGAGCCATACACTTTCATTCACTGAAAATGTGCACAAAAGAGGATATTTTAAGTACATTAAAAGAGTTAAAACTACACAAATAATAAATAAAAGAGTATCCCTGCCCTCAAACTCAAATCAAACACATGCAAGATTTGTGCATCGTAGCCATCTACGATCTGTAAAGTGCGCGGATGCGGATATCCGCGAGAATCTGCAATTTTTTCGCCATGCGGATAAAGTTTGCATGGCTGTGCGGATAGTGGAGAAGCTGCGGATAATGTTTAGAATAAATTTGCGGATAGCTTTTAGATTACAATCCAAACCTGCTGAATATCATTCCTAGGACCCGGATGTTATGCCACTTCATATTATTCCGTTATGTTTCTTTCATGACAAATGTAAGGTGATTTAAGATAATCTCATTAAAATTAAGTTAATAAGCATAATTAACACTCCGAACTAAAAAGGGTCATCATTCTGACAATTTAACATTTATTTTAAACATAGCACATGACATAGGCTACATAGCCTAGGGGAACGACTTTCTCCTCAAATGTCTAAATGTGTCGCTTTAAAACTTTATGTTGATATCATTAACAAGTAGTTCCGTGAAGAACTAAATAGCCTATTTCAATATATCCTACTAATATCAATTGCCTCTATCAACATACAAATTGTCAGTTTGATTGCTGTAATAGATTCGGAGATATTGAGAACCGTCTAAATATTTTGGATGGTCACCATGTTGGATTTTTATATTATAGGCCTTAGGTTTATGTACTATTACATGAAGATTATTTGGTAGGTGTTTTATTCAAACTTCAGTCGCATGATTAGGACACAAGAAATAAAAGCGGGATTTTAAAATTTCGCCCAGCCGCCATCTTGTGGTTAAGGAAATAATTTTAATGAATTAGATGCCAGTCGATTGAAATATGTATAAGCATTTACCGTATTAAGTTTCACTGTGCTCGGATGGTTAAAACGCAAGAAAAGTCCATTTGGATATTTAAATTTCGCGTCGCCGCCATATTGGATTTGTGCTCGCCAGGTTATTGAACGTCCCATAGGTGAACTTATGCTTATAGCCTTTATACACTTACAAAATTTCAGTTTGATGCTGTAGTAGATTAATAGATATTAGGAACCATCTAAATATTTCGCATGGTCGCCATGTTGGATTTTAATATATGTAGGCAATAGAGTTATGTTCTATTAGATGATGATTATTGTGTACGTTCATTATGCAAATGTTGATTTCGATCGCATGATTAGAACACAAGAAATAAAAACTTAATTTTCGAAATTCGCACAGCCGCCATCTTGAGGTTACGTAAACAATTGAACTGAATTAGATACCAGTGCATTACAATGTGTATAAACATTTGCTGTACGAAGTTTCATTGAGTTTGGATCAATAAATCGCGATGAAAGTCTATTTAAAACTTTCAAATTCGCTTGACCGCCATGTTCGTTTTGTAGGTAACCGATATTTGAAAGTCTCATAGATGAACTTCCAGTAGTGCCCTTTATCTCCGTACAAAATTTCATGGAGATAGTGGTAATAGTTTCAGAGATATAGAATGCCGGTGAAATATTTCGCACAGCCGCCATCTTGAGGTTATGTAAACAATGGAACGAAGGTAGATGTCGGTGCATTACAATGTGTATGAACATGTACTGTACCAAGTTAAATTGCGTTTGGTTGGTTACATCGTGAGAAACGTCTATTTAAAAGTCTAAACTTTGGTTGGCCACCATGTTGGTTTTGTAGTTACCAGGTTTTCAAAAATCACATAGGTGAACTTCTAGTGTTTCCCTTTATCACCGTACAAAATTCCAGGGTGATATCGGTAATAGTTTCGGAGATATTGAATGCTGGTGAAATATTTCGCACAACCGCCATGTTTGGATTGGTGAGACGTAACAAAATTTGAAGAGCACGGTCGGGGTCGTCCGGGATAGTGCTCTGAACTTACCGAGTTTCATTGAAATCGATCCAGCCGTTTAGATTTTATTAGGGTGGGGGGACACACACACACACGCGCGACACACACGCACACACAGACAGACACATGAACAAAACGTGATCTCATAAGCCTATTTTTAGCCTACTTTTCACATTTTGCAAAAATGAGGAAAAAGTAGACTGATGAGATTGGGCAAATGTGTGTCTGTCTGTCTGTCTGTCTGTCTGTCCTTCGGTCTGTCTGGCTGTGTGAGTGTCCCCCCCCCCCCCCCCATAAACTCCTAAACGGCTGCAGCAATCAAAACAAAATTTGGTAGGAGTAAAGATCCATACCTGAATATCTCACGGCCATATTTGAAAATGATGTCAGTGCTACCAACTGCTGAAAAATCGCAATTGAAATTTGAGCTCCATGTTGTATATCTTGGAAGGTATGAATGGGAGCTATTTCAAAATTGGCACACGTATAGATAATAATATTGCAGTTTAATTTCCATGAGGCCATACATGGCAGTGTTGCCAAAATGATTATAAGCTTGCTGATAGGTCCAAATTTTATATGCATATAACTTCTACACTATCAATTGGATTTCAACCAAATTTCGTATGTGCTATGTGTACATAAACAGATATGACTGAGCGTATTCTTAAGAGCCACCAGGGCTACCAACTGTTAATAAATGCTTTCAATTTTTTATATCCAAATACCCATATACCAGAATGTATGCAAGCCGACAGCTTTAAACTATGCACACGTATAGTACCTGACATTCTATATTAATTTGGAGTAACTTATATACGTCAGTGCTACCAACATGATTCTAAGCCTGCTGAGAGGTCCAACTTTAAATACATATAACTTCTATACTATATTTTGTATTTAATTCAAATTTCGTGTGTGCTATGTGTACCATAACAGATATGACTATGCCGATTCTTGAGAGTAACCAGGGCTGGCAACTGTTAATAAATACTGTCTCTATTTTTGTTACCCTAATGTCAATATATCATAAAGTATGCAAGCCCATAGCTCTAAACTTTGCACACGTTTAGTACCTGGCATTCTAGATTAATTTGGAGTAACTAATATAGGCCTACGCCAGAGCTGCCAACATGATTCTAAGCCTGCTGATAGGTCCAATTTTAAAATGCATGTAACTTCTATACTAACTAACGGATTTCATTCAAAATTGACACAACAATAGATCATATTATTTCAGGTATTTCTGACCATTACATGTATGTCATTGTTGCCAACATGATTTTACGCGCGCTGTTATATCCAATGTTAAACTGCATGTAACGTCCATGCTATCCATTGGACTTCAACCAAATTTTGTATTCTGTACCTTAAGAGATGGAACTAAGAATATATTCAGTCACCAGGGCTGCCAAATGTAGTTCTCTTTTAGGCTACATTATGCCAGGTATACAGTATTTCGAACTAATTAGAAATTTCGATATTACCAACTTAATTTCGTCATTATTCTAGATAGATCCATATAGGTTAATCATTGGCATGCATCTTAAATTTTAAGAAAAGTAGGCTCTTTAATTCGTCACGGAACTTCTTGTTTCATACGAAGTATGTCCAGAAAGTAAGTTCCGTTTGGTAATAACATTAAATTGTGTACAGATACAGAAAAATTAGTTATTGCACAACATTCTACAACCCTTAAACTACTTTTCCACATAACTGCCGAAATGTTGCAGGGATTTGTCGTAGCGTGGCACGAGTTTTTGTATACCTTCTTCATAGACGTGTGCCGCCTGTGTCTTCAACTAGTTGTACGTTCCGCTGCAGCGCAGTTCCGCATATGCGCGGTAGACGCTCTGTATCAAGGACAGCTGTCAGCCACGTACGCGTTGTTGTGCATGTTTACTCGAACAATGTCGGTGTTGATTGAAAGTCCCGCCGCTTGTGAAATCAGATCTGTGATTCGTTTTCTGAATGCTAGGAAAGTGAAACCAATTGAAATTTATCGGCAAATTTGCAAAGTGTATGGACAAAATGCGATGAGTGATTCAATGGTGAAAAGATGGGTCCAACAGTTCAATGAAGGACGTAGTGAAGTGCACGATGAAGAACGAAGTGGGCGTCCATCTTTGGTTACAGAAGAACTGGTTCACGCGATTGATGACAAGATCCGGGAAAACCGCAGGTTTACAATTAGTGCTCTCGCTATGGAATTTCCCCAAATCTCACGATCATTAATTCATGAAATTGTTACCTAAAAACTGAACTTTCGTAAACTTTGCCGACGTTGGGTACCAAAGATTCTTACGGAGCAACACAAAACAAAACGGATGGGTAGTGCACTTCAGTTTTTGACCCGTTACAATGAAGGCGGCGAAGAATTTCTGACACAGATAGTCACAGGAGATGAAACTTGGGTTTCTTACGACACCCCTGAAAGTAAGCGGCAATCAATGGAATGGAGGCACACTTCATCCCCAGCAAAGGTTAAGCCGAAACAAATCTTGACACCTCGGAAAATAATGTGCACAGTGTTCTGGGACTGGAAAGGCATCTTACTCATTGATTTCTTACCGCGTGGTCAAACAACCAACGCATATGCTTACTGCGAGACACTTAGGAAATTGCGCCGCGCAATACAGAATAAGCGCCGAGGGTTGCTGTCAAAATGTGTTGGTTTTTCTTCACGACAACGCACGACCACACACTGCAAATGTGACGAAAAACCTCCTACAGGGATTTAGCTGGGACGTGTTTGACAACCCTCCGTACAGCCCTGACCTCGCTCCTAGCGACTTTCATCTGTTCACACATCTCAAGTCTTTCCTTGGCGGTCAACACTTCAACAATGACGACGAGCTGAAAGAAGATGTTTCCAACTGGTTGAAGACACAGGCGGCAAACTTCTATGAAGAAGGTATCCAAAAACTTGTGCCACGTTACGCCAAATGCCTGCAAAAGTTCGGCAGTTATGTGGAAAAGTAGTTTAGGAGGTGGAGAATGTTGTGCAATAAATATTTTTTCTGTATGTGTACACAATTTAATTTTATTACCAAACGGATCTTACTTTCTGGACGTGCCTCGTATATGAAAATAGGCTAAAATATTATTAATTATAATGCCAGTAGATTCGGATAACAAACATGCGGATGCGGATAACAGTAGTGCGGATGCGGATAAAAATCGTGCGGATACGGAGCAGATGCGGATAACGTTTTATGTACCCGCGCAGAGCTCTAACGATCTGATACAATCTGTTACTATCTACAAAACAACATTACGGCCGAAACAGCTGCCTATTTTTGTGGAGGCCTTAAACTAACTTAATATAATAATCCTTTCTACTGTGCTTACTCTGCCTAATATAGGAACAGATATTTACAAAACGTATATACAACTATTGGTTGAATGAAACAAATTTGATGGGGACAGATTATTAACCTGCTAATCGCACGTCGAGGTCAAGGACTGGCGTCGCAACGCAAGCTTTAATGCAATGTCAAGTCCCAACGACCTACTGGCCTGAGCACAGATATATGGGCCTTCTCTTCTTGAAACCCGAGCACCAATTAAAACATCACTACCAGGGCGTGATGGCGCATAATGACGTGACGACAGTGAGGGAGCCGAGATAGGGACAATGAGTAAATGCAAAGGAATAATAATAATAATAATCATCATCATCATCATCATCATAAACGTAGTTTGATTTGCAATATTATGGAAAATGTATCCTTCTCATGCCAAGTCAAGAACATAATATGGTTTATATTTCTTATTTTATATTTGCAAACCGACGGGCGATTTTGCAGGGAACGGAAGTAGGCATAATTTGTTTAATGTTTTATTTTGAATATCTTGGGGGTTAACATTTCCGAAGGCCTAACATTTGATACTTGTTTCGTAATCCAGAATCTAACATATAAACTTCAAATCACACTAATACAGTCATCACAATTAACACCAGTTATCAGACCGATTCTACACACACCCAAAGTACACGGGGCTACATGACCTCGTTGTCGCAGTCCCTAAACTTAAGAACCAACCAACCTTCAAATCTTATCGTCCAGTTCCCTACTCAAACAAGAACAAAACCGGACAGTGCTCAACAATTATATTTGGTCATTATTGGAATATCCATATCAAAACATGGCCTTGAATCAGCTTCCCTTAAAATGGAAGATACTGATAGGAAAGCTAATTAGAAGTGGGTATTCCTCCCGGTGACACACCTGATTTATGCACTATAAGCTACATCACGAAAATACAATGGGTTGATCCTATTTGATCGAGATGTGTAGCATATTAACGTCTCAAAAATCATCCTTAAAACAGGAAATCCTCATGAAGTTGTCACAATACCCCTCAACGATGAGATATTGTTAAGCAAACTACAGCTGTCAGATGAGCTCAAATGAACCAGATGATCCCACAGTTACATATATTAAGGAAAAATACAACAACGATGGAAATATCGATGTTTTAGGGCTATTGAAAGACGCAAGAGATTCCATTTCAAAATTATTAGTGAAGACATTTGAATTGTATAAATTGAATCACAATTTACTGCGGCTGGCTGCGTGGCTCAGTGGTAATGTTCTCGCTTGTTGTTTCCATGGTTGCAGGATCGAATCCTGGTGCAGTCAGCTGGCACTTGAGGGTACGCAAATGCAAGGGAGCCTTGTCAGTAGATTTACTGGCACGTTAAAGATCCCCTTCGGGGTAAAATTCCGGCATCCCGCCATCCCGGCATCCCGGCGTCTCTAAAAACCGCAGATGTTAAAAGGGTCGTAAAACAAATAATATTATTATTGTACAATTTACTGCGTGATATACTCTAGTTACTACGACACTGAAAGGTTCAATAGCTATAATGAGGAATCACTTATAGCAGGCACACTTAATTTGGTGCCCGCGAGTGAAATTTGGCGCTCTCGTCTTACGAACCAAAAGATGCTCGCAAGCACAAGCTCCCCTGAGATTCATTCTTCAAAACAAATTCTGTTGCACAAACCAGAATACAGTGAAACCCCTCAAATCCGAACTAATTGGGGCTGTAGCCGGTTCTGATTTCAATTTATCTCCCCCCCCCCCACCCCCAATCCCCCAGGGCCTCACTCCTAGTGGGACGTGGGTTGGCGACTACGGGGCCCAAACTGAGTCCGGCATTGCTTCCACTTCCTTGTGCCGCGCTCCTCTCCGTCTTCTTTCCTGTCGACCTCACTTGGTCAACTCTTGTTCTCTTCCGAACCCGACGGTGTTAGGGTATCCGAGGCCTAGGGAGTCTTTTCCTTTCCCGCCTTAATTGGCCCTTGTCTCATCTTTTCTGATACCCTCCGTCTGCGAGGGGTCAGCCTTCTTTTTCTTTTCCTGTTATCTCCTGCCTTCTGTTCAAGGCTCTGAAGGAGGCAGGGTGTATGTAGCCCCACCACTTCTGGTGCACCCTAGATATTGCTACACCCTCAGGGGCTCACGGCTGTTGAGTTCGGGAGTTGGCGACCCCGAGGGATTCCTGAGCTGGGTCCGGTTTACCCCCTTTTATCCATTATATCTGGGGCGGACCCTCTCCTCTTTCACTTTCCGATCTGCCTTTCATGGCTCTCCTTCCTTCCAGGCCCCTCAGTCCGCGTTCTTCGAGGGTTGAGGGAATTTCTTCTCCTCCTGTCCTTTATTTGCGTTCTTCTTCTTTTGTTTTCCATTTCTTCTTCTGGTATGTAAGTTCGTGGTTAGTTTTAGTTATGGTTTACAATTCATTTTCATCTTCACGATCACCCAAACCATTAGGGGCCGATAACCTAGATGTTAGTCCCATTAAAACAACAATTATCATCATCATCATCATCATCATCATAATCATCATCAATTTATTAGGATTAATCGAAAAATGTCCATAACATAATAACCTGCCCTCGTGGGCAACAGTTGATGTCAGTGAAGAATGCAGCGAACATGAAATAGTAAGTCTGGTCCAAAGTCAACATGACGGCCATTTAGCTAGTGACAGTGAGGAAGTAGAAACTTCGACAGACAATGTGACTTATACTGAAGCTGCATCTGCTCTTGACATCGCATTGCGCTTCGTAGAACAACACGCAGCAGCCACGCCAAACGAAGTCTTCTTCTTGCGACGCTCGAGAGCAAATGCCACCGCGAGAAGCCTTTCGTCACTTCGACAATTGAAGACAACTGATTTCAAGTGAATGATTATGTGATATTTAGTGTGTTTCAATTGTTATTTCATTGTTTTTGCAAAGTGATTAACCTAAGGAATTGCATTAGTCAACTTTTCCGTTTTTCAATCCTCGATGAGGTAAGTATGTAGGTACATTTACACTTTGTTAAGTAGGCTAACTGTACTTCTTTGTTCAATTTTCAACTATTAAATTATGTAAAATAAGGTTATAATGTAGAATATATAATTTAGCAATGGCTAAATAAATAAGTTTTTCTTTTTTGCGCGTGTTCTTCGAACTTACAATTGTTGAAAAAGACTCGTTTGAATTACCTGAGATTTCGGATTTCCGGGGTTCAAATTTGAGGGGTTTCATTGTAATAAGGTTTTTATTACAAGTTTTGATAGTCAAAAATGATTTAATTTCGTGAAATAATATTTTCAATTCACAGTAAAAACAATTACTAATAGTCAATACCGTAATCCATTTCATTTGGATGAAACAAATTCACTCTTGTCTCTAATTCAACAGGCTGCTCGTTAATGAGACATACAACAGAAGTTTTGATTGCTGGAACTCGAGTGGAAATAGCGCATGTGTTTGTTCTCTGTCCTCTCTCTCGTCACCAATATTGTTCGACCGGCTCAGCCTCGTGTAACACCTCATTCTAACTTGCCCAGTTTCGTATGTGCAGCATTATTTAGGACCTCGCTTCTATTGAATTCATACACCGTGTGGCAAGTAACTACAGAACAAAACTTAACATATTAATGAATAGACATAGCACAATGCGTGTCTAACTAGTAGCTGCTTCACCCCCCAAGCCCGGGTTTGATTCCTGGCTCTGCCAAAAAACAATTCTGGTATGAGGTTTGGAACAGGGTACACTCAGCCTCGTGGGACAAAACTGAGAACGGGTGTGTTCGATTTAAGGCCACAGTCTCCTCTTTCTCAATCCTCACCTGGATTACAAATACACACACTGCGACATACACCAGAATAATACAGGTTATCAGATAAATTTATCACATACTGCAGTATTAGAGAGTAAATGACCACGATGTCCAAGCCCCGTACATTTAACGACAAGAGCAACAACAACACCATCAAAACTTATATTTGGAGATCGCACAAGCTTCAATGAGTGGGAATTAAGTGCGCTTGTACTTGTTGCCATGGTAACTAGGTGTCGGTAATTTGTTTACACAAAAGTGTCCACACTAATCTCAGTCCAGCGGCTTAGGTGGCGTAGTCGGTAGCATGTTGAGCTTCTATGCCCAAGATCGCGGGTTCAAATCCAGCCAAAGTCGTTGGATTTTTAAGAGCGTTAAAAATCCCTCAGTATGCCTTCCTTCGGAGTGGAAGTAAAGCCAGTGGTCCCATGCCATAGATTTATTGCATTTTATAGAACCTTCCACTAATTACACCTGTGTGAAGCTAAATTGTATAGGTTAAGAATGTAAACAACGATCTTAAGTTCCTACGTTCGTTGCCAAGAGCCAACTGCGGTGGCACCTGGTAGCTAAGTTCTGAACTAGTAGTCGTTCACGGTGGCGTTCGGTGGCAAAAGTAGGAACTATATGAAAAATTCAAAAGTCTGCGGTCCTTACTTGAATTAAAAAACAGATCACACACACTAATACAGTCATCACAATTAACACCGGTTATCAGACAGATTCTACACACACCCAAAGTACACGGGGCTACATGACCGCGTTGTCGCAGTCCCTAAACTTAAGAACCAACCAACCAATCCCAGTACCCAAACAAATCCAGGTTACAAGAACAGTAATTCAACGTATATTTGTGAATAGAAGCTGTAAAGACAAATAATAATATTGCTCCCGTTGTAAGTGTTATGAATTTGGGAAGTTGCTCGACTGCTAACCGACAGTTTAAAATATTCACCCCACTTGGACCACTCAAACACGCTTTGCGTTATAAAGTACAGTAGTGATTAATAGAACATCAGTAATGTATTGAAAATTCACAAAGGCTCTGGAAAGTACATTGTGTTTAGATTGTTCAGCTGGTTCCGCTTTGTCGTGTTAAAATGTTACCTTATTACTGGATGTGGGTACTTTTACACACAGAGCGTGGGCGGTGGAGTGCATGCATTATTCATGACTTAAAAGATGCTTGATGACATTCTCATTCACAATGGAGGCAGAAGTGTGAGCATAAGGCAACAGCAAGTACTTAGCACTGTATTTGAGACCATGATGGTTTCTCATACACAGGGCAGTGGCGTATGCAGGATTTCCTTTGGGGGGTCATTACTATAGAATGGTAATTGTGCAGGCCTACACTATTAAAGGGGCAGATGACCTTGCTGTTCCGCCCCTAAAACTACAGTCATCATCATCATTCATATTACAATATTTCGATTAATATGCATAGAAAAACATTATTTAAATAAGCATTCTCTTTGGATGAAAACTATTTTGGGCTTCACTATATTTTCAGCACAATAAAAAAGATGACAAAATAAGATTCCTTTAAATATGGAAAACAGTATCTAAATATTAAAACTGAAATGATGCAGAGGTATCATCATGTCCATACGTGATTGCTTATGATTTTGATATTACGTGGGAGAAAAATAATGTTTTGCTCTCCATATTCTTACCGCCATTACTATTGGCTCTATTACTATCCTATTGGCTTTATCTGCATCATTGATAGGAATAAATTGCAGAAACTCCTTGTGTTCGGTACCCAATTGTCTTCAACGAAACGGACACACAGCGGTGTGATTTAAGTTACCGATCGCACATTTCAACAGAAAAACTGATCCATGGCCCGCTCCAATGCTGAAGGAGGTGTCACGCTGCGAGTAGAGTGGAGGGCATTTACCAAGTGACCAACGTGATCATATTTAAAACATATACAGGAGTAAATAAAGTGGTAATGTAAAACAGGTGATAGATTGGGCAGTATATGGATTCAAGTAAACAAATGTCTCTAGGGGAGGGGGTGAATCCTACCCCCCCCCCCCCTTCGGTACGCCACTGCCACAGTGTAATAATAAACGTATGACCTCAGCTGCCTGGTGTATATATTCTGAGCTGGAGCCATTAAGTTGATCTACTCTACAATTCCCATTTTCCACTTGCAATTCCACCATACCTATACTGCAGTGGTTCTTAACCGCTGTCCCTCGACACCCTAGGATGCCATGTGATCAGCTAAGGGGTGCCCTGAAATATTGAGATAAACCAAGGAAAATATTACTGTCTACTTATGCCTAAAGTCTTGTAAGTTCTTGAAATTAAATAAGTCAGATTAATTACTCCCATGCTCGACAAATGATGACACTGATCAATTCATTTCGATGATTCAATTATACTTGTGTCCGGCAGATGGCATTGCAGCCAATCCCTCTGGAACATTCCCGATTCAGTACAGACTACTTGCATCCACACAAACATTCCCGATTCAGTAAACTGAGGACTACTTGCATCCTCACAAACATTCCCGATTCAGTATACTGTAGACTACTTGCATCCCCCCAAACATTCCCGATTCAGTATAGACTACTTGCTTCCTCACAAACATTCCCGATTCAGTATACTGTAGACTACTTGCTTCCTCACAAACATTCCCGATTCAGTATACTGTAGACTACATGCATCCTCACGAACATTCCCGATTCAGTATACTGTAGACTATTTGCATCCTCACGAACATTCCCGATTCAGTATACTGTAGACTATTTGCATCCTCACAAACATTCCCGATTCAGTATACTGTGGACGACTTGCTTCCTCACAAACATTCCCGATTCAGTATACTGTAGACTACTTGCTTCCTCACAAACATTCCCGATTCAGTATACTGTAGACTACTTGCATCCTCACGAACATTCCCGATTCAGTACACTGTAAACTATTTGCAACCTCACAAACATTACCGATTCAGTATAGACTACTTGCTTCCTCACAAACATTCCCGATTCAGTATAGACTACTTGCTTCCTCACGAACACTCCCGAGACTTCAGCACAACAATAAAAGTTGTTGTTGATTCTTCAGGAGCTTTGCGGCATTGTGGTCATGTAGCCCCGTGTACTAGTATGTGTGTAGAATTTGTCTGATAACCTCTGTCACGGGGATGTCTGTACTAGTGTGTGTATTTGTAATTGAGGTAGGATTTAGGAAGAAAGCGGCCGTAGCCTTAAGTTAGGTGCCATCTCGACATTTACCTGGAGTAGAAGTGGGAAACCACGGAAAACCACTTCCAGGGTGGCAGAGATTGAAATCGAATCCGCTCCTCAGTTTTGCCTCACGAGACTAAGTGTACACCTTTTCACCCCTCAGACCAGAGTTAAATGCCTTGGCAGAGCCGGGAATTGAACCCGGGCCTCCACAGTGACAGCCCAAGAATGCTAGCCACTCCGCAACTAGCCAGTCAACAATAAAAGTGTCACCGGGTTTAGTTTTTTCCTTCACGTTGATTCACAGTGTTTTACTCTGGATAAGTTCTTTGTTAAACATTAACTCCAGACAATAAAAGTGTACAATCATCTCCTGTTGCTTGCTATTATACTGCATAAAAGTAAACACGTGACATCCCTCAACCAAATGCTTTCTGGTCATTTTTATCCTAATGCCTTCGGGCTGATAGGCTACAACCAATGCAAAGTCGACTTCGTTTTGCGCGAGTCACGTCACGAGTGTTGTATTTATTCTCAGTGACTGTAGTAAAGTTTACTGTATTGTGTTATTATTTACGTTACTTATTATATCATCTTTCAATAAATAATTATATTAAACTAAATTAAAAATTAAAAAAATATCAAGTAAGGGTGCCCCAACTTTTATATTTAATGTTATTCCCAAGGATGCCATCCTCCCCCATGGTCTGGTACCTTGACGTGGTGGGGAGGCTTGTGTGTTTCAGTGATCCGAGAGCAATGCCGGCGGGAGCTTCGGCTCCTGGCAGGGTCACCCATGCCGGTAAGGTCGAGGGTGAGAGATCAGACTAAATGACAGACTACACCATGATGGTGGGCAGCAGCGTCATCAGTAGGTTATTTCCAGGCGGAGCTGTAATTCAGTGGTACGGTTGGAAAACTGCGGGGGCTCGTTTTCAGTCCTTAAGGTGGCAGCCCTACCAGAAAACTAGGAAGCTGTGGGCTAATAACTCGCACTCTCCGAAATTGTTTATTAAATAAACTGAAAAGAATGAAAACCGGACGGGTCTCATGTTGACAACTTTCGGCACGAAAAGGAAGACACGAATAGGTTTCTGGAATGTGAGGACTCTGGGTGAGAGTAGTAGGCTGAGGCAGGTGACCAGAGAAATGATCTCGTATAAACTTGATATACTTGGGCTCAGTGAAATAAGATGGCCAGATTTTGGTGAGATAAAAACTTATGAAGGACTTACCCTCATATACTCTGGGAGGAGCGAGGAGAATGCGGAACGCAGAGATGGGGTTGGTCTTTTGCTTACTGAACATGCAAAGAAAAGCCTTATACTCGTAAGTTGGCCACCCATTTCCGAGCGAATATTATTAGCACGATTTAAGACTCGCATTCGCAATGTTACGATTATGCAATGCTATGCACCCACGGAACCATCAGAAGAAGAACTTAAGGAAGCATTCTACTCCCTTCTACATGAGACAGTAAAGAAAAGCAGTAAGAGAGATGTGATCAAAATAATGGGAGACCTTAATGCTAAGGTAGGAGAACAACGAGGGACTAGAATATATGATGGGTGTACATGGCCTTGGGGATAGGAATGGAAATGGGGAAAAGTTCACAAACTTCTGTGCTAGCCATGACCTTGTTATTGGAGGTACTTTGTTTCCTCATAAGAGGTGTCATAAGATCACGTGGATTTCCCCTGATTATGACACTGAGAACCAAATTGACCTCATCGCAGTGAGTAGGAGATTCAGAAGATCACTCACCGATGTTCGGAACAAGAGAGGAGCTGATGCTAGCAGTGATCACCACCTTATGCTGGCTGAGTTCAAGATGAAGATCATGGTGGCAAAGAAGAGGTTTGAAAAACAGACCAAGAGATTTGATGTGAGGAAGTTGAAGGAGGAGAAGGTCAGAGAAGAATTTAAATTGGAGCTAAGAAATCGTTTTCAGGTACTCCAATCTGATACATCAGAAACTGATATTGAATCTTCCTGGAGTAATGTAAAGAACATCATCCTTGAAACAAGTGAAATAGTCCTGGGAAAGAGCAATCCTCTCAAGAAGGATTGGATGTCAGAACAAACTTGGGAGGCAATAAGTCATAGGAAAATGATTAAGGAGAGGTTAAATATGTGTAAGACTCGACATCAGAAAGCAAAAGTGCAAGCAGAATACACGGTCGTTGACAAAGAAGTCAAAAAGAGTGTGAAGAGAGATAAGAGTAATTGGATCGATGAGATGGCGAAGAAGGCAGAAGATGCTGCATCAAAGGGTGACAGCAAAGAAATGTACCGCATCACAAGAAAAGTTTCCGAAAGAACCGACCCATAAAAGACAAACAGGGAAATTTACTCACAACTCAAGAAGAACAACAAGAACGGTGGAAGGAATACTTCGCCGAAACTTTTAATGTTGATCGAGGGATTAATGAGCACCACAAAGAGAGGAATGATGAACCTGATAATTCTGATCCAAATATTCTTTTGCATAGTCCAACTTGTGCTGAAATCAAAGAAGCCTTGCTACAGCTGAAGAATGGAAAAGCCCCCGGTGTCGACAACATTTCGCCAGATGTCCTCAAGATAGACATGGACACCACAGCTGATATCCTGAAGCCATTGATGGAAAAGATCTGGTTTGAAGAGAAGCTGCCTGCGGAATGGAAGAAAGGTGTGATTGTTAAAATCCCAAAGAAGGGTGACTTGACGAATTGTAACAACTGGAGAGGTATTACCTTACTATCCGTACCAAGCAAAGTATTTCTCAGGATAATCTTGAATCGCGTGAAGAAGTCTATCGAGTCGAAGTTGAGGAAAGAACAAGCTGGATTTAGGGAACACCGCAGTTGTGTGGACTTAATTAACACTTAGCGGATTATTGTGGAGCAGAGTAACGAATGGCAAGCAGCACTGTACATCACGTTTATAGATTTTGAGAAGGCCTTTGATTCCATTAATAGGAAGGTCATGTGGGAGACCTTAAAGGAATATGGTATACCAAGTAAAATAGTTAACATCATACGAGCGATGTATTCTGGTTATGAATGTCAAGTCCTGCATGAGGGTCAACTATCCCAGCCATTGGCCATCCAGACTGGAGTACGACAAGGCTGTATACTTTCTCCCACTTTGTTCCTGATTGTTCTTGATAATACTCTTAGGAAGGTGGGGAGAGGAAGGAAGAGAGGGATACAGTGGGGACTTCGAGACAGGTTGGAGGATCTTGATTTTGCTGATGACATCTGTATGCTAGCACAGCGATTCAGAGACATAGAGGGAAAACTGGCAAACTTAGAACTTGAAGCTGCTAAGGTTGGACTTAAGATAAACCCAAAGAAGACAAAGGAGCTGTGAGTGAACTCCACAGTACAGGCTGGTCTCACTGTGGGAGGAGTAGATGTAGAACAGGTGGATACATTTGTTTACTTGGGAAGCGTGGTAACGGGAAGTGGAGGGGCTGAGGAGGACGTCAAGAGCAGAATAAGAAAGGCAAATGGGGCTTTTGTGCAGCTCTATCCAGTATGGAGAAACCGTAACATATCCAGGAAGACGAAAATCAGACTTTTTAATACCAATGTGAAGGCTGTCCTATTGTGTGCATGTGAAACATGGAAAGTTACCAATCCTATCAGCCACCAACTTCAAGTATTCATCAATCGTTGTCTGCGTCGAATTCTGGGTATACGATGGCCAGATATAATCCCAAACGAAGAGCTGTGGCAAAGGGCTAACCAACAACCTATAGAAGTCCAAATTAAACGGAGGAAATGGGGCTGGATTGGGCATACTCTGCGGAAACAGAATGATGCAGTAGAAAGGGGAGCTCTGGACTGGAATCCTCAAGGGGCTCGGAGACGGGGAAGACCAAGGAACATGGGGAACATTGCTCTACTGGGTGGCCTATGCATCAAATTTAAAAGTAATTTTCTTGTAATCAGCAAATGAGATAATCGAAATCATTCATAAGTCAACATCATACGACTTGGAGTGCGGTCCTTTAAAAATCTCATTCCCAGGGCCGCGAATAGAATCCGTAATTCTGAGACAAGCCGGCGGATACTTAACTACTGATCGACCCAGAAGGATCCACTCAGAGGGAAGAGATGTGTGAGCTTAAGGCAACATGAAATACTTTGGAATGTATTTGAGGACGTACACAGCTTTGCTGCATGAACAGGGGATCCAAGTTTACCTTAGGGGTAGATGACCTTGCTGTTCCGCCCCTTAAAATAACAATAACTATCTATTTATTTATTTATTTATTTATTTATTTATTTATCGTATGGCATACATGAAAATTATTTACAATTTGACATCAAATTCCGAAACGTAATGAAGTGCCTGTGGTGTCCCTAGGAAGAAGTCGCTGAAGTCACCACTGTATGATGTTTGTGAGCATTCCTGAACTAGGTGCCGAACAGTCTGTCTTTCAGCACCGCACTCGCAACATGACGAAGACTTTTTCCTCCACTTGTACAGGAGATCGCCGCATACACCGTGATTGGTCCGGATTCTATTTAATTTTGACCAGGTCTTTCTAGGCTGAGTGAACCCTGGCACCTGCTCAGTTATGCATGGCATTACTGAACTCTCTGGAGGGGAAAACGAATTCCAATCAGAAGACCATCTCTCAGTCAGGTTGAATTTGTTAGTTGCATGATTCTCCGCTGTGCAGATAGGTGGATGTCTTGAACGTAATCGTTTCACATGTAGATCACCAATGTCTCCATGGATTGGTAGTTGTTTGTTGGTCTGGATCTTTCTATATTCTCTTATCAAAACGTTGCATCGCCGCAAATGAGGTGGTGGGATGTGGCTATCTAACAAGCCTACCTCAAGACTCCCCACTACATAAAACAAGGCAAAGAAATCTAACACACTCTTCACAGGAACTGCGTTTGGAAAGAATTTGAAATGTTATTATGGTAACTAGTTTAACAATTAAGGTTGTTTTAATTACAAATCTGTATCTGGTTTAACCCTAGAATGGTAGCGTTCGTCTCCGCGAAGAAAACGGGATACACTAATGCTTCCCCCACTACTCCCTTTTGTCCAATCCCCACCAGTGTTTCGCAATCCTAAAATACAAAGCAAATTAGTAAAATAAAATAAAAGTAATAAAATAAAAATAAAATGGTAAAAATCCATAAAACCCAATGAAACAATGAAAATTAGTCAAAATTTTTCAAAAGCTCAAAAAGTAAAAAGAGCGAAAAAATACTTAAAAATAAAATATAAAATTATTCCAAATTAAAAACAATCAATATTAGGATAGTCAAAATGCTCAAAAAGTCCCAAAAACTACTAAAATTAGTCAAAATACAAATAGAAAACAATCACAATTAGTCAAAATTAGTGACAACCGGGTAAAAATTTTCTAATAAATAAATTAAAAATTGGTAAAAAACAAGATGTTCGGGAAAGAACATATAGCCTACTTTCTCCTAAATGTATGGGTATAGTTATAACTCTCTGTCCTTATCATCTCCTAATTTCTTCCTATTTGAAGTGCAAATTGGCACACAGGATTTGAACAGTGGCGCTCAAACCATAGTTTATAATTTACCCCAGCATTTTGCAATTTCATCAGCAAACACTCCAAACACCGACTACTTACAATAATTGAAACTTCGTTGCTCTAATAAGGCCCATCTACAATGCGCAGTCGGCAGTCCGTAGTTGGTAGTCCTCGGTCGGCAGTCGCGATCGACTCCGTGTATACTATAGGCACCATACACAACATGAAGTTGCAGTTGGTAGCTGGCAGTTGGCAGTCGCGAATTTTATCCTTGACTGCCAACTACCCGACTGCAGCAATGTAATAGCCAATCAGAGCAGATCAGAAACTGACGTCACGTTGTTGTTCTGTGTCGTATACGAATGATATAGGACTAAGTGAAGTAACTTCGCAACCCGTTAATTTATAGGCTAATCCTAAATACACGGTATAACAAAATAATCCATCTCCAAATCATCCATATTGCAAGTTTTGAGGTTATCAACAACGCCTCTGTGCACAAGGAATAAACGAATGTTACTGTATTATTACTCCTAGCAATCGTTAAGACTGGGTTCACTAACTGGCCGGTATAGAGCGCTGCACGAATCTATAGTTTCTGCATAGTACAACTGAAGGCTGGTAGATGTCACTCCGGTGGAGAATGTCGTTTTTTTTAATATATAATTTCCATTGCAAAAAGCACCATATAACGCTTTATTTTATAACGTCTCAGTACTCAAGAAACAATGAATATAAAAAAATCAAGCAAAAAAGTTCTACTCTGATAGGATTTGAACCCCGACCAGCCACATGAGAGACGGGAGCTCTAACCACACAGCCAATCGTACACTCATAACTCACGCGTTATCGATTAAATACATATAACGTACTGTAGTAGCAAATAATCACTTGGACTGAAGATTTCTTCACTGGAATGTATTTCAAACCGAGTTCATTTCATATTAAGTTCATATAATTTTTATCAGTAGGTTATATTGCATGCAACATACTGAAATTAGTAAAATGCAGGTCAGAACGAGAGATCAGCTGCCATCTTGTCAAATAGCCGAGACGATTCAGATTTTTAAAGTCACTTCTAGATTATAATATTACAATATAAACTTTTAATTTCGAACGAACCACGTCGCGTGGAACAGATTAAACGATTCTTGGTTCGATGTGCACAAGGAATAAACGAATGTTACTGTATTATTACTCCTAGCAGTCGTTAAGACTGGGTTCACTAACTTGCCGGTATAGAGCGCTGCTCGAATCTATAGTTTCTGCATAGTACAACTGACGGATGGTAGATGTCACTCCGGTGGAGAATGTCGTATTTTTTGAATATATAATTTCCATTGCAAAACGCACCATATAACGCTTTATTTTATAACGTCTCAGTACTCAAGAAACAATAAATATAAAAAAAAATCAAGCAAAAAGTTCTACTCTGATAGGATTTGAACCCCGGCCAGCCACATGAGAGACGGAAGCTCTAACCACACAGCCAATCGTACACTCATAACTCACGCGTTATCGATTAAATACATATAACGTACTGTATTAGCAAATAATCACTTGGACTGAAGATTTCTTCACTGGAGTATATTTCAAACCGAGTTCATTTCATATTAAGTTCATATAATTTTTATCAGTAGGTTATATTGCATGCAACATACTGAAATTAGTAAAATATAGGTCAGAACGAGAGATCAGCTGCCTTCTTGTCAAATAGCCGAGACGATTCAGATTTTTAAAGTCACTTCTAGATTATAATATTACAATATAAACTTTTAATTTCGAACGAACCACGTCGCTTAGAACAGATTAAACGATTCTTGGTTCGATAATCGGAACTGGAGGGTCCCATGCTATGGATTATAAATTTTGCATAATTCACACGGCCGCCATCCTGAAATGGTACGTTTGATGACCTTGTAGTTTGGGCACAAGACGTGTCCCATATGAAGGTAGGTTGTTACCAAATTTGGTAAAGATCCGATGATTAGTTTGGTCGTAATGCATTATTAAGTTTTGACCATTCGATTGGCCGCCATTACCTTTTGGTAAAGATGGCGGCAATATAAAACATGACACTGAGGTGCCCTTTGCCAGTGCTACCTCTGTACCAAATTTCGTTCAATTCGGTTTAACCGTGTTCGAATTGATAGGGGGGGGGGACAGACATTCAGAGTACACACACTCACACACACACACACACACACACACACACACACAGACTCACACACATACACATACATACACACAGACAGACACACTTTTTTTTCGCCCTGTAGTGATCTCATAAGTCTACTTTCATTTTTTGCAAAAATCGAAAGTAGGCTAAAAAGATGTCTCCATCCTGCTAGCCAAGAGAGTGAAATAAATGTAGACGTAAGTGGTATTTATTATCAGTTTCTAGAATCGTCGTCGCCGATGCGAAGCGCTACCGATGACAAGGTTGCAATTATCGCTACCGTTTTAGTGTTCGGTGTACGTAGTTACATATTATTAACAATCTGTAGAAGTAATTGATTCGTGGTCTTTGACTGAATATTATTATGGATAATATATAGTCTACTGTATATATATAAGGTGCTTTCAAAAAGTAACGAGCCGGAGGCTGGAATGCGCAAACCGGTGACGACATCGGCTAATCGTGGCGTGTGTAACGAGGTGTGGTTCCGACCAGAGCGTGGAAGGTCACAGCCCGTCGCAACAAGGCACGCGTGCACGTCACGTGACGATACAAATCGAGCAGCAGCATACATCAATCGTTCAACGCTGCCAGTCGCATTGTAAACAGTGACATGGAGGCGTCAAACCAAGAGCAAAGAGGTGTTGTTCGGTTTCTGACAGCGAAAGGAGTAGGGGGAACGGACATTCATCGTCGAATGTCACAAGTGTACGGCGAACACTCCATGTCCCTTTCAAGGGTCAAGGCGTGGCACAAGCGCTTCAGGAAAGGACGGGTGTCGTTAGCCGATGATGCCCGGTCTGGGTATCCCCCTGCATTACCGATGACAACGTCCATCTGGTTGATGCACTCATTACCTAGGACCGCCGAGTGACAGTGAACGCCATAGCCGCCATGGTCGATCCACGACAATGCACGACCTCATACGGCCAACACAGTCGCGGCACTCCTGCAGAAATTCAAATGGGAGGTTCTCGGCCACCCTCCATACAGTCCAGACCTCTCTCCCTGTGACTACGCCATGTTTGGTCCCCTGAAAAGGGCTCTGCGGGGCCAACGATTCACCTCGGACGCCAACGTCCAGCTGTACGTGCGGAACTGGTTCACATCGCTGCCCAGGGAATTTTATGAGATAGCCATTCACCGCCTCATGTCACAGTGGGACAAGTGCCTCAACAGCCAGGGCCAATACTTCTACATACAGGTACTGGTTTCTGTAATTATGCCTCCGGCTCGTTACTTTTTGAACGCACCTTATATATACGTGGGCTCCAGTTTACAAGGTAAGGGCTTATAAACGAGAAACATATAATAGATAATGCATAGTAGAGCACAGCAGAACTTTCCCTTCTCGAGCAGTAGGGTGATACTATCACATTCGATGAGAGGCAAGTTCAATGTACTCTAACCTAAAATATTAAAAGATAATACTAGCAAATTTATTATAAGACTGAAATTGATAAAAATGTATAAATAATTGTAATAAGGCATCTACTTGTACCAGGTCAGAGTATTAGCTCATCAGGAAAAAGGAAAGGAAGCTTGTAGTTTAACGTGACCGTTAATCTTGAGATCATGAGCCACGGGACCTCCTTTTTACGTGGAATCCGAACCACAGGACATGGCATTTCACTTCGAAAATCTCACATGCATTGACCGGGAATCGAACCCGGACCGCCTTGGTGAGAGGCATACAGCTAGACCGCTGAGCCACCACGCCCCCAGCTCATCAGGGATTCATGTTTTAGACAACGTTACTTTTGCTAAGGTAATTCATTATCTCCCGATGATGGAATAGTTTCAATAAGAAGCTGCTGAATGCGTTTTTATTACAACTGTGCTTCAACGCATCCAGGACATGGACCAAGAGATTTGCCATTCCGAGAGGAACGTATAAAATGAAAGCCCTCGCCTAGCTATTTCCAATAGATTACATTATTCTATATCTCTCCACTATATAAAAGATAGTCTTTTTCCCCGTGTTATCATCTTGTCCCCGAATAAACAAATTGAGTAGCTCTCTTTGCTTTTCTAGACGATCTAGTTCTTTAGTTCACCAAATCACCACTACAAAAGTTCCAAAGCCGCAGCAGCCATCTTGCATGACATAGTAATAGCCTCTTTAGTTCCGCATTTCACCACTTCCTCAGATCTCGCAGTAACAGCAGCCATCTTGCACGTCTTTGTAGAACAGCATGAAATCACAGCAGCCATATTGCACTTTATGGGTGTGTTTCTATCTCCCAAAATTTTAATAATGGCACCCTGTCGTCTTCGTTAAGTCGCCATTTTGGACACGATAACGGCCTAGGGTGGGGGCTTAACGAAGAGCAGTGAATCAAAACTTTCTAAATTTTTTCCGAGCATGGTGTCCCTGATTGGCTGAGCACTTATTGGGTCCTTCCCGCCACACAGCCACAATGCCACAATCAATTCCGCCATTAACCTCAATTTAACATAACTTACTTAAATTACAAATATTAATGTTGGTGAAGGGTGAGTGACTTGTGGATTAGAAATTGTATAAGCCATTTTTAGTGTTGCCTTCTATGGATTTGTGGGTGGTATTGTGGTTTTTTCCCTATCACTCAGTAGCGGTATATCACAACAATAGCCTACTATTACGAATAGCTGTACTTCATTATGAATATCCTGCACCTTCGCGAATTAGAGCCTGTGATCTGAGATTATTTTGACTACCATAAGGGGGTTTAAATAGTTTTTCATAGAGCATTTTTGTTGTCTTGTAGGTATGATTGATTTGACAGGTTAGGCCTGCATGTACAGTATTTTTTTCTGGTTTTGGGAATAATACTCATTACCATTAGGTGCAATCGTGCAGACCGACTGAAATACATTTAATATTTCGTTTACTAAGGCAACACTGAAATATGGCTTCCAACACGGTATGGGCTTGGATCTTATGTTCGCTCAACAAATGATACATCAACAAGTCATCCTTGTAATCTCAGCAAATAATAAAAATATTTCCCATCTAATATAGGCCTATTCATGATGAACGGTAGAAAGTTATCAACCGTTATTAAGGCAACACTGAAAAATGTTCATTTTAATCCAGCCTACTTAAGTTACTCGGAGTCATCTGCATCAATGTCCCCAGAGGTTCAGTTTTTTAAATTCTTCCTTTCCAATGGTCAAATAACACATGGATGTTACCTATTTTTCTTAAGGGGATTTAATGATTTTATGTTGAACTAATTAAGAATCATGTACCCCAACACCTTAAAATATGAAGTTGTCAGGATAAAACATGTCCATAACCATCAGAAACTTGAGAACACTGAGCTCAGGAGAATGTTGCTTGACCATGGATGCAAGACCAGAAAGTCTTAACGAGGAGTGTTTCATTTAGAGGCTTGGAACATCATGAACAAGACCCCTGTACTTGGGTGTGTGTTCAATCTGTTTGAAAACCTGTTGACAGATCATGAGTTAATCTGAGGATGGAATCCATTCCGTGCTATGCTAAGCTGTGAGTGGTGGCCACCATTAGTGTTCTGTATCAATTTCTGAAAGTTGTGTCATATGCACAGACAAGTCGCTGAGAATGTTCTCTGAATGGTGAATACCAGGCTAGCCTACTTAGCTGCCTCCATCACTAGCATTTCCAGGCACCAGTTTAGTTGGTAAAATGAAATAGAAAAATCACTTGAATGGTTAAAGTTGTCCTTGATTGTCATCGTGGGACAGTGTACCCCACTCTAGATCTTAGTTCAGAATTAGTTTCCTTGACGGAGTTGGAGAAACAGTCACAATACATATGGTACTACTAGTATACATGTAGATGGAAGTAATGTAAGACTAACCACTATGTAGCTTATGTCCCTTTAGTTGGGAGTGTTAGGGAATGGGAAATTGGTTCAACATGTCAGCCTACATTGTATATTTCATTATTGTATGGAATCTAAAAGTTTATCAAAGGAATATTAAAGCAAGCCATAATATATTACCAGTTGGTCACTTGGATACAACAATTCGATGAAACATTCTGTTAATCATTAGGAAGTGTCCTAGGCAACCAGAGAAGCGACACAAACAGCCAAATACCATGCAGATGACAGACAGTTGTCATCAACTGTATTTCACATAGCGAAGAATGACTAAAATAGTTCCTCATTAAAAGAATAACTGGTCAATGGCTTGAAAGACAGTAGCAGGGACATACATGCTGTTAGTAAAAGTGGAGTTAAGAAATATGTCTGGAATATTTAAAGCAGTAGTTGATAGCCAGAATTTTTTAAATTACTGTAGGTTAAGGATAGGCAACCAGAGGGTGACTGGTAAACCTCTTGCACCATAACATGATTAGTACCGTAGCCCATGTGCAAGTTTTTAAATGGTAGGGTTTTCTGTGAATCAAAAAACAGCTATTAACATGGGTTATGTTCAGGTTAGGCCTACAAGTTATTGGGAGGAAAGTTTATTCTTCTTACCCGTTGCACATAAAATGAGCTTCTGATTAGAGCTCTGTGGGAATGTTTAAATTGATTGATGATACAGGATTTATCAAGCCACTCTCTATGCATCTTTTGAAAACATTTTAGCAATTCATAAGTTACTGTCATCATTGCTAATGCTGTAATCAGTCATGTTTATTTATGTATGAGGAATTAGGAAACATTGGTAGGATTGGTATATTGAGTGGAGATACAGTAGGATAAAATAATGGTAACCTAAGATGTATTTTTTATTTCTCAACTTTATTTTCTGTAGACTCCAACACAGCCTACCACTAGGGGAAACAACTTGTTGGTGATGTTTAATGAGAGCAAAATCTTGAAACACTGTGATTAAAGTGGTTGGTATCAAGTTAAGTTATATAGGAAAAATGAAAATGTGAATTCGAGCCCAAGTTTACGAAGCAATGCCAGACTCACCTAAAAGTATCTTGGATGCAAATCAAGCCTCAATAGTTAAAACTTTAGGACAACCTTTGACATGAGCACTACAATAGGCCTACATTTAGGATCGACACAGCCTGCAGTAGGTTTTATGCTATGCCCCTGAGCCTGGGAATGTTAAAAAAAACTCAGTCTGCAGGTTAATAAGGTAGTATATTACTATAAATCTACCTCAAGCAAATCCAAGAAGTTACCGGACTGAGAAACTACATATCAATATTTAAAACAAGAGCAGCAACCAACCATATGGGCAGACTAACCTGAGCGGCTTCGGTGGCGTAGTTGGTAGCATACTGAGCTTCCATGCCCAAGATAGCGGGTTCAAACCCGGCCGAAGCCGTCGGATTTTTTAAGAGCGTTAAAAATCCCTCAGTATGCCTTCCTTCGGAGGGGAAGTAAAGCAGGCGGTCCCATGTCATAGATTTATGGCATGTTAAAGAACCTTCCACTAATTGCACCTGTGAGAAGCTAAATTGGATAGGTTAAGATTGTAAACAACGCTCTTAGGTTTCTACGTTCGTTGCCAAGAGCCGACTGCGGTGGCGTCTAGTAGCTAAGTTCTGAACTTGGCCTAGTAGTCGTTGACGGTTGTGCTTGGCGGCGAAAGTAGGAACTATTTGAAAAATTCTAAGTTGCAGTACTTAAATTAAAAAACAGATAACACACACTATTACAGTCATCACAATTAACACCGGTTATCAGACAGATTCTACACACACCCAAAGTACACGGGGCTACATGACCGCGTTGTCGCAGCCCCTGAACTTAAGAACCAACCAGACTAACCTGCTTGGTATTATTTTGTAACAAAAGACCGGTCTATGGACTGAATATTCGATTAATCTAGGAAACATATGTAGGTGCCTTGCTTCATTAGTTAAACCATAATCTGTCTGTTAGGTAGTCAGCCCGAAGGCTGGTTGGATCATCAAAAAGTACCGCCGTTAGGTTATGTGGGTAGATACCCACAAAAACCCAAGTACATAAATACAGTAAGGACTTCGTATTACAGCCGGCCACTTAAATTATATGCCTTAGCCTAACCTACAAATTACATGTCATGAAATTGGTTAATATATTCAGACAAACATCAATACGCAATGTTCAATAATGTAGTATTATAGTGCACAAAGGGTTATTGTACTGAATGTATTTCGACTAATGAATAAAACTGGTGGAAACGACAGCCATTTAATTTGCATCCAAAGTAGTAGAAACTTTCAGTTGAACAGCAAGAGTGTTGATTAGTACGTTTTATTTTCACATAGTTTTGATGAACAGTGTTACGTTATAATTTAAATATAAACTCACATACAATTCCTCGTCGATAAATGAATTGCAGTTCATACTGTCATAAACTGGAATATATTTCTACATAAATTAAATTGCTAGCAAGAACATCCTCCTCTCGCCGCCATGTTGGTGATAAATGTAAACAAGCCAGCGGTGACCAGCGGATGATAATTCGCGTCTCACTCTCACGGAGTTATTATACTTGTGGTTACGAATCAGCTGTTCGTTAACGCCACGGGGAATCATTTTTACAATTTTGGGAGATAGAAGCACATCCTATTTATATAAAGTCTGTTGCGCATCCATTATGATACTTTCTCGATAGTTTCTTTACTTCATGCTAGCAAATCAGAGGGCAGATAACAAGATACTAATACAAGTACATCTATGGATCTTCTTAGGAATTCTACCCTTACGTCTTTTTCCAACAGCACATCGCAATTGCACAAGTTCATGTTTAAACAGTTCCATTCTCGATTTCTGAATATGTTACAAATCCATTAGCACATACTGTACATAATAAAGTAATAAGATTCTAGTATTCTATTCCATTCGACTAGACATTAAATGACCCGCGCCAGACCCTGGTATGAGTTTTTATTGGTTTATGGATGTTCTGCGGTCGATGTCGTACAGTACAATCTGACAAAGCGGCTGGGGTTAATGGAAGAGCGTGTTCAATTTGAAACATGTAGGAAAACTATTTTCACCGTAAAACAGTGAAAATACGAGTCTGCCAGGTATGAGGGTAAACGTTCGTAGGGGGGTACAATTGACAACAGCTCTATTAACAAATAAATTGCCAGGCTGAGTGGAGCACTAAGGCAGATTGTGGGTTCAAACCTATCTCAGTCCAATTAAATTTAATGGTGTTTAATAGTGATAAAATCTTGTCAGAAGGTTTACAAAGAGACGTCCGACACACCTATGGGAGATCTCATGGACATTTCAGCCCTGTAGTGTAGAGGTAGCACACTCGTATTTGACCTAGGTTCGATTCCTGACTTCACCACAGATTTGAGAGCTGACGTGGGGGTTGGAACAGATCGCATTCAGCTTCGGGAGAACAACTAAATAGTTGCTCAATATGAGAAGTAGTGCCCCGTGGCCTAAAACCAAGCTTATGTGACTGAGGGTGAGGTCGCGCCTGCCGTACGTCCCCACGTAATCGGCAGACTATGAACTGCGCAACTGTCGTCTTTGGATAGGCGAGGTCCTCTGGATCCAATTGTGGGCTTGTTTTTAGCCTACTTTCATAAAAATGAAATATATTTATGACATCTATGTCTGTGTCAGTCTGTCTACGAGTCGGGTGGGTGAATGTCTGCCCCTATCAACACCCAAACGCCTAAACCAAATTGATAAAAATTCCTGAAGAGGTAGCCTCGATTCCGAATAACATAACATGATTTTTCGTATTTGAGCCACCTTACCGAAAATAAAATGGAGACCACTTACATTTTCACTTCCTGAGTTGACTGTCAGCTAAACCAATCCAAAATTAAGAACTTACGTACTATTCTGTGAAGAGAGTCAGACACCAAAGTTACATCTTGGTATTTTATATAAATGTGGCACCGTGCGTAATTTTCAAGTATTGTAACCGTTCTGGTATATGAATGCCCTCATACCAATTCTTAACTCGTAAACCAAACCGATAAAAAATGCTGCAGAAGTAGCCACTCGCCCTCCGTGAATCTTTGTCGTACTTAAATTGCCGCCATCTTATCCAAAACAAATTGGCGGCTACTTGCATTTTCATTGCCTAAGTTGGTTGCCGGCCAAACAAACCATCATACCCTAACTAAATTTGAATCTCATTTGACATCCTATTAAGAGTGCCGGACGCCGAAGTTACACAATTTTCAGACAATTAATGGTAATATGGCGGACGTGCGTATTTTGAAGTAGAGGCCTAATCAATATCTTAAGTTTCAATAGATCAGTACCCTCTAAAACTAACATTCATGAAGATTCATATAATGGCTATAAGTTGCCCTAGTTGCAACGTAATAATATTATTTCACCCATCCACTCTGTTGATTATATGAAGTATTAAAATCGGATATTCACCAACTAATAAATGTAGAATAAACGTAGAAGCTGTACACTGCTGAAGGCTCAACTGCATAGACGGCACATACTGAAGTTTATGACCATGAATTGAGATGAATTAAACTGAGCAGGGATGTGGAAGGAATCGGTCGTGGCCTGTTGGAATGTACCATTCCAACATTTGCCTGGGGTTGAAAATGGGGAAACTACGGAGAACCATTTCAAGGATGGTGACAGTGGGTCTCGAACCCACGTTTACCGAGGGTCCATAGCCTAGCACTGCGTGTCAGCGAGCGAAGCTACCGCACCATCTTTAATAAATAAAATAGCGAAATCGATTTCTTTCTAATAAATCTAGAATAGTACTGAATAGTACTGTATAATTTGCCCTGCTGAAAGTGCGTATAACTATGACCACGCACTTTGGTGAATAAGGAGTCTTTTGTGAGGAATCTCACTTTTCAGTAACACAAGCACAAGACTGAAACTGAGACCGAATATTTCGCGTAATTACCGTCATGGAATATCCAATATTTAAATCCATAACTCAACATTAAAATAAGCTCAGAATTTCGAAATTAGTGAAAAATATACTGTCATTTGTATCTCCTCAGTCGGTCAATATGAATTTGCCCAATGACGGGACGGGTTACAATGTATGAAATATGTAAATGACACCCCTGAGAAAAATTACATGTGTTAGTTAATCATCACTATTATAATGGGACAAGTGAAAATTTACTAATACATGTAATTTTTCCCGGAGGTGTTATTTACATATTTGTATCTTGTACCCCACCCAGTCATTGGGTAAATTCGTGTTGTTCGACTGAAGAGCTACAAATGATAGTTTTTATAGCCAACACTGAACGAATGGCTTTCAAACTTTACAGAGAAAATATATTATCATATCGAATATAAACACTGTTCAAGACACAAGCGCGTAGATTATATACATTAAAATAGTAAGTGGCCTTGCGTACATTAAAATCGATATATTGGGATATAATTGAGCAATCACAACGATAAGTGGTGAAAGGGAATTTTCATATTAGAGGCCACATATGCACAAGTCACTAGGCTATTACACTGAATATTACACGAAACCTCTATTTTAATATATCAAAACTTTGCGTCGATAACTCACTATCCAATAAACTTAGAAATTCTAAACTTGACAAAAAGGTCGTATTATAAAGATGATCGCAATTTGCAACTAATTTTCAGCTCATCGTTAAAGAATTAATTCGGGAAGGGGTCCGACTTCAGTGCACTTCCTTTTACCTTTTCCCATTTTTAGAGTCATCCCCATGACAAGTTATAGATTTTTTCACACAGAAATGATTCCCCGTATATACATCTTTAAAGAGATGTTATGGGACTAGGAAGGTTACATTTTTTAGAGCAAATTTCCACATAGTCAGGTTCAATTAAACTAAAGATTCGCTTTAATGGAAATATTCTACTAAGCTCATTTCACCCAAGTGAAGGGTCAAGACTGATGTACCCTCTAGTGGCGAGAACTGCAAGTGTTCTGCATTACTGAAATGAAACCAACTGTGGGGACCGGACATCCCGAAGGAAACATGTCCTGCCTCCGCTTTGAGCAGCACAAGCAATCATCCAGGTTTGAACCCAAGGCTAACGTCTAACATCCTGAGCCACATGATACTCGTAGTATCGTATTTAAGAAGTAATACTACCAGGTGAATCAGCTGCCCCTAATAATGTTGTTTTGTGCAGCCCTAACAACGCGTGCTGTCCGGAAGGTCGATATTTCTCTGCTCGCATCCCCTATGGTACTAAGGGACTCATAACATATCCCGCAAACGATAGACCCTACTCAACACTATTGTTTTTTCCCGCATATTATAGTCACATCCAGGAAAAAATAATCGAGTTCAGTATCGCTTGCAGGATATACTTGCAGCTCATTAGTACCATACAGGATGCACGCAGAGAAATATCGACCTTCTTGACAATAACGCTAGTTGGGCTGCAGAAATCAATATTATTAGGGACAGCTGATTCACCTGGTATATTTTGTGCTAAGGGTGCATTTATTATTTCTGTTGTTGCTTCATTTAGGAGTTTGGGACATCTTGGGTATCAGCCACATCGACTTGTGTGTGTATGAACTGTATCGGATAAACTGTGTTACAGTGCTGATTGTAATAGTGTGTGTAATTGCGATCATTTGCCTAGGTCTGGGGTTGGTAACCTGGGACTTAAAGTTAAATGCTGGCATTTTCCTGGAGTAATTTGTGGAATAATCCTCAGAATAAAACCACACTCATTGTTGAGATTCAAACCGGACCTTGAACGCTCAAGTCTTAGACCACAAGTCAGCTGATGGGTTGATTGCATTATTAATTTACAGACCACCTCATGCTGTAACTGCTAGCGTTCTTGACTGTCGCTCCGGAAGTCATGGTTCGATTCCTGGCTTTGCCAAGAAATTTAATTTTGGACTGAGGACTAGAACGAGGTACACTCAGCTCGTGAGAAAAACCTAAGAACAGGTGTCTTTGAATCCCACCTCATCCATCCTGAAAGTGGTTTTGTGTAGTTTCTCCAGGGAAATGTTGAGATGGTTCCTAACCTAAGGTCACGGCCGCCTTCTTACCAATCCTCACCTGAATCATAAATACAAACACTACAACAGGCACCACATTAACACAGGTACTCAGACAAATTCAACACCAACCCTAGTACACGGGACTGGGCGAACAAAATGCCCAAGCCCCTCAAATGAAACAACACAAAACAACAGATTTAGGTGCTGAACATTGACGCTCTCATCCGAGTGAGAGCACGTTGAATGAATTGGCGCTTAGCTAGCATGTATTGTATTTACATATCACAACCAAACATTTCAACACCCACAGCTTGTATGTGGATTTGCATGACCACTTGCCTCTGGTGGTGAGAATGTCTGGTTTGTTTTGCGATAATTATTCTCTGTGTTTAGATGGAGGATGGACGCGCTCTTCCATAGATTGAGAGGAGTGCTAAGTACTGCTCGCCGCAAATGACAAACGGGCGCTACCAAGCATTAAGCGTTAATATAAAAGCTTTGTTCTCTCCTATGACTCTCAAGTATGACTCTTGTGCTCCTGTGGGTTGCATGCTAGTGACTTATTAATTAAAGACTTATATATTCTCATCGACAGTCAGTTTACATGAAGAATACAAAACGTTGCATTTCCTAGAGTTATACGAGGCCTGTTTTTTAAGTAAGGGCCGTTTTTTTAAGCCCGTAGTAAGGGCGCACGCCGCAACAAGCGTGCGCGCTACCTCCCGGCATCCTTTGCGAACAAGCAGGCGTCAGTGCAGCTGTGTAGCTAACCTGTACGCTGAACGGTGCATCTTTAACAATGTTCAAGATTATTGATTCGCCCGCCGTGTGAGATACGATCTGTAATACATTTTTTGAGTGCAAGAAACAAGTCGGCTGCAGACATTCATCGTCAGCTTTGTTAGGTGTATGGTGATAATGCAATGACGGAAGGTAAAGTGCGAAAATGGGTACGCGAGATCAAGAGTGGCCATGAAAATGTTCCTGATGATGAACGCTCATGTCTGTGATCACAGATGACTTCGTGACTGCAATTGACACGAAAATTCACGAGGACCGAAGATTCATGATAACCACTCTATCAATGGATTTTCCTCAAGTGTGAATTCTTGGTTGTCAGAGCAGGCGGCAAACTTTCATGCAGAGGGATTTCAGAACTTAGTTTTAAGGTATGACAAGTGCTTAAATAAACAAGGCAACTATGTTGAAAAATAGGGGAAGGTATGTAAAATCTAAAAATAAATGTGGTTTCAAATCGGTTAATTTAAAAACAAAAAACGGCCCTTACTTAATAAACAGCCCTCGTATTTGTCTATTCTGAGCATGGACTGTTTTATTTGCGGGTGACTCAAGGCAGTTTTCAGTGTTTCTTAGTTGCAGTACAATACGACCAATTAATTAAATTCGTTTGAACATTTGTTAATGTTTACTTCTTTAATGAAACATGCTTTCGACCCTTCCGTGGGACCTTCTTCAGCTTGTTAATTAGACTAACGCTACATTAGGTGTATGTGAACAGAATTACAATATAAATTAACATACATTTTGAAATGGACGTCCCTACAATTTAAAATAATAAATATATTCAAATACTCAAATCCAAAAAGGAAAACTAGAAGCATTGTTCAATTTTTTTTGTATCTCAATTTCCTAGTAACTTAAATGAACTCTGTCGTGTAGTGGTTCTGGCAAAGTCTCTGGGGATGCTTTATATCGAACGCATTGAATCACACCAGTTATATAATAAGGTGTTCAGTAAAAAACAAATAGCCTACTTTCTCTTGAATTAATGGATATAGTTATATCTCTTGGAGCATAATTTCGTTGAAATAGGATGGGCAACTGAGGAAGTAAACAACACGACGCCCACCGACTAGGGACAAGGCTTCAAAATTGACACTACTTTAGTACACCATTCCAACATCTGAAACCATAATTAAATTCATTAGCAGAGCAGAAACTCAAACCGAGCCTTCAGGGTGGTCAAATTCATGCACAGGCATCGCACTGAGTCAAGCAATACGCAAGAGTATTGTCCAAATTACAGTAATAAGAGAGCAATACTTCGTGATCACCCGAAGCACGTAACATACATACTTTCACAGTCGTATCGAATAATATTCACGAGAATACATATTACGCCTTATACGAGTCTTATACTACAGTGATAAGCATTATCATATTTTAACTGATATATATTGTACATTATCGATTTTAGTATTTCATAGTTTGCTCATAGGACACCTCATATAAGGATTGACATTACTAATCATTTTCGTTATTGTAGCTCAAAAATATTGAAATTTATTACCATATTCTATAAATTCAAGATGGTTGCTGCGCGCTGTATTCAGTGCGTGTTTACTTATTCTAAATCATGTCAGCAAGGCCCCGCATTTGTATTTGTTTACTCAATAAGTTTCGTTTTAATTGCACAATTACATAGTGAATAATATACTTTTAAGTTTTAATAGTACAGCCATACGCCATTTTGATTGAATAGCCTTTTGTGCTTTTGGCATACACAGCCATACATACAGCTCTTCTTGATAACAAAGTTTCGCTATTGTAGCTATTAAACGTAGAATGTTATTGATATTTTTATTATGAAATTTCGAGATGGCCCCTGAGCACTATAATGCAGTGTTATAATAGTACATTATGCATCGAGCCTATAATGGCTATAATTAAGACACGAGTATTTTTATAAAACGAGCGTACGCGAGTTTTATAATTTCCATACGAGTGTCTTAATCACCATTATAGGCGAGTTGCATACGACTGTTTATGTTCGACGATAATTATAACTTTATTATATGTTTTAACTTAAATATTCATAAATATCTGTTCAGTCACTACAGTAGAATGTTGTGATCGGGTGCTGCGGTGGGTAGTATATCTCTCTTGTCCAAGCTCTCTGGACAACCGACGCATGCGCTCTGTGTGCTTCAATACCATAATGTTCAGATTGCGCACCAGTATTCAGTAAAACTGTCACTGAAGTCGTGTCAAAACCACGCGCTGTGTAGAAATTGGTTTTGGGGATATTAAGGTACCGGTACAGTGCTATTTCTTGTCTCATATTTGCCAGTTTATTTACGCGAACATATGGACGGTGCGTATTCCATGTCGGTAATTTATTATAGTTCGATGTTGTGTTTATGTCCGACATGTTGGATTTTGAGTGCATGCGCGAAGGTATCGTTACCTAATTGGTCAATGAACGAGCTCTGATTGGCTGGAGAAACTGTATCATAATGAAAAACGGTGTTATAATGACCATCATTATGATACAGTTTTCTAATAGTGAGGGTCGAACATAAATTTACTATTAATGCTACTGTGGGAATTTATGCCATACTCGTTTCCTACCAAGTTTAATATTCATTGCGCTATTACATCCTGAATAAATGCTTTGCATATTTTAATAGTACGCCTAGGTAAGGGTTTGATTCCCGGTCAAAACGTGAGAGATTTTTGAAGTGAAGTATCAAGTCCTGCAGTTTAGATTCCACGTAAAAATGGAGGTCCCGTGGTTCATGATCGCAAAATTAACGGTCACGAATAACTACAAGCTTTCTTCTTATTTCAAACCTCTCACGTTTCCAACATGGACGTCTATTTTTCAAAATTGTGGTAGAAATTCGATGATAAGCTTTGAAAGATCGGGTGGCCACCAGTTTGTTCTCGTTAAGATGGCGGCGATATAGGCCTATAATATGACACGGAGCTGCCCGTTACTAGTGCTACCTCTGTAGTAAATATGATTCAATTCAGTATTGTCGTTTTGGAACTGATTGGGGGAGGGACATATACATTTACACAGACGCACGGAAGTTTTTTGCAAAATTCAAATGAAGGTTAATAAATATAATAAACGTATGGACTCAGGTGCCTGAAGTAGAAGTTTTGAGTTTGTGAAATGTAGGCAATCTACTCCTCAATTTCAACGTTCCGCTTGTGCTACCACATACGGAACTCTACTGGATGACATGGGGACAATGCTGTTTTGCAATCAACAAATGAGATATGAGAATCCCACGTTTCAAAAATCCAACTCATGGAAATCAAACCAACGATCTTGGGATTAGTAGGAGGACACTTCACGGCGAAAGTATAAATCGATAAACTACTGTACATTTTCATAATTATCACTAATCTGATTTATTTATCGTATGGCTTTTAGTGCCGGGAGTGTTCGAGGACATGTTCGGTCCGCCCGAGTCTGTAGTTGCTTCCAGCCGACACCCTTAGGGTGAACTACAAGTTCCGTTCAATTTCAAGTAGTTCCAACTTTCGCTACCAGATATCAATGATACCTAGTGGTGAACGTTGGAACTTTGATAGAGCGTTCCGACAAAATCTAACCTAATAATTTAGCTTCACACAAGTTTAGTCTGTGGAAGGATCTTTTACATGCCATAAATCTATGAAATGGGACCGCCGGCTTTACTTCCCCTCTAAAGGAAGGCATACTGAAGGATTTTTAACGCTCTTAAAAAATCCGACGACTTCGGCCGGAATTGAACCCGCTATCTTGGGCACAGTAGTTCAGCATGCTACCAACTACGCCACCGAAGCCGCACTAGGGTGACATACAGTACATGTGAACGACACCGTTTCAATACTATAAAACGAATTACAGTTTCTTGACAAAGCCAGGAATCAAATCCGGCCCTCTGGGGTGATAGCCAATAACGGTAACTGCTACATTACGGTGCGTGGGCTACACCAGTATCTCTTAGTTTTGTTACCACAACGCGCATGTGCAAGTGTTTGAAATACTCCCTCAAGACGTTCGGCTTTTCCCATGAAGCAACACATTTCACAACTCTGTTGCAGACAAAGTTACTTCGAAAAGTGGACGATCGTCTCTTTTCAAGTCTGATGGAGTTAGTAACTTCTTCGACCACAAGTTGTGTCGCCTGGTGCGGACTTGAGAAGTTAGAGGATAAACTACTGCGAGCTGTATATCTCCTCGCCCTGTTGTAAGGAACAAATCATGCAGATGAAATTGAATTCATGGATGAAAAAGAATGAGCGCCATAGGGTATTACAAATAGAATAGAAATAAAAGTAAATGGCAACAAAAGCCCTCACGGATGACATATTACCCTGATGTTGGAATATTCCACCACGGTCATGGCAGGAAAAATAACAGCGGCTTCGGTGGCGTAGTCGGTAGCATGCTGAGCTTCTATGCCCAAGATCGAGGTTTCAAACCCGGCTGAAGTCGTCGGATTTTTTAAGAACGTTAAAAATCCCCCAGAATACCTTCCTTCGGAGGGGAAGTAAAGCCGGTGGTCCCATGTCATAGATTTATGGCATTTTAAAGAACCTTCCACTAATTACATCTGTGTGAAGATAAATTATATAGGTTAAGAATGTAAACAACGCTCTTAGGTTTCTACGTTCGTTGCCAGGAGCCGACTGCAGTTGCGTCTAGTAGCTACGTTCTGAACTAGTAGTCGATGACGGTGGCGTTTGGCGGCAAAAATAGGAACTATCTGAAAAATTCTAAGTCTGCAGTCCTTACTTGAATTAATAAACAGATAACACACATTAATACAGTCATCACAATTAACACCGGTTATTAGACAGATTCTACACACACACACACACAACGTACTCGGGGATACGACCGCGTTGTCGCAGCCCCTAAACTAAGGAACCAACCAACCAAAAAGGAAAAATAACTTTATAATGGTATGTATGTTGTGTCAGACCAACAATATCAGTTGAAAGATGGCTGCGAGCACAGAAACATGGTCAAGCGTAGAAGTGCGTAATGTGACACGATTTGTGTGTCTGAAGAGCACATCATCAGTTGAAATTCATCGGTAATTTCTCGAGGTGTGCGGTGCGATTGCCATGTAATGACAACAGGTTTGGCCTTGGTGCACTGAGTTCGTTAACGGCAGGCCGGTTGCGCAAGCTGAGCAATGATTTGGCCTCCCAAACACATCCATCAAAGGTATACCGGAAAATTATTCCTAGGCTATATTTAAAGAAAAGTTAGTATGAAACAAAAGAAGGCTAAAAGTTGTTCGTAAACTTAATATCTTCTGAGTTATGGGCTTATTTTGTGCGAGGAGCATATCTTGCTCTCCGAGCACATTGGTACGAAACAAATGAGAACGCATTGTATGAGGAGAATATTTTCAAGATAGATGTAGAGCTGGGGTAAAATTTACAATTATATCGTGCTTTCATAAAAGAAGACAATGCTTTCGAAACGTCAACCTTCCGAAAGCAGTTCTGTACATTTTCTAAGTCTGTGGTAAAGAGTAATTCTATTTCATCATTTCAGGATTAAATTAAGATTCTCCATATCCAAATGAATACATCTTAGCAGACCTGGATCGTTGTGTAACTGATAGTTTTGTGTTTCTGCTCCCAGTTGAATTTATTATAGTGGCCACAAAATATTGATAAAGAACTTATACTGTAGGTACACAATACTACAATTCCATGAGATAGGTTTTGTATATCTTAGAATCTGACGGCGTTTTACAAGAAACTCTGTTTCTAATTTATTTATTTTATTTATTTATCGTATGGCTTTTAGTGCCGGGAGTGTCCGAGGACAACTTCGGCTCGCCTGAGTCTGTAGCTGCTTCCAGCGGACACCCTAAAGGGTGAGCTACAAGTTCCGTTCAATTTCAAGTAGTTCCAACTTTCGCCACCAGATATCAATGATACCTAGTGGTGAACGTTGGAACTTTGATAGAGCGTTCTGACAAAATCTAACCTAACAATTTTGCTTTACACAGGTTTAGTCTGTGAAAGGATCTTTTACATGCCACAAATCTATGACATGGGACCACCGGCTTTACTACCCCTCCGAAGGAAGGTATACTGAAGGATTCTTAACGCTTTTAAAAAATTCGACGACTTCGGCTGGGTTTGAACCCGCTATCTTGGGCACAGCAGTTCAGCATGCTACCGACTACGCCACAGAAGCCGCTCTGTCTCTAATGATACCCGATAATGTTTAAAATTGTCATCCAAATTAGAGGATCTTGGAAACCACGAATGTGCGCATCTTCTTAATTGAACTGAAATATGTGGACTGTATCTTAAAAGCATGAAATCACTCGATGAGTGCTAACACTCTGGATCGTTTGGTTTAGAAATAAATGAATACAAATATGCAAAGTGGCTTTGAATCATGAATTTGAAACCTGTTTGACAAAACTAGTATTTTACTAAATGACCGTAGATCACAAGCAGCTATATATTCTTGTAAAAAATAGCACCTAATTTTGTCCTTGAAGATCGCGTTTAAACATCCCTAACTCGTTTCCTTTCGAACGTCGATTTGAAGTTCACTGAATTCTTTTTGGATGACAAAATAATAACTAACAGCATTCCCTTAGCTACGTTTTGTCCCAGTGTTAAGCCCACGGCGTAGTGTAGCGGCTAGCGTTCTCGGCTGACGTTCCGGAGGTCCACGTTCGATTCCCGAGTCCGCAATGGAATCTAATTCCGGTCTGAGGACTGGAACAGGGTACACTCAGCCTCATGAGCAACACTGAGAAGAGGCAGATTCGATTCCCACTCAGCCATCTTGGAAGTGGGTTTCCGGGGTTTTCCCACTTCTTCTCCAGGAATATGCTGGGATGGCCCCTAACTTAAGGCCACGGACGCTTCCTTCCCAATCCTCACCTGAATTACAAACACTCACAATACTACAGACATCACAATTGCACAGGTTATCAGGAAAAATATACACACACGCAAGTACACGTGTCTATATGACCACGATGTCAAAGATCCTCAAATGTCGAGCAGCCAGGCGCGTTAGTGCCGAGACAGGATACACATACAGTACCGGTACATGTGTATACTGGTCCCCTACTCGCCTGGCTGGGCAGTGACGTATACATTACCGTTTAGCTCTCGTTAACGTCCCCAGGTAGAGCTTTGTGCACGTAAGTGAGCCGCTCCCGTGAGCGTGTTAGGTTTAGAATTTTGATTAGAATTTGAGCTCACTTTTATTATTCATGACTGATAATTTACCTAACCTAGAAGATAATGTCACGAACAATTTCTACTACTACGACCGCATTTATATCAAATACGTTTTACTGGCTATGAAGTCGTGTTGTGTGCAAGAAGTGCCATATAGATGCTAAATGGAGACATACAATCACTTGTGGCTATCAGGACTCAAAAGCCTGGAACAATTTGGATATTATTGTGATCGTGAAAAATTCAGTACTCAGAATGTGTCTACAATGAGCATTATTAGCAGTGAGTCAACAGCACTGGCCGAACCAGCTGATGTACCGTAGCCAAACAGAGAGGACGTTATAGACCGCGATAGCTCAAAGGTGAGAGCATCGTTAAAGAAAATATGGAAAGTAGGCTAAATACACATGCATCCAGTGTACACTGCATAAAAAATGGAAGAGAATATGTAGTTAAATTGTTTATTAATGACAATGATCTTGTTGTTGTTGTTGTTGTTCAGAAGTCACAGCTCAGTATCCTACCCTTGTGACTCACTGATGTCAAGTGGTCAGTTGACTTCTTTATTATATCTGCAGAATCCTTATTCTTATTGTTTAAAGTTTCTTTAGAGAGTTAGAGTCCATTTTCAGCCTATTTTATTTTATAAAAAAATTATTAATAATAATAATAATAATAATAATAATTATTATTATTATTATTATTATTATCCGTGTGTATGTACCCCTAATGAAATCTAAACGGCTGGAGCGATTTAAATGAAACTCGGTAAGGACATAGTACTATTTTGTCCAACAGCGGCCGTGGCCTTCAAATATAATACGTCTCACCAATCCAACCTGGTGGTTGTGCGAAATATTTCACCATCATTCTATATCTCCGAAGCTATTACTGATATCACCCTGAAATTTTGGACGGAGATGAAGGGCACTACTAGAAGTTCACCTAGGTGACTTTTAGAAACCTGTTAGTCAGTTATTTTTGTTTTAAGGGGCGGAACTATGATGTCATCTGCCACTTCAGTAATCTGTCAAGTACAAAACGAACACATGGTGGCCAAGCGAAGTTGAAACATTTAAATAGATGTTTCTCACTATTTAACCATTCGAGCTCAGTGGAACTTGGTACAGAAAATGTTTTTACACATTATATGTCCTAAAATCTAATTTAGTTCAATTGTTTACATAACCTAAAAATTGTGGCTGTGCGAAATTTTCAAATTAAGATTTGATTTCTTGTGTCCTAATCATACGATCGAAGTCAATGTTTGAATAATGAACCTACGCAATAATCACCATCCAGTAGTACGTAACTCTATGGCCTACATAATATACAGTAGTCTACGGTATATAAAAATCCAACATAGCGACCATCCGAAATATTTTGACGGTTCTCAATATTACTAATCTATGACAGCAAACAAACTAAAATTTTGTATGTTGATAGAGGCAAATAACATAAGTAAGATATATGAAAATAGGCTATTTTATTCTTCATAGAACTACTTGTTCGGATTGCTGTACATTTTGTGTGGTATGTGTGGCAGATGTCCTCACCGTGT